>CM076996.1:28490468-30990468 GCA_039090855.1 Macrothele yani
TGTAATCAGTCGTCGGCGCACGGACATGTGCGAAGGCCCCGAGGAAGACGGTGTACTTACGTATTTTCGGTCTCGTGCAGTAGTGAAGAGCAAAGTACGTGGGAGAAATCCTTCTCATAATTTAGCTACATGGAGTTGAGTTGCTTCATCACTAAGTAATTCTCATTTAGTTTGTGGTCGTCAAGGATTTGACTGTGAGTTATTTTTATTTCTTGTTCTTTAAACTTCAAGTTAGAAGCTTTATTTTTGTTTTCCGGTTCCAGGCCAACCGGGGCTCTGTGCCTCCGGAATGGCGAACTTTTTGAACCGACCTGAAACCATTCAGGTTACTCATAATGGGAAGTACCCCAATGTTAATATTCTTAAGGAATTAGTCGACAAACTTGACTATCCGGAACATTTGCACACAGTCCAGCGACTTAACAATGGACTTTTCACAGTGCGTTTCCAAACTGCTGCACAAGCACTGCACTACCTTGAGCACCCCTTGACAGCCTACAAGGACGTTGCGGTGAACATTTCGCCAGTAGATGACGGCATTCGTACCGTCTATGTCAAACTCGTGCCCATTGACATCCCTAATGAGAAGATCTCTGCGGCACTTACTGGATATGGGGAGATTGTCACCCCCATTCAGAATGAGCGGCACACACTCAAAGGTCTGGTACATGTTTATACAGGCACAAGAATTGTTCGCCTGCGTATGACAAAGCCAGTACCCACATTCCTTCAAATGGGCCGTTGGAAGGCCATGATCACATATGCTGGCATTATACGCACATGCCGTAGATGCGGTAATGCTGGCCACATTGCTCCTCAGTGCCCATCCCGAGCTTGCCCCATATGTAGGTCGGTGGGGCACTTAGAGATCTCGTGCGAGCAAGCCTGCTCCAAGTGCGGTGCGGATTCTCACACCAAATCCAGATGCACCCAGTCATCCTTTGCAGATGTTGTAGCTAGGCCTTCAACAGCTCCCCTTGTTTTCAATGAGGAGTTTCCAGAGCTACCCTCCACCAGTACTACTGTTGTTCCCGGGGACTCTGGTGTTCCTGATGCAGTTGTTACCATGGACCCGGAACATGTTGCTTCTTTGAAATTACCGGTTGTCATACCTGTCGATCCGCCTTCCGAGAATGTCGTGACTTCTGTTAATCAAGAGACCTTGGTTGTTGACGGCCGCATCGAGCCTGGAGCTTCTTCTGCTGTTTTACCAGTGCAAGATCTTGAGGTTTTTGAAATGCCATCTACAGAGGTCCCCTCACTGCCTCTTGCCGTTGAATCGGCTGTTGTTATTAAGTCTGAGCCTCCCATGGACGCCGACGTATGTACCGAGGTCCGTGAGCCTCATTCACCTGATTCTCCTGACGCCCAAGTCGGACTTGTTACCACTGTTGCATTTATAGAGGTTATTTCGGATGATGACAACATTTACATAGATTCCGTTGATGTTGTTGCTTTCACCTCTACTGTCGGAACTGTCTCCCTCCCTTCCACCTCCGGAGACAAGGTTGTACCAGTCATCCATTACAGCAGGCCGCCGGGACGTGTTCCTGTTACCATCCACAATGTTACTCCTTCCAGAGAGACTCGTCCTGCTGATCATTCTTTCCGTCAACAACGACAGTCCTCTCCATCTTCGGAGGGCAGGACTCGCGGCAGCCGTTCGGCAAGTGTTCATCCTGGCCGTCGGGAAAGATCTCCCATCAAACTGGAGGAAGGGGAACTTCCCCCAAGTAGCCGCCGACGGAACCATCGCCGGGATCACAACCGTTCCACCTCTGGAGATTGGCATCGTCAGTTCTAAGTGCCGGTCCACGTTTCTAAAACGCGTGGGCTAATTTGAATCTACTCTCCTTACTGACCTTTGTTTTGTGTATTTTTGTATACACAAAACAAAGTTTCAACATTAAATATTCAGGGACTTCGGTCCCGGTCAGTAAGGCGTTGGCTCATCGGCTGGATTATGACCCAGGATATTGATATCCTGTGTGTCCAGGAAACATTTTTTAACAATTTTAGGCATGTTTCGGATTATCGTTATTGCATTAATGCCCCGTGCTGGTTTAGTCTTTCTCCGACTAATCACAGGGGCGTCGGAATTATTGTCAACCCTAACTTCAGGGGTCGACAACTGAAATTTCAATATGATGAGGAGGGTCAAGTGGCTGCTGTCAGCTTCGCCCTCGCTGAGTTTAAAATTCGCGTTTTTTCAGCCTATGCGCCATTGGAACCCGCCCAACGGGGTAGATTCCTCAGGAGTCTTTCTTTATTTTTTGGGGGTGGTGAAGACTTCCTAATTTTGGGGGGTGACTATAATCTTGTAACGGAGTCTCTTGATAAACAGGAGGGTACCTGGCAGAGGGACTCGTACCGGGCTGTCTTCTCCGGGTTCATGTCGGGGGCGGGACTGGTGGACGCCTGGCGTTCTACTCACCCTGGGGTCTTCGACTGGACTTGGACGGATGGCTCGGTTCGGGCCCGCCTGGACAGGATTCTTGTGGGGGGCCCTGGGGATTGTGACCTTGTGACTTTTTTTCATTGTGATGTTATTTCTGCGTTTCTCCGTGTGAGTGACCATCGTGCCGTTTCTGGTGAGATCGTTTCTAACAGGGGCCCGGACACGAACTCAGGGCCCGTGGAGGATGAATCTGAATCTTCTCGAAGATGACGACATCCTTCGGGGCCTTGAGAGGTTGCTTCGGGGTGAAATTACATCTAAGACTCATCACACTAGTGAGTAGTGGGAGGGGGTTAAACTTAAAATGAAGTCTTATTTACAACTTCAGGGCAAACTTTCGGCTCGTCAGCGGCTTTTAGAGCGAACTCGCCTTGTCTGTATGTTGCGTGCATGCAAAGCCGGGCAGCAAATGGGAGCGCAGAATGCTGGTATGATTGCTGAACTTCAAGCTCAGTTGACAGATTTATATTGTAAAACCGGCCAAAGATGCACACAGAACTCTATTTCACAAAAGTTGGAAACGAGACTTCACTTGCAAGTTTTTTTTGCGAAATCTCGCAAAAACAAAATTATTTCCCAGGTAATTCCTGGCTTACAGCATGAGTCACGCTTCGTGACCTCTTAACCAGAAATTCACAGTTTGGTTTTCTCGCATTTCAGAGATCTGTTTGCATCTGATGAAGTGCAGCAGTCGTCCGTCGACTCTTGGGTCGCTGACGTGACCCAACTCGACGCCGCGGCTTCTGTGCTTACATCGGGCCCTGTCCGTATTTCTGAGGTGAGGCAAGCCATTGCCGGCTTACGTAATGGTCGCAGTCCGGGTACTGATGGCATCCGTGTCGAATTTTATAAACGTTTTGTTGATTTGCTTGCTGAACCTCTATGTGATGTTTTTAATCATGTTCTGTCAACTGGGCAGTCATCCACGACGATGCGACTTGGTCAGATCGTTTTGGTTAACAAGCGGCGGGATGGTCCTGGTCGTCGTTTGGGAGAGTGGAGACCCATCACTCTTCTCAATTACGATTATAAGATTTTGGCTAAAGTCCTTGCTAACCGACTGATTAGGGTTATTTCTGGCCTAGTAGGCGTGTGCCAGGTTTCTGGAATCCCGGGGAGGAGAATTTTTCAAAATTTAGTCCTCGTGCGGGACGGTATTCACTACCTCGACCGCAAGAGATTGAAGTGCTGTATCCTTTCTTTGGATCAGAGCAAAGCCTTTGACAGGGTCTCTCACAAGTACCTTGTGACCCTTCTGGAGGCTTGTAACTTTAGCCAAGATTTTGTACACATGGTAAAGGTCTTGTATACTGATATATTTAGTTTTATCCGAGTCAACGGTCAGCCTACGGACTGCTTTCCCATCCGGAGAGGGGTCCGCCAAGGCTGCCCGTTGTCTGCTGCACTGTTCGTACTGAGCATTGAAACTCTCCTTAAGAAGATTCAATCTGCACCGAATATCTCTGGCATCCCAGTTCCGGGTTCGAGCTTTACAACAGCTGAGCTCAAATACCTTGCGTATGCAGATGACGTTGTTCTCTTCCTTCGGGATGAGATTTTCTTGATAAATTTGTTTCATGTTTATGATGTTTATGCGGACAGTGCAGGCGCTGCATTGAATGTGGATAAAACTAAAGCCTTGTGTTTTGGGGATTGGTCACCTGACGTTTTGCAGTTTGTAGGCTCAACCGATGATCCCATAAGGATCCTCGGTGTTTACTTTGATAAAAAGGGGGTTCACCGCGAGACGTGGCGCTCTGTTCAACAGAAGCTCACGTCGGAATGTGCTTGGTGGGAGGGCTGCCAAATTTCTTTTTTTAATAGGGCTAAATTGGCCAACAGTCTCTTGGTTTCCAAAATTGCTTTTTGCGGTACCCTTCAACCCCCGACGTACAAGGTCTTTTTTGGCTCTAAATTCTCTAGTTTTTCGATTTGTTTGGGGAACTAGAGCTGTCCTTTCTCGAGATTGCCTGGTTCAACCAGTCCATCGGGGGGGATGGGTGTTCGGCACATTCTTGCGTGGTGTCGCGCGTTGATGGTTTCTAATGTGGCCTACATCCTGAAAAGCGATTCTCCTCCTAGCTTTAACTTCGCGTGTTATTTCATTTCTTAAAATCTTAGGTTATTTTCTTTCGCTTGTAACTACCTTGGGCTTAGAGCTCCGAGGCCCGGTGGACCACATGGCACTACCATTTGTGAGGCTAGATTGTTAACTAGCCAGTACATCAGGTGTTCCTCTCGGCATGAACCCGACGCCCTTTATAATGTATTCTTGCTATCCTTTGCTCCTCACATTCAGCGCAGGTTTCCCGCCTTGGGGATGAACTGGAGGGTCGCATGGGCCAATGTTGCGTTTGCGGGTGCGGAAGGTCGTGTGCGTGACCTGCAGTGGCGCTTGGCACATGGGGTGATTTTCACCCGTGATTCCCTTTTTCGTTGGGGAGTCACCTACTCCCGGACTGTCCCCACTGCGGACAGCCAGAGTCTTTATTCCACCGATTTGTGGAATGTAATTTTGTTCGAAATGTTTGGCAACTTTTGTCTAGATGGATTTCTGTTAATATGTGTATTTTTAAAATTATTGTTTTTAAGCACCCGCTACCTGTTTCCGGTCAGCGTGCTTATGGTTTAAAGGTAATCCTTGCTACTGCTGATACTGTGTTACATGATACTGCTCAGTCTGACCACGTTAGGCTCTATTCGAATAGGCCTGATGTGGTCGCCCTCTTTGTCAAGATCAGATTGCGTGAGAGGGTGATTTCCGACTTTCACCACTGGCCGGAAGACGTTTTTCGCGTCCGATGGCTTTGTTGGTCTCGGCTGGTTTCCTTACGCAATAATGTGCTCTGCTTTCGGTTCTGAATGCGTTTTCTGTTGGAGCATGTCGCATGCCTGACGACCGCTGCTCGTTATACTTGCTTGTCTAGATCCTGTGTTTGCATCATGAATTGTATTTACATGCTTTTCTACTGTGTATATATTGTCTTTGTCTGTATTTGTCTATACTTGGCCCGCGCTTTTGTTCTGTCTGTTGTCTGTGGCAGGTGTTGTGCCTCTCGGACGACAGTTCAGACCACTTCCTGCGTCTTTGTCATGCCTCTCGGGCGGGGAGGGGTGTGACAAATGACTTTTCATGTTTTTGTTTTGCTTGGAGGTGCTTAGATGTGGGTCCAATTTTTCTCTAAGCACATCCACCCTGTTTTCAGAGATACTTCTTCCCTGGAAGTGTTATTGCTTGTGTTTCGTCTTCCGAGTTTGGTAAGTAAGGTAAGTAGTTTCTTTTCCTTTCTTTTCCTTTTTAGTGTGTGTATGTGTGTGTGTGCGTTTCACCTCGATGATGATAGTGCCTTGGCTGACCCATAATATGGGTTTCAGCAGAACAGTGTACAGCCTTGTGCTGTACCCCAGTTCACTAACTGAGAAGAAACTGCAATGCCTGGACATGGAAGACGTGTACGATTTCAGCAGTCATCGGACTTTGAGCGATGTCGTCTAGTCGGACTCCACGAGGCCGGGTGGTCGTATCGTGGTATTGCGGAGCAAATTGGACGGGAAGTATCGGTGGTGGTACGATGGTGGCGTAGATGGTCCAAGGAACATTCCCACACGAAAAGACGTGGAACCGGGAGTCACAGACGGATTGATGAGCGGACCGATCGACGCATAAGAAGAGCGGCGTTATCAAGCAGAACATCCACTGCGACGCAAATCCGAGCTGCTGTTGCACCTGAGGTGACTGTGCGAACAGTCCGTAACCGTCTACCGGATGCAGGACTACGTGCACGTGTGCCTCTGGCATGTGTACCTCTCACTCCAGCCAACCGTTAAGAACTGCTGCAGTGGTGTCGCCAACGTCTGTACTGGAGAACGCAATGGCGATCTGTTGTGTTCAGCGATGAAAGCAGATTCTGCTTGGGAGCCTCCGATGGTTGTGCGTGTTCTGAGACGCACAGGGGGTGTCTCCACCCTTTTTGCCTCCACCAGCCACACACAGGGCTTACACCTGGTCTCCTGGTGTGGGGAGCGATCAGATATCACTCCCGTACACAACTAGTGTTTGTACCGGGTACGTTAAACAGCACCTCGTACATCAACAACATCATTCAGCCCGTTGTTGTGCCATTTGTAAGGTCGGTCCATCGTGGTGTTTTCCAGCAAGATAACGCACGCCCGCACACGGCACGTGCAACGCAACATGCACTTCAGGGTGTCAGACAAATTCCGTGGCCTGCACGTTCACCGGATTTGTCCCCCATTGAGCACGTGTGGGATTTAATGGGAGAACGACTTATCCGGTCTCCACGGCCAGCCACGACCATCCCCGATTTACGCGTCCAGGTTGAGGATGCTTGGAACTCAGTACCCCAAACTTACATCCAACATCTGTACGACACACTCCATGCCAGAATTGCACAGTGTGACGGAGTTCATGGCGGTTCAATCTGGTACTAACCATGTTACATGGAAATGTTATTTTTCAGTTTACCAGCAAATACAGATGTATTTTGCCATAATGTTTTGATCACGTTATCCTCTGTATACCGTTATTATGCTGTATAAATTTCGTTGGTATCAGACGTCTGTTTTTTGGTGTTCTTTTTTCATTTTCCGCCAGTGTATGCCAGATAATATCCGCAAATCTGAAAATTTTGTTGTCCTGGGGCGGAAATCGCATCCGCGTTTCCTGGATAGCGCCCGAGTACCACTACACACCCAGAACAGCCAAGTTTCAAGTTTCAGATTAATTTGTATAACCATCACAGGATTCGTTAGTCGAAGCAACCAGCATTCATATACCTATGGCGAATCTGGAGCTTTTGAATTCATTCCCGTGATTGCCCATATTGCACCAATAAATTTACATCAATAAACGGATTCACATCTTACAAATTTGTATTGTACAATGGTGTAATCCCGTATTTCATTCTTTGATATTCTTCGCCTCCGGGCAATCACGGGGATGAATTCAAAACCTCCAGATTCGCTATATATGAATGATGGCTGCTTCAACTAGCGAATGCTGTGATGGTTATATTCAAATTAATCGGAAACTTGAAACTCGGTCATTCTGGAAAGTGTAGTGGTTAGCATGCTTGGGTTCTATCCGGAAGACGCGGTTTCGAATTCCGCTTCAGGGCGACGAAATTTTCAAGATTTCAGATATTATCTGACTTAACATCCATGTCATACTTCCACCAATAAACGGATTAACATCTTCCAAATTATCGCACGTTTCTCTCTGTCTTTTATGGTTCTTATTTGAACACTGCACACATTTCAGCATAAAGCAGTATTGCACATATTTCGCATGGCATGTGGTGCCGCATATGGAGATAAATTGATGAACATATAGATATTCACGTCTTTATTTTGCCCGTTTTTGTGATTACGCTTTAACTTTGGAGCAATTTACCAAGAAAGTAACAGATTTCAGAATGTTGTTAAATTGAGCGACGATTTATTGCGCTAGCATTTGCAAACACGGAAAGGAAATTATTGGATCATCAGTTTTGAATTAATGAGTCTTTGTGCCGGTGTGGAACAGCATGTTCTCTGTTTCAAGCCTAATGATGCTAATTTAAATCATCGAAAAATCACGGTGCCTTGTGGATTACTGACTGAAACTTTGGAACTGACTCATTATCCAACGCAACATCATTTTGCACTAAAAATAAATTCACGTTCCCGAAATAAGTGCATGTTTTCTCCTAGTCGACATTATCCGTTATGAATTTTATTGAAAATGAAAGACAGATGGAATATAGTCGATCACAATTTAGATAACCGCAGACGTTTGGACAGACAAACTATATTCCACATTAAGATACTACAACGTTTGCCACAGATATTTTTTTCAAGTCGACCAAGGTTTCGCTGGATTCTGGCCTTAGCTTCATCAACAAATTCGTCCTCATGAAGTTAGGTCAGAACACAGCGAAACCTTGGCCGACTTGGAAAAAATAAAATATTTGTGACAGACATTGTATTATCTTAATATTTAAAATCGTCAGAAGACTGTAGTCTAATTTCAAGAGCATATTCCACATTTTTATAAAACGCCTGAAAAACATTAAAACTTATTATATCTAATTCCGTATGCAATTTAATTTTAAAATAAAACATTTAAATACAGTGTACATTTTGCTTAAAATTATCTGCCCGTAGTTTAAGCATTTCTTCACCTTTGGCGTGCCACCCGGGTGGCGCAGTGGTGTAAGAGCTAGCGCTTCTGACCATTCGATGGAGATGGATCCGGATCCAAATCCCGGCGAGGCATTTATGTTGTGTTTGTCTTACGGCAGTGGTTCTCTCCATACCCTGGAACCACTGGTCCTAAATTAGGGACGAGCGAATGCCTATAACCCATGGCGTTGCTCACGATGATTGTTAAGCCCAACAACATTTAGTGTATTTAATATGAATCTTTTAAAGACGTTTCTAGAAATACTATATATTGTGGAAAAGAAATTACTGTTTTTGTTCTGTTTATACCAAGAAATGTACATATGTCATTTAATTTTTTTTTGGAGACGATGACGTATCTACCTCAGAGGTGACGCACGTGTTAAGACAGCGTAGTTGCAGCGACAAACTTCGTCGATGTAGTTTAATTGGGAAACAATTACGTTCCTAAGCAGAAGGATGCGGATTCAGTTTTGGCCACCGGCCCATGGCTTTACGTTATAAGACCTAATGTTTGGAATTTCTGTGTACATACACAGTAGTCTTACAATAATATGACCACCTACTTAATAATGGGAATAGCGACCTTCGACCCGGATGACAGCGGCGAGACGGCGTAGCATGGTCGAATTGAGGTCCGGGAAGGTTGCCCGAGGCACACGTGCCTATTCGGACTGCAGCAGAGCACGGAGGTCCCGGATATGACGTGGTTGGGGGTCGGCACGTCGAACCTGTCGATACAAATAGTCCCATAAGTGATCAATGAATGAGATTGAGGTAGGGCGATTTCGCCGGCCAAGAGAGAGCGGAGACATTGCTGTCGTGTGCGTGGAATCAGTCACACCTCCCGTTAGCTACGTGGCACGGCGCATTGTTCTGTGGTGGACACCATATCCACCAGGGTAAACTTCCAACGTGAAGTGATGCATGTGGTCAGCGAGGATGGACAGGTAGCCATAGTCGTTTAGGGACCCATCCAGTGGTACCAGCGGTCCCAGGTCATACCAGGAAAGCATCCCCCAGACATGCGCACTGCCACCGCCAGACTTTACCCGACCGACAAGCTTGCCCTGGTGTTGGTTCTTCTGTTTCTGTTTCTGACGCCGTATTTGCTAACGCCCGTCACTTCTGTGGAATAGAAAACTCTATTCGTCGGAACAGGCGACCTTTTTCCGCTCCTCCTCTGTCCAATTACGGTAGTTCCTTGCGAACTGCGGGCGTCGTTGCCGATGGACCTGGGTTAACATAGGGCCCTTGACGCAGCGTCAACTTCAGAGACCCATGGATAACAGGGTTTGCTCTACTGTTATCGGAGACACGTACCTCGGTGTCCCAGCGTTCATTTGCGTGGTCAATTGCTGCATTGTTGCGCGTCGATGGCCCTTTACCAGTCGACGGACGCGACGTCCTCCTCCGGGGTCGATGGCTTTTAGGGCTCCATAGTTATGACGCCGAGAGGTACTCTGTGTGCCAGAGGTCCATGCTTGGTACATCTTTTCTACAGCAACTCGCGGAGAGCCCACAAATTCTACTGTTTCTGAGATGCTTCCACCTTTGGCGCGATAGTCGATGATCGATGATCATTCCTTTTTGAACGTCCGTTAAATCGCTACCTGTGCCCATTATGCTCACGTCACGCACTATCTATCCTGGCCGCCGGCTTATATCTCCGTGTGGTCGACCTTGTCATGCGCATTCTGTGACGTGCCTGGTCGGGTACACTGTCATCCCGCGGGTGGTCATATTATTCTGATTCGACCAATGCAAACGCGGTATTGAGATATTGCTGCAAATATTGTGTAAATGGAAACGCAACGTGTGCTGACTATTCGCAAACCTAAGCATGTTTAGCGTGAAATTTGGAATTTCATGCTAAACAGTCGACAATCGATAGGCTATCCAATAAAGAAAGATTTTTTTTCAAATCGTCCTCGTAGAAGCAGTGAAAAGAGAAAAATAAGATATACTGTAGAATATAAGAAAAAGCCTGTAGGGGAATTTTTAAAATTAAAAAAAAAAAAAACGTAAAAGCATTCCAGACCAGATTATTTTGCATTTTGTAACATTAACAAAGCTTTGCGTTTAATAGTATAATAATCACAATATTACCATATGTGTGCAGTTTCCAGATCAAGTTGATCATGAAAAGAGAGAGAGAGAGAGAGAGAAAAACATCTAATGCCTCAGCGCTTCCTTCAACTTGATCTTCTTTTCTCTAAAGCTCGACCTGCTGCACTGAAAACCAACGTCACCTCAAAATTCACGGGAGTGAGGAAATTTAAAAAAATAAATAACAATACTTCTAACTGCACAATTTTGGAAATTAATACATCATTTTAAAGATAAGATTCTGGATTTTTAATAAAATACAAAAAATGGGAATGTGATTTTTTTCCAGTTTTTCGATACCAGAGCTCCTTAAACTAATCCTTGCTTGGGCCAAAGCTGCAATGGCAGCTAGCTTAGGAAATTGAAAATCCTTCCACCATGGTAACAAATCCACAATGAAATTCAACACGTATAATTCAACCGGGCTCGGAATTGCACGTGTTGAATTAATAACAGTAATGAAATTCAGGACGTATAATTCCGAGCCCGGGTTTTTCGGTAGTTAATGAATTCAGACTCCGACCAAGCCCGGGCTCACCTAAGGTGATCCCGGGCCCTAGCGCATCTCTAGGCTATAAGTCATAAGCGTCAACCAACAGGTCGTCCTCAGATGTAATTTGTGATGGGAGTTCCAGGTACGATTCCTGCTTAACAACGATAGATTTTTGAAGTTTTCTGAGGACTCGGATGAACAGTGAATTCTGTCAATGCTGTGTCAAAAATAACAATGTTCAATGGATGTATTTAACGCAAGGATATTTTAGTAAAAGTATTGGATGTCACATACCAAAGTAGCCTTAGCTGAGGAAATGTTACTGAAAGTATTGGCTATCATATCTCAAAGTAGCAATATATATTGACGTTGTTTACTTTAAAAAATGAAGTGCGGCCACGCACTTCATTTTTAGAGTGAAATGGACAGGCATTTATTTTAAAAGTATGTGTTATTCAAGTGTTGCTTCCTTATATCTCCCGTGAAACTTAAGATTCGTAGCGTGCCCTGAAGTTCGCGAAACGTTCTCAGATGGATTCTCATGTTACGCATGCAAATCTTAGTCCATTTGTGAGAAAGTAAAATCTTTCTGCCCGTCGTAGCTTTTCTGTCGTTCCTTTCTATCGGGGTTTTACGAAGTTAAATTTACCGCATTATGAAACTATTCCAGTTCAGAATCCTTGCGTATTACGCTACGTTTTTCTGCAACATCAGATGGTATCAAACATATTTCGACGGGCTGGAATTCTGCATGTTTTGATAGACGCTATTTTCCTGTTTGGTTGCGATGAAACATTTGTGCTAATGGAACGATGACGGCGCCATTAGCGAAGCTTTCATTTAGTCTTTAACAACGGAAATTTACGAACAGTCTCTCTTCTCTCGATTATTTCAAGTTTCTAGCATCACTACTGCGCTAATTACAAAGGACTTCGGGGCACACTAGCTTGCATTTCAAACACCGAAATTTGTTGAAGGGTGTTTGTGTGCGGTTGACGCTTTGGAATGAGGTAGTTGGATATATATATGGTTGGTTCAACGGATGCCGGAAATAGCCGCAAACACTACAAGCAAACATTTTTGCCATTAACCTACCAACACCTGTGATAATACGTTCGCAGAAACTTTGGGTAACATCTCTCAATCAATGCATCGTAGTATTAACGTGGATCCTCTTTCAAGGACCACAGGCAAGGAACATAAACACCAATTATACCACGCTCGACTGAAATGCACTAAGTGAAAATTTTAATTCCTTAAACTGTAGATAGAACATTTTAGTAGTAATTACTTATTTTAAAACTTCTTTAATATTTAGGCAATTTATGTACAAATTCAAGGTTGTTCGAGTTGAAGTATTAGAATATTGATGGAGATTCCAAAACCCATAATACGGTACGAAACAGACTTGGAAACGGTTCAAAAATTTTAGACCCGAACCCGACCCAGACGACATAATTAGGACCGACCCAGACCCTACTTATAACTGACCCGGACCTGACCCCGCCAAATCTGCTTTGAACTATAAATTCGAAACTCAATTTAAAATTATACATATTCATGTATATATACACTGAAGAGCAATTGAATTACAGATACCCGTCTATTAACGTGTAGCACCACCTTTCGCCCTGATGACGGCTGCGATTTGTCTCGGCTTGGATTCGACAAGGCACCGGAAGCATTGGGAAGACATACGGATCCACGACCCCTGAACAAGCTCCCACAGTTCACGAAGATTTGATGGTGGGGTCAGAGCCTCGAACATCTCTCTCGATGGCATCCCAGAGGTTCTCGATGGGATTGAGGTCAGGGGACCTAGCTGGCCAAGGAAGCGAGGTCACGTCGGTGGAGTGTTCATCCAACCATTCGGATACAATTCGGGAGTGATGGCACGGTGCATTGTCTTGTTGCAGAATGAGGTTCCCAGTGGGATGTTGAAGACGCACAAACGGGACCAAATGGTCGTCCACGATATCCCGGTAACATTGACCTGTGAGGGACGATGTCACAGGTGAGAGGGTGCCCGTTTCGGTACACGTAAACAGCCCCCAGACGAGAATGCCACCACCACCAGCTTGAAGAGTACCCTGATGGCAAGAAGGATCCATCGCTTCATGTGGTTTGCGCCGTACTCGTATCCTGTTATCCGCATGTACTAACGTGAATCTCGACTCATCACTAAAGGCAACATTTTCTCACATGTCTAGGGTCCATGCAGTGGCGATGTTCCTGCGCCCATGCTAATCTGTGCACCCTGTGATGTGCGGTCAGCAGCGGTACCCTCGTGGAACGACGGCTTCTGTACCCCATAGCGAGGAGATGGTTCTGGATGGTATGGCTGCTTACACGTTTTTGGAACCAGCGTTAAATTCCCGAGTGATTTCTTACAGTGTGGCCCGTCTATCCGCTGTTACAATGCGAGCTAGCCGACGATGACCCCGCTCATCCACACGCTGTTGTCCACGGCAGTTGGTCCTTGCAGGGATGGTTTTACCGGTTTCGATGTACTCACGGTGCACCCGTGACACAGTTGCTCGTGAAAATCCCAGTGCTTGCACGTCTTCTGAGATGGAGTGACCCATTCGTCGGGCCCCGACAATTTGCCCACGGTGAAATGCGCTTAGAGTCCTACCCATACTGCGTCCGAATCTTACTGATTCCCCAGTAGTATTCCGTCATTTTCTTGTAGGACTTCCGTCCACAGTGGGTAGATTTTAGGTCCCAGCCATCTACAGCGAGTTCGCCTTTTGGGCAGGACACAGAAACGGAAGGAATGAGAGCAAGTCTAGCGACTTTGCCAGAACAGTTCGTAGTGAGATTAGAGTCCAGTAGATGGCGCCACCATGCAAGTACGCTGTTGCACATAGAGGGGGGAGAGGCATAGGAAAGGTTACCCATTTAATCAGAGGGTCCAGGCTGGGGGCCGTCACTTAACGTGCTCGTCTCATGCACGGCGAAAATTCAGTGATTGTTAGCAAATCACACCACCTCCTCAAGATCAGCCCAGGATCGAACCTGAGGACCTTGCATTGGTAGTCTGAATTGCTAACCACTCAGCCATTCGCGGCTATCTTACTGATTCCCGTCGCACCAATCCTTATATTGTCGGATCGCTGCACACGTCATGTCGTTTCCCGTTTACAGGGCCGCCCACAGCGCCACATTTGCATAACGCCAGCTGTCTCTAAGTTAATTGCTCTTTAGTGTAGTACATTGTATTTTTGGTTTTCATGTAACAGCTAAATGAACTGAAATGAATTAAATTGAGAAAATAAAGTAAGATTTCGTACCTCAAGTGGTGAGTTTCTGGATTGTCAAGAGTGCAACGTTGGGTCTCGCGTTATCATGGATAAGTATGGACCCATAGCGATTGATTGAAGCGGACTGTTAGCTGGACAGTTATTCATGTATATTATAAGAATATCTGACCGCCGTTATGGTTTGACACGGTTGTAAGGAGGAGGAGTAGATCACACCAGCTGTTGACCATTAAACATTGCCCATCAACTTCGAGCTAATGGGCAAACCATTGCGCAGAATCTCTCCGACTGCAATACAGCACCAATTTCTCGTGACACCTGCTGAGGTGCGTCAAACTATATAACTTTCTTTTGGTTGCGGATAAGCAGAGAAGACAGTACAAATAATTCGTCGTGTTCTGCGCTGCTTTGTCGACTCACGTGCGACCCATTTATCTATCTTTCTTTGTTTTGCCTATGGCCGTTAAACATCGAAAAAAATGGGTTCAGAGTGCCCCATTGTGTCCAATTTCTCGTGCCGTTTGACGTGTATTGAATTCAATCAGCCTTCCATCACCGATATGGCCTTCTGGTCTACCGCGTGGTTGATATTTGAAGTTCAGATCACCGGACCGGAATTTAGAAAACCAAATGTGTCTTGTTTTCACTAACGGCGACTCCTTACCCATATGCTGCATAGATGTTGCGAAGTGCCTCCGATTCGAGGTGTTCAAGTATAAACTCATATAAGACAATGACACGAATTTAGCTCTGCTTTATCGTCTTCTTCACTGTAGCACAATTAGCATTAGAACTGACACCACTGACGAAATAACCAGTGCTTTATGAGCAGCAGCATTGATGATTTAAATTTGCATGTCACAAGTTACGTGCGTAACGTATTACTACCTAAATTATCTGCCAACAACACGAGTCGACCAAACCCGACATTTCATCTAAAACAACCTAATAGAATATGTCTTTGAAAAAGAAAAACTATTAGAAATGAAAACTTTGGATTCAATTAGCTGGGTTAATGCTGCTTTAACAAAGAGCACCGAAAGCTGCGCCGTTCCCTAGCAGTCAGAAGCGCAAGTCTTTGTCGCTTCTCAAGATGGTCCCAAAATTAAAGATGGGCGACTTCTTATATCCTTAGATACTCGCGAGTGACGTTATTCACTGAAGTAAAAGAAATCAGAAAATATGCTAAAAATTGCAGTCAGGTCTACATCGAAGTGACTTGAAAATAGGTCTTCATTTTGCCTTCCTTTAGAAGAAACAGCCAGACAAACATAAATGTACTGTGACGTGCCTGCCCCGCAGGACGCACACGACATAAAAGCAGATAGCAGCAAGAACGAACATCTGCGTAGCTCAGTTGGTAGTGCGACTTGTTCCGGAATAAGTGGACTTGGGTTCGATTCCCGGCGTGGAACAAAATGACGGAAAATTTACTTCGTAACAATGGCGCCCGAACTTCCCGGATGACCCGGCGTTAAAGATCCCGCAATGGTGTGATGTCCTTTCCACACCGCGAGATAGGACAAATAAGAGAATCCCTTCTCCAGCGCTTCGAAAAATAAATGTGTGTGACGTTGCATTCCACACACCAGATTGACTGGGAATTCTCAAGTGCACGTTCTACAGCGAATGACTGCCTGCAACGATTCATGGTCACGGCTGATCCGTGGGCGATGCCCCCGGCCCTCTTTCGGAGGAGATGTGACGTGCCTGCCCCGCAGGACGCACCCGACATAAAGGTTGATAACAGCAAGAACGAACGTCTGCGTAGCGCAGTTGGTAGAGCGACTTGTTCCGGAATAAGTGGACTCGGGTTCGATCCCCGGCGTGGACCAAAATGACGGAGAAATTTACTTCGTTATAGTTATTTTATGGCACTTAAACATCGTGCACCATAAAGTCTGAGAGAGGCATAGATCGATTTACCAGAAAAAAATACACTCAGTAGACAAAATGTTAGAGATAGGAGTGATAGGCATTTGATATGGGCATCCTCCACGCAGAGTGGAGCAGACCCAAACCGAACGCATGCGATAAATAGATGGACAGGCAGGCTCCCCAGTAGTGTACCGCAATCGACGAACATGGGGAAACGTGGAGATCTGAGTGACTTTCATCATGCACACATTGTCGGTGCTAGACAGATGAGTCATTCTATCGTACAAATGGTATGAACCCTAGGGTTTTCGGGGCAACCTTATCATGGGTGTATCGCGAGTATACCATCAACGGACGTAGCAGCGCCCAGATGGCAAGCGGTGGCCTACCACACGCTGATGATGACCGGAGTCGACGTAGATTATCCGGGCTCGTTTGTATCGACTGCTTGGCAACAGCGGCACAAATCACATGCAGGTTAAATGTCTAAGGTCCAAACAGCGTCGCGTGCAAACGGTTCGGCGCATGCTCCATTCCCTGGGCTACAGGAGCCGCTGTCCTACTCTTGCACACTGTTGGCTGCTCGTTATCATGAATTACGCTTTAGTTTGTGCCGGAAACTCCCGGTCCTCTGAGGACTTGCGCCGCGTCGTGTTGTCAGATGAATCCCGTTTTCAGCTCTATCGAGCCGATGGGAGGGAGCGGATGTGGCGTCGACAGCATGGGGTGATGATCCCGTTGTGCTAGGTCTGCTCTGTGTTAGGCGGTGGTGGCTTAGAACAGAGCAGACCTAGCCTTCTCATGGGGCACGTTAGGCCCCATAGTATGTCTGTAGAGCTCCTTAACTGCTGCGCGCTACAGCATGGGCTGGCTGATTACCTTCAAGCTTTCATTGCTTTCACGTATCCGGTGGCCTATGGTCTGTTTCAGAAGGTTAATGCGCAGCTGCACTGGCCCGTAACCACCCAGGTATGGGTCAAAGAATACTCATCTGAGTTTGGAACCATCCAGGGGTCCCCAAAATCCCTGGAGTTAAACCCTGTGAAAGCTCTCTGGGATGCCGTGGACCGAAACATCAGATCCATGGACCCTGGACCAACGTCTTGGTTGGAGTTATGGACAATACTGTAAATGGCATGGCTGAAATCACCTCTGGAAACTCTCCGGCACATGGTCGAGTCGATGCCTCTGCGTGTACGTGCAGGCTGTTATTCGAGCTAGAGAAGGACCGGTACGCTATTAGGTAGGTTTATCTAATGTTTACAAATTTTGAAGATGACAATCCGTTTTTTGGTGTAGATATGACAAGGATGGTAAGTCAGATAATATCCCAAAACTTGCAACTTTCGTCGTCCTGGAGCGGGAATCGAATCCGCGTCTCCCAGATAGCGCCCGGGTATGCTAATCACTACGACACCCAGAAGAGCGACCACGTCTTAAGTTTCCGATTAATTTGAATATAACCATCACAGGACTTACTTACTTCTGACTTACCATCCTTGTCATATTTTAACCAAAAAACGGATTACCGTCTTCAAAATTTGTATTATAAGGTGTAACCCGTATTTCCTTGATGATCTCTAATGTATTTTCTCCATTGAGTGTAAATGTTCAGTGTTAATAAATTTTGTACGTTAGGAAAACTTTAAAGGCCATAAAAGTCAATATATTGGATACACATTAGTAAAACAACTGTATGAAATATTTTTTGTCATGCTGATGATATAAAATGTTTAAATCTAGTAGCAAACTGCTTCTCTGTAGCAGAGAAGATGTCTTTATTGTTGTGGAGTTTTAAAAACCGTTTGTTCTTTAGTTTTGTCATATGTTCAATCTGTCTTGGTTTCTGGTTATACGAGTACATATCATTTTTGACGGCATTATACTTGGTGCAGCCACAGGGTTTAGATCTGAGAATCACGTGTCCATTCTACCTTCTCACCACACTCTGTTCACGTAGGACGCGTTGATTTGAAGATCGTTTGGGAATTACATCCACAATATGTTGGCTCATTCTTGTTTTGCTAATTTTGGTTTATAATCTCGTTACGCAAATGAGAATTCGTTTTCCCGAAGTGCGAAAAGAAAGGAGTCAGTTGTGAAGACAATTAAGTGCTTTCCCAGTTTCGTATACACAAGGTTTAATAGAAGTCGGTTTTGCTGCTGTGTCGACAAAGGAACCTTTTCTATGCTTTTATCCCTTTCTCTCACCAAATAGCGAGTGAACGTATGTTTTCTCAGTCGTTCGTTTTTGTTACATTAAAGTCCATTACTGCTGCAGAAATTGGGATTGTGGATCCGTCACGTGGTCAACGGCAGATCGTAAGTCACACTTTGAGGGACAAATTTTCACTGTGGCAATGTTGTTTACCACAGATTTCTTGTGATCTCTTTTAACAGGTGTTAAGGGGAAGAACTCGATACTGAGAGAGTGAACAGTGTGGTTTTGGAAATACACTACATTGACAAAAGTCATCGGACACCATTTCAAAAGCAAATGAACGCATCCTCTGCGTTGTTAATAAGCGTTGTGCAGCTGCAAACGGTATAAAAGCAAGCCTGCAGCTGACCACGATCATATGTGAGGTTTAGTGAAAATGTCGCTGCGGGAGAGAGCTGACTTTAAGAAAGGAAAGATTGCTGGGCGTTATATTAGTGTGTTGTCCATAAGAGAAACCGAAAGGCGTTTAGACATACACAAGTCAACTGTTTTGGATGTCCTGAATAAGAGGAAGACACATGAGTGCCTGAAGCAGCAAAACGTACAGGCAAACCAAAGAAAATCAGTGATAGAGGACGTCGAAGCATCAGGAGAATCGTTACTCCTAACCGATGGACTACTGCACAAGACCTCAGTGTACAGTTGAGTAAAAATGCTGGAGCCTCGGGTTGTACACGTACCATTCGTAGAAAACTTCATTCCATGGATTACCGTGGTTGTGCGGCTGCTCATAGACCTTTTATCTCCACTCGGAAGGCTACTCGTCGTTTAGCATGGTGTAACGGACTTTTATCGTGGACCCTTAGATCTAAGGAAAAAAAGGTTCTATGGACTAATGAACCCAGATACAAGATTCATCAGTCTGATGGCCGAGTGTGGGTATAACGGCAACCGGGGGAACGCTATTTACCACACTTTCTGTTCCTACGATCATGTTTGGAGCTGGCAGTGTACTAACAATCATACTCTGCGACATTTTCAGCTAAATTATTTTAAGAACATTTAATCTAAGTGACTCAAATCGTTCTATACAATCCAGACTATAGCGTGCTTGGACTGAAATGTTGATTGCTATCAGAAAATTTAAAACTATTGCAAAAATAATGCTACGTGATTATAATCAGTAAGTGATTTGTTCTGGTGGCGCCACCTATTAGCAGTTCTCCCCACTACGAAAAGAAAAGTTATTGATTTTTATTGTAATTATTGTCATGTTTTTGAAAATATTAAGTGTTTTAGGCAATTAGATAACGTTATTTTTATCGATGCCCAATTTTTCATCCTTAGGAATAGATTATTTGCGAATGAAATGTATATAGAAGTTTGTACCATTGGAAACATAGGACAGAGTTTTTAAATGGATGGACCTTAACCAGATTCAGGAGAATGGCGTTGTATTGAGAGAACAGAATCGATATTCCTGGAATCAGTAGCAACTACAATAGAATTTAAGTTGTTTAGGCGCACTTCATCTGGTACTACGTAGCTCCTAAGAAACATCTTTTCTATGGAACATCTAGCCGGAAGTTATCGCTGCTTGAAAGTACTTTTTCACAAACAGAACACGAAATCGTGCTTAAGCTTTCAAACGAGTGTTTGAGTATTGAAATAAGGCTCATTTGCTTATTGCTTCAGTATTTACTGATGCAGCAGCCTGCCGTGTGTTCCCAATTAAAATAGATAAGTGCAGTTTGTATTCCTAAACAATTCCATTGGAAGTTTGTCGTCAAAATATTATGTGCCCAGCATTCCAATAAAATTTGGGCGATCGTCTCGCATACTAAATCAGTGATTTTAAAACATCAGAACGTGCTTCCGGATTTGCATTGACGGTTTTGTATAAATTAAGACGCACTACAAAAGTCGATGTCTAGTTTCCTCTTTCTAATGTTATTTGAAGAGATCCACGGCTCATTAAAACAAATTCTTTGATAAACAAACAGTTTCCTTAGTCTTCGAAAACTACTGTTAGATATTTTAGCAAACATTTTTTCTTGTTTTCTCTAAATATTGAAGAAAGGAGCAGAATTGAAATTCAGAGGTGATCTACCAGAAACATTTTCTTATTGTGTTTAACAGTCACCTTGAATTTGTGCCGAACGATTCGGATATTTTACACCGCGTACAAAAGGTTACTTACCACAGAGACTGCTTTTTGAAAGACAACTATCTAGGTCATAAACACAGTATGAGTACAGATTTTTAGGGGGCACGAATAAAGAAACTGAAGACGTATCTTTTCGGGGAGTGTGAAGCATTTCTCATGAAAACATTTCTCCGTAAATGTAATAAATTTTGGATCTTTTACACTCATAACATAAGCAAAACTATGAAGTATGTTAGGCTAGCGTTGATTAACCCTAATCAGGATAAAAAGCATTAGCGTTCTTCAAAGCACCTCATCCATTCATTTGATGATGAATATCATCATTGAGAACAAATTATTGAAGATTTACTTGGTACTGTGTTTTGTTCCACTGGTCAACAATTTTTACACAAAAAATTGTATCCCGAATTTTTTATGAATCTTTTCAATGTAATTACATGTAAGGAGATTAAATATGACCAGTGAAAAGGTTACTTGCCTCAACTGTATGAAGTAGAGCTTATATACACCGATGAACCATTACATTATGACCTACATAAAAAGGTGTAGGACCCAGTTTAGCCAGCAAACCATCAGCTACTAGGCAAGGAATCGATTCAATTAAGGGGCGATAGGTATCGTGCGGCATCACGTACCATAATGTCAACAGCAGGCCTTCCAGTTCCTGTACACTTCGGGGTGGTAGTGATTTAGCGCGAACCCGCTTTTCCAAGTCGAACCACAAATGTTCGATTGGGTTCATATCAAGTAAATATGGAGGCCAAGGCATTAGCAAAAAGTCACCAGCATGTCTCTCGAACCACTCCTTGACTATTCTGGCAGTGTGGATGGCGCATTTTTCTATTGGTAATGACCATCACCAGCAGGAAACACAGTTGCCATGAATAGGTGAACTCGGTCCGCAACGATATTCAGACACCTGACAGCTGTCAGGGATTGTGCTATTGGGGTAATGGGGCCTGAAGTGTCCCAAGAAAACATCGTCCACTGTACAACACCACCGCCGGCCTGTTTCGGTACAACAGTGCATCCAGGTGTCATAGCCTCCGTTGGTAATCAGCGTATCCGCGCTCGGCCGTCTACGTGATGTACCAGAAATCTTGATTCATCAGACCAGGCGACTTTCTTCCAATCATCCACAGTCCCACCTCAATTATCCTGGACCTATTTAATGCGTTGTTGGCGATGACGTGCACTGAGCATGGGGACTGTGCTGGGTCTTCGGCTATGCAGGCCCTCGTGCAGAAGGCTGCGATGAACTGTGGACTGTGACACGTTGCCGTTATCACCACTATTGTAGCTGCAGGTGATTTGCCGCACTGTGCCCCTGCTGTCGCTGTGAACAATGCGCGACAGTCTCTGCTCTCCTCTGCCATCAATTAGCAGTGGACGACACACGGCTTTACGACGGTTTGCCGCTTGGCCATCTGTGCACCACTTTTGGTACGTGCTCACCCCAGCGGCACGTCAATAACCTATAAGCCGCGTCCCTTCCGAGATCGTAGTTCCGAAGCGCCGTGCCATCACAATTTGTCTTTTATCAAACTCCGATAAATTGGCAGCTTTTTACCATTCTGACTCCGAACACTCTACTAAACGAAAGCCGGTCCTCGGGTTGGACATAAACTGCTCTGTGAACTTCACCTGCACCACCGTTCCGTCTCCAGGCGCTCTCATTTCTCTTGGCTGGAGGTGTTTATAATGTAATGGCTTATTGGTGTATAATAAATTCCCAAATGCATGTTTACATATATTTTTAAAGAATGAAAAATGTAATTTTCAGTGAAATTTCCAATTAAATTAAACTATCAGTTAAGAGTTCCTTTGCATTTGTTTTGTAATCAAATTTATACAGTACACAATAATTACTTATACATTTCTGGCCTATGCTAGGCTGTTTTAAATATGTGCCAAGCGCTTCTGCTTCGCTTTCCGTTTCTAAAATGCCTATGGAGCATCCCTGGAGCCAGTCCAACAGTAGTCTGCTAACATGGAAAGTTCCCACTCCCCTTGTACCTTTTCTCCATTGCTAAAATATCTTCATTCGCCATGCTCATCGCTCATATCTCAATAGCTTGGCGGAAAGAAGTCAAGATGGGAGTGCAGTAAATTCATTTTCAGATGTATGTTGCAGCAAATTTTCCTGTAACATGAAATCAAGGCTTCTACAAGCTCTCTACAGTTTTCTGTCCTCTGGTTTCCTTAAAAAATTAACACATAAACACCCTTGAAACTTTGCCATGTTGTATAACATAACCCTTTTTAAGTTATGTAAGATTTCCGGCTGAATAAATGTTAACTAAGGGTAAATGCGATGTTACTAATTGTACCGAAAAACTTACTTTAAGGCTTTTACAAAAGCCAGGCGAAACATATACAGAAGTCTAACTTATGTCAACTTTTTATTGGTCCAGCAACATTAGACACAATCCAAAACATCTCACGGAGAGGTAAACACCCCACTTCACACAACTTAATCAAGAGGTTTACAATCAAACTCAGAAAAAATCTAACATCTCCACTCTCAAAGCAACCGCTACATCGTATTTTTATCTAACGTTCTTATCACATACATACGTCACTCTGGTTCCGACCTCAGATTGTTGCCAAACGTCATTCTCATCTGAGAGAAAATACATAACGTTAAGGTTTCAAGGTGTCTAAGAGAACGAACTCGAATTTACATAGAACAAGAAACTCAAAAGGAAAGTTAAAATAGAATATATGTTGCAGTTGCTTTGTCGTCACCTTGCGTTATTTGATGGAAGTGGCGATTCTTAAAACAGTCACGAATCTCTGAAGCAAAAAAGACACCTTCTTTGACCTTTGCATTGCTCAGCAAACGTTACCCTAAAGAAACTGAAAACCTCTCCATCTTTATCCATGGCCTTAGCAACATTGTTCATTAGGTTTAGCTTAATGCGAAGAGGTGGAAGTAAACTCTTCTTTGAATCAACCAAAGGGTTGTTTTGGACGCTCTATGCACCTGTCTCCAGATATTATTTAGTTGTCTAATTGTTTTGTGTGTGTAAGCACGTGCCCTAGTGCCCCATTTACAAATAAAGCAACAACGCTTTGTATACTCTATTTGCATGCCTAGTAAAAAGTCAATGGGGTTAAAGGTCACCACGAGCATGCCACAAAAAGTCACAGTACTTGATGGCTTCGAGAAGAGATTCATATTTGAGTAAGACTTCTTCACGTGAACTACATGGCCAGTGGAAACTGAGGGAAGTTCGTTTCTAATGTGTAGTAGAAGAGCATTTAAACTCCGCTTTGATGAATCGATAAAAAAAATCTCCACTCTTGAGGTTTGTGATCTATTTTCAGCCGTTTATGCCTGCAACAATAGTGTCTTTCATAGTGAAGATAGCGGTTAAATCTCTATGCGTACTCCTGTAGATGGATATTTTTGTTTCATATTCCAGCAGATTCCACTGCTGCAATCTTGAAGCCAAAACGTCTGCTTTACTTTTAGAAAGATGCAAATCCCTAATGAGATCACACAGCTCATTTTTTGTTATTTTATGTGGTTTAGTAGTGGTTAAATCGACATGAAACTCATGATCCGTAGAATTACTGGCTCGAAAGTCTTGCCTCTAGCACCACCATCGTCTTCATCATTATCATCATCAAACTCAAGATGATACTTCTTTCTTTGACGGTTCAGGAAGGCCTTGTCTGTGTGGTACTGGACGCACAGCTGATGGTAGGTTAGGGTAGGTCACTGTCCACTTTTTTTCTTTTTTGAAAAGCCTTTCTTAAGAGGAGGCACCGAACAAAAGTAGTAATCTGTTACATGATTTATAGACCCTTTCCATATCATTGGCACAACAGAAGCCTCATAGAGCGTCCTTTGCAATTTATCCAATTTCTGAGATTGCAAAAACATTTGTTACAACATACATGTGGCATCCATTTTTTTAGTTTGGTCAACAAACTTGCACCCAAAGTAATAATCGTAAGCCTTCTGCATTAAAGGCGTTGTGGTGCCTTTCCGAAAATTTCCCTTCTCCATGCACATAACAAAAGTTATCAGCACTATTAACACATACACGTGGCGTAGTTGTCTAAAAATTCCGGAAAATATATAAAAACGCACTAAAAACAGCTATGGGAACGACGAACCTAAAACAAATTGCAGTTAGAAATGAAACGCTAATTCATCTGAAAAGTCTTACAGACTTGTGCTGCCATCGCGTGGTAAAATATATTATTAATTTTTGGTCATTTTCCATTTTGATTGTTAAGCAGTGTATCAAAAAATTACAGCTAAGATTCAAATCATATTGTTATACTCGTATTCAGCACCACAAAACCAGTAAGATTTAACTGACTAGATAAAAGATACATTTTGCTTGTTGACCAGTGTTACCTATCGCATTTTTTTGTTTGGTGGTATATATACCACCACGAGAAACTAGAGGCTCTATAAGCAGTACTTCGTCCCTAATTTAGGGTCACTGGAAATCACTGTCAGTCTCTGACGAATTGTCAGAAGCTTGCACCTAGGGTCACTCGGTCACCTCGTCAGTATACACTGCTTCCTGCTGCTATGTTATAGACTGTTGTGAATACACACAGCTGCCGAAATAAACTGGGAAGGGCTCTACGATTTCCATCACATGCCACCACACTCGTGTGGTAAATGGTATCGTCCGTAAACGACGTATAATACACGGTCGAATCACAGTATTCTGACCACCTGCTAATATCCAGAGTAACCGCCGTGTGAAGCGGGAACAGTAGCTAGACGGGCTGTTAGTGATTCAATAAGGTGCTGGAAGGTGTTGACAGGTATGTAAAGCCATGCTGACTGCAGTGCGTCTGACAGCTGCTGGAAGGTGCGTGGTGGAGGATCCATAAGGCAAAAAACACGATCGAGGTAGTCCCACAGATGCTCAATTGGGTTTACGTTTAAGGAATTAGTTGGCCAGGGAAGTACTTTGAAGTCTTCATCGTGCTCTTCTAATAACTCTCGGATATTTCTATCTGTGTGGCACATCGCATTGTCGTGCTGGAAGATCCCATCAGCCCCAGGGAAGACAATCAGCATGTATGGGTTTACGTGCTCTGCCAGGATGGATTCATGACGAATTCGGTCCATAGTGCCTTCCACAGGTATTAGTGGACCCAGGGAATGCCACGAAAACATTCCCCAGACTATAACGCTGCCCCCACCAGCTTGTTTTCTTGCAGCAACCATTGAAGAGTGTTTGTTGTCCAATGTTTCTCAGCTTATACGCCTACGTCCATCCGTTCGATGAAGCGAAACCCGTGACTCATCGGAAAAGGCAGTCCTTTGCCAATCAGCGGAGGTACAATTCCGATACTGCTGTGCAAATGTAAGCTTTTTCTGCCGATGCACCTTCGTTATCGTGGGTACAGTGACAATCCGTCTGCATCGGAGCCTCATGCGCAGCAGGGTTCGCTGAACTGTCGTTTTAGACACACTTCCGGTAGCCCCCTGGTTCATTTGGCCAGTGAGATGCTCCACTCTATCGTGTCGATCGGCCCTCACGCACCTTCGAAGCCGACGTTCACCTCTCACTATCAAAGGCACATGGTGCTCCGCAATTTTCACGTCGCTTATTCGCAATGGGGCTATTTCTCCAATCACCATGCACTTTACCCACAGCAGGACCCGAACTGTTCACCAACTGCTTTCTGTTTCAGAAATACTGCCACCCTTGTCTCAAAAGCCGATAATTATCCGTTTTTGCAAATCTGATAAATATCTCCTTTTATCCATGACAGCAACGAGTGATATGTTTTAAGAATGCCTACAGCACACCTTATATGCCCTCCAAGCCAGCAAAAGACACGTGTCGTCTGGCATTGGCTACGCGCTGCTGACGTCAAAAGTAGGAAGTGGTCACAATAATGTGACTTGACTGTGTAAATGGAGGCAGATATCGCAGCAAGCTCAAGTAGTAGAATTCGCAGTTGAAATTGCGGTTCATCAGGATTTATGCGACTTCGAAAGTGGTGTCGGCGCCTGGAAGATGAGCCATTTCATTTCAGAAATTACCACGAAGTTCGGCATCACACGGTCAACACTTTCAAAGGTGTACCTCGACTACACAATCTCAGGAGAAAACATCCAGAGTGCGAGACCGATATGGCCGTGGAAAAGCCCTGGACGATCGTTAGCAGCGGCGTCTGGTACGCAGTGTAACATCCGCGCGGTGTGCAGCATTGCCGCAGATCACAGCGCTATTCAATGCTAGGGCCAGTAGTAGCAGTAGCGTTTGGACAGTGCGCCGTTTGCTCTGTTCTGTGGGGTTCCGGAGTCGACGAAGCACCCGTATGCCATTGCTTACCCGAGGACACAAGGCTGTGCATTTTTCCTGGGCTCCGGAATACCGTTATTGGAGACATGATGACTGGATACGTGTATCCTGGTCCGACGAATCGTGGTACCTACTGTTTCGAGCAGATGGACGACTCCTGAGGTGGCGAGAATCCCTCGAGGCAATGAATCCCGTATGCCTAAAAGAGACTCTCTTATGTTGTGGGGTGTTTTCAGCTGACACCCTTTACCGCCACATACAACTGCAGGCCGCTCTGACAAGTGGTGGCTACGTAACCATCCTTGGGTATAATTTACACCTGTTTATGTTATGCAAACACTCCGCCGGGTCCGACCTCTTTCAACACGACAATTAGCCACCGCACACGTTCACAGCCTCCGGATTATGGCTGGAGGAACATCTTAGAGTTTATGTTATACAAACACTCCGCCGGGTCCGGCCTCTTTCAACACGACAAATTGCCACCGCACACGTTCACAGCCTCCCGATTATGGCTGGAGGAACATCTTAGAGTTTATGTTATACAAACACTCCGCCGGGTCCGGCCTCTTTCAACACGACAAATTGCCACCGCACACGTTCACAGCCTCCCGATTATGGCTGGAGGAACATCTTAGAGTTTATGTTATACAAACACTCCGCCGGGTTCGGCCTCTTTCAACACGACAAATTGCCACCGCACACGTTCACAGCCTCCCGATTATGGCTGGAGGAACATCTTAGAGTTTATGTTATGCAAACACTCCGCCGGGTCCGAACTCTTTCAACACGACAATTAGCCACCGCACACGTTCCCAGCCTCCCGATTATGGCTGGAAGAACATCTTAGGGTTTATGTTATGCAAACACTCCGCCGGGTCCGACCTCTTTCAACACGACAATTAGCCACCGCACACGTTCCCAGCCTCCCGATTATGGCTGGAAGAACATCTTAGGGTTTATGTTATGCAAACACTCCGCCGGGTCCGACCTCTTTCAACACGACAATTAGCCACCGCACACGTTCACAGCCTCCCGATTATGGCTGGAGGAACATCTTAGAGTTTATGTTATGCAAACACTCTGCCGGGTCCGACCTCTTTCAACACGACAATTAGCCACCGCACACGTTCACAGCCTCCCGATTATGGCTGGAGGAACATCTTGGAGTTTATGTTATACAAACACTCCGCCGGGTCCGGCCTCTTTCAACACGACAAATTGCCACCGCACACGTTCACAGCCTCCCGATTATGGCTGGAGGAACATCTTAGAGTTTATGTTATGCAAACACTCCGCCGGGTCCGACCTCTTTCAACAAGACAATTAGCCACCGCACACGTTCACAGCCTCCCGATTATGGCTGGAGGAACATCTTAGAGTTTATGTTATGCAAACACTCCGCCGGGTCTGACCTCTTTCAACACGACAATTAGCCACCGCACACGTTCACAGCCTCCCGATCATGGCTGGAGGAACATCTTAGAGTTTATGTTATGCAAACACTCCGCCGGGTCCGACCTCTTTCAACACGACAATTAGCCACCGCACACGTTCCCAGCCTCCCGATTATGGCTGGAAGAACATCTTAGGGTTTATGTTATGCAAACACTCCGCCGGGTCCGACCTCTTTCAACACGACAATTAGCCACCGCACACGTTCACAGCCTCCCGATTATGGCTGGAGGAACATCTTAGAGTTTATGTTATGCAAACACTCTGCCGGGTCCGACCTCTTTGAACACGACAATTAGCCACCGCACACGTTCACAGCCTCCCGATTATGGCTGGAGGAACATCTTGGAGTTTATGTTATACAAACACTCCGCCGGGTCCGGCCTCTTTCAACACGACAAATTGCCACCGCACACGTTCACAGCCTCCCGATTATGGCTGGAGGAACATCTTAGAGTTTATGTTATGCAAACACTCCGCCGGGTCCGACCTCTTTCAACAAGACAATTAGCCACCGCACACGTTCACAGCCTCCCGATTATGGCTGGAGGAACATCTTAGAGTTTATGTTATGCAAACACTCCGCCGGGTCTGACCTCTTTCAACACGACAATTAGCCACCGCACACGTTCACAGCCTCCCGATTATGGCTGGAGGAACATCTTAGAGTTTATGTTATGCAAACACTCCGCCGGGTCCGACCTCTTTCAACACGACAATTAGCCACCGCACACGTTCACTGCCTCCCGATTATGGCTGGAGGAACATCTTAGAGTTTATGTTATGCAAACACTCCGCCGGGTCTGACCTCTTTCAACACGACAATTAGCCACCGCACACGTTCACAGCCTCCCGATTATGGCTGGAGGAACATCTTAGAGTTTATGTTATGCAAACACTCCGCCGGGTCCGACCTCTTTCAACACGACAATTAGCCACCGCACACGTTCACTGCCTCCCGATTATGGCTGGAGGAACATCTTAGAGTTTATAATATGCAAACACTCCGCCGGGTCCGACCACTTTCAATACGACAGTTAGCCACCGCACACGTTCACAGCCTCCCGATTATGGCTGGAATAACATCTTAGAGTTTATTTTATGCAAACACTCCGCCGGGTCCGACCTCTTTCAACACGACAATTAGCCACCGCACACGTTCACAGCCTCCCGATTATGGCTGGAGGAACATCTTAGAGTTTGGCATCCTGAATTAGACCCCTCGTTTGCCGGATTTCAACGCCATCGAACACATTTGGGATGCTGTTCAACGTGCCGTCAATGCCAGGAATCCTTCACCTGTGAATATCACGGAATTGTGGGACACTGTTCAGGCAGCATGGCTTTCACTGTCCCCATAGTGCTTCAGGGAGCTCGTGGACTGCCTGCCGCGTCACGTTGCTGCCGTTATCCGATCGCAAGGAGGACCAACGCGGTATTAGAGAGGTATCCCAGTTTTTGGCATTTTAGTGTAATGTAACGTATCCTTTGCAGTGTTGAATTGCAACAGTAGAATGGATATTTTATAAAATAAGAACGGTCACACGCACTGATGATTTTTGGTGAGCCAATTGAAGTTGCTAGAGCAGAAAGAAAAAAAGGTCATACACCAAACTAAGATTTATACAGAATTGCAAGAAATTTCATGATTTTGTATTTTGTTATGGCAAACAAAAAAAGTGAACCGCGCAAAAATACCTCTCCAATTTTAGTCTCCAGAAACTTCTAAGGGTACACCCCCACACATTTCCATTTCTCTTAACTTATATATCCCACCTCGATTTTTCTGCGAGTACAAATTGATTGCAGATCCAACTATTTATCTACCTACCTATCTATATCTATTATATATACACTATCTACCAACAAGTAATTGCACACCCCTGCATTCGACGATATCTGCGGTCCTGATACACGTCACGGCCGCCGCCGCCGTTAAATATCGTGTGGGAAACAACAACGCAACCAGTCGCATACAAGATGTCACGCAGTTCGGAGCTCTCTGATTTCGAGAAAGGTGTAATCGTCGGGTATCCCAGAAATGGCCGATCCATACGTGACATATCCAGCGAGTTGAAGTACCCAAAATCGACAGTGGCCTACGTGATTGGCAAGTGGAAGATGAGAGGTGACTGTCGCAATGTGCCCCGACCCGGCAGACCCACAAAACTGGTAGTTAGAGACCGACGGGTGCTGGCCAGAGAAATTCCAAAGAACCGCACCCCAAATCGATGGGCCACATCCGCGAGGAATTTCAACAGGCATCCGGGAGTGTTCTTTCGATGAATTCCATCCGTAAGGATGCCCATCCGCTCGGTTATCATGGACGTGCTGCAGCCAACAAGCCTTTGATCACCAAGTCCAGAAGCGTTGCTCGGCTAACGTGGTGCAAAGAACGTCGACAGTGGACCGTTAAACAGTGGAAACAAGTTCTCTGGAGCGACCAATCAAGGTTCACCCTCTACCGTTCGGATGGCAGGGTCAGGGTTTGACGTCTGCCTGGAGAACGCCTCGTGCCGGAATGTATTGTGCCCACTGTGAAGTTCGGCATAGGTGGAATTATGCTATAGGGGTGGTTCTCCTAGTATGGCACCGGACCCTTGGTCGCAATCCCTGGTAGACTCAAAGCCGAGACCTACTGCACCATTTTGAATGACCATGCGCTTGCTACGTTGTGGCAGTTTTTTGGGGTGGACCCATGTTACTTTCAGGACGACAATGCCATCTGTCATGTTGCGAGGTACACCATGGCTTGGTATGGTGACAATGGGGTTAATCGAATGGACTGGCCTGTGCAGACCCCGGACCTTAACACTATCGAGTACCTCTGGGACGAGTTGGAGCATTCACTTAAGGAGTGCCCTCACCGTCCGAAATCGGTGAAGGAACTGACCTGCTGGTTGATAGTATGCCCCGGAGGGTCGCAGCTGTGATCGCCGCTCGTGGAGGCTCCACCAACTATTGAAAGTGAATAAACTTCGGTTCCCTTTGCTATCATAGGTGTCCAATTACTTGTTGGTAGATAGTGTAAATCATCATCATTGTCAACCATTATCAATCCACTGCTGGACGAAGGTCTCCCCAAGTTTCCTCCACAACGGTCTGTCTTGTGCCACTCTCTTCCATGTCACTCCCGCATACTTTCGAATTTCATCCACCCATCTCCCATGTGGTCTTCTTCTGGGTTTTTTCCTGTCCTTTGGAATCCAATCTAAAATTTCGGCTGTCCATCGATGGTCTGTCCTTCTGGCAGTATGTCCAGCCCATTGCAATTTCAGGGATTTAACTCTGACCATGATGTCTTCCACTCTTGTCATTTTTCTGATCCACGAGTTCCTCTTCTTATCTCTCCTAGTTACACCAAGCATGCACCTCTCCATGCTACTTTGAGTTGTCTGCAGCCTTTGTATGTCTCTTTTAGTTAAGGTCCACGTCTCTGTACCATACGTACGCACTGAAAGGATGCATTGATCAAACAATTTTATTTTAAGACATAATAGCATATTGCTCTTGAAAATTATGCTGTTTCTTCCCAAAGCTCTCCAGGCAAGTTTTATACGCCGATTAATTTCTTCATCAATGTGACCCTCACTTGATATCTGCTGTCCAAGATAAACGTACGTGTCTGTTATCTCCAGCTTTTCTCCATCAATCGATAAATCTTCATTTCTTGTAAAAGCATTGAACATCGCTTTTGTCTTCTGAAAGTTCATTTTTAATCCCACTTCTTTACTCTTATCAGCAAGTTCCTGATTCATACTCTGCAGCTCTGATGGGGTAGTTGCAAAAATGACTACGTCATCAGCCAAACGAAGGGGAGTTAGATAATATCCATTAATCTTTGTCCCTTTGTTTTCCCAGTTCAGTGATTGAAATACATTTTCCAATGTGGCATTAAGGAGCTTCGGAGATATGGTGTCAACGTATCTCACTCCCTTTCCAATTTTTATGTGTGTTGTGTTTTCAAACAGCCGAAACTTTGCACTTGAATTTTCGTAGATGTTATTAATAATATTAATGTATGCATCTTCAATACCGCAGGATTTCAGAGCCATTGTAACTGCTGATGGTTTCCCCGAATCAAAGGCTTTTTCATAATCGATAAAAGCCATGCACAATGAAAGTTCATATTCCCTCGCTCTTTCAATTAGTTCTCTCAGTACGTGGATATGATCTATTGTGCTGTAGCCACTCCTGAATCCAGCTTGTTCTCTCGGTTGAGCCATGCCCAGTGTTACCTTCAAGCGGTGTGAAAGAACTTTAGTGAAGATTTTACAAACCACTGATATGAGGTTGATAGATCTGTAGTTCCTGAGATCCTCAATGTCACCTTTTTTATGTAGCAGGATCATTGTAGCGTTGTTCCAATTTTCAGGAATCTTCCCTTCGTTAGGCATCGAGTGAAAATTTGGGCGAGTACTGTTTCGATTTCTCCACTTGCTTCTTTTATGATGTCTACAGTAATTCCATCGTCTCCTGGAGCTTTTCCCCGCTTCATTTTCTTGATTGCATGTGCAACTTCTGCTGGGAGTACTGGAAGAACTGTGGTACTGGTACCTTTCATGATGTCTGGAGTACATGTATCATCAATTTCATATAATTTGGAGTAGAAATCTTTCACTCTTGCCAAAATTTCGGCTGTATTTCTTGTTACAGAACCATCTTCTTTTCTCAGTGCCATAATCTGTTTTCTTCCCTTACTGAGATGTCCCTTTGCTATCTTTAGGCTTTGGTTGTTTTCAATTGCTTTCCTCACTAATTCACAGTTAAAAATCTTTACGTCTTCAGTGATACTTTTTCGTACTGTCTTGCATAGCTCTATATATTCCACTTTGGAAGTCACATCTTCTTTAGTTGTCCTCGTCTTTCTTCTATTTTGCATCAACATTTTGGTTTTTCCTGATGGTTTTTTCACATGCAACTTGTTTTTAGACCCAGCTAATTTTGTTGCTGTTTCCATAAGAGCTTTGGTTACTTTTCTGTTAACTTCTGAAATATCCACTTCTTCCGATGTTAGGCCTTCTAAAGCACAGAATATGTTCTTCAGTTCGAACTTGAAGGTATTATTGTGTTTTTTAAGGTTGTTTATGTCAATACATTTTGTTTGTCTTATGAGATTGCCACGTTCGAGTTTGGTGTTGATCTCACTAATCTATGGTCATTACCTGTGTTGAACTTGTTTAGCACACTGCAGTCTTCTATGACGAAATTTTTATTACACATAATAAAATCAATTTCTTTTGTCGTCCCATTTGGATTTCTCCTTGTCCATTTCCTGTGTGTCTTTTTCTTGAAAAAGGAGTTCAAGATGAAAAACCCTTCTGCCTCAGCAAACTCAACGAGAGTTTTTCCACTCAGGTTTCTGTTGCCGTGACCAAATTTTCCTACTGAAGTTTCATTCCGTTGCTGTTGCCCTATTTTTGCATTGAAATCTTCCATAATTATCTTCAAGTGCTGCTTACCTTTATTATTTAGATGACGAATTTCCTCATAAAAGTTTTCAATTTCTTCTTCAGGATGACTTGTGATTGGTGCATAAGTTTGAATAATCTGAGCTTTGTATCTTCTCGAAAAATGGACAACGAGTCGTGCAGCTCTGTCAGAGGAACCTTCAACTTCTACAACTTTATCCTTCAGTTTCTTGTTTATTATAAATCCAACACCACTAGTTCTGCCAGTATTTGTCTCACGATAGTAGAAGAGATGTTCACTTTTCAGTTCAATGAGATCTTATCCTTTTCTCCTTACCTCACTTAGCCCGAGGATGTCCAACTTGATCCTTTGTAGTTCCTCTTCCAATTCAAGAAGCCTTGAATCAGAAGATAGGGAGCGTCCATTATACGTAGCCAAGGCCAGCATCAGATGGCAGCCTAGTCCGGTCCTCCGGGGATTCTTAGCTCCTACTGCCTTCATGTCGCACTGGCCGCTGCCTTGGCCAGGTACATTTCAGCTGCCGGAGACTGAGGGCCAAGATTTAAGTTGTGGAGTCATTTTGGAGTGGTTTGGCCATAACTCACCATGCTGGCCAAGCGGGTTGGCGAGTGTGGGATAGCATTTCCTCTAATCCCGATGGTATAGTTATATCGCTACTGGTGGTCGTCAGAGCCCTTTTAGTGGGAACATGATGCACCGCGGGAAGACGGGGTTGACAGTTGTCAAGAAGAGGCTGTGATGTTACGCATCACCTGACCTTACATCCCAGATAGTGTTTATATACACTATCTACCAACAAGTAATTGGACACCCCTGCAATCGACGATATCTGCAGTCCTGATACACGTCACGGCCGCCGCCGTTAAATATCGTGTGGGAAACAACAACGCAACCAGTCGCATGCAAGATGCCACACAGTTCGGAGCTCTCTGATTTCGAGAAAGGTGTAATCGTCGGGTATCACAGAAATGGCCGATCTATACGTGACATATCCAGCTAGGTGAAGTACCCAAAATCGACAGTGGCCTACGTGATTGACAAGTGGAAGATGAGAGGTGACTGTCGGAATGTGCCACGACCCGGCAGACCCACAAACTGGGAGTTGGAGACGGACGGGTGATGACCAGAGAAATTCCAAAGAACCGCACCCCAAATCGATGGGCCACATCCGCGAAGAGTTTCAACAGGCATCCGGGAGTGTGCTTTCGATGAATACCATCCGTAAGGAAGCCCATCTGCTCTGTTATCATGGACATGCTGCCTCCCACAAGCCTTTGATCACCAAGTCCAATAGCGCTGCTCGGCTAACGTGGTGCAAAGAACGTCGACAGTGGACCGTTGAACAGTGGAAACATGTTCTCTGGAGTGACGAATCAAGGTTCACCCTCTACCATTCGGATGGCAGGATATGGGTTTGGCGTCTGCCTGGAGAACGCCTCGTGCCGGAATGTATTTTGCGAACTGTGACGTCGTTGGCGGTGGAATTATGCTATGGGGGTGTTTCTCCTGGTATGGCACGGGACCCTTGGTCGCAATTCCTAGTAGACTCAACACCGAGACCTACTGCACCATTTTGGATGACCATGCGCTTCCTACGATGTGGCAGTTTTACGGGGTGGACCAATGTTACTTTCAGGATGACAATGCCACCTGTCATGTTGCGAGATCCACCATCGCTTGGTACGGTGACAATGGAATTAATCGAATGGACTAGCCTGCGCCGAGCCAGGACCTTAACACTATCGAGCACCTCTGGGACGAGTTGGAGCGTCGACATAAGGGGTGCCCCACCGTCAGAAATCGGTGAAGGAACTGACCTGTCTTCTCCAAGCCGAGTGGAAGAAAATATCGCTAGCCGTCGTACAACGCCTGGTTGAGAGTATGTCCCGGAGGGTCGCAGCTGTAATCGCCGCTCTTGGAGGCTCCACCAACTATTGAAGGTGAATAAACTTCGTTTTCCTTTGCTATCACAGGTGTCCAATTACTTGTTGGTAGATAGTGTATATATATATATGACTGTCTCTCTGTATTTTCTCCACAAACTCTTAAACCCTTTTGACTGATTTGAACCAAATTTTGCATACCTAGTCTTACCATAAATACTGTTACAAAGTATTCAATGAACTAACAAAATAAATTCAAAGATATATTAATATACCTGTGACATGACGTAAGTAGTACACTTGTGAATATGTGGCACCAAACACTTTTCAAAATGGCATCATTTTGCCTTCCCACAGTCCTTCAGTCTCTGTGGCCACTCATCAAAAGCTTTACGCAGCGTCTCCACAGGGAAAGCTGTTACTTCCCGCGCCAAAGGGCGTTCGGGATACTGTCGATATTGGGGTGCGTTTTTTGCCGGCCATGTCCTCCAGTGTGGTTCACAGCTTGTAGTCCAATGGGTTAAGGTCTGGGCTGCTGGAAGGCCAATCAGCTGGAGAAATGAAGTCTGGCAAATTCGCCTGAAGCCACTCCTGGGTTGACTTGGCCATCCTTATGGGCAAGTGCGGAATTCTGCTGAAAGCTCCACTGTCGTTTTGAAAGAAGGTGTGACTCACATTTTTGTCCACTTGCTACAAAACCCTGTCCTGGTAGACTTTGGCGGATGTTTTCACTCCTTTCTCGCAAACATGGAGCTCCGTAGTACCTTCGTTGGAGACTTCCCTCAAACCATGACAGAAGCAAGATGGTCGCTCCTCATGATCCTTGGAGCTTTCTCCTGAGCTTTTTCTGAGATTGACGCATACACCCTGTCATTTTTTGCGGTTGAAAGCCTCTTCAATAGTGAAAATGTTTTCATCAGAGAAAAGTATCTGTCTGTGGCGATTGTCTGTGTAACGCTGCAGCAAACGTTCCGCTTTTAACACCTTCTGCTGTTTCAGTTATGAGGTGAGGAACTGCCTTGTACGCCGCCGGTAAGCTCTCACCCTTAGGTCACTACACAGCACGAGTGCCATCGACATTCTTGAAATGTTCAGCTCACAAGCCATCACTGTTCATTTTATGACAGGATGTCGTCGAATACGGGCTGCCACTGCTTTTACCAGACGAGCAGTTCTCACGGTACGCGGATAACCCTTTCTGGTCCGGTCAGCGATGGTCCCATTCTCAAGGAACCTTTTTTATGGTCCGATAGGCAAAAATGTGGTAAATTTGCAACTTCTTCAGCATGTTGAAAACCTCGGATACTGATTTTCCAATTTCATGCAGCATTATTACAGCAACACGATTCTCATAATCGCTCCACTCCGATGCAAGTACTTTACGAAACACGTGATCTCCTCTGTGACTGAGCTCACAATGATTCACTAGCTACTTCATGCCTCCTGGCTGGCCGGTGACGTTGAACACCGGTTGCGTGCCATCTGTCGAACGTTTGTAACAGTATTTATGCTAAGACTGGATAGTTACTGTGTTACCGTGTAGGACCTTGTGCAAATATAGGCTGCCATGTAACCTGGACACCCTAATCCCCTTCCCCTGATTTCATCCCTTTGCTAAAGCAGATGTGTTCATTCTCCACGAATTCTTATGATATCCACTGATATGCGTTTCAAATTTAAGCGACTGCAATATCCAGGGCGACTTGTGTTTGCAGTGTCAATAAATAGCAGGCATGAACTTCGAAAGTCCATGTTTTTCCAATGGTAGACTACACTGAAGTGCCAGAAAAACTGATACAGACGAGCTTATGCAAAATACATAGCAACGTCACCTATACGCGTACTCGGTTGCGTCTGCCAGTGTGTATATAAATCGATAGACATCCTTGCCGGCTGTCAGAGCTGTTTTCGGCATACGAATGACAAGTAATAACGATTTAGGCGATTTTCAACGCGGTGTCATACTTTGCGCTCGTGAGATAGGCCATAGTATTTCGGAGGTAGAGACGAAGTTCGGATTTTTACGGAAGACCATTGCAAGGGCATACCGTGACTACAAGAATTCCGGCAAAACCTCCAACCGACGATACCACTGTGGCCGTAAAAAGACAATGGGTGAACGTGACTATCATCGGCTGGCAAGAATCGTTTCATGCGATAGGCGTGCAACACTCTCGCAGGTATCATCGAAATTCAATGCTGGAGCCTCAACAAGCAATAGCGTCCGGACTGTGCAACGTACCCTGCACGATATGGGCTTTGGGAGCCGACGCCAAATTCGAGTCCCCTTGATGGGTGCACGACACAGAGCTATGCGCCTCGCTTTGGCACGGCAACACCGCCACTGGACACTTGATGACTGGAAACAAGTAGCGTGATCTGAGGAGTCGCGTTTCCAACTGTATCGGGCAGATGGAAGGATTCGTGTGTGGCGCAAACCCATGAAGCCATGAATCCCGCCTGTCAACAGGGAACTGTACCGGCTGGTGGGTGGTCCGTAATGGTATGTGGTGTGCTTAGCTGGGCTTCACTGGGACCCCTGGTACGTCTACAAACGTCTGTGACCGGCCAACGCTATGAGCGCATCCTTTCTGACGAGGTACACCCGTTCATGTCCTGCATTCATGCTGATGGGTTGGGCTTATTCCAACAGAACAATGCACCACCACACAAGTGTCGGGGCGCCACAATATGGTTAGAGGAGCATTCATCTGAGCTTGGGGTGTTGCCATTATCACCCAAGTTCCGAAATCTGGACGCGATAGAACACGTTTGGGATGCCATGCAACGCGCTATCGAACACAGAAATCCGAGACCTCGGAATACACCCGAATTGTGGAATGTCCTGCTGGAAGTATGATGTGCATTGCCTACAGCATATAACAGAAGCTAGAAGAGTCCATGATTTGTCGTATTTCTGCAGTCCTGCGCTCCCGTGGGGGACCTACCACGTATTATACTTGTGTACCAGTATTTCTGGCACTTCAGTGTATATGTTGCTTGCTCCAGAGTGGACACGCCAAAGCATTTATGCCATTTCGCCCCGGTGGGGAAATCAAAGATAATGTGTATTGCAAAGCATTGGAATAATAAATTAGCCATGTTGCAATATTACATGTATCTTCTTCGTATAACAGAACAAAGTGATGCACTATATGAATTTGTAAATTGCGCATCGCTATGAATTAATTTGAATGCTAAGTACAAGTGAATTTTGTGCTTTATATAACCTAATGACACACACCGTCAATGCAGGATGATTTAAATCATCGCGCATTGACGGTGTGTGTCATTAAGTTAATTTCAATGTTATGGATTGACACATTTCCACAAATGCTAGTGTTCTGCTATAATGAATTCAGCTTCTACTAATAAGCTTCTTCTAATGCTTGTTGTGTTATTAATTATATCATGAATAAACTTGCCTGCTAGTAGTGTAGTAATAATAATGAACAAGCTTTTAACTGCTAGTAATGTTGTAGTAGTAATTAAGATGAATAAAGTCTTATGCTGGTTGTTAATAATAACAACTAATGAAATAAACCTAACAGCCAGACAGAGATCTGACAAAACTATGAACTGAGAAAAACGTACTTACAACACAAGCCTTATTCAGAGAAAGTCCTGGTATCCTCCAACATACACGAAGCTCTACTCACATAAACGAAGATCTCTTTACACATAAAAGCTCTCTCACCTAACACAAACAAACGCTCTCTGGCACATAAACAACAGCTCTCTACGCACATCAACAAAAAGCTCTCTTCGGTATCGTTGAACGCGCCTATTTATACTGGCTACCACCACGTCATGACTTACACTCATTGCCAGATCTCATTCAGCGGGAGAAATAACATCTCGCTCAGTAAGAAGATAATTTACATAGTAAAATAAAATAACCAGAGATAGTAAAAATCAAAAGGAAAGTGAATCCAGAGTATACGTTACACTACATGTAAGGATCCCGTGTAACTGCATTGCTGATGTACTGCACATTACTGCACTCGAATTGATTTTTTTATGTTTTATAAATAGAACTCTTTTGATTTTGATTGATATTTAATAAAAAAATATCTGCATGTTCCAGATGAATATCTGGGGGAGGGGGGAGGACTTAAGAGAGAGCGCAAAAATCACTGCTTGTGATCTGATTTAAACTGGAACTGAAACTTTTGCACCAGTTTCTAGTAACGATTTTTAGCACCATACTTTGTTTCTGCAGCATCGGCAGCTTAAAATTCACCTTGCTACTTCAAAATATTCTAGGGATCTTAATTGCTTACATTTACAAATGAGGGCCCATTCAACTGAAGAAGATCCAAGGCCATCGTCGGAGACAATGGAAACTACGATTTTTCTTTAGCTGGGTACGTTGCAAGATAAGGATGTCTTTCGCATTGTTGAAGATACTCTGGTTGCTATTTCGTAATTACTGTGGCTGCAAGCCTCGACTACCAGTTGCATTCTCTTTGTTTGATATGGTACCAAAGGTCTGACCTCCAAATCAGTTAACAAAAGCTGTACGAACTGCCATAGTTTGACATGACGTCTCATTTTAATTTGAGAGGGAGTTTGATGTAACGTCAATTTTGCTTTGATAGAGAGAGAGAGAAAGAGAGAGAGAGAGAGGCGAGTATTAAATTAGTAATAGAGTTTTATAAGATGGAAATACAGATTGAGGCATAACTAGGATTTGTGCCCCGGGTGCACAAATTCCTAGTTACGCCTCTGGCATGTTCACATCGCCATCTTAAACAAGTTAGTAAAATCATGCAATGCATTGATTATGATGCGCTTTCCAACATACCAGAAATCATTACTCAACTTATGAGGATAATGGCTGTGGAATAAATATCACAGTGCCCTGACCTTTGACCCCATTTCGATTATATTAAACAGAATTGATTCAGTGTACCTCCAGAACAACATTCTAAAGTTGTGTCGCAATAGAAACATTTTTAACCAAGTTATGAGGATAATGGCTGTGGAATAAATCTCGCTCCTGTGCCCTGATCTTTGACCTCATTGCAATGTTGTTAAACAGAATTGGTTCAGTATACCTCCCGAACAACATACTAAAGTTTTGTCGCAATGGAAGTATTTTTAGTCACGTTATGAGGAAAATGGATGTGTAATAAATCTCCTCCCGTGCCCTGACCTTTGACCCCATTTTGATTATATTCAACAGAACCTGTTCAGTTTTCCTTCGGAAAAACATACTAAAGTTTTGTCACAATCGACGTATTTTTACATAAGTTATGACGCATAAAGGCGATGGGATGGATCAGGCTTTTATGTCCTAACCTTTGACCCCATTTCGCCCATTTTCAATAGGGTTCGTCCCCAAGTTGTCCCCTACGACACACTAAAATTTCATCGAAATCGAACCATTATTACGCGGGTTGTCGTGCGGACGGACAGACAGACAGGCAGACTGACTAAGCTGCAGCCTATACGTTTCTTCAACTTATGGTTGGAAAGAGAAAAAAATATCATAAAAGAAAATGTTCTGGTAATGCTGTTGGATTGATGGAATATTATGCGACGCGGAATAAAAAAATAAGATAAAAGTTGTTCATACATTTCACGAAAGTCCTACTTTCTCTTATGATCCCTACCTCATGTATATATTTTTTTCAAAAGATGGATAGTCTCAGGCCTAGGCCTATCTAGATGGCCGTGACATGATAGTGTGTTTTGCGATATTTCGCTGCAGGAAGTGAACCGACACGAACACAAGTACCGCATTAAATCCATGTCAAGTCAAATAGCTGCCATTATTAAAAAAGATGGCGACCTACTCAAGACTAAGTAATAGTCAGTATATTTATATCCATTGTGTGTACAAATACCCTGAATGAAAATTAAAGACCTCGTGAAAAAATGGTGCATTTATTAAGGTACACCTTTAAGATGCAATTTTCTATCAAAATATCGATTTGCCAATTTCCTCGTCATATTAAAGCCTGTTTTTTTATCTTTCCAAATCCGGTTAAAATTTGTTTCTATCTTTTTTAGAACATGGGTTACAACAACTTTAAGGGGGACCTCAAGTAATTTTGCTTTCTATACTCCAAATGGAAAAACTTCTGTACACATTTTCTTCATAATTAATGCGTTCCCAAGGATGAAAATTTGAACATCGATTAAAATAGCTTCATTTTATAACTTGGAACACTTAATATTTTCTAAAACATAACCATAATTATGCAATCCAACATTTGTTTGTCTACTGACGTCATCAAAATACAGGTCGCGCCATCTTTTTTCTGGTTTCAACATCGCCAAAGGAGAAGTTATTAATTTTTAATATAGTGGTTGTGTTTTTTAAAAACATAAAGTATTCCAAGTTATAATATGAAGTTATTTTAGTCGGTGTTCAAATTTTCATCCTTAGAAACGCATTAACTGGGAAGAAAATGTGTAGAGAAATTTTTCCATTGGAAGTATGGGAAGCAAAATTACTTGACATCCATCTTAATGTTACTTGACAGCAACATTTTAAACCGGGAAGTACTTCATTTATGAAATATGAACGATCGCATTTGATCTTGTATATAAATCAAAACAGAAATTGAAATTTCAGTTATATAAAACACTTAAAAAGGATATAGCAACACATGTTTTGTTCAAGCATCTGGCAACAAAGTTATGATATGGCAGAAAATACCGGAGGAGGTTTTCGTTTGGTTCAAAAATATGAAAATTGGTATATATGATGCTGTCATACAATTTGATGAATATTTCAAGGTTGTTTGAAAGCACTAGCCAAGATGAACATTGAAAATCCAATATTTTTCATATTGCATTGTTATAGACATTTAGGTAACATTCGAATCCATGACTGGAAACGGCATGCAACCCCTGATGCAAACAAACGTAGAAACTATTTGTGAGCCCTCAGGGTGAAAAAAATAACTGTTTTGCATAGTAAATATGGTGAAATTTATAAATCAATGGCACTTTATCGTTCAATTATGATTCTAAAAGTAGGTTTTGGGTTTAAAAGTTATTTTTAGCTTTTTCTCGAAATCATTTTGTTTTATACACTGCTGGCCACCCAAAATGCAACAATAAGAAGGAAGCATCCGATTGGCCTGAAATTCGCAGCATGCGTCGCCCGCGAGAGGACATGCAAACGATTAGCATTGCAGGGCATATGCAAATCAAGTAGTGGAATTAAGTAGTGAAAGTGTGTTGTGCTGCCGGACCTGTGCGTGGGAAGCTTCCTGATGCCTCGTCACAGAATACGGCAGTCATTCCAGCACGTTTCGGAGTTCGACAAAGGACGAATAGTGGCTTATCGCGACAGCGGTTTATCGTACCGAGACATCGGCGCCCGTGTGGGACGACATACAGCCACAGTGAGGAGAGTATGGATTTGGTGGGTGCAGGAGGGACGGACGGACCGACGTGAGCGATTACCGCAGCCGCGGCACACCACCAAACGAGACGACTGGCATGTTGTGCGGCGGACATTGACGGCTCGCAGCGCCACATCACGAACGCTAGCGCAGCAATTAGAGTGTGTTGCGCAAGAACCTGTGTCAGCACGTACCATTCGACGTCGTCTCCAGGAGCGGGGACTTGTCGCACGGCGCCCATTGGTCCAACTATCATTGATGTTACACCACCGGCGAGTGCGGCAGCAGTGGGCTGTTGAACACCGCACCTGGACTACGGAATGGCACGACATTGTCTTTTCCAAAGAATCCCGCTTCTGCCTACAACACCACGATGGTAGGATCCGCGTGTGGCGGCACCGCGGTGAGAGAATGTATGACACCTGCATTATGCATCGCCATACCGGTCCATCGCTTGGCGTTATTTTTTGGGGCGCAATTGGATATGACACCCGCACCTCTGGTACGCATCGCCGGTACACTCAACAGCCACCGCTACATCTCTGACGTTTTGGAGCCTGTAGTCCTCCCTTACCTGCAGGACCTGCCAGCGGCCACGTTTCAACAGGAGAATGCGCGCCCGCACGTGACACGCATCGTGCAACAATTCTTCACGGCCCACCAGATGTCACTGCTGCCGTGGCCCGCCTTTTCTCCCTATATGTTCCCCATCGAACACGTCTGGTTGCTGATCGGCAACCGAGTGGCCCGGCAGGCACCACCCGCGGCTACGCCTGATGAACTGTGGCAACGTGTGGAAGCAGCATGGACCGACATACCCTAAAACGCCTTGAAACTTTACAGGAATATATAACAAGAGAATATAAAGGGAATAGATAATTCGCATGATTGAACATCCATTAGCTTTGTATATTTTTATGGCATGCATTATGAATTGCTATAAATTTTGAATGATTTTCTTTTCGACAATACTTTAACTTTTACAGCTTTTTAAATAACTGCGCTATGATGACGGAAATAGTCTATACTCTAGAATATGTTATTGTCATCATAATAAAATTTACAAAATGAAAATATATCGATTTTAGTTTGAGTTATGTTTTGCGGAAGGGTAAATTGTTGGCTGTTTTTACCAATTTTTTGAGCTAAAAATGAAAATAAAAAATTAAAACCTTTTTTTTTATGTTATTCCATATATTAAATCGTATTCCATTATAAAATGTAGAATAGAAAAAAATCCTCTCGGAACTTTAAATCACATTTTAGAAGCGAGCTGTCTGTACATGGTTTTGCTCATAAAACGTGAAAAGTGAATTTTTATCGAAGCGGCAAAATCTTCAAGGGAAGAAGGAACGACCTCTTCAATGCGTAAAACATTTTACACATTTGAGCATTTGTTACAAAAATGTCGTGTATTGTAATGTCGAAGAAGTGATTCGGGACTAGATAATGGCATAGTTTTCATGAAATATGTATCTAAACAATGGGAAAGGAGTGCCCAGCTCAAAATTGAACATCAAATAAAATACGAAAATGCATCATTTCCCATTGTGAGAATAATCAAAATCACCTCATTTCAAACTGTAAGGTAGAAATCATGTTACACGTGTTTGATGAAAGGAAGGGAGAAAAACCAATTTTGTTGCATCATGTGGGTTCTTTCTTTTTACTACTCTGAAGAAACTCGAAACAAAAATTTGAAACAATCTCTGTTAGTCAGCGGATCCAAGATGATCTTGTTACTCTTGCTTCATGGACTGGTATTCTTGTTTTCTTTTGTTTTTGAACCAAGCGAGAAAGCAAACACATATTAACATCGCATGTCCATAGAAGTACCGGAAAAGGTTGGTTAAATAAAGTTATTGAAACTCCCTTGGATAATAATTTATAGTATTTAACACACTGTAAGGCTTCCCACACATCCCAAAACTACAGTCCTACGAAAGCAATAATGCATCATATATTTACCATGGCAACCAACATAGATTTCAAACAAATTTCTGTTTTGCACGAAGACTGTAATAATATCACGAATTTAAACTTGCGGTACGATATAAAACGTCTTCTGATTTTAAAATTCTATCACCTCGGTAGAACAAATGAATTATACCACACGAACTAGCATACATCGAAGAGCCAAAATAATATTCCCACCCACCTAATATGATGTTGGTCCTCTACATGATACCAAAAACAGCTCTTACCCGGCGAACTATTGACGCTATAAGATGTCTAAATCCGTCTTGTAATACACTGACGGAAAAAAAAAATCCCAACACCAAGAAGGGGTTGTGTTAGATAAACGACAGTTGGTAGGCGGTGAGAGTACATCTGTACGATGACGCCTATGCAAATTTCGCGCTCGGCGCATACGTGTGGCGCTAGTAGTGCCCCTCGGAACATGCAAAGCAGGTTTGCTGTAAATATGCGCTGTAACGTTCGTGAGCGTTAGTTATCGTTGAGATTCGACGTAGTGTGTTGATGTTAGTCAAGAATGCATTTAAGAAGACGAAGAAGCCATTATCGACAGCTCACGGAGTTTAAACGAGGTCGTGTAATAGGGCTACGAGAAGGTGGATTTTCTTTCCGCAATATTGCAGAACGACTTGGCAGGAATGTAGCCACTGTGCATGACTGTTGGCAGCGATGGTCAAGGGAAGGTACAGCCTCAAGAAGACCGGGTTCCGGCCGGCAACGTGACACTGCTGAGAGGGAAGACCGCCGTGTACGGCGTATGGCCGTGGCGCATCGTACTGCGTCTGCGGCAGCAATTCGAGCTGCACTTGCCACCACAGTGACACAACGAACTGTTACAAATCGGTTACCTGAAGGACAGCTCCGAGCCAGACGCCCTGTAGCGTGCATTCCACTTACTCCAAACCACTGCCGTTTGCGACGTCAGTGGTGTCAAGCTAGAGCTCATTGGAGGACGGAGTGGAGATCTGTTGTGTTTTCTGATGAAAGCCGGTTCTGCCTGGGTGCAAGTGATGGCCGTGTGTTGGTTAGAAGGAGGCCAGGTGAGTGCCTGCAACCAACCTGTCTGCGGCCGAGACACACTGGACCTACACCTGGAGTTATGGTCTGGGGAGCAATTTCCTATGACAGCAGGAGCACTCTCGTGGTTATCCCACGCACCCTGACGGCACAGTTGTACGTCGGTCTGGTGATTCAAGCTGTTGTGCTGCCATTCATGAACAGCATTTCAGGGGGTGTTTTCCAACAGGATAACGCTCGCCCGCATACCGCTGTTGCAACCCAACATGCTCTACAGAGTGTCGACATGTTACCGTCGCTTGCTAGATCACCAGATCTTTCACCAATCGAGCACGTATGGGACATCATTGGACGACAACTCCAGTGTCACCCCCAACTAGCATTAACCGTCCCTGTATTGACCGACCAAGTGCAACAGGCATGGAACTTCATCCCACAAACTGACATCCAGCACCTGTACGACACAATGCATGAACGTTTGCGTGCTTGCATTCAACATTCTGGCTGTTACACCGGTTATTAATGTGCCAGCATTTCACATTTAAAATGGCTCTTCTCGCGCTTACATTAAGCTGTGATCTTGAAACCTTAATCGATTAAATATGTTACCTATACAAATGTATTGCCGCCATTTCCTTTTTCTACAACTATTTTTTCGTGGTGTTGGGATTTTTTTCCGACAGTGTATCTGGTAGCAACACGTTATCAGTATATTCTTTAACCTCTGTAAGCTACGTGGTTGAGCCGCCACAGACCAGATTTGTTGTTCCAACGCAAACCAAAGACTCTCGATTGGATTGATGTTTGGGGAAGTTTGAAGTCCATCGCAATAACTAATCGTTTTCAAAATGCTCGGCGAACCATTTTCAGGCAGTGTGGTATGCCGCATTATCCTGCTAAAAGAAGGCACTATTAGAGGAGAACACCGTTGGCATGAAAGGATGTACTCTGCCTGAAGTGATGTTTAGGTAGGTGGAGGAGGTCCCGGACAATTCTTCCAATGACGATTGGTCCACTGCCGATTAGTCCAATCCTGATTTGTCAAAAGGGACAATTGGTCCAATGCCGTTTTGTCCAATGGACTATTCGTCCAGTGTACGATTAGTCCAATGCCGATTCGTCGAATGGTACGATTGGTCCAATGCCGATTCGCGCAATGGTATAATTATACCAAAGGACAGTATTTTTTATTTTTAAGAAAGGAATAATAATCTAAGTTATTCTCCTCTTTACGCCGATGAGGCATTACATTATGACCACCTAACCAATACGCTGTAAGGTCCAGTTTAGCTCGCGAAACAGCAGCTAAAGGACGAGGCATCGATTCGATGAGGAGCTAGGTATCCTGGGGTATCTGGTACCCCAGGATACCTATCGCTACCTCATCGTACGTCACATCTCCTGGTACGTTTTTTTTTTTTTTTGATTGGAGGTTTAACGACCACCGTGAGCAACTCAATGGGCTATAAGCAGTCGCCCGTCCCTAATTTAGGGTTACTGGTTCCAGGGAAGGGAGAGAGAGCCAGTGCTGTAAGACAAACACAACATCCATGCCTCACCGGGATTCGAACCCGCACCCCGTTCGGACGAATGATCACAGGCCATCGCTTAGACCACTGCGCCACCGGGGCGGCTCTCCTGGTACGTATAGGATACCTATACGTACCAGGAGATGTGACGTACCTGCCAGAAGGACGCACACGAGGGAGATGATGTAACGTACCAGGAGATGTGACGTACCTGCCAGAAGGACGCACACGACATAAAGGCAGATAATAATCAGAATAAAATGTCCGCGTAGCTCAAATGGAAGAGCGACTTATTCCGGAATGAGGGGATCCGGGTCCAAATCCTGGCGGGGATTAAAATGACGGAGAAATTTACTTCGTTATAAGGTGAATTTGGAGGCCAGGGTGTTAAAAGAACGTCACAAGCATGTTCTTTGAACCACTCCTTGACGACTCTAGCAGTATGGATGGCGCATTATTCTCTTGCTAATGGCCATCCCCAACAGGGAACACAGTTACCATGAATGGGTAAACTTGGTCCGCAACGATGTTCAGATACCTGACAGCTGTCAGGGATTATGCTATTGCGATAATGGTGACGAAAGTGTCCCAAGAAAACATCGCCCACAGCATAACAAGGCCGCCGCCTGCCTGTTTCGGCCCAACATTGCATCCAGGTGCCATAGCCTCCGTTGGTAATAAGGGTATCCGCGCTCGGCTATCTACTGATGCACCAGGAATCTTGATTCGTCAGACCAGGCCACTTTCTTTCAATCGACCACGGTCCAATCTCGATGATCTTGAGCCCATTTCATGCGTTGTTTGCGATGACGTGCAGTGAGAATGGGGACCCCGCTGCGTCTTCGGCTACGATCAACAAAATCTATTTCTTATTATATCCAGTCGTACGTCAGTTCACACCAAGACTTCGTAGCACAAACTAGATACGCTGCAATAATTGCATGAACGAATACACGTCGAAAATACGCTAGTACCACATAAATGATCTCCGAGTGCTCGCTCAAAAGATTGCCTTGATAATAGTAATATATATAATAAAATTTCTGAAAATAAAACTCTCTATGCCAGTTGTGGATTTCGAACCCACGTCTCCTCGCCCCGAAGCCAGTTATTCGCTCAACTGAACTACACCGACCTTGGTTTATCGCTGCAACTTGCCGTTTTGTCTCTTGCGAAAAAATTGCATGAAGATCGCTTCATGAAATTTACTTGCTGTTGCTGCAACTTGCTGTTTTGTCTCTTCAATAAAATTGCATGAAGATCGCTTCTTGATCGTTGAACACAGCAGCTCTTATCTTTTGACTCTGCCGACGTAGATCGCATTTTGACCTGGTTTTAGATATTTCCATACTCATATCTTCCGAACAGAAACCTGGCGTTAAGTTTAGAAAATCTTTAATAAGAAGAAACCAACTTCACATAAGTACAAAGGAACACAAAAGGAATATTACATTATAATTTATGTCACAGTATGGACTACACAATGTTATGTTACATGAAGGAAAGCTGTTGTAATACACTGAATGCAAAAATCATTATGACTACCTGGTCAGTACGTGGTTTGGACCATCTTTTGCCCTTAATACTGCTTGAATCCGTCTTGGTATGGACTCTATTAAATGTCTGTAAGTGGTTTGGGGTATATTAGCCCAAATGTGATGAATTGAATCCTCCAGCTCCTGAAGATGTTTTGGTAGCGTATCTAGTTGTTTGTACCACTTTCGACTTCACCCCACAAATGCTTCATTGGATTGAGTTTCGGGGATTGAGGACACCAATTTAGTAGGGAAAAGCCTCAGTTATGCACCTCAAACCATTCTCTTAAAATGTGAGCACTATGATATGAGGTATTGTCCTGCTGTAGGTATCCATACCCACGAGGATAAACTACTAACAAAACTGGGTGGAAATGGTCGCCAACGATATTTAAATACCTTTGGACGGTCGGTTGTTCCTCCACACGAGATAAAGGGGCCAAACCCTTCCACGAAAACATTCCCTAGACCATGCCGTTGCCTCCGTTAGCTTGCAGGGCAGTAACAATGCAAGATGAGTCAATGCTTTCGTTCTCCTGTCACCATATCCTCACTCCTCCATCTGCAACGTGTAGTTTAAAAACGTGATTCGTCGGACCACATTACTCTTTTCTACTCGTTTACTATCAACTTCTTGCGTTCCTGAGCGAAGCGGAGGCGTTTCTTCGTGCTTGCTGCAAATAGCAATGGCTTACGGACAAGCCATCTGCTTCTGTAGCTAATACGATGTAATGTGCGGCAAACTGCACGTTGGGAGGCCATCGGACTTGGTCCCTCATTCAGATTATCTGTAATCTGACAAAGTTTCCATACTCAGTGTTTGTTGGACTGAACAAGTCTACCTACTCTCAGCTCAGCTCGAGCATCCAGTAGCGGTTGAAGACCACATGCCTTGCGCTCAGGCACGGTTTTTTGACTGGTAGTCCACTCTCTGTAAACTTTACCAACTGCTGCCCTAGAATATTTCACAAGTGCAGCCGTTTAGCCAATGCTTCGAGCACCCACGATCAGTCTACATTCAAAGACCGTCAGATCGCGTCTTTTACCCATTATTAGTTTTGCAATGCACTTCATTAGTCTCTGCATGCCTTCAGCGTTCCTTTTTTATAGATATTCAGTCATCTCGTGTCAGCAGCATCTACGGGATAGCTACTTTGTATAAAATGATCCGGTGGTCATAATAGTTTGGCTACTCAGTGTATGACCATTCCCTGCAACAGTTAGTGGAAGACGTTGTGTCAATCATCTACCTAAACGACCACTTTGAATAACAAAGTTAAGGGGAAATCTAAGATTTCTGATGCGCAAGTTAAATTTTCCGAGCCGCGAATTCTTGGACTGCGAACGCATTCGTTCCAGCTGATTTCAGCCTGTTTTATTATTGTCGTTATTTCGTTTCAACCGGTTAAGTGGTTAAACACACTGAAAACTTGAACCACTATTAGTACAATAATTGAAACTCAAAAAAAGTAGCATCGTGAAATTAGCACGTGACGTTTTGTTTAGGAGAATCCCGTACTCATCACCCCTCTCATTGGGCTGTTTGATTTTATCGATAGTCATTAAAAACTTTTGGGAGTTCCGATAGGACGTTAAGTACGAAACCGGTAAAAGAAAAACAAATAAAGGTTACATAAGAGATAGAACCGGAAACAAAAAGTTAAAATAGATTATATACGCCACAAACTGCAAATGAATTTTTCGAATTCAACTAATAGGTACAATGATACGAGTATGGCGCCTTCAGATAGATATAAGATCAGAATTACATTGTGACACTACAAAGAAGTACTAACATTTGTTTTGTCTCCCATGTATTTGTGAAGAATTATTTCTTCAGGGAGGTTCGTTTCCCACTTACTTGTATCAAGAAGTACCCATTTCCAAGACGTGCTACAAAAGGTGAGACCGGTAAAAGACTCCAGGAACTCGAGGGCATCGAACTGATCCCAGCAAAAACAATGTTGCTGGGCCAGCACACAAGCCAACATTGGCAGCTAGCAATGGCCCAGCACTATATTGCCGCTACCCAACCTTAAATAAAATGTTCCGGCGGCCACCACATGGGCCATCAGTTCAGGCCAGCATCTGGCCAACACCTGGCACCCCATCAGTTGTCATATGCCAGAACAGGGCCATCAGTTATCCATCACTGGCAGTGGTTGTCACAAGCGGCCCTTAAGCGGCCCTGCAAGCACGGATCATAAAGGATGGCTAGCCTAAAGTGGTCTGCTAGTTTCACCGCAGTGGCTGGTGGCAATCACGTGACGTTACTGATGGCTTACCGAATCTTTCCCGCCAATTTCCCAGTGGTTACCAGAAAAAAACCTCATAACCGCAGTTTGCAAAATGCAGAACTACCTTTTTTCTTCCTACGGAACTTCTGTATTACGGCAGGGCGCTACAAAAATTTTCTCAACGGGTCATGAAAAACGCCCGTTTGGAAACGAACCAAAGACTGTCTGCTCGTGAAGCGAGCGCGCTAGCAACTAGACGGGTTGGCCACACACGAGACTTTGCTTGAAGCTGAGACTCTTTCTGCGGGACGTGAAAGGAATGGTTATTTTTTTAATTTTACAATATTGCGAGGTAATTTTCATAATTGTCCGTTTCATATAATTCATGTATTTATTTTGTTAATGTAACGATTGTTTTTATTTACCTTAAGGGAACTTCACTCATTTTCAACATGTGTACCAACTTAAAGGCGCTTTCCAAAATTTTGTGATGTCCTTGTAGTCTTCAAAGGCGATTGTTTAATTAATATATTTACCCGTTCATGTCACATTCTGTTACATTTTTCGCGTTGTGTCTTTCCTTTCCGCGGTCCGAATCTACATTTGTTCTAAAGAGGAAAGATATTTTATTTTACTTGACCTTATTTTTAGCAGTGAATTCCTCTAGTCTTGTGTATTCAACCCATGGGTGAGAACATTATATCCACATAGCGTATTTTTTTTCAAATAACTAATAACTTTTGTACGCATATAATTATTTTTTTCCAACATTACGATTATTTAACGTTTTTCCGGGACTTTTGTTTCAAGCGTCTGAATGTATGTTAAAAGGAAAAATTACACATAAACTATTTCTTGTTATTCATGGGAATGGAGTGAGTGTATTTCATGGCTGTCCGTATTCTCGATTCTTTGTGTGTCAGTGCAGCAATTTTGCAACGAAATGAATTTCTACAGATACATGATAGTATTGACTATTTCTCACAGTTCATTAATAATAATTTATATACTTTCTTCCGACGGTAATCTTCCTCGACGCGTCATTTCATTAGGACATTAATTCGTCCGTCTATATATGTTTGTTCTTTCTTAACATCCACTAAAATAACACGATGGCGATAGCTTCGTCTTCAACTAACTGGTACCTTGAGAGACCCAGCACGTGTTGCATCTGCGCGTTTTTTCACCTCGTGTTAGAGTTGTTTTGGTTGACGGCTACGGGCCACTAGTGGCAATTGCTTGGAGGCCCGCAATTCACGGCGATGCTGTAGGGGCATCATTACCTGCCAACTGATGGCGCTGCCTCTAACGGACCGCTACCGTGTCGTGAGCGGCAGATTACTGCCAGCTGGTGGCCAGTAGTTTCCCAGCACTGCCAGCTGACGGCCAGTAGTTTTCCAACACTTATGTTTTTGCTGGGATGCCACACCCTGCATACAGTCCGGACCTTACCCCGTCGGATTATTACTTAATCCGGTCCATGGCCCATTTCCTTCGCGGTCGTACTTTAACAACCAGGAGGAGATGGCAGCTGGGGTGAAGGAGTTCTTCTCTTCAAAGGACAAGAACTGGTACCGCCGCAGAATCGAAGAACTTGTAGGCAGATGGCTAAAGACGGTGCAACACGGTAGCCTATACTATGAATGCTCGTCAGCTTTCGTCGTAAAGCTACGCATGAAGACATAAAGTGATCCAAATATTGCAAAACGTTCGACTCACCCTCTGTAAAAGTAGATAGAAACTTTCCTAATGTGTTCATAAATTTTCTGCGTGATATGGCGCACCAGCGTGGATTACATAGCCATATTATTAGCTTATTTAGAATTTAATCAAACAGAAGCCATCCGTGTCTTTTGACTATTTTTCATGTACCTGATTTTCACAGTAGCCTGGACTCGAATACCCCACATACATTTTTTTTAATGGAATTCACCCTTACAAAGTTTGGAGACCTCTGATCTATGCATACATTCAAATGCAAAGAGAAGAAAATGAAGCTGTAAAATATTCTTTGACGTGAATATTTTAAATTCACGGGTGTTACATAATTTCTCTTCAAACTCAATGACACGAACAACTTCACAGGAGGTAATTAATGGCGTGATATCTGCATAAAACCACATTTACGGATGTTAGTAGAAGATGCAAGCTACGAACCCCACATTTGAAGAAGGAAACACTTTGCAAGGTATCATTAACAACATATTTATTAATCACGAGATCTATTTGCATTTCTGGCTTCGCTAGAAATTAAGGAAATTAAGAACAGTAGATGTGTAAAGGATCTTTGGTCAGAAATTAAATGAAAAGCAAAGAACAAAACTCATCTAGACATACCTTAAAAATGCATGTCAAAGGGGCCTTCGTAGAATGAAATTTAGGGATTTTTTGTTAACAAAACATATAAGCAAAGTGGGAAAATAGAAGTTTTTCCATCCACGAATTGTTCGGAAACCTCTGAATTACCTAAAGATCTGAGAATTGGCATGCCAATACGTCGTAATGTCCGTATACATAGAAAAGTCCGAAAACCAAAAAAATTAAAATGGCGTCTTTGGAACATTGCCTGCTTGATTTTTTTCCCGAAATGTTCGACCACTTCTAAATGACCTTGAGATCTGAAAATTATCATACTGATAGGTCCTTTTTTTTTATGGGGGATTTAAGAACAACCGTGAGCAACTCAATGGAATATCAGCTGTCACTCGTCACAAATGTAAGGGCACTGACTGCAGGGAAGGGAGACATCCATGTCTCACCGGGATTCGAACCCGGACCCATTTCGGACGAATGATCAGAAGCCATCGCTTAGAAAACTACTGTACCGGGGCGGTACTGATTATTCTTAAGGTCCGGATACTTAGGCAAGTCCGAAAATCAAAAATGTTAAATGGCGGCTTTGGTTCTCTGTCTGCTTCAATTTTTCGCGAATTGTTCGACCACTTTTAAATGTCCTAGAGATCTGAAAATTGGCATGCTGATTGCTTTTAAGGTCTGCATACGTAGAAAAGCCCCAAAACAAAAAACTATCAAAATGGCGGTTTAGGAATATTGTGTGCTTGAATTTTTCTACTACTTCTAACCCTAAAAAAGTCTGAAAACCAAAAATTCAAAATAGTACCTTAGCTTTACTCTTCAAAATGCTGATAGGGCTTAAGTTTCCCGATATATAGAAATGTCCGAAAAAAAAATAGAAAAATGGCGGCTTTGGAATATTGTCTGCTGGAATTTTCTACTTGTACTTCTACACCTAGAAATGTCTTAAACCCAAAAGTTCAAAACGGTGACTTGGTTTTACTGTTCAAAATGCTGATAGGTTTAATGATAATTATGCCAGAGACGCTGAAATGCTGTAAAAATTCCATGAAATTTTGATTTAAATCTAAAGGGCGCCAAAACTGGCTACCGTTTTACTTCAAAACGTATGCACTAACGGAACGACCCTGTTCTAAATCGTAAAACAGTTAGGGATCTTAAGTTACTCTTCTTTCCCTTAATTACGTTTTTCGTTCCTTAATTTTATGTTCAAAAAAGGATTTTATAGATTCACCGTTAGCAGAACGGGCATGACTAATTGTCTTGGTATACTGTAAGTGGTGGATGAATATGCTACCAGTTGTATGAAGAAACTTTTACCTTACCTTTAACCTAGAGGTTCCTAAAGATACTTTACGGTACCGGGCGCCATTTTCTTCCGCGACGTGTTATGTACACTGGACAAACACTCTGTGACAATGAAGTTGCAATACGACTGGAAATGTTTTATGCAAATTAGCATGCTGAAATGTTATATCGAGATATGCAATTGATTCCACTCTACTGTCCAAAACGTAACTACGAGGTACATTTTGACCAGTCAAATTTTGAATAAAATCGACCGAGTACCCTCGTACTCTTTGTAGATATTTTATGCTATGCACGTTTCGCATGCCAAGATCTTTGTGAGTGTGAAATAAAAGGAGCGATTCGAGGGTTTACATTTATTTACGTATAACACAGTGCATTTATCGCGTCACTCAACGACCACACCGAGTCAGAGTCCGGTGCATACTAAGCAGAATTAAATCACAATACCAAAAAATAATGCTTACTAATTCCTGACACTAAACGGTACTTAGATAGGTGGATTGACTCCTTAAGGATCAGCTATTTTTTTCTAAAAATGACGCAATATTCTTAGGACGCACTCAAACGTTTTGACCGGGGGTTTTGTGTCTTCTACAAAGACGATACAAAGCTGGCAACTATTCTCTTAGCTGAGCAAACGATGACTTGGGAGTCACATTTGATTCCAACTACGACTTTAAAGGTCATATCAAAAGAATTGTACTTACAGCGTATAGAAATCTTGGATTTATCATGGGACATTCCAAGTATTTTTCGAATCCTCAGACACTTATACGAATATTTGAGACTATAGTCAGATCCTCACTGGAGTATGCGGCGATCATTTGGAGCCCTAGACTGGTAAGTCTGGCAAATGAAATAAAAAAAGTTGAAAACAATTTCTTCGACACCTTTTTTCCAAATCGACTGGTGTTTATATCGCAGACATCCAGACGGCTGACCTGTCATTCTTCAAGATTACCTCTCTACAATCAAAAGGGAACGCTCTCCAACTCAAGTTCCCGTACGGTATCATTAATGAAGAGATAGATGATACTCATATTGTAAACCAACTAAGTTTCCGTGTCTCACGTTTACCGAGACAAAATGCGAACTATTTGCAGTGCCATTTTGCTGGTGGAAGATATTATCCGTGATGCAAAATGTATAGACTTCAAAACTCACTTAAAGAATGTCCTGATATTTTTAATGTAAGTCATAATTTTTTACGTAAAGTATGTTTCGCAAGACTGTAAATATCTCTTAGCAATGTAAATATCACTATAGCAATTCCTGTAACTAGATATACCATCTGTAGGGATGTGGTTACAAACAAATAAATAAATAAAACATAGATGGCGAGGCGATATACTCAAAATCTAGACACTTATGTAAAATGAACAAAGTTTATACCGTAAGCATTTTTCACTTTTAGTAACATTAATAAAAACATGATTAGGCAATCATTGCCTTAAATATGTACAGGAATTAACATAAGAAATAATCGGATATTTCCGACCCTGATGATGAAAGGATCAGAATAACCTTTATTCTGGAACAAAATCACAGCACGAGGACAAAACACACATATAAATAATGACTATTTAAGAATATCATACACTGATTGGCCACTTTATTATGACCACCCCCTCAGTACTTCGTTGGGCCACCTATTGCCTTTAATACTGCGTCGATTCTTCGTGACTTGGTGTGACTTGGCGTGACATGGACTCCACGAGATGTTGATAGGTGGTTTGTGGAATCTGAAACCATGCTTCATGACTAGCACTTTCCAGGAGTGTGAGATTGCAGGGTTGTGGATCCAGCTGTCTGGTGGCGCGTTCAACTTCATCGCAGAAATCCTCAATGGGGGTGAGATCTCGAGATTGTGGGGGCCACCTAAGCAAAGTAAACTTACCGGCGTGTTCCTGAAACTAATCCTGTACGAGCATTATGGCAGGACGCATTATCTTGTTGAAAGTAGCCCTCGCCATTGGGATAAAACATCCACATGACAGGATGCACTTGGTCCGCAACGATGTTTAGATATGATGTGCCAGTCAAACGTTGATCAACACGAATTAAAGGGCCCAAAGCATGCCAGAAAAACATTCCACAAACAATAACGTTGCCTCCACCAGCTTGAAGAGTTGTAGTAATGCATTTGGGGTCCATGCTTTCGTGCTGTTTCCGCGAAGTTCTCACTTGGCCATCGGCATGGTGCAACGGAAAACGTGATTCATCGGACCACATAATTTGTTTCCAATTATCGTCTGTCCAATCCTTGTGCTCCTGTGCGAACTGGATACGTTTTCTCTTGTTAACTGCAGACAGCAAAGGTGTTCGAACAGGCCTTCGGTTGCCATATCCCATCCGGTGCAGTGTACGGCGAACAATGCATGCAGAGATCATTTGAGGGGATCCTTGATTGAGATGGTCTGTAATTTGCTGCTCTGTTGCTCTTCTGTTACCAGACTGGACACTCTCCGTTCCGCCCGAGCAGTCACTAGTCGATGACGACAACACGTTGCGCGCAGAGACGCAGTTTTTTGGCTGACAGTCCAGTCTTTAAACACTTTAACAACAGCTGCTCTGGAACATTTCACGAATGCGGCGGTCGCTTAATGGCTCCGAGCTCCAACAATCATCCCACGTTGAAAGTCCGTCAAATCGCATTTTTAGCACGTCTTTTGTAAAAAGAGATCGTGCGTATGTTACCGGTTTGTCCGTCCGTCCGTCCGTCTGTACCCACGATATCTCTGCAACTATTAGTCCGACTTGAAAAATTCTTTTTGCATTGGGAAACTTGAAATATGCGAATGATGATCCTTTATTTCGGTTTTTTTTTACGATATATAATTTCGCCACTTTCGCCACTAGACGGCGTAAACGCAGATGATGTCGAACTCAAAAATACGTTTTATTCCACACATTTGCTTCTAAACATCCGATTGAAAAAAAAAAAATTATTTATCGCTTCCATTTATGTCGAAGACTATTTTACATGTAGTTACTTTTTTCAAAATACGCATAGATTTTCCGCTAGGGGGCGTAAAAATAAATAACATTTTTTCCGATAATTCTTCGTCTAAAACTCCGATTTGAAAACTTTTTTCTTCAGCGGATACACCTCCTGATGGAAACTCTTTTGCATATAATTTCAAATTTTTGGTAAATAATTCTTTATCTACCAGGGGGCGTAAGTGTTAATATTTGCTTCTGATGTATTTGCCGTAAAATCTGAGCTTCTAAAATATCGATTGAAATAAATCTTGCGTGGACCGATGCCACTCACAACGGTAAACATTTTCGGAATATTTTCTTCTTAAAATATTCCACAGTTTCTCCGCCAGGGGGCGCGATGTATATCTTATTTTTCTCAATACCTTTACTTCTAGAAGTCCGATTTGAAAAATTCCTTCTTTGTTGGATAGTGTTTCCAGTGTAAAATGTTTTTCATATATATTTTTTAAATTTTCAAGTAATTCATAGACTATTCGCTAGGGCGCTTAGAGGTAAATTGCGTGTTCCTCTATATCTCTGCTTCTAAATCTCCGATTTGAAAAATTCTTTCTGCACCGGATCATGCTCCTGCTGGGAAATCCTTTGCACATAATTTCTAATGTTTGTAAATCAATGGTTTGGCCACCAGGGGATGTAAAGCTTAATTTCCACTTCTGATGTATTTGCAGCAAAATATGAGCTTCTAAATTCTCGATTGAAAGAAACGTCGTTTGTGGACCGATACTTCTCATGTCGACAAATCTTTTACAAACATTTTCTTCTTAAAATAGTTCATGGTTTCTACGCCAGGGATGCGTAGATGTATACCTTATTTTTGTCAATTTCTCTACTTCTAGGAGGCCGATTTGAAAAATTCCTTCTTTGTTGGATAGTGTTTCCAGCGTGACATGTTTTTCATATAATTTCAAAATTTTCAAATAATTCATATACTTTCCGCTAGGTGGCGTAAAGGTAAATAGCGTTCCCCCCTATATCTCTACTTCTAAATTTCCGATTTAAAAATTCTTTCTGCACCGGATACAACTCCTGATGGGAAATCCTTTGCCCATAATTTTAAATTTTTGTGAATAATGGATTGGTCACTAGGTGGCGTAAGTTTTAATTTCCGCTTCTGATGTATTTGCAGCAAAATATGAGCTTCTAAAATCTCGACTGAAAAAAAGTGGTTTGTTGACCGATACTACTCATGTCGACAAACCTTTTAAGAACATTATCTTCTTTAAATAATGCATGGTTTCTACGCCAGAGGGCGTAGATGTACATCTTGTTTTTGTCAATATCTCTACTTCTAGGAGTCCGATTTGAAAAATTCCTTCTTTGTTGGATAGTGTTTCTGATACGAAATGTTTTTCCTATAAATTCAAAATTTTCAAGTAAATCATAGACTTTCGCTAGGGGGCACAAAGGTAAATTGCGTTTTCTGCGTTATTTCTGCTCCTAAAATTCCGATTTGAAAAACTTCTACCTGTATCGCATACAAAACCTGATGTAAAATATTTTTCACATAATTTCTAATGTTTGGTAAAGAATGGTTTGGCCACCAGTGCGCATAAGTGTTAATTTCTGCTTCTGATGTATTTGTAGCAAAATCTGGGCTCCTGAAAACTCGACAATTTTTTTTTCTTGGACCGATAGTGTTCATATGGAGAACCTTTTCAGAATACTTTCTTACTAAAATAATGCATGGTTTTCTTACCAGGGGATGTAAAGTCACATCTTATTTTTGTCTATATCTCTGTTTCTAAGAGACCGATTTGAAAATTTGTTTCTATGTTGGAGAGCGTTTCCGGTGCGAAATGTTTCTCATATTAATTCGTGTTTTTCCTTAACGCACAAGTCTGCAACCAGAGGGCGTAAGCTCACGATTCCGTTTACAGCAATAGATATTGCTGGGTTATAAACCATTGAGGGGTTAAAAACCCTATTGAAAAACTTTTTTCTTCCGTCAGATATTATTGTTTTCCATACCGGTTCCATTGACTTTACAAAGCTTTGATAAATTTAATTTGCGTCAGAACGGATTCAAAAGACATGCTTATTACACCCGAAAATTCGGTGTCATCTTTCTTGTTTACCCATCTCGTCACCCAAAAAACACTTCTACTACTTTCGCAAGCACTAAGCTTTTCCTTTTTATACTAATCTCGCCTTCTGGCGGCAACAGCGTGCAGCCATAGCTCATTTGCTTGAAACTGTCAGGTGGTCATAATAAAGTGGCCACTCAGTGTATACAAAGAACATAAAAGTTGAAGCCCCAAAAGGTACAAGGCATTGAAGCCTTCGATCATGAAAGAGTCTGTAAGAGGAGAAAAGAAGTAGGCGTCTGAAGTGCAAAAATAGGGAATCAAGTTCATGCAAAGCTGACAAGAATTCGATTCCTAGTAACGGCTGAAAAATGACAATAAAAAATCTTACCGTGTCTTACAGTAAAAATTCATAGTAACTGCAGTTGTTTCTGAATCCCTATCAAGCATATTTCATATTTCAAGCAAAAAGAACAAACTGATAATAACGTCAAAAGAATCTCAATTTCAGCGAAAAGTAAACAAAACACAGACTTCCTTCTAAAAAGAAAACAATATCGTGGTATGATACCGAACCCACGTGCACAAATCTTTGAACCGTCCTATGTTCGCTTTCCTCGCAAGTCTAACCTTTAACAAAAAGCACCATTTACACCAATGGGCCATTACATTATGACCACTCCCAGCCTAGAGAAATGAGAGCGCATGCTGACCGAACGGTGGCGCAGGTAAAGATCACAGAGCAGTATATATACAACCCGAAGACCGACTATCGGTTAGTAGAGTGTTCGGAGTCAGAATGGAAAAAGCTGCCGATTTATTGGAGTTTAATAAAGGACAAATTGTGATGGCAATACGCCTAGGAACTACGATCTCGGAAACGGTGCGGCTTGTGGGCTGTTCACGTGCCGCTGTAGTGAGTGAGTACGTATCAAAAGTGGTGTACAGATGGCCAAATGACGAACCGTTGTCCAGCCGTGTGTCGTTCGCAGCTCCATGATGCCAGAAGAGAGCGGAGACTGTCTCGCATTGTCCGCAGCGACCGCAGGGCCACAGTGCGACAAATCATCCGCAGCTACAACAGTGGTGAACAGGGCTATGTGTCACAGCACACAGTTCATCACAGCCTTCTGCGTACGGGCCTGGGTAGCCGAAGACCCAGCCGAGTCTCCATGCTCACTGCACGTCATCGCTAACAACGCATGAAATGGACCCAAAATCATCGAGATTAGACCGTGGATGATTGGAAGAAAGTGGCCTGGTCACGAATCAAGATCCTGGTGCATCACGTAAACGGCCGAGCGCGGATACGCCGATTACCAACAGAGGCTATGGCACTTGGATGCAATGTTGGGCGGAAACAGTTCGGCGGCGGCGGCGGCGATGTTATGCCGTGGGCGATGTTTTCTTGGGTCACTTTAGGCCACACTTTCCCAGAAGTACAATCCCTGTAAGCTGTCAAATATCTGAACATCGTTGCGGGCCAAGTTCACTCATTCATGGCAACTGTGTTCCCTGCTGGTGATGGCCATTACCAACAGGATAATGCGCCATGCCACACTGCCAGAATCGTCAAAGTTTGGTTTCAGGAACATGCTGGTGACTTTCTGTTTATGTCCTGGCCTCCACATTCACCTGACATTAACACAAAAGAACATTTGTGGTTCGACTTGGAAAAGAGATTTAGCGCTAAATCACCAGCACCCCGAAATGTACGGGAACTGGAGGACCTGCAGTTCACATTATGGTACCAGATACCCCAAAATACCTATCGCTACCGCGGAGGGACCCCTGCTTTTCACACGGACAACTTTACGTCGCCTGCTCAAGGGTTGTGAATCCTAAAAATCTGTACGTACATTTTTGCTCCCAATGGAAAAGCCAAAAATATTATTTACCAAAAAGCAATAACGTAAATGAATTAAAATAAATTTACTGGAGAATTACAGGAATATGTTTTTCCTCCATTAACTTTCACCCGCTGAATTTGGTGATTTCACGAAAAATAATAATTACCCGAAAAATACCGACAACCCCTGCTAGTCTACTATAATTAAAATGTTAATACACACGCAGTCGGATAGCATAAACGTACACTGCAGTATTTCCAATAGCAAACTGAAATGCCTAATTATGATGGCCTTGCAAATGTGTATCCTGAATTAAAACCAGAGGTAACATGTAAACAATAATAATGTCACAGGTGTACACAAGCGCTATTATAATTATTGACTTTAGACCATTGCGCAACTGCTACGGATTGAATGTTTGCAGTACCGGCAGCAGTTAGATTCCGCATGCGGTTTACGTAACTAACTTATCTCGAAATAGCGTAAGTTTTAAAAGGTAAATAATGATAAGGCATTTACATAAAACTGTTAATCTACAGAAATGTGAATATCTTAATAGTAAATGATATAGATTATCTTAAACTAATTAAATTCTGAAGTTCCATTTATTTGAAGAGGGCCAGTTAATTCCCTATTTCGGATGCCGGCAAATCACCATCTGTCTCTCAGGTAATGAGTGTCGTTGTATTTGGGAAACTGATATTCTGGTGGAAATTGGTTTACTTTTAAAGCAATATTCCCATAGTGTGTTTCACTACTGCAAGCGATAGATCACGAAGTTAAAAATATTTCTTCATTTGTTAAGAATATGCTTTCCTTGCGAAAATGTACTTAGAAAATCAATCTTAAGACACTGACGTGATTGTTTTCTCTCCATAATTTCACTTTCCCATATAGAATGTTGTTGGTAGAGTATGGGCAACAAACCTCATTCACTGAAAATGCCACTCGTGAAAATATGCATACCTTGTCCCAAAGCAACTGAGAATATTTTTATAAAATATGTGCAATACTACGTTCACGTTGACACGATTCTCGAAAGCCAAACCAACCGGCCACATCTGTTTATCACGCATGCGTTGTCGCTAGTGCGCAGTTTAATGAGCGTTGTTTCCTGAACCCCTAACAAGTGTTTTCGCGCTAAATTTTTTCGAAAAAGTAAATGTGAAAGAGGAACACAGAAAAGCCATTAAATTTTGCTGTCGATTTAAGAAGTCTGTTGGAGAGACCTCCCGTCTTATGCAAGAGGTTTACACTGAAGAGCAATTGAATTAGAGATACCTGTTTAGTAACGTGTAGAACCACCTTTCTCTGATGACGGCGGCGATTCGGCTCGGCATGGACTCGACAATACACCGGAAGCGTTGGGAAGCCATACGGATCCACGACCCCAGAACAAGCTCCCACAGTTCACGAATATTATAATGGAGGGGGTCAGAGCCTCGAAAATCTCTCTCAATGGCATCTCAGATGTGCTCGATGGGATTGATGTCAGGTGACCTAGTTGGCCAAGGAAGCGAGGTCACGTCGGTGGAGTGTTCATCCAACCACTCGGATACAATTCGGGCGTGATGGCACCGTGCATTGTCTTGTTGCAGGATGAGGTCCCCAGTGGGATGTTGAAGACGCACAAACGGGACCAAATGGTCGTCCAGGATATCCCGGTAACGTTGACCTGTGAGGGACGATGGCACACGTACCAAGGACCCCATATGAGTCCACGTAAACAGTCCCCAGACGAGAATGCCACCCCAACCAGCTTGAAGAGTACCCTGCTGGCAAGAAAGATCCATCGCTTCATGTGGTTTGCACCGTAGTCGTATCCTGCCATCAGCATGTAGCAACGTGAATCTCGACTCATCAGTCCAGGCAACATTTTCACACATGTCTAGGGTCCAGTGGCGATGATCCCGCATCCATGATAATCTTTGCACCCTGTGATGTGCGGTCAGCAGCGGTACCCTCGTGGGACGATGGCTTCTGTACCCCATAGCGAGGAGATGGTTCTGGATGGTGTGGCTCCTTACACATTTTTGTGCACCAGCGTTAAATTGCCGAGGGATTTCTTGCACTGTGGCCCGTCTATCCGCAGTTACAATGCGAGCTAGCCGACGATGACCCCGCTATTCCACACGCTATTGTCCATTGCAGTTGCATTTTGCAGGGATGGTTTTACCGGATTCGATGTACTCACGGTGCACCTGTGACAGAGTGGCTCGTGAACATCCCAGTGCCTGCATGACTTCCGAGATCGAGTGACCCAATCGTCGGGCCCCAATAGTTTGCCCACGATCAAATGCGCTTAGATCCTTCGTCTTACCCATACTGCGTCCGATTCTTACTGATTCCTGTCGCATCACTCCTTATATTGTTGGATCGCTGCATACGCCATGTAGTTTCTGTTTACAGAGCCGCCCACAGCGCCACATTTGCATAACACCAGCTGTCTCGAATTCAATTGCTCTTCAGTGTATAAAAATGAATGTCAAGGAAAATCAGCAATTTTCAGATGGCATAAAGAATGTATGGATGGTCTTGAGTCGGTGGCTTTAATCGCGCATGGAGGAAGACCTTCAACGAGTGTTACAGAGGTAAACATCACTATAATAGATGTTATTATACAAGAAGGCAGACACCTATCAATTAGAGATATCGAAGATACAGTTCACATTTCAAATTCATCAATTCACAGAATTTATAACCGAGCATTTGGGCATGAAACGAGTTTGTTCAACTTGCGTTCCCCATTTCTTTTCATGTGTGGCCCAATACAAAGCCGCGCATGGCCAGTTCTGTCACTTCCTATTTGGAGAAAATGAATATTAAGTTGATGCCCTAACCTGTGCATAGTCCAGGCTTATCAACAAGTGACTTCTGAATATTCCCCATTTTAAAAGAAGACATTACGGGTACAACAATTTAAGGCTGATCAAAAATTTATTACACTTGCGCAGGGGTGCTACAACAGCATTTAAGAAGAAGAATTCCGGAAGACATTCAAATAGCGGAAGGAACGTTGGGACACATGCATTCGATGCAGTGAAGAGTATTTCCAAAAAGACGACCACTTCCTAGATAATTAACCCTTTAAACGGCCGATGTACGTAAACCAAAAGTTGCCCACATTTTTCTGCACTCCTCAAGCAGAAGTGTTCTCACAGTGTTCAGGTTATACGAACGCTACGGCAAAACAATTCATTTCCCTCTTTCATCTCAGGAGTACCGATTATAGATCTGTCGCTGATTATAAGAGCTCCTTTTTAGTCCTTAGTGTCACAGTATGTAGTCGGATTCCCATATAGTCCTTTATTCTCTGCTCCATCACCCAAGGAAGGAGTAGTCCCCTGGACATGGACATCATGCCGCAGGGTAGAAGCACGTTACTAAAACAGCTTTTCTCTTCCATCTTAGGTTCGCAGCCCTTTTTAGCGTGTCTTTTGTAAAAAAAGATCGAGCTTATGTAGCCGGTTTGTCCGTCCGTCCGTCTGTACCCACGATATCCCTGCAACTATTAGTCCGATTTGAAAAATTCTTTTACATTCGGAAGCTTGAAATATGCGAATGATGATCCTTCATTTCGTTTTTTTTTTACGATGTACAATTCACCGCTAGAGGGCGTAAATGAAGATGATGCCGAATTCAAAAACACGTTTTATTCCACATATTTGCTTCTAAACATCCGATTGAAAATATTATTTTATCTTTCGATTCCATTTATGTCGAAGAGTATTTTAGATACAGTTTCTTTTTCAAATTACGCATATATTTTTCCGCTAGGGGCGTAAACGTCAATTACAGTTTTCCCGATAACTCTTCTTCTAAAACTCCGATTTGAATTCTTTTTTTCAGCTGATACATCTCCTGATGGAAATACTTTTGCATAGAATTTCGAATGTTTGGTAAGTAATACTTTGGCCACCAGGGGGCGTAAGAGTTAATTTTTGCTTCTGATGTATTTGCCATAAAATCGCAGCTTCAAAAATATCGATTGAAAAAATTCTTTTGGTGGGCTTATGCCATTCACACCGATAAACCTTTTCGGAATATTTTCTTCCTAAAATATATTCCACAGTTTCTCTGCCAGGGGGCGTAGTGGTATATCTTATTTTTGTCAATATCTCTACTTCTAGGAGTCCGATTTAAAAAAATTCCTTCTTTGTTGGATTATGTTTTCCGTGTGACATGTTTTTCATATAATTTGAAAATTTTCAAGTAATTCATAGACTTTCCGCTAGGGAGCGTAACGGTAAATTGCTTTTCTCCCTACATCTCTGCTTCTAAATCTCCGATTTGAAAAATTCTTTCTGCACCGGATACAGCTCCTGAAGGGAAATCGTTTGCACATAAGTTCTAATTTTTGTAAACAAATGGTTTGGCCACCAGGGGGCGTAAATCTTAATTTCCGCTTCTGATGTAGTTGCAGCAAAATATGAGCTTCTAAATTATCGACTGAAAAAAACGTCGTCTGTGGACCGGTACTTCTCATGTCGACAAATCTTTTACAAACATTTTCTTCTTAAAATAGTGCATGGTTTCTACGCCAGGGATGCGTAGATGTATATCTTATTTTTGTCAATATATCTACTTCTAGGAGTCCGATTTGAAAAATTCCTTCTTTGCTAGATAGTGTTTCCAGTGTGACATGTGTTTCATATAATTTCAAAATTTTCAAGTAATTCATAGACTTTTCGCTAGGGGGCGTAAAGGTAAATTGAGTTTCCCCTATATCTCTGCTTCTAAATCTCCGATTTGAAAAATTATTTCTGCACCAGATACAGCTCCTGATGGGACATCGTTTGCACATAATCTCAAATTTTTGTAAAAAAAATGGTTTGGCCACTAGGGGGCGTAAATCTTAATTTCCGCTTCTGATGTATTTGCTGCAAAATATGAGCTTCTAAATTCTGGATTGAAAAAAACTTCGTTTGTAGCCCGATATTACTCAATTCGACAAAACTTTTAGAAACATTTTCTTCTTAAAATAGAGCATGGTTTTTACTCCAGGGGGCGTAGATGTATATCTTATTTTATCTCTACTTCTAAAAGTCCAATTTGAAAAATTCCTTCTTTGTTGGATAGTGTTTCCGATGCGAAATGTTTTACCTATAAATTCAAAATTTTCAAGTAAATGATAGACTTTCCGCTAATGCGCACAAAGGTAAAATGCGTTTTCTGCTCCTAAAACTCTGATTTAAAAAATTCTTCCTGTATCACATACAAGACCTGATGGGAAATATTTTTCACATAATTTCTAATGTTTGGTAAAGAATGGTTTGGCCACCAGGGGTTATAAGTGGCAATTTCTGCTTCTGATGTATTTGTAGCAAAATCTGGGCTCCTGAAAACTCGACTAAACTTTATTTTCTTGGACCGATACAGCTCATGTGGATAAACCTTTTGAGAATACTTTCTTCCTAAAATAATGCATGGTTTTCCCACCACGGGACGTAAAGCCACATCTTATTTTTGTCGATCACTCTGTTTCTAAGAGTTCGTAAGCTCACGATTCCGTTTACAGCAATATCTGAGGGATTAAAGACCCGATTGAAAAACTTCTTTCTTCCGTCAGATACTATTGTTTTCCAAACCGGTTCCAATGACTTTGAATAGCTTTGATAAATTAAATTTGTGTCAGAACGGATTCAAAAGACGTGCTTATTACACCCGAAAATTCAGTGTCATCTTTCTTGTTATAGCATTCTTAGCGGAAAAGTTAATGAAACAAGAAGAATTAAGGACAATCATACCCCCAAATGACCACTTAGAATGACAAACGTAAGGTAAAAAGAACGATTTCTGATGCGAGGTTCACTGGTTTCTGTCGCGTTCGGCCCACTTCTTAGACAGCGAATATATTCGTTCGAGCAGATTTCAGCCTATGTTTTTGACCCCGAGTTAATTCGTTCCAGCCACTTGGTACACATATTTTCTGATATGAAAACATTCTCAGTTGTTTTGGTACAGCCCTTGTACTTTTATTAGAAATGGAATTGTGTAAATATCAGGTGCATTATCTGAAAATTTAAGTATCTAGAGTAGTTTAGTTTCGAAACTGGATCTCCCCAAGATTATAATACGCGTTTTATAGTGTATAATAAACCAGTTAGCTTCAGGCGAATACCATTACCTGAACTCCCAAGTAAGGAAAAGATAGCACAAAAGAGCTGAAACTTAGGTCACTTGCTTACAATTTGCCACAGGGTGATTCCGCTGAATTACAAATACAAAATTTTCAATACTGATGAAATTTTGCAGTAAATATTTTATACAGAGTGTTTCACTAGGTAGGCTCCCCAAAGAACCAACTATTGTTTTTTTCCCACTCTACATAGAAACACGAAATTTGGTTTACAAGTGACCTTGATAATTTAGAAAATCCCGGGAGTGATTTTCCCGATAAGGCGATGACTCATTATGACGTCACCCCACCAGATGGCCGGGCACGTTTTTTCTGTCCGGAGGTAATCTGCTTGTTTTACTCTGTCGTTAAACGTCGTTCAGGATGTCTGTGTATACCGTTGCGAGGCAAGTGTTTACTGTGAAAAGTTCTTGGATAACAAAATCTTTAAAGGTTGAAGTGTCGTGCCAGAACAATAAGCCTCGCACATTAAAGGACTTGGAAAGCAACATCAGTGCAGCAATGCGGAGTGTTTATGCTGCGTAACATCTTCGATAACATGCAGCGTTGCGTTCGAGTGTGTTTGAATGTCGATGGAGAACATTTCCAACATTTATTGTGAATGGTGCTACATTCCCGTGAACTAAGGTACGTTTTAAACCATATGTCATGTTTTTAAGTAGAGTGTGTTGCAAAATATGACTGATTCTTTATGGGACTTTCTAGTGAAATACCCAGTAGTCACTTTAAAACAACACCATGTTTTTCTGTACAGATTGTTCATTCACGTGTACTGGATTACTTATATCATCTTCAGAAACTTTTGCTGATATTTCTGGATTACAGGCATTAAGAAATTTCATATTTGACTTTTTCCTTCCGGCTTGTTTTCTCTCTCTGTGTTTAATTGGTGCTTTTTTTATTTCTTCGTGAGGGTGTACCTCTTGATGCCGTAAACAACTATAATGTGGCCACATAGTAAAATGTAGGGCTTGGCATCGAAAATGCCACACCAGGAACTATTTTTGTTTGTTTGCTTGTTTGGGAGGTTTAGCCACCATCGCGAGTAACTCGTTGGGCTTTAAGCAGTCTCCCGTCCCTAATTTACGGCCACTGGTTCCAGGAAAGGGACAGTGCCATATGACAGACACAATATCCATGCCTCACGGGGATTCGAATCCGTACCCATCTCGGACGAATGGTCATAAACCAGCTTTGAGACCACTGCGCCATATTGGCGATATAAAGTATTTTTCGGAGCGCCATGTGAATTCGTGGGTATGTGTCAACAGTTGGATATCGCAAATTATTGCAGTTGCGAACGAATCACGTGAGAGGTGAGGGATATAAAAGGGGAAAACGGCTCCGCGTAGCAATGTTTGCTCGTCCTCACCTGGGAGCGTGGACACCTGCATCGAAGTGATCTCGGTAGCGAAATCACGGGCAAAGAGTGTGAATGCCTTGAGGACATAATTAGGAATTCTGCTTTCAAGGGACACCTTTGTTTGTGGCTTTATAATAGAGATACGTGCGGTAGGTTGGTTCCTGGGTTCCTTAGCAGAAATAGTCGAGGCGCAGAAAACGTCGGGCGAATGAGACGACAGGGAGGGTTAATAAAAGGCATGCAGAAACTGTCAGGCGAATGTGGCGACAAGAGCTATGCTAGTTAAAGACATGCTATCAGTGGTGTACGAAATGTTATGAGCGGATAACGAAATGTATAGCAGATTTGAATGTGCACTATATTTGACGACGGCGAGCGGTAAGTGTCAAACGCATAACTAAATAATAGTGTGGAATAAGTATATTCATCTCGTTGCTAAACAAGCAACATACACAGTCGTATCAGAATAATATGACCACCTACCTAATAATGGGAATAACCGCCCTTGGCCAGGATGACAGAGGCGAAACGGCGTGGCTTAGATGCAATGAGGCTCTAGAAGGTTGCCAGAGCCACACGTGCCCATTCGGACTGCGGCAGAGCAGGGAGATCCCAGAGATGACGTGGTTGTAGGTGGGCAAGTTGATCCAAATAGTCACACAAATGCTCTATCCCAGCAAAAACTACAAGTGCTGGGAAACTGCTGGCTGAAATGTGCCGCTGACGGCCCGGTAGCGGGCCGTTGGTGGCAGCGCTATCAGTTGGCAAGCCATTGATGGTCCTGCAGCATCGCCGTGATTTGTTGGCCTCCAAGCAAGTGCCACTTGTGGCCCGTTGCTGGCAACCAATGTAACCCCAACAGCAGGTAGAAGCAACGGGACTGCGCATGCGCAGAAGCAACACTTGCTGTGTCTCTCATGCTACCAGTTAGTTGAAGACAACGGTATCGCCATCGTGTTATTTTAGTGGATGTTAAGAAAAAAAATCCATATGTAGAGAGGCGAATTAATTTCCTAATGAAATTCCACGTCGGCGAAGATATCAGATTAAGCCATGAAATACACTCACTCGATTCCCATGAATAACAATTCATGGAATGGAGTGAGTAAATAACAAGAAAAAATTTGAAACCGCTTGAAGCAAATGTCCTGGAAAACCATTAAAAAAACGTTTGTTGGTAAAAAAGAAAGAATTATACGCGTACGAAATTTATTAATTATTTGAAAGAAAAGAAAAAGCAACGCTATGTGGATATAATGTACTCATCCATGAATTGAATACACAAGACTGGGAGGAATTCGCTTCTAAAAATAACGATAAGTAAAATAAAATATATTTCCTCTTTGAAACAAATGTACCTTTGGGCAACGGAAAGAAAAGATATAACGTTAAAAATGTAACAGAATGTGACATGAACCCGGGAAAATAGATATTAATTCAACAATCTCCTTTCTAGACGACAAGGACAGTACAAAACTTTGAAAAGGGACTCTAAGTATGTACACTCCTTGAAAATAGAGAAGTTCCCTTAAAGTAAAAAAAAACTATCGTTACGTTGAAAATAAATTTATGGATTATATGAAACTGACTTTTATGAAAAATACCTCGCAATATTGTAAAATGAAAAGGAACCATTCGATTACACATTCTGCACGAAACGGACAGCTTCAAGCACACGCTCGTGCAAAGCAAATTAGTCCGGTCGGTAGAGAGCTGAGTTCCCACGCGGACGGCACTGGTTCGTATCTACCCAGATCCAAACGAGCGTTTTTCCGGTCTGTTGAGAAAATTCCCCCAGCGCAGTGCTATAATTCACAAGTTTCGTAAGGGTAGAAATAAAAAAAAATGTAGCTTTGGGAAACTGCGGTTATCCTTGATTTTTTTTATGGCTACTACTGGGAAATTGGCGGAGAAGATTCGGCAAACCACCAGTTACGTCCCGTAGTTGCCGGCTGCCGCTATCGGCAAACTAGCGGACCACATTAGGCTAGCCATAATTTCTGGCACGTGCTTGAAGAGCCGCTGAAGGGCCACTTGTGGCAGCTACTACCTGTGACGGACAACTGATGGCCCTGTTGTGGCATATGACAACTGATGGGGTGCCAACTGTTGGCCTGAACTGCTGCCCTTCTATTGGCCGCCCGGACATTTTATTGATGGTGGTTCGGCAGCGGCAACACAGTGCTGGGCCACTGCTGGCTGCCAGCAGAAGCACAGTGCTGGCCCAGCAAGACTGTTTTTCCTGGGATTGGATTGAAGTCGGTCGATTTCGCCCGTCAAGGAAGAACGTAGACATTGCTGTCTCGACACGAAATGTATCGAAAAGGATTTCGGAGCACAAGTACACTATTAGGAATAAAATGGAATCTACAGCACTTTCAAGAACAGTTAACGCAGGAACACACTATCCTGAATGGAACACCGTCAGTATTTTGGCTACGGCCAAATCCAAACGATCCTTACTTTTAACTGAAAGCCTGTTCATCCAAACATGTGGGAAAAAGTGCTGTGACGATGAAACCCCCTCTGTTATGCCAATGCCATGCACTTGCCTATTGTGACATATATAAAAAAAAATGGACGAATGCACCGAACTACCTAATAATACATTCTAATTTGGCGTTGATATGCCATTTGTATGAATTCGGGGTGCCAGACGTTGATGTTTATCACGTCTATGACCTCTGATCAGATTACGTCATAGACACCCGATGGATTCTTGTATATATAAATGAGTTCCTGCGGCACAAGTTGATCATTCGGCCTGATGATGTGGTGCCGGGAACTTCGAAAGATCTTGCGCAGGTAGTCATGCTTTTTAGTATTAAAGATTTTGAGCAACTGTACGTTTTTAATACTAGTTTTAAATAATTCTGTTGTATATCGTGCACAGACGGCTATATACATTTAAGTTATGACATTGCTGTTGTGTTCCTGGAAGCTCTCACGCATCCTCTTAGCGACGTGGCACGGCGCATTACGCTGTTGGTAGACACCATCACCACCAGGGTAAACGTCCAACATGAAGGAATGCATGTGGTCAGGAAGGATGGACAGGTAGCCATTGGCGTTCAAGGCCCCTTCCAGTGGCACCAGCGGTCCCACGTCATACCAGAAAAACTTCCCTCAGACATATACATAGCCACCGCCGGCCTTTACGTGATGACAAGCGCGTCCGGGTGTTACTTCCGTGGAGTAGAAACCTTGATTCGTCGGAGAAGGCTACCTTTTTCTACTGTTTCGCTGTCCAGAGATGGTAGTCCCATGCAAAGTGCAGGCGTCGTTGCCGATGAACCTGGTTTAACATTGACGCAGCGTCGACTCTGGAGACTCATGAGTAACAGGGTTCGCTCTACTGTCATCGGCGATACGTACCTCGGTGTCTCAGCCTTCATTTGCTCATTCGCATGGTCAATTGCTGCACTATTGCGCTCTACTGTCCTTTAACAGTCGACGGAGACGACGTTTTTCTCTGGGCTCGACACTCGATAGCCTTTGGGACTTAACAGTTATGAGGTCTGGAGGTATTTGATGTGCCAGTGGTCCATTCTACGTACACCCTTACTAAAACACCTCGCGAACAGACTACGAAGTCTGCTGTTTCTGAGATGCTTCTACCCTTGGCGCGGTGGCCGATGAACATTACTTTTTGAACGTCCGTCAAATCCCTACCTCTGCCCACTGTGCTCACGTCACACACTATGGCGAATCTCTCCTGTCCGGCAGCTTATATCTCCGTGTGGTCGACTTAGTCACGTGCACTCTGGACGGGTACACTGTGATTCCAGTGATGGTCATATTATTCTGATACGACCGTGTATTATTGACGTGATTTATTTGCTGCACTACTTAATGTCCTTTTATTCTTTTTCGAAATACGTCAAAAGCTAGGTAAAAGAATCAAAATACATTAACCTTACAAATACATATTCGTGATTCTTAAATCGCGGACGACATTGAATTTGAAGTTACTTTGTGTAAAGCTTACATTAGCCTTTTTCCCTGGCTCCCTTCTATGTTGCACTACAGATGCTTGCATAAGTGTTTGGTACAATACGTGGTACTATTTGTATTGTTATATGAGATATTGTATTACTACTACTTTATTTGTACTTTGCATTTTATGTATTTTATTATTGTATAGCATTTATATTTCCATGTGTGATGGTTCATGTGTTTGTATTGGTTGTATTTTTCATTTCTATTTCTATTTGTGTGTTGCATTAATGCATTTCTTACATATATGTACTGTATTTGTTTTCTATTTGCATATGGTGTGATTTGTATTTTATTAACCTTTTTTGGTATAGAAACCGTTGCGTGCGATTTGTTTGTAGGTTGAATAGTGTAACATGGCAAAATAAAAATTCAATCAATCAATCAAGTTTTACACTTTCGATTTCTACACAAATTATACATTTTCAAACACAAAGGTACTAATAGTTTAATTCACTCAAGTAACCTTAAACGTTAAAATTATAAGGTAATTCAACCCTTATTATTCCATATGGTACATCGAGCACAATATTATATTTTCTCCGAGTCTTGGTGAGTATGCGTTCTTTTTCTATTTTTGTTTTGACGTTTTCGTAAATCTTCAGCGTTATTTTTTTCTCTTGTGTTTGCGCGGTGGAAACATCGACATCTTTCTGAAATTTCTGTTTTGAAAAATGAGACATCTAAGTTTATTTTAATGAAAATGATACAAAGCAGCTAACGAGTCTCGTCAACCGATTCGCTGCAGCTCTTAAGAGGTTGCCTAGGCAACGAGACCCTCAGCGGGAAAGCACCCAGAAATAACTGCCTCGGGTAGCGTTATTTCTTGCGATAATCACTGCTTTTGCTTGTAGTGAGAAAATGTGCTCGTCAAAGATTAATGCATTGTGTTACATTGATCCCAGACAATAGAACACGTAGCCTCCTTTAGAAAGTCTCGTTCCAATCAGCCTATATTTTTTTTTTTTTTTTGGTTTCTTTCTTCAACTTGATGTTGTTAGCTTTGTTTTAGGGTTAAGTGACAGAACATCTGTTTATTCTAATCTACAGCTTTTAAAGGTGAAGGATTTTTATGTAGTACATCAAAGAGAATGAGCATTACTGGATTAAGTAACGTTCGAAGCATGAGGCTTTTTGATAACATGATGTGCCGCCGGAAAAGAAGATATACGTTAAAATGCGGATGTTCATTGGTAAAAATATATCCATTTTGTACTCAAATCCTGGTACATATATAAAACGGAAAGACGGTACCTGGGTGCGGTGTATGAAAAAATACAATAACGGAGGGAAAATACGAAATAAAATACAATTTACTAAAATCATGCGATGCATTGATTATGATACGCTTTCCAACATACCAGAAATCATTACTCAAGTTATTACTTAAGTTATGAGGAAAATGGCTGTGGAATATATCTCGCTCCTGTGCCCTGATCTCTGACCCCATTTCGGTGATATTAAACCGAAGTGGTTCAGTATATCTCCGGAACAACATACTAAAGTTTTGTCGCAAAAGAAGCATTTTTTATCACGTTATGAGGATAATGGCTGTGGAATATATCTCGCACCTGTGCCCTAACCTTTGACCCCATTTCGATGATATTCAACAGAACCGGTTCAGTATACCGCTGGAACAACACGATAAAAGGTTTGTCGCAATCGAAGTAATTTTACGTAAGTTATAACGCATAAGGGCGATGGAATGGATCTCGCTCCTATGTCCTGACCTTTGACCGCATTTCGCGCATTTTCAATAGGGTTCGTCCCCAGGTTGACCCTACCACACACTAAAATTTCATCGAAATCGAACCATTTTTGCGCGAGTTATCGTGCGGACCGACAGACAGACAGACAAAGCGGGAGCATATACACGTTCTTCAACCTATGGTTGGAAAGTGTAAAAAAACCATTTAGATGACATCACATTATCTGTTGTAATGAGCATGCCTTTTGAATCCTTTGAACCGGTTAGGAAGAAATACAGGTAGGCTCAGTTCTGATTGAGCCTTCTGTTTTTTTTTTTTTTTTTTTTTGATTGGAGGTTTAACGACCACCAGTGAGCAACTCAATGGGCTATAAGCAGTCGCCCGTCCCTAATTTAGGGTCACTGGTTCCAGGGAAGGGAGAGAGCCAGTGCCGTAAGACAAACACAACATCCATGCCTCACCGGGATTCGAACCCAGACCCCTTCGGAGGAATGATCAGAGGCCAACGCCTTAGACCACTACGCCACCGGGGCGGCGAGCCTTCTGTTTGGAACGTGAGACTAGGACTTGCAGAACGGAGAGTTGAAATGAGCTAGCCGAGTATAATTCTAAAGAGTTTATTTAATCTGTCATTGCCATCACAGGTTAGGTCTATGATATGAAAAGTAACTAACATAATTTTTATAAATAATGCTGGATACATTGCAAACACACAAGCAGAGTTCGAGATGGGCCGGGTTCAGGTTCGATCGGTGTGTTGCATTTTTATTTGGCATCGGCTGCTTTCAGGAGTGTTCGATACTCTGTAGTTTGTTGGGCTGCAGTCTTCTTGAGCTTCTTACATTCCTCATGACTTGCTCCTGACTCCACTTTTGCTTGCGTTCATTCTGCGAATTCCGCGGCATTGTAGAAAATGTTAACCCGTTCACACGAAAATAATTTTTTTTCAATTTTAGTTTAAACCACTGCGATATGTTCTTTGTATATTTGAATAGATCGCGTCGAGAACTTTAAAACGATACCACGTACAGTCTTTTTGCACTCACGGTTCTCCAGATAAACTGTGATATTGTCAAAAGAGTTCACCGGTTCAGAAGAAAACAATTTTTTAAATGTTCAGTTCAAACCACTGCGAAATGTTCTTCGTATATTTGACTAGATCTCGTCCAGAGCTTGAAACGATATCACGCACAGTCGTATTGCGCTCACGGTTGCCAAGACAGACTGACTCAAACGCGGCGGCACACCCAGAATTATTACATCATTTCCCCTGCTCGCAGAGAGCTAGGGGAGCGTCTTGCGCAGGATGTATTGCGCAGTACGCGAATTGGACTCCATGCTGCTTACGAATATGCTAAAGCGATTAGTGTGCGGCACGTGTTTAAGACGCTATAATTATTTAAATTGGGAGATATTTTTGTCACAGTCGGTAGGCCGAAGGTCGCCCCATAATATCCGCGGAATAAGACGTAGTCCTACGTCTAAAATATCAATCGGATTTCTACAATGCGTAAAATACCCAGAAATAGAAACAGCTACTTACTCCCACTGGCTGCAGGAAAGTATGTTGCGAAAATTAACAAATGGTGCACAAGAAGTATCTCATAGGAGTAGGAGTATCAGAGACAAAGAGATTTTCAAATCGAACAGTTAAGGTGGACGTCAAGTGAAAATGCGCCGCTATTCTTGCAATGGTGAAAATTAACTTACATAAGTTCACATACAAGAAAAGCTTCCTGACTCGTGAAAATGGGCACACGGATGAAGAAGGCACTGAGGTATAGACAGTGGCTTGCACATTTGAGAAACAAATTATATGGTGTATTTTAAAATTGAAATTTCCACGTGTTGGAGTAGTGTTGAACATTGTTAATAGGTGGCGCTCTACGTGCGTCAAATACTGGAAACATGGCACTTCCTTAACTTTTTCTTGATTAATAAAATTTCTCATTCAGACATGATCAAATGATCATATGTAGAGGATTTTAGGAAGGGAGTGTCTGACCCCAGGTCCTAAACAACCCTTAGAAATAGGAAGCTAGGAGATTTGGGCTAGATTGCCCGGTAGGAAAGTCACACGGAAGCGAGGTAGAAGACGCCCTTATTTACTACCGGGTGGCCAGTACCCGGGCTCCCACTGCTTAACGTGCCCATCCGACGCACGGCGGATATTTAGTCGATCGAGCGTTCGTACCTGCCTGGGATCGACCATGAGGTCCTTTCCATGGCAGTCACGTACGCTGTCCACTGGGCCAACCGCGGCCCCCCATTCAGACAATGAAGACTGAGTGGTTATAGACTTTTGCTTAGGATGTCAGTAATTATTTAAATCACTTATATTACAGTTTATTGGCTGTTCTACCCGCAAACTTATGTAAATCAGAAATCAGATGCTGGTAATCTAAGATGCTAACAGCAGATTATTCAGAACACCATCTGATAAGGGAAATACCACGAAATCCACTCACAAAACTAAGACCCCCCACAAGAAGGGGTCTTCAGAACAGGGCGATTTTCAGCGTCATCTATGAGCAGAAGGCTGCATTGGATATGCCTTTATCTCTACCTTAAAAGAAGAAATATAGAAAGAAACATGATGTCCGATCAAAACTTTCCGTTACTAGGCCCATATACTACAAAGTACTTAGGCTCCTTAAATCTGGCTATGATCTCCCTCAAAGTAGTCTCCTTGGGCAGCGATACACCGCTGCCAGCGTTTTTACCACTGCTGGAACGCCCCTGGAAATCCTATTCGCGAATCGTGTCAAGCATCGTCTGCGATTTGCGTTGGATCTCGTCCACGGTTTCAAAACGGCGAACCTTGAGCTTCAGCTTCATCTTTGGGAACAGAAATAAGTCGCAAAGGTCCATATCCGGCGCGTAAGGCTGGTGAGGGAGGGTAGTCATGCAGTTGCGGCTGCAAAACTGGCGTGTTGCAAACGCTCTATGAGCTGCTGCATTGTCGTGATGGAACAGGAAATCGCCCCTGAGTCACATTTCAGGTCGTTTTCGGGGTATGTCCTCCCTAGACGCCGCAGAACATCGCAGTAAAAAAAGGGCGGTGATGATCTGGCCCTGGGGGACGAATTCACGGTGCATAACCCTAAGAATGTCGAAGAACACGATGAACATGCTTTTGGTGGCCCTCCGGACCTGCCGGGCCTTATTCGGTCGTGGAGATGACGGGCTCTTCCACTGCGACGACTGTTGTTTGTTCTGCGGGTTGTAACCGTAGACCCATAGTATCGTGCGCAGTGATGACCCGCGACAGAAACGTTAGTTCATTCGCCCCTTCATGACGAAGATCTTGACAGAGCTTAACATGGAGAGCCTTTTGTTCGGGATTCAGAATTGTTGGCACAAACTTTGCAGCAATGCGGTGCATGTTCAAAACCGACGTCAGAATTTCTTGTGCTGTTCCGCATGACACATTGACGATGGTAGCAATGTCTCGAATACTTCTCCGACGATCCTCATACAGCAGTGACTTAATTTTGTTCACATTTTCGGGGGTTTTGCTCGTGGACGGTTGCCCTGACCTCTCGTCGTCTTCCAGTGCCGTTCTGCCGCTCTTGAAGCGCGAGTGCCACTCCAAACACCTTGCACGACATTGCTCCATTGCCATAAGCCTGCCGCAACATTTCATGCGTCTCCGTTCCCGATTTGCCGAGTTTGATGCAGAATTTTATGTTCGCTCGCTGTTCTAGCTTGCAGTCCATACCGAGATCGCAGCTGTGTTCTGCACGTGGTCACCAAATATCGTGTAGAACAGCTCCCGATGTCCACAGAACGACGCCACTCGGCACAGTGACTCATGAAAGTCACTGCCCTCAACGCAGCCGCATACTGCCATCTGTTGGCACGCTACGTACCAAGTCTTGGGACATTTTGATCGCACTACGTATCTCTACTCCACCTACCGGAAGTGTTTTGCATGATGGAAGAATTGAAACTATGAGAGAAATACACTTTATAAGTAACGCTATGCTAAGGAAAAATCATTTTCCAAATAGGTCTCCCGTAAACAGCGATAGCGAGAAAACAGTTTTGATATTTATGCACCCTAGCGAGAAAGCTGAGCATTGATTCAAGAGGATAATGTTTCGCATCTTTATTGTAGCGAATGGCAGTGGGTGAAAAAATATTTTTTTAGCAGGATCTTTAGAAGCTGAGATACAGCAGCAAACATAAGTACACAAACACTACCTAGCGACAGAACTGTGAACCATAAGGCTGCCACTCGCGCGAACCTAAAGTGTCCCACAAGGTAAATGGTAGGTATGCGGTGTTAAAAGAAGGATTCAAATCAGATATGTACGAGCAAAGAAACAGAAAAAAATATTTGTGCCGCAAGTGGAGACTGGAGATATTGTGCAATATATTTGGCGGGAAACTCACACAAAATATTTTTGTCGTTAGTAGTATCTGATCGCAAGAGAATTTCTTTAATTCGGCTTTTAGTCTCACAGGTATTGATGCAAACATACTGCAAATGGAAACGTCAACTCACGCCTTCAAGTTAAGAAAATATACGCGTTAAGAAATATTTGAAATTTTATGCAGAACATTTAGCAGCGGAAAAGACGTTTTCAAATCAGATCCTTAGAAGAGATGTCGACAAAAAAAAAAAAAAATGAATCTACGCCTTCTGGCATTCACTATTTTAAGCCAAACGGTTTTCAAAGTGAGCGATATCGGTCCCATTTTTGAATCGAGTTTTCAGAAGCCGATCATGAGTATCCTTCATGATATAAAGTCACTGTTGTAACACTTAATGACGCCTTTTTGCCCATTTTTCGCTATATAGAGAATACGTACAAAACGTCTCAGCATGAAGTCCAGACGTAAACTGACCCTCGTACGCTTCCCCCAACTCTATGAACAGCTGCCGCTGTAGGATGACGCATCACCGACAGGAAGTTGTCCTGACCTCTCGTCGTCTTCCAGAAGTTGTCCTGACCTCTCGTCGTCTTCCAGAAGTTGTCCTGACCTCTCGTCGTCTGACGCATCACCAACAGGAAGTTGAGTAATGCAGACAGCTGACGCAATCGGCGAAAATCTCCTAATGCCAACAGGTGGTCTTAAACTTTTGAAAATGACTCTATTTTGAATTTGATAGCATCTGCTTTTACTCTCTCTAGCTGCGAAATCGTGCATCGGAAAACACTGGAAAGCAAGGTGCATCGTTCTCACATTTCAAACTTTCTAATGCAAAAATCATTTTTCAAATCCGGTTAGCACTTGAAGAGATATAGTGCCCACCGGCGGAAGGACACACAAACAGAGGGGCTAAGGGATACTGTGACTACGTACGCTTTTTACAAACGATGTGCTAGGAAGACATATAGAAAACAAGGAAGACAATGCAACGAAAGCTTTTGAGAGAAACATGGCAAACATTAAACAGCTTTTCACTATCGCTCTCGCTCTTTCGATTTATTAGCTATAATTTAGTAGCTTGTGCCTTTAAACCCCACCCGATGGAGACGTCTCAGTTGCTGAGCTCTTCTCTACTGATTTGTGAAGTCTGATGCTGATTGATCAACACACATAGCGCCGTGGATTGTCGATGACCGTAACGTAAGGTGATCGCACTCGGTTAGTTATCGAGAGATCTGGGATACGATTCCAGCGGTGTCCGGATAACAATTTTTTGGTTGCTGTGTGTTAACTAAAGAAAATCTTGGAAGGACCGATGATTTTGTCAATTCACATTGTCTCAACGTATTCGGAAGATTTTCACTAAAGTAATGAGATTGAACTGTGATTTACTTTTGGTACTTATGTAAAGCTGGAACCTGTCAAATACAGGATTCTCTGTTTGAGGAGTTGTTTCCAGCATTCTGTTGACCTTTGTACAGTCAAGGAAGAAATTAGTCTCTTTTGCTACAAGTTTAGGGAATTTTCTTCTTGTAGGTTGTTTCGACTTATAATGTTAACTGTAAGGTCATTTGTAAAACTGCTGTAAAGATTTTCTAGTTGGTATGTCATTCAATTGGATCTCCTTCAGTAGTGGTAAATTTGATTCCGCCCTTTCTTAACAGTGCTTCGTACCACGTAGCAAACAGCAGCAGAAGCTCCTTGGTAAACTTTCCAGTTTACTACTGAATTTTGACTTTTTGCTTTATTTTTAAGTTTTTAGTATTTTAGAGTATGTTTTTAAACATTTTCCTGCTAAAATATTATATCAGCATGTAGTTTTAATATTCTTTTAACGTCAGTTTAGCCTTTTCGTTGTTGAGGTTTGCTTTGTCTTGCTTGGAGCAACAGTTCTTGGAATTCATTGTCAAACTGTTTTAGGTATTTCATTGAGTTTATTAGGTTTATTCATTAAATAAAATAACACAATATTTTGTAAATACTTGCACTATTTTGCCTTAAGTCCGAGTTTCAAATTTTGGATTTTCGTTGGTTTGTTTCCTTGACGTCGGGTAGGGTCTTTATATCAAATATGTATCTAGAATTTTGTAAAATATGTTTGCAAAAGGAGAAATTATGGATTACGTTAGAAATTACTTTCTAAATTTAAGGTGTTTTAGCGAGATTCTATTCCTGGGTAGTTAACAAAGAGGAAAGAAAAAAATGATTTTTCGGGAATAATTGTTAATATCCTAAAATATATGGTTTTTTTACAATTTGTGGGCCAACTGTACAAATGTGATATAGCAGAAATCCATGTTCACTGGGTCTATCTGGAAATGAGGCAGGAGTTATTTTTGTTGGTCCTTGAAAAAGTCACAAATTCCAGGTCTCAAGATTTTCTTCATTCATGTCCAGTTCTTCGGTACCAATTTTATGCCTGGTTTCTCTAGATAGTTTTCATTGTATTATATTGTTTTGTTTTTATATGTATTTTTTTCTCCTATTCCTTTTGAGAGCTCTTTTCTGCAACTTTTTTGCGATTCGATTTTCAATGATATTCCTGTTCTTAAAAATCTTGTCTCTGGATTTATTTCATTCAAGTCCTAAACACATAATAACATATCGAGATGTGTCCACGGAAAAATAAAATGCGTTGAATTATGGATGTCAGGCATTTTCATTCGTAGGAATACTTCCATTTTGTACTATAATCCAGGTACATATGTAAACAAGAAATATGATACCGAATTCTCGGGTGTAATGTGCGATAAATAAAATTACCTTTTGCATTCTTTTCGCTATAACACGCAATTAGAAACCTGATTTTGAGAAAAGGGTGAATGAGAGCGAAAGAGAAATCGCATTTTCTCCCTTTAGAACAAAAGCACATTATTTAAAATACACAATGTGAGTAGTGTTCTTAGTTGTTAAAGGTATCCATTACTGAGAGAATTTTTCATCCGGAGGTTTATAACTGGTAAAACATTTCCAATGAGAAATTACGAGGGGTGATCAAGAAACATAGATAATGCGTACATAACTGATAAATGGAGTGATGGAGCAGAATGCCATTTGGTAGGTTATGACCTTGGAACCTACTGCACATGCGCTTGCCGAGAGAACGCTGTCGGCACAGCGCCTTTTGCCATTTGCATGAAGACTAGAGTTATCAACGTGTCGCATATTAGCGATGTCTGAGAATGTTGAGCAACGGATTTGCGTCATTTTCCGTCAGAAACTTGTGTATTATTGCGCAGAAAATTATAACAAATTACTGAGGGTGTATGGCGAGGGCTGCATGAGTCGTCCACGAGTGTACTGCTGGTACAAACGTTTTGAAAATAGTTGTGAAGGGTCAACAAGCAAGAATGAAAGAAACTTTCAAGAAGTTCGTTCAGCTGTGAGGGAAAATTGCAGAATCACTATCAGAATACTTGCTGACCATTTTATGCCTTAGTTCTGGATCACTACAGGCAATGCTCACTGAAGATTTGGGGATGAGACGTAGCTGAAAGAATTTCCTGGACGTTTCTTTCATTCCTGCTAGTTGAGGATCTACCGTACCGATCGTCACTTTGGCCACATTGACGGCCATTTATGAAACGTTTGTACCAGTTGTACAGTTTTTTACGACTCATGCAGTTCTCACCATGCACTCTCAGTAAACTGTCATAAGTTGCTTTGCACGAATACCCAAGTTTCTGACAGACATCGTTGACCCGACACGCTCATCAGACCAAGCTCCAAATATCTAGCCACTGCATAAAAGGCGCTGGTCCGACAGCGTTCTCTCGGCATGCGATGTGTAGTAGGTTCCAAGGTAACAAACAGTCTTCCAAACGGCATTCCGCTCCACCGCTCCGTTTAACAGCTATGCACGCAGTCTGGATACTTTTAATCACCTCTCGTATACACTATCTGATCAAAAGTAGCCGGATATTGGCCTATCCACAATCTCGCTGTAATAGGAAAGCAATTAATATCGAGTTGCTCCATCCTTTGTTTCCACTTGATTTTGGTATGTTGCTGAGGTAAATTTCTTCCATTCTGCCACATCACCATTAGTCAGGTCGGACACCGAACTCGGGCCGGCTCTACCTTGCTTGCAGTCATCATTCAAATTCATCCCAAAGGTGTCCCATTGGTTTTATATCGGGACTCTAGGAAGACCAGTCAAGTTCTTCAACACGCATCTCAGATCTTGCGGTGAAGACGGAGGCATTGGTCTATCGGTAAAGGGATGGGCCTTCATCGAACTCTTGCCATAATGTTAGGAGCACTGAATTCTGAAAAATGTCCTTACAGGCTGCAGCGTTAAGATTCCCTGGCAGTGGAACTAGGGGGCTCAAGCCAAATCCTGAAACCCAGCACCAGAGCATGATACATCCTGCACCAAACTTCAGAGTTGGCACAACACGGTCGGGCAGTTAAGGCATCCTCCACAATCACATTCATCCATTGGACTGCTAGATGATGAAACGTGATTCATCACTCCAAAGAAAGCGTTTGCACTGCTCCAGAGTCCACTGGAGCCGAGTTTTATACAACTCAAATTGACGTGTTGCGTGAGTTTTATACAACTCAAATTGACGTGTGACGTTTCAGATGTTAGTTTTGTGTGCGGCTGCTCGGCCATAGAATCCCATTCCCTTTAATTCTCGAAGACCCGTTATGGTCCAAAGACATTTTGGGACGTTGTTTCTAAAGACATTTTAGAACTTTATGGTGAGTCTTGCAACCGAGGGAGAGGGGGGCCCGATTTTGACTAACCAATCGTTTCAGCACACAGTGGTCCTGCTCTCTCATTTTACGTGGTCTATAAGGTTGCGATTGCGCTGCTGTTCTCCTTAGGAGTCTATCGGTAAAGGGAAGGGCACAGTTAATCAGGACGGCTGATGGAGGGAAGAAATTTCCGGAATTCACTTGCTGCTGTTAATGGCATTATATGACCTTGCCATGCTGAAAGTTGCTGAGATCTGCCGTACGGTCCGTTCTAGTGTTCACGCTTCTCTACGAAATTTTTACAAGCTCGCGTGACATGTATCAACTCGTATATGGACAAAAATAAACAAACATTAATACCCACTAGCGAGAAAAACTGTATAATATTATTAGAGAGAAGGATGCTCATGATGGTTTCCGCCTTAAACCTTAAGTGACATAAAATAATTTTTAAACGGAGTCTGTAGAAACGCAGAACGTCTGCAAAAGTTTTGCAAAATAAAACATACATCGCCTTTATGAGCCCGCTACCGGTAAAATATTCATTACTGGATGTATAAACTGCAAAAAAATGGTATTCGTAATAAAACGCATCGATGGAGAAAATTTCTTTAATAGGATGTTTCTGAAACAATAGTATGAAATAATATATATATAATGAATTTAAGATATTATGTAACATAATATCAGATAACTTAAAAATTACATTGCACTTGTGACGGATACCTATATATTAACCTTCCTTTTGAGAACCGTCTTCTTCTTATGCAAATTTGGTTTCTTCTCGTTATATATAAGGGTCGTTTGAGAAATAAGTAGGCTTTAGTCATTAGAAATTCCAGAAGTGGTTTTTATTTTACATATTAGCCATGGTTGTTGAGACAACGATCCCACAGATACACTAGCCTGCCAATGCAATTTCTGTAGAACTCTACGGACTGGCCGTGCAACCATGAAGAAAATGCATTTTGCACTTTAACGTCCGACGCAAAGTGCTTCCCCTTGTGGGCCTTCTTCATTGGGCCAAACACATGAAAATCATGGGGCGATAAGTCGGGACTGTATGGTTGTTTTCAAGGTATCAGCTAAGGTATGTGGCATGGCATTGTCCTGCAAAAGGTGTCAGCTGCGTGTGTTCTTTTGCACCTCCGATAAACACTTTGTAACCCATGCGGCAGCAACCTTCCGATATCCCAGTTTCTCTGTAATAATGTGATGAACACGTTCCGTACTTATGCCCGCCACCTCACTAATGAATCGCACAGTTGCTCGACGGTTTCGTAACACAATGTCCTTCACTTTTACACATGTTTCGTCATCCGTCACCTGAATCGAACGACCTGGACGTGGAAGGTCCGCTGCACTGCTTCGTCTCCCTTCTCGGAATTCCTTGCACCAATTAAACACTGCCGTACGCTGCAAAGCTTCATCGCCGTGCACCACATTTAACCGACGAGCAATGTCTGCTGGCTTCACACCTTCAGTGCACAGGAACTGGGTCACACACCGTTGCGCATATCTGGAAGAATCCATCGCTGCACTAATTCACGTTTGAGCGTTGAATGTATACTTGCGAACAAAACAGATGACAAACCAAGAGCATGTCACATGCGCAATAGACAAGTGTATCAATAAACACAATCGGTTTTTCCTGAGTTCCACATATACCGAAATCACAGGCCCAGTCCACTTATTTATCAAACAACCCTTATATTTTCGGCCTTAACCTTTTGACGACCATACCGCCCAAAACGCCTTTACATCCAAACTAGCAGGACGACCCAAAAACGTCCGTCAACAGGGAATAGAATTTCCTATCCGCGCATATTCTTTGAACTTACACGGCGTCTACAGGATTAGCAAAAGTCACTATTGTCGCTAAATAAATAAGTAAAGCAGGAGATGGCATTTCCAGGGGAAATATTGTTTACTATCACGCCATCACATGCCTTCTTCGTGGGAGAAGCCAGTGATCGATTCCCCGGGAACACATCTGAAGGTCAGTGCACAGCAAGTATACAGACAGGAAGTTTCATGTGGTGAAAGAGCACTAATCCTCCTTTCGTTAGCTTGTAAACGGGAGGGGAAAATTATAAAATGAGCAACAGACAGTTTCGGGCGTTGTAGTATTTTGGGCGACACAAGGTTTCAGGGACTACTTAGGGCTAACGCCACAAAGTTCCGTCCTATTAATTTGGTCCTACGTACAAAGAATTCGTCCTGCGTACACTACTGCTTGTGAAAACTGCAATACCATGAAGGACTGCCGGTGTTAGCTTGAAACTTACGGGATATGTACGAGGAAGGACTGTTGGGATGAGAGAAGCTCAATTTTCCTTTCCGCGAAACTGCCTCTCGTATGGGACGAAACCACAGTCCAGTGATACGAACGTGACGTCAATAGACAGATGAAACTCGGACACACAGAAATCCGGGAAGCGGACCACAAAATCGTACGACTGTAGGGATGACATATCTCTATTGTACGGCAGAGACCAATTGCACAACGACATCCACGGTGTTAGCTCAGCAGTGTAGCACTGTCGCGGTTCAGGCTTTGTGTCCTACAGCACAGTTCGACATTTTCTGCTTTACAGACGACTGGTCGCTAGCAGCACATTGCTGCGCATTCCTTTAAAGCTCAACCACACACGGCTCAGACTACAATGGGGTCTCGAACACAGACATTGGCGTCCTGATTGGTAACAGGTCGTATTTGCTGACGAGTCACAATCCATGTTGACCCACCATGATCGAGTTCGAAGACATCATGGTGAACGGTAGCTTGCAGCGTCATACCGGACCAACGCCCAGCGTCATGTACTGGGGCGCCATTGGGTTCAGTTCGTGATCTCGTCTCATACAAATTGAGGGAACCCTCCCAGCGATACATCAGAGATGTTTTAGATGTAGAGGTGATACCCTCCCTTCAGAGTTGTCCTGGCGCTGTATTACAGCAGGAAAATACTCTGCCACATGTGGCCCGAAATAACCAAGACCTGTTTCATGCACTGCAGGTACCACTTATTCCATCGCTTGCACGATCGCCGGTAATGTCCCCGATCCTACATGTCTGGTACATGACAGCGAAGCGACTGGCCCGTTCAGAGTCTCCGCCAGTCCCCACAAATGACCTAGCCGCCCCGGTGGCGCAGTGGTCTAAGGCGTTGGCCTCTGATCATTCGTCCGTAAGGGATCCGGGTTCGAATCCCATTCAGGCATGGGTGTTGTGTTTGTCTTACGGCACTGGCTCTCTCCCTTCCCTGGAACCAGTCACCCTAAATTAGGGACGGGCGACTGCTTATAGCCCATTGAGTTGCTCACGGTGGTCGTTAAACCTCCAATCAAAAAAAAAAAATGACCTATGGTCTCGCATAGGAGCAGCCAGGTAGGCTGTTCCCTAGGACGATATCGAAAACCTCTTCCATGGCTTGCACGATCGCCGGTTATGTCCCCGATCCTACATGTCTGGTACTCGACAGCAAAGCGACTGGTCCGTTCAGAGTCTCCGCCAGTCGCCACAAATGACCTATGGTCTCGCATAGGAGCAGCAGGTAGGCTGTTCCCCAGGACGATACCGAAAACCTCTTCCATGGCTTGCACGATCGCCGGTAATGTCCCCGATCCTACATGTATGGTACATGACAGCAAAGCGACTGGCCCGTTCAGAGTCTCCGCCAGTCGCCACAAATGACCTATGGTCTCGCATAGGAGCAGCCAGGTAGGCTGTTCCCCAGGACGATATCGAAAACCTCTTCCATTCAAAGCCAAGAACATGATCATATGTAGAAGATTTTAGGAAGGGAGTATCTGACTCCAGGTCTTAAACAACCCTTAGAAAGAGGAAGATAGGAGATTTGGGCTAGAGTGCCCGATAGGAAAGTGATACGGAAGCGAAGTAGAAAAGGGGAGAAAGACGCCCTTGTTTATTATCGGGGGCCAGTATCCGGGGTCCGACGGCTTAACGTGCCCATCCGACGCACGGCGGATATTTAGTGGATCAAGCGTTCGTACCTGCCTGGGATCGAACTTGAGGTCCTTTCCGTGGCAGTCACGAACGTTGCCCACTAGGCCACCCGCGGCCCACCAAAGCCAAGAGGTGTGGAGGCTGTTTTTTTTACTCGATGTGGCTTCTCATGACACTGAGTTTTGAAGCGAAAAAATCTTACATAGCTCTACAAATGTTATCAGTTATCTCCTGTAACATGAGGAATCTGTGATATAAATTCCATTTAAACAAAGGATGTACTTTCTTGGCCTTGCGATTTTCACAAGCAGTAGTATATTAAAGACTGATGGGGTAACAGAGGAATGTGCAGTTTGTAATGGGGCTCAACCATCTGTGGCCGCTATGTTTCTTAGACAATTTTTGAGTAAAGTTTGTTATCTCGAGTAATGCATATTTAAGCAACGGACCGATAACGAGCGAAATTTTGTAAGCTCGAGATTGATAACTGCAAATGTGGATGTAGGTTTCAATAAAGTGTTTTTGTGATTCGATTTGAAACCAACCCGTATTTCTAGCAAAACGTGATTAAGTTGGATGACGTGACATAACAGCCAATACACTCCCCCCCCCCCCAAATAAAAACAAGAAATATGTCACCGAATTTTCGGGTGTAATAAGTGCGTCTTTTGGATCCGTCCTGACGCAAATTAAATTTATCAAAGCTATTCAAAGTCAATGGAATCGCTATGGAAAACAATAGTATCTGACAGAAGAAAGAAGTTTTTCAATCGGGTTTCTAATTCCTCAGATATTGCTGTAAACGGAATCGTGAGCTTACGCCCTCTGGTTGCAGACTTGTGCGTTAAGAAAAACATGAATTTATATGAGAAACGTTTCGCACCTTAAACGCTCTCCATTGCAGAAATAATTTTTCAAATCGGACTCTTAGAAACAGAGATATCGACAAAAAATAAGATATGACTTTACGTCCTCTGGTGGGAAAGCCATGCATTATTTTAGGAAGAAAGTGTTTTTTTTTTTTTTTTTTTTTTTGAATGAAGGTTTAACGACCACCGTGAGCAACTCAAAGGGCTATAAGCAGTCGCCCGTCCCTAATTTAGGGTCACTGGTTCAAGGGAAGGGAGAGAGCCAGTGCCGTAAGACAAACACAACATCCATGCCTCACCGGGATTCGAACCCGGACCCCGTTCGGACGAATGATCAGAGGTCATCGCCTAGACCACTGCGCCACCGGGGAGGCAAGAAAGTGTTCTCAAACGTTTTTCCATATGAGCGGTATCGGTCCAACAAAAAAAAAATTAGTCGAGTTTTAAGGAGCCCAGATTTTGCTACAAATACATCAGAAGCGCATAGAAAAAAAAACAAAAATGAAAGTTAAATTAGAATATATGTCATAGATGATCCGTTTGGGTAGGGATAATTTTAAAATGCAGTGGCATGGCTTGTAACAGATATAATATTCAATATTTGGCCGAAATTACCTTTATGGATGGGAGTTTGTCTAGGACTCTACATGACCCACTTTTCTGACCCCGAATCCCCACGCTTTCCTCGAAATTGGAAGAGCAATCCCCAAGGTAAATGTGTGGTGTGGGGTGAGTCATCACCAGCTATAAGGCCCTTTTTTCTTCTCTGCGGACACGGTACAATCAGGATCATTCCGGGACATGCTACAGATCTTCTTGGTTGCACAACTGCATGCCGATATCATTTTACAGCAAGATGGGGCCTCACCCCACTGGTCACTGGACGTCAGGAACTTTCTTAACAACACATTCAATAACGACTGGTGTTGCCTGCAAACTGCTCGGATCTCACACACCCCGATTTCTTTGTGTCGGGGTTTTGGAAGAACATCGTCTACGCTCAACGACCTCAAAGCCTGGATGACTTGAAGGTGGAAATTTCTGCAGCGCTGGCAGAAATCACTCTGTAGATATTGGAAAACACGTGGCTCGAATTGAGCATCCTGTATGAACTCTGCCGAGTTCACAAAGGGAGTTGATACCTAGACATACAGGGTTACCCTGATACCTAGCCAAACTCCCATCCATAAACATACGATTATGTAGATACCTAGACAAACTCCCATCCATAAAGGTAATTTCTACCAAATATTCACTTACTATATCTGCTACAAGCCATACGATAGCATTTTAAAATTATCCCTGCCCAAATGGATCACCCTGTATATTGAACAGGGAGAATAGAGCTAAATGTGCAAGCATTTAAAGAGAATGAAGTTCCCATGAAAAAACGAAAACTGCAAAACATATACTTAAAGAAATAAAAAAACTATGCAAAGGTAACGAAGCACTGAATAATTGCTAATGATGTTGAGTTTTAAATTTTCCTCGAGACATTAGTACGAGATTCTGTGCGTCATTTATTTCATGATTGAAGAAGCAAATTAATAATTTATTAAGCGTTAGATATTTATTGATGCGGAGCATATAATAAGCCGATGGAGCCTAACAGACGGTAAGAAAATTAGCTTCTAGCTCCTTAAAATAGCCATAAAAATACCTTTTTAATCTGTATCATCATAATTAGTTGCCTCAACTATTTTATTGGATGACATCCTTAAAAACTTGCAGCTGAACTACTTCCATTCATAGATCTCCACTTAAAATGCATTTCTGAAAAATGTGTCCTCTTCCTGTAATCATTAAATTCCTTTAAGAATGAATTATTGTAAATCTATGAATGTAACTGGTGAAGAATCTCATTACAGTAATGAAGACAGCATAGAATGAAATTTAAATAATGATACACGGAAGTCAAAATAATCTCATAAACAAAACTTATAACATTGGGGAGTTACATAGCATAGTTTAAGAACTACTTTTTGCCTGATGCTACTGAGTCAGTCTAACAGATAACTTCTTAATCAGTTGGGATTAAATTTGATCAGAAAAATGCTCAATGTTCTAAAACAATTCTAAAACTTTATGGATGAAATTATGGATGAAATATTCTTTGTTTACCACAAAGGCGACGGAAACCACACTCATTGTTCAATGTTATATCATACGAATAAGAACTTGTGATGTACTACAGAGGTGACGCACATGTCAAAACGGTGAGTATCAATGATAACACTTGTCAGTGCAAATTAATTGAGAAAACATTCAGCTCCGGAGCAGGAGGTTGCGGTTTTGAGCTCTGCCGCTGTCAAATTTGTGTTTTCACATTGGCGCTCTACCGTAAAATAGGATCTCCTGGCCGTTGGGTTCTTCGAAAAATGTGTGATGTTCTTTCCACACATCGTCTGGAATTAATGATAATTCCTTCTTCGCTTCGAAAAATGTGTGATGTTCCTTCCACACATCGTCTGGAATTAATGAGAATTCCTTCTTCGCTTCGAAAAATGTGTGATGTTCCTTCCACACATCGTCTGGAATTAATGAGAATTCCTTCTTCGCTTCGAAAAATGTGTGATGTTCCTTAAACACATCGTCTGGAATTAATGAGAATTTCTTCTTCGCTTCGGAAAATGTGTGATGTTCCTTTCACACATCGTCTGAAATTAATGAGAATTCCTTCTTCGCTTCGAAAAATGTGTGATGTTCCTTCCACACATCGTCTGAAATTAATGAGAATTCCTTCTTCGCTTCGAAAAATGTGTGATGTTCCTTCCACACATCGTCTGGAATTAATGAGAATTCCTTCTTCGCTTCGAAAAATGTGTGATGTTCCTTCCACACATCGTCTGGAATTAATGAGAATTTCTTCTTCGCTTCGGAAAATGTGTGATGTTCCTTTCACACATCGTCTGGAATTAATGAGAATTCCTTCTTCGCTTCGAAAAATGTGTGATGTTTCTTCCCCACATCGTCTGGAATTAATGAGAATTCCTTCTTCGTTTTGAAAAATGTGTGATGTTCCTTCCACACATCGCCTGGAATTAATGAGACTTCCTTTTTCGCTTCAAGAAATGTGTGATGTTCCTTCCACACATCGCTTGGAATTAATAAGAATTCATTTTTCGCTTTGGAAAATGTGAGATGTTCCTTCTACACCTCGTCTGGAATTAAATGAAATTTCTTCTTCGCTTCGAAAAATGTGTGATGTTCCTTCCACACATCGTCTGGAATTAATGAGAATTCCTTCTTCGCTTCCGAAAATGTGTAAAGTTCCTTCCACACATCGCCTGGAATTAATGAGAATTCCTCTTTCTACAGAGAGTTACTTCAAATATGGTTTGCTGCGGACATGAAACCTGAAATTTCGTGCCTCGACCTTTCTTAAAGGGGGATATATGTGACGTGCTACAGAGGGGACGCACATGTCTAAACGGAAACTAGCAGTGATAAGCACTCGTCGGTGTACCTTAATTGAGGAAAACGTCGTCTCCGGAGCAGAAGGATGCGAATTCCGTCAGCGGCAAATTTATGTTTTCACAAACTAGATAAATAACAGCTCGTTAGTAGTACAATATTGCGAAGTACCGCTACGATTTAGTCAAATGACAATTTTTTAAGGTTTCTCTTAACCTGAAATAATTATCTGTGAGAGATTTCTGAGAGTGAGATTCCAGTTATAAAAAGTGGTTACATATAGACAGGACATTTTATTCTGGAAACCACTTCTCTCAGAAGTTAATGCCATCGAAAAGTCGTTTCCATGAACAGCAACGTCCATTGATGAGTACACTTGAATAAAACGTTTAATCCATTAACCCATCAGTTCGGGGAAAGTCCTCCTCAATCTATTCCAAAAAGTTTACGTTCCTGAATATCCTTCTTATTGAGAAGTCGCTTTACAGAAGGGCCCATTTCGTGAAATAGGTTAGCTTCGGACTTCAGAACCTTTCTTTAGTTACAATTTTATCAAATAGTAAATCACTTATTTTATCAAATAGGATTTTATCACAGGGTCACATGAAAAGAGTTTGGCCATCCCGATGGCAACTGATCTGAGCACTGGCTTATGACCATTCGTCCGAGATGGATCAGGGTCCGAATACCGGTGAAGTATGGATGTTGGGTTTGTCTCACCGCACTGGTTCTCTCTTCTTCTCTGGAACCAGTGGCGCCAAATTAAAACGGGAGACGGCTTATAGCCAATTGAGTGGCTCACAGTGATCGTTAAACCCCCAATCCAAAAAATGCCCATTTGTTTTTCTGAGGAGCATCGTGACTTATCTCACAGCATAACTGTGACTAAAGTCATACACGGTCGTATCAGAATAATATGACCACCCCCAGAGTTACAGTGTACCCGCACAGGCGCGTCACAGAGTGCAGGTGCCAAGGGAGACCGCACGGAGCTATAAGCGGCCGGCCAGAACAGATGAGCCACAGTGCGTTACGTGAGCACAATAGGCAGAGGTAAAGATTTGGTGGAGATTCAAAAAGGAATGATCATCGGCTACCGCGTCAAAGTTGGAAGCATCTCAAAAACCGCAGACTTCCTGGGCTGTTCGCGAGGTGCTGTAGTAAGAGCGTACCAAGATTGAACCGCTGGTACACCGAGTGCCTCCCGACGTCGTAACTGTGAAGCCCCAAAGTCCATCGACCCCTAAAAGAGCGTCGCCTCCGTCGACTGGTAAAAGGGCAGTGCAGCAATTTGTTAATATCATGCAAATGAACGATGGGGCACCAAGGTACGTGTCCCGGATAAGAGTAGAGTGAACCCTGTTACGCATGGATCTCCGGAGTCGACACTGCGTCAAGGCACCCATGTTAACCCAGGTCCATCGGTAACGACGCCTGCAGTTCGCGTGGAATTACCGTCATTGGAAGAGTGGGAAAAGGTTGCCTTCTCCGACGAATCGAGGTTTCTACTCCACAGAAATGACGGGCTGTGGCGGATGCCGCGTCAGCCACACGAGAATCAACACCCGGAAACGCTTGTTGGTCAAGTACAGGCCGGCAGTGGCAGTGTCTAAGGGATGTCTTTCTGGTATGGCCTGGGACCGCTGGTACCACTGGATGGTTTGCTGAACCCCGGTGGCTGCTTGTCCATCTTCGCTGACCACATGCATCCCTTCATGTTGGACGTTTACTCTGGTGGTGATGGTGTCTACAAACAGCACAATGCGCCCTGCCACGTTGGTAAGGGGGTGTGAGACTGGCTCCAGGAACACGACAGTGATGTCTTGGTTCTCCCTTGGCCAACGACATCAACCGACCTCAATCGCATAGAGCACTTGTGGTACTATTTGGATCGACAGGTTCGGCGGGCCGACACTCAACCACGTCATCTCCGGGACCTTCGTGCTTTGCTGAAGTCTGAATGGACACGTGTGCCTCGGGCAACCTTCCAGGGCTTCATTGCGTCGATGCTACATCGGTTCGCCACTGTCATCCGGGACAAGGGTGATTATTCCCATTCTTAGGTAGGTGGTCATATCATTCTGATACGACTGTGTATATTAAGTGGAGATCAGGCTCTTTCAAGAGAACTGAAATATTGCAAGACAAGGTTTACCCCGATATCCACAAGAAATTTGTGGATAAGATATGCTGCATCAAAACACATCAGAGCGCTGAGCAACACGCTTCTATAAATGAAGTGCAAGCATTAACAATGGTGCCAACAATGAGATGTGGTTAAATACGCCGAACAAATGTCGCTGTTGTCTATAGATAGATGAAGACAACGATAAGATGAACTCCTGGGAGATAATTTTAGGCCTTCTACTGTTAAGGGTTGACCCGATAATATAAAAAACTATAACGTGTAAAGCAGTATGAGTTCTTGCTATTACTTGTTACTAATATAAAATTATGTTAATATTTAGGCTTATTATTATTAATGTTCATAGTCTTATCTTGAACAAATATCTTAATAACGTTCTTACAAGTTTCGCTCGCTGTCTGCTCTTTTCAACATTGCATACACTTAAATCGCTCTACTAACATTGCACACCGAGCTCTTCCTTTGACTCGCTAATAGCAATGCCGACTTCAAATTCATCGGGAGACACTTTGCGGCGTTAGGTGTAGAAACTATTTATGAAGAAACCAATTATGAATAAGACAGAAGCTACATAGGAATGTTAAATAATACACTGAAGTGCCAGAAAAACCGGTACAGACGAACTTATGCAAAATACATAACAACGTCATCTATGCGCGTACTCGGTTGCGTCCACCAATGCGTATATAAAGCGATAGACATCCTTGCCAGCTGTCAGAGCTGTTTTCGGCATGAGAATGACAATTTATAACGATTTAAGCAATTTTCAACGCGGTGTCATAGTTGGCACTTGTGAGATGGGCCATAGTATTTCGGAGGTAGAAACAGAGTTCGGATTTTCACGGACGACTATTGCAAGGGTGTACCGTGACTACAAGAATTCCGGCAAAACCTTCAACCTACGATATAGGTGTGGCCCTGAAAGACATTGGGCGAACGTGACCATCGTCAGCTGTCAAGAATCGTTTCACGCGTAGGCGTGCAACACTTTCGCAGGTATCATCGGAATTCAATGCTGTAGCCTCAACAAGCATCAGCGTCCGGACTGTGCAACTTACCATGCACGATATGGGCTTTGGGAGCCGACGCCCAACTCGAGTCCCCTTAATGGGTGCACGACACATAGCTATGCGCCTCGCTTGGGCACGGCAACACCGCCAGTGGAAACAAGTATCCTGTCTGACGAGTCGCATTTCCAACTGTATCGGGCAGATGGAAGGATGCGTGTGTGGCGCAAACCCCATGAAGCCATGGATCCTGCCTGTCAACAGGGAACTGTACCGGCTGATGGTGGGTCCGTAATAGTATGAAGTGTGTTTAGCTGGACTTCACTGGGACCCCTGGTACGTCTACAAACGTCTGTGACCGGCCAACGCTATGTGCGCATCCTTTCTAACGAGGTACGCCCGTTCATGCCCTGCATTCATGCTGATGGGTTGGGCCTGTTCCAACAGGACAATGCACCTCCACACAAGTGTCAGGTCGCCACATTATTATTAGAGCAGCACTCATCTGAGTTTGGGGTGTTACCATTCCTACCCAAGTCCCCAGATCTGAACGTGATAGAACACATTTGGGATGCCATGCAACGCGCTATAGAACACAGGAATCCGAGACCTCGGAATACACCAAAATTGTGGAACGCTCTGCAGGACGTATGGTGTGTATTGTCTACAGCATATTTCCAGAAGCTAGTGGAGTCCATGATCATTCGTATTTCTGCAGTCCTGCGCTCCCGTAGGGGACCTACCAAGTATTAGACTGGTGTACCAGTTTTTCTGGCACTGCAGTGTAGGGGCACGACACAACTAAATGGCACAAGAAGTTAGCATGCCATTTCTCTGTGTTCAGAGCACTCACGGAATTTCTGCAAAAACGTTATCTTGAAGTGGACGAAAAACAATTGATGTAACATTAAAAGACCTAAAATTACTACAGAACTACACTACTGTTTTTGAAAATTGTAAAACCAAGGATAAATCGCGCTATTAAAATGAAATTTATATCACAGATTTCTCATTACAGGATATAAGTGATTACATTTGTAAAGCTATAAAAGATGTTTTCGCTTCAAAACTGAATATCGTGTGAAGCCACCTGGTGCAACAATAACAGCCTCTATACTGCTAGCAATAAATGCAAAGGGTTTTTGATACCGTCCTTGGAAATAGCTTGCCAGGAAGCTTCTATGAGAGACCATACTTTATTTGTGATCAGCGGCGGAGTCACTTGACGGGCCAGTCGCTTAGCTGCCAAGTGCCAGACAGGTTCGATCGGGATCATATGCGGCGAAAGTGCAGGCCAGAGAAGAAGCGGAATCAGCCGTGCACGGAAGAAGTCCTGGACATTCAGGGTCACAAGTGGCCGAGCATTGTCGTGCTGGAATATAGCGCCAAGACAGCTCTGAAAGATTTGTACCATCTCTTCCTCTAAAACATCCGTGATGTATGGTTCGTTGTTGAGGGCTCACTGAATTCGTATCAAGTGAGATAGCGAATTGAACCTAATGGCGCACCAAACCATTATGGCTGACGTTGGACCTGTATGACGCTGTAGTATGTACGTTGCAAGGCGCCTTTCACCACAAAGCCTTCGAACACGTATGCGAGAGGCATGGTGTATCAAGTAGAATCGTGACTCGTCTGAAAACACGACCTGTTGCGAATCAGCGCGCCAATGTCTGTGTTCAAAATCCCATTACAGCCTGAGGCGTATGTGGTTGAGAGCCAAAAGAGTGCGCAGTAATGGGTTGCTAGCGGCCAGTCCTCTGTTAAGTAGTCGAAGTTGAACTGTGCTGGAGGGCAAAGCCTGACCTGTGGCAGTGCTCGCCTGCTGCGTGGATTTCGATATGCGATCGGTCACTGCCATGCGGTAGAAGTGTCTATCCCCCTGCGCAGTCGTGCAATCCCTGTACCAGAGTTTCGTCCCATACGAGTGGAGATTTTGCTGTAGGAAAATACAGCTTCTCTTATCCCAACAATCCTTTCTCGTTTAAAGTCCATCAGGTGTTCATAATGCGAACTTCTTCAACAACCGGGAATAGTGAGGCACACGAAACACCCTTTCAATTAAATGTCGTCTCTTCACTGAAAGCAACATCTTATTTCAGCCAACTCTTTACACCCAAGACCAGACAGTTCAGAGGGGCGCTGCTCCGAAACCACATCTTCACTGGGATTTTGATAATTTGCATGTCCCAGCCTGTTGTACATATCCTGTAAGTTTGAAGTTAATACCAAAAGTTTTTAGTGGTGCTGCGATTTTCACAAACAGTAGTGTACATCATCGCCTTGAATTTGAAAGGGATGAACAGATTTCCGCACCCAGTTTGGCGAAATTTTGATAATGCGTTGTTCAACAAGGACTAAAACAAATCCACTCCGAAAGGAATTCCAAAATAGAAAACTGAGGTTCAAAACAAGATTTTCTTTTCTCATCCATTCTTAGCTTTGAAATTTAGAAATATTTTTCATTGACAAGTGTGAAAATACTCTTTCTTTTTGTCAGTGGCGGTATTTGAACTCACGTCCTCGCCCTCGGAGCCATTTATTGTCCCTGCTGAACTAAACTGACTTTGGCTTATCGCTGCAACATACTGTATTTACTCATGCGTGACCTCAATGGTACCTGACATATACTCCTCCCTTGAGAAAGCGTTGGAATGGGATAGTAGATTTCCGGGTCAGGCGGAAAATTCTATTTGAGGGATCTCACTGTAGAAGAAGAAATTCTGATAAATTCCAGAACATGTGAAGCATCACGTATTAAAATATAAAATTCTGTATTACATCAGACATATGCTACTATCAACATAGGCTTCGACACCCTCGTTGGTGGACTCGTCTATCAAAAAATTTTTGAACCTCAACATAAATCCAGCCTTCACCACAATCCCTCCAGATACTCAACTAAACTTGCCAGTTCTTCCATTCATCTCTGAAATTTGTTTCAAGATACCAAATATCCTTAGGCCATCAAATTAAATTTAAAGAGATTTTCACTCCTGTGCCTAAGATGTTTTGCTCTACAAAAAAGGATCCAATTCCTGACAAAAACTCTGAGGGAATGTATCGCATGCAGTGTTAGCTGTCATACATAGGTCAGATAGAGAGGCAATTTAAATTCAGGTTGAAAGTACACCAATCATATATTAACAAATGGAAGCTTAAAAATCTTCCATAGCCCAATACTGGGGTCTCGTTCATTTGCCCGACGTTTACTTCACCGACTGGTCACTTGACGGAAATTCACTTCACCGAAAAGATTGTTTCACCAAAAGATCACTTGATCAAAACGTTCATTTCACCGAAATGTCACTTGACCGAAAGGTACATTTCCCTGAAGGGTCACTTGATTGAAACGTTTATTTCACCGAAAGGTCTTTTAACCTAAAAGTTCAGTTCGTCGAAAGGTCATTTCACTGAAAGGTCAGTTTATCGAAAACTTTGGATTTCACTACTGGATCTGTTGAAACATTGTGCAAGTTCGTCAGACAGACTACCGAAACGTTAGGGGATCATACTCAAATTGCACTTTTGATTTCTTCCGTGTCACAGAGAACACAAAGATTTAGTTTTAAGACAACAATAATTAATTTTATTTTAAGTTCCTAGACCTCGTTTTAAGCCTTTTTAGCAAATTTTAATCATGTTCGTGAGGTTTACATAAAAGTCATGTTCGGTGCTCATCAGGTTCATAAGGTTTACATAAAAAGTAAAATGAATAATTTTGCACATTTTTTCAGGCATAAAGAATCAATTTTAGATCCTTAGACCTTCGCTTAGGCCTTTTTACCCAATTTTAATCGTGCGAACATAAGGTTTACATAAAAAGTCAAGTTAATAATGTTGCACATTTTTTAAGGCGAAAGGAATCAATTTTATGGCTCTAGCCTCGGCTTAGGCCTTTTTAGCAAATTTTAACCGTGCGTGCTCATGTTCATAAGGTTTACATAAAAAGTTACTTTACATTTAATGTCATTCTTATGAATATCAGTAGGGTTAAAATCTGTTAAAATGGCCTGTATCAAGGCCTACGGTCACAAAATTAATGCTTTGTGGTTGAGTAAAAGTGGAACATTATTTACTTTATTTTCCATGTAACCCTTATGAATATGAGCTCAGAGGATTAAAATTTGACAAAAAGGCACTGATCTAGGCGTTATAATTAATGTTATATTTCGAAAAACCTACTCATGGGTAGGTGTTTCATAGAAATTAAAAGCGAATTTTTTATACAATCCGATAATGTTTAGGTGGCCAGTTTTTCAAAAACCCGCACCACACTCCAACAACAAAGTTCTAAGTTTTCGTGTAAGAAATACGTGATTACACCACTTAATACAAATTTTGAAGATGACAATCCTATTTTTGGTGTAAATGTGACAAGAATAGAAAGTCAGATAATATGCGAAAACTTGAAAATTTCATCGACCTGGAGTGGGACTCGAATCCGCGTCTTCCAGAGAGCGCCCGGGTGTGCTAACCACTACACCACCCAGAACGATCAAGTCTCAAGTTTCCGATTAATTTGAATATAACCATCATAAGATTTTTCGGATATTATCTGACTTTCCATCCTTGTCAGATTTACACCAAAAATCGGATTGTCATCTTCAAAATGTGTATTATATGTTGTAATCCCGTATTTCTTTCATGATTTATCTACTCCTCCGGGCAATCACGAGATGGGATTCTTAACCTCCAGATTTGCTAAACATGAATGCCGGTTGCTTCAACTAGCGAATCTTATGATAGTTATATTCATATTAATCGGAAACTTCAGTTTTGGTCGTTCTTGTTGGTGTAGTATTTAGCATACCCGGGCGCTATCTGGGAGACGCGGGTTCGAATCACACTCTAAGACGATGAAATTTTCAAGTTTTCGGATATTATCTGACTTTCCATCCTTTTCACTTTTACACCAAAAATCGGATTGTCATCTTCAAAATTTGTATTCTAAATTTTCGATAAACTGACCATTCGGTAAAATGGTCTTTCGATATAATGAACTTTTAGGTAACGTAATCCTTCGGTGAAATGAACTTTTCGATCAAATGTCCTTTCGATGAAATGAGCTTTTAGGTGAAGTGATCTGTCGGTGAAATGAACTTTTCGATCAAATGTCCTTTCGATGAAATTAGCTTTTAGGTGAAGTGATCTGTCGGTGAAATGAACTTTTTGATCAAGTGACCCTTCGGTGAAATGTACCTTTCGATCAAGTGATTTTCGGCGACGTGATTTTCGGTTAAGTGACCTTTCGATCAAGTGAACGATACCCCCCAATACTGTTGGAAAAATAACCACCAGTTTTTGTTCGATGATGCAAAACTGTTGGATGAACCTAAATCAATATCTGACCTTGACCTTTTAAAAGCATTTCACATTTTTCAAAACGGTCATTACCTAGTAAATGATTTATCTTCATCTCCGAATCTATCGACCGCATGAAAAGCACTCACCAAAACCGATGATCGCCACAAGACTTTTGGCGCTTGAAACTGTAGCACAAGCGAGAAATCAATACGCTTAGTCATGATGAAGCTGAACCATAGTTTCCAGAGAAACTATACTAGATTTTAAGTATAGCATTTATAAACGTTGTTTGCTATATTAGATTAAACGACACATCGCACATTATTCTCGAACCTCACGGTGAGAAGATTCATTTATACGTTCGGGAGCCATTTTGAAAATAAAGCCCTTTTTTGCCAGTCGTAGGATTCACAATCAGGACACCTAGCTCCGGAGCCGGTTGTTCTCCCGACTGAACTACACCGACCTTGGTTTGTAGCTACAACTTGCCGTTTCGACTGAACTACACCGACCTTGGTTTGTAGCTCCGTCGCCTTGGTGGTACTAACACAAGCGACATAAGAACTCGTGGCTCTTTAGCAATTCAATTATGCACTCCATATCACCAATAATAAATTACAGTTTTGTTCTGTTTCTTCAAAATATTGGAGTGTTGGACGAAGTAACAATTCGTCGAGTTTGGGCTGTTTTTTCTCACGTTTTGCCCAGACATTCCTTGGAAATTTATATTTCTAACCAGAACCTATGTCCAAAATGAACATTACCCTAGTAGGATGTTATTCAATTTAAAATTGGTAGTTGTAAGCAAAAATTACAATATTCAGTTATGTGGTACTAATCGACAAAATGATGGCTACTAATTAGCATTTGTTGTTCCCCTTCGAGAATGCCACACGACATTCTACCTTCACACTTCAGGGAGTTTTGTGCTTATTGGATCAGCCACATTCCGCAACTTAAAAATCTGCACCTGTTGCAGTGTTACTGGTCTAAGGTGAGAAGTACAGTGGTTATCCAAAATACTGGAACACTTTGCAATAATAAGTGTTATGCATCTGATATGGTGTGAGAGCATCCTTTGCATTTAAAACGGATTGAATCCTCCTTGAAATGGACGCATACAAGTCCTGGAAGGTGGTAAGGGTATTTTGTAGCATTTTTCCTGCAGAAACTGCTCCAATTCTTTGAGAGACGCCGGAGGTGGATAACGGGATCACATCCTGTTTTTCAACACAGACCACAGGAGCTCAATGATGTTTAAGTCCGGTGATTGTGCAGGCCAGGAAAGGTGCGCAACTTTATCCTCATGTTCCTCAAATCATGATTGAACAGTTCGACTTCTGTGAATCGGGGCATTATCATCTTGAAAGGTGCAATTCCCTGACGGAAACAATGTCTGCGCCATTGAATGCACATGGTCATCCAAAAGAGTGACATAGTCACCGCTAGTGATCCGTTCGTGTAAGGTGATAATGGGACCTGCTGCAAACCACGAGATCATGGACCAAACCATTACGGAACCGCCCCCATGCTTCACTGTAGGAAGGAGAGAGTCTGGGTTGTAGGCTTCTGCGGGAGCTCTCCACACGTAAACCCGTCCTGTGGTGGAAAATAGTGAGAAACTTGTTTCATCGGAAAACATATTTCCATTGATCCGCAGTCCACGTTTTATGTTCCTGGCACTCCGTTTTATATTCACATGTGACGCCAGGGGTTTTGCAATCGCAGCCCTGCCGTAAATATGGTGCTTATGCAATTCCCTTCGCACGGTATAGGTCGACACTGGGTTTTGGAGATGTGCATTGTCACTTTCGTCGCCGTGGTCTTCCTCCTTGCGGTCACAATCATCTTTAATGCCCTCCTGTCTCTCGCAGTGAGTTTGGTTTTCCTTACACAGTTGTGTCTCGCAGATGATGTTGTGCCGTGAACATTGCATGCTGTCATGACCTTCGACACGGTACCTCTCGATACCACCAATACCTGTTCCACTGTGGTTAACGATGCACCAAACAGACGGGCTCCTACAATCTGTCCTCTTTGGAACTCCGACAGGTCACTCATTGTGCCTTCACCGGGAATGAAATTATGCAAACACCGATTTACAATGCAATCACACAGACCCTTGAGAGTATAAGCAACATTTTTTTACAAAAAAACGTGTAGCTATATGTTCGTGTTACTCAAAAAGCACACATACCACAGTCCCTGTTTTCAGGAGGTGTTTCCATTATTTTGGACAACCCCTGTATGTACTTAAAGTGATTGGAGATAGATCGCAATTTCCAATGTGGCCCTGTAATTTTGTGAAATTCCCACTTTGGGCTATTAAAGCCTTAGGAGATGGAGACAAAAGGATACTATTTCTAGAAAGGCTACTAAAATTAAGAACCCGAAGGAGTGTGAGAAAACGGACATTGAACTTGTACAAATTATCGGTGTACACAAATTAACTGTCTCTAACGTATACTTTAATTTAACTTCCCTTTATATTCATGTTACCTTATGTAAATTTTGGTTCATTCGCCATAAATGTTTTTTGAACGTAACGCTAAATCTCTCTCTTGCTGAACGTTTTTGTGGCAACCTGATTTGAGATCAAAAGTTGATTGACGTATGTCAGCAAATAACGATGTTTATGATTGTATGTTCGCTCTCATTAGAAGTCAACTAGATCGCGAGATCGTTGTATTGCTTTAGATATAGATTTTAGGAAAGTACATCCTACCTGTTAGTAATTAATTTTTTCACGTTGAATGTCGGGTTTTGTTGATGTTGAAGCCTTAAATTTTTGTTGAATTCACAAGCGAAATGAGAAGCATTCAGTATATTTGAGAATCTGTTGTATCTGGCTGTCGAAGTACTAGAAGATTGAGCCCAGGGTGAAAGGCTGTTTTGATGTGATGACGAGACCAATAAAGGTTGAAATAGTTAATAGACTTGACTTTATTGGCCGTTATGCTATTTAGTGCCTAAACTTGCTTTTACTGTTTAGCTCAATTATCCGGAGCACCCTCTACGGAACGCTTCAGTACAAAGAGCATTCACATTTAAGTAATGTCACTGTTTTAGTGTTTTATAGACATTTAACAGATATCTGCAACCAAACACGCTAAGAACATTACAGTCAGTTAAAGGAAATGGGAGAACGAGGAGAATGTCAATGTCGAAAAATTAGCAAATGTGGATGAAAACTCGTATCAACGAGAAAAGCCAATAATCGCCTTCGTCGTATCTGCATCCAAGATAGATTTTCTTTCTCTGCAAACCTTGCCAAACAGTGGAAAAACGCCACTGAAGTAAAAATCACTGGTGAAACTGTGAGGAGAAGTTTTCTCAACGTGGATATCAAATCATGTCGTCCGTTTAAAAATTCAGTGTTGACGCAGACAACGGAATGCAGGTGTTCCATGGACCAAACGGCATCAGCATTGGTTTGAAGAACACAGGAATGTTTAGTGATGAAACAAAAGTTAATCTGAGTGGAGTGGAATAAAGTACCACTACCAATTTTAAGAAATGCCCTGTCATCTTGGAAATCTAGATGTAGGTTCATCGCGAGAAAGGCTTATCAGATAGAACATTCAAGAAATAAATTATTTTATTTTAAACATCAATTACATTGCTGAAAAATCGTTCTAAAATATGTGAACATACTCTCTAGAAGAGAAAAAGCCATTTGCATTTGTAACAGAAGTATGTGTCAGATCTGTGAGAGGAACTTTTAAGAGAAATGACACGTCTCTCTGTGTTAGATTCCCTTTACTACTAAAGCCGTTCAGACCACGTTTTCTACCTTTTCCGAATCGTGGGCAACATTGCGAAATGGAATAGTACTCACAAGCCACAAGAAAAGAGAAGTATGTGTTTATTATGACTTCTGATTATTTAAGTGAGGGTCTGGATCCTAAAACTGAACTTTTGGAGAAGGAAACGGTGCAGTTAAGATGGATCCAGCTAAAATCTTTACCTTGTATTTCCAATGGGCAAACTTCTTTAGCCGTTTTCATCATAGTTAATGCGTTTCCAAGAATGAAAATTTGCACATCGATAAAAATAGCGTCATATTATAGCTTAGTATACTTAATATTTTCTAAAACTTAACCATAATTATATTAAAAAACAGTAACTTTTAGTTTGGTGGTGTTGAGACCAGAAAATAGATGGCGCAACCTGAACATTCATGACGTCATTAGACAAACAAATGTTGGATTGCTTAATTATGGGTAAATATTAGAAATTATTAAGTATACTAGGCTACAATATGAAGTTATTTTTATCGATGTTCAAATTTTCATCCTTGGGAACAAATTAATTGTGAAGAAAATGGCTGCCGATGTTTGCCCATTGGAAATACAAGGCAAAGATTTTAAGAGGATCCACCTTAATTTAATATTTATATTACAAAGAAATCCGAAGTAGTTTTCTCGTTTCGTTTGACGTATTGTGCGAAGTCATCCTTTTATTGTTAGGCCTTTGATATGCTTAATGTTTTTAGTAGGCTATAAATATTTCAATTGTGTAATTTACCGCAGCATAGCTCATTTGGAAATTCGAAGTCAAGGTACCTAGATATTAATATTTCCATTTCAAAATTGTAATCTTTTTTTTTTAATTTTAGAATTACCTTTGGTTATAAAAATGTCTCGCTGGTCATTAGAAAGTGCTCCACGGGGCACGGAATGAAGAACCTGCTATAGAGAGAACATTTTTTTTTTTTTTTTTTTTTTTTTTGATTGGAGGTTAAACGACCACCGTGAGCAACTCAATGGGCTATAAGCAGTCGCCCGTCCCTAATTTAGGGTCACTGGTTCCAGGGAAGGGAGAGAGAGAACATTACGTTATTTGTCGTAAGTGGCGGAGAACGCTGGATGAAAGTCTGAAGGGGTCGGGTCGGGCCGGTCCGTAAACTGGAAATTGTGATCCGGGCCATCTAAATTAAAGCTGGTGTATCCATCTAAGGCTAGGTAATTCTTCGAATTTGAACTGTGTTGAAAACCAATGTATGTCATTGAAAGTTCACGTGAAAAGCCCTCACACAAAAGCAAAATTAATGGAGGCAGTCATTCTGCTATGCCTTCATGAAATACCTCAAGGAACTGTGACATGCCTACCCCGCAGGACGCACATGAGATAAAGGCAGATAGCAGTGAGAGTACATGGCGGTGTAGTATAGTGGATAGCGCTCCGGAGACGAGAGTTGTGGTTTCGAATCCCGCTTCTGCCATAAAAACGATGGAGAAATTTACTTGGTTATATTGGAGCCCGAACTTCCAGGATGGTCTAGCTGTTAGGTTTCTCGCAAAGGTCTGATGTTCTTTCCACACCCGCGAGACAGGAAAAATGAGAGTCCCTTCTTCAGCGCTTCGAAAAATAAATTAATGTGATGTTACGTTTCACACACCAAAAATTGTCTGATATTTCTCAAATGCACGTTCTTCATTGGATGACTGTCTACAGCGACACATGGTCTCGGCTGACCCGTGGGCCATGCCCCCGGCCCTCTTTCGGGGGAAGGGAGATGTGACGTGCCTGCCCCGCAGGATGCACACGAGATACAGGCAGATAGGAGTGAGAGTATATGTCAGTGTAGTATAGTACATAGCACTCGGAGCTCCGGCGCCTAGCGTTGTGCGTTCGAACCACTCCCCTGGCATAAAAATTATGGAGAAATTTACTTCGCCATAGAACATTAAAAAATCATGTGCGCTCCCTTCCAAAACGGTATAAAGTTGTTGTTCTTTTAATCGGATGTCCAACAAAATACTGAATAAAGGTTCAAGTACTGTAAGCAGTAAATTAGTTTTTTTTTAAACTTGTCATTAGATGTTATTATTTTGTCTATTGGTACCATGTATCAAAATAATTTAATTTTAGCTAACAACTGCCAATTTTAAATTGAATAACATCTTAATAATATAAGATCCTTTGTGAACACAGCTTTTGTTTAAGAAAAAATAATCTACTCAGAATTTCTGAAAAAAAACTAGGAAAACTCTCGAAATCCGACGCGTTGCTATTAATTTCTGACTGTGTATTTTAGCAATCATTAACATGCACGAAAGAGAACTGAAATTGTCACATTATTTTTATAGACGCAGCACAATTTTAATCACAAAATATTCATACATGACATACCTCTCTTTTTATCAAAGCTTTTGTTCTGTTGAAATTTGCTAATGTACAAGTTAAAAGGATCTGTAGGAAACTTCATTACTTCTTAAATCGATTAAAAAGTTTAGCGAAAAATTCAGAATATCAGGTACAACAACATAATCCACTACCGTAGCGAATACTTTATTATAGTATCATTTTATTGGAGACACTTGGGAATCGAAAATATGATTCTTGCTCCACAGTGAGAGTGGTAGATTAATTAGTGACAAACCTTTTTTTCATTTCTAATTTTCCTGAACTAATGCATATGTTACCGCTAAAGCTCGAAAGCTGTTAATGTGCACATTACCTAGCTAATCTGCAGAATAACTGATTTGCTCCGTTAACGCGCGGAATCAAGATTTTTCCGCATTTTACCTAGGTAATGTGCACATTAACGGCTTCCGTATCGTTAAAGTTCAAAAGTTTGTTTCTCTCATTTCCTTTCCCTACACCTTCCCCCTCTCCCTCCACTTTTAGTTTGGTTTCGCCTGTTTCTCTCATTTCCTATCCCTACACCTTCCCCCTCTCCCTCCACTTTTAGTTTGGTTTCGCCTGTTTCTCTCAATTCCTTTCCCTACACCTTCCCCCTCTCCCTCCACTTTTAGTTTGGTTTCGCCTGTTTCTCTCATTTCCTTTCCCTACACCTTCCCTCTCTCCCTTCACTTTTAGTTTCGTTTCGCCAGCGTTTAGTCGTCGCCGGTAAAACAGAGGATGTCTTTTATAAACTTGGTACTAAAACGGGTATTTTAAAACAATTGTATGCAAAATCTGAATTCAGTGTTTGCAAAGAGAGATTTTTAACGAAAGAAGATGTCCCTGCTGTAGAAATATATTTACGTCAAACAGCAATAAAACAATCCCTTGGAACTGGGCAGGGCTTTAGAAAATGTGACTGCAAATCTAAATGTACCACAAATAGGTGTGCTTGTCGCAAAAACCAATTGTTATGTAATTCAAAGTGTCACCAATCTTTAGATTGCCCTGATAAGTAAGCATAATTTTATCATATTTTTTGCAAATTCATTTCCTTAATTATAATAATATTTTAAACCGTTTGATTCTTTCTATTATAGTTTTTTAATTGATTGATGATTGATTGTATCAACTAATTTGTTGATTGTTTAATTGTATTAACTTGATTCTTTATATATCGAAAAATAAATAAATAGCATTATGTTAATTTAAGCGTACAGAAACGTTGCTGTTGTTCCAGCAAAGATCTTATTTTTACTTTAACGAGTGCCTAGTAGGTATTGTGCAGATTATCTAGGTAATTTGCAGATTACCTAGGTAATTTGAGAAGTGAAACAATTTTCGGCACTTTAAAGGTTCACTCTAGTTAATCTGCACATTACCTAGATAATCTGTAGAATAACTGATGTCTGCACTTTAGTGGTAACACATACAACAAGATTAGGATTTCAACAACGTTTTATTAATGTGATATGCAGTTTCCAGTAATCTTCTGAGACCTTCGTACTTTGTAAATCAGTAATGTGGATTTATGTATTACTCATACAATAATCTTGATTCACTTCCTTTTTCAAATTCAGGCATTGGCAATAATTCGTTCACATCACTCATTACTCAAAGAAACTGAGTAATTCACCGAGACAGAAGGAAAACTAATCACTCCTTCTCATGTGCCATAAACACACAGATGTCATTTTTTTTTTGCTTTGTGGTATTTCTCTTAAATAACAGTTTTTTTACCAGTCGTAATAATCACTACTTCCCTTATCTGCTTGTTATTCATTTTCGCTCAGAAATGACTTTATTATTAAACTCTTATTAATTCATGACATTTTTTCACACACACATTTCGAACAGTTTTCATAAATATTTCATACTCCCATTACCGAAATTAAAGCCAGCCGAGATATGCCTCGTTTAGCCTGAAGGACTTTTTCAATGCTCGTGTAGAAGAAGAGAAGTTTGCTGAATGGAACGAGTGTAGTACTATTAATCAGATAGCTCAAGACTGTTCCAAAGCTTAAATGAGGGAACCACTCCCTCCGGAGAGTGGTTCCCTCATTTAAGCTCTGGTACGCTAGTAATCATTTCTCAGCATTGTAGAGCATATTTGTGGCAGACAGAAAAAAAGGAAAGGGAAATGGTTCAGTTTTATGATGGCGTCACCCAAAAAATTTCAATTCCGCTTCATGGCTGTGAACGTGAGAATCCACGATTCCACGTCCACTTACAAATTATAATTGTTAAACAGGAACACATAGTATAATAGAAACTTATTCTCTCTCAATTTTTCTCTCTCAACTTTTCTCTCTTTTTTCATTTCTTATTTTCTACCTTTTGTTTTTCGAAAGTGTTTTCAATTTGCAGTTTCGCTCTAACCGTTCTCCATTTACTTTCTATTTCTCTTTTATTTCAAGGCATTCACTCTACTTTTCTACTCTTTCGTGATCCTGAAGTTTTCTTGATATATCTTTCTTAGCGCTTCCGATTTCTGTCTCAGAAAATACATAACGAGAAAGTCATTAGCTTTCCTTATTTCCTTCTCTCTTTTTCTCTCTCATTTATCTCTACAGTCATTTGCAAAAGTTTAAGACCAGCTGTTGGTAATGGGAGATTTCTGCCGATTGCGTCAGCTACTGTCTGTATTACTGAACTTCCTGTCGGTGTTGCATCATCCTACAACGGCAGCTGCTGATAGATTTGAGGAAAACGTGCGAGCGTCAGTTTGCTTCTGGTTTTCATGCTGAGAGGTTTGGTACGTATTTTCCACATAGCGAAATTGGCCAAAAAAGCGTCTTAAGTGTTATTCAGAGGGCACAAATAGGGAGTTTATATCATGAAGGGTACTCCGAACGTGACATGAGCAGAAAGGTGAATGTGGGCAAGACGGCTAATCATAATATGATCATGGAATATCGATATACATGTGAATTTAGTGACCAAAAGAGAAATGGACTTCCAAGAAAAACCAACTCCACGTGATGACAATACCATAGGGCGAATAGCTATACGTTCTCCGAGAAGTTCGTGCAAGAAAATCAAGGTCTTTCTACATTCAAAAGGGTCTGATATTAGTTTTAGCACTGTTTTCCAACGTCTTAGCAAAGATTTGGATTGAAGTTTTATAAACTTGCACATAAACCTAGACTAATCTCTGCCATGAAAGAGAAGAGACTGCAGTTTGCGAAGCGTCATCAATCGTGGGCTACTGAAAATTGGAGGCAAGTTCTTTTTTTCCGATGTATCAACTCTGCGACAATTTGAATTACCTGAAGTACATGTTCGACGACCAAAAGACAAAAGGTTTGATGAAAAAGACACCGTTTTTTTTTTTTTGATTGGAGGATTAACGACCACAGTGAGCAACTCAATGGGCTATAAGCAGTCGCCCGTCCCTAATTTAGGGCCACTGGTTCCAGGGAAAGGGAGAGAGTCAGTGCCGTAAGACACCCTTTCGGACGAATGATCGGAGGCCATGGCTTAGACCACCCCGCCACAGGGGCGGCAAACACACCGTTAGCACCGTGAGACATCCGCCTGGTCAGATGATGTCCGGTGCTATGCCACCATCCGGTACTGCTTCATTATCCATTTTTACGACAGGCACTACCATGACTGGTCCTTTTTACGTGGAAATGTTACGTGAGAAGCTTTAAACCCATATGTATGTGCACAGATGCACAATCTTTATGCATGATGATGCTCCATGCCACAGATCAAAGAGAGTAAAGGACTACCTGCATAGGAAAAACATAATTGTGCTTGACTTGCCCTGTAATAGTTGTGACCTTAACCACCAATTTAAAAGACTAGCTAACAGAAAAACAGCCTGCAAATTTCCAAGCTTTGATTGACGCGATAAAAAACGTATGGTGCAAAGACATTTCAAGTGACTACTGCAAATCCTTCATTGAGATTATGCCACATCGTATTCCGTCCGTTATAAAAAAACAAAGCTTGCCTCACAAAGTACCGATTTCGGTCTTTTTGGGTTCTAAAAATGTAAGTATTCATCTGTGGTGTCATTTTTGCAAATATCTCACTAGTAATTATTTGTTTCTTTGAAAATCTTAATTTTTAATAAATTGGCAGGTGGTCTTAAACTTTTGCAAATTACTGTAATTTCCTGGCTCACCTTTCTACTTTTACATCAACGTCTTTCATTTCTATTTCCTCCTGACTTTCTTCATCCTTATTTCTTCCTTTTGGTATTCCTTTAATGATCTTGTGTTTCTCACTTACTTTCTGTACTTCCGCAAAATTTCGGCATCTGTGTCAATTTTTCCCTGTTTGCTATTTCTTTATTTTAGTTTGGTCTTTTTACTTCAATTAGACTTTTGTTTACCTTTTTTCAACACATGCTTCTCTGATCTCCCTTTTTGTTTTGTAGTGCTGCTTGTTCCTCGCTTACAAGTATTTCTTTCTTGGCTTTCTCCCAAATTTGTTTCTCGACTTTGTTTCTCTTATTTCTCCGATAAGTTCGACCTCATTTCTTTGTTGCTACTGTTCTTCTATCTTTCAATATCTATTTCTGTATTTATCTTCTTTCACCATATTATGACCATTCGATTGTAGAATTTAATTCTAAACTATTACTTTATATCTTTCAGATCATCCTTCGTTCATTTCTTCTTCTCTAATTTTTTCTGCTTTTTTTTTGTTTCTTCCTGCCCATGTAATTCGTTTCTCATTCTCTGTTTTTAGCACGTCTTTTGTAAAAAAAAAGATCGTGCTTATCTTATCGGTTTGTCTGTCCGTCTGCAGACACGATATCTCTGCAACTAATAGTCCGATTTGAAAAAAAAAATTGTCTTAGGAAGCTGAAATGTGCGAATGATGATCCTTTATTTCGTTTTTTTTTTTTTACGACGCACAATTTCGCCGCTAGAGGGCGTAAATGCAGATGATATCGAATTCAAAAAGCATTTTATTCCATATATTTGTTTCTAAACATCCATTTCAAAAAAATATTTTACCTTTCGTTTGCATTCATGTCTAAGACTATTTTAGATATAGTCACTTTTTCAAGTTACGCATAGATTCTACGCTAGGGGGCGTAAAAGTAAATTGCGTTTGCCCTGATATTTCTGCTTTTAAAGCTTCGATTTGGAAAACAGTTTCCTCAGCGGATACAACTCCTGATGGTGCCTACTTTCCATATAAATTCGATTTTTGTGCTATAAAACGGTTTGACCACCAGGGGGCGTAAGTGTTGATTTCTGTTTCTGATGTATTTGCAGCAAAATCTAAGTTTCTAAAATGTCGATTTTAGAAACTTAGATTTCTAAGTTTCTAAAAATCGACATTCAGGTCTTCTTTTGGCTTCTGATCATTCGTCCGAGATAGTTTCTCGTTCGGATCACGGTGAAACATGCATGTTGTTGTTGTTTTACGGCGCTCGCTCGTGGTCCTAAATTAGGGACGTGCGACTGCCCATAATCTATCAAATTGCTCACGATGGTCTTTAAACCCCCAAACAAATAAATAGTCTTACACATCTCTCCATTTCACCTCCTACATAAGCTACTCTTTCTTCCTTATTTAAGTCTTACAGGACGACATTTTTCAATCTTTCTATTCTTTTTTTAATTTCCTTTTCTCTGCTTCCCCATTCTTGTTTTCCCTCGCACGCTAATATCTACTTCCCTGATTCTTAGGGAAGCAAAAACAAATATTTCACTGTTCGTCTTTCTTCTACCAGGACTTCTCCTTCGTTTTTTCTTCCTTTTCCCTCTCTTTCATCATTTAGATCTTCTCCTATGCTTTCGTCCAAATCATTTTTTATTTTTTTTCTTATCATTCTCTTTCTCATATCATTCTGTATTATTTTGTCCTTTATTTCTTTCTCGGTATCCCCTTTATTTTGTATATTTTATCCGTCTTTTCCTGCTGGTCTCTTCCTTTTCGTTTAATCATCTGCTTACCTCATTTTCTATTTGTAGTTCCTTATAATAGTTCTTTTCATATTTATCTGTAATCATCTCTCTTGTTCTGTATTCATTGCATGTTTAGCTCTATTCTTCAGTTAGTATCTTCTATTTCTCTTTAAGATGTGTATTTCTTTATGTCTTTTGTCTTCCTCTGTTATTTAATTCTCATTCTCTGTTTTCTCCCTCACATACTTCTCCATTTCTTTTTCATTTCCGGGTCTCTCAGTCCTGTGTACTATAGGTTATGCTCTTGATCTTTTTTGTCTCGTATTTAGCGATACCTTTCGCCATTCTTTTTCTTTCACTGTGTATTTTATTCAATATTGTCGTTCTTCCCTTTTATTTCTGTGTTCACTCTCAATGCTTCTTTTTGTCGAAGAGAGTAAGCTATCAAATTAATTGCAATCTAAAACCTATTAGGGTACGATAAAAAGACAATTAACAGGCTATAAATACCCTGCTGACCAGTAATAAGATAGCCAGCACATTACAATCAAACGGCGATCGAATGGCTAAGCGATTATATGGCTGCAACACCGTCGGGCTTTAGAACTGTGAAAAACAACCATCTAGAAGAAGCTGAGTACAGGATCTATCCGTCTTGCTTTCAGGTACAGCTGAAGTATACACGGTGAATCAGTCGTGCAATCAAAGTTTAACTGTCCGTAATTCGGCGCACAAGCATTGAAGTATGATGTTCTTCCGGTAGAAGGCAGTGCAAAGTGTAAGGAAGGTTCCAAGCTGTGTGTCAGAGACAGTGTTGCCATTCTACTGATTTATCAGTAGATCTACTCATTATGACTCCTGTCTACATATATGTTTTCGTAATCTACTGATTTTCAGTTGCTTTAAGACCATCTTCACATTCGGGGACATGCTGCCTAAGAATGTCAACATTCTTTCCGTACTTACCATCTACTGATCCAGACTCACCTCAGAATTGGTCTGAAGAGAAAAACCTGACCAAGACTAAAATTATTCAACACTTCCTACCGATTATTTTTTTAAATTCATATACTTATTATTATGAAACATTTCTTTATTCTAGATAATTATTTTGTCTGTTATACAAATATTTCCCCTAGTTTTGTTAATTCGCAGAATATCAGGAAAACGTCTATATCTGCATTTGTCTGTTTTGAGTATATAGCATCTATTTCACCTACTTTGGGAATATCTGGGTATCAGTGAGTAAGAAATGTAAGTATATAACTGTTTGTTTTTAGGAAGACAACTGGAACAGGTCCAGCTGTGTCTACATTGAAAATGCCATGATTATTTACTCCAACATTAGTTTTAATGATCAGCATTATTTTATAAAGCTGATCATCACTAATACATTATATTGACAAAAGCCACCGGAGACCCCTTCAAAAGCAAATGAACCAATCCACTGCGTTGTTAAAATGCGCGGTACAGCTGCAAATGGTGTAATAACAAGCCTGCAGCTGGCCGCAATCATATCGCACTATGAGGGTAAGTGAAAATGTCGCGGCAAGAGAGAACTGACTTTGAGAAAGGAAAGATTTTTGGGTGTTATATTAGGGGGTTGTCCATAAAAGAAACCGAGAGGCGTTTAAATATTCCCAAGTCAACTATTTTGGATGTACTGAATAAGTGAAAGACACATGGCGTGCCTGAAGCAGCAAAATGTACCGGCAGACCAAAGAAAATCAGTGATAGAGGACGTCGAAACCTCAGGAGATACGTTACAGCTAATCTTTGGAGTACTGCACATTATCTCGGTGTACAGATGAGTAAAAGTGCTGGAACCTCGGTATGTACACGTCGACTACCATTCGCATAGAACTTCATTCCATGGGTTACCGTGATCGTGCGGCTGACCATAAGCCTTTCATCTCCACTCGGAATGCTACGCGCCATTTAGCATGGTGTAAAAAACATTTATCGTTGACCGTAGATCAATGGAAACGGGTCCTGTAGACTGATGAAACCAGACACACGATTCATCAGTCTGATGGCCGTGTGGGGTTATGGCGGCAGCAGGGGAAACGCTATTTACCACAGTGTATTGTTCCTATGGTCAAGGTCGAAGCTGGCAGAGTACTCGTGTGGAGGTGTTTATCGTGGTACGGTCTCGGCCCATTGGTTATCGTGGACAAACCTGTTAGCCAGCAGGTTCACCTCGATATTCTGGACAATTATGCCCTTTCAACTCTGTGGCACTACTATGGAACCGAGCCTTGTTGGTACCATCAGGGTAATGTAACGAGCCATAAAGCAAGGACTGTTACGGCGTGGTTTGATGATAATTCCGTATCGTGTGTGGACTGGCCAGCACAGAGCCCAGATCTTAATCCCATAGAGAACCTATGGGATAAATTAGAGAGCCACATAAGAAGTTTAGAACCAAGGCCTACTACTAAGCAACAGTTAGCGGCAGCATTGTGTACTAAATGGAAGAGCATACCTATCGCTGTGTTCCAAAACCTTGTCTAAAGCACGTCTTGAAGGGTAAGTGCATGCATTAAGGCTAAAGGTGGACCGACATCGTACTAATGTATGTAAATAAATGCCATGTTGTTTTTCTCTTCTAGGTGTCCTGTGACTTTTGTCAATATAGTGTATATTATAAAATAGCGACTCAGGATTATACTGGTTTGAATTTTCATTCCGCTCTTATCAAATAATGTCATTTGATAAATTATACAGTTTTCGATTATTACTGTTTATGCATGAACGTATATATGCTAATAAATATTCAGATCTAATCACCTTGCATTTCCGTTCCCATTATCATGGCACTCGTGGAAATACTAGTTTTTTAATACCTAGAGCGCGTACTAATTTATTATAATAATATTAACTTGACCTGCCCTAGGTCCTGGAATGGGTTGCCGCTTCGAATCAAGACGATTACACACTTTTCGGTGTTCAAAAAACAACTAAAGACCTTCAAAATTAATGGTTGACTAACGTTTGGTTATATATTACGTATTATTACTTTATTTTACTGCATAATGGTTAAATTGTTCTTTGGCTTGACTATTTAGATTCTTTTTGGGGGGTGGAGGGGGGGGGGACTAGGGGCCCGTCAGGCTATTGTTAGCCTTTTTCCCTGGTTCCCTTGCCACAATCACAGAGCACCGCACTGATTTGTTTTTAAGAACCTGTAGTGGTGCTTCAATTTACTTAAACTAAAATTAAAAACAAAATTGTTCATATGATCATACGTGTTTTTGTATTTCCTATTACTTCATTTATACTTTTCAATATATGTATAATATTATTGTATAATATTTGTATTTGCATGTTTTTTTTGTATAGAAATTGTATCTGTGATTTGATTGTGTGGTAAATGGTGTAGTGCGGCAAAAAAAAAAAAATAATAATAGTAGTGTTTGGAGTACTGGTAATACATATTGAACATATAGAGTTAAGTGTTACTTCATGTTGAGATTACATCCATACATTACATTTGTGAGGTAGTACATATTTCAAGCAAAAAACTCTGATCTTATGATTTCTACTGTTTTTTTTTTATTTGAGCTCCGGTCTACTGATTTCAGGTAAAATTCTCTGACAACACTGGAGAGACCTCATACGCAGAGACTACACTTGTCATGAGGTCGTTAACCGAGGCGACAGGATCTTGTTTTCCCAGGAACAGCGAATAATCATGTTGGAGAGTTATTTTGCTCGACGGTCCTGTTCTGATGCCATCGAAGAACTTCGCAAGGAGTATTTCGAAGCATCACTACCCAATAATTCAACAGCAACACGATTAGTAAAGCGTTTCCGAACAGCGGGATCAGTTGCCAGCATGAAACGATCCGGTAGGCCTTCCACCTTTGGTGGCGATAAGCTGACAGAAATTGAAATGATGTTGGTGCGTTTGCCGACGAAAAAGCACAAGAAAACTTGCAGTGCAAGCTGAGATATCGCAACGTACAGTGAGCAAAATTGCGAAAAGGTTACATCTTTGCCGGTATAAAGTTCACGCAGTCCAGGAATTGAAGCCTTATAAAGAAAAGTGTTGAAGTTCTGTCTATGGATACGATCGTTCGTGGACGATCAGGGAATTACGCAGTTGGACAAGATGTTTTTAGGGTTGAGGCGTGGTTCTATCCAGGGCTTGATTTACAAAAAAAAAAATGTGTAGCTACATTTGCTATACAAATTAAGTTTTGGGTAGCAATAAGAAACTTCTGATTAGCATTAAGGCATTACGCTGTGATAAGAGTTCAGTACTTGCTCGATTTTTTTTGTTTGTTTGATTGGAGGTTTAACGACCACCGTGAGCAACTCAATGGGCTATAAGCAGTCGCCCGTCCCTAATTTAGGGTCACTGGTTCCAGGGAAGGGAGAGAGCCAGTGCCGTAAGACAAACACAACATCCATGCCTGACCGGGATTCGAACCCGGACCTCTTACGGACGAATGATCAGAGGCCAACGCCTTAGACCACTGCGCCACCGAGGCGGCAGTACTTGCTCGAAAACAAACTAGAAATAAATTTTAGGTACATTATTTATTTATTACTTTTTTCAATGCTGCTCTCTTTTCAACGTTACAATTTTTTCTTTTGCCATATGGCTGTGGATCCACGTGGTTTCAAAAAACATTTACAGCCTCATCAGGTTAAAATTTGTCTATAGGTGGTCCTTCAACACATATGTGAATTAAATTTGACAACGAAGATGCACTATGACTGCTGAGACAGTCACTCGTTTTGCGACTCGTGTAGAAAAAAAGCCCTCTCTACAATGGTGTTAGACACTGGCAAAGCTAGAAATATTTCAAAAAGATGAGAAATATTACAGTGAATATTTCTTTTGGGTTTTAAAATGAAGAACCACAATTCTTTTCTTGATGAAGTTACCATATCCTGGAGCCAGAATTCCTTAAGCTCTCTACATTCTTGGCTTGCACCAATAAGGCAAATGTTGAATCCATTTTCATCCTGACCAAGTCTTTTCAGGAAATCACGATCTTTTGGCCATAATGTTACATCTAAAACCTTCAGACAAATCACTGTATCACTTGTCATGCCTGGAAATATGTAACTGATTCTCTCCTTCGTGTCTTTGAGGTTCACCTATTAACAGCAATTAACCTTGAACAGTTTTTGTCCGCTGAAACACTTTAAAAAGAAGAGGAAGTTATCTTTGGGGGCATAGGAAGTTATCATTGGGGGCATTATCTTTGATGTTGGCATAAGAGCCACAGCAACAACGCTAAAAGGTCGAAAAGTTCACTGAAGGTCAGCGTGACTGGAGTTCAAATTGAAATGTATCGTAATGTATCCGAAGCAAAATCACATCTGAGGAGTGATTAAGGTGGATTTGATTCGCCGTTTGCGATGCCACACGGCTCAAATCGAGCCCTATTTTCACATAAGAGAGTATGTGAGCAGCCAAAACAGTAGAATTTGGTCCAGTGATAACCTACGTGTTATACATGAACTGCCGCTGCATTCAGAAAAAATTGGGGTGTAGTGTGCGTTACCTCGTCGTCGCATTGGATGTTTTTCCGACACCACCGTGAACAGTGAGATGTTTGCAGACATCGCTACGCAGTTCCTTTCACTACTGGAAATGGAGGAACGTTACTGTTGGCTCCAGCAGAACAATGCGACCTGTAACACTTCAACCAGCACGGTGCATATTTTAACTGATTTTGTCAGGGAACGCCTGATTTCCAGGGAATTGTGGACTTAACAGTACCCAAACTTGTTACTCCTTAATTACTTCCTTTGGGGGTATTGGAAAAGTGAGGTTTACAGAAATAATCCGCACACGATCGCTGAGCTGAAGAGTAACACCACATCAGCAATCTCACAAATCAATACCCACATGCTTTGCAGAGTCTCGAGCAATCTGGTAAAACTCGAACGCCTTAACATTCGGGGATGAAGATGTCATTTCCAACATTAATTACAACAACCACAGTTTTTTAGCTAAAAATAACTAGCTATCATTTCAACTCATATCTGTCGAACCTTACCTTTGGTTAAAGGTATCATACTGTGCAACGTACCACAGAGTTAAAGCACGTGTCAAGACAACAACTCTACAGCAATATATTCAGTCCGTATAGCTTAGTTGGGAGAACAACTCACTCCGGAATAAGGTGTCGCCAATTTGATATCCGTCACTCCTCACTCCGAAGTAAGGTGCCGCCGATTCGATCTCCGTCACACCTCACTCCGGAGTAAGATGACGCTGTTTCGATACCTCACTCCGGAGTAAGGTGTCGCGGGTTCGATACATCTCACTCCGGAGTAAGGTGTCGCGAATTCGATACATCTCACTCCGGAGTAAGGTGTCGCGAATTCGATACATCTCACTACGGAGTAAGGGGTCGCGAGTTCGATACATCTCACTCCGGAGTAAGGTGTCGCGAATTCTATACATCTCACTCCGGAGTAAGGTGTCGCGAATTCGATACATCTCACTCCGGAGTAAGGTGTCGCGAATTCTATACATCTCACTCCGGATTAAGGTGTCGCGGATTCGATACATCTCACTCCGGTTTAAGGTGTCGCGGATTCGATACATCTCACTCCGGAGTAAGGTGTCGCGGATTCGATACATCTCACTCCGGAGTAAGGTGTCGCGGATTCGATACATCTCACTCCGGAATAAGGTGTCGCGGATTCGATACATCTCACTCCGGAATAAGGTGTCGCGGATTCGATACATCTCACTCCGGAATAAGGTGTCGCGAATTCGATACATCTCACTCCGGAGTAAGGTGTCGCGAATTCGATACATCTCACTCCGGAATAAGGTGTCGCGGATTCGATACATCTCACTCCGGAGTAAGGTGTCGCGAATTCGATACATCTCACTCCGGAGTAAGGTGTCGCGAATTCGATACATCTCACTCCGGAGTAAGGGGTCGCGAATTCGATACATCTCACTCCGGAGTAAGGTGTCGCGAATTCTATACATCTCACTCCGAGTAAGGTGTCGCGAATTCGATACATCTCACTCCGGAGTAAGGTGTCGCGAATTCTATACATCTCACTCCGGATTAAGGTGTCGCGGATTCGATACATCTCACTCCGGTTTAAGGTGTCGCGGATTCGATATCTCACACCTGAGTAAGGTGTCGTTGATTTGATCCTCGTCACGGACAAAATCGTATTTTTATATTGTCGCCCGAACGTAAATGCGGAAGTATTGGCCGTTGGGTTCTTCGAAAGATGTGTGATGTCTGTATTCCACACACCGTCTAGAATTAATGAAAATTCGTTCTTCGCTTCAAAAAAAAAATAAAAAAGTAAGAGGAAAATGATGTGCGTACCACAGAGGTAAAGCAAGTGTCAAGATGACAAATCTGCAGCGCTACATTCGTCCGTGTAGCTTAGTTGAGAAAGCAACTTACTCCGGGTTGAAGAGGTGCAGATTCGATCTCTGTCACGGACAAACTTGTGTTTTCACAACTGTTGAAACATTTACATTTTCCTTTTGATATGCGCGACATTTGACTCACCCTCTATATCAGATATTGATCAAATAACAAACTGGATGAGCAATGGTGGTCGACCAACCATTTGTCTGCCAAATTGCCGTTCTACAGCTGTTTATTGACAGTGAATCTTCAAACCCAACAGAAGTAAGCTGCCAGTTATCGTTTACAAGAAACCTCCGAATAACGCTCACACCTGGGACTGCAAAAAAGTGACCGTCGTTAGGGAGGTTGTCTGGAGGTTAGGCTTAAGTTTACATTGCTAGTCCGTTGCGTTTGTACAAAAGTAGAATAAGTGTATGAAGCTTATGAACAGAGAAAACGGCGGCAATGACTTCTCTCCAAATTCTGAAAGATAAATAAAATTCTAAAAATGATAAAGGATATACAGGGGTTTGACAGAATAATGTGAACACAACGCTCAGAGACTTGACTTTCAATGCAGCTGCGTACGACACTTTTCGGTTGTAATAGCTTTGCTTAGATCCTCAAGGTCCTGTTTAAGTGCATTTAAAGTGTCTTGTTGCAAAATTTCTTTCAGGGTGATGACGTAATGAGCAACCTAACGGACTTCAAAAGAGGCCTAATTGTTGATGGGCGGCTAGTTTGTGCCTCCATGACAACAGTCGCCAGGGTATTTGGGTATATAGAGCTATTGTGCCTAGCGTCATGAGAGCATACCGTGTTTGTGGCAAATCCTCGTCTGCGAAAGGCAAGAGCGGCCGGAAAACTACCCTGACTGATAGAGATAGGAGAGCATTAAAGATGATTCTTACCCGTAATGAGATGACCAAGATGCCGAAAATAAGTGCGGCGCTTAATCTACATCTCCAGACACCAGTATCAACTAAAACAGTGAGCAGCGAACTGCATAAACAAGATATTCATAACAGAAATGCTACTGCAAAACAACTGGTGACCCAGTTGAATGCACATCCGGCGACGGCGGTGGTGCCAGGAGCAGACAACGTGGACTGCCGATGCACGGAAGCGTGTAATGTGGTCGGATGCATCCGCATTCACACTATTCCCTACCGCAGAACGTGCTTTTTCGTGAAGAACACCATCAGAAGCTTACAATCCACACTGCCTGCTCACAACAGTGCAGCATGGTGGTAGTTCTGTCATGCTCTGTGCGGTTATATCGTAGGTATTGGCAGGTGTCTTGATCTTCTTGAAAGGACGGGTGACTGGCAGGGCGTAGGAAATCATTTTGGCCAAATAAGTCCATCGCAATGTCTCAGGTATTGTTTCCTGCAGAGGATACCATCTATCAAGATGATAACGCCCAATTCACGGAACTTGGAATGTCCAATCATGGTTTGAGGAACATGAGGACGAACTTTCATACCTTCCTTGACCTCCGCAATCAGCAGTCTTAAACATCATCGAGCCACTATGGCCTGTGTTGGAAAACAGAGAAAGATCCCGTTATCCTCCTCCTGCATCTCTCAAGGACCTGGAGCAGTTTCTGCATGCAGAATGGTGTAACATCCCACTAAACACCATCCAGGTTATGTATGCGTTCATTCCAAGGAGGATTCAGGCGGTTTTGAACGCCAAAGGTGGTTTCGCGCCCTATTAGGTACGTAAAACCTTATTTTCCTAGGTGTTCACATTATTCTGTCTAACCCCTGTAAATCCTAGATTTTAGGAAAACAGTATCTGGCACCAGGTCTTAAACAGCTCTTAAAAATAGCAAGCTAGGAGATTAGGGTTAAGGTACGACATAGAAAAGGGAAAAAGAAAATTTTTAGACAGCGAAGTGGGAATGCATAGTTAGCTGGCTGAGAGCCGCAAAACAGAAACAGAAACTACAGGAGCCAACCCAAGAGGTACTGCCAACAACGGGAAACCTACCAGGTACTAGTAGTCACCCCCGCAGTCCCCGGGTGGTGACTGAAATATACAAGGGAGCTAAATCTTACCTCAAGTGGAGACAAACTTAAATTAACTTCGTTTCACTTAAGCACACCACTATACCCTCCGTAATCACAACCGTTCAGCCGGTGGCACATATCCTTTGGCAATGTTTTTGCCCGTACCTTATCCCTCTCGCCGAAGTACCGAAGGAACTACGTAAAATCCTTAGGAATGAAGTATATCTTAGATCTCTGTTTTGGAATGACTAGGATTTACGTTGTCACCTGCTAAGGGGTTTCGTTGCTGAGAGGTTATCGTTAATGCTAATCCTACGGCTGCTATTCTGTATCAACCAAAACCTGCCGCTGCTCGGACGTTACATTTTTTTTTCGGAGGTATTCACTAATATAGGCTTCACTGCAAGAGGCAAGACATAGTTACAGTAGGGGCAAAATCGAGAGATTAACCTGGTAATCTTCATAGATAATTTATGCTATGCATTCCTTCTCATGCAAACATCTTTTTTGGGTGCGAAATAAATGGAGTGACTCTAGAGTAAACATTTATTTGAGTACAACACTTTGCATTTATTGGCTTCACTCACGACAACACAAAGCCATAGTCCGGGGTATGCTAAATGGAATTAAATCGTAACAACAAACAATGAGGTTTAGTAATTATTGACATTGAGCGGGACTTAGGTAAGTGAATTAATTAATGTTATTGTCGTAAAACCCATGATAGAAGATACGTAGTCATTAAAGGGATATTTACTAAACTATAGCGACGGCAATAGTAAGTACTTCGACTGTTTAGTTCTTCAATATATATTTTTCTTATTATTATTATGTATTATTCAGATTTAGAGGAACGTAAGAAACGACGCTGACACCGACCAAATGCGATGTAGCGAACGTCCATCTGCGCATGCGCAAGCTAAAATCTTACCTCAAGATACCCTGCTGGCCACCCAAAATGCAACACTAAGAAGGAAGCATCCGATTGGCCTGGAATTCGCAGCATGGGTCGCCCGCGAGAGGACATGCAAACGATTAGCATTACAGGGCATATGCAAATCATGTGCGTCCGACACGCCACCGAGAAGCACTATAAGAAGGGTGCACAGAACGCGGTGTGTAAGTAGTGGAAGTGTGTTGTGCTGCCGGACCTGTGCGTGGGAAACTTCTTGATGCCTCGTCGCAGAATATGGCAGTCATTCCAGCACGTTTCGGAGTTCGACAGAGGACGAATAGGGGCTTATCGCGACAGCGGTTTATCGTACCGAGACATCGGCACCCGTGTGGGACGACATCCAGCCACAGTGAGGCGAGGATGGATTCGGTGGGTGCAGGAGGGACGGACTGACCGACGTGGGGGGTTTCCGCGGCCGCGGCACACCACCGAACGAGAGGACCGGCATGCTGTGCGGCGGGCATTGACGGGTGGCACCGCCACATTACGAACGTTAGCGCAGGAATTAGGGTGTGTAGCGCAGGAATTAGGGCACGTACCATTCGACGTCGTCTGCAGGAGCGGAGACTTGTCGTACGGCGCCCATTGCTCCGATCACCATTGACGTTACACCACCGGCAAGTGCGGCGGTAGTGGGCCGTTGATCGCCGCATCTGGACTACGGAATGGAACGACATTGTCTTTTCCGACGAATCGCGCTTCTGCCTACAACACCACGATGGTCGGATACGCGTGTGGAGGCATCGCGGCGAGAGACTGTATCGCCATACCGGTCCGTCGCCTGGCGTTATGGTTTGAGGCGCAATTGGATACGATACCCGCACCTCTTTGGTACGCATCGCCGCACCATCTCCGACGTTTTGGAGCCTGTAGTCCTCCCTTACCTGCAGGACCTGCCAGCGGCCACGTTTCAACAGGACAATGCGCGCCCTCACGTGGCACGCATCGTGCAACAATTCTTCACGGCCCATCACGTGTCACTGGTGCCGTGTCCCACCTGTTCTCTCGACATGTCGCCCATCGAACACGTCTGGTAAAATTTTAGGCACACCAGAAAAATCTAAGAAAAAAAATAATATTTGAACTAAACTCTTAAATTTGGCACATGATCAAAATAGTGGAAGTATACTGGCGAAAATGACCGACAAAATACTTACCCGAGTGAGCGTTTCCAATGGAAAGCCCAACCAGTTGCAGGGGTGATTTTGTTCACCTGGCAGTGTCAAAGAACAGGCAATTCAAGACAAAACATGTGCTGACTCATGTGTAAGTTTGAAAAGCCGAATATGATGAGAGCTTAATTGTTCTTTTTTTTTTTTTTTTTTTGCTTTCTCAAGAACACCGGCTAATCATAGCCTTAATTTTCTCACAGTTTCCCAAAAATTTCCTAAAAGGTATTTAGAGTCCAAAATAAATTTTGATTTGGGTATAATGAAAAATGATTCCAAAGGCCTTGGATACAAATTTAGCTTGTTCTGACATATATGGTGCTATTGTTAGCAGGATGAGCACACAGTAATATTTCAACAACGTAAATAAAATGGTGTAAATTTTGCTATTTCACCTTAAAAAAAAACATTTCATATAAAATTCGAACACGGCTAACCTTAATCAAAACTGTCGGTTTTAAACAATTTTCTTTTCTCTACTAACACATATAATATGCACATACACAATCTTTACACACTCATTATTTAATTATTATTAGTTTCAGGCTCAAAATAAAAAAAACACTGCTAGCCTTTTTAGCTATTCACATTGAATTTTTGTTTTGTTTGCTTTTTATTTTCCTAACTTTCTACCATTTTTGTTTTTAACCTTTTTTTAAAATTTATATATATTCCTTGTATTCACGACAAATCTAATTTTTCACTTTTAAGCACTATGAATAGATATACTTTTCTTTTACATAATTTGGCATGTATTGTGTTTTTTTAAAAGATATTCTTTCTTCAACTTTTTATGGCCTCAGCCTTAATATTGACATTAAAATTCACCAAAATGAGATAAAGAAAAATTGACTGCTTCCCTAACCTTCTCCACAATAAATTATAAACTCTAATATCACAATATACTTTATACCAGCTTAGATTTTACTTATTGTTATTTCTTTTAAAACTCCTGGAAGGTTCCACGCCATTTGCATTTTTCTATCGGCGGCAAAATGAAAAGGAATTTTTCTTTATCTTGCCTTCAGGGTCCTGGTGGAGGTAGAAGGGGTGTCTACACCATGGCCAAAGAACCCTTTTTGAATGTATTCTTTTCACCTGTGTGAGGCCATTTTGGGTCTCATCTTTTTTCTGAGGAGTAAAGACGCCTGTACTATAGGCCAGGAATCGATGGCTGGTGGTTATCATGGAGTCAAGCTGGGACTGGAGGGTGCATCAGTCATCAGTTGCGACTGGTTTTTTCTTTATTCCGCTGTCTCCATGCTGCAGGTTGCATAAGGGTGTTGGACTCTCGGCTTGATGAACGCCACCTTGGGTCACTTCGGTATCTTAGGTTGAGAGGAAGGCAATGCTTCTTTTGCCCTACGAAGAAACTTCCAGAGCAGGCACTTGGCGAACGATGATTTGAGAAGGTGGATACCCATTTTCAGCTTTGGGGAGAGGCCAGGCAAAATAGGGCAATGTCCCTTTCGGGCAACATCACGCAGACCCAAAGCGTCTGCACCTTACAAAATAATCAGTCGTAATTGCTCTGCACCCAGCAGAAGAGTCGTAAAGAGAAGTCCCCGCAGACCAACAGTCGTCTACTTACCTCAGTCAAAGCTGCGCGTTGGCGATCTCTCATAGGCTGAAAAGTTTTCCACGCCTAAGAAGAGACGCCAAAGGAGGGGAGCAGGTTGGGGGAAGGGTGAAAGCACGAGAACATTCTTCTCCACTGGACAATGCAAACGGCAGACTCACCCAGGTGGGTCTGCACTAGCAACAACATAAGGAAAAAAAAACGCTTCGCCTGGTTTTGGCAGCGCGGATGTGTCAGGTTAAGCTGGCTGACCTTTGACAAATTCTGGGGATCCTAAAGTGGAACTAAGGAAGGGCAAAGGTTAAACAAGGTTACTCTCGAATTTCCACGAAACGCTTATTTTCTGGCGACCCAAATGAACCAATGAGAAAAAAAATGGCGGAAAAGAATTCATGACTTTCTCAATGTTAACTGGCACACTTAAAAATAAGAAATACACTCTGAAATCACTAGATAAATACAGTATTACATATCATACTCATACACAATTATAACTTTGATTTCCTAGCAGGGAAATATTGGAGAAAAACGAGAGAGAGCTGCAAAACGAACTCCTTCTTTCCCTTATTGTATTTTACAACATTACACAGATGCAGAAGAAACAATAGTTGTGCTTTCAAGCGTACAGATATCCCGACCACTCTGATACTTACAGGGTATGCAAAAATTTAAATACATTATTATAATTCCTACGGCAATATTAATTTTATCATTTGTTAAAATAATGAATGCAATTAATCACTATGCTACAAAAAAGATTAATACGATACATCAAAGCATTAGTACAAAAAAATCATTTTCTACAATTATTCAAGCACTATTATTATTCTACCCCACTACGATTATCGTTATTGTAAACATTAAATGCACGTACACTAACCACAAAATTTACTCAATTAGTCACAGGAAAAAATTTGAATTCATGACGACATATCACACGTTATATTTCCACTAGAATAAAAGAAACATAAAAGGCATGAAGCTAAATGATGAAAAACGAAGGTAATCACAAGCCTTGAATTGTGACAAGAATAAATGAATGAAACATATGCATTTTTAATTAATTTGACTAATTCTTGAACACCCCACCCTTTTTTCCCATGGGTGTTTGTTCATCCGTGTATACCTACAAAAAAAAAAAACGAGAAGGAATTTAAAAGGAACCAAAAAAAAAAGTAAGTATGTAAAAGTACATTCTTGGAATAAGAATGCGTAGATATTTGATGGTTTCGACAGGCGAAATTCAAGGAAAGTCGGGCCCTAACCTTCCCCAAAATTTGCCTGGAGAAAACAACAACATATCACAATGACCTTCTTTACCGACAGCGTTTGCTTACACTTGCGCTGTTTTTCGGGGACGAGGAAAGGTGCCACTCAAGCGAGTGGCGTTTGTTCTCTGGCGTGAAATGACTGACTCACGTTTTATCACTTATCACTGTGTGGTCAAGTAATTCATCACCTATTTGTGCGTAACGGGTCAAAAACTCAAAGCTGCACCCATACGATTCTTTCATCAGTCAACATTAAACGTGGTAGCCACCTCGCGCAACGTTTCCGGTAGCCAAGGTGCTCCGTTACGATTTTATAAAGCACTGCGAGAGAAACGTCCGGGAAACGGGCATGCAGTTCATCGAGTTTGATGTGACGCTCATGTCTGATGACATCCTGGACACGTTCCTTGATGTCCGCTATAACGAGCGATGGATGATACAATTATGTGTGATGACCAGCACTCGGGCTAGTCATCACACATATTTGCTCTCCTTGCAGTAAACACATGTCTGATGACATCATGGGCATGTTCTTGATGTCCGCTGTAACGAGCGATGGATGATACAAATATGTGTGATGATCCAGCCCGAGTGCTGGTCATCACACATATTTGCTCGCCTTGTATTAAACATCCGAGCCCACCGCTGCATCGATGATTCGTCCATCAGCAGTTCACCGTCAACAGCCGTAATCCGACGATGAATGTCTTTCTGACGAACGTTTTCATCATTCAGAAAGCGAATCACAGAACGCACCGCGTACTCCGCGGGATTTTCAATTGCCTTCGCCATTTCAAGCAAGCACAACAACGATTCCAATCGCTGCATTAACACGAAGCTTGCCTCGAGCCTCACCAGCGTCTGACTGACGATGGGCGACCTTGAGTGCGCGGCGTTGGCCACCTCGGCGCGCGCCCTCTATGCGCAAACGGGTATCACTTTCTGGACGAATACGTATTTTACTAAACTATCGCCGAACATTATTTTATCGCGTTTCACATTAGCGTAACACTATTTCATTGCAATCTGAGTAAATTACAAGAACCTGACATTAAGTGTCATGAAAACCATTAAAAAATGCATTTCTGATGTTATTTAAACCGTGTGTCTTAGCGAAATTTCGTTTCCTTCTCGCAACCCCTTACAGGGGGAGGGGGCGGAGGTTGTCGAGAGCTTTGAAAGAAGAAGAACAAGTTTGTAAAATCATGCAATGCATTGATTATAATACGCTTTCCAACATACCAGAAACCATTACTCAAGTTATGAGGATAATGGCTGTGGAATAAATCTCGGTCCTGTGCCTGACCGTTGATCCCATTTCGATGATACTCGAAAGAATCGGTTTAGTATACCTCGAAATAACATGATAAAGTTTTGTCGCAATGGAAACATTATTACTTCAGTTATGATGCATAAGGGTATGGAATAGATCCCGCTCCTGTGTCCTAATCTTTGACTCCATTTTGCCCATTTTCAATAGGATTCGTCCCCAAGCAGGCCCGTACGCCCCTACAACATACTAACATTTCATCCAAATCGAAGAATGTTTACGCAAGTTATGACGCGTAATGGCGATGGAAGTTATTCCGCTCCTATGTCTTGACCTTTCACCTCCATATTGCCCATTTGCGGCGGGTTTGTCCCCAGGTGGTCCCCTACCACATACTGAAATTTCATCGAAATCGAACGATTTTTACGCAAGTTATCGTGCCGACACACGGACGGACGAACAGACGGATCGACAGACGGACGGACGGACAGTCGGATCAACAGACGGACGGACGGACAAAGCTGGAGCATATACGCGTCTTGAACCTACGGTTGGAAAGCGTACTTATTAACTTAATGATCTATTAACGAGAGCTTAAAAATGACGGGACCCTTAACATGAGCTTTAGAAATGTTAACGGGCGCTTTGAAATGATGTACATCCTGATGTGGTGTGTAAGCTGTAAATATTCTAGAACCCAAAGGTTAGCAATCTTCATACTAACACACTTGCGATTTGGTTTTTCTTTCTACACTGATGGGCACCCAAAATGCAACACCAAGAAGGACACGAAATAGCAAAGCCAGATTTACTGGACACATAACAACAGATACAAAAGATGAAACGATTGAGCCTACAGGCCCGTGCGACTTGCGGAACACGCAGACATCAATAGTTCGTGTGGCCCCCATGGCTGGCAATAACGGCCGCTACACGCCGCGACATCGAACGAAAGTGGTTTTGGATGTGGGCTTGAGGTATGTCGGTCAGTCTGCTTCCACACGTTGCCACAGTTCATCAGGCGTAGCCTCGGGTGGTGGTGCTTGCCGGGCCACTCGGCAAGGCACCGCGATTTACGCCTGATAATTTCTGCGGCAGGTAGTGGGCCGTTGATCGCCGCATCTGGACTACGGAATGGCACGACATTGTCTTTTCCGACGAATCGCGCTTCTGCCTACAACACCACGATGGTCGGATACGCGTGTGGAGGCACCGTGGCGAGAGACTGTATCGCCATAACGGTCCGTCGCCTGGTGTTATGGTTTGAGGCGCAATTAGATATGATACCCGCACCTCTTTGGTACGCATCGCCGCACCATCTCCGACGTTTTGGAGCCTGTAGTCCTCCACTTACCTGCAGGACCTGCCAGCGACTTCACGTTTCAACAGGACAATGCGCGCCCTCACGTGGCACGCATCGTGCAACAATTCTTCACGGCCCATCACGTGTCACTGCTGCCGTGTCCCACCTGTTCTCTCGACATGTCGCCCATCGAACACGTCTGGTCTCTGATCGGCAACCGAGTGGCCCGGCAAGCACCACCCGAGGCTACGCCTGATGAACTGTGGCAACGTGTGGAAGCAGACTGGACCGACATACCCCAAGCCCACATCCAAAACCACTTTCGTTCGATGTCGCGGCGTGTAGCGGCCGTTATTGCCAGCCATGGGGGCCACACGAACTATTGATGTCTGCGTGTTCCGCAAGTCGCACGGGCCTGTAGGCTCAATCGTTTCATCTTTGTATCTGTTGTTATGTGTCCAGTAAATCTGGCTTTGCTATTTCGTGTCCTTCTTGGTGTTGCATTTTGGGTGCCCATCAGTGTAGAAAGAAAAACCAAATCGCAAGTGTGTTAGTAAGGAAGATTGCTAACCTTTGGTCTAGAATATTTACAGCTTACACACCACATCAGGATGTACATCATTTCAAAAGCGCCCGTTAACATTTCTTAAAGCTCATATTAGGGTCCCGTCATTTTTAAGCTCTCGTTAATAGATCATTTTAAAGCTATTAAGTACGCTTTCCAACCGTAGGTTCAAAAGCGTATATGCTCAACTGTCCGTCCGTCGTCTGTCGATCCGACTGTCCGTCCGTCCGTCTGTCGATCCGTCTGTTCGTCCGTCCGTGTGTCGGCACGATAACTTGCGTAAAAATCGTTCGATTCGATGAAATTTCAGTATGTGGTAGGGGACCACCTGGGGACAAACCCTATTGCAAATGGGCAATATGAGGTGAAAGGTCAAGACATAGGAGCGGAATAACTTCCATCGCCATTACGCGTCATAACTTGCGTAAACATTCTTCGATTTGGATGAAATGTTAGTATGTTGTAGCAGGGCGTACGGGCCTGCTTGGGGACGAATCTATTGAAAATGGGCAAAATGGAGTCAAAGATTAGGACACAGGAAACGGGATATTCCATACCCTTATGCATCATAACTTAAGTAATAATGTTTCCATTGCGACAAATTTTATCATGTTCTTTCGGAGTATACTAAACCGATTCTTTCGAGTATCATCGAAATGGGATCAACGGTCAGAGCACAGGACCGAGATTTATTCACAGCCATTATCCTCATAACTTGAGTAATGGTTTCTGGTATGTTGGAAAGCGTATTCTAATCAATGCATTGAATGATTTTACAAACTTGTTCTTCTTCTTTCAGCTCATTCGACAACCCGCCCCCTCCCCCTGTAAGGGGTTGCGAGAAAGAAACGAAATTTCGCTAAGACACACGGTTTAAATAACATCAGAAATGCATTTTTTAATGGTTTTCATGACACTTAATGTCAGGTTCTTGTAATTTACTCAGATTGCAATGAAATAGTGTTACGCTAATCGTGAGAACGCGATGAAATAATGTTCGGCGATAGTTTAGTAAAAATACGTATTTGTCCAGAAAGTGATACCCGTTTGCGCATAGAGGGCGCGCGAGGCGGCCAACGCCGCGCACTCAAGGTCGCCCATCGTCAGTCAGACGCTGGTGAGGCTCGAGGCAAACTTCGTGTTAATGCAGCGATTGGAATCGTTGTTGTGCTTGCTTGAAATGGCGAAGGCAATTGAAAAATCGCGGAGTGCGCGGTGCGTTCTGTGATTCGCTTTCTGAATGATGAAAACGTTCGTCAGAAAGACATTCATCGTCGGATTACGGCTGTTGACGGTGAACTGCTGATGGACGAATCATCGATGCAGCGGTGGGCTCGGATGTTTAATACAAAGGCGAACAAATATGTGTGATTACCAGCACTCGGGCTGATCATCACACATATTTCGCTATCATCCATCGCTCGTTACAGCGGACATCAAGAACATGCCCATGATGTCATCAGACATGAGTTTACTGCAGGAGAGCAAATATATGTGATGACTAGCCCGAGTGTTGGTCATCACACATAATTGTATCATCCATCGCTCGTTATAGCGGACATCAAGGAACGTGTCCAGGATGTCATCAGACATGAGCGTCACATCAAACTCGATGAACTGCATGCCCGTTTCCCGGACGTTTCTCTCGCAGTGCTTTATAAAATCGTAACGAACACCTTGGCTACCGGAAACGTTGCGCAGGAGTGGCTACCACGAGTGTTGACTGATGAAAGAATCGTATGGGTGCAGCTTTGAATTTTTGACCCGTTACGAACATCAAATATGATGAATTATGACCACACAGTATTAAGTGATAAAACGTGAGTCAGTCATTTACAAAACGCCACTCGCTTGAGTGGCACCTTTCCCTCGTCCCGAAAAAAACCACGCAAGTGTAAGCAAACGCTGTCGTAAAGAAGGTCATTGTGATATGTTGTTGTTTTCTCCAGGCAATTTTCGAGTTAGGAGCCCGCTTTCCTTGAATTTCGCCTGTCGAAACCATCAAATATCTCGCATTCTAGTTATTTCAGAATGTACTTACATACTTACTTTTTTTTTTGGTTCCTTTTAAATTTCTTCTCGTTTTTTGTAGGTATACGGATGAACAAACACCCATGGAAAAAATGGTTGGGGTGTTCAAGAATTAGTCAAATTAATTAAAAATGCATATGTTTCATTCATTTATTCTTGTCACAATTCAAAGTTGTGTTACCTTCGTTTTCATCATTTAGCTTCATGCCTTTTATTTTTCTTTTTATTCTCGTGGAAATATAACGTGTGATATGTCGTCATGAATTCAAATTTTTTCCCCGTGACAAATTGAGTAAATTTTGTGGTTAGTACGTGCATTTTTGTTTACAATAACGATAATCGTAGTGGGGTAGAATAATAATAGTGCTTGAATATTGTAGAAAATGATTTTTTTGTATAATGCTTTGATGTGTACGTTGTGTACGTTGTAAAATACAATAAGGGAAAGAAGGAGTTTGTTTTGCAGCTCTCTCTCGTTTTTCTTCAATATTTCCCTGCTAGGAAATCAAAGTTATAATTGTGTATGAGTATGATATGTAATACTGTATTTATCTAGTGATTTCAGAGTGTATTTCTTATTTTTAAGTGTGCCAGTTAACATTGAGAGAAAGTCATGAATTCTTTTCCGCCATTTCTCATTGTTCATTTGGGTCGCCAGGAAATAAGCGTTTCGTGGAAATTCGAGAGTAACCTTGTTTAACCTTTGCTCTTCCTTAGTTCCACTTTAGGGATCCCAGAATTTGTCAAAAGGTCAGCCAGCTTGGCCTTGACACATCCGCGCTGTCAAAACCAGGCGAAGCGTTTTTTTCCTTATGTTGTTGCTGGGGCAGACCCCACCTGGGTGAGTCTGCCGTTTGCGTGTCCAGTGGAGAAGAATGTTCTCGTGCTTTCTCCCTTCCCCCAACTCCGCCCTCCTTTGGCGTCTCTTCTCTTAGGCGTGGAAAACTTTTCGGCCTATGAGAGATCGCCAACGCACAGCTTTGGCTGAGGTAAGTAGACGACTGTTGGTCTGCGGGGACTTCTTTTTACGACTCTTCTGCACTGGGTGCAGAGCAGTTACGACTGATTATTTTGTAAGGTGCAGACGCTTTGGGTCTGCGTGATGTTGCCCGAAAGGGACATTGCCCTATTTTGCCTGGCCTCTCTCAAAGCTGAAAATGGGTATCCACCTTCTCAAATCATCGTTCGCCAAGTGCCTGCTCTGAAGTTTCTTCGTAGGGCAAAAAGAAGCATTGCCTTGCCTCTCAACCTAAGATACCGAAGTGACCCAAGGTGGCGTTCATCAAGCCGAGAGTCCAACACCCTTATGCAACCTGCAGCATGGAGACAGCGGAATAAAGAAAAAACCAGTCGCAACTGATGACTGATGCACCCTCAGTCCCAACTTGACTCCCATGATAACCACCAGCCATCGATTCCCAGCATTCCTGGCCTATAGTACAGGCGTCTTTCCTCCTCAGAAAAGATGAGACCCAAAATGGCCGCACACAGGTGAAAAGAATACATTCAAAAGGGTTCTTTTTGGCCATGGTGTAGACACCTTCTACCTCCACCAGGACCCTGAAGGCAAGATAAAGAAAAATTCCCTTTTTCATTTTGCCGCCGATAGAAAAATGCAAATGGCGTGGAACCTTCCAGGAGATTTTAAAAGAAATAACAATAAGTAAAATCTACGCTGGTATAAAGTATATTGTGATATTAGAGTTTATAATTTATTGTGGAGAAGGTTAGGGAAGCAGTCAATTTTTCTTTATCTCATTTTGGTGAATTTTAATGTCAATATTAAGGCTGAGGCCATAAAAAGTTGAAGAAAGAATATCTTTTAAAAATACACAATACATGCCAAATTATGTAAAGAAAAGTATATCTATTCATAGTGCTTAAAAGTGAAAAATTAGATTTGTCGTGAAGAATTCCAAAAGGAATATATATAAATTTTAAAAAAGGTTAAAAACAAAAATGGTAGAAAGCAGGAAAAAGAAAAATAAAAAAGCAAACAAAACAAAAATTCAATGTGAATAGCTAAAAAGGCTAGCAGTGTTTTTTATTTTGAGCCTGAAAACTTATAATAATTAAATAATGAGTGTGTAAACATTGTGTATGTGCATATTATATGTGTTTTCCACGCCTAAGAGAAGAGACGCCAAAGGAGGGCGGGTTGGGGGGAAGGGAGAAAGCACGAGAACATTCTTCTCCCACTGGACAATGCAAACAGCAGACTCACCCAGGTGGGTCTGCCCTAACAACAACATAAGGAAAAAAAAACGCTTCGCCTGGTTTTGACAGCGCGGATGTGTCAAGGTTAAGCTGGCTGACCTTTGACAAATTCTGGGGATCCCTAAAAGTGGAACTAAGGAAGAGCAAAGGTTAAACAAGGTTACTCTCGAATTTCCACGAAACGCTTATTTCCTGGCGACCCAAATGAACAATGAGAAAAAAAATGGCGGAAAAGAATTCATGACTTTCTCAATGTTAACTGGCACACTTAAAAATAAGAAATACACTCTGAAATCACTAGATAAATACAGTATTACATATCATACTCATACACAATTATAACTTTGATTTCCTAGCAGGGAAATATTGAAGAAAAACGAGAGAGAGCTGCAAAACAAACTCCTTCTTTCCCTTATTGTATTTTACAACGTACACAACGTACACATCAAAGCATTAGTACAAAAAAATCATTTTCTACAATTATTCAAGCACTATTATTATTCTACCCCACTACGATTATCGTTATTGTAAACATTAAATGCACGTGCACTAACCACAAAATTTACTCAATTTGTCACGGGGAAAAAATTTGAATTCATGACGACATATCACACGTTATATTTCCACGAGAATAAAAGAAAAATAAAAGGCATGAAGCTAAATGATGAAAAACGAAGGTAATCACAAGCCTTGAATTGTGACAAGAATAAATGAATGAAACATATGCATTTTTAATTAATTTGACTAATTCTTGAACACCCCAACCATTTTTTTTCCATGGGTGTTTGTTCATCCGTGTATACCTACAAAAAAAACGAGAAGGAATTTAAAAGGAACCAAAAAAAAAAAAAAGTAAGTATGTAAAAGTACATTCTTGAAATAAGAGAATGCGTAGATATTTGATGGTTTCGACAGGCGAAATTCAAGGAAAGTCGGGCCCTAACCTTCGAAAATTTGCCTGGAGAAAACAACAACATATCACAATGACCTTCTTTACCGACAGCGTTTGCTTACACTTGCGTGGTTTTTTCGGGGACGAGGAAAGGTGCCACTCAAGCGAGTGGCGTTTGTTCTCTGGCGTGAAATGACTGACTCACGTTTTATCACTTATCACTGTGTGGTCAAGTAATTCATCACCTATTTGTTCGTAACGGGTCAAAAAACTCAAAGCTGCACCCATACGATTCTTTCATCAGTCAACACTCGTGGTAGCCACCTCGCGCAACGTTTCCGGTAGCCAAGGTGCTCCGTTACGATTTTATAAAGCACTGCGAGAGAAACGTCCGGGAAACGGGCATGCAGTTCATCGAGTTTGATGTGACGCTCATGTCTGATGACATCCTGGACACGTTCCTTGATGTCCGCTATAACGAGCGATGGATGATACAATTATGTGTGATGACCAACACTCGGGCTAGTCATCACATATATTTGCTCTCCTTGCAGTAAACTCATGTCTGATGACATCATGGGCATGTTCTTGATGTCCGCTGTAACGAGCGATGGATGATACAAATATGTGTGATGATCAGCCCGAGTGCTGGTAATCACACATATTTGTTCGCCTTGTATTAAACATCCGAGCCCCACCGCTGCATCGATGATTCGTCCATCAGCAGTTCACCGTCAACAGCCGTAATCCGACGATGAATGTCTTTCTGACGAACGTTTTCATCATTCAAGCGAATCACAGAACGCACCGCGTACTCCGCAGGATTTTCAATTGCCTTCGCCATTTCAAGCAAGCACAACAACGATTCCAATCGCTGCATTAACACGAAGTTTGCCTCGAGCCTCACCAGCGTCTGACTGACGATGGGCGACCTTGAGTGCGCGGCGTTGGCCGCCTCGCGCGCCCTCTATGCGCAAACGGGTATCACTTTCTGGACAAATACGTATTTTACTAAACTATCGCCGAACATTATTTTATCGCGTTTCACATTAGCGTAACACTATTTCATTGCAATCTGAGTAAATTACAAGAACCTGACATTAAGTGTCATGAAAACCATTAAAAAATGCATTTCTGATGTTATTTAAACCGTGTGTCTTAGCGAAATTTCGTTTCCTTCTCGCAACCCCTTACAGGGGGAGGGGGCAGGTTGTCGAGAGCTTTGAAAGAAAGAAGAGAACAAGTTTGTAAAATCATGCAATGCATTGATTATAATACGCTTTCCAACATACCAGAAACCATTACTCAAGTTATGAGGATAATGGCTGTGGAATAAATCTCGGTCCTGTGCCCTGACCGTTGATCCCATTTCGATGATACTCGAAAGAATCGGTTTAGTATACCTCCGTTTTTTTTTTCCTTATGTTGTTGCTAGGGCAGACCCACCTGGGTGAGTCTGCCGTTTGCATTGTCCAAGTGGAGAAGAATGTTCTCGTGCTTTCTCCTTCCCCCCAACCCGCCCTCCTTTGGCGTCTCTTCTCTTAGGCGTGGAAAACTTTTCAGCTATGAGAGATCGCCAACGCACAGCTGGCTGAGGTAAGTAGACGACTGTTGGTCTGCGGGGACTTCTTTTTACGACTCTTCTGCTGGGTGCAGAGCAGTTACGACTGATTATTTTGTAAGGTGCAGACGCTTTGGGTCTGCGTGATGTTGCGAAAGGGACATTGCCCTATTTTGCCTGGCCTCTCCCCAAAGCTGAAAATGGGTATCCACCTTCTCAAATCATCGTTCGCCAAGTGCCTGCTCTGAAGTTTCTTCGTAGGGCAAAAGAAGCATTGCCTTGCCTCTCAACCTAAGATACCGAAGTGACCCAAGGTGGCGTTCATCAAGCCGAGAGTCCAACACCCTTATGCAACCTGCAGCATGGAGACAGCGGAATAAAGAAAAAACCAGTCGCAACTGATGACTGATGCACCCTCCAGTCCCAGCTTGACTCCATGATAACCACCAGCCATCGATTCCCAGCATTCCTGGCCTATAGTACAGGCGTCTTTCCTCCTCAGAAAAAGATGAGACCCAAAATGGCCTCACACAGGTGAAAAGAATACATTCAAAAAGGGTTCTTTTTGGCCATGGTGTAGACACCCCTTCTACCTCCACCAGGACCCTGAAGGCAAGATAAAGAAAAATTCCCTTTTCATTTTGCCGCCGATAGAAAAATGCAAATGGCGTGGAACCTTCCAGGAGTTTTAAAAGAAATAACAATAAGTAAAATCTAAGCTGGTATAAAGTATATTGTGATATTAGAGTTTATAATTTATTGTGGAGAAGGTTAGGGAAGCAGTCAATTTTTCTTTATCTCATTTTGGTGAATTTTAATGTCAATATTAAGGCTGAGGCCATAAAAAGTTGAAGAAAGAATATCTTTTAAAAAAACACAATACATGCCAAATTATGTAAAAGAAAAGTATATCTATTCATAGTGCTTAAAAGTGAAAAATTAGATTTGTCGTGAATACAAGGAATATATATAAATTTTAAAAAAGGTTAAAAACAAAAATGGTAGAAAACAGGAAAAATAAGAAAAGCAAACAAAACAAAAATTCAATGTGAATAGCTAAAAAGGCTAGCAGTGTTTTTTTTTTTATTTTGAGCCTGAAAACTAATAATAATTAAATAATGAGTGTGTAAACATTGTGTATGTGCATATTATATGTGTTAGTAGAGAAAAGAAAATTGTTTAAAAACCGACAGTTTTGATTAAGGTTAGCCGTGTTCGAATTTTATATGAAATGTTTTTTTTTAAGGTGAAATAGCAAAATTTACACCATTTTATTTACGTTGTTGAAATATTACTGTGTGCTCATCCAGCTAACAATAGCACCATATATGTCAGAACAAGCTAAATTTGTATCCAAGGCCTTTGGAATCATTTTTCATTATACCCAAATCAAAATTTATTTTGGACTCTAAATACCTTTTAGGAAATTTTTGGGAAACTGTGAGAAAATTAATTCTATGATTAGCCGGTGTTCTTGAGAAAGCAAAAAAAAAAAAAAAAGAAGAAAAATTAAGCTCTCATCATATTCGGCTTTTCAAACTTACACACATGAGTCAGCACATGTTTTGTCTTGAATTGCCTGTTCTTTGACACTGCCAGGTGAACAAAATCACCCCTGCAACTGGTTGGGCTTTCCATAGGAAACGCTCACTGGGTAAGTATTTTGTCGGTCATTTTCGCCAGTATACTTCCACTATTTTGATCATGTGCCAAATTTAAGAGTTTAGTTCAAATATTATTTTTTTCTTAGATTTTTTTAGTGTGCCTAAAATTTTACAAATTTTGGATCAACTTCACAAAATTATTGTTTTTTTTTTATCCAAAGAGTTTTTCAACCACTTTAACATAAATAGTTGAACTGCCATTTCATTTTCAAACAAAATATACCCATCCTTTTTATATCAAATGGTGCCAACAACACGTTATTTATATCAATTGCTGCAGTGTTTCGGAACCGCATAGGTCTCTTGCTGGTTGAGTGGATGCCCTACGACACAGCCGCCAACGTCGATGCCTATCGTGGAACACCGCAGAGGGTGCGTAGGACTATCCAAAACAAGCGGCGCGGCATACTGTCTATGGGCATGGGGTATCTCCACGACAATGCGAGACCTCACGTGGCACGTCAGACCCAACACCTGCTTCCGGGTTTCAAATGGGAGGTTCTGGATAATCCGCCTTACAGACTGGACTTGGCTTCTAGTGATAATTATATTTTCACCAAATTGAAGGACGGCACTTCACTATTGACGAAGGTTTGAAAGACGTAATGCAACAGAGGTTGCAGGGATTGGCGGCAGAGATACACGATGAAGGTTTTCAAAAACTGGTCACGTGATATGATAAGTGCCTAAACACCGTCGGTGATTATGCAGAAAAATGAGTGTTTATACACGGTCGAGGCACATTAATGTAATCACCAGCTGATATCCAGAGTAATCGCCGTGTGAAGCACGGACAGCAGCTAGTCGGGTTGGGAGGGACTCAATAAGGTGCTGGAAGGTGTTCACAGGTATTTGGAGCCATGCTGACTGCAAAGCATCTGACAGCCGCTGGAGGGTGCGTGGTGGAATATCCATACAGCAAACAACACGATCGAGGTGGTCCCACAGATGCTCAATTGGGTTTATGTCTGAGGAATTAGTGGGCCAGGGAAGTACACTGGCGTCCAAAAAATAGGGACGACACGGATTTTCGAATGTAACGTCGTGCAGTAGTGCTCCACATCGACTTAAATCATACCATAAGATCCCCAAGATATAAGAATATGGGACAAGTGAGCAAAGCCGTCCAAACAAGAAATCCAAAGGATACAAAGGCACTTTATTGAAAAGGTAGCTTCGAGCACAACTGGACAGAAGACAGAAATGTCCATGTGACAGGCGGCTGCCATGAAAAATCCAGTCTTTAGTAGCGGATATGATCACCCCTGACTGCGTTGCAAGATTTTCAACGTCTGTCCATACTGAGGACGAGGTTGTCAAGGAGCTGTTAAGGCATCGCGGCCCATTCCTCTTGTATCGCCAATCGCGGCTGCGGAATCGTTGCTGGCGGCTGGTGACGTGCTGCCGAGCGTCTCCCGAGAAGGTCCCACACGTGTTCGATTGGATTTAGGTCCGGAGACTTTGCGGACCAATCCATGCGTTGAATATCTTCACTCTCCAACAGCTCAGCGACAACCACTGTACGATGAGGTGTAGCGTTGTTGTCCACGAAGAGGAACTCAGGACCCACATAACCTCTAAACAGAAGCACGTGAGGCAGGAGAACCTCGGTACAATAGCGGACACCAGTGACTGAATCTCCTTGGAAGATGTGGAGGTCAGTACGGCTACCAAGCATGATACCACCCCAAACGAGAACTCCGCCACCTCCAAACCGGTCCCTTTCGATGATGTTGGAGGTGTGATTGCGTGTTCCTGCTCTTTCCAGATGTGTATACGTCCATAATCGCTCATCAGACTAAATCGGCTCTCATCCGTAAAGAGAACTCTACCCCGTTGCTGATGTGTCCAGTCCATGTGCTCCTAGCACCACAGAAACCGCCGTCTCCGATGAGCAGGCGTTAATGGCACACACCGTACAGGTCGTCGTGCAAAAAGACCACCTTTGTGCAGCCTTCTGGCCACGGTAAAACGCGATTACGGACGTCCAGTTGCCTGTTGCATGTGCCTTGCGATTTCTCCCGCTGTCTGCCGTCTGTCTCTTCTCGCCTGTAGGACAATATACCGGTCGTCTGTCGCCGTGGACGACCACTGTTAAACTCTAAGACAGCTGCTCCTGTCGTTTTAAATGCTCTCCAGGCTCGTGAAACGATGCTGTGAGCGATCCCGGACTACTCGGCCACACTAGTCACACTTTGACCTTCTTCCAACTTCCCAATGACGCGACATCGGGTAAAGTCATCCAGATGTCGTCTACTGGATTGCCTGTTGTCCATGTCACACGGTGGCAGCAACTCGACGTCGTTCAAACCGATGTACACCGTGCAATAGCTTTCACCGAATTGTTGAGCGTACACCGCCTGTGTGCTTTATACCCTTCCGACACTCTGACGCCCCCCCCTTACGTCATATTGCATATATGCGCATGTCCTACCGTACCGGATCCTAGTCTATCTCCTGAGTGGTCTTTCGGTCCGTTCTGCCAGCTCGTTCCGCTGTTATGCTAATTTCTCCTCTTCGTCCTAAATTTTTGCTCACCAGTGTACTTTGAAGTCTTCATCGTGCTCTTCCAACTTCTCTCGGACATTTCTAGCTGTGTGACACGTCGCCTTGTCGTTCTGGACAATCTCATCCGCCCCAGAAAAGACAATCAGCATACGTATAGGTGTACGTTGTATGCAAGGATGGATTTATAACGAATTCCGTCCAGTATGACTTCCACAAGTACGAATGGATCCAGAAAATGCCACGAAAACATTCCCCAGACCATAACGCTCCCCCACCAGCTTGTGTTCTTCCAGCAGTGGTTGAGGAGTGTTTGTTCTCCGATGTTCCTCGCCTTAGTTGCCAACGTACATCCGTTCGATGAAGCAGAAAACGTGACTCATCGAAGAAGGCAATCCATTGCCAATCAGTGGAGGTCCATTTCCGATACTGCCGTGCAAATATAAGCCTTTTCTGCCGATGCAACTTCGTTAGCATAGGTGTAGTGACAATCCTTCTGCATCGGAGCCCATGCACAGCAGGGTTGGCTGAACTGTGGTTTCAGACACACTTCCGGTAGCGCACTGGTTCATTCAGCCAGTGAGTTGCTCCACTTTAGCGTGTCGATCAGCGCTCATACTCACCTTCGAAGCCGACGTTCACCTTCACATCAAATGGCACGTGGTTCTCCACAATTTCCACGACGCTTATTCGCAATGGTTCCGTTCCTCCAATCACGATACACTTTAAATAAAGCAGCTCGCGAATATTTCACAAACTGCGCTGTTTCAGAAATACTGACACCCTTGGCCCGTAAGCTGATAATCATCCCTTTTTGCAAATCTGATAAATCAATCCTTTTATACAGGAGAGCAACGAGTGATATGTTTTCAGAATGCCTACAGCACACCTTATATTCCCTACAGCACGTGCCTTCTTTCGTTGGCTACGCGCTGTTGACATCAAAAGTAGGAGGTGGTCACAATAGTGTGACTCAACTGTGTATGTAGTATTAGTGAAAATACAAAACCTCCGACAACGTCAGTTTCTTTTTGTATTTATTTCATAATGGGTATTATTACTCTTTAGACACATTCACATATTGTTGAGTAACAGCGAAATTAACTATTGCGGGACTTCATGCGACAGCATACAGCACGATCAGATTTCAGCAATGGTGTTTTGACTATTGAGTTGTCCGAAAAGTTCTGAGCGTTTGCGACAGGTGTTTTGGTGAACGTGACGTGTGCAGTCGTATTTCTGAAAATACATGCATTTTTGGCAACAATGGAAGGTGGCATTCGCATGCGGCGTTCCGCCTCGTGTGGTTGATGATAAGTGGAATTTGTGTTTGTCTGGTACGTGTTAAACATGGATGATCAAAAGTTGCATTTTCGGCATGTGACGCTATTCCTCTATAAAACGGAGGGAAACGCTGCAGAGACGTGTAAAAAACCTTTGTGAAATGTATGGAGAGAATGCTGTTAGTGAATCAACGGTTTGGAGGAGGTTTGCAAAGTTCAAAGCCGGCGATTTCCGTTTAGATGACGGGGATCTTTGTGGAAGACCTTCAGCAGTTGACGACGATCTCATAAAGGCAAAAACTGAGTGCAACCCAAAATTAGCGACTCGGGAGTTAGCAGCGATTGTGAAAATGCCGAAAAGTACTGTTCATGAACGTTTAGTGTAGGTGGAATGCACTTCTCGTTATGATGTTTAGGTCCCACACAAGTCTTCAGAGAAAACCTGCAAGGACTGGTATTTCGTTTGCGATATGCTCCTAAAGCGCAACAACAGAGACCCATTTTTGAAAAGATTAGTGACAGGAGATGAAAAATGGATAGTCTACGACAATGAGATCCTCGGGTCCCGCTGGCGAACCACGTAAACATGCACCTAAGCAGAATATTCATGGATGCAAGGTTATGCTATCTGTTTGGTAGGATTGCAAAGGTATTATTTACTATGAGCTCCTTCAACACAATAAGACGATTGTGACGTACTGCAGAGGTGAAGACATCCGTCAAGACGACAACTCTGCAGCTAGACATTCTGTCTGCGTAGGTCAGTTGGGAGAGCGACTTACTCCGGAGTGAGGGGACACGGACAAACTTGTGTTTTTACAATGGCACCCGATTGTCTAAAACGGATCCACTGGCCGTTTGGATTCATCGGAAAATGTGAGATGTTTGTTCCACACGTTGCTTGGAATTAATGAAAAATTCCTACCTTGCTTCAAAGAGAAAAAAATTAACAGGGAGATGTGACGCACTACAGAGGTGAAAACATGTGTCAAGACGACAAATTTGCAGCGAGACATTCTGTCCGCGTAGCTCAGTTAGGAGAGCGGCTTCCTCCGGATTAAGGGGACACGACTTCGATGTCCGTCGCGGACAAACTTGTGTTTTCACGCGATCAATTTGGATGTGTATTGCAGCCAGTTGAAACAATTGAACCAAAAACTGCAAACGAAGAGGCCAGTTGAAACAATTGAACCAAAAACTGCAAAAGAAGAGGCCAGAACTTGTGAACAGAAAGGGTGTTGTGTTCCAATAAGACAACGAGCGATCGCACGTTTCTTTGGTTACCCGCAGAAAGCTGCATACCATAGGCTGGGATTTCTTACCTTACCCCTTATTCCAGGGACATTGCGCCCCCCCCCCCCCCGACTTCCGTTTGTTTCGGTCTCTGCAAAATGTTTTAAATAGAAAATTATTCGGTGGTCTCAACCCTATCAAGAAGCACGTGGATGACTAATTTCACTCTAAGCCAACGACGTTCTACAGAAATGGCATTCTAAAATTGGCCAAGAAAGATGACTAAAGTCTTTGAAAGGAATGGACAATACTTTGAGGAATAAAAGTAGGTTCTTAAACTCATTGCTCAAGACATTCCGAACAACCAAATGCTTCCGTTACCCATTTTCATTACATCAAAATTGTTTACTTGGGATTTACTTCACTACTCTAGGGAACGATGCATAGCATGAAAAGTGATAGCTGTCAATTTTACTTTCTTGTAAGGTTCTGAGTGATGCAAGTTCAGGAAGCAGCGACGGTACTTTTCGGTTAACAGATACAAAAAAATAAGAAATAAATAAGAAAAGGCAGACCTGGGATCAAATTCCGAAGGATCAGCTATGTAAAGGATGCCAGCTCCTCATGATGCAAAGCAGAAACATCCTGCATATTAGCTTTTCGACATGGAAAACGAAAACAAATATTTAATCTAAGCATTGCCTCTATCCAGCCGATGTGACACAATATTGCAGATACAGTTTTATATGTTTGATTCGGATTAGCATGTCATAAGCAAACATAAATTTCGTGTATTCTTTGCAAAATGTGCTTCCTTGCTGCACTTTGTTTTAAGGAAGACAAATTTGTTTCCATCCCATCAGATTTTCAAATAAATGACGTAGCTCGGAGAAAAGAGTAACAGCTCTTCATTTTAAGCGGCCAGATATTAAGTACGGAAAGAAAATCTGCTACTCTGTGTGAATGACATTGTGACAAGTAAGGATGACGATAGATTCATCAATGTCAATTTGCTGAAAGAAACTGAGATTCAGTTTTAAATAAGCTCGCGGATCAAGGGAACATTTAGGAATAATTATTGAAGATCTTAACAACGCAGTGCTGCAGCAAGCTGCATTGATATGGTAAATTACGTGTGGCATACTGAATCGATAATTGCCTAATTTTAACAAATGCAATTATTCATACAGAAATTAATAGGAAAAGTTTTTGTGTCGCAAATTAATTTTATGTATCTCGAAAGATACCCACCGGTTTTCCACTAAACTGTCTTTTTTCATTGTATATAATGATTACAGGAATAATAAATTACAAAATATTCATGTAATGTGGACAAAACGCGATCAAAAAAGTCATCTTCATTTTTCAAGAAACTCGTTTTTTTTTTTCTTGAGCTTTGTATTATGGTTTTCTTATGATTTCACTTCTGCAAGTTTTTTTTCCCCGTGCTGCATTTCTTTGAGCTGTACACAATTGCATTTTGAACGTTTCCCAGGAATCACTGTAGCTAAAAGATATGGATTTCACATATGGATCGAAAAGTAAAACACACTTTTTTTTCGCAACAGTTTAACTCATAGGCAAAACAAAACACATACACAGTGAAATTACATTTGTTAGCCCTTTTTCAGCAAATAAACCGAGACGTTCGATACATTTATCCCAGCGTGCTACCAGTTTTAGTATACGTTGTTATTAATAGCCCGTTTTTCGGGCGTATAGTCACCCGCGGACAACCGATTTGACATCGTTAACCGTATCGAAGCGTTGGCCACCCAATAATCTTTTCAAGGGACCAAACAGATGAAAGTCCGAAGGAGCTAGGTCCGGACTATATGGTGAATGCAGGAGCACCTCCCAGCGAAATTGCGCAATTTTGTCAAGAACGTGTTGTGCGAACAATGATCGCGCACAAGTAAAGTTTTTTCCCCCTAGGGTCAGTACACCTCCACACGAGTGCCATTTGTGGCCCAAGGAACATCTAAGCGATATTCGATTTCACGCCATGTTTTCTTTAACATTCTGCTCTTCAGCGTCTCAACATCCGAAACATTGCTAAAGTAAACTTGGTCTTTGACATAACCCCACAGGAAAAAGGCTAGAGAGGTTATGTCGGGCAACCGAAGTGGACATGTCATGGGACCGTCACGGCCAATCCATCTGTTCGGAAATATGGCATTCAGGAACTCACGAGCCATTATTGACCAATGTGGTGGGGCACCGCAGTGTTGGAAAATAACGGAAGGTTGGAGTGCATGCAACTGATGTTCAACCAAAAGCTCCAACATGTTTAGGTACACGTTACATGTTACCGTGGGCTCTGTAAAAAGGAAGGGCCCGATGGTTCCATCATGCATCGGGCCACACAATACGTTTACTTTCGGGCTAGCCCTCTGTTGTTCGATGACATAATGGGGATTTTCTGATCCCCATGTTCGCACATTGTACCTATTTACTGTACCAGAGGCGTGGAATGTGGCTTCATCTGAGAAACAAACGCGGTGCAGAAAATCACTATCATGAGCTATGAGCGGGAACATCTCTGTCGCAAATGCAACACACGGCGAGGCCGGTCATCAGACTGAATAGCTTGAACGATCTGTAACTTGTAAGCATACAGATGAAGACGTTTGTGCTAAACTTTTGTGGCAATGGGAATCCCAGTTTCCAGTGAAGCACGACTAATGGATATCCTGGGGATTCGCATAAATGTCTCCTGAACAGCTGCAGCTATCTCTTGTGTAACCGATGGTCAGCGCGCTCGGGGTAGATGAGCACCACTGCCCGTCGCTTTAAACTTTTCATACCAAGCTTTTACGCTTTTTTGGTCCGGTGGTGATCGTCTGTAATCTTTTCTGAAACAACGCTGGACAGTAACCGCTGATTTGTTCTCACGGAACCACAACACGCACGGCGATTTTTGTTGCATGGAAGCCATTATCGACGAAATTATCCTCTTACACAGCAGTAGTGCTCACCTAAAGAACAGACAAAACACTTTATGGGTGCTGCTATATTATGTTGCCAACCATTTTCTTTTAACTTACATAGATTTTTTTATATTAATTTTTGTATTGTGGGAAAGACTGTATGGACACCCTGTAGTTCAGGAAAGTTTTGATATATGGAAAATATTTCTTCGGTGATCAAATAGGGTCCGAATTTTTTCCATTGCAAATGTAGGGAGTAACATCACTAGACATCAACGTTGAGAAAATTATCTTATTGTAAACATGAATTATATTGCTGGAAAATCGTTCTAAAGATGGGTGAACATCCTCCGTAATCGTTACATCCTATTTTCTGTCAAAAACGCCACTGCGTTTTTTAAAAATTGAAGCGATGACGAAATATCCCGTCATATCAACCTAACGTGCGTTTACTATACAAGGTAGGATCCAAAAGTTCCCGGAACGGGTCCGTACGCCCATTGATAGTTAGAGTTACAAAGCTGAAGCCCATCCTCCATCAAAATAAGACCCATTGGCAATAATGCACTGCTGCAGCGTTTGTCGAAGCACTTCTGGAACATATATTTTTGCAATGTCCTTCAGTGCAACCAGAAATGCGTTTTTCACTTCTTCTACGCTCGAAAACCGACGACACTGAAGCCTACGTGTCAGCTCATGGAAGACGTGGAAGTCGCAAGAGGCGAGATCAGGTGAGTACTGTGGGTGTGGGAGGACACAGTTCTTGTTTTGGGGAGAAATTAACGAACGAGGAGTGATCTGTGTGTCGGTGCATTGTCGTGCAACAGCACTCATAGTTGATCACCCCAGATCTGAGCGTCTTCTTGCTGATCGACTCACGTATACATAGCACGAAGTCCAGATAGAGCTCCTTGTTGATAGTGCGTCCCTGAGGGATAAATTCAAGATGGACAATGTCTTAGATGTCGAAGAAGGCCTCTAGCATGATCTTGCCTTCGCTGAGATCTCGGCAGAATTTCTACTTGCGTGTAGACGATAGCAATTTTTACATAGCTGATGCCTGCTTATTCTGCGGGTCGAAGAGAAAGCGCCATTTTTCATGCCCCGTTACGATTCTTTTTAAGAAATTGTGGGTCTTGGTCGACGGTGGTTACCAGATCACCCGCCATTTCCATCCGTATGGCCAACTGATCTTTAATTATCATTCGTGGGACGATGTATTAACACACCCGGTTCATTTTCAGATCATTTCTTATTGTCCTTTGACACGTAGTCTCCGATATTCCAGCAGCCCCTGCTACTTGTTAGATCGTCTGTTGTTTGTCAGCGCACACGATGGCCCTAACTTTCGAAATGTTTTTACCCGTGCGAGCTGTCACTGGGAACACGCTTCGTTCATCGACTTCGACTTCCTGTCTGTCTTCTCTGAAGCGTGGATGCCAATCGAATGTTTATGACCACGACAGGGTGGTTTCGCCGTTAACTTGCTACGACATTTTTTTTAATTTCTGCTGCACTATTGCCCAGCCGAACGCAAAATTTAATGTTAACGAGCTGCTCAAAAAACACAATTTTTCATCAATTCCACAATACTGCGTAAGTTTCTCACAATACCCAGATGTACTTCAACGAGCGGGTGACGTAGATGGACGAAACCAATTTCCTGGCGAGGTGGGATAATGTGTAACGTAATCTGATAATCACCTTGGATATGAGATACATGTACTTCGCCATAAAGGCGCAGTCCGGGAACTTTTAATCCCACTCCGTCAATTGTGCGCACCTATGCTCTGTACATAATCAGTGAACGCTTGCCAGTAATGTTGAAACGTGGCGACCTAAGCCAATCTGACCGTTTTTAGCACGTCTTTTGTATAAAACGATCGTGCTTATGTTACCGGTTTGCCCGTCCTCCTGTAGACACGATATCTCTGCAACTACACTGACGGAAAAAAAATCCCAACACCACGAAAAAATAGTTGTAGAGGAATGAAATGGCGGCAATACATTCGTATAGGTAACATATTTAATCGATTAAGGTTTCAAGATCACAGCTTTTTGTAAGCGCGAAAAGAGCCATTTTAAATGTGAAATGCTGGTAGAATGTGGAATCCAAGCACGCAAACGTTCATGCATTGTGTCGTACTTGTGTTGGATGTCAGTTTGTGGGTTGGAGTTCCATGCCTGTTGCACTTGCTCAGTCAATACAGGGACGGTTAATGCTGGTTGTGGGTGACGCTGGAGTTGTCGTCCAATGATGTCCCATACGTGCTCGATTGGTGAAAGATCTGGTGATCTAGCAGGTCACGGCAACCTGTCGACACTCTGTATAGCATGATGGGTTACAACAGCGGTATGCGGGCGAGCGTTATCCTGTTGGAAAACACCCCCTGGAATGCTGTTCATGAATGGCAGCACAACAGGTTGAATCACCAGACCGACGTACAAATGTGCCGTCAGGGTGCGTGGGATAACCACGAGAGTGCTCCTGCTGTCATAGGAAATTGCTCCCCAGACCATAACTCCAGGTGTAGGTCCAGTGTGTCTCGGCCGCAGACAGGTTGGTTGCAGGCGCTCACCTGGCCTCCTTCTAACCAACACACGGCCATCACTGGCACCCAGGCAGAACCGGCTTTCATCAGAAAAAACAACAGATCTCCACTCCGTCCTCCAATGAGCTCTAGCTTGATGACACCACTGACGTCGCAAACGGCAGTGGTTTGGAGTAAGTGGAATGCACGCTACAGGGCGTCTGGCTCGGAGCTGTACTTTAAAAAACCAATTTGCAACAGTTCGTTGTGTCACTGTGGTGCAAACTGCAGCTCGTATTGCTGCCGCAGATGCGGTACGATGCGCCACGACCATACGTCGTACTCGACGGTCTTCCCTCTCAGTAGTGCCACGTGGCCGGCCGGAACCCGGTCTTCTTGAAGCAGTACCTTCCTTTGACCACCGCTGCCAACAATCATGCACAGTGGCTACATTCCTGCAAAGTTGTTCTGCAACATTGCGGAAAGAAAATCCACCTTCTCGTAGCCCTATTACACGACCTCGTTCAAACTCCGTGAGCTGTTGATAATGGCCTTCTTCGTCTTCTTAAAGGCATTCTTGACTAACATCAACACCCTACGTCGAATCTCAACGACAACTAACGCTCACGAACGTTACAGCGCGTATTTACAGCAAACCTGCTTCGCATGTTCCGAGGGGCGCTACCAGCGCCACACGTATGCGCCTAGCGCGAAATTTGCATAGACGTCATCTTACAGATATGCTCTCACCGCCTACACATTTTAGATATAGTTACTTTTTTAAATTACGCATAGACTGTCGTTTATCTAACACAACCCCTTCTTGGTGTTGGGATTTTTTTCCGTCAGTGTATTTGTCCGATTTGAAAAATTCGTTTTGCATTGGGAAGCTGGAAATATGCAAATGATGATCCTTTATATCGTTTTTATTTTACGATGTACAATTAGGCCAATAGAGGGCGTAAATGCAGATGATGTCAAATTCAAAAGTACGTTTTATTCCACATATTTGCTTCTAAACATCCGATTGAAAAAATTATTTTATGTTTCGATGCCATTTATGTCGAAGAGTATTTTAGATATAGTTACTTTTTCCAATTACGCATAGATTTTCCGCTAGGGGCATAGAAGTAAATTACATTTTTCCCCGATAACTCTTCTTCTAAAACACCGATTTGAAAATTTTTTTCTTGAGCGGATACACCTCCTGATGGAAAATCCTTTGCATATAATTTCAAATGTTTGGTAAAGAATACTTTAGCCACCAGAGGGCGTAAGTGGTAATTTTTGCTTCTGATGTATTTGCCCTAAAATCTGAGCTTCTAAAATATCAATTGAAAAATTTCTTTCGTGGACTCATGTCACACATCGATAAACTTTTCGGAATATTTTGTTCTTAAAATATTCCAATTTCTCCGCCAGAAGGCGTAGATATATATCTTATTTTTGTCAATATTTCTGTTTCTAGGAGTCCGATTTGAAAAATTCTAGGAGTCCGATTTGAAAGCCATTCGGCTTAATCCTAAAGTTCCTTAACTTTAAGACTTCGGTAAGAGGAATGTGGTTTGAAAAGAAAAAGGAAATATTTCTGAAAAGAAAAAGGAAATATTTCTGAAAAGAAAAAGGAAAGATTTACCGAAGTCTTTAAAGTTCCTTAACTTTAAGACTTCGGTAACAGTGTTTCCAGTGTGACATGTTTTTTATATAATTTTAAAATTTTCAAGTAATTCGTAGACGTTTCGCTAGGGGGCGTAAAGGTAAATTGCTTTTTTCTTCTTATCTCTGCTTCTAAATCTCCGATCTGAAAAATTCTTTCTGCACCGGATAGAACTCCTGATTGGAAATCCTTTGCACGGAATTTCTAATTTTTCTAAAAAAATGTTTGACCACCAGGTGGCGTAAGTCTTAATTTCCGCTTCTGATGTATTTGCAGGAAAATATGAGCTTCTAAAATCTCGATTGCAAAAAAGTCGTTTGTTGACCGATACTACTCATGTCGACAAACCTTTTAGGAACATTTCCTTCTTGAAATGTTGCATGCTTTCTTCACCAAGGGGCGTAGATGTAAATCTTATTTGTGTCAATATCTCTACTTCTAAGAGTCCGATTTGAAAAATTCCTTCTTTGTTGGATAGTGTTCCCGATGTGAAATGTTTTTCCTATAAATTCAAAATTTTCAAGTAAATCACAGACTTTCCGCTAGGGGGCACAAAGGTAAATTGTGTTTTCTGCGTTGTTTCTGCTTCTAAAACTCCGCTTTGAAACATTCTTCCTGCATCGCATACAAGACCTGATGGAAAATACTTTTCACATAATTTCTAATGTTTAGTAAAGAATGGTTTGGCCACCAGGGGGCATAAGGGTTAATTTCTGCTTCTGATGTATTTGTAGCAAAATCTAGGCTCCAGAAAACTCGACTATTTTTTTTTCTTGGACCGATACCACTCATATGGAAAACCTTTTGATATTACTTTCTTCCTAAAATAATGCACGGTTTCACCACCAGCGGACGCAAAGTCACACCTTATTTTTGTCGATATCTCTGTTTCTAAGAGTCCCATTTGAAAACTTATTTCGGTGTTGGAGAGCGTCTCCGGTACGAAATGTTTCTCATATAAATTCATGTTTTTCTTAACGCACAAGTCTGCAACCAAAGGGCGTAAGCTCACGATTCCGTTTACAGCAATATCTGAGGGATTAAAAACCCGATTGAAAAACTTCTTTCTTCCGTCAGATACTATTTTTTTCCATACCGGTTCCATTGACTTTGAATAGCTTTGATAAATTTAATTTGCGTCAAAACGGATTCAAAAGACGTGCTTATTAGACCCGAAAATTCGGTGTCATCTTTCTTGTATTCTTTTTATTCAATCAGGGTACAAATAATGACACCCAGTCATCGCAAACAACGACTTGTTTGGGCCAAGAAACGTTGGCATTGTACCCTGGACAGATTGGAAAATGTCGCCTGAAATGATGAGTCCCATTTCCTGGTGCACCATGCTGATGGCTAGCTTCGCATACGGCGTTGTCGTCCTATCTCCTGGTTGCACAGTTGGGGAACAACAGGCCAGCAAAAGTGGTGTTCTGATCTGGTGTGCTAAGTCTGTTGGTTATCATGCCGCACACACTCCCTTAGCTCGTGGTTATCATTTTACAAACACTGAATGATGGACACTACGGGGACCTGTTAGCCGACCATCTCCATTCATATCTGCAGGAGGTTTGCCCAGACTACATACAGTGCCATCTTTCAATAAAACAATCCACGGTGTCATCGGGCTCGTATAACTACCGAGTGGTTGGAGGAACACGACAACGAATTCCCCACATTGCCTTGATTCCCAAACACCTCTGAATGTAACCCAATTGAACATTTTTGGGATATGCTAGAACGGGTGTGAGAACTTGTGTTTCTTCTCCAAAAAACGAGCGTGAACTGACAGTACTGCTGCAGCAGACATGGGTCAAATTACGCAAGAAGGATATTCGTCCCCTTATAGAATCTGTTCCTAGGTGTCTGCAAGCCGTGATTGCGGAGAAAGGTATTCCAAAGCGTTAGTAGGTAAGTGTTTCTAATACAAAGATAAATCACTTTATTTGGAAACTAATGTAGTACTGCGAGTGCTGACTTGATTACGTAGGTGTGGACAACAAGGAATGACGTGCACTAGCCTATTCGCACTAAACTGTGTAGTAGTTCTAATAAAGTGTCCACTTATTGTATGCGTTACACTTTATTTTTGAGCAGAAGTTTTGATAAAATACGTCGAGTGATCACGAATTATGAGTAGCCCTATCAAAACTGGATGAGGCCCGTTCTTAACGGGATTTCCGAGAGGATGCGCTTACTCTACCGACAGAACATACAAGAAGTGTGAAAAGAACAGTACATAGAAAAATTCGGAGCGTGATGGATAAACGAAAGGATACGTAGGACTTTGAGAAAGGACAGATTTTTGGAACGTGGAGAGTGGATGTCTCGATTCCCCAAACCGATGAACTTGTGGGTTGTTCGATAGCTGACGCAGTTAAAATGTAGCAGAACCGGGGGCAAAATGGTCAAACAACGACTGGAAGGCAAAACTTCACAGGACAGCGAAAGGTTGATGTGTGAGGTAAGCGTCATGCGCAATGGCTCACATACAGGCCAACAGACGTAGTATTTTTCAACAGTTGACTACCCAGTACAACAGAGGTCAACCCGGAACAGTATCTGTCATGACAATGCGTCGTACGCTCGCACGTATTGTATGACAGCAGACCACCTGGACGACATTCTTTCTCTCCCAAGCACGGTTCATCGACGCAAAAGACTCTCCTGGTGCAACGATCATGCAAGTTGGACGTCGGATGACTGGCGAAATATGTGCTGGTATGACAAGTTGCATTTTTTTACTCCACTCCGTGGATGGTCGTGTACGTATTTGGCGTAAGCAACATGAAGCACTCGATGCATTCTGCCTGATCTCCACAGTGCAGGCCAGTGGAGGCGGCTGCATGGTGAGGGGCATATTTATCTGGCAGGAACTTTGACTTCTGGTACATGTGGAACAACGAATGACTGGGAATTGCTTGCTAACTCTGTACCCTTAGCATTGTTGAACTTTTTCCCGAATGGCTACCCTGTATTCCAAGACGAAAGCGCGCCGAGCCACAGGTCCAATGTTGTGCAGGAATGGTTTGAGAATCACAGTCCGGACTTCTAGGATATCGACTGACCTCCACTGATATCAATCCCATAGAACACTTATGGGACACTATGGAACCGCATATCAGGCATTTGTATACCCCAAATACCATCACACTTGCATCGAAGGCCGCATTATATGCAACTGGGTTGGCTGTACCTCTCAACTGCTTTCCGGCATCTTATTGAATCGATGCCCCGTCAGATAGCTGTTGTACTAGGACTGGAAGGAGGACCTGAGAAGTATTAGGTTGGTGGTCATAATTCAGTGATCACTCAGTGTGTACCAAGTAAAATCCTAATGTTTGCAAGCCTTTCAGAAACAAAGTGGCTTAGGCTTTCAATCATTATATCTTGTGATGTTTTGTCCTAGTTTCATATATTAGGAAATCGGTGTCTACACGATTTTCTACTCTGATGTCCATACATACGAGCGTATTCAAATAGCATTTGAATAGCTTCATTCTATGTCACGGGATAAATATTTGACATAGAAATTAGACTCACAAGAGTTTTCAAAAGCTTAACGGAATTAGAAGTAATTTATATTGATCATTCCTCTTATAACAAGGGTTTCTCAAACCGCTTCTAAATTTGTTTAACTTATCTTACTACTTTGGTACAAAATCGATTTCATTTTCTAGACTACGCTAGACACAACATTGTAACAATGATTCCTTAAGGAAAGCCAACTTACATTATAAAGTGCATCTGATTCGCCAGAGTTTTCTCACTCTAAGTAGAAAATCTGTAAGAGATTTTAAAAGATGAAGATTAGAGCATCCAGGGAACGACTTCATGCAGGAGGGAATAACAAATGTCAAAATCTAAGTGCAATAAGCGAAGTAGATAAAGCACCTGTGCGATGGCTACTTATCTGAAGTCATTGTGTCTGTTATGCAGATATATTCTGTGCTGTACAATGAGAAGTGAGTGGCGGAAAGGGAAAGCAAATATTTAGAAGGGTGTTTGAACCGTTAAACCCCTTTTGAAATTGAATTTAGATCACCAAGTTCACTTTGTTTGATTTTTCGCACGTGCGTTGGACACGTATTAGCAGTGGATAATTTGCTGAGATGACAAGTTCCCATTTGATGAACACAGAGATCAACTTAAATTCGGGAAGTTTCTCTCAGGAATAACATTTCCTTAAGCTTTCAACTATTCACGATTATGGTACTCATCCGAGGTATCAGTTGGTGGAGAAATCCTGAAATTCAGAGGACGACTATTACATTTGAAACATTTGATTTAAAATATTCTTTACGAATGTCTTTCAGATGTAAATAGAATCTGATGCACGTAAATCTGAGTCATTTTACCTCTAATTTGACTGGATCATTCGTACAACTTTTATAAAACAAGGTATTGAAAGGCCTAAAATACAAATTGTGTTCACACATTTTTAGGACGTTTTTTTAGCAACATAATTAAAGTTTAATATAAAATTAGTTCTTTCTTAAATATTCTATCTGATGGTCCTTCTCTGGATTATGAACCTCATCAGATCAGATCACATGTAGAAGATTTTATCAAGGGAGTGTCTGACCCCAGGTCTTAAACAACCCTTAGAAATAGGAAGCTAGGAGATTTGGGCTAGAGTGCCCGATAGGAAAGTGACACGGAAGCGAGGTAGCAGACGCCCTTATTTACTACCAGGGGACCGGTACCCGGGGCCCGACGAGCTCAACGTGCCCATCCGACGCACGGCTGATATTTAGCATTTTGGGGGTTCGTACCTGTCTGGGATCGAACCCGAGGTCTTCACCGTGGCAGTCACGAACGTTGGCCACCCGCGTCCCGGATTATGAACCTACATCTAGATTTCCAAAATAACAGGGCATTATTTTCAAATTTTCAGGTGTATTTTATTCGACTCCTCTTCTTCCACTGCTTTACACAGTCCAATTATACGTTTGCGTTTCGAAACCGCTCTTTCTAGCAGTTCGAAGGCACAATAGTCAATTGGTGACACACAAGGGGACTTTGAAGGAATATGAGCAAAAGGTATTGACTTTAAACACGTTTCTTTTTTTATTGCTTCCAGAAATAGAGTGTTAGATTTCGATGTATCATTGGTAGCCCTATACTGATGAGTTCTACTCATTGAAGGCTCTAAGGATAAAGGAATGGTATTTCCTCTTTAAATATGGGAGTTAAAACATAATTTTGGTTATAGGTAGAATTTATTTTAACCTTCTTTTCAACTTTTCGTAGCTTTAATTTCCCATTGTATACGAGGAACCAGAAATAATCACGAATTCTTTGCTGAAACGTTCTTCGGATTATTGGAACCAAGTTTATAAGTCTTGTATAACGAAGTAAATTTCTCCGTCATTTTTGGTCTACACCAGGGTTCGAACCCGGGTCCACTCATTCCGGAATAAGTTGCTCTACCAATTAAGCTACGCGGACATTGATTCTAATTGCTATCTGCATTTATGTCGTGTGCGTCCTTCTGGCAGGTACGTCACATCTCCTGGTACGTTACACTTGTTCTGCTCTTTTGCGACAATATATCGTCCTGACTTTGTTGAATTCCTTTAGGTAGGTCCATGCTTGGACAAAAGTCCCAATAAAGTTCCATCTGTCTCCGGCTAAGTGATTTTCATAAAGAAGTCTACACCGTGTGCTGCGCTGAGCCACTTGCCAAGACAGAAGTCCCTAATTTAGAGCCACAGGTTCCAGGGAAGGGAGAGAGCCAGTGCCGTAAGACAAACAAAACATCCATGCCTCACCTGGATACGAACTCGGACCCGTCTCAAAGGAATGGTCGTAATCCAGCGCTTAGACCACTGCGCCACCGGGGAGGCTGTCAGATTTGAGACCGAAATGAAGTTTCTTTTCATTTGGTATATAATATAGGTTAGTACTTCTTTTATTATGTGCTATAACGAAGTAAATTTCTCCGTCATTCTTGTCCACGCCGGAACTCGAACCCGGGTCCCCTCATTCCGGAATAAGTCACTCTACCAAATGAGCAAATGAGCTACGCCGACCCGGTGGCGCAGTGCTCTAAGGCGTTGGCCTCTGATCATTCGTCCAAAGGGGTCCGGGTTCGAATCCCGGTGAGGCATGGATGTTGTGCTTGTCTTACGGCACTGGCTCTCTCCCTTCCCTGGAACCAGTGACCCTAAATTAGGGACGGGCGACTGCTTATAGCCCATTGAGTTGCTCACGGTGGTCGGTAAACCTCCAATCAATCAATCAATCAACCAAATGAGCTACGCGGACGTTCGTTCTGACTGCTATCTGCCTTTATGTTGTGTGCGTCCTGCTGGCAGGTACGTCACATCTCCCCCCCCCGGAAAGAGGGCCCGGGGCATGACCCACAGGTCAGCCGTGATCATGAATCCTTGCAGGCAGTCATCCGCTGTAGAACGTTCACTTGAGAACTCCCAGTCAATCTGGTGTGTAGAATGCAACGTCACACACATTTATTTTTCGGAGCGCGGTTTTCCTATCTTGCGGTGTGGAAAGAACATCACACCATTGCGAGATTTTGAACGGCCGGGTCATCCGGAAAGTTCGGGTGCCATTATAACGAAGTAAATTTCTCCGTCATTCTTGTCTACGCCGGGGCTCGAACCCGGGTCGTCTCATTCCGGAATAAGTCACTCTACCAATTGAGCTACGCGGACTTTCGTTCTGACTGCTATCTGCCTTTATGTCGTGTGCGTCCTGCTGGCAGGTACGTCACAGTGATTTATTGCTATTCACAGATGTTAAAAGTGGTGCTGCAAGACTTTTGAGCACCTCTGTACTTTTAACCGGAACTACCTGGTAATAATGTGTGGTGATTGTTCTGCGAAAAAACGAATATGAAAATTAAAGCTTTAAATGCATCCATACCGCCTCGTTACTACGTGACATGATGTAGATGACATACTACTGAGGTGATGCGTAAGCGAAATCGCCAATGAAGCGGCAATAGGCTGTCGGATAATTCACTTAGGAGAAGAGCCGCTCCAGATTAGGAAGACGTGGGTTCTAAAGACACCATCTGAAAAATGTCTTACGTTATGATATCCCTCGTGTTCCTTCAAGTTCAGTTACTTTAAAACGTGTGCTTAGTATCTACTTTTACTAGTGCTGATGAGAGGCATTCTACCGCAGACCAACGCACGAGACATCACTGGAAATGCGCAGCTAGAAAGGGTCGCCGAACTCTAGCCCAGCTCCTCGCGCAGGCTTGGGAATCACCAAAGCTACTCTTTAGGATGTGGCAACGAAGCTACTGCTCTTTACATGGTATCAAGGCATTCTCGGATCTAGTTCTCTTAACACGGTGATCAAATGTCGGTGCTTGAACAGTTATCTTCTGTTTCTGAAGTACTAAAATAGACGCCGAGGGACATAAAACGTTGCAGAAGAAGAACACTTTGTAGATGGATGGAAAAACAGTAAAACGAGGCCCATGGAAAGGCTACAGTAGTCTTGCTGAAGATGGACAAAACGTTCATCGCACGTAGTGGAAATTTAGTTTGTCCGGAGAGAGGAAAATACAGCCAAGGCATTGGATGTTTCTGTAGATATGAAAAGCAGCTTTCATTAAACAGAGCTGCATATCATTAAACACGAGTGCCGATTGTGGGCGAGTTATCCCCAAAGATTATCCTCTATCAGAGGTACGATTCCGAGAACTGGATATAATTGACATCAAACATGGGCAAACAAAATACCAGGACTTAGGTCAACACAGCGACATTTAATTATGTGCAGAATTTACGAGGGTGTACTAAAAGTAATGCAAAAGTGAGCATAACTTTTTTTAACTGACAAAGGTCATTCAAATTGCACATGTTGGTAGAGTAAACCTTTATCTATACAAAGGCACTACTCAACATAGTCTCCTTCATTTGCGCCATTGTTGAACCCAACTTTCGAATCCTCTTTGAAAACATTCAGGTGTGGACTGTTGTACCGACTTTTCCACATCCATTTTCACTCGTCTGTGTCATCAAATCGTTGTAACCAGAAACTGTACTTGATTGGGCAGAACAGGTAGAAGTCGGAGGGCGCCAGATCTGAGCAGTAGCGTTGATGGAGGACCACCGACCAGCCTAATTTGCTGATCGCCTGATTTGTTGCCAAAGATGTGTGTTGTCATAGTGAATGTGGATACTTTTCAGATTCTGTTTCGGTTTCTTCCTCCTTATGGCTTCTCTAAGCTTCTTGAGTGTTACAATGTACCGCTTGCTGGTTACGGCACAGCCACGTTCCAGAAAACAAGGAGAATGATTACTCTGTCATCCCAAAAAAGTCACTATGACTTTATGTGCTGATTGCTGGCTCTTGAAATTCTTATGCCTTGGTGAAGAGGTGTGACGGCATGCCATGGATTGATTTTTTATTTCCGGATCGTAAAGATACGCCCACGTTTTATCCCCTGTCACCTGATAGGAAACACGTGTCTTCATTTGCTTCAAATGCTGCCATCAGATCAGAGCAGACTTCCACACTTATGTCCCTCAAATCGGGTGTCAACTGCCGAGGTACTCACTTTGCACACACTTTTCTATACCCTATGTCTTCCACCATCTTCAGTATGGCATTGTGGCAGCGGTCCAGTTGTGCATCAAGCTCACTGATTGTGATTCGTCTCTCCGCGCGAATCAATTCATCCACTCGCTGAAGATTCATGTCAGTGGTCGCAGATGACGGTCTCTTACTGCGTGGTTTATCTTCAACGTTGGTTACCTCTCCTTCAAATTTCTTCATCAATCTGTGCACATTGCTCTTGTCAATAGTGTCATCTCCCTAAACATTCTGTACTCTTCTGTACATGTCGGATAGCCTGCACCCTTCCTTCATCAAAAGCTCAACTGCGGCACGTTGCTTATGTTTGAAATCCTTTATTTACCTGAAATGAAAAAGAAGAGTTTCTATAGAGGAAGAATTACTCTACCAACTTGTGCAATTTGAACGACCTCTGTCAGTTAATAAAACAGATACGCCCACTTTTGCATACAACCATCGCACAAATTATGCACAGCAGAAAAAATTAACACCTATTTACTAATGTTTTTTTGGTAGGGACTATGACGTATTCTCGCCTACTGAAAACACAAATAGTTTCTAAAAACCAGTCCTGCGCTCCTTAACATTAATATGTTCTGTTCAGAGCATAGTTTTTTTCAAACGATTACAGGCAAAGAGTTGGCATGCAAAAATAAAGACAATTACTTACAGTCTTAATGCTGCTTATATTGTAACGCTAGGTGATCCACTAGGGGCGCAAACATTTAGAGTAAGCACTTAAAGGAGCTCGCCAAGTGATGGAGAGATTTCGAAAGGTACACTCATAGAAACACACTTGCGAAATATGCTTTTGAACGCAGGAGGGCTGGCAAAATGTTATACATCGATTAACGAACGCTCAGGCATCGACATGTTTTCAGCTAGGCGTGCGCGACTTAATTTGGCCATCATCGCTGCTGAACACCGTAAAATGTTTTGATTAGAGACCTGTCGTCTGCCACATAATTATAGGACCACAACTGCGATCCTGGCGGGTGGAACGAAATCATCTGGGATAATCTTACAGCCACCAACAGCAATCGAACAGACATTGCTCTACGGTGCACTTCAGTAGTACTCCTTTTCATTTTCTTCGGTCCATTTTTGCTTCCGAGGTGACCTCTTTTCCTCAGCAATTTTCATAGGTTGCACGAATCCCAGAGGATAATTAAAAAGCATTCTCTTTGCCTTGCTGTAAAAACAGATATTTTGATGCTGCTGTAGCCATTAGCATCTGGTGTGCACGGCTCTCATCCAGCAAAGCAGAATGACTATAACGAAGGGCACAATTGAGGTGTTTTAGCACTGAGCGACCCTAACGTCTGCGTAAGCATCTTCTACATGTATAACCCAATGTAAATATTTCCGAATGTTAGAGGCCATATCGCTACACTACAACGATCTGCCGTCAGTTGGAAAGAAGCTGGCAGTCAAGACATCTCGTCATTAATAGGAGTAATACGCCATACGATGCACCAATGCTGGATTGAGCCAACTAGGAATCATCAATCGCATTCATACTTTCAATAACATTTAAAAACAGAACACATACCTCAGAAGACATGTTTTTCGTATGGGGACTTCATTCGGGTGCCCTCATCCTATCAGCACAATTTATTCAATTCTAAATGGTTGTGGAGTGGTCATGGTGCTGTCATGTGACCAATGTTTCGAGATCTTCCCGAGGTCGATTCCCGTATGAGGCATCGGTGGTGTTCTTGTCTTACAGCACTAGGTTTTTGGGTGCTCTGGAATCGAATGCCAACTGCCTTAACCCTTTATCGACCAGGAACCTGAAACCTTGTGTTGTTCAGAATACCACAATGCCCGAAACTGTCCGTTGCACCTTTCAGAATTTCTCCCTATCCTTTTACAATCTAAAGATGGGTTATTACTCAGTCACCACACGAAACTTCCAATCTGCATGTCTTGATGTACATTGATCTTCAGACATTTCCCGGTAGAGATCACTTTCTTCCACAGATAAGGCATGCTACGTCATGAGAGTAAATGATTTCTGCCCTGGACATACCAACGCCTGCTTCATTATTTGTTTAGCGACGACAATGGGTATTAAGGGTGACTATTGCTAATCCCGCAGAGGCTGTGTAGATTCAAAGAACAAGTTGGAGTAGGAAATCCTATTTATTCTAGACGGGCGGTCGTGGTAGTTTCGATATAAGGGAGTTTTTGGCGGTATGATCATTAAAGGGTTAATTGCTGCTGATGGTGACTTAATTAACGAAACCAACAAATGTGTATTCCATATCACGGAGCGACCAAAATGAATGCCTACTAATAAAATATATTGACGAAAAAGGTTGTAGGTAGATTAAACTTATCACCTTTTCTATGCCATAGCTACTGAATGGTACTTGAAAGTACAGTCTTCCTATATTGAACAAATTTTTAACATCGTATTTTGTAGGACGACGCTTTGTGGTAATATCCTGAATTTTATACTCTTTTGTTTTAAAAGACATATGCATTTTTCTTCTGCTGGGGTGCATTTCTCAAAGTTAATGCATTTGCAGTTCGTTTGATTCATATAAACAGATTAAAGGTAGCGGCTAGCAAATATGATATTAGAATAATGAACTTTGTGCTTGCTACTGCCGAGGTGTTTATTGATTCCGACTGTATTTACTGATCACCCAGATGAATGGAGTAAGGATGCTGCCACCTCGTTCATCTTACCACGAGAAATGATTGTTTCTCGGAAACTTTCCCTGTTCGTAGGTATTCAATCCTCGGGAAAACTAATGATTACCTGGTGGAATAATATCGTATTGGAGCATATGATTATTACTTTTAAATTGCATCTCCGCTACCGTCCCCTTTGTTACGTCTGAAGAATGAAGACGCAAAAAATTTTCAATCCAGCTGATGCGACGTCGCGGAGAAATGGAGCTGAGAAACTGATAAATCTATAGAACTTCATTTTATAACAAAAAAACTTTCCCTCTTCTAAGACAAATGAAGTCTGGCTTTGTGTATGGCTGCTTATACTCCGCGTCATATCCTTTACTCACAAATCATTACATAAAGTTGTAATGAGTTAAATATATTTGCTAAAAAAACAGCGTAATTCAGCTGGAAGATTAGCCGCTCCGTAGTAGAGAGATGAAATTTCCAATCCCACCGTCGGCAAAAAGAAGGTTATACACTGAGTGGCTACTTTATTATGACCACCTGACAGTTTTAAGCAAATGAGCTATGGCTGCACGCTGTTGCTGCCAGAGGGCGAGGCTAGTATAAAAAGGGAAAGCTTAGTGCTTGCGACAGTAGTAGAAGTGATTTTTGAGTGACGAGATGGGTAAAAAATGCGATTTGACGTACTTTCAACGTGGGATGATTGTAGGAGCTCGGAGGCATGGAGCGAGTATCACCGAAACGCCGCATTTGTGAAATGTTCCAGAGCACCTGTTGTGTTTAGAGAGTAGACTGTTAGCCAAAAAACTGGGTGTCTACGTGCAACGTGTGGCCGTCATCGACTAGTGACTGCTCGGGCGGAACGGAGAACGTCCAGACTGGTAACAGACAACAGAAGGGCAACAGTGCAGCAAATTACACACCATCTTAATCAAGGATCCCCTTAAATAATCTCTGAACGCAGTGCATTGGACAGGATATGGCAGCCGAAGGAACACCTTTGCTGTCTGCAGTTAACAAGAGAAAACGTCTCCAGTTTGCACAGGAGCACAGGGATTGGACAGTCGATTATTGGAAACAAATTATGTGGTCCGATGAATCACGTTTTCCGTTGCACCATGCCGATGGCTGAGTGAGAATTTGGCGTAAACAGCACGAAAGCATGGACCCCAAATGCACTGCTACAAACCTTGAAGCTGGTGGAGGCAACGTTATGGTTTGGGGAATGTTTTCCTGGCATGCTTTGGGCCCTTTAATTCGTGTTGATCAACGTCTGACTGGCACATCATATCTAAACATCGTTGCGGACCAAGTGCATCCTGACATGTGGATGGTTTATCCTAATGGCGATGGCTACTTTCAACAAGATAATGCGTCCTGCCATAGTGCCCGTATTGTACAGGATTGGTTTCAGAAACATGCCGGTGAGTTTACTTTGCTTAGGTGGCCCTCACAATCTCCAGATCTCAACCTCATTGCGAATTTGTGGGATGAAGTTGAACGAGCCATCAGACAGCTGGATCCACAACCCTGCAATCTCACAGTCATGGAAAGTGATAGTCATCAAGCATGGTCTCAGGTTCCACAAACCCCCTATCAACATCTCGTGGAGTCCATGCCCCGAAGAATCGACGCAGTGTTAAAGGCAAAAGGTTGACTTACGAAATATTGAGGGGGTGGTCATAATAAAGTGGCCACTCAGTACATTGGCGCCCAAAGGAAAAATAATTTCATGCCAGTGAGGATTGAAATAGAAATTGTGTAATGGTTCTTCCACACAACACACATAAATAATACAGGGTAATTCACTCAGGACTGATCTCTTATTATGTGGAATATATGACATGTTGAATATACGATGAGCGTGAAACCCGAACGGAGCGGATTTTTATTCCCTGACGAAGCATTCGACATACATTACCTGTGAATAAAATAAAATGTCTCCCCGGCAGCTGGGAGGGGTCGCACTGATGCGCCATCTGTCTGGTAGTTGTGGGGGAATAGCGTGTCTCCGCACACAGTTTAACCGAGGAGGTCGAATGTAGATGGTGCACTCAATTGAAGAGCGTGTGTTCATTGTGTGTCGGTACTGGGTAAAAGGTTTCTTCAAACAATGTCGGAAGGACTTTCTAAAGAAATTTGGTGGGCGTAATCCTCCCACCAGGGCCACCATTTCGAAATTGGCGAAAAATCTGGAGAGAAAGGGAAGCTTGGTGGATCCGCATATGGGCGGACGAGCCCAGATGGCGGAGGAGGATGTGAAGCAGCGGTGTTTGGCATCCTCACGGAAATCTATTCGGCGGCAATCCAAAAGGACTGGACGATCGTATTCGACATGTCAAAGAGCAGCCAAACAGGCGAAGATTAAGCCGTGCCGTATGACGGCTGTGAACGAGTTATAGCCACCTGATTTTGTAAAGATGGTTTACTGACGAAGCATGGTTCCATTTATCCGGTTATGTAAACTCGCAAAATACGCGGGTGCTGGCCAGTGGTAATCCCTACGCCTTCCATGAAGAGCCATTGCATCCAGTGAAAATCGATGTCCGGTGTGCGGAGTAACGACGCTGTATCATTGGGCCAATCTTTTTTAGAGGCACTGTAAATACCGACCCATACTTGGAATTCTTTAATGAGCTTGTGAACCAGTTGGATGATCAGGCATTTTCAGATGGTTACTTTCAACAAAACGGTGCCCCGTACCTCACCACCAATAAGAGCATGGAAGAAATTCGCAGATTTTTCCAGAAGAGGATTATCCCTAAAAACCCGTGGCCCGATCAGATACCCCCAGATTTCTTTCTCTGGGGACTTTCAAAAAGCAAGGTTGATTGAGGAACTGAAAGACAACATCACACGTGAAATTGCTGCCATTGACGTCGCTACGCTACATCGCACATTCGCCAACATGTAGCGTCGGGTGAATATTTGCCTGTGCCGACCCGGTGGGGCAGTGGTCTAAGCGATGGCTTCTGATGATTCGTCCGAGATGGGTCCGGGTTCGAATCCCGGTTAGGCATGGATGTAGTGTTTATCTTACCACGCTGGCTCTCTCCCTTCCCTGGAACCAGTAGCTCTAAATTAGGGACGGTCGACTGCTTACAGTCCAATGAGTTGCTCACGGTAGTCGTTAAACCACCAATAAAAAAGAATATGTGCCTGGACACAAGGAGGGTCTATAGGAGTTATTGCCTTAGAGCCCACCACGGCCAAAGGCCCAGAAGGCATGCCTGAGCAAATAATATATAAGTTAGATAGGTACAGAGAGAAAGACATGGTTTTATAAAATAGTTTTACTTTTGCCTCGTGTGATTTCCACTTGGTCAGAAACATAGGCTGGAAGACGAACAGATTTCAAGGCAGTGCTTTGCAAAGGGTAAAGGTTTCATGTCGCTCTGTTCAGAGGGATCAACGAGACATTTTCGACTTTTTCATTACCATCCACCCACACCTCCCAATTTGCGCTTGGAACCGTTAATTGTCGAAGTCCCATGTGGCTTCACATGGCGTAACAAAAACGATGCTCTAAGGAAATTATACAATGCTAAATCGTAACAAAATCCAAGACGAAATCTAGAAATCTTAAGTTTTTAACTCGTGTTATTGTGAGAACAATGGAAAATACAGTGACTTATTATGAACACTGTGCAGATAAATTAGTAGTTACAGTGCAGTATTTTAACGGACTTCATAATAATTCTCCGTCGTAAGTTTTTTGCGAGCTCACGCTGACGTTTTAGACTTGGGGCTCACTCAAATGTCTTAGCCTAAGGCCTTAATCAAAACGCTGCACCAAACCCGCTATCGTCAACTTCTCAGGAACTACTGTACCCGGATATTGCTTGCGAAATTCCGCGGCAACGCATGCTGACGAGCGATTAGCGAGATATTAAGGGTATGCAAAAGTTTCCGTCGCCTCCGCTACTGGACGCTGTAAGAGTTTAACGGGCCGGCGACCCGCGCTGTCAGTTCGTACATGAAGCCAAGCATGGCGGACGATAAAGTTCATTTGCGGCACTGTTAGGTGTTCATGTTTAATTCAAGGAAAAGTGCAAGGGAATTATACGGTTCAACATGTCAGGCGTATGGCGAAACGGTTATGAGTGAGCGGACGTGTTTACAATGATTTTTCAGGTTAAAGAAATATAATCTAAGCTTGGAAGACAAGCCACGTGCAGGTAGACCGCAGTAACTCGCAGACGAGGAGCTGGAATTGCTGTTGCAAGAGGATGCCACACAATCGACCACGCAGCTGGCAAAACGTTTTAAAATGGCTCGATCAACGGTGGCTCGGCGTCTACAGGCCTTGGGGAAGATCCAGGTGACTTGTAAGTGGGTTCCGCATACTTTAACGGAGCGTAATATTGGTCAACGAGTGGGCCTCTGCATGTCGTTGCTGAAGAGATTTCAAGGGAAGAATGTTTTGTGGAAGTTTGTCACCGGGGACGAAAAATGGGTCAATTGCGACAATCCCGTACTCAAGCGATCCTGGGTCGCCCAGGCCAGCCATCAACATCCATTGCAAAACAAAGTATCCCCGGGAAAAGGTGCTGTTGTGTGTGTGGTGGGATATGCATGGAGTGCTGTACTTCGAACTATTGAAACCGGGCGAAACAATCACTGCACAACGATATAGCGATCAGTTGATGAAACTGAACGCCGCAATTGAGCAAAAACGCCCATGGACAGGTAAAGGACGCCGCCTAGTCATCCTGTTACACGATAATGCTAGACCACATGTCAGTGCCACCAACGATTGATCAGTTACACCGCACCTGGCTTACTCCCGCACCCGGCTTACTCCCCGGACATTGCACCCTCAGACTTTCATATGTTTCGCTCTATGCAACATGCCCTAACCCAATAGCGGTTCGCCACAGTTCCAGAGGTGGAAAATTACGTCACTGCCTTCTTCAGCTCACAACCCAAGTCCTTCAATCACAAAGCCATTCATTTGTTGCCTGAAAAATGGCAGAAGGTCATTGATGCTAACGGCCAATATTTCGTTGAATAAATGTGTACAGGTTTCCTGATTGTCCCTTTCTCCTTAAAACGGCGGAAACTTTTGTATACCCATAATAACTTTCCAAAATGAAAACTAGTTGCGGTTGTGAAAAAAGGTATTGGACTTCCGCAGGAACAAAGCTAAACTGATAACAACCCGTGCACGTCTCAGTCAACTCGACGTCTATACTGTAATCGTATGGTGGTGACATTTAGTGGCGAAAAGATTTTGTGCGAAAATTTCACAAGTTCGAAATTTGGGTTTCTCGACTTTTTGATTACCCTGTACAAAGATTATTTGACGTGCTGGATCAAATGGTTATAAAGAGAGGATTTGAATTTTGTAAGAACTGTCTCATAATTTACCCTGGGTATTGTTTTGAAAAGTGTCTACTTAGAGATTTATTCATCCATAGTTAAGTTTTCAGCTGAAACAAACGAAACGAACAATTTAGAATAATCAGTGTTAGCAAAGTAAAGCGGAACCACCCATGGCCATCAGAGATTCATTCCAGGTTTCATTTATGCCGACTGATCCAGAGCACGCTACTGAGAACACTGCAGCGTAAAGTGTTGGAGTTCCGGAAGACGCTTGTGCTTTGGGTTTCTACCAAAGTGCTTGTTTTGTCACTTTTTTACGCTTTCCAACCGTAGGTTGAAGACGCGTATATGCTCCAGCTTTGTCCGTCTGTCTGTCTGTCCGCCCGTCCGCACGATAAATCGCGTAAAAATCGTTCGATTTCGATGACATTTTAGTATGTGGTAGTGGACAGGCTTGGGAGGAGCCCTATTGGAAATGGCCGAAATTGGGTCAAATGTCAGGACATAGGAGCGGGATCCATTCCATTGCCATTATGCGTCATAACTTACGTGAAAATGCTTCGATTGCGACAAAACGTTATCATGTTGTTCCAGAGATGTACTGAACCGGGTCTGTTGAATATCAGTTAAATGGGGTCAAGGGTCAGGACACAGGATCGAGATTTATTCCACAGCCATTATCCTCATAACGTGAGTAATAACTTGAGTAATGATTTCTGGTATGTTGGAAAGGGTATCATGATCAATGTATTGTATGATTTTACTAACTTGTTTGAAACTAATGACCTTGAATGAGAAGCGGCGATGCCTTGGATACATTTGAGTGCTGTTAATCCCAGAAACAAAAAAGAGGAATTTTATTGCTTACAATATAGGAGATGTGTGCAATAAGCAATGCCTCCGCGCAGGTATCTCGCGCATGGCTTGTTGCCTAAACGATTCTTTGTGCCATTAGCTTCATTTTACTGCATAATGGAATTCCTTAAATCAGTTTGTTGGTATTTAATTGTGTTTAAAACAGATTATTCTCTTTCAGCTGTGTCGACGGGTGTCAAACAACGATCAGTTATGTAGTTTTTACCTCATGAAAATATGCCTGCCAAAGAAATTCACGCTAAATGTGTGACAGTTTATGGTTCTAGAACTTCGTATATACGCACTGTTCCTCGTTGGGTAAGAAAATCAAAGGACAGTGATGGAATGTTAGACGTAAAGGATCAGCTGGGGAGCCCCGTAATCGCAACTTGCGATTTTAACAGGCAGAAAGCCAATGATATCATCGATGATAAATCAAAGAATAACTCAGAGAGCCACAGCAGGTAAGCTGAACGTTAATTTAAATAATAAAAATGATAAAATGATATTTTTAACGTTTTAGGTTAAAACAAAGTGTATTTTCGTTGGGTACCGCGTCACCTAACGACTGAAATGAAGAAATCAAGACTTGAAACCTGCCAATGGTTGCTTGCTCAATATGAAAAATATGGAAGGTATTTTCTCCAAAGCATTGGGACTGGTGATGAGAATAGGGTTCACCATTATGACCCAGAAATGAAAAATCAATCGCTGAAGTACGGCCATACACCTTCTCCTCGAGCAAAAAAATTCAAAGCACGGATTTCTGCCAGTAAGTGCATACTCACTGTGTTCTGGAACTACAGAGGCATTATTCACCAGAAGCACAATATCAAAGGTATAACTATCAACACAGACAAGGAACACCTCCCTGTTTGAACAAAAAAACCCGCACCAAGCTTCCGTTAAAAATAATTTACGTACCTCCGAATTCAATGGTGATATTCGTTTTTCTGAAAAACTCCGCAGTTGCTCACTAGAGGGCTCCGTTGAGTCACTTGACGCTTGCCGGCTGCTACGCCAGTCGAGAGTGTGCAGGTGCTTGTATCAGATGCCTTGTTTGTCTGTGTATGTAGTGAGACGACAAAACGGCTCGACCCTTTTTGCGTCAGTTTTGACGACCATTGCAATGGTGTACCGTGACAACAAGAATTCCGGCGAAAGCTCCAACCTACGACATCAGTGTGGCCGTAAAAAGACATTGGGTGAACGTGACCATTGTTGGCTGTCAAGAATCGTTTCACGCGATAGGCGTCAAACACTCTCGCAGGTATAATTGGAAATCAATGGTGGAGCCTCAACAAGCATCAGCGTCAGGACTGCGCAACGTACCCTGTACGATAAGGGCTTTGGGATCCAACGCTCAACTCGAGTCCCCTTGATGGGTGCACGACACAGAGCTATGCGCCTCGCTTGAGCACGGCAACACCGCCGTTGGACATTTGATGACTGGAAACAAGTAGCCTGGTCTGACGAGTCGCGTTTCCAACGGTATCGGGCAGACGGAAGGATTCGTGTGTGACGCAAACCCCATGAAGCCATGGATCCCGCCTGTCAACAGGGAACTGTACCGGCTGGTGGGTGGTCCGTAATGGAATAGGGTGTGTTTAGCTGGACTTCACTGGGACTCCTGGTGCGTCTACAAAAGTCTGTGAGCGACCAACGCTATGTGCGCATCCATTCTGACGAGGTACACCCGTTCATGTCCTGCATTCATGCTGATGGGTTGGGCCTGTTCCAACAGGATAATGCACCTCTACACAAGTGTCAGGACGCTACATTATGGTTAGAGGAGCATTCATATGAGTTTGGGGTGTTGCCATTTCCACCCAAGTCCCCAGATCTGAACGTGATAGAACACATTTGAGATGCCATGCAACGCGCTATCGAACACAGGAATCCGATACCTCGGAATACACCCGAATTGTGGAACGCTCTGCAGGAAGTATGGTGTGCCTTGTCTACAGCATATTTCCAGAAGCTATAGTGAAGTCCATGCCCAGTCGTATTTCTGCAATCCTGCGCTACCGTGTGGGACCTACCAAGTATTAGACTGGTGTACCAGTTTTTCCGGCACTTCACTGTACATCTGTCTGACAAGTCACTCGTACTTTGTGATTCCTGGTCTGGACTCAAGGATGAACGAATACTTCAGGAGGTTTCCGGAGTAAAACAAGTTCATTTAAAAATCATTCCACCAAAAACTGCGATACATGTTCAGCCCCTCTATGTTCATTTTTTCAGACAATATAAAGTTTACGCAAAGAGGATTACAGACTACATAAAACTATGATTAAAAATGCCGCAGCCAAAACTGCATGGCAGAACGCTCCTTCTGAAGATGCATTCTGTGATGTACAATCAACTGTCAGCGGAGATCTATAGATCGATGCTTCGTTACGCATGGCAGAAAGCTGTCTACCATTGTAGTGAACCTCTGCAGAATTTCAAAAGTGTCATCGACGTGGCTTTCAAGACTAATGTTCTTCATGCGTGTGCATTCTGTGGGTGTACCGATGTTGAATTTATTAATTGCTGTGCATTTTGTGGCAATGGTTACTGCTTTGATCATTTTATAGACAGCCCTCACATGAATTAATCTTTTGACACTTGCACGCCCTGACCCTTCGTTATGGAGTTACGGACGTCAACAGTCCTATATACAAAATAATCATTTTTCTGTAGATCCGCTCTTTACGCTTCGACGTGGCACCTATCTTCAGAGACCTGTACTGGTCAACTGCGGAGTTTTACAGAAAAACGAATATCACCATTGTTTTCAGAGTTGCGTAAATGTCTTATAACGGAAGTTTGGTGGGGTTTTGTTTGTTCGACCCCAGGGGTGTTTCTTGTGAGAGCTACGTACATACCTTAAAAAAAAAGTTAAAGCACAGAATAAACCTCGTGCGGGGGAAGTCAATGATTCTGCAACACGACAACGCCAAAACCCCACGCAAGTGCTCTCACTACAGAGGCAATATAGAAAATCGGGATTTATGTTCTTGAACACCTACACACAGAATTGGCGCCGCCAGATTTCTGTTTCTTTTTTTTTTTTTTTTTTTGCTCTTAAGGGACATCTGAAAGGACTTCAGTCCAAACGGGCGAAGATGTTCAAGCCCCAGCGAGGAAATAGTTCCAAGAAAAACCTGAAGAATTTTAGAGACGGGTTTAAAATTTTAGAGACGGGTTTTTATTCTTATTTTGTTTCAATTTGATACCTTGCCGCTAGGCTAGTATATGAATATGGATACAATAAGTTCTGAACACCCTCTGCACAATTCTAAAAATTAACACTGACACTAGTAACATTCATAATGATACACTGCTGGACAATTGCTAAGGACGGATCTTAAACGGCTATATAGCGCATTAAAACGTAAGTGTGGTTGGATGCCAAGTGAAATAAAATAATGTCAGAATGCCAGGACATTACAAGAAAGACAATTTATTGTGCTCTGAAATCCAGAAGGCTTTGGAACGTGTTCAAGGGACAAACAGGCCCTTTTGTGCAGAATACGTAAACGTGAAAAAATGCAATTACCGTCCGTAGGCGTTCCGGCGTAAGATGTCAATACGGGATATGGCCACCATGGAGGGCGATGCAAGATTCCACACGTCGTGTCATGCTTTGCACAATATTATCAAGCAGCTGTTGGGGTAATTTATCCCATTCCTCTGTCAGTGCACGGATGAGGGTGTCTTTGTTTATTGGAGGGCATTGGCGACCAGCAAGACTCCTCCCCATCCCACACATTTTCAATGGGATTCAGATCTGGAGAACGTGCTGGCCATACGAGGCGTTGAATATCCTCGCTCTCAAGACACTCCTGGACAGCGACTGTTCGATGACATGTTGCGTTGTCGTCCATGAAAAAGAATCTATCACCGACGGCACTACGGAACATGCGAACATGAGGTAGCAGAACATCATTAATGTATCGTTGGCCAGTCATAGTCCCAGTTGGAAGCACATAGAGGGACGTACGGCCATTGATCATGATGCCAGCCCATACCATGGCACTACATGTCGGACATCGGTCCCTTTCCTGTATGTTTGCTGGACAATATGCAGTACCACTATCACGCCAGATCAGTTGTCGTCGACAATCAGACGATAGACTGTAACTACTCTAATCTGAGAAGAGGACAGCAGACCAGTCGTTATCAGTCCAATTGCGATGTTCATGGCACCATTGCAAACGGGCGGTACGGTGACGTCTGGACAATGGGATGCACACAACAGGACGGCGGGCGTATAGTCCTTCTTCATGCAAAGGTCTGGCGACACTTTTTCGGGAGATCCGCTTGCCAGTAGCAGCCCTAAACTGATTTGCTACCTCACTAGCTGTGCTGCGCCGGTGTCTTTTTGTTGATAGCACTATGTACCGATTTTCTGCAGGTGTCGTACTGCGAACACGACCTCCCCCGTGACGTTTGCTACACTCTCCATTTGTTTGAAATGATTTCCAAAGCCTTGAAACAACACTGTGGCTGACGTCGAACTCCCTGGCAACATCTGTTATTTTTCGCCCTTCTTCAATCTTGCCAATAATACGGCCACGCGTAAAATCATCTAGGTGATGTCGGAAAGACATACTAAAAATTGCAAGTTCGTCAATTGATTCTTTCCCTTTCAACTTTGCATTTGAACAACAACGGTCAATACGCGTCAAATCCTTTATATCTCTTTTCAGCGCTATGACGTCACGAACAAGTTCGGCAATCCAAAATTTGCATACGCACAACACGTCTTACTGTATCCCGCACTTATGCTAATATCCACATTTTCCTGCCTTCCATTTTATGGTTGCTATCGTTGCTATTGTCATCCGTCCTTAGCAATTGTCCGGCAGTGTATTATAGCATGGCATACTTAACATTAGCTGAAACATATCCGTAAATATAATAAAAATCAAAAAAGTATCTTTCGGTAAAGTTGTAACCTGCAAACAGATGGCGCGACCTATGCATTTTACAAATTCGCAGTATCTACAGTTCTGTTGTCATTTTCAGAAAAATTATTGTCAGAGCATTTAATTTATAGCCTTCTACTTATTTTAAACATTCCAGACCATCGCATCGATAGACTCAAACTTCGTTTCCCATTTCGAAAATGAAAACAATTATTGAAAAAGATGTCAACAGAACTGCTCAGGGGTCGCGCTGCCTCAGTTCGCGAAACAAAATCGTTTTCCGATGGAAAAAGATTTTTGGAATTACCTTTATGTAATCTCACAAAACTTCGCAATGTCATTCTTCGCAATTTGCGAAACAAAATCGTTTTTTCGATGGAAAAAAGTTTTTGGGATTACCTTTATGTACTGTCACAAAACTTCGGCGAAAAAAAATTGAATTTGGTGAATGAGTTCGTGAAAACTTTAAAAAAGCCAAGCACCCACTGTCAGATTTCTAATTCCGAAATAAGCCGTGAAATCTTTGTTTGTCGAATGACGTCATCAATATACAGGTTGTGCTATCTCTTAGCAGGTCTCAACATTACTCAAGGAAAAATTTTTATTTTTTAATACATATGATCATTAAGTTTTAGCATGACATGCTAAAACTTAAAGTAAATTTTTCAATGCTCAAATTTTCATCCTTGAGAATACATTAATTGCACAGGAAATGTATTCAAAAATGTTTACCTTTGGAAATATAGGGTAGAGTTTTTATGAGGGGTATGCAAAAGTTCCCAGCACTTTAAGGGGAAAGGAGACTGAGCAATTAGGAAACCAATACACATTTACTCAACGAAATATTGGCCGTTAGCATCAATGACCTTTTGCCATTTTTTATGCACCAAATGAATGCCCCTGTGATAGAAGGACTCGGAGTTTGAGCTGAAGAACGCAGTGACGTATCTTTCCACTTCTGGAACTGTGGTGAACCGCTGTTGGACTAGGGCATGTTGCATAGAGCGTAATAGATGAAAGTCTGAGGGTGCAATGTCCGGGGAGTAAGCCGAGTGCGGTAAAACCTTCCAGTATAATTGATCAATGGTTGATTTCGTGGTGGCACCAACATACGGTCCAGCAGTTTCGTGTAACCGGATGCCTGGACGGCGTCCTTTCCCTGTCCATGGTCTTTTTTACACGATTGCGGCGTTCAGTTTCATCAACTGATCGCTATATCGTTGTGCAGTTATTGTTTTGCCCGATTTCAACATTTCGAAGTACAAAAATCCGTGCATATACCAACACACGCACAACAACACCTTTTCCCCGTAGATATCCTGTTTTGCAGTGGATGGCTGGCCTGGTTCGACCCATGATCCCTTGTGCACGGGGTTGTTGCAATAGACCCTGTTTTTATCCCCGATTACAACGTTCCACAAGAAATTCTTCCCTTGAAACTTCTTCAGCTACGACATGCAGAAGCCCAATCGTTGACCAATATTACGCTCCGTTAAAGTATGCGGAACACACTTACCATTCTTCTGGATCTTCCTCAAGGCCTGTATACGCAGTACCACCCTCGATTAAGCCACTTTCAAACGTTTCACCAGTTGCGTGGTCAATTGTGCGGCTTCTTCTTGCAACAGCGATTCCAGCTCCTCGTCTGGAAGATTCTGCGGTCTACCTGCACGTGGCTTGTCTTCCAAGCTTAGATCCCTTTTCTTAAACCTGGAAAACCATTGTGAACACGTCCGCGCACCCATAACCGTTTCGCAATTCTCCTGACGTATTGAACCGTATGTTTCACTCGCACCTTTCCCTAAATTCAACATGAATAACTAACAGTGCCGCAAATGAACTTTTTCAACCACCATGCTTGGCTTCATGTACGAACTGACAGCACGGGTCGCCGGCCGGTTAGACTCCTACAGCGCCCGCTAGACGGGGCGGCGGAAAGTTTTGCATACCTCTAATAGGTGGAGCCACCTTAAATACATGCTTACAATATATAATTAATAAGTTGTGTTTTTTCATTAAATGTTTTATTTTTGCTGTTGTTTTACAGTAAGAAGCAACACAATACATGAGAATGCATATAGTACATGTACATTATTTAATTTTAAAATACAGCACACTCAATGTACGGATTTCAATGCATATTTAAACATACGTACGTAACACTAAAAATTATGTTAAAACGTGAATTTTAAAATCCACGTACTGCCCGTCTTATATTTATTTAAATCAGTCAGCAATTTTTAGCAGCAAAAAATATGATAAAGGGGTTTTTATGGGCGATAAATCACAGCACGTTTCGTAAAATGCATTTTTGAAATTTTCAGTAGTGCTAAACTTTTTGCATCTTCTTTGTTTTCAAAAAACTTTTGTTACTCTTCTTTACCGTTTACAGCTTCTTTAAAAATGTTTCACATCTCTTCTACCGCTTCATCAGATTATTCCTTAATCAAATAATTTTCTTCCCATGTTTTCTTCAAGGCAACGAGCTCACGCACATTGTTGGTTGCCTCTTCGGTATACAGATCTTCAACAACCGTAATGAAATCTTTTGCAGTTCCTTCATTGCTTAGACGCGTAATCAGATCGAAAATGCCGCATAAGTGCTCTTCTCCCGGATTGGCACGGAATTCTCTATTTTGTTTCAAGAAGCCGTTTGCCCTACTTTTAAAAAAATGATTGGCCATACACTATAGATACCACAGAAGAGCAGTTTTTGGACACTATGTGAACAAATGTGATTGAATACCCCCAAGCTGGTACAATGGTGTGCTCCCGCAGCAGACAAGGGGTCGATATGATATAAAAACGAAACAGCAACGGGAGCACGTTCAGATCAATCGCCCATAAAATGGCTAGCAGAAAAGAGCTCTCCGAGTTTGAAAAAGGTGTTGTAATGGGCTGCTCAATTATACTTATGAGAATAAGACGCATTGATGAATTTAGCCAGGTCGCTAAATTGACTGTGACCCTTGTTATCAACAACTGGAAGAAGACGGGACATCGCACGGTTTCACCTCGCTCTGGTAGACACACGAAACTGCAACCAAGGGACCGGAGGGTGCTGGAGAGAAAAGGCGAGAGAGAGAGAGAGAGATCCGGAAAACAAGGTCCACACCTAGGCACGCCATTGCACAGGAGTTTCAAATGGCCACAGATATCATGGTCTTCACCAAGACATTTCAAAGAGAGGAGCATGCAATCGGGTTATATGGCCAAGCAGCCACCCACAAACCTCTCATCATATATACCAATAATGCCAAGCAGCCACCCACAAACCTCTCATCATATATACCAATAATGCCAAGCAGCCACCCACAAACCTCTCATCATATATACCAATAATGCCAAGCAGCTACCCACAAACCTCTCATCATATATACCAATATTGCCAAGCTGCTACGATGGTGTCAACAGTACAAACATTGGACATCGGAGCAATAGCGGCAGGTGTTATGGAACGACGAATCCTGCTTCACATAATTCCGACGGGATGGATGTGTCTTGGTTTAGCGGTTTCCTGAAGAACGTCTGCTTCCGGAGTGTACAGTGCCGACCGGGAAGCACGAGATGGTGGAGTTATGGCATGGGGCTGTTTCAGCTGGTACAGCGTGGGTCCACGGGTGGTTATTCATGGCAAAATGAACTCCGGGCTGTATTGAGATATCCTGGATAACTCAATGCTCCCAACGCTGTGGTAGTTCTACCGACACACGATTGTTTCTTCCAACGACAATTATAACGAAGTAAATTTCTACGTCCTTTTTGGTCTAAGCCGGGAATCGAACCCGAGTCCGCTTATTCCGGAACAAATCGCTCTACCAACTGAGCTAAGCAGACGTTCATTCTGATTGCTATCTGCCTTTATGTCGTGTGCGTCCTGCTGGTAGGTACGTCACATCTCCCCCCCCCCGGAAGAGGGCCGGGGGCATGGCCCACGGGTCAGCCGTCACCGTGAATCTTTGCAGGCAGCCATCCACTGTAGAACGTGCACTTGAGAACTCCCAGTCAATCCGGTGTGTGGAATGCAACGTCACACACTTTTATTTTTCGAAGCGCTGGAGAAGAGATTCTCTGATTTTTCCTATCTCGCGGTGTGGAAATAACATCACACCATTGCGAGATTTTGAACGGTCGGGTCATCCGGATAGTTCGGGCGGCATTATAAAGAAGTAAATTTCTCCGTCATTTATGGTCTACGCCGGGAAATCGAACCCGAGTCCGCTTATTCCGGAACAAGTCGCTCTACCAACTGAGCTACGCAGACGTTCATTCTGATTGCTATCTGCCTTTATGTCGTGTGCGTCCTGCTGGCAGGTACGTCACACAATGCCACTTGTCATGTTGCCAGGTAATCGGGCTACGATGGAGTGGTATACGCTCCCAACGTCGTGGCAGTTCAACGAATACGACGATTGTTTCTTCCAGGACGACAATGCCACTTGTCGGGATCCCAGGGCTACAATGGAATGGTATGAGGAAAATCAGGTCTCGCGGATGGGCTGGCATGCTCAGAGCCCAGACCTCAATCCCATTGAACACCTATGAGATGAACTTGAAAGGTGGGTGGGGTCTATACGACACCGTGCAAATCAATTGGGACAAACTATTTTTTTCTCAAAATTGTAATGTGATCGCCAGTTAATGTCGGAAACCCACGTAAACCAGTTTTATCAGCTGTGAAGTGGTGTGACTGTTAGAACTTGATAGTAAGAATGTGGTTTGACCGGTTTTAAACAGGAAATAGGCACTTCAGCTTCAGTTGTGAGCTTTCGTGTGTGACAGGTGGATGTTAGTTTTTGCTCTCTGTGAGTACGTGTTGCTTTCGTGTATTGAAAAATGGATATTTTCCCAAGGAAGCGTGCAAAAATAATTGCTCTGTAGGATCACACTTCTATGACAGTGAGAGATATCGCTTCTGCAGTTGGTGTAGGCAAATCAAGTGTATCAAGACTGCTTAAGCGATACCATGCATCTGGATTATCGTCTCCAAAAAGGAGAGGTAAATGGGGAAGAAAACGAAAAACAACTGCACGAACTGATAAATATCTAATCAGAAATAGTAAAATGAATCCAAAAAAAAAAAAAACAAGCACCGACCTTCAGAGATATTTATTGGCTAGTGGTTGTGATGTTAGTGATTCAACTGTACGCCGTAGGCTTTCTGGAAGTTGGCCGGAAGGCAAGAAGACCAACGAAAAAACAATATTTGCATGCAAAAATGAAGATAAAACGTTTAGCATGGGCCAAAAAATATAAATCATGGACGGCTGACGACTGGCAAAAGGTAATTTTCAGTGATGAAACTCATTTATTTGTGCACGGTTACCAAGCAAATGTCGTTAAACGAAACAACTGTGAACCCTTAAGACCTGAGTATGTCAAACAAACTGTAAAACACCCTCTGAAACAGATGCTTTGGGTTTTTTTTACATCATATGGCACTGGAAGCTTAGTTCCTGTTCAAGGTATGATGAATTCAGCCAGGTACGTAGAAATATTACAACGTACGATTGTTCCATTTTGCAAACTTTTGACGGGACATTTCAACATGACTTGGCTCCATGTCACAATTCGAAATTGGTCAAGAATTTTATGCTGGAAAATCAAATTCATTTGCTTGATTGGCCTGGAAATTCACCAGACTTAAATCCCATAGAAAACTTGTGGAATATTTTGAAGAGACATGAAGGCGGCCAACACCATTTGCTGCCACACATGCCCAAATCATAAAACGCTTGTTACATTGGTCTCCAGCGAAAGACTGCAACCAAAGAACGCATGATAACGAATGCTATATAAGTGTGGTTTCACGATTATGAAGTCAAAAATATGTGCAGTCAATGCCAAAAGGAATTCAAGAGGTCATTTCTGCTAAAGGAAGACATACTTCATACTAATACAGGTATTTATCAGTGTATATCAAGGCATAGAATGATATAAAGGCATAGTTTTGGAAAAAAGAGTGATTTTTTACTTTGTCCCAATTAATTTGCACAGTATAGTACCAGCACGTCCTTCTTCACTGACACAGTTGTTCGATGTACTGAAAGCGGAATGAAGGAAAATCTCACTCTCCGTACTCCATTGACTTGTGGACAGTTTAACTCAACGGGTGGATGCTGTAATCTTTGGAAATGGATGATCTACCCGCTACGTATGTAAACACAATACTGGTTTTCTATTTACTTGCAATGTCCAATCACTTTGGTTCACGTAGTGCAATTGCGATATGGAGGACAAAAAGAAACCTATTTTTTTGGAGACAAACAAAATCTTCGGGGTAAAAATTCGCCGAATTTTTTCTCTGAATATTCATGTTTTCAACTGTCTTATGGTCACAGTCACTGTTCGTTATAAGGAGGGCCCGCTATTTGAAGATATACAGGGGTGGCATAAATTGTGGGCACATTTTGAAATTTCCATGTTTTGCAAATTCGCATGCTTGTAGGAAATGTTATTTTGTACCAAATGCAAAAGTTTATATGTTAATTTAAAGACAATTTAATGCTGAATTGAATACAAAAAACAAAATGCAAATATATGTAATACAAAAAAAATTATGCTTACTTTAGTCTAAAAAGAAACACATGAGCGATTCAGTTAAGAAGTGGATTGTAAGTGCAAACTCTAATGGCCAATCACAGTCATTTTCCTGGGGACCAATCAAATGGCAGTAGCTGCAATACATCTTGTGAGAAGTTGAGAAAAGTTAGTTTTGCTGTTTGTTCTGTAGAAGAAAGTATTATAATGAATAAAGCTTTTAACTAAGCTAGTAATGTTTTATAATGCTTCTGCTACTGAATTATATGCTTGTACTAAGCTAATGCTTCTTCTAATGGTTGTTGTTTGTTAATTAAATCATGAATAAACTTTCCTGCTAGTAGTGTAGTAACAATAATGAACAAGCTTTTAACTGCTAGTAATGTTGTGGTAGTAATTAAGATGAATAAAGTCTTAACGCTGGTTATTAATAATAATCAACTAATGACATAAACCTAACAGCCAGACAGAGATCTGACAAAAACTATGAACTGAGAAAGACGTACTTACGAAAAAGCTCTTTTATTAGATAACTCTTGAATCATCCAACGCACACACACTACTCGTATCACAATAATGAAGAATCAACCTAATCACATAGAACGAAGCTCTGGCTATACAACAACAAACGCTCTCTATAAAACAACAAACTCTCTCCTTACGTATCGCTGAACGCGCCTATTTATACTGGCTACCACCACGTCATGACTTACACTCATTGCCAGATCTCATTCAGCGGGTGAAATAACATCTCGTTCAGTAAGAAGATAATTTGCATAGTAAAATAAAATAACCAGAGATAGTAAAAATCAAAAGGAAAGTGAATATAGAGTATGCGTTACAGTATGTCAGCGGTGTAAGTGAAGCGTTATTGTAGATTGTAATAATATGATTAGTATTTGTTTAAATTTAACGTGTACATAATAAGTTACAGCAATGGCACCAAAGAAAAAGTTGATTTGCCACCCACGAAAAGGACCAGGATTGTTTTATTACGTGAATCGGGTCTTTCTTATGCTGAAACTGCAAGGCAAGTAAGGGGGGGGGTCAGTGACAACACCTGGTGTACGAAAGTGCTGTTTACGTTATCAGGAAACAAAGTCACTGAAAACCAAATTAGAAAAAAGGCCGAAGAAAGTGCACAAAATCTGTTGATGACAGAATAATAATAAGACTGTCTGAAGGACAAAAGCATTTCTTCTGAGGCTATCAAAGCTGAACTGTGTTCAACTGGTGTTTCTGTCAGTTCAAGACCGATAAGGAGCAGACTATTAGATATGCGTCTAAGAGGTGGGATTCCGAGAAAAAAAGCCATATCTGAATCAACAGCAATGCATAAAACGAATATAGTGGGCAAAAGAAATTGGACAGACGATCATTGGAAGCAAGTTATTTGGAGTGACGTAAGTAAGATATCTTTATTTTGCAGTGATGGCTTGAGACTTAAAGTAAGAGAAGAGCCACGTCCTGACTGCATGGAGACCAATGTAAAGCTGCATGGAGACCAATGGAGACCAGTGTAACAAGCGAAAGACTGCATGGAGACCAATGTAGCAAGCGTTTTATGATTTGGGCATGTGTGGCAGCAAATGGTGTTGGCCGCCTTCATGTAATCGACGGCACGCTGAACGCAAGGGAATACATTGACGCCATCCTGGAATTTAAACTGCTACCTTCCAACAGCGATTCCTTTCCCTACAATGCACCATTTCTATTTCCGCAGGTATCAGCTCCCTGGCACACAGCAAAAATATACAATCAATGATTCACAACAACGTCCATCCCACTGTTGCCCTGGCCAGGAAACAGCCCTAATCTGAACCCGATAGAAAATTTGTAGTATCGTTTGAAAAGTCTTGAACGAATGAGGCTTCCATAAAACAAAAGGCAAATAATTGCGGTTATAATTGCTTCCTGGCACCACGTAAAAGCAAAGGCGCAGCTTCAAACACTTGTTGGCTCGATGAGACGTCGCTATGATGCGGTTTCAAAGAATAAAGGCTACCCTACTACTAAATACTGATAGTTGGTACATTGAAAATCGTAAGTGCATTACAGTATATTCAGCATGATTGCAGTTTTCCCTGCATAACATTTTTTGTACTGTATATATTTGCATTCTGTTTTTTGTATTAAATTCAGCATTAAATGAGCTTTAAATTGAAATACAAGTATTTGTATTTGGTGCAAAATAACATTTCCTATAAGCCTTCAAATGTGCAAAACATGAAACTTTAAAAAACGTGTCCACATTTTTCTGCCAACGCTGTATATACAGAACCGTATATTCTTCGGCATAGGAGATCACAAAACTGTCCGCTAAATGGTGGTATCCAATATATTCCGGAGTGTTAGTTCAATAGGTTTTGCTGTACATCATACATCCACACTTTGCATGTACACTGGCGGGAAGTGAAAAAAGAACACCAAGAAGGAGACGTTTGATACCAACGAAATTTATACAGCATAATAACGGAATACAGAGGATAACGTGATCAAAACATTATGGCAAAATACAGCTGTATTTACTGGTAAACTTAAAAATAACATTTCCATGTAACATGGTTAGTACGAAGTTCAACCGCCATGAACTGCGTCACACTGTGCAATTCTGGCATGGTGTCTGTCGTACAGATGTTAAATATAAGTTTGGGGTATTGAGTTCCAAGCATCCTCAACCTGGACGCGTAAATCGGGGATGGTCGTGGCTGGCCGTGGAGACCGGGTAAGTCGTTGTCCCATAAAATCCCACACGTGCTCAATGGGGGACAAATCCTGTGAACGTGCAGGCCATGGAAGTTGTCTCACACCCTGAAGTGCATGTTGCGTTGCTCGTGCCGTGTGTGGGCGTGCGTTATATTGCTGGAAAATACCACTATGGGCCGACCTTACAAATGGCACAACAACGGGCTGAATGATGTTGTTGATGTAGGAGGTGCTGTACCCGGTACAAACACTAGTTGTGTATGGGAGTGATAGCTGATCGCTCCCCACACCAGGAGACCAGGTGTAGGCCCTGTGTGTCGCTGGCGGATGCCAGAAGGGTGTAGACGCTCCCCTGTGCGTCTCCAAACACGCGTACGGCCATCGGAGGCTCCCAAGGAAAATCTGCTTTCATCGCTAAACACGACAGATCGCCATTGCGTTCTCCAGTGCAGACGTTGGTGACACCACTGCAGCCGTTCCTGACGGTGGGCTGGAGTCAGAGGCACATGTGCATGTAGTCCTGCATCTAGTAGACGGTTGCGGATTGTTCGCACAGTCACCTCAGGTTTAACGGCAGCTCGGATTTGCGTAGCAGTGGATGTTCTGCTTGACAACGCCGTTCTTCTTATGTGTCGATCGGTCCTCTCATCAGTCCGTCTGTGACTCCCGGTTCCACATCTTCTCGTGTGGGAATGTTCCTCGGACTATCTACGCCACTATCGTACCACCACCGATACTTCCTTTCCAATTAGCGCCGCAATACGACGATACGACCACTTCTTCAGGGTCTTCGCACGTGTCCGTACGCCGACGCCGCCCCGGTGGCGCAGTGGTCTAAGGCGCTGGCCTCTGATCATTCGTCCGTAAGGGGTCCGGGTTCGAATCCCGGTCGGGCATAGATGTTGTGTTTGTCTTGCGGCACTGGCTCTCTCCCTTCCCTGGAACCAGTGACCCTAAATTAGGAACGGGCGACTGCTTATAGCCCATTGAGTTGCTCACGGTGGTCGTTAAACCTCCAATCCAACCAACCAACCGTACGCCGACGACAGATAACATTCACTTCGCCGTACTCCTTAAATACCACCGACGATAATTTGTATATTAAGCCGTGCTGTGGCGTAAGCGCTCACTGATTGGTCCCGAAATTAACATCACACCTACGTAAACTAGACCCCATTAACATGTGTAAATTTTATGATCGTCCTCCAATTAATTCTTGGTGTTCTTTTTTCACTTTCCGCCAGTGTATTAACCGTGAATGTTATAGATAAGTCTTTAAGTATTCGCGATCAGAAAGGAGAACATTCATGCATCTTTAATGAATGATGGGGCTGAAAAGAAACACACGAAGTTTTAGGAAGGAAACTGGCGACTTGAAGACCTGTTATCAAAACTGATTTGTAAAAAGAAATCGTGATCTTTCGAGTAAAAGATGAAAGAGTTGTCTTCAAAAAAGGAAAAAAATGGACAGTAACACGAACATGTATTAACGCGCCGGACGAGTTCTGATGATAGAAAAAAGAAGCAGCATTCTTAGAAAGACTGACCAGCAACAAAAGCTGCTTAACACAATTACAAAGATTACTTCTAAGAGCAAACGATCATTGTCATGTCTCTTTGCTTCAACCAAGATAGAAGAAACTTCTATAGAGTTTTGTAAATCCTGAAAAAGAGAAAGAAAAAAACAGCGTTCAAACCTTCAATAAAATGAAAAACCCCAAAGACAAATGAAGGTTAGACACCAAGGAGAAGTTAATAGAATTTTTTATTGAACAAATTCCGCAGAAAGTTTTCTTATAATAGAGTGAGTGTCCGTAATAAAGGGAGAAAGGCAGCTGACATCGCCCATTACGAGATGAATCTTACTTTTTATCCTTTCCTGGGATGAAATAGTTTCCATTATTACCTGTGTTCTAATAGTGGAAACAAAAAAAAATAGTTGGTGAGATAATTGAATTGCACGCATTAAAAATTTCAGCTTGAATATAATTAGAAAACCAAGAAAAATTGCCGGAAATTGAAGAACGAATATTGAAATAAATCAAAAATATTTAAATCCCAATAGTGATGGACCATTGATAAACGATTCGTACAAAGTGAATGGTGAATTGTTTTGTTTTTTTATTATTGGAGGTTTAAAAAAAATATTTGTTTGACCTGGTGGTATAGTACAGTGACAAGATGAACAGACATAGTTGTTCAGTATTGACAGGCAGACGTAGACAGTACATCCAGTTTACATCAACAATGTACGAAGGCCGTTCCATAAATAATGAGAGCAATAGTTTTTTGAGCTGGCAACAGTTATTAGCCGTGGCAGACAAATCTGATTTTGTTATTGCGCAGTTGTTTAAGATACGTCTGCCTTTCGCCATACAGCTACGGAGCTGAGTGATTCAGAGTAAAGAAGTGAAATGTGCTGCGCGATGAAATTTTGGTATCGTTTGGGTAAAACGGCTCCAGAAACAGTTGATTTAATGAAAAAAAGCTTACAAAGATAAATGTTTAGGAGAATTGAAAACACATGCCGTCTCCTGCACGATACACTTTAATGATAAAAAACTATGTACAATTAAAATAAATGTGTTTAAGAACTTTCAACACCACAACGGCGTCATCATCAGAAACAGTGCAGCAGTGAGCACAGAAGTGAGTAGCCTATATACTTTGCAAGACACATAGCAGTTAATACTACATCGAGTGAAGCTAAACAGTAAGTGGAAATGTCCACCAACATTTCCACTTACTGTTTAGCTTCACTCGATGAAGTGGCTCTTTTCCCGAACACCCCCGTTTCTTATGTTCACGATCTTATTGAAGCCAAACTCGTTGGTTTGTGCATTTATTCTTCCGATGTAATTTCTTCTATAATGTGTACTCTTCGATTTATTTCGAAGAGATCTTATTTTCGTTTTAATGGTTCTATCTATCGACAGTTGGAAGGTGCCCCTATGGGGTCCCCCCTGTCTCCATTGCTTGCTGAGGTTTTGTTGCAGGACTTAGAGGATACCCTCATTCCTGTTTCCCCCATAAAACCACTTCTTTACATCAGGTACGTCGATGACGTATTGGTTGTTTGGCCTTCAGGTTTCGATGAGCTTCTTTCCTTTGCCACTTTACTTTCTTCACGACACCATTCTATCAAGTTCGAGGTAGAGTTCGAGAATTTAGGCATTTTGCCATTTCTCGACTTTTGCCTTTTTCGCAATCTTTCCGATAACTCCTTATTATTTTCTGTTTACCGAAAACCAACTTTTTCTGCCACGTTTATACCTTTTACTTCTTCTCATCCAATGTCGCAAAAATTATCTGCTTTTCATTTTCTTATTAATCGTGCATTTACACACTCGTCCACACAGGATCTCCGGGACCAAGAGTTAACTAGGATTAAACAGTTTGCCTTGACTTTCGGTTACCCTCGTCACATGATTGATCGCTTGATTGTTAAGAAATCAAGTGGTCGGCCGCAGACAGCTTTGCTTGCAGATAAATTTGACTACCAATTTGTGGGATCCATTCCATATATACCACCTGTATGTAACATTTTAAAGAACATATGTCATAAGTACAAACTCAAGTTTGGTGTAAGGTCTCGTACTTTATTTAACACTGTTAAAAAGGACAGAGACTGTGTTGAATGTGTGAACCGTCACGGCGTATATTTGGTTCCACTTAAATCTGCTAACCCTGCAGAGCACGATTTATGTTATATTGGCTCTACCACTCGTAATTTGGGGCGCCGCATTTACGAACATCAGTATAATCTCAGGACGCATTCTGGTGCTACATCTTTGTCGAGACTCTGTTTAAACGGTTCTTACGTACCATGTTGGAATGACACCATTATTTTGGATTCTCCCAGGAACCGTCGATCAACACTTTTTTGTGAAAGTATTCACATATTCGTCAATGGTGAAAGATGCTGTAACGATGAACCCCCTGTTTTTATCCCCCTTCCTTGGAGAACACTTTTGGGCTAGGTTACGCCCACCAACTATGCTTGTACCCACTGAACTTAACTTGGACTTTGCCGATTATTGCACATGCGCATTAACTGCTATGTGTCTTTCAAAGTATATAGGCCGCCCCGGTGGCGCAGTGGTCTAAGGCGTGGGCCTCTGATCATTCGTCCGTAAGGGGTTCGGGTTCGAATCCCGATACTGAACTTAACTTGGACTTTGCCGATTATTGCACATGCGCATAAACTGCTATGTGTCTTTCAAAGTATATAGGCCGCCCCGGTGGCACAGTGGTCTAAGGCGTGGGCCTCTGACCATTCGTCCGTAAGAGGTCCGGGTTCGAATCCGGATCAGGCATGGATGTTGTGTTTGTCTTACGGCACTGGCTCTCTCCCTTCCCTGGAACCAGTGACCCTAAATTAGGGACGGGCGACTGCTTATAGCCCATTGAGTTGCTCACGGTGGTCGTTAAACCTCCAATCAAAAAAAAAAAAAAAAAAAAAGTATATAGGTTACTCACTTCTGTGCTCACTGCTGTACTGTTTCTGATGATGACGCAGTTGTGGTGTTGAAAGTTCTTAAACACATTTATTTTAATTGTACATAGTTTTTTATCATTAAAGTGTATCGTGCAGGAGACGGCATTTGTTTTCAATTCAAGAGCTTTTGGTGCACGAGTTAATTTCTTCATATGTTTAGGTGAGTCAACGATTTTTAGATGGCACCATGATTTCAAAAAAGAGCGTTTGTCGGCAGAACTCGCTACCAGGCCTGCTCGACCTGAAAGTGTTGTTACAGAGCGTATTGTTAACACTGTTTCGGCAATCCTGCAAGAAGATCGACGAGTAACGTGTGAAGACATAGCGGCGTAAATTAATATTTCAAAAAACGCCCGCATTCCGCATTCTACGCGATACATTACTGCTGCATCGTCTGTGTTCCAGATGGGTACCTCGTCTCCTGACGAGAGAACAATTGTTAGCCAGAGTTCAGGTGCGTCATCAGTGAAAACAAATGATCGCAAAAGTTCCAAACTTCCTCAACACAGTAATAACTGCCGATGAAACATGGGTCCACTATTTTGATCCCCTCACGAAGCGCGCAACGAGTGTCTGGAAACACACAGGCTCGCCTCCTCCAAAAATATTCCGCCGAACCAAATCAGCTGGGAAGGCAATGACGATAACTTTCTTTGATCATAAAGCTGTACTGTACCAGCATGCCGTTGCTCACACAAATTACTGTCAATGCTGAGTATTACATTTCATTCTTGCAGCGTTTGCGACGAGACATATCGATTAAGCAACCGGAACTGGTGTGCAACTGGACCCTACACCATTATAACGCTCGCCCACATGTGGCTGCTTGTGTTCGACAGTGTCTTACGAAATGCAGAACTCAAATGATGCCACAGCCTGCCTTTAGTCATTACCTCGCCCTGTGCGATTTTTGTTTGTTTCCAACAATGGAGAAGTTCCTTGGCGCAACATTCAACACAGATGCTGACGTTATTCAAGATGTACAGGGGTCGCTAAAGCAGCTTCCACAAAACGCCTTCGCCACATGCTTTAAAAAAGTGGACTGAACGATGGGACCGTTGCATATCATCCGAGGGAAGATACTTTGAGAAAGAATAACATATATTTTACTGTACCTACAGTGGTGGCCACCCAAAATGCAACACCAAGAAGGACACGAAATAGCAAAGCCAGATTTACTGGACACATAACAACAGATACAAAGATGAAACGATTGAGCTTACAGGCCCGTGCAGACTTGCGGAACACGCAGACATCAATAGTTCGTGTGGCTCCCATGGCTGGCAATAACGGCCGCTACATGCCGCGACATCGAACGAAAGAGGCTTTTGATGTGGGCTTGGGGTATGTTGGTTCAGGCTGCTTCCACACGTTGCCACAGTTCATCAGATGTAGCCACGGGTGGTGCTTGCCGGGCCACTCGGTTGCCGATCAGAGACAAGACGTATTCGATGGGTGACATATCGTGAAAACAGGCTGGCCACGGCAGCAGTGACACCTGGTGGGCCGTGAAAAATTGTTGCACGATGCGTGCCACGTGCGGGCGCGCATTGTCCTGTTGAAACGTGGCCGCTGGCAGGTCGTGCAGGTAAGGGATGACTACGTATTCCTGATATTGATAAGAACAAGAGATAAAAGCGACGACTAAATTGTTGCTTGGAGAGCGTTGGGTTGTAAACTGATTATTGAAAGGAGCGTTGTGAAAAGAGCGTTGTGTTAAAGAGTTGTGTGGTGTGTGGAGAGTTTAGTGCAATATGCTATGCTACTGGGTTTTTGCTACATCCTGAATAAAGCATCTTTTTCCGTAAGTTTGACTTCTGTTGTTTACATGTTTCGTCTGGCCGTTAAGGTTTTCTTTCATTTGGGAACTATTTCTTACTATGTTGAAGTTTTAAATTAACGTAGAAGTAAGACAATACTTCTTCGTCATACTCTGTATGAGTGAGCAGTTAGCGGTCAGCTAGGAAATAAAGGTGAAACTTAAGGGTGTGAATGTTACATGAATGTCATTCATTTGAATGATGCTTGAAAAGCTCGCATTCTTCTTGGCAATTAGACAAAAAGAGTTGTAGGAGGTTTAATAAGTTCTAAGCTTAACATAAAAAGACAATTTAAAAAAAAACACCTCTTTACAAATTTGGAAGATGTGAATCCGTTTATTTGTGTAAATGTGACATGAATGTTAAATCAGATAATATTCAAAAATTTGAAAATTTCGTCGTCCTGGAGTGGGAATCAAATCTGCGGCGCCCAGACAGCGCCCGAGTATGCTACGACCTCCAGATTCGCTATATATAAATGCTGGTTGCATCGACTAGCGAATCCTGTGATGGGTATATTCAAGTTAATCGAAAATTTGAGACTTGGTCGTTCTGGGTGGTGTAGTTGTTATCATACTCAGGCGCTATCTGGGAGGCGCAGGTTCGAATTCCGATCCAGACGACGGAAGTTTCAAGTTTTCGGATATTATCTGACTTACCATCCGTGTCATATTTACACCAAAAAATTAATTCACATCTTCAAAATTTGTATTGTGCAATAGTGTAATCCCTTATTTTATTCATTGAACGCATCTTTATATTTTCACATAGTTTGTTCTGACTTGGATGCACCTGTTGTACCGATCACAGAGTTTTTTTACCGATCCCGCTACGAAAAGCCTTTTATTTTCTCCTCAGACTAACACTTCGTTTTGTGTATTTTCAACACTTCTTTCACACACACACACACACACAAAAAGATATTGTTCCGTGTTTTCGTTAATTTATCAAAACTAGTTTAGTGTCCAATCAGAATGATTCCACAGAGCAAGCGCAAACTGATGGGAAACATACTGAAACAGGCACCTCTGACCTCCCCTGTGAGTTGAGCCTTTGTTAAGTTTAGAATGAGGCATCGGTGATGTGTTTTTCATACTCCGTTAATTCTGTTTGGGGACCTGTAGATCTAAATTTGGTAATTAAGTATCCTCAAATGCTTACTAGGATTTGTTGTCCCCTTCAAAAATACCTAACCTAGTTCAGATAAATTACTTTTCAAGGGACGCATGGTCTCCTGCTTCGGTGTTTCACCGCAGCTGATGTTGCCTTCTGCCAGAGAAAGGACAGAAGCAGAGTTGGAAATAGGTCTAAAATGTTTCACCCCGAGCCGGATGTTACATGATTGCACCCGATTCGCAACTGATCCTGATAAATCTGCTTTGAATTATAAATTCGAAACTCAGTTTGTAATTATACATAATCATATATACACCATATTGACAAAAGTCACCGGACACCTAGAAGAGAAATACAACATAGCATTTATTGACATACATTAGTACGGTGTCTCCCCACATTTAGCCTTAATGCATGCACTGGCCCTTCGACACATGCTTTCGACAAGGTTTTGGAACACAGCGATAGGTACGCGCTTCCATTCAGTACATAATGCTGCTGCTAACTAATGCTTAGTAGTGAGCCTTGGTTCCAAACTTCTTATGCGGAGGTCTAATTCATTCTATAGGTACTCTATGGGATTAAGATCAGGGCCCTGTTCTGGCCAGTCCACATACTATACGGAATTATCGTCATACCACGCCGTAACAGTCTATGATTTATGGGACGTAAGTCGTGTCTGTTTTGAGCTCCGTGTTTCGCCGTCTACTGAGTGTGTTTTGTGTGCTCTGTCGTTTAACTTTTGTGCGTGTCTTCAAGACGAAGGTTGTATCTTTCATTTAAGACATCTCCCGAGTCGATGAGTTCTATTTTCAGTTAGCTATCAGCACTTTATTTTCTCGACCAGTTGGTCGTTTTTACTAAATTAGTCCTCGCCATCGGCGATGGCGACTGCTGATAACCCGCTCTCGTCACAGCTTCTCCCACTACGTCGATCCTTATCTCTAACGGAGCAAACCAATCAGTGTCCGTCCTTGATGATAAGGAATATCGTCCTCCTCCTGATGCCTATTGCTATTCTTCTTCTACGCTTCGACTCTCTGACTCCACCCCTCCTGGTGGTGATGCTACGTCGTTCGCTTCTCATGCTGCCGATGCCGTAATGGATATCTCTGAGGGCGTTGCTTCTCTGCCCTCGGTAGCCTTGCCCAGCGTTGTGTCAGCTCCTTCATCCAGCGCTGCAACTCCGCCTTCCAGTGGAGGTTTGCCTTCTCGCTCTTATTCTAGCGTTACCTCAGGTGCGTCCCTACCGACGCAAGCGACTCGCCTTCCCCTTGCAGATGCTCATGTCCAGATACATGGTGACACACTTCAATTGGACGTTCCGCACTTCTTACCGGCTGCGCAGGAACTTCACTTCACCCGCGAGTTGGGAGTGTGCCTAGATGCTCTTCCGAATACACCGTTGAAGGTCTATTGTGATACGCTCCTTGCTTTTCTTCCAGCCGGAGCCATTACTCACCTCACCCGCCGGCCGCGGACGGTGATTGTTTATTTCACATCCGAAGAGCATGCAGACACGCTTCTAAACTTTAGTATTCACCTGGGAGATCACCACCTTGAAGCTGAACCGATCGCCAGGCGCCCTGTTCAGGTGTCCTTGCATCCGGTGCCCCCGAAATCTCGGATGCGATGATATGTACTGCACTTAGTAAGTGTGGTAAGATTGTTGGTCCTGTTATCACACATTCAGCTGCGCCCAAGGATCCTGCAAATAAGAATGTTCGTAGTTTTCGCCTGAGTGTTCGACTGATTTTTCCATCAGAGGAGCATCTCCGTAAGTTCCCACGGATCCTAAAGTCCGATGTGGGCAGCTCTGCTACAGAATTGACATGCTAACATCAGAACACTGTGCTAATTGCAAAGAACTTGGGCATTAGCGCGCTCGTTGCCCCAACAACGAGTATCCAGCTCCCACGGCTTCTGGAGTGCCTCCCGCCTCTAAGCAGCCTCCTGCTACATCTCGCTCTCGACATGCACCGTCTTCTAGTGTGCCAACTGCCCCTGGGCAGAGTTACACAAAAAGTATATCTAAAGCCTCTTGTCAACGAGCGTCTTTTGATGCTGACCTCACCTCCCACCTTCATCTTCCAGTGCTCGCCTCACCTATTACTCCTGATCACGTGGCAACATCGGGAGACCTCGCTGCTGGTTTCCCACCAGTCTTCACTGTTGGTATCTCCGAGTGTGACGGCGGCGCCGATAACTCCTCTGACTCTGCGTATGCTTCCCGAGCAACGTCGCTTCCTGGAAAACGCATTTCTGGCACTCGTACAGGTACCCGACGTAAGAAGAAGAAGAAGCAGAAAGCTGCCTCTGCGGATGGGCAACTGTTCCGTGCTACCAAATCTTCAGGAGATTTTTCTCCCTCTCCTGCGCCAACAGAAATTGAAAGGGACACTGGGGATGATGGGTCTCCGCCTTCGTTTGAGGTCTTTTCAAGTGTACTCTCCAAATGTGGTGCTCCTTCAGAACCTATCAATCTTGGAGATTACTATCAGTTTTGCACCCATACCACGAACCTGGAGTCGACGTATGACTACCTCCGAGAGCGCGAAGACATTCTTCCCGCGCTGCTCCTGCAAGCCGGATGCATTGCTAAGTACCTTCGTGGGTTTGTACATGACCCCCTGCACCACTCATGGACCCTTGGCTGCGTAAACCGATTACAACAACTCCTAAAAGTTGCTCCGTGACTCCTCCAATCAACGACTGACCACTCCATTCAAGGTCACGAAACTTAATTGCAGGGGGTTCGCTAGCCCTCTAGCGAATGCTCTTGTAATGGGAGACCTCTCGCCCCTCGGGGCCGATCTGTTACTACTGCATGAAACAAACTGCCATTCCTCCACTCTGTTTACTCGCTGGCGTGCTAGCGATTATGTGTTCCATCATGCATTTCGCTATTCATCTCATGGTGGGCTTGCTATCGGAATACATCAGCAGTTCCGATCCACCCTCACTGCACTCTCAGTGCAGAACTTATGCCGGGATTTAGTCCAGCAAGTCTCTTTCACAATTGGCGGAGCTCGATTTCACATCTTTAATGTGTATATTCCGTGCATCTCTATTCATTTATCCATCTTGTTCACCAAACTCCGCCAAGCTCTCCCAGGCAGATGCTCGCACTCATTGGGTTGTCAGATATGCTTTTTCCAGCATATCAGGCGGAGCTCCAGGCTTTGCTGAAACCTCTAGCGCAGCAAGCACTTTTACGTCTGTGTATTAAACATCTCAATCCGGAGGAATGAACCTATGATTTTCTAACATCAATGGAATCTGCACGTAAGTCTTCTACCTCGCTTCGTCATCTTCGCCTCCCCTCTGGCGAAATCACATCCGATTCGGCAGCGATTAGCTCTCACTCTCGTCAGTTCTATACCACCAAGTTCAGTGAAACTCCTCCCCCTTCTCACTCTGCTCTCCCCCATCTTCTCAATAACCTGCCTCAAGTTCCGTCTCATCTTGCTTACACCCTGTCTCTCTCACCCACATCCACGGAGGTGTCCGACACCTTCTCTTCCCTTAACCCCCATGCCGCTCCGGGTCTCGACTGCCTCTCTTTTCCTTTTTATCGGGCGTTCTTGCCTCTTCTGTTGCCTTTTCTCCTCTCCGCTTTTTCTGCTGCATTTAACTGCTCCCCCCTCCCGAGGAGTTTCACGGACGCACATGTGGTCCTATTTCCCAAGAAGGGTGACCGTCTTGACTTGGGAAATTGGAGCCCCATTTCTCTTCTCAATCAAGATTATAAACTCTATACTAAGCTTTCCCGTCGACTAAACTCTGTCCTTCCTCACATCCTTGCTGACTCTCAAAATTATACTGTTCCTGGCCGTTCTCTTTCCTCCAATGTTCAACTTCTTCGCGATCTCATTCATCTTGCCAAGGCTCATTCTGAACCTCTTGCTCTCCTTTCCTTAGACCTCCGTTCCGCTTTCGACAATATCTCACACGCCTATTTAACACAAACCCTGCTACACTTTGGCTTTCCTCCACATTTTGTCTCTGTTCTTCTCTCCCTCTACCGGGACGCCGTTTTCCATGTCAAGACGGCATCTTTTCTCACAGCACATGTTCCCTTCAAGCGGGGAGTTCGTCAGGGCTGCCCGCTTACTGGTCAACTGTTTGCGATTGCAGTCGAGCCCTTTCTACGCTCTCTGTAAACATCTCTCCTAGCACAACTTCCACCACCAGTTGCCAGCTCACGGCATCACTCAGTCATTTACTCTGCCTATGCAGATGACATTACCGTCTGCATTCGTAGCGACTCACAGTTCCAACTGCTTCGTCGTTTGTTCTCCGCATATGCTTCATGTTCTGCAGCTGAACTGAATAGGTCTAAGAGCACCGGATTGTGGTGCGGGTCGTGGTCCAATCGCATGGATGCTCCATGGGGGGCCACATGGTCATCCACTACCCAACGCTTCCTGGGTGTGCACTTAGGGCACCACAAGCTACATCCAGTGCAACTCGCACGGAACTCCATCCTCGCCTCCTCCACACAGCTGCATTCTGGTGTCGTGCGCAGTTCTGTACGTCCTACTACCAGCGGGCAAATCTCACCAGAACATACCTTCTGTCCATCTGCAAGCATTCTTGGTTTGCATCTACGACCCCGCTTTTCTGTCTCCAGGAGGTTACACGCTGCCTTAATCGAGTAATGTGGGCGGGTCATCACTGGTTTAACGTCCACAAACTCTGTGCTCCTCCCTCCTATGGTGGTGCTGGCCTACCTGATGTCCCGCTGTGCTACAAAGCAAGCCGAGTGATCAACTTCATTCACATTTTCACGGCTCCAGTGGCTTCCGCAGTTCAGGTACGTGACGTTCTTGCCTCCTTGCGTAACCCACACTTTTCCTTTCTTTCTCTAGTTCTCATGAATTGCTGTCCTTTCGCCCCCTCCAAACTCCCACCTACATATTTTGAAGCCCTCACTCACCTTCGCTCTACCCCCTCGTTCGCTCCCCTCCCTCTTCAACTCTAGAGCTTCTTTCTGAACCATCCTTAAATTCCCTTGTTCATCCCCCATCTCCCCCGCTTTTCATTCCCCTCTTGGCTTCGAGCAGGTGTAGTAACCGTAGAAGACCTCACTAACTCGGATCTATCCTGGCGCCCTTTCTCTGGCCTTCCCCTGCTCTTCTCTCGTCCCCATCCTCCCGTTTGGTCTATTACTCCCTGCTTACTGCACTTCTTTCGCTTTTCCCTGATCTTGCCTCCCCCACCGGTCTTGTCTCTGTCTTTTCTGCCCCTCTTCCGCTGCCGTTTTTCCTGCAACTCTCAGACTCGGTTCTTCCTCTCTCCTCTCTCTCCTCTAAATCTCTTTATCGTTTTCTAGTGCACCTTGCCACCCCTTCACCGCTTTCCATTCTCGAGGTTCCCCCTGCTTCTCTTCCTCTTGTCTGGGCCGCTGCCCGCTCACCCTTATCCACCCTTTTGAAATTAATATCCACTGGCTCTTTTTGCATAATCGCCTCCCTGTTCCGAATTTTCTCTTTCGCATGTCCCTTCTCTCCTCCCCTCTCTGCTCCTTCTGGGCACAAGAGGCAGACGTTTCTCACGTCTAGCTTTACTGTGCCATCCTGTTGCCTTTCCACCACCAGGCTTTCCGGATTGCCAGTCGATCTTGTTCTAAAGATCTTTTGTTCACTGCCTACAGACATCTTCTTCTGCGGGCTCATCCACCTACGCCTCTTCCGTCAGTATGTGCCTGTCTTTTCGTGCTGGTTAAACACGTTATTTACGTATACATTCAATACATTCGTTTCCTCCCTGGTCTCTTTACACCAGGCCAGCGCAGCACTTTTGTGCCATTTCCAAGATCGATTGCTTTCTCGACTCCGCCTGGAGTACCAGTCGGCTTCTTCCAGTCGTCGAGAAGCCACCTTCTATGCTACCTGGGCGCCAGTCGCTCCATGGTTTGCGGTTGATTCTGGACTGCTACACCTATCAGTACCCTAGGACATTCTACACCTCCTTTGCTGAGTTCCTTGGCACCCTGTTGCCCCTCCTCTACTCTACGACTCGTCTCCATGTATATCATGTGATCGTGTTACAGCCTGTGCTGTAATACCCAAGTTTTTGTTTTCTCGTTTTCAGTGTGCATATCATTGTGATCTTGTCCTTTGAATTGTTGTTCTTCGTGTCGTACTATGCTTTAATATATTTACATTGTTATCAGTGTGCCCTCTGATTCCGTGACCTCCCGTCACGTTTATGTACTTGGGTCTGTACCCTGTTCACCGTAAGTGATTTCTGTCTATGCACCTAGTGTATTACACTGTGTTCCTGTAGTGTGTTTTACTTTGAGATGTCATGTGGTGTACGTCTCTATATTTCTCATTTGTTATATTTGCCGCACTCACACACCTTCTTAGTGTTTAGCCATTTTCATTGCACCTGTTTGATTTTGGTACAGTTCTATACTTCCACATTGTGTACATACTACTTTCATCCCAGTGTATTTTCATGGGGTTTTTTGTGCATCCTTTGTACCTCTTGCATTTCTTGTGCTGTACCGTGCTTTCACATTGTGTTAATGCTTTGATCGTGCACGTGCAAATTTATGATAAATTCTCTCATCTGTCAGTACCCATGGCTTGTCCTGTGCTTTCACTTTTGCATATACTCATAACATCCCAGAGTGCACTCATGGTGTATCGTGTGCTTTTTACTGTACTTGTAACATTTCTTGCGCTGTATCGTGTCTTCACATTATGTACTTTATTTGGTCATCCCTGTGTACAATATGGTTCATCATGTCTTGTTAATGTACCAGTTACATCTATTGCGTCGTACAGTGCTTTCATTTTGCGTTAACTCCTCTTGTCATCCCAGTGTGAATTCTTAGTTTTGCCCTGTGATCTTACTGTTCCTTCTGCATTTTTTTTCGTGCAATCCACGCTACCGTTGAATTGTGAATGCTAATGTCATCTCAGTGTATTTTCACGCTTACTCGTGTACATTAATTACCTTCACCCCGCCTGTATTATGTTGCTTTGGTGCCCTCGTTAAATAACTTGCACAATTGTGCACGCTGTGTTTTTATCTCATGTATGTAATGTTTTACCTTCACGGCGGTGTTTGTGCTGTTCTTTTTCTAGTTGTGTACTATTGTTTTGCCTGTGTTATCGTGTAAATCATGCCCAGCCAATGTCATGTGACACGATGTGTTTCTCTCTGTCACTTCTCCTGCAATTTTTATGCAATAAGCTTTGCTTGCAGCATTTGTTATTCATCCCCATTGTCATTGCAGTGTATATACCATCATGTTTTAACAGTTTGTATTATTTCCCAGTGACACGCCCAACACTGTACGTCTCCCTCTTATGTTTTCTTATGATGAATAATAATAAAGCGATTTTGAAACCTTGCTTTATCGCTGGGTGCATTATCCTTCTGTTACCAACAAGGCTCTGTTCCATAGAATTGCAACAGAGTTGGTTGGACATAATTATCCAGAATATCGAGGTAGACGTGTTAGTTAACAGATTTGCCCACCATAACAAGTGGGATGGGACCATACCACGAAAAACACCCCTACAAGAGTACACTGCCAGCTCTGTACTTGACCGCAGGAACAGTAAACTGTGGTAAATAGCGTTGTACCCGTTTCCATTGATCTACGGTCCACGGTAAATGTTCTTTATACCACGTTAAACGACGAGTAACATTCCGAGTGGAGGTGAAAGGCTTAGGAGCAGCCGCAGAGAAGCAGGCGACCGGCGTTTGCCTGTACTCTTCGGTGTTATGTCGTCTGTCGATAGAAATCTTCTTTGCTTTAAGATAGAGAAAGCAATATTTTTGTATGACAAATCATCTGCAATATTTTTGTATGACAAATCATCTGCAATATTTTTGTATACACCAGCATCGAGCACAAAATGACACAGTACATATTTTCTTTGAAAAATGTTTTTTTTTCAAAAATGAAACGGAGATAAAAACCTCGTCGAAATCAGGTCAGTAACACCTTGATCCGACCCGTTTGACCCTCAAGCAATGGTCGACCCGTTGATCCGTAACCCATTTTCATCTCTGGATTCAAGACACATCCACAATGCGTGGCGCCGTACACTGCTTCGCTTTTATCGTGTCACTTATCTGAAATAAACTCTTACACTTGGAGCAAGAAACGCCGCCTTAGTTTTCGGATCGGAAAGTCCATTTACAAACAACTTAATGGAGCAAATCAACTAATCAGACCGCGGCACTACAAACCTTCTCTTCCTACACATTTCACTTGAAGCATTCCTTTCTCATCGTAAAAGAAACAAGCATATCACTTTTCTACACAAAGCAAATCAGCAGTGTCGGATGTTACAAACGTTTGGTTGAAAGAGCAGTGAATTAATATTAATCGGTTGTTTATGAAAACCAATTAATTAGAAAATGTTTAAATAATTAACGAGTTGAGGTGAAAAGCATTTTACTCATTGCAAACTCAGAGTACTAAAATCATAAAAACAGCAAGAAAGATGACAACGAATTGTTGGATTTAATGAGCACGTCTTTTGAATCCTTTTGGACACAAATAAAATATTTCAAATTTATTTATATTCAATGGACCCCGTTACAAAAAAAAAAATCAACTGGTTTTCTAAAATCGATAAAACGTCTAGAAATAGAAACAGTTACTTTCTCCCATTATAAGCTGAAAGGTGTGCCACGAAGATTAACGAATTGTTGCAAAACATTTCGCTTTGCTGAAGAGAGTTATCAGAGAAAAAGGCATTTTCCAATCGAACAGTTAGGAGAAAACATGATAAAAACGCACGCACCCGCAACTGAAGAATTTTGAATAATGGAAAAGCAAAAGATATGCGAAAATTATTCTTCATAGCAAAAGTTATGTTGATTAAAAAGTAATTTTTCTAATGCATCTCCAGGAAGCAGAGATAGCGTGTAAAGGTTTGGACATTTACGTCCTCTGGCGGGAACACTGTGCATTATTTAAATTTCACTCATTGCAAACTCAGAGTATCGAAATCATAAAAACAACGAGAAAGATTATAGCGAATTTTTGGGTTTAATGATCACGTCTTTTGAATTCTTTTGGACACGACAAAAAAATTTCAAATTTATTTTTATTCAATGGAACCCGTTACAAAAAAAATCAACGGGTTTTCTAAAATCGATAAAACGTCTAGAAATAGAAACATTTACCTTCTTCCATTATAAGCTGAAAGTTATGCCACGAAGATTAACAAATTGTTGCAAAACATTTCGCTTTGCTGGAGAGCGTTATCAAAGAAAAAGGCAATTTCCAATCGAACAGTTAGGAGAAAAGGTATAGGGGAAAACATGATATAAACGTACGCCCCCGAGCTGAAGAATTTTGAATAATGGAAAAGCAAAAAATATGCGAAAAGTATTCTTCATAGGAAAAGCTATGTTGAGTGATAAGTAATTTTTCTGATACATCGCCAGGAAGCAGAGATAGCGAGAAAAGGTTTCGACATTTACGTCCTCTGGCGGGAACACTGTGCATTATTTAAAGAATATAATGTTCCCCATCTTTAGTGTAGTGAATGGTATACGGCTTAAAAAAATCCGTAGGATTTTGTGGAGTACTACAGAGGTGAAACATGTGTCAAAAAGACAAATCTTCAGCGATACATTACTTTGGCGTGATTTAGTCGGTTAGAACAACTGGCTTCGGAGCGAGAAGACGCGATTTCGATAAATTTGTGTTATCACATTGGAGCCCGATTGTTGAAAATGCCTCTACTGGTCACTGGCTTCTTGGAAAAATGTGTGATGTTTGTTCTACACATCGTCTGAATTAACGAAAATTCCTTCTTTGCTTCAAAGAAAAGATTAAGAGGGAGATGATATGACGCATTACCGAGGTGAAGCACGTGTCAAGACGACAAATGTGCAGCGATAAATTCCGTCGGTGCAGTTTAGAGGTTTAGAACAACAGGCTCCACAGCCGAAGGCGTGAACTCGAATCCGTCACAGACAAATTGTGTTAGTACAGTTTATCAAAGCGGAAATATAGTTGAAAACAGAAATGTATACAAACAGCACCTAATTCCACAACTCTGAACAACAATTTTTTCCCCATAAGGTAAATACACTACTGGCCACCCAAAATGCAACACGAAGAAGGACACGAGATAGCAAAGCCAGATTTACTGGACACATAACAACAGATACAAAGATGAAACGATTCAGCTTACAGGCCCGTGCGACTTGCGGAACACGCAGACCTCAATAGTTCGTGTGGTCCTCATGGCTGGCAATAACGGCCGCTACACGCCGCGGCATCGAACGAAAGAGGCTTTGGATGTGGGCTTGGGGTATGTCTGTCCAGGCAGCTACCACACGTTGCCACAGTTCATCAGGCATAGCAGCGGGTGGTGCTTGCCGGTCAATTCGGTTGCCGATCAGCGACCAGACGTGTTCGACGGACGACATATCGGGAGAACAGGCTGGCCACGGCAGCAGTAACATCTGGTGGACCGTGAAGATTTGTTGCACGATGCGTGCCACGTGCGGGCGCGCATTGTCCTGTTGAAACATGGCCGCTGGAAGGACCTGCAGGTAAGGGAGGACTACAGTCTCAAAAACGTCGTCGATGTAGCGGTGGCTGCAGAGGAGTGCTGGTGTCATATCCAATTGCGCCCCAAACCATAACTCCAGGCGACAGACCGGTATGGTGATGCATAATACAGGCGTCATACAGTCTCTCGCCTCGGCGCAGCCACACGCTGATTCGACCATCGTGGTGTTGCAGGCAGAAGCGAGATTCGTCGAACAAGACAATGTCGTGCTATTCCGTAGTCCAGGTGAGGCGTTCAACGGCCCTCTGCTGCCGCACTCGCCGGTGGTTTAACGTCAATGCTAATCGGAGCAATGGGCGCCGTGGGACAAGTCCCCGCTCCTGGACGACGACGTTGAACGGTACGTACTGACACAGGTTGTTACGCGACACACCATAATTCTTGCGCTAACGTTCGTGATGTGGCGGTGCGAGCCGTCAATGCCCGCCGCACAACATGCTGGTCCTCTCGTTCGGTGGTGTGCCGCGGCTGCTGCAATCGCGCACGTCGGTTTGTCCGTCCCTCCTGCACCCACCGAATGCATACTCGCGTCACTGTGGCTGGATGTCGTCCCACGCGTGCGCCGATGTCTCGGTACGGTAAACCGTTGTCGCGATAAGCCACTATTTGTCCTCTGTCGAACTCCGAAACGTGCTGGATTGACTGCCGTATTCGGAGACGAGGCATCAGGAAGCTTACCACGCACAGGTCCTGCAGCACAACACACTTCCACTACTTACACCTCGCCTTCTGTGCACCCTTCTTATAGTGCTTCTCGGTGGCGTGCCGGGCGCACATGATTTGCATGTCCTCTCGCGGGTGACGCATGCTGCGAATTTCAGGCCAATCGGATGCTTCCTTCTTGGTGTTGCATTTTGGGTGGCCAGCAGTGTAGTAATCGGTCTTGAAAAATTCTTAGTTTGTAAATCGAACTTTTAGAAGCAGAGACATCAACAAAAATGCTTCCACGGAAGGGAGAGAGCCGGTGCAGTAAGAAACAAACAAAATGCATGCCTCACTGGCATTCGAACCTAGATCCATCTCGTAAAAATGGTCAGAACCCAGAGCTTAGACCCATCGGGGTGGTCATCGGGAATCTTACCATCACACGGACAGTTTTACGAGAGGCTTCATCATAGGGATACATACGGATGATTGGTCCCTAAGAAACATTGCGGCGGAGACGCACCGGGATAGGACAACAATCCAACAAGTGTGATGACAATGTTAGGAGGAGGAAAATGCCAATTCCTGTAGTGAGACTGGTGCACCAAAATGGAAGTCCAATCCCCGTATTGACGCTCGTTGCCCTGGCAGACGACTTGTGATCTCTGCCTGAACATGCATTGGGAACGCAAGATAACGACGAATGGTGAACAATACCTCAGAACACTATTCGTGGTTTTTCCACTTGAAGCCACACCGTACAGCCGAATTTATAGCACAGAATGGCTGTAATAGCACCCACTGACCCATGCTACATTATACTGTATCCTCGAACATGACATTCACACAATCCCTCAGAAATTAAATAGCTTCTTTTCCGCCTACACTACTATTTGTGAAAATTGCAACGTCATGAATGACTGCCCTGGTATTAGCTTGAAGCCTAGAGTGGCCACCGTGGTGTAAGTCTAACGTGCTCTGCTAGATATCGAGAGATCCGTGGATTCAATTCCCCGGAGGTGACCGAATAACAATTTTTCGGTTGCTATGTGTTTCTGGAACGTGAAAAGATCGATGTATTTGTTTGTTTACTGATGCCACGTATTTGGAGGATTTTCACTTTGGATCTCGCCCTTTGGATTTAACTGCTATAATTAATTTATAGCCAGTGCCGTTAATGCCCACCAGATGGAGACGTCTCAGTAGCTGAGCCCATCTTACGGATCTATGATGTCAGAAGCTGACTTAAAAACACACATAGCACCGTGGATTGTTGGCCACCGTGATGTAAGGCTAACGCGCTTGTCTAGATATCAAGATATCTATGGGTTCCATTCCCCGGCGGTGACCGAATAACAATTTTTCGATTGCTATGTGTTTCTGGAACGTGGAAAGAGCGATGTATTTGTTTACCTTCAGGATAGTTAATACAATACTGTTTGCGACATCCGAATTACTGAAATATCAGTGAAAATGCACATGAGGTTTCTCAACAGCGCCATCTGAACTGTCCCGTCTTGGGTATAAAAAGCTAGCTCAAACGAGATGTTGCAATCCGTGAAGAACCGACATTGAGTCGAAAGGGTGGTTTCTTGTGTTTCACTATGCCCCGTCGCCGAAGAAGTTCGCAATATGAACATCTGACGGATTTTGAGATAAGAACGATTGTTGGGATGAGAGGAGCTGGATTTTCTTTCCGAAAAGTGACCAGTCCTACTGAAACGAACACCGGTACAGTGACGCGAACAGAAATCCTGGAAATGGACCGCAAAATCGCGCAAAAAAATGGACCGCAAATCAGTGGACAGATGGGGCTCGGAATCACAGAAATCCTGGAAATGGACCGCAAAATCGCACGGCTGCACGGAATGACTGACACATTTACCGAACGGCAGTGGCCAATACCACAGCAACATCCACAGTGTTAGCGCAGCAGTGGAGGGCTGTGACGAGCCAGGCTTTGTGCGAAAGCACAATTTCACGTCGTCTGCTTTACAGAGGACTGCATATTCCTTCGATTCTCAACCACAGAAGACTCAGGCTGCAATGGGGTATCGAAGACAGACATTGCGGCACTCTTTGGCAACAGGACGTGTTTTCTGACGAATCACAATTCAAATTGATGCACCATGATGGTCCCGTACGTGTTCGTAGACACCGTGCAACGTCGTACCGGCCCAACGTCCAGCGTTACGGTTTGGTGCTCCATTGGATTCAATTCGCGATTTCGCCTGATACATTGGAGGGAACCCTCAGAAGCCAGCGATACATCATTGATGTTTTACTGGCAAAGATGCCTTTCCCTCAGAGTTAGTTGTCTTGGCGTTATGTACCAGCTGGATAATGCTCGGCCTCATGTAGCCCGGAATGTCCTATACGTCTTCCATGTACGGCAGATTCCGCTTCTTCCTTCCCTGGCCTGCACCTTCGCCAGATATTTCCCGGATAGAACCTGTTTGGGACATGTTAGCTAAGCGACTGGCCCGTCAAGCGCCTTCGCCTATCACCACAAATTAAGTCTGGTCTCGTATTGGAGCAGCCTGGAAGGACGATACAGACTGGTCTCGTATTGGAGCAGCCCCAGGACGATGTAGACATAAAATAGCATTTTTATGTCTTCTGTTGCTTTGAAAAAGCCTCCAAGTGGAGTGCGAAAGCTTGGCGAATCTCTGTGATTATTACATAATAAGAACTAAACGGATTCAATACGCTATATGCGTTTCTTGAGTTTTCATATTATGGTGTATTAAAAATAACGGTATCAAAAACCTCTTCCATTCAATGCCACGCCGTGTAGATATTGTTACTGTTGCTCGAGATAGCTTCACACGATACTGAGTTTTGATGCAAAAACATATTGTATAGCTCTATAAGTGTAATTAGTTATCTCCTGTAACATGAAGAATCTGAGATATAAATTTCATTTGAAGAGCGCGATTCATTCTTGGTGGGGTTTTTTTGTTTATTTTATTGGAGGTTTAACGACCACTGTGAGCAACTCAATGAGCTATAAGCAGCCGTCCGTCCCTAATTTAGGGCCACTGTTTCCAGGGAAGGCATAGAGCCAGCGCCGTAAGACAAACACAACATCCATGCCTCACCGAAATTTGAACCCGGACCCATCTCAGACGATTGGTCAGTAGCCATCGCTTAAACAACTGCGCCACCGGGGCCGGGTGGCTTCTCGGTGTTGCAATTTTCACAAACGGTAGTGTACTGAAGTTGTCTACACGTGTGGTACGTTTCGTTTCATTTTGTGCATATTACTTCATGGTGCAGAATTCAAGAAGCAATGTTTCGAGTGCGTTATTCACAGGCCACAAATTCTGAAGCCCCCATCAGCTTCCAGGTTCTATTATATCGTACATTTAGAAACTACCACCCATTTTTAGCACGTCTTTTGTAAAAAAAGATCGTGCTTATGTTATAGGTTTGTCCGTCCGTCCGTCTGTAGACACGATATCTCTGCAACTATTAGTCCGATTTGAAAAATTATTTTTGCATTGGAAACTTCAAATATGCGAATGGCGATCCTCCATTTCGTTTTTTTTTTTTTTTACGATGTACAATTTTGCCGCTACAGGGCGTAAATGCAGATGATGTCGAATTTAAAAATACGTTTTATTAGGTATATTTGCTTCTAAGCCGCCCCGGTGGCGCAGTGGTCTAAGGCGTTGGCCTCTGATCATTCGTCCGAAGGGGTCCTGGTTCGAATCCCGGTGAGGCATGGATGTTGTGTTTGTCTTACGGCACTGGCTCTCTCCCTTCCCTGGAACCAGTGACCCTAAATTAGGGACGGGCGACTGCTTATAGCAAATTGAGTTGCTCACGGTGGTCGTTAAACATCCAATCAAAAAAAAAAAAAAATATTTGCTTCTAAACAACCGATTGAAAAAATCCTTTTATCTTTCGATTCCATTTATGTCGAAGAGTATTTTAGATATACACTGCTGGACAATTGCTAAGGACGGATCATAAACGGCTATATAGCGCATAAAAAAGTAACTGTGGTTGGATGCCAAGTGAAATAAAATAATGTCAGAATGCCAGGACATTACAAGAAAGACAATTTATTGTGCTCTGAAATCCAGAAGGCTTTGGAACGTGTTCAAAGGACAAACAGGCCATTTTGTGCAGAATACGTAAACGTGAAAATAATGCAATTACCGTCCGCAGGCGTTACGGCGTAAGATGTCAATACGGGATATGGCCACCATGGAGGGCGATGCAAGATTCCACACTTCGTGTCATGCTTTGCACAACATTATCAAGCAGCTGTTGGGGTAATTTATCCCATTCCTCTGTCAGTGAAAGGATGAGGGTGTCCTTTTTTATTGGAGGGCATTGGCGACCAGCAAGACTCCTCCCCAAAGCATCCCACACATTTTCAATGGGATTCAGATCTGGAGAACGTGCTGGCCATACCAGGCGTTGAATATCCTCGCTCTCAAGAAACTACTGGACAGCGACTGTTCGATGACATGTTGCGTTGTCGTCCATGAAAATGAATCTATCACCGACAGCACCACGGAACATGCGAACATGAGGTAGCAGAACATCATTAATGTATCGCTGGCCTGTCATAGTCCCAGTTGGAAGCACATATAGGGACGTACGGCCATTGATCATGATGCCAGCCCATACCATCACACCACATGTCGGATATCGGTCCCTTTCCTGTATGTTTGCTGGACAATATGCAGTACCACTATCACGCCAGATCAGTTGTCGTCGACAATCAGACGATAGACTGTATCTACTCTCATCTGAGAAGAGGACAGCAGACCAGTCGTTATCAGTCCAAATGCGATGTTGATGGCACCATTGCAAACGGGCGGTACGGTGACGTCTGGACAATATGATGCACACAACAGGACGGAGGGCGTACAGTCCTCCTTCATGCAAATGTCTGGCGACAGTTTTTCGGGAGATCCGCTTGCCAGTAGCAGCCATAAACTGATTTGCTACCTCCTAGCTGTGCTGCGCAGGTGTCTTTTTGTTGATAGCGCTATGTACCGATTTTCTGCAGGTGTCGTACTGCGAACACGACCTCCCCCGTGACGTTTGCTACACTCTCGATTTGTTTGAAATTATTTCCAAAGCCTTGAAACAACCCTGTGGCTGACGTCGAACTCCCTGGCAACATCTGTTATTTTTTGCCCTTCTTCAATCTTGCCAATAATACGGCCACGCGTAAATTCATCTAGGTGATGTCAGGAAGACATACTGAAAATTGCAAGTTCGTCAATTGATTCTTTCCCTTTCAACTTTGCGTTTGAACAACAACGGTCAATACGCGTCAAATCCTTTATATCTCTTATCAGCGCTATGACGTCACGAACAAGATCGGCAATCCAAAATTTGCATACGCACAACACGTCTTACTGTATCCCGTACTAATGCTAATTTCCACATTTTCCTGCCTTCCATTTCATGGTTGCTATCGTTGCTATTGTCATCCGTCCTTAGCAATTGTCCGGCAGTGTAGTTATTTGTTCAAATTAAACACAGATTTTCCGTTAGGGTGCGTAAAATTAAATTACATTTTCCCCGATAACTCTTCTTCTAAAACTCCGATTTGAAAAATATTTTCTTCAGAGAATACACTTCATCATGGAAAATCTTTTGCATATAATTTAAAATGTTTGGTAAAAAATACTTTGGCCATAAGGGGGCGTAAGGGTTAATTTTTGTTTCTGGTGTATTTGCCATAAAATCTGAGCTTCTAAAATATCGATTGAAAAAATTCTTTCGTGAACTGATGCCACTCACGTCGATAAACATTTTCGCAATATTTTCATCTTAAAATATTCCATGGTTTCTCCGCCAGGGGGCGTAGATGCATATCTTATTTTTGTCAATATCTCTACTTCTAGGAGTCCATTTGAAAAATTCCTTCTTTGTTAGCACGTCTTTTGAAAAAAAGATCGTGCTTATGTTACCGGTTTGTCCGTCCGTCCGTCCGTCAGTATACACGATATCTCTGCAACTATTTGCCCGATTTGAAAAAAATATTTTTGCATTGGGAAGCTTGAAATATGCGAATGATGATCTTTTATTTCGTTTTTTCTTTGTACGATGTACAATTTCGCCGCTAGAGGGCGTAAATGCAGATGACGTCGAATTCAAAAATACGTTTTATTCCACATATTTGCTTCTAAACATCCGATTGAAAAAAATATTTTATCATTCGATTTCATTTATGTCGAAGAGTATTTTAGATATAGTTACTTTTTCAAATTACGCATAGATTTTCCGCTAGGGTAAAAGTAAATTACATTTTTCCAGATAACTCTTCTTCTAAAACTCCGATTTGAAAAATATTTTCTTCAGAGGATACACTTCTTAATGCAAAATCTTTTGCATTTAATTTAAAATGTTTGGTAAAAAATACTTTGGCCACCAGGGTGCGTAAGTGTTAATTTTTGCTTCTGATGTATTTTCCATAAAATCTGAGCTTCTAAAATATCGATTGAAAAAAATATTTCGTGGGCTGAAGCCACTCACATCGATAAACCTTTTCGGAATATTTTCTTTTTTAAATATTTCACAGTTTCTCCACCAGGGGGCGTAGATATATATCTTATTTTGTTCAATATCTCTATTTCTAGGAATCCGATTTGAAAAATTCCTTCTTTGTTGGATAGTGTTTTCAGTGAGACATGTTTTTCATGTAATTTAAAAATTTTCAGGTAATTCATAGACTTTCCGCTAGGGGCGTTGAGGTAAATTGCGTTTCGCCCTATATATCTGCGTCTAAATCTCCGATTTGATAAATTTCTTCTGCACCGGATACAGCTCCAGATGGAAAATCATTTGCACATAATTTCTAATTTTTGTAAAAATGGTTTGGCCACCAGGGGCCGTAAGTCTTAATTTCCGTGTCTGATGTATTTGCAGCAAAATCTGATCTTCTAAATTCTCCATTGAAAAAAAGTCGTTTGTTGGCCGATACTACTCATGTCGACAAATGTTTTAGGTACATTTTCTTCTTGAAATAATGCATGGTTTCTACGACATGAGGCGTAGATGAATATCTTATTTTTGTCAATATCTCTACTTCTAGAAGTCCGATTTGAAAAATTCCTACTTTGTTGGATGGTGTTTCCGACGCGAAATGTTTTTCCTATAAATTCAAAACTTTCAAGTAAATCATAGACTTTCTGCTAGGGGACACAAAGGTAAATTGCGCTTTCTGCGTTATGTGTGTTTCTAAAACTCGATTTGAAAAATGATTTCTGTATCGCATACAAGACCTGATAGAAAATATTTTTAATATAATTTCTAATGTTTGGTAAAGAATGGTTTGGCCACCAGAGGGCATAAGTGTTAATTCCTGCTTCTGATGTATTTGTAGCAAATTCTGGGTTGTTGAAAACTCGACTAATTTTTTTTTCTTGGACCGATACCGCTCATATTTAAAACTTTTTTGAGAATATTTTCTTCTTAAAATAATGCATGGTTGTCCCACCAGGGGACGTAAATTCACATCTTATTTTTGTCTATATCACTGTTTCTATGAGTCGGATATGAAAAATTCTTTCTGTGTTGGAGAGCGTTTCCGGTGCGAAATGTTTCTCATATAAATTCATGTTTTTCTTAACGCAAAAGTCTACAACCAGAGGGCGTAAGCTCACGATTCCGTTTACAGCAATATCTGAGAGATTAAAAACCCGATTGAAAAACTCCATTCTTCCGTCAGATACTATTGCTTTCCATACCGGTTCCATTGACTTTGAATAGCTTTGATAAATTTAATTTGCGTCGGAACGTATTCAAAAGACGTGCTTATTACACCCGAAAATTCGGTCTCATCTTTCTTATTTATTATTCTACTGTATGAGTATTTTTGTTCACATACAGTAATTCTGAAAGACACTTGAGCAAGGAAAGAAGAATGATATGACTAAATAACTAAACTGAAGATACCATTCCAGAAATTCCACGATGTGATTTGCTGGTAAGTTTTTATTTCGGTAGGTTACTCAACGAAAAGAAAGTTTTAATTATCACCAGAGAACTTGCTACATTGTTTTATGGCGAAAGGTGCCTTCATCATTATTACCTATTAATTTTTCTTAAAGCTCTACTCCAACTCTGAGTAGACTGTGCGAAAAATCCCTTATGTAAGGCATTAAGGAAATCATTCGCTCGTTACTCTTTGATTAACCTCGAGTCTTATCGTAGCTTAGGAAAATGCTGCAAAATTATTCTGCCGGGGGAAACTCAATTATTAATACTCTAACACAAGCGGCCTTTCACATTCGTCAATTGATTTAATTTGTTCTCCATAAAACCAAACACATTTACGTGGACGGTATTTCAAGAGTTATACTTTCACGTGCTGCCTGTTAATCTGCCAAACCAAAATGCGTTTAGAAGGACACGTTTTCTAAAAGACAAGCTTGAAACCGGAGAAGTTTTGCAATTTTATACAAAGACGGGGATTCTTACCGAAGTACGCACTGTATTATACACTACTGCTTGTGAAAATTGCAACACCAAAAAAGAATCGCGCTGCTCAAATGAAATTTACATATATCACAGATTCCTCATTCATAATCATATAATATACTATAACTTAATAATTTTTAATGTGCTAGATTGGTGTCCTGCTATGTCTAAACACATGACTAAGGAAATGTTGAACTAAAAGAGAATACGATGCAAAAGTTGCACGGGATTAAGGTTTTACGGCCAGACGAAACATATACAGAAATCAAACTTACGATAACCGGTTTACTGATGCAGCAATTTTTGATGAAATCCAACATATAGCATTGCGAGTTTTACACTTCACATATAATGCCTTAATTATCTGTTGTGTAATCTATCTTAACAACGATCGAAGATCTCCACACACACACACACACAAAGCAACTGCTGTATCGTCCTTATTAACTAACTTTCTTATCACATTCATACGTTACTCTCACTGACCTCGAAAGTGTTACCAACCTCATTCATGTGAGAGAGAAGATATCACGTTAAGCTTGGAAAGTGCAAAAGAGAAGAAACACAAATTTACATAGGAAAATGAACTAAAGATGAAAGTTAAATTAGAATATGTACGTCACAATACACATTTACCAAATCTTGCCAAACTGCACATATCCATATGCACACCACAAACTACATGAATTATCTGCTTAAAGTGTTTCTGGTATTTCTCTACCATAGAGATTTCCCATATCAACACTCTGCATTTTTACACATTATTTGTGTGACATTCACAAATTTGGACTTTCAAAATGTCACTATTCCCAGGTTCACACTATTGTATTTCTTTTTTTATTCAGTTTAATTCCAACACTCTTTACACCATTCAAATTTAAATAACAATTAAAATTCATTCTTTATGTATAAATAAAATGCCCGATATTGTTTTCACGTTTTCAAAAAATTTCGCTCGATGAACCAGTTGTTCGAATTACGACAGCGTTGAGTTGGGAATTTCTGACGATGTACACGAAGTTGATACGAAAAGCGTCGAGAAGTTCAGCAGTTTGGATTATCGGATGATTACAAATCAGGATGGTTTTTTTTGGAAGTCTTGACAACTGAAATTGGGAATAATAAAGGTTGCATTTTCTAAACATTTTTTTTTAAACTATATATTTAAAGGAAGTTTCTTGCGAAGTGTTTAGAACTTGACATTTTTATTGGGTGAATTAATGAACTGGTTCATCGAGCGAAACTGTTTGAAAACGTGAAAATAATATCGGGCATTTTATGTATATAGATATATAAAAATGAATTTTAATTGTTATTTAAATTTAAATCGTGTAAATAGTGTTAGAATTAAACTGAATAAAATTGGAAATACAATAGTGTGAACCTGGGAGTAGTGGCATTTTGAGAGTTCAAATTTGTGAAATTTCTCACCAATAATGTGTAAAAAAGCAGAGTGTGTATATGGGAAATCTCTCTGGTAGAAAAATACAAGAAACACTTTAATCAGATAATTCATACAGATTCCTCATGTTACAGGAGATAACTGATTACATTTTAAGAGCTGTACAAGATTTTTTCGCATCAAAACTCTGTATCATATGAAGTCACCTCGAGCAAAAATAACACCCTCCACACGGCGTGGCATTGTTATCGTCATGGGAAATAGCCTGCTAGGCTGCTTCTATGCGAGCCCAGAGTTGATTTACACTCTATTGACAAAAGTCACCAGACACCTAGAAGAGAAACACAACATAACATTTACTGACATACATTAATACGGTGTCGGTCCACCTTTGGCCTAAGTCACGTTTTTCTGAGCTCCGTGTTGTGTGCCTATTTAGTGTGTTTTATCGTGTGGTTCGTCATTTTCCTTTCGTGTTCCTTCAAGCTGAAGGTTCGTGCTTGTTTTGATACATCTCCCAAGTTGGTGAGTAGTTTATTTTTTCTGTTATCATCATTTGAATTGTCGACCAAGCTGGTCGATTTCTCAGGTAGCCCTCGTCATTAACAATGGCGGCGGCTGCTGCTGATAAGAGCGATGTCCACGCCCATATCAGCGAGGCATTTCCTGCCGCCTCCTCCTCCTCCTCGACACGAGACCAATCTCCTCCAATGCTTGTAGGTGACGTCACCCAACCACTAGAAGTGGAAAGTGACTCCTCAACTACAGCTCAAGCTTCTTGCCCTGCTTCGACCAGTGACGTCAGTGCAGCGCAACCCTCTGTTGCTTTAAGTGAAGACATGGATGTGTCTGACAGCGCTGCTAATTTACCCTCTACTTCAACTCAGTTCAAACAGCCGGTTGCGTTGCAGCCCTCACGCTCGAGTCCTACTCCTAGGGCATACTCTGCCGCTCTTACTGGAACAAAAGCTCCTTCCAAGTTTGTTGCAGAAGTCTTACCAGACTCGTACGTCATTGTTGATGGCCTTACTGCCACCATAGATATTCCTGAAGATTCCCCAGCGGGAAAACAATTCTATTCTAGAATGGACTTCGGAGTGTGTTTTGATGCGCTCCCAAACACAAAGTTGAAAGAATATAGTATGGCTCTCAAGCAGATACTTCCAGCTGGAGCAGTTATTACGCCCATGGCTCGAAAACCTTGAGCTGTATTGGTGTACTTTGCTCTTAAAGAGCATGCGGATCTTGTCTTGACAGAAGGTTTGTCCCTCAAAGACGTCCATCTTCTACCAGAACCTGTCTCTCAGCGTCCCATCCAGGTTACATTTCATGCGGTCCCACCTGAGGTATCAGACGTTGCGCTGTGCACTGTACTCAGTAAGTTCGGCCGAGTTGTTGGGCCCGTTACTATTCCTTCAGCTGCGCCGAGCGATCCAGACGATAAATCCATAGGGGGATTTCGTCGAAGTGCAAGAGTGATCTTTCCATCTGATGAACACTTGCTCGCCTGCCCAAAGGTGCTCAACGTTCGTTGTGGACAGCAACGTAGGAGAATTGAAGTGACTACCTCCCTCCATTGCACTTTTTGCCACGGAGAGAATCATCTACATGTGCATTGCCCACATCTAGCATCACAAGCTCCTAATAATTATCCTACAACTATATTCTCACGATGGCGCCAGTGGAACTACACATATCACCACGCCTACCAACTATCATCCCATAGTGGTCTAGCTATAGGTATCCGCCATACTTTCAACTCCATAATCACCTCCTTTTCGGTTCGAAACTTATGTCGAGACCTATTACAGTGTGCATCATTCACCATAGCTTCCACATCTTATCATATATTTAATATTTATATTCCAAGCTCTTCAACCCACTTGACAATACTTTTTACTCGCCTTCGTCGTGCCTTGTCTCGCATTCCTCCCATAGATCACGTTTTAATTGGAGGGGATTTCAATTGCACTCTGAATCCTACCCTGGACCGATCTCCTTCCACCAGAGAACGCCGTGTTAACTTGGTGAATCTTCTTCAGTCAGTGGTCTCCGACAACTCATTCATTGATGTTCACCGTCACTTCCATCCTTCATCGACTGTACATACTTGGCGCTCGCAACATAATCAAAATCCGTACACAGCTCGCCTTGACAGATACTACGCCTCATCTACTCTGCTTACAGCTGTGACAGAATCTATTATCACTCCTAGAGCTTCTTCTGACCATTGTGCCATCGTTCTTATTATTCAAGCAGTTCCAGCACAACCCCGTACAATTCGTCCATGGACTCTTGACGACACTCTTCTTACAGATCCAGACGTCTGTACTTCAGTACGCTCCTTCCTTGAGGACAAACGAACTCAACTTCAATCAGCTCCTTGTGGTCTGACTTTTTGGTTGGACATTAAACAGCAACTCGTTCTCCACGTTCGCAAACTTTCTTTTAAAGCAAAAACGCTTCAAAACATGCGTCTCAACCATGTCCGTTCCATGCTCTCCATCCTAAGCCTAAGTGATCCTCTCTTCTGCCACTATCAAGAAGAACTGCGATCAATCCTCCTTCCTCTGGCTCAACAAGCTCTACGACGTCTCCGGCTACAACATCTATCGCCAGACGCATCCAATTACGATTTCCTTACATCCATGGAAAAAACACGAACAGCATCGAATTCACTTCGGCACCTTCGCCTCGCATCTGGAGAGGTGTCTGATGATCCACTCACTCTATGTTCCCAGGTCCGAAAGTTCTATACAGAGAAGTTCTGTGAATCTCCTCCGCCATCCTCTTCAGCTTTGGCATCACTTCTTTCTAACCTACCACAAGTTCCTCCCCATCTTGCCTCTTCCCTCCTCCTTCCTCCCACGTTCTCTGAACTATCCTCTACGTTTTCTTCTTTAAACTCTAGGGCCGCGCCGGGTCCGGACGGCCTCACTTTCCTCTTCTATAAAACCTTTCTACCTCTTCTTCTACCATTTCTCTTTTCTGCACTCTCTGCTGCTTTCAATCACTCCCCTCTACCAAGGCGATTCACAGTAGCATATGTTGTTCTATTGCCTAAGAAAGGTGATCTCCTTGACCTGGGGAATTGGCGCCCTATCTCCCTCTTAAATCTAGATTATAAACTTTATACTAAACTTCTTTCCCAACGCCTTAACCCCACTCTCACTCACATTCTCTCCCCAAATCAAACTTACACAGTTCCCGGCCGTTCACTTTCTCATAACATCCATCTACTAAATGATCTAATCCCTCTTGCCCGATCTCGCTCTGAACCCATCGCCCTTCTCTCTCTTGACCAACAATCCGCTTTTGATAATATCTCACATTCCTATCTATCGGCTACACTCCTTCACTTCGGTTTTCCTCCTTCCTTCGTCTCTCTTCTTTTCTCACTCTATCAAGACGCCGTTCTCCAGGTCAAGCTGCCCACCTTTCTCACAGCGCCTATTCCCTTCCCCCGGGGAGTGCGGCAGGGTTGCCCACTCTCCGGACAACTCTTTGCAATCGCAATTGAACCCTTCCTCCGCTCTGTACACCAATCCTTTAAAGCAGTTCTGCCACCGCTCTCTGCCTGCACAAGACATCATGCCACTACCTCTGTTGCATACGCAGATGATGTCACCATCTGCATCCGTCATGACTCACAGTTTCCGTGTCTCCAACGTCTATTCGCAGCTTATGCCTCATGCTCCGGTGCAGCGCTCAACTCATCTAAAAGCACTGGTTTATGGTGCGGCTCATGGGCACATCGTGTAGACACCCCTTGGGGAGCAAGCTGGTCGTCCATCTCGCAGCGCTTCCTTGGAGTTCATCTTGGTTCCTTGCAAGCTGCCCCCTCTACACGTGGAATGCTATCCACCCACGCTTGCTCAGGTCAACTGCCTCCTGGAGGAGAGCCCAGTTCTGCTCATCATTCTTCCAGAGAGCTCGCCTCTCTCGAACTTACCTGATTTCCTTGTGCACACACTCTTGGCTTGGTGTCAAGTCTCTACAACTCCGCCTTCATGAAATTACCCGATGTCTTACTTCTCTGATATGGACCTGCCACCACTGGGTCAGTGTCACAAAGCTTTGCCTCCTCCGGATCACGGCGGCATCGGACTCCTTGATACACAGGAGCACTACAAGGCCGTCAGAATTACTACTTTTCTCCGTCTCTTCACGTCGCCAGTACCAGATGCCGTTTTAGCTAGGGACGTCATCGCCTCCCCGAGCAACCTTAACTTTTCTTTTCTCTCCTTGTTGCTCATGGACCACCGACCCCTCACCCTCATTCGACTTCCCCCTGTTTACCGTGAAACTCTGACTTTCCTTCGTTCTCTCCCTCTCTCTCGTTCTCCACGTGATTCCACAACTGAGCTCCTTGCTGAACCCCTCTTTTATTCTTCGATTATTCACCTCTCTCATCTTCCGTACTTTGCCTATCCTACCTGGCTCCGAGCAGGTGTGGTAACAGTTAAAGATCTCACTAACCCTGACCTTTCTTGGCGACCCTTCGCCAGCCTCCCTCCCTCTCTTCTCCTCTCCTCCTCCTCTCGTGACATCTACGACTCTATTCTTTCATCTATCATTTCTCAATTTCCTCATCTTGCTTCCCACTCAGGTCTTTCCTTTGTTCCTTCTGCTTCTCTCCCATTTCCTCTTTTCTTGCTTACTTCTGGCTCAGCTCATACCATTTCTTCTCTCTCGGTGTCAGCTCTTTATCGGTTCCTCTCTATGTCCCATTCTTCTCCTCCTCTCCCCATTCCTGATGTTCCCCCTGCTGCCACTGCTACGGTGTGGTCAGCCGCCCTGTCTCCTCTTTCTGCTCCTCTAGAAATTAATACCCATTGGCTTTTCCTCCATCGCCGCCTTCCTGTTCCCTCCGTTCTTTTCCGAATGTCTCTTCTCGATTCCCCTCTTTGCCCTTTCTGTGCTCGGGAGGCTGATGTCTCCCATGTCTATCAACACTGTGTTATATTACTCCCAATGCTGAACTTGGCATTTACTATCGCCCAAGGTTCCATTACAGCAGATCTTACATTTGATGCATATCGGACTCTTCTGCTACAGAACTATCCCCCAGTCAAGCTCCCATCAGTCTGTGCCTATATTTTTATTTTAGCGAAGCATGTAATCTACGTGTTTCATCAACGCTGCAGATATTTGACTACTCCTCTGACTGTACATGAAGCTTCTACGGCATTATTATGCCATTTCCGCGACCGTCTGACATCTCGACTTCGGCTAGAGTTTTCTGTTGCAGTTACTCAGCGTCGGGAGAGCCAGTTCCTTGCCACCTGGTCACCGGCTGCCTCATGGTTTACCAGCTCGCCAGCGTCATTGTACCTGACGGTCGGCAGATTTGGTATTTGACCTTTTTGAATCAGAAATGCATATGTAAATATCAACAATTTGTTTTCAAGATCTTTGCACAGCTTGGAAATTTACCGCATGGGTTTTTTATAAAGGGCTGTACATGTTTACACAGCAAATTGTTTTTTGTGACACTCATTTTGTATTTTTTTTCTTACATTGACGTTCCAGTTAGTTCGTCTTTAGTTTACATTATGAGTATCAATATTGCAGTTAGTCATTAGCATAGTGCTGTATAAACATAGAAATTGTTTCTGCAGTGTAGTTTTTTGTAATTTTGTTCTATTTTGTTTCCCGAACATGTTTGCACTGTGCTGTATAATTGTACATAGTTTTGAAAATATTGCGGAACAAGTAATCCATCTTATTTGCATCAGGATGTCCAAGTTTAGTTATTTCCTGTTATTAAACATTCCAATGATTTGTCTGATAATCAGTTTTTCAATTGCATAGTACATCCTTGTAAATATGTTGTGTTAAAACTCACTGTCATATCGTACCTTCTTTCAAGAGACATGTTGACTAATGATTCTTACTGTATTTATTTTTGCACAAGTTAGTCAATTGCATGGTGTTGTACTCATGAGTAATATATTTTGAAAAACATTTTACCTATTTTGTTCTTTTGTGTGAGGTGATGCTTGGTACTATCATTCTTCTATTACTACATATGGATAGTGAGAATATGTTAAAGCTTTATTCATCGTATGTTTTCTTATTATACTTACATTTTCTATCTGGTCAACAGAATAGTGTTACATTTCTGTATATAGTCCGATTTTGATTTGTTACATGTTGACACTGTGCTGTATATCTGTACATTGATTCTGATTATTGCCGAACAGGTAATATATTATATTTACACCAGGAAGTCCAAGTTTGTTCTTCTCCTGATATTCTTCATTTCATTGATTTGTCTTATGATCAGTTTGTCAATTGCTTTGTACTGTACATTCTTGTAACTATGATGTGTTACACCTTACTGTCTTATTGTATTTTTTTTTTTTTGCAAGAGAAATGTTGTCTCCTGAAGCTCACAATATTTTCTTGAACAAGTTTGTTAATCGCATAGCAATGCACTTATGAGCAATAAGTTTTTTTGTTAAAATCCTTCCTAAATGCCCAGACATGCTTGTCGCTGTTCATTTATCACGAGCTGTAATTTTGCTCCATTTTTCAACTTGTGCACTATGCTGTATATTTTTATATAGGTTTTAGTAGTTTAACGATCTTTGATCGTATTTTATTTGTATTTAGACGTCCTTATTAGTTCGTCTCCTGATTTCTACCTTGAAAAAAGATATTTTGAAACCACCTTTTGCCTAAGTCACGCTTTTCTGAGCTCCGTGTTTTGTGCCTATATGGTGTGTTTTATCGAGTGGTTCGTCATTTTCCTTTTGTGTTCCTTCAAGCTGAAGGTTTGTGCTTTGTTTTGACACATCTCCCAAGTTGGTGAGTAGGTTATCTATTATGTTATCATCATTTGAATTGTCGACAGAGCTGGTCGATTTCTCAGGAAGCTCTCGCCATTAACAATGGCGGCGGCTGCTGATAAGAGCGATATCCCCGCCCATATCAGCGAGGAATTTCCTGACGCCTCATCCTCATCCTCCTCCTCGATACGAGACCAATTTCCTCCAATGCTTGAAGGTGACGTCACCCAACCACCAGAAATGGAAAGTGACCCCTCTACTACAGCTCAAGCTTCTTGCCCTACTTCGACCAGGGACGTCAGTGGGGCGCCACCCTCTGTTGCTTTAAGTGAAGACATGGATGTGTCTGACAGCGCTGCTAATTTACCCTCTACTTCATCTCAGTTCAAACAGCCGGTTGCAGACAGCCGCGTTGCGTCGCAGCCCTCACGCTTGAGTCCTGATCCTAGGGCATACTCTGCCACTCTTACTGGAACAAAAGCTCCTTCCAAGTTTGTTGCAGAAGTCCTACCAGACTCGTACGTCAGTTTTGATATCACTACTGCCACCATAGATATTCCCGAAGATTCCGCAGAGGGAAAACAATTGTATTCTGCAATGGACTTCGGAGTGTGTTTTGATGCGCTCCCAAACACAAAGTTGAAATAATATAGTATGGCTCTCAAGCAGATACTTCCAGCTGGAGCAGTTATTACGCCCATGGCTCGAAAGCCTTGAGCTGTATTGGTGTACTTTGCTCTTAAAGAGCATGCGGATCTTGTCTTGACAGAAGGTTTGTCCCTCAAAGACGTCCATCTTCTACCAGAACCTGTCTCTCAGCGTCCCATCCAGGTTACATTTCATCCGGTCCCACCTGAGGTATCAGACGTTGCGCTGTGCACTGTACTCAGTAAGTTCGGCCGAGTTGTTGGGCCCGTTACTATTCCTTCAGCTGCGCCGAGCGATCCAGACGATAAATCCATAGGGGATTTCGTCGAAGTGCAAGAGTGATCTTTCCATCTGATGAACACTTGCTCGCCTGCCCAAAGGTGCTCAACGTTCGTTGTGGACAGCAACGTAGGAGAATTGAAGTGACTACCTCCCTCCATTGCACTTTTTGCCACGGAGAGAATCATCTACATGTGCATTGCCCACATCTAGCATCACAAGCTCCTAATAATTATCCTACAACTTCTGGCCCTCTTCTCAGCCGAGCAACATCTTCTTCCACTGCACAGAAAGCTTCAGAATCGAAACTTTCACAAAAGTAGACTGCAGGAGTTGGTCAACGCGTGTCCACGGACGCTTCTTCCTTCGACCAGCCACTGGATTTTCCCTCACTTAATTGTTCGCTTCCCATGCGCCGTCATTCTGTAGCGGAATCCCCTTAAGGGGGTTTCTCCACTGCCCTTATCATCCATACTTCTAAATCTGCTGATGACGGATTTTCTGGCCACGAATCTCGGTTGATGAGAGCTCGACTGAGCCTTCGCTGAAACGACGTGGATTCTCTCGAAGCCCACCGAAGAAGCAGACTGCCACATCACCCTGTACCTCTCCCTGTACTGGTGGTTCCTCTCGTAAGAATTCACGATCGAAGGCTGCTACCTCTTTCGTCCAGGCCGACGAAGAACCTCCTCTCAAATTTGAAGATCTTGTCGAATACCTTAAGGATGGCTCGGTTCCTACTGGGCCGATATCATATGAAGATTTGCATCAATACCTGTCACATAAGACAGACTACTCCACAACGCATGCTTTACTCTCAAAGTGCGCATCGTTTCTCCCTCTAGTGCTTGATCAGATCCAAGTCCTTAATCAGTGCCTCTCCCACCTTCGCAAGGAACATCCGTGGACTAAAACCTATTTCAATCGACTCAAATCATTTCCTCCTGTTGTCAAGGTTCTTCAGCAAGCATCAATGGAAAAAAGTCTTCAAGATTGTATCACTTAATCGCAGGGGATTTGTATCCCCATTTTCTAATGCCTTGGTACAAGAAGACCTCACTCCGTTAGGAGCTGATCTTCTTTTACTAAAAGAGACAAATTGTCAATCCACTGCGATATTCTCACGATGGCGCCAGTGGAACTACACATTTCACCATGCCTACCGACTATCATCCCATAGTGGTCTCGCTATAGGTATCCGCCATACTTTCAACTCCATTATCACCTCTTTTTCTGTTCGAAACTTATGTCGAGACCTGTTACAGTGTACATCATTCACCATAGCTTCCACATGTTATCATATCTTTAATATTTATATCCCAAGCTCTTCAACCTACTTGACAATACTTTTTACTCGCCTTCGTCGTGCCTTGTCTCTCATTCCCCCCATAGATCATGTTTTAATTGGAGGGGATTTCAGTTGCACTCTGAATCCTACCCTGAACCGATCTCCTTCCAACAGAGAACGCTGTGTTAACTTGGTGAATCTAGTTCAGTCAGTGGTCTCCGACAACTCATTCATTGATGTTCACAGTCACTTCCATCCTTCATCGACTGTACATATTTGACGCTCGCAACATAATTAAAATCCGCACACAGCTCGTCTTGACAGATACTATGCCTTATCTACTCTTCTTACAGCTGTGACAGAATCTAGTATCACTCCTACAGCTTCTTCTGAACATTGCGCCATCGTTATCATTGTTCAAGCTGTTCCAGCACAACCCCGTACAATTCTTCCATGGATTCGTGACGACACTCTTCTTACAGATTCAGACTTCTGTACTTCAGTACGCTCTTTCCTTGAATACAAACAACCTCAACTTCAATCAGCTCCTTGTGGTCTAACGTTTTGGTTGGAGATTAAACAGCAACTCGTTCTCCACGTTCGCAAACTTTCTTTTAGAACAAAAACGCTTCAGAACATGCGTCGCAACCATGTCCGTTCCATGCTCTCCATCCTACGTCTAAGTGATCCTCTCTTCTACCACTATTAAGAAGAACTGCGATCAATCCTCCTTCCTCTGGCTCAACAAGCTGTACGACGTCTCCGGCTACAACATATATCGCCAGACGCATCCAATTACGAGTTCTTTACATCCATGGAAAAAACACGAACATCATCGAATTCACTTCGGCACCTTCGCCTACCATCTGGAGAGGTGTCTGATGATCCACTCACTTTATGTTCCCAAGTCCGAAAGTACTATACAGAGAAGTTCTGTGAATCTCCTCCGCCATCCTGTTCAGCTTTGGCATCACTTCTTTCTAACCTACCACAAGTTCCTCCCCATCTTGCCTCTTCCCTCTTCCTTCCTCCCACGTTCTCTGAGCTATCCTCTACGTTTTCTTCTTTAAACTCTAGTGCCGCACCGGGTCCGGACGGTCTCACTTTCCTCTTCTAGAAAACCTCCCTACCTTTCGTTCTACCGTTCCTCTTTTCTGCACTTTCTGATGCTTTCAATCACTCCCCTCTACCAAGGCGATTCACAGTAGCATATGTTGTCCTATTCCCTAAAAAAGGTGATCTCCTTGACCATGGGGAATTGGAGCCCTACCTCCCACTTAAATCTCGATTATAAACTTTATACTAAACTTCTTTCCCAACGCCTTTACCCCATTGTCACTCACATTCTCGCCCCCAATCAAACTTACACAGTTCCCGGCCGTTCACGTTCTCATAATATCTATCTACTTAAAGATCTAATCCATCTTACCCGATCTTGCTCCGAACCTTTCGCCCTTCTCTCTCTTGACCAACAATCCGCTTTTGATAATATCTCACATTGCTATCTATCGGCTACAATCCTTCACTTCGGGTTTCCTCCTCCCTTCCTCTTCTCTCTTCTTTGCTCACTCTATCAAGACGCCGTTCTCCAGGTCAAGCTGCCCACCTTTCTCACAGCGCCTATTCCCTTCCGCCTGGGAGTGCGGCTGGGTTGCCCACTCTCCGGACAACTCTTTGCAATCGCAATTGAACCATTCCTCCGCTCTGTACACCAATCCCTTTAAAGCAGTTCTGCCACCACTCTCTGCCTGCACAAGACATCATGCCACTACCTCTGTCGCATACGCAGATGGTGTCACCATCTGCATCCGTCATGACTCACAGTTTCCTTGTCTCCAACGTCTATTCGCAACTTATGTCTCATGCTCCGGTACAGCGCTCAACTCATCTAAAAGCACTGGTTTATGGTGCGGTTCATGGGCACATCGTGCAGACACCCCTTGGGGAGCAAGCTGGTCGTCCATCTCACAGCGCTTCCTTGGAGTTCATCTTGGTGCCTTGCAAGCCGCCCCCCTCTACACGTGGAATGCTATCCACCCTCGTTTGCTCAGGTCAACTGCCTCCTGGAGGAGAGCCCAGTTCTGCTCATCATTCTTCCAGAGAGCTCGCCTCTCTCGAACTTAATTATTTCCTTGTGCACACACTCCTGGCTTGGTGTCAAGTCTCTACAACTCCGCCTTCATGAAATTACCCGATGTCTTACTTCTCTGATATGGACCTGCCACCACTGGGTCAGGGCCACAAAGCTTTGCCTCCCTCCGGATCACGCGGGCATTGGACTCATTGATACACAGGAGTACTACAAGACCGTCATAATTACTACTTTTGTCCGTCTCTTCACGTCGCCAGTACCCGATGCCGTTTTAGCTAGGGACGTCATCGCCTCCCCGAGCAACCCTAGCTTTTCCTTTCTCTCCTTACTACCCATGGACCACCAAACCCTCACATTTATTCGAGTTCCCTGTTTACCGTGAAGCTCTAACTTTCCTTCGTTCCCTCCCTCTCTCTCGTTCCCCACCTGATTCCACAACTGAGCTCCTCGCTGAACCCCTCTTTTATTCTTCGATTCTACATCCCTCTCATCTTCCGTACTTTGCCTATCCTTCCTGGCTCCGAGCAGGTGTACTAACAATTAAAGATCTCACTATCCGTGACCTTTCCTGGCGACCCTTCGCCAGCCTCCCTCCCTCTCTTCTCCTCTCATCCTCCTCTCGTGACATCTACGACTCTATTCTTTCATCGATCATTTCTCAATTTCCTCATCTTGCTTCCCACTCAGGTCTTTCCTGTGTTCCTTCTGTTTCTCTCCCCTTTCCACTTTTCTTGCTTGCTTCTGGCTCAGCTCGTCCCATTTCCTCTCTCTCGGTATCAGCTCTTTATCGGTTCCTCTCTATGTCCCGTTCTTCTCCTCCTCTCCTCATTCCTGATGTTCCCTCCGCTGCCAATGCTACGGTGTGGTCCGCCGCCCTGTCTCTTCTTTCTGCTCCTCTAGAAATTAATACCCATTGGCTTTTCTTCCATCGCCCCCTTCCTGTTCCCTCCGTTTTTTCCGAATGTCTCTTCTCGATTCACCTCTTTTCCCTTTCTGTGCTCGGGAGGCTGATGCCATCCATGTCTATCAACACTGTGTTATATTACTCCCAATGCTAAACTTGGCATTTACTATCGCCCAATGTTGCATTACAGCAGATCTTACATTTGATGCATATCGGACTCTTCTGCTACATAATTCTCCTCCAGTGAAGCTTCCATCAGTCTGTGCCTATATTTTTATTTTAGTGAAGCATGTAATCTACGTGTTTCATCAACGCTTCAGAGATTTGACTACTCCTCTGACTGTGCATAAAGCTTCTACGGCATTGTTATGCTACTTCCGCGACCGCCTGACATCTCGACTTCGGCTAGAGTATTCTGTTGCAGTTACTCAGCGTCGGGAGAGCCAGTTCCTTGCCACCTGGTCACCGGCTGCGTCATGGTTTACCAGCTCGCCAGCGGCATTGTACCTGAAGGTCGGCAGATTTGATATTTGACCTTTTTGAATCAGAAATGCACATGTTATCTCAACAATCTGTTCATAAGATATTTGCTCAGTTTGGAAATTTACCGCACTGGTTTTTTATGAAGGGCTATACGAGTTCACACAGTAAATTGTTTTTTGTGACACTCTTGTTGTATTTTTCCTTAAATTGACGTTCAAGTTTAGTTCGTCTTTCGGTTACATTTTGATTATAAATAATTGCAGTTAGTCATTAGCATAGTGCTGTATAAACATATAAATTGTTTCTGTCATTTCTAACCATCGTTTTGCACCTTTTGTTTGGAAACGTTAAGGGTCGTTAGTCTCCTAGTAGTGATTAATGTTGTTAGTGTTTCAATTGTAAAAATGTTCAAACTATATTCATCAAGAGTTTGCTTATTTTCCTGGTATAGTTTCTCTACTTCATTAATTGCATAGTGTTGGTTTTTGTAATTTTGTTCTATTTTGTTTCCCGAACATGTTTGCACTGTGCTGTATAATTGTACATACTTTTAAAAATATTGCGGAACAAGTAATCCATCTTATTTGCATCAGCATGTCCAAGTTTAGTTATATCTTGTTAGTCAACATTCCATTGATTTGTCTAGTAATCAGTTTTTAATTGCATAGCACTGTAGATCTTTGTAAATATGATGTGATAAAACTCACTGATATATTGTACATTCTTTCAAGAAACATGATGACTCATGATTCTTACTCTATTTATTTTTGCACAAGTTAGTCAATTGCACGGTGTTGTACTTATGCGTAATATATTTTGAAAAACATTTTACCTATTCTGTTCGTTTGTGTGAGGTGATGCTTTGTAATATCATTCTCCTATTACTAAATATGGATAGTGAGAATACGTTAAAGCTTTATTCATCGTGTGTTTTCTTATTCTACTTACATTTTCTATCTGGTCAACAGAATAGTGTTACATTTCTGTATATGGTCCTATTTTGATTCCTAACATGTTTACACTGTGCTGTATATTTGTACATTGTTTTTGGATTATGCAGAACAGGTAATATATTATATTTACATCAGGAAGTCCAAGTTTGTTCTTCTCCTGATATTCATCATTTCATTGATTTGTCTTATGATCAGTTTGTCAATTGCTTTGTACTGTACATTCTTGTAACTATGGTGAGTTAAAACTCACTTTGTTATTGTACTTTTTTGCAAGAGAAATGTTGTCTCATGAAGCTCTCAATATTTTCTTGAACAAGTTTGGTAATCGCACAGCAATGCACTTATAAGCAATCAGTTGTTGATAAAATCCTTCCTAATTTGGTTCTGTTGTGTTTGGAGATGCTCAGACATGCTTGTCGCTTATCATTGATCACGAACTGTATGTTTGCTCCATTTTTCAACTTGTGCACTATGCTGTATATTTGTATATAGATTTTAGTGGTTTAATGATCTTTGATCGTATTTTATTTGTATTAAGACGTCCTTATTAGTTCGTCTCCTGATTTCTACCTTGAATAAAGATATTTTGAAACCACCTTTGGCCTTAATGCATACACTGACCCGACAACGTTTGGCAACACAGCGATTGGTATGCGCTTCCATTCAATACATAATGCTGCCGATAACTGTTGCTTAGTAGTAGGCATTGGTTCCAAACTTCTTATGCGGCGCTCTAATTCATCCCATAGGGGTTCTATGGTATTAAGATCAGGGCTCTGTGCTGGCCAGTCCACACACGATACGGAATTATCTTCAAACCACGCCACCGTAACAGTCCTTGCATTATGGCTCGATGCATTATCCTGCTGGTACCAACAAGGCTCGGTTCCATAGAATTGCCAGAGAGTTGGAAAGGCATAATTGTCCAGAATATCGAGGTAGACGTGCTGGTTAATAGGTCTGTCCGCGATAACCAATGGGCTGGGACCGTACCACGAAAAACATCCCCACACTAATACACTGCCAGCTCCAAACTTGACCATGGGAACAGTACAGTGTGGTAAATAGCGTTCCCCCTGCTGCCGCCATAACCTCACTCAGCCATCAGACTGATGGATCGTGTATGTGGATTCTTCAGTCCATAGGAACCATTTCCATTGATCTACGGTCCACGATAAATGTTCTTTACACCATGCTAAATGACGAGTAGCATTCGGGGTGTAGATAAATGGCTTATGAGCGGCCGTACGACCACGGTAACCCATGGAATGAAGTTCTCTGCGAATGGTATGTGTACATACCGAGGTTCCTGCATTTTTAACTCAGCTGTACACTGATATCTTGTGCGGTACTCCGTCGATTAGCTGTAACAACTCTCCTAAGGCTTCGACGTCCTCTATCACTGATTTTCTCTGGTCTGCAGGTACGTTTTGCTGCTTAAGACACGCCATGTGTCTTCCTCTTATTCACTAGATCCAAAAACAGTTGACTTGTGTATGTTTAAACGACTCTCGGTTTCTTTTATGGGCAGCCCACTAATATAACACCCAACAATCTTTCCTTTCTCAAAGTCAGTTCTCTCCCGCCGAGACATTTTCACTCAGCCTCACAGTGCAATATAATCGCGATCAGCTGCAGGCTTGTGTTTATGCTGTTTGAAGCTGTATTGCGCATCTTAACGACGCAGCAGCTCAGTTCATTTGCTTGTAAAGGGGTGTCCAGTGAGTTTTGTCAATATAGTGTATGTTGACTGGTGAAGGCGCTTGACAGGAAAGTCGGTTAGCTACCATGTTCCAGAGAGATCCGAACGGGGACATATCCGGCGAAAGTCTAGGTCAGGGAAGAAGCGATATCTGCCGTGCATGGAAGAGATCTTGGGCATTGCGAGGTACATGTGGCCGAGCACAGCTCCCGGAATGTGTAACACTTCGAGGCATACTATCTACCATTTTCCAGTAGGTCTCGACAGGAATGGCTCACCATTCGTCTTGCAAAGCTACTACTTGATTGGAGAGCGAAGACGGTCATTGTGGTCGATTTCGTATGCGTCGCTCCAGTTCATCTCAGAGGTGTTCTATGCAATTAAGATCAGGACTCAGAGCGCAGGCCAGTCCAAGAATTCCAAATCATTTTCAAGAACCCAGTCCTGCACACGCCGTGCAGTGTAGCACGGAGCTCCATCGTGTTGGAATGGACAACGGCCATTTCCATCAATGATTCCCTTTATTTCAGAAAAGTTCGTTTCAAGTTTTTCCGTATTTAGACAGAAATTTAGCAAAAAAAATTTCAACACGCTGAATTTTATATATAATTCGTTAGTTGAACTTATCAATTCAATTGATCATCATATACAGTTCACATGTGAGACTGAAAATAATGGCTGCTTACCATTCCTAGATGTCCTTGTGTCACGCTGTGAAGGATTCTTTAGTACAACAGTTTAACGAAAACCATTTGCTGTTTCCTTACGTCCACATGCAAAATCAAATCACCCATCGATACAAAAAAATTCTGCTTTCTACACATACGTATATTGTGCAGTACATATATGCTCAACTGAGGATTCCTTACAGAAAGAGCTTGATTTCCTTAAACGAACTGCAGTACACAGAGGATGTAGCCATTCCGTGATAGAAAAAGCGGTCTAAAAATTTTGGAAACCGAAACCTGTCTGCTCGCTCACGCCAGTAGACCTGCTAATACGAACGAATTGGGCGGTTATCCCATTTGCTCCTCAGATTTGCTTCAGAATTTCAAAAATTCTCAAAAGTTTTAATTTCAAAGTTATTTTCAAACCCACAAACAAGACGATTTTTTACGGATCAAAAGACTACGTCCAAGACATAAATTCCTGGGGAATTTATCAGATAGCTTGTGAATGTGGACTTTCATATATAGGACAGACCCGCAGGGCTTTAAGTTTCCGTGTGAAGGAACACAAGACTTACGTACGGAACTATGAACTGAAGAAGTCATCAATAGCCCAACATTGTCACGAAAATAACCATTTTTTTTTTTTTTTTTGCAAAAGCTATTCTTATTGATAAACTTGGTTCGGCCAACAAGCTTAGCGTATTAGAAGCTTTCCACATATACCGGAATTCTTCACGACTTGTCAACGACATGACGTCTACGCCATTTCTTTCAATAGCGTGGAAACAACTCACCAAAAACCGTGACCGTCAGAAATCTGATGATGTCACAATGATTTGAATGTTTACGCCCCATTCGTCCTGATGATGCCGAGCCAAACGCTCTGCGAAACTATAGTCGATGTTAATAAAACATTTAATTGTGAATAAACGTTGAAAATTTATTCTAAAACGCTGAATTTTTCAGTCTTTACGCGAGAAAATCCTTTTGCGCGGGTGATCGAGCCCTGGTTGTTTGGGTTGAAACCGCGCGTCTTAACTACTGAGCCAGGAGGTCATAGGAATCAGGCTGACGTTTAACGTAAAACTCATTGGGCAATGATGACTTTTTTTCATTAATGCGAGTGATTTAGTCATTTTATTTTCCTTTGATGTTTATTATTTTTTTAAATACGTCTGTAATAATTTTATTCTTTCTGTAAGATATCTTATTACAAATTACGTTCTTTTTTATCGGGATTTTTCGAATCAATGGAATGATTTGGAGTTTTAGATTTTTTTCCAGCCGACCACATTGAACTATCGTTAAGAGAAGGTGCAATGTATTGTTTTATATTACACTCACCGACAACGAAATTTGCGCACCTAGAAGAAGACATGCTACAACCGCGAAACTTTGCAGATAGCTGGAGTGCGTGCTGGTATGCAAATGATCCACATTTTGTGCGAGTGCTCATGACCGCACACTCTGTGGTGGCTCTGCAAGCACGACCCGGCAGCCTTATAAGCCGGCGTGTAGTAGATGCCACATAAAAACGAAGAGCACAGTCCGACGCAAGCAAGAGTACAAAGTCACAAGAATGTCGGGTAGACGCCAGAGACGTCGATTTACCCAACTTACGGACTTTGAGAGAGGCCTGATCATCGGGCTGAAAAATGCAGGGTGGTCGGCGCGCCGTATAGCCCGCCATGTTGATCGTTCTTTTTTTTTTTTTTTTTTTTGATTGAAGGTTTAACGACCACCGTGAGCAACTCAATGGGCTATAAGCATTCGCCCGTCCCTAATTTAGGGTCACTGGTTCCAGGGAAGGGAGAGAGCCAGTGCCGTAAGACAAACACAGCATCCATGCCTCACCGGGATTCGAACCCGGACCCCTTTCGGACGAATGATCAGAGGCCATCGCTTAGACCACTGCGCCAGTTGATCGTTCTAACCATACCGTCCGACTATGTTGGGAGCAATGGACACGTGACGGCGCTACCACACTGCAGAGCGGTTCCGGACGGACCAGGTGGCCCACTGGTAGAGGGGTCTGACGGATCGTGAGCCAGTAGCGAACGGATCCCACGGGGACCCGGTCCACTATGAAATGTAGCGGCTCTTGTGTGCCCACGAACCATTTCCCGACGCATCGCGGAAGCGAATCTGCGATCCCAGCGCCCCTTACGTGTGCTGTCGTTAACGCCGGAACATCGCCGGCTCCGTGTCAGTGGCGCCAGGCCAGAGCGACGTGGAACGCCACAGACTGGCGACGTGTGGCGTTTAGCGATGAGTACCGCTTCGTTTTGGGGACAGATGATCATCGTGTCCGGGTGTGGTGGTCACATGGTCAACGGCACAATCCCAACCACGCTATCGAGCGCCACATCTTCCCCACTGCAGGCATTATGTTCTGGGGGGACATTTCCTACGATAAGCGATAAGCTCTAGTAGTGATACGTGGATCATTGACTAGCCAGTGGTATGTGGATGAGGTCCTACGGCCTCATGTGCTCCCATTCCCCGCCGGGATTCCATGTGCGCTATACCAGCAGGTTAATGCCAGCCCGCACACGGCTCTGTTTGCCCAGGTCAGCCTTCGTCATGTCCAGACACTTCCACGGCCTGCCTGCTCACCGGACATGTCCCCTATCGAGCATGTGTGGGACCAGAGTAAACGTCAGCTACCACCGTGCCGCACTATCCGGAATTCGGAGCACACCGTCCAACACGTGTGGGCCAGTCTGCCACAGGACAGCAGCAGGCGTCTCTTCGCCTTCATGCCGGACCATATTGCAGCATGTATCGTCGCACGAGGCGGTGCGACGCCCTATTGAAGATGACCGGAATGCGTGCCACAGATAGCTCTGTAGTTGTCCTGCAGCTCTGGTTTAGCTATCATGTGTATCATTCATCTGTATCATTGCGTCCATAAAATTTCAGTTCAATCCGATGCTTCCTTCTTGGTGCGCAAATTTCATTGTCAGTGATCATACATTCCTCCTGCGTTAATACAAGAGGGGGTACGATCTGCCAACAAGAGGGAGGACTTGTAGTGGTCATCTTTGGTTATGAAGTGAAGAGCTGATGTCATAGTTATTTGTATGTCTTCAATGTCTTGAAAAACGTTTTCCTTTTAAAGGCAGCTTTAATTTAGGGAATAGAAAGTAGTCACACTATGACAAATCTGGAGAATAGGGGGAATGTCTGCACACACACACTTGTTTTTGTGCCAGAAATTGTTATACACTTACTGCTCTGTGTTCGAGTGCGTTATCGTGGACAAGAAACCATTGCCCTTTTTCGTACTCAAGCCTGATACTAACAATTCTCTTCCACAATCTTTCCAAAATGAATACGTAAGCACTTCCAAAGACAGTTGTACCTTCATGGATATCTAAGCACTACCAGAGACAGTTGTACCTTCATGGATATGTAAGCACTGCCAGAGACAGTTGTACCTTCATGGATATGTAAGCACTGCCAGAGACAGTTGTACCTTCATGGATATGTAAGCACTGCCAGAGACAGTTGTACCTTCATGGGTATGTAAGCACTGCCAGAGACAGTTGTACCTTCATATGTATGTAAGCACTGCCAGAGACAGTTGTACCTTCATGGATATGTAAGCACTGCCAGAGACAGTTGTACCTTCATGGATATGTAAGCACTGCCAGAGACAGTTGTACCTTCATGGATATGTAAGCACTGCCAGAGACAGTTGTACCTTCATGGATATGTAAGCACTGCCAGAGACAGTTGTACCTTCATGGATATGTAAGCACTGCCAGAGACAGTTGTACCTTCATGGATATGTAAGCACTGCCAGAGACAGTTGTACCTTCATATGTATGTAAGCACTGCCAGAGACAGTTGTACCTTCATGGATATGTAAGCACTGCCAGAGACAGTTGTACCTTCATGGATATGTAAGCACTGCCAGAGACAGTTGTACCTTCATATGTATGTAAGCACTGCCAGAGACAGTTGTACCTTCATGGATATGTAAGCACTGCCAGAGACAGTTGTACCTTCATGGATATGTAAGCACTGCCAGAGACAGTTGTACCTTCATGGATATGTAAGCACTGCCAGAGACAGTTGTACCTTCATGGATATGTAAGCACTGCCAGAGACAGTTGTACCTTCATGGATATGTAAGCACTGCCAGAGACAGTTGTACCTTCATGGGTATGTAAGCACTGCCAGAGACAGTTGTACCTTCATGGATATGTAAGCACTGCCAGAGACAGTTGTACCTTCATGGATATGTAAGCACTGCCAGAGACAGTTGTACCTTCATGGATATGTAAGCACTGCCAGAGACAGTTGTACCTTCATGGATATGTAAGCACTGCCAGAGACAGTTGTACCTTCATGGATATGTAAGCACTGCCAGAGACAGTTGTACCTTCATGGATATGTAAGCACTGCCAGAGACAGTTGTACCTTCATGGATATGTAAGCACTGCCAGAGACAGTTGTACCTTCATGGATATGTAAGCACTGCCAGAGACAGTTGTACCTTCATGGATATGTAAGCACTGCCAGAGACAGTTGTACCTTCATGGATATGTAAGCACTGCCAGAGACAGTTGTACCTTCATGGATATGTAAGCACTGCCAGAGACAGTTGTACCTTCATGGATATGTAAGCACTGCCAGAGACAGTTGTACCTTCATGGATATGTAAGCACTGCCAGAGACAGTTGTACCTTCATGGATATGTAAGCACTGCCAGAGACAGTTGTACCTTCATGGATATGTAAGCACTGCCAGAGACAGTTGTGGAATGAACTCGTGATGCAGAATTCCATTGCTGTCGTAAAAGTACGCAAGCATTGCCTTGATTTTGGATTTCCGTAACCCAATCATCTTTCCTTTGAGTGACTGTGGTGATATTCACCAAACACTCTGACGCTTCGTTTCAGGATCATAACGGAAATACCTTGTCTCGTCACGTGTCACAATGCTTTGGAGAAATTTTGAGTTGTATCTGGGGTCTCGAGAATATATTTTGAGTATTCCACCCGTACATGTTTCTAGTCGTCTGATATAGGCATGCGAAACAAAATGAGCACAAACATTCTTTTTTCTCCAAATCTTGCACCAGAATTTTCGAACCGTTTTCTTATTAACGCCGAGCTCACATTCCAGCATCCTTAAAGTCACGCAACGACCACTTTTTATCCTTTCGGGAATTTTCTCAATGAGTTCAGACATGCAACCTGAAAGTCATTTTCCAGATGTTCCCGCGCGTCCTTGAAACTTGCATATTTATGCACAAGATAGACATTAATCATATACACGTCACGCAAAAATCCAACTCTCTCAGATGCAGTTTAACTGATTTTCAAACCGAACCGGATATTTGCTCTGTGACAGAGCAGTGACAATGTGCTTCCACTGAATGACGTGATGCACAGCGAAATAATCATCTGCGCAATTTCTCAAACGCCACCATGTAGCTTATAAATGTTATATCTAAAACCCTTGACTTCCTGACCTGTGTTTTTTTACAGGGATTTTTTTTAATTTAAACCTCATTGCTTAATTGCCGCAATGTGCAGATTTTTTTCCTTAAAAAACCAATCCGATTTTTTTGTTATTTTCCTTGCTTTTTCTACAGCGGTGTTGCTAGTTTGTTAGCCCTGTGATAATGAGCGTTAGCAGGTGTGATGTAAACAAGGCGGAGTTACACATGGAACTTGTAACGTATATTCTAAAATAACTTTCATTTTTAGTTCCTTTTCCTATGTAAATTTGAGTTTGCTCTACTTTATACTTTCCAAACTTAACGTGACATCTTCTCTCTTACAAGGAGGAGAAAGAAAGTGACGTATGAATGTGATAAGCACGGTAGATAAAAAGGGCGATACTGCAGTTGCTTAGTGGATGTGTGTGTGTGTGTGTGTGTGGAGACGTTCGATCGCTAAGATAAATGTGAAGTTTACCTGCTGTGTTACATGTTGGATCTACTGACGTAGTGCTGGACTAATAAAAAGTTATCGTAAGTTGACTTCTGTTTTATGTTACGTCTGGCCGTATACTATTGCATCATATTCTTATTTAATGGTTTTAGACTTACCGTAACGCCAATCTTTCTCGCGAAAAAGGTATTACGTTATAAACTATTTTATGCACTGATAAACACTGCACAGCATACGATTTGCCTCTGAAATGAAAATAGGGAATTTTTACTAATTTCATTGTGCTAAACACGAAAATGTCGATAAAATTTGTCGATTGGATCTTGTTTATGAGAGACTCAGGCCGCAACATATTGCGCCATATTGCATCACCATATCATGCACACCACCACAAGGAGCTATTTCATCACTGCCTGACGCAATGCAGCGCTGACGTAAGATGATGCAATCATTAGTATAAATTAAAGTCTCGTAAGATAAGCAAGTGTTCATGCGACTTTCTGGGCTACATTCCCATTTACTTCTGCGTCATTTACTCAAGTGATCTCTGCAGTGTAAATCCAGGTGTAGTAATGCCTCCTAATTGTGTTAATTGTACAATTAATGTTTATTTTATTTGCAAGTAAGTGACGTCCCCAAGCCGGAAAAAAGCCATCACTCCGATAGGGAAAAAGTCGTATCAGATTTATTTCGGATTCAAGATCGGGGACCAAAACAAGGCATGGGACCCACATACACTGAAGAGCAATTGAATTAGAGACAGCTGGCGTTATGTAAATGTGGCGCTGTGGGCGGCCCTGTAAACGGAAACGACATGACGTATGCAGCGATCCGACAATATAAGGAGTGATGCGACGGAAATCAGTAAGAGTCGGAGGCAGCATGGGTAAGACGAAGGATCTAAGCGCATTTGATCGTAAGAAAATTGTCGGGGCCCGACGAATGGGTCACACCATCTCGGAAGTCGGGCAAGCACTGCGATTTTCACGAGCCACTGTGTCACGGGTGCACCGTGAGTACATCGAATCCGGTAAAACCATCACTGCAATGGCCAACTGCCGTGAACAAAAGCGTGTGGATGAGTGGGGTCATCGTCGGCTCGCTCGCATTGTAACAGCGGACAGACGGGCCACAGTGCAAGAATTCACTCGGCAATTTAACGCTGGTGCACAAAAACGTGTAAGCAGCCACACCATCCAGAACCATCTCCTCGCTATGCCCGCACATCACAGGGTGCAAAGATAGCATGGACTGATGAGTCGAGATTCACGTTGGTACATGCGGAGGGCAGGAGACGAGTACGGCACAAAGCACATGAAGCGATGGATTCTTTTTACCAGCAGGGTACTCTTCAAGCTGGTGGGGGTGGCATTCTCGTCTGGGGACTGTTTACGTGGACTGAAATGGGACCCCTGGTACGTGTGACATCGTCCCTCACAGGTCAGCGTTACCGGGATATCCTGGATGACCATTTGCTCCCGTTTGTGCGTCTTCAACATCCCACTGGGGACCTCATCCTGCAACAAGACAATGCACCATGCCATCGCTCCCGAATTTTATCGGAATGATTCGATGAACACTCCACCGACGTGACCTTCCTTGGCCAGCTAGGTCACCTGACCTCAATCCCATCGAGCACATCTGGGATGCCATCGAGAGATATGTTCGAGGCTCTGCCCCCCTCCTTCAAATCTTCGTGAACTGTGGGAGTTTGTTCAGGGGTTGTGAATCCGTATGGCTTCCGAACGATTCCGGTGTCTTGTCGAGTACATGCCGAGACGAATCGCCGCCGTCATCAGGGCGAAAGGTGGTGCTACACGTTACTAGACAGGTATCTCAAATTCAAAATGCTCTTCACTGTACAAGCGTTGTCGATCGTAAAACAGGACATTCACTGGTACATGTGGTAAGTACGTATAAGAAATTATTGCAGATCTCTCACAAACCGCAGCCAATTTTGTATTTTCATTGTCATATTCGAAAATACAAAATGATTAATTTAATCTTAGGGGCAAGACTTTTGTAAAAATGTTTTGTCCAGTTTTATCGAAAGGTTAGCCGTTGATGATTAGCTCTTCTTGCAGTCCATGGAATTCTAAGTAGCCGACTTCAGATCAATAATTCAAAAAAATATATATCTTCTCATTCTCACTGTTCTTCAATGTTTAGCTTTCACAACCGTACCACAGAAAAAAAAATTGCTTTAACAATTCCAATCTTTGTTGTTATTGAGGTGTCTTTATCATTCACTAGTCCGTAACCCGTGCCATGCACGGGTTACCGACTAGTGAAGGATAAAGACACAATCGGGTTACACGAATCGTAGTAAAATGCATAACTATAATAAACGGTTGAATGATTTTTTTAATGGGCAATGTATAAGATGGGTCATCAAAACAAAATTTTCGTAATATTCCCATTAATTTTTCCAACTACTCGTAGACGAATTTGAGGATGACGTTCCTCATTATTGTATAAACACGTGCTTACATTGGGGTATTGAGGTATTCTTTCAGTGACACGAAATGTAATCGTGTCTAGATAACTACACAATAATGGGGTTAAAAATGTGTTTTAGTTTGCCAGTTTGGTTTTAACAATTCTTTTTTTCTTTTGTTTTTTTTGGTATCATTATAATAAATACTACTAATATATAGGGTAAACGTGTTAAAAGAGGTTCCGTACTTCAATATGTAGAAAACGTACTCACATGTCAAAGCACCTCCTTGGGATGGCATGGCGTTCCATGACAAACCAAAACAACTTTTTTACTGAGAGTAAACATAAACGCATTCATATAGAAAGCAAAGTACAACGCGCAGTTGTTCCGTTTGACTTTGAACTTCGATTACAATACGTAGTTGGCAGCAGAGGGCATAGTTTCAAGTCCGACCACCGCAGAAAGGTAGATGGCGCTGCAAGTATTGAACGAGAACAAACGCCAGAATAACGAACGGCGGATTGTATATAGAAAATGAAATGGTAACATAAAAAAAAATTACATATGGCAATAAAAATTAGTGATGACATCTGTTAGTCAGTAGCTTTCATTTAAAAAAATCATGAAAATCGCTCCAGTGGGCGGCGCTGTCAGATTGTAGAGAGAAACGGTCTTGTGTTTTAAATATACAGATAATCGTCTTTAAGTTTATTATTGCCTTTTTCCTTAGAGAAAATATACTCCTTATTTCTCCAGCACACATTATGAATATAACTCTTCCATTAGCAAGAATAGCGAACGAAAATTCACTAATAATGCAATACATGGCTTAATTAAATCGCCCAGCATTACCAAGGGCAGCAAATGAGAATTTGCTAACAAAACATTACACAGCCATATTCTAACCGCATTGTGGCCTGAATTTTGCAACTCCAAACAAGCAGAGCTTCCACACCACCAAGTTCCGTGAGAGGCAACGCTATGAAAAGAGATAGTGCCCTTCTTGTAGTATTTTTAGGCTGTTTCAGTTAAAAATACGTTTTCCACATAGTTGTCTACACGTGTGCATGTTGTCTTATTTCGTGCATTCCTTGATGATGTTGCATTTCGTTGGGCAAACAATGTGTTATTAAAGCTCTAGGCGTCTGATGTTCCTGAGCCAAATGGTTCCCAAAGTTTTCTGCGCTCTTCAACCAAATGTCACATTACGGCTGGGTTTTATGAAACCTACTGTAAAACAAATCCTTTCGCTTTTTCATCTCAATAGTACCGATCAAAACCGGGTATATACACTCAGTAAACGAAATTCAAGCCTGGGCCGATCTTTCAGAGATGGTGTGATTTACTAACAATCGCTGAATATCCGCCGTGCATCGGACGAGCACGTAAAGTGACGGCCCCCAGGCTGGACCCACTGGTAAAACGGGTATCCTTTCCTATGTCCCCCCTGAAATTCTCTCACCCATCTATGTGCAATATCGTACTTGTACGGTGGCGCCATCTACTGTACTCTAATCTCACTACAAACTGTTCTGTCAAAGTCGCTAGACTTGCTCTCATTCCTTCCGTTTCTGTGTCCTGCCCAAAAGGCGATCTCGCTGTAGGTGGCTGGGACCTAAACTCTGCTCCCTGTGGACGGAAGTCCTACATAAAAATGACAAAACATTATCTGGGCTAACCGTACCCAAAAAAAAAAAAAAATCATTCGAGTTAAGTGAGATGGGCAATTGACGTGGGCATCACCCACGTAGAGTGGATCAGACACAAACCAACGCAGGCGATAAGTAGGCTGAAAACAGGGCTTCCCAACAATGTACTGCAATGGACGAATATTGGTAAACGTGATGATCTGAGAGACTTTGATCGTGGACTCATTGCCGGCCCAATACAGATATATCGTTCAATCGCCCAAGCAGTTAGAACCCTAGGGTTCCCGTGGGCAACCGTATGAAGGATGTACCGCGAGTATACCATTGACCGAAGCCCAAGCAGCGTTAGCAACACAGAAGTACCGGAAACGCTGCATATCTTGGGCAATGAGAGTCGACGCCTTACTCGTGTGCAACTGTAGACTGCTTATAATCGGAAATTACGCCACGCCTGGTGCCGGGAACATAAAAACTGGACCTCTTTAGATTGGCTCCGCGTGGTTTGGTCAGATGAATCCCGTTTCAGTTGTACCGAACTGAGGAGAGGTTGCCGTGTGGAACCGACGGCATGAGGCCATCGCACGGACGTGCCGGGTTGGCTCTGTTCCACGCAGTGGTGGCTCTGTGATGGTTCGTAAAGCCTTCTCATGGGACACATTATTCCTTTAGTGTGTATGGAGAGAATCGTAATCACTGCGCGCTACCAGAATGTGCTAGCTGCTCACCTACACGCTTTCATGGTCTTTCCGTATCCTTCTACCGATGGTCTGTTGCAGCAGTAGAATGCGCCGCGCTACCGGGCCAAAATTACCACGCATGACTCGCGGAACACTCATTTGCGTTTGGAAACATCCAGTGGCTCCCAAGTTCTTCAGATTTAAACCCTGTGGAAGTACTATGATATGCCGTAGAGAGGAATATCAGATCCATCAATTCTGGACCGACGTCTTGGGAAGGGTTTTGGATAATGCTGTAACAGGCATGGTTGGCATTACCTCGAGAAACCTTCCGGAACCTAGTGGAGTCGATACCTTGGCGTGTACAGACAGTTATTCGCTCTAGAAGAAAGCCAACACGCTTCTTCTAGAGCTAATAACTGTCTTAGTTTGTTTTTCTGATGTAAATGCTAAATATATCGCACCAAACGTGGATCATTTGCATACCAGCACGCACTCCAGCTATTTGCAAAGTTTCGCGGTTGTAGCATGTTTTCTTCTAGGTGCGCAAATTTCATTATCCATGAGTGTAATATAAAACAGTACATTGCACCTTCTGTTAAAGATAATTCAATGTTATTGTGGTTGGAAAAAAATCTAAAACTCCAAATCATTCTGTTGATTCGGAAAATCGCGATGAAAAAATACGTAATTTGTAATAAGATCTCTTACAGAAAAAATAAAATTATTACAAACGTATTCAAAAAAATAATAAGCTGCGAAAGAAAAATAAAATGACTAAATCACTCGCATTAATGAAAACAAAATCATCATTGCCCAATGAGTTTTACATAGCTTTAGTTTTAGAAGTGCTAATTATCAGTTCATTAGTAGTTAGCCAATTTGAGTATAGCTGTAAGTGAGTATTAGCTTTAGTAATAATGTCATTTATATTGTGGTTCCTAAAACGTAATGTTGTGTCATCTGCATATACGGCAGTATGACACATTTTCCCGATGTAATGCCAAATATATCGTTGATATATAGATTGAATAACAAGGGTCCCAAAATCGATCACAGTGGGACTCCATAATGCGATTGCTGCAAAGTGGAACGGAATTGATTAATTTGGGTATATTGTTGTCTATTTGTTAAATAATTTTTAAATAAAGTACGAGGCATACCTCTTATTCCCAGAGTATACAGTTTGTGTAGGATGATTTCACGATTTATTGTGTCAAATGTTTTTGTTAGATCTAAAAAGATAGCAAGTGTCATAGTATTAAGTTGTATATTTTTTGGATAATGTCTTGTAAATAATGCAATGCAATTTCAGTAGGTTTTTGAGGTTTGAAACCGAATTGATCTTTCTTTATAATATTGTATTTTAGAGTAAATGTTATTAATCTTGTGTATATTAATTTTTCTAAAATTTTAGCAAATATGGACAAATTTGGAAAAATTATTTTAACCCACATTCGTTTGCTGGCAACGCTGCCTTTTTTGTAAGCACATGCTTAGAGCTGTAGAATATGATGAAGGAATTTGCTGAAAACAGTAAAGTGTAATGAAATACACTGCCGGACAATTGCTAAGGACGGATGACAGTAGCAACGATGGCAACCATAAAATGGAAGGCAGGAAAATGTGGAAATTAGCATAAGTGCGGGATACAGTAAGACGGGTTGTGCGTATGCAAATTCTGGATTGCCGAACTTGTTCGTGACGTCATAGCGCTGATAAGAGATATAAAGGATTTGACGCGTATTGACAGTTGTTGTTCAAACGCAAAGTTGAAAGGGAAAGAATCAATTGACGAACTTGCAAGTTTCAGTATGTCTTTCCGACATCACCTAGATGATTGTACGCGTGGCCGTATTATTGGCAAGATTGAAGAAGGGCGAAAAATAACAGATGTTGCCAGTGAGTTCGACGTCAGCCACAGTGTTGTTTCAAAGCTTTGGAAATCATTTCAAACAAACGGAGAGTGTAGCAAACGTCACGGGGAGGTCGTGTTCGCAGTACGACACCTGCAGAAGATCGGTACATAGTGCTATTAACAAAAAGACACCGGCGCAGCACAGCTAGTGAGGTAGCAAATCAGTTTATGGCTGCTACTGGCAAGCGGATCTCCCGAAAAACTGTCGCCAGACGTTTGCATGAAGAAGGACTATACGCCCGCCGTCCTGTTGTGTGCATCCCATTGTCCAGACGTCACCGTACCGCCCGTTTGCAATGGTGCCATCAACATCGCAATTGGACTGATAACGACTGGTCTGCTGTCCTCTTCTCAGATGACAGTAGATACAGTCTATCGTCCGATTGTCGACGACAACTGATCTGGCGCGATAGTGGTACTGCATATTGTCCAGCAAACATACAGGAAAGGGACCGATATCCGACATGTAGTTTCATGGTATGGGCTGGCATCATGATCAATGGCCGTACGTCCCTCTATGTGCTTCCAACTGGGATTATGACTGGCCAACCATACATTAATGGTGTTCTGCTACCTCATGTTCGCATATTCCGTGGTGCTGTCGGTGTTAGATTCATTTTCGTGGACGACAACGCAACATGTCATCGAACAGTCGCTGTCCAGGAGTGTCTTGAGAGCGAGGATATTCAACGCCTCGTATGACCAGCACGTTCTCCAGATCTGAATCCCATTGAAAATGCGTGGGATGCTTTGGGGAGGAGTGTTGCTGGTCGCCAATGCCCTCCAATAAACAAGGACACCCTCATCCGTGCACTGACAGAGGATAGGGATAAATTACCCCAACAGCTTCTTGATAATGTTGTGCAAAGCATGACACGACGTGTGGAATCTTGCATCGCCCTCCATGGTGGCCATATCCCGTATTGACATCTTACGCCGGAACGCCTGCGGACGGTAATTGCATTTTTTTCACGTTTACGTATTCTGCACAAAATGGCCTGTTTGTCCCTTGAACACGTTCCAAAGCCTTCTGGATTTCAGAGCACAATAAATTGTCTTTCTTGTAATGTCCTGGCATTCTGACATTATTTTATTTCACTTGGCATCCAACCACACTTACTTTTTTATGCGCTATATAGCCGTTTATGATCCGTCCTTAGCAATTGTCCAGCAGTGTATGAACTTACAGAAAATAAAAAAAATTATGAACAATATTTTTGAAGTACTGAGGAATTAGTGGTTGATGGATTTAATTCGGACGAAACTGATTTCTACATATATCTTGAACAAGAGGTATCAAGCCAGGGCTGCGTAGAAAAGAAACCCTAAGGTAGCTTGGCTAGAGCACAATTTGGAAAAAAATCAAACCGGCACAGTAGTAACTGTGCCGCAACATACAATGTAGAACTACGTCAACTGCCACTATTTTATACCACTATACCACTAGTTCTACGTGCTTAAAGAATTCAGCGAAGAACAGTTGACGTATCCCTACGTTGTGGGTTGCGAGACAGTTGCTACTGTGACTTTTTGATTTTTTCCAGATATAAAATATTTGAGAAACAAAACGAAAGAAATGTTCTAATTTATTTACTTAACAGCAGTTTATACTATATACAGTTCATAGTAACTTATTCTGATTATAAATTAATGTTAGTAGAAGTAGAAGGCGTAGTACCATCGTTGTCAATAGTTATTGCTAAAACTGTTTCTGAAGAATAGTTATTGCTAAAATTGTTTCTGAAGAATAGTTATTGCTAAAATTGTTTCTGAAGAATAGTTATTGCTAAAATTGTTTCTGAAGAAAAGTTATTGCTAAAATTGTTTCTGAAAAATAGGTATTGCTAAAATTGTTCCTGAAAAATAGGTATTGCTAAAATTGTTCCTCAAGAATAGTTATTGCTAAAATTGTTTCGGAAGAATAGTTATTGCTAAAATTGTTTCGGAAGAATAGTTATTGTTAAAATTGTTAGCAGCCTTGTTATAAATTCGGCAATACCTCTCGGGCCAAATGTACTCTTCTTGTTGTTGCTTTTGTTCTTGTCTAGATTCAGAATGCATAGGCGATGTAAAGGTTTGGGACATAATACATTCATTATCCAGCGAAGTTGTGAAGACTGGCGATGTACGTTGGTATTCCATGCTCGGTCTGAAAATTTGAAAATTTTGATCGTTAACATCTATCTCCATCTATTTTTACAGTTCAGGCTCAATTTGTGCACTTGAAGTGGAAGGTTCTAGAGTCGAACCTGGGAGAAAAGCATCCTGGCGTGCGAAATTTGACGCCCCTTACAATCCCGTGACCTTTCAGTTGCTGACTTAGTAGGCATCTTCGGATTCCTCCCGTTCTCCTCTAGCTGCTTCTTCAATTTTCATCAATTATTATAGTAATTTTCCCTAATCTTCATTCTATCGCCCAAATTGTAAAAACCCTAGGGTTCCCGTGGGCAACGGTATGAAGGATGTACCGCGAGTATACCATCGACCGAGGCCCAAGCGGCGTCAGCAAGACAACGGTACGGGACATGCTTCATATTCTGGGCTATGGGAGTCGACGCCCTACTTGTGTACAACTGCCGACTGCTCATCATCGGAAATTACGCCTCCCTGGTGCCGGGAACATCAAATTGGTGCCGCGTCGTGTGGTCAGATGAATCCCGTTTCAGATGTACCGAGATGAAGAGAGGTTGCTATGTGGCGCCGACGGCATAGGCCATGGCACAGACGAGCCGGGTCGGCTCTGTTCTAGGCAATGGTGGCTCTGTGATGGTTCGCTAAGCCTTCTCATGGGATACATTATTCCCTCAGTGTGTATGTAGAGGATCGTAACCGCCGCATGCTATCATAATATGCTGGATGCTCACCTACACGCTTTCACGGTCTTTCCGCATCCTGCTGCCGATGGTCTGTTTCAGCAGTAGAATGCGCCGCCCTAGCGGAACAAAACTACCCATGCATGACTCGAGGAGCTCTCCTTTGCGTTTGGAAACATCCAGTAGCTCCCAAAGTATCCAGATATCAACCCTGTGGAAGTTCTCTGAATAAGCGTGAAGCGGAATATGAGATCCATCGATCCTGGATCGACACCAAATTTAAAAAAAAATAAAATAAATATACTGTATTTCAGTTTATTAAATATGTCTGTTAGCTCTGACAGTCAGCTACGGATTGCGAGGGTGAGGTCATAGCTATCGTTACCTATTCACTAGTTATCAACCTTAAAACTCCGTGCGGCGAAACAAAATCACACGAAATTTAGCTTAACTTTCTAACGCTCATGTATCAAAGGATTAAGAGATGGAGGTTTGAAACTTGTTTTGTTATAAACAGGACTCTATAAACTAACTCTCAGTGCTTGGATATCCTCGTAGTCAGAGAACTAATTGAAAGAGCGAGGGAATAAGAATTTCGATTATGCGTGGCTGTTATCGATTATGAAAAGGCCTTTGATTCGGTGAAACCATCAGCAGTTACAATGGCTTTGAAATCCTGCGGTATTGAAGATGCATACATTAATATTATTAATAAAATCTATGAAAATGCAAGTGCAAAGATTCGGCTATTTGAGAATACAGCACCCATAAAAATTGGAAAGGGAGTGAGAAAAGGTGACACTATATCTCACAAACAGTTTAATGTCACATTGGAAAATGTCATTCAATCACTGAACTGGTAAAACAAACGGATAAATATTAATGGAGATTATCTAACTTACCTTCGTTTTGCTGATGACGTAGTCATTTTTGCAACTTCTCCATCAGAGCTGCAGAGTATGATTCAGGAACTTGCTGACAAGAGTAAAGAAGTGAGATTAAAAATGAACTTTCAGAAGACAAAAGTGATGCTCAATGCTTTTACAAGAAATGAAGATTTGTCGATTGATGAGGGAAAGCTGGAGATAACCAATACCTACATTTATCTTGTACAACAGATATCAAGTGAGGGTCACATTGATGAAGAAATTAATCGGCGTATAAAACTTTCCTGGGAAAGCTTTTGGAAGAAACACTATAATTTTCAAGAGCAATATGCCATTATGTCTTAAAAGAAAAGTGTTTGATCAATGCATCCTTCCAGTGCTTACATGTGGTGCAGAGACGTTGACCTTAACTAAAAGAGATATACAAAGACAGCACACAACTCAAAGCAGCATGGAGAGGTGCATGCTTGGTGTAAGCAGGAGAGATAAAAAGATGAACTCGTGGATCAGAAAAATGACAAGTGTGGAAGACATCATGATCAGAGTAAAATCTCTGAAATGGCAATGGTATTGGTATTGGTAACTGTGGATACCATAGTGGTACCCAGTTTATTGCTATAACGAAATACTGTCATAGGAGATTCATTAAAAGCTGCAGTACAGAAAACAACAGTGCGGAAAGTCAGTATATCCACGATGCAGCACAACGTTACACAGAAAGGAAATGAATATGCACACGAACAATGAATGGCCTAACGGCATGTCAAACACTATAACACATGTGCACAAATGCATGAAATGTACTATGCTATCAGAAATCAACCGAACGGAACTGAAATGTGGTTAGAGCGCAAAACAACATTGAGTACCTCAGCAACTTTATAAAAATAACAAAGGTAACAAACGTACCACTATAATAATCCGCGATAGAGGAAAGCACTAACACAGCAAACACTCACAATTATAGGTAATTTAAAAAACAGGCCCAAATTCAGGAAACAACAGATAAGATAATTATACTGAGATAATGAGGAGATCACACAAGTGACGAGACCGATTAGTTGTGAAAACACAGCAAAAACACGCAATTATCGCAACTTTTAAAATAAAGAAAATTTACAATACATTAAATAAAGCAAATAAAGCAAAATTACACACAAATAAAGCAAATATACAATACAATACTTGTGAATCACAGTAAAAACACACAATGAAAACATCAGAATCAACATGCACTAAGTCTGCAAAACCAGGGCAACTGCGAACGGGTTCGCAAATCCCCTAGCATTGAGAGAACAAAAAGTAATCGGTGTGAGGAAGAGAGCTAAAGGTCATCGGTAAAAGGATAGAAGGTATCACATATATGCCTTTCAACGAGCTCCTTCAAGGAGGCGAGACGGCGCGTGTAACGTCTCAAAAAAGGCTGATACCGAGGATCGGTGGCACACAGAGATTTAAAAAGTGACACATAAGCTTCGAATTGCGTTACCGCTGCATACAGGTCCAGATCAGGTGAGTGAAGGAATTCTTCAGAACCAACAATCGTACGTGCAGGTTGAAAAAGACGTAAAAGTTGCTGTCTGGACAGTGGTCCAGGAACTGGAGGAAACGTATCAACGGCCTGCAGAACCTCAGCATCAGAGAGAGGATTGACAGGACCTGAGCGGAGAAGCATACTGTTTGAAGAATCATCAGGTGGAGAAACACCGGAACCGGAAACCTCGAGAACACTAGATGAATCCTCAGAATGTGGCACAGAAAGTTGTTTTAACTTTTTCTGTTTCACAGCGCCTTTGGAAGTTCCAATCCGCTTCGAAGAAGAAGCTGAGGCGGATGTATCCATTAGTGGATCAGGCTCACCTCCCAAGTCAGGAGACGAGGAAACGACCGTCGCCGAAGAAGCAGTACGTGGCTGAGCTGCCTTAGTGGAGACTGGTACAACAGCCGAGGCTTCAGGAAGATGTTGCAACAAGGGTATGGTAGACAAGGTTGTAAATGGAGATCCGATATCCGAGAGGCTAGGAGAAGAGCCAGACGGCCGATCTGCCAAACCACCACTCAACACACCCGGATCGGAACACTCCGCTGTAGACACATCTGTAGTCGAAGACAACTCTGTCAATCTTGAAGGTGGATGCCCAATCGTACGGGCCGGGAGAGGAGGAAAGGCAGTGTTGTCCGTGACGGAAATGTTCGTCTGACGGAGAAACGAAGAATTCGCGTCAGGCAAACTACCGGTAGTGGGGATAGTAGAAAGACCAATGTGGTCAGCAGTGGGATGCGAACTAGATGAACGTCCACGTCGAACGCGGTCACAGGAGGCAGTGGTGTGATTCTGTGTTAAACAGTGTGTACAATAGTGAGCAGTGGAAATCTTGAAACTGTACGTTCGTGCGCCAATTTCAACAGTAGCTTCTATAGGGCAATCCGCCAAGGCTTTCTCAGTGGGAAAGACGACCAATAACTGACGGCGAGGTCCGGTAGCATGTGAAAATCGAGTTCCGCGGGGAGCGTCAGAGAGGCGACGGACCTTGCCAACAGTTTTACAAACATGACTGACAAGGAGAGAAAGTGCAGTATCAGGCACTTCCTGTGGAACAGGATAGAACGTGATGTTCACCGGTCGCTTGGAAAGAGGCGACGGGATGAGATGGTTTGTCCCAATCGAAAGTCCGTTTGCAAGAAAAAAGTCAGCATCCTCCTTGTGATTGAACCGTACCGAAATACCCCGAGGAGTACGGGAAATTCCTGCAATGGACGCAGACGACACATGTCCAGAGAGGGCTTCCATGTAGCGTGGCAATGGAGTATTTGGTAAAGCATGAAAGAGCACACCTCTATCCAGGAGGTTATGGAACTCACGGGCAATCTGCGAATTGTCATCTATCGTTACCTTCACCTTGTGGTTGGATACCTGAATAATAGGTGTTGCTTGCAAAAGACCATCTGGTGGAGAGGAATCGGACGTAGAAGTAGCGCCTCGTTGCACTTTAGAGGCAAATGACACCCTCAGAAGAGAAGTCTGTTCGGATCCGGCAGGCACAGAAGGCTGTGAGGGAAGAGAAGCACAGGCCGAAGGCAAGGCAGTAAAATCAGTAGTACCCATTGAGGGCACCGAGGCAGATGCAGGAGCTGAAGAAGAAAGCGCAGCCAAGTCCAGTGAAGGCACCGGTGCAGGAGTACTAGAAAGCTGGGAAGGCATCTGAGCAGACACATCTGAGGACGAGAGTATGTTAATTTCCATGGACTTGGGAAGTGTGACGTGACGTGCATCCGCCACGCCCATAGATGATAAGGAAATACCGGAAGCCGCCATGTTGGCAGCTTCCAAACGTAAAGAAACGAGCAAACGATAAGAAAACGGATGAATATGAACTAATATGAGGATGAGAACGCTGGAAAAGTAGCTCAAAACGTACACAGTACCTTTAGACAGCCGGGCCACACAACAGGTGAGTGAGGGACGAGGTATTCCACACTAAAATGCATAAAATATTGGAGCCACCAACACTACGTCTGTCACGAACGAGCAATGGGCTGGACATATTGCCAGAAGGACAAACCATCGATGAACAGCTGAAATTTTAGACTAGTTTCCAAGGGACAGGAAAAGACCCAGAAGAAGACCACATGGGAGATGGGTGGATGAAATTTGAAAGTATGTGGGAGTAACATGGAGGAGACTGGCAAAAGACAGACCGTTGTGGAAGAAACTTGGGGATACATTTGTCCAGCAGTGGATTGATAATGGTTGACAATGATGATGATAAATGATAAACTATTTAATGATGTATTATTTATTATACTATGATTTTTAGTTTCGAAGATATGAGCTTTCAAAGTGTGACATGTTTTCGTTTCATCCGTGCTCCCGATGTTAGCCCCCACTCCGCTCGTAGAAAGACGTACGTCAAAAAATGACTTTCGGACGCTCTGGATAATCCAAAGATTCACGAATAGATGCGTGCTTAGTGTATTCGGGAAAGATACGAAACGGAGCTCATTGAGAGATCAGAAAAAAATGACAGCAGTTGATGACATTATGATCAAAGCGGACCCTCAAGTGGCAATGTACTAATGCTTGAAGAATTGAGACAGCATTCTAGAATGACATGGAAGAGATGTGTTCAAGACAGAGAGATGCAATAGATTTAGGGGCTTTCATCTAGTAATGGGCTGAGGATGTTTGATGATGTCAGTATTACACATTTTATGGAGTGTTTTTCCTTTGTTAGCAGTCCCCCTTCCAGATATCCTGAATGAAACCCAAAACCAAATTTTTTGGGCTGATGTCTACTCTTGGATTATTTAATGGTTTCATTCCTGCGTTTCGGTAGATTAGAAGTTTCCGTAGTTAGTAAACAACAGAACGAGTCAGGAACCAAAAAATGTGAAGCACCTTTTAGGTAAACAGTCAGTTATAGTCATGGTATACTCCTCACTGAAAAACTGCAGGACGTTTTATACTATGTAGATTTTTATAAATTAGATGGCGACACTTCCTCTCGCAAGAAAGAAAGTAATTACGAAACCCAAAAATATCAAATTTTAAAATGTGCATAACTTCTCATAATGTTCATAAATCTTTTCACTCATGCAATTTCTTGCTAGTGAGACCAGATTTCCGGCATTGAGCTAGTGCCTAAGTCTCCAATGGGGAAAATCTGCAAGAAAGTATTTTTTCCATTCGCTCAAAAAGGATACATGCATTTTTTTTTTAATATTTGCTGGAAGCAATACATACATCGATGAGCCATTATATTATTACCACTCACCGAATAAGTTGTATGGCCGCCTTTTGCCCGCAAAACACCATCCACTTGTCGAGGCATCGATTTGATGAGGTGGCGATAGGTATCCTGGGGTATCTGGTACCATAATAACAACAGCGAATCCTCCAGTTCCCGTACATTTCGGGGTGGTGGTGATTTAGCTCGAACCCGCTTTTCCAAGTCGAACGATAAATGTTCTATTGGGTTCATGTCAGGTGAATTTGGAGGCCAGAACATTAACAGAAATTCACTAGAGTGTTCCTCGAACCACTCCTTGACGATTCTGGCAGTGTGGCATGGCACATTATTCTTTTGGTAATGGCCGTCACCAGCAGGGAACACAGTTACAATGAAGGGGTGAACTTGGTATGCAACGATGTTCGCATACCTGGCAGCTGTCAGGGATTTTACAATTGGGATAACGGGGCCCAAAGTGTCCCGAGAAAGCAAAACTCACAGCATAACACCGCCGCTGCCGGCCTGTTTCCGCCGAACAGAGCCTCCAGGTGCCATAGCCTCCATTGGTAATCGGCGTATCCGCTCTCGGCCGTCTACGTGATTCACCAGGAATCTTGATTCGTCAGACTAGACTACTTCTTTCTAATCATCCACGGTCCAATCTCGATGATCTTGGGCCCATTTTGTGCGTTGTTTGTGATGACGTGCACTGAGCATGGGGACCCGGCTGGGTCTTCGGTTACGCAGGCCCATTGCCTGTAGGCTGCGATGAACTGTGTGCTGTGACACCTATCCTTGATCACCACTGTTGTAGCTGCAGGTGATATGTCGCACTGTGGCACTGCGGTGGCTGTGACAATACTCGACAGTGTCCGCCCCCTCTGGCGTCAATAAACCGCGGATGACACACAGCTGGCCGACGGTTCGTCGTTTGGCCATCTGTGCACCACTTTTGATACGTACTCACTACACCGGCACGTGAACAACCCACAAGACGCACCGTTTCCGAGATCGTAGTTCCGAGGTGCCGTTCCATCACAATTTGTCCTTTATCAAACTCCAATAAATCGGCAGTTTTTCCGATTCTAACTCCGACCACTCTACTAACGGAAAGCCGGTCCTCGGGTTTGTATATACACTGAGTGGCCACTTTATTATGACCACCCACTCATTACTTCGTTGGGCCACATTTTCCCTTTAATATTGCCTTGATTTTTCGTGGCATGGACTCAACGAGATGTTGATAGGTGGTTTGTAGAATCTGAGACCATGCTTGATGAATAGCACTTTCCAGGAGTGTCAGATTGTAGGGTTGTGGATCCAGCTGTCTGATGGCTCGTTCAACTTCATCCCACAAATTCTCAATGGGGTTGAGATCCGGAGATTGTGGGGGCCACCTAAGCAAAGTAAACTCACCGGCGTGTTCCTGAAACCAATCCTTTACAATTCGAGCATTATGGCAGGACGCATTATCTTGTTGAAAGTAGCCATCTCCATTGAGATAAACCATCCACATGACAGGATGCACTTGGTCCGCAACGATGTTTAGATATGATGTGCCAGTCAGGCGTTGATCATCACGAATTAAAGGGCCCAAAGCATGCCAGGAAAACATTCCCCAAACTATAACGTTGTTTCCACCAGCTTGAAGGGTTGTAGCAATGCATTTGGGGTCCATGTTTCCGTGCTGTTTCCGCCAAATTCTCACTCGGCCATCGGCATGGTGCTACTGAAAACATGATTCATCGCACCACATAATTTGTTTCGAATTATCGACTGTCCAATCCTTTTGCTCCTGTGCGAACTGGAGACGTTTGTCTCTTGTTAACTGCAGACAGCAAAGGTGTTCAAACAGGCATTCGGCTGCCATATCCCATGCGATGCAGTGTACGGCGAACAGTGCGTGCAGAGATGATTTGAGGGGATCCTTGATTAAGATGGTCTGTAATTTGGTAACCTGTTGCCCTTCCGTTGTCTGTTACCAGTCTGGACACTCTTCGGTCCGCCCGAGCAGTCACTAGTCGATGACGACCACACGTGGCACGTAGAGACCCAGTTTTTTGGCTGACATTCCAGTCTTTAAACACTTTAACAACAGCTGCTCTGGAACATTTTACGAATGCAGCGGTTTCGGTGATACTCGCTCCATGGCTCTGAGCTCCTGCAATCATCCTACGTTGAAAATTCGTCAAATCGCATTTTTTTACCCATCTCGTCACCCAGAAATCACTTCTACTACTGTCGCAAGCATTAAGCTTTCCTTTTTTATACTATCCTCGCCCTCTTGTGGCAACAGCGTGCAGCCATAGCTCATTTGCTTAAAACTGTCAGGTGGTCATAATAATGTGGCCACTCAGTGTATACTGCTCTGTGAACTTCACGTGCACCACCGTTCGGTCCACAGGCGCGCTCATTTCTCTAGGCTGGTGGTGGTAGTAATTTAATGGTTCATCGTTGTACAGTGGAAAAAAGAGTATTGTGAAATGACGGAAAATTTCTGTAAATAACGGAAGCAAAGTTACCGATAGATGTCGGTTTTAAACGAAAATTTCGTTCTTAAAACTATCCGTTGTTTTTAACTTCAGTATTTTTACATATTTTTCAGAAATTTCGTTTCTTTTAATACTTTCCTGGTTCTTCCCTATTTGTTTATACAGAAATGTTACAAAAGTTGAAGACGCGAGATTTCCAGCTCTTACACCAGATAATCCTTTTGCAGCGGTGGGGATCGAACCGACGTCGTTGGTTCAACAGACAACGCGCGTCGTAAGCACTGAGCCAGAAAGTCACAGGAACTGAATCACGTTCATGGTAAAACTAAATGGGCGATGAGGACTTTGTTTGTCAGTAATGCCACTGATTTAATCATTTTATTTTCTGTTGGAGCTTTTTATTTTCTTGAATAGGTTTTTAATAATTTTATTTTTTCTGTAGGAGGACTTATCTCAAATAGATTATTTTTTTCATCGTGTTTTTTTAATCAATAGAATGCTTTGGAACTTGAAACTTTCTTAAACTGACAATGACTTTCAATGTCCTTTAAGGAAAGGTGAAATGTACTGTTTTGTAGTACTACTTCACAAAACTTCTAATTATAATAATTACTCTGAATAGCTATAATAGGTTTTGTCGTAAGGGGTCGAAATACTGATCCGCACACATTGAACAATCACCTGTACAATAATGTAAGTACCGGGTTTCTTACAGTAAAACAACATGTAATAGCTGGTGTACAAAATGAGGCAGAGTAGAAAAAATATCCTGTACCACAATAACTAAAATAGATGCGGTACGCTACTGTGACGTACCTGCCAGAAGGACGCACACGACATAAAGGCAGATAGCAGTCGGAGCGAACGTCCTCCTGGCTCATTTGGTAGAGCGACATATTCCGGAATGAGGGTACCTGCAGCCCCGGTGGCGCAGTGGTTTAAGCGATGGCCTCTGATCATTCGTCCGAAAGGGTCCGGGTTCGAATCCCGGTGAGGCATGGATGTTGTGTTTGTCTTACGGCACTGGCTCTCTCCCTTCCCTGAAACCAGTGACCCTAAATTAGGGACGTCCCTAATTTAGGGTCACTGGTTCCACGGAAGGGAGAGTGCCAGCGCCGTAAGACAAACACAACATCCATGCCTCACCGGGATTCGAACCCGGACCCCTTTCGGACGAATGATCAGAGGCCATCGCTTAAACTACTGCGCCACCAGGGAGGCGTAGTTGTTATCCCTTTAACGACCATAACGGCCAAAACGCCTCTCTAGAATGGGTCAGATTTCCCACCCTTAGCTGCTCTTCAAATTTGCACGACCTATGAAGGATCAGTAGATGTCACAATCAGTCACTATTGTCGTTACTAAACAAAGAAACGAACCAACAGACAGGTTCGGATTTTATGGTATTTAGAGTTATACAAGGTTTTGGGGCCATGTCCTTTAAAAGGGTTAAACCCCCATACAAAAATATTATACAAGGTGATTCAGCTAAGCGTGCACAAACCTATGGGAGGGGTAGGTTGCACAATGACAAATCGGAATCACATAGCAATGAAGGGTCAGAAACGCCATCTTCATGCGGTAGATGGCGTGTTTTGGCCGCGAGACTGCTCATACGTTCTTTCAAAATACTGGATGCTGTCATTTACACGGGAAGGTTGCTGCAATGCGCATGACACGCATGTATGGGCGGTGGTGAACCCCCATGCTGTACGACCACGTGCAGCACAAAACCCGTTTTGCTGTTAATGTTTGGGCCGCCATTGTCGGGGACCACTTAATTGGCCCATACCTCATGCTTCCTCGTCTGGACGGCGGACGTTACTGGATATTTCTGGAGGACGTCTTGCCAGAGCTATTGAACAAACAACAGGTCCCTCAGTCCCTGCGCCGTGCAATGTGATTCCAGCAAGATGGGGCCCTCGCCCATTTCAGCAATGACGTTCGTCATCACTTAAACATGGCATTTGGACATCAGTGGATCGAGGGTGGTGGTCCCGTTCATTGGCCTGCAGATCGCCGGACTTAACATGCCTTGATTACTTCTTCTGGGGTTACATCAAATGACTTGTGTACGACAACCCCGTTGAAAGAAATGAGGACCTTTTAGTGCGCATCTCTGTAGCTGCTTCGGAAGTCCGAGACACGCCAGGAATTTTCCAAAAGGTGCGTGATTCCATGCGCCAACGATGTCAACTGTGTGATACAGCTCATGGTCGCAACTTCGAACACCTTCTGTAACCTTTATGCATTTCGCAAATGTCTTGTGAGTAATAAAAAGCATTTTGTTCTCTTACGTACTGCTCTTTCATTTATCGTCCTCTCTGTACACTAGCACATGAAGATGGCGTTTCCGACCCTGCTTTGCTATGTGATTCCGATTTGTCTTTGTACAACCTTCCCCTTTCATAAGTTTGTACAAGCTTAGCTGAATCACCCTGTATATATTCGATCGCTATAACTTCTATTATATGTGTCTTCCTTTTTTTCTTTTTTGATTGGAAGTTTAACGACCACCGTGAGCAATAAGCACTGGCCTGTCTCTAATTTAGGGCCACTGATTACAGGAAAGTGTGAGAGCTAGCGCGGTAAAACAAACAAAAAAATCAATGCTTTACCGGGATTCAAACCCGGACCCCATCGCGGACGGATAATCAAAAGTCATCGCATAGACCACTGCGCCACCGGGGGCGGCATTCCAACGAATCGCTCCTATTACCCGAAATTTCCGATCATATGGATCCGGAAAAAACTGAGGAGTTTTTCCGTTAATAACTTAACGAACTGCGGAAATGTTTCTGAACATTCAGAATTTTTCATTAACACATCTTAAAAGCGACAGATTATCGTCAGTATAAGAAAGGATTTGTGATAGGATTTCCGAAAATTCAGAATTTTGTGTTAACATATCTTAACAAGAAAGATGAAACCGAATTCTCGGGTGTACAGAGCACGTCTTGTGAATCCGTTCTGACGCAAATTAAATTTATCAAAGCTATACAAAGTCAATGGAACCAGTCTGGGGAAAAGTAATATCTGACCGAAGAAAGAAGTTTTCCAATCGGGTTTTTAATCCCGCAGATACTGCTGTAAACGGAATGGTGAACTTACGCCCTCTGGTTGCAGACTAAGAAGTAAAAAAAATTGAATTAATATGAGAAACATTTGGCTGCGGAGAAGCTCTCCAACAAAGAAAGAATTTTTCAAATCGGACTCTTTGAAGCTCCAACAAAGAAAGAATTTTTCAAATCGGACTCTTCGAAACAGAGATATGGACAAATATAAGATACGCATCTATGTCCCTTAGCGCGAAAACCATGCATCATTTTAGCAAGAAAGTATTCTCAAAAGGTTTTCCGATGTGAGCGGTATCGGTCCAAGAAAAAAATAATTTTAGTTGAGTTTTCAGGAGCTCAGATTTTGCTGCAAATACATCAGAAGCAGAAATAAACACTTATGCCTCCTGGTGGCCAAACCATTCTTTACCAAATACAGTGGATCCCACTTAAGAAGTTTTCCCGTTTAAGAAGTTTTATTCTTCTTAAACGGGAAAACTTCTTAAGTTTTTTTGCATAGTGCTAAAGTTAATTTTTTCCACTTAAGAAGCAACGATGCTTCAAAAGTATTCTCGCTTAAGAAGTTGTAAGTGTTACAAGTTTCTAAGTAAAAACATACGATTTCAAAACTCGTCCAGCAGATAAGTACATGTTATAACGAAGTAAATTTCTCCGTCATTTCTGTCCACGCCAGGATTTGAACCCGGATCCCCTCATTCCGGAAGAAGTCGCTCTACCAATTGAGCTACGCGGACGTTTTTTTCTGATTCCTATCTGCCTTTATTGTCGTGTGCGTCCTTCTGGCAGGTACGTCACATCTCCTGGTACGTTACATCATCTCCCCCTTATTTTTTTTTTTATTTTTTTTTTCGAGGTGCTGGAGAAGGGATTATCTTATTTTTCCTATCTCGCGGTGTGGAAAGAACATCACACCAATGCGAGATTTTGAACGGTCGGGTCATCCGGATAGTTCGGGCGCCATTATAACGAAGTAAATTTCTTCGTCATTTCTGTCCACGCCAGGATTCGAACCCGGATCCCTTCATTCCGGAAGAAGTTGCTCTACCAATTGAGCTACGCGGACGTTTTATTCTGATTCCTATCTGCTTTTATGTCGTGTGCGTCCTTCTGGCAAGTACGTCACATCTCCTGGTACGTTACAATGTCAAAGAAGTTCGGAGGAAACGTTTCTTTGTTCTCCCCGTACATGTAGCAAGCGAAGCCCTGCCGGCTTCCCACGGTCAACGCAGGGGGTCATGTTTACTCCCCACTTCTGCGTCTGCCCTTTGTGCATCACAATCGCCTTATCTTTGGGGCTGGGGAAAGGAAACACCTGCTGAGAGTTAGTCAGTCTGTCAGAGTTAGGCTCACATGTTGTACCTGGCATACGTGGAGTTAAACGTTTAGTTTTGTTGTTGAAATGCGTAGCTAGACATATGGCGTCTAAAGGCATCAAAAGAAAAGCTTTATCTGTGGTTGAGAAACGAAACATTATTACGAAAGTTGATGAAAACCCGCATTTAACTAGGGCGCAGATAGCAAAAGAACTAAATTTACCTGTTACAACCCTCAACGGTATAGTGGTAAAACGGGACACTGTGCTTGCAAATGCTTCCCATTCATTAAAAATAGAAAAGATTAAGAACGGTAAATATGAGGATGTCGAAGAAAAACTTCTTGTGTGGTTCAAACAAGCAAGAAACGCTAACATTCCGATCAACGGGACAATACTTCCTGAGAAAGCAGAAGAGATTTCCAAGAAATTAAGAGTTGAATTTAATCCTTCCAATGGATGGATCGACCGTTTTGGGAAAAGAGGAGGACTGACTTATAAAACTGTTTGTGGAGAATCAAAATGTGTTAACGTCGAAGAAGTGGATGATTGGAAATCTAATGCTTTACCAGAACTGTTATCAGCATACCAAGCAATAGATGTTTTCAACGCTGACGAGTGTGCTTTGTTTTATAACCTTATTCCTGACAAGACCTACTCTTTCACAGGAGATAGCAGCCACGGAGTCAAAGTAAATAAAGAAAGATTGACAGTTCTGGTAGGAGCTAATATGGATGGAACAGAAAAGTTGCCTTTATTGGTCATTGGAAAATCGAAAAATCCGAGGTACTTCAAAAATGTGAAAACTTTCCCATGAAATTACAGAAATAGCAAAAACGTATGGATGACAGTTAAGATTTTTGAAGACTTTTTAATGACGTTTCAGAAGAAAATGGCAGAAGGAAATAGAAAAGTTTTGTTATTTTTGGATAATTGCACAGCCCATCCAAAGAACATGGATCATCTGGAAAATGTAAAAGTAGTTTTCCTGCCACCTAACTCGACTTCAGTGTTGCAACCGATGGACCAAGGAATAATTAAAACCATGAAAGAACAGGAAACGTTTAGTTTAGTGGCTGCTGCAGAAGCTTGAATCAAACTCAAGTTACACCAGATGCACACTGAAATTGAATTAATCAGATGCTATGCATTTTATTGTTTCTTCGTGGGGAAAGGTATCATCTTTAACGATCACAAATTGCTTCAGGAAAGCTGGTTTCAACGCTGATGTGCTTAATTTTTCTGATGAAGAAAACAGTCATGACGACAATGAAGCTTGGGAAAGTTTGCAAAAAAAACCCAACTGAACTTCAAATCTTCTTTTGAAGAGTTTGTAAGCGTTGACAAGGATGTTCTCACTTTTGAAATGCAAAATATCAACGCTATTTGCAACATCGAAACGCAAGAGGACGATGAACCAGAAACGCAAGAAGATGAGTGCAGGCCAAGTCCAACTTCAGCTGAAGCTAATTAAAGCATTAGAAACTTTTCGCCGCTTTATAGAAAGCCACGAACGTGTTCCAGCTGACATAATGAGAAATTTGGGGGAAATGGACGCGTACTTTGTTAATCTATCGGAAAAAAGGAAGAAACAAACGCTTTTAGATCAGTACTTTTTGTGATCCTGTAGCATGATAAATGTAGCTTTCAATCCTCATATTCAAGTTTAAAGGCGTAAGATGTGAAATTTTTTATATTACTTTAAAATTAACTAAAATATAATTTCTGGATTTAATCTATGCAACATTTTTAATCGCTAAAGTCTTACAAAACCCAATCAGACACTTCCCGTTTAAGAACCTTTCCTGCTTAGGAAGTTTTCATCGCTTCGTCCCAACGAAAACTTCTTAAGCGGGATACACTGTATTAGAAATTATACGCAAAACATTTTCAATGACGAGCTGTATGTGATTCAGGAAGAATTTTTAAATCGGAGTTTTAGAAGCAGAAATATCAAGGAAAACACAATTTACCTTTGCGCCCCCTAGCGGAAAGTCTATGATTTACTTGAAAATTTTAAATTTATTTGAAAAACATTTCGCATCAAAAACACTATCCAACAAAGAAGGAATTATTCAAATCGGACTCCTAGAAGTAGAAGTATTGACAAAAAAACGATGTACATCTACGTTCCCTGGCGTAGAAACCATGCAATATTTCAAGAAGAAAATGTTCCTAAAAGGTTTGTCGACATGAGTAGTAGCGGTCTACAAACGACTTTTTTTTCAATCGAGATTAAGAAGCTCATATTTTGCTGCAATTACATCAGAAGCGGAAATTAAGAGTTACCCCCTGGTTGGTTGGTTGGTTGGTTGTTGGATTTTATTGGCGCAAGGGCCAGGTTTGGCCAAAGAGCGCCAGACCAAGAACTATCAGCCACAGATTTTTAAAAAACGTGGAAAATGATTAAGAGCAGACAGGCTTGGTAAAAGTTGAAAAAGAGTATGATGAAAGCTGTGAAGACAAGGTAGTTAAGTAGGTTTATATAAAAATTTATTAATTGACTATTATAATTATAATTTTATTTTTTTTTTTTTTTTTTTTTTAAACAGAACTACACAAAGGATGAGTCACTCTCCTCCCCCCACACTCCCCTGCAATGCTGGCAGAGGGCGGGGACGAACTGTCACTCTCTTCTCCCCCATGTTCCTCTGCAATGTTGTTTGAGGCTGGGGACGAACTGTCCTCTCCTCCCCCTATGTTCCTCTATAATGTTGGTTGAGGGTGGGGACCTCGCTGAGGCCGAGACAGTTGGATGGACACTGCACACCTTTGCGGATTGAGGGCCGGGTCGTCCGCACGTGCAGGCTTTCTGCTTTAAACTGGAAGAGAGGGTCGGCTGCAAAAGAGAAGGCCCAGAATCAGGTAGTCGAAAAATCGCGAGCTCGGGGAAAAACACCTGTGTCGCTTGGTCAGCTGTAGATCGCTTGGCAAGCGCTGCGAGAGCTACAGGGCGCGGAACAAAGGGCTGCACGGGTTGTGGCAGAGACTTAACAACTGCGGCAAAACTACGCTGTCGGGTGTTGGGAATACCCAACTTGGCTTTGGCAGCAGGGTACGAGAGGCCTTCCAGGGTCTTGAGGCGCTGGATCGCCATCTCGTCCTTCCATTTCATACAGTTGCGGGAGTAAGCTGCATGGGCCTCACCGCAGTTAACACAGCAGGCCGCAGAAGTGCAACCTTCCCCGTCATGTTCACCGGAGCCACAATTAGCGCAACGAGCGGAACTCTTACAGAATCGTTGTGAATGCCCGTACCTCTGGCACCTGAAACAGCGCAGAGGACTGGGAATGTACGGGCGAACTGCACAGACCAAGTAGCCTGCTTTGATTTCTGTCGGAACTTTCGGGGAGTCAAAAGTCAAGATGACATTTTTTGACTTAATCATGGAACCATCACGCCGGAACATCATACGACGTGCAGCAATAACACCTTGATCAGCAAGTTCAGTCACGAATTCGTCTTCACTGCATGGCAAGAGATCAAACTCCGAAATAACACCCCGAGAGGTGTTAAGAAACGGGTGAGGTGTCACTTTCACAGGAATGCCTTGAAGACTAGTGAGGTTCAGAAAAGTGTTACTCTGAGAAACACTGCAAGTTTGGACAAGCAGGTCCCCAGAGCGAAGCTTCCTCACAGACTTCAAGGGGCCAACCGCAGCGTCCAAAGCTTTAGAAATGAAAAAGGGAGATCTGGTGGACAGTCTCTCATTCGGATCGATGGATTCTACAAGCAAGTGAGTAGCATGCGTAGTCACAGCAATTGAGGGGAGACGACGCTTCGGAGCGACTGGTACAGCTGCCGAAGAAGAGGTTCCACATTCTTGGTCCAGGTCAAGGTCTAAAGACCGTTTAAGGGTATGAGACTTGGTAGGTTGAGAAGACGAAGGAGTGTCGTTGGCAACTATCATTTTGTCAGGTGACTTAAATTTGGAGTTTTTGTTCTTTTTACCCATGGAAAAAAAGGAGGAAGATTCGTCTGCAGACTACTCCACCCACCACCGAGCCCTACAAGGGAGAACTGGAGGTCTGCAAGCCAAGAAAATGACGCTGGACACAGTTCTGGAGCTTATACGTTGCAGATATAGTCCGTTGGCTGTGATCACACGCACTCGGCGGACACTTCGGCCACCGGGTACCGTCATGCCAACGCCTTTGGCATGATCCCACAGCCCCCGGGCTCACCCTGCCGTGCTATACGACAAAAAAAGCCGCTAAAGCCGTGTACACAACTTGGTACAAGACTTCTGACTAGAGGTGGGTTAGTCTCTAGCCTCCCGTTTACAGCGAAGCCGGGGTCGAAGAGGAGTGTTGGTACACAGGAGGCACTTATCCGGTCTCCTGCGACCTCAGCCGCCAGACATCCCATTTCCGCCTCACGGGTCTCCGCACGCGGCAAACATGCAGGTAGGTCTAGCACCCAAACCAGCGAAAAGGAAAAAAAGAAATCCAAAGAAGACAAATCCTGTCAGGGAACCTAAACGGAATCTCAGCAACCTACGAACTGAGCGGTTAATATAAATCAGTTAGTGGTGGAGGGTAACAAAACCACAAGACCGGGGTGTTAGTGCATAACGTGGTAGCGATTAGGTAAAGTATACAACACGGGCAACTAAGCCAGTGGAGAAAATAAATAAAAACGAAAAAGCGAGACACAAGACCAGCTCGGGAACGTGGGGCCGCGACTCCCCAACAACTGGATGAACAGCTGTCCCTGCAAACACCAAAATAAAAAACAAGCGGTGGCGTGACATCAGATGGTGACCAGTCACAAGGTCAGCTCGGGCCGTGGGGGCGCCGCTCCCCAAATAACTGGAAAACCAGTTATCCCCGTGCGGGGTTACCCCTGGTGGCCAACCCGTTTTTCTACACAAATTAAAAATTATGTGCAAACGATTTCCCACCAGGAGCTGTATCAGGTGCAGAAAGAATCTTTCAAATCGGTGTTTTAGAAGCAGAGATATCGGGGGTAACGCAATTTACCTTTACGCCCCCTAGCGGAAAGTCTATAAATTACTTCAAAATTTTGAAAATATATGGACAACATGTCACATCGGTAATTCTATCCCATCAAGAAAAATATTTTCAAATCAGGCCATTAGAAGCAGAGATATTGAAAATTTAAGATATATATCTACGCCCCCTAGCGGAGAAACAATGCAATATTTTAAGAAAAAAATATTTAGAAGATTTGTCGTCGTAAGTAGTATCGGTATACCAACGAATTTTTTCAATCAAGATTTTAAAAGCTCAGATTTTATGGCAAATACATCCGAAGAAAAATTAACACTTAAGCCCCCTGGTGGCCAAAATATTCTTTGCCAAGAATTAGAAATTATACGCAAAAGATTTTCCATCAGGAGAGGTATGCACTGAAGAAAACATTTTTCAAATCGGAATTTAGAAGGAGAGATATCGCGGAAAAGGTAATAAAAGCGTTTGTTTCTTCCTTTTTATACGCCCCATAGCGGAAAATCTATGGGTAACTTGAGAAAGTAACTACACCTGAAATACTGTTGGACATAAATGGAATCAAAAGTTAAAAGAAATTTTTCAATCGGATGCTTAGAAGCAAATAAAATATACACTGGCGGAAAGTGAAAAAAGAACACCAGGAAAGAATTGGCGGACGATCATGAAATTTGCATATGTTAATGGGGTCGAGTTTACGTAGGTGTGATGTTAATTTCGGGACCAACCGCTGAGCGCTTACGACACAGCACGGCATAATATGTAAATTGTCGTCGGTGGTATTTAAGGAGTACGGCGAAGTGAATGTAATCTGTCGTCGGCGTACGGACACGTGCGAAGATCCTGAAGAAGCTGCAATGCCTGGACATGGATGACGTGTACGATTTCAGCAGTTATCGGACTTTGAGCGAGGTCGTCTAGTCGGACTCCGCGAGGCTGTGTGGTCGTATCGTCGTATTGCGGAGTGAATTGGACGGGAAGTGTCGGTGGTGGTACGATGGTGGAGTAGATGGTCCGAGGAACATTCCCGCACGAGAAGACGTGGAACCGGGAGTCACAGACGGACTGATGAGCGGACCGATCGACGCATAAGAATAGCGGCGTTGTCCAACAGAACATCCACTGCGACGCAAATCCGAGCTGCCGTTGCACCTGAGGTGACTGTGCGAACAATCCGTAACCGTCTACTGGATGCAGGACTACGTGCACGTGTGCCTCTGGCATGTGTACCTCTGACTCCAGCCCACCTCCAGGAACTGCTGCAGTGGTGTCGCCAACGTCTGCACTGGAGAACGCAATGGCGATCTGTCGTGTTCAGCGATGAAAGCAGATTCTGCTCTGGAACCTCCGATGGCCGTATGCGTGTTCGCAGACGCACAGGGGAGCGTCTCCACCCTTCTTGCATCCGCCAGCAACACACAGTGCCTACACCTGGTCTCCTGGTGTGGTGAGCGACCAGTTATCGCTCCCGTACACAACTAGTGTTTGTACCGGGTACGTTAAACAGCACCTCCTACATCAACAACATCATTCAGCCCGTTGTTGTGCCATTTGTAAGGTCGGTCCATCGTGGTGTTTTCCAGCAAGATAACGCGCGCCCACACACGGCACGTGCAACGCAACATGCACTTCAGGGTGTGAGACAATTTCCATGGCCTGCACGTTCACCGGATTTGTCCCCCATTGAGCACGTGTGGGATTTTATGGGACAACGACTTTTTCGGTCTCCACGGCCAGCCACTACCATCCCCGATTTACGCGTCCAGGTTGAGGATGCTTGGAACTCAATACCCTAAACTTACATCCAACATCTGTACGACAGACTCCACGCCAGAATTGCACATTGTGACGCAGTTCATGGCGGTTCAACCTCGTACTAACCATGTTACATGGAAATGTTATTTTTCAGTTTACCAGCAAATACAGCTGTATTTTGCCATAGTGTTTTGATCACGTTTATCCTCTGTATTCCGTTATTATGCTGTATAAATTTCGTTGGTATCAGACGCCTCCTTCTTGGTGTTCTTTTTTCACTTTCCGCCAGTGTATGTAGTAAAATGCATCTTGAATTCGACATCATCTGCCTTTACGCTCTCTAGCGGTAAAATTGTACATCGTAAAAAATAAATAAATAAAGGATCATCATTCGCACATTTCATGCTTTCCAATGCAATAAGAATTTTTCAAATTGAACTAATAGTTGCAGAGAAATGGTGTCTACAGACGGACGGACAAACCGATAACATAAGCACGACCTTTTTTTTGCAAAAGAAGTGCTAAAAACGGCAGTTTATCCTCAGTATAAGAAAGGAAATGCGAAAGAGTTTGTATCAGAAACATGCTTCGTTAATTTACGAAAGGAATCACCGAATGTGGCTCGTGAATTTAAGAAAATCTTTCACGGTGTTGGAATCCTGTTTCGAAAGGAGAAAGAAACTAACGAACAGAAAAATTCTGAATATTCCTACTTAAAGGGATCACATTCTCTTTGCAATCATGCGATGTTTACAACAAAATCCTATTCAATAAAATAGTGACTAATAACACAAACGCGAATCCTTAGGTGATAAAGCAAAGCAGCATGGAAAAACATACAAACATACACGGTGAGCATTAATCTTATGTCTAGACGGAAATATTGAACGTTGAAAGATATTTAATTTTAAACAGTTTAAACATATAGTCAATACTTTAGTGAAGAAACTCTTAAACACGAAGCAACAGAGGAAACCGTTTTATTTTCACATTTTAATAAAAAACGTATTCCATTTAAATCTCCAAAAAATGCTGTTGAGAGTGCATTAACAAGAACTTTAGTATTCCAAAATCTCTAAAGGTTACTTCACAGATTTTCCTTTACGCGATTGAAATTATCCCGAAATGTGCAATTCAGACTTTGGACCTATAGATTTGGCTGTGTAAAAAAGTCCAAAAGAACGAAAATTTCCATTTAACAGAACCTTTTGAACCCTCATTTTAATTTAATGAAACAATTTTTTTGCTTTCTAAACTTAAAGTAATTTGGTCTGCGTTCGTGGAACTTCAGCATTTATCACACGACTTAATTTAAATCTAGAAGTTCAACTGCGTTTGACTTACTGTAAACAAATATATGAAGGGCCAGAAATAGCACGTCTGCAAATATTTGTTTCTGAAACAATTTCACAGCGTCAACACTTTTAGAAACTCTCCAATGGTTCTAGCAGGAAATTAAAAAGTCCGAATTTTGTTTTCTCTCTTACGATTTGAAATCTGTACCGCTATTTTGCATTTTTCTCCAGCGAGATTGCCTTACCGAGAGATGCACTTTTCCGACCAAGATGTCGTTATACAAAAAAGTGCCAAAAGTCGTGGGATAGGTACCTAGTATTGTGTAGGACCTCTTCTAGCCCGGCGAAGTGCAGCAACTTGACGTGGCATCGATTCCACAAGTGGCCGAAATACTTCTGGAGAGAGCTGAACCATACCGTCCAAACATCCGCCCACAGAGTCCTGGTTTTTGTAGGTGCAGGATCATGTGTACGAATGGACCTTTCCACCACGTTCCATAAGTGCTCTATTGGGTTCATGTCGGGCAAAGGGGTGGCCACACCATCCGTCTGAACTGTCTAAATGCTCCTCGAACCAATTTCGGACAACGTTGGTCTGATGACAAAGTGCATTGTTCTCCTGGAAGATCCCATCGTTTTGCGGTACATGAAATCCATGAAGGCTGCAATGGACACCCAGCAGAGCAACAAAGCGATTACTGGTTAATGAGGTGTTTACGAGGACCAGAGGACCCAAACCTTGCCCCATAAAGACGCTCTACACGTGTATGGAACCACCACCAACTTGCACAGTGCCTTGTTGACAGTTTCGGTCCATGGCCTCATGAGGTCTGCGCCACACCCGAACCCTACCATCAGCTCGTAACAACTGGTCGCGTGACTCATTGCACCACGCCACTTGTGGCCAGTCTTCCAGGGTCAAATTACCATGTTCACAAACCCAGGTGAGGCGCTGTGTCTTATGTCGTGGTGTTAACAAAACGCTCTCTCGTGGATCTTCAGCTCCCATACCCAATGAATGCTAATTTACTCTGCCCTGACCAGATAGAAATGTCTCTGGTACCTTCTGCATTGAATGTGGATGTTATATGAGCCAGTATCGCTTGTCTGTTAGCATGGACAATCCTGGTTAGACGCCGCTCGTCAGAGTCATTCGGCAACCGTGGTCGGCCAGCACTGCGCAATCCACGGTGGGTGGTAATGCCTTCCATGAGGCATTCTCTGTATACACGTGACACCGTGGATTGACAAATGTTATTTGTTCGTCAACTTCGGACATTGAATGTCCCATTCGTCTGGCTAACACTACCATGCCTCGTTCAATCTCCGATAATTCACTTCGGTTTGCCATACTTCTACTGGCGGTTGCTCAACCTGACTAACGAGATTACACCTCGCAACTGATAAAAACCACGGCGTGCGTCGAAGCATGTATACGACGGCAGCGCCAGTTAAAAATTTGCATACTACAATCCCATGACCTTTGGCACTTTAATGCAGAGATGTATGTTTCTCAAACGAGGTCTCCTTACTTGTATGAAAGTTTTTTCAGCACAATGTCCCCATAGTAACTTCAAATTTAAAACGAAATATGTTTTTCAAACGAGGTCTCCTTACTTGGATGAAAGTTTTTTTCAGCCGATGTCCCCATAGAGATGTATTATTTTCCGACTAGAAGTCTTTACGTCGACGAAAGTATCTCCGATCTGATCTCCTTAGTCCTTACTTAGAGGAGGTCCGATTATCTGACGAAATATCCTCATGGAGAGGCATATTTTTCCAATGAGGTCATTTTATTCGATTAACCCTTTAACGACCTTAACGCCCGAAACGCCCGTACGTACAAACGGCCATAGCCACCCGAAACGCCTGTCTAGAGTGAGTCACATTTCCCACCCTTGCTTATTCTTCAAATTTGTTCGACCTATGAGGGACCAGCAGGTGTCACCCTCAGTCACATTTCCCACCCTTGCTTATTCTTCAAATTTGTTCGACCTATGAGGGACCAGCAGGTGTCACCCTCAGTCACATTTCCCACCCTTGCTTATTCTTCAAATTTGTTCGACCTATGAGGGACCAGCAGGTTTCACCCTCAGTCACATTTCCCACCCTTGCTTATTCTTCAAATTTGTTCGACCTATGAGGGACCAGCAGGTGTCACCCTCAGTCACTTTTGTTGTTATTAAACAAAGAAGTTAACCAACTGACAGTTTCGGGCGTTATGATATTTAGAGTGATACAAGAATTTGGGGTAATGGCCGTTAAAGGGTTTAGATCCTCCGACGAGTTACCAAGAGGTGAGTTTCTCCGGCGAGATCTTCTTACTGATACGTACGTTCCTCCGATATGGTGTCCTTATCGTGAAGAGCGTTTTCTCGACATCACGGTTTGTTACATAAGCGATTTTGTCGAAAACTTCTATTTCCTATCCAACCATTTTATTATTAGTTGTCTTCCTTCTGCCTATTTTTGACTTAGTGTGTTTCTTCAAAATTGGTATTCTCATCGTGAAATAAGTTTCTCTGAAAAGTTCAGCTCTGTAAGAGGTAAATTTTCTCGATCACAGATTCACGTAATTCTGATGAAAATTTAAATTTTCAGAAACCTCCTATTTTGTTTTCATGTAAGATTTCGATGCATTTTGTGAAATAGAGTTGAATTGTAAAAGCACCGAAGCCCATGATTTAATCCATAGATATGGGAACTTTTATTCTGTTCACCAAAAAAATTAGGTAACTTCAAATTTAAAACAAATTCTTACGTTTTTACGAATTTCACACCACGTTTCTTGACATTAAAAATATGAAATATGCAGCCAAAAGGCAGAAAGACAATATGAACAAAACAACACCAATGGAAACTAAGCGATTGCATCATCTACCAATATTTACCAAGGTTCTCAGAAAGTTCTTCTATTAGTAGGTGTACGCGGAATGTCCAAAGTTCTAACGCAAGGTGGCTGAATCGGTATAAAAAGGGAACAGTGATGGCATGCAGAGACTAATGAAGTGCATGGCACCAGAAATAATGGGTGAAAGACGCTGTGACGTGCCTGCACCGCAGGACGTACATGAGATAAAGGCAGATAGTAATGAGAGCACATGTCGGCGTAGCTTATTTGGGAGAGCGACTTACTCCGGAGTGAGGGGACCCGACAGCGCTGCCCGGCGTGGACAAGCCTGTGTTTTCACAACGCGATCTAACAGACTTAGAACATGGAAAGATCGTGGGTGCTCGAAGCATTGGTGCGAGCGTTAGCAAAACGGATGCACATGTGAAATGTTCGAGGACAGCAGTTGTTAAAGTTTACAGAGAGTGAACCACTAGTCAAAAAAACCGGGTCTGATCGCAAGTCATGTTGTCGTCAACGGCTACTGGATGCTGGAGCTGAGCGGAGAGTAGGCAGACTTGTTCAGTCCAACAGACGAGTAACACTTCATCAGATTACCGATAATCTGAATCAGGGACCAAGTCCGGTGGCCTCTCAACGTACAGTTTGCCACGCATTACACCGTATGGGCTACCGAAGCAGATATCCTTTCCATAACCCATTGCTACCTGCAGCGACCAAGTAGAACCGCCTTTAGTTTATTCAGGAACACAATAATTGCTCACTAAATGAGAGAAATCATCTTTCCAACTACACCATGCAGATGGAAGGGTAAGAATATGATATGGAGACAGAAGCACGAAAGCATGGACCTATCTTGCATCGTCACTACTCTTCAAGTTGGCAGAGGCAACGCTCTGGTCTGCGACATGTTTTCGTGGGAGTGTTTGGGCTCTTTGATTCCGGTGGAGCAACGTCTGACCGCCCATAGGTCTTTAAATATCGTTGCCGACAAAGTCCTTTCAGTTATGATGATGGTTTATCTACATACAGATTGATACTTCAAGCAAGACAATGGCCCATGTCGTACTTCTCACATCATACGCGAATGATTTGAGGAGATTTTCCTCTGCTACATTGGCCTCTCCAATCACCGGTTCTCAATCCAATGGAGCGGTTGTCGGATGAAGTCGAAAGGAGCATCCAAGAGCTTGATCCACGGCCATCAAATCTTCAAGAGCTGTAGGGGTCAAATCCTCGCATTTGGGCTAATATACCCCAAACCCTTACCGATATTTAATAGAGTCCATTCCAAGACGAATTCAAACAGTATTAATGGTAAGAGGTAGCCCAATAACGTACTAACTAGGTGGTTGTAATAATTTGGCCACTCGGTGCATACGCATTCATGCTTTGTGAAAACACACTCCGCGACGGACATCGAATCTGGGTCCCCTCACTCCGGAGTAAGTCGCTCTTTCAACTGAGGGACGCGGACAGAATGTTTCGCTGCAGAATTTGTCGTCTTGACACATGATTTCACCTCTGTAGTGCATCACATCATCCCTCTCTCACCTTTTTTTGGTCTTTGAAGTGAAGTAGGAATTTTTCATTGATTCCAAACAATGTGTAGAACAAACATCACACATTTTTCGAGGAGCCCGACGGCAAGTGGATCCATTTTCCACAATTGGGTGCCACAGTGAAAACACAAGTTTGTCCGCGACGGACAAACTTTTCGTGTCTACTGGCTCCGGAGTAAGCCGCTCACCCAACTGAGCTACGCGGACGGAATGTCTCCATGCCGAGTTTGTCGCCATGACACATGTTTCACCTCTGTAGTACATCACAGCTATCATATCTGGAAATCAGCAGGGGAAAGGGGAATGCGAAGCAGTCGTCAGCTGCCGTAGCCCATTTGTGATATCGTCGGATACATGGTGCAATCAGTGATGACCCTCAGAGTACTAATGTTAAATTCTACAATTATTTCCAAGGCTTTGGTTCGGCTATTGCAGCCCATGTGCGACATCGTCGGATACATGGTGCAATCTGAGATGAATCTCGAAGCACTAATGTTAAATTTTACAATGATTTCCCAGGCTGTGGCTCAGCTGTTGTAGCCCATTTGCAACATCGTCGGACACATGGTGCAATCAGTGATGACCCTCGACCCTGTAATGTTAAATTCTACCATGATTTACTAGGGTGTGGCTCGGCTGTTGTATCCCATTTGTGACATCGTCGGATACGTGGTGCAATCAGTGATGATCCTCGGCGCTCTAATGTTAATTATACAATTATTTCCTAGGCTATGGCTCAGCTGTTGCAGCCCATTTGCGACTTCGTCGGATACGTTTTGCAATCGGTGATGATCCTCGACGCAACAATGCTAAATGCTACAATGATTTCCCAGGCTGTGGCTCGGCTGTTGTACCCCATTTGCAGCATCGTCAGATACGTGGTGCAATCAGTGATGACCCTCGGCGCACTAATGTTAAATTCTACAATGATGTACCAGGCTGTGGCTCGTCTGGTCGCTTGCACGTTTGACATCAGTCGTCCGTATATAACGATGAAGGCAATTTAATAAAAACGTATTCTCGTCGTGCAAAAGTGTTTAGAATAAAACCCATTTTATCCATCATTAACAATTTTAAGCTCGAATCAAAGAGAACTGGTTGGATGCGAGGAGACTGGGAATGAAAACTGACAGCAAAAAGAAGATAATTCAAGTTATTTAAAAACTAAAAAGAAAAAAAAGGCTTGGATACGTGATCAGCTGTTAATTTCGTAAATAAAGGAAAAACCAAAAGGATCTCTGTAAAAAGGCAAACGGAAGGACTATTAGGCTGCGCTCGGATATCTTACCGAAAACTATATCACCAGAAATTCTTCTCTCAATATTTAGCACGTAAATGCTTACGACGCTTAGCAAAAAATATGGAAGGGGATTTTTGAAAACACAGGGAAATATTGGTTAAGTTTACTCTGATGCCATGCAAAAGGAATTTTTCGAATCCGCTGTCAGAAACACGTAGAGCGTGAGTACTTGTTCGCCTCCTAAAGTCTGCACTACGCATAATAGAAAATAGAGAGGAACTGAAAAAATCCGTTCCATTAAGATTTATCCAATGCGAAACGAATATTTCAAGGCCTTTTTATACGAGTGGTAAGTACAAACCCATCTTGCAAACACATTGTCTGTTAGGAATCCTGGGTACTTTTGATCTTGGTGGCATTCACGCGACAGAGCTGAAGCTTTTCTGATCCCCGTTCAGTGTTATAGCAAAATATGCATCTATGGCACAATAAATCGTGTGTACGTGATAAAAATGTTTATTTCGTCTTTAACTCCAAGAAGTACTTCTGCAGCCCAAGTTTCAGAAACAGTAACAAGAATAAATGCGGCGGCGTTGGTGGCGCAATGGTCTAAGCGTTGGCTTCTGATCATTCGTCTGAGATGTGTCCGGGTTTGAATCCCGGTGAGGTAAAGATGTTGCGTTTGTCTTACGGCATTAGTCCTTTTCCTTCCCTGGAACTAGTGGTCCTAACTTAGGAACGAGTGACTGACTTAGGGACGAGTAGTCCTAACTTAGGGCCCAATGAGTTGCTCACGGTGGGTTAGTCGTGTTTATCTGTGCTCCTCAAGTTTTCGTTGGTGTGTTATTTTTCTTCGTTGTCAGTGTTCTATTTCGTGTGTGTGTTGTGTGTGAAGATTCCGTGTTTCTTTTTATATGCCTGCCGAGCTGGTAAGTGCTTATTTTGATTAGTTTACCTTATTTTTCTGCCTTGGCCAAGCTGGCTAAGGGCCAAGCTTTTCCTCGCCATTGCAAATGGCTACTTCCGGAGAGAATGACGTCCTAACCCTTGCTACCGGAAATGATGATCTCCCGATAACAGCTTCTCTAAATACTACTACCAATGACGAGTCTATCTCGATAAACCACTCCTCCTTGCAGCCTTCTGTTGCTGCCTTACCATCGAATATCGCCTCTTCTTCCAAGTCTCCCAGCGGCGATACGATGTCTTCTCGGAAAGCTAATGATGACGCCATGCATGTTTCGCACTCCATGCCGGAATCATCTCCAAAGCAACGTACAACAACCCTCTCATATGCTGACGTAACCGCATCTAAGTCGGGACCTTCCCAGTCTTCTATTTCTCCTGGACAATATGAGATGACGCATAATGCCGAAGTCATTGAGGTTGTCCTTAAAGAAGATACCCCTTCTGGGCTGAAATTCCTTCAAACTATGGAGAATGGTGTTGTATTTCCGAGCCTGAGAAATACAAAACTCACTGCATATACTGCTGCTCTTCGAGAGATTGTTCCTGCATCAGCCATAACTCATGTGGGCAGGAAGCCTTACAAAGTAGTTGTTTACTTCTCTACTCCTGCCCGTTCCCTACATGTACTGACCAAGGGCATCTCGATTGGTAATCGTCACTTCCATGCCGAACCTGTTTCACAGAGCTCCGTTGATGTAAGCTTCTCACCAGTTCCACCTGAGGTTTCAGATGATCTCTTGATTGCCGCTCTTCTTCCTTATGGCCGGATCATTGGAGGTGTAACTACCTACTCTTCGTTTCCAGAGGTGCCAGAAGATAGATACCTACTCGGGTTTCGCCGCAATGTTCGTGTGGTCTTCCCTTCAGAGGAGCACATGCTGCGTATTCCACCCACTTTACGTGTACGCTGTTGCACGCACATTAGAGAGATATTCATCACATTAGGCTCCGTCTGTCCGAATTGTAAAGGCACGGGACATCCCCGCGCTCTATGCCCTCATAATGCGAACACTCTTTCTAAGTCAACAGCACGACCTTCTTCCTCTTTGTCACGTCAATCGGCATCCTCTTCTGGTGCTAAAGACCAGCAACAGCAGACTTCCTCAAAAAAGTAGTGATGCAGCAGTTGGTCAATCGACGTCTACAAAAAGTAGTGAGACAGCCGTTGGTCAACCGACGTCTATCAGAAGTAGTGAGACAGCCGTTGGTCTACCGACGTCTCTCATAAATTGTGAGACAGCCGTTGGTCAACCGACGTCTACCAGACGTAGTGAGACAGCCGTTGGTCATCCGATGTCTCCGGGTAAACCCTCGACCTGGGGTGATGCATTGGCGCCCCCATCATCTCTTCAGTCGAAAGAGGCATCAACTGTTAATCCAAAGTCTCCTATAGAGATGGTTGATGACGATTCCCATCATACTGCTACACCGACCGTTGAGGTTGCTTCTTCAGTTCCTTTTAAATTGCCGGAAGTTCCAATTCCGGTTACAGCACAAAGTCGTGGACGGACGAAGCGACGTAAAATTTCACGCGCCCAGAATAAGAAGGTTAGAATTACAACCACCCTTAGGGCAGGACGTGACCGTTCTAGTAGTCAGATGCTCACGTCTGAAGGCTCTATGGAATCTGATACAGATGATGGAACAATTATTCCGATCTCCTGTGAAAACTTTTTAAATATTCTAGAGGCATCCTCTCTTCCACAGACACCTGTGTCTGGGGAGAAGGTGCATGCGTTCCTAATAAGTCCCCGTAGAGAAAAGCTGTCTTGCAATTTTTTGGAAGGTTACTCCCACTGTCTGTCTGACACCATGAATCAAATGTTGGCGATACATTCTCATTTACGTACCGTTCCGGGCAGATATCTGGGTGGTCCCTACTGGGCAAAGAAGTTCCGTAGCCGTCTCGCCAAGTTACAGAACGCAGCCGAACACATCCTCCAACCATCATCAGACTATTCTGTTCAAGACAGTCTCACTGAATAGTAGGGGTATGTGTACCCCTTTGGCGAATGCTTTAGCGTATGAAGACGTCCACCACCTCAAAGCAGATCTCCTACTTTTGCAAGAGACAAATTGTCTATCCACTTCACCCTTCCATCGCTGGAGGAGATGGGACTATCAGTTTCATCACGCGTATAGGCTATCTCTTCGTGGAGGTTTCGCGATTGGTGTACATAATAGATTTCGTCAAGCACTCTCCTCTGTTAAAGTTCATAACCTGTGCCGAGATTTATTGCAGCGACTCACTTTCGTCCTAGATGGACAACGATATTTAGTTTTCAACATATGTATTCCATGTTCATCTACACATCTAACGTTGTTATTTTCGTCGCTCCGCACTGCACTGCAGTCAGCATTACCATCAGATCATGTGCTCATTGGAGGAGACTTTAACTGTACACTTCAACCAGAGCTCGATCGCGCTCCTTCGAGGATTGAACATCGTTCACGTCTTGTGGAGCAATTGCGATCATTTGTGTCTGATTTTGATTTACATGACGTGTTCCTACGATTGCATCCGACATCCATTTCACATACCTGGAGAGCTGCATCTGCATCCTCCTCTCTTTCTGCCAGGCTGGACCGATTTTACGCTTCTGCTCCGTTATTGCCCATTACAACGGATTGTATGCACTCTCCTACCGCTTCATCGGATCATTGTGCCATCACTATCTCCTGTAGCTCTTCATCTCGTCTGCATGTTAGGCCTCGGTCATGGACACTGGACACTTCTCTCCAAGCTGATGAGAATATGTGCACCGAGATCAGAGATCTTCTTGATCATATGCGAGAGGGCCTGTCCACTGCACCTTGTGCCATCAATTACTGGCTCGAGGTAAAATCTTACCTAATTTATCTTCTCAGGCGTCATTCCTTCTCCGAAGGCACGAAGCGCTCCATGGAAGAGCAAAATCTCCGAAACATCTTGTTACAGCTTGGTGTGAGTCATCCCATGTATACAGCTTACCAAGCGGATCTTAGAGCACTTCTTGAGCCTCGTGCACGTCAGGTAATTCTTCGACTCCGTCTACAACATCTATCATCAGAGGACTGCTCCTTTGAGTTTCTATCCGCGTTAGAAGAAAAACGCCGCTCGTCGCATCAGCTTCGACTACCTCGGCGGCCTGATGGTGAAATCATCTCTGATCCCGATGCAGTTTGCTCTCAGGTTCGTCGATATTTTACTATCAAATACAGTGAAACTCTTCAGCCTTATGTTTCTGCTTCTGCTACTTTACTCTTTCCTCTTCCCCAAGTTCCTTCCAATCTCTCTGATTCCCTTTTACAACCTATTTTGCAGACTGAACTTCGGACCATTCTTGCCTCTCTAAATTCCCGTGCTGTCCCAGGTCCAGATGGCCTTCCGCTCCTTTTCTACCGTACTTTTCTCCCTTCGTTGCTTCCATTTCTTCTCGCCGCTTTCAATGCTGCTCTTTCTTACTCTTCTCTTCCGAGGGGTTTCACAGAGGCTCATATGGTGTTATTCCCCAAGAAAGGCGATCTGCTTGACTTGGGAAACTGGCGTCCTATCTCGCTACTAAACATTGACTATAAACTCTTCACTAAACTCCTTTCCAGTCGACTCAACCAAGTTCTTCCATTTCTTCTTTCTCCCGACCAGACCTACACGGTTCCTGGTCGGTCCATTACTTCTAATCTCAATCTCCTTCGAGATCTCCTACATCTGGCTCGTACTAACTCTGAACCACTTGCCCTCTTTAATCTTGACCAAAAAGCTGCTTTCGACAATATCTCACTTCGTATCTTACTGCTGTTCTTATTGCTTTCGGCTTTCCTTTTGCTTTTGTTACCTCTATTCTTGCCCTTTATCAGGACGCTGCTTTCCATGTCAAGACGGCCGTCTTCTTGACTGCACCTATTCCTTTTCGGCGAGGCATTCGGCAGGGTTGCCCACTTTCTGGGCAGCTCTTTGCCATTGCTTTTGAGCCGTTTCTTCGGTCTGTCCATCGAGCCTTTATAGATGCACTGCCACCGCCTACTGCAAGTACTAGGCACTTTTCTGTGACATACTCTGCATATGCCGATGACGCGACCTTTTGTGTACGGACAGACGCTCAATTCGACATCTTGCTCCAGATTTACGATCAATATTCTTCAAATTCAGGGGCATCACTTAATACATCCAAGAGTGCAGGTCTATGGTGCGGAGCGTGGGCCCCTAGGACTGACACCCCGTGGGGCGCCTCATGGACTGCTTCATCCCAAAAATTCCTTGGGGGCCATCTCGGAGTCCGTCTTTCTGCTCAAAATGAAACATGGAATGCTCTCAGAACACGCCTTACTCGAACTGCTGCCTTCTGGCGAGGTTCCCAGTTTTGTACTTCTTACTTCTCAAGAGCTAGAATAGCTCAGACTTATATTCTTTCACCATGCCTATATGCATGGTCAGCTGAACGTATGCCCATTTATCACCTCAATGAAATCACTCGAATCATCTCAACGATAATATGGAACAGGTACCATTGGATCCAGGTCTCCACTCTCTGTCGTCGAGTCACTGATGGAGGTATTTCACTGCTGGACGTTCGCACCTACTATAAAGCACATAAAGTGGTTTCTTTCCTGCGGCTACTAAGTGCACCAGAGTCGCCAGTTAGGCTCGTTAGAGATGTCATGATATCGCCTAGGAATTCCCGAATCACTTTCATTATGTATCTTCTAATGGATCAATCTCCCTTTTTCCATTCTAAACTTTCCCCTTTCTACAAAGAGGTCCTTTCCTTTCTCCGTTCTCTACCCCTCTTCCGTGCTCCACCGGCTTCTACCACTGAACTATTAGCTGAGCCCCTGTTCTTTTCTTCCATCCTTCATCCCCCTAATGCTCCCTACTTTACTGACCTTTCCTGGCTCCCCGCCGGAATAGTATCTGTTCAGGATCTAATTTCTCCAGATCTTTCTTGGAAACCCTTCTCTGATCTTTCCCCCTCCCCCTACATCTTCCTCTCTTTCGCTGTATGATTACTTCCGTTTTTCAATCATTACCCTCTTCCTTAACTTTGCCTTTCAAGCTGGGTTAACTCTTGTTCCCTCTGCCTCTCTTCCTCTTCCCTTTTTCTTTTCCGTTCGGGGCTTATCACTTCCTCTCTCCAGTTTTTCTATCTCGTCTCTTTACCGTTGTCTCATTGATCCACTGTATGCTACACCATTGATGATTCCAGATGTTCCGAATGTCGCCCTTTCACAAGTGCGGTCCATGTCTAATTCACCACTATCTGTTCCAGCAGAAAGAAACATCCAATGGTTGTTTCTTCATCGGCGGTTACCAGTTCCTACCAAATTATTCAGGATGACGCTTGTTAATTCGCCTAACTGCATGTTTTGCTCTACGATTGCGGATGTAGATCATGTATATCAACATTGCTCAGTGCTTCTTCCCTTGTTACATCTGACCTTCACTACTGCACAATGCCTTAGTACTACTGATCTCTCTTTCTCAGCCTATAGCACGTTACTCAGTTCCAGTACTCTGCATATTCCTATATCAGAGTCATGTGCTTATGTTTTCATATTAGCAAAACATGTGATTTTTTGCTACTATCAACAGCTTCGTTCTACCCCTATACAGCCTACCATCTTTCAGGCGGGAGCTGCGATGTGCAGTCAGTTCCGGAACAGATTGATTTCACGCTTGAGGCTTGCTTTCACTGTTGCTAAGGCTAGGAATCGAATCCCACACTTTATGTCAGTGTGGTCACCTTTTCGTCAATGGTTTTCTGGTCCATCAGAAGACCTTAGACTATTTTTCTGACTTCTGTGGATTTGTTTGGACTAACTAAAGTATAGTTTTGTGATTAACGTGTTCTTAGGTGCCCTCTTCATCATTGCTGCCTAATGTTACTGCGCGTCTGCATGTTTCTCACCAACAAGGTCCTGTAGGTGAGTTTTTTTTTTTACACCACAGGCACTTAGAATAAGTTTAAAGTTTTCTGTTCAACGCTTTCCTTATGTCTGCCGGGCTTTATAATTTCTGGTTCATGCTCACGGTGCTGAGCAAATGTTTGTTAGTGTTTAAATTTAATTATTAATTTTGCACAGTGGGGTTTTTGATCATGTTACATGTACATAAAGGTATATGATCAGTCGAATACACAATGTTCAGCGAGGTTTAGCACTTTTGTTGTACAAAGAGAAATTGTTCCTCGTTCAGATATTTGTACTATACCTGAAGTATAGTTGCTATGCCAAAAGCTCAGTTTTGTATATACTAATGTACTTTCCTAATTGCACTGTAAAATTTATGTTCGGCACATTTCGCGTGTTGGGTCAAGATTAGATGTCTTAAGTTTTATGCTCATGGTACGGAGCAAACGTTTGGATAGTATTTCAATTATATGTTAATGTTACACAGTGTGGTTTTTCTCATGTCACATGTGCCTAACAGGAAATAATCAATCTATTACATAATGTTATGCGCTGTATTGCACATTTGCTGTACAAAGAGTCAGTTTCATATTTTCATTATTTGTATTGTACCCGAAGTATAAATTTTCTGTAAAACGCAAGTTCTGTTTGTACTAATATACTTTTACTCTTTGCACTGTGAAATTTACAGTTGTACCATGGAATTGTAGTTCCTTATTAGTGTCTTCCCTACGCCGTTGCATCTTGTGTACATATGTTGTTGTTCATTACAAGTTAATCTATAGTATTGTGATTGAGGCACTTGTTTAAGCCTAAGTAATAGCTATTTTTGTAATTTGACAGTGTTTCACAACAGAGATATTACATTCAATTTGTATAGAGTTCACACCATCATTGTAATTAGATTATTTATTCGCTTATCTTTCAGATACTGAAAAGTATAAGCCTTCTGCTCTTTTCTTCTTTTTTTCCAAGATTGCTCAAAATATACATGTTTGTTTTTGCACTGTAAAATTTATAGTTCTACCTTGTACTGGTGTTCACCTATTAGAGATGGCACTCTGCTGATGCACATTGCGAACATATGTTGTACATAGAGTAAGTCAACCCTTCAGTCAAGTATTGTCAGTGTTATGAATGTGCTTACATTGTATATAGTGCATCCACATAGTGTAAATATCTCATCGTCATTGTAAATAGGTCATCTACTTGTTTATCTTTTGGTAACTGTTAAGCACAGACCATCTGTATCTTTCTGTCCATGTTTGCTCCAAATAAAAAAAATGTTGAAGCTCACGGTGGTCGTTAAAACCCCAATGAAAAAATAGGATGACTACTGAAATGTATGGAACATTTTAGTCAGGGTGAAACCTATTTGGTGCCGAATTTTTTCGCCTTCTAGAACATGGAATAAGTCTGCCACCATGTAACGTTCTACGAGACATGGAGTGGGTGACGTATTACTGTGGTAACGTATGATTCAAATCTGCAAGGTTGCAGTCATAGACCTTCCGGCTTAGTCCATTTGGGAAAACAGCCGCAGCAGAGTAGGAACACTCGTAATCACCACGGGCAAAATGATATATGCTACACTGGCGCCCGGAAGAATGGGAATTTCCTGGCCGTTAGTTTTGGAAAATTTGTACGAGGAGTCCTTCACACAACGAACGTATTTAATAAAATTACTAAATCTTCTACAATGAGATGGTCGTTCAAGCATGATTACCAGCTAACACAAACCTGCGATTTCGTGCCCCTGCCTTTCACAAATGGCAGAATTATGTAACGGTCTACTTGGCGTGATGTAGATGACATACTAGCCTTTCACAAAGGCGGAATGATGTAACCTTCCATGTGACATGATGTCGATGACATATTAGCCTTTCACAAAGGCGGAATGAGGTAAAGTTCTACGTGACGTGATGTCGATGACATACTAGCCTTTCACAAAGACAGAATGATGTAACGTTCCATGTGACATGATGTCGATGACATATTAGCCTTTCACAAAGGCGGAATGAGGTAAAGTTCTACGTGACGTGATGTCGATGACATACTAGCCTTTCACAAAGACAGAATGATGTAACGTTCCATGTGACGAGATGTCGATCACATACTAGCCTTTCACAAAGGCGGAATGATGTAACCTTCCATGTGACATGATGTCGATGACATATTAGCCTTTCACAAAGGCGGAATGAGGTAAAGTTCTACGTGACGTGATGTCGATGACATACTAGCCTTTCACAAAGACAGAATGATGTAACGTTCCATGTGACGAGATGTCGATCACATACTAGCCTTTCACAAAGGCGGAATGATGTAACCTTCCATGTGACATGATGTCGATGACATATTAGCCTTTCACAAAGGCGGAATGAGGTAAAGTTCTACGTGACGTGATGTCGATGACATACTAGCCTTTCACAAAGACAGAATGATGTAACGTTCCATGTGACGAGATGTCGATCACATACTAGCCTTTCACAAAGGCGGAATGATGTAACCTTCCATGTGACATGATGTCGATGACATATTAGCCTTTCACAAAGGCGGAATGAGGTAAAGTTCTACGTGACGTGATGTCGATGACATACTAGCCTTTCACAAAGACAGAATGATGTAACCTTCCATGTGACATGATGTCGATGACATATTAGCCTTTCACAAAGGCGGAATGAGGTAAAGTTCTACGTGACGTGATGTAGATGACATACTAGCCTTTCACAAAGACAGAATGATGTAACCTTCCATGTGACATGATGTCGATGACATATTAGCCTTTCACAAAGGCGGAATGAGGTAAAGTTCTACGTGACGTGATGTAGATGACATACTAGCCTTTCACAAAGACAGAATGATGTAACCTTCCATGTGACATGATGTCGATGACATATTAGCCTTTCACAAAGGCGGAATGAGGTAAAGTTCTACGTGACGTGATGTCGATGACATACTAGCCTTTCACAAAGACAGAATGATGTAACGTTCCATGTGACGAGATGTCGATCACATACTAGCCTTTCACAAAGGCGGAATGATGTAACCTTCCATGTGACATGATGTCGATGACATATTAGCCTTTCACAAAGGCGGAATGAGGTAAAGGTCTACGTGACGTGATGTAGATGACATACTAGCCTTTCACAAAGGCGGAATGATGTAACCTTCCATGTGACATGATGTCGATGACATATTAGCCTTTCACAAAGGCGGAATGAGGTAAAGTTCTACGTGACGTGATGTCGATGACATACTAGCCATTCACAAAGACAGAATGATGTAACGTTCCATGTGACGAGATGTCGATCACATACTAGCCTTTCACAAAGGCGGAATGATGTAACCTTCCATGTGACATGATGTCGATGACATATTAGCCTTTCACAAAGGCGGAATGAGGTAAAGTTCTACGTGACGTGATGTCGATGACATACTAGCCTTTCACAAAGGACAGAATGATGTAACCGTTCCATGTGACGAGATGTCGATGACATACTAGCCTTTCACAAAGGCGGAATGATGTAACCTTCCATGTGACATGATGTCGATGACATATTAGCCTTTCACAAAGGCGGAATGAGGTAAAGTTCTACGTGACGTGATGTCGATGACATACTAGCCTTTCACAAAGGCAGAATGATGTAACGTTCCATGTGACGAGATGTCGATCACATACTAGCCTTTCACAAAGGCGGAATGATGTAACCTTCCATGTGACATGATGTCGATGATATATTAGCCTTTCACAAAGGCGGAATGAGGTAAAGTTCTACGTGACGTGATGTCGATGACATACTAGCCTTTCACAAAGACAGAATGATGTAACCTTCCATGTGACATGATGTCGATGACATATTAGCCTTTCACAAAGGCGGAATGAGGTAAAGTTCTACGTGACGTGATGTCGATGACATACTAGCCTTTCACAAAGGCGGAATGATGTAACCTTCCATGTGACATGATGTCGATGACATATTAGCCTTTCACAAAGGCGGAATGAGGTAAAGTTCTACGTGACGTGATGTCGATGACATACTAGCCTTTCACAAAGGCAGAATGATGTAACGTTCCATGTGACGAGATGTCGATCACATACTAGCCTTTCACAAAGGCGGAATGATGTGACGTTTCATGTGACATGATGTAGATGACACACTAGCCTTTCATAAAGGCGGAATGGTGTAACGTTCAACGTGACATTTCATTTGCATTTATTTCGTTATGAGGCTACATTTGACCATGTTGCATTTCAAAATTAATTTTATAACATATAATATTAAGAAAAAACACCATATATAATATGAATACTTATGTACAGGGTAACCACAGAAGGGTGGAATTTATATTTAGTTTGTTGGGAAATATTTTTTAGTTGCTTTCGAAAATAATTATAATTTCTAATATGTGTTAGTTCACAAGGTAAGTTATTCCATAACATCAAACCCTGGTAGTCAATAAATCTTTCTTGAGTTAAAGTGTTAGGCATTGGCAACAAAACATTCATTTCTGTATTTTGTTACCAACAAAGATTTATTGTTGGTGACATGATGTCGATGACATACTAACATTTCACAAAGTCAGAATATGTAACGTTCTACATGACATGATGTAAATGACGTGCTACTGTAGTGATGTGTGAATCAAATTGGCAAAAATGCATCGATAAACCAACCGGCGTAGTTCAGTTGGGAAAACAGCCGCTCCGGCGTAGGAAACCGTGAATTGGAATTCCACCAAAGATAAAAAAGTTATGTGCTATACCCTGCAAACGCTCCAGCCAGCTATAAAGGTAACAACTAGAAGAAAAAAGAACGATAGATCATATCATGCATAAGCTCCAACCAGCTATAAAGGTAACAACCAGAAGAAAAAAGAACGATAGATCATACCATGCATAAGCCCCAGCGAGCTGTAAAGGCGTCAGCATGAAGAAAAAATAACGATAGAAGGAAGTTTCTGTACATGGCCGAACACAATCCATACAATAATAATTTTTTTTCACAAGGACTATTAGGAGACACAATGTGTTGACCACCGTCGGCGTGACACACAAGGCCGCGATATGCGCATATACGCCGAGAAGTCAAAACATTAAAGCCAGCGCGTCTTCACGCAAATAGAAGTAACTGCAGGTAAACAACGGTGCGTACGAAGGTCATGAAAAGATATAAGCCGCCCCGGTGGCGCAGTGGTCTAAGCGATGGCCTCTGATCATTCGTCCAAAAGGGGTCCGGGTTCGAATCCCGGTGAGGCATGGATGTTGTGTTTGTCTTACGGCACTGGTTCTTTCCCTTCCCTAGAACCAGTGACCCTTAATTAGGGACGGGCGACTGCTTATAGCCCATTGAGTTGCTCATGGTGATCGTTAAACCTCCAATCAAAAAAAAAAAAAAGAAGAAAAAAGAAAAGAAAAGATATAAATAACACCTGATACTGAGCTGTGTTAATCAGTGTTATTCTTGTTCTTCAGATGAGAAAGGCAGCGGACTTCAGCGACTTTAACAAACTGAGATTAAGCTAGTTGGACAGCACCCTAAAGCCTTGCCGTTTCGGAACAAAACGGCAAGGCTTGTGGAGTGCTCACAGTCAGTTGTGGTTATTACCTTAAAAAGTGGTCCGAGGAGAGTTAAACCAGGAGCAGCCGTCAAGGTGTGGGCAGACCACGGCTCATCGATACTAGAGGTGAGCGAAGACTATCCCATACGGTAGGGGACAACGAATAGGGTTACTGTGGCGCAACAGGCGGATGATTTGAATAACGGTGACGGGAGTACACAGCACACCTTACATTGAACCCTGCCGAAAATTGGGCTGCATAGCCGAAGGCGTTTTCGAGTGCCCTTGGTTCACCATCTAAAAGACCTACGATGGGCACGCGAGCATAAAAACTGGAACTTGAAATATTGAAGAAGGTCGTCTGGTCCGATTAATTATGCTTCCTGTTGCCCCATGTGGACGGCCGTGTACTTGTGCGCCGTTTACCTGAGGAAGTGTTGGCAATAAGATGCACCGTGGGACAAAAACAAGCCAGTGGAGGAAGCGTAATGCTTTGGGCAGCGTCCAACTTGAAAATAATGGGTCCAGTCATTTTTATGCAGGAAACAGTAACGTTTACCACTAAACTAAACATCACTGCAGGCCACGAACATCCTTTCATGGCAACGGTATTCCCTTCTAGTAGTGCCTTTTTTCAGCAGATAATGCTCCATGCCGGACCGCCCAGGTTGTTCGAGAATGGCACGCGGAACATGAGGAAGATTTCCAGGTACTGCCCTGACCTCCAAATTGTACAGACATTAGTCCAATCGAGCACCTCTGGCCTGTGTTGAAACAGCGAATCCCATCTGCGATGGCTCGATCTCGTGACTTACAAGATTTAAAGGACCTGCTGGTAACGTAATTGTAGCAGATACCACAGGACAACATTTGAAATCTTGCAGGGACCTGTCCTTTCTAGGCAAGAGCTCTTCTGGGGAAACGTAGGGGACCAACATCATTTTAGACAGGTGAGCATAATGTTTCAGCTCTTTCGTGTATTAAGTCTATGCATAAGTATCCTGCGCTTCACTTATTGGGCTGTGTAAACAACTGATCGAATTTTTGTTATAGCTTCGTGCTGTTGGGAGAGGATTGCAAAACTACTTCTTACGACACATGTTGTCGAACACACCGCACATGCATTTAGTTGAACTAGGACAAGGTAACCTGAAAAGTGCATATTCGTTGCTGTCTGACGTCCATGTTTCATCTCAGGAAAAGCGCTGCAGAAGCGAAAGAGAGGGTTTATTTCGCACATACCCAGAAAGATGTAGGTGCAAGTGTGTGTCGTGAGTAGTTTGTGAAGTTCTGAATTCGCGATTGCAGCGTGGACGGCAAGCAGCTTAGCAGACTTTGGTATCAGATATAGAGCTGTAACGTACCAGGAGATGTGACGTACCTGCCAGAAGGACGCACACGACATAAAGGCAGATAGGAATCGGAATAAAACGTCCGCGTAGCTCAATTGGTAGAGTGACTTATTCCGGAATGAGGGGATCCGGGTTCGAATCCTGGCGTGGACAGAAATGACGGAGAAATTTACTTCGTTATAATGGCGCCCGAACTATCCGGATGACCCGACCGTTCAAAATCTCGCAATGGTGTGATGTTATTTCCGCACCGCGAGATAGGAAAAATAAGAGACTCCCTTCTCCAGCACTTCGAAAAAAAAAATAATAAGGGGGAGATGATGTCACGTAACAGGAGATGTGACGTACCTGCCAGAAGGACGCACACGACATAAAGGCAGATAGGAATGAGAATAAAACGTCCGCGTAGCTCAATTGGTAGAGTGACTTATTCCGGAATGAGGGGATCCGGGTTCGAATCCTGGTGTGGACAGAAATGACGGAGAAATTTACTTCGTTATAATGGCGCCCGAACTATCCGGATGACCCGACCGTTCAAAATCTCGCAATGGTATGATGTTATTTCCACACTGCGAGATAGGAAAAATAAGAGACTCCCTTCTCCAGCACTTCGAAAAAAAATAATAAGGGGGAGATGATGTCACGTAACAGGAGATGTGACGTACCTGCCAGAAGGACGCACACGACATAAAGGCAGATAGGAATGAGAATAAAACGTCCGCGTAGCTCAATTGGTAGAGTGACTTATTCCGGAATGAGGGGATCCGGGTTCGAATCCTGGTGTGGACAGAAATGACGGAGAAATTTACTTCGTTATAATGGCGCCCGAACTATCCGGATGACCCGACCGTTCAAAATCTCGCAATGGTATGATGTTATTTCCACACTGCGAGATAGGAAAAATAAGAGACTCCCTTCTCCAGCACTTCGAAAAAAAAATAATAAGGGGGAGATGATGTCACGTAACAGGAGATGTGACGTACCTGCCAGAAGGACGCACACGACATAAAGGCAGATAGGAATGAGAATAAAACGTCCGCGTAGCTCAATTGGTAGAGTGACTTATTCCGGAATGAGGGGATCCGGGTTCGAATCCTGGCGTGGACAGAAATGACGGAGAAATTCACTTCGTTATAGAGCGTACTATTCCTTCAGACCGAGGAGAGCGCAAACATACACTGATGTCAAAGATCAAGATCTGGACAGAAATATCTGCGAAATAAACCAAAGCGCTTAATGTAATGTTACGATGTTCACAGGGCGTATGACAATGGACACGAGAAAAAAAAACCCGCAGTGACATATGTACACCAATGAGCCATTACATTATGACCACCTCCAGCCTAGAGGAACGAGCGCACCTTGAGACCAAACAGGGGGCAGGTGAAGTTTACAGAGCAGTATATATACAACCCGAGGACTGGCTTTCGGTTAGTAGAGTGTTCGGAAGCAGAATAGGAAAAGCTGCCGATTTATGGGAGTTTGATATAGGACACACTATGATGGCACGGTGTTTCGGCCCTACGATCTCGGAAACGCCGCGGCTTGTGGGTGGTTGTTCACGTGCCGCTGTTATGAATACGTATCAGAAATGGTGCACAGATGGCAAAACGACGAACCGTCGTCAAGCCGTGTGCCGTCCTCAGCTCATGGATGCCAGAGGGGGAGCGGAAGATGTCGCGCATTGACCACAGCGACCGCAGGGCCACGGTGCAACAAATCCCACGCAGCTACAACAGTGGTGATCAGGGCAATGTGTCACAGCCCACAATTCATCGTAGCGTTTTGCGCATGGACCTGCGTATCCTAAGACCCAGCCGAGTCCACATGCTCACTGCACTTCTTCGCCATCAACGCATGAAATGGGTCCAAGATCATCGAGATTGGACCTTGCATGATTCGACAAAAGTGGCCTGGTCCGACGAATCAAAATTCCTGGTGCATCACAAAGACGGCCGAGCGCAGATACCCAGATTACGAATGGAGGCTATGGCACCTGGATGCACTGTTGGGCGGATACAGGACCGCGGCAGCAGTGTTTTGCTGTGGGTGATGCTTTTTTGGGACATTTTCCCAATAGCACAATCCCTGACAGCTGTTAGGTACTGAACATCGTTGCGGATCAAGTACTGTGTTCCCCGTTGGTGATGGCCATTACCAGAAGGATAATGCCCCTACCACACTGCCAGAATCGTCAAGGAGTGGTTCGAGGAACATGCTAGTGACTTCCTATTAATGCCCTGGCCTCCAAATTCCCCTGACATGAACTCAATCGAACATTTGTGGTTCGACTTGGAAAAGCGGGTTCGCGTTTAACCCCCCCCCCCCCAAAAAAAATATACGAGAACTGGGGACCTGCAGTTGACATTATGGTGCCAGATTCCCCAGGATTCCTATTGCCACCTCATCGAATCGATGCCTCACCGAGTGGCCGCTGTTTTGCGGGCTATAGGGGGTCCGACAGCGTATTAGGTAAGTGGTCATAATATAGTGGCTCATCAGTGTATTCTTATTCTGTAATTAATAAACGCAATGAAAATCATTCACCGAATTAGCATTTCTAAATGTAAAATAAGCAATATTATTAATAATAGAGGGGGGAATTGTCAAGCATTGCTTTAAACAAAAGACTCCGTGGCAGCAGGTTTGGAAAATTTTCAGCCACTGGCACAAATTGGATACCTTTACTTTCCCAAATCAGCGAATAAAGCAACACTATGAGGTCTCGTGTTATCGTCCATGAACAGGAAATCAAGACCAACTGTACCCCTAAAAAGCCTTACGTACCGATGAAGGATTTCGTCTCTGTATCTCCGACCTGTTAAAGTTCCACCAGAATAGAAATGGAGCTCTAGACATAATGCCACCACGGGCGTTATGTCTAGAGCTCCATGTTAGACATAATGCCACCACAGACAAATAACAAATACACCACCACCAATGTAATGGTGCATTTCTCGGATATTTGTGGGGGAATAACATTTTCCAAGTTCTCTCCAGATGAGAACACGACCTTGGTCACTTTCGAGACTGAACCTGGACTCATAGGAGAAGATCACATTGGCCCATTGAGTTTCGTCCCAGTCTCGATGTTTTCTGCATTTATTGCTGACCGAGTGAGTGGAATGCAAACCGCAGTTCTTCTCGCGTATAGTCCTTGTCCGTTGAGCCGTAAAGATGACGTTAGACCATTGATTTTCGTTCCAGTCTCGAGGTTGTCTACACCACAGTATCCTGGCATTTCTCGCTGACTGAGTGAGTGGGATGCAAACTGCAGGTCTTCTCACGTATATTCCTTGTCAGTTGAGCCATAAAGAGGACGTTGGACCATTGATTTTCGTCCCAGTCTCGATGTTGCCTGCACCATAATACCCTGGCATTTCTTGCTGATTGAGTGAAGGCGATGTAAACTTCAGGTTTTCTGGAGTATAGTTCTTGTTCGTTGAGCCGTTTGTTTACTGTTTTTGTTGAAACAGCTGGTCCATCAGCCACAGACATCTCTAAAGCACTCAATGACATAGACCTGAAAAATAAATTTGTCTCGCCTTTAGTGCCACATACCTATCAGCCTGAGCCGTTGTAATTCGGGGACGACCTGCCACAGGTTGGCGATTAATATCTCATGTGTTCTAGCTCCTTCTGCCCAGTCTGGACACAATAGATTGATTCACACTAGTGTCTCTGGAAACAATCTGAGTCTGGCCGGATTCCAACATTCCGACAATCGGACCACGTGTAAGCATATGTACTTGCCGTCTTTCTGACATATTGTTTTAATAAAAAAACTTCTACTCAAAGTAATATAATTGCACATCAACCAGATGGCTTTCGCAAGGAAGGTAAACAGCAAACTGAAAATTGGGTAACAGAAACACTTCAACAATTTGAACTCGGTGACTTGACCAGAAAATAAATGAACAGATGCGAACATAATTATTCATTTGCAGAAAGGAGGCGTCATGTTAGTTGGGCACGCGACATCGCGGGAGAAAACGCAGCATTATTTGACGAACTGGTTCCAAATTCGTGGCAATTCTAAAGAGACGCTGTCATTGCAAGCCTCACTGTTGATAATGATCTCCAACATTTCTCGAATGGCAGTAGATTTAGGCGTGCAGTAGGAAGCTAATTTCTTGATAACACCCCACATAGGATCAGCGTACTTGAATTTGACTATTCTGGACAGGGCAGTGATTACGTTTCCGTCTCCTGTGCCTCTTTTATATTCGTTGAGTCTAATTCTGAACAAACGTCGATGTAGTATCTCTTGGAGGCGTCAATATATTGTAGTCGGATGGCATAAACGATGTTCGGACGGTTCCAAAAGGTACTACATCGGAATGACCAAGCGTTCGTTTATAATTAGACTCAACGAACATAAAAGAGACGGAAAAGTAACCACTGCTCTGTCCAGAGAGTAGTCAAATTCAAGTCCGCTGATCCTATATGGGATCAGGGGACTTGTTCTCGAATGGCTTATCCTATATGGGATCAGCCATTCGAGAAACTTTAGAAATTAGCTAAAGAAATTAGCTTCCTACTGCACGCCTAAATCTACTGCCATTCGAGAGACTTTAGAGATCATAACCAACAGTGAGGCTTGCAATGATAGCGTCTCTTTAGAATTGCCACGAGTTTGGAACCAGTTCGTAAAATAATACTGCGTTTTCTCCCACGATACCGCGCGCTCAACTTACATGATGCCTCGTTTCTGCGAATGAATAATTGCATTCGCATCTGTTCATTTACTGTCTGGTCAAATAAGGGCGTTCAAATTGTTGAAGTGTTCTGTTATCCAATTTGCTGTCTACCTTCCTTGAGAAAGCCATCTGGATGATGTGCGAAAGCTTGGAAACTTTGATTTTTCATTATACGCCTAGAAATTTGGATTGCTAGTATAGTGTAACGTATATTGTATTTTAACTTTCCTTATGAGTTTCTTTTTCTATGTAAATTTGAGTTCGTTCTCTTAGAGATTTCAAACCTTAACGTTATGTTTTTTCCCTCAAACGAGAATGACGTTGGCAACAATCTGAGGTCGGAACAAGATTGACGTATGACTGTATGTGATAAGAACGTCAGAAAACAAGTTAGTAAAATCATGCAATGCATTGATTATGATACGCTTTCCAACAAACTAGGAATCATTACTCAAGTTATTACTCACGTTATGAGGAATAAATCACGCTTCTGTGCCCTGAACTTTAACCATGTTTCGATGACATTGAAAAGAATTGGTTTAGTATACTTCAGAAACAACATACTAACGTTTTGTCGCAACAGAAGTATTTTTAGTCACTTTATGAGGATAATGGGTGTGGAATAAATCTCGCTCCTGTGTCCTGACCTTTGATCCCATTTCGATGATATGCAACAGAACCGGTTCAGTATACTTCCGAAACAACATGATTGTCGCAAACGGAACAACAGTTTTGTCGCGAACCATTTTCACGCCAGTTATGAGGCATAAGTGTCAGGACATAGAATCCCGCTCCTATGTACAGACCTTTGACCCAATTTCACCCATTTTTAATAGGGTTTATTCCCAGGTGGTCCCCTACCACATGCTGGAATTATTTTCATGGAAATCGAAACATTTTTACGCAAGTTATGAGGCATACAGGCAATAGAATGGGTCCCGCTCATGTATCCTGATCTTTGACTCAATGTCTCCCATTTTCAATAGGGTTCGTCACCAGGTGGTCCCCTACAACATACTAAAGTTTCATCGAAATCGAACCATTTTTACGCGAGTTATCGTGCGGTTGAACAGGCAGACGGACAAAGCTGGAGCAAATACGCTTCTTCAAACTACGGTTGGAAAACGTAAAAAATACGATGCAGTGGTTGCTTTGCGTGTGGCGATATTAGAACATTACTGAGTTTGGATTGTAAGCCTATTGACTAAGATATGTGGAGTACGTCGCCGTGCTATGTTTTAGATTTCGTCTAATGTTGCTGGACCAATCAAAAGTTGACGTAAGTTAAACTCCTGTATATGTTTCTTGGGGCCTTTGTAAAAGTCTTACTTTAACGTGAGCTATCCAACACAGTTAGTTGCATCGCATATATCCTTAGTTTAACATCTGTTCAGCCGGAAATCTTACATAACGTAAAATGGGTTACGTTATAATACACTGGCGGAAAGTGAAAAAAGAACACCAAGAAGGAATGAGCGGATGATCATGAAATTTACATATGTTAATGGGGTCGAGCTTACATAGGTGTGATGTTAATTTCGGGACCAACCGGTGAGCGCTTACGCCACAGCACGAAATAATATGCAAATTATCGTCGGTGGTATTTAAGGAGTACGGCGAAGTGAATGTAATCAGTCGTCGGCGTACGGACACGCGCGAAGACCCTGAAGAAGCTGCAATGCCTGGACATGGAAGACGTGTAGGATTTCAGCAGGTATCGGACTTTGAGTGAGGTCGTATAGTCGGACTTCGCGAGACCGGGTGGTCGTATCGGCGTATTGCGGAGCGAATTGGACGGGAAGTATCGGTAGTGGTACGATGGTGGCGTAGATGGTCCGAAGAACATTCCCACACGAGAAGACGTGGAACCAGGAGTCACAGACGGACTGATGAGCGGACCGATCGACGCATAAGAAGAGCGGCGTTGTCAAGCAGAACATCCACTGCGATGCAAATCCGAGCTGCCGTTGCACCTGAGGTGACTGTGCAAACAATCCGCAACCGTCTACTGGATGCAGGACTACGTGCACGTGTGCCTCCTGCATGTGTACCTCTGGCATGTGTACCTCTGACTCCAGCCCACCGTCAGGAACGGTTGCAGTGGTGTCGCCAACGTCTGCACTGGAGAACGCAATGGCGATCTGTCGTGTTCAGCGACGAAAGCAGATTCTTCTTGGGAGCCTCCGATGGCCGTATGCGTGTTCGCAGACGCACAGGGGAGCGTCTCTACCCTTCTTGCATCCGCAAGCGACACACAGGGCCTACACCTGGTCTCCTGGTGTGGGGAGCGATCAGCTATCACTCCCGTACACAACTAGTGTTTGTACTGGGTACGTTAAACAGCACCTTCTACATCAACAACATCATTCAGACCGTTGTTGTGCCATTTGTAAGGTCTGTCCATCGCTGTGTTTTCCAGCAAGATAACGCGCGCCCACACACGGCATGTGCAACGCAACATGCACTTCAGGGTGTGAGACAACTTCCATGGCCTGCACGTTCACCGGATACGTCCCCCATTGTGCACGTGTGGGATTTATGGGACACCGACTTATCCGGTCTCCACGGCCAGCCACGACCATCCCCGATTTACGCGTCCAGGTTGAGGATGCTTGGAACTCAATACCCCTAAACTTACATCCATAATCTGTACGACAGACTCCATGCCAGAATTGCACAGTGTGACGCAGTTGATGGTGGTTTAACCTCGTACTAACCATGATACAGGGAAATGTTATTTTTCAGTTTACCAGCAAATACAGCTGTATTTTGCCATAATGTTTTGATCACGTTATCCTCTGTATTCCGTTATTATGCTGTATAAATTTCATTGGTATCAGACGTCTCCTTCTTGGTGTTCTTTTTTCACTTTCCGAAAGTGTAGTTATACTATTTTGAATATAGTTGGTGTACGGTTCCTGTTTATTAATAAATTCTACCAATAGCATGGCGTGATGACGACCAGAATTGTCGCGTTTCGCAATTTTTCAGCTCTTTCTCAACTCCAGAAATGTGTCTTTTCGTCTTTTATGCCAATTATCGTCCGTCACATGCTATTGCGTCATGATTTCCATATTTATATATTCCCACGTCCTCTGGCTTTACTTTATTAGCCTTCGTTCCCCTCTCGTTTGTTCTTAAATGTCTTTTTTACGCTTTCCAACTGCAGACTGAAGAAGGGTATATGATCCAGCTTTGTCCGTCTGTCTGTCTATCTGCCCGTCCGTACGATAACTTGCTTAAAAATGGTTCGATTTCGATGAAATTTTAGTATGTGGTAGAGGACAACGTGGGGACGAACCCTATTGAAAATGCGCGAAATAGGGTCAAAGGTCAGGCAAAGAATATCTAACGCTTAAAGAAGGTCAACTCTCATAGAGATAACGTAAAACAGGCGGCAACAGCGCCACCACATCTTAAGAGGTAATATGATCTGCGGGAAAGTTAACATTCAGGAGCAAAACATGTTAGTGAGACTACGGCAGTGAAACTTTTCTTTGATGGTTTCCTTCGATCTGATGACTGCTTGCTTAGAGCAGTAGTTTGTTGTTGTTGTCGCTGTTTTCTGATATCCCGCCTATCCCTTATTTTGGTGAGAAAACTATGCAATAACATTAGTATTACTATTTCAATGACATTTTCAGCAAATATTACAGTTAGACCTTAGGATCCGTACATAATGCAGGCATTCCCTGGTATTTGGCATTACTGAAAATGTTTCTGAAAAACTGAAGAACAAACAAAAGCCTTAACTAACCCGATTGGCGTAACAAAACTAACATATTCGATTTGCGAAGTGATTATGCTACCGAAAAGGTAACAATCACGTGCTGTGAGTATCTCGGGTGACTGTTCTTTACCCAAAGAAGTGAAGTCAAAGATTGAAGTTAACAGAAATATGCATGTGCAGTTTGCTCTGTCTGCTCCGGCATCAGCCTGTATGTTGGCTTCTGTGCACTGCATTTTTCTCTGAAGATATGGCGGCGCTAGTTACGTCTCACCGAGCCTTAATTTCTTCTCGTTAGATGATCTTTGGGTCAGGACATAGGAGAGGGGTCCATGCAATGGCCCTTATGCGTCATAACTATAGTAAAATGCTTCGATTGCGACAAAACTTTATCATGTTGTTCCGGAGGTATACTCCACCAATTCTGTTGAATATCTTCGAAATGGGTTCAAAGGTCAGGGCACAGGATCGAGATTTATTCCACAACCATTAACCTCATAGCTTGACTAAAAATGCTTCTATTGCGACAAAACTTTAGTATGTTGTTCCGGAGGTATACTGAACCAATTCTGCTGAATATAATCCAAATGAGGTCAAAGGTCAGGGCACAGGAGGGAGATTTATTCCATAGACATTATCCTCATAACTTGAATAAAAATGTTTCTGTTGCGACAAAACTTTAGTATGTCATTCCAGAGGTATACTGAACCAATTCTGTTTAATATCATTGAAATGGGGTCAAAGGTCAGGGCACAGGAGCGAGATTTATTCCACAACCATTAACCTCATAGCTTGACTAAAAATGCTTCTATTGCGACAAAACTTTAGTATGTTGTTCCGGAGGTATACTGAACCAATTCTGCTGAATATAATCCAAATGAGGTCAAAGGTCAGGGCACAGGAGGGAGATTTATTTCGCAGCTATTATTCTCATAAGTTGAGTAATGATTTCTGGTATGTAGGAAAGCGTATCATAATCAATGCATTGCATGATTTTACTAACTTGTTTTAACTATGCTCAACCTCTGAAGACCGGTGAAAAATGGCGACCGAATATTATGATAATGCAATAATTGAAATGTAAAAAAAAGTAATGACAAAAACCGATTTTTAAACGCCAGTGTGCTGTGTAAATCTAATTTAAACTAAATATAAAATACGTTTACTTACAAAGTCTTTAAACAGAATTTTGTTCTTATTATGATGATCCTGAGTCACAAAATGTACTAACGTTGATAAATGGGTCACTATAGTAGAAAGGTTGAGAACTACTACCTTGACATTCGTAAAGCAGCACGAGTCAGATGGCTAAAGCAGTAACTGATAGAACTGTTTCTCCACGAGAGTGGTATCAAAAATTAAGAAACTGAGACAAGGTTCTTCAAACTGAAGTAATTGCTCTTTCCACGTTTATAAGTGAGTGACGGGAAAATTTCTCACCAGCCGCCACCTGGAATCGAACCCAGGGTCTTCCAGTTACGCGCCGGACATGCTACCACTGCACCACAGCGGCCTCGAATTTTCCAGACTCACATACGACTAACTGCCAAACCACTTGAAATCCCTTATTTTTCCGTGACTGACTTATAAACGTGGAAAGAGCGATGACTTCAGTTTGATGTTCCTGGTCCACGTCAATTGTGTGTATTAATTATTCATTCGCCTCCTAGTTATTTGTTCAGTTGCTGCTTTCCATATTTGGTGAATCCCCAGTATTGTGCGGGGCTCCAAGAAGCAACCTGCCATGTGATTTGGAAGTTAGTAGTATGGGAGTCTGGATAATTCGAGGATGCTGTGGTGCAGTGGTAGCATGTCCAGCGCGTAACTGGAAGACTCCTGGATTCAATTCCCGGTGGGAGCCGGTAAGACTTTTTCCATGACTCACTTATAAACGTGGAAAGAGCGATGGCTTCTGCTTGATGTTCTTAGTTCACGTCAAGGGTCTGTATTAATTATTCATTCGCCTCCTAGTTATTTGTTCAGTTGCTGCTTTCCATCTTTGGTGAATCCCCAGCTTTGTGCGGGGCTCCAGGCAGCAACCTGCCGTGGGGTTTGGCAATTAGCCGTATGTGAGTATGGAGAATTCGAGGCCGCTGTGGTAGCATGTCCGACGCGTAACTGGAAGACCCTGGGTCCGATTCCCGGTGTCGGCCGGTGAGAATTATTCCGTGACTCACTTATAAAAGTAGAAAGAGCGATGACTTCAGCTTGATGTTCCTAGTCCACGTCAATTGTTTGTATTAATGAGACAAGGTTCATTGCGGAAAACAGCAAGAAAGACTTTATCACATTAAAATTTGTCTGGAATATAGTATGTAACGTACGAGGAGATGTGACGTACCTGCCAGAAGGACGCACACGACATAAAGGCAGATAGCAATTAGAATCAATGTCCGCGTAGCTTAATTGGTAGAGCAACTTATTCCGGAATGAGTGGACCCGGGTTCGAACCCCGGCGCGGATAAAAATAACGGAGAAATTTAATTCGTTATAATGGCGCCCGAACTATCCGGATGACCCGACCGTTCAAAATCTCGCATTGGTGTGATGTTATTTCCACACCGCGAGATAGGAAAAATATGAGCCGCACTTCGAAAGAAAAAAGAAAAATAAGGGGGAGATGATGTAACGTACGAGGAGATGTGACGTACCTGCCAGAAGGACGCACACGACATAAAGGCAGATAGCAATTAGAATCAATGTCCGCGTAGCTTAATTGGTAGAGCAACTTATTCCGGAATGAGTGGACCCGGGTTCGAACCCCGGCGCGGATAAAAAAAACGGAGAAATTCACTTCGTTATAAGTAAATTTGATCAAAGTCTTTATATGTTTTTCATACAATTAAAAACATTTCGAATTAAAGGTAAATTTAACAAAAACAGTTCCGTAGCTAAGAATTATATTCAGTCCGAACAGATGTCTGTACTGTTATTTTATCGAAATGCCAAATAAATATACTGCCTGCTCGAAAATATGATTAATTCTTAACATTTGCGTTTGCATAACGATATTCAGTCAATTAGATATTTTCAGAAATGTATAGGTTTCTTTCCATTTTTTTCGGTTTTTGATAAAAAAAATTATGAAATTTATATTTCACTGCTTGATTCACGGTGATTTTTAATACCACGTAACATAAATACCTGCCAATAGTTTCATGATATATGATACATTTCGGTGGAGAAAATTAAATCTGTTCGTATAAGCATGTTTCATAAATCAGGCAGAATGGAAAAATCTGTCGTTCTTAAAGTCATTCGTAAATACAGAAAGGAAAGGGAAATGCTGGGGTCAGTTTCTTCACAAATCGATAATCAGAATAAAACAATCGATTGTGGTCGCTGCACACGTTATTATGCACCACAGCTCAAGAATCCTACGCGTCCTTTGCTGCACCGCGTCAATAACGTTATTACATTTTATACAAGGGAAATCATTTGTCACCTGTTTCAACGTAAGGTTTGCTGCTGCTGCTGCTGGCTCGAGAACTGAAGAACAATATCTCTTATTGAAAACATGTTCGTAAAAATGCACAAGATTCAGCGTTACTGGCAGGATTCCTGTGAGCATGGAAAAGGTTCTGAAACTATCCCCTCGTGGAATAAGTTGGAAAGTAGCGATGCGAAAAATTCTTATCAGACCGCGTCACTGCCTGCATCTATACATTTTTATACATGCCATATATTCACTTCTAGGCGATTTCCTGTTGATTTCTTGGAGCTCAAGGTAAAATGTAGACATATAGCTTCATCGAAAGGACATCACGAATGTTTCTATTTCAAATATTCACATCTCAATGTTTTGGGATTCTTCCCATCGACTGAAACGTCTTCGTAGGCAACATTTTATATTGGTTTTTCTAAGGACAGAAAGGATTCGCGACGAGTTCGGTAGTTTTATCTTTTCGAGTTTTTCCAACGTCATATTTTTTTAGTTTTTACAACCGTGAAGGACATATTTGCCCGTCTTCATCGAAAGACAGAAGTATTTCAAATTTTCTGACTTCGTAACAGGGATTCTATGATTAAACTTAAAGTATCGGGCGAAAAATCGAGTAAACTTTTATTGGAAAAGAACTATGTATTTTATGTGTCGTATTTATTCCACATCGAAGAACGCACAATTACCGATAAGAAACTTCCATGCGTTATACAAATGATGCGAATATGTTTGAAAGTACAAGAAATTCAAGAAGCTGTGATCTATATGGATATTTTTAAATACAGTTATATAAGAAAGTTTAAGGGGATTTAAAATCAGTTTCTTATAACCGAATTTGGATTGAAATGCTTAAAACTTCGAAATTAAAGCAGATACATAACGTACAGTACAAGTATTTTATGAATAAACAAGTGTACATCAAGCATAACTCTTATTTAAAAACATCTGTTATAGAAGTCTGCATTTTTGCATTTACCTCTACAATCGTCTCACATTTTTGAAGTCCAATCAAACATTGCTCTTTCTCTGCTTCTTAAACACTTGAAATCCTACTCACGCAGTACTTCATCTTCGTAATCATATCCATGACTTCCACCCTCGTCGGTATCTGCGCCTTAGAAAAGTTGTCATCCTCTTTTTCACTGCTGCTTCCAGTTTCTTCAACAGGATTCACTTGAGCCAAAATTTTGGAGTCTGCAGCTCAGGCGATGTTCGTACCCCGTTATCTGCGGGGATAAAATCCTCCAAAGAAACACTTTCCACATCCAATTGAACCCACTAATCAAGGTGAACTTCATCCTCAAAGTGTTGTTCCAATTCTGGATTTTCTTCATGATAAAATCCAGCTTTCCGAAAGCAGTTCTTAATTACTGTAGGGTCCACTGAATTCCAAGCTGAGGGTACAAAATCAATGGCAATTTTTGCATGTTTTCTAGCCTCCATGTTATAACGAAGTAAATTTCTCCGTCATTTTTGTCCACGCTGGGGATCGAACCCGGATCCCCTCATTCCGGAATAAGTCACTCTACCAGTTGAGCTACGCGGACGTTCGTTCGGACTGCTATCTGCCTTTATGTCGTGTACAGCCTGCTGGCAGGCACGTCACATATCCCCCTCCCCCGAAAGAGGGCCGGGGGTATGGCCCACGGGCTAGCCGTGACCATGAATCGTTGCAGGCAGCCATCCGCTGTAGAACGTGCACTTGAGAACTCCCAGTCAATCTGGTGTATGGAATGCAACGACACACATTTTTATTTTTCGAAGCGCTGGAGAAGGGATTATCTTATTTTTCCTCTCTCGCGGTGTCGAAAGAACATCGCACCATTGCGAGATTTTGAACGGCCGGGTCATCCGGAAAATTCGGGCGCCATTATAACGAAGTACATTTCTCCGTCATTTTTGTCCACACCGGGGCTCGAACCCGGATCCCCTCATTCCGAAATAAGTCACTCTACCAATTGAGCTACGCGGACGTTCGTTCTGACTGCTATCTGCCTTTATGTCGTGTGCGTCCTGTTGGGCAGGCACGTCACAATGTTTGAAACCATAAGCCGATGATGACAGCAGATAAAACCATCAGCTGATATTAGTCTCATCCGATAATGCGCTGTTGGGCATCTGATGATCCCCTGATCAAGTGGCTGCAGTTGAGAAGTGGTGTTTGGAGGGAGATAAAACACCTGAATTGAATCCAGATTTACCCAACATGTATGGACGCAAGGGTTGTCCAAAACAAGCAGAATATTCTTCTTCTGTGTTCTCATTTCATTGTCCCATTCCTTTAACCAGGCTTCGAAGATAGAAGTCACACAAGTTTTCTTATTAGACAGATATTTCACTGGTAAATATGGAATCCCTGCAAAACACCGAGGCTTCTTCGATTTACCAATAACAACGATTTTTCTCTTATCTAAACCATCCATAGTGCACGCAAGAAGTTTCAAGCCCTCCGTACTTTTTATATACAATTGGGAAACGAATTTCCCCGAAGAAATAATTCTTCATGAATACATGGTAGGCACTGTAATGCTATTATTGGCAGATCTTCACTTTATTCTATGTAACCAGTTCCTTCAGAAAACTTGAAAAGTTTCATCGTCCTGAAGCGGATTTGCGCTAGTCGAAGTTTTGCAAATCTGAAGGTTCTGAGATATCTACGTTCAGTGGCTTGGAATTTCTTTGTCCTGGGTAGTGTAGTGACTAGCACGCTCGACCGGAAATCGGGAGGTGCGGGTTCGATCCCCCACCAGGACGATGAAAATTGAAACTAAAACATTTATCTGGCATCATTCGGAGAAATAATCTGGTCTCATCTGTATTGTAGGCATCTAGTGCATCATATTTAGCAATGATTGGTATTGACTTGATCATCCAATTCCTCTGCAGTGGTTTTGGAAACGGAGGCGGACTCACCACACAGATGATGGCAAACAATATCGTATCGATTTTTGAATCTGCTAATCCAACTGCTCTTGAAATCGGTATGTCCAAATCCAGCGGCAAAGACTCTGGCCATCTCTTCCAAAATAGCAGCGCTAATAGGTAGATTGCGGCCCCTCATGTCTTTTAATCACGAGAGTAATGCACTTTCGACGTCAGAGTGGGAGCTCGAATCCTTTTCCGATCTCAATTTATGGTGCCGGACAGGATTTTTTTACCGCGCGTTTAGAATGTTGGAAAGTGTAGAGGCTGGACTTTCGAATTCTGCGGCAATATCTTATCTTTTGTTAGATTGACAGAGTTTTTGTTTTGGTGCCATTGTACTCGAGTAACTGAGAAAATCTAACAACTCAGAACTGTAACAACTCTAACGCTTCATGTGATATCTGATCGGACTGGACAACATGACAATCCGGGGGCCCGTTAACTGCAAATCGATTTCTCCCTATCCACCGACCCTGCAACTGTACACCGGTAAATGTTCCCAGCGAGCTCTCGCCGCTTGCACTCGCGCTAGCTACGTCCTTGAAACGTGGCTTCCAAGGTAGTTCCAATCTTTCGCGCGTAATTTTAGGCGCGTCCTTTCGTATCAGTCAGTGAGATCGCTAGTTCGCTCGCTAATGCAAACAGGAAGAAATGGAACTTAAAAGCAGTGCAAAATGAAAAGATGAGAACAAAAAATATGTACACTGAAGTGCCAGAAAAACTGGTACAGACTAGCTTGTGCAAAATACATAGAAACGGCACCTATGCGCGTACTCGGTTGCGTCCGCCAGTGTGTATATAAAGCGATAGACATCCTTGCCAGCTGTCAGAGCTGTTTTACGGCATGAGAATGACAAGTAATAACGATTTAAGAGATTTTCAACGCGGTGTCATGGTTGGCGCTCGTGAAATGGGCCATAGTATTTCGGAGGTTGAAACGAAGTTCGGATTCTCACGGACGACCATTGCAAGGGTGTACCGTGACTACAATAATTCCGGCAAAACCTCCAACCTACGACACCTGTGTGGCCGTAAAAAGACATTGGGTGAACGTGACCATCGTCGGCTGTCAAGAATCGTTTCACGCGACACTCTCGCAGGTAGCATCAGAATTCAATGCTGGAGCCTCAACAAGCATCAGCGTCCCGACTGTGCAACGTACCCTGCACGACATGTGCTTTGGGAGCCGACGCCCAACTGGATTCCCCTTGTTGGGTGAACGACCCAGAGCTATGCGCCTCTCTTGGGTACGGCAACACCGCCATTGGACACTTGATGACTGGAAACAAGTAGCCTGGTCTGACGAGTCGCGTTTTCCAACTATATCGGGCAGATGGAAGGATTCGTGTGTGGCGCGCACCCCATGAAGCCATGGATCCCGCCTGTCAACAGGGAACTGTACCGGCTGGTGGGGGGGGGGCTCCGTAATCGTATGGGTGTGTTTAGCTTGACCTCGAACAACTCCTTGGTGATTTTGGCAGTGTGGCATGGCGCATTGTCGTATTGGTATGGACATCACCAGCAGGGAGCACAGTTGCCATAAATGAGTGATCTTGGCCCGCAACGATGTTCAGATACTAGCTACGTCCTTGAAACGTGGTGAGAGCTATCAGGAATTGAATTATTGGAATAATGGGGCCTAAACTGTCCCAAGAAAACATCACCCACAGCATAACACCGCCGCCGCCGGCAGGTCTATTCCTCCCAACATTGCATCCAGGTGCCTTATCATCCGTTGGTAATCGGCGTATCCGCGCTTGGCAGTCTACGTGATGCACCAGGAGTCTTGATTTGTCAGACCAAACCACTTTTTTCCAGTCACCCAAATCCAATCTTGATGATCTTGGGCCCATTTCATGGGTTGTTGGCGATGACGTGCAGTGAGCATGGGGACCCGACTGGGTCTTCGGCTACGCGGTCTATGCGCGGAAGGCTGTGATGAACTGTGTGCTGTGACACATTGTCCTGATCACCACTGTTGTAGCTGCGAGTGATTTGTCGCACTGTGGCTCTGCGGTCGCTGTGAACAATGAGCGACAATCTCCGCTCCCCTATGGCCTCAATAAGCTGCGGACGACACACGGCTGTACGGAGTTCGTCGTTTAGCCATCTGTGCACCACATGTGATACGTTCTCACTACAGCGGCACGTGGACAACCCAAAAGCCGGCCCGTTTCCGATGTCGTAATTCCAAGGCGCAGTGCCGTCACAATTTGCCCTCTATCAAATTCCGATAAATTGGTAGCTTTTCTCATTTTGATTCCGAACACTCTACTAACCGAAAACTGGTCTTTGGGTTGTATATATACTGCTCTATTGACTTCGCATGCGCCACCGTTCGGTCTCCAGGTGTGTTCATTTCTCTAGGCTGTTATGTAATGGTTCATCGGCGTATTTAAACATTGTTGAGGTGTATTAATATTGACGGAGACGAACTTAACAAAATTGCACCGTGTGCATGGATAAGAACATAATCAAGAATGCTTATGTTTTACGCGTGAACCTACAACAGGATTTTTTATGGCAACCTTACTTTCAGCCCTTTTTTTCCCTTTCTCTTTGAAAGAAGCACAATCCAGGCCACACCATGAATATTTGATTCCACTTGCAGATCAAGCTGTACCTGATCTTTCAGTATCTATGGAATATTTATGCAAATACCAACGCGTGCAGCAGGAACAAATGTTTTCCATAAAAGAAGTCACTTTGAACAGCATCTTGAGTCCTGGAAATCTATGCTCGACAACCGACTAGCTCAGATGAGGAAAGCACTAACGCGTCGTCAGCATTTCCGTTGATATAACTTTTCCCCTTTTCGCTCATCAACATATTTGTCTTCAAACCATTTAGGCACTTCCGTTATATCTTCATGCAGCTACATTTTTCATACTATTCGTTTTTCCATAAGATAGTTCGCTTAATGCATCACTAAAACAATAAATATCCGAAATCGGGCAATTTAAGTTGAATTCTTCACAAGACACGATGATAGGAAAAGCAATTATTAACCATTTTGCAATTTTAGTTTGTAGCTACTTTTAATAGCGCGCTTGCTTGAAACTGTCATGACGATAAATCAGGTTCCAAGTCATGTTTTTTATCATCAAAAACATCGATGAGGTTTCGTGAAAAAATGAAAAAACACATTTCTCTGATTTTCACGACACAACTACATAAACTAATGACAATATTCTAGAATTCGCAGGGACATATCGGCAATAAATCGGTTTCATGGTACCGGACGATTTAACGCATATCACAGGGATTTAGTGCAATGAAATACCTACTCGATATTATGTACATGCGTGAATTGAGAGCCACTAATTTTCAGTCCAGTAAGTTTCAGGACCGACTGATTAAGTGACATAACAATCAATAGTGGGATAAAAATACTAAATTATGCTAGAACATAAGAGTCCTTGGACAATCAGCGAACAGCTGGAATCCGGTTTATACCTGTACCGACATGCGGCAGACCCGCATTAACCCTTTAACGACCATGATCCCAAAATCTTGTATCACTCTAAATACCATAACGCGCGAAACTGTCTGTGTTGGTTCACTTCTTTGTTTAGTAATGACAATAGTAACTGAGGGTGACACCTTCTGATCCCTCATAGGTCATGCAAATTTGAAGAGCAGGTTAAGGTAAGAAATCTGACTCACTCTAAACAGGCGTTTCGGGCGGCCATGGTCGTTTGTATATGCGAGCGTTTTGGGCGTTATTGTCGTTAAAGGGTTAAGGGCGTCATACAGAAAACCTTCTCGCCCCATTTCATTTTAGCCATGGAAGAGCAGAGTGTAAACATCCGTTTTTCTTGGAAACTTGGTACACTCACGGATAGTGAAATTTGCGCTCCTAGAAGAAAACATACTACAACCGCGAAACTTTGCAAATAGCTAGAGTGCGCTCTAGTATGCGAATGATCTACGTTTGGTGCGATTGCGCATTACCGCCCACCCTGCGGTGGCTCTGTAAACACCGACCGGTAGCCTTATAAACCGGCATATAGTCGATGCCCCATGAAAGCGAAAAGCACACCGGCCGACGCAATCAAGAAGTACAGAGAGACAGGAATGCCGGGTAGACGCCAGAGATGTCAATTTACGCAATTTACGGACTTTGAAAGAGGCCTGATCATCGGACTGAAAAACGCAGGCTGGTCGGCGCTCCGTATAGTCCGCCAAGTCGATCATTCTGACAATACCGTCCCACTGTGTTGGGAGCAGTGGACACATGACGGCACTGTCACACCGCGGAGCAGCTCCTCTGGACGGAACCGCACATGCACTAGTAGAGAGGATCGACGGATCGTGCGCCAGGCACAAACGGAACCCACGGGGACCCGGTCCACTATACAGGCAGATGTAGCTGCTCCTGTGTGCCCACGAACCATTTCCCGACGCCTCGCGGAAGCGAATCTGCGATACTAGCACCCCTTACGTGTACTGCCATTAACACCGGAACATCTCCGGCTCCGTGTGCAGTGGTGCCACGCCAGAGCGACGTGGAAATCCACTGGATGGCAGCGTGTGATATTTGGCGATAAGTGCCACTCCGTTTTGGGGACAGGTGATCTTCGTGTCCAGGTGTGGAGCAGATCTGAGTTCGGGTTCAATTTTTAACAGCCCGAGTCCGTCCGAGTCCGAAGTATGTCAGTCCGAGTCCGCCCGAGTCCGAAGTATGTCAGTCCGAGCCCGCCCGAGCCCGAATTTTATATTGAAAGATAGAGCCCGGGCCCGAACGAGCCCGAAAACAATGATTAATTTGTTTGGGCATTAATGAAAAAAAAAATCATTTTCCTGACTTTCAATCTCTTACCCATGCAATTAACCGATTTCTTTCTCAACTGGGGAGTGGAAAATGGACCTCTATCGGTTTCCATAGCATAGTTGCACGATTTTGTTTTGCCATTCGTTTCTTCCTGAAATATTTCATTCGGCCTGGCATACCCAAAGATCGGGAGACACTGAAAACTACATACTTTGCTCAGTAGAATAAGCAGCGTGCTATAGCGTGGAGGTATGGGGCAAAATTTCGTCTGCTTACTGTCTACTGCCTAATATCTATAGTTATTGAAGCAGCTACTCCTTCTTTGCCGAAACGCACTAATACGTTGTCCATGATATTTTTCTATGCCCATGCCCAGAATAAATAACCCTCCCAAGTTCCCACACCCCGACCTGACCCAGTTGCCAAATAATTATCTTTATTAAATATTGGGTTGTAGGAAATGTCATGACGTATTTTAGTCATGTTTTGCAAAGGTTATGTATTGATAGAAAGAACAAAGATCAATGATATAGTGCCCGTTTTGTTCGATAACATTTTGCCATCTTTCAGTGAGCTTCAGAATTCTTCGTTCATAGAAGGACCTGTATTTCGTGGTGAAAAACTCTACAAGGTGCTGATTTACAGCCTCATCTGAATTGAACGTTATACCACGCAAGGACTGTTGAAGAGATCGAAACAAGTGGAAGTCTGACGGCGCAAGGTCAAGCAAGTATGCTGGATGTGGCAACACATCCCACCCAAGCTCCAATAATATTTGGCGGGTGATCAAACTTGCGTGTGGTCTCGCGTTGTCGTGATGGAACACAACACCTTTAGGATGAACGAGCTCTGGACGTTTCTGGATGATGGATTCGTTCAAACTGTCCAATTGCCGACAGTACAAATTCGAATTGATTGCTTGGTTCCGTGGTAGGAGATCTAAATACACAACACCTTTAAAATCCCACCACTCTGAGACCAGAACCTTCTGCAGATGAAAGTCTGCTTTGGATGTCATTTGAGGCGAAGCAGCACGTCGGGATCAAGACCGTTTGCGCAGCACATTGTTTTCTTCCTGAAATATTCCTTCAATCCTCAATAGTTATCAGTAGCTTCAAAAAAGGATCGTTTTCCTCAGGTTTAATGAGCATATCGCAGATGTTTATACGCGCCGTCAATAGAGCTTCTTTGAGTTCAAAAGGAACCAACACATCGAGCTTGCTTACGTATCCCAGCTTCTTCAGGTGGTCGTAAACGCTTGGATGATGGATGTGCAATGGTCTGCAATCTCTTGTGTCGTGTAACGTGGGTTTGACTCGATCAATGTCTTGGTTTGGTCTTCATTAAAATCGGTTGTCCTCCCGGACCGAGGAGCATCGTTAAGGTGTAAATCACCAGCACGGAATTTTGCGAGCCACCGCTGGCACTGACGTTCTTGTAGAACATTATCACCGTACACTTTACGCAACTTTTCACAAGCTTGCGCGCGTTTTTCCTTTTCCGTAAGTAAAACAGTAAAATATGGCGAAAATGCACAGTTTGGTCTTCCATCTTCAACTTGTAGACAAATCTCCGCAAATCAACCAAATTGCTCACTATCCTTTTTAGACTGCAGCTAGAACTGGCATCTGTTGAATGACATAGCGATAACAGAGCAGCTGCGCATGCCTCTAGTACTTCCAAAGCCGCCCAACCGCCATCGGGTGCCAAAATACGTCATGACTTTTTCGACAACCTAATAGAAAAAGTAAGAAACGTCCCGTATGCTAAAACATACAAAAATTACATTTAAAAATAAATTATGTTTCTCTATTTATCTCTATCTCCGAGCCCGAGAGCACCGACCCCGGTTCCTGCACGGGGTCCTCTTCGAGCTTTCGGGCTCTGACTCGGCCCGTCTCAGAACTGGTGTGGAGGTCCTCTGGTCAACGGCATAATCCCAATCTAACTATCGAGCTCCACACTTCCCCCACTGCATGCAATATGGTCTAGGAAGACATTGCTTACGATAGCCGATCGGCTGTTGTAGTAGTACGTGGATAATTCACGGGCCAGCAGTGTGTGGATGAGATCCAACGGCCCCATGTGCTCCCATTCCTGGCCGGGATTCCAGGTGCGCTATAGCAGCAGGATAAAGTCCACTGGCACACGGATCAGGTTGTCCAGGACTACGTCATGTCCAGACATTTCCATGGCCTGGTCGCTTCCCGGACTGCGTGCCATAGATATCTATGTAATTGTCCTGCATCATCTGCATCATTACGTCCATAAAATGTCAGTTCAATCCGATGCGTCCTTCTTGGTTCGTAAATTTCATTGTCCGTGAGTTTACATCAGCTACTGAAACTTACAGAATGTTAAAAGAAGCGTATGGAGACACAGCATTATCCCGCAGTAGATTTTTGGAATGGTATGCACGGTTTCGTGACGGGCGGGAATCGTTTGATTATGAGCCGAGATCTAGGCGTCCTTCCATATGCGGACAGCGCAAAAAATCGAAAAGGTGTGGAATCAGTTAGAGAAAGATCGCCGAATTACATTTGGCTGACTCGGTGGGCAGCATTAAGTCTATTTGTCATGAGATTCTACGCGAGGATCTCGTAAAACGAAAACTTAATGCCAGACTGGTACCCCACGTTTTGAATGCTGACCAAAAGAAGTCTCGTTTATCAATCTGTTCTGGTTTTTTTTTTGGGGCACTGTAGCTGGGGAACCTGATTTTTGATCCAGAATTATTGTAGAAGATGAGACATATTGCCCGAAGTCTGATCCACAAACATAGGGGACTGTTCCTAAAGATACAATGGGCACTAAAAGGGCAGCAACATGCAGACATTGCATCTATCCAAGCAGTCGTGACAAAACGACTTGCGGACATCCCGGAAGGTGCCTTCCCGAAATGTTTCTAGGATCTTCAGAAGCACTGGAAACTCTGTGTTGTTTCAGAAGGGCGGTATTTTGAAGGCCAACTTCATTAATTGTGACCATGGTCCTTTTTTACACACTGCCGGACAATTGCTAAGGACGGGTGACAATAGCAACGATAGCAATCATAAAATGGAAGGGAGGGAAATGTGGAAATTAGCATAAGTGCGGGATACAGTAAGATGTGTTGTGCGTATGCAAATTTTGGATTGACGAACTTGTTCGTGACGTCATAGCGCTGATAAGAGATATAAAGGATTTGACGCGTATTGACCGTTGTTGTTCAAACACAAAGTTGAAAGGGAAAGAATCAATTGACGAACTTGCAATTTTCAGTATGTCTTCCCGACATCACCTAGATGATTTTACGCGTGGCCGTATTATTGGCAAGATTGAAGAAGGGCGAAAAATAACAGATGTTGTCAGGGAGTTCGACGTCAGCCACAGTGTTGTTTCAAGGCTTTGGAAATCATTTCAAACAAATGGAGAGTGTAGCAAACGTCACGGGGTAGGTCGTGTTCGCAGTACGACACCAGCAGAAGATCGGTACATAGTGCTATCAACAAAAATACACCGGCGTAGCACAGCTAGTGAGGTAGCAAATCAGTTTATGGCTGCTACTGGCAAGCGGATCTCCCGAAAAACTGTCGCCAGACGTTTGCATGAAGGAGGACTGTACGTCCGCCGTCCTGTTGTGTGCATCCCATTGTTCAGACGTCACCGTGCCGCCCGTTTGCAATGGTGCCATCAACATCGCAATTGGACTGATAACGACTGGTCTGCTGTCCTCTTCTCAGATGAGAGTAGATACAGTCTATCGTCTGATTGTCGACGACAACTGATCTGGCGTGATAGTGGTACTGCATATTGTCCAGCAAACATACAGGGAAGGGACCGATATCCGACATGTAGTGTCATGGTATGGGCTGGCATCATGGTCAATGGCCGTACGTCCCTCTATGTGCTTCCAACTGGGACTATGACTGGCCAACGATACATTAATGATGTTCTGCTACCTCAAGTTCGCATGTTCCGTGGTGCTGTCGGTGACAGATTCATTTTCATGGACGACAACGCAACATGTCATCGAACAGTCGCTGTCCAGAAGTGTCTTGAGAGCGAGGATATTCAACGCCTCGTATGGCCAGCACGTTCTCCAGATCTGAATCCCATTGAAAATGTGTAGGATGCTTTGGGGAGGATTCTTGCTGGTCGCCAATGCCCTCCAATAAACAAGGACACCCTCATCCATGCACTGACAGAGGAATGGGATAAATTACCCCAACAGCTGCTTGATAATGTTGTGCAAAGCATGACACGACGTGTGGAATCTTGCATCGCCCTCCGTGGTAGCCATATCCCGTATTGACATCTTACGCCAGAACGCCTGCGGACGGTAATTGCATTATTTTTCACGTTTACGTATTCTGCACAAAATGGTCTGTTTGTCCTTTGAACACGTTCCAAAGCCTTCTGGATTTCAGAGCACAATAAATTGTCTTTCTTGTAATGTCCTGGCATTCTGACATTATTTTATTTCACTTGGCATCCAACCACACTTACTTTTTTATGCGCTATATAGCCGTTTATGATCCGTCCTTAGCAATTGTCCAGCAGTGTATTATGTATTGCGTCAGTCCTGGAACTTTTCGGACGTAGGTTGAATTTTAAAAAATGGACAAGCTTATTTAATCAATGTGTTAAATAAGCTTGTCCATGTTTCGGCACTGGCTTTTTTTCGGCACTGGTTTCCCCCTTCCCTGGAACCAGTGATCCTAAATTAGGGACGGGCGACTGCTTACAGTCCATTGAGTTGCTCACGGTGTTCGTTAAACCTTCAAAAAAAAAACATATTAACGATTCTGGGGGATTACTTTATTGAATTTATTTATTTAATTTCTTCTTTAATAAATATATTTGAAACTTTGCAAAATTTGAATGGGTAACATTTTATTTAGAGCTTTATCATATATATTTTTGGAAATCTGCTGCATATTTTAGAATATCAATTTCCATTATTGTAAGTAAGGACCGAGGCTCCAAAAATGCGAAATAATTGGCTGGTTTATGCATACAGATAAATCTTTCTCTAACTTGTGTTGTGTACCCTATATTGACAAAAGTCATCGGACACCTAGAAAAGATACACAACATAGCATTTATTGACATACATTAGTACGGTGTCAGTCCGCCTTTGGCCTTAATGCATACACTTACCCTCGGGACATGCTTTCAACAAGGTTTTGGAACACAGCGATAGGTATGCGCTTCCATTCAGTACATAATGCTGCTGCTAACTCTTGCTTCGTAGTAGGCCTAGGTTCCAAACTTCTTATGCGGCTCTCTAATTTTTTTTGCTACACATTTCCAACTGTAAGGTGAATTACAAAAAGTCTCCCCTCCTTCTATTGTATTTGCAAAACTAACGAAGAAAATCAAAATGAAATACATACACTGAGAACATAGAGACCATGGGATACCTGCCTCTTGCGCAGTGCGACGCTGTCACCCCTCTCACTAGTGGTCGAGCCCACCGGTTGGCAGGTATATAGGCAGGAGGACATACCTGTATTTACATAAACGATAATTCGCTGTGAGTGCGGATAAACGTCGTTGTAAGAGGTATGATAGTGGGTACCTGAGGTATGGTTCTCTCTAACGTGGAGATGGTACAAGGATTGCAATATCCTCGTTCGGCAGAATCAAAATTGTATGGGGATAACACCATTTCAAGGATAACATCGCATTATGGATAACGCTGCTGGCGCAGAAAGGTAGGGGATGAACGTGGCCGGCGATGTCTGTCTGTCTCACTTAGGAAGCGACAGCGGCACAAATTACTGTCTTACCTAGGAAGCGACAGCGGTACAAATTACTGTCTCACCTAGGAAGCGACAGCGGCACAAATTATTGTCACACCTAGGAAGCGACAGCTGCGCAGATTACCTCCGGCTTCAACGAGGAAGGTGCCAGATACGTCTCCACCAAGACCACTGGGCTATCACTAGCCGCAAGGGATTGTAAACCCATCAGAGTTATATTGCTAACGCCACATTACAGGCCTCTACGCCGTCGTCGAGTATGTCGTCACTGGATTTTGGATGATTGGAGAAGGGTATTCGCGTCCAGTGAGTCCCGTTTCTAGTTATTTTGAGCAAACGGGAGTGTGAAGATCTAGCGAAAACAGCATGAGGCGATGGGCTTGGAATGACAACAGGGAACTGTCCAGGCTGGTCCAGGCACGGTTATGGTCTAGGGGGTTGTTCAAATATGCACACGTTTTAACATCTGGTACATCGAAATGCATATATGAATGCTCTACGCTGCATGCCCATCCTTTAAGACCTTCTATATATGTTCATGGCCATCATGCACCCACAGTGCAATGGACTCTTCCAGCATAGCTCTATGGTGAATAGAAGATACTTAAAACAACACTCCGCAGAAGTTCCCTCCCTGTGGTTACCTCGCCGTTCACCGAACATGAACCCTGTGAAAACATTTAGGGATGGTGTGGAAAGATTCCTTCGAGTTGTAAATCCTCCGCACAGGAATCCGACGGAATTATGGAGACCGGTGCAGCAAGGATAGGTGGAGATAACTGTGGAACACCTTCGTGCCATAGTGGATTCAATGCCTCGCTGTGTGACTGTCATTATTCTGGCAAAATAGGGGGCTACCAGTTGTAAAGAATATACTCCATGATTTCTGCCCACTTAGGGTATATTTAAATTTGTAAAAGCTTCAAAAGAAATTCTTATATTTTTATAGATAAATAGATTATAGATATTCAAGGGTAAAAATGTTTCTTCCTACTTTTGGTGTCGCCAAATTGTCTACTTTATATCTTTGTTATTTGAGTTATCTGCCACTTGAGCTTCAGTGGCAATTAGCGAGAGAATTATCAGTGGCAGTTATCAGTTGTTCCTGCCACTACATTTCGCAAATACAGAAGGTGTTCACACATTTTTAGAAAGTTTTTGATAGACAATTACAGAAAATAAAAAGGAATTCAAAGAATTGAAACAGGAAACAACGAGTTAGATGAATACGAAAGCTTCGCTTCGCTTCATTTGAAGTAATTTTATTAAAGGAGTGTTTGACCCCAGCTCTAAAACTGCTCTTAGAAACTGGAAGCTAGGAAATTTAAGTAATATAACTCAATGGGAAGGAGAAACAGAAACAATTAGTGAAAGGAGAGGAAACCTTATATTTTAAGCAAACCCCGACACCAGTCCGGGGCTGGAAGGGAGAGAGGGCACGGGAGGAGGAACAAGCGCCACAGGAACCATCGCAGCGTGCCTCAATACCACCCAGCCACAGACGCTCCCGGAAAGGACTTAAGCTTATAAAAATCACATCCGGATTGCGGAGCAGCAATCAGTACTCACCATCTCAACGCCAGCCTGCGGTGATTTGTCTAAAACCCACCTAATGTTCACACACCTATTCCCCATCCGATTCAGTCTTTTATCTGATCCAATGCCTTCAACCCAGGAAACAGTGCTCAACAGTGCTGCCCAACTGTAAGTCCCTGTCCTGGGAGGGGGCAACGATCGCCGCCTTAGTTCTAGGAAACCTAATGATTTCGCTGGGATCGTAGTCAACGGCACCCCTAACAAGTTCATTAGGATGGGCTTCAGCTTTCTTGAAGAACTTCTTGCCGAGTATGGTGGAAAACTCATGAACCTTCTCAACCCCAAGACTGTTCTTCAGGTTTCAATATCAAAGAAACATTTGTTGCAGTTAAATATCGTCTGCTAAGAAAATGGCGCAAGTAAGCAAGCTGTGGTTATGCATTTGCTCTTTTACCCTTTCTGCCCTGATGGTACTTTAGAGTACGACGTTGGTCTTTTTGTCTGTACGGACTGAAAGCATCATCACTGCCGGACGGAACGTCCAAGTACCGATATAAGAAAGTTTGTACTTAGGTTTCCAAATGGTTCGGCATGCAAACTTGCCTCATTCACGTGCAAAACCGTTTATAACGGATGCGTGCATGTGGCGACGGATATAGTGGAATTTGAGTAGTGCCCCTAAGTTTGTTTTTCTGTATGTTACGTTGTATAGCGGTTTCATGGTCTAGTAATTTAGGGTTCGATTGTATGCACTTACTTTTTTTTTTTGATTGTAGGTTTAACGACCACCGTGAGCAACTCAATGGGCTATAAGCAGTCGCCCGTCCCTAATTTTGGGTCACTAGTTCCAGGGCAGGCAGGCAGCCAGTGCCTTAAGACAAACACAGCATCCATGCCTCACCGGGATTCGAACCCGGGCCCCTTACGGACAAATGATCAGAGGTCTTCGCTTAGACCACTGCGCCACCTGAGCGGCATGCACTTACTTAAGTTATCTGAATAATATATATTGATCTGTTATTTTATAATACGCTTTGTGACACTAATAAAGCTCTGTGGTGCTCAGAACTAGCGCCAAGACCTAGACATACATACCGACGAATTATATAAGATTTCAAATACATGCTAATATACACTGCCGGAAATTGAAAAAAGAACACCAAGAACGAATTGGCGGACGATCATGAAATTTACATATGTTAATGGGGTCAAGTTTACGTAGGTGTGATGTTAATTTCGGGACCAACCGGTGAGCGTTTACACCACAGCACGGCATAATATGCAAATTATCGTCGGTGGTATTTAAGGAGTACGGCGAAGCGAATGTAATCAGTCGTCGGCGTACAGACACGTGCGAAGATCCTGAAGAAGCTGCAATGCCTGGACATGGAAGACGTGTACGATTTCAGCAGTTATCGGACTTTGAGCGAGGTCGTCTAGTCGGACTCCGCGAGGCCGGGTGGTCATATCGTCGTATTGCGGAGCGAATTGGAAGGGAAATATCGGTGGTGGTACGATGGTGGCGTAGATGGTCCGAGGAACATTCCCACACGAGAAAACGTGGAACCGGGAGTCACAGACCGACTGATGAGCGGACCAATCGACGCATAAGAAGTGCGGCCTTGTCAAGCAGAACATCCACTGCGATGCAAATCCGAGCTGCCGCCCCGGTGGCGCAGTGGTCTAAGCGATGGGTTCTGATCATTAGTCCGGAAGGGGTCCGGGTTCGAATCCCGGTGAGGCATGGATGTTGTGCTTGTCTTACGGCACTGGCTCTCTCCCTTCCCTGGAACCAGTGACCCTAAATTAGGGACGGGCGACTGCTTATAACCCATTGAGTTGCTCACGGTGGTCATTAAACCTCCATTAAAAAAAATAAATATAAAAAAATCCGAGCTGCCGTTGCACCTGAGGTGACTGTGCGAACAATCCGCAACCGTCTACTGGATGCAGGACTACGTGCGCGCGTGCCTCTGGCATGTGTACCTCTGACTCCAGCCCACCGTCAGGAACGGCTGCAGTGATGTCGCCAACGTCTGCAGTGGAGAACGCAATGGCGATCTGTCGTGTTCAGCAATGAAAGCAGATTCTGTTTGGGAGCCTCCCATGACCGTATGCGTGTTCGCAGACGCACAGGGGAGCGTCTCCACCCTTCTTGCATCCGCAAGCGACACACAGGGCCTACACCTGGTCTCCTGGTGTGGGGAGCGATCAGCTATCACTCCCGTACACAACTAGTGTTTGTACCGGGTACGGTAAACAGCACCTCCTACATCAACAACATCATTTAGCCCGTTGTTGTGCCATTTGTAAGGTCGGTCCTTCGTGGTGTTTTCCAGCAATATAACGCACGCCCACACACGGCACGTGCACTTCAGGGTGTGAGACAACTTTCATGGCCAGCACGTTCACCGGATTTGTCCCCCATTGAGCACGTGTGGGATTTTATGGGACAACAACTTATCCGGTGTCCACGGCCAGCCACCACCATCCCCTATTTACGCGTCCAGGTTGAGGATGCTTGGAACTCAATACCCCAAACTTACATCCAACATCTGTACGACAGACTCCATGCCAGGATTGCACAGTGTGACGCAGTTCATGGCGGTTCAACCTCGTGCTAACCATGTTACATGGAATTGTTATTTTTCAGTTTACCAGCAAATACTGCTGTATTTTGCCATACTGTTTTGATCACGTTATCCTTGTATTCCGTTATTATGCTGTATGAATTTCGTTGGGATCAGACGTCTCCTTCTTGGTGTTCTTTTTTCACTTTCCGCCAGTGTATATATGATGTGAGATTACTGCTGTAAATGCATTCGTCTTTAACAAAGAATTGAACGGGCAGATTACGTACTTGGATTTCAAAAGAGCTGTCACGCAAAGTCTCACACCTTTAGGTACCAACGCTCCGAAGAAACCTGGACGACATATCCAGATAGGATCTCCTCTCCAGGGTCAAACGAAACGCAGAAAACAAAATTTCTCTGTGCCAAGAGATGTTCCTCGGTAGAACCTTAGATCGCATTGGCCCGAATTTGTTTCTAACAGGGGAAGATGAGAAATGTGTTCACTGAAAAATACAATCTAAACCTCATTCCAAGTATGTTTGCTGCAAGGTCTTTCTCTGTTGCAATGAAAAAAAAGGTTTTGTAGAATTCCACTCAAAGCAAAATAAATAATAAAATCTCATTTCAGATTTTCCTTTCCCTACCGTCCAAACGGTACTTCTGGGTACGACTAGTCAAAACACTATGCCATATTATACACTGAGTGGCCACTTAATTATCACCCCCTGACAGTTTTAAGCAAATAAGCTATGGCTGCACACTGTTGCCGCCATATGGCGAGGCTAGTATAAAAGGGAAAGCTTAGTGTTTGCGACAGTAGTAGACGTGATTTTTTTGGTGACGAGATGGGTAAAAAATGCAATTTGACGGACTTTCAAGGTGGGATGATTGTAGGAGCTCGGAGCCATGGAGCGAGTATCACCGAAGCCGCCGCATTCGTGAAATGTTCCAGAGCAGCTGTTGTTAAAGTGTTTAAAGCCTGGACCGTCAGCCAAAAAAACTGGGTCTCTACGTGCAACGTGTGGTCGGCATCTACTAGTGACTGCTCGGGCAGAACGGAGAGGTTCCAGACTGTTAACAGACAACAGAAGGGCAACAGTGCAGCAAATTACAGATCATCTTAATCAATTATCCCCCTCAAATGATCTCTGCACGCATTGTTCGCCGTGAACTGCATCGCATAATATATGGCAGCCAAATGCCTGTTCGAACACCTTTGCTGTCTGCAGTTAAAAAGCGAAAACGTCACCAGTTCGCACAGGAGCACAAGGATTGGACAGTCGATAATTGGAAACAAATTATGTGGTCCGATGAATCACGTTTTCAGTTGCACCATGCTGATGGCCGAGTGATAATTTGGCGGAAACAGCACAAAAGCATGAACCCTAAATGCATTGCTACAAGCCTTCTGGCTGGTGGAGGCAACGTTATGATTTGGGGAATGTTTTCCTGGCATGCTTTGGGCCCTTTAATTCGTGTCTGACTGGCACAACAAATATAAACATCGTTGCGGACCAAGTGCATCCTGTCATGTGGATGGTTTATCCCAATGGCGACGGCTACCTTCAACAAGATAATGCGTCCTGCCATAGTGCTAGTATTGTACAGGATTGGTTTCAGGAACATGCCGGTGAGTTTACTTTGCTCAGGTGGAACCCACAATCTCCAGATCTCAACCCCAATGAGAATTTGTGGGATGAAGTTGAACGAGCCATCAGACAGCTGGATCCACAACCCTGCAATCTGATACTCCTGGAAAGTGCTATTCATCAAGCATGGTCTCAGATTCCACAAACAACCTATCAACGTCTCGTGGAGTCCATGCCACAAAGAATCAACTATATGCCACGAAGAATCACTATAGGCAAAAGTTGGCACAACGAAGTACTGAGGGGGTGGTCATAATAATGAGGCCACTCAGTGTATAATTCACTCTATGAAAGCAAAAACCGTTATACCTTAAATGCATTTTGCATATCATTTCTATACTTTCCGAACTCACAAATTTGCCACCAGCGGGAGTAAGTATGCATTTCGGTTTACAACATATCATCATCATCAATGTCAACCATTATCAATCCCCCGCTGGATGAAGGTCTCCCCAAATTTCCTCCACAACGTTCTGTCTTGTGCCAGTCTCCTCCATGTCACTTTCGCATACTTTCGAATTTCATCCACCCATCTCCCATGTGGTCTTCTTCTGGGTCTTTTCCTGTCCCTCGGAATCCAATCTAAAATTTCGGCTGTCCATCGATGGTCTGTCCTTCTGGCAGTATGTCCAGTCCATTGCCATTGGAGGGATTTAACTCTGATCATGATATCTTCCACGCTTGTCATTTTTTGGATCCACGAGTTCATCTTCTGATCTCTCCTGGTTACATCAAGCATGCACCTCTCCATGCTACTTTGAGTTGTCTGCAGCCTTTGTATGTCACTTTTAGTTAAGGTCCACGTCTCTGCACCATACGTAAGCACTGGAAAGATACATTGATCAAACACTTGTCTTTTAAGACATAATGGCATATTGCTCTTGAAAATTATGCTGTTTCTTCCAAAAGCTCTTCAGGCAAGTTTTGTACGCCGATTAATTTCTTCATCAATGTGACCCTCACTTGATATCTGCTGTCCAAGATAAACTTACGTGACTGTTATCTCCAGCTTTTCTCCATCAATCGATAAATCTTCATTTCTTGTAAAAGCATTGAACATCATTTTTGTCTTCTGAAAGTTCATTTTTAATCCCACTTCTTTACTCTTGTCAGCAAGTTCCTGGATCATACTCTGCAGCTCTAATGGGGTATTTGCAAAAATGACTACGTCATCAGCAAAACGAAGGTGGGTTAGAAACTCTACATTAACCTTTATCCCTTTGTTTTCCCAGTTCAGTGATTGAAAGACATTTTCCAATGTGGCATTAAAGAGCTTCGGAGATATGGTGCCACCTTGTCTCACTCCTTTTCCAATTTTTATGTGTGTTGTATTTTCAAACAGCCGAATCTTTGCACTTGTATTTTCATAGATGTTATTAATAATATTAATGTACGCATCTTCAATACCGCAGGATTTCAGAGCCATTGTAACTGCTGATGGTTTCACCGAATCAAAGGCTTTTTTATAATCGATAAAAACCATGCACAATGGGAATTCATATTCCCTCGCTCTTTCAATTAGTTCTCTCAGTACGTGGATATGATCTATTGTGCTGTAGCCACTCCTGAATCCAGCTTGTTCTCTCGGTTGAGCCATGTCTAGTGTTACCTTCAAACGGTGTAAAAGAACTTTAGTGAAGAATTTATAAACCACTGATAGGAGACTGATAGGTCTGTAGTTCCTGAGATCCTCAATGTCACCTTTTTTATGTAGCAGGATCATTGTAGCGTTGTTCCAATCCTCAGGAATCTTCCCTTCATTAAGGCATCGAGTGAAAGTTTGGGGGAGTAGTTACAGAATATATAAATCCGTATTTGCGTGTGTAAAAATTGTCTAGGAAAACTAATCTCCGGGCAAAAACGTTGTTCAAAGGTGTCAGTTAGTGAAGGTTTCACTGTATAAGTAAATACAGAGGGTGAATCGTACGTTTCGCAATATTTCGATCATTTTATGTCTTCATACGTACCTTTCAGATGAAAGCTAACAGCATTCAAAGTATATGGCACTGTACTGCACCGCCTTTAGCCATCGCGGCGGTAACAATTCTTGTCCTTCGAGGCGAAATACTCCTTCACCCCAGCTGCCATCACCTCCTGTTTTTTGAAGTGCCACCCGCAAAGGAAGTAGGCAATAGACCAATGCAAGTAATAATCCTACGGGGCGAAGTCCGGACAATACGCTGGGCGTGGCACCAGTTCGATTCCCGCAAATTCCTGGAGTTTTGATTGGTTCGTTCGCGCGGTATGAGGCCGAGCGTTGCCCTGCTGTAGGAGTGCGCGCCTTCCATTTACCAGCGCCTGGCAGTTCTCCTCCAAAATGGCATGCATCCGCTCCAGTTGTTCAGAGTAGAGGTTGGCTTTGATAGTCCGACCGTCTGGAACAAATTCGTAATGGAGTATCCCCTCGAAATTCCACCAGACGCAGAGCCACACTTGTGCTCGAAGTGCCCACACGTTTGGCAACCAGTTCAGGAAGCTGCCCCGGGCTCAACCACTGTCGTTGTGTGTTAGGATTACGGGAATAGACCTACTTTACATCGCATGTAACAATTCTCTTGATGAAACGTACATCGCGCGTGTTTTTTTAGGAGTTTCGTGCACACTTCCACTCGGCGGTTTGTTTCAGCTGGCGTCAGTTCGTTAGGTACAATACGGCAGCTCCTGTAGACTTTGCCGCGGTCCTGAAGATGACAAACCAAATTATTCTGTGAAGTGCCCAGCTCGCCTGATAATCTTCCAGTGCTGGTTGTCGGATTGGCCTCTACGGCTTGTGGCATGGCCTCCGAATCCACGGTTCGCTGCCTACCTGACCTTGGCTGATCGTCGAGGTTTCTGTCACCTGAGCGAAATTTCTTGAACCATCTGGTTGCTGTGCTGTGGACCACGGAGCCTTTCCCTTTCGCATGGCAAATATTTCGTGTTGTTTGAGCAGCGTCCTCGCCGATTTCATACTCGTTAAGCAAAAGTTTCCTTATTACCCGTTTGTAGCAGTTCATCTTTTAGGCGTCCAAACCACAGACAGAACGAAGACATGCAATGCTGTTCACAGCAATGACTACCACTTTCTATCCCTTTCGACTGACTGCAACTTGAACTAGTTTAAACACGTGACATACGCTCCGCAGCACATGCGTTTATGCAAATATTCCAAAACTTTCGACTCAACCTCTGTATATACAGTCTCTTGTTTATAACGTTACATCTTTAACACTGTACATTGGTGAAAATATGACGTATATGCTAATTTAACTTTCATTTCTACTTTCTTTCTCTACGTAAATTTTGAGTTTATTCCTCTTTAAATATTTCAATCTTAACGCTATATTTTTCTTACTCAATGAATGTTTTGAGGCACAGGTCTTGAGGTCATGGTGAATGAGGTGTGTGTGTTGACATGATACGGACGAGCTAGCAGCGAAATGTGGGATGTGGTGTGGTTGGATTGCTGCAGCAATTTGTTGTAATTGGTAGATTAGATGCAAAAACAAAGAATCTAATTTGTTAGAGGTCCAGTATTGTGGATTATGGTGATGTGATCGTCTTCGATGCGCTGTGAAACTGAAGTGCCTTGAAATTTCTACAATAAAGACTGTTTTTCTTGTAAGTGCTTTCAAAGACTTCTTTCTTCTGGCCGTTAGATTCCCTAATTTATCTCAGTGTGTAATTAAGTTTTTTTAATGTATTAGCCATCCAAGGCTTAACGGTGAAGTAGTTCTAAATGCTACGAGAACAACAGACTGATGGTACGAAGGTAATGTTTAAGTAGTGATTTATTAATGAACAAACATTACAAGATATGGCGTACACATTGAGATAAAGAGATAGACAGACGCATGTACATATACGCACTTTCTGGTTTGTAAAAACGTGCTAAAAGGTAAGATGTAAATCTGATCAGAGAAAGAAAGCACAAGAATTGAAATCTTCCGTGTACCAAGCCATTAGAGTTTATCAAACTTACAAGATAACTTTTGACGGTAAAAAGAGATCCTATGAACACAAACAAAGCCGAATAGTTCATTATTCGGCTTTTTCAACAAAATGATTGTTAGAAAATTAACAGCATACATCTTATGCTAATGAAAATATACAGGTTACAAAAAAGTTTTTTTCGAATAATTAGAATATCTCAGAAGACAATTTGGGTGCACGCGATAGTGAATATGTGGTTTTCATACAAGTATGTCAGATTAAGATATCTGGAAACTTTAGGTGCTTTAATATTTGTAATTCCTTTAAGATTGAAATACTACTGAAAGCGTTGATGTCAAACGCGTGAGAGTGTGAAAGGCAAAGTGAATATTGAAGCGTTGATGTCAGAAGCGTGAGAGTCTGAAAGGTAAACTAATACTAAAAACGTTGATGTCTAACGCATGAGGGTGTGAAAGGTAAATGAATACTGAAAGTGTTGATGTCAAACGCGTGAGAGTGTGAAAGGCAAAGTGAATATTGAAGCGTTGATGTCAAAAGCGTGAGAATGTGAAAGGCAAATGAATACTGAAAACGTTGATGTCAAACGCGTGGGAGTGTGAAAGGCAAATGAATACTGAAAGCGTTGATGTCTAACGCGTAAGAGTGTGAAAGGCAAATGAATACTGAAAGCGTTGATGTCAAACACATGAGAGTGTGAAAGGCAAAGTGAATATTGAAGCGTTGATGTCAAAAGCGTGAGAGTCTGAAAGGCAAGTTAATACTAAAAACGTTGATGTCTAACGCATGAGAGTGTGAAAGGTAAATGAATACTAAAAGCGTTGATGTCTAACGTATGAGAGTGTGAAAGGTAAATGAATACTGAAAGCGTTGATGTCAAACGCGTGAGAGTGTAAAAGGCAAAGTGAAATTGAAGCGTTGATGTCAAAAGCGTGAGAATGTGAAAGGCAAATGAATACTGAAAGCGTTGATGTCAAACGCGTGGGAGTGTGAAAGGCAAATGACTACTGAAAGCGTTGATGTCTAACGCGTGGGAGTGTGAAAGGCAAATGAATACTGAAAGCGTTGATGTCAAACGCGTGGGAGTGTGAAAGGCAAATGAATACTGAAAGCGTTGATGTCAAACGCGTGGGAGTGTGAAAGGCAAATGACTACTGAAAGCGTTGATGTCTAACGCGTGGGAGTGTGAAAGGCAAATGAATACTGAAAGCGTTGATGTCAAACGCGTGGGAGTGTGAAAGGCAAATGACTACTGAAAGCGTTGATGTCTAACGCGTGGGAGTGTGAAAGGCAAATGAATACTGAAAGCGTTGATGTAAAACGCGTGGGAGTGTGAAAGGCAAATGAATACTGAAAGCGTTGATGTCTAACGCGTGGGAGTGTGAAAGGCAAATGAATACTGAAAGCGTTGATGTCAAACGCGTGGGAGTGTGAAAGGCAAATGACTACTGAAAGCGTTGATGTCTAACGCGTGGGAGTGTGAAAGGCAAATGAATACTGAAAGCGTTGATGTAAAACGCGTGGGAGTGTGAAAGGCAAATGAATACTGAAAGCGTTGATGTCAAACGCGTGAGAGTATGTAAGGCAAAATCAATATCGTGGATTATGCTGATGTGATCGTTTTCGATGCGTTGTGAATCTGAAGTGCCTAGAAGTTCCATTGATAAAGACCGTTATTCTTGTAAGTAATTTCAAAGACTTCCTCTTCTGGCTGTTATGTTGCCAAATTTAGTTCAGTAGGTAATTAAGGTTTTTGTTTTATGTATTAGCTATCCGAAGATCAATACTAAAGAAATTCTAGTGCTACAAGAACAACCGATTGATGGTAGGAAGCTAATGTTTGAATGAACTAGAGGAATTAACAATAAACATTGCAAAAGATTTTGCTTCAACGAGGGTCTGGCCATTTTCTTCGTACTGTGCTCCGTGGTGTATCAATAAGGGCCCGTATCTGAAGTTACGGAAGGTATTCACGTTTTTTTTCATTAAAACGAATCTCGGACGCTGAAACATCAGGGGATGTTCATACATTTTTAGAACGATTTTCGAGCAATATAGTTAATGTTTAAAATAAAATAATTTCTTTCTTAAATGTTCTGTCTGATATCCCTTTCTCTGGACTATGAAACTAAATCTAGATTTCCAAAATAACACAACCTTTCTTAAAATTGGTAGTGGTATTTTATTCCACTCCTCTTCCACTGCTTTCCATAGTCCAATCATTATTTTAGGTCTGCTTTTAGAAAGCACTCTTTTTAGCAGTTCGAAGGCACAATAGTCCATTGGTGACACAGCAGAGTACTTGGAAGAGATATGAGCAAAAGGAATGATATCTGCCTTTTGTTTCTCCACTTTCCGCTACTTTCCGCTAGGGGGCACAAAGGTAAATTGTGTTTTCTGCGTTATTTCTGCTCCTAAAGCTCTGATTTGAAAAATTCTTCCTGTATCGCATACAAGACCTCATGGAAAATATTTTTCACATAATTTCTAATGTTTGGCAGAGAATAGTTTAGCCACCAGGGGTCATAAGTGTTAATTTCTGCTTCTGAAGTATTTGTTGCAAAATCTGGGCTCCTGAAAACTCAACTAATTTTTATTTATTGGACCGATACCGCTTATATGGAAAAACCTTTTGAGAATACTTTCTTCCTAAAATAATGCATGGTTTTCCCACTAGGGGACGTAAAGTCACATCTTATTTTTGTAGATATCTCTGTTTCTAAGAGTTCGTAAAGCTCACGATTCCGTTTACAGCAATATCTGAGGGATTAAAAACCCGATTGAAAATATTCTTTCTTTCGTCAGATCTATTGTTTTCCATACCGGTTCCATTGACTTTGAATAGCTTTGATAAATTTAATTTCCGTCAGAACGGATTCAAAAGACGTGCTTATTACACCCGAAAATTCGGTGTCATCTTTCTTGTTTAATTACAGATTACGAATATTTACCTTTGTAAAGAAAGAAAACAGAACTTTCTATTATACAGCTTGTTTACATGCGCCATTCCTTAGCCGACGATATTTAACAGCAGTAGATGTGTCCTTCGTATTTACTAACACGCTCTTTCCGGTATCAATTCTTTGAACTTCTTTTATTTTGCTATGTATTTCCTGATCCAAAACCTTCTAAAAATGTGTGAGCATGCTCTGGAACTTCAGTTTACAGTTTTGATTTGCTAAAATTCAACACCATTACATTTCTGTTGAATCCTTTTCCTCGCAAAAACGCTGTTATTGATCTCCCATTTTTGTGCTTCGCGTCTTCGACGTTTCTTTTCGCGTATCTTAAATTTCCCCGGATCTCCAAAAATACACGAGTTGTGGTACACTTCATCAAGCGTTTCTGTGATAGGAACACCACCTCTTTATCTTTCACTGTATAACACCAGTTCGGACCGTATTCCTCTTTAGTTGCATCGTTTCCCCTTGATGACTTTCAAAACAGTATCTGCACTTTCCTTTCTTGACATCAACACCTGATTTCCTTTTATTCTTCTCGCTGTTACTTTCTTCCAGATTCTCCTTTCGATTCGATGATCACGTGACCGATAGCGCAGATCATCCAATCTTTTTTTCTTTTTTTTGTGTTTATTTTGTCTCAGCTAGCTGCCCAACCGAAAGCTGAAACAAGTGAATCGCCTTCCGTGAAAAGCATCTCCGCTCTTATTTTCCTTATTAGGAATCCATTCTGACAGCACGGATCGTAAAACTGACTTATGAGTTTGTTCGTCTAGCGTCTTTCACTATGAATCACACTGAAAACCTGATCCATTAATTAATTTAACAAGCGGAAGATCAAATTTGGCTGACGAATGTGCCTTACGTTTCTAGAGCCTAAAATTGTGCTCTGCAGTTCAATAGTACTTTATTTCCCGTACTGATTAAATCACTGTGGAGCTCGAGTTGAGTCACTAAATTTTTGTACACGAGAACAACCTTGTGCAAGCCTTTAGTGAAAAATCCTAATTATTAATTGACTAGTTTTGGCAACTATACTGGCGGAAAGTGAAAAAAGAACACCAAGAACGAATTGGCGGACGATCATGAAATTTACATATGTTAATGGGGTCAAGTTTACGTAGGTGTGATGTTAATTTCGGGACCCACAGGTGAGCGCTTACGCCACAGCACGGCATAATATGCAAATAATCGTCGGTGGTATTTAAGGAGTACGGCGAAGTGAATGTAATCAGTCGTCGGTGTACGGACACGTGCGAAGACCCTGAAGAAGCTGCAATGCCTGGACATGGAAGACGTGCACGATTTCAGCAGTTATCGGACTTTGAGCGAGGTCGTCTAGTCGGACTCCGCGAGGCCCGGTAGTCGCATCGTCGTATTGCGAAGCGAATTGGACGGGAAGTATCGGTGGTGGTACGATGGTGGCGTAGATGGTCCGAGGAACATTCCCACACGAGAAGACGTGGAACCGGGAGTCACAGACGGACTGATGAGCTGACCGATCGACGCATAAGAAGAGCGGCGCTGTCAAGCCGAACATCCACTGCCACGCAACTCCTAGCTGCCGTTGCACCTGAGCTGACTGTGCGAACAATCCACAACCGTCTACTGGATGCAGAACTACCTGCACGTGTGCCTCTGGCATGTGTACCTCTGACTCCAGCCCACCGTCAGGAACGGCTGCAGTGGTGTCGCCAACGTCTGCACTGGAGAACGCAGTGGCGTTCTGTCGTGTTCAGCGATGAAAGCAGATTCTGCTTGGGAGCCTCCGATGTCCGTTTGCGTGTTCGCAGAGGCACAGGGGAGCGTCTTCACCCTTCTTACATCCGCCAGCGACACACAAGGCCTACACCTGGTCTCCTAGTGTGGGGAGCGATCAGCTATCACTCTCGTACACACCTAGTGTTTGTGCCAGGTACGTTAAACAGCACCTCCTACATCAACAACATCATTCAGTCCGTTGTTGTGCCATTTGTAAGGTCGGTTCTTCGTGGTGTTTTCCAGCAAGATAACGCACGCCCACACACGGCACGTGCAACGCAACATGCACTTCAGGGTGTGAGACAACTTCCATGGCCTGCACGTTCACCGGAATTGTCCCCCATTGAGCACGTGTGAGACTTTATGGGACAACGACTTATCCGGTCTCCACGGCCAGCAACGACCATCCCCGATTTACGCGTCCAGGTTGAGGATGCTTGGAACTCAATACCCCAAACTTTCATCCAACATCTGTACGACAGACTCCATGCCAGAATTGCACAGTGTGACGCAGTGCATGGCGGTTCAACCTCGTACTGACCATGTTACATGGAAATGTTATTTTTCAGTTTACCAGCAAATGCAGCTGTATTTTGCCATATTGTTTTGATCACGTTCATCCTCTGTATTCCGTTATTATGCTGTATAAATGTCGTTGGTATCAGACGTCTCCTTCTTGGTGTGCTTTTTTCACTTCCCGCCAGTGTATTACTTAAATGCAATTATTGAGCAACTACACTCATCGTCAAAAACATAGTTCCACCCCGAAGGACGTGTCATATTGCAATGCTGTTCCGGAGGAAGGTAAAAATTACCAAGAACAATAAATGCCTAAACATTGATACTGATATGGTCAATATTTATTGAGCCATACGCCAATAAGTAGTGTCCCTCAGTATGGCGTTCGGCCGCCATGTTTGCTCACACACTATGCCAGACATCTCGGCATGGAGTTGTACAGGTGCCTACTGGTGTCCTGCGATAAACTATCCCATGCAGCTTGAATGTGCTCACTCATTTCCAACAGATTGTGCGGTTGGGGTGAAGTGTGGATAGCGCGTCCAGTTGCATCCCACACATTTTCAATCGGCGATTGGTACGGTGATGCGGCTGGCCATCGCAGAGTGTCAGTGCCTTGAAGGCAAGCTCCCGAGACAGCAGCAGTATGCGAACGAGCGTTGTCCTCTTGGAAAACTGCACCGGAGTGAGCGTTCAGAAAAGGTAAGGCCACTGGTTGCCGGACCACATTAATGTAACTTTGGGATGTCAAAGTGCCTGTAATGAATACAAAAGGTGATTTGGCATCGTAGGCAATTGCACCCCACACCATGGCAACAGGTCTTCTGGACGTATGACGCTCGACAACAAACCTTTCATCTTGGCGCTGACCATGGTGCCTCGACACACGGATTCTTTGGTCGTCTCGTCCAAGACAATTGTGGGACTCGTCACTGAAGATCACCTGCTGCCATTCTGCGTGGCTCCATGCCAGTCTAGCACGACACCATTGCAGTGTTTAGCGAAGATGCACTGTTGTTAAGGGCAGTCGTCGTAACGGTTTGCGTGCGTGTAGACCATTACGTCGTGCAGCCGTCTGCCAATGGTGCCGGCACAAATCGGATGATGCATGAAGGACACCACTGCTCGCTGAATATCCGCAATAGTGGCTGTTGGGTCACTCTGCGCATATCGGACAGCCCGTCGGTCCTATCTCTCCGTGGTTCGTCTAGGTCTCCCAGACGCTTCCTGTCACTGCTGCGTGCCTTGTTCTATCCACTGCTAACAAGAGCATGCTATGGCGATATCCGCACGACCGGTATGGCACACAATACTGCGATAAGATCATCCCGCTTCCGGCCCGTGACGATGCGGCCGCTTTCAAACTCCTCCGACTGCTCGATTTGCTTCCGAACTTTTCTCAGAGGCACACTTCACTTGCAAAGTATGCAAAAACACAACAGTCAGAATGGCAAGCACGCGCAACGGGACGACCTTATATAGCCGATCAGACCCAGCGCTACGAGCCCTCCTGGATGGCGTCACATGCACGCCTGAGCGTGATACTTGAATCACTTGCATTTCTCACGATGTCAAATCTCCCCACTAAGTTTCATTCCTGTCGGTTGCTTCCGCCTGGGTGCAACTATTTTTTTGACGATGAGTGTGCTATAAATTAAAATGACAGTCAGTTAAATAAGTACAAAGTAATAGTAGGCGTTCGGGAAGTACGTTGGGTGTTCAGTATATTCTAAGCCCAACATACAAAGAAAGTTTCTTTTTTCAAAAATGCACGTTTATATTTCCCCGTACTCCCTGACTTGTATCCACTTTAAAATACTCGGAAGCTTGTAACTTGGTCGTTTTGGGTGTATAACGAAGTAAATTTCTCCGTCATTTCTGTCCACGCCAGGATTCGAACCCGGATCCCCTCATTCCGGAATAAATCACTCTACCAATTGAGCTACGCGGACGTTTATTCTTATTGCTATCTGGCTTTATGTCGTGTGCGTCCTGCTGGCAGGTACGTCACAGGTGGTGTAGTGCTTAGCATACTCGGGCGCAAACCGGGAGACGCGGATCCGATTCCCGCTCCAGGACAATGAAATTTTCGAGTGTTCGGATGTTGTTTCACCTATCACTCTTGTCGTAATTTACACCAATAGACGGAATCACAACTTCAAATTTGTATTGGTGTAATCCCGTATTTTGTGGCTGTATCCACTTGTTGCACTGATCATATGGTTAACGAATCCTGCAGCGAAAAACGTTTTTTTTTTTTTTTCTCAAACCAACAATTCGTTGCGCCTTCAGTTCATAATCACCTAGAAAAACGCCTCTCCGAAAATCTTTTTTCAGTTTTTTGAAGAGCCAGAAGTCACTATGTGCGAGTTCAGGTGTGTACCATTGGTATTCACAGCTTTCATAGAAACGCCAGCGGTGTGGATTGGAGCACCGTGCGGGAGGAGCAGAAAACCCCGTCGCAATTTTCTTCTCCGTTTATGCTTGATGACTCCATGCAATTGCCGCAATAGCATAATATGCAGCATCGTAGTTCTTTTATGAGGTTAGAAATTAATTAACCGCAACCCATCTGAATCCCCCAAAACGGTGGTAATTATCTTCCCTGCAGCTGTTTGTATTCTTAAATTGTTTCGTGCTGGTGATGCATGAATTTTTCACTGCATGCCCTCTTGTTTTGTGTCAGGATCCCAACGGTTAATCTACGTCTCATCACCAGTCACAATGCAGGAACAGAAGTCATCTGGATTACGGTTAATGTGGTCAAGTTGAACCCGACTTGCTTCAACACGATCATTCTTCATCTCAGGTGTCAACATTCGAGGAATCCATCTAAGACAGATCGTTAATGTCCCTAACCTCTCATACAAAATGGTTCAAACACTTTTGGTAATTACCTTCAATTCCTCAGCAATCTGTACGACTCGAATTCACAGGTGTGACATCACCTGTTCCTTCACTTTATGGGCGAATTTCATCTGTGCTCATCTCCACTGAGTGTCACTCGCGAGGGTCGTCTCCCAACGAGTGTGTTCTATGACGTAAACGTCTTTTCGTACTTCTACGTTATTATAAAAATCACCATACAATGAAATAGTTCCTAAATTAAACCTTACCGTCCAGACGAAACATTTAGAAACAGAAGTCAAACTTACAGGAATGATGCTTTATTTCTCCTGCACATCGTAACATAACATAGCACTTCGCATTTTATACAACAACAGTATCAACACTCCACATTAAACACTCCACATTAATCGCTCTCCAACACAACGCTCTCCAAGCAACAGTTTACTCGTAGTTTATATCTCTCGTTCTTATCATAACAGGCATACATCACGTTTTTTCAACCTCAATTATGTTGCCAACAGTATTCGTTTGAGAGAAAAGATATCAAGTTAAGTGTGAAGTACAACTGAGAATAAACTCAAGATTTTCATAGGGAAAGAAACTGAAAAGGAAAGTTAATTTAGAATATACGTCACAGTTCCCCGTCTAAAATGAGCAGCCCATCATTTAACTGGGGCATATGAAGGTGTACCATCGACGTACACAAGGACCTTCTGTTCATAAATACTTCACAGCGAATACTTTTCACCTTCCTTCGTCAAAAACTCAATCGCCGCTCGTTTCTGCAATTTCATCTGTCGCTCATCCATTATCACCTTATAGACTTCAATGCACTGTGGCGCCGTCTCAAATGATGACTCCGCGACGTGGCGTGGCTGTTATATAATTCAACGATGGTGCAATGCTTTTCAATACTCGCGTCAACCGCCAAATACTACTTTCGAAGCCAAGGCTTTGAACTTATTGAACCCCCTGGTATTTCGAAAACCTGAAATGGCCACGCAGACGATGCCTGATGGTTGCGTGCACATACTTCCGGCTCAGTTCGTGTTATCCTACTAGCTACCTAAAGTTGTAATAAAGATGGAGCAGGAGACACGATGAATCAGAGTGGAAGAACAACGTGCTGTTTTGTGTCTTATTAGAATATTCAGATGGCGTGACACAAAGTCTTCTGCGGACAATAGTAGGTTTTGTTTAATCGTTGGAGGTTTAACGACCACCGTGAGAAACTCAGTGGGCTATAAGCAGTCTCCCGTCCCTAATTTAGGACCGCTGCTTCCAGGGAAAGAAAAAATTCTGTGCCGTAAGAAAAACAAAACATCCATGCCTCACTGGGATTCGAACCCGGACTCATATCAGACAAATTGTCAGAAGCAAGCGTTTAGACTACTACGCCATCGGAGCTGCACAGTAGATGGTTAAAATGCCCTTCAGGAAACAGCGGTGCACAACTGGATGAAAGGATATAACGAAGGCAGAACATCACCCAAAAGTGCTCCAAGATGCGATCGATCACTTTCGACTTCCAGATATGAAGCCAAACGTGGCGTCCAATTGGCCTTACAGGAATTTCTCAGAGTGATTGGCAATGACCTTTCCACTTAACTAGGACACATGATTTACACAATGCTGAGCGAATATTTAGGTATAACAAAGTAAATTTCTCCGCCATTTTGGTCCACTCCAGGGATCTGCCTTTATGTCGTGTGCGTCGTGCGGGGCAGGCACGTCACATAGGCCCAATGACATACTAACGACGGGTATCGCACACAGTAACACCTGACCCAGAAGGAATCGCAGGACGAAGTTGCATGGATAACTCTTGCCTGGTATCGTAACTATAGTTGGGTGCTCACAATGATCCTCTACTTAGACGAAAGTTCAGTGGAATTATATGCACGCAGGCAACGGCGTCTCAATCGCTGTTTTGAGTTCAAAGCGGTAATAGCACGGCGTCTTTACCCCGTAGGAAACTGCCTGAACGTAAAATCTTGCTGGCATGGATGTTCGTGGCGTGGAATTTTGGAAGACTTATGATAAGCACATCACCGTGATATCGTAACGGTATAAGTTGTTTCTAGGGAAGCATATCCAGGATTGGGGACTGCAACATCATGTACACCTACCTGTTCCCGCACACGACAGTGAACGTCCGCACACAGCCTGTATTGTTCAGGTATTCATTGAACAGAACAGTCGGGTAGAATTGCCCAGCTCACCGTATTCGCCGGATACGAACCCATCAGATATCAACTCTTTTAGCCATTTCAAAAGGAAGATGACTGATACTCGCTACAACAACAAACTCGATTTGGATCTTCAACTCACAGGCATTTTACACAGCTACTGGTACTTTTAACAGTTATAACGAAATAAATGTCTCCGTCATTTCTGTCCACGCCGGGGCTCGCCTCATTCCGGAATCAGTCACTCTACCAATTGAGCTACGCGGACGTTTGTTCTGACTACTATCTGCCTTTATGTCGTGTGCGTCCTGCTGGCAGGTACGTCACATCTCCCCCCTGAAAGAGGGCCGGGGGCATGGCCCACGGGTCAGCCGTCACCATGAATCGTTGCAGGCAGCCATCCACTGTAGAACGTGCAATTTGAGAACTCCCAGTCAATCTAGTGTGTGGAATGCAACATCACACATTTTTATTTTTCGAAGCGCTGGAGAAGGGATTCTCTGATTTTTCCTATCTCGCGGTGTGGAACGAACATCACACACAATGCGAGATTTTGAAGTCATCCGGAAAGTTCGGGCACCATTATAACGAAGTAAATTTCCCCGTCATTTCTGTCGACGCCGGGCTCGAACCCGTGTCCCCTCATTCCGAAATAAGTCACTCTACCAATTGAGCTACGCGGACTTTTGTTCTGACTACTATCTGCCTTTATGTCGTGTGCGTCCTGCTGGCAGGTACGTCACACAGTGTTCGTCAACTGTCCACTGTTTGGAAATGTATTATTGACACTGAGGGAAACAAATAATAATTACCGGCAAATATTGTGATCATTTCTTCGCTATTATAGGAATTACTGTAAGCTGAAAGATTTCGCTTATTTCTCAGACGACCTAATAGTTTTGAAAATAATTTACTCTTGATAATAAATTGCGACATTTCAATAATAAACTTAGTGGCATTTTCTAAACGAAGTAACCATGAGCTTTTATAACGAAGTAAATTTCTCCGTCATTTCTATCCGCGCCAGGATTCGAACCCGGGTCCCCTCATTCCGGAATAAGTTGCTCTACCAATTGAGCTACGCGGAAGTTTTATTCTGATTCCTATCTGCCTTTATGTCGTGTGCATCCTTCGGGCAGGTACGTTACATCATCTCCCCCTTATTTTTTATTTTTTTCGAAGTGCTGCTCTTATTTTTCATATCTCGCGGTGTGGAAATAACATCACACCAATGCGAGATTTTGAACGGTCGGGTCATCCGGATAGTTCGGGCGCCATTATAACGAAGTAAGGTACTCCGTCATTCTTATCCGCGCCAGGATTCGAACCCGGGTCCCCTCATTCCGGAATAAGTTGCTCTACCAATTGAGCTACGCGGCCGTTTTATTCTCATTCCTATCTGCCTATATGTCGTGTGCGTCCTTCGGGCAGGTACGTCACATCTCCTGGTACGTTACACTTTTGTCTGAAGATGCTCTGGGCCTCGCGAAAATTTTGGTACAAATATCTTGCAAAGGAAATCATGTGTTCCATGAATAATTCAAGCTCTTGACTGCCAAAGTTATCGAAAATTTCTACTAGCACATGATAGATTTGTTGGAGTTTATGTACCGTTTGAAGAAGTTACGTAGAGGAACAAAAACTGCTAAGATTTAAAAATCCTACGCTGAAATCGAAACGCGTCGGAAGTACAAAGACATATTCAGATTTCTTTTTCAGAAAGATGTAAAGTTTAAAAAAATGAATTTCTTTCGCACTATGACCCAGTGAAGCAGACAAAAACTGAACGAATACCTTCTACTAACATTCAAAAATTCCATTCTGAATTGTTGAGCTCAAAAGTGCTTTAGGGAAAAGTTCTATTTTTCCACTATTTTAACTCGTAGAAGATTTATACTTTTGAAATTTATGTACACTGCTGTACAATAATTAAGAGAGTTCCAGATTTTCAGTTCCTTTCAAAATGGAGGATAATTCTTCAGTCACCTTTTCAGACTGTATGTATACTATCTGATCAAAAGTATCCCGACACTTGCATATCGACAAACACTATGTAATACGAAAAAAAGAATATAGAGCTGTTCCGCCCTTTGCTGCTATCACAGCCTCCATACTATTGGGAATGATTTCCATTAGATTCTTGTACATTGCTGAAGGAATTGCCTTCCATCCTGACACAAGATAATTAGTCAGATGGGTTATCGATGTCGAGGGTTCGGCTTGACTCGCACGCTGCGTTCTAGTCAACCCAAAGGCTTTCCATGTGGTTGAGATCAGGAGTCTGTTCAGACTAGGCACGTGCTTCTACGCTCATCACTTGAAACCATTCCTACACCGACCTCGATTTGTAGGAAGGGGAATTTGCCTGCTGGAAAAGGAATGGGCCTTCATGGAACTGTTACCATAAATTCGGGAGCAGTTCCTTAATGCTGCTGCATTTACATGCAGTAGCGTTAAGGTTCCCGGGAACCGGAAGTAGTATGCACAGCCCAAACCATAAAAACCAGTGCAGAGCATGATGTCTTCGGCATCAAACTTTTCAAGTGGCATAACACAGTGGAGTTCACAAACAGACTCATCCGTTAGACTTCCAGATGGTGAACCATGAGTCATCTCTCCAGGGAATGCTGTTACACTGCTCCAAGGTCCACTGGCGCCGAGCTTTACAACACTCCAACCTACATTTGCCGTTGATCTTGCAGATGTTACGCATGTGTGCGGCTGATCGGCATTGAAAACCCATTCTTTGCAGATCTCGACGAATCGTTTTGGTGGTGGCGTTGCTTCTAGAGACATTTTGAAATTTGGTGTTGAGTCTTGCAATATATTGCAATTGCGGTTGTTTTGCACCACCTGCTTCATCACCCGGTGGTCACTCTGTCATTTTACGTGGCTTATTAAGTCTTAATTGTGATGCTGTTTCTCATAGGTGTTTACTTCCTATGATGTTTTCCACGTGCGTCTTTTTGTATCCAAATGGGCCATGGCCATGACTTATATGGACAAATCTACTACATAAAAGGGTGATACTTTTTTGTCGTACAGAATCCAGCGAGTGGTGAAACTTCGAACATTAAGCAACACTATCTACCAACAAGTAATTGGACACCCCTGCAATCGACGATATCTGCGGTCATGATACACGTCACGCCTGCCGCCGTTAAATATGATGTGGGAAACAAAAACGCAACCAGTCGCATGCAAGATGACATGCAGTTCGGAGCTCTCTGATTTCGAGAAAGGTGTAATCGTCGGGTATCATAGAAATGGCCGATCCATACGTGACATATCCAGTGAGTTCAAGTACTCAAAATCGACAGTGCCCTACGTGATTGGCAAGTGGAAGATGAGAGGTGACTGTCGGAATGTGCCCCGACCCAGCAGACCCACAAAACTGGGAGTTAGAGACCGACTGGTGCTGGCCAGAGAAATTCGGAAGAACCGCACTAAATCGATGGGCCACATCCGCGAGGAGTTTCAACAGGCATCCGGGAGTGCTCTTTTGATGAATACCATCCGTAAGGAAGCCCATCTGCTCGGTTATCATGGACGTGCTGCCGCCCACAAGCCTTTGATCACCAAGTCCAATAGCGCTGCTCGGCTAACGTGGTGCAAAGAACGTCGACAGTGGACCGTTGAACAGTGGAAACAGGTTCTCTGGAGCGACGAATCAAGGTTCACCCTCTACCGTTCGGATGGCAGGGTCTGGGTTTGGCGTCTGACTGGAGAACGCCTCCTGCCGGAATGTATTGTGCCAACTGTAAAGTTCGGCGGTGGTGTAATTATGCTATGGGGGTGTTTCTCCTGGTATGGCGCGGGACCCTTGGTCGCAATTCCTGATAGACTCAACGCCGAGACCTGCTGCACCATTTTGGATGACCATGCGCTTCCTACGTTGTGACAGTTTTACGGGGTGGACCCATGTTAATTTCAGGATGACAATGCCACCTGTCATGTTGCGAGGTCCACCATGGCTTGGTATGGTGACAATGGCGTTGATCGAATGGACTGGCCTGAGCAGAGCTCGGACCTTAACCCTATCGAGCACCTCTGGGACGAGTTGGAGCGTTGACTTAAGGGGTGCCCCCGCCGTCCAAATCGGTGACGGAACTGACCTGTCTTCTCCAAGCCGAGTGGAAGAAATTACCGCTAGCCGTCGTACAACGCTTGGTTGATAGTATGCCTCGGAGGGCCGCAGCTGTAATCGCCGCTCATGAGGCTCCACCAACTATTGAAGGTGAATAAACTTCGGTTTCCTTTGCTATCACAGGTGTCCAATTACTTGTTGGTAGATAGTGTATGTACTTCCGCCGCATTTCGGCAGAAATATATAGCTTCTGCGTCAGTCGCCATGTAGACTCCACAGCAGAAGGTGTTCTGTGTACTATCGCTTGCGGTATTGAGTTCGTAACGCTTGCACAGCGCCGTTTTTACCGCAAGTACAACCGTGGAGCGTCTGGACTTGCGTGCCCATCCATTATGAAATGGGACAGAGGAAAACATTGAACGGATTCGGAAGTCATTCCAGAAAAGCCCAAAGAAATCCATTCGAATGACTGGTGTGCAGCCTAGATAACCCACCAACAACAGTGCATCGGGCAATCCATAAAATGTTTCGTTTACGTGCGTACAAGGTTCAACTACATCAACAAGTTAAGCCGCATGACAGGACTGCACGGAAAAAATCTGCGCATACAATGTTGGCCAAAATTGATGCGGATGATACATTCCTAGACCGGATATACTTTTTAGACGAGTCAACATTCCACGTGTCTGAAAAAGTAAACAGACATGAGCTCCGCATCTGGAGGTCCGAAAACCCGTGCGTTGTTCATGAACACGAACGGGATTTTCCAAAATGCAGTGTTTGGTGTGTGATCACAAAGGACAAAATCATCGGCTCCTTTATTTTTGGAAAGGCCAGGGTAGATGGGCTAACATACCTGGACATGTTGCAGGAATACTTTGTGTCTCATCTGCCTGAAGGAACAATTTTCTAACAGAATGGAGCTACCCCGCACTTTGCCAATGATGTCCGCACATTTGTGGATGACCACTTCAGTACTGAATGGATTGTGAGAGGGTCAACGCTCAATGCATGTCCACCCAGATTACCAGATCTAACTCCACCCGACTTTTTCCTGTTGGGGTTTGTTGAGGACCAGGTGTACACTACACCGATGCGTAATCTGGAATACTTACGCGACAGAATTTGTGTTGCGATCAACAATGTGACACCACAAATGTTTCTTAACAGGTGGGCTGCGGTAAAATACCGGTTAGACGTTTGCCTCGTCATCAGTGGAACTCATGTTGAAGTTTATCAGACATGTAAAGAAGAATTTCTCAGTCTGTGTATCTGGAACAATAAGAGACGCTAATAAACCGCAGTAAGTTTGGAATTTATGATACTTCCTCTTATTATTATACGTCTAAGCGAAACACCCTGTATGTATTATGTAATATATGACTAACATCAACATGTTAAAGGAAAATAATTATTTCGTTAATTAATAAGTAGGAACTGTACACCAATTACACTCAAAATAGTATAACTACAAGGAGTGTTCAAATGAAAAGGTACGAAACGACACTGTGGGTATAAATGAAAACTTTATTCAAAGTATACACCATAGGCCGTAGCACAACGATCCCATTGATTAACGAGCCGAAGGATTCCTTGTTCCCAGAATTCCTGTGGCCGTGACGAGACCCAGTCCTGCACAGCGTCCTTGAGTTTGTCGTCCGAGTGGAAGCGCTTCCCTTTCAGATGTTTTTTCAGGGGACCAAACGCATGGAAATCGCAGGGCGACATGTCCGGGATGTAGGGCGGATGGTCAAGCTGCTCCCACTGGAACTTGGCCAATTCCGCGTGTGTGACCCTGGAGACGTGTGGACGCGCGTTATCATGGAGCAGAACCACACCCTCCGTGAGCAGCCCCGGTCTTTTGTTCTTGATGGACCTGCGTAGGCTTCGGAGTGTCTCACAGTACACATCGGAGTTAATGGTTCGTCTGTGCTGGAGGAATTCTACAAGTCGTGGACCTTGGACGGCGCTCTTTATAAGAGCCTCTGCTCTCTCCTGCGCATGCGGGCGCCCGCGCATACTCCGATCTACGACGGCGACTCCAGTCGCATCCCTAGATGTGTCGCTACGTTCTCCCATAGCGGCATAGGCAAATATGTTAATGGTTACGTTCTTATGACGTTTCGTACCTTTTCATTTGAACACCCCTAGTATACTAATGATCCGAATTTCTTGGCGTAGAATAGAAATACAACTTCCCAAGCTTCCGTACATCAACCAGATGTTTTTTTCAAGGAAGGCATATAGCTAATTACAAACTAGATAATAGAAGGTTTCAATAATTTGAGCACGGTGACTTGACTAGACAATAAATGAATTGGCGCAAATGTGATAATTCGAAAAAACGAGGTCACGTTGGTTGGGCACGCGGTACCATGGCAGGAAACGTAGAGGAATTGTTTCCAAATACATGGTAACTCCAGAAAGACGCCATCATTGCAAACCTCGCTGCTAGTCAAGATTTCGAAATTTTCACGAATGGTAGTAGATTTGGGTGTGGAGTATGAAGCTAATTTCTTTATATCATTCCACATAGGATCAGCGGACTTGAACTTCTCTCGATAGAGCAGTGGTTATTTTTCAGCCTCTTTTGTATTCCTTTTATGTTCGCGGATTCTAATTCCAAACGAATGCTTGGTCATTCCGTTGTAGTATCGCCTAGAGCCGTCCGGATATTATAGTGGGATGGCATAAACACCTGCCTCATTGAGAAGAGGGGGCTTACACCGCGTACCCAACCAACGTGACCTCGTTCCTTCGAAATATCTCATTTGCGCCTATTCATTTATTGTCTAGTCAATTCACCGCGTTCAAATAGCTGAAACGTTCTATTATCCAGTTTGCAGGTCTCTATCTACTTTCCTTGAGAAAGCCATCTGGTTAATGTGCAAAAGCTTGGAATGTTTTATTTCTATTCCACGCGAAGAAATTCGGATCATTAGTATGGTTATACTATTTTGAATTATTTCTTTTAAAAATAAAGTTTAACAATTTGCGAAAAATTCTGGCGTGGTACACAATTTGTTTTTCATTTTTTAAATTATAACAAAAAAGAACATCCAGAATCTCCCATCAGTTTAAAAACATCAAACAACTTTTTTTTCAAAATTCAGACCACTGAATCTTTCGTCAAATCAGTTTCCATTTGATATCTTGTCTCGTAATATTCGCTTCTCCAGGCAAACTCACTAACTGATACGAGTCAATGGTTACGACATTATTAATATTTTATTTGCCTCTTAGTCACACGGTCTAGTGATGACGTATGTGAGTGTCTGAGATGCAATGTGCCTTTGTGAACTTCCTAAAGAAAGCTGACGGTGATAGATATTCGTAAAACTATGTTGTTCCCATCTAAGATTGCGAACGTCAGCAAACATGGTCGAAAGCTTCTTACGAAGAGGAAAAAGACATCCTTTTATCTGAATTCGTTGAAATCTATCATATTACATCTTTCACCAGAAGAATACTTTCATAACCTTTGCACAAAATAATTAACAAGAACAAACTGAAAACAAGTACACCGATCAGCCATTATATTATGACCACCCCCAGCCCAGAGAAATGAGCGCGCCTGAAGATCGAACTGTGACTCAGGTTAAGTTCGCAGAGCAGTATACACTGAGTGGCCTCTTTCTTATGACCACCCCCTCAGTACTTTGTTGGGCCACCTATTGCCTTTAATACTACGTCGATTCTTCGTGGCATGGACTCGACGAGACGTTGATAGGTGGTTTGTGGAATCTGAGACCATGCTTGATGAATAACACTTTCCAGGAGTGTGAGATTACAGGGTTGTGGATCCAGCTGTCTGATAGCTCGTTCAACTTCATCCTACAAATTCTCAATGGGGTTGAGATCTAGAGATTGTGGGGGCCACCTAAGCAAAGTAAACTCACCGGCATGTTTCTGAAACCATACTTGTACAATACGAGCAATATGGCAGGACGGATTATCTTGTTAAAAGCAGCCATCGTCATTGGGATAAACCATACATATGACAGGATGCACTTGGTTCCCAACGATGTTTAGATATGATGTGTCAGTCAGACGTTGATCAACACGAATTAAAGGGCCCAAAGCATGCCATGAAAACATTCCCCAAACCATAACGTTGCCTCCACCAGCTTAAAGGGTTGTAGCAATGCATTTGGGGGTCCATGCTTTCGTGCTGTTTCCGCCAAATTCTCACTCGGCCATCGGCATGGTGCAACTGTAAACGTGATTCATCGGACCACATAAATTTGTTTCCAATTATCGACTGTCCAATCTTTGTGCTCCTGTGCGAACTGGAGACGTTTTCTCTTGTTAACTGCAGACAGCAAAGGTGTTCGAACAGGCCTTCGGCTGCCATATCCCATCCTGTGTAGTATACGGCGAACAGTGCGTGCAGAGATCATTTGAGGGGATCCTTGATTAAGATGGTTTGTAATTTGCTGCACTGTTGCCCTTCTGTTGTCTGTTACCAGTCTGGACACTCTCCGTTCCGCCCGAGCAGTCACTAGTCGATGACGACCACACGTTGCACGTAGAGATCCAGTATTTTGGCTGACAGTCCAGTCTTTAAACACTTTAACAACAGCTGCTCTGGAACATTTCACGAATGCGGCGGTTTCGGTGATACTCGCTCCATGGCTCCGAGCTCCTACAATCACTCCACGTTGAAAGTCCGTCAAATCGCATTTTTTTTCCATCTCGTCACCAAAGAACTCTACTACTGTCGCAAGCACTAAGCTTTCCCTTTTTATACTAGCCTCGCCCTCTGGCGGCAACAGCGTGCAGCCATAGCTCATATGCTTAAAACTGTCAGGTGGTCATAATACAGTGGCCGCTCAGTGTATGTACATTTACTAATGTACGATCGTTTTTTGCTGTCCTAAGCACGAAAATTAAGACGTAACCAATTTTAAAACAAAGTAACCAAGCCGAATTATCGCAAGTTGAGAATCAACTTTACTTACGAAAATAAAACTTGTTAAGAGGTTAAAAATGATTAAAACCAATGTGCGAGATATTTCGGGTCCGTCTCCACAGACCCATCTTCAGACACAACGAGAACTCACACGAGGCACGCTGGCTTATGTACACACCTACATGCATCGACGAGAAACAGCGCATGCGCCACACTAAAAGGTTAAAGATGCTTTACAGAGAAAGTAACGATAAAGGTGAAAATATGTACAAATGAATAAAATCGAATAATCTAAAGTACAGCAAATAAATAATATAACGAAGTAAATTTCTCCGTCATTTTTGTCCACGCCGGCGCTCGAACCCGGGTCTTCTCATTCAGGAATAAGTCGCTCTACCAATTGAGCTACGCGGACGTTCGTTATCGTTGCTATCTGCCTTTATGTCGTGTGCGTGCTGCGGGGCAGGCACGTCACAATTGTGAAAACATCTTTGCAGGGGAAGAGCGATTCTCCAGCGGGAACCTCCACGGAACAGGTATGGATTGCGGTGTTTCTTCATTACAGCACTGTTAGGCAAAATCCAGAATATATACAAGCTCTCCAAAAAGAGCACTGCTGATTTATTTCTTGCCGAGCCCAATAATTTAACGTCATTCCATAATGGTATATAATCTAGCTTGTTGACTGTTCGCACTAGAGCCGTTGCGGATGAATGGTTGCGAACATTGTATTTATGTTCGGAGATTCTCTCCTCGAGTGAAAGGTAGATTGATCCGATGTAGTCTGTCAGAGGGAGAGAGTCATTGACCGGTTGTAGTGGCGCAGAATATACACCATATTTTTCCATAATCGTAACGTGGTCACGATCAGACTTGACCAGGTTGAAAAGGCGTTCGGAGGAAATACCGACGTTATAGTTGAACTTACGCTAGTCTTGTAGGGTAGGGATACTTTAGTGGGGTGGTAAGAACGCCAAGAAGAAATTGGCGGACGATCATGAAATTTACATATGTTAATGGGGTTGAGTTTACGTAGGTGTGATGTTAATTTCGCGACCAACCGGTGAGTGCTTACGCAAGAGCACGGCATAATATGCAAATTATCGTCGGTGGTATTTAAGGAGTACGGCGAAGTGAATGTAATCAGTCGTGGGGTTACGGACACGTGCGAAGACATTGAAGAAGCTGCAATGCCTGAAAATGGAAGACGTGTACGATTTCAGCAGTTATCGGACTTTGAGCGAGGTCGTCTAGTCGGACTCCGCGAGGCCTGGGGGTCGTATCGTCGTATTGCAGAGCGACTTGGACGGGAAGTATCGGTGGTGGTACGATGGTGACGTAGCTGGTCCGAGGTCCATTGCCACACGAGAAGACGTGGAATCGGGAGTCACAGACGGACAGATGAGCGGTCCGATCGACGCATACGAAGGGCATCGTTGTCAAGCAGAACATCCACTGCGACGTAAATCCGAGCTGCCGTTGCACCTGAGGTGACTGTGCGAACAATCCGTAACCGTCTACTGGATGCAGGACTACGTGCACGTGTGCCTCTGGCATGTGTACCTCTGACTCCAGCCCAACGTCAGGAACGGCTGCAGTGGTCTCGCCAACGTCTGCACTGCAGAACGCAATGGCGATCTGTCGTGTTCAGCGATGAAAGCAGATTCTACTTGGGAGCCTCCGATGGCCGCATGCGTGGTCTCAGACGCACAGGGAAGCGTCACCACCCTTCTAGCATCCACCAGCGACATACAGGGCGTACAGCTGGTCTCCTGGTGTGGGGAGCGATCAACTATCACTCCCGTACACAACTAGTGTTTGTACCGCGTACGTTAAATAGCACCTCTTACATCAACAACATCATTCAGCCCGTTGCTGTGCCATTTGTAAGGTCGGTCCATCGTGGTGTTTTCCAGCAAGATAACGCACGCCCACACACGTCACGTGCAACGCAACATGCACTTCAGGGTGTGAGACAACTTCCATGGCCTGCACGTTCACCGGATACGTCCCCCATTGAGCACGTGTGGGATTTTATGGGACAACGACTTATCCGGTCTCCACGGCCAGCCATGACCATCCCCGATTTACGCGTCCGGTTTGAGGATGCTTGGAACTCAATACCCCAAACTTACTTCCAACATCTGTACGACAGACTCCATGCCAGAATTGCACAGTGTGACGCAGTTCATGGCGGTTCAACCTCGTACTAACCATGTTACATGGAAATGGTATTTTTCAGTTTACCAGCAAATACAGCTGTATTTTGCCATAATGTTTTGATCACGTTATCCTCTGTACTCCGTTATTATGCTGTATAAATTTCGTTGGTATCAGACGTCTCCTTCTTGGTGTTCTTTTTCACTTTCCCCCAGTGTATATATCATTCAGGGCTATATCGATTAATGTTATTCAGTTGTGAAGTTTACTACTAATCTGATACGTTTAACGTTCGACATAAAGTGTTCTGTTCTATTGGAATATTACCATTTCGTGGATCTGTTGAAAGAATAAAGGAATCAATCTGTAAGTAACTTTTTATTGACGTTTTGTTGGGAGACTCCTGTTCCACTGTACGTGAAGTTATTAAGAACTGACTTATGTAGTGTTCAGTCAGTCATAATTCTACGAACGTTACATAGGGGGAGGGGTGCTTTTTTGTGGTATGTGAATGCTTCATACCAGTATAATTTTGTTAAAAGTCGTAAAATTAACATGCTAATTGTACGTTGAATCAGTTGCAAAGTCTTTGAAAAACAATGTGGGAAAACCTAAAGTCATAAATCATTCCGTGGAAAAGCTCACGCCATTGTTTCGTTTCAGGTGAAACCTCAACAGGTATGGACCGAAATGCAGGGATAATGATACGTTTAACAATATTTTACTTCTGTGCAAACTCCGAATTGATGTTTGAGATGATAGATCATTCGCGTGAAGTGGAGCATCATCTATTACTTATATTCACATTCGCAACAGATAATTTCCCTAGTAACATTAGGTTTAATAGTGCTCGCCACTGCGTGCTGCCATTGATCACTCTGTGGGCGTTACATGCATCGACCACGGGAGGAACGTTGAGTACCCAGCGCGAGGATCTCTGTCACATACATGAAGGACATGCTTTTGGCGGAGGAGGTCCAAGGCGGTCTTAAACTGAAAGAGAAGGTAATAGCTCGTATCTGAGAAAGTACTATCTCTGAATGGTTTCCCAGAGTTCTTCACCCCGGAAGAACCACATCATGAGTCACGACTTGCGAGAGCCGTTTGGCTCACTAAATGAAGTAGATTGCAGATCAATAAACGTACTAATGTATTCGGCTTCTTAGTTTCATTTCCTTCTGGAGAAATACGTTATCAGATAGAATTGCCTTTTTTTACGTCATTACTTTAAACGATCATCTCTAAGCCCAAGGATGATAAAACCAGTGGCAGTGATTAGAAAAGGAACTGGGGAAATAGCAAATCGTACCTTTTCGATTTAAAATAAAACTATAATTTCCACCGGCGATATATCAAATCGATAACAGCAGGCTCCTGACTGACGATCGGGATGATGGGATTCCAAACGTATTTGTTGAATAAACTAAAAACTTCACTACAGTGCATTATCAGATGAATGCTAAAAATAACGAGTAACAAAAACCAAGCAGTCAACTAACATTTAAACGCGCACTTTCTCTGGGATAATATTTAATTTACTGTGTATGTTTTTGTTTGAAAACGAACACACCGTCATGAACTTTCCTCTGAAGCAAGGTGACAAGATATTTGAGAACGAAATTGAGGACAAAATGATATGTTGTCCTCAAATTCAATGCAAAAATTGAGAACAATTTTGTTTGAAAATTAGGACATAACTGAAGACAACATCTGACACTTTATGGTAAAGCCAAATATTAGCAAAGAATATTATGACCTGTACCACAATTGTAAAGTTTCATGGGAAAACATACCATGAATCTGAAGAATGAGTTTCCTGTAAAATAAGTCTAAAATAGGAATAAAATTCTGCCATGTAGAACATTACTTCTTAAAAGTTTCAAATGTTATTCACATGCAAACAAGGCTTCAATTTGATTTTTTACTGAAACTTCATTGTGATTCTATAAAGGAAAAATATCTGAAGCCACTAATAGTAAAAGTAATACCGTTTTATACACGATTAAAATAGTTTTAAAGGGAAAAACACACTGGTTAAAATACATCAGACCTTTCGAGTTAGCTTCTAACTCATCTTCGGGTGTAAGACCAATGCAGGTAAATCGGACAAGAACATAGATTATATACTGGTGTACGTTGGATATCATGAGGTGAGGTAACTATATGGTAAAGCGCGTGTCCGATGAAAGTCACAAAATCGTCAACGAGACGAGGGGATAAGTTCAGTCTCATTTTATCCATCCTTAGTAATTTAAAGTCTCGGTAAGGGAATTACGCATGGGTAATCCTCGTTACAACATATCTGGTCAATTTTGTATATTAACAAACTTTCAGTTAAAAGCAGAGAGGATCGTAATTTTGGGGTGCTAAGTATCTTCGCTTCTGTCCAAAGTGGTTGATGAGCACCTCGCAGGCATGTTCTTGAAAGAGCAGTTTATGATGAGCCTATTTTGATGCTATATTTATGTTCCGATATTCGACACTTATCACTGCAGTCATAGAAGACTGCAGTGTGCTAAACAAGTTCAACACAGGTAGTGACCATAGATTGGTGAGATGTAAGATGCACCTCAACACTAAACTCGAACGTGGCAAGCTCATAAGACAAACAAAATATATTGACATAACCAACCTTAAAAAACACCATAATACCTTCAAGTTCTAACTGAAGAACAGATTCTCTGCTTTAGAAGGCCTAACATCGGAAGAAGTGGACATCTCTGAAGTTAACAGAAAAGTAACCAAAGCTCTTATGGAAACAGCAACAAAATTAGCTGGGTCTAAGAACAAGTTGCATGTAAACAAATTATCAGGAAAAACGAAAATGTTGATGCAAAAAAGAAGACAGATGAGGACAACTAAAGAAGATGTGACTTCCAAAGTGGAATATATAGAGCTATGCAAGAGAGTAAGAAAAAGTATCACTGAAGACGTAAGAAAATTCAACAGTGAACTAGTGAGGAAAGCAATTGAAAACAACCAAAGCCTAAAGATAGCAAAGGGACATCTCAGTAAGGGAAGAAAACAGATTATGGCACTGAGAAAAGAAGATGGTTCTGTAACAAAAAATAGAGGCGAAATTTTGACAAGAGTGAAAGATTTCTACTCCACATTATATGAAAGGGATGATACATGCACTCCAGACATCATGAAAGATACCAGTACCAGAGTTCCTCCAGTCCTTCCAGCAGAAGTTGCACATGCAATCAAGAACATGAAGCGGGGGAAAAGCTCCAGGAGAAGATGGAATTACTGTAGACATCATACAAGAAGCAAGTGGAGAAATCGAAACAGTACTCGCCCAAATTTTCACTCGATGCCTTAATGAAAGAAAGATTCCTGAGGATTGGAACACCGCTACAATGATCCTGCTACATGAGAAAGGTGACATTGAGGATCTCGGAAACTACAGACCTATCAGCCTCCTATCAGTAGTTTATAAAATCTTCACTAAAGTTCTTTCACGCCGCTTGAAAGTAACACTGGACATGGCTCAACCGAGAGAACAAACTGGATTCAGGAGTGGCTACAGCACAATAGATCATATCCACGTGCTGAGAGAACTAATTGAAAGAGCGAGGGAATATGAACTTCCATTGTGCATGGCTTTTATCGATTATGAAAAAGCCTTTGATTCGGTAAAACCATCAGCAGTTACAATGGCTCTGAAAACCTGCGGTATTGAAGATGCATACATTAATATTATTAATAACATCTATGAAAATGCAAGTGCAAAGATTCGGCTGTTTGAAAGTACAACACACATAAAAATCGGAAAGGGAGTGAGACAAGGTGACACCATATCTCCGAAGCTCTTTAATGCCACATTGGAGGGTGTTTTTCAGTCGCTGAGCTGGGAAAACAAAGGGATAAAGATTAATGGAGATTATCTAACCCACCTTCGTTTTGCTGATGACATAGTCATTTTTGCAACTACCCCATCAGAGCTGCAGAGTATGATCCAGGAACTTGCTGACAAGAGTAAAGAAGTGGGATTAAAAATGAACTTTCAGAAGACAAAAGTGATGTTCAATGCTTTTACAAGAAATGAAGATTTATCGATTGATGGAGAAAAACTGGAGATAACAGACACGTACGTTTATCTTGGACAGCAGATATCAAGTGAGGGTCACATTGATGAAGAAATTAATCGGCGTACAAAACTTGCCTGGAGAGCTTTTGGAAGAAACAGCATAATTTTCAAGAGCAATATACCATTATGTCATAAAAGAAAAGTGTTTGATCAATGCGTCCTTCCAGTGCTTACGTATGGTGCAGAGACGTGGACCTTAACTAAAAGAGACATACAAAGGCTGCAGACAACTCAAAGCAGCAAGGAGAGGTGCATACTTGGTGTAACCAGGAGAGATAAGAAGAGGAACTCGTGGATCCGAAAAATGACAAGAGTGGAAGACATCATGATCAGAGTTAAATCCCTGAAATGGCAATGGGCTGGACATACTGCCAGAAGGACAGATCATCGATGGACAGCCGAAATTTTGGATTGGATTCCAAGGGACATGAAAAGACCCAGAAGAAGACCACATGGGAGATGGGTGGATGAAATTCGAAAGTATGCAGGGGTGACATGGGGGAGACTGGCACAAGACAGACCGTTGTGGAGGAAACTTGGGGAGACCTTCGTCCAGCAGTGGATTGATAATGGTTGACAATGATGATGATGATGATTCGACACTTAGGTATACGAGAGGTGGAACCCACATAGACCCTGTCGTTTTCGTCATCTTCCGTAGCTCTCAAGGAAATAGCATACACCCCGTGTCGATTTCCAGTCGGTATTAAGTCTCTATCACTTTTGATGGGAGATAAAATATTATAGGCCTTGACACCGAAACCTATGTCGTATTTCTTACGAATGTTTTTACAAATGTTTACCATATAGTTACGTCACTTCATGACATCTAACGTACACCAGTATAAAATATATGTTCTTGTCCGGTTCATGTGCATTGTTCTTACATGTGGAGATGAGTTAGAAGCTAACTCGAAAGGACTTATGTACAGGGTGTACGGAAAATATTGGACACATTAAAAAATTATATAAAACAAACCATTAAACAGATAGAAAGAAACTGACTGTACTAAGTTACAATGTAACTACACAAGTTAACAAATTTCGATGAGAGATCCCTTGGTTGCTCGTAGTATGCCCAAGCGATGCTCGATTACATGCCATGTATTGGCAAGCATCTGAGGAGTTATGGAACTAATAGCAGCTGCGTTACGCTGCTACAGTTCCTGCAAATCAGCACAAAACGTCTGATAGACACGATGCTTCTCATAACCCCATATGAAATAATCCAGTGGAGTTAGATCTGATGAGCGAGCAGGCCACGGAATGGGACCACCACGCCCAATCCATCTGTTAGGGAAATGCTCATTTAGGCACTTACGTACACACGTTGGCCAATGCGGAGGCGCGCCGTCTTTTTGAAAAACGACGTTGTCATATCTTTTGATTTGGGGTATAGCGAAATTTTTTAGCATATCCAAGTAAATGTCACCAATTATGGTTTTCTCGCAGAAGGAGAAAGGGCCAATCACTTTTCTTTTTGATAGGGCGCACCACACATTAACTTTTGGAGAATGACGTTTCCAGTTCAATAGCAGCATGAGGTGGCTCGCTGCCCCATATCCTACAGTTGTGACGATTCACAATACCTAATACATGAAATGTGGATTCATCAATAAACATTACAGTACTGAGATAGTGTTCGTCGTTTTCCACTCGATTCAGCATATCCACAGCGACATCGTATGGCAGAGTGTGATCATTTGCATGCATCTTTTGCACTATTTGAATTTTATAAGCATGGAACTTTAATTCCTTGTGCAAGATATTGTGAACTGTCGATTTCGGAATGCACAGTTCTCTGCTTTCTTTACGAACGGATTTCCTGGGGCTTCGTCGGAAACTTTCATTAACTTGGTCAACCGTCTCACCGCTGACGGCCTACCGGCTCCTCTACGATGTTCCACATTGCGAGTTTCTTTAAACTGTTTCATCCACCGCTTAATTGAATTTGTTGACGGAGGATTACAACCATACTCTAAACGGTACCGTCTTTTAACTTTATTGACAGACTTTAATTCCGCAAGCAATAACACACACATCGCCTTTTGCTGTACGGATGACAAGATTACTGATTGCGCATTCCTCATCAGGCCACACCTAGCGCCATCTATCGGATTCTGGGAATAACAATTCTGCAAAACAAAAATATAGAAACCGTGTTAGTAATACGTGACATAGAAAAACAGACAATGCTCATAGTTTTTTTCTTGTACATAATTTTGTAATGTGTCCAATAATTCTCGGACACCCAGTATTTTAACCAGTGTGTTTTTACCATCAAAACTATTTTATTAGTGTATAAGACGACATTAGTTTTCATATTAGTTATTTTAGCACGACCGTCTCTTTAACCTTGCTATCTGAAGACACAAAATTACTATACCCTGAGCAATTAGAAATCATATGATACCTGTATGCTATCTTTATGAGAAGGAATATTCTGAGTCCAGTAACTTTACTTGAACAAACAGTTTAATGCAAAATGTACTGAACAAAAGTTGTAGAAAGTGGATGCTTAAAAAGATGAGATTTATTCCCAGTCCTACAAATATTTTAGCTAAACAGAGGCCTCCCGGTGAGGCATAGATGTTGTGTTTGTCTTACGGCACTGGCTCTCTCCCTTCCCTGGAACCAGTGACCCTAAATTAGGGACGGGCGACTGCTTATAGCCCATTGAGTTGCTCACGGTGGTCGTTAAACGTACAATCAAAAAAAAAAAAAAAAAAAAAAACAGAGGCCCAAAAACGAAATAATACCACGATTATCGAGATGACTTTGTTCGATGCTGGTGACGATGATGTTCCGAATTCTCTGAGAGTCCCGAAGCTTGAATTGTTTTTAACTGCTTCTATTTCAATTTTTGGAGGGAATTTCTAATTAATTGTGGACAGAAAATGAGAAATCGAGGGTATTTGTTGTCCTGAGTCAGTTTTTACGGAATTGAGAACGAAGCGTTCAAATTGAGGACTATCCGCAGACGTCTTGTCACCTTACCTTAAAATACTATTCGCATTAAAGCAAAACCTGCTGCACTGATTTGCTTAACTGTTAAACTTTCTGAACTTCTGTATTTTTCGGAATATAAAACGCATTCATACTTGTGAAGTGCCTGCACCGCAGGACGCACATGTGATAAAGTCAGATAGCAGTGAGAGCACATGTCCACGTAGCTCAATTGGGAGAGCGTCTTACTCCGGAGTCAGAGGACCCGGTTTTGATGCCCGGCGCGGACAAACTTGTAGGTTATATTGGCGCCCGAACTTCCAGGATGACCCGGCTGTTACGTTTCTCGCAGTGATGTGATGTTCTTCCCACACGGCGAGACAGCAAAATGAGAATCCCTACTTGAGTGCTTTGAAAAAATAAATCAGTGTGATGTTGCGCTCCACACACCAAATTGTCTGAGATTTCTCAAATGCACGTTCTTCATGGGATGACTGCCTACAGCGACACATGGTCCCGGCTGACCCGTAGGCCATGTCCCCGGACATTTTTCGTGGGCGGGGTGGGGAGATGTGACATGTCTGCCCCGCAGAACGCACATGAAATCAAGGCAATTAGCAATGAGAGCACATGTCCGCGTAGCTCAGTTGAGAGAGCGACTTACTCCGGAGTGAGGGGACCCAACTTCGATGCCCAGGGCGTTGAAACTTGTACGTTATGTATTTTTGATTTTATTTAAGAAAAAAAAAAGATTTTTATTAAGAAAAACTAAAATGTTAGACGTAAAAACATTAGTTAATGAATCATTAAATACTTGCTATTTGCGATATTAGCAATGTGAGATATCATTGATGAAATACAGTGGATGTTTAAAAATGTTTAGAACGTCTTTGATAACAAATTACAGAAAATAAAAGAAGTTCAAAGAATTTAAACTGGCAACAGTGTGTCAGATGAACGTGAAAGAAATATGTGCTAAAGTTAAATATCGCCGCCCCGGTGGCGCAGTGGTCTAAGGCGCTGGCCTCTGATCATTCGTCCGTGAGGGGTCCGGGTTCGAATCCCGGTGAGGCATGGATGTTTGCGTTTGTCTTACGGCACTGGCTCTCTCCCTTCCCTGGAACCAGTGACCCTAAATTAGGGACGGGCGACTGCTTATAGCCCATTGAGTTGCTCACGGTGGTCGTTAAACCTCCAATCAAAAAAAAAAAAAAAGTTAAATATCGTCTGCTAAGAAAAGGACGAGCGTAAACAAGCTGTCGATAGAAGGTTATATTTTTGGTCTTCAAGAAGAAAAAAGTATTCGTCTTCTAAAATTAAAAAACGCTGTGAAAATCATGGAATTAGCATTTCTAAATGTAAAATAAGCAATATTATTAATAATAGAGGGACAAATCGTCAACCATTGTTTTTAACAAGAAAAAGAACACCAAACGAATATCCAAAGAACGTGCGTATTTTTACGACTATTTCAAAAGTAAGGTCTCTTGTCTTACAAAAATATCCACCAACGCAATGAAAAGTCGTTAAAAATATCTGGATGAAGGTGGACGTCAAGTAATTTTGCTTCTTATACTTCCAATGGAAAAACTTCTGTACACATTTTCTTCACAATTAATGCGTTCCCAAGGATGAAAATTTGAACATCGATTAAAATAGCTTTATTTTATAACTTGGAATACTTCATATTTTCTAAAACATAACCATAATTATGCAATCCAACATTTGCTTGTCTACTGACGTCATCAAAGTGCAGGTCGCGCCATCTTTTTTTCTGGTTTCAACACCACTAAAGGAAAAGTTATTGATTTTTAATATAATTATGGTTATATTTTATAAAATATTAATATTCCAAGTTATAATATGAAGCTATTCTAATCGATGCTCAAAAGTTTCATCCTTGGGAACGCATTAATTGTGAAGAAAATGAGTACAGAAGTTTTTCCATTGGAAATATAGGAAGCAAAATTACTTGACGTCCATCTTAACTGTAAATAAGGTAATAAGCAAAGATTTGAATCTGCAAGAAAACAAAAAACATAATGTGCACTGATTTTGCCTCGGCACGTGGATGAGCGCAGAACACGGTGTAGACGTCTTTACGAAAATCAATTAGGTGGAGACAAATAGAAATTTATTGCGACTATTGCGGAAGCATGAATCTACGTAAACGACTGCAACAAAAAGAAGGTCGATTTACTATCGCAAAAAAGAAGAAAAAGACTTACAAGCTTTTTTCCAAGAATCCACAAAAAGTTTTAGTAAAGGTATATAGTTATCGCTGGTTTTTCGTACAATGGGAAATTAAGTTATGAAAATGTTGAAAAGAATGTTAGTATTAATACTACATATTACCAAAACAATGTTTTAGCTCCTATATTTCTTGAGGAAATACCATTCCTTTATCTACAGAGTCTTCAAAGAGTAGAACTCCGTCAGGATAATGCTACCAGTCATACAACAAATCTACCACTCTGTTTCATGAAAGAACGAAAAAAGAGATGGGTGCTGATATATTGATAATTTGCTGATATTCCTTCAAATTTCCGTGATGTGGCACCAATGGACTATTATGTTCCTTCGGACTGCTAAAACGAGCGCTTTCTGAACGCAGACCTAAAACAATGATTGGACTATGGAAAGCAGTGGAAGAAGAGTGGAATAAACTAAACATTTTGAGAAATTCCCTGTTTTCTTGGAAATTTAGATGCAGGTTCATTCCCGAGAAACTGTTACCAGATAGAACATTTAAGAAATAAACAATTTTACTTTAAACAACAATTATATTGTAGGAAAATCGTTCTAAAAATGTGTGAACGTCCTCTATAACGTAAGGAAACGCCACTCAGTTCATCAGCCAATGGCGCACATTCCCTGAACGTTTTGCTGGAGGTGTCACACCTTCACACAGCCCATGCGCTTCGTTATTGGTTCGTATTGTTATCCTCGCCGTTTGACTGATGTTTCAAACAAGATGGCCTTGTTCGAAGTCTATCGGCAATCTGTTGTATATTACACTGCTGGCCACCCAAAATGCAACACCAAGAAGGACACGAGATAGCAAAGCCCTGGACACATAACAACATATACAAAAATGAAACGATTGAGCTTACAGGCCCGTGCGACTGGCGGAACACGCAGACATCAATAGTTCGTGTGGCCCCCATGGCTGTCAAAAACGACCGCTACATGCCGCGGCATCGAACGAAAGAGGCTTTGGATAGGGGCTTGGGGTATGTCTGTCCAGGCTGCGTCCACACGTTGCCACAGTTCATCAGGCGTAGCCTCGGGTGCAGCTTGCTGGGCCACTCGGTTGGCGATCAGCGACCAGACGTGTTCGATGGGCGTCATATCGGGAGAACAGGCGGGCCACGGCAGCAGTGACACCTGGTGGGTCGTGCAGAATTGTTGCACGATCCGTTCCACGTGCGAACGCGCATTGTCCTGTTGAAACGTGGCCGCTGGCAGGTAAGGGAGGACTACAGGCTCCAAAGCGTCGGAAATGTAGCGGTGGCTGTTGAGTGTACCGCCGATGCGTACCAGAGGGGTGCGAGTGTCATATCCAATTGCGCCCCAAATCATAACGCCAGGCGACGAACCGTTATGGCGATGCATAATGCAGGCGTCATACAATCTCTCGCCGCGGTGCCGCCACACGCGGATCCGACCATCGTGGTGTTGCAGGCAGAAGCGGGATTCGTCGGAAAAGACAATGTCGTGCCATTCCGTAGTCCAGGTGCGGCGTACAACGGCCCACTGCCGCCTCACTCACCGGTGGTCTAACGTCAATGATAATAGGAGAAATGAGCGCCGTGCGACATGTCCCCGCTCCTGCAGATGACGTTGAACGGTACGTGCTGACACAGGTTGTTGCGCAACACACTCTAATTCCTGCGCTAACGTTCGTGATGTGGCGGTGCGAGCCGTCAATTCCCGCGGCACAACATTTTCCGGTCCTCTTGTTCGGTGGTGAGCCGCGGCTGCGGCAATCGCTCACGTCGGTCCGTCCGTCCCTCCTGCACCCGCCGAAACCATACTCTCCTGACTGTGGCTGGATGTCGTTCCACACGGGCGCCGATGTCTCGGTACGATAAACCGCTGTCGCAATAAGCCACTATTCGTCCTCTCTCGAACCGAAACGTGCTGGAATGACTGCCGTATTCTGCAACGAGGCATCAGGAAGCTTCCCACGCACAGTTCCGGTAGCACAACACACTTCCACTACTTACGCCACACCTTCTGTGCACCTTTCTTGTAGTGCTTCTCCGTGGCGTGCCGGGAGCACATGATTTGCATATGCCCTGCAATGCGAATCGTTTGCATGTCCTCTCGCGGGCGACGCATGCTGTGAATTTCAGGCTGATCGGATGCTTCCTTCTTGGTGTTGCATTTTGGGTGGCCAGTAGTGAAGAAACTCCAGGTAACGAGGGATACCTGTTTGAATCTAAATTTAGCCAAGAACAGTTTGAAGTAAAAAATATAGTCAAAGAAACGAACAGACAAACTTCTGCACACTGTTAGTGAACAGCAAGGGAGTGAGACTGTCGGATACGGCGGGATCTTCTGCCGTAAACTGCAAATAAAAGTACGTTGCCTAGTTGAAGTGCACGCTGAATGAATGGATTTTCCAAAATTACGACTCCACAGTATTAATGTTATTGAAAAAGATGCATGCGTTTGTCTACGAAAGTTCTGCGTAAACCGAAGAATTTGTAGCTGGAATGACGCACTCCCTGTTTGCTGGTGGATGTGTTAAGCGTCTGTTGTTATGTTTCGTCCTGAGATGTGTTTCTCTCCTATCGTTTTTTTAATGGCTTTGCTTTCTAAAAGAGTTATCTTAGTCAAACTTAAACTGTGTTTTACATCATTAATTCACGAAAACACGGGTACGCTGACGCGCACAAATACACACGTCCGCCACGAGTGCAGTCCAGGCTCATTAAAACATGCACGTCTAGTTTGAATTTGAATTTGAATTTTATTTTGCCATGTCATACCACGTAGCATACAATCAAATCTCACATGAAATTTCTGTACCAAAAAAGATTAACCAAATACTTATCGCACCATATGCAAACAAAAGAGAAATACAATACATATATGTAAGAAATGCAATAATGTAACACATAAATGCAAAAATATGAATAATAATACAACTAGCACAAACACATGAACCATCAAACATGTAAATACAAATATTATACAATAATAGTTTACGTATAATGCAGAGTACAAATGAAGTTGTAGTAATACCAAAACACTTGTGACGATACGAATAGTACTACATATATTACAAGCACTTATTCAATCAACTCTAGTGCAACATAGCAGGGAGCCAGGGAAAAAGGCTTGTGTAGGCCTGACAGCCCCTGGTCCCCTAGTAAAAAACAAAGGTGCCAAGTCAAGGTATCGTCTTCCTATAGAACTGCCATTTACATAATCGGAATTGCAGATAAGGAAACCAGAAACATATTAACTGTATATCAAGTGTTGCCTTTACTCTCTTTTAAACGAAGCATAGTTAACAATTAATCTAATATAAATCGGCAACCCGTTCCGGAATCGAGGGCAAGTGGCATGGATATTATAATATAAAATGTTTGTCCGAGCGCTGGAGATCACCAAATCGTTATATCCACGAGTGTGATAAGCATGCGCAGGACGACACACAGTAATTAGATTTAAATGCTTATTAGCATAGACAAGCTCATGCATTAACAACATAAGTCTGAATATGTAATCAGAAGGGCCGGAGAGTGAAGTCTCCGGGACGTGTAGGGTGGCGGGGTATGTTAGGTAAACGATCGATGTCTCGTCAGCTGGCTCTGAGCTTTTACAGAGTGAGGATCGCTTGCGAAGTGGACAGCTGTGTGAGCGTCGCGTAACGGGTAAAATGCAGAAGAGTATCGAACAGCGATACGCGATGACGTTTTGTGTCAAACTTGAAAAATCCGCGACTGAGACGCTTGCTATGGTATCAAAAGCACAAGTGTTTCGGTGGCACAAAACGTTCACAAAGGGAAGAGAGAGACCTTCGAGAATGAGCCACGCCCAGGGCGCCCTTCAACGTCTCACACTTTGCACAATGTGGAAACGGTGAAAGCGGTTTTGGACTCTGACCGACGTGTGAGTGTTAGATTGGTAGCAGAGCACGTGGCACTCGCGAAATCTATTGTGCATGAAATCATCACGCGAGAATTGCAGATGCGGGAAGTTTGCGCCAAATTGGTTCCTAAGGTTTTGACCGATGAACAGAGGAACAACCGTGTTTCGATTTCTCGTAAGCTTGTGGACCGTGTAAGGAGTGAACCTGGTTTTTTTGGAGAAAGTGAAAGCAGGTGATGAAACGTTGGTCTTTGCGTACGATCCTGAGTAGAAAAGACAGAGCTCAGAGTGGCACACTCCCGAGTTTCCTCGACCAAAGAAGGCTCGAATGTGCAAATCAAAAATGAAATCGATGTTCATTGTCTTTTGGACTGTAAAGGTGTTGTCGTAAGGAGTTCGTACCACCCGTACAAACGGTCAACGCTGCATTTGACGTGGAAGTGCTTCAAGGGCTGAAGAACAGAGTTGCGCGCGTCCGCCCGGAGATCACCAACACTTGGGTTCTTCACCACGAAAATGCGCCGAACCATGCGTCGCTGAGAGTGAGAGAGTTTCTGGCAAAACACAACGTGGCAACGCTGCCCCAACCTCCCTACAGCCCGGACTTGGCACCGGTTGACTTCTTGTTGTTTCCCCGGCTCAAATCCAGCCCGAAAGGGTACCATTTTGGAACATGTTACAAACGTGCAAACTGCCGCGACCAGTTCTTTGCGAGCGATTCCTGGTCCCGACTTCCAGGCAAGCTACGCGGCGTGACAGAACCGTTGGCAGCGGTGTATTGATGTTCAATGGTGTTATTTCGAGGACTTTTAATGTTATGTAAGTATAACTTTAATTAAACGTTGTGACGTACCTGCCATCAGGACGCACACGACATAAAGGCAGATAGGAGTCACAATGAACGTCTGCGTAGCTCAGTTGGTAGAGCGACTTGTTCCGGAATAAGCGGACTCGGGTTCGATTCCCGGCGTAGACCAAAAATGACGGAGAAATTTACTTCGTTATAATGGCGCCCGAACAAACCGGATGACCCGACCGTTCAAAATCTCGCAATGGTGTGATGTCCTTTCCACACCGCGAGATAGGAAAAATACGAGAATCCCTTCTCCAGCGCTTCGAAAAATAAATGTGTGTGACGTTGCATTCCACACACCGGATTGACTGGGAGTTCTCAAGTGCACATTCTACAGTGGATGGCTGCCTGCAACGGTTCATGGTTACGGCTGACCCGTGGGCCATGCCCCCGGCCCTCTTTCGGAGGGGGGGGATCTGACGTACCTGCCAGCAGGATGCACACGACATAAAGGCAGATAGGAGTCAGAATGAACGTCTGCGTAGCTCAGTTAGTAGAGCGACTTGTTCCGGAATGAGCGGACTCGGGTTCGATTCCCGGCGTAGACCAAAAATGACGGAGAAATTTACTTCGTTATAACGTCTGTTATTGAATGAGTCTCATTACTTTCGGAAAGATCTTGTATAGTTTCTCAATCATCAGTAACTTATAATGGTAGGACAAACTATCGACGTTTTCCGATTGATTTAACAATCGAACAAATTTTTTCTGCAAAGTGATAATTCTATTAATATTTCATCTAGTTGTCAATCCCAAGGCTAAAAGACAGTAAGTCATAAGTGAGCAAATGAAAGAATAATAAAGTACTAACTTTATTTTATTTGGCAAGCAACTCGAAATCCTGGACAAAACTCCAATACGAGACCTCAACTTAACTGCCAAGGCAACAACATGTGCATCCCACCGTAACTTTTCATGCCGATGAACTACCAGAAATGTAACATTTGCCTGAAAAGCCAAAGGAATAGCATTCAAATAAACCCGGGGAGTAGTTACTGTTACTACCCTTCGACCAGAAAAAGGAACAGAATTTGTTTTGGATACATTGAGAATTAAAAAATTGCAACAGGACCAAGTGAAATATTCTCGCAAGTCATGGTTGGCACGTGGTATCAGCTCAGATATCTCATGACCAGAAAAAATAAACGTATGTCGTCAGCAAATAAAAGCGCATTTGCAATGGAAGAAACATTGAAGATATCATTGACGTAAATGAAAAAAGGTAGGGGACCAAGAACTGATACCTGTGGAACCCCATAATGAACAGATTTTACACTGGAACGAACACCCTGTAACTGAACATACTGCTTCCTCCCAGTCAAAAAAAAAGTTTTAGAAACTCCCCTGATACCAATGTGTTCAAGCTTCGATAGTAAAATATCCTGTCTAATTGTATCAAAGGCGCTAATAATGGATCAACATAAAAGTGTTGTAAACAATGGATCAATGGATAAGTGTAGTGAACAATGGATCACCATAAAAGTGTAGTATATACAAGCATTCCCGGACATTGTAGAAAAAATGCAGAAGAATATAAATTACTGTACCTAAGATAAAGCGATAACATTTTAAAGTCGTTTAGCAGTCTTCATAGCAGAATACATGCATACATAGTTTCATGACGATAATAATGACCTTTGGTATATAAGACTCAGGGGATTTTGGCACCAACATTTTTAGAAAAAAGTGCATCTTATATTCCGAAAAATATGGTACTTTAGTTGAATCCTGGTTAGCTTCAGTTCGTCGTAAATGGTACTTCATTAATATGAATCAATTAACTAAACACTAAAAATATTAACGGCCATGTTTGATACCATTTCTTTTTGGAAAAAAATGCGTCTTATATTCCGAAAGATACGGTACTTTAGTTGAATTGCTTTAGTTAAATTCTGGCTAGCTTCACTTCGTCGTAAATGGTAGTTCATTAACATGAACCAATTAACTAAACACTAAAAACCATAACGGCCATGTTTGATACCATTTCTTTTTGGAAAAAAGTGCGTCTTATATTCCGAAAGATACGGTACTTTAGTTGAATTGCTTTAGTTGAATTCTGGCTAGCTACACTTCGTCGTAAATGGTACATAATTAATATGAATCAATTAACGAAACTCTAGAAACCATAACGGCCTGGTTTGATACCATTTATTTTTTGGAAAACAGAGTGCGTCTTATATTCCGAGAAATACGGTACTTTAATTGAATTGATTTAGTTGAATCCTGGCTAGCTTTACTTCGTCGCAACTGGTACTTCATTAACATGAACCAATTAATCATACACTAAAAGCCATAACGGCCATGTTTGATACCATTTCTTTTTGGAAAAAAGTGCGTCTTATATTCCGAAAGATACGGTACTTTAGTGGAATTCTGGCTAGCTTCACTTCGTCGTAAATGGTACTTCATTAACATGAACCAATTAACTAAACACTAGAAACCATAACGGCCATGTTTGATACCATTTCTTTTTTTGGAAAACAGAGTGCGTCTTATATTCCGAGAAATACGGTACTTTATTTGAATTTTGGTTAGCTTCACTTCGTCGTAACTGGTACTTAATTAACGTGAATCAGTTAACTAAACACTAGGAATATAACGGCCATGATTGATACCATTTCTTTTTGGAAAAATGTGCGTCTTATATTCCGAAAGATACGGTACTTTAGTTGAATTGCTTTAGTTGAATTCTGGCTAGCTTCACTTCGTCGTAAATGGTACATAATTAATATGAATCAATTAACGAAACTCTAGAAACCATAACGGACTGGTTTGATACTATTTATTTTTTGGAAAACAGAGTGCGTCTTATATTCCGAGAAATACGGTACTTTAGTTGAATCCTGGCTAGCTTTACTTCGTCGCAACTGGTACTTCATTAACATGAACCAATTAACTAAACACTAAAAACCATAACGGCCATGTTTGATACCATTTCTTTTTGGAAAAAAGTGCGTCTTATATTCCGAAAGATACGGTGCTTTAGTTGAATTTCTTTAGTTGAATTCTGGCTAGCTTCACTTCGTCGTAAATGGTACTTCATTAACATGAACCAATTAACTAAACACTAGAAACCATAACGGCTTGGTTTGATACCATTTCTTTTTTTGGTAAACAGAGTGCGTCTTATATTCCGAGAAATCCGGTACTTTAGTTGAATTTTAGTTAGCTTCACTTCGTCGTAACTAGTACTTAATTAACGTGAATCAGTTAACTAAACACTAGGAATATAACGGCCATGATTGATACCATTTCTTTTTGGAAAAAAGCGCGTCTTATAATCCGAAAGATACGGTACTTTTGTTGAATCTCTTTAGTTGAATCCTGGCCAGCTTCGCTTCGTCGTAAATGTTAATTAATTAACATGAATGAACTAACTAAACACTAGAAACCATAACGACGACAGGAATAAAAAGGAAGGTCGAATAAAAGTACGCGTCACAACTGTTAAGGTGGACGTCAAGTAATTTTGCTTCCTATACTTCCAATGGAAAAACTTCTGTACACATTTTATTCACAATTAATACGTCCCCAAAGATGACAATTTGAACAACGGTTAAAATAGCTTCATTTTATAACTTGGAATACTTCATATTTTCTAAAACATAACCGTAATTATGCAATCCAACATTTGTTTGTCTACTGACGTCATCAAAGTACAGGTCGCGCCATCTTTTTCTGGTTTCAACACCACCAGAGGAAAAGTTATTGATTTTTAATATAATTATGGTTATGTTTTAGAAAATATTAAGTTTTTCAAAATATAATATGAAGGTATTTTAATCGACGTTCAAATTTCCATCCTTGGGAACACACTAATTGTGAAGGAAATGTGTACAAAAGTGTTTCCATTGGAAGCATGGGAAGCAAAATCACTTGACGTCCACCTTAAAGCCGAGATATTAAATTACTCGCAGTTTACCTTCTGTAAAGGCGGTGTTATTTTTTGTGCGGCGGGCTTCTAGTTAATCATGAGAGTTGAGCCCGGGATCGACCCCCGGGTAAGGCGTTTGCGGTGCCACATTGTTTTATTTCTTTTGTAGAAAACATGCATGCATATTACCAGGGCGTATACTTATGGCGAGAAAAGGTGCTGGAATTCTGAGACGTATTCATGTAATTTAATCTTACTTTTGAGTATATGATTCCATTTGTAAATTTTTATGTATACCCCTACTTTAGCCTTCCCTTTGAGTTTCTGTGCTAACGCACATGATGTGTCACTCAAATATTTTCGCTCTTAACGCATATGATATCTCACGAAGGGTTTTTCGAAGTTGGCATCCTGACAGTGGGCGAAAACGTAGTCAAAGGTAAATAAAGCTAGGAATAGCAGTTGTGTTCTGTGACGTGCCTGCCCAGCAAGATGCACACGACATAAAGGCAGATAGCAGCGATTACGAACGTCCGCGTAGCTCAATTGGTATAGCTAATTATTCCGGACTGAGGGGACCCGAGTTCGAGCTCCGGCGTGGGCTAAAAATGACGGAGAAATTTACTTCATTATAATGCGCCCGAACTTCCCGGATGACCCGGCCGTTCAAGATCACGCAATGGTGTGATGTTCTTTTCACACCGCGAGAGAGGAAAAATAAGAGAATCCCTTCTCCAGCGCTTCGAAAATAAATGTGTGTGAGGTTGCATTGCACACACTAGATTGACTGGGAGTTCTCAAGTGCACGTTCTACAGCGGATGGCTGCCTGCAACGATTCATGGTCACGGCTGACCCGTGGGCCATACCCCCGGCCCTCTTTCGGGGGGGGGTGCAGATGTGACGTGCCTGTCCAGCAAGACGCACACGACATAAAGGCAGATAGCAGCGAAAGCGAACGTCCGCGTAGCTCAATTGGTAGAGCGACTTATTCCGGAATAAGGGGACCCGGGTTCGAGCCCCGGCGTGGACAAAAATGACGGAGAAATTTACTTTGTCATAGTTCTTAAAGCGATGTTTACGAGGTGTGATCAAAAATTATTCAGACTGGTTTCATGGTTTCGGAATCTTGCAGCACAGAGGAAAAATGTTTTGCACAGGTTGTCCTTGGAACATACTACGCATGTGCTGTGAGTCACGTCTCACCTACCCGTCCGATAATTTTGCAGTAGTGCTTTGTTCCATCGTGTATGAAGCTGTTCGTCCAATTGTTCATGTCTGAAAAAATTGATCAACGAATTTGCATCAGATTTTGTCAAAAACTTGGCGAAACTTGCAAAGACACGTACCTAAAGTTACAGAAAGTCTATGGGGAGGATTATATGAATTGTTCACAAGTTTATGAGTGGTATAAACGTGTTAAAGATGGCCGTAAAACTGTTGCGAGTGATGAAAGTTCTGGGAAAATCGCAACCAGCAAAGGTGAAAACAATGTCAAACTTGTGCGAAGAGTTGTGCAAGAAAATCGCCGAATCACTATTCCTGAGTTATCTGAAGACTTCAAAATTATAGCCATGCATTGGAGCCAATGTTATCCATATGGTATGATGTCGGATAACTATTATTATTATTTTGTAACCGGTCCCATACACTAAGGAGAACACTATTCACATTGCGTGTTTTAAATAGGCGGTGTAAAAATATTCCCTTTTACCCTGACTCTTTTTTTTTCTAAAATCCTGCTTTAAAATATTTTCTTCGTGTCGGAAAAAGACTCCTAAGACGTGTGCATTACACCCGACAATTCCATGTAATCTTTCTTGTTTATTGACTATTACTCAAACTTTTATCGCTGTCTGTTTTTAAATTTAAGATTTCCGTGACAGATTCTGTCAAGCTGAACTTGCTTAAAATGCTTTTCTTTTTTTTTTATGATACAAATATGTCAAAAGCATGTGATGAACTTTATTACCAGCCAAACATTTGTTAATTTTTAGAATCTTCTATACTTAACACAAAGGACACGTCGATACAAATAAAACATACCACTTTTTAAATGAACCGGAACTTCTTTTTATCAAATTACAGGAAGCTTTTCGCAAGATTGAGATGCCCGTTAAAGCACGCGAATTTCTTAAATTAGCTTTAGATTTACACAAATACGTTCGTAGAGATTTCCTCTTTTTTATTGGCACTACAATATTCCGCCTTTCCATGTTTTGCTCTGAAAACAGGAAAAAGTAAAGCAGTTAAAAACCGTAGGGGAAGGAATGCCATATCGTGTGGCCATATTTCAGGAAAGAAGGTTTTTTTAGCAGTATTATTCCGACGTGGCCGGGATTTAAATTTCTGTGTATGCTGCTTTGAATGTTGTAAGTATATTGTGTTAAACAAAATTAAATCCACCGGGTGATTTAAACATTCACTCTTTATTAAAAAGGATGAAGTGAACTAAGACACTCTATACCCTTTATTTCCAGTGTTTTACTTTGCTTCTTTTTTTAGCGGAAAGTATTGTTCGCGAAATGAAGAAAGCTAAACCTTCCCGGGGAAGGCAATAACGTTATCAAATATTTACACTTTGAACATCGTATGGGTTCGTACGCGGTTTTTACACGTCAAATAATGACCTCAATAGCAGCATTTTATGCGTAACACAATTAACAGGGAATGTTTCCCTCCTAATTTAGTTGTTCACATTGATGTTCTCGAATTCCTGTGTTTGCCGAAGTTGTTAGTTCATCGGATAAGATAATCGGCTTAATTTCAGACTTTCAATGCGTGTAATTACGTCGCACAAGAGCGGGATGAATAATTCTCTCTTCGGATTTTGTGTCATCTTGCGTAAGATATAGAAAAACGTATACTCTATTACCATTTGGTAATTAAGATCACCCAAATGGAACTAGTCGTGAGCGATATTATTTCGAATTGAGACGTGACTAGAGGTACAAAGTCTCAAAAATAAAAATAAAAATAAAGCTTGAAACCAATATTTCAAGCATTTTGAATTTAAAAGTCAGGTAGATATCCGCATGGGTCTCTTTAACACTGCCATAGCAGTGCGGCTAGTTGCATGACAATAAACACACTTGTATTCAAAATTAAAATCCAAAACCAACAGCAGGCAAATAACACTGGTCTACGAGGATTTTATAATATGAACAAATGTACCTGTTTTTAACTAATTTTTGGGTGCTGATTTCAGATCTGAGCTTAAAAAATGGCCAACACGTCACGAGTTTTTTGTTATGGAGCATTAAATATGTACTATTGTCCTTTGTACGAATGCAAAAGCACACTAGATCTTTTTATTATCATATTTCGCCACCTGACATGTTATAGGTGGCAGCACTGATTTTATCACCGGTAGAGAATATGTAATACCAAGATGGACGAGGTATCAAGGCAGGTGGGATCCCTCAATCATGAGTTATTAGTGCTGGTTTTTGCAGAAGGAGGACAGCACGACACATAAAAAAAAGGAACTACTTGTAACGTACCAGGAGATGTGACCTACCTGCCCGAAGGACGCACACGACATAAAGGCAGATAGGAATCAGAATAAAACGTCCGCGTAGCTCAATTGGTAGAGTGATTTATTCCGGAATGAGGGGATCCGGGTTCGAATCCTGGCGTGGACAGAAATGACGGATAGTTCGGGCGCCATTTTACTTCGTTATAATGGCGCCCGAACTATCCGGATGACCCGACCGTTCAAAATCTCGCATTGGTGTGATGTTATTTCCACACCGCGAGATAGGAAAAATAAGAGAATCCTTTCTCCAGCACTTCAAAAAAAAAAAAAAAGAAAGAAGGGGGAGATGATGTAACGTACCAGGAGATGTGACGTACCTGCCCGAAGGACGCACACGACATAAAGGCAGATAGGAATCAGAATAAAACGTCCGCGTAGCTCAATTGGTAGAGTGACTTATTCCGGAATGAGGGGATCCGGGTTCGAATCCTGGCGTGGACAGAAATGACGGAGAAATTTACTTCGTTATATACTTGTACCAGCATGTGTGTATTCCTTTACATTTGTGTTAATATTGTTTATTCTATTTCTTTTTTCGTTTGCTGTCTCATATGCAGTGATATATGATTATGGTATTTATACTTTGTGACACTAATTCTATAGCTAACAAGACACATAAATGCTGTAATACATTACAATGCGAAGCTGTAATACATTATAATGTGAAACTGTAATGTGTACGTCTTGCATTGTACAGTGTGATTCACTCGGGACTTTACCCCCAAAAAAGCGCTATAATTTTGAAAAGGGAAAACATTTCAAGCTGAAATTTGAAGACGAAGTGCAGTAAGTGCAGACAGTCGCATCCATATCTTCGTTGTTTGGCTCTTATTCCCAGATGGCGCCACAATACACGGCGTCTGGTGGGAACGGTTCACGTCATTCTCTTTGTCTGTCGGCTATCGTCGAGTACGATGGGGTTCACGATTGCAGAGCGCGTGTTTATCGTTCGAAGTTATTGGAGTTCCGGCTCTTTCAAGGAATGTAAAAAAGAGTTTAAGAAGAAATTTCCCGGTCGGGAACCACCTAAGAAGCCAACGATTGCAAATCTTGCGAATAAACTTGAGACGACAGGAACCCTTCTTGATACGCATTCAGGAGGGCGACCCGCATAGTCAGAAAAACACGGGTGAAAAAGAGGTTGTTACAATCTCCAAAGAAAACATTAGGTAGGCTGTCGCAAGAAACAGGACTGTCACATTCCACCTGCCAGAGGGCTGCAAGAATTGGTAAACTGGAGCCATATCGTATTACAGTTGTGCATGAGCTGTTACCAATTGACATGCCGAAGCGAATGCATTACTGCCGATGGTTTAACGAATTTGCCAGTCAAAATCCAGACGTGTTAGGTATTACTTGGTTCACGGACGTAGCCTGGTTCCACCTTTCAGGCTATGTGAACTTACAGAATACACGGGTATGGGCGAGTGAGAATCCCCATGCCATTTATGATGATAGAATGCATCCCATAAAGATTGGCGTATGGTGCGCCATTTCACGAAACCGGATAATCGATCCCATTTTCTTTGAACAAACTGTCAACATAGAAGTGTATCTCAATATCTTCACGCAGTTTGTGAACCAACTGAATGATACTGAACTGCAGAATGGCTTCTTCCAACAAGATAGTGCGACTTGTCACACTGCGAATGCCAGCATGGCTCAGATTCGAAGTTTCTTCGTCGATCAGGTTATCTTCAGAAGTTTGTGGCTGGCCAGATCTCCAGATTTAACTCCATCCGATTACTTCTTATGGGGTCATCTGAAAGGTATTATATGCAACCATACGTCTAGGACTATTCGGCAGCTGAAAAAACATCATCACACAGAAAATTGAAGCAATAAATACCAGCATGGTGAGGCGTACATTTGACAATTTGCAGCAACAAGATGATCTCTGTTTGGATGCAAAGGGCGGACATTTTCAACATCTTCTCTGATATCGATGTGATTGTGGAAAGGCAAAGGCAGTTCGTCTTCAAATTTCCATGTCATTCACGAGGAAAGAATTTCAAGCAGTGTTTTCAGCTTGAAATGTTTTCCCCTTTCAAAATTATAGCCCTTTTTTGGGTAAAGTCCCAAGTGAATGACTCTGTATAATAAATATATATGTATCTGGAAATACAGCAAATTTTCATATACAAAACACTGTATATAATAAAGAGCTTTTGCAGTCGTATTTGAGTTCAGCACACTGAAATTAGTTAAAAACACCTTATTTCGCCCATGTTATGAAAAAGAAATTTAAAACTGTTGACTAGTGTAATCCAAAACGCTCAATGAAATGTTACAATGTTCACAGAACAATGCTAAAGTACACTAGGAAAAATGTCAATAGTGAATTTTTTGTGTTTGAAGGTTTAACGACTACCGTGAGCAACTCAATGAGCTATAAGCAGACGCCGCCCGTCCCTAATTCAGGGGCACAGGTTCCAGTGAAAGGAGATAGCCAGTGTCGTAAGGCAAACACAACATCCATGCCACACCGGGATTCGAACCCGGACACCTCTCTGACGAATGGTCATAAGCCAGCGCTTACACCACTGAACCACGAAATTTGCACACGAGTGTGTTTGATTTGTGGTTTAACGACCACCGTGAGAAACTCAATGGAAAAGGAGAGAAGCTTAACGTTTAACGACCACCGTGAGCAACTCAACTCTAGGGAAGGGAGAGAGCCAGTGCCGAAAGACGAACGCGGACCCCTTTCGGACGAATGATCAGATGCCATCACTTAAACAACTGCGCCACCGGGGCGGCGCATATGAGTGAGGAAAATGCTGTCGAATATATAAATTTAATTACATACACCAACGGAGAAAGCCAGTGGCAATTCTTGTTCACAGCGCGTGTAAGAAGCGTTCCTGTGGCTGCAAATACTTTCCTTGTGTGTCATACACGTGTATCCGATGCTGTAGGGTGGTGAGCGATAGGGAGACTAGAAACAGGCCAGTCTAAGTCCCTGGTCTCAAGTGACTTGAATATCCATCCCAGAGTGGTTTCACGGGTATGGCAGCAATTCAACAATATTGGTGAGGTGTCACTAAGCCTTGTACAGTGTCATCTAAGGCGTACGACAACTCATAAGGATCGCCATGTCGCTTTAACCGCATGGAGTGATGATTCGTATACAGTCCAACAATTATTTTCGGATATCTCCGCTGCCACTGGGACTACGGTATTAAAGCAAACGATACATCGAAAGCTTAATTCAACTGGCCTTTCGAAAGAAGACCCATGGTTTGTGTCCTGTTAACCGCACCTCAAGGAGAGCTCACTTGAATAATGTAGGCAATATCGTTCATGAAGCTCAGAGAAGTGGAACGGTGTTTGCTTCACAGACGAGTCGAGATTCAGTCTACTAATAGATTCTCGTCGGCATTTCATCTGGAGGTAGAAAAGAAACCAGTAATGATCTTGCAAACGTCCGCGAAGGAGTCTTTTCGAAGGCACTGGTCTGCTTGTGTTGGGTGGCATTATGTTCGACGGCCGCACATCGCTCCACGCGTTCATAGATGCAGTGTGAATGCTGAGGGCTTCAAGGAAAAAATCCAACAGCCCTATATTAGGCTTTTTCAGGGAGCTGTTTGCCCTTAGCTCTTTTTAATGAATGATAATGCTCGCCCACACAAGGCTCAACTTGTTCACGATTTACGGCAGAGCGAGGACATTCAGAGTATGAACAAGCCAGACAGGACTCCGGACTTTAACCCTATAGAGCGTACCTGGGAAGCTCTGGGGTGACACGCAGCATCTCGTCATGCCCCTCTCAGTATCCATCAGGAGATACGCACCGCCCTCATAATGAATGGAGCTCTTTGGCTCCAGAGTTCATCAACAGCCTGGTGATCGGTATGTATCGTCGTTTGGAGAGTTGTCTGTCCGTACGAGGTGATCACATTCCTTATTAAAACATTTTTAGATAACAGTGTTGCATCTCACATTTGTGACATTTGTGGATGTGACTCTGTATACGCAAAATGTATACGTATTTGTCCATTGTTATAAAATACACTCTACGTCAAAAATATAGTTGCACCCAGGACGTGTTGCATTGCAATACTATTCGGGAGAAATGTGGAGAAAACCAGGAACAATAAATGACTAAACATTGAGACTGTTATGGGCAATATTTATTGAGCTACACGCCAAAAAGTAGTGTTTCTCAGCATGACGTCGGGCCGTCATGTACGCTCACACAGTATGCCAGACGTCTCGACATGGAGTTGCACAGGTGCGTACTGGTTTCCTCAGATAAGCCATCATGCAGCTTGCATCTTCTCACTCAGTTGTTGCAGATTATGCGGTAGGGGTGGAGTGTGGATAGCGCCTCCAATAGCATTCCACACATTTTTAATCGGTCATAGGTCTGGTAATTCGGCGGGCTACGGCAGAGTGTCAGTGACTTGAAGACAAGCTCTCGAGACAGGAGCTGCATGCGGACGACGAGCGTTGTCCTCTTGGAAAATCGCACCGGAGTGAGGGTTCAGAAAAGGTAAGGCCACTAGTTTCAGGACCTATTAACGTAACGTTGAGCTGTCAAAGTGCCTGTAATGAACGCCAATGGTGATTTGGAATCTTACGCAATTGCGCTCCACACCATAACACCAGGCTTTCTGGATGTGTGACGCTCGACAACAAATCGCTGATCTTGGCGCTGACCACGGTGTTTCCACACATGGATTCTTTGGTCGTCTCCTCCAAGACAAAAGTGGGACTCGTCGCTGAAAGGCACCCGCTGCCATTCTGAGTGGCTCCATGGCAGTCTGACAAGACACCATTGCAGTCTTTGGCGACGATGCAAATGTGTTAAGAGCAGTCGGTCGTAACGGTCGGCGTGCGTGTTGACAGTTACGTCGTGCAACCTTCTGCCAATGGTGCTCGCATTAATCGGATGATGCATGGAGAGCACCATTGCTCGCTGAATATCCTCAGTCACTCGGCGCATGTCGGACAACCCGTCGGACCTCTCTCTCTCTCTCCATGATTTGTCTAGGTCAGACCCTTCCTGTCGCTACTACCTTCCCTGTTTTATCCACTGCCGACAACAGCGTGCTATGGTGATATCCGCACAACAGGTATGGCGCGCAGTACGGCGATAACACCATCCCGCTTCCCGAAGCTTGAGGACGCGATCCCTATCGAACTCCTCCACCTTCTCAAATTTTTTCCGAACTCGAGGCGTGCTTCATGTGCAAAGGATGCAACCAACACAACCGGACGATCAGAATGGCAAGCACGCGAAACAGTACGACCGTATATAGGCGATCAAGCACAGCACTGCGAGCCCTCCTTGCTTGCGTCACATGCGCGGCCGAGCGTGATATTTGAATCATTGGCATGTTTCATGATCTCAAACCTAACCACAAAGTTTCATTCCTGTCGGTTGTTTCCTTCTGGGTGCAACTATTTTTTTGACGTAGGGTGCATTTATTTAAATTATGATTGTCTGTTTACATGTCAAACGTCTCTGCCTGTTGTTTCGTGCTTGTCTTTATATCCCACTGAATGCCTTCTGGACTTGAATTTTGGACACCAGTGTGTGTGATCAAGAGTTAATATCTGTGGATTTAACTCGTTCTACGTCGTTTGAATAATTCGGTGATAGGTGATAACGATATGTAAAATAATCATCGAGGCAACTGACCACACGTTTAATAAATATTCACATCGGTTACTACCGACCCGGTACTTTAGTGGTACTAAGCATTGGCTACTAAGTATTTCTCCAGGTTCGAATCCCTGGTGAGACATAGATGGTGTGCTTGCCTTACTCTGACCCTTTCGTTGAACCAGTGGGCCCAAATTTGGAACGAGTGACTGCTTATAAACCCTCTAAAAATAAAACATTTTGTCACATTGGGGGAAGGAATATTTATCTACTCTTTGAATTTTTATGTTATTAGTTGAACTGGTTGTATCTCACTAATCACTGGTATATACAATCTTTGCCAAAAATAAAATAAAAAATATAATCTCCCAAAAGGAAACATCCAATCGTGATGAAAATTGGTATGTGCAATGTTCCTGCACACAAAACGGAATAATTGCAATCCCAGAGCACTTGGGCTATTTATTCGGATAAAACAGCTGCACGAGTTCTGCACGTCAGTACGTTGTTGCGTAACCTCTGGCTCGCATACACTGAAGAGCAATTGAATTAGAGATACCTGTCTAGTAACGTATGGCACCACTTTTCATCTTGATGACGGCGGCGATTTGTCTCGGCATGGACTCAACAAGACACCGGAACCGTTGGGAAGCCATACGGATCCAGGACCCCTGTCCATGTCAACAGTCCCCACACGAGAATGCCACCCCCACCAGCTTGAAGAGGACTCTGCTGGCAAGAAGGATCCTTCGCTTCATGTGGTTTGCGCCGTACTCATATCCTGCCATCCGCATGTACCAACGTGAATCTCGACTCATCACTAAAGGCAACATTTTTCCACATGTCTAGGGCCCAGTGGTGATGTTCCCGCGCCCATGCTACTCTTTGCACCCTGTGATGTGCGATCAGCAGCGGTACCCTCGTGGGACGATGGCTTCTGTACCCCATAGCGAGGAGATGGTTCTGGATGGTGTGGCTGCTTACACGTTTTTATGCACCAGCGTTAAATTGCCGATTGATTTCTTTCACTGTGGCCCGTCTACCCGCTGTTACAATGCGAGCTAGCCGACGATGACCCCGCTCATCCACACGCTGTTGTCCACGGCAGTTGGCCCTTGCAGGGATGGTTTTACCGGATTCCATGTACTCATGGTGCACCCGTGACACAGTGGCTCGTGAAATTTCCAGTGCCTGCACGACTTCTGGGATGGAGTGAACCATTCGTCGGGCACCGACAATTTGCCCACGATCAAATGCGCTTAGAGTCTTCGTCTTATCCACACTGCGTCCGACTCTTACTGATTTCCGTCGTATCATGTCTTTTCCGTTTACAGGGCCGCCCACAGCGCCACATTTGCATAACGCCAGCTGTCTCTAATTCAATTGCTCTTCAGTGTATATCCCATAGCTTTGCATGAATCCAAGAATTCAAACACTAACTCACGAGTATTTTCTAACTTAAAATTTCGCAAAACGTTTTAGAGGCATTTTTGAAATATATGCAAGTTGCTTTTTCAACTTCTCAAATTTTTAATCCAGTATCAAATTCCTTATTTGAGTGCCTACAAAACCAACTTCCTTAGTTTGATCGTCACTAATTCTGAGGAGATTTGCTTTGGAATATATGAATCCAACACCCTTTTGGTTGGTTGGTTTGTAGTTAACCTTTTAAGGACCATTCTCTTCTATATGACGGGCTGAGGTATCGATCCCAATTTCCCGCGCCCGCGATATTGCCGGGCTGAAGCGTTAAAAAATATACATATTGAATGGTGTAAACACAACTGATTTTTCGTGCTCGTAACACTGTAACTGCCTACCTAATAATGGAAATAACCATCCTTGGCCCGGATGATAGCGGCGAGGCGTCGTTGCAAGGACGTAATGAGGCCCTGGAAGGTAGCCCGAGCATCACGTGCCCATTCGGACTGCAGCAGAGCACGGAGGTCTCGGAGATTACGTGTTTGTGGATCGGCACGTCGATCCAAAAAGTCCCAACAGTGCTCTATGAGGTAGGCCAAAGGAAGATGGAGACATCGCTGTCGTGTTCTTGGAACCACTCAAACACCCTCTTAGCGACATGACAGCGCGCATTGTCCTGTTGGTAGATACTATCACCACAAGGGTAAACGGCCAATATGAAGGTATGCATGTGGTCAGAGAGGATGGACAGGTAGCCATTGGCGTTTAGGGACCCATCCAGTGGTACCAGAGGTCCCAGTTCATATCAGAAAAACATTCTCTAGACATGCACACTGCCACCGCTGGCCTGTACGTGACCGACAAGCATTTCCTTGTGGTGGTTCTCGACTATCTGCAGCCATATCCACCACCTCTCGTCCCTTCTGTGGACTAGAAACCTCGGTTCGTCGGAGAAGGCAACCTTTTCTTACCCTTCCACTGTCCAATGACGGCAATCCCGTGCGAACTATAGGCGTCGTTGCCGATGTACATGGGTTAACATGGTCGCCTTGATGCAGCGTCGACTCCGGAGGACCATGCGCAGCAGGGTTCGCTCTACTGTTATCGGGACACGTACCTGGGTTCATTTTCTTGGTCAATTGCTGCGCGGTTGCACGTCAATTGCCCCTGTAGCAGTCGACGGAGGCGACGTTTTCCTGTGAGGTCAATGGCCTTAAGGGCTCCACAGTTATGACGTCAGGAGGTACTCAGTGTACCAGCGGTACATTCTTGTTACATCATTACTACAGCACCTCGTGAAGAGCCAACGAAGTCTGCTGTTTGTGAGATGCTTCCACCCTTGGCGTGATATCCGATAATCACTCCTGTTTGAGCGTCCGTCAAATCACTACCTCTGTCCATTGTGCTCACGTAACGCACTGTGACTCACATGTAGTGGCCGTGCACTTTGTGACGCGCCTGTTCGGGGACACTGCGATCCCGGGGATGATCATGTTATTGTAATATGACTGTGTATATGGTTTATTACAGAGTTAATCTCTGCGATCTGCTGTAGATATTTCTTTTTATTTTTTTATTTATTTATTTATTTTTTGCGGAAGACAAGTGGCTTGTGAAGAAGACTTGCTCTTTTTTTCCTGTTTGTACCCGTTATGTAATCGGATGATGCAAGCGATTGGGATGATAATTTTAGTATTAGTGAATCCGTCAGTAATACTGAGGTAAGTGAATTTTATCACAGTGCAATGTAATGACGGCAATGGTGCAGCCGCCGTATTGTTATTTGTATGTGCATGGCAGTTTACCTGTTGTGTTAGACCGTGCTTCCCCACACTTTAGATTTTTTGAAACACCTAAAATAAATGTCAGTTTTGACCTAAGTTTGGGTGTTATGACATATTTTGAGTATTTTGTGAATGATGACTTGATCAATCTCCTCCTTCCTGTTGGCTTTTCCGTAAAATTTAATATCTTTCTATAACAGCTTAAATTTCGTTCTCAAAATTAAAAATCACTGTGTATTTCATTTAGAAACGTAGTAACTGTTGAATTTCTGGAATAAAAGAAATAGGTACTTTTTTGAAGGTTTTTATGAATATTAAACCGTTATTGTGTGGTAAATGCCGCAAGAACCTCCATAGGCCAAAGAGCGCCGGCACAACTTAGCTCCATTGCCTTGTCAAAGTTTTTCATAAGTACTACACTGCTGGCCACCCAAAATGCAACACCAAGGACACGAGATAGCAAAGCCAGATTTACTGGACACAAAACAACATATACAAAGATGAAACGATTGAGCCTACACGCCCGTGCGACTTGCGGAACACGCAGACATCATTAGTTCGTGTGGGCCCCATGGCTGGCAATAACGGCCGCTACACGCCGCGGCATAAAACGAACGAGGCTTTGGATGGGGGTTTGCGGTATGTCGGTCCAGGCTGTTTCCACACGTTTCCACAGTTCATCAGGCGTAGCCACGGGTGGTGCTTGCCGGGCCACTCGGTTGCCGATCAGCGACCAGACGTTTTCAATGGGCGACATATCGGGAGAACAGGCGACATATCGGGAGAACAGGCGACATATCGGGAGAACAGGCGGACCAGCAGTGACACCTGGTGGGCCGTAAAGAATAGTTACACGATGCGTGCTACGTGCGGGCGCGCATTGTCCTGTTGAAACGTCGCCGCTGGCAGGTCCTGCAGGTGAGGGAGGACTACAGGCTTCAAAACGTCGGAGATGGTGCGATGGCTGTTGATTGCACCGGTGATGTGTACCAGAGGGGTGCGGGTGTCATATCCAATTGCGCCCCAAACCATAACGCTAAGCGACGGACCGATATGGCGATGCATAATGCAGGCGTCATACAGTCTCTCGCCTTGGTGCTGCCGCACGCGGGTCCGATCATCGTGGTGTTGCAGGCAGAAGCGGGATTCGTCGGAGAAGAAAATTGCGTGCCCTTCCGTAGTCCAGGTGCGGCGTTCAACGGCCTAATGCATGCCGCACTCGCCGGCGTTGTAATGTCAATGGTAATAGGAGCAATGGGCGCCGTGCGACAAGTCTCCGCTCGTGCAGACGACGTCGAGCGGTACGTGCAAACACAGGTTGTTGCGCAACACACCCTAATTCCTGCGCTAACGTTCGTGATGTGGCGGTACGAGCCGTCAATGCCCGCCGCACCACAACATGCAGGTCCTCTCGTTCGGTGGTGTGCCACGGAGGCGGCAATCACTCACGTCGGTGCGTCCGTCCCTCCTGCACCCACCGAATCCACACTCGCCTCACTGTGGCTAGATGTCGTCCCACACGGGCACCGATGTCTCGGTACGATAAACCGCTGTCGCGATAAGCCACCATTCGTCCTCTGTCGAACTCCGAAACATGCTGGAATGACTGCTGTATTCTGCGACGAGGCGTCAGGAAGCTTCCCACGCACAGGTGCGGCAGCACAACAGACTTCCACTACTTCCACCCAGCCTTCTGTGCACCCTTCTTATAGTGCTTCTCGGTGGCATGCCGGGCGCACATGATTTGCATATGCCCTGCAATGCTAATCGTTTGCATGTCCTCTCGCGGGCGACGTATGCTGCGAAATTGAGGCCAATCGGATGCTTCCTTCTTGGTGTTGCATTTTGGGTGGCCAGCATTGTAGTTTAATGTGTATGTGATGATAGGGGGTTAGTAAACATTTTAAGGATTGACCATGTAGTGTTTACCACATTTTTTCTCCCTGGAGTTAGCGACTCATGTTTAGGCCGGTTCTTTCTCGTATAATGACTTCTTCTGCATCAACTAACCAACTTATGTACAGTAGGAAAGAAAAAAATATTTGTACAACCAAGCTGTGAACAAAGCACAATCCAACTGCACGCGGGCAGTGGAGGGCCGAGAGCAACGACAGAATCTGAGGATCAGGCGATGGTGAGAAACGAACAACCACAACCGAATTCGCCCCTCTCAACCATCCTTGGCCATGTTGCTTTGACCATAGGGAAAGAAAGTCGCCATCCGGACCACTGCCAGACGACTTGCGGTGCGCGGAGTAATTTCGACGAGGGCACTCCGCCCCCTACCACTGAACAGACAGCATCGCCTTCACCAGCTGCAGTGGTGTTGGGCCCGATCAAACTGGGATAGTATCCTGTGCCGTCGGGTTGTCTTCAGTAATGAGTCATTGTTGGCACTTAGCGCCGATGACCAGCGCCTACGCATCTGGAGACCAGACGGCCAGCGCACGGAAGCTGCATTTATCGCGGAAGGGCACGCGGCTCGCACGCCCAGAGTGACTGTCTTGGGAGCAAATTGCTACATTTGCCGGACACCCTTGGTAGTCCTCGTACCACCCTCATGGCTCAACGGTGCGCTTACGGCATTAGATTACCTATCCTGTTGCCAGTTTTGTCGCAACATCACGGAGCAATTTATCAACAGGATAATAACCAGCCACACATGGAACGCCTCTACAAGCCTTCCTCCGTAATGTTGACACTCTTACATGGCCAGCCCAATCTCCCGATCTTTCACCGGGAGGATATGTTTGGGACATGATGGGACGGCACTTACGCCCATACCGGAATGCGGCGAACTGGCTCGGTATTTGGAGCCCATCTGGTATGCTATACTTCAGAGCAGTATCCGTAAACATTATTCATATCTTGTTCCGCTCGTGTAGTTGCTTTGTGGGAATAAATGACCCAACTGCTTTAGAATTGCAGTTATTTTCTTTCCTATACATGTGCTGTAAAAAGACAAGCTTATCCGTGACGTTTCACTCCGGAGTAAGTTGCTCTCCCAACTAAGCGACACGAACGGAATGTTCCCCTGCAGATTTGTCATCTTGACACGTGATTCACCTCTGTAGCACGTTACATCATCTCTCTCTCTTAACTGTATTTTTTAAAGCGGAGTAGGAATTTTTCATTAATTCCAGACGATCTGTGGGACAAACATCACACATTTTTCGAAGAGCCCATTGGCCAGTAGATCCATATTTACGTCCGAGCACCAATGTGAAAAAATCAAGTTTGCCTGCGACGAGGATGGAAGCCGTGCCCTTTCACTCCGGAGTAAGTTGCTTTCCCAACTAAGCTACACGAACAGACTGTACCGCAGCAGATTTGTTGTCTTGACATGCGATTCACCTGCGTAGTACGTCACATTGCACATACCTGTTTTTATCTTGATTGGATGATTCCTTACAGGTGTTTAGTTTTCTTCGGAAAGTGAATTTTCATTTGCTTTTCAGGGTAATGCAAATTAAAGAATGCAACCTTTTTTCTAAACCGGAACAGAAATTTTTCAGCCGTTGGTTACAATATATCTCCGATTCGTGATACCTATTACATCCTATATTATGGTTAGCTTTGAGTTTGCATTTTAGAAATGATAATTAATCGAAAATATTATTTTACCGGAAGCTTAGCATGCCCATGGTTCCAGAACAGCACTCATATATTTCTCTAACAGCAAATGTGATAAGATACTTTCCAAATTTTCCTTAATACGATAGAAATGGCTTAATTAAATCTGAGGTGCAGGGTTTATACTTGAGATTTCAAGAGAAGGACATCATTATCTTGTGACTATATATATAACAGCCGCTCGCGTATGCACTTTACGGTCCTCGTCTTTATTAGAATAGAATTATAATAGGAACCTGCAATTTGAAAATGCTGCGCTGGCTATTCCCGCATTTTCGAGGAGAAGAATTGAAATTGTGGAACGACGTTCGGAAGCGTCTTTTCAGTTACTTTAAGTGAAGTTTAGTGCACATAGATGTCTCCTGTGAAATACTGCTACAATCGATCTACGAAGGCTTTGTGTAGAAGATTATTATCATTTTCTGTAAAGACATGCGTTCAAACGAATGACACAAAATTGCCACGTATAATGAATAATATTACAACCTCAATGGTGTGTTCTGATAACGAAATAATCCTACTTCGCCACAACAATTAAACTGAAGAAACATTTTTAGATAATACATTTTCCGAAAATCAAATCCAGTCAGAATGTAGTTTTACTACAAACACGTTGCCGTAAATCTCGCCGAAAATTTAATAGCAATAACACCTTTAATTATTAAAACACTAGAATTAATAACCTTTTGCAATTTAACGAAATATTCTAAGTAAATTTCGATCTCTAGTTTTAGTTAATGTTTTCCACATGCTTTATTTAAAGGTAGTTTTTAAAATGCAATATTTATTAACAAAACGGCTAACGCGAAATTAGAGTTGACAAGTTTTGTAATCTTTCCCAGTCAGCAACGAATAGATGATTTTGTTGATCTGTTTCACCGTTTCTTTATTTTAATGACAGTTTCTCCTACAGAGGATGTTCACACATGTTTAGAACGACTTTCCAGTAATATAATTAATGTTTAAGAACATTTCGCTCTTTAATGTTCTATATGACAGCCTGGAGCATCTAGATTTCCAAGATAATAGGGCATTTCTTAAAATTGGTAGTGGTATTTTATTCCACTCTTCTTCTACTGCTTTCAATAATCTAATTGTTTTAGGTCTACTTTTAAAAAGTGCTCTTTTTAGCAGTCCGAAAGCACAATAGTCAATTGGCGACACATCAGGGGACATTGCACGAATATGGACCAAAAGTACAGACTTGATACCTGTCTCCTCTTCATTTTTTCAAGAAATAGAGTAATAGATTTGGGTCTATGACTGGAAGCCTTATCCTGATGGAGTTCTACTCTTTGAAGGCTCTGTGAATAAAGTACTGGTATTTCCTCTTTAAATACAGGAGTTTACACATTATTTTGGTATAATGTAGAATTGGTTGTAACATTCTTTTCAACTTTTCTTAACTTTAATGTTCCATTGTATGGGAAACCAGCAATAATCACGAATCCTTTACTGAAACTTTCTTTGGATTCTTGGAACCAAGTTTGTTAGTGTTTTCCTGCTCTTTTGCGATAATAAATCGACCTTGTTTGTAACAATTGTTAAGGTAGATCTATGTTTCATCAACAGTCACAATAAATTTCCATCTGTCTCTCGCTAAGAGATTTTCATAAAGAAGTGTACACCGTGTTCTGCGCTCAGCCAAGGGCCTTGGCAAATAGCGGTGAACATTATGTTTTTGCTCTTTTTTCTGATTCAAATACTTGTTTATTACCTTGTTTTCATTTGATACAGAGATATTTAGGGGCATCGCGATTGTTCTTTGTTTCGCTGGATTTTCTTTTAAGACCAGAGACCTTACTTTTGAAATAGTCGCAAAAGTACGTACCTCCTTTGGATATTCGTTTGGTGTTCTTTACCAGTTAAAAGCAATGCTTGACGATTTCCTCCTTCATTCTTAATAATATTGCTTATTGTACATTTATAAATGCTAATTCTATCTATGATTTTCACAGCGTTTTTTAATTACAGAATACGAATATTTCTCTTCGTAAAGAGCAAAAACATAACCTTTTATCCACAGCTTGTTTACGTGGGCCATTTTCTTAGCAGACGATATTTAAATGCAGCAAATGTTTCTTTTGTGTTCATTTAACGCTGTTGTCAGTTTCAAGTACTGGAACTTCTTTTGTTTTCTATAATTTCTTATCAAGGACGTCGTCAAATGAGTGAACGTCCTCTGTAGTTATGAACAGCTCCCGTTGATTTTCTCTCACAAGTGGCAAATCGTGTTTGTACTTACTAAATCTGGGGATGTAAGTACACTGGTTATAACATTATATGGAAATCTTTTGGTTAGCCTTCGCTCCAGCGAACCAATAATCATGAAGCTGATTATTGCCTCTGATGCAGGTACCTAAACATGACCAAAACACGTGCCATCTGGTCAAAATTATCCAGACACTTCCTATCCTCCAAATCCCTGCAATAGGAACCCAGCAAAAATAGTGTTGCTGGGCCAGTACTCAAGCTAGCACTAGCAGCCAACAGTGGACCATCACTATGTTATCGCCGCCAAACCGTCAATAAAATGTACCGGCGACCACCACATTGGCCAGCAGTTCACGCCAGAAGATAGCCAACAGTTGGCACCCCATCAGTTGCCATATGCCAGAACAGGACCATCAGTTATCTATCACAGGCAGTGGCTACCGCAAGTTTGCCCTTTAGCGGCCCTGCAAACACGTGACATAAATGATGGCTAGCCGAATGCGGTCCGCTAGTTTCCCGGCTGGACGCAACTGATGGTTTGCCGAATTTTGTCCGCCAATTTCCCAGTAGTACCCATTAAAAAAAAGACAACAGCAGTTCCCCAAAGTCACAACTACTATTTTTCCCCTTTACGAAACTTCTGCCTGAAGGAACCGCGCAGGGGAAATTTTCTCAACAGGTCCTGAGAAACGCCCGTTCGAATCTGGCTGGAAACGAACCAACGATAGTCTGTGTGCAAAGCCAGCGCTCTGCCGACTTTGCACGAGTCTTCGCTGGAAGCTGGGCCCCTTCCCAGCGCGATGTGCAACGAAGGGTTATCTTTTTAATTTTACCATATTGCCAGTTATTTTTCATCAATGTCAGTTTCATATATTTCATAAATTTATTTTTTCAACGTAACGATTGTTTTTATTTACCTTAAGGGCACTTCACTCATTTTCAACGAGTGTACCAACTTAAAGGAGCTTTCCAAAGTTTTGTGCTGTCCTTGTGGTCTTGAAAGGCGATTGTTTAATTAATATATTTACCCGTTCATGTCACACTCTGTCACATTTTTAACGTTGTATCTTTCCTTTCAGCGGATCGAAGCTACATTTGTTTTAAAGACGAAAGGTATTTCATTTTACTTCTCGTTATTTTTAGCAGCGAATTCCTTCAGTCTTGTGTATTCAACCCATGAATGAGTACATTATATCCACATAGCGTTGCTTTTTTTCTCAAATAATTGATAAATTTTGTACTCGGATAATTCTTATTTTTTTTCCAACCTAACAATTTTTTATTGTTTTTCCATGATTTTTCTTTGAAGCGGTTTAATATATGTTAAAATGAAAGATTGCGCAGAAATTATTTCTTATTATTCATGGGAATGGAGTGGGTGTATATCATCGCTGTCTGTATTCTCGATTCTTTGTGTGTTAGTGCAGCAATTTTGCAACGAAATGAATTTCTACAAATACATGAGAGTAATGACCATTTCTCACAGTTAATTAATAATTATTTATATGTTTTTCTTACAACGGTAATCGTCGTCGAGGTGGCATTTCATTGGGAAATTAATTCGCCTCTGTACATATGGCTTTTATTTCTTAACATCCAATAAAATAACACGATGGCGATAGCTTCGTCTTCAACTAACTGCTACCATGTGAGACACTCACGTGTGGCTTCTACGCATGCGCATTCCCGTTTTTTCACCTCGTGCTAGGTTGCTTCGGTTGACAGCTATGGGCCACTAGTGGCACTTGCTTGGAGGCCCGCAACTCACGGCGATGCTTCAGGGGCATCAATGGCTGCCAACTGATGTCACTGCAACTAACAGACGGCTACTGTGCCGTGAACGGCAGATTTTAGCCAGCAGTGATCCATCACTGCTATCTGGTGGCCAGCAATTTCATAACACTTGTGCTTTTGTTGGGAAATGAGTATTGTTGAGCAACAGTTTGCTGCTATTACTGCCTTCACTCTGCTAGCGAGACTTTCCACTAGATTTTTATTTGTTGCTGTTGGACGTTTCTTCCATTCTGCCTCAAGAGAATTGTTCAGGTCGGTCAGGAATGTCGCGCGCTTCTGTCTGGCTCCTAGCGGCGTTTCAATTCCTCCTGAAGTTCTCCGTAGGATTGACATCGGAGCTCTGACAAAATCCTTTGTAAGTAGAAAGCTATGGCTCACGTGACCTGGGCGGAGGCCAAAATTTGCGACCAAACACTCTCCACAGACCAAACCAATCCTGAAAGGGGTGGTCATTGCTGAGTGTCAATGGAATGTTCGCTATTTTCGAGTACAGGTGTTGTTGTTTTTTTATTAGGGGTTTAACGACCACCGTGAGCAACTCAATGGGCTATAAGCAGTCGCCCATCCCTACTTTAGGGACACTGGTTCCAGGGAAGGGAGAGAGCCAGTGCCGTAAGACAAACACAATTTCCATGCCTCACCGGGATTCGAACCCAGACCCTTCACGGAAGAAGGATCATGAGCCATCGCTTAGACAACTGTTTCACCGTGGCAGCACACGTTTGTGTTGCCGCATGAATGTACATGACAAGCATTTTTCGCGGGAAAATGGATACCAGCAATAAGTGGAAGTCCGTTTTATTATTCCAGGCGTGACATCATTAGATATACAAAGGGCATCCTGAAAGTAATGCCTTGTCCCTCGTAAGATTTTTATTTGTAGCAGCAAAAATGTGAAATTTGGTGGCAAAATACCTGGACATATTGGTAATAATGCTAGCCTATTTAAAGTATTGTCCATCATTATGTATACACTTCCGCCGTCTTTGAAACCATAGGTAAAATCAATTTTGGAAAAATCTATGAGGCTGTTGATTTACCCATGAATTCACAGCCAGTTTAACGTCTGCTACATAGTCGAAACGTTCCCCACGAAGGGTGTTTTTCAAATTAACAAACAGTAAAAATGCTGAGGGAGCCAAATCAGGACTGTAGGGGGGGGCATCACCGTCCACCCCATTTTGGTAATAGCCGGTGAAGTCTTCATTGAGGTGTGGGAACGTGCGTTATCATGGTGTAAAACAACACTATGAAGTGAAATGTCACGTCTGTTCCTTCTGATAATTTTCTGTTGCTTCTTCAATGTCTGCCCAGCGCTGTTTATTGTTGCATCCCGTTCAAGGAAATCAATCAAAATGACGCCACATTTGTCTCTGAAAATTGTCACCATCACTTTCCCTGCGGAACGAGTTATCTTTACCTTTTTCTGTCAAGCTGAGGATGTGCGGTGAAATTCCATTGACGCACGTTTTGTTTCTGAGTCATGAAAGAACACTTACGTTTCATCCTCCGTCACAACATTAGAGAAAAACACCTCACCCTCCCTCTCATAACTGTCGAATAGGTTCCGGCACATGTCCACCCTTTGCTGACATTGTTCACGGGTTAGGTTTCTTGGGATCCACTTTGAACAAATATTTCTGTAGCACAGACCCCTAATTAATTATTTCATAGCAATGAATTGCATCCCACAACTCCTGGAAGGTGACACGACGATCAGCTGTGATGAGGTGTTTCACTCGTTGCCTGTTGGCATCTGTTGCTGCAGTTGCGGGTCTTTACCGTTGTTTTTCAGATACTGAACTTTCTCCCTCTCGAAACATCTTTATCCATCTTTGGACATCACTGATATCGATTTTGGCAGCTCCAGGAGTCTTCTGTGGATTTCTGGAGCATCACATCCCTCTTTTTCCAGGAATTTAATTACGCCTCGCTGCTCTTCTCTGTCATTCATGATCTTTATTTCTGATTCTGAAAACAATTTGTTTCCACATTAGTAACATATCATAGTACATGTCAGTGCAGTTTCATTAAAATCAGTTCAATTTCAAAAGCTATTAAGGAGGAGGTATTACCTTAAGGATGCCTCTTGTACTTCTATGATTAATGAAAACCACCGTGTGAATGTGCAACTACGTGAATCAATGTACTAAAAAATCGCCATGTCTTGTGGAAATGTTCTTCTTAAAAACTTTTCGTGAAAACATGAGAATATAGAAACCAATCCTTGTGTGGTCCTTCGCTTCAGATACATGATCAATGGCCTTCTACTTATACTTCAGGGGTAGCATTCATTCCTTACTCGATTAGTTTCTACATCCTCTAGATTTTTAAGTAGATTATTTCTCGGAGTTCCGTATTCACAATGGCTATTTTCACTAGAGATAGAAGTGCACCTGGTGACGTCATGTGACGTCAGACGTGAAACCAAAGAGCTGCATATACGTAACAAAACTGAATTTTCTCTAACTGATGGTATCCGTATTCTCGCTCTAAATACTTTTCATGTGCACTCTTATCAAACGCGTACTTGAAAACAACTAAGATTCTTAAAACACTGTGCTGTGACCTCGCTCTTGAGGGTTGGTTTGGACAGTGGAGACAATAGAGCAAATTTGGGCCTCTGCTTTCGACTCCTGCGCCCAGACCTTCCCACTCATTTATATTGATTTGGCCCTGTTAAGGTTAGGCAACTTGAACAGAGCCAAAGCCCTGAAGAGCTCTGTTCAGATTTTTCCACACCCTTCTCCTCAAACCATTTCTGCACTGTCCTCGACTGCGGAAGGAGGCGTTGTTCCGTTTGTAAAGGAAAAAGTCTACGATGAACATTTTCCATAATGTTGGGAGCATATATACCAAACCAAACTCTTACTCGAAAGCAACTAAGGTTCTCACAACACTTTGCTGTGACCTCGCTCTTGAGGATTGGTTTGGTCAGTGGAGAATGGAGCAAATGTGGGCTCCTGTTTTCGACTCTTGCGCCCAGGCCTTCTCATTCTTATAGAACTTCAGGTTAGTCAACCTGAACAGAGCCAAAGCCCTAAAGATCTCTGTTCAAATATTTCCACACCCATCTCGTCAAACCATTTCGGCACGCTCCACGACTGCGGAAGGGGGAATTGTGCTGTTTGTAAAGGAAAACGCTTACGCTGAACATTTGCCATAATGTTGGGAGTACAGAATGTTACCACAGGGAGCGGCATTAAGATTTTAGAGCAGTGGAACTAGGAGTTTATCCCACACCATGAAAAACATCCCCAGAGCATGATGTCGTCTCCACAAATCTTCGCAGTTGGCACAACACAGTCGGGAAGGTAACGTTCACGTGCCATCCTCCACATCCAGATTTGTACGTCGTGCTGCCAGAAAGTGAAGCGTGATTCAACAAAGTTCACTCCCGCTCAGTTTACACCACTCAAACCGACGCCTGGTGTTGATCTTGCTGATATTATGCTTGTGCTCGGCCATAGAAAGCCACTTCCTTTAGCTCTGGATGAGCCGTTATGGTGCTGGCGTTGCTTTCAGAAGCATTCGGTGGAGAGTGTTACAGCCGAGGACAGTCTATTTTGTTGCATCATCCCGTGTGATGATAATTTGATTGCTACCAATGGGTGACTAGGCATCAATTTTGATTTAGTGCACTGATCATTACGGTGTTTCGTAACAGATCACTGTTTAATGATAAGTATACCGATGATATTATTCCGATCTAATGTTTACTCATGAGCATATCCAACGCATTCGAAATTTCATTGTGGAGGACGATGAGCTGCGATTATCTAGATATGATTCAATAAAATGACGCGTGCAAAGTAAGGACATTGAACTCGCAGACGAATATGTATGATTTCCTGATCTAAATTCTATTACACCTGTTTCACCTCGAAAAATAACACAAGTATAAACAATCTATCTAAAATGTACCGTGGCCCTAGGGTTCCTTAATGTAAACGTCACTAAGAGATTAGAGCAATTTTTTGTTGTCACAGTTCTGCATTGTGAATCCCCAGCATTGTGCGGAGCTCCAAGAAGCAACCTGCCAAATTGGTTTGTCAGTTAGCGTGTGTGAGTCTGGAGGAATTCGAGGCCGCTGTGGTGTAGCGGAAGCATATCCGGCTCGTAATTATAAGACCCTAGGTTCGACTCCTGCTGGCGGCCCATGAGAATTTTTCCATGACTCACTTATAAACGTGGAAAGAACGAAGATCTTTGTTTGATGACATATTATAGACACTGAGCCATCTTCACAATACTTGAATGATTCTAGCACAGGTCATAATGCACTGTTTTTTTTTTTCGATTGGGGGTTTAACGATCACCGTGCGCAACTCAGTGAGCTATAAGCAGTCGCCTGTCCTTAATATAGGGCCACAGGTTCTGATGCCGTAAGACAACCACAACATCCATGCCTCACCAGGATTCGAACCCGGACCCATCTCGGATGAATGGTCAAAAGCCATCGCTTAGACCACTGCGCCACCTAGGCGATCATACTGCACTGTCTTTAGATTTGACGGAAGACTTTAATCGCACAAATACGAGAATTGTTAAAGGCATTACCTCCATATCTCTGTCGCCGCCCCGGTGGCGCAGTGGTCTAAGGCGCTGGCATCTGATCATTCGTCGTAAGGGGTCCGGGTTCGAATCCCGGTCAGGCATGGATGTTGTGTTTGTCTTACGGCACTGGCTCTCTCCCTTCCCTGGAACCAGTGACCCTAAATTAGGGACGGGCGACTGCTTATAGCCCATTGAGTTGCTCACGGTGGTCGTTAAACCTCCAATCAAAAAAAAATATCTCTGTCCTAAGTTATTGCTGTCATTTTAATGGATTTTCAATAGCTCTTTGGAGTTACCTTTGCAATTTAATATGAATATTGCAACTACACTGGTGCCTAAATTTAATGTGACAAACACAAAATCCTGAATAACGAAAAGCCACACGACACAGTTTAATGGCAAATAGTACGGGTAAACGCATATCGATAACGCAGTAATGCACAACAGAAAAGGAATATGAGGACGAAGCATGCGCATACCAGCATGGCAGTCTGATATCGATGCAGCAATTGGCGCAATTTCGAAGGCTTATAGGGAGTACCCTAGGTAACACAGCCTTGCAATTTAACGTAGGCCCAAAACTAAGCCAGCGTCTTCTATTCCTAAAAGACGGTGGCTCAGCGTTGGGCCTAGGTTAATTTGCAAGGCTGTGCTACCTGGGGTGTGATTATCCCGAACAGCCATACAACTCGCACAACGAGCCTCCATGCTGTTTACAAGGTTGTGAATGAGGGTTTGGGGAAATAAGTGCCACTATTCCAACAAGGAGTATTGGACTTCCGGGAGGTTTCTGGGAAAGGGCTGTCGGATTGCAATTGTTCTTTCCAGGGAATCCTAGACATCCTCTATCTGGCTCAGATCCGGATATCCCGCTGACCACTCCATTCTATGGATATCTTCACTCTTCAGGTATTCGACGATTAGCTGTTCCCTATTGGAACTGGCGCTATCGTCATTACAAAGGAACTGAGGATCAAGAGGTCCCGTAAAGAATCATACATAGGGTTCTAGGATGCCATCCTTGTAGAGTGCAGTAGTCAGAGAACCACGTGAAAACACGTGCAGAACCGTGCGTCCATCCAACGTGATGCCAGCCCACACCAGGCGTCCTCCACCACCGTAGTGTTCAATTACCCTAATGTGGGAGGGACTATTTCGGCTTCTTGCCTCTCTCCAAAGGTACTCGCGTTAAAAATCATTATTTAGGCTGTACCACGACTTGTCGCAGAAGGGAACGGAAGAAAACACAGAGCCATTGATCACAGGGATGATGTTGTCGGGTCCAATTCAGAGGGATCATTCTGTGTGATGCGGCAAGTAGGATACAGACATTGGCTTTCTTGCATAGACCTTTCTCGTGTAGTCGGTTTGAAAATCTTTTGTCTCGATATTCAGGTTCCCGTAGCAGAGGAGAGCTTCTGCGAAAGTTGCCTGCATGTCGACTCTCTCTGGCGGAGAGGTGTTAGAGACAAACATCGGTCACTTGACCTGTTATGGCTCGCGGGCATCCTTGTTGTGGCTTTCTGGTTATTGTTCCGGTTTAGTGGAACTGTCTGCAGAGATTGGAGACCATTTGCGAAAACACATTCTTGCTACCCAGCTTGTGATTGTCCTACTGCAAATCTACCGATTGCTCTCCCCTGTAAAGTCTTTGAAGCGATGGTGCGTAGCCATTCTACCACTAACAGTTCACTCACGCTTCAATTGCCGCGCCCCACTCAGAAGAATGATTGTCAAAATTGCATGCCTGCCAGCTCGATGACGTAGTGTCGTCATTTGCACATTTCCGTAGGAATGAACGGTTTTTCAAATTCATTCTGAAGAGATCCCGTTTGTTATTACTGATGAGGAGTGCCTCAAATCTCTCAAAGCCCTTAATGTTCCGTGCATTTGGGCCTTCAGGATGCGTCACCGAAAAAGCCTGAGCCTGACGGGGTTTGTTTTTTTATGTTATGTTGCACAACGCCCATGACTTTTTCAAGACATGGTTGTGCAGAAATTTGTAGAAGCTATCTAGGAACGTAATTTCTCTAGAGTGCCCAGAAAGCGCCAGCATCCAAGTTTAGCCAAATAATCCCAAGATTCCTAGAAGAGATCCAACTCAAATAAGAAGAGCAATAGCTCCCTCACCATCTTCATTCGAAGCGGATGAATTAGTTGCTGCTGTGCTGCCCCGGTGGCGCAGTGGTCTAAGACGCTGGCCTCTGATCATTCGTCCGTAAGGGGTCCGGGTTCGAATCCCGGTGAGGCATGGATGTTGTGTTTGTCTTACGGCACTGGCTCTCTCCCTTCCCTGGAACCAGTGACCCTAAATTAGGGACGGGAGACTGCTTATAGCCCATTGAGTTGCTCACGGTGGTCGTTAAATCTCCAATCGAAAAAAAAATTAGTTGCTGCATTTCAAAAGCTGAAAAAGCTTTTTCACCGAAGTAAGCGCAGGTGTTAGCCTCCTTACTTGTATTGGGTTGATGCATGAACTTATGTTCATGCCACTTTTTTTCACCGCACTACAGGAATGTATTACACCAGAAGGAAAAACGGAATCAATCAACTATGTATTTCCCCCATGGTTTACGATGATGTCCCAACGTCTGGTTAGGTCTGCAATGCCATTCTTAAAAAAAAACGTGCTGGATTTGCTGCGAAGAAACCATCAAGGAAATACTGGAGATCAATATCATTGTTGAACGTTCTGCCACCGGATGCATTCGACAGAGATCGGAACAGGTGATAGTCTGAAGGGGCGACATCTGGGGAATAGGCCGGATATAGAAGGATCTCCCATTTCATGTCCTGAATGGCTATTTTGGTCATATTTGCACTGTTAGGACGTGCGTTATCCTGTTGGAGAAGGACATCATGGCGCCGATGTGGCCTTTCCGGCTGAATTGCTCCCTCCACACGGAAGTAGTTGCTCACAATAGGGTGCAGCGTTCATGATCCGATTTCTCGTCAGCATTTCCCAGTGAGTTATGCCTTCCATGTCCCACCAGACACACAACATGATATTCGCAGAATGAAAGTCATGTTGTGGACGTGATGTGGGCGTATTGTTTGGGGTTAACCATTCCCTCCGATGCCTGAAATCCACATACAGGCACCACTTTTCATCTCCAGTAGCAATACGTGACAGAAAGGGAACGTTCGCGATAATGGGCGAGCAAGGAACCACATATGGCAACATGCTGATTCTTGTTGTCCTCGGTGAGAGTGTGAGGCACCCAAGACCCCAATTTCTGGACGTTTCCCATACGTTCCAGGTGTTGCACCACTGTGGCCTGACCACAGTCCATCTCAGTGGCCAATTCGCGCGTGATTTGACGCGGATCCAAGTGGATTAGATGGTTCAAATGATCCTCATCAAAGTGAGATGTACGACCTGAACATGGAGAATTGTTGAGATCAAAATTGCTACCTCGGAACCGCTCAAATCATTTTCGGGCTGTCCTCGGAGCACTAGCATCCTCCCCATACACAGTAAAAATTTGTCGATTAGCCTCAGCGGCTGTGGATCCCTTGTTAAACTCGCACGTGGAGCAGATGTCGGAAATGTTCATTCCTCTGTACTTGACACTCCATACTTCCGGACCTGAAAACCAAAAAACCATTAGCCAAATCACACAACTAAATATGATTTAGATACAGGATATTGCTGGCTACATTTTGATATACAACTGGCCATCTGCACCGTCACTACTGATGTGGGAAACACTCGTGAAATAAAACGGCATGAATGTATGCATCAACCCAGTATTTCCCACAGCACGTAAGGTTACGCAATGCTGTCCAAAATGTGTAGACAGTGGCCACATTCCTTGGTGCTTAAAGGGGGAATAGAGACGCCGTGACACATTTTAGCATTTTATTTTATTTTCCCTGAAAAATTAGCTAGGTAAACATTGGTAGCACTGTAGGTTTCTAGTAATTTTGTTTTCGTGCTTTAAGCTATCCCATTTTATTAGTTGAGGCTTTTGAGCTCATAATCTGATTTCTCTGATGGGGTGCATGTATGCGGAACTCAACACGGTCATGCAATTTTTCTCTTGTTCGATAGCGGAATAGTTACAAGCAATAAAATCTCAGATAGATGTATAAACAATGTTGTTTTCTAAGGGAATTATTCAGCTAATACAAATGCATAAATCAGAAATCACCTGGCTACAGAGGTAATAATCCTTTAATCTTGATACACATATGATAACAAGTAGTAGTAAGGAAGCACATAATATAACAGAAGTAATGCTAATGATGACATATAGGTGAATATGTAAATCCTGGCATTAATTTGCCGAGTTGAAGAATGGCAACAATTTACTTGTACATTCATCGTCAAAAAAATAGTTGCACACAGAAGGAAGCCCCCGACAGGAATGAAACTTGGTGGGTACGTTTGACATCGTGAGACATGCAAATGATTCAAGTATCACGATCGGCCGCGCATGTGACGCAAGCAAAGAGCGGTCGTAACGCTGTGCCTGACCGGTTATATAGGTCGTCCCTTTGCTCATGATTGCCATTCTGACTCTTGCTGTTGTGTTGGTTGCATCCTTTGCAAGCGAAGTGTACCTCAGAGGAAAATTCGGAAGCAATTCGAGCAGTTGGAGGTGTATGAGAGGCGCTTCACCGTTGGGCTCCGGAAAGAGGGAGGGTCTTATCGCCGTACTGTGTGCCATACCTGTCGTGCGGATATCACCATAGCACGCTGTTGAATGCAGTGGGTAGAACGAGACACACAGCAGCGATAGGAAGGGTCTGGGAGAGCTAGACAAACCACGGAGTGAGAGGACCGATGGGTAGTGACATGCGCAGAGTTATCGAACAGCCATGATTTTGGATATTCGGCGAGCAGTGGTGTATTCCGTGCATCGTCCGATTAGTGCCAGAACTATTGGCAGACGGCTGCACGACGTAGGACTACGCGCACGCAGACCGTTAGGACGACTGCCCTTAATGCCATTGCATCGTCGCCAAAGGCTGCAATGGTGTCGTGCCAGACTGTCAAGGAGCCACTCAGAATAGCAGCGGGTGATATTCAGTGACAAATCCCGCTTTTGTCTTGGACAAGACGACGAACGAATCCATGTGTGGAGGCACCGTGATCAGCGCCAAGATGAATTGTTTGTTGTCGAGCGCCACACGTCTAGAAAGCCTGGTGTGCTGGTATGTGGTGCAATTGCCCACGATGCCAGATCCCCTTTGGTGTTCATTACAGGAACTTTGACAGCCCAACGTTACGTTAATGAGGTTCTGCAACCAGTGGCTTTACTTTTTCGAAACTCTCACTCCGGTGCGATTTTCCAACAGAACCACGCTCGTCCGCATACTGCTGTAGCCTCGAGAGCTTGAATTCAAGGCACTGACGCTCTGCCATGGCCAGACGCATCGCTATACCTCTCACCGACTGAAAATGATGTGGGATGCTATTGGACGTGCTATTCACACCCAACCCCTACCGCAAAATCTGCAGGAACTCCGTGAGAAGATTCAAACTGCATGGAATGGCTTATCGCAGAACACCATTAGGAATCTGTACAACTCCATGCGAGACATCCGGCATGCTGTGTGAGGAAATATGGTTGCCTTACGCCATACTGAGAAACACTACTTATTGGCGTGTAGTTCAATAAACATTGCCCATATCAGTCTCAATGTTTAATCATTAATTGTTCCTGGTAACCGTTACCTCTCTCGCAAATAGCATTGCAATCCGACACGTCTTTCTGGGTGTAACTATTTTTTAGACAATGAGTGTATAAAACAGTTATAAAGGGGCAACAGCTTCATTCGGCTTGGTGCGATATTTTAGTCCTCTTCACATCTCTGCTGCATTTACACACCTTTCTTTTGAAGAAGTGCTAAGCTGAGAAAAAGTCTGAGTCATCTTAGTCTGTCTTCAATATAAATGGAATCGAATGGTAAAATAAATTTTTTCAATTTGATATTTGGAAGCAAATATGTCCTGTAAAATGTGCTTTGACTTCGATAACATCTGCATTTACGCCTTGTAGCGGCAACATTGTGCATCGTAAGAGAAGCGAAATAAAGAATCATCATTCGCACATTTCAGACTCTCCATTGCAAAAAAACTTTTTTCAAATCGGACTAATAGTCGCAAAGATAAGGTGTCCAGAGATGGACGGACGGACAAACCAGTAGCATAAGCACGATTTTTTTTTACAAACAATGTACTAGAAATATAGAAAATGAAATAAGGTTAATGAACACCGGTTTGCCTTCTAAGAAAGAACGTAGGTAGATCTCCTTGACGTCGACGTATTGTATAAACATTTCTGCGATAACTGAGAGTTGCACTGCACTAACGTAAGCATATACAATTTCCTTTGTCTGAATTTCTGAACGTTGACCGTTTGTCCCATTTTATTAGAGCCCCCTTATTCTTTCCTATTTTAATTGTTGAATCTCTGCCTCAAACAATATACATTTTTTTATTTTTGAAAGGTTCATTATTGTAATGTTCATGGTTCATTCTTGTAATGTTCATTATTTCACATTTGAAACACATCTGTTTGACTTTGACGAAACATCGTTTCGTGTATTTGTGTGACACTCCATATCAAGGTAAGATTCTTACAACAATATAATATAGCCAATCAACACAGCGCACGGGTGAACCAGTTTGTTTTCATAGCAACAAAAGCTGATTTTCCACAGCTTCTGGAGTGACGTCATCACATCCAAATCATTCTGAAATGACGCCAGAGATGTGTTACGGCACACGATTAAAGTCGTTTTAGCAACTCTTTAGAAAGAGGAAAACGTTACGTCAGGAATTTTGGTTCTACTTTGTCGTTCATAAACGACATACAGAATTTTTCGTTTAGAATCCAATTGTATGAAATTTAATTTTAACGTTCGTTTTGCCAATTTAAATTGATTATTTTAGATTGTTAAACCCGTTTCTTTTCTCATTTAAGTCTAAACATTTAGAGTTCCAATACAGCAGGTAACAACAATGAATGAAATACGAGATTACACCATTGTACAATACAAATTTTGTAGTTGTAACTTATCATCGATGTCATATTTACACCAATAAACGGATTCATAACTTCAAAATTTGTATTGTACAATGGTTGTAATCCCGTATTTTTTTCACTGATATTCGACTCCTCCGGGAAGTCACGGGAATGAATTCCAATCCTCCAGATTCGCTATATATGAATGCCGGTTGCTTCGACTAGCGAATCCTGTGATGGTTATATTGAAATTAATTGAAAACGTGCGAATCGGTCGTTCTGGGTGGTGTGGTGATAGCATACTCGGGCTCAAACCGGGTGACGCGGGTTCGATCCCCTTTTCCGGAAGACGAAAGTTTCAAGTTTTCGGATATTATCCGACTTACCATCCATGTCATATTTACACCAATAAACGGATTCACAACTTCAAAATGTGTTCAGTGGGTAACTGTTTGTTATTATTATTTTATGCGTTTCTGAATAAATTCGATTTGGGAATTTTCGTTTTCCTTAAACCACGAAATTCTCAGAACTAAATTTTTTCGCACAATGTAACCTGGTATTTTTTTTTATTTATATCTGTAGAAGAAATGATTTGTGCTTCTGTGCATGAACTACCGTAACATTTTAACATTTGCAGCGGGGCGATTCTAAGTTCACAAACAAGAAGAAAATACGTGGTTATTAAAATTTTGCTCTACATATCTTATTTTCCCCGTCATTGTTGACGGGCGGGCTATCCTTAATATTTGCATATTTAAGTTCAACTTGTATGCATGAAAACATTTACAATGACAAGTACACCACTTTCTCGCGTCGTCACTAAATATAATTTTCATATTAAATGCGGGCGACATTCCTCTCAGAATTTTTCGTCGCATCTATTCATAAACAGGTAAATAATATACGTTAAAGCCATTTTAGCTCCCCATTTTACTAACATGCAGGATCCCATTTGGACAACAAACCTACTTTGAATGCCCTTAATACATTAGATGACAAAATTTTAATCTAAGTTCTCCCACTGTATAATTTACTCCTCGAGGAGTTGACTATGTCTAGTAAGCCCCATGATAGTTCCTCAGCAGATTCAAAAGGAAAGCACTTTCTCGGCTGGGTTCATTTCAAAGCATTCCCATCGCAGCCACTTTCTTAATTGCGGTTAACCTTTTAGATTACTGTGCAACTCTCCAAGGTTATAATTACATTAAGTACACAGTAATTTGCCATCAACGGTGAAGTAACAGAGGAATGCATAAGCAAACAAATCTTTATTAAAGATCGTAAGAAAACAAATAATCACCCAGAGACAGAACAATAATATTTCATTTACTCTCCTCGCAAATCTTTTTAGTTATGTGCGATTTGTGACTTTAAATATACTTCATTAAATGCTTTTTAACATACGCAAAGACTGGCGTAAAAATCGGGATTTTTTTTTCTCCGAGCTCAGTGTAATGGAATGCCTTTATTAAACATTTTAGGAGCTCGGAAGCGAAATGAACTTCCTTTCTGCCATTTTGTCATTACTAAAATTCAGGAGCCGGATGTTTTCGTAATAATTAAAAGCGAAAGGTTTTTTTTTTTTTGCGCTAATACATATTGTTGAAAATACAGCCCAGATTTCTGGAAAACATAATATAATTATTATAAAACGTACTGCCATGTGTTTCGTAATTTGATAAGGGCATAATTGGCCCGTAGCTTCTATTCTGTAAAGGTCTGGTTTTGTAAGTGGCAGATAGGGCTATGAAATGACAAAACTGTAATTCTAGCTAATGAAACGCGTGATGGAGCTCGAACGTGAAAGGCAGGGAGGGCATTGACCTCGAACTGTTTGTAACCGGAAATGCAAAGTACACTTCACTCTCTGCGTTAGTTCAGTAATATTTGCGAATGAAAATACATCGATGAGGCAATCCATTATGACCACCCCCAGCCTAGAGAAATGAGCTCGTCTGGAGACCGAACTATGACGCACGTGAAATTCACAGAGCAGTATGTATGCAACCCAAGAAACGGCTTTCGGTTAGTAGAGTGTTAGGAGTCAGACTGGGAAAAGTTGCCGATCTTTCGGAGTTTAACAAAAGACAAATTGTGACGCCACGGGGCCTCGGAACTACGATCTCGAAAACGGCGCGACTTGCGGGTTGTTCACGTGCCGCTGTAGTGAATACGTATCAAAAGTGGTGCACAGATGGACCAACGCCGAACAGTCGTCCAGCCATGTGTCGTCCGCAGCTCACTGATGCCAGAGGGGAGCGGAGACTGTCGCGGATTGTTCACAACGACCGCAGGACCAAAGTGCGAAAAATCACCCTCAAGCTACAACAGTGTTGATCAGGATATTGTGGCCGCCCCGGTGGCGCAGTGGTCTAAGCGATGGCTTCTGATCATTCGTACGGACGGGGTCCGGGTTCGAATCCCGGTGAGGCATGGATGTTGTGTTTGTCTTACGGCACTGGCTCTCTCCCTTCCCTGGAACCAGTGACCCTAAATTAGGGACGGGCGACTGCTTATAGCCCATGGAGTTGCTCACGGTGGTCGTTGAACCTAAAAACAAACAAACAAACAAACAAAACAAACAGGATATTGTGTCCCAGCACACAGTTTATAGCAGCCTTCCGCGCATGTTCCTGCGTAGCTGAAGAACCTGCCGGGTCTCCGTACTCACTGAACGCTATCGCCAACAACGCATGAAATGGGACCAAGATCATCGAGATTAGATCGTGGCTAATTGGAAGAAAGTGACGTTGTGTAACCAATCAAGACTCCTGGTGAATCACGTAGACGGACGAGCGCAGATACGGCGTTACCAACGGAGGCTATGGCACCTGGATGCACTGTTGGGCGGGAAAAGGCCGGCGGCTGCGGTGTTATGCTGTGGGCGATGTTTTCTTGGGACATTTTAGGCCCCATTATCCCAATAGCAAAATCCCTGACAGCTGTAAGGTATCTGAACATCGTTGCGGAACAAGTTCCCCCATTCATGCCAACTGTGTTCTCTGCTGGTTATGGTCATTACCAACAGGATAATGTGCCGTGCTGCACTGCCAGAATCATCAAGAAGTGGTTCGAAGGAGGTGCTGGTGACTTTCTGTTGATGCCCTGTCCTCCAAATTCACCTGATATGAGCCCAATCTAGCATTTGTGTTTCGACTTGGAAAAGCGGGTTCGCGCTAAATCACCACCACCCCGCAATGAACTAGAACTGGAGGACCTGCTTCTACCAGATATTCCAGGATACCTATCGCCACCTCATCTAATTGATGCCTTGTAGAGTGGCCGCTGTTTTGCAGGCTAAAGGGGGTCCTACAGCTTATTAGGTATATGGTCATAATGTAATCTCTCATCGGTGTAGCCACACAAGGTGCGATCAAGAAGTATCTAGTCTGTATTTATTAAAAAAGAAATACAAGGCTGACAGACTTGAAACTTAATAGCCTTTGAAGTAGTCTCTTTGCAAAGCCAGACACTTAGGGCAGCGCTGTTTCCACGGCTCGAAGCATTTTTTGAAGTCATCTTCTGCTTCGTCGCAACAGAGAACATCTGCTTCGACTCTGTTGTACCTCCTCAAAATCTTGAAACTTTATTTCTTTACAAGTGGTATTTGATTTTTGGAAAAAGAAAAACGTCGTAGGGAGCGAGATCTGGCAAATTGAGTGGCCGTCAGACCTGTGCAATGCAGTACTTAGTAAAAAACTGCTTCACAAGACATGGTGTCATGGTGAAGTGGCCACTCACCACTCTGATGCAATTTTGGACTTTGGCGACGAACGGCGTCTCTCAAACGCCGCAAAAACTGACAGTAGTACTCCTTGTCGATTTTTTGGCCTGGTAGAGCGTATTCGTGAAGCACAATTATTTCTTCATTCAAAGAACAGTCAGCATCGTGATGACATTCCTGCCGCTCTGTCGTGCTTTTCGGGGTCTGGGAGAGTTTGGAGTCTTCTTCCACACTGAAGGCTGGGCATTAGTTTCAGAACCATGCCGATAAACCTACGACTTATAACCAGTTATGATAGTTTTTTAAATGCTTTTGTGGTTTTCGACACACTAAAGCAGGTCACAAGCAGATATAACACAGGCCACAAGCAGATATAACACAGGCCACAAGCAGATATAACACAGGCCACAAGCAGATATAACACAGGCCTGTTTCTGCTGAGCTGAGAGAAATCTCGGCACAAATTAGGCTAAGACATGTCACATACCCAAATCCTTCTCAAGAATCGACTGCACTGCTCTGAAACTAATGTTGGAGTTTTCAGATAACTCACGAATTGTGATTCCGGGATTTTTCCGCACAGCTGTGCGTACAAATTCGACAATGTTTTCCCTTTTGCTGGTTGGGGGTCTCCCAGACCGTTCATCACTCTCAACCCTTTAACGACTGTCTCTAAAATGACAGTTATACCACTCATAAACGTGTGCATGTGTAATACAATCCTCCGTATAGACTTTCTGTAAGTTTAAGTTTCACAAATGTTTTGACAAAACCTGAGGCAAATTCGTTGAATCAAATGCTTTTCGGACATGACAAATGCGACGAACTGCTTCACACACGTAAGAACAAAACACTTCTATAAAAAAATAGAAGAGTAGGGGAGACGTGAACCACGGCACATGCGTAGTAGGTTCAAAAGTCAACCTGTGCCAAACCACCTCCTGCTGTTTCTCGTGATTCCAAACGTGGCGTAAGAAGTTCTCGACGACGAGGAAATCATGAAACTGTTTAAAGCCTTTCCAGCAGCATTTCGCTGGATCTCTTGGAAAGGCTGGAAAAATAGAAACAATAGGAGCGAGGACAGGTTTTCCTGATGGGAAAGATTCTAAAGAAAAAATGAGAAAGAAGTTATAGTTTTAGGAGTGTACGGTTCGCCGTTATGAAGGTGAAGTTGCAAACGTCCCTTACATACTTTCATATATGCAACTCAAACCACTCCAGAACTAGCAAGTAGAGGAAAGACGGCAAAGAGCAAAGGATTAAGGAACCTAAGAAGCAATAAAAGAAAACACCGCAAAGAAGCTACGCGAAAACACAGTTTTTCACACAAATGCCCTTAAAAGAGCCGTTGCCTTTTTTCACAAGCACGACGACTAAAAGATCAAAAGGTTTAGAGCCTTTCTTGGTGAAGCTCGCTGAGGAAGGCTAAAAAACCCGAAGCAGGAACAGGTTGCCTTGTTACGAAAAAAATAAATAAAAGAAAGCGTACGGGAGTACACCGTTTCACGTTAAGATGGTGAAGTTGTAAGCTACCCTACATACATACGGTACCTGTTATCGCTCCAAAACTACAACCATCACCAGCAGGAGAGGAAAAGGCGCAAAGCATGGAGAAAGAGTAGCCTAAATTAAAATAAACATCGAAAAGAAACTATTGGAGTAGTCGGAAAAGTCATGACGTATTTTGGCACCCGATGGCGGTTGGGCGGTTTTGGAAGTAATAGAGGCATACGCAGCTTTGTTATCGCTATGGCAATCGATAGGTGCCAGTTCTAGTTGCAGTCTAAAAGGAATAATGAGCGATTTGGTTGACTTGCTAAGATTTGACATCAAGTTGAAAATGGTAGACCAAACTGTGCATTTCGCCATATTTTACTGTTTTACCTCCGTAAAGGGAAGAACGCCTGTCAAGCCTGTGAAAAAGTTGCGTAAAGTGTACGGTGATAATACTCTACAAGAACGTCAGTGCCAGCGGTGGTTCGCAAAATTCCGTGCTGGTGATTTTGACCTCAACGATGCTCCTTGGTCCGGGAGGCCAACCGAGGTTGATGACGACCAAATCAAGGCATTGATCGAGTCAAACCCACGTTATACGACACGAGAGATTGAAGACACAGTGCACATCCATCATTCAAGCGTTTACGCCACCTGAAGAAGCTGGGATACGTAAGCAAGCTCGATGTGGGGGTTCCTCATGAACTCAAAGAAGCTCAATTGACGGCGCGTATAAACGTCTGCGATATGCTCATTAAACGTGAGGAAAACGATCCTTTTTTGAAGCAACTGATAACTGGTGACGAAAAGTTGATTGTGTACAACAATGTGCTGCGCAAACGGTCTTGATCCCGATGAGCTGCTTTGCCTCAAACGACATCCAAAGCAAGCATTAATCAGTGGAAGGTTCTGGTACAGAATGGTGGAATTTTAAAGGTGTCGTGCTTTTCGAGCTCCTACAACGGAACCAAACAATCAATTAAAATGTGTACTGTTGGCAATTACTAGGGGTGTTCAAATGAAAAGGTACGAAACGACACTGTGGGTATATATGAAGACTTTATTCAAAGTATACACCATAGGCCGTAGCACAACGATCCCATTGATTAACGAGCCGAAGGATTCTTTGTTCCCAGAATTCCTGTGGCCGTGACGAGACCCAGTCCTGCACAGCGTCCTTGAGTTCGTCGTCCGAGCGGAAGCGCTTCCCTTTCAGATGTTTTTTCAGTGGACCAAACACATGGAAAGCAGACCAAACACATGAAAGCAGCTTGACCAGCGGATGGTCAAGCTGCTCCCACTGGAACTTGGCCAATTCCGCGTGTGTGACCCTGGAGACGTGTGGACGCGCGTTATCATGGAGCAGAACCACACCCTCTGTGAGCAGCCCCGGTCTTTTGTTCTTGATGGACCTGCGTAGGCTTCGGAGTGTCTCACAGTACACATCGGAGTTAATGGTTCGTCTGTGCTGGAAGAATTCAACAAGTAGTCAATTGGACGGGGCTCTTTATAAGAGCTTCTGCTCTCTCCTGCGCATGCGGGCGCCCGCGCATGCTCCGATCCACGCCGGCGACTCCAATCGCATCCCTAGATGTGTCGCTACGTTCTCCCATAGCGGCATAGGCAAATATGTTAACGGTTACGTTTTTATGACGTTTCGTACCTTTTCATTTGAACACCCCTAGTAGACAGTTTGAAAGAATCCATCATCCAGAAACGTCCAGAGCTCGTTCATCGTAAAGGTGTTGTGTTCCATCCAGACAACGCGAGACCACACACAAGTTTGATCACCCGCCAAAAATTATTGGAGCTTGGGTGGGATGTGTTGCCACACCCAGCCTACTCGCCTGACATTGAGCCGTCAGACTTCCACTTGTTTTGCTCTCTTCAACAGCCCTTGCGTGGTATAACGTTCAATTCAGATGAGGCTGTAAATCAGCACCTTGTGCAGTTTTTCGCCTCGAAAGACAGGTCTTTCTATGAACGAGGCATTCTGCAGCTCACTGAAAGATGGCAAAAGGTTATCGAACCAAACGGGCATTATATCATTGATTGATCTTTGTTCTTTCTATCACAAAATGACTTTTGCAAAACATGGCTAAAATACGTCATGACTTTTCCGCCAACCCAATACATGAAGTACAGTTTTTCACTCAATTGCCCTTAAAAGGGACGTTATATTTATTTTTAGCAACTTATCTCATTTAATGCTCGAATTCACTTTTAATGACGGTAGCTCTCTGTAGGATTATGGAGACGGTGTACACCATGTTTCCTGAACAGCGTCCCACAATTCCGTAATATTAGCTGGTGGAGAATTCCTGGAATTGACGGCACGTTGAACAGCATCCCAAATGTGTTCGATGGTGTTTAAAACCGGCGAACGAGGGGGGGGCAAGTCAGGATGCCAAACTTCCTGGAATGTTCCTCTAGCCATAATTGGACGACATTGGATGTGTGCGATAGCGCATTGTCCTGTTGAAAGAAGTCGCACCTGTCCGAGTGGTGGTATGATATAAAAGGGTGTAAACGATCCCCAAGGAAGCTGACGTAACCCCGTCACCGGCAAGCGCGGTATGCAAACGTATGAGATGTCTTAATTCGTGCCAGATCAAAACACCCCACACCCTAACAGAGCCACCGCTGGTCTGTAGATTCCATTGTAGGCATGCGGGATCCATTGCCTCGTAGAGTTGTCGCCACGCCCGGAGTCAGACATCTGCCCAAAACAGTTGCTATCCCACTTTGTCGGACCAGGCTACACGTTTCCAGTCATCTTGCGTTTAATCGCGGTGTTCCTCAGCCCAAGGCGAAGCGCACAACCTTTTGTCGTCGGGTCAGTAATGGCACCTGGGTGGGCCATCGGATCCGGAACCCCATAGAACACAGGGAACGTTACACTGTCCAAACGTTCATGCTTCTACTGACCCCAGCATTGTTTTCTGCCTGGAGGTTTAACGACCACCGTGAGCAACGCAGTGGGCTATAAGCAGTCGCTCGTCCCTAATTTAGTGCCACTGCTTCCAGGGAAGGGAGAAAGTCAACGCCATAAGGCAAAAACAGCATCCATGCCTCACCGTGGGTTCGAACCCGTACCCATCGAAGACGAATGATCAGAAGACATCGCTTAGACCACTGCGCCACCGGGGCGGCAGTATTAAATTGCGCTGTCATTTGCAGCAATTTTGCACGCCGGATGAATGTTAGGATGCGTGCCAGACGCGGCTGTCCACGATCCTCTAGGGCATTTCTACGGCCACAACGGTATGTTTCCACGGTCGACAATTTCAAGGGTGTACCTGGACTACATAACCCCCCCCTCTCCATCTCCAAGAAAAAATCCTCAGCCACACCGGTTTAGAATTTTTTCCTTAGGTTTGTGTAGTCCAGGTATACCCTTGAAATTGTCGACCGTGTAAATCCAAATTTTGTGACAATTTCCGAGATGGAGTGAGCCATCTTCCAGAAGCCGACTAGCATACAACATTCGAAATCGCTTAAATCCTGACAAGCAGCCATCTGAAATGTGAAGGCTACTACTTGGGCTTACTGCTATGTCTGCCTCTCGATATATACGATGCCATTTACCCTTTGAAGTTCCTTAGAGCGAGAACTGGATGAAGATTTAGAGGACCTTGTAAAACACCTTTCCCAGGTAGCCTTGACAAATTTATGAATTTCTGCAGGATGATTGAGCAAAATGGAAATGTCCCAGATTTTGTAAAATTGATCTATTTCATTATCAAGCTCAAACGAAACACATTTGATACTCACCGAGTGTCGGGTCCCGAATTTGGAGATGCTGCCACGGCCCGAAATTAGCTGGCAGGCTAAACTTAAGACAGTAGGAAATGCAAAATACCCTGTATAAAAAGACCATAGTCATTGCAGAAGCGTTTCTGGTCTCCTTCCCTACCCAATACGCCTTCGGGCACTTCAGGGTAATCAAACGTTTCGTGTGATTGAGGCAGCCGGTCGCGAGGGTCTTTAATAAACAGTGGTAAGACACTTGCCTTTGGATGTACTGGCGAGTTGAGTGGTGTCCTAATTCTAGAAGAGTACACTGGCGGGCGAAAATTAAAGACGAGACGGTTTTCCGAATGTAAAGTCGTGCAGAAGTGCTCCACATCGACTCAAATCATACCATAAGATCCCCAAGATGTACGAATATGGGACAAGTGAACAAAACCGTTTAAACAAAGAATCCAAAGGATACAAAGGCACTTTATTGAAAAGATAGCTTCGAGCACAACTGAACAGAAGACAGAAACGTCCATGTGAGAAGCGACTGCAAAGAAAAATCCAGTCTTTAGTAGTGGATATGATCACCCCTGACTGCGTTGCAGGATTTTCAACGTCTGTCCATGCTGAGGACGAGGTTGTCAAGGAGCTGTTGAGGCATCGCGGCCCATTCCTCTTGTAGCGTCAATCGCAGCTGCGGAAACGTTGCTGGCGGCTTGTGACGTGCTTTCCAAGCGTCTCCCAAGAAGGTCCTACACGTGTTCGACTGGAATTAGGTCCGGGGACCTTGCGGGCCAATCCATGCGTTGAATATCTTCACTCTCCAAGAGCTCTACGACAGCCACTGTACGATGAGGAGTAGCGTTGTCGTCCATGAAGAGGAACTCAGGAAACACAGCACCTCTAAACAAACGCACGTGAGGCAGGAGAACCTCGGTACAATAGTAGACACCAGTGACTAAACCTCCTTGAAAGATGTGGATGTCAGTACGGCTACCAAGCAAGAAAACGCCCCAAACGAGAACTCCGCCACCTACAAACCGGTCGCTTTCGATGATGTTGGAGGTGTGATTGCGTGTCCCCTGCTCTCTCCAGATGTGTATACGTCCAGAATCGCTTGTCAGCTTAAATCGGCTCTTATCGGTAAAGAGAACTCGACCCCATTGCTGATGTGTCCAGTTCTTTTGTTCCTAGCACCACAGAAACCGCTGTCTCCGATGAGCAGGCGTCAATGGCTTACACCGTACGGGTCGTCGTGCAAATAGACCACCTTTGTGCAGCCCTCTGGCCACGGTAAAACGCGATAACGGACTTCCAGTTGTTTGTTGCACGTGCCTTGCGATTTCTCCCGCTGTCTGCCGTCTGTCTCTTCTCGCCTGTAGGACAATATACCCGTCGTCAGCCGCCGTGGTTGCTCGTGGACGACCACTGCTAAACTCCCGGACAGCTGTTTCTGTCGTTTGAAATGCTCTCAAAGCACGTGAAACGATGCTGTGAGCGATCCCGAATTCCTCGGCCACACTAGTCACACTTCGACCTTTTTCCAACTTCCCAATGATGCGACCTCGGGTAAATTCATCCAGATGTCGTCTACTGGATTGCCTGTTGGCCATATCACACGGTGGAAGCAACTCGACGTCGTTCAAACCGATGTACACCGTGCAATAGCTTTCACCGAATTGCTGAGTGTACACCACCCGTGTGCGTTATACCCTTCCGACATCACCCCTACGTTATGCTGCATATATGCGCATACCCTACCGTACCGGACCCTAGTCTATCTCCTGAGTGGTCTTTCGGTCCGTTCTGCTTGCTCGTTCCGCTGTTATGCTAATTTCTCCTCTTCGTCCTTAATTTTTGCACACCGGTGTAGTAAGCGCCGCGTTGCCCCAAATAAGTCCTCTTTTTTAGAGGAGTCCCTCTTTTCATAAGACAGCGACTTTGCCAATCATTCAGAAAAACTAGACGTTCTCAACCATCGTTGACGCCTTCAACTCCAGGAAATGATCATAACATATGGCTTCAACACGGTGCTGGTATTATCTCACAGGTGTTTTCACCCAAGCCGATAGGATGGCTTCTATCAATTGCCGAATATTTGCTGGAAGATGATGTCTGTCATGGATGGCTCCCTCAATCTCGTCTCTCGGGTATTCATTGAGTCGACGTCCGAAAAGTTCCAGGATTGATGCAATAAAGAATGTAAGAAAGTACCATGCTCCAAATTAATGCTGGTCACTTTCAAAATACCGCTGTCTTCTGAATCGACACTCAGATTCTAGCGTTTCTGAAGATCCTGAAAAGTGTTCTGGAAGGCACTTTCCGGGATGTCTGCAAGTTATTTGTCAATTCTGCATGCTAGTGTCCTTTTTTAGTGCCCGTTTTATCCTGGGAAACAGGACGAAGTCATAAGGCAATAAATCAGGGGAATACGGCGTATGTGTCAACACGGTGATTTGATGGTAAGCTGGGAATTGTTGGACTGACAACACGGTACGTGGTCTTGTGCTATCATGGAGCAAGAACCAATTTCCGGATTCCTGTAGCTAGGGACGACGGCGACGAATACTGCTGCATACACGTGTAACACGTATTTGTAGAACTCTTGATTTGCCGTTTGACCCACTAGCAGGAACTTCTTGTGTACTATACCTTTCTAATCGAAAAAGACAGTCAGCATAATCTTTGTCTTTGATGGTTGCATGCAGGCTTTTTGATCCATGGAGAGTGGGAAGCTCTCGATTCAGTGTTTGTCACTTGGTTTGTGGATCATACTGCAGGCATCATATTTCACCTTCTGCAATAATTCTGATGGACAAATCAGGATCCTCTGGTGCAGTGCCCAGCAGATCGGAACATTTCGATGAACGAGCCTCATTTTGGTCATCATTCAGAATGCGGGGTACCAATGTGACATTAAGTTTCCGTTTCCGCAGATCCGTGCGTAGAATTTCATGACAGATAGACTTACAGATGCCCAACGACTCAGCCAAAAGTCTAACTGTAATGGGCGATCTTTCTTTAACTGATTCCGCGCCTTTTCGATTTTGTTCCGCTGTTCGCACACTCAAAGGAACGCGCAGATCTCGGGTCATCATGAAACAATTTCCGCCCTTCACGAAACCGCGCGTGCCATTCAAAAACTCTGCTGTGGAATAATACTGTGTCTCCGTACGCTTCTTTTAACATTCTGTAAGTTTCAGCAGCTGATTTACCAAGTTTTCAACGAAACCTGAGGCTCACTTCCTGCTTTTCCATGGCTAAAATGAAATGGGAAGAGGACGCTTGCTATGACCCTCTTAATCTCCGTCTGCCGCCTGTCGGTAGCAGTATAAAGTGGTTTCCAGCTGTTCGCTGATTGGCCAAGAACTCGTAGGTTGTATATGAGGGACTGTAAGGGGCACTGTTTCACTTTGAAGTCACTGTCGCGCTCCTGGAACCAATGTGGGATGATACGATTCGTCTGGTATGAACGCATTATCCTGCTAGAATAGCCCTCCTTATCAGGGAACATCATCCACACGTACGGGAGAGCCTGGTCCGCAGTGATGTTAAGATACCTCGTGGCATTAAAATGCTGTTCCAGAGATACTGAGGAACCCAATACCCGTCATGAAAATAGATCCCAGATTCTTGGAGTAGCTCTCTCGATTAGGACACACCATGAACATGTACGAGTGTGCTTGGTCCGCAATGATGTTAAGATACCTTGTGGCACCCAAATGCTGTTCCAGAGGTATTAAGGAACCCAATACCAGCCATGAAAATACACCCCAGAGTCTTGGAGTAGCTCTCTTCATTAGAAAACACCATTCGCATGTACTGGTGTGCCTGGTCCGCAGTGATGTTAAGATACCTCGTGACATCTAAATACTGTTCCAGAGATACTAAGGAACCCAACGCCAGCCATGAAAATAGACCCCAAGAGTCTTGGAGTAGCTCTCTTCATTAGGAAACACCATTCGCATGTACTGGTGTGTCTGGTCCGCAGTGATGTTAAGATACCTCGTGACATCCAAATACTGTTCCAGAGATACTAAGGAACCCAATACCCGCCATGAAAATAGACCCCAGAGTATTGGAATAGCTCTCTCGATTAAGAACCACCATGCACACGTACGGATGTGCCTGGTCCGCAATGATGTTAAAATACGTTGTGGTATACAAATGCAGGTATTATATCTTTAACCGGCTGGAACGAACCATGAGCAACTCAATGGGCTATAGGCTGTCCATTTTCCCTAATTTAGGGCTATTGCTTCCAGGGAAGGGAAAGAGCCAATGCAGTAAGACAAACACAAACAACACCCATGCCTAACCGGAATTTGAACCCCGACCCACTTGGACGAACGGTCATAAGCCAGCACTTAGAACCCTGCGACGCCGAGGAGATTCGAAAGAATGAATTCTCTGTCTAACAAGTGGTCCAAACGCTGCTGGAACGAGCAAATTTGTACAAGCGTTGTTTTCCCCTTAGATTTGTTATTCAAAGTGGTCTTTTAGGTGGATAATTGTCATTAATAATTCTTACCCGATCATTTGCGTAAAGGGATACAACAATGCAAGCAGAGAGAGAAGATGAATGAGTTACTGGTTTCTACCCAGGGACATGATGTCCGTGTCAGGGAGACTATTCCTTTCCCATCATGCCTTTGGTTGTGGAGCAAAGAATGACAGATATGACGTGAGCTAGGTCTCTATGTATTTTTATTCCTTTTCTAAATTATCAAGCAACACGCCATAATTTGCTGAAACGCCTTTGATCGGCAAATTAAATTTAGCCTCATTAAGTTTACTAACACGAGGCGCGACCAAAAAGTATCTAGAATGGTTGCGTAATTTCGGAATCGCGCGACACATCATGAAGCGATTTAGCACAGGCTGAGCTTGGAAATTACTACGCATGAATCATGAGTCACGTCTCTCTTCTCTTCCGGTTTTCTTACAGCAGTACTTTCTTCTTACCTGTGTCAAGCTGTTTGTCGGTCGTGAAATAGTGTCGAGAGTCATGAACGGTTTGGGAGGCCGGAAACCAGCAAAAGTGATAACAATGTTGAACTTGTGCTCACAGCTGTACGGGAAAATTGCCGAATTACTACTCGTCAGCTATGTGATTACTTCAACGTTTGATTCGGTTCAGTTCAGTCGATTCTTACGGACGATTTGGGAATGAGACGCGTCTCAGCCAGATTTGTTCCAAAATTGCTCTGAATCATAACTGGTGATGAATCATGGGTTTACGGGTATGACCTCGAAACTAAGGCCTAGTCTTCACGATGGAAGACCCCAAACTCTCCCAGACCCAAAGAAAACAAACACGAAGAGCCGGAGCATTGTAAAACTACGATGACTGTTTTTTTCCAATCATGAGGAAGTTGTGCGTCACGAATACGCTCCATAAGGCAACACAATCAACAAGGAGTGCCACTGTCCAGTTTTGCGGCGTTTGAGAGACGCAGTTCGCTGCAAAATGCTGGCATTACATTAGAATGTTGAGTGGCAACTCCACTATGACAACGTGCCTGCCCATGCGGCGTTTCAAAGACGCAGTTCGCCGCAAAAGGCCAGTATTGCATGAGAGTGGTGAGTGGCAACTCCACTGTGAAAGCGCGTCTGCCCATGCATGGTAACTTGTGCAGCACTTTCCTGCTGAGCACCGCATTGCACAGATCTGGCGGCCACCCTATTCACCAGATCTCGCTCTCTTCGACTTTTTTCTTTTCCCAAATGAAATACTACTGGAAAGGAAAAATATTTCAAGATATTAAGGAGATACAACAGAATGAGACAAAGCAGCTACTCACTATATCAGAAGGTGACGCTTTGAGCAGTGGAAACATCGTTGGGCTAAGTGTGTGGCTCCGGAAGGGGACAACTTCAAAGATGATTTATTTTCAAATTTGTAAATCTTGTACTTTTTCATAAATCAATTCTGGATACTTTTTGATTACAGCTTGTATTTGGGGGAACTGAAAAATGGTTTCTTCTCTTTCGAGAATCTACACTATCTACTAACAAGTAATTGGACACCCCTGCAATCGACGATATCTGCGGTGTTGATAAACGTCACGGCCGTCGCCGTTAAATATCGTGTGGGAAACAACAACGCAACCAGTCGCATGCAAGATGCCACGCAGTTCGGAGCTCTCTTATTTCGAGAAAGGTGTAATGGTCGGGAATCACAGAAATGCCGATTCATACATGACATATCCAGCAAGTTGAAGTACCCAAAATCGACAGTGGCCTACGTGACATATCCAGCGAGTTGAAGTACTCAAAATCGACAGTGGCCTACGTGATTGGCAAGTGAAAGATGAGAGGTGACTGTCGGAATGTGCCCCGACCCGACAGACCCACAAAACTCTGAGTTAGAGACCGACGGGTGCTGGCCAGAGAAATTCGGAAGAACCGCACCAATCGATGACCCACATCCGCGAGGAATTTCAACAGGAATCTGGGAGTGTTCGTTCGATGAATACCATCCGTAAGAAAGCCCATCTGCTCGGTTATCATGGACGTGCTAACCGACAAGCCTTTGATCACCAAGTCCAATAGCGCTGCTCGGCTAACGTGGTGCAATGAGCGTCGGCAGTGGATCGTTGAACAGTGGAAACAGGTTCTCTGGAGCGACGAATCAAGGTTCACCCTCTACCATTCAGATGGCAGGGTCTGGGTTTGACGTCTACCTAAAGAACGCCTCCTGCCGGAATGTATTGTGCCAACTGTGAAGTTCGGCGGCGGTGGAATTATGCTATGGGGGTGTTTCTCCTGGTATGGCACGGGACCCTTTGTCGCAATTCCTGGTAGACTCAACGCCGAGCCCTACTGCACCATTTTGGATGACCATGCGCTTCCTACGTTGTGGCAGTTTTACGGGGTGGACCCATGTTACTTTCAGGATGACAGTACCACCTGTCATGTTGCGAGCTCCACCATGGCTTGGAATGGTGACAATGGGGTTAATTGAATGGACTGGCCTGCGCAGATCCCGGACTTTAACCCTGTCGAGCACCTCTGGGACGAGTTGAAGCGTCGGCTTGAGGGGTGCCCCCACCGTCTGAAATCGGTGAAGGAACTGACCTGTCTTCTCCAAACCGAGTGGAAGAAAATACAGCTAGCCGTCGTACAACGCCTGGTTGAGAGTATGCCCCGGAGGTTTGCTGTTGTAGTCGCCGCACGTGGAGGCTCCACCAACTATAGAAAGTGAATAAACTTCGTTTTTCTTTGTTACCGCAGGTGTACAATTACTTGTTGGTAGATAGTGTACTTTCCAGAGAACTTATCAAAAATTCCAAATACGGAGTGAAAGTAGATGGGCGGTAATACTCTTCCGCTGATTGTGATGGTACATGGGATCTATACCTTTATCTAGTCATATTTTATTCCGCGGTTCAGAGCTCCTCCGGGAAGACAATTTTTCGAGGAATATGGCGAGATTATTTTTCTTGCACTGAGCGTACTTAGCAAATCTGGAGGCGTAGCCTCTGGTCCTTAGAAACAATCGAAATCCATTCCTTCTCTTTTCTACCTTTAGTTTTATTTTGGGGGTTCAATTTGTATTTTAGTTTGGGAATGGGATTCCAATTTCCAGGGAGAGCCACTTGACTGGTTTCTGGAACCTATGGTGTGTAATAATGTTAGCAGCGCGTATGAAGAGATAATGGGAGTCACGGTAAAAGGTTCGCATATGAAGAGATAATGGGAGTCACGGTAAAAGGTGCGCATATGAAGAGATAATGGGAGTCACGGTAAAAGGTTCGCATATGAGGAGATAATGGGAGTCACGGTAAAAGGTGCGCATATGAAGAGATAATGGGAGTCACGGTAAAAGGTGCGCATATGAAGAGATAATGGGAGTCACGGTAAAAGGTGCGCATATGAAAAGATAATGGGAGTCACGGTAAAAGGTGCGCATATGAAAAGATAATGGGAGTCACGGTAAAATGTGCGCATAATGAGAGAGCCTGAAGTGTTGGATGCGTGTTAGAAGAGAATGTGGATATTGGATTAACAATAGCGCATTAAGAGAGAAATGAGTGCATAAAGTTTATGTGGATACAAGGAGAGCGATCTGGTATCGCATTCACAAGTACCCACGGTAAGTGTGTGCATAATGTTTGGTGTGTATAACAAGATATTACTGGTAAACTGTACTACCAGGTGCCCATCAGGAGAGAGCAACTGGTGTATAAGGGACAGGCTGACACAGAAAGACTTACAAGTGCTCATCAGAAGAGAGTAGTGATGTTGCACCTACAGATACCTTAAAACGGATGCATAAGCATTAGATGGATGTAACAAGAAAAGTTCTGATATCGCAAATACATGTGTGCATCAGAAAAGCAGCGGTTTTCTATGGAGAGTTAGCTGAATAAAAGAAGTGTGTACTGGTATCGCACTAGGAGGTAACCACCAGAAGAAACGATTGGGAGGATACAAAAAGCCAGCACTGGTATCGTACTCTCAGGTACCTATCAGAAGTGAGCAATGGGTGCGTAAGGGTTAGCTGGATATAGCAATGGAGTTCTGATATAGTATTCAAAGGTACTCATGGGAAAAAGACATTGCGTGGATAGGTGCTTGGTGGATATAAGAAGAGAGTATTGGTATCGCACTTGCAGATCCCATTCAAAAGAGAGCAATGAGTTCAAAAATACACTGCCTGAATGAGAAAATGCTACACCACGAAGACGTGAACTCAGAGCAATGCGAATTGCAGGGTGGGTGCACACGTACAAATATATGCAAATGATTGCATTTGCAGGCCAATCTCACAAACGGCGCGCGGGATATAAGTGGACAACCAGCCCTAGAGGGAATCAGTCGAGACGTCGTCACGGCCGCGAGAAGTGAGTGGTTCTGCTGTAAACGTGTCTGGGGAACGAACAAAGGGTGCCAATGCCGTTAAGACGCCGTCGTACGCGATTTCGTCGAATGGATGAGTTCACGAGAGTTGTCATCGGAGGCCTTCGTACCGCCGGATGGTTCTTGCGTCGTATTGCAGACGAAACGCAACGTGATGCTACAACCATCAGTCGCATTTAGAGACAGTGGTCCCAGGAAGGATCTGTGCAGCGTCGTATGGGGACCGGAGCACGCAGACGGACGTCCGAGCACGCGGATCGTCGCATCCGACGTCATACCGTAGCGGACCCACAGGCCACAACGGGCGATATTTTTCGGAGTGTACGGGGAGGCTTTGATGCTCCAATATCGACGAGGACAGTGTCGCGCCGATTGGTTGCGTCTGGTTTGCTGTCCAGCAGTCCGTTGCGAAGGCTACCCCTAACAGCAAGCCATCGTCGTCACCGCTTGGCGTGGTGACGACGATGTACCCGTAATGTGTACCAGCCGCTCACCGCTGGTACGCATTACGGGTACATTGATGGCACGCCGCTATGTTGACGAGCGGCTGCGCCCCGCGGCACTACAGTATCTGCAGAGCAATCCAAACGCCATTTTTCAACAGGATAACTCCCGCCCGCATACCGCTCTGCTCAGCTTGAATGCTTTACACGGTGTGCGGAAGCTTCTGTGGCCAGCATGTTCCCCTGACCTCTCCCCCATCGAGCATCTGTGAGACGCGATTGTACGTCGGTTGAGTACCCTCCTACCCCCGCAAAATAAAGATGAACTGTGGACTCGGATCAACACCACATGGTCCACCATACCCCAGGACTCTATTCGGACTCTCGTTGCCTCGATGTAACGTCGGATTCAACGCTGTGTGGCACAACATTGGGGCCACACTCCTTATTGATCATCTTGTATATTCGGCCATTGGTGCCTATTCTGTATGTGACAATTAAATCATTTGTTCAGGACCTACTTGGCTATTTGTGTGTGCAGTTTGGCCTGTTTCTGAGCATTCCTTAATGGTGTGGCATTTTCTCTGTCAGACAGTGTATTAAGTGGATGTAAAAAGATCTTACCGGTATTGCAGTGGCAGGCACTATTTAGAAGACAGCAATGAATGCATAAGTATTTTGTGGATGTAAGAAGAGAGTACTGACACATCACTCAAAGTCACCCATCGAAAGAGGTCAATTTGTGTATAATATAAAGGTTAGTTTGACACAGCATTGTACTGCTTTTGTACTCTCAGGTACCCATTAGGAGAGAGCAACGGCAGCATAATTGTTTGCTGGATATAAGAAGGGAGCTGTAGTATCGCTCTAACAAGTGCCCGACACAAGAGAGGAATGGATGCATAAGGATAAGGTTTACATAAAGGAATACGGGTATTGCACTCACAAAGGGGTCGGTCAGTAGAAAACAATGCATGTCGGAGTGCCCAGTGTTTATGAAAAGAGAATGAGGATTTTGCAGTAACGGGAACACCTGTGAACGCATGATGTCGTAGGTTTGATGATGCCCACGGGAAAGAGGCACACAATTCATAAATTGGAAGTGCACATTGGTAGTAGGCTAAGAATGTAATAGTTTGAGGTGCACATTAGTAGTAGGCTAAGAATCTAATAGTTTGAGGTGCACATTAGTAGTAGGCTAAGAATGTAATAGATTGAGGTGCACATTAGTAGTAGGCTAAGAATCTAATAGTTTGAGGCGCACATTAGTAGTAGGCTAAGAATCTAGGAGTTTGAGGTGCACATTAGAAGTAGGATGAGAATCTACGAGTTACAGCAGTGAGAACAAATTACAGTTGTGCGAACATATTGGGTGGGTGCATAAGTTTTACCAGTTTTTGTAGGCTACAAAGAAAAGAGGAGAGCACTAAAAAATAACGTACCTAGGATTTCATATAATTGCAATCATTCTGTATGACCTCTTGCCATGTGTCTAGGAGTAGGTGAATCACGCGCCGGAAAACCTTCTGTGTTTTGGAGTAAAAAAGTCAGGTAATGCCGTTTCACATTGTCCACATCATCGAAGGTTTAGAGAGCGAAGGCGTTCTGTGACGATCGAAAAAGTTGGTAGTCCGTAGTTGCCAGGTCAGGCGAATATGGCGGTTAAGGTAACACTTCCCAACCAAAGTCCAGTAATTTTTGCCGAGTGCTTAAATCAGCATCAGGTCTGGAGTCATCATGATGAAGGATCACGCCTTTGCGATTGACGAGTGCTGGCCGCTTGGACGTCAGTTGTTCTCGCAATCTGTTCAACTGTTGGCAGTAGAGGTCAGCATTTGTCTTTCGGTTAGGTGCCAACATCTCCTAGTGGAATATTCCCTGGACATCACACCAAACCCTCAACAAAACCTTTTTAGGATGCAGTTCTCATTTTGAGGTCGATGGAGCAGGTTCCGCACCTTGGCATACAGTCCTTCGACGCTTTGCATTGCAGTTCGGTATCCATTTCTCATCACTCTTTACAATGTGTCCCCAAAACTGTTATTTCTGTGACGAGAAAGCAAATAAGCACAGGTACGGATTCTATCCTCTCGTTGCTTTGCAGAAAGCTGATGCGGAACACAGTTATTGCTGCCTTAGTGGCGCAGTGGTCTAAGCGATGGCCTCTGATCATTCGTCTGGAAGGGGTCCGGGTTCGAATCCCGGTGAGGCATGGATGTTGTGTTTGTCTTACGGCACTGACTCTCTCCCTTCCCTGGAACCAGTTACCCTAAATTAGGGACGGGCGACTGCTTATAGCCCATTGAGTTGCTCACGGTGGTCGTTAAACCTCCAATAAAAAAAAACAAAAAAACACAGTTATCGGACTTGGTGATGAACCCAAGAGCATGCACCCGTCTTTCGGCTTTTGTTCTGTGTACCGACAACGTTTCCGCTGATTCATTAAAAGTAGCATGTTGGTCATTTGTTATGGCTTGGTCCACATCCTCATCAGAAACCACGGATAGACGTCCAGGACGTGGTTGATCTTTACAGCTTCTGTCTCCGTCCCAGAATTTCCGAAACCAACGGCGACATGTACTATCACCAACTGAATCCTTTCCATACACTTAACAGATGTTCCGGCAAGCAGCGGCTGCAGTACTGCCTATATCGAACTCGTACAGTAAACAATGTCTAATATGCTCTTTAAAGCGTGCCATGTTACACCGTTCGTGATTTCCGTTACGAATGATTGACTCGGACAAACTCAATGCCTCTATATCCCCGCTTTATTGGCAGAAAATTCGGCACCGCAGCGTCATCTGTGACGTAACTACTCCGACCGTAATTTGCATTTACTACAAAACCGGGTAGAACTTTTGCACAGACCCTATAGAAAAAGCACTACGGATGTGTCACAGTAACTGGCAGACGTAGAAAGAATTATCTGGGTACCGGTTTGCGAGTCACATGGGAATAAAAGCGAACTTGTTATACTTATATCTTCATATACACTCTCAGTTATTAATTGCGCTACAAAGAAATTCCTCCTTGACTTTCTTGAAGTTTCAGAGTAATATAGAATTCAGTGAAATACACAATCTCAAAACTTAAAGCCCAATCTCACATATCAAAGAAATCATATGATTCATTTAAGCAAAATCTAGAGCAGATGGTGTCACTCCTAGACAAGTAACGTTACGGATTAATGATTATTATCATCGTCTCGTGGAGAGTGATATATGTTCTTTGCATTGTTGCAAATTGCATGGTATGTTGAAAAGCTGAAACTTGAAAGCTAATTATTTAAGTACTAAATGCCTGGTTCAGTATTATCATGCTTTTACACGTGCTCGATACAAACAAAAAACGACCAGGAAGAATATTGCATAAAAGTGCTTTATAACTCCCAAGGCTATTTCTTAACTTATTAATTAATTATTAGCTTTGTAAATGCTTGGAAAATGACCGGCACGCATATGTGAATTCTTAAGAAACCGGCACACATCTCCGTTCTTGTAATTTTGTTCACCTTTTGATGAACAAAAAAGACGTACACACTTAGTGCCACTTACGTGGTGATTATAATGACTGCATTCAAAATGCCAAAGATTTCGTGATCGAATGATGTCACAATCGGATGGCAAGACGAATTCTTGGGCGTTGGCATAGAAATGGGATCCCATTTTCGATGTCAATTAATGAAACAGAGAAGTAACCTTTGGCCTCGTCCACATTTATCCAATACTAGATGATTCCTTTCAAAGATGATGTATTTCTAAAAAGGACAGGTTTGCAGACACATTCTTTAGGCGTGTTTTTCTGAGAATAAGAGACAAGAAAATTACGTCTGAAAATTCACTGTTAGTATCCTAATGAGAAAGGTTATCCTTTGAAAACCTTTCAGACATCTGTATTGCTTATTTTATCGCAGTTCAGGGATTTGTGCTGAAATTTAAAAGCATACCTATATCATCATCATCATCATTATCAACCATTATCAATCTACTGCTGGACGAAGGTCTCTCCAATTTTCTTCCACAACGGTCTGTCTTGTGCCAGTTTCCTCCATGTTGCTCCCGCATACTCGAATTTCATCCACCCATCTCCCGTGTGGTCTTCTTCTGGATCTTTTCCTGCCCCTTGGAATCCAATCTAAAATTTCGGTTGTCCATCGATGGTCTGTCCTTCTCGCAGTATGTTCAGCCCATTGCCATTTCAGGGATTTTACTCTGACCATGATGTCTTCCACTCTTGTCATTTTTCTGATCCACGAGTTCCTCTTCTTACCTCTCACGGTTACACCAAGCATGCACCTCTCCATGCTTCTTTGAGTTGTCTGCAGCATTTGTATGTCTCTTTTAGTTAAGGTCAACGTCTCTGCACCATACGTAAGCACTGGAAGGAAGCATTGAACAAACAGTTTTCTTTTAAGACATAATGGCATATTGCTCTTACAAATTATGCTGTTTATTCCAAAAGCTCTCCAGGCAAGTTTTATACGCCGATTAATTTCTTCATCAATGTGACATTCACTTGATATCTGCTGTCCAAGATAAACGTACGTATTTGTTATCTCCAGCTTTTCTCCATCAATCGATAAATCTTCATTTCTTATAAAAGCATATTGTCTTCTGAAAGTACATCACTTTTGTCTTCTGAAAGTTCATTTTTAATCCCACATCTTTACTCTTGTCAGCAAGTTCCTGGTTCATATCCTGCAGCTCTGATAGGGTAGTTGCAAAAGTGACTACATCGTCAGCAAAACGAAGGTGAGTTAGATAATCTCTATTAATCGTTATCCGTTTGTTTTCCCAGTTCAGTGATTAAAAGAACTTTTCTAATATGGCACTAAAGAGCTTGGGAGATATGGTGTCACCTTGTCTCATTCTTTTTCCAATTTTTGTGTGTGTTGTATTTTCGAACAACCGAATCTTTGCACTTACATTTTCATAGATGTTATTAATAATATTAATGTATGCATCTTCAATACCACAGGATTTCAAAGCCTGATGGTTTCACCGAATCAAAGGCCTTTTCATAATCGATAAAAGCCATGCACAATGGAAGTTCATATTCCGCCGCTCTTTCAATTAGTTCTCTCAGTACGTGGATATGATCTATTGTGCTGTAGCCACTCCTGAATCCAGCTTGTTCTCCCGGTTGAGCCATGTCCAGTGTCACCTTCAAGCGGTGTGAAAGAACTTTAGTGAAAATTTTATAAACCACTGATAGGAGGCTGATAGGTCTGTAGTTCCTGAGATCTTCAATGTCACATTTTTTATGTAGCAGGATCATTGTAGCGTTGTTCCAATACTCAGGAAATCTTCCCTTCATGAAGGCATCGAGTGAAAACTTGGGTAAGTAATGTTTCAATTTCTCCACTTGCTTCTTGCATGATGTCTACAGTAATTCCATCTTCTCCTGGAGCATTTCCGCGCTTCATGTTCTTGATTGCATGTGCAACTTCTGGTGGGACGACTGGGGTAACTCTGGTACTGGTACCCTTCATGATGTCTGGATTACATGTACACCCCTTTCTTATATTTTGGAGTAGAAATCTTTCACTCTTGTCAAAATTTTGCCTCTATTTCTTGTTACAGAACCATCTTATTTTCTCAGTGCCATAATCTGTTTTCTTCTCTTACTGAGATGTCCCTTTGCTATCTTTAGGCTTTGGTTGCTTTCAATTTCATTCCTCACTAGTTCACAGTTGACTTCCCTTACGTCTTCAGTTATAACTTTTTGTACTGTCTTGCATAGCTCTATATATTCCACTTTGGAAGTCACATCATCTTTAGTTGTCCTAATCTCTCTTCTTTTTTGCATTAACATTGTGGTTTTTCCTGATAATTTGTTGTCATGCAACTTGTTCCTAGACCCAGCTAATTTTGTTGCTGTTTCCATATGAGCTTTGGTTACTTTTCTGTTAACTTCAGAGATTTCCACTTTTCTGACGTTAGACCTTCTAGAATAGATATTATGTTCTTCAGTTCCAATTTGAAGGTATTAGGATGTTTTTTAAGGTTGGTCACGTCAGTACACTTTGTTTGCTTCATGAGCTTGCCACGCTCGAGTTTAGCATTGAGGTGCATCTTACATCTTACCACTCTATGGTCACTACCTGTGTTGAACTTGTTCAGCACACTGCAGTCTTCCATGACAAATTTCTTGTTACACATAATAAAATTAATTTCATTTGTCAATCTATTGGGATGCCTCCATGTCCATTTGCTTTGCGGCTTTTTGTTGAAAAAGGAGTTCATAATGAAAAACCCTTCTGCCTCTGCAAACTCTACGAGAGTACTTCCACGCTCGTTTCTGTTGCCGTGACCGAATTTACCTACTGTCACCGTATCGCCCGTTTGCAATGGTGCCATCAACATCGCAGTTGGACTGATAACGACTGGTCTCCTGTCCTCTTGTCAGATGAGAGTAGATACAGTCTATCGTCTGATTGTCGACGACAACTGATCTGGCGTGATAGTGGTACTGCATATTGTCCAGCAAACATATAGGAAAGGGACCGATATCCAACATGTAGTGTCATGGTATGGGCTGGCATCATTATCAATGGCCGTACGTCCCTCTATGTGATTCCAACTGGGACTATGACTGGCCAACGATACATTAATGATGTTCTGCTACCTCATGTTCGCATGTTCCGTGGTGCTGTCGGTGATAGATTCATTTTCATGGACGACAACGCAACATGTCATCGAACAGTCGCTGTCCAGGAGTGTCTTGAGAGCGAGGATATTCAACGCCTCGTATGGCCAGCACGTTCTTCAGATCTAAATCCCATTGAAAATGTGTGGGATGCTTTGGGGAGGAGTCTTGCTGGTCGCCAATGCCCTTCAATAAACAAGGACACCCTCATCCGTGCACTGAGAGAGGAATGGGATAAATTACCCCAACAGCTGCTTGATAATGTTGTGCAAAGCATGACACGACGTGTGGAATCTTGCATCGCCCTCCATGGTGGCCATATCCCGTATTGACATCTTACGCCGGAACGCCTGAGGACGGTAATTACACTTTTTTCACGTTTACCTATTCTGCAAAAAATGGCCTGTTTGTCCCTTGAACACGTTCTAAAGCCCTCTGGATTTCAGAGCACAATAAATTGTCTTTCTTGTAATGTCCTGGCATTCTGACATTATTTTATTTCACTTGGCACCCAACCACACTTACTTTTTTATGCGCTATAAAGCCGTTTATGATCCGTCCTTAGCAATTGTCCAGCAGTGTATATATATATATATATGGATATAGCCAAAAAGTTTAAAGAATACGAGTAATAATAAATGCCAAAAGTCAAAAATAAATACATAAATAAATCAAAACATACCAAAGTGGGTATAAGCAGCTAACACCCATCCAGAACTATACAAAAGAATATTCAACCACAAACTACAACACACAAGACCACAAGTCCGCCCCTCTCCTCCTGCCCCCGCCCCATAACTTCCATCACCCAAGCATCATACCTCCAAGCCAAACCAAGCTAAACCAAACCAACCCAAACCAAACCAAACAAACCGAACCAAGACACTAATAAAAATTCACACATACCTTGAACTAAAATCCCAAAAGGAAAGTACACGTAAATTCACGCTACGTAATATATATATATATATACAGTATATCATCATCATCATCATTGTCAACCATTATCAAACCACTGCTGGACGAAGGTCTCCCCAAGTTTCCTCCACAACGGTCTGTCTTGTGCCAGTCTCCTCCATGTCACTCCCGCATACTTTCGAATTTCATCCACCCATCTTCCATGTGGTCTTCTTCTGGGTCTTTTCCTGTCCCTTGGAATCCAATCTAAAATTTCGGCTGTCCATCGATGGTCTGTTCTTCTGGCAGTATGTCCAGCCCATTGCCATTTCAGGGATTTTACTCTGATCATGATGTCTTCCACTCTTGTCATTTTTCGGATCCACGTGTTCCTCTTCTTATCTCTCCTGGTTACACCAAACATGCACCTCTCCATGCTACTTTGAGTTGTCTGCAGCCTTTGTATGTCTCTTTTAGCTAAGGTCCACGTCTCTGCACCATACGTAAGCACTGGAAGGATGCATCGATCAAGCACTTTTCTTTTAAGACATAATGGCATATTGCTCTTGAAAATTATGCTGTTTCTTCCAAAAGCTCTCCAGGCAAGTTTTGTACGCAGATTAATTTCTTCACAAATATGGCCCTCACTTGATACGTGTCTGTTATCTCCAGCTTTTCTCCATCAATCGATAAATCTTCATTCCTTGTAAAAGCATTGTACATCACTTTTGTATTCTGAAAGTTCATTTTTAATCCCACTTCCTTACTCTTGTCAGCAAGTTCCTGGATCATACTCTGTAGCTCTGATGGGGTAGTTGCAAAAATGACTATGTCATCAGCAAAACGAAGGTGGGTTAGATAATCTCCATTAATCTTTATCCCTTTGTTTTCCCAGTTCAGTGATTGAAAGACATTTTCCAATGTGGCATAAGAGATTCGGTGATATGGTGTCACCTTGTCTCACTCCTTTTCCAAATTTTATGTGTGTTGTATTTTCAAACAGCCTAATCTTTGCACTTGCATTTTCATAGATGTTATTAATAATATTAACGTATGAATCTTCAATACCGCAGGATTTCAGAGCCATTGCAACTGCTGATTGTTTCACCGAATCAAAGGCTTTTTCATAATCGATAAAAGCCATGCACAATGGAAGTTCATATTCCCTCGCTCTTTCAATTAGTTCTCTCAGTACGTGGATATGATCTATTGTGCTGTAGCCACTCCTGAATCCAGCTTGTTCTCTCGGTTGAGCCATGTCCAGTGTCACCTTCAAGCGGTGTGAAAGAACTTTAGTGAAGATTTTATAAACCACTGATAGGAGGCTGATAGGTCTGTAGTTCCTAAGATCCTCAATGTCACCTTTTTTATGTAGCAAGATCATTGTAGCGTTGTTCCAATCCTCAGGAATTTCCCTTCATTAAGGCATCGAGTGAAAATTTGGGCGAGTACTGTTTCGATTTCTCCACTTGCTTCTTGTATGATATCTAGAGTAATTCCATCTTCTCCTGGAGCTTTTCCCCGCTTCATGTTCTTGATTGCATGTGCAACTTCTGCTGGAAGGACTGGAAGAACTCTGGTACTGGTACCTTTTATGATGTCTGGAGTACATGTACATGTATCATCGCTTTCATATAATTTGGAGTAGAAATCTTTCACTCTTGTCAAAATTTCGCCTCTATTTCTTGTTACAGAACCATCTTCTTTTCTCAGTGCCATAATCTGTTTTTTCACCTTACTGAGATGTCCCTTTGCTATCTTTAGGCTTTGGTTGTTTTCAATTGCTTTCCTTACTAGTTCACAGTTGAATTTCATTACGTCTTGAGTGATACTTTTTCGTACTGTCTTGCATAGCTCTATATATTCAACTTTGGAAGTCACGTCTTCTTTAGTTGTCCTCATCACTCTTCTTTTTTGCATCAACATTTTGGTTTTTCCTGATAATTTGTTCACATGCAATTTGTTCTTAGACCCAGCTAATTTTGTTGCTTTTTCCATAAGAGCTTTGGTTACTTTTCTGTTACCTTCAGAAATATCCACTTCTTCCGATGTTAGGCCTTCTAAAGCAGAGAATCTGTTCTTCAGTTCCAATTTGAAGGTATTATGGTGTTTTTTAAGGTTGGTTATGTCAATACATTTTGTTTGTCTTATGAGCTTGCTACGTTCGAGTTTAGTGTTGAGGTGCATCTTACATCTCACCAATCTATGGTCACTGTCTGTGTTGAACTTGTTTAGCACACTGCAGTCTTCTATGACGAATTTTTTGTTATACATAATAAAATCAATTTCACTTGTCGTCCCATTTGGATGTCTCCATGTCCATTTCCTGTGTGGCTTTTTCTTGAAAAAGGAGTTCAAGATGAAAAACCCTTCTGCCTCTGCAAACTCTACGAGAGTATTTCCACGCTGGTTTCTGTTGCCGTGACCGAATTTACCTACTGAGGTTTCATTCTGTTGCCGTTGCCCTATTTTTGCATTGAAATCTCCCATAATTATCTTCAAGTGCTGCTTACCTTTATTATTTAGATCACGAATTTCCTCATAAAATTCTTCAATTTCTTCTTCAGCATGACTTGTGGTGGGTGCATAAGTTTGAATAATCTGAGCCTGGTATCTTCTCGAGAGTTGGATAACGAGTCGTGCAGCTCTGTCAGAGGAACTTTCAACTTCTACAACTTTATCCTTCAGTTTCTTGTTTATCATAAATCCAACACCACTAGTTCTGCCAGTATCTGTCCCACGATAGTAGAAGAGATGTCCACTTTTCAGTTCAATGATATCTTCTCCTTTTCCCCTTACCTCACTTAGCCCGACGATGTCCCACTTGATCCTTTGTAGTTCCTCTTCCAATTCAAGAAGCCTTGAATCAGAAGATAGGGAGCGTCCGCTATACGTAGCCATATATATATATATATATATATATATATATATATATATATATATATATATATATATACACTGCCGGACAATTGCTAAGGACGGATAACAATAGCAACGATAGCAACCATAAAATGGAAGGCAGGAAAATGTGGAAATTAGCATAAGTGCAGGATACAGTAAGACGTGTTGTGCGTATGCAAATTTTGGATTGCCGAACTTGTTCGTGACGTCATACCGCTGATAAGAGATATATAGGATTTGACGCGCATTGACCGTTGTTGTTCAAACGCAAAGTTGAAAGCGAAAGAATCAATTGACGAACTTGCGATTTTCAGTATGTCTTCCCGACATCACCTAAATTATTTTACGCGTGGCCGTATTATTGGCAAGATTGAAGAAGGGCGAAAAATAACAGATGTTGCCAGGGAGTTCGACGTCAGCCACAGTGTTGTTTCAAGGCTTTGGAAATCATTTTAAACAAATGGAGAGTGTAGCAAACGTCACGGGGGAGGTCGTGTTCGCAGTACGACACCTGCAGAAGATCGGTACATAGTGCTATCAACAAAAAGACACCGACGCAGCACAGCTAGTGAGGTAGCAAATCAGTTTATCGCTGCTAATGGCAAGCGGATCTTCCAAAAAAACTGTCGCCAGACGTTTGCATGAAGGAGGACTATACGCCCGCCGTCCTGTTGTGTGCATCCCATTGTCCAGACGTCACCGTACCACCCGTTTGCAATGGTGCCATCAACATCGCAATTGAACTAATAACGACTGGTCTGCTGTCCTCTTGTCAGATGAGAGTAGATACAGTCTATCGTCTGATTGTCGACGACAACTGATCTGGCGTGATAGCGGTACTGCATATTGTCCAGCAAACATACAGGAAAGGGACCGATATCCGACATGTAGTGTCATGGTATGGGCTGGCATCATGATCAATTGCCGTACGTCCCTCTATGTGCTTCCAACTGGGACTATGACTGGCCAACGATACATTAATGATGTTCTGCTACCTCATGTTCGCATGTTCTGTGGTGCTGTCGGTGATAGATTCATTTTCATGGACGACAACGCAACATGTCATCGAACAGTCGCTGTCCAGGAGTGTCTTGAGAGCGAGGATATTCAACGCCTCGTATGGCCGGCACGTTCTCCAGATCTGAATCCCATTGAAAATGTGTGGGATGCTTTGGGGAGCAGTCTTTCTGGTCGCCAATGCCCTCCAATAAACAAGGACACCCTCATCCGTGCACTGACAGAGGAATGGAATAAATTACCCCAACAGCTGCTTGATAATGTTGTGCAAAGCATGACACGACGTGTGGAATCTTGCATCGCCTTCCATGGTGGCCATAACCCGTATTGACGTCTTACGCCGGAACGCCTGCGGACGGTAATTGCATTTGTTTTCACGTTTACGTATTCTGCACAAAATGGCCTGTTTGTCCCTTGAACACGTTCCAAAGCCTTCTGGATTTCAGAGCACAATAAATTGTCTTTCTTGTAATGTCCTGGCATTCTGACATTATTTTATTTCACTTGGCATCCAACCACACTTCCTTTTTAATGCGCTATATAGCCGTTTATGATCCGTCCTTAGCAATTGTCCAGCAGTGTATATATATATATATATATATATAGAGAGAGAGAGAGAGAGACAGCGAGAGTTAATTGTAGAAAATAAGAATTGCAAAAATTAAATTCCATAAAGAAAACTGAATAAAACTCAAAAATGGAAATTCAAAATTGAAAACCAAAAAAAAGAAAAAATGAACAAACCGGTTGCCGTCATCAGGAGAGCATCAACTTGTGGGAGTGGCTTTTCTTGTACCAACAAACGACAAGGAGAACCAAAAATGTTGGTTGGTTATGCTCCCTAGGCCACCAAACCAAATGCCAAAACAGACATTGAAATTCAAAAAAACAAGAATATAAAGACTGAAAAAATGAAACAAAAGGCTTACCGGCAGACCAAACCTGTCAACGCCATGAATGAAGATAAAACTGAACTGGACCAATGACCCACAGGAACCCAAATATATATGCTAACGTTAAAGTGGTCGCGGTTAAATAACATCCTAGGAAGCCAAAAGAATATGTAAAATGAAGAGATGCAAAACTGTGTATGTAAATAGAAGTATTCAACCACTAGGGACCCACCAAGTGGTACTTTATATTGCCTGACTTACTTAATATCGTAAGGTCCTAGATTAGTAAAGCGTGTCAATGTGCAAATTGAAACTCTTTGAAACCGAATTAAAATTCGAAATTAAGTGTTTTAAATAATGCTTTAAAAAATTACTGAGAAAGTTGTTAGAATGCAGTCTAGATAGAAGTGTTTTAAGATTTTTTACAAGTAAAAACTGTGTGGAGCATATATTTGCTGTTCTATGAAATTGAGAAAGGAGTAGATTACGATGTACTTGTTTAGAAATACTGGAGGACCTATGAATCTAGTAAATGATATCGAAATCAAAAGCATTTCTTTTATCATAAAGATATAAAAAACCCTACTTCCCTCGTCCACCTGTAGCTCCAAATCGAGGTAACAAACGTAAGTAGAGGAGCTGTTAGTTTTTTCTAAGGTGAGATCCTCAGGATGCAAGTCAACAGCGCATCGCAAAAATTCCGACACGTTAATGACAATAATGTCATCGACGTACCTCAGAACGATGCCAGGCAAAGGTCAAGTAGCTGTATATCTATCCTCAAAAAAGTGCAGATAGAGATTGGCTAAACCACTTGAGAAGCGACTGCCCGTCGGAATACTACGAGTTTGGAGGTATAGTCTATCGCCCAGGGTAATGAAATTGTTATTAATACAGAAGTCCACTAAAAAGTGCCAGAACTGTTCTGTAACCCGGACTCAAACTTTGTGTGTGTAGATTTAAGGCCACCTGCCATAAACGAAATTGAAGTGAAAAAGTTTTTGAAATCGTAGGTATCAACAGATGAGACAGTTGTTGAGTTCAACGCCTCTAAAACTCTGTCATTGTTCCCGATAATCCATGTCGAATCTAGTCGGCGAAGCATTGCAGACAAGTATCTCTGAAGCAACCCACCCGCTTTACTATTATAACTGTTGCGTCCACTCTTTATGAAACGAAAAGAAACAGGTTTCTTGTGGAACTTAGGAATAGCATAAACGAAAGAAAATTTTAAGTTAGATAATGTAAGCTTAATCCTTTTATGCAGAACAATATTTCTTTTAACAACATCCTTACGGTTTTGAGACGCCGGAGTGTATTTATCCGTAGGGTTCATCTCCTGTAATAGGCGACTCTGATAAAACTGTTTACAGATAATGGCAAATTTATTAGAAGTTTTATCCACTGGGGAAACAGTGAATAAATCTTGAAGTTCACGAATTTGTGAAGTGATCAAGGAAAGGTTATGTGGTTGCTGGATTCAAACCTGGGAGCTTTTTAATTTACCAAGCTCATGACGAATGTCACAAAGCACACAATCCAACCACTCATTGAAGGGTTCGAGGGGAAGACCGAACTCATAGGAAAGTTTGAGTGCACATTGCAAAAAATTAGTACGCAAATATATATATACACTATATTGACAAAAATCATCGGACACCTAGAAGAGAAACACAACATAGCATTTATTGACATACATTACTACGGCGTCGGACCGCCTTTGGCCTTAATAAATGCACTGACCCTTCTAGACATGCTTTCCACAAGGTTTTGGAACACAGTGATAGGTATGCGCTTCCATTCAGTACACAACGCTGCCGCTAACTGTTGCTTAGTAGTCGGCCTTGGGTTCCAAACTTCTTATGCGGCGCTCTAATTCATCCCATAGGTGCTCTATGCGATTAAGATCAGGGCTCTGTGCTGGCCAGTCCACACACGATACGGAATTATTGTCAAACAACGCCGTAACAGTCCTTGCTTTATGGGACGTAAGTCGTGTCTGTTTTGAGCTCCGTGTTTCGCCGTCTACTGAGTGTGTTTTGTGTGCTCTGTCGTTTAACTTTTGTGCGTGCCTTCAAGACGAAGGTTGTATCTTTCATTTAAGACATCTCCCGAGTCGGTGAGTACTATTTTCAATTAGCTATCAGCACTTTATTTTCTCGACCAGTTGGTCGTTTTTACTAAGTTAGGCCTCGCCATCGGCGATGGCGACTGCTGATAAGAGCAGAATTCCCGCTCTCGTCACAGCTTCTCCTACTACGTCGATCCTTATCTCTGACGGAGCAAACCAATCAGCGTCCGTCCTTGATGATAGGGAATATCGTCCTCCTCCTGATGCCTATTGCTCTTCTTCTTCTACGCTTCAACTCTCTGACTCCACCACCCCTCCTGGTGGTGAGGCTATGACGTTCGTTCCTGATGCTACCGATGACGTAATGGATATCTCTGAGGGCGTTGCTTCTCTGCCCTCGGTAGCCTTGCCCAGCGTTGTGTCAGCTCCTTCATCCAGCGCTGCACCTCTGCCTTCCAATGGAGGATTGCCTTCCCGCTCTTATTCTAGCGTTACCTCAGGTGCGTCCCTACCGACGCAATCGACTCGCCTTCCCCTTGCAGATGCCCATGTCCAGATACATGGTGACTAACTTCAATTGGACGTTCCGCACTTCTCACCCGCTGCGCAGGAACTTCACTCCACCCGCGAGTTGGGAGTGTGCCTAGATGCTCTTCCGAATACACCGCTGAAAGTCTATTGTGATACGCTCCTTGCTTTTCTTCCAGCCGGAGCCATTACTCACCTCACCCGCCGGCCGCGGACGGTGATTGTTTATTTCACATCCAAAGAGCATGCAGACACGCTTCTAAACTTTGGTCTTGACCTGGGAGACCACCACCTGGAAGCTGAACCGATTTCCAGGCGCCCTGTTCAGGTCTCCTTGCATCCGGTGCCCCCGAAATCTCGGATGCGATGATATGTACTGCACTTAGTAAGTGTGGTAAGATTGTTGGTCCTGTTATCACACATTCAGCTGCGCCCAAGGATCCTGCAAATAAGAATGTTCGTAGTTTTCGCCGGAGTGTTCGACTCATCTTTCCATCAGAGGAGCATCTCCGTAAGTTCCCACGGATTCTAAACGTCCGATGTGGGCAGCTCTCCTACAGAATTGACATGCTAACATCAGAACACTGTGCTAATTGCAAAGAACTTGGGCATCAGCGTGCTCGATGCCCCAACAACCAGTATCCAGCTCCCACGGCTTCTACAGTGCCTACCGCCTCTAAGCAGCATCCTGCTACATCTCGCTCTCGACCTGCACCGTCTTCAAATGTGCCAACTGCCCCAGGGCCGAGTTACACAAAAAGTATATCTACAGCCTCTCGTCCACGAGCGTCTTTTGATGCTGATCTCACCTCCCACCTTCAATTTCCAGTGCTCACCTCACCTATTACTCCTCATCCCGTGGCAACATCGGGAGACTTCGCCGCTGGTTTCCCACCAGTCTTCACTGTTGGTGTCTCCGAGTGTGACGGCGGTGCCGATAACTCCTCTGACTCTGCGTCAGCTTCCCGAGCATCGTCGCTCCCTGGAAAACGAATTTCTGGCACTCGTACAGGTACCCGACGTAAGAGGAAGAAGAAGAAATCTTCCTCTGCGGATGGGCAACCGTTCCGTACTACCAAATCTTCAGGAGATATCTCTCCCTCTCCTGCGCCAACAGAAATTGAAAGGGACACTGATGATGATGGGTCTCCACCTTCGTTTGAGGTCTTTTCAAGTGTTCTCTCCAAATGTGGTGCTCCTTCAGAACCTCTCAATCTTGGAGATTACTATCAGTTTTGCACCCACACCACGAACCTGGAGTCGACGTATGGCTACCTCCGAGAGCGCGAAGACATTCTTCCCGCGCTGCTCCTGCAAGCCGGATGCATTGCTAAGTACCTTCGTGGGTTTGTTCATGACCCCATGCACCACTCATGGACCCTTGGCTGCGTAAACCGTTTACAACAACTCCTGAAAGTTGCTCCGCGACTCCTCCAACCAACGACTGACCAGTCCATTCAAGGTCACGACCCTTAATTGCAGAGGGTTCGCTAGCCCCCTAGCGAATGCTCTTGTTATGGAAGACCTCTCGCCCCTCGGGGCCGATCTGTTACTACTACAAGAAACAAACTGCCATTCCTCCACTCTGTTTACTCGCTGGCGTGCTAGCGATTATGTGTTCCATCATGCTTTCCGCTACTCATCTCATGGTGGACTTGCTATCGGAATACATCAACATTTCCGATCCACCCTCACTGCACTCTCAGTGCAGAACTTATGCCGAGATTTACTCCAGCAAGTCTCCTTCACAGTTGGCGGAGCTCGATTTCACATCTTTAATGTGTATATTCCATGCACCTCTATTCATTTATCCATCTTGTTCACCAAACTCCGTAAAGCTCTCTCGAAAGTCTCACCTTCGGATCGTGTGCTCTTGGGTGGAGACTTCAATTGCACCCTTGACCCGGCTCTGGATCGCTCTCCTTCGTCACGAGAGCGTCGGACGGATCTCGTCGCACTACTCCATGACCTTGTTGCTGATTTCTCCTTCACCGATGCTTATAGGCGCCTTCATTAACAAGAGACCTCACACACGTGGCGCTCGTCTGGGAGTCAGCTTCCATCAACTGCACGCTTGGATCGGGTTTACGTTTCCACACCGCTTCTTGCGTCTATTACCGAGTTGCAACATCAACCTACTGCTTCCTCAGACCACTGCACGGTCACCCTCACAGTGTTTGTTGCGGCGTCACTCCCTCGGACTGTTCGTCCGTGGACATTTGACTCAATCTCCTCACTGATCCTGAATTTTGTGCCTCTGTCCGTTCTTTTCTCGCTGCTCGTCGCGCAGGGTTGCATTCCGCACCCTGTACCTTGACGTATTGGCTTCGTGTCAAGCATCAGCTCCTCTTACATATCAAGCAACTTTCCTTCACCATGAAGACTTCTAGTCAGATGCGCCTCGATCACGCCAGGCAGATGCTCACACTGATTGGGTTATCAGATCCGCTTTTTCCAGCATATCAGGCGGAGCTCCAGGCTTTGCTGAAACCCCTTGCGCAGCAAGCACTTTTACGTCTGCGCATTAAACATCTCAATCCGGAGGAATGCACCTATGATTTTCTAACATCAATGGAATCTGCACGTAAGTCTTCTACCTCGCTTCGTCATCTTCGCCTCCCCTCTGGCGAAATCACATCCGATTCGGCAGCGATTTGCTCTCACGTTCGTCAGTTCTATACCACCAAGTTCAGTGAAACTCCTCCCCTTCTCCCTCTGCTCTCCCCCATCTTCTCAATAACCTACCACAAGTTCCGTCTCATCTTGCTCACACCCTGTCTCTTGCACCCACATCCACGGAGGTGTCAGACACCTTCTCTTCCCTTAACCCCCATGCCGCTCCGGGTCCGGACGGCCTCTCTTTTCCTTTTTACCGTGCGTTCTTGCCTCTTTTGTTGCCTTTTCTCCTCTCCGCTTTTTCTGCTGCATTTAACTGCTCCCCCCTCCCGAGGAGTTTCACGGACGCACATGTGGTCCTATTTCTCAAGAAGGGTGACCCTCTTGACTTGGGAAATTGGCGCCCCATTTCTCTTCTCAATCAAGATTATAAACTCTATACTAAGCTTCTTTCCCGTCGACTAAACTCTATCCTCCCTCACATCCTTGCTGACTCTCAAACCTATACTGTTCCTGGCCGTTCTCTTTCCTCCAATGTTCAACTTCTTCGCGATCTCATTCATCTTGCCAAGACTCATTCTGAACCTCTTGCTCTCCTTTCCTTAGACCTCCGTTCCGCTTTCGATAATATCTCACACGCCTATTTAACACAAACCCTGCTACACTTTGGCTTTCCTCCACAATTTGTCTCCGTTCTTCTCTCCCTCTACCGGGACGCCGTTTTCCATGTCAAGACGGCATCTTTTCTCACAGCACATGTTCCCTTCAAGCGGGGAGTTCGTCAGGGCTGCCCGCTTTCTGGTCAACTGTTTGCGATTGCCGTCGAGCCTTTTCTACGCTCTCTGCAAACATCTCTTCTAGCACAACTTCCACCACCAGTTGCCAGCTCACGGCATCACTCAGTCATTTACTCTGCTTATGCAGATGACATCACCGTCTGCATTCGTAGCGACTCACAGTTCCAACTGCTTCGTCGTTTGTTCTCCGCATATGCTTCATGTTCTGCAGCTGAACTGAATACTTCTAAGAGCACTGGATTGTGGTGCGGGTCGTGGTCCAATCGCTTGGATGCTCCATGGGGGGCCACATGGTCATCCACTACCCAACGCTTCCTGGGTGTGCACTTAGGCGCACCACAAGCTACATCCAGTGCAACTCGCTCGGAACTCCATCCTCGCCTCCTCCGCACAGCTGCATTCTGGTGTCGTGCGCAGTTCTGTACGTCCTACTACCAGCGTGCAAATCTCACCAGGACATACCTTCTGTCCATCTGCAAGCATTCTTGGATTGCATCTACGACCCCGCTTTTCTGTCTCCAGGAGGTTACACGCTGCCTTACTCGAGTAATGTGGGTGGGTCATCACTGGATTAACGTCCACAAGCTCTGTGCTCCTCCCTCCTATGGTGGTGCTGGCCTACCTGATGTCCCGCTGTGCTACAAAGCAAGTCGAGTGATCAACTTCATTCACCTTTTCACGGCTCCAGTGGCTTCCGCAGTTCAGGTACGTGACGTTCTTGCCTCCTTGCGTAACCCACATTTTTCTTTTCTTTCTTTAGTTCTCATGGATTGCTGTCCTTTCCCCCCTCCAAACTCCCACCTGCATATTCTGAAGCCCTCACTCACCTTCGCTCTCTCCCCCTCATTCGCTCCCCTCCCTCTTCAACTCTAGAGCTTCTTTCTGAACCCCTCTTCTTCAACTCCCTTGTTCATCCCCCCCATCTCCCCTGTTTTTCATTCCCCTCTTGGCTCCGAGCAGGTGTAGTAACTGTACAAGACTCTCTCTGGCCTCCCCCCTGCTATTCTCTCGTCCCCATCCGCCCATTTGGTCTATGACTCTCTGCTAACTGCACTTCTTTCGCTTTTCCCTGATCTTGTCTCCCCCACCGGTCTCGTCTCTGTCTTTTCTGCCACTCTTCCGCTGCCGTTTTTCCTCCGACTCACAAACTCGGTTCTTCCTCTCTCCTCTCTCTCCTCTAAATCTCTTTATCGTTTTCTAGTGCACCTTGCCACCCCTTCACCGCTTTCTGTTCTGGAGGTTCCCCCTGCTTCTCTTCCTCTTGTCTGGGCCGCTGCCCGCTCACCCTTATCTGCCCCTCTTGAAATTAATACCCACTGGCTCTTTTTGCATAATCGCCTCCCTGTTCCGTATTTTCTCTTTCGCATGTCTCTTCTCTCCTCCCCTCTCTGCTCCTTCTGCGCACAGGCGGCAGACGTTTCTCACGTCTACCTTTACTGTCCCATCCTGATGCCTCTCCTCCACCAGGCTTTCCGGATTGCCAGTCGCTCTTGTTCTCAAGATCTTCCGTTCACTGCCTACAGACATCTTCTTCTGCGGGCTCATCCACCTACAACTCTTCCTTCAGTATGTGCCTATCTTTTCGTGCTGGTTAAACACGTTATTTACGTATACCTTCAACAACTCCGCAGCATTTCCTCGCCGGTCTCTTTACACCAGGCCAGCGCAGCACTTTTGTGCCATTTTCAAGATCGATTGCTTTCTCGACTCCGCCTGGAGTACCAGTCGGCTTCTTCCAGTCGTCGAGAAGCCACCTTCTATGCTACCTGGGCGCCGGCCGCTCCATGGTTTGCGATTGATTCTGGACTGCTACACCTATCAGAACCCTAGGACATTCTACACCTCCTTTGCTGAGTTCCGTGGCACCCTGGTGGCCCTCCTCCACTCTACGACTCGTGCAATCCACACTACCGTTGAATTGTGAATGCTAATGCCATCTCAGTGTATTTTCATGCTTACTCGTGTACATTACTTACTTTCACCCCGCCTGTATTATGTTGCTTTGGTGCCCTCGTTAAATAACTTGCACAATTGTGCACGCTGTGTTTTTATCTCATGTATGTAATGTTTTACCTTCACGGCGGTGTTTGTGCTGTTCTTTTTCTAATTGTGTACTATTGTTTCGCCTGTGTTATCCTGTAAATCATGCCCAGCCAATGTCATGTGACACGATGTGTTTCTCTTTGTCACTTCTGCAATTTTTTTATTCAATAAGCTTTGCTTGCAGCATTTTGTTATTCATCCCCATTGTCATTGCAATGTATATACCATCATGTTTTTAACAGTTTTGTATTATTTCCCAGTGAGATGCCCAATACTGTACGTCTCCCTCTTATGTTTTCTTATGATAAATTAGAATAAAGCGATTTTGAAACCTTGCTTTATGGATCGGCGCATTATCCTGCTGGTACCAAAAAGACTTGGTTCCATAGTATTGCCCAAGATTTGGTAGGGCATAATTGTCCAGAATATAGAGGTAGACGTGCTGGTTAACAGGTTTGTCTACGATAACCAATGGATGGGGACCATACCACGAAAAACCGCCCCACACGAGTACACTGCTAGCTCCAAACTTGACCGTAGGAACAGTACACTGTGGTAAATAGCGTTCCCCCGGCTTTTCAAATTCTTTATTCTGGGCAAAAAGGAAGGGCAATTGTTACATGAGCCTGAACAACACTATGCCAGGAAAATTAACAGACATAATAAATGTATTTATACAGAGAAATATTTCTATGTACATTAGCGGTGGCGTCCCGACACTTCTGTGGAGAGGCATTGTCCTTTTGGAACAGGCACAACCCATCAGCATGAATGCAGGACATGAACGAGTGTACCTCGTCAGAAAGGATGCGCACGTAAAGTTGAACGGTCACAGACGTTTGTAGACGTACGAGGGTCCCAGTGAAGTCCAGCTAAACATACCCCATACCATTACGCACCCCCCGCCAGCCGGTACAGTTCCCTGTTAAAAGGTGGGATCCATAGTTTCATGGGGTTTGCGCCACACACGAATCCTCCTATCTGCCCGATACAGTTGGAAACGCAACTCGTCAGAGCAGACTATTTGTTTCCCGTCATCAAGTGTCCAGTGGTGGTGTTGCCGTGCCTAAGCGAGGCGCATAGCTCTATATCGTGCACCCATCAAGGGGACTAGAGTTGGGAGTTGGCTCCCAAAGTCCATATCGTGCAGGGTGCGTTACACAGTCCGGACGCTGATGCTTGTTGAGGCTCCAGCGTTGAATTCCGATGATACCTGCAAGAATGTTGCACGCCTATTGCGTGAAACGATTCTTGACAGCCGACGATGGTCACGTTCACCCAATGTCTTTTTACGGACACACTGGTATCGTAGGTTGGAGGTTTTGCCGGAATTCTTGTATTTACGGTATACCCTTGCAATGGTCTTCCGTGAAAATCCAAACTTCTTTTCTACCTCCGAAATACTATGGCCCATCTCACGAGCGCCAACTATGACACCGCGTTGCAAATAAACACTTAAATCGTTATTACTTGTCATTCTCATGCCGAAAACAGCTCTGACAGCTGGCAAGGATGTCTATCGCTTTATATACCCACGGGCGGACGAAACCGAGTACGCGCATAGGTGAGGTTGCTATGTATATGTATTTTGCATAAGGTCGTCTGTAACAGTTTTTTGGCACTTCAGTGTACATAAGATGAGCACAAGTCACTAAATGAGAGTAATATATGCATATGGAATGAGTGACAAGACACCTAGGAAAATACCATGCCAGAAAAATGAACAATAACTGATGATTTTATACAGGGAATGATTATCATATACACTGCTGGCCACCCAAAATGCAACACCAAGAAGGACACCAGATAGAAAAGCCAGATTTACTGGACACATAACAACAGATACAAAGATGTAACGATTGAGTTCACAGGCCCGTGCGACTTGCATAACACGCAGAAATCAATAATTCGTATGGCCACCATGGTTGGCAATAACTGCCGCTGCACGCCGCGGCATCGAAAGAAAGAGGCTTTGGTTGTGGTCTTGGGGTATGTCAATCCAGGCTGCTTTCACACGTAGCCACAGTTCATCAGGCGTAGCCGCGGGTGGTGCTTGCCGTGCTACTCGATTGCCGTTCAGAGGTCAGACGTGTTCGATGGGCGACATATCGGGAGAACAGGCGGGCCACGGCAGCAGTGACACCTGGTGGACCGTGAATAATTATTGCACGTTACGTGCCACGTGCAGGCGTGCATTGTCCCCTTGAAACGTGGCCGCTGGCAGGACGTGTAGGTAACGGAGGACTACAGGCTCCCAAACGTCGGAGATGTAGCGGTGGGTGTTGAGTGTACCGTCGATGCGTATCAGAGGGGAGCGGGTGTGATATCCAATTGCGCCCCAAACCCTAGCGCCAGGTGACAGACCCGTATGCCGATCCATAATGCAGGCGTCATACAGTCTCTCGCCGCGGTGCCGCCACACGCGGATCCGACCATTGTGGTGTTGCAGGCAGAAGCGGGATTCGTCGGAGAAGACAATGTCGTGTCACGCAGTAGTCCGGGTGTGGCGTTCAACGGCCCAATGCCGCCGCACTCGCCGGTGGTGTAACGTCAATGTTAATCGGAGCAATGGGCGCCGTGCGACAAGTCCCCGCTCCTGCAGACGACGTCGAACGGTACGTGCTGACACAGGTTGTTGCGCAACACACCCTAATTCCTGCGCTAACGTTCGTAATATGGCGGTGCCAACCGTCAGTGCCCGCCGCACAGCATGCCTGTCCTTTAGTTCGGTGGTGTGCCGCGACCGCGGCAATCGCTCACGTCGGTCCGTCCATCCCTCCTGCACCCACCGTTTCCATACTCGCTTCACTGCGGCTGGATGTCGTCCCACACGGGCGCCGATGTCTCGGTACGATAAACCAATATCGCGATAAGCCAGTATTCGTCCTCTGTCAAACTCCGAAACGTGCTGGAATGACTGCCGTATTCTGCGACGAGGCATCAGGAAGCTTCCCACGCCTAGGTCCGGCAGCACAACACACTTCCTCTACTTACACCCCGCCTTCTGTGCACACTTTTTTTTGTGTCTCGGTGGAGTGCCGGGTGTACAGGATTTGCATATGCCCTGCAATGCTGATCGTTTGCATGTCCTCTCGCGGGCGACGCATGCTGCGAATTTCAGGCGAATCGGATGCTTCGTTCTTGGTGTTGCATTTTGGGTAGCCAGCAGAGTATATATTATGAGAAGTCTGAATTTTTTCTTGCACACAAACAGTAGCTGACTATGAATAATTACAATATGAGGTGACTGTGTCTGGAAATGCATAAAGAATGGATGTGTGTATATACATGGGACGAACGTATCTACAGGATGAGAATGACAGATAGATACAAAGCGAGTAAAATATGTACAAATAAGATAACAATATCGTACTAGGACAACACAACGGCTGTAACATGCAGAACCGAAAGGGCTTTGGAGCGGAAGGTGTGCAACATGTGTAAATACAATATAAATAACGTGAACAGGAAATGAAGAACAGCACAGATACAGCATCAGGGCTGAAGTAGGTAGATTACAAACAAGAGGTGACAGGGGTTATACTTACAACATGTACAAAACATAGTATAGAAATAACGCAAAAGAGTAAATAAAATAAATATCATTGCACAGCACCAGAGTTCTTTTTTTTTTTTTTTTTTTTTTTTTTTGATTGGAGTATTAACGACCACCGTGAACAACTCAATAGGCTATAAGCAGTCGTTCGTCCCTAATTTAGGGTCACTGGTTCCAGGGAAGGGAGAGAGCCAGTGTCGTAAGACAAACACAACATCCATGCCTCACCGGGATTCGAACCCGGACCCCTTTCGGACGAATGATCAGAGGCCATCGCCTTAGACCATTGCGCCACCGGGGTGGCGCACCAGAGTTCAGAACGGGTACAATACAAAATAGGGGTCGGCGATTACACTATAAGATAAAACTCGAAACTAATGTTGTATGTACAACATGTGCAAAATACAGATACAAATGATGCAAAACAGTAAATGGAAGAAACCGTAATGTACGTCACTAGGGCTGAAAGCCAGCACGACACAAACTTGAGGTCGGTCAAATACACCGTGAGAGGTAACTCCAAATCACGGATTAACAAACATCATGTGCAAAATACAGTGTAGAAATGACGCAAACCATTAAATAGAAGAAATTCGCTATGTACAGCATCAGAATTTAAAACCGGCACAATACAAACTAGAGGTCATCGAATACACTGGAAGATGAAACCTACAAGTGCAAAAAAACAGCTTACAAGTATGCAAACAGTGATTAAAAGAAATCGCAACATACAGCACCAAAGTTCAAAAGTGCACAATACACAATTGTGGTCATCTTATACACGGTAAGAACAACAAAAAAATGGGGTGGTATGTACAATGAATAAAATTGACCGCTTGAAGGTAACACTGGGCATGGATCAACCGAGAGAACAAGCTGGAATCAGGAGTGGCTACAGCACAATAGATCATATACATGTACTGAGAGAACCAATTGAAAGAGCGAGGGAATATGAACTTCCATTGTGCATGGCTTTTATCGATTATGAAAAAGCCTTTGATACGGTGAAACCATCAGCAGTTACAATGGCTCTGAAATCCTGCGGTATTGAAGATGCATACATTATTATTATTAATAACATCTATGAAAATGCAAGTGCAAAGATTCGGCTGTTTAAAAATATAACACACATAAAAATTCGAAAGGGAGTGAGACAAGGTGACACTGTATCTCCCGAGCTCTTTAATGCCACATTGGAAAATGTCTTTCAATCCCTGAACTGGGAAAACAAAGGGATAAAGATTAATCGAGATTATCTAACCCACCTTCGTTTTGCTGATGACCTAGTCATTTTTGCAACTGTCCCATAAGCGGTGCAGAGTAATCCAGAAACTTGCTGACAAGAGTAAAGAAGTGGGATTAAAAATGATCTTTCAGAAGACAAAAGTGATGTTCAATGCTTTTACAAGAAATGAAGATTTGTCGATTGATGGAGAAAAGCTGGAGATAACAGACAGGTACGTTTATCTTGGACAGCAGATATCAAGTGAGGGTCACATTGATGAAGAAATTAATCGGCGTACAAAACTTGCCTGGAGAGCCTTTGGAAGAAACAGGATATTTTTCAAGAGCAATATGCCATTATGTCTTAAAAGAAAAGTGTTTGATCAATGCATCCTTCCAGTGCTTACGTATGGTGCAGAGACGTGGACCTTAACTAAAAGAGACATACAAAGGCTACAGACAGCTCAAAGCAGCACGGAGAGGTGCATGCTTGGTGTAACCAGGAGAGATAAGAAGAGAAACTCATGGATCCGAAAAATGACAAGAGTGGGAGACATCATGATCAGAGTTAAATCCCTGAAATGGCAATGGGCTGGACATACTGCCAGAAGGACAGACCATCGATGGACAGCCGAAATTTTAGATTGGATTTCAAGGGACAGGAAAAGACCCAGAAGAAGACCACGTGGGAGATGGGTGGATGAAATTCGAAAGTATGTGGGAGTGACATGGAAGAGACTGGCACAAGACAGACCGTTGTGGGGGAAACTTGGGGTGATCTTCGTCCAGCAGTGGATTGATAATGGTTGAAAATGATAACGATGATGATGATGTACAATGACTAGTCCGCAAGTACAACAGAAGATAAACAGGACGGTGTCAGAAGCATAGGTACAGAGCTGAACCGGAACTGATTCACAATGCAGGATATACGATTAAAGGTGTTTATATACAAATCGGTACAAAAGCATTGTAAACAATTTGGTGTATATTGGAAATACACTGGAGCCGGGTAGGATGAACCAGAAAGTTCTTCTGGGTTGTGGCAGGCAAGCGGCGAAACGCGTTGTCATGGAGAAGGATCCTTTCGAAGGGGAACCAATAAAGTTCAGGAAAAGAGGAGAGTCTCGGCGAGCTGGTGTTTAAATATGAAGAAGGAGGTCGTCAGCAGGCCCAGAAAACCACGGGCGGAGAGACGACCATACACTCATTAAATGTGGAATTCGGCCATCTGAACGGGCGGAGACGCGACCATACACTCATTAAATGTGGAATTCGGCCCTCTGCACGGGCGGAGGCAAAAGCAAGGCGCAGACGCGATGTTAGTCAGCGCTGGAATTGAAGACAAAGGCCTTCCCCTGACTGGAAGAGGGATGGAAAGCCAGTGGCAGGTTGAAGTTGAATGCTGAAACAGTAGATTACATGGCGGGCAGGGATGAAAACGTAGGCACACGCATCAGGGAGAGGCACAGGTGGATTGTAGGATCGAAGCAGGGTGCTGAAAGCATGGACTGGTAGATCCACTCCACATAGCTGTTTGACTACGGTGAAGGCCAGATGCTGTAGAGGTAGGAGTACTGGGCAGTGTTGTTAAGCATGCTGCATTCGGCCATCGAGGTGCAGAAGAAGCAAGTGGAAGAAGTAGCCAGTGTCATTCTGAAGAGTGTGGCTGGAACAGACAGGCGCCGGTGTAGATACTGCCAGTGAACGTTTCGTTCTTGTGGTGATGATAGAGGCGAAGCTGCAGTAGACCACACCTTCGGGCGAGCGGTCGGTGGGATATCCGGAATTACTGGTAGTGTTGTTGAAGAGGAAGCAAGAAGGAAGTGATATAGAGATTAAACAGAAAAACTGGAAACAGGCAGAGCGGAGCCCCGAAAGAGGAGAAAGAAAGGTAGAGGAAGAGAGGGGAAGAAACTGGAAGGAGGCAAAACGAGGAGGCAAGGTTGGGGAAAAGGGTGACAACTGAAGAGCGGAGGGAGTCATAGAGCAAACAAGAGGCTGCGATGCGATGGAGGAGAGGAGAGAAGGAGAGAGATCTGAGAAAGACTTCCAGGGGAGGTCAGTAGAAAGGAGGTAGCAGACAGACACGATCCCGGCGGGGAGCCAGGAAAGGTCAGAGAAGTAGGGGGCGTTAGGAGGATGGATGGCAGAGGAAAAGAAGAGGGGCTCAGCAAGAAGCTCAGAGGTAGAAGCAGGTAGGGCGCGAAGAAGGGGAGAGAGCGGAGAAAGGAAAGCACCTCCGCGTAAACGGAGGAAAGACCAGAGCAGAGATGGGGAATGTTATTCATAAGAAGAAACGCTGTAAAGGTGAAACGAGGGTTATTCGGTGAAATCATCCCATCCCGTGGAAGAGATGCTGGAGATCCAGGAGCACTGAGGAGGCGTAGTAGGACCACCAGTCTATGATCCTTGTAGGACAAGCGTACATCAACGAGCGCTGTCCCTCCGTGAGAGATAGGACGGTAGAGAGTGGGAACTTGAACCCAATGATGATGGGTCCAGATAATAGTCGAGATGAGCCGAGTGATTTCTGTGAGAGAGTAGATATGCACCCATTTTGAATGAGATTCGTCCCCAGGCGGTCCCTTACCACATAGTAAAATTTCATTGAAATCGAACCATATTTACGCAAGTTATGACGCATAAGGGCAACGGAAGGATCCCTCTCCTGCGTCGTGATCTTTGACCTCATTTGTCCCATTTTCAACAAGTTTTGTCCCCAGGTGGTCCCCTACCACATAGTAAACTTTCATTGAAATCGAACCATATTTACGCAAGTTACGACGCATAAAGGCAATGGAAGGATCCCGCTCCTACGTCGTGACCTTTGACCCCATTTGTCCCATTTTTAATAGGGTTCTTCATCAGGTGGTCCGCTACCACATACTAAAATTTCATCGAAATCGAACCATTTTTACGCCAGTTATCGTGCGGACGGACGGTAACTGGCGTAAAATATACGCTTCTTCAACCTACGGTTGGAAAGCGTAAACAAAAAGAACGATCTTACCGCTATATACGTTGGGAGATTGATAAAAAATTATACTTTCGTATTTACAGTAAGTATTTCAATTTGTACTGAGAAAAATGTAGCAAAAGACAATTTAAGAATAAAAGCAGCGATATTTATTGCCATTCGTGATTCCTTATTATTTCAAGGGTGGGTAGCGAACCACATCTTTCACACCATGATATGCATGTTTGCCGCCCCGGTGGCGCAGTGGTCTAAGCGATGGCCTCTGATCATTCGTCCGAACGGGGTTCGGGTTCGAATCCCGGTGAGGCATGGATGTTGTGTTTGTCTTACGGCACTGGCTCTCTCCCTTCCCTGGAACCAGTGACCCTAAATTAGGGACGGGTGACTGCTTATAGCCCATTGAGTTGCTCACGGTGGTCGTTAAACCTCCAATCAAAAAAAAAAATAAAATATGCATGTTTTTCTATGTCGTATGACATCGTTAACGCGACAATACAAATTCCATTGAGGCATTATAAAATACAACAGACCCATTCAACGACAACTTCATGGAATTTTAATACTATCGAAGGGTAATATGGACAACTTAATATTTACTGAGAGTTGCCAGATCGAAAACAGTTGATTACTCGCGGAGCTGTTCTAGCGTTCCGCTGTTAACAACAAGTGTCGATTCAGTGCCGGTCGCCAATTGGTGGGTGCCTGTTTTATTGCTGCCAATGAGATAACGGAATGCGTGTAGATATCTCTCTCGCCAGACGCTAGTTCGCTTAGACCACTGCGCCCACGATGATGCCCACCGGGGATGCCCACATTTAATGCAGGAGGTACCAGAGACATATCCATCAGGTCAGTGCAACTGGGACGTGCCTGTCCAGCAGGACGCACACTACATAAAGGCAGATAGCAGTCAGAACGAACGTCCGCGTAGCTAAATTGGTAGAGCGACTAATTCTGGAATGAGGGGACTCGGGTTCGATTCCCGGCGTAGACCAAAAATGACGGAGGAATTTACTTCGTTATAATGGCGCCTGAACTTTCCGGATGACCCGACCGTTCAAAATCTCGCAGTGGTGTGATGTTCATTCCACACCGCGAGATAGGAAACATAAGAGAATCCCTTCTCCAGCGCTTCGAAAAATAAATGTGTATGACGTTGCATTCCACACACCAGATTGATTGGGAGTTCTCAAGTGCACGTTCTACAGCGGATGGCTGCCTGCAACGATTCATGGTCACGGCTGACCCGTTAGCTATGCCCCCCGCCCTCTTTCGGGAGGGGGTGTGTGTGACGTGCTTGCCCAGCAGGACGCACACGACATAAAGGAAGATAGCAGTCAGAACGAACGTCCGCGTAGCTCAATTGGTAGAGCGACTTATTCCGGAATGAGGAGACTCGGGTTCGATTCCCGGCGTGGACCAAAAATGACGGTGGAATTTACTTCGTTATACAACGTAATGTAGTGCCCACGGGGTATGGGAGCAAAACACCCACCCGAGTGTCTTTTTTAACACCAAGACATCGGACACAGCGCCTTACCTGGGCTCGTAAAACGGTAATTGGACACTGGAAGACTGGAAACACGTAGCGTAGTCCGATCAGTCACGCTACCAGTTGTTACGAACTCATGGTAGGTTTCGGGTATGGCGCAGACCCCATGAGTCCATGGATCCAAGCTGTCAACAAGGCACTGTGCAAGCTGATGGTGGTTCTATACATGTATGGGGTGTCTTTACGTGGCACGGTTTGGTTCCTCTGGTCCTCATAAACACATCATTAACCGATAACCTCCCTGTTGCTCTGCTGGGTGACCATTTACAGCCCTTCATGGACTTAATGTACCCCAACAAAGTTACGATTTTCCAGGCGGACAACGCCCCATGTCATCTGGCACAAGTTGCTCAAAATTGGTTCGAGGAGCATTCTGGACAGTTCCGACGGGTGGTGTGTTCACCACGTTCTCCCGACATGAACCCAATAGAGCACTTATGGGACGTGGTGGAAAGATCCATTCGCCCCCAGGATCTTGCACCAAGAAATACCGGGGAACTGTGTGCGTCTATCCAGACGGCATAGCTCAACATCTCTCCAGAAGTCTTCCGGCCACTTGTGGAACCGATGCCACGTCGAGTTGCTTCACTTATTCGGGTTAGAGGCGGTCCTACGTGATACCATGTACGTATCCCATGACTTTTTGCACTTCAGTGTATGTATCCCCTTTAAACGTCCTGGGGAAACGCCCATCACAAAAACGGAACAGATGTTATTGCCTTGTGGAAAGAATTTGAAAGTGAGCTTCGCACTTAAGCTGCATTGAAAAAAAATCGTTTTACGGAAACATTCGAAGACAAAATTACTGTGTTTTCGCTCTGTTGCTGGCCTTTTCTGAAAGTTCCATCGATTTTTTCCCGTTTGTAAAACAAATCTTCAACACAAGCCTGAATACGTTCGGATATAGGCTTGATTATTGTTAACCAAGCTAAGATTTATTGGCTTATGTTCGACACAAAACGAAATTTTTTCTCTCGTTTTTACTGACGCCTTTGAGTAGTGATCTCTAACAACATATGCTTAACATATTAGTGTAAATCAAATGAATCTAATTGTGGCCCATAAGACTACTTCATTTTACTTATATCCATTTATTTTGTGGCCAAAAGCAAACGTCCTCATATTGAAAGTTTTACCGATATTCATCGGCATTTGTATTCCTAGAAGCATTGCCTCTTGCCGATATCAAGGGAAGTTCGAGAAAAACGCAGAGTACTTCAAACCACTCTATATTCCCTGAAGAAATAACGAACCGAAAATAAGTTACGAAACGTGGAATAATTTTTAAGTTCCTGATAAAAAAAAAAGGTGTAGTTCACCTTCCTTTCCATTTTATGGGTTAAGTTTAAGCACTTTTTTTAGATCGCTTCCTTCCTTCTGGTAGAACAATATCATTGGAAGTTCAAGTGTATCTTCCTCAGGCTGGGAAAGAAAAACTAGTCAGAATGATTGGAATATTTTCTTTAAAACTTGAACCTTTACTATAGTATCTTTAATATATCCGTAATTTTACAACTAACAAATATAAACTACTTCCGAAAATTATTACACACAAAAATTACCTTCGAAACAGAGTAAACATCAACACAAAGGCACAACAGGAATCTTCAGAAGGACAAACAGCCGTGAGTCATATGTGGCGCGAGATTGCTGCACACAGAATAGCAGGGCAGTATAAATAGAATGAAGTGGGAGAACATTTAAATTTCAAATGTTCTTCCACTTTGAACTTCAGGGTTCTCGAACTTTGAAATTCAAGCTGCTCGGAAGTATAGAACAGCCACTCCACTCTGTTGGTGTTTTCCTGACGAAACAACAGAGATTTGAATACTATGCCTTCGTTGTGCCTGTGCTTCGTGAGTCTTCCACTTCATTATATTTATATATATATACAGTATATATCATCATCATTGTCAACCATTATCAATCCACTGCTGGACGAAGGTCTCCCCAAGTTTCCTCCACAACGGTCTGCTTGTGCCAGTCTCCTCCATGTCACTCACGCATACTTTCGAATTTCATCCACTCATCTTCCATGTAGTCTTCTTCTGGGTCTTTTCCTGTCCCTCGGAATCCAATCTAAAATTTCGGCTGTCCATCAATGGTCTGTCCTCCTGGCAGTATGTCCAGCCCATTGCCATTTCAGGGATTTAACCCTGATCATGATGTCTTCCACTCTTGTCATTTTTCAGATCCACGAGTTCCTCTTCTTATCTCTCCTGGTTACACCAAGCATGCACCTCTCCATACTTCTTTGAGTTGTCTGCAGCCTTTGTATGTCTCTTTTAGTTAAGGTCCACGTCTCTGCACCATACGTAAGCACTGGAAGGATGCATTGATCAAACACTTTTCTTTTAAGACATAATGGCATATTGCTCTTGAAAATTATGCTGTTTCTTCCAAAAGCTCTCCAGGCAAGTTTTGTACGCCGATTAATTTCTTTATCAATGTGACCCTCACTTGATATCTGCTGTCCAAGATAAACGTACGTGTCTGTTATCTCCAGCTTTTCTCCATCAATCGATAAATCTTAACTTCTTGTAAAAGCATTGAACATCACTTTTGTCTTCTAAAAGTTCATTTTTAATCCCACTTCTTTACTCTTGTCAGCAAGTTCCTGGATCATACTCTGCAGCTCTGATGAGGTAGTTGCAAAAAGGACTACGTCATCAGCAAAACGAAGGTGGGTTAGATAATCTCCATTAATCTTTACCCCTTTGTTTTCCCAGTTCAGTGATTGAAAGACATTTTCCAATGCGGCATTAAAGAGCTTCGGAGATATGGTGTCATCTTGTCTCACTCCCTTTCCAATTTTTATGTGTGTTGTATTTTCAAAAATCCGAATCTTTTCATATATATATATATATACACTGAAGTTCCAGAAAAACTGGTACACCAGTCTAATATTTGGTAGGCCTCCCACGGGGCGCAGGACTGCAGAAATACGACGGGGCGTGGACTCCACTAGCTTCTGCAAATATACTTCCTGCAAAGCGTTCCACAATTCGGGTGTATTCCGAGGTCTCGGATTCGTGTGTTCGATAGCGCGTTGCATGGCTTCCCAAATGTGTTCTATTACGTTCCGATCTGGGGAATTGGGAGGGAATAGCAACACCCCAAACTCAGATGAATGCCCCTCTAACCATAATGTGGTGTCCCGACACTTGTGTGGAGGTGCGTTGTCCTATTGGAACTGGCCCAACCCATCAGCATGAATGCAGGACATGAACCGGTGTACCTCGTCAGAGAGGATGCGCACATAACTTTAACAGGTCACAGACGTTTGTACACGTACCAGGGGCCCCAGAGAAGTCCAGCTTAACACACCCCATGCCATTACGGACCCCCTACCAGCCAATACAGTTCCCTGTTGACAGCCGGGATCTATGGCTTCATGGGTTTTGCGCCACACACGAAACCTTCCATTTGCCCGATACAGTTGAAAACGCGACTCGTCAGACCAGGCTACTTGTTTCCAGTCATCAGTGCCCAGTGGCGGTGTAGCCGTGCCTAAGCGAGGCGCATAGCCCTGTGTCGTGCACCCATCAAGGTGACTCGAGTTGGGCGTCGGCTTCCAAAGCCCATATCGTGCAGGGTACGTTGCACAGTCCGGACGCTCATGCTTGTTGAGGCTCCAGCATTGAATCCCGATTATACTTGCGAGAGTGTTGCACGCCTGTCGTGTAAAACGATTATTGACAGCTGACGATGGACACGTTCACCAAATGTCTGTTTGCGGCCACACTGGTATCGTAGGTTGGAGTTTTTGCCGGAATTCTTGTAGTCCCGGTACACCCTTGCAATGATCGTCCGTGAAAATCCAAACTTCGTTTCTACCTCCGAAATACAGTACTATTACCCATCACACCAGCACCAACTATGAGACCCCGTTGAAAATCGCCTAAATCGTTATTACTTGTCGTTCCCATGCCGAAAACAGCTCTGACAGCTGGCAAGGATGTCTATCGCTTTATATACGCTCTGGCGGAAGTAACCGAGTACGCGCATAGGTGACGTTGCTATGTATTTTGCATAAGCTCGTCTGTACCAGTTTTTTCTGGCACTTCAGTGTATATATGCATGTATTGTAACGTACAATTTGTCCGCACCAGACATCGAATCCCGGTCCCCTCACTCCGGAGTAAGTCACTCTCCCAACTAAGGTACACGGACATGTGCTCTCACTGCTATGTGCCTTTATCTTATGTGCGTTCTGTGAGGCAGGCACGTCAATTCCCCCTCCCCCTTTAGAAAAAATGCCTGTGGCATGGCCCATGGGTCAGCCGGGACCATGTGCCGCAGTAGGCAGTCATCCCATGAAGAACATACATTTGATAAATCCCAGACAATGTGGTGTGTGGAACGTAACATCACACTGATTTGTTTTTCGAAGCATTAAAGAAGGGATTCTCATTTTTCCTGTCTCGCCGTGTGGAAAGAACATCACACCATTGCGAGAAACTAAACAGCCGGGTCATCCTGGAAGCTTGGGCGCCAATATTACAAACACGTTTGTCCGCGCCGGGCATCGAAATCGGGTCCCCTCACTCCGGAGTAAGTCGCGCTCCCAACTGAGCTACGCGGACATGTCCTCTAACTGCTATCTGTTTTCATCTCTTGTGTGTTCTGCGGTGCAGGCACGTCACAATATATATATAACGCAGTTCGTCAAAGGAGATTTGCATCAGCTCCAGCTGGATTGCGGCATATCTGCGTGGTAGGTTCAGCTGTTGTTCACCCATCGAGAGAAACACCGTGTACCTTGAAAGCACACATCAGGGTCTCTCTCCTTCTCTCTGATCTGAGCGCGGTTGGGAAGGAAACTGTGAGTGTGTGCTCTGGTTAATGCTTGTGCGCGTTCGCATGCTACGATGATGTTTGTGTGTGTTTTTTATTAATACAAATAGCTGCTCATGAACAAAGGAAGCAACTTTATTAAAATTAATGTAATGCTCCCGATCATTAGACTCAGTTACGCTACACTAATGTTTGGTTGTTTATTTCCTATCAGTAAGTACGTTTTTCTCTAACAGCGTCGCAATTATGTGGCAAGACTGAAGTCAACTTCTACAACAAATATGGCGTCAGTAACAAATGCGTTATTGTACACTGGCGTGCAAAAATTAAGGACGAGACGGTTTTTGAACGTAACGTCGTGCAGAAGTGCTCCACATCGACTCAGATCATACCATAAGATCCCCAAGATCTAAGAATATGAGACAAGTCAGCCAAACCGTCCACACGAGGAATCCAAAGGATACAAAGACACTTTATTGAAAAGGTAGCTTCAAGCACAACTGGACAGAAGACAGAAACGTCCATGTGACAGGCGGCTACCATGAAAATTCCAGTCTTTAGTAGGGGATATGATCACCCCTGACTGCGTTGCAAGATTTTCAACGTCTAGCCATACTGAGGACGAGGTTGTCAAGGAGCTGTTGAGGCATCGCGGCCCATTCCTCTTGTAGAGCCAATCGCAGCTGCGGAATCGTTGCTGGCGGCTGGTGACGTGCTGCCGAGCGTCTCCCGAGAAGGTCCCACACGTGTTCGATTGGATTTAGGTCCGGAGACCTTGCGGACCAATCCATGCGTTGAATATATTCACTCTCCAACAGCTCAGCGACAACCACTGTACGATGAGGTGTAGCGTGCACGTGAGGCAGGAGAACCTCGGTACAATAGTGGACACCAGTGACTGAACCTCCTTGGAAGATGTGGAGGTCAGTACGGCTACCAAGCGTGATACCGCCCCAAACGAGAACTCCGCCACCTCTAAACCGGTCCCTTTCGATGATGTTGAAGGTGTGATTGCGGGTTCCCTACTCTCTCCAGAAGTGTATACGTCCATAATCGCTCGTCAGACTAAATAGGCTCCCATCCGTAAAGAGAATTCGACCCTATTGCTGATGTGTCCTGTTCTTGTGTTCCTGACACCACAGAAACCGCCGTTTCCGATGAGCAGGCGTTTATGTCACACACCGTACTGGTCGTCGTGCAAATAGACCACCTTTGTGCAGCCTCCAGGCCACGGTAAAATGCGATAACTGACGTCCAGTTGTCTGTTGCATGTGCCTTGCGATTTATCCCGCTGTCTGCCGTCTGTCTCTTCTCGTCTGTAGGACAATATACCGGTCGTCCGCCGCCGTCGTTGTTCGTGGACGACCACTGCTAAACTGTCGGACAGCTGTTCCAGTTGTTTGAAATGCTCTCCAAGCTCGTGAAACGATGCTGTGAGCGATCCCGAACTCCTCGGCGACACTAGTCACACTTCAACCTTCTTCCAACTTCTCAATGGCGCGACCTCGGGTAAATTCATCCAGATGTAGTCTACTAGATTGCCTGTTGGCCATATCACATGGTGGCAGCAACTCGGCGTCGTTCCAACCGATGTACACCGTGCAATAGCTTTCACTGAATTGCTGGGCGTACACCACCTGTGTGCTTTATACCCTTCCGACACCTCCCCCCCCTCTACGTCATGCTGCACATATGCGCATGCCCTACCGTACGGGAACCTGGTATATCTCCTGAGTGGTCTTTCTGTCCGTTCTGCCTTCTCGTTCCGCTGTTATGCTAATTTCTCCTCTTCGTCCTTAATTTTTCCACACCTGTGTATTACCGTGGAGCATCTACTGTGTGGTAAATATATTAGCACAAGTTGGATATCACCGTGTCTAAGTATCATCCTTTGTATTATAATTAAAAGTTTTCCTATTTGTTTGCATACAATTAAGGTTGGAATATGGTTTTATTATTATTAGTATGATGTGCTCTCTGTTCTATTATTGTTAAGTACACATTCTTCCGCCTTGAATGAAGGTCTAGCAAAAAATCCTTTTTAATTTTATACTGTGTACTGAGCCGATTGGAGTGTTGGTATTAACTACACTCACTTCCAAAAGTTAAGCACGGAGCAGTAAGATGTGAAAAAACGGAGAACTACTGCTTGGATTGACACGAAATGCGGCAGAAACGTAGGAAATATGTTTATTAATGAATTGAAACAAAGAAATGCAGACAGAGATGAAAATAATATTGAATTTTCAGAAATTATAAGATGACGTCAAATTGGAGTCATTTACAAATTGAGTAATAAAGTCACAACAAACAACAAAACCCGACATTAATAGGGTATGTGAGCACCCCTCATCTGCATACAAAGTTTACAACGTCTGACCATGCTTTTTATGAGGTTATCAACCACCGCAGAGTCCAGTAATCGCCATTCCTCCTGTAGAGCAGTTTCCAAAGCTGTGAGAGTGGTTGGGGGCAGGAGACGTGAACACACTGCACAGCCGAGGGCATCCCAAAGATTTTCAATGGGATTAAGGTCGGGCGAGTACGCTGGCCTTTCCATACGCGCAATCCCCTCACTCTCCAGGTAGTCGTCGACGATGCTGCTCTATGGGGACGCGTACTATCGTCCATTAAAACGTAGGCAGGACCAACTGCTGCAGCGTACAATTGCACAGTGGAGTCTAGGACTTCATTCCGATACCGTACAGCCGTCACAGAACCCAGTCTGTAGATGTGGAGGTCGGTGCAATATCCAAACGAAATTCCTGCCCAGATCATGATGCTTCCACCTCGGAATGCATGATGTTCAGTTATGTTCTGGCGTCGATTGCGTGTGCCTTCTTTCCTCCACACTCGAACACGCTTGTCATCGGCTTGCAGGGTAAATCTGAACTCATCCGTGAACATAACGTTGCCCCAATCAGACACAGTCCAACTGACATGTTGGCGACACCACTTTAATCGTGCCCCTCTGGATTGGACGGATAGAGGAACACAAACCCGTGGTACCCGGGCGTACAGTCCCTTCATGTGTAGCATTCGACGCACAGTAGTGGCAGATATCGTCTTACCAATGGCCACCGTAACCATAGGTGTCACACGTGTGGACGTCGCTCTTCGATTCCGCTTGGCTACAACAGCAATATATCGGTCTTCCGCGGGGGTCGTAACCCTTGGGCAACCTGCCACAGGTCTGCGGACAACTGTTTGGCTGGTTAGAAATTGTTTCCATAAACGTGTAATGACGGAATGATTCACACCGAAGAAACCAGCAACATCTGTGATTGACTGTCCTGCTTCAATGCGTCCGATGGCACGCCAGCGCTCAGAATCTTTCAATCGTCTTCTGGAAGCCATAAAATCAAGTCTGTCTTCAAAACAAATCCTCCAACAGTTCTCAACACCTTGTAGCAGCACTTGCATGGAACTCCTGTACCCCTTCAGAGTGCTGGCTTCTTATACGACTGCCTGTTTTGCATATTTCTCGGCAAGACACCGTGATTCGCTGTTACCTACCACATTTGCATACTTCCATCTACCGCTGCGGCGAATTGCAGCCTCTCTAATTCCGATTGGCTTCCGGAAATTAACTTCTCTCTCTGCGTGCTTAACTTTTGGAAGTAAGTGTATTTAACTACACATACAATATAAGACTTATTCAACACTTTTGGCCTTAATACTGCTTGAATTGGTATGGACTCACACGTATTAAATGTTGGTAAGTGGCTTGAGGCATATTAGCCCAAATGTGATGAATTGCACCCTCCAGAGAATGTAGATTTGATGGTAGAGGATCCAGCAGCCTGATGTCTCTTTCGACTTCATCCCACAAATACTCCATTGGATAGAGATCCTCTGATTCAGGAAGCCAATCCAGTCGGGAAAAGTATCTGTGATGTTTCTCACATCGTTCGCGTACAATGTGAGCATTATGACATAGAGCATCGTCCTTATGGAAGTATCCATCTCCATAAATCATCAACATACCTGGGTGAAGGTTAGGGTTAAACAAGTAATCGTTGTTGTTTGGGTATACGTGTCGAGAAATTTCAAAGGTAATTGTTGCAACACCGTCTTGACACGTTAACACATTTATTTGAAAAACACAAGCACTTTTGGGATGCTCGATATGATCTTATCCTCAGCTGTACACTAATAAAGTACTAAAATAATAGAAGAAACCACACTTCACATAGTCATAGTTAAAAGTTTCCAGAAGCCGATATGTGTGACGCAGACGCAAGTCCAACTTGGAGACTGGCGTTCTCGATAAAGTTCCCACAGACACGGGTGACTGGATGTGTCAGGTTGGTTAATGATTAGTCTCTCAGCCCGTGTGGCTGTTGCCATCTCTGTGAAAATTGTTAATTGGTCTCTCTAGATAAACGAGTTGTTTCCGAGGTGCTGGAAGTAAGATTGGTTGCTCCTTTGGATCACGATTTCCTCGACGTATCGTAACGTCCATTCGTTTTTGAAGCCTGATATCAATTTAATGTCTATGGAACAGTTTGTTTTAGAAACGGCTCTCTTGTGTTCTAATGTTCAATTCTTCAAGCGTCTCTTGGTACTTCCCAGTTATGTGGGAAGTACCAAGAGACGCTTGAAGAATAGAATATTAAATTGTTATGAGGCTTCAAAAACGAATGGACGTTACGATACGGCGAGGCAGTCGTGATCCAGAAATCAACGGATTCATGCTGCAATAAGGAGCAACCAATCTAATTATGATGCTATTTTATTTAAAACACGCAGTAATTACTTCTATTATTTTAAGATCCAGTACATATAAATTTCACTTTTTTTAAATTAGAGAATTTAAAAAATGGGATTCATACGCACTGCAGAGGACCATGGTTAATCCGAACTTACGGATAATTGATCTCCGGATATTTGGCGTTTTAACGTCTATTACTAGAAAGGCAAGAGCAATGGCGACAAACCTGAGAAAAGAGAGAAATAATGCTTGAGTCATTTGTCTATGCCTAGTCCATGTCAGTAGGACCAGCCCTTTTCCACCATGCCATCTGTCATGGAGCGGAAAATCGAGCACCAGAAGCGAGCTCTTATCACTAGTAACTGTCACTGCTGAGATGAGAGGGGAAAACGAATTGTTTTCCCGTAGCTTTGGTAAAACCCGGCCGCTATGTGAACATTTCTGTAAGTACAGCGAAGAACGTTTTGGGTACTATTTGGTTCAGGTACATCTATCGCTTAAAGGTCAATAGAGTTTAATCTATTTATCAGAACATTTAAATACATGCATTTTAATCTTCACTGACGATTTCTAAATTTCAACAGTTTACACGAAGGTTGATAGAAAGAAATGCTTGCTTACTTAGAACGTAAGATTGAGCCAAGTGAGCCGAAAAAAAAAAAGAGACGTACAATCAAGTGCCAAAAAATACTGGAATACCCCTCTAATACCGCGTGGTTTTCCATCGGGATCAAATAACGGCAGCAACGGTACGGGGCACGGACTTCACGAGCTCTCTGTAGTACTGTGGAGACAGTGCGAATCGTGCTTTCTGAAGAGCGTCCCACAATTCCGTAATATTGGAGGATTCCTTGAATTGACGGCATGTTGAACAGTTTATATCCGGCAAACTAGGGGGACCAGGTCAAGATGCTAAACCCCGTGGAATGTTCTTCCAGCCATAAACGGGCGACTATGGACGTGTTCAGTGGCGCATTGTCGAGTTGAAAGAGGTCGCACACGTTGTAGTGGTTGCATGACATGAACGGGTGATTTTGATTTTTTTATTGGAGGTTTAACGACCACCGTGAGCAACTCAATGGGCTATAAGCATTCGCCCGTCCCTAATTTAGGGTCACTGGTTCCAGGGAAGGGAGAGAGCCAGTGCCGTAAGACAAACACAACATCCATGCCTCACCGGGATTCGAACCCGGACCCCGTTCGGACGAATGATCAGAGGCCATCGCTTAGACCACTGTGCCACCGGGGCGGCCATGAACGGGTGTAAATGATCCTCAAGGATGGTTACGTAGCATCTACCGATCAGTGCGGTCTGCAGAAGTATGAGGGGTCCTAATGCACACTAGTTGAAAACACCAAACACCAAAACGGAGCCATCCCCAGCCTGCACTGTTCCTTGTAAGCATGCGGGATTCGTTGCTTCGCGGGGTTGTCGCCACGCCTGGAGTCGGCCATCTGCCCCAAACAATTGAGCACCTACTCGTCGGACCACATGTAACGTATACTCTATATTCACTTTCCTTTTGATTTTACTATCTCTGGTTATTTTATTTTACTATGTAAATTATCTTCCTGCTGAACGGAATATTATTTCACCCCGCTGAATGAGATCTGGCAATGAGTGTAAGTCATGACGTGGTGGTAGCTCGTATATAGGCGCGTTCATCGAGAAGTGCGGTGTGTTGTGTTGTTGCGTTGTAGTTGTGTTGTTGCGTTGGAGTTGTGTTGCGTTGCGTTGCAGTGTGTTGTTATGTAGTAGTGATATATGAGTGCCTTAGTTGACCAGGAGTCTTCATAATAAACAAGTTGTTCTGTAAGTTCAGTCTTTTTCAATTCTTAGTTTTGTCAGACCTCTGTCTGGCTGTTAGGTTTATGACTTTGATTACTTAATATAAATACCCAGCGTTGAGACTTTGTTTAAGTTCATAATTAACGAGTAACAACACCCTTTTGGGAATTCATCATTTTGAAGCTTAGAGCATTATTCATTCATAATAATTAGCTTAGCAAAAAGATAAACAAAGCTAATTCATTATACACACTACTCGTTTCCAGTAATCTTGCGTCCAACGTCTGTGTTCCCCATCCCAGGCGAGGCGCACAGCCTTGAGTCGTCCGGACATAAATGGCACCCCGTCGGTTCCGACACTCCGTAGAACACAGGGAAAGTTGCACTCTCCAAACGCTGATGTTATAGATGCATTGTAGCGCGTAAGCAGTCTTGATACACTTGATTTGCCTACACCAACTGCAGAAGCGATATCTCTCACTGTCATAGAAGTGTGATCCTTCAGAGGAATTATTTTTGCTTGCTTCCTTGGGGAAATATCCATTTCCCCAAGGAAGCGTGCAAAAATAATTCCGAAAGCAACACGTACTCACAGAGAGCAAAAATAATTCCGAAAGCAACACGTACTCACAGAGAGCAAAAATAATTCCGAAATCAACACGTACTCACAGAGAGCAAAAACTAACATCCACCTGTCACACACGAAAGCTCACAACTGAAGCTGAAGTTCCTATTTACTGTTTAAAACCGGTCAATCCACATTTTTACTATCAAGTTCTAACAATCACACCACCTCACAGCTGATAAAACCGGTTTACGTGGGTTTCCGACATCAACTGGCGATCACATTACAATTCTGAGAATAAAACAGCTTGTCCCAATTAATTTGCACGGTATAGTATTACTCTATTTATTCTGAAATCCGAAACATAACTGGCTCTAGGGTTTTGGGAAAGGGATTGTGGACCTGTATTCAATTCTTTACCTGCTACGAAGTACGACAAATGATATTACAATCCAGCAACTCAGACTAAACGACTGAATCAAAATTTTAAGCTTAAAATGAATTTATCAAAGAATGAAATACGTCTATGAGGAAACCTAGGTAGCCCAGCCTTGCAATTTAACGTAGGCCCAACACTGAGCCACCGTCTTTAGAAATAGAAGACGTTGGCTCAGTGTTGGGCCTAAGCTGAATTGCTAGGCTGTGCTACCCGGAAATTCCTTTTGTTGAGTGATTTCTAGGAAGTCAAAAAATATTTTCTATTGCTCCTACGTTGATAGTAATGGTTCTCTGCTTGAGTGATGTAAATAAGTTTTCATTCAAATTAACGATATTAATCAATACATGTAATTAGGAAGGAAATTCTGAAGGACACGCATTGAAGATGTTTAATTTTCCCATAGTCATAGTTATACCCACATTGAAGATGTGTATACAACTATGACTATGGGAAAATCCTCAATTTAGGAAGATAGTTGGTCACTTTTTCTGAGAGCATTTGGAAATATTCAATTCTATACCTGCTGCGAAGTACCACAAATAATATTGCAACTCAGCAACTCCTATACTAAACGGCCGAATCAAACTTTTAAGCTTAAAAATGCATTTGGAAAAGAATCAAATACGAGTATGAGGAATCCTTTTGTCAAGTGATTTCTGGAAACTTAAAAAATATTTTTTATTACTTCTACGATAATAGTAATGGTTTTCTGCTAGTAGGAGGTAAATAATTTTTCATTAAAATTACCGACATTAATCAATGCATGTTATTAGGAAGGAAAATTTTGGAGATAAGCATCTTGAATGTGCTACTATAGGTATCAAATTTATTTAAGTAAATATAAATCGTTAGCTCTCAAGTTAAATAAAGGGATATCATTAAGCCAATCTTCTTTTAGGAATAGAAGACGGTGGCTCAGTGTTGGTTCCACATTAGATTGCAAGGCTGTGCTGCCTGGAAATCCTATTGTCGAGGGATTTCTAGGAAGTCAAAAATCCTTTTTATTGCTCCTACGTTAACAGTAACGGTTTTCTGTTAGTGTGATGTAAATATGTTTTCATTAAAAATACCGACATTGGTCAATGTACGTCATTAGGAATCAAATTTTGGAGGATAAACATCTTCAGTTAGATACTAAAAGTACCAGATTTATTTAAATGAATATAACTCATTCGCTCTCAAGTTAAATAAAAGGACATCAGAATGCCAATCTTCTTTTAGGAATAGAAGACGGTGGTTCAGTGTTGGGCACTGCGTTAGATTGCAAGGCTGTGCTACCAGGGAATACTTTTGTCGAGTGATTTCTAGGAAGTCGAAAAATCCGTTTTTTATTTCTCCTACGTTAATAGTAATGCTTTTCTGCTAACGTGATGTACACCGATGACCCATTACATTATGACCATCTACCTAATACGTTGTAGGACCACTTTTAGCCCGTAAAACAACGGCCACTTGGCGAGGCATCGATTCGATGAGGTGGCAGTAGGTATCTTAGGGTATCTCGTACCATAATGTCAACAGCAGGTCCTCCAGTTCCCGTACATTGCGGAGTGATGGTGATTTAGCGTGAACCCAATTTTCCAAGTAGAACCATAACTGTTCGATTGGGTTCGTGTCAGGTGAATTAGGGCATTAACAGAAAGTCACCAGCATGTTCCTCCAACCACTCCTGGATGATTCTATTATCCTGTTGGTAATGGCCATCACTAACAGGGAATACAGTTGCCATTAATGGGTGAACTTGGCCCGCAACGATGTTCAGATACCTGACAGCTATCAGGGATTGTGCTATTGAGATAATGGGGCCTAAACTGTCCCAAGGAAGCATCGCCCACAGCATAACACCGCCGCCGGCGTCCTGTTTCAACCCAACAGCGCGTCCAGGTGCCATACCCTCCTTTGGTAATCGGCGTGTCCGCGCTCGTCCTTCTACGCGATGCACCAGGAATCTTGATTCGTCAGACCAGGCCACTTTCTTCCAATCATCAAAGGTCCAATATCGATGACCTTGGATCCATTGCATGCTTCATTGGCGATGACGTGCGGTGACCATGGGGACTCGGCTGGAACGTCGGCTACACAGCCCATGCGCAGAAGTCTGCGATGAACTGTTTGCGCTGTGACACATTGACCTGGTCACCACTGTTGTAGCTGCGAGTGATTTGTCGCACTGTGGCCCTGCGGTCGCTGTGAACAATGCGCGGCAGTCTCCGCTCACCTCTGGCTGCGGACGACACATGGTTCAACGACGGTTCGTCGTTTGGCCATCTGTGCACCGTTTTTGATAGGCACTCCCTACAGCGGTACGTGAACAACTCATAAGCCACGCCGTTTCCGAGATCGTAGTTCAGATGCGCCGCGCCATCATAATGTGTCCTTTATCAAACTAAAGTAAATCGGCAGCTTCTCCCTTTCTGACTCTGAACACTCTACTAACCGAAAGCCGGTCTTCGGATTGGATATATGGGAACTTTTATATACACTGCTGGCCACTCAAAATGCAACACCAAGAAGGACACGAGATAGGAAAGCCAGATTTATTGGACACATAATGACAGATACAAAGATGAAACGATTGAGCTTACAGACCCGTGCGACTTGCGGAACACGCAGACATCAATGGTTCGTGTGGCCCCCATGGCTGGCAATAACGGCAGCTACACGCCGCGGCATCGAACGAAAGAAGCTTTGGATGCGGGCTTGGGGTATGTCGGTCCAGGCTGCTTCCGCACGTTGCCACAATCATCAGGCGTAGCCGCGGGTGGTGCTTGCCGGGTCACTCGGTTGCCGATAAGCGACCAGACGTGTTCGATGGGCGACATATCGGGAGAACAGGCGGGCCACGGCAGCAGTGACACCTTGTGGGCCGTGAAAAATTGTTGCACGATGCGTGCCACGTGCGGGAACACATTCTCCTGTTGAAACGTGGCCTCTGGCAGGTCCTGAAGGTAAGGGAGGACTACAGGCTCCAAAACGTCGGATATAGTGCGGTGGATGTTGAGTCTACCGGCGATGCGTACCAGAGGAGTACGGGTATCATACCCAATTGCGCCCCAAACCATAACGCCAGGTGACGCACCGGTATGGCGATGCATATTGTAAGCGTCGTACAGTCTCTCGCCGCGGTGCCGCCGCACGTGGATCCGACCATCGTGGTGTTGCAGGAAGGAACGGGATTCGTCGGAGAAGACAATGTCGTGCCATTCCGTAGTTCGGGTGCGGCGTTCAACGGCCCACTGCCGCCGCACTCGCCGGTGGTGTAACGTCAATGGTAATCGGAGCAATGGGCACCGTGCGACAAGTTCCCGCTCCTGAATACGACGTTGAACGGTACGTGCTGACACAGGCTGTTGCGCAACACACCCTAATTCCTGCGCTAACATTCTTGATGTGGCGGTGCGAGCCATCAATGCCCGCCGCACAACATGCCGGTCCTCTCGTTCGGTAGTGTGCCGCGGCTGCGGCAATCGCTCACGTCGGTCCGTCCATCCCTCCTGCACCCACCGAATCCATACTCGCCTCACTGTGGCTGGATGTCGTCCCACACGGATGCAACAATGATCTCGGTACGATAAACCGCTGTCGCGATAAGCCACTATTCGTCCTCTGTCGAACTCCGAAACATGCTGGAATGACTGCCGTATTGTGCGACGAGGCATAAGGAAGCCTCCCACGCACAGGTCCGGCAGCACAACACACTTCCACTACTTACACCCCGCCTTCTGTGCACCCTTCTTATAGTGCTTCTCGGTGGCGTGCCGGGCGCACATGATTTGCATATGCCTTGCAATGCTAATCATTTGCATGTCCTCTCGCGGGCGGCGCATGCTGCGAATTTCAGGCCAATCGGAGGCTTTCTGCTTGGTGTTGCATTTTGGTATGACAGCAGTGTATGTGAACTCTGTGAACTTCACCTGCGACGACGGTCCGTCACCAGGCGCGAACATTTCTCTAGGCTGTGGGTCTACATAATGTAATGGCGCATTGGTGTATATAATAAGGTTTCATTAAAATTATAGATATTAATCAATGCATGGCATTAGGAAGAAAATTTTAGAGATAAACATGTTCAATGTGCTACTAAAGGTATCAAATTTATTTAAATGAATATAACTCATTCGCTCTCAAGTTAAATAAAAGGACATCAGAATGCCAATCTTCTTTTAGGAATAGAAGACGGTGGCTTAGTGTTGGGCATTGCGTTAGATTGCAAGTCTGTGCTACCTGGGAATGCTTTTGTCCAGTGATTTCTAAGAAGCCAAAACATCCTTTTCTTTATTTTTCCTCGTTAATACTAATGTTTTTCTTCTAGCGTGATGGAAATACGGTTTCATTAAAATTGCCGACATTAGTAAATGCACGTCATTAGGAATCAAATTTTGGAGGATAAACATTTCCAATGATATATACTAAAGGTTTTAGATTTCTTTAATTGAATAGGGATATCAGAATGTCAACATCTTTGTTGTCGTTACGTTCTAACACAAATGTGTGGGAGTAACGTACTAAAAAATACCCACTATCTTGCGGAATTTCATCCCTTGGCAACTTTCCTTTATTCTTGTAATACTTGATACAAAGATTATCGTCACTAGGGAAATAATTTAAGCTATTTTTAAGTCGACTTTAAAATTGCTTGTGCTTAATTAAAAACTCATTAAACAGTTGCTGAAAGGAATGGTTTAACTGGAAACCAAATATCAGATGACAAAAACACAAGGTCAAATAATAGGGGATTAAAATGGAAGCAGAATTGTAAAAAGTATCAACTACCGTGACAACAGGTAATTAAAGAGGATTATTACCCTTCTTGTTCCAAACACACAAACTTGTTCTTCAAACTAATCTAAGCAATGTTTGGTTCGAAATAAAATAAAAAAAGTCGGATAAGTTCAAATCTTTTCCTATGTCACAAAGCAGTTGAGATGAAACAGCGCAATATTTATCGAAATTCTTCAAATCTTACTCGAGTGTTAGCTTTTTAAAATTGTTCAAGTTGTGACATGTTTAATTGGCCGGGAGTGTCTCGTTGCAAAATTTTATTTTAATCATCTAAAGTACTTCAACAAATAATTAATTCTGCTGAACCACCGGGGTTTTTGCAGCAGTCTTGAGAATTTCTGTTTATGTAACACAAATTAAGGATTGTTAAAGTAAGAGCGCATCCACTTGAAGGTTCGCAATTAATTCAATTTGAGTGTAATTGAAGCGATAATATTAAGGTCTGTGTATTTAAAAACATCTCTTTTCCTCTCTTCCTCCGAAAAGCTCTTATTGCTAAGCTATTATTGACATATAACGAAGTTAGAAGAGGTAAATTAGATCAGGTGGAAAATTTCCGACGGGGTTGAAAAAGAACTCAGAAATGTAAGTTCATTTATCTAGTTTTTGATCAATGATTTGTCGTAGAATTAAATGAATTAACATTTATTCGCAGTGCTTTTGTCGGCGAAATATACACTGGTCACAAAAAAGTTAGAGATATTGCACATAATGAAGGATGTGTGTATCTGACTCAAGTAACACGCATTGGAAAACATCAGTGAAGCTACATAACAAAAAACAATAGAGGGTGCATTTACAAAAACAATTCACTGTGAATTTTTTTGCACACAACAGAATAGCACTGCAATGTAGTCCAATCCTAAATTCGGAGAATGTCCGTATCCCTGGATTTCAGTACACGGTAACACCACCTCTGTGTCGTGGAACGTCTTGACAACTACGAGGCATACTTGCAGGGACATTATTGATGAGTGTTCTGGGAAGCTTGTCTCATATTACAGGCAGCACGTTACATAGGTATACCAGTGTACTGGGGTATGGAACGTGGTTATCCAAACCTCTCTGTACAGAATCTCAAATGTCCTCAATAGGATTAAGGACAGAAGACCTCGGAGGCAGTTGTAACGATTCAACGCCATCATTTTCTAGCTCATGAAGCACGCTCCAGGCACCTACGAAGTGCCTGGAGCAAGAAGTGACTATAATAGTCAAGGGAACATCGAGAAAACGAAAGGCGTGTCTAATAGCAGCTTGAAACAGTGTCACAATGGGCACAATGATCTCATTTCGGTACATTGAGGTATTCGTGTTGCCTTTACAGGCACTCAAGGAAGTACGGCCATTAACACACACTCCTGCCCAGCCTAAAACTGACTGCCATTCGTGAGCCGGATCTTCTCCACTAGTGTCCTCGTCGAGTGTCAGGATAAAGAGCGAAACCGAATTCTTCTGTGAAGAGTACATGGTGCCACTCTGTACTCCGTGACACGTACTGTTCAACGCAGACGCATCATTGACGACAGTGAGCGGATGTCAACGGAATCTACATATCTGAGTGGCCTCCTTGCTCTGCGTCGGTACTCGTTAAGACGGTTTCGTACAGATTGAGTACAAACTGGAACAACACAAGCAACTCGAAGTGGTTCCCGGAGCTGGATACTGGTGTTACTGGGCCTTTTCCGAGCACTTACTGTCAGGTAGCGACCTTGTCTCCAGTTGGTTATTTTGGGCGACCATTCCTAGGTCGGTCTGCAACATTTTCATGCAGCAGAAATCTTGTGTGTACACTTCGCAAAACTCCTAAAGCAACTGCCACATGGCACGTTACAGGCAGCTGTACACCTGCCTGTAACATGCCTACAGCCTTATTTCTCTAGTTGGCAATGCTTAAACGTCGTCAGGACATCATGTCAGGTTAATTCCACAATGATGGAAATATATTTAGCAAACTTTAGACCAAACGGTGAAACGACCCGTTTTCTGCTTCTTGCAGGGTACATTTATCATCGTTTACACTCTACGCGCTGTGTTCTCGTGATGATAATTAACGTATGTCGTAGTTACTCATGCTGATAACCAATTTCCGCTATTCGTTAAATTCGCGTATCACCACGTTTTCCCTTCAAAACCGGATTATCCCTACCTTTTTGGTACCAGTGTACATCAATAAATACCTTATATCCATATACGACTCGAACTTCAGTCTTTTATAGCACGCATTTTGAAAAAAGGAGTGCGTTGTATATTATCACTATGTTCATTCACCTGTGAACATCATGTATGTACAAGTATTTGTCTGTTTTAAAAATCCTTTTTGCAAGCCTGAACTAGGGAAACTAAGATCCACAAAAGTTGCAGTCTTTTCCCCATGCACAACGTCGTTTCTAGAAGGGTAAATAACATGCAATTAAATTCAAAATATTATCAAACCACAGTATAACGAGCTCTCATAATACGAAGTTCCACATAAACCGAAGTTTTTATAGATCCCTTGAACTTCCTAATATTATTCCTTGTTATTCGAACCACACACAACGAACAAATGTTTTTTTAGAGAAACCACAGTTATCGGCAAGCACAATAAGTTGTATTCATCCAGTTTCTAGACCTTTCCATTTCGCCAGAAGCCTTGTGATGTATATTTTAATTTAACTTTCATTTTTAGTTTCTTTCCCAATATAAATTTTGAGTTGGCTGTCTTAAGCGTTTCAATCATAACGTTATGTTTTCTAACTCACTGAATGTTATTTGGCAAGAGTATTGAGGTCAGGTATGAATTATGTGTGCATGTTTTGACAAGATAAGAACGATATACACTATATTGACTAAAGTCCCCGGAGACCCCTTCACAAGAAAATAAACGCATCCGCTGCGTTGTTAAGATGCGCGGTATAGCTGCAAGTGGTATAAAAACAAGCCTGCATCTCACCGCGGTCATATAGCACTGTGAGGTTAAGTGAAAATGTCGCGGCGTCACCACCTGCTGACGAAAATCTTGACAGAGTTCGACACGGAGCGCCTTCTACTCGGGGTTCAGAATCTTTGGCACAAACTTTGCAGCAATTCGATGCGTGTTCAAACCCGACGTCAGAATTTCTTCACTGCTCCGTATGACCTATTGATGATGGTAGCAATGTCTTGAATGGTTCTTTTTTTTTTTTTTTTTTTTTTTTTTTTGATTGGAGGTTTAACGACCACCGTGAGCAACTCAATGGGCTATAAGCAGTCGCCCGTCCCTAATTTAGGGTCACTGGTTCCAGGGAAGGGAGAGAGCCAGTGCCGTAAGACAAAGCACAACATCCATGCCTGACCGGGATTCGAACCCGGACCCCCTACGAACGAATAATCAGAGGCCATCGCTTAGACCACTGCGCCACCGGGGCGGCCTTGAATGGTTCTCCGACGATCCTTATGCACCAGTTCCCTAATTTTGTCCACATTTTCAAGGGTTAATCACCTGGACGGTCACCCTGATCTCTCGTCGTCTTCCAGCGCCGCCGATCCTGAAGCGAAAGTGCCACTCAAAACACCTCGTGGACTCATTGCTTCATTGCGATAAGCCTGCCGCAACATTTCATGCGTCTCCGTTCCCGATTTGCCAAGTTTGACGCAGGATTTGATGTTCGTTTGCGGTTCTGGTTTGCAGTCCATACCAAAATCGCAGCTGTGTTCTGCATGTGGTTACCAAATATCGTGTAGCACAGCTCCCGATGTTCACAAACAACGCCACTCGGCACAATGACTCACGAAGGTCACTGCCCTTGACCGCTGCTCGCACATCTGCGTACTGCCATCAATTGGCGCGCTACGTACCTAGCCTCGGAATTTTTTTATCGCACTAGGTATTAGTGAGTTGTCCATAAGAGAAACCGAGAGGCGTTTAAACATACCCAAGTCAACTGTTTTCGCTGTACTGAATACGTGGAAGACACATGGCGTGCCTGAAGCAGCTAAACATACCGCCTGACCAAAGAAAATCAGTGTTAGAGGGCGTCGAAGCCTAATGAGAGTCGTTACCGCTAACCGACGAAGTACTGCACAAGACCTCAGTGTACAGGTGAGTAAAAATGCTGGAACCTCGGTATGTACACGTACCATTCGCAGAGAACTTCATTCTATGGGTTACCGTGGTCGTGTGGCTGCCCATAAGCCTTTCATATCCACTCAGAATGCAACTCGTCGTGTTTCATGGAGTAAAGAACATGTATCGTGAACCGTACATCAATGGAAACGGGTACAATGGACTGATGAATCCAGATACAGGATACGTCAGTCTCATGGCCTTGTGTGGGTATGGAAGCAGCCGAGTGAACGCTATTTACCACAGTGTACTGTTCCTACGGACAAAGTTGGAGCTGACAGTCTACTCGTGTGGTGGTGTTTTTCATGGTATGGTACCGGCCCATTGGTTATCGTGGACAAACCTGTTAACCAGCACGTCTACTTCGATATTCTAGACAATTATGCCCTACCAACTCTGTGGCAATACTATGGAACCTAACCTTGTTGGCATTAGTACGATAATGCACCGAGTCATAAAGCAAGGTTTCAAAATCGCTTTATTATAATTTATCATAAGAAAATATAAGAGGGAGACGTACAGTATTGGGCGTCTCACTGGGAAATAATACAAATCTGTTAAAACATGATGGTATATACACTGCAATGACAATGGGGATGAATAAACAAATGCTGCAAGCAAAGCTTATTGAATAAAAATTGCAGAAGTGACAGAGAGAAACACATCGTGTCACATGACATTGGCTGGGCATGATTTACAGGATAACACAGGCGAAACAATAGTACACAATTAGAAAAAGAACAGCACAAACACCGTCGTAAAGGTAAAACATTACATACATGAGATAAAAACACAGCGTGCACAATTGTGCAAGTTATTTAACGAGGGCACCAAAGCAACATAATACAGGCGGGGTGAAAGTAAGTAATGTACACGAGTAAGCATGAAAATACACTGAGATGGCATTAGCATTCATAATTCAACGGTAGCGTGGATTGCACGAGTCGTAGAGTGGAGGAGGGGCACCAGGGTGTCACGGAACTCAGCAAAGGAGGTGTAGAATGTGATAGGGTACTGATAGGTGTAGCAGTCTAGAATCAACCGCAAACCATGGAGCGGCCGGCGCCCAGGTAGCACAGAAGGTGGCTTCTCGACGACTGGAAGAAGCCGACTGGTACTCCAGGCGGAGTCGAGAAAGCAATCGACCTTGGAAATGGCACAAAAGTGCTGCGCTGGCCTGGTGTAAAGAGACCGGCGATGAAACGCTGCGGAGTTGTTGAAGGTATACGTAAATAACGTGTTTAACCAGCACGAAAAGATACGCACATACTGACGGAAGAGGAGTAGGTGGATGAGCCCGCAGAAGAAGATGTCTGTAGGCAGTGAACGGAAGATCTTGAGAACAAGAGCGACTGGCAATCCGGAAAGCCTGGTGGAGGAGAGGCATCAGGATGGGACAGTAAAGGTAGACGTGAGAAACGTCTGCCTCCTGTGCGCAGAAGGAGCAGAGAGGGGAGGAGAGAAGAGACATGCGAAAGATAAAATACGGAACAGGGAGGCGATTATGCAAAAAGAGCCAGTGGGTATTAATTTCAAGAGGGGCAGATAAGGGTGAGCGGGCAGCGGCCCAGACAAGAGGAAGAGAAGCAGGGGGAACCTCCAGAATAGAAAGCGGTGAAGGGGTGGCAAGGTGCACTAGAAAACGATAAAGAGATTTAGAGGAGAGAGAGGAGAGAGGAAGAGCCGAGTTTGTGAGTCGGAGGAAAAACGGCAGCGGAAGAGGGGCAGAAAAGACAGAGACGAAACCGGTGGGGGAGACAAGATCAGGGAAAAGCGAAAGAAGTGCAGTTAGCAGAGAGTCATAGACCAAATGGGCGGATGTGGACGAGAGAATAGCAGGGGGAGGCCAGAGAAAGGGTGCCAGGATAGATTCGAGTTAGTGAGGTCTTGTACAGTTACTACACCTGCTCGGAGCCAAGAGGGGAATGAAAAACAGGGGAGATGGGGGGATGAACAAAGGAGTTGAAGAAGAGGGGTTCAGAAAGAAGCTCTAGAGTTGAAGAGGGAGGGGAGCGAATGAGGGAGAGAGAGCGAAGGTGAGTGAGTGAGGGCTTCAGAATATGCAGGTGGGAGTTTGGAGGGGGGGGGGGGAAAGAAAGCAATCCATGAGAACTAAAGAAAGAAAGGAAAAATGTGGGTTACGCAAGGAGGCAAGAACGTCACGTACCTGAACTGCGGAAGCCACTGGAGCCGTGAAAAGGTGAATGAAGTTGATCACTCGGCTTGATTTGTAGCACAGCGGGACATTAGGTAGGCCAGCACCACCATAGGAGGGAGGAGCACAGAGCTTGGGTACGTTAATCCAGTGATGACCCGCCCACATTACTCGAGTAAGGCAGCGTGTAACCTCCTGGAGACAGAAAAGCGGGGTCGTACATGCAATCCAAGAATGCTTGCAGATGGGCAGAAGGTATGTCCTGAGGAGATTTGCACGCTGGTAGTAGGACGTACAGAACTGCTAACGACACCAGAACGCAGCTGTGCGGAGGAGGCGAGGATGGAGTTCCGAGCGAGTTGTACTGGATGTAGCTTGTGGTGCGCCTAAGTGCACACCCAGAAAGCGTTGGGTAGTGGATGACCATGTGGCCCCCCATGGAGCATCCAAGCGATTGGACCACGACCCGCACCACAATCCAATGCTCTTAGACGTATTCAGTTCAGCTGCAGAACATGAAGCATATGCGGAGAACAAACGACGAAGCAGTTGGAACTGTGAGTCGCTACGAATGCAGACGGTGATGTCATCTGCATAAGCAGAGTAAATGACTGAGTGATGCCGTGAGCTGGCAACTGGTGGTGGAAGTTGTGCTAGAAGAGATGTTTGCAGAGAGCGTAGAAAAGGCTCGACGGCAATCGCAAACAGTTGACCAGAAAGCGGGCAGCCCTGACGAACTCCCCGCTTGAAGGGAACGTGTGCTGTGAGAAAAGATGCTGTCTTGACATGGAAAACGGCGTCCCGGTAGAGGGAGAGAAGAACGGAGGCAAATTGTGGAGGAAAGCCAAAGTGTAGCAGGGTTTGTGTTAAATAGGCGTGTGAGATATTATCGAAAGCGGAACGGAGGTCTAAGGAAAGGAGAGCAAGAGGTTCAGAATGAGTCTTGGCAAGATGAATGAGATCGCGAAGAAGTTGAACATTGGAGGAAAGAGAACGGCCAGGAACAGTATAGGTTTGCGAGTCAGCAAGGATGTGAGGGAGGATAGAGTTTAGTCGACGGGAAAGAAGCTTAGTATAGAGTTTATAATCTTGATTGAGAAGAGAAATGGGGGCCAATTTCCCAAGTCAAGAGGGTCACCCTTCTTGGGAAATAGGACCACATGTGCGTCCGTGAAACTCTTAGGGAGGGGGAGCAGTTAAATGCAGCAGAAAAAGCGGAGAGGAGAAAAGGCAACAAAAGAGGCAAGAACGCACGGTAAAAAGGAAAGAGAGGCCGTCCGGACCCGGAGCGGCATGGGGGTTAAGGGAAGAGAAGGTGTCGGACACCTCCGTGGATGTGGGTGAAAGACACAGGGTGTGAGCAAGATGAGACGGAACTTGAGGCAGGTTATTGAGAAGATGGGGGAGAGCAGAGGGAGAAGGGGAGGAGTTTCACTGAACTTGGTGGTATAGAACTGACGAACGTGAGAGCAAATCGCTGCCGAATCGGATGTGATTTCGCCAGAGGGGAGGCGAAGATGACGAAGCGAGGTAGAAGACTTACGTGCAGATTCCATTGATGTTAGAAAATCATAGGTACATTCCTCCGGATTGAGATGTTTAATGCGCAGACATAAAAGTGCTTGCTGCGCAAGAGGTTTCAGCAAAGCCTGGAGCTCCGCCTGATATGCTGGAAAAAGCGGATCTGATAACCCAACCAGTGTGAGCATCTTCCTGGCGTGATCAAGGCGCATCTGACTAGAAGTCTTCATGGTGAAGGAAAGTTGCTTGATATGTAAGAGGAGCTGATGCTTGACACGAAGCCAATACGTCAAGGTACAGGGTGCGGAATGCAACCCTGCGCGACGAGCAGCGAGGAAAGAACGGACAGAGGCACAAAATTCAGGATCAGTGTGGAGATTGGAGTCAAATGTCCACGGACGTACAGTCCGAGGGAGTGACGCCGCAACAAACACTGTGAGGGTGACCGTGCAGTGGTCTGAGGAAGCAGTAGGTTGATGTTGCAACTCGGTAATAGACGCAAGAAGCGGTGTGGAAACGTAAACCCGATCCAAGCGTGCAGTTGATGGAAGCTGAGTCCCAGACGAGCGCCACGTGTGTGAGGTCTCTTGTGGATGAAGGCGCCTATAAGCATCGGTGAAGGAGAAATCAGCTACAAGGTCATGGAGTAGTGCGACGAGATCCGTCCGACGCTCTCGTGACGAAGGAGAGCGATCCAGAGCCGGGTCAAGGGTGCAATTGAAGTCTCCACCCAAGAGCACACGATCCGAAGGTGAGACTTTCGAGAGAGCTTGACGGAGTTTGGTGAACAAGATGGATAAATGAATAGAGGTGCATGGAATATACACATTAAAGATGTGAAATCGAGCTCCGCCAACTATGAAGGAGACTTGCCGGAGTAAATCTCGGCATAAGTTCTGCACTGAGAGTGCAGTGAGGGTGGATCGGAAATGTTGATGTATTCCGATAGCAAGTCCACCATGAGATGAGTAGCGGAAAGCATGATGGAACACATAATCGCTATCATGCCAGCGAGTAAACAGAGTGGAGGAATGGCAGTTTGTTTCTTGTAGTAGTAACAGATCGGCCCCGAGGGGCGAGAGGTCTTCCATTACAAGAGCATTCGCTAGGGGGCTAGCGAACCCTCTGCAATTAAGGGTCGTGACCTTGAATGGACTGGTCAGTCGTTGGTTGGAGGAGTCGCGGAGCAACTTTCAGGAGTTGTTGTAATCGGTTTACGCAGCCAAGGGTCCATGAGTGGTGCAGGGGGTCATGTACAAACCCACGAAGGTATTTAGCAATGCATCCGGTTTGCTGGAGCAGCGCGGGAAGAATGTCTTCGCGCTCGCGGAGGTAGTCATACGTCGACTCCAGGTTCGTGTTGTGGGTGGAAAACTGATAGTAATCTACAAGATTGAGAGGTTCTGAAGGAGCACCACATTTGGAGAGTGCACTTGAAAAGACCTCAAACGAAGGCGGAGAATCATCATCATCAGTGTCCCTTTCAATTGCTGTTGGCGCAGGAGAGGGAGAAATATCTCCTGAAGATTTGGTAGTACGGAACGGTTGCCCATCCGCAGAGGAAGATTTATTCTTCTTCTTCCTCTTACGTCGGGTACCTGTACGAGTGCCAGAAATTCGTTTTCCAGGAAGCGACGATGCTCGGGAAGCTGACGCAGAGTCAGAGGAGTTATCGGCACCGCCGTCACACTCGGAGACACCAACAGTGAAGACTGGTGGGAAACTAGCGGCGAAGTCTCCCGATGTTGCCACGGGATGAGGAGTAATAGGTGAGGTGAGCACTGGAAATTGAAGGTGGGAGGTGAGATCAGCATCAAAAGACGCTCGTGGACGAGAGGCTGTAGATATACTTTTTGTGTAACTCCGCCCTGGGGCAGTTGGCACATTTGAAGACGGTGTAGGTCGAGAGCGAGATGTAGCAGGAGGCTGCTTAGAGGCGGTAGGCACTGTAGAAGCCGTGGGAGCTGGATACTCGTTGTTGGGGCATCGAGTACGCTGATGCCCAAGTTCTTTGCAATTAGCACAGTGTTCTGATGTTAGCATGTCAATTCTGTAGGAGAGCTGCCCACATCGGACGTTTAGGATCCGTTTGAACTTACGGAGATGCTCCTCTGATGGAAAGATGAGTCGAACACTCCGGCGAAAACTACGAACATTCTTATTTGCAGGATCCTTGGGCGCAGCTGAATGTGTGATAACAGGACCAACAATCTTACCACACTTACTAAGTGCAGTACATATCATCGCATCCGAGATTTCGGGGGCACCGGATGCAAGGAGACTTGAACAGGGCGCCTGGCAATCGGTTCAGCTTCCAGGTGGTGGTCTCCCAGGTCAAGACCAAAGTTTAGAAGCGTGTCTGCATGCTCTTTGGATGTGAAATAAACAAACACCGTCAGCGGCCGGCGGGTGAGGTGAGTAATGGCTCCGGCTGGAAGAAAAGCAAGGAGCGTATCACAATAGACCTTCAACGGTGTATTCGGAAGAGCATCTAGGCACACTCCCAACTCGCGGGTGGAGTGAAGTTCCTGCGCAGCGGGTGAGAAGTGCGGAACGTCCAATTGAAGTGAGTCACCATGTATCTGGACATGGGCATCTGCAAGGGGGAGGCGAGTCGATTGCGTCGGTAGGGACGTCGCCTGAGGTCACGCTAGAATAAGAGCGGGAAGGCAATCCTCCATTGGAAGGAAGATGTGCAGCGCTGGATGAAGGAGCTGACACAACGCTGGGTAAGGCTACCGAGGGCAGAGAAGCAACGCCCTCAGAGATATCCATTACGTCATCGGCAGCATCAGGAACGAACGTCATAGCCTCAATACCAGGAGACCTTTACCTTTATTTTAGGTTTAACGACCACCGTGAGCAACTCAATGGGCTATAAGCAGTCGCCCGTCCCTAATTTAGGGTCACTGGTTCCAGGGAAGGGAGAGAGCCAGTGCCGTAAGACAAACACAACATCCATGCCCGTACCGGGATTCGAACCCGGACCCTTACGGACGAATGATCAGAGGCCAACGCCTTAGACTACTGCGCCACCAGGGCGGCACCACCAGGAGGGGTGGTGGAGTCAGAGAGTTGAAGCGTAGAAGAAGAAGAGCAATAGGCATCAGGAGGAGGACGATATTCCCTATCATCAAGGACGGACGCTGATTGGTTTGATCCGTCAGAGATAAGGATCGACGTAGTAGGAGAAGCTGTGACAAGAGCGGGAATGCTGCTCTTATCAGAAGTCTCCATCGCCGATGGCGAGGCCTAATTTAGTAAAAACGACCAACTGGTCGAGAAAATAAAGTGCTGATAGCTAATTGAAAATAGTACTCACCGACTCGGGAGATGTCTTAAATGAAAGATACAACCTTCGTCTTGAAGGCACGCACAAAAGTTAAACGACAGAGCACACAAAACACACTCAGTAGACGGCGAAACACGGAGCTCAAAACAGACACGACTTACGTCCCATAAAGCAAGGACTGTTACGGCGTGGTTTGACGATAATTCCGTATCGTGTATGGACTGGCCAACACAGAGCTCTGATTTAAATCCCATAGAGCACATGTGAGATGAATTAGAGCGCCGCATAAGAAGTTTGGAACCAACGCCTACTACTAAGCAACAGTTAGCGGCAGCATTATGAACTGAATGGAAGCACATACCAATCGCTGTGTTCCAGAACATTGTCGAAAGCATATCTCGAAGAGTCAGGGCATGCATTAAAGCCAACGGTAGACCGACACCATACTAATGTATGTCAATAAATGCTATGCTGTGTTTTTCTTCTAGGTGCCCGGTGACTTTTTTCAAAATAGTGTATATAACGTGTGGAGCGAGCAGCGTCAATGGTCGATAGATTAGTGCGGCCTTGAGTTTGTAAGCTATTCTCTTGTCTATATATACCCCTATTTAAAGTTTTACTGGTAGTGACACACTTTGAGCCTCACGTTACAGAGGTTTAGTTTGCTGAGTTCGTATGAAAGGTAGCGCTGCTGACTGTTTTAAGTTACCCAGTTAGTTAACGTTTATTATTGGTGATGAGCTATACAAATAATATTCCATAAATCCCAATAAAGGCTATTCCTGTAAGTAAAGCCTACTCTCTTCTGGCCGATAAAAAGCCTAATACTGCTCATTGTGTGATTAAGGATTTTGTGCTCGTTATCTGGAGCATATCGTTACGATGCTCTGATATTACAAGTATCACAAATGTACAATTAGTAATGTTTTAAGAGTATACACTGAGTCAGCTTTGCATTAGGAACACCTACCTAATAACATGCTGATCTACCTTTCTGTGCAATAACGTATCGCAGACGTATAGAAACTGATTCCACAAGGTGTCGAACATCCTTCATACTTAACTTGACCAATGTCTTCTGCAGCAGCTCCGTCAGCTCACGTCCATTCCGTGGACGAGGATCAGTAGTTCTCACACCCCGTTCCAGCATATCCCGTAAATGTTCAATTAGGTTACAGTCAGGGGACTTTTGGGGCCAAGGTAATGTGACGAATTCATTGTCGTGTTCCTCCAACCACTCAGTAGTTACACGAGCCCGATGACACGGTGGGCTGTTCTGTTAAAAGATGGCACTGTGGGCCGGTCAAATCTCCTGCAGATATGGATGGAGATGGTCGGCTAACAGGTCCATGTAGCTTTCACCATTCAGTGTTTGTGGGATGCTAACCAACTGACCTAGAGCTTGCCAGGTAGAAACTCCCCAGACCAGAACACGGCCTCCACTGGTCTGTTGAACCCAAACTGTGCAACCAGGAGATAGAACTTTATGCTGGTTACGCAATGTGTGAACCCGGCCATCAGCATAGAGCAGCAGAAAATGGGATTCATTACTCCAGGCCACCTCCTTTCATCTGTCACAGGCTCATTGTAAACGTTCCTTGGCCCAAGACGTTTTTCTGAGATGACTGGGAGCGCGATCATGGGTAACTTCGTTGGTCTCCGGCTGTGGAATCCCAGGAGAAGAAAGTTACGGCTCATGGTGGATGTGAAAATAAGACGAACTGCACCACTTCGGTACTGGTGGGTGAGCTGGGTGACTCTTTCACACCGTTCCTGAGATACCAGACGTAACATTCGACCCTCACCTCTAGGATCCACTGTGCGCGGCTGAACAATGTGATCCCTTTGGCTGGATGTCTGTGCATGGTTAATCCAGTTCTGATATACCATTGATACTGTACTAGCAAAGCAGCCAAAAAATACGGCTATTTCTGAAATACTTGCACCTGCGGTCCTATCACCAACTATCAGGACCGCTGTCATATAGGCTTTGGTCACCACATTTTCCCATTACTGGCAAACGTTTACTGATTACCGGCAGAGTATAGGCGTGCACAATTTGTAGGATCCGCACGTGACGTTGATATCACGTAGTACTTCGTTATCGCTCGGAATGTGTAAAACGAGGGGAATACATAACGCAAAGCTAACAGTGTGTATAATTCAAAACCTAACCACCACACGTACAGGCATATCAATTAAAAAATATAACATTATAAACAATCATGTGTGGTCAAAGTCCTAGACATTTTATTTTGTTTTGTTTCTGAAATTGCACGAAAGTCTCTTAGCACAGATCCCTAGGACTCTCTGACAGTGACGAGAAGAATAGACCCCGAGCCCGGGAGGGTTCACGCTACACAATATCCAAGGGCGTTGGTAGGATTTTGTCTGAGGGGGGGGTCCAACATCTACTACTACTAGTAAAAAAGCATAACCGGAAATTAATTATATATATATATATATATATATATATATAGGGATGTAAGGTCAGGTGATGCATAACATCACAGCCTCTCCTTGACAAATGTCAACCCCGCCTTCTCGGAGTGCATCCTGTTCCCACTAAAGGAGCTCTGACGACCGCCCATAGCGGTATAATTATACCATCGGAATTAGAGGAAATGCTATCCCACACTCACCACCAACCAGCTTGGCCAGCGTGGTGCGTTATGGCCAAACCCCTCCAAAATGACTCCACTACTTAAATCTTGGCCCTCAGTCTCCGGCAGCTGGAATGTACTTACTTGGCCAAGGCAGCGGCCAGTGCGACATAAAGGCAGAGGGTACTAACAATCACCGGAGGACCAGACTAGGTTGCCATCTGATGCTGACCTTGGCTACGTATAACAGACGCTCCCTATCTTCTGATTCAAGGCTTCTTGAATTGGAAGAAGAACTACAAAGGATCAAGTGTGACATCGTCGGGCTAAGTGAGGTAAGAAGAAAAGGAGAAGATATCATTGAACTGAAAAGTGGACATCTCTTCTACTATCGTGGGACAGATACTGGCAGAACTAGTGGTGTTGGATTTATAATAAACACGAAACTGAAGGATAAAGTTGTAGAAGTTGAAAGTTCCTCTGACAGAGCTGCACGACTCGTTATCCAACTCTCGAGAAGATACCAGGCTCAGATTATTCAAACTTATGCACCCACAACAAGTCATCCTGAAAAACAAATTGAAGAATTTTATGAGGAAATTCATCATCTAAATAATAACGGTAAGCACCATTTGAAGATAAGTATGGGGGATTTCAATACAAAAATAAGGCAACTGCAACAGAATGAAACTTCAGTAGGTAAATTCGGTCACAGCAACAGAAACCAGCGTGGAAATACTTTAGTTGAGTTTGCAGAGGCAGAAGGGTTTTTCATCTTGAACTCCTTTTTCAAGAAAAAGCCACACGAGAAATGGACATGGAGAGATCCAAATGGGACAACAAGTGAAATTGATTTTATTATGTGTAAGAAAAAGTTTGTCGTAGAAGACTGCAGTGTGCTAAACAAGTTCAACACAGGTAGTGACCATAGATTGGTGAGATGTGAGATGCACCTCAACACTAAGCTCGAACGTGGCAAGCTCATAAGACAAACAAAATGTACTCATATAACCAACCTTAAAAAACACCATAATACCTTCAAGTTGGAACTGAAGAACAGATTATCTGCGTTAGAAATCCTAACAGCGGAAGAAGTGGATATTTCTGAAGTTAACAGAAACGTAACCAAAGCTCTTATGGAAACAGCAACAAAATTAGCTGGGTCTAAGAACAAGTTGCATGTGAACAAATTATCAGGAAAAACCAAAATGTTGATGCAAAAAAGAATAAAGATGAGGACAACTAAAGAAGATGTGACTTCCAAAGCAGAATATATAGAGCTATGCAAGACAGTACGAAAAAGTACCACTGAAGACGTAAGGAAATTCAACTGTGAACTAGTGAGGAAAGCAAATGAAAACAACCAAAGCCTAAAGATAGCAAAGGGACATCTCAGTAAGGGAAGAAAACAGATTATGGCACTGAGAAAACAAGATGGTTCTGTAACAAGAAATATAGGCGAAATTTTGACAAGAGTTAAAGATTTCTACTTCAAATTATATGAAAGGAATGATACATGTACTCCAGACATCATGAAAGGTACCAGTACCAGAGTTCTTTCAGTCCTCCCAGCAGAAGTTGCACATGCAATCAAGAACATGAAACGGGGAAAAGCTCCAGGAGAAGATGGAATTATTGTAGACATCATACAAGAAGCAAGTGCAGAAATCGAAACAATCCTCGCCCAAATTTTCACTCGATGTCTTAATGAAGGGAAGATTCCTGAGGATTGGAACAACGCTACAATGATCCTGCTACACAAAAAGGGTGACATTGAGGATCTCAGGAACTACAGACCTATCAGCCTCCTATCAATAGTTTATAAAATCTTAACTGAAGTTTTTTCAGACCGTTTGAAGGTAACACTGGACATGGCTCAACCGAGATAACAAGTTGGATTCAGGAGTGGCTACAGCACAATAGATCATATCAACGTACAGAGAGAACAAAGTGAAAGAGCGAGGGAATATGAACTTCCATTGTGCATGGCTTTTATCGATTATGAAAAAGCCTTTGATTCGGTGAAACCATCAGCAGTTACAATGGCTCTGAAATCCTGCGGTATTGAAGATGCATACAATAATATTATTAATAACATCTATAAAAATGGAAGTGCAAAGATTCGGCTGTTTGAAAATTCAACACACATAAAAATTGGAAATTGAGTGAGACAAGGTGACATCATATCTCCGAAGCTCTTTAATGCCACATTGGAAAATATCTATCAATCACTGAACTGGGAAAATTAAAGGATAAGGATTAATGAAGATTATCTAACCCACCTTCGTTTTGCTGATGACGTAGTCATTTTTGAAACTACCCCATCAGAGCTGCAGAGTATGATCCAGGAACTTGCTGACAAGAGTAAAGAAGTGGGATTAAAAATGAACTTTCAGAAGACAAAAGTGATGTTCAATGCTTTTACAAGAAATGAAGATTTATCGAGATACAAGTTGAAAATACTCCAAATACGTGGCGACAAGTAAATAAATAAATATATCGCTCTTAACCACGTTCTAGAAACACACAACAACGGAAAAATTGTTTTTCAGCCGCCGCTGTGGAATTGAACCAGCAGAACTCTCGATATCTAGCCGAGTGCGTTACATATATATACATGTATATACGTATATGTAAAGCACTCTGCTAGATATCGAGAGTTCTGTTGGTTCAATTCCACAGCGGCGGCTGAAAAACAATTTTTCTGTTGCTGTGTGTTTCTAGAACGTGGTTAAGAGCGATGTATTTATTTATTTAAGATTTATCGATTGATGGAGAAAAGCTGGAGATAACAGACAGGTACGTTTATCTTGGACAGCAGATATCAAGTGAGGGTCACATTGAGGAAGAAATTAATCGGCGTTCAAAACTTGCCTGGAGAGCTTTTGGAAGAAACAGCATAATTTTCAAGAGCAATATGCCATTATGTCTTAAAAGAAAAGTGTTTGATCAATGCATCCTTCCAGTGCCTACGTATGGTGCAGAGACGTGGACCTTAACTAAAAGAGGCATACAAAGGCTGCAGACACCTGAAAGAGCATGGAGAGGTGCATGCTTGGTGTAACCAGGAGAGATAAGAAGAGGAACTCGTGGATCCGAAAAATGACAAAAGTGGAAGACGTCATGATCAGAGTTAAATCTCTGAGGAAGCAATGGGCTGGACATACTGCCAGAAGGACAGACCATCGATGGACAGCCGAAATTTTAGTTTGGATTCCAAGGGACAGGAAAATACCCAGAAGACCACATGGGAGATGGGTGGATGAAATTCGATAGTATGCTGGTGTGACATGGAGGAGACTGGCACAAGACAGACCGTTGTGGAGGAAACTTGGGGAGACCTTCTTCCAGCAGTGTATTGATAATGGTTGACAATGATGATGATGATGACGATGATGTATATCATCATCATCATCATCATCATTGTCAACCATTATAAATCCACTGCTGGACGAAGGTCTCCCCAAGTTTCCTATACAACGGTCTGTCTTGTGCCAGTCTCCTCCATATTACTACCGCATACTTTCGAATTTCATCCAACCATCTTCCATGTGGTCTTCTTCTGAGTCTTTTCCTGTCCCTTGGAATCCAATCTAAAATTTCGGCTGTCCATCGATGGTCTGTCTTTCTGGCAGTATGTCCAGCCCATTGCCATTTCAGGGATTTAACTCTGATCATGATGTCTTCCACTCTTGTAATTTTTCAGATCCACGAGTTCCTCTTCTTATCTCTCCTTGTTACACCAAGCATGCACCTCTCCACGCTGCTTTGAGTTGTCTGCAGCCTTTGTATGTCTCTTTTAGTTACGGTCCACGTCTCTGCACCATACGTAAGCACTGGAAGGATGCATTGATCAAACACTTTTCTTATGATGGCATATTGATCTTAAAAATTATGCTGTTTCTTCCAAAAGCTCTCCAGGCAAATTTTGTAAGCCGATTAATTTCTTCATCAATGTGACCCTCACTTGATATCTGCTGTCCAAGATAAACGTACGTGTCTGTTATCTCCAGCTATTCTCCATCAATCGATAAATCTTCATTTCTTGTAAAAGCATTGAACATCACTTTTGTCTTCTGAAAGTTAATTTTTAATCCCACTTCTTTACTCTTGTCAGCAAGTTCCTGGATCATTCTCTGCAGCTCAGATGAGGTAGTTGCAAAAAGGACTACGTCATCAGCAAAACGAAGGTGGGTTAGATAATATCCATTAATCTTTATCCCTTTGTTTTCCCAGTTCAGTGATTGAAAAACATTTTCCAGTGTGGCATTAAAGAGTTTCGGAGATATGGTGTCACCTTGTCTCACTCCTTTTAAAATTTTTATGTGTGTTGTATTTTCAAACAGCCGAATCTTTGCACTTGCATTTTTTTTTTTTGATTGGAGGTTTAACGACCACCGTGAGCAACTCAATGGGCTATAAGCAGTCGCCCGTCCCTAATTTAGGGTCACTGGTTCCAGGGAAGGGAGAGAGCCAGTGCCGTAAGACAAACACAACATCCATGCATGACCGGGATTCGAACCCGGACCCTTTACAGGCTAATGATCACTTGCATTTTCATAGATGTTATTAATTATATTAATGTACGCATCTTCAATACCGCAGGATTTCAGGGCCGTTGTAACTGCTGATGGTGTCACCGAATCAAAGGTTTTTTCATAATCGATAAAAGCCATGCACAATGGAAGTTCATATTCCCTCGCACTTTCAATTAGTTCTCTCAGTACGTGGATATGATCTATTGTGCTGTAGCCACTCCGGATTCCAGCTTGTTCTCTCGGTTGAGCCATGTCCAGTGTCAACTTTAAGCGGTGTGAAAGAACTTTAGTGAAGCTTTTATAAACCACTGATAAGAGGCTGATAGGTCTGTAGTTCCTGAGATCCTCAATGTCACCTTTTTATGTAGCAAGATCATTGTAGCGTTGTTTCAATCCTCAGGAATCTTCTCTTCATAAAGGCATCGAGTGAAAATTTGGGCGAGGATTGTTTCGATTTCTCCACTTTCTTCTTGTATGATGTCTACAGTAATTCCATCTTCTCCTGGAGCTTTTCCCCGCTTCATGTTCTTGATTGCATGTGCAACTTCTGCTGGGAGGACTGGAAGAACTCTGGTACTGGTACCTTTCATGATGTCTGGAGTACATGTATCATCCCTTTCATATAATTTGGAGTAGAAATCTTTCACTCTTGTCAAAATTTCGCCTATATTTCTTGTTACAGATCCATCTTCTTTTCTCAGTGCCATAATCTGTTTTCTTCCCTTACTGAGATGTCCCTTTGCTATCTTTAGGCTTTGGTTGTTTTCAATTGCTTTCCTTACTAGTTCACATTTGAATTTCCTTACGTCTTCAGTGATACTTTTTCGTACTGCCTTGCATAGCTCTATAAATTCCACTTTGGAAGTAACATCTTCTTTAGTTGTCCTCATCTCTCTTCTTTTTTGCATCAACATTTTGGTTTTTCCTGATAATTTGTTCCCATGCAACTTGTTCTTAGACCCAGCTAATTTTGTTGCTGTTTCCATAATAGCTTTGGTTACTTTTCTGTTAACTTCAGAAATATCCATTTCTTCCGTAGTTAGGCCTTCCAAAGCAGATAATCTGTTCTTCAGTTCCAACTTGAAGGTATTATGGTGTTTTTTAAGGTTGGTCATATCAATACATTTTGTTTGTGTTATGAGCTTGCTACGTTCGAGTTTAGTGTTGAGGTGCATCTTACATCTCACCAATCTATGGTCACTACCTGTGTTGAACTTGTTTAGCTCACCGCAGTCTTTTTTGACGAATTTTTTGTTACACATAATAAAATCAATTTCACTTGTCGTCCCATTTGGATTTCTCCATGTACATTTCCTGTGTGGCTTTTTTTTGAGAAAGGAGTTCAAGATGAAAAACTCTTCTCCCTATGCAAACTCTACGAGAGTATTTCCACGCTGGTTTCTGTTGCCGTGACCGAATTTACCTACTGAAGTTTCTTCTGTGCCGTTGCCCTATTTTTGCATTGAAATCCCCCATAATTATCTTTAAGTGCTGCTTACCTTTATTATTTAGATCACGAATTTCCTCATAAAATTCTTCAATTTCTTCTTCAGGATGACTTGTGGTGGGTGCATAAGTTTGAATAATCTGAGCCTGGTATCTTCTCGAGAGTTGGATAACGAGTCGTGCAGCTGTGTCAGAGGAACTTTCAACTTCTACAACTTTATCCTTCAGTTTCTTGTTTATTATAAAACCAACACCACTAGTTCTGTAAGTATCAGTCCCACGATAGTAGAAGAGATGACCACTATTCAGTTCAATGAGATCTTCTCCTTTTCTCCTTACCTCACTTAGATCGACGATGTCCCACTTGATACTTTGTAGTTCCTGTTTCAATTCAAGAAGCCTTGAATCAGAAGATAAGGAGCGTCCGTTATACGTAGCCAAGGTCAGCATCAGATGGCAACCTAGTCCGGTCCTCCGGGGATTCTTAGCACCCTCTGCCTTCATGTCGCACTGGCCGCTGCCTTGGCCAGGTACATTCCAGCTGCAGGAGACTGAGGGCCAAGATTTAAGTTGTGGAGTCATTTTGGAGGGGTTTGGCCATAACTCACCACGCTGGCCAAGCGGGTTGGTGAGTGTGGGATAGCATTTCCTCTAATACCGATGGTATAGTTATACCGCTATTGGCGGTCGTCAGAGCCCCTTTAGTGGGAACAGGATGCACCACGAGAAGGCGGGGTTGGCATTTGTCAAGGAGAGGCTGTGATGTTACGCATCCCCTGACCTTACATGTCGTTTTGATGATAAATATATATATATATATATATATATATATATATATATACGATATAAAATACATTAAAATCACAAATCCAAAAACACTTAACTCACTTACCTCATCAAATGAAATGCGATATCCAAAGTAAATAACTAGCCCAAGAAAAAGTATCAAAAATATTAAAAATAACAAATTATCTCGAAGATTCAGCTGTCATCATCAGGAAGACCCCAGCTGAATATATGGCCTTTCAAAACGACAGCAAAGGCAGATAAAGTCTTTACCTGCTGTGTGGTCCCCTAGGCCATAAATGGAAATAATGATAAACCCAAGTAAGATAAAAAACAAAAAATGCAAAACAAATTAGTAAATAAATAAATACATAAGTAAATAAAAGTACTTATTGTTTTGTATTTTTTGTTTTTTATCTTACTTGGGTTTATCATTATTTCCATTTATGGCCTAGGGGACCACACAGCAGGTAAAGACTTTATCTAGAGGACCACACAGCAGGTAAAGACTTTATCTGCCTTTGCTGTCGTTTTGAAAGGCCATATTATTCAGCTGGGGTCTTCCTGATGATGACAGCTGAATCTTCGAGATAATTTGTTATTTTTGATATTTTTGATACTTTTTCTTGGGCTAGTTATTTACTTTGAATATCGCATTTCATTTGATGAGGTAAGTGAGTTAAGTGTTTTTGGATTTGTGATTTTAATGTATTTTATATCGTATATTTGAGCACAGTTCGGTCTGCTGCATCGCGCGTCTGGGTGTGTGCTTGTGTTTCTTTGCAATATTTTTTGCAATTTTCGATGTCATTTTTGTGTGTATGGTATACGCAGTCTTTTCGTTTGGAGTTTTAGTGTGTATATATATATATTTATATACACTGACGGAAAAAAATCCCAACACCACGAAAAAATAGTTGTAGAGGAATGAAATGGCGGCAATACATTTGTATAAGTAACATATTTAATCGATTAAGGTTTCAAGATCACAGCTTAATGTAAGCGCGAGAAGAGCCATTTTAAATGTGAAATGCTGGTACATTATTAACCGGTGTAACCGCCAGAATGTTGAATGCAAGCACGCAAACGTTCATGCATTGTGTCGTACAGGTGCTGGATGTCAGTTTGTGGGATGGAGTTCCATGCCTGTTGCACTTGGTCGGTCAATACAGGGACGGTTAATGCTGGTTGGGGGTGACGCTGGAGTTGTCGTTCAATGATGTCCCATACGTGCTCGATTGGTGAAAGATCTGGTGATCTAGCAGGCCACGGCAACATGTCGTTACTCTGTAGAGCATGTTGGGTTACAACAGCGGTATGCGGGCGAGCGGTATCCTGTTGGAAAACACCCCCTGGAATGCTGTTCATGAATGGCAGCACAACAGGTTGAATCACCAGACCGACGTACAACTGTGCCGTCAGGGTGCGCGGGATAACCACGAGAGTGCTCCTACTGTCATAGGAAATTGCTCCCCAGACCATAACTCCAGGTGTAGGTCCAGTGTGTCTCGGCCGCAGACAGATTGGTTGCAGGCGCTCACCTGGCCTCCTTCTAACCAACACACGACCATCACTGGCCCCCAGGCAGAACCGGATTTCATCAGAAAACACAACAGATCTCCACTCCGTCCTCCTATGAGCTCTGGCTTGACACCACTGATGTCGCAAACGGCAGTGGTTTGGAGTAAGTGGAATGCACGCTACAGAGCGTCTGGCTCGGAGCTGTCCTTCAAGTAACCGATTTGTAACAGTTCGTTGTGTCACTGTGGTGGTAACTGCAGCTCGAATTGCTGTTGCAGACGCAGTACGCCGTACACGGCGGTCTTCCCTCTCAGTAGTGCCACGTGGTCGGCCGGAGCCCGGTCTTCTTGAGGCAGTACCTTCCCTTGACCACCGCTACCAACAATCATGCACAGTGGCTATATTCCTGCCAAGTAATTCTGCAATATTGCGGAACAAAAATCCATCTTCTCGTAGCCCTATTACACGACCTCGTTCAAACTCCGTGAGCTGTTGATAATGGCTTCTTCGTCTTCTTAAAGGCATTATTGACTAACATCAACACACTACGTCGAATCTCAACGATAACTGACGCTCACGAACGTTACAGCGCGTATTTACAGCAAACCTGCTTTGCCTGTTCCGAGGGGCGCTACTAGCGCCACACGTATGCGCCGAGCCCGAAATTTGCATAGACCTCATCTTACAGATGTACTCTCACCACCTACCAACTGTCGTTTATCTAACACAACCCCTTCTTGGTGTTGGGATTTTTTTTTCGTCAGTGTATATATATATAGCAACGACCTGCCACAGGTTATTCTGTTGCTAAACTTTTGGACACCGATATACGTATATACATGTATATATATATATATATATATATACTATAAAGATACCTAAGCAAAAAAATACATATATAATTTTGACTCACACCTAGTACAACATAGAAAAGGTTATGTATCTACCTGTGTGAGTAAAAGGAGAAAAGAAAAAAAATAAAATAAAACAACTGAATGTAGAAGGTGTCGAGAATACTGAGCCTTGGCTTTATCAAGGACCAGCAAAAACTCTGCATTTTCTCACTTCCACAAAGACCTAGTTGGAAATGGGTTTCTGCAAGGCCATAGATGCAAGTAATATTCCCACCTAAAATAGTTTCAAAAATATATATATAAGTCATGTCCTCCGTAGAGTAGCATGACCTAGCACTAGTTAACAATTTCGCTTGCATCCATTAACCTTCATGGCCCGACCCATGCTCTTCATCTGTTACTATTAAACAGAGAGAAGAAGATTAAACACTCTCAGAGCTTGAGTTCTCTTTAATCTTCTTCTCTCTGTTTAATAGTAACAGATGAAGAGCATGGGTCGGGCCATGAAGGTTAATGGATGCAAGCGAAATTGTTAACTAGTGCTAGGTCATGCTACTCTACGGAGGACATGACTTATATATATATTTTTGAAACTATTTTAGGTGGGAATATTACTTGCATCTATGGCCTTGCAGAAACCCATTTCCAACTAGGTCTTTGTGGAAGTGAGAAAATGCAGAGTTTTTGCTGGTCCTTGATAAAGCCAAGGCTCAGTATTCTCGACACCTTCTACATTCAGTTGTTTTATTTTATTTTTTTTTCTTTTCTCCTTTTACTCACACAGGTAGATACATAACCTTTTCTATGTTGTACTAGGTGTGAGTCAAAATTATATATGTATTTTTTTGCTTAGGTATCTTTATAGTATGTGAATTCTGAATTTTCAAAACTGCTGCGTTGCGCGTTTTGATTTTCAGGTTATTTTGCACCCTTCATTTTAAATTCTAAAATGTTTTCCTTAGTCTTCAGTTTTGCTCTTAAGTATATATATATATATATATACATGTATATACGTATATCGGTGTCCAAAAGTTTAGCAACAGAATAACCTGTGGCAGGTCGTTGCTTAAACGTTTCAGTGTTTGCAGTATTAGAAAGGAACAGTTTCACCGATACCCTTTTAGGTTGGATTCTTACATATACACAAATCATAATATGAAAAGAAAAAAATCGCTAGATTAGAATATTTTGATACTGCCTGAATTTGAAATCATGGACTGAGCTGTTGAGCCAAAAGTGTGACTTCTAACATAACATTAATACGCAATAATTTAAAAATAGATCTTAAGAACTGTGAAATTAAAGATAATTACTTTTTTAATCAAACCTGGTTCTTATGATTACAATTTGAATCTGAATCTCCTGCTTTTCTCTGATAAGTCAGCGATAACTTCATCTGGATATACAGTATCTCTGTGTCAACTTATCTCTGTCTTCAACTTCACTAAGGGATATACAGTATCTCTGTGTACATACAACATTGCTAAACCATTTAATCTGTCTTCAGAAGTAGTGCTACGCATGTACGATTTTATTCTCCGGAGGGTTGAGCAAGACCGTTCCACAGAGCTTGTTGATACTGGCAAAACACATAAAATCTTCAACCGTTTATGTACCGGTTGATCCAAAAGTCTTGCACATTTTGTACCAGGTGTTCAATGTGATGGCCGTCCTGTTCCAGCACTGTCTGCAGACGAGAGAAAACACCATAGACGGCATTAAAAAGCATGTCCGGTGGTATAGCTGCCACATGGTGCCAAATGGTATCTTTCAGCATGGCGAATGAAGTGGGGAGACATCTGTACACTTGTGATTTTAGGTAACCCCAGAGCCAGAAATCGCAGGGTGTCAGGTCTGGTGACCGAGGAGGCCAGGCCTTCGGGAAGTGCCAGCTGAACACACGATTTACGCCAAACGTCTCTTGCAGCAGTTGCTTAACGGAACGTGGGATGTGGGGTGGTGCTCCATCCTGCATTAATGTGCACAGATTCACTGCATCCCGTTCTTGCAAGCTAGGGATAACGTACATTCGTAACATGTTCACATAATGTGCACCTGGCACTGAAACGGTTTCGAAGGAGGTGCCGCGGACCTCTTCAAATAAAAAAAAGGACCGATAATGAAGGAAGCCGTGAATGCACACCACACTGCCACTTTCGGCTGATGAAGTGGCGCTTCGACGACTGTTCGGGGATGTTCCGTGGCCCAAATGCGGCAGTTGTGCGTGTTTACCGCTCCGTTTAGGGAAAAATGTGCCTCATCAGTCCATAAAACGTTCATCAGCCAGTTCTCGTCGACAATCATTTGTCGAAAAAAACATGCTGCGAACTCCTGACGCTGCACGTAATCGTCAGCTTGCAGTTCGTGATGCCGTTGCAGTTTGTACGGGTATCTGTGCAGAATCCGTCGTACTGTTTGCCATACAGTCCCGTGTGCAATGCCTGTTTGCCAAGAAACATGGCGAGCACTGGAGTCGCCATGTGCGCATGACATTGCAATCACATCCATTTCCTGCGTAATCGTCTCTGCTGCAGCAGCACGTGTTCGTGGTCTACCGCTTCGTGAGCGTGCTGCCAAAGATCGCGTTTCCTCGAATTTTTTCACCATTCGCCGCAGCGCAGGACTTTCCATCGGTCCTTTTCCACTGAGATCACCTTTCAGTGACCAGTAAGCCCTCAACGCAGCACTCGCACATTCAGAGTTCCAATAGAACAATTTCATCAAGAGCGCTTTGTTCGGTAATGACAGCATACTGACACGGACCGCTGTGACTTGTGGTTGCTTCACAGCTGCTGCTTTTATACACACTATCCCTGACCTGTTTGCCTATGGCGCCATCTGGAGATGATAAATGTGAGTAAAATGAGTAAAAATGTATGTGATTTTATAAAAAAACCCGATGTCATTCTGATCATTTCTAAGCAAACCGCGTTGCCCTGCTCTCAAAACTCCGCGAGTTATTACGTTTTCAAAATTTGCGAAACTTTTGGATCATCCAGTACATTAGGATATATTTCAATTTTGCATTGCTTGAAAATGCCAGTTGCATTGCGTAACTCAGCATTTTCTATAAGGTTACTTAGGCATCTTCTCCATAGCTGTATTTCGGCTTTCACAGTTTTGCTGTCATCCAGCTCACTTGAATAAAAATGCAATGTTTTTTCTAAGTCGTTCTCGTTGATAGATAAGAAATTGTGAAAAGGCAGTAAACACTGAAAGCCTTTAATAATGGTTTTGTGAATTAGAAATCTTTGATCGATTTCTTGTACGAACAAATCTAAAATGACAAGAACGCTAATGTTGAATTCTTCATCTTTTATCTCCAACGAAATCTGCATGGCTTTTGATGATGTTTCGCTGTCATTCCAGGAACACATTTCTTCTAAAGCATTTGAGACTGCCGGCTGAAGCTCTAAAAAGTGCTAACGGAATCATATCTATCTACCCATCTTGTTGGACATAAACGCTTTAGTTTCTCCTTTCTGGAATCTGGAAGTATATTTTTTACTTTGTTTGTAAGAATGACTGACGTTTAGGGGTATTGAAAAATTCGTAAACGTTTTCTACTGTACCCATGGCATTTTGAATGCGTTGAACCTTACATGCCCCAGAAATGTCTAAATTTAAGCTGTGTGAGCTACAATGAACAAACATAGCAGATGGGAATTTTTCTTTCATGACTGGTTGAGCACCATTGAATTTTCCTGCCATTGCTGATGCTCCATCATAGCCCTGACCCCGCAAGTACTTGGTTGTCTTGGATTGGATTGGAGGTTTAACGACCACCGTGAGCAACTCAATAGGTTATAAGCAGTAGCCCGTCCCAAATTTAGGGTCACTGTTTCCAGGGAAGGAATAGAGCCAGTGCCATAAGACAAGCATCACGTCCATGCCTCACCATAATCACAAAATCACTTGTGCCAGTCTCTTTCGCAGCCATTTTAAGTACGACACGGTTAATTGACCTAAAATTTCCTTCATTCTCAATAGGTTCTTGATTTGATTTGAAAGTTCCCAAATCACAGTGGGCCCGGAAAGCCAGCCCTTGTTTTGCAGCACAAAAGTACTGTTTCAATAACAAAAGCAATGAGCTTACAATTTCTTTCCACTTCGGCTTTTTCAGCAGCATTTTGCCTATGATCAATGGGTTCACTTCTTTTCAAAACATCTTCCAGATCTTGGGTCGCCTTCAAACATTGCTTATGATAATTCGTGGTTTGATAATAGTTATATTTCTCCACAGCATGTTTACAATATTTAAACCATCTGTTTCATAGCTGTTATAGTTGCTGGGATGCAGTTCCAGCTCCACTCAAGGAAAAAAAGACGCAATATTAACAATAAGCTCCGTTTTCCAATTGGGAGTAAGATAACCATTTCCATCTTTACAGCCACTTAATCTGGAATCTGAGATTTTTTTCCCCAGACAGCAGTCGCAGGAAAATCTAAACTACTTTCTGGCACCCAAACGTCTTGTAACGCGTTCAATCTCTAGTACTTGTTAAAATATTTACTTACCAGTAATGCAACGTCATTTGGACTTGATTTTATTTCAGTTTTTGGCACTTCTGTAACTTCAGATTATTCTAGGCCCGAGGCCTCTCGCACAGCGGCTGCTTCATTTGCAACTGATTCGGGGGAATTTCCTCACTCCTAATTTTCTTTGAAAAATAATCACGTAAGGTACACAAACGTTTAGACATCACAAATGATGAATAACGATTTGCAGAACCGAAGGCGACTATGGGTCCGTACTGTAAGAACGCGAGCGCCGCGATCACGAAACCGGTTTTCCTCCCCTCTATGTCTCTAAAACAATAAATTCGTCTTAACTCGCAAGCCAGTGTCGTTTTCAAATTGTAGTTTCTTCCAGAATTAACTGGGGTGACGTATGCGCCCTATATCGCAGCGCATGCGTCAGGTAAAGTTCGTTCCGGAATGGGTCTCTTCTAGTGAAAAAGCAGCACAGCTTTCTCAGCTGATCGGCGTGGCAAGCCTCGAACGGAGAGATGATGGGGGCGGGAGGGATGATAAAGGAAGTTGCCGAACAGGGTTACACTAGCAGGCGCGTGTTGTGAAAGAGCAGCCGCCTGTTTGTGGGACGCTTTCGGTCATCGTTTGGGGTTTATTCGGAATCATCATCTAGACTCATGGGAGGGGTTCTGCTCCCTTCGCAACGCCCCTGACAATATCTACTACGTTTCGAGCTAGGGCTCTAAATGTTTCACTTGTTTTTTTATGTGTTTTCATACGAATTAGCATTAGAGCTTTTAATTACACTTCCGATCCGGTAAAGAGGATTTTTCAACTGGATCTGGGATAGGAGCGGCGACTGACGAGGGCTGTTTATTCTAGGCCCGGGGAGCAAATGCAATCGGCCACGCATTACTGGATTTCTGAGGAGAAAGAAAAGATTGTTCAAGAAATGTACATATAAGACATTAGATACCATGTTGTCAATATTTTGCTCCCTCTCACTACGCAACACTTGCCTGCTAATTTTATTGAGCAACGCACTTTACAAACGCACTTTGCATGCGTTTGTACAATAGAAATATACATATGTCTTCTCCCCACACCACCAATTGAAAAAGACACTCGTTAATTGAAAGGGCAGGATAGAGTAAAAGTCTGTAAGAATAGATTTTTTTATTAATGCCAAATTAAGTTAGTCGGAGTTTTCACGCTCGTTTGGGTTAGGGCTCTATTTCATGATATAAAATTCGTGCCCGGGATCGGGGAATGGGGGGAGGGGGCTCTGGCTAAAATATTTCGGGCTCGGACGGGCTCTGGCTGAATACTTCGGGTTCTGACGGGCTCCAGCTGCAATATTTCAGATTCGGAAGGACTCAATACTTCAGACTCGGACGGACTCTGCCTGAAGTACGTCGGACTCGGACTGGCTGTGGCTGAAATACTTCAGGTTCTGATGGGCTCGGGCTGCAATACTTCTCGCTCGGACTGGCTCTGTTTGAAATATTCGGGCTCGGACAGGCTCGGACAGGCTCTGGCCGAAATACTTCGGGTTCTGACTGATTTGGGCTGCAATACTTCGGGCTCGGACTGGCTTACGCACTTAAAATTGAGCCCGAGCTCAGAACTGCTCTCTGAGTGTGATAACATTCAGTTTTTGGCGGGAGAGGGGCGTTAATGACCACCATGAGCAACTCAATGGGCTATAAGCAGTCGTTCGTGCTTAATGTAGGGCCACTGGTTCCTGGGAAGGAAGAGAGCTGTGATGATGTGGAAATTCTGGGATGACTCAAAAAAAATTAAAACAAAAACTCTGAAAATGGCCAGTGGGACGCCGTTTCTTGTGAGAAGAAGAAAGGAGAAAGCAGGCGGCCATTTTGTGACAAGGTCATCTTCGTACATGGAATGTGGAATTCGTAAACCGAGAGAGGCCTTAGGAAAAAGGAACGGTATCGCATGTGGCATTCTGATATGGGAGGAAGGCAGGAAACCGAAGGAGTCCCAAGACAATGGGTGCAGCGTGCAAGCTTCTGATTGGCTTTGCAGCTGGAAGAAACTCTAGGGGACACGGGAATATAAGCAATATTTAGGACATTTTTCGTGGAACATAAGGAATATTTGGGACAAGTTTCTAAGTAGCTTAACTGGAGTTAACTAACTGCGTTTAGTACTCCAATAGATTTATGTATTAGTCAAGCTGCGGTCTAGATACCTGAGGTTATTTACCAGATAACTTATACATACATCATCCGCTTTCACTATCTCTATCTTTAACCTTAAATGAACTGTGTTATCGAATCTGAAAGGAAATTTCTATCAGAACTGTAAATGAATGATGCCAACTAATCACCTAATCAACAACTATTCATCATGAGCTTTCATCTTCAATATCCAACCACTTCATGCTAAGCGACATACCGTATCCTGCATGGAAATACATTTCTTGTTACTGTCAATGGCTTCAGTTCTGTAAAACATCAGTTTTAATCCGTTTGTAACTGTTGTTTTTGACTCGATGATATGAAGCCAAAGACACCTAAAAAGCTTTTTACGCAAACATTTATGTGATTTACAAGAAATTAACTTTGTAAGCAAAGTAATACGTGAAATATACATTTACTCACCCTACATTCATTGTAGGGCTAACACTATTTTATTTAGCACGATTTCAGTCGATTCACGATATGAACCACGTGTACCTCGATTTTTGATATAAATAAATATACTTAAAAGGATCGAATATTTACAGATAATACGAGAGGTGTCCGATAAGTATCCAGATTTTTATTCCTATCGATGCAAAACCGTGTGTATTACCGTATGTATGTGTAAAACTATTACGACTGCTTTCAATGAAGCGCCGTAAAAGCGCTGCGGCTTGATACTAATGTTAGGTGGAACTGTCGATCAAAAGCAATGGCGGCTATGTTAAGTGTTCAGTTCGAGCAGCAGTGACATTTTTAACGAAAGAAGACGTAAAGGCCGTGGACATTACGAGAAGACTTCGGACGGGGTGATGTGGCTATGTCTCGTTGCAGTGTTTATGAATGGGTTGCGAAGTTGAAAGATCGCCACGAGAGCCTTGAAGATGAGGCACGGTCAGGTATGCCTAACATGGCGGTGACAGATGAAACGATTGAACGGGTTGACGACTTGATTAAAAGTGACAGACGCATTCGTGTTCGAGACAATGCCATGGAATTGGATTTCAGGAAAACTTCCGTTGGACGAATTATTCGTGAACATCTCAACTATAGAAGATCTGTGCCAGATGGGTACCCCGAACGCTTACAGCGGTGCATAAACGCCAAAGGCTATGCATTCGCAATGAACAGCTACGGCGCTACATTGAGGAGGGTGACGCATTCCTGAGATTCATAATCACAGGCAATGAGACGTGGATTCATCAGTTCGAACCGGAGACAAAACGGTAAAGTATGCAATGGCGTCATCCGAATTCGCCTCCACCAAGTAAGTTCAAAGTTGGTTTGTCGGCGTCCATGGTCATGTCTACTGTCTTCCAGAACAAACACGGTGACATTGTGGTTGAGTACTTGGCAAAACTGAAACAACAAATGCGAAGGTCTATGTGAAGACACTGAGAAAACTTGAGCAGCGTATCCGGACCAAACGGTCAACACTGAAAAACGATCAAGTGTTACTTCAGCATGAAACCGCTCAACCGCATATTGCTAAACCAGTGCAAGCAGAAATCGCAAAACAGAGGTGGAACCTTCTTCTGCACCCTGCTTACAGATAGGATTTTGCACCTTCCGATTTTCGGGTTTTCGGTCCTTTGAAGGGTAGTCTTCGTGGCCACCACGAAAGCATGGACGACCTGCGAGAAGCTGTCTGTTAAAGGATTCGCAACACCCCTGCTGATTTTTTGCCATCGGAATGATTCGGCTTGTTGATCGGTGGAAAAAATGCATTGTGCTGATCGAGGAATACGTAGAAAAGTTATTTTGACTGTTCGTACTACTGTATTACATATGAGAGTATCAAAATAATATTAATATTTAAACGGTTTCTATTGATAAAATTTAACTTACCTTAAAAACCACCTGGTCTGAGGATACTTACTTCTTCAGTTGTAACTACTGTTGCTCTAAGACTCTTTACACATATATGCTCTTTTTATTATTTCTACTAAATTTTAAATCTAAAATGCGAGTACAAGAGGTACAGTATACTCCATCGCCAATGCGACTTAATGTCTTGGAACCTAGACTTTCGATGCGTCACGTGGCACCATCGTCAGCGTTGTTCTTAGGTTCCGTGTTCACACGCACACCAAGGATTTGCAAATGGTGAATATTTGTCCTCGTGTCAATTTGTAGCGGCAATATCGATGCGCAGCCCCAAGAACGCTTCTTGAAGTTTGGAAAACGATACTTAAATGAGAAAATAACTTTTTAAAACAAAAAACAAAAAGAAAATTCTTTACCAAAAATTAAATATTTAAAAAATAAGTAAAAAATATAAATGCGTGGAAACAAAGGTACTAATTTCCATAACATAGCAAAAATCGTAGTAATATACACTGAAAGGACAAATTATTACGTACACTCCGGTAAAAATACGCAAAGTAGCAGGACAACAGCAAATCGCGGTGTGCAGGAAAACCGGTTCGGGCTATAAATGGAGTCGGCCGGTACAGGGATACATCCCATCAAGTGCCAGCAAGAGTCGAGCACGAGACTTAAGTGAGTTTGATCGAGGTCAAGTCGTGAGAGCCAAAAAAGCCGGATGTTCAATCAGGGCAACAGCGAAACTGTTACGAATTCCGCCACAAACAGTAGCAAGTGTGTACCGGGGAGTACATGAAATCCGGCAAAACCGCTAACAGTCGGATGAAATGTGGCTCTAAAAGTGCATTGGATGATCGAAGGCGCCGAAGATTGCCCCGCATCGTACAGACGAATTGTAAGGCTTATTTGCAGCATATCACGTCACAATTTAATGGAGGAGCATCCACAAGTTTATGCTCAAAAACAATTCGTCGACACATGGCACAACTCGGCTGGGGCAGTCGACAACCACATCGTGTCCCTATGTTAACGACACAACATCGCATGATTCGGCTGCAGTTTGCGAAGGCCCATCGAAACTGGAGCGTGGAGGATTGCAAACGCGTCATATGTTCTGACGAATCCCGTTTCACACTGTATCGAGCCAATGGCAGGAAGCGCGTGTGTTGCGTGAACCACAGAAAGCTATGGGCCCCACATGCCAAGTTGGGTACCACAGGACGGTGGAGGCGGTGTAACTGTTTGGGCAGCTTTCACGTGGTCCGGCCTGGGTTCCTTTGTACTTCTTGAGTCTTCGTCACTGGTTCCAGCTATCTGCGGCTCCTGGTCGACCATTTTCACCCTTTCATTACGGGCCTCTATCCCAACCAAGTTCCTGTTTTTCAACAGGACAACGCTCCACCCTATAGGTCCCAGCTAGCGACAGACTGGCTCCAGAAGCATAGCAGTGAGCTTACCACACTGCATGGCTCCCTCATTCCCCGGACATCAACCACATAGAGAATTTACGTGACTTATTGGAGCGAGCTGTTCGTGATCCACCATCCTCGCCTACATATCTGCCTGTTCTACTCCAAGTACTCTTATATTGTTGGACAGCGATACCTGAGTCTGTGTTTCGAAACATCATTGCGTCCGTACCACGACGTTTGGATACTGTCCTGCGTAGAAAAGGTGGCGCCACACGCTATTAGGTGGGTGCACTAATAATAACTTCTCCTTTAGTGTATGTTGAAGACAAATTAGTAATACAAATAATGAGAAACTCTTGATAAGCCATTAGATTTAAAATTAAATAAGTTCCGATTGTTATCGAGTTATAAGAATCCATGAAATTTAAAGTAAAATCAATTTCTGACCATTGTCGAACAATAATAATCCATTAAATTTAAGTTAAATTAATTTTTCGATAGTCATTGAGCTCAACAGAAGGCGTCCGATGTGAAAATCTCAATTTCAGATGAACTAACAACACCGCATGCACACTTGCGCATCGGTATTGCCGCTAAAAATTGAGGAGGACAAAAACTCGCCTTTACAAATCCTTTGCATGTGTGTGAATACGTAACGTAAGAACAACGCAGACGATCGTGCCACGTGACGCACCGAACGCATGCGCACCTCCGCATCGATATTGTCGCTAAAAATTAACATGAGGACAAATACTTGCCATTTGTAATACCTTGATATGTATGTGAACACGTAACGGAAGAACAACGCTGACGGTCGTGCCACGTGGCGCATCGAAAATCTGGGTTCCGAGGCATTAAGTCACATTGGTGATAAAATCTTCTATACCTCTTATACCCGTATTTTAGATTTAAAATTTAGTAAAAGTCATGAAAGAAAAGTATATATGTGTAAACAGTCTTAGAGCAACAGTAGTTACAACTAAAGAAGTAAATATTCTCAAACCACGTGGTTTTTAAGGTAAGTTAAATTTATCAATAGAAACAGTATTTCCTTAAATATTAGCTTGAATACAGTGTAATAACTAATAAATTATTAAATATTTGATCTTTATAGATACACCGATGACCCATTATATTATGACCACATACCTAATAAGCTGTAGGACCCTTTTTACCTGCAAAACAGCGGCCACTCGGTGATGCTTCGATTTGATGAGGTGGCGATAGGTATCCTGGGGTATCTGGTACCATAATGGCAACAGTAGGGACTCAAGTTCCCGTACATTGCGGGGTGATGGTGCTTAGCGCGAACCCGCCTTTTCCAATCGAACCACAAATGTTCGATTGGGTTCATGTCAGGTGAATTTGGAGGCCAAGGCATTAACAGAAAGTCACCAGCATGTTCCTTGAACCACTCCTTGACGATTCTGACAAAACGCGACAGTCTCTGTGAACAATGCGCGACAGTCTCTGCTCCCCTCTGGCGTCAATAAGCTGCGGATGGCACACGGCCGGACGATTCGTCGTTTCGCCATCTGTGCACCACTTGTGTTACGTACTGGGCATGGCAGTGTGGCATGGCACATTATCCTATTGGTAATGACCATCACCAGCAGGGAACACAGTTGCCATGAATGGGTAAACTTGCTCCGCAACGATGTTCAGATACCTGACAGCTGTCAGGGATTGTGCTATTGGGATAATGGAGCCTAAAGTGTCCCAAGAAAACGTCGCCCACAGCACAACACCGCCGCAGTCGGCCTGTTTCAGCACAATACTGCATCCAAGTACCATATCCGCCATTGGTAATCAGCGTATCCGCGCTCAGCCGTCTGCGTGATGCACCAGGAATCTTGAATTGTCAGACCAGACCACTTCCTTCAAACGATATACGGTCCAATCTTGACGATCTTGTGCGCATTTCATACGTTGTTGGCGATGACGTGCAGTGAGCATGGGGACTCGACTCGGTCTTCGGCTACGCAGGCCCATGCGCAGAAGACTGCGATGAACTCTGTTCTGTGACACATTGCCCTGGTCACAAATGTTGTTGCTGAGGGTGATTTGTCGCACTGTGGCCCTGCGGTTGCTATAAACCATGCGCGATAGTCGCTGTGAACAATGCGCGACAGTCTCTGCTCCCCTCTGGCGTCAATGAGCTGCCGATGACTCACGGCTGGACGATTCGTCGTTTGGCCATCTGTGCGCCACTTTCGTTACGTACTCAGTACAGCGGCACGTGAACAACTCACAAGCCGCGCCGTTTTGGAGATCGTAGCTCCGCGGAGCGGTACCATCACAACTTGTCCTTTATCAAACTCCGATAAATCGGCAGCTTTTCCCATTCTGACTCCGAAAACTCTACTAATCGGAAGCCGGTCTTCGGTTTGTATATATACTGCTCTGTGAGCTCCACCTGCGCCACCGTTTGTTCTCCAGGCGCGCTCATTTCTCCAGGCTAGGGGTGGTCATAATGGAATGGCTCATTGGTCTGTAATATAAAAAAAGTGAAGTACACGTGGTTCATATTGCGAATTGACGAAAATCGTACTAAAATAGTGTTAGGCCTACAATGAATCTAGGGTGAGTACATGTGTATTTCACACATTATTTTGCTTACAAAGTTAATGCTTTAAACCTTGTCTAGCTGTCTGAAGGGCAACAGAGTTTAAACAATGTCGTTCAGGCCTTAAGTTCACCATGAACTGGTGGCATCTATTGTTTTCGAGAATACATTTTGGCTTGCAAAACAAGGTAAAATAATGCTCAAGTGACGGTGTGGAATTATTAAAATATTCGTAACCCATCGCAACGCGATTTATCGAAAAAGCCGTATGACAAACACATTATCCATGCCTCACCGGGATTCGAACATAGATCCATCACAGACGGACAGCGAGAAGCTAGTGCTTAGACCAGTGCGCCCCCGGGACGTCACAATTATTTCCCTATTTATTAAATGCCCACTTCAGATAATGTGTGGGGATATTTATTTTGACATCAGAATTGGTCATAGACTATTTTTCAATTCCTTTTGTTAGTGAGCACTTTCATTCGAATTAGTGCAAACATTTCTTGACTGATAGGCTTTGCATTTTGTTGAAGAATGTTCTGAATGAACCGTAAAGCATCATTAGGAGAATCTAACTTCAGATAAATTAACCACATTTAAATGTTTATTCTGGGTCCCTTGGGAGGAGACACAGGGATAGAAATCGATTTTCTCCGAGGCGACTTATCTCTCAGAGTTGACTCACCAGCTATTTCCTGAAATGGAAAATTAGAGTAGACAGCAGAGAGGAAACGTAGTTCACGACTTTCCAGCACGTTGCATGCAACATTTAAGTGAAATCATCGACTTTGTGACTGAAACGTAAGAGGTTAATATTGGTGGTTATCGCGGCATTTTCAGTCGTTCCCCAGAAGTTTAGACCTTGTCTCGTTTTAAGGGGCATAATGATGTAAACGCAGTAGAGTGAATGAAATTTGACTACCTAATGAGATGTGTTGGAACACAACCGACGGTATTCGCCATAATTTATCGCACGGAAGCGATTAAACGATGCATATGATCGATGATTTCATCGGCCATCTTCTCCTACCTAATGATTTGCCTCCCTTGTTAATATATGGATATTGGAGAACTGCGCAATCACTTTCGATCCAACAGGAAGTGATTTATTCAGGTTTTACACGGGGAATGGTGTAGCGCGAAATTTCTGTCAAGGGACCACTGGACGTCTGGGTGATGCCGGCAATCCGGGCGTACGCGTTTCAGGACTGTTAATTAGACGAAATGGGTTCTTTTACGTGAAATGCGTACACTATGCAGCATATATCTGCAATCCATTTTGGTGCAATAATTTATACGGAAGTTCAAAACGCAATATGAAAAAACCCTATGGGTGCAGGACAGATGGGAGCGTATCTACAGAGATTCATGGGAAAATATTTAACAGGTTCTCAAAAATTTTACTGACTGAATTTTTTTTTTTTTTGTATTTTACAAATTAGAAAATGCCTAGCAGAAACTTGTTATTTCACCTTTTGACTTTTTCTGTAGTGAAAATCGAATCTAAAGTCTGAAGTTATTCTCTGAACGAAAGAAGTAATTTTTATATAGATTATGTTTCATATTACCATAATTTTCGAGCTAATAGTTGAGCCTGTTATGGGAAATGTGTGCAGTTTGCCCGTCCGGTGGTTCTGATGCAGAAGCAGCGCTTTCTCCGAATTTATTTTTTTTATTTTTTTATTGCAAGTTTAACGACCACCATGAGCAACTCAATGAGCCATAAGCTGTCGCCCGTTCCTAATTTAGGGCCACTGATTACAGTGGAAGGGAGGGAGCCAGTGGCGTAACACAAACACAAAATACATGCCTCACCGGGATTCGAACCTGGAGTCATCTACCGCGAATGGTCACAAGTCAGCTTTTTTCTTTGTTGGTGATTTAACGGCCCGTGACCAACCCAGCGGGTTATAAGCAGTCGCCCGTTACTAATTTACGGCCACTGGTTCCAGGGAAGGGAGAGAGCCAGTGTCGTAAGACAACACAACATCCATGCCTCACCGGAATTCGAACCTGGAGCTATCTTGCGCGAATGGCCAGAAGTCAGCGTTGTTTTTTTTTTGTTGGTGGTTTAACGACCCCTGAGCAATTAAACGGGCTATAAGCAGTCGCCCGTTCCTAGTTTAGGGCCACTGGTTCCAGGGAAGGGAGGGAGTCAGTACCGTAAGACTAACACAGCATCCATGCCTCACCGGGATTTTTTTTTTTTGATTGGAGGTTTAACGACCACCGTGAGCAACTCAATGGGCTATAAGCAGTCTCCCGTCCCTAATTTAGGGTCACTGGTTCCAGGGAAGGGAGAGAACCAGTGCCGTAAGACAAACACAACATCCATGCCTCACTGGGATTCGAACCCGGACCCCGTTCGGACGAATGATCAGAGGCCATCGCTTAGACCACTGCACCACCGGGGCGGCCTTGTTGGGATACATGATGTCCATGAAGGACTGCAAATGGTAACCCAGCAGACCAACAGCGAAGTCACTGGTTAATGATGGGTTTACGAGGACCAGAAAATCCAAACCGTGTCACGTAAAGACACTCCACACATGCATCGAACCAGCATCAGCTTCCACAGTGCCTTGTTAACAGATTGAACCCATGGCCTCATGGGGACTACACCACACCCGAACCCTACCATCAGCTCGTAACAACTTGTAATGTGACTCATCGGACCAAGTCACATGTTTCCATTCTTCCAGGGTCCAATTACCTTGTTCACGAGCCCAGATGAGGCGGTGTGTGTGATTACGTGGTGTTAACAAATGCACTATGGTGGGCGGCATTTCTTAGCATTTTTACGGGCGGCATTTTCTTAGCAGACGATATTTAACTGCAGCATGTGTATATTTCGTGTTCATCTGACACGCTGTTCCCAGTTTCAATTCTTTGAACTTCTTTTATTTTTTCTAATTTCTTTTCGAAGACATTCTAAAAATGTGCGAAAATCCTCTGTATATACGACTATGTGACTCTTTGTAATAAATATCCTACATAACCGAATAATCATACATTTTGTTTGTTCATTTTTCTTTTAGTGAAATCTGTGTGACGTACGTACCACAGAGGTTTACGCTCATATCAAAATGGCTAGTTCCAACCGTGTCAGGGTAGGTCAATTGGTATAACATCAGTTCTGTAGCAGGAAGATATGAACTCGAATTCCAACTTCGACAGAAAAGGGTCGTTCGCCATATTGGCGCCCAAATGTAAAATGAGTGTTCTCGGAGTGAGGTTCGAGAAAACAAATGTGTGATGATTCTTCCACCCATCGCCTGCAATTAGTATGTAGTTCCTTCTTCTATAGTGAATATCTTCAATTCTGGTTTGTCGGCGGATCCGAAACCTGCGATTTCGTGTACCCGTTTTTCTCCACTGGGGATATATGTGAAATGCCTACCACAGAGATGACGCATGAGTCATATCGACAGGTTGCAGCGATAAGCCTACCGGCGTAGTTCAGTCGATGGAACAGCATCTCCGGAGTAGGAAATGTGAGTTCGAATCCCACAGTCGTAAGAAAATGACAGTTTCGCTATATGTGTTTCTACAATTTTTGTAGGCATTGATTATATCTTTACGAACTTCGCCCCTTCACTTTTCTCAGCATGATTTGGGCAAACAATTTGTAACTCGACTCACATCTCGCCTCCAGGGCACAGTTATTTCATAGTCACTATTCTAAAACTGCCACATGAGTCCAGAAAACACGACTTCAGCGTGCCTTTCCATTTTCAGTAGCAAACAGCAAGACTGTACAGGATCTCAGTCCATTGTGATTTGTTGAAATGTCCACATGATTGTTTTGCTTTTCTTTCTTTTGTATGTAGATTCGGCAAGACGTGCTGGTATCTAGTGTTGATACTGGAAACAGTTTTAAATTAATGAAAATAATTTATTCAGATATAAAACAGTACAGCTATGCAAGTCACCTATGAAGTCGTTAATTCCATACTGGCCCTCAAAAGAATCCCACCCGATCTGCTTTTTGAATTAGCTGTATTGTAGACTCAGCTCCCTCATCCATCTGGGCTGACATGTCCGATAGTGGTGACGAAACCTTGCAAGTTCTGTCGACTGCTCTTGCGCGCAAAATCGGAAAAGGCCAGGCACTCAGATCGGCGGACTAAGAAGCATATGCTATCGCTTTTCACAATTCAGATAACTTCCCAATCCACAGGCCCCACCTGGCTACTGCATGGTTATAAGAGGATGTAGTGAAATTGAAACGCTTCAGTGGCTACTATCTTACTAGACAGGGATTTCGAATATAATGGTCTTTCACTATTTATGCATTATTTGTCAAAAAACACGAAGCACGCAGAAGGAGTTGTCCAGTCGAGATGAAAATTAGCAATGTGCTATGTACAAACATAGGAAAGGAAATGATTGCAATTCCAGAGCAGTTCGGCCATATATTCGGGCAAAACTGCTACATGAGTGGAACAAGGTAGCACGTTGTAACACCACCTCTTGCTCCGATACAAACGGTTACTCGGTGTGACATAGAAGCATACAGTTCACGGATACCGCTCTGAGGTGTAGCACGCCGGATGATGTCCAAATTGAGACACGGTTCGCCTGCCTTGCCGAGTTGGCGTACGTGCTGTCCCATGATGTCCCAAAGATGTTCGTTCAGTGAGAGGTCGGGCGATCGGGCTGACCTTGAAATGGTGTAGACGTTACGGAGGCAGTCTTGGGATAGCCGTGCCGTGTGTGGCCGGGCATTATCCTGTTCAAAAATGTTCTGTGATGCTGCGACAGGATTGGCAACACAACAGGTTGCAGAATTGTGTAGACGTACCGTTGATCCGCCAAGGGTGTCCGGTTATTGTAGGAGATGACTACCAAGGGTGTCCGGTTATTGTAGGAGATGACTACCAAGGGTGTCCGGTTATTGTAGGAAATGGCTTCTCAGACAGTTACTCCCGGTGTTCGACCTGGGAGTAACTGTCTCCACACATGTACGCACTGGTCAACGATGCCAAGTGCAAACCGTGACTCATCACTTAAGACGACACGACGTTCTTGACACTATCAATCGCTCGATTCTCGTGCTCTGTCGTTGCCGCTATTTCGTCATCAGCCGTGATTTTTTAATAATTTGCATATTCTGCCCAGAGGTACTTGCATGCGGAGCTTCTTCAGGATAGAACGACCTTCTCGGGGTGCTTCGTTTTTTTCAGGCAAAGAGTGTATATGGATAAAGCTAACAGCTAAATAGAGTGTAGAAGAAATATCGATGTTTTAGTTGTAAAAAATTTGACAGGAGTACGTGATAGTAAAACTCCGGTACGTGACATACGAAGATTGGTCATGTCGAAACATATTCATGTCACGTTGTTTGGCTAGAACGTGCATGTAAAACTATTTAATTTATTTTTCTTTGTTTGACAGAGAGGAAAAGGCGATTTTACTGAGTGGCCAATCTATGTGGGAGCGTATCACTTTATGCAGATTGTGAACCAAGATTTTTGAGTAACTAAAAAATAATGTCCAGTAGGTTTTCTAGAAAGGAACGACGTGAAAGGACTCAAGATTAATTCATAAATAGTAACTGGCACATGACATGCCAGAGTTCTTATCATCTGGATTACTGAAGTGACCTCAAAGAAATTAGGAGAAAAAATTCTGGGAAATTGTTATTGCATATTTACCCGGAAGAGAAGTTTTGTTTTGAAGAGCAGAAAATACGCTGTTTCTTTGTGTATATTAATATTTTAGAAGTAAGGGAATCGCGTAGAAATTGCGCTCACGCACAAGCTTTTGCCTAAAAACACTGTCGGCGTGTCTTATCCACAAGGCCCATTGTATTTACTTAAATTGGTAAAGATGTGTAATTTGAGAGCCTATGAATTCGCTACCTGTCTGAATTAAGAGCAGATTTTAAATTTATTGTGCGTGACAACAATCTTTTTAACCTTAAATGTGACTGACAGGAATAGAAAAGAGAATATCTCTTCTGATTGTGGTCCAACAAGAAAGAGGGATGTACATATAATTAGGTATGACGTAAGAAGTTCCGTCCTCACACCTATGTATATAAAATACTAGATTTTGTGGAATGCGAATATTACAGACGCGTACGCGCTCACACACACACACCGGCCACTGAATAATAAACTTTTTTTCACCACCCGGTTAGACAACCTTCAGCCCGAATTACAGCCCGTATGCGGTTCACAATTGATTCCACTTGGTGTTGGCGTGCGTCAGCGTCTACAGCATACCAGACGTTCACCAGACAGTCCATTGTCTGGCTCAGATTTAAGAGAAGGTGACTTTGCTCCCAGATATGTTTTCCCAACATGTTCCACACATTCTCAATGGTGTTCAGATCCGGGTTCTATTTTGGCCAGAGAAGAGAGTGGAAATCACTATTATGCTCGCTGAGCCACTGATGAACTCGTTTTGCAGGATGGACAGTTGCACTGTTGTCCACGAAACAGCCGTCACCTGCTGAATAAAGTGTCAACATTGCAGGATGTACTTGATCGGCAACAATGTTCAGAGATTCCCTACCAGACACACGACCTTCCAGCAACATCAGGAGCCCCAATGTTGCTGGAAGAAACTTTTATTCACCACTGGGTTAGATCACCTTCAGCCATAATTACAACACCTATGCTGGTCAGCATAGATTCCACTGGGTGTTGGCGTGCATCTACGTCTACAACATACCAGACATTCACCAGACAGTCGTCTGCCTGGCTCAGATATAAGAAAATATCACTTTGTCGGATATAGGATATGTTTTTCTAACATATTCCACACATTCTCAATTGTGTTCAGATCCAGGTTTTGTGGAGGCCTGAGAAGCTGTTCGAAATCACTGTTATGCTTGACTAGCCTCTGCTTAACTCATTTTGCGGGATGGCCAGCTGCACCGTTGTCCGTGAAACAGCCGTCACCTGCTGAATAGTCAACATTGCAGGACGGACTTGATCGGCAACAACATTCAGATAATCCTTACCAGACACACGACCACCCAGCAATATCAAGAGCCACATTACGTGCTAAACGAACGTGCCCACACCATGGCACTACCTCCAGAACCGTGAGTTTTGTTTACAAGGCAAGCTGGGTCCATTGCTTCATTGGGGCTTATGCAAACTCTCTGATTACCGTCGGTACAGGACAAGGTGGAACAGACCACACGGCTTTTATCCAGTATTCCAGTGGCATGTCAATGCGTTTCTGACACAGCTGTAGAAATCAGTGGTTTCCGTATCGTATGCGACAGCCAGTACCGATTCTCTTCAATTTACTGAGCATAATTCGCTGAGATATGGGTCAGGAACAGCTTTCGTTCAATGCTTCGGTCAACTGCTGCACACAGAAAGTCCTGTTTCTGCGAGCAATCCGTCTCAGAGGACGACGGTCACTTTTCTGACAGGTTGTCGTCGCGTCCTAGCTGTTGCTTCATCAGTATCCAGTCTAATACTTGGTAGGTCCCCCACGGGAGCTCAGGACTGCAGAAAAACGACGGGGCGTGGACTCCACAAGCTTCTGGAAATATGCTGTAGGCAATGCACACCATACTTCCTGCACGGCTTTCCACAATTCGGGTATTTTCCGAGGTGTCGGATTCCTGTGTTCGATAGCGCGTTGCATGGCATCCCAAATGTGTTCTATCACGTTCAGATCTGGGGACTTGGGTGTGAATGGCAACACCCCAAACGCAGATGAATGCTCCTCTAACCGTAATGTGGCGTCCCTACACTTGTATGGAGGTGCATTGTCCTATTGGAACAGGCCCAACCCATTAGCATGAATGCAGGACATGAACGGGTGTACCTCGTCAGAGAGGATGCGCACATAACTTTAACCGGTCACAGACGTTTGTAGACGTACCAGGGGTCCCAGAGAAGTCCAGCTAAACACACCCCATGCCATTACGGACACCCTACCAGCCGATACAGTTCCCTGTTGACAAGCGGGATCCATGGCTTCATGGGGTTTACCCCATACACGAATCCTTCAATCTACCTGATATAGTTGGAAACGCGACTCGTTAGACCAGGCTACTTGTTTCCAGTCATCAGGAGTCCATTGGCGGTGTTGCCGTGCCTAAGCGAGGCGCATATCGCTGTGTCGTGCACCCATCAAGGGGACTCGAGTTGGGCGTCAGCTCCCAAAGAGTGTTGGGAGAGCGTTGCACGCCGATCGCGTGAAACGATTCTTGACAGCCGATTGCGTAAAACGATTCTTGCTCTTTTTTACCAGTTTTTCGCGCACGGACTCCGAATTCACGGTTCGCGGCCTACCTGACCCTGGCTGTTTGTCGAGGTTTCTCTCACCTGAGCGAAATTTCTTGAACCATCTGGTTGCGGTGCTGTGGTCCACGGAACCGTCTGTTTTAGCATGACAAATGTTTCGAGCTGCTTGAGCAGCGTTATGGCCGAGTTCGAACTCCTAAAGCAAAAGTTCCCTAATTAGGCGGTTGTGGATGTTCCTCTTTCAGGCATCCCCACCACAGACAGAACGACGACATGCAATGCTGTTAACAGCAACGTCTACCACTTTATATCCATTTCGAATTTAAACACGTGACAAACACGCAGCACGACATGCGTTTATGCAAATATTGCAAAACGTTCGACTCACCTTCTGTATTAAGAACTGTTTTTTGTAGTGTGCACTCATCCATAATTCCACGAGTATGACATGATCACGTAATGAATGGTTTGTTACGTTTGCATTTTCAGGGTGCGTTGGCAGAGCCGTCACCTTGTAATATTTAATTTGTGATTCGTTCTTCGATTCGTTCTTAACTTTTTAAATCTACGACATATTCATCTGAATTTGTTAAGCTTATAATTTATCGTGGTTCACCACGATAAATTTGCATCAGATACGTACAAAATATATGTGTGTAGCTTTGGTGAGATGCAAGATCGGCTTTTAAAAAGGACTTGAAATGTTAAATTTATTTGACTCTTTACTTAGTTACATCATAAAGCCAATAGTTATAAGAGCAGAAACCGGGAGAATAGACTATCAATGAAACTAAATTTAAACTTACCACGCCTCACGTCTTTGAACTCGGCAGTGCTCTTCAAAATGATCTTTGATTGGCTTGAGCTTTAATGCAATTATGACAGTTATTAGTTTTGGAAGTACTGCATCCACGGTGAATAAATTTTAGAAACATCGGAATTAAGTTCACACCGTTTGTGAAATTCGCTTTTCTGGCTCAGACGACTTCTCTTGAATTCCTGAGAGGTTACCTCAGTTCCTTGTTTGATTTATGCTGATACTGAACTTCGCTAAATCAACTGCTAACTGCGCTCACGGGCATGATTTCGGTGCATCATACGGAAATAAAATATCGCTCTCCAGATTTAAGCTAAGACCACTGAACTTTCTTTAACGGTTGGCAGGATTACTCGTAGGCAGGTTTGTCAATTCCAGTGTGCTCATTCAATTTACGGGAAGTAAATACTGTTCAGCGCGTATTGACCTTCGAAATGGTTGTTTCACAAGGAAGCTGCAATACAGAAATATGTTGCGAAAGATGATCTCAGAAGTGAAAGGTGCACGATCATTTCTTTGAATAGAATGTTCCTGGAAAATGTGGGGAAATTTATACTATTTTTGAATGTCTTAATAGAAACAACGATATATTAATAATACATGTTACTGTAAATAACTGGGAGCTTTGTGACGCATGAAGTCTAACCGCAAAAAAAAATACACTAAACTCAAAATTTAAAGCATAATAATCTGTAAAAAATATAAAACTCCCGTTTCGCTTGACGGAATCGAATACAGTTAGCGAAAACATTAGTCTTGACATGCTTTATCGAAAGCTGGGTTTAAAGGTTGTCTGCACAGATACAAATATGCAAAAAAAAAGGAACGCGTCCCGAGAGCGCATCAGAAGCGTGGACTGTGAAGTTAAAGCACTTATAATTGTGGTTTTAGACGTTGGATTACGTAGTGCGGATAAAGTCCAAACTGTACACGTTCAAATATGTCAAAAGAAGGCATTTGAAGAATTGTGAAAAATGGAGGGCGATTGGAAGAATGGAAGGTGGACAGAGTCAGTGGGGAGTATCTCGTGCTCTACATATACCCCAAAATATTCTCTCGAGACTGTGGAAACATCTTAGAATGACAGGGAGAGTATTCCACCGTCCAGGACATGGCCGGCCATGGGCCACAACCACGTGAGATGACCAATTCCGAGCTTTTTTTTTAATTTGAAGGTTTAACGGCCTCCGTGAGCAACTCGATTGGCTATAGGCAGTCGCCTGTCTCTAATTTAAGGCCACTGGTTCCAAGGAAGGGAGAGAGCCAGTGCCGTAAGACAAACACAACATCCATGACTGGCCGGAATTTCAACCCTGACCCTTTCTCGGACGAATTGTCATAAGCCAGCGATTATTAGGGTGGCCCATAAGTTCGTGCGTTTTTTGTACATAGTTTTTCGTAGTAGTTTTTGATATGACTAAATTATTGGATTTTTATGTGTAATATGTCATTTTGTCCAATCCTCACCTTATTCCATCACCAGTTCCCTCCAGGCCATTGCCCGTATTCGAGAATTCAGAGGCTTGGGCTCCTCTTTCATTTTGGCATCATTGGATGTGGAATCGTTATATCCGAGTGTTCCATTGAACGTAGCTCACGATTTGATTATTTCTAAGTTGTCCGACTTGGGAACTATTCCCCTAATGCAAGTTCAGGCAATTTCCGATGCTTTAAATATTATTGCAAAAAGATCCTTTTTTCGCTTCAATGGGACCATTTGCCGTCAGGGAGGTGACACTCCTATGGGCTCGCCTCTCTCTGCTGTTTTGGCAGAGGTGCTCATGCAAGATTTGGAGGACGATATTTTAGCCAGGGCAGAGAAGGTTCCAGCACTGTACTTGCGTTACATCGATGATGTTTTTGTCGTTTGGCCACATTCTGGTGATGCTTTGCTTTCTTTTAGAAGCCTTTTGTCGTCTAAATATCCTACTATTAACCTGACGATAGAATGGGAGGAAAATTTTAAGATCCCTTTCTTGGACCTTCTAATCACCAGACATGTTAATAAGGATTTTTTGACTTTTGAAGTGTATCGGAAGGCCGTTGGTTCTTTTGATATCATTCCACACGCCTCTTTCCACCCGGCTAGATATAAACTTGCAGCTATTCGGGCTTTGGTGAATAGAGCGTATACCCATTCCTCGTGCATTGCTGCTCGGAATAAAGAACTTCTTTTATTAAAACCATTGTGATGGAACATGGGTATGGTGTTGTTATTGTGAAAAAGTTGTGTGCTCGGCATAGGAGAAGTAATTCGTCTTCGTTGTGTGTTGAGCGCGAGCAGATTACTTATGTGGGATCAATGTCTTTCTTTCCACCGGTTACAAATGCATTACGGAGAGTGTGTAAAAAACACAAAAAATATTTTGGTGATGTGGCCTCTAACCTTCGGAGCATGCTTAGGAAGGATCGTGAGCCCAAACCCATCCAAGAACAGTGGGGCGTGTACTGTGTGCCCTTGAAGACCGACGTTGCTGCTGCTCCTAATTCATGGTACATAGAATCCACTCTTCGTAATTTAGGAGTTAGAGTGACTGAACATCAGTACACTGTAAAGACTGGATCTACTACTACTGCCCTTGCACGCCTGGTTAAGTCTGGAACTCATCTACCCTCATGGTCTGAGACTTATTTATTACTTAGGACCAGAGGTAGGTATATGACTCTCTTCGCCGAAAGTTTGTATATTGACGTTTTTAAGGACGTATGCTGTAACGATGACTTACCTGCACATGTACATGCACCGTGGATTCGCTTATTTAATGTTTTATGTCGTGCGAAGTACCCTACTGCGGGGGTTGATAACGGACCCTGTGCTTATTTTTCACTTCGGTGAATATGTATTTGTAATCTATTTGGTGTTTTCTTTCTTTGCTTTGTTTCTCGCTGTAACCGAGTTGTGACGCGGATATCATGTCACTCACCGGGATCGCTGTTGTCTTCGGGACTATCTATATATTAAGTGTGTGTGTTCTCCTAGCGCCAGTTCCTTTAACCTGATGACGCACAGGGCGCCTGTTGCGAAAGATCTTGTTTTTACCTAATATGCCTTTTAGTAGTAAAATTCTAATTGTACGTTTTGGGTAGTTTTCTACATGCTTAGACAGCTGCCTTTTTATTCTTCTTGTCATTTTGTAGCTGTTGACTTGCTTTGTGCTTGCGTATATTTTATTTGATTAATTAATTGTGTTCTATCGCATTATTACTTTAGAAAGGAATAAGTTAAATGGGAAATTCGTGTAGTTTTACGTCACTACTAGAAACAGAATTTTCAAATCGGCCTTTGCGGCGAATAAAATATGCGAGGCGAAAGTGTCGTTTCAATTTGTGCACCTCAGAAGTGATTCAAAAAGTTCAAAGACGGTGAGACCATTCTCGAAGTTCAGCCACCCTCCGGTCGCCCCGTGACAGTAACTTCTGAAGTCGTTCGCGAAGCGGTCAAGGCGAATTCATCAGCCAGTACTCGCCCGTTGCCCGATGAATTCCACATTCCACGGACATCAGTTGTTCGGCATCTTCACCTGCTTGGCAAAGGTCAACAAATGCTGTAGTGAAGTTCCACATGAATTGACGCCGAATCAAGCCCGGTAACGTGTCAACATTTGTCGTGAACTGCTGCAGAATCCTCGTGACGAGCGTTTCATCCGCCGAGTTGAAACATCCGATGAGAAGTGGGTTTATTGCTCTAATCGGACAAAGAAAACCAATGGTTGGACCCAGGCTAAGTGGCGGAACCTTTGGCCAAACGAGACAAATTTTCCAGGAAGGCAATGCTCTGTGTTTGGTGAAATTTCGAGGGTATCATCCACTTTCAACTTGTTCCAAACAACCGAGCCGTCAATATCGGTGTGTATTCTGCCCATCTCGAGTGAATGTATACTGAGCTGAGGTGAAAATAGCCGGCTTTGGTCAACAGAAAGCGTGTCCTCCAGCAGCAAGATAACGCTTCCCCGCACACGGCCAGGCAGACGATGGCCAAGCTCCGGGAATTCGATGCCATCGAACTTTTGCCGCATTCAGCATACAGCTCGGACACCTTGCGCCATCTGAGTCTTATCTTATCCAGGCTATGGCACATTTCTTCTGTGCGCAACTTCCAAACTTCGGGGAGCGGGATGGTCTTATCGCCATATTGCGCTCCATACCGCTCGTGCCGATATCACCATAAGACACTGTTGACGCTAATGGATAGAACAAGGCACGCAGCAGTGACAGGAAGGGTCTGGCAGATATCTGAAATCGTGACCCCACAGCCACGATTTCAGATATTCAGTGAGCAGTGGTGTCCTCCATGTATTATCCAATTAATGCCAACACCATTGGCAGTCGGCTGCAGGACGTAGGAATACACGCACGCGGACCGTTACGACGACTGCCCTTAACACCATTGCATCGTTGCCAAAAACTGCAATGGTGTCGTGCCAGACAGAAAAGGAGCCACCCAGAATGGCAGCTTGTGGTCTTCAGTGACGAGTCTTACTTTTTGTCTTGGAGGAGACCACCAACGAATCCGTGTGTGGAGGCACCGTGGTCAGCGCCAAGATGTACGTTTTTTTGTTGAGCATCGCACGTCCAGAAGGCCTAATGTCATGGTGTGGGGTGCAATTTCTTACGATGCCAGCTTTGGTGTTTATTACAGGCACTTTGACAGCCCAACGTTACGTTAATGAAGTCCTGCAGCCAGTGGCCCTAACTTTTCTGAACGCTCACTTCCGTGCGATTTTCCAACAGGACAACGCTCATCCGCATACTGCTGCTGTTTCGAGAGCTTGCCTTCAAGGCACTGACACTCTGCCATGGCCAGCCGCATCGCAAGACATATCGCCGATTGAAAATGTGTAGGATGCTAGTGCGCGCGCAATCCACACTCTAACCCTTCCGCAAAATTTGCAGGAACTGGGTGAGGAGATTCAATCTGCATGGGATGGCATATCGCAGGACACCATTATGAACCTGTACAACTCCGTGCAGAGACGTCTGGCACGCTGTGTGAGCAAACATGGCTGCCCGACGCCATAATGAAAGCCACTACTTATTGGCGTGTAGCTCAATAAATATTGCCCATATCAGTCTCAATGTTTAATCACTTGTTGTTCCTGGTAAACTTTACCTTCCTCCCAAATAGCATTGCAATCCGACTCGTCCTTCTGGGTGCAACTATTCTTTTGACGATGAGTGTAGTAGCAAAATATTTTAAAAAATGTGGCATCAATAATGAGTTAGATGGCACAGAAAAATGAGTTAGATGACACATTCCCTTTGCTGACACTTCGGACTGTAGTGACGACACTGATTATAGCAATGGTGCCAGTGATATGAATAGCACACACCAGTGAATTTTCTGGATTGGAGGATACGGAAGACTGAAATGTTTTTCTTTACATGTAGAGGTAAAATTTGTAGCGTTTTTAATCTTTATGAAAGTACCGAGACTTTATCTTTATGTTTATTATTTTTCCTCAAAATTTTGCATTTTAAAATTGGGGTTCGTCCTTGACTCCGGGAAATACGGTATGTCTGCCTGAGCTCGTCCGAGCCCGAATTTTATATTGCAAAATAGAGCCCGAGCTCGAACTAACCGGAAAACTAGACTAACCTGTTTCGGCTTAACCCTTTAACTACCATAACGCCCAAAACGCCCGTACATACAAACGACTATAGCCGTCCGTAACTCCTGTCTAGAGTAAATCATATTTCCTACCCTTACCTGTTCTTTAAATTTTCTCGACCTATGAGGGATCAGCAGAAGTTACTGCCAGTCACCATTGCTGTTATTGAACAAAAAAGTGAAACAAAGGACAGTTTCGGACGTTATGGAATTTAGAGTGATACCAGATTTTAGGGTAATGGTCGTTAAAGGATTAAATACAAAAATTATCATATTTCAGACTTCTACACGCTCCTCCCCCTACATTTAAGCGAAGACGTTTTCAACTACGGACTACTAAAGGGGCATCTATCTGTTTCTATAGTAGTATAGCATCACGGTATACTCCAAAAAATCTTCGGGCAGCCGGATGTCCGGAAAGATCGGGCGGGGTTGTGTTGTACGTACATTGCTCAACAGAATTACCAGACGGAGCTGCCGCGTTGAAGTAGAGGGCAAAATTTCGTTTGCGTTTTATCTAATATCAAGTGTCTATATTTCTTGAAGAAGCTTTTCTTTCTCTGCAGAAATACATTAATGACTGTCCTGTGGCAGTTGCTACCCAAACCAGGAATAAATATCTCTCCTGAGTTCCCATTCCCCACCATGACACATTTGCCGGAGAATTCTCTATACCAACTAGAAAGTGTAACAAAAATCTCGTATGCTAAGTCATACAAAATCACGTTTAAAAACCGAAGAAGAAAAACCCCTCTCTCTCTCTCTCTTAGTACCAGAGTCCGCCCGAGTCAGAACAAGTAGATATTATACAACCCACGAATCTCTCGTACCTGGTTCCGGCCTGCGCTTGCTTCGGGCTTCCAGTGCACAGGCTCGGTCCGTCTGAGCGCTGTTAGGTACTCTATAAATCTTTGTAATACATGCTGGAACTAAACATGCCATGCTAAAATAGTACAAAGGATGTTTACACCTTTTTCAGAGAGACTTTCCAACACTACAATTAATGTTTAAAATAAAATTGTTTCTTTTTTAAATGTTCTATCTGATAACCCTTCCTCCTAGCTATGAAACTACATCTACATTTCCAAGATAACAGGGCATTTCTTACTGGTATTTAATTCGGCTCCTCTTCCACGGCTTTATGTAGTCTAATAATTGTTTTAGTTCTGCGTTTAGAAAGAGCCCTTTTCAGCAGTCCGTTGACGTAATAGCCCATTGGTGAAACATCAGGAGACGCTGAATGACTATGAGCAAAAAGTACATGATACCCGTCTCCTTTTTTACGCTTTCCAACCGTAAGTTGAAGAAGCGTATATGCTCCAGCTTTTTCCGTCCGTTTGTCCGTCCGTCCGTCCGTCTGTCGACACGATAACTCACGTAAAAATGGTTAGATTTCGATGAAATTTTAGTATGTGATAGGGGACCACCAGGGACGAACCCTATTCAAAATGGGTGAAGTGGGGTCAAAGGTCACGCCATAAGAGCGGGATCCATTTCATTGCCTTTATGCGTCATAACATTCGTACATATGGTTCGATTTCGATGAAATTTCAGTATGTAGTAGGAAACTACCCGGGCACGAACTCCATTGAAAATTGGCAAATTTTGGTCAAAGGTCAGGCAGGTCATAAGAGCGGGATTTATTCCATTGCCCTTATGCGTCAAAACTTGCGTAAAAATGGTTCGATTTCGATGAAATTTTAGTATTTGGTAAGGAATTCCCTGGGGACGAACCCTATTGAAAATGGGCGAAATGGGGTCAAAGGTCAGGGCATAAAAGTGGAAACCATTCCATTGCCTTTATGCGTCATAACATGCGTAAATATGGTTCGATTTCGATAAAAGTTTAGTATGTGGTAGGGAACCACTTGGGCACGAACCCTATTGAAAACGGGCGAAATGGGGTCAAAGGTCAGGCAGGGCATGAGAGCGGGATTGTTCCATTGCCTTTATGCGTCATAACTTACATAAAAATGGTTCGATTTCGATGAAATTTTAGTATGTGGTAGGGAGCCACTGGGGACGAATCCTATTGAAAATGGGCGAAATGGGGTCAAAGGTCAAGACACTGGAGTGGGATCCATCCCATTGCCCTTGTGCATCATAACTTACCAAAAACTGTTTCGATTGCGACAAAACGTTATCATGTCGTTCCGGAGGTATAGTGAACCGGTTCTGCTGAATATCAACGAAATGGGATCAAAGGTCATTGCACAAATTCAAGATTTGTTCCACAGCTATTATTCTTATAACTTGCGTAAAACTGCTTCTATTGCGACAAAACTTTAGTATGTTATTCTTAAGGTCTACTGAACCGGTTCTGTTGAATATCATCGAAATGGGGTTAAAGGTCAGGACACAGGAGCGAGATTTATTCCACAGCCATTATCCTCATAACTTGAGTAATAATTTCTGGTATGTTGGAAAGCGTATCATAATCAATGCATTGCATGATTTTACTAACTTGTTCAATTTTGCAAGAAATAGAGTGGTAAATTTAGATGTACTACTGGTACCTTTGTCCTGATAGAGTTCAAGTCTTTGAAGGCCCCGTCGATAAAGTAATGGTACTTTCTCTTTAAAAATAAGAGTTGAAACATTGTTTTGGTAATACATACACTGGTGGAAAGTGAAAAAAGAACACCAAGAAGGAATTGGTGGACGATCATGAAATTTACATATGTTAATGGGGTCGAGTTTACGTAGGTGTGATGTTAATTTCGGGACCAACCGGTGAGCGCTTACGCCACAGCACGGCATAATACGCAAATTATCGTCGGTGGTATTTAAGGAGTACGGCGAAGTGAATGTAATCAGTCGTCGGCATACGGGCACGTGCGAAGACCGTGAAGAAGCTGCAATGCCTGGACATGGTTTCAGCAGTTATCGGACTTTGAGCGAGGTCGTCTGGTCGGACTCCGCGAGGCCGGGTGGTCGTATCGTCGTATTGCGGAGAGAATTGGACGGGAAGTGTCGGTGGTGGTACGATGGTGGCGCAGATGGTCCGATGAACATTCCCACACGAGAAGACGTGGAACCGGGAGTCACAGACGGACTGATGAGAACGGGCCAATCGACGCATAAGAAGAGCAACATTGTCAAGCAGAACATCCACTGCGACGCAAATCCGAGCTGCCGTTGCACCTAAAGTGACTGTGCGAACAATCCGCAACCGTCTACTGGATGCAAGGTGGAGTCAGAGGTACACATGCCAGAGGCACACATGCACGTGTGCCTCTGGCATGTGTACCTCTGACTCCAGCCCACCGTCAGGAAAGGCTGCAGTGGTGTCGCCAACGTCTGCATTGGAGAACGCAATGGCGATCTGTCGTGTTCAGCGATGAAAGCAGATACTGCTTGGGAGCCTCCGATGGTCGTATGCGTGCTCGCAGACGCATAGGGGAACATCTCCACCCTTCTTGCATCTGCCAGAGACACACAGGGCCTACACCGGGTCTCCTGGTGTGGGGAGCGATCAGCTATCACTCCCGTACACAACTAGTGTTTGTACCGGGTACGTTAAGCAGCACTTCCTACATCAACAACATCATTCAGCCCGTTGATGTGCCATTTGTAAGGTCGGTCCATCGTGGTGTTTTCCAGCAAGATAACGCACGCCCACACACGGCACGTGCAACGCAGCATGTACGTCAGGGTGTGAGACAACTTTCATGGCCTGCATGTTTACCGGATTTGTCCCCCATTGAGAACGTGTGAGATTTAATGGGACAACGACTTATCCGGTCTCCAAGGCCAGCCACGACCATCCCCGATTTACGCATCCAGGTTGAGGATGCTTGGAACTCAATACCCCAAACTTACATCCAAAATCTGTACTACAGACTCCATGCCAGAATTGCACAGTGTGAACGAATTCATGGCGTTTCAACCTCGTACTAATCATGTTACATGGAAATGTTATTTTTCAGTTTACCAGCAAATACAGCTGTATTTTGCCATAATGTTTTGATCACGTTATCCTCTGTATTGCGTTATTATGCTGTATAAATTTCGTTGGTATTAGACGTCTCCTTCTTGGTGTTCTTTTTTCATTTTCCGCCAGTGTAGAATTGATTTTAACAGATAAAAAGTTATAAAGCACCAGGCACAGATAATATTCGCAAAGAACTTCTAGAAAAAGGAGGGGAAAGCATAATAAATTACAAAAGGAAACTGTTCAATGAAATACTAAAGGAAGGAGACATACCAACAGAATGGAGAACAGGTTAAAGATCATACCCATCTGCAAAAAAGGAGCATGTCAGATCTTGCACTAATTACAGACCTATTACCCTTCTAAGACATTGTTATAAAATATTTATCAGGATTCTTCTAAAGAGGGTTAAAAATTATTATGAAGGACAGATGGAAGAAAAGCAAATGGGATTCAGAAATAGGATAATCATAATAGATGCAATTTTCAAGTTAAACAGATTAGCAGATCCTATGAGAGACAAAAATAAAAAACTCTGCTGCTTCCTTATTGACTTCAAACAAGCGTTTGACTCAGTAAACAGAAGTAAACTCTTTGAAATTCTAGAAAACAGAGGGTTCGACAAATACCTATTAAATTGTATTAAGAATTACTGTTGAGAAACACAAGCTGTAGCAAAATATAAAAAGATAGAAACAGAGCAAATAGCAATTTTAGGACTTATACATTGTCCTAAAATTGCTACTTGGTCTGTTTCTATTCGGTCTGCCACCATATTTATTTAACATATACTTAAGATGAGTAGTAGACGGAGGACTTCAGATGCGTGAAGGCATAATTGTAAATGGAAGAAATATAAGCATAACACATGGAAATTATGGACATGACAATAGTTATCACTACAGACAGCCAAGAAAAATTAGAAAATATCCTAACCAAATGCATCAAATAAGTAACAAATATGATATAAAAATCAATTTTAGTAAAATAAAATTAATGGCAATAGGACGCAAAAGGGAAAACATTCAATGAAATTAGGAAACAATAACATAGAACAAGGAAAAATATTCAATTATCTAGGCTCAATGATCATTGAAGATCTTGACTATTTTGAAATCATAAAACATAGAATCAATAATGGATGGATAACAATGTGTAGACTAGAATAAATATGGAACAATAAAAGATAAAGCATAAACCCAAACAAAAATATATAACACAATGATAATTCCCGCAGTTCTCTATGGCTTAGAACGCTAGATCTTAAGAAAAAAGGAAATATATAAACTCAATGCTTTTTAAACAAAATGCTGAAGAAAAACCAATAGCAAAAACTGGACAGAGAGAAAAACAAACGAAAAAGTCAAAGAAGACCTTAACTTTAAAGAAACAATAATTACAGCAATAAAAAAGAACCAACTAAGCTGGTTTGGACATGCTTCAAGAATGAACCCAGAAAGAATACCAAGCATATTATTAAATGGTATAATTGAAGGACAGTGCAGTATAGGAATACCAAGAAAGAAATGAATTGACAACATTAAAAAAAGAACCGAATAAAACTCTGCAATAGAACTACAGAAAAGGAGAGGAGACAGAAAGAAATAGAGAAAAGTCGTCTTTGAAGAACTCAACTCACCATGAGCGGAAGAAGAAGAAGATTTTAACATTCTTTTCAACTTTTGTTAACTTTAATTTCCCATTGTACGAGAAGCCAACAATAATCATGAATCCTTTACAGAAACTCTCTTCTTTTGATACTTGGAACTACGTTTGTAAGCCTCTTTCTTCTCTTTTGCGATAATAAATCGCTTAGGTAGATCCATGCTTCACTAATAGTCACAATAAATTTCCATTTGTCACCTGCTGAGTGATTTTATAAAGAAGTCTACTGTTTGATCTACCTAGGTAAAAGGCGATGAACATTACGTCTCTTGTTTTTTATCCAGATTCAAATATTTGTTTATTATGTTATTTACAGTTGATACAATGATGATTTTTCACGACAGTGAGAAATTTGGGTTAGTTTTGAAATAGTCGTAAAAGTACGTGAGGAGGAGAGCTCTGCAAATGGATCCGAATTAGTTGGTAGGGTGGCTGGCGGGATGGCAACAGAAACCGGACTATGTCTAGTCTAGCACACAGGCGTGCTCTCCCCAGAGGAGGATGTGGCAAGGAGTACATGTGGAAGTAATACTGTAGAGCCCTCAATGGATGTAGTGGAGCAAGCGACAGCAGTAGAGGAACGAGGCAATTCAGAAGAGGCTGGGAACAACACAGGAGAAGGACCCGTCTGAGAAGGAAGACAACTCAACGAAGAAGAAGGGATCAAAGGCTGCAGAAGCGATGTGACAAGGAGACTGGAATCTCCGCAGGGGAGATTTAATCAGAATTGGTAGTTGAACACAAACTGATGTCAGCAGGCTGAGTTAATGAAGAAGTGGATAAAAATGTAGGTAAAAAACAAGAACCCAGCGATGTGCAGGGAGCTGAAACAGCGATGAGAGGAGGATGTGATCCAGTGGGCGGAAATAATCCACCTGGCAGAGAAGATAGAGTATAAGCAGACGGAGAAACGGCTGTGCTGCAGACTGAAATGGATGTACAAATGTTGTAGTACAAGTCGAAGGGCCAGTAGATACAGGCATCGGGGCAGCGCCCTTCGCTAGACATGCAGCGCAAAAGTATGTAGGCGATTTGCAGTTGAAGCCGTAGTGAGCGGTATAAACATGAACGGTGCGGATGTGTCTACCACAAACCACTTTGAATGTTGTCGGACAGGTAAGAATAAAGGTCTCATCAAGAAATTCAACGGGAGCTTGTTGGCGAAAACTTAGGTACGAACGAGCACCTTGCTCGTCCAACGCAGCAGGTAGCGTGCGAATTGGACCAACAACTTGGCCACAGTGAGAAAGAAAACTAAGGAGAACATTATTTTTTTTTTTTTTTTTTTTTTTTTTTTTTTTTTTTTGATTGGAGGTTTAACGACCACCGTGAGCAACTCAATGGGCTATAAGCAGTCGCCTGTCCCTAATTTAGGGTCACTGGTTCCAGGGAAGGGAGAGAGCCAGTGCCGTAAGACAAAAACAACATCCATGCCTCACCGGGATTCGAACCCGGACCCCTCACGGACGAATGATCAGAGGCCAGCGCCTTAGACCACTGCGCCACCGGGGCGGCAAGAGAACATCATAAGAAATCTCCGGTGGTACCGGAGACATACTGACTATGATTGGGCACAGTGCGAGAGGAACGGCGAACAAACTTTGATCACCAACACTAATAGGAGAAGACAAAACCCGCCGCCCCGGTGGCGCAGTGGTCTAAGGCGTTGGCCTCTGATCATTCGTCCAAAGGGGTCCGGGTTCGAATCCCGGTGAGGCATGGATGTTCTGTTTGTCTTACGGCACTGGCTCTCTCCCTTCCCTGGAACCAGTGACCCTAAATTAGGGACGGGCGACTGCTTATAGCCCATTGAGTTGCTCACGGTGGTCGTTAAACCTCCAATCAAAAAAAAAAAAAAAAAAAAAAAAACCCGCTCGACTTGCGGGCTACACGAGTAATGGCATCCGGAGAAACAATTTCGTGAAGAGCTGATGTGTACACATTAAGTTTGGTTTTGGGGAGGGCAACATATTTCACCCCTAAAGCTAAAGAGGCAAGTAATGACTTAGCTATGGGTGAAGATTCGGGAAGATGAAGAGTAAGCACAGAATCCTGACGAGTAACAACGAAATCCAGGCATGAAGGCAAAGGCGGGGATTGTGTAGCGGTGAAGACAGACAAAGATAGCTGAGATACGTCTTGAAGCAATATATCAGGTGGAGGCGTCACTGGCGGAAGATATTCCGTTGATACGGCACAGGCCATGAGCGGCGGAAGAAAGCACAATCACGTGGAAGATAAACGGTGAAGGTGGTGAAGGCACAGTGCACAGGTGAACGAAGGCGAGATGACGAAGAGTGACGTCACACGGAGATCCACTGGAGTGATGGCACAACAAGGAGAAAACGACGTCACCCGAAGACCACTAATAAAAGATGACGTAATACGGAAGACAGGTAGAAGAGCACAGGAAGACGAGCATCGCAGGCAACGTAAAGGATCGCTGATGAGAACACAGAAGACAGTCAAGGTGAGTCACGACGGGCATATGGTAAACATACCCACCGAGATGAAAAAGGAAGGAATAGCGGTATAAAAGTCACTTATTGGCGCTGAAAAGCAGCTGAGAAGAATACTGGCAGCTTATTGCTGGAACGAGGTGCACTGGTAAGGAACAGCAGGCTCTGGAACACGGGCACAGGACGCACACTGCATAACACAGTAGGGCGTGATCGTCAGGTAATATTATTAAGAAATTTCTAGGAAATATGTACACTCCGACTCGGAAAAGTAGCAAGAAAGGTGGCACATACTCTTTTACACACGTGGAACACAAAATTCAGGAGCAGCAGGCACTTTGGCGAGAAAACTGGGCACAAAACTAGGGAGTTCAAAAGGGCAGCTTCCACTCCAAAGAAATACAAACTACTAGATAATTTATACTTACTCTTGTCGTATCAAACGTTTCCATTTACAGCAATCTTGACATACAACTCCGACTTCACTGACATCCATCACTCGATGTACACAAGACCTTCTATACTTCATACTCATTATCTTTTTCTCATGCAGACACTCTTGAATCTGATCCTCCCACGACTTTCTTGGCCTTCCTCTGCCTTTCCTTCCTGCTATTTAGGCTAAAAAGATTATCTTAGTAAGCATCTCATCACTCATTCTTTCAACATGGCCAAACCACCGAAGCATATTAGTATTCACCTTGCTAACAACATTTTGCGTTACATCACACAACTGCAAAACATCTTCATTCCTCACACAATCAGAAGGTGTCTTACTACAAACGCATTTCTCCAGCACGCAATGTTTCATGTTTCTTCTGTAGTACCCAGGCTTCACTGCCATACATCAGATTAGGAACAATTACACTTTCATACACAGTAATGCGGGACTCTCTTGAGAACCCATCATTCCTGTGAAAACCTCCCAGAGCAGCCATGACTTTCAATGAAGAATTCACTTGCCTACTAATTTCACCATGCAATTTGTTTTCAAACATACTTCCTAAATACACAACCTCATTCACCTGGTCAATCACTGTGCCATTTAGACTTACATTACATTTAATTACAGAATACGAATATTTCTCTTCGTGATGAGCAAAAACATTACCTTATATCCACAGCTTGTTTACGTGTGCCATTTTTTCGCAGACGTTATTTAACTGCAGCAGATGTTTCTTTCGTGTTCATCTAAAATGCTGTTGCGCCGCCCCGGTGGTGCAGTGGTCTAAGGCGCTGGCCTCTGATCATTGTCCGTAAGGGGTCCGGGTTCGAATCCCGGTCAGGCATGGATGTTGTGTTTGTCTTACGGCACTGGCTCTCTCCCTTCCCTGGAACCAGTGACCCTAAATTAGGGACGGGCGACTGCTTATAGCCCATTGAGTTGCTCACGGTGGTCGTTAAACCTCCAATCAAAAAATAAAAAAAAAATAAAAAAAAATGCTGTTGCCAGTTTGAATTCTTTGAACTTCTTTCATTTCCAGTAATTTCTTATCGAAAACGTTCAAAAAATGTTTGAACATCCTCTGAACATTTATGTTACATTTATGAAATGTAGTGACAGCAGTTGTGTTAATAGTTCACTTTCATAATTGAACTGACTTTGCGTTCATCACATGTGGGTTCTACGATAAATTAAATTAAAAGCGAAAATGTAAAAAAGTTGTGAAGAATATAGCCAACATTTCCTGGTCGAAGCGAGAAAACCAATGTTCATTTTACCTAGTTTTCCAGCTGAACATTAAATCTGACTTGGAGGATGTTTCGAATAAGAAAATATTTAGCATACTCAGTTTGTTAAAATTAAGTTTCACGAAACTTGTTCCTTTTGTGCGGAGGAAATGTTGGGTTTACAAGAAAAACAGGTGTTTTCAAGACACAGTATAATGCATTACTAATTGAATCACTATATTCTAAAACGACTTTCTTTTGAAAGAAATATATAAATTAAGACGATTAGGTAAGCAAACTTTTGGACACAAAACAGGGATTACAACAAGCTTACTGCCTATGAAAATATTTGCTCCTGCAAGAGGAATGTGCTAGACGCGTTTAAGCCGTTAATCCTCCCAACAACTGTGTGCGCATTCCACGCTTGCAAATCGCTTTAGAGAGTAGGAAGACAAGCTACGCTTGAAGTGGTCAAACCGCTTTGGGTGTAGGAGGGTCTAAACGAGACACCCCCATTCAAGACGTTTTAGAAAATGAAGACCTTGAACGCTTCTAACGCTTTTAAATATATCAGTTAGTTGAACGAACTGTACAGTCAGTGTGATTTCACTTTAAAACGTTTAATCGTGTGTTTTACAATGGACGCAGCAAATACAGGATTCAGAATTTGAAAGCACAACGTAACTGGAAAAGGCATACTATTGCTGTAGTACCACGAGGAAGTTAAATAAAAAAAAAGAGATCGTTCGGGAAAATAACGACCGATTTGGAGGGAGGGGATGAAAGAGACATACCTCATAGCACATAACCTTTTGTTATTCAAAATAGGCCCCTTCAGCAGGTATACACCCCTGCCAGCGAGTGGCAAGTGCCTCAATGCCATTCCGGAAGAAATCTGGCTCCCTGGATGCAAGAAAGTTCAGGAATGCAATTTCGGCCTCCTCACGGTTTCTGAAGGTCCTGTCCTTGAGGTAATTACTAAAATGGATGAACAGGGAGAAATCGGTAGGTGATAAATCAGGCAAATAGGCTGGATGTGGGAGGGTTTCAAACCTCAGTTCGTGTAGTTTCGGTATCGTAATTTGTAAGACGTGTGATCTCGCGTTATCATGGAGGAGCACAGGACCCTTCCTGTTCACCAAACATGGCTGTTTGGAACACAACTTCTGGTGCATTCGGTCAGTTTCTTCACAGTATGTGACTGGGGTAATGCTTTCACCAGCATTCAAGAACCTGTAGTGTATGACACTGTGAACAGTCCACCAAACTCTCAACAAAACCTTCTTTGGTGTCAACCTTGGTTTTCGGTGGTTAATCATGGTTCACCCACTGTCCAGTTCAGTTACGTTGTCGTATAGCACCCACGTTTCGTCACAGGTTACAATGCGATCAAGTAGGGGTTGCTTTTTCGTTGCAAAGCAGAAGGTTACTGCACATCTCAAATCGTTGTTGTTTCTTATACTCCGTCAGTTCGTGCGAGACTCATGTATACAGCTTCTTGATCTTACTAACATGGTGGAGATGTTCAAAAATGGTCGACACCGACACACTGTACTGTATGGCGAGTTCTCTGACACCAGGATTTGCCTCCACATTTGCTTTCAGAGCGTCTTTGTCTATGATCGAATGTCGTCCTCGACCCTCCTCATATTTTAGGCTCGTGTCACGGGAACGAAACTTTTCAAACCACCGAGGACAGTACGTTCAGATGTTTTCTCCTCGACCCATGCTTCGACCACAATACGGTAGGTTGTGAAAACACAAATTTGTCCGTGACAGGGATTAAATCGCGCCTCCTCACTCCGGAGTAAGTTGCTCTCCCAACTAATGTACACGGACGAGATATATCGCTGGAGATTTGTCGTCTTGTTCACCTCAAATTAATCACAAGGTGTGTGCCGCATTACGTCCTGACCTGAACTCATGAAGCAGAATAGCCAGTAACTCACTCTTTTCTAACATGTACAGAACACCCTCACGCGAGTAGCAACAACTGCAGTTCAACCGATTGTGGCGTGTATGTGGCATCCTCAGAAAATCAGCCATTACTTTTCGTGTATATGGCACCTCAGAAAATTGGCCATTATTTTTCGAACGACCTTATTTATGTTCACTAGATGTTTTGAGTTAGTTTACAAGCTCACTTTTGCCAAACTTTCAAGTGTTAACCGGCGAGGATCATAAGGTGAATATTCTCTTCATGGCATTTGTACATGTGTTTACCGTGTACGGTAAACACTTGTCTCAGCCTTTCATTTTAGAATTGACCCTTAGTAATAAAAAAAAATCAGCTGCGTATGTGAATGACCGTCAGTTGCCTGCAGAAAAGACATCTGAATATACACGGGTTTGAGAAAATAATGTGAACACCATGATTATAAGGGTTAAAGTTATTCCTGTAGGCCACACTGAAAAAAAAACGATCGTTGTGTTAAGCTTTTCTGTATCTTTTATTTATGTATATTTCCTAGGTTGCATGACAGTGCAGTACAAGCTGTGTTCAGTAGCGGTCCCTATGAGCGGTCTGCTGAATGGGTCACCTGTCATACCTCCAAAGAAAATAAATCATAGGAGCCCGTTTAGCAGGTGCGTCTATAAACATATGTAACGTACCAGGAGATGTGACGTACCTGCCAGAAGGACGCACACGACATAAAGGCCGATAGGAATCAGAATAAAACGTCCGCGTAGCTCAATTGGTGGAGCAACTTATTCCGGAATGAGGGGACCCGGGTTCGAATCCTGGCGCGGATAAAAATGACGGAGAAATTTACTTCGTTATAATGGCGCCCGAACTATCCGGATGACCCGACCGTTCAAAATCTCGCATTGGTGTAGTGTTCTTTCCACACCGCGAGATAGGAAAAATAAAAGAATCCCTTCTCCAGCACTTCAAAAAAAAAAAAAAATAATAATGGGGAGATGATGTAACGTACCAGGAGATGTGACGTACCTGCCAGAAGGACGCACACGACATAAAGGCCGATAGGAATCAGAATAAAACGTCCGCGTAGCTCAATTGGTAGAGCAACTTATTCCGGAATGAGGGGACCCGGGTTCGAATCCTGGCGCGGATAAAAATGACGGAGAAATTTACTTCGTTATACATAAGATTCAAATTGCTTGGTGTTTCAAGGGCAACAGTCTCAACAGTTTTGACTTTGCACACAAACCATGGCAAGGCTCCATCGGCGAAGAAGAATAGTGGACGAAAACCGAGATTGAAGTAGACGGACCGTCCAACACGAGCGCAGAGTCCAAGTAACACGTAACTACTGCAGCAAAAGGGACTGAATCACTCGATATCCACCTGGAACTTCTTTTCCCCAAAACACCTTCCGCAGCGAACTTCACAAAGCCAACATCCACAGAAGAGCTCAAGTTGCTGTACCTTTAATCATAGAAACCAACGCTTCAATGTGAAAAAGATGATGTCATGAGCATAAATCCTGCACAACTGATGACTGGGAATGTGTGATATGTTTAGATGAGTCCTGATTTACATTATTCCCAAAAGTAGGTCTGGTTTCTTGATGTGGAATCCCCAAGCATGCTTACAATTCGAAATGTATGGTTCCAACTTTCAAATATGGGGGTGAATCTGTGATGATTTCGGCGGCCATAGCTTGGTATATTATGCTGGCCCCATCATTACGCTACATGGTCGATGTACTACTAGCTAATGTTTGGACATTCTCGGTGATCAGGTGCATCTTATGGTTGTAGTGTTATTTGACAACAATTATGCCATTTTTAAGACGATAGTGCACACATGCATACAGCCAGAACAGTTCAGTCTTGGTTAGAGGAGCACCAAGACGAACTTAGACATCTGCCCTGGCCAACTCAATCACCTGACTTGAATATCATCGTGGGCAGTTTTGGAGAACAGAGTGAGAAGCAAATTCACTCCTCCAATACCTCTGGAGCAATTGGTTGATCTTCTGATTGACGAATTCTACAGCATACCACTGGAGAGGCTTATCGCCTATTTTCCAAGGGTTCACATTATTTGTTCATCCTCTGTAGAGGCCTGAAATTTAGCATGTACTCGCAGAAGCATCTGCTGATATGTGCTGAGACGTACACCTTTAAATAAACTTTCTTTTGAATTCCTGTTGACTTATAAAAATTTAATTACTGCTTGGTGAAACGTTTTCTCACTAAACAGCATATTATTCCCCCTAAGATATGTTACAATTTGGCAAAACTATCAGTGAGTCAGCTGCATGAAATCACTAGATTAAATGTATACGGAGAGAACTAATTGAGTAGAGAACTGACAAAAAAATAAGAGAGACAGTAGACGAGAGCTCTTTGGTGGAGTTGGTGCATCGTAAGTGATCGAAGAATGAATGTCATTGTATTGAGATTATTGTGTAGATTAAAGCCAGCAAGATTATATTCTGCCAAGGAATTGTCTGGATGTTCTTGAAGTATGGTACAAGTGATTACTGAATAAATTAGTTGACTAAAGTAAGTAACTTGCAGATTCTTTATACCTAGCCGCTTAGGAATTTGCTACTAAAATGTAATTTATATGCAATCCAGGTATTCCAGAACATTACCCGAATCCGTTTTCTAACCAATTAAATGTAACAGTATCTAAAAGAGTAAAAATCTATATAGTACGGCTGAGCTCTTGTTTGAAATTCAGATTTCTAAAATTGTTCTTAATTTTTTGGTAGTTTCCTAAAAATCTTGAACAGGTAAAACAGAAGCGACCAATGATTAGTTATCTTAAACAAACAAATGTGCCAAAAATGACTACAGTGCCGCTCTAGGTAGTAGTGATCAGAAACGTTGGCTATAGAGATCTGCCGCACTGACCATTCTACAGTTCATGCTTGTCTACGATGTTTGCGAGACCGCGTGTGTCTTTTTTATACCTGTATGGGCTTTAGGTGTGGTGTATATGGGCAAATCTACTGTTCAAAAGTGGTGTCCGTATACGAGGGCTGTAACGAAAGTAATGCAAAAGTGGGCATAACGTTTTTATTAACTAACTGACAGAGGTCGTGAAAATTGCGCATGTTGGTAGAGTAACTCTTCCTCTACGCAAAGGTGGTACTTGCAACATAGTCTCCATCCCAAGTGATATATTTGCGCCATCGTTGAACCCGACTCTCGAATCCTCTTTGAAAAAATTCAGGTGTGGACTGTTGTACCCACTTTTTCACAGCCACTTTCACCTCGTCTGTGTCATCAAATCGTTGTCCCCGGATACTATACTTCATTGAACCGAACAGGCGAAAGACGGAGGGCGCCAAATCTGGGCTTTGCACCGACCAGCCTAATTTGCTGATCGCCTGGTTTGTTGACAAAGATGTGTGTGGTCTCGCATTAGTATGATGAATGTGGATCATTTTCTGATTCTTGTTCGGTCTCTTCCTCCTGATGGCTTCTCTAAGCTTCTTGAGTGTCTCAATGTATCGCTCGCTGGTCAAGGTACGGCCACGTTCCAGAAACTCAACTAGAACGACACCCCTGTCATACCAAAAACCAGTCACGATTACTTTCTATGCTGATCACTGGCTCTAGAACATCTTAAGCCTTTGTAAAGAGGTGTAACGCCATTATATGGATTGATTCTTCGTTTTCGGATCGTAAATAAGTATGCGCCCACTTTTCATCCCCTGTACCTAGATCGGAAAAAGACGTGTCTTCATTGGCTTTAAACACTTTCTGCAGATCAGAGCAGACTTCTATCCTTTCGTACTTCAAATCGTTTGTCAACTGACGACATACCCACTTTGCACACACTTTCCGATACCCTATGTCTTCCATCATCTTCTGTATGGCATTGTGACCACAGTCCAGTTGTGCAACAAGCACACGGATTGTGACACGTGTCTCCACGCGAATCAATTCATCCACTTTGCTGATGATTCGTGTCAGTGATCGTAGATGATGGTCTCCCATCGCGTGGTGTGTCTTCAATGCTGGTTTCCTCTTCTTTAAACTTCTTCATCCGTCTGTACACATTGCTCTTGTCAATGGTGTCATCTCCGTAAGCAATCTGTAGCCTTCGGTGCATGTCGAACAGCCTGCACCCTTCGTTTGTCAAGAACTCAATGACGGCACGTTGCTTCTGCTTGGAATCCATTATTTACTTGCAATGAAGCAGGGTTACTATAGGGGGAGAGTTACTCTACCAACATGTGCAATTTGAACGACCTCTGTCAGTTAATAAAGAGTTATGCCCACTTTTGCATTACTTTCGATACAACCCTCGTACTTTCGAAAATAACAGTGTATTGGCTTCTTTTGCATCTAAAGGAGATAAAATGTGATGGTGGCTTCATCTTTTATATTTTCAAAGAATCTGGTTGTCATGGTATATATTAATATTTCTGTTAAATATATATTAATATTTCTGTTAATATGATCTGAAATTTTCTACTGTTCTTATTCTCTGTTTAGTGTAATATTTTAAAACGTTGATGCCACACTTCAGATCAGTCAAGGAAAGTTTCACATTAAAGATTAAATGCATGTGTGTGTGTGTGTGTGTGTGTTTATTCAAATTTTAATGACCACCGTGGGCAACTCAGTCGGCTATAAGCAGTCACCCGTCTGTAATTTAAGGCCACTATTTCAAGGAAAGGGAGAGTGCCAATGCCATAAGAGGAACACAACATCCATGCCTCACCGGGATTCGAAACCGGACCTATCTCGGACGAATGATCACAAGCCAGCGCTTGAACAAATGCGTCATCGGTGGCAATTGTGCGTGCTTGTGTGTGTGTGTGTGTGAGTGTGTGTGCGTGTGCTGTGCGCCACATTAGAAAGTGCTTATTTATTTACAGGTAGCGTGCGACGTTTTATGAGTTGCAAACTTACTGAGGCCGCCCCGGTGGCGCAGTGGTCTAAGGCACTGGCCTCTGATCATTCGTCCGAGCGGGGTCCGGGTTCGAATCCCGGTCAGGCATGGATGTTGTGTTTGTCTTACGGCACTGGCTCTCTCCCTTCCCTGGAACCAGTGACCCTAAATTAGGGACGGACGACTGCTTATAGCCCATTGAGTTGCTCACGGTGGTCGTTAAACATCCAATAAAAAAACTTACTGAGTAGAAAAATTTGAATGTACAGAAAAAAATTAATACTAAGCAAAACATTGCAGGGAAGGAAGGCATTGGTTTTGGCTTTTGACAATTTTACACAAATGAACTTAAGGCTATGGAAATAAATAATTAAGCTGCACCATTTGTGCAAGAAATTGAAGGTATCAATTGTGAGTTTGAAGATGATCTGAAATTTTCTACGAATTTCTAAATCTATTTTTTTTTTTTTTGCGTTTCTTCCCGAAGGAGGTGTGAAAATGTATTTTTCTTTTTTTATTGGAGGTTTAACGGCCACCGTGAACAACTCAGTGAGCTATAAGCAGTCGCCCTTCCCTAATTTAGGACCACTGATTCCAGGGAAAGGAGAGAGCCAGTGCTGTAAGACAAACACAGCATGCATGCCTCACAGGGAGTCGAACCCGGACACTTCTCAGACGAATGGTCAGAAGCTAGCTCTTAGACCATTGCGCCACCGGGGCGGCGTGAAAAAAATTATAATTTTCTTTTGGAAACATGTACTTGAATTATATGTGGGGTTTTTCATTCATGATTTAAGCATATTTTTTATCCTCAGTTTCATCTAGAGAGTTTCCTGGTAACCGCAGAAAAGCACCAATACTGAAAGACGGAAGTTATTCATTTTCTAGAGATGTTTTGATCCTCCGGCACAATCGCCTATATCCTCAAGAGCGATTGTGATAAAACATGCCTTTTTGTTTTATCTAGTGATAACCTAGAAGGAAGTAATATAAGGGTTAAATAAGTCAAACTGAGTGCACGCTTTTTATGATGGGATGTTGTTTGGAAAAACAAATGTGTTTTTTTTTTTTTTTTTTTTTTTTAACCTTTGTCTTATTTCAAGAATGTCAGCTAATTTATATTGTTTTCAAGTTCATGTGAACTGAAGAACTTTTTCCAAGAGTTATTTCTCTTCTATATAATGACCATGTTATTCTGCGGTTTTTCCGGGGTTTCCGCAGGCTCCCTGTCGTTGGGGACGCGAATTCGTCCATGGGTCCCTGTGAAATCAGCCCCGGACGCACTTTGTCCCTCATCCGTAGGCAGCAGATGAATTGCAAGCGGGCTGCATTAATTTGCCAGTAACGCTCAAGGACGCATAGTCGTCTTCCCGGGAGTCAATCCGCCATGGGCGGATGAGGTAGATGGATGGATGTATAATGGTCATGCGGTATTCTGAGTTATGGTTGGGTTAGCAGACCTTACCTAAAACACGTGAGACCATCTTTTACCTGTGATTTTATAATAATAAATACCTAAATTATCATAATAATATATAAATTATGACAATAATATACAAATTACAATGATATAATATATCCATTATTATAATATAACTGTCAACATTCAACTCAGAGCGAACTTTTTTTTTTAATTTTAAGCCCTGAAAACCTAAACGCGCAAAAGCAGCAGAGAAGAATTCTCAGAAAGACTACCGAAACAACATCACACATTCAAAAAGTAGGAACTGTACACCAAATTATACTCAAAATAGTATAACTACACAAAAAATCCGAAAAACCTTGGCGTAGAATAGAAATAAAGGTTTCCAAGCTTTCGCACATCAACCAGATGGCTTTCTCAAGGAAGGTAGACAGCTAACTGCATACTGGATAATAGAACGTTTCAACACTTTGAACGCGGTGACTTGGCTAGACAATAAATGATTAGAAGCAAACGTGATATTTCGAAGACACGAGGTCACGTTGTTTGGGCACGCGGTACTATGGTAAAGAACTCAGCATTATTGGAAGAACTGATTCCAAACACGTAGCAACTGCAGAGAAACGCTATCATTGCAAGCCTCGCAGCTGGTCAAGATTTCCAAGGTTTCACGAATGGCGGTAGATTTGGGTGTGGAGTGTGAAGCTAACTTCTTTACATCACTCCATATAGGATCGGCGGATTTTAACTTGGCTTCTCTTGATAGGGCATTGGTTATTTCCCCGTCTCTTGTATCCCTTTTATGTTCGCTGATTCTAATTCCAAACGAACGTTTGGTTATTCCGATGTAGTATCGCCTGGAGCCGTCCGGGTATTTTAGTGGGATGGCATAAACACCTGCTTCATTGAAAAGAGGGGCTTGTCAATATATCTCCTAAGCATCGTATATAAAGATGCCGGAGACGTTATGCTGACGCCGAAATTTATCCTCCTGAGCGCGTTTTTGAGTTGATAGGAAATATTTGGTATGTAGGGAATAGAGCCCAGGTAGCGAAGTTGCGGCATAGAAATGTTATTAGCACTGCTGGTTCTGGCTTTCTCGATAAAGTTATGCATCTGGTTCGAAGTATATCCTGCCTTAGTGGACAATTCGACGATGTTTCTCAGTTCGGATTATTCAGAACGAACATCGGATGAAACAGCGAAGGCTCTTCTAATTCGAGAACGACATAAGTCGGTCTTGAAAACATCAGGGCAGAATGAACTGCGAAGCATCAGGTTGGGAACGGAGGTGGGTTAATAATAGACTTCCGTATGAAGGCGGTTGTCATGCGATTTGCTCACTAAGACGTCGAGATAAGGTAATATACCATTGTGTTCAAGCTCCATGGTGAAATTGATTATTAGGTGTATATAATTTATTTTATCGAGGAAAAACGGGAGAGTCTCCTTTCCGTGTGGCCATATGAAAAATACGTCGTCTGTATATCGTGGCCAGGTGGTAGGTCTTGGGGTGATGTTGGTGAATATATGTTGCTCAATGGGGGGCGAAGTATTGCTTCCGCAAGGACGGCTGAAAGCGAAGATCCCATCGGAGCGCCATTTACTTGCTTATAAATTTGCCCTCGGAAACTGAAGTAGCTGGAATTTGAACCAAGTCCATTATTTTGAAGATGCTGAGGCAAGACTCCTGAGAATAAACCGATGAATTAGATATAGCCTCTTTCAATGTTCTGATGGCTTCCGGTACGGGGATCGATGGATAAAGAGAAACTACGTCAAAACTGCCGATAATGTCGCGTTGTTGAACGGTGAGCTGCTTGATTTTCGTGATAAAATCTAGAGTGGAGGTTATTATCAAGTCCGACTACGGTAGATGATTAGTTAAGAATTTGGTTAACGCTTTCTCTAAGTGGTACGTCGGTGCGGAACTTCTGGGCACGATCGGCCTTAATGGATTGCCAGGTTTGTGGTGTTTAAGTCTACCGAAGAGTTTTGGGATCTGAGGGCCACGCGGTAATTTGGCGGATTTCTTGAGATCATCTGGAATATCAGTTGACCTTGCAGTTCTTTTTACCTGTGCAATCCAAGAATTTAGAGGATTCCTCCGTAAGATTATAGATCCAGAATCGGATATAAATTCTTCTACGTTTTTATTATAATCCGCCAATTGCCAACAGTACACATTCGAATTGATTGTTTGGTTTCGTGGTAGGAGCTTGAAAAACACGACACCTTTAATATCCCACCACACTGAGACCAGAACCTTCTACTGATGAATGTGTGCTTTGGATGTCGTTTGAGGCAAAGCACGACGTCAGGACCAAGACCGTTTGCGCAGCACATTGTTGTACAGAATCCACTTTTCGTTACCAGTTATCAGTGGCTTCAAAAAAGGATCGTTTTCCTCACGTTTAATAAGAATATCACAGATGTTTATACGCGCCGTCAACTGAGTTTCTTTGAGTTCACGAGGAACCCACGCATCGAGCTTGCTTACGTGTTGCAGCTTCTTCAGGTGGTCGTGAACGCTTGAATGATGGATGTGCAATGTGTCTGCAATCTCTCGTGTCGGGTAACGTGGGTTTGACTCGATCAATGCCTTGATTTGGTCGTCATCATCATCGGTTGGCCTCCCGGACCGAGGAGCATCGTTGAGGTGAAAATCACCAGCACGGGATTTTGTGAAACCAGCGCTGGCACGGACGTTCTTGTAAAGCATTATCACCGTACACTTTACGCAACTTTTCACAAGCTTGACGCGCGTTCTTTCCTTTACGGAAAGTAAAAGTGTAAAATATGCACAGTTTGGTCTTGCATCTTCAACTTGATGTCAAATCTCCGCAAATCAACTAAATCGCTCACTATTCCTTTTAGACTGCAGTTAGACCTGGCACCTGTCGAATGCCATAGCGATAACAGAGCTGCGCATGCCTCTTGTACTTCCAAAACCACCCAACCGCCACCGGGTGCTAAAATACGTCATGACTTTTCCGACAACCCCATAGATTTCAAATCCAGCAGATCTGAACATTAATTCTCATCGACATCATCAATAGTAAAACTAATGTTGTCCTGCAATAGCTGGAATAGGTTTTCATGATTGTAAAAATTACAATAACGTCCTCCAAACTCAACTTTCAACAAATTAATAACCAAAAACAAACTTATCAGACATGTTATCTCACATATATTTACTAGATGAAAGTGCAAAACATTTTGCTGCGCTAACTATCACTTGAACAGTTCCAACTTCGATTAGAAAGACTTCAGATCAAAAAACCAGCTCATGTGCTAGTTTATTTTTCTCAAGCAAATTCAAATTGACTTGACTGAGATGGTCAGTAATGTATGTTGAAATTACAAGGTCCCACAACTAGGAAGCATTACCGCGGTCAGAACACGGCTTGCCCCTGTGATAGTGTGTGTTTTTAAGATAACGACTTGTCAGATAGAAGCAGTGGTTGGAAAAACTACATTTTATTTGTAGTGAACTACAACAACAACTACTTTATGATAAATGCAGTTAACTACAACTACAACTAATTTATGATAAATGCAGTTAACTACAACTACATTTTTAACAAAGTAGTGACTACAAACTACTTTGAAAATATAGTCACTACTTCACTACTTTCAGGACCCGAATTTTGCGAGATTATTCAATACACACTCAAAGTTAAGGATGTTATATTACTACAAAATATTGTATATCACATACACTATCTACCAACAAGTAATTGGACACCTGTGATAGCAAAGGAAAACGAAGTTTAACCACCTTCAATAATTGGTGGAGCCTCCACGAGCGGCGATTACAGCTGTTACCCTCCGGGGCATACCCTCAACCAGGCGTTGTACGATGGCAAGCGGTATTTTCTTCCACTCGGCTTGGAGAAGATAGGTCAGTTCCTTCACCGATTTTGGACGGTGGAGGCACCTCTCAAGTCGACGCTCCAACTCGTCCCAGAGGTGCTCGATAGGGTTAAGGTCCGGGATCCGCGCAGGCCAGTCCACTCGATTAACCCCACTGTCACCATACCAAGCCATGGTGGACCTCGCAACATGACAGGTGGCATTGTCATCCTGAAAGTAACATGGGCCCACCCCGTAAAACTGCCACAACGTAGGAAACGCATGGTCATCCAAAATGGTGCAGTAGGTCTCTGCGTTGAGTCTACCAGGAATTGCGACCAAGGGTCCCGTGCCATACCAGGAAGAAACACCCCCATAGCATAATTCCACCGCCGCCGAACTTCACAGTTGGTACAACACATTCCGGCAGGAGGCGTTCTCCAGACAGACACCAAACCCAGACCCTGCCATCCGAACGGTAGAGAGTGAACCTTGATTCGTCGCTTCAGAGAACTTGTTTCCACTGTTCAACGGTTCACTGCCGACGTTCTTTGCACCACGTTAGCCGAGCAGCGCTATCGGACTTGGTGAACAAAGGCTTGTGGGCGGCAGAACGTCCATGATAACCGAGCAGATGGGCTTCCTTACGGATGGTATTCATCGAAAGAACACTCCCGGATGCCTGTTGAAACTCCTCGCGGATGTGGCCCGTCGATTTGGTGTGGTTCTTCCGAATTTCTCTGGCCAGCACCCGTCTATCTCTAACTCCCAATTTTGTGGGTCTGCCGGGTCGGGGCACATTCCGACAGTCACCTCTCATCTTCCACTTGCCAATCACGTAGGCCACTCTTGGTTTTGGGTACTTCAACTCGCTGGATATGTCACGTATGGATCGGCCATTTCTGTGATACCCGATGATTACACCTTTCTCGAAATCAGAGATCTCCGAACTGCGTGGCATCTTGCATGTTACTGGTTGCGTTCTTGTTTCCCACACGATATTTAACGGCGGCGGCCGTGACGTGCATCAGGACCGCAGATATCGTCGATTGCAGGGGTGTCCAGTTACTTGTTGGTAGATAGTGCATATACACCAAACTTTACAATGTAGCATATAGCATATCATATAAAATGTGAACTACACAAGACTGTACAATGTACCATATAGAATATAGCATATCATATAAAAACTCGGTTATGACATATAATTAGGGTTACCAGTCGTCCGGGATTGGCCCGGACAGTCTGGATTTGTAATGACGTCCGGGGCTGTGTCCGGGATTAAAAAAGTCCGGCATTTTTAAATGAGTGATTATAAAGACAGCGAAAAATACACATAACTAATTATTTATTTCATTACTATTAGTACTGAAAATTTTGACTTACCTCTATGAGCAATTTAAAATTAGAGGCGGATGACTTTGAAACCGACAGCTTCTTATTTAACGGGAAAAATTTGCACGTGACTGTAAAATTCCCTTTTACTTGTTTCTCGAGCACTGGGAAATAATTGTTATACGCCGACCAAGACAGTTCAATTCTTTCTTCATCAACCTGGACAGTAGCTGCCATATTTCACGAAAACAGAAAAATTTAGATTCACCTGGAAACATAAGTTAAATAAGTCTTTGAAACAAGGAAAGCAAACAGCCGCCCCGGTGGCGCAGTGGTCTAAGGCGCTGGCCTATGATCATTCGTCCGTAAGGGGTCCGGATTCGAATCCCGTCAGGCATGGATGTTGTGTTTGTCTTACGGCACTGGCTCTCTCCCTTCCCTGGAACCAGTGACCCTAAATTAGGGACGGGCGACTGCTTATAGCCCATTGAGTTGCTCACGGTGGGTTAGTCGTGTTTATCTGTGCTTCTCAAGTTTTCGTTGGTGTGTTATTTTTCTTCGTTGTCAGTGTTCTATTTCGTGTGTGTGTTGTGTGTGAAGGTTCCGTGTTTCTTTTTATATGCCTGCCGAGCTGGTAAGTGCTTATTTTGATTAGTTTACCTTATTTTTCTGCCTTGGCCAAGCTGGCTAAGGGCTAAGCTTTTCCTCGCCATTGCAAATGGCGGCTTCCGGGGAGAATGACGTCCTAACCCTTGCTACCGGAAATGATGATCTCCCGATAACAGCTTCTCTAAATACTACTACCAATGACGAGTGTCAATCTCGATAAACCACTCCTCCTTGCAGCCTTTTGTTGCTGCCTTACCATCGGATATCGCCTCTTCTTCCAAGTATCCCAGCGGCGATACGATGTCTTCTCTGAAAGCTAATGATGACGCCATGGATGTTTCGCACTCCATGCCGGAATCATCTCCAAAGCAACGTACAACTACCCTCTCATATGCTGACGTCACCGCATCTAAGTCGGGACCTTCCCAGTCTTCTTTTTCTCCTGGACAATATGAGATGACGCATAATGCTGAAGTCATTGAGGTTGTCCTTAAAGAAGATACCCCTTCTGGGCTGAAATTCCTTCAAACTATGGAGAATGGTGTTGTATTTCCGAGGCTGAGAAATACAAAACTTACTGCATATACTGCTGCTCTTCGAGAGATTGTTCCTGCATCAGCTATAACTCATGTGGGCAGGAAGCCTTACAAAGTAGTTGTTTATTTCTCTACTCCTGCTCATTCCCTACATGTACTGACCAAGGGCATCTCAATTGGTGATCGTCACATCCATGCCGAACCTGTTTCACAGAGTTCCGTTGTTGTAAGTTTCTCACCAGTTCCACCTGAAGTTTCAGATGATCTCTTGATTGCCGCTCTTCTTCCTTATGGTCGGATCATTGGAGGTGTAACTACCTACTCTTCGTTTCCAGAGGTGCCAGAAGATAGATACCTACTCGGGTTTCGCCGCAATGTTCGTGTGGTCTTCCCTTCAGAGGAGCACATGCTGCGTATTCCACCCACTTTACGTGTACGCTGTTGCACACACATTAGAGAGATATTCATCACAGTAGGCACCGTCTGTCCGAATTGTAAAGGCACGGGACATCCCCGCGCTCTATGCCCTCATAATGCGAACACTCTTTCCAAGTCAACAGCACGACCTTCTTCCTCTTTGTCACGCCAATCGGCATCCTTTTCTGGTGCTAAAGACCAGCAACAGCAGACTTCCTCAAAAAGTAATGATACAGTAGTTGGTCAACCTACGTCTACAAAAAGTAGTGAGACAGCCGTTGGTCAACAGACGTCTAATAGAAGTAGTGAGACAGCCGTTGGTCAACCGACGTCTACCAGAAGTAGTGAGGCAGCCGTTGGTCAACCGACGTCTACCAGAAGTAGTGAGACAGCCGTTATTCAACCGACGTCTATGGGTAAACCCTCGACCTCGGGTGATGCATTGGCGCCCACTTTATCTCTTCAGTCAAATGAGGCATCAATTATTAATCCAAAGTCTCCTATAGAGATGGTTGATGACGATTCTCGTCATACTGCTACACCGACCGTTGAGGTTGTTTCTTCAGCTCCTTTTAAATTGCCGGAAGTTCCAATTCCGGTTACAGCACAAAGTCGTGGACGGGCGAAGCGACGTAGAACTTCACGCGCTCAGAATAAGAAGTTTAGAATTACAACTACCCTTAAGGCAGGACGTGATTGTTCTAGTAGTCAGATGCTCACGTCTGAAGGCTCTATGGAATCTGATACAGATGATGGAACAATTATTCCGATCTCCTGTGAAAACTTTTACATATTCTAGAGGCATCCTCGCTTCCACAGACACCTGTGTCTGCAGAGAAGGTGTATGCGTTCCTAATAATTCCCCGTAGAGACAAGCTGTCTCGCAATTTTTTGGAAGGATACTCCCACTGTCTGTCTGACACCATGAATCAAATGTTGGCGATACATTCTCATTTACGTACCGTTCCGGGCAGAGATCTGGGTGGTCCCTACTGGGCAAAGAAGTTCCGTAGCCGCCTTGCCAAGTTACAGAACGCGGCCGACAACGTCCTCCAACCATCATCAGACTATTCTGTTCAAGACAGTCTCACTGAATAGTAGGGGTATGTGTACCCCTTTGGCGAATGCTTTAGTGTATGAAGACGTCCACCACCTCAAAGCAGATCTCCTACTTTTGCAAGAGACAAATTGTCTATCCACTTGACCCTTCCATCGCTGGAGGAGATGGGACTATCAGTTTCATCACGCGTATAGGCTCTCTCTTCGTGGAGGTTTAGCGATTGGTGTACATAATAGATTTCGTCAAGCACTCTCCTCTGTTAAAGTTCATAACCTGTGCCGAGACTTATTGCAGCGACTCACTTTCGTCCTCGATGGACAACGATATTTAGTTTTCAACATATATATTCCATGTTCATCTACACATCTAACCTTGTTATTTTCGTCGCTCCGCACTGCACTTCAGTCAGCATTACCATCAGATCATGTGCTCATTGGAGGAGACTTTAACTGTACACTTCAACCAGAGCTCGATCGCGCTCCTTCGAGGACTGAGCATCGTTCACGTCTTGTGGAGCAATTGCGATCATTAGTGTCTGATTTTGATTTACATGACGTGTTCCGACGATTGCATCCGACATCCATTTCACATACCTGGAGAGCTTCATCTGCATCATCCTCTCTTTCTGCCAGGCTGGATCGAATTTACGCTTCTGCTCCGTTATTGCCCATTACAACGGATTGTATGCACTCTCCTACAGCTTCATCGGATCATTGTGCCATCACTATCTCCTGTAGCTCTTCATCTCGTCTGCATGTTAGGCCTCGGTCATGGACACTGGACACTTCTCTCCTAGCTGATGAGAATATGTGCACCGAGATCAGAGATCTTCTCGATCATATGCGAGAGGGCCTGTCCACTGCACCTTGTGCCATCAATTACTGGCTCGAGGTAAAATCTTACCTAATTTATCTTCTCAGACGTCATTCCTTCTCCGAAGGCACGAAGCGCTCCATGGAAGAGCAAAATCTCCGAAACATCTTGTTACAGCTTGGTGCGAGTCATCCCATGTATACAGCTTACCAAGCGGATCTTAGAGCACTTCTTGAGCCTCGTGCACGTCAGGTAATTCTTCGTCTCCGTCTACAACATATATCACCAGAGGACTGCTCCTTTGAGTTTCTGTCCGCGTTAGAAGAAAAGCGCCGCTGCTCGTCGCATCAGCTTCGACTACTTCGGCGGCCTGATGGTGAAATCATCTCTGATCCGGATGCAGTTTGCTCTCAGGTTCGTCGATATTTTACTATCAAATACAGTGAAACTCCTCAGCCTTCTGTTTCTGCTTCTGCTACTTTACTCTTTGCTCTTCCCCAAGTTCCTTCCAATCTCTCTGATTCCCTTTTACAACCTATTTCGCAGACTGAACTTCGGACCATTCTTGCCTCTCTAAATTCCCGTGCTGTCCCAGGTCCAGATGGCCTTCCGCTCCTTTTCTACCGTACTTTTCTCCCTTCGTTGCTTCCATTTCTTCTCGCCGCTTTCAATGCTGCTCTTTCTTCCTCTTCTCTTCCGAGGGGTTTCACAGAGACTCATATGGTGTTATTCCCCAAGAAAGGCGATCTGCTTGACTTGGGAAACTGGCGCCCTATCTCGCTACTAAACATTGACTATAAACTCTTCACTAAACTCCTTTCCAGTCGACTCAACCAAGTTCTTCCATTTCTTCTTTCTCCCGACCAGACCTACACGGTGCCTGGTCGGTCCATCACTTCTAATCTCAATCTCCTTCGAGATCTCCTACATCTGGCTCGTACTAACTGTGAACCACTTGCCCTCTTTAATCTTGACCAAAGAGCTGCTTTCGACAATATCTCACATTCGTATCTTTCTGCTGTTCTTATTGCTTTCGGCTTTCCTTTTGCTTTTGTTACCTCTATTCTTGCCCTTTATCAGGACGCTGCTTTCCATGTCAAGACGGCCGCCTTCTTGACTGCACCTATTACTTTTCGGCGAGGCATTCGGCAGGGCTGCCCACTTTCTGGGCAGCTCTTTGCCATTGCTTTTGAGCCGTTTCTTCGGTCTGTCCATCGAGTCTTTATAGATGCACTGCCACCGCCTACTGCAAGTACTAGGCACTTTTCTGTGACATACTCTGCATATGCTGATGACGCGACCTTTTGTGTACGGACAGACGCTCAATTCGACATCTTGCTCCAGATTTACGATCAATATTCTTCATGTTCAGCGGCATCACTTAATACATCCAAGAGTGCAGGTCTATGGAGCGGAGCGTGGGCCTCTAGGACTGACACCCCGTGGGGCGCCTCATGGACTGCTTCATCCCAAAAATTCCTTGGGGTCCATCTCGGAGTCCGTCTTTCTGCTCAAAATGAAACATGGAATGCTCTCAGAACACGCCTTACTCGAACTGCTGCCTTCTGGCGAGGTTCCCAGTTTTGTACTTCTTACTTCTCAAGAGCTAGAATAGCTCAGACTTATATTCTTTCACCATGCCTATATGCATGGTCAGCTGAACGTATGCCCATTTATCACCTCAATGAAATCACTCGAATCATCTCAACGATAATATGGAACAGGTACCATTGGATCCAGGTCTCCACTCTCTGTCGTCGAGTCACTGATGGAGGTATTTCACTGCTGGATGTTCGTACCTACTATAAAGCACATAAAGTGGTTTCTTTCCTGCGGCTACTAAGTGCACCAGAGTCGCCAGTTACGCTCGTTAGTGATGTCATGATATCGCCTAGGAATTCCCGAATCACTTTCATCATGTATCTTCTAATGGATCAATCTCCTTTTTTCCATTCTAAACTTTCCCCTTTCTACAAAGTGGCCCTTTCCTTTCTTCGTTCTCTACCCCTCTTCCGTGCTCCACCGGCTTCCACCACTGAACTATTAGCTGAGCCCCTGTTCTTTTCTTCCATCCTTCATCCCCCTAATGCTCCCTACTTTACCGACCTTTCCTGGCTCCCTGCCGGAATAGTATCTGTTCAGGATCTAATTTCTCCAGATCTTTCTTGAAAACCCTTCTCTGATCTTTCCCCCCTCCTCCCCCTACCTCTTCCTCTCTTTTGCTGTATGATTCCTTCCGTTCTTCAATCATTACCCTCTTCCCTAACCTTGCCTCTCAAGCTGGGTTAACTCTTGTTCCTTCTGCCTCTCTTCCTCTTCCCTTTTTCCTTTCCGTTCGGGGCTCATCACTTCCTCTCTCCAGTTTTTCTATCTCGTCTCTTTACCGTTGTCTCATTGATCCACTATATGCTACACCATTGATGATTCCAGATGTTCCGAATGTCGCCCTTTCACAAGTGTGGTCCATGTCTAATTTGCCACTATCTATTCCAGCAGAAAGAAACGTCCAATGGTTGTTTCTTCATCGGCAGTTACCAGTTCCTACCAAATTATTCAGGATGACGCTTGTTGATTCGCCTAACTGCATGTTTTGCTCTGCGATTGCGGATGTAGATCATGTGTATCAACATTGCACAGTGCTTCTTCCCTTGCTACATCTGACCTTCACTACTGCACAGTGCCTTAGTACTAATGATCTCTCCTTCTCAGCCTATAGTACGCTACTCAGTTCAAGTACTCCGCCTATTCCTATATCAGAGTCATGTGCTTATGTATTCATATTAGCAAAACATGTGATTTTTTGCTACTATCAACAGCTACGTTCTACCCCTATACAGCCTACCATCTTTCAGGCGGGAGCTGCGATGTGCAGTCAGTTCCGGAACAGACTGATTTCACGCTTGAGGCTTGCTTTCACTGTTGCTAAGGCAGCGAATCGAATCCCACACTTTATGTCAGTGTGGTCACCTTTTCGTCAATGGTTTTCTGGTCCATCAGAAGACCTTAGACTTTTGTTCTGACTTCTGTGAAATTGTTTGGAATAATTGAAGTATAGTTTTGTGATTATCGTGTTCTTAGGTGCCCTTGTCATCATTGCTTCTTAATGTTACTGCACGTTTGCATGTTTCTCACCAACAAGGTCCTGTAGGTGAGTTTCTTGTTATAAAACAGGCACTTAGAATAAGTTTAAAGTTTTTTGTTTTTTTTCGGCACTTTCCTTATGTCTGCCGGGCTTTATAATATATGGTTTTTGCTCACGGTGCTAAGCAACTGTTTGATAGTGTTTAAATTGTATTATTGATTTTGCCCAGTGTGGTTTTTGATCATGTTACATGTACATAAAGGGATATGATCAGTCAATTACACCATGTTCTGCAAGGTTTAGCACTTTTGTAGTGCAGGGGATAATTGTTCATCATTCGGTTATTTGTACTGTACCTGAAGTATAGTTGCTATGTCAAAAGCTCAGTTTTGTATATACTAATGTACTTTCCTAATTGCACTGTAAAATTTATGTTTGGCACATTTCGCGTGTTGGGTCACGATTACATGTCTTAAGTTTTATGCTCATGGTGCGGAGCAAACGCTTTGATAGTATTTCAATTATATGTTAATATAACACAGTGTGGTTTTTCTCATGTCACATGCGCCTAACAGGACATAATAAGTCTATTAGATAATATTCTGCGCTGTGTTGCATATTTGCTGTACAAAGAGTCAGTTTCATATTTTCATTATTTGTATTGTACCCGAAATATAAATTTTCAGTAAAACGCAAGTTCTGTTTGTACTAATATACTTTACTCTTTGCACTGTGAAATTTCCAGTTGTACCATGGAATTGTTATTCCTTATTAGTGTCTTCCCTATGCCGTTGCATCTTGTGTACATATGTTGTTGTTCATTACAAGTTAATCTATAGCACTGTGATTGAGGCACTTGTGTAAGCCTAAGTAATAGTTCTTTTTGTAATTTGACAGCGTTTCACAACAGAGATATTGCATTCAATTTGTATAGAGTTCACACCATCCTTGTGGATAGATCATTTATTCGCTTATCTTTTAGATACTGAAAGGTATAAACCTTCTGCTCTTTTCTTCTTTTTTTCTCAAGATTGCTCAAAATATACATGTTTGTTTTTGCACTGTAAAATTTATAGTTCTGCCTTGTACTGGTGTTCACCTGTTAGAGATGGCACTATGCTGATGCACATTGAGAACATATGATGTACATAGAGTAAGTCAACCCTTTAGTCCAGTATTGTCAGTGTTATGAATTTGCTTACATTGTATATAGTGCATCCACATAATGTAAATATCTCATTGTCATTGTAAATAGGTCATCTACTTGTTTATCTTTTGGTAACTGTTAAGCACAGGCCATCTGTATCTTCCTGTCCATGTTTGCTCCAAATAAAAATTGTTGAAGCTCACGGTGGTCGTTAAACCTCCAATCAAAAAAAAAAAAAAAGCAAACACGTTCGTATTCACACGAGACGAAAACGACAACGAGAGAAGTATTGGTGTTGCCAACCTATGCTAGAAAACTCTGTGCTTTGAAACACCAAATGTTTTTATTCCGAGACCCTCGTTTGTCATAACCTGTCCATTTCAATCCGCTCCATAGCCGATATCATTAAAGAAATGCTCGCTAGATGGCGATACTTAGCGCTGGTGCTGTGCAGTTCAAACGAGGAGTATTAGCGTTGTGTCGAAAACACACGTGACGACCAAGTGATATGTAGGAGGGCACCTTGTTTGTTTACTGAAGTAACGTTAAAAGTAGTGTCGAAACTCGCTACAAACTATAGAGGTTTGCATCGCGCTACTCGCTACACTACTTGTTCGTTAAAGTAGCGCGTTACACTACAAACTAGGCGGAAAAGTAGCGACTACAGTAGTTTCGCTACTTGTAGCGCGCTACTTCCGAGCACTGGATAGAAGTGCATTTTGACAGAGGCAATTTGATGCTGTGATTGTTACAGAGGATGAGTTGAAAATCATGCAATATTTGGATCACTTTATGTTTTCATACGTACCTTTACGACGAAAACTGAGTAGTTTTCCAAGTATAGGCCATTGTGTTGCACCATTTTTAGCCATCTGTCTGCCAGTTCCTCGATTTCGCGACGGTACCAGTTCTTGTCCTTCGAAGCGAAGAGCTCCTTCACCCAAGTTGCCACCTCCTCTTGGTTGTTGAGGTGCCGCCCGCAAAGGAAGTGAGCCATGGACCAGAACAAGTAATTGTTCTACGGGGCAAGGTCCAGACTATATGCTGGGAGTTATATCAACTCGATGCCCTCAAGTCCCTGGAGTTTTGATCGGTTCGTTCGCGTGGTATGAGGTCGAGCGTAGTCCTGCCGCAGGAGAGAGCGCTTTCTGTTTACCGCTGCCGGGTACTTCTTCTCCAGAATGACATACATCATCTCCAGCTATTCAGAGTAGAGGTTAGCGTTGATGGTCCGACCGTCTGGAACAAACTCGTAATGGATTATCCCTTCGAAATTCCACCAGACACAGAGCATCACCTTGTGCTTTTAGCACCCAGGTTTTGCAGCAGGTTCTGGAAGCTGGCACAGGCTCAACCACTGCCGTTGGGAGTTAGGATTACGGAAATAGACTCACTTTTCATCACACGAAGCAATTCTTTTGATGAAGCATACATCACACAGGTATTCTATGAGTTTCATGCACACTGCCGCACTGCGGTTTGCTTCAGCTGGCGTCAGTTCGTGAGGGACATCTCGGCAGCTCCTGTAGACCTTGTTGAGGTCCTGAAGGTGACAAACAACGGTGATCTGTGATATTCCCAGCTCGACTGATAATCTCCTGGTTGTCGGATTTGCCTCTATGGCCTGACTCACGACCTTCGAATCCACGTTTCGCGGCCTACCTGGCCTTGGCTGATCGTCGAAATTCCTGTCACCTGAGCGAAATTTCTTCAACCATATGGTTGTGGTGCTATGGTCCATGGAACCTTCCCCTTTCTCATGACAGATGTTTGGTGTTGCTTGATCAGCGTTACGGCCGAGTTCAAACTCGTAAAGCAAAGTTTTCCTAATTAACCGGTCGTGGCTGTTCACCTTTAAGGCGTCCCAACCTCAGACAGAACGACGACATGCAATGCTGTTCACATCAACAACTACCGCTTTACATCCCTTTCGATTGACTGCAGTGCGCAAATTGAACTAGTTTAAACATGTGACATACCCACATCATCACTTGCGTTTATGCAAATATCACTGTAGGGGATTTTAAGCCAACAAGGTCATACCCTGCCTAACGTGTTCAACTGCGAAGTAGCAGTGAAGAACAAATAAATGCGGACTCATGTAAGTAGATATAAATCAGAATATAAATAAGCTACTTAAATATTATTTAGGAAGCATATGAAATTCTTTAGCGTTCTTGCTATACTGACTCTAGTCTTGTTACAATATTACTCTGCAAATAAGAAAACTAAGATAATCGAGTGCATAAAACATTTATTCATATAAGAATCTCATGAAGCCATAGCAAAATGTTTCATGACAACTTTTTGTTAGCTCAGAATTCTGTTCCGTATTTAGAAAACCTAATTTGTGCCTAAGCATTCGTTCGCTTTCTTTTTCTGTAGTCTTTCTTCGTGCATGATTAGTTTTCTACTTCTTGAATGGTCGTCTGAGATTGGTTTTCCTTTTTAATTTTAGACTAGAATTAATTTCGCTGTTCAAATCAAAGTGTGGGTGACTGCGTCTGCTGCACGTCTTGAATCATTACTAAAGCTGAAAGACTGATACAAATCCGAGCAAGATTTAGTATTTGCGATTTCGACCTGATTAAAACGAAAAATACAAAAACATGATTATTATCAACGGAAAGCGCGCGATCAAGTAAGACTTAGTTGCGGATCATTATATTCCCAGACATTAGAATGGAAATCATTAGATGAAAACGCCGTTTTGGCACGCGTTCGTGGTTCGAAATATGCTCACTTGATATGTATTAGATTTATATCCGCCGCTTTGTTTGTAATATTTATTAATTAATAAAGTCCCTTTTTTTCCTCCACCCATTTTTATAGCTAGTTGAGGCTATAGGTTTCTCTCATCTCTTTCCAACTGTTCTTGTCTTGGGTTTGCCTATTCCACAGCTTTCCCACAGTTTTGTTTATACAAATTTGTACCATTCATCCATCTCCTCTCCGGTCTTCCTAATCCTCTCTTTCGTTTATATGGTCTCCATTCTGTTATTATTTTAGACTATCTGTTATTTTCCATTCTTACTATATGGCCAGCACATTTCCATTTTAAATTGAAAGTATTCTCACCTATGTCTACAAATTTTGTTCTGGATCTTATACAGTATATGTATACTTATATACATTATCTTGAAGTCGTATATACTTTATCTTGAAGTCGTATATACTTTATCTTGAAGTCGTATATACTTTATCTTGAAGTCGCATATACTTTATCTTGAAGTCGTATATACTTTATCTTGAAGTCGTATATACTTTATCTTGAAGTCTTATATATGTCTTGTGTACTTTATCGTGAAGTCTTATATCTTGAAGTCTTATATACTTTATCTTGAAGTCTTATATTTGTCTTATATACTTTATCTTGGAGTCTTATATTTGTCTTATATACTTTATCTTGAAGTCTTATATTTGTCTTATGTACTTTATCTTGAAGTCTTATATTTGTCTTATATACTTTATCTTGAAGTCTTATATTTGTCTTATGTACTTTACCTTGAAGTCTTATATTTGTCTTATATACTTTATCTTGAAGTCTTATATTTGTCTCGTATACTTTATCTTGGAGTCTTACATTTGTCTTATATACTTTATCTTGAAGTCTTATATTTGTCTTATATACTTTATCTTGAAGTCTTACATTTGTCTTATATACTTTATCTTGAAGTCTCTACTTTATCTTGAAGTCTTATATTTAGTACGGATCTTTCCATTTTACGTTGAGGTTTTTGCAATTTGTCTAAGATGTTTATCTTGATAGGCCAGGATTCAGCGCTATATGTCATAATGGGTATTATACATTAATTGAAAAGTCTTTCTCTGTTTCCGGATTTATTTTACTATTTAGAATCTTCTTTACCTTCCCAAAAGTTGTCCACCCCATTTTGATTCTTCTATCAATTTCTTCCATAATTCCCTGTGTTTCTGTGTGGTGATTAGTTTTTCTAGGTATATGTATTCTTCCACATATTCTATTTCTTTATCATTTATTCTAGTGCTTCGGTATTATAAAGTTGTTTGACATTATTTCTGTTTTACCAATATTGATTTCTAATACAATTTCTTTTGACAAATCTGTTAGTTCTTTTATCATTTCTTTTAATTCTTTTGCATTTTCTGCAATGAGGCCCATGTCGTCTGCAAACCTTAAATTGTTCAACGTTTGTCCATTTATGTTTATTCCCTTTTCTAACCAATCTAGCTTGTTCATTATGTGTTCCAGCGTTAATGTAAAAAGCTTTGTGGAGGTTGTACCTCCTTGTTTTATTCCTCTATTTATTTTAAACTTTTCACTTTCTTTATTTAGGATAATATTAGATGTTGCATTCTGGCAGATATTCTTGATTAGATTTATATAGGTAAGGTTGCTCAATGCTGTAATTTTTCAGGGCGTCCATTATTGATGCTGTTTTTATGCTATCAAAAGCTTTTTTGAAGTCTATAAATGCCAAATGTAAAGGGGCGTTGCATTTTTCAATAAGAACACTTATTATGAAAAAAATACGAGATAACACCATATAATACAAATTTTGAAGATGACAATCCAAATTTTTGGTGTAAATGTGACAAGGATGGTAAGTCAGATAACGTCCGGAAACTTGAAAATTTCATCGTCCTGGAGCAGGACTCGAATCCGTGTCTCCCATATAGCGCCCGGATATGCTAATCCCTACACCACCCACGGCGACCAAGTCTCAAGTTTCCGATTAATTTGAATACAGCCATCACAGGAATTGCTAGTCGAAGAAACCGGCATTCATGTTTAGCGAATCTGAAGGTTAAGAATCCTATCCCGTGATTTCCCGGAGTAGCAGAAAAGGCATGAAACAAATACGGGATTACACCATATAATAGAAATTTTGAAGATGATAATCCGATTTTTGGTGTAAATGTGACAAGAATGGTAAGTCAGATGACACCCGAAAACTTGAAAATCTCATCGTCCTGGAGCGGGACTCGAAACCGCGTCTCCCAGATAGCACCCGGGTATGCTAACCACTACACCACCCAGAACGACCAAGTCTCAAGTTTCCGATTAATTGGAATATAACCATAATTGTCATCTTGTGACGTGCCTGCTCCACAAGATGCACACGACATAAAAGCAGATAGCAGCGAAAACGAACATCTGGGTAGCTCAGTTGGTAGAGCGACTTGTTCCGGAATAAGTAGGCTCGGGTTCGATGCCCGGCGTGGACAAAAATGACGGAGAAATTTACTTCGTTATAATAACGCCCGAACTTCCCGAATGACCCGGCCGTTCAAGATCTCGCAATGGTGTGATGTTCTTTCCACGCCGCGAGATAGGGAAAATAAGAGAATTCCTTCTTCAGCGCTTCGAACAATAAAAGTGTGTAATGTTGCATTCCACACACTAGATTGACCGGGAGTTCTCAAGTGAACGTTCTACAGCGGATGGCTGCCTGCAACGATTCATGGTCCCGCCTGAGCCGTGGGCCATGCGCCCGGCCCTCTTTCGGGGTGGGGAGATATGACGTGCTTGCTCCACAGGACGCACACGACATAAAGGCAGATAGCAGCGAGAACGAACGTCTGAGTAGCTCAGTTGGTAGAACGACTTGTTCCGGAATATGTGGACTCGGGTTCGATCCCCGCTGTGGACAAAAAAGACGAAGAAATTTACTTAGTTTTAATCTTCAAAATTAGTATTATATGGTGTAATACCGTATTTCTTTCATGATTTATCTGCTCTTCCAGGCAATCACGGTATAGGATTCTTAACCTCCTGATTTGCTAAACATGAATGCCGGTTGCTTCGACTAGCAAATCCTGTGATGGTTATATTCAAATTATTTGGAAACTTGAGACTTGGTCGTTCTGGGTGGTGTAGTGGTTAGCATACCCGGGCGCTATCTGGGAGACGCGGGTTCAAGGACGATGAAATTTTCAAGTTTTCGGATGTTATCTGATTTACCATTCTTGTCACATTTACACCAAAAATCGGATTGTCATCTTCAAAATTTGTAAGAACACTTAATGTTTGTACATGAGCTATTTTACAATTTTTTTTTTCTAAAGTCAGCTTGTTCAGGGGATTGTATAAGATCAAATTTGTCTTCTAATCTGTTTGTAATGATTCTTGTAAATACAACGGCCGTTCCATAAAAAACTGAGAGTAAAATCACACAAAATGAAGAAATGTAGGTGCAACAAAATATATATTTTTCTTTCTCAAAGTATCGTCCCTCGGATGATATGAAACGGTCCCAGCGTTTAGTCCACTTTCCAAACCATCTGACGAAGCTATTTTGTGGAAGCTGCCTTAGCGACCCCTGTACAGCTTGAATAACGTCAGCATTTGCGTTGAATGTTGAGCCACGGAACTTCTCCTTCATTGCTGCAAACAACCAGAAACCGCAAGGGGCGAGGTCAGGTCTGTAAGCTGGCCATGGCATGATTTCAATACTGCATCTCGTGAGAAACTGTTGAACACAAGCAGCCACATGAGGGCTGGCGTTATCGTGGTGTAGAGTCCACTTGCCCACCAGGTCCGGTCGCGTATAACTGATATGTGTCGTCGCAGACGCTTCAAGACTGAAATGTAATACTCAGCTTTGACAATAATTTGTGGAGGAACGGCATGCTGGTAGACTACACCTTCATGATCAAAGAAAATAATCTTCATCGCCTTCCCAGCTAATTTGGTTTGGCGGACGGTTTTTGGAGGACGCGAGCCTGTGTATTTCCTAACACTCGTTGCGCTCTTCGTGAGGGAAACGAAATAGTGGACCCATGTTTCATCGGCAGTTATTACTGTGTTTAGAAAGTTTGGATCCTTTGCAATCATTTGTTTCCACTCATGACACACCTGCACTCTGTCTAACAATTGTTCTCTCTTTGGGTGATAAGGTACCCATCTGGAACACACACACGATGCGGCAGTAATTTGTAGCGTAGAATCGGGTGCCGACGTTGTCTTTGACGTCGCTATGTCTTCACACGTCATCCGTCGATCCTTTTACAGGATTGCCCAAACAGTGTTAACTATACGTTCCGTAACAGCACTTTCAGGTCTACTAGGTCTAGGAGCAAATCTCTTGTCAAACGCCGTTTTTTGAAATCATGATGCCATCTGCAAATTTTTACCTCACCCAAACATTTATCTTTGTAAGCTTATTTTATTAAATCATTTGTTTCTGAAGCCTTTTTTGCAAAAACCAAAGCAAAATTTTATCGCACAATGAATTTCACTTCTTGACCTGAATCGCTCACCTCCATAGCTGTATGGCGAAAAACAGACGTACCTAAAACAACTACGCAATAACAAAACCAGAACCGTCTGGCACGGTTAATAATTGTAGCCATAGGTACTTCCTTAATTCAGTTAGAACTTAAAACTTATATCAGTCTTTATGGAACGGCCATTGTAGTTTATATACTGAAGAGCAATTGAATTAGAGACAGCTGGCGTTATGCAAATGTGGCGTTGTGGGCGGCTTTGTAAACGGAAATGACATGACGTATACAGCGATCGGACAATATAAAGAGTGATGCGACGGGAATCAGTAAGAGTCGGACGAAGTATGGGTAAGACGAAGGATCTAAGCGCATTTGATCGTGGGCAAATTATTGGGGCCCAACGAATGGGTCACTGCATCTCGGAAGTCGTACAGTCACTGGGATTTTCACGAGCCTCTGTGTCACGAGTTCACCGTGAGTACATTGAATCCAGTAAAACCATCCCTGCAAGGGCCAAATGCCGTGTACAACAGCGTATGGATGAGCGGGGTCATCGTCGGCTAGCTCACATTGTAACAACAGATAAACAGGTCACAGTGCAAGAAATCACTCGGCAATTTAACGCTGGTGCACAGAAACGTGTAAGCAGCCACACCATTCAGAACCATCTCCTCTCTATGGGGTACAGAAGACATCGTCCCACGAGGGTACCGCTGCTGACCACACATCACAGGGTGCAAAGATTAGCATGGGCGCGGGAACATCGCCACTGGACCCTAGACATGTGGGAAAATGTTGCCTGGACTGATGAGTCGAGATACACGTTGGTACATGCGGATGGCAGGATACGAGTACGGCGCAAACCACATGAAGCAATGGATCCTTCTTGCCAGCAGGGTACTCTTCAAGCTGGTGGGGGTGGCATTATTGTATGGGGACTGTTTACGTGGACTGAAATGGACCTCTGGTACGTGTGACATCGTCTCTCATAGGTCAACGTTACCGGGATATCCTGGACGTCCATTTTCTCCCGTTTGTGCGTCTTTAACATACCACTAGCGACCACACCCTGCAACATGACAATGCACCGTGCCATTGCTCCCGAATTGTATCCGAATGGTTGGATGAACACTCCACTGACGTGACCTCTCTTCCTTGGTCAGCTAGGTCACCTGACCTCAATCCCATAGAGCACATCTGGGATGCCATCGAGAGAGATGTTCGAGGCTCTGACCCTCCTCCATCAAATCTTCGTGAACTGTGGTAGCTTGTTTAGGGGTCGTGGATGCGTATGGCTTCCTAACGCTTCCGGTGTCTTGTCGAGTCCATGCCGAGATGAATCGCAGCTGTCATCAGGGCGAATGATCGTGCTACACATTACTAGACAGGTATCTCTAATTCAACTGCTTTTCAGTGTATAGCTAGTCGTACAAATACAATTAAAGCAATGCTAATATACGAACACCACACCACACTTTACATGTGTTATACACTTTGTGTGTTTGACATGATAATAAAGATCTATATAATCTCTCTCGACAGGTTATATAGATCGTTCTTCTTATCATGTCAAACATACACGCTAAATTCATCCTGACCTCAAGAATGCTTCCCCAAAACATTCATTCAGTAAGAAAAATAGAACGTTAAGTTTTAAACGCTTAAAGAGAATGACCTCAAAATTTACATTGAGAAATAAACTAAAATTTTTAATTGAATTGGAGTACATACGTCATAATGTTTTTTATTCTTGAGTGCCAATGAGGTGTTTGTATTCATTGATGAAAATTCCGTAAGGTGAATTTCGAGAAAAACACAAAATGCAAGTCAACATTTTCTCGAAAAGCCTTATTTATGAAACCTAAGAGAATAAGTTTGGTATCGAAAAAATTAATTAAAAAGATAGATTGAGAAACACTAAATTTGTAAAATTTCACGAAGTATTTTTCGTCTTGTAATAAGCTATGTAGCTTAGGTAAATACAGCTGTGCTTATAATTAAATCAATATCCACAAAATTCTATTGTAGATAACAGACAATAACTGACAAACTAATGAACATAATGAAAGGAACTTTATATGTGATGTGGGGTACAGTGTTTCACACTTGTGAACACAAAATAAATAAAATGTATGCAAAGGCGCCCAACGTATTAAAAAAAATCAGTAAAATAAGGCATGAAACAATATTACACATATCAGCTTAAAAATGCTACCACAATCTTCATTACAAAATGTAATAACCACATACAGTTATCCAAGCTCCATAGCGCAGAACCATGTAGTGCTACAGGAGGGGAAGAGTAAACATGCTCAATAGGATTAAGATCTGGTGACCGTAGCGCCCAATCAATACGTGCAATATCTTTGGTTGAAAAATATTTATTTGCTCCTATGAGCAAGTGTAAGTCCCTATGAGGTCCTACGTTCGTGTCCATTAAGAGGAAATCTGGACCCACTGCACCTCTAAATAGGCAAACTTGAGGATCCGGGATCTCGTTACGATATCGTTCAGCCATTAGACTTGGACTGATATTACGTGGCGAGGGAACGACAGTTGATACATATTCCGACCCAAGCCCTAATTCCACCACTTACAAAACTGTCCTGTCCGGCTGATATCGTGTCCAAGTTCTCGCCATATGAAATCCAAAAATCGGTTTTCAAACAGAATCTCCCCTCATCGGTAAAGAGTACGCGAGTTCTTTCTTGGTGGATCCGAAGAATATGTTCACGACACCATTCGAAGCAAGCTCTTCACTGGGATATGCTCAAGGGAATACACACAACAGGTCATATAGCATACAGACCGCTGTTAGGCAATCTTCGGTATACCGTATGTCGCGATACAATCCGCCTAGTTGCCACACTGAAAGACTTGGTCAGCTGACTTGCCGTGTTGCTTGGGTTTCGCCTAGAGATTAATAACAATAAGTGGTCGTGTCAAGCAGAAATGACCCTCTGACGTTCTTGCCCAAGTCTTCTCCAGATGCCTTCAATGTCTTAAAATTGTCTCCTCAGGGATATTAATCCACATTTAACCATTGGACAGTTCAGCTTGAAACTGTCCTGCTTCTAATTTTCCTATAGCTCTCCACTGCAACGAATCATATAAACGAACTCTTGGAAACATAATTATGTCTTATCCCTGCAGCTGACAGTGCAAACCTCAAGATTTATCAGGTATTTCACGCAAGTCGCTTGCTTATTCATGAAACCCACTTTTGTGTGGCTTATTCAAATTTTGCTGTCCCGTACTTTCCTATAGTACCGTTGTTCGTTTATTGGGCCCAGAATGTTCTGTATTACACAACAGGCGTCTTGTTTACCAATTACGTGTGATTTTGAGGAAGGGTTTCACTCTTAACTAGAGATTTGTACACTCAAAAAACGCATATATCGTATTAAATCCGTTTATTTTTGCGGCGTAGTAAGTTCAAAGATTCGCCAAGCTTTCGTACTCCACTGGGAGGCTTTTTCAAGGCAATGGTAGACAAAAACATTCAGATAATTAGAACACGTAAGTAACAAAGATGATTTTTGAAAATAACGTGATTGACATCACGAGCGTGTTACACGAATTTTTATCACGCAATTATACGGTATGTCGCGATGTGCTTCCCTGTTTTAATAACGCCTGCCATTACATTAGGGATCTGTAATTGTTTCGTTTATTTTGAGAGCTACTGTTCTTAAAACTGAGTCTTTTGATGAAGTCACGTTTAATAGACTTACTAGCTGTGCGGTGGTTCCAGTTCTGGATGAGGCTTCTGTGTTGTGTTTGTCTTAGGGCGGTGGTTCCAGTTCTGGATGAGGCTTGTGTGGTGTGTTTGTCTTACGGCGGCGGTTCCAGTTCTGGATGAGGAATGTGTTCGACGTTTGTCTTACTTCGGTGGCTCTCTCCTTTGCAAGGATTACCGTCGGACGACAGTCTGTAAGCTTTAAAGTTAACAATGTTTTGGAGTAGTGCGTTGAAATAGTGTTAACTATTAAATACATGACTTATGTTATCATTAACGGCCTCTTGTGTTAATATAGCAAGAAAAGCAAGAAATGTAACTTATAACGACTTGTTTTATTGGCATTATGTTTGCTGAATTTCAACTCGCTCGTAATCAGAATTCCTCTTCGAACTTTAAAAGAGCTTCGTGGACGTACGTACAATATCTCTGTCGTAAATAAGACTAAACCAAAGAGCCAAAATATTACGACTGGTGTGACCTTATGCAAATCAGAGCAACCTCCGGAATAGTACGGCGCGTGGGAAGGTCATGAAACAGTATAAATAGCACCAGATACTGAGCTTGTTAGTCGGTGTTATTCTTGTTCTTCAAATGGGAAAGGCACCGGACACAAAGGAGTTTGACAAAGTCCAAATCGTAATGGCAAGACGACTGAGTTAGAGCATTTCCGAAACGCCAAAGCTTATTGGCTGATCACGGTCAGCCTTGGTTAGTTCCTTCAAAAAGTGATTCGAGAAGAAACAAGAAAGTTGACACCGAATTTTGTGGTGTAATAAGCACGTCTTTTGAATCCGTCCTGACGTAAACTATATTTATCAAAGCTATTCAAATCCAGTTTAACCGGTATGGAAAACAATAGTATCTGACGGAAGAAAGAAGTTTTTCAATCGGGTTTTTAATGCAGCAGATATTGCTGTAAACGGAATCGTGAGCTTACGAACTCTTAGAAACAGAGATATCTACAAAAATAAGATGTGACTTTACGTCCCCTGGTGGGAAAATCATTAATTATTTTAGGAAGAAAGTATTCTCAAAAGTTTTATCCGTATAAGCGGTATCGGTCGAAGAAAAAAAAAATTGAGTCGAGTTTTCAGGAGCCCAGATTTTGCAACAAATACTTCAGAAGCAGAAATTAACACACATGACTCCTGGTGGCTAAACCATTCTTTACCAAATATTAGAAATTATGTGAAAAATATTTTCCATCAGGTCTTGTATGCGATACAGGAAGAATTTTTCAAATCAGAGCTTTAGGAGCAGAAATAACGCAGAAAACGCAATTTACCATTGTGTCCCCTAGCGGAAAGTGTATGATTTAATTGAAAATTTTGAATTTATAGGAAAACATTTCGCATCGGAAACACTATCCAACAAAGAAGGAATTTTTCAAATCCTACTCTTAGAAGTAGAGATATTGACAAAAATAAGATACACATCTACGCTCCCTGGCGTAGAAACCATGCATTTTTTCAAGAAGAAAATTTTCCTAAAAGGTTTGTCGACATGAGTAGTATCGGTCAACAAACGTTTTTTTTTTCAATCGAGAATTTAGAAGCTCATATTTTGCTGCACATACAACAGAAGCGGAAATTAAGATTTACGCCCCCTGGTGGCCAAACCATTTGTTTACAAAAATTAGAAATTATGTGCAAACGATTTCCCATCAGGCGCTGTATCCGGTGCAGAAAGAATTTTTCAAATCGGAGATTTAGAAGCACAGATAACGGGGGGAACGCAATTTACCGCTACGCCCCCTAGCGGAAAGTCTATGAATTACTTGAAAATTTTGAAATTATATGAAAAACATGTCACATGGAAAACACTATCTAACAAAGAAGGATTTTTTCAAATCGGACTCCTAGAAGTAGAGATATTGACAAAAATAAGATATACATCTACGCCCCCTGGCGGAGAAACTGTGGAATATTTTAAGAAGAAAATATTCCGAAAAGGTTTATCTATATGAGTGGCAGGAGTCCACGAAATAATTTTTAATCGATATTTTAAGAGCTACGATTTTATGGCAAATACATCAGAAGCAAAAATTAACACTTACGCCGCCTGGTGGCCAACGTATTCTTTACCAAAAATTTTGAATTATGTGCAAAAGATTTTCCATTAGGAGATGTATCCGCTGAAGGAAAAAATTTTCAAATCGGAGTTTCAGAAGAAGAGTTGTCGGGGAAAATGTAATTTACTTTAAGCCCCCTAGAGGAAAATCTATGCGTAATTTGAAAAAGTAACTATATCTAAAATACTCTTCGACATAAATGGAATCGAAAGATATAAATTATTTTTCAATCGGATGTTTAGAAGCAAATATGTGGAAAAAAACGTATTTTTGAATTCGACATGATCTGCATTTACGCCCTCTACCGGCGAAATTATACATCGTAAAAAAACGAAATAAAGGATGATCATTTGCATATTTTAAGCTTCCCAATGCAAAAAAAAAATTTCAAATCGGACTAATTGTTGCTGAGATATCGTGGGTACAGGTGGACGGACGGACGGACAAACCCATAACAGAAGCACGATCTTTTTACAAAAGACGTGCCAAAAACCACGAACCACCGGCAAGATGTGAGTCGACCACGGTTCATTCCATACTAGAGTGGAGCAAAGACTATCCCGAATGCTAGAAGCTAAGAAGAGGGATACTCTGACGAAAGTGGCCGGTCATTTGAATGCTGGTGACGGGAGTAATGCGTCACAGCACACAGTGCGTTGCGTAGCCAAAGGCAGCTCTGAGTGCCCATGCTAACCTCAAGAATACGTGCTTAAAAATACGGTCAGCAAATTGTCGAACCATTGCCACTCACCTTCTTACACTCTGGATGTGGCTTTTTTTGTCTAACCTTGACTCACTGTCAGTTGCTTCCAAACTACCTGAGAAAATGTTTTGGCAAATCTAACAGTGAGCCAAAGACTCAAGATCAAAAGTGTGTGGTGGCGAGCTTGATTATAATAGTACAACGGATTTTTTTAGTTAACAATTTATCCTAACGCACGCTATCTTGCTACTATGTATACACTATCTTCTCAAACGTGTCCGGACATTCGCTTAGCTACAAACTCCTTGTAATAGGTAAGGAACCAATGTCAAGTTCGTCCACCTTTTGCTGCTGTCAGAGGCGCCATTCTTCTGGAAAGACTTTCCACTGGATTTTGGTACGTTGTTGCGTGAATTGCTTTACATTCTGGCACAACAGCGTTAGTAAGTTTAATCACCGATATCCAGTGGGGCCGCCTGGCTCGCAGTCAGGTTCTAATTCATTCCAAAGGTGCTCCGTGAGGTTGAGATCTGGGTTCCGTGAAGGTCCGTCAAGTTGTGGACGGGAGCATTTTTCTGTTGGTAAAGGAAAGGGTCTTCACCGAAATGCTGACGTAACGTTGGTAGCATATAATTGTCGAGGATGTCGTTATAGGCCACATCGTTAAACTTCCTTGGCACTCGAAATAGGTTGCCCAGTCCAAACCATGCAAAATGTAATCCCAGGACAAGGTGCCTCCTTCGCCGAATTTAACACTTGGAGCAACAAAGCTCGGCACGTTGCGTTCTAGTGGCATCATTCCCAGCTAGACTTGTCCATCGGACTGTCAAATGGTGCAGTGTGATTCGTCACTCGAGAGAACGCGTTTACACTGCTCCAGAGTACACTGGCGGACCAGTTTTACACCACTGCAACCAACGCTGGACTTTGAGCTTTTTGATGTTAGGCTTATGTGAGGCTGCTGGCCATAGAAACCCAGTCGTCAACTGTCGACCAACCGTTACGGAATTGAAGTCTGTGGTGAATGTTGCAACATACGACATGCGATTTGGTTGCACCACCCGCTACAGCATTGGACCTTCGCCCTATGTCACTCTACTTGGCTTACCAGGGCTCAGTTGCGCTGGTGTTGCTCTTATGTGTTAAAACTTCACTATTACATTGCTCACAGTTGTTCAGAATAGCTGCAGCTGGGCAGAAATTCCTCCTAACTGACTTGTTGCTATGATATGCCGTGCCACCCAAGTCCCACAGTTCTGCGTATGGTACATTCATGCTTGTGTATGATGTCTCCAGGCCATGTGCGTCTTTTTATATCTGTGTTGGCCATGGGAGTGGCGTACATGGGAAAATGTACTACTCAAACAGGATGTTCGAACACTTGTAAAAACACAAGTTTTTCGTGACGGAGATCGTATTCGCTCGCCCTCACTCCGGAGAACGTTGCTCTTCCAACTAAGCTACACGGACACATGATTCACCTCTGCAGTACGTCACACATTTTTGATTACATAGTGTGTGAAAACAAATATTTGCCGCGCTCGAACCGGCATCCGGCATCCATCTGCTCTTGAGCCGAATGCTTTCACAATTAAGCTACATCGACTTGTCACTGCTACTCGCCGTCTTTACATGTGCGTCACCTCTGTAGTACGGTACGTGTATCCTCGCTTAAGAAAAGCTGGGGATTAAGTGGGTTGTAGAGTATACTGTCCCGTATGTAAGAAGCTTGTATGAATTGTATACTGCATATAAACAAGGAAAATACCAAAGTTATGGTTTTTGAGCGAGAAACTGTTAGTGCTGAATGTAGGATAAGTCTAAATGGCACAGTTAGTGACCAAGTAAACGGGTTCGTATAGTTGGAAGCATGCTCGACAGAGAACACATTAGATTGCGAAATTCGTAAGCCAGTGAACTCTTCATTGAAAGTCATAGCTGCTTTACGAGGATTTCACCGGAATGATGGGTTCTCAAGAGGGCTCCGAATGGCTGTGTACAAAAGTGTAACTGTTCCTACTCTGATGTATGGTAATGAAACCTGGGTACTACAGAAGAGACATAGGAGTCGTTTGTGTGGTGGAGAGATGTGTTACTTATGGAGGATTTGTGGGAAGACACGTTCTGATCATATGAGGAATGGAAAGCAAAATGCTATCTGTAAAGTGGAGACTTATATTCATAAACGTGGAAGGAGCGATGACTTCTGTTTGATGTTCTTGGTCCACGTCAGCTTTTTGTATTAAGTATTCATTCGCCTTCTAGTTATTTGTTCTGTTGCGATATACCATCTATGGTGAAATCCAGGCACTGTGCGGGGCTCCAAGAAGCAATCTACCAAATGGCTTGGCAGTTAGTGTATGTGAGTCTGGAGGAATTCGAGGCCGTTGTGGTGCAGTGGAAGCATGTCCGGCGCGTAACTGGAAGAACTTGGGGTCGATTCCCGGTGGCGGCCAATATGAAAATTTTTCCGTGGCTCACTTATAAACGTAGAAATAGCGATGACTTCTGTTTGATGTTCCTGGTCCACGTCAGGGGATTGTATTAATTATTCATTCGCATTCTAGTCATTTGTTCTGCTGCTGCTTACCATCTTTGGTGAATTCCCAGCATTGTCCGGGGCTCCAAGCAGCAATCTGCCAAGTGGCTTGGCAGTTAGTGTATATGAGTCTGGAGGAATTCGAGACCGTTGTGGTGCAGTGGAAGCATGTCCGGCGCGTAAATGGAAGAACCTGGAGTCGATTCCCGGTGGCGGCCAATGAGAAATTTTCCGTGGCTCACTTATAAACGTGGAAAGAGCAATCACTTCTGTTTGAGGTTACATTTCCTGCCTATCGATCCCTGGAGTGATGTGTTAACATGTTTTTTATTCGGAGTTTAACGATCTCATTGAGCAAGTCAGTGGGAAATAAACAGTCGCTCGTCCTTAATTTAAGGCCACTGGTTCCAGGAAAGGGAGAGAGCCAGTGCCGCAAGATAAGCGCTGTATCCATGCCACACCGGGATTCGAACCTGGACCCACCTCGGACGAATGGTCAGAAGCCATTGCGTAGACCAATGCGCCGCTTTAATGGTGTTCAAACATACAACTTTCTAAAACGTTCCGAGGTTACAGCAGAACACTGCTGTGCCTGTCTGAGTCTGTTTTTTTATTGGAGGTTTAACGACCACCGTGAGGAACTCAACGGGCTATATTAGGGGCAGGCGACTGCTGAGTCTGGAGGAATTCCTCCAGACTCAGTAGTCGCCTGCCCCTAATTTAGAGCCACTGGCTCCATGAAAGAGAGAGAGCTAGTGCCGTAAGACAAACACAACACCCATGCCTCAGCGGGATTGGAAACCAGACTTCTTTCGGACGAATGATCGGAAGCTATCGCTTAGACCAGTGCGCCACCGTGGCGGCTTTCTAAGTCTGCATGAAAACGAACTCTAAGATAAAGTGTACGGTAGTTGCACTCTGCGCGATTTTTTTATCGCGTGGAGAAAAATGGTCGTGATTTAATTTATTATCTTCAGTTTAGTCGTCCTAACCCTAATTTTGCATTTCTCTTCAGCGAATAGCTAATGAGCTTTCATAGCGTGAAATCATTTTGTCTAACCTTTGGCCACAAAACACTGCTTGTGAGAAATCAGCGAATCTCCGGCAAAAAAAAAAACAAAAAAAAACGATATTTATTCTGTTAAAAATAAACTCTGGTAGCTTGCCAAATGCAAGAAGAGTTTTCGAACAGTACGCGCGATTAGACTTGTGCAACAACATCACATTGGCACGACAGATTCCGTCTTTCTCAGGTGATATATATAATCTATAAGTTATGCTGTGAGTCATTCATCTAAGTAGTGTTGATGCCAGAACTACTAATTTAATGCGCAAGAGCGAAGGAACACGGCAAAGAATATTTTCTTTGAAGAGTAACGCAGGTGTTGGAGGGCTTCCAAAAAGATGAGAATGGGCGAGACATGCAGTTCTTACACGAGAGTAATTGTTCACGTATCTGTTATTGGTCGCCAACATATTCATCTCTCTCAGCTAATCTATCACCAGCCAGGTGCACACGTGCTCGGGAGACATGCGCGCCTACATTTGCATTGTGTCCCACACCAACGGCACTGGCGTGACTGTATCTGCGAATACGAACACGTGCTCCCGTAATTTCGCTACACGCATATTAATTACCTCCTATTATGTTTTGGACGTGCATTTGAGAGTTAGCTTTAATCACTCGCAGCAGACGGAAACAATTGTTGGTTCGGTGAAGTGTACTAAAAATGCAGTACTACAACAGAAGTTCTCATTTGCTACGAAACGCAATGCACGGAAAAGAAAATACAAAGAAATAGTATAAGCTTTCATCATCTGATTTAGATTTTATTTCAACTTTGTGCTCGCTAATGACTTCACAAGTAGATCAGACCAACCCAAAACTCACCTGACTTCATATTTGTTCGCATTATTCATGAGGATTCGACGTTAATGGTTTCCGCGGTTTTCAGAATATTTTTTTCTTTTATTTAATCCGCAAGCATTAAGAACAGTAACACTCGGTTGTAATCTGCTTCCCGAGATCGAACAGCAAAATTGTTCTTCCTTTATTTGTTAGGACATTTTTTTTTATTTATGTATTAAGGAAATGCGTTCCTCACAAATATTTTTTTTTCTCACCTCCACATGCCAAGTCCAATCACCTTTAGCAACAAAAACTCGGCGCATTTTCCAGTTTACGTGTATCGCGCGATACATATAATGTACGTTCGGATTTAGACGGTTTGAAAAAAGAACTTGATTTTCTTAAACGTGTGGCAGTACAGCAAGGATGCAACCGTTCCATTATGGACAAGGCTCTAACAAAAAGCAACCACCGTGAGCATCTCGGTGGGCTACAAACAGTCTCACGTCCCTAATTTAGGGCAACCGGTTCCAGGAAAGAGAAAGACCCAGCGCCATAAGACAAACGCAACATCCATGCCTCACCGAGATTCGTACCCTGACCCTTTTCCGAAGAATGGTCATAGGTCAGCGCTTAGACCATTGCGACACCGGGGAAGCAATGTGCCCATTAGGAGAGAATTTTGCCATCGTTCCGTTTTCTCATGACTTTGCCTTCAGAATTTCAGAAATTCTCAACACTTTTAACTTTGAAGTATTTTTTAAACCCAAAAACAAAATGATTTTTTTTTATCAAAGGATAAAAACTCGTGGGGAATTTATCATAGCGCATGTGAATGTTGCGCTTCGTATACACGACAGACCTTGCGTTTGCGATTGAGGGAGCACAAGACCTACATTCGGAACTCTAACTTAAAGAAGCCATTGATGGTCAAACACTGTTACGAAAATGGCCATAAGTTTCTCTCTGAAGAAGCAAATCTAATAGATAACCAGATTCAGCCACCAAACCTGATATTTTGAAAGCTTTCCATATATAACAGAATTTCTCGCAACTTGTCAACGAAATGTATAACGTAATTGTCTTTCCGCTGTAACTTAGTCCTTATGACAATAATTACATTATGTGTGTGTGAAATGCTTGCACCGCAGGACGCACATGAGATAAAGGCAGATAGCAGTGGAAGCACATGTCCGCGTAGCTCAGTTGGAAGAGCGACTTACTCCGTAGTTAGGGGACCCGGATGTGATGCCCAGCGTGGACAAACGTGTACGTTTATTGGCGCCCGAACTTCCAGGATCACCCAGCTGTTACGTTTCTTGCAATAATGTGATGTTTTTTCCACACGGCGAGACAGGAAAAATGAGAATCCCTTCTTCAGTGCTTCGAAAAAAAAAATCAGTGTGATGTTACGTTCCACACACCAAATCGTCTAAGATTTTTCAAATGTACGTTCTCCATGAGAAGACTGCTGACACCGACACTTGGTTCCAAGGGTCTTACTTGCAACCCTTCATTCGTCACGTTTTTAATTTCTTTTGTTCTTGGTATTTCATTCGAACATACCAAGAAGGTTGCCGTCTTGTATGACCATGGGACGTATGAACTTGGGTTCATGAAATTATTCACAGCCATCGATTCGTAATATACCTCGGTGTTAAATTTCTTATCATTTCTTCTACTTATCAGTACATCCAGGAACGCGATCTTGCCTTCTTTCTCAACTTCCATCTCAAACTTTATGTTGCTAGTTAAGGAGTTCAGCCTAGTCAAAAATTTATCTATTAGGTGTGTAACTTAATTCTCGGCAACAGGCACGACACGTTAATCGAATACGAACCTAATCATGGAAATAATCCCCGTCGTGTTGGATACATTTGAGCCATCGGTCAGGGAGCAGCCGAACGCCACTGCGGAAAAAGGAAGGCTGTTTCGAGTTGATAAAGTCATCAATACTTGTGTGGACCTCCTCGACAGAAGTGAAGTGCGTATCACTCAGGTGATGTTGCAGCGAGCGAAAGGGGTGATAATCCGACGGGGAAAAGTATGGAGAATACGCCGGGTGGGACAAAATCTCCGATCCCAGGTCGGTGATCGTGTTTAAAGTCGTTTTCGCTGTGTGATCGTGTTTAAGGTCGTTTTCGCTGTGTGATCGTGATTAAAGTCGTTTTTGCTCCTGAATCAACAGGGCCGACCTTCTGCCCTTGCCGGTGTATGTCCTTTTCTCCTCCATTGCGTCACTCACACGAATGAGTTGCTGACAATAACGCTCAACATTGACCATTTCACCAGGTTTGAGCAACTCATAGTATCCGACACCACGCGGATCCCACCATATGCACAGCAACAACTTCCTGGCATGGATATTCGGTTTGGCAGACTGGTGGTAGGCTGACCTGGATAAACCCACGATTTGCGCGGCTTAGGATTATCGTAGAGGATGCACTTCTCATCACAGGTCAAAATCTTGTAGAAGAAATCCTTCTTCTTGAATCTGGAGAGCAAGGACACAGCAACATCGTAGCGCCTAGGCTTGTTCGCAGCTATGAGTTGGTGGGGCACCTAACGGCCCTCCTTGTAAATCCGTCCAAGCTTGTGCAGGCGCTTTGCAACGGCTTTCCGTGTTACTCTGAGTTTCAGGGCGAGCTCTGACTGTGTGCGACAGGGATCCGCGTCCAACAGTTGTTCCAGTTCCTCATCGTTAATTTTATGTGGCTGTCCCGGACGTTCTGCGTCACGGAGATCGAAATTTCCCTGCTTAAACTATTGGAACCGCTTCTTACACGTACTGTACGACACAGCAACCTCACCCAAAGCAGCACAGATTATTTGCTGGGCTTCCGCGGCACATTTTTCACCTGAAACGCGAACAGGAGGCAGTGCCTCAAATGTTGTTTTTTGAACGACATTGCTTTCCCCGTCAACTTTCGTCCCTTGAACTCACTACAGTTGTGAGTGGTTTCGGTTGCCTGGAAAGCTGTTGGATGGCGCTACAATCAGGCATTATCGCACACAGCTATTTGCATTTACCGACGTACGTCGGTCGCTTGCGGTTAGGAACCGAGAATTACGTTGCACACCAAATAGTTCGGTACTCCAATGAGGCCAAATGAACAATACAGCATCTACATATCTCACCCATGTGGACGGCTTCTTGTCAAAAGTATTAAATATTTTGTCCTCCAGTGGTCATAGAATTTCTTCTGCTAATATCTCTGACAGGGATGAAACCATGGGTGCTCCTGTTATTTGTTTATAAACCTCAATCTTATGTGTGAAGTAGTTGTAGACGGTAACTACATTCATTACACTCTCGATGCTTGGAAGAGCATTGTCTGTGTAGTGTCCAGAATTTCTAACCCAGTCCTTCAGGTTTTTCTTAGCCTCTGCTGCTGGTATTTAAGAAAAACAAACATTTACTATATTGGCAAAAATCACCGGAGACCTAGAAAAGAAATACAACACAGCTTTTATTGCCATATATTAGCACGCTATCGGTCCACCTTTGTCCTTAATGCATGCACTAACCCTTCCAGACATGCTTTCGACAAGGATTTGGAACTCAGCGACACGTATGCGCTTCCATTCTGCACATAATGCTGCTGCTAACTGTTGCTTAGTAGTAGGCCTTGGTTCCAAACTTCTTATCCGGTGCTCTAATTCATCCCATAGGTGCTTTATGGGATTAAGATCAGGGCTCAGTGCTCGCCAGTTCACACACGATAACGAATTATCGTCAAGCCCGTAACAGTCCTTCATTTATGGCTCGGTGCATTATTCTGCTGGTACCAACAAGGCTCGGTTCCATAGTATTGTCACAGAGTTGGTAGGGCATAATTGTCCAGAATATCTTGGCAGACCTGCTGGTTAACAGGTTTGTCCACGATAACAAATGGGCCGGACCATACCATGAAAATCACCCCCACACGAGCACACTGCCAGTTCCAAACTTGACCGTAGGAACAGTACACTGTGGTAAATAGCGTTCCTCCGGCTGCCGCCATACCCACACACGGCCATCAGACTGATGTATCGTGTATCTGGATTTATCAGTATATAGGACCCGTTTCCATTGAACTACGGTCCACGAGAAATGTTCTTTACGTCATGCTAAACGACGAGTAGCATTCCCAGTGGAGATGAAAATCTTATGAGCAACCGCACGACCACGGTAACCCACAGAATGAAGTTCTCTGTGAATGGTACGTGTACATACCCAGGTTCCAGCTCTGTTACTCACCTGTACACTAAGGTCTTGTGCAGTACTCCGTCGACTATCTGTAACGACTCTCCTGAGGCTTCGACGTCCTCTATCACCGATTTTCTTTGGTCTGCCGGTAGGTTTTGCTGCATCAGGCACGCCATGTGTCTTCTACTTATTCAGTCCATCCAAAACAGTAGATTTGGGCATGTTTAAACGCCTCTCGGTTTCTCTTATGGAACACCCACTAATATGACACCCAGCAATCTTTCCTTTCTCAAAGTCAGTTCTCCTCCGCCGCGACATTTTCACTTAACCTCACAGTGCGATATGATCGCGATCAGCTGCAGGCTAGTTTTTATAACGTTTGCAGCTGTACCGCGCATCTTAACAACGCAGCGGATCCGTTCATTTGCTTCTGAAGGGGTGTCCGGTGACTTTTGTCAATATCGTGCACCACAAGGCTGACCAATATATCTTCGTTATGTATACTCCAACCTTTCCTCTTGTGAATCAATTCCTTTGTGGAGTCAATGACCTTATCAGAATTCGGTAAATATTTTTTCTTTTAAATTTGCCATACTTCTTTTTAGACCAACTGTAGGGTACCGTCATTTTGTTACGGTAGGGAGAAGTTTCTCTTCCGGTTTATGACTCTTCAGTCTTCCGAATAAATGAAGTACTCCAGGTGGTATGTTTGGGCCATGCGTCAAAGCCTTTGGCAGTTCTGGGAGTTTATCCATTTTCTTGACTCTTGAGATGAATCAGTTTAACGGGTTTTTGGTTAACCTTTTGGTTTTGGATTCAGCTGTAAAAGGTTCCAAGTTTTTCTCATAATCGGTACGATCCATAATAGCTGTTTGCCCTGTTTTGTCTGTGAGCGTAAAACAAATTGAAATGTTAGTCCTCGTGTTCTTTAGGATTTTTATTTCTGTGACGCCTTCCGTAACCTTCCGAACTTTCTGTTTTATCTCTTTTTTTGTCTGGCTGCCATTTGGATTCTCACTTATTCTCTATGTTCCTTCGGGACGAGGGACATTGCGTTCTCTAGAGCCGGAATCATTTCTTTAACGCTCACTTCTTTCGGAAAACGGTATTTCGGTCCTTTTTCTAACAGATTATTTTCTTCTTCTATAAGTTGGAGGATCGAGACGGATTTTTCGCCTCATTATTCACATTGTTTGGTTTCACTAATTTATTCAACTTGGCTCTGTGCCGCAGTTCCAGTATACAGGGTGATTGTACTCTCCTTCAACAAAACATGAAGGGTGATAGTACACATCAAGACGAACAATATTTACAATGGAACCTAGGGCCGCATTCCACTCTTAGTACCAGAAAAGAGCACGTTCGAAAAACGTACAGCAGGCGTACAGAGTTCCAACCAGTCCATGAGAAGCACAAAATGCAAATCAGGTGCGCTGAACACGTACGTAGACGATGAGGAGCAGACATTTAAAAACGAAGCCGAACCCGTTCAGCGATATTACCGTGCGAACATCACATGAGAATTGACGTATAGGTCTGACCTGCGCAGCGTACCGTGTGTTCCTGGAGCAAGTGCTTCCCGGTCTGTTGCAGGATGTTCCGCTCACCACACGGAGGCACATGTGGTTTATGCATGATGGGGCTCCAGCACACTTTGCCACCGAGGTCCGATACTTCCTAAATGCGACATATCCCGGGGGGTGGATTGGACGCGATGGACCTGTGGCTTGGCCTCCACGCTCCCCGGACCTTAATCCACTGGACTTCTTCTTCTGGGGGCACGTAAAAAACATTGGTGTACGAGACACCTGTGTACTCCCTGGAAGATCTCGTCGCGCGAATCGCTGTTGCTGCGGACAAGATCAACACCACACCGGGAGTCTACGAGAGGGTGCGACAGTCCTTCATTCGCCGGTGTGGGCTGTGCAACGACGCCCTTGGACGCCAGTTTGAGCAGCTCATTTGAGTCCTTCTCTGATGCGATTGGAATTGTGCAACTCATAAATTAGGTATGTCTCTTTGTTTTCACTCTTAAAGGCTCAACGTGGATATGTAACTTTACTATTTTCCGGCACCAGGAGTTAAATGCGGCCTAGAACGAAGTAAATTTCTCCGTCATTTTTGGTCTACGCCGGGATTCGAACCCGAGGCCGCTTATTCCGGAACAAGTCGCTCTACCAACTGAGCTACGCAGACGATTATTCTGATTCCTATCTGCCTTTATGTCGTGTGCGTCCTGCTGGCAGGTACGCCACATCTCCCCCTGCCCCGCCCCCCCCCCCCCCCGAAAGAGGGCCGGGGGCATGGCCCACGGGTCAGCCGTGACCATGAATCGTTGCAGGCAGCCATCCACTGTAGAACGTGCACTTGAGAACTCCCAGTCAATCTGCTGTGTGGAATGCAACATCACACATTTTTATTTTTCGAAGCGCTGGAGAAGGAATTCTCTGATTTTTCCTGTCTCGCGGTGTGGAAATAACATCACACCAATGCGAGATTTTGAACGGCCGGGTCATCCGGATAGTTCGGGCGCCATTATAACGAAGTAAATTTCTCCGTCATTTGTGGTCTACGCCGGGATTCGACCCCGAGGCCGCTTATTCCGGAACAAGTCGCTCTACCAACTGAGCTACGCAGACGATTATTCTGATTATTATCTGCCTTTATGTCGTGTGCGTCCTGCTGGCAGGTACGTCACATCTCCCCCCCCGAAAGAGGGCCGGGGGCATGGCCCACGGGTCAGCCGTGACCATGAATCGTTGCAGGCAGCCATCCACTGTAGAACGTGCACTTGAGAACTCCCAGTCAATCTGCTGTGTGGAATGCAACATCACACATTTTTATTTTTCGAAGCGCTGGAGAAGGAATTCTCTGATTTTTCCTGTCTCGCGGTGCGGAAATAACATTACACCAATGCGAGATTTTGAACGGCCGGGTCATCCGGATAGTTTGGGCGCCATTATAACGAAGTAAATTTCTCCGTCATTTGTGGTCTACGCCGGGATTCGAACCCGAGGCTGCTTATTCCGGAACAAGTCGCTCTACCAACTGAGCTACGCAGACGATTATTCTGATTCCTATCTGCCTTTATGTCGTGTGCGTCCTGCTGGCAGGTACGTCACAGGCCCTTGGTTCCATTGCAAATATTGTTCGTCTTGATGTGTACTATAACACTCCTTGTTTTGTTGAAGTAGTTTACAATTATCCTGTATGTCTTTCTCTCATTATGAGCATGTCACTCTTGGTCAACAATTCATAAAGTTCTATCGGATGTGCTTCTCTTGTCATTTCAAGGTGTAATCGGCATTCACGGGTTTCTGACCTCATCACCGTCGTTTTCCTTATGTTGATGATTCTTGAAAAGGTTTGTTTAATGAAGTTTTCTTTCTTCTTCGTAAACCATTCAGCCCTTATCGCCGTTTAAAATCTCAGGAACTTTGGCGTCACATTTTTCTCTTTACACCTTGTCCAAAATCTAAGATGACATCGTTCTCTCTCTAGCATTAACCTGCACCTTCTGTAGATTAAATAACAACGAAGATTTGACATCTTGTCAGGAACATCAGCAATTATTGTAATAAAATATTATACACCCATACTTAAGTAATTTCCGTATTTAGGTGTAACTAATCATTTATTTCTCTACTAGCCGAACTTTCGCACCTCAACGGAGGACTTTTTCAACTGTTAAGAATAAGTTACATGATTTGAAATAGTATAAACAAAAGATCGGGATTTTTCGAATCAATAGAATGATTTGGAGTTTTAGATTTTTTTTCCAACTCGCAATAACGTTGAATTATCTTTAAGAGAAGGTGCAGTGCACTGTTTTACATTACACACACGGACAATGAAATTTGCACACCTAGAAGAAAACATGCTACAACCGCGAAACTTTGTGAACAGCTAGAGTGTGTACTGGTATGAAAATATCCACGTTTGGGTCGAGTGCGCATGACCGCACACCCTCTGGTGGCGCTGCAAGAACATACCAGTTGCCTTATTAGCCGGCGTGTGGTCGATGTCCCATGAACGCGAAAAGCACCGGCCGACGCAAGCAAGAGTACAGAATGACAAGAATGCTGGGAAAATGCCAGAGACGTCCATTTACGCAACTTACGGACTTTGAGAGAGGCCTGATCATTGAGCTGAAAACCGCTGGGTGGTCGGAGCGCCTTATAGCGCGCCACGTGGATCGTTCTGACCATACCGTCAGAATGTGTTGGGAGCAGTGGACACGCAACGGCACTGCCATACGGCGGAGCGGCTCCTGTGTGCCCACGAACCATTTTCCGACGACTCGCGGAAGCGAGTCTGCAATCCCAGCGCCCCTTACGTGTGCTTCCATTAACACCGCAACATCGCCGTGTCCGTGTGCAGTGGTGTCAGGCCAGAGCGACGTGGAACGCCACAGACTGCCGACGTGTGGTGATTACCGATGAGGGCCACTTCGTTTTGGGAACAGATGATTATCGTGTCCGGGTGTGGAGATCCCCGGGTCAACGGCACAATCCCAACCTCGCTATCGAGCGCCACACCTTCCCCAATGCAGGCATTATGGTCTGGGGAGCCATTGCCTACTATAGCCGATCAGCTCTAGTAGTGGTACGTGGATCATTGACGGCCCAACGGTATGTGGATGAGATCCTACGGCCACATGTACTCTTATTCCTGGTCGGGACGCGCTATACCAGCAGAACAATGCCCGCCTGCTCACGGCTCGGGTTGCTCAGGACTGTCTACGCCTTCTCCAGACATGGTCCCTATCGAGCATGTGTGGGACCAGTTGAAACGCCAGCTGCCGCCGTGCTTCACTATTTGGGATTTAGAGCACACCGTCCAACACGTATGGGTCAGTCCGCCGTAGGAAAACATCAGGGCTCTGTTCGCCTCCATGCCGGACGTATTGCAGCATGTATCGCCGCATGAGGCAAGGCGACGTTCTATTGAAGATGACCGTACTGCGTGCTACAGATCCCTCTGCAATTGTCCTGCAGCTCAGTTTTGGCCATCATGTGTATCATTCATCTATATCATTACTTCCATAAAATTTCAGTTCAATCCGATGCTTCCTTCTTGGTGGGCAAATTTCATTGTCCGTGAGTGTATTTGATTTTAAGCTGATTAATACAATCGATAAATCGTTAATAAATAGAAGTTTGAAGACCATCTTCAAATAGCGTCTTCTTTACAGTTGTTTCGCAATCAAAATTAGAACAAAAGCAGTATGGCACCAAAAATGCTTTCTGTAAGGACAATTTACTTTTTAAAAACCAGGTCCCAGCAGCCCTTGAAATAGTTTCAAAATGTCTCCCATCAATATGACGCTTTTGACATCTGAAAGTTTGTGGCGTACCTTCCAGTAGAACGCACACGACATAAAGGCAGATAGCACTCAGAACGAACGTCCGCGTAGCTCAATTGGTAGAGCAACTTGTTCCGGAATAAGTGGACTCGGGTTCGATTCCCGGCGTGGACGAAAAATGACGGAGAAATTTACTACGGTGCCTCTTCCTTTTGCTGATAGAACTTACCATCAAATCTAAAGTAAGTTCTCTTTGCTACAAGTTTGAGGGCAGACATTATTGCATTAGCTTCAAGTGGAGAGATGGAATTGTCTTCTTGTAATTTGTATTCAATAATTGAGTGAACGGTCCCCCGTTTCAGCTGAGATTCTCATGCAGTATCTGGAAAACAAGGTCATGTTGGACTTACCTTATCAACCGTCACTGTTATCAACCGTCATTATTGCATTTGGGGAACAGGTACGTAGATGACATGTTGGTTTTTCGGCCCCATTCTTTAACTTTACTGGATGAATTTGTAGATTGTCTTTCTACCCAGTTTCCAACTATACAATTTACAAAAGACCTTGCGAAAGAGGGAAAATTGCGTTTCTTAGACGTTTTACTGTCTCGAGATTTGAATTCCAATAAAATCAAGCATTGTGTTTTCCGTAAACCGACGTTCATACCTTGTATGATCCTATTCACTTCTTCTTACCCTCCCGAACATAAAGCTCCTGCTCTACGCTTCCTAATAAGACGTGCCTTCACCCATTCCTCGACAAGTAGAACTCGACGTGATGAACTTTCTAGAGTTCAACACTTGGCCTTATTGTTTGGGTTCTCTCTCAACTTCTTTCAAGGATTATTACAACAATTTCAAAGACTGAGATTCACGACTTTGTCCACTGAAACAAAACCTACTAAGTACATTGGCAAAGTTGATTTCATTCCACCTCTAGTGTCTATCTTAAGAAAAGCGTGTCACAAACACAATCTAACGTTTGGAGTGTCCACAAGAAACCTTTTTCTCTTGATAAGAAATGATAGAGATAGAGTCCCAGCTCTTAACAAACCAGTCGTCTACTGCATACCATTAATTCATGACGACTCAGACAGTGCAGTTAAATAGTATATAGGTTCTACCCTAAGAACCGTAAATGTCAGAATGGGTGAACATAAATACGCTCTTCGTTCTGGAACATTTTCCACAGCTTCCAGTAATGCTGTTAACCAGGGAGGTTACTCCCCACATTGGACAAATGTGTGGGTACTTGACTCTTGTGTTAATAAACATACTGCCTTCCTTACGGAAAGCCTCTACATTACTGCATTTGGGGAAACATGCTGTAACATTGAACTCCCGATATTTGTTCCAAGACAGTGGAGAACGATGGTTGCCCCCTCCGCACACAACTCTGAAGAAGAGGACTATATCTGATAAGAAATTAAGACTTGATTTTTGGACTTTAACGATTTGTTGATGGCATCACCGGAGATTGAGAAGACCGAGTGAATTGTGGGTCGTGGTGACAATATACACTGACGGAGAAAAAATTCCAACCCCAAAAAGGGCTTGTGTTAGATAAACGACAGTTGGTAGGCGCTGAGAGTACATCTGTAAGGTGACGTCTATGCAAATTTCGCGCTCGGCGCATACGTGTGGCGCTAGTACCGCCCCGCGGAACATGCAAAGCAGGTTTGCTGTAAATACGCGCTGTAACGTTCGTGAGCCTTAGTTATCGTTGAGATTCGACGTAGGGTGTTGATGTTAGTCAAGAATGCCTTTAAGAAGACGAAGAAGCCATTATCAACAGATAACGGAGTTTGAACGATGTCGTGTAATAGGGCTACGAGAAGGTGGATGTTCTTTCCGCAATATTGCAGAACGACTTGGCAGGAATGTAGCCACTGTGCATGATTGTTGGCAGCGGTGGTCAAGGGAAGGTACTACCTCAAGAAGACCGGGTTCATACGCCGTGTACGGCGCATGGCCGTCGCGCATCGTACCGCGTCTGCGGCAGCAATTCGAGCTGCAGTTGCCACCACAGTGACACAGCGAACTGTTACAAATCGGTTACTTGAAGGACAGCTCCGAGCCAGACGCCCTGTAGCGTGCATTCCACTTACTCCAAACCACTGCCGTTTGCGACGTCAGTGGTGTCAAGCTAGAGCTCATTGGAGGACGGAGTGGAGATCTGTTGTGTTTTCTGATGAAAGCCGGTTCTGCCTGGGTGCCAGTGATGGCCGTGTGTTGGTTAGAAGGAGGCCAGGTGAGCGCCTACAGCCAACCTGTCTGCGGCCGAGACACACTGGACCTACACCTGGAGTTATGGCCTGGGGAGCAATTTCGTATGACAGCAGGAGCACTTTCGTGGTTATCCCCCGCACCCTGACGGTACAGTTGTACGTCGGTCTGGTGATTCAACCTGTTGTGCTGCCATTCATGAACAGCATTCCAGGGGGTGTTTTCCAACAGGATAACGCTCGCCCGCAGACCGCTGTTGTAACCCAACATGCTCTGCAGAGTGTCGACATGTTGCCGTGGCCTGCTAGATCACCAGAACTTTCACCAATCGAGCAGGTATGGGACATCATTGGACGACACCTCCAGCGTCACCCCATCCAGCATTAACCGTCCCTGTATTGACCGACCAAGTGCAACAGGCATGGAACTCCATCCCACAAACTGACATCCAGCACCTGTACGACATAATGCATGAACGTTTGCGTGCTTGCATTCAACATTCTGGCGGTTACACTGGTTATTAATGTACCAGTATTTCACATTTAAAATGGCTCTTCTCGCGCTTACAATAAGCTGTGATCTTGAAACCTTAATCGATTAAATATGTTACCTATACAAATCTATTGCCGCCATTTCATTCCTCTACAACTATTTTTTCGTGGTGTTGGGATTTTTTTCCGTCAGTGTATAATGTATGCTCCTGTGTTTCATGGCGCTTGGAGCCTGATGATGGGTGCTATGTACAGTCCCGAAAGATCTCGCGTGGAAATATTAATTTTTAGTTGTAAATAAAGTGCTTTAACCTTGACTTGCAATTTGGAAATTATGTTTGTGAATGACCGTACGTGTGACAGAATCGGTGAATATTTTACATGGAGGATGTTAGACACCATGAAGAATCACTTCCTAGGCGTCTGCAAGCCTTGCTTTCACATAAAGGTGGACCAATGTGTCACTAGGTGGATGTTCCTAATGGAAATGTAACTCATTGTATCTCAGAAAAGATTCTCCTGCCGCACGTTTTGTGGAATTTCTGGCTCCACGATAGGAGAAATACCGGCGAGGGAAGGCATGAACGAAAGTTATATTTTACCAAGACACTCGAAGCCGTCGTTCCTAAAAAAATCTTTCCTCTGACAATGAAAGGGTTCTGCAATCACGTTTTAACAAAGCTTCAACAATATTATTTTGCACATCGCAACAAGGCGAGAATTTCCGTAACGCCATTGCCTAAAGACGAATAATACAGGCTTTCCTTGTTGAACATGTGTTTTCACGTAGGATACATAAGTGAGTAGAAAAAAATGTACATTTCGTTTTCTATAATAACAATGAAGTTTAATATAGCGAAAGGCTCTGATGCAAAATCTAATCATATTTTGCCGTGAGCATTCATCATCATTAAACATGAAACTAAGTCTTAAATCTTTTTATTTTATTTCTGTTTTTGGCGCATTATACTCTAATATTATTAAAAACAAATTCGACCGTTCAATAAGTTAACACAATGCTAAGAATTTCCGTGTCCGGGATACGTCCCCAAAGGTATGGTTACATGCATTCATCTCATTAAAAACAAAACACGTATTAACGATGGTAACGTTTGATACACAAAAGTGTTTCATTTTTTCCTCATTTTCAAATAGTGAATAAACCATGCATTTTTCTTAACATCAATAAATCATGCTTTATTAAATTACGGCAGTAATTAAGCATTTTTTTTTCAGCAGCCGTATTTGTATGAAAAAGAGGACGAACAAGCATTGCCTGCAATGCTAAAGATGCGGACATAATTTACAACGAAGTGGAAGTGTCCTCTGTTTACTGATGGAATCTGTTCAGGTGTTTTTATGAAATTCTGGTCCCACCGAAGCATGCGAATCTTTTTCTTTTCAGTTTTCGTTCTCCGAGCATGTGATTATTGATGATGCAGCCTATGAGAAAAGCACAACGCCTTTAATTTTTAAGATGGAAGAAAAACGTGTTTGTATTGATTTTCGAGCACATTCTGTACATTATTGGTTGCAGCCACCTTGTACGTTAAACCAATGTATGTTCCTTGGTTCCTCAGAAGGGTCTAGCACTCCTCTCTTCCAAACATTAGGAGTATTTCTAGAGCTGCTGTTTTCAAAGCTTTTGGTCTTAGGACCTCTTTTCTCTCGTAAACATTATTGAGGACCCTAAACAGCTCTTGTTTACGGGGGCTATATACTGGTTACGCAAAGTTAGGGATATTGGTCATTCAAAGGAAAAACGTGATTATATGTGTATTTAGAGACCACTTGAGGTTGGTTATCAGCGTAAGTAGCTAGAAGTTTTCTGAATATATTGCTTTCAGCGTGTATTAACCTGAAATTATATCCAGGCGACGTTTAATCACCGGCAACAAAAATAGGGTTGTTGGCATGTTACAAGCAGGTGTACGGCAGATCATGTGGCTGCTGCTTTAGGTGTTTCAGCAAAGTGTAGTGAGTCAGCTACAAACAAGATTTTTACGGCACGTAAATGTTGCAGATTGACACCGGAGTGGTCGCCCGAGGATAACCACAAAGAGGCAGGAGTGGTCGCCCGAGGATAACCACCTGAAAGTAAGTGCTCGGAGACGGCCCAGTATCACCAGTAGCCAACTCCGCGGCTCACTTCCAGCTGCTTGTAGTGTCACAATATGTACTCAAACGGTACGAAACCACCTTCAATGGAACTGACTCAGAGCAAGGAGGCCACTGTGATGTATAGCATTGACATCAAGTCACCCTCGTCAAAGATACACCTCGGTCCGACAGTACATTTCGTGGAATACAGAGTGACATCATGTACGTTTCACAGACGAATCCCGTTTCGCTCTTTATTATATGATACTCGACCAGGACACGTATGGAGGAGATCCGGCACACTAATGCAACCACATTATGCGCGGTCGTGCTTCAGGGGCTGAAAAAGCATGGAATTGAATCGTTATAGCTGCGTCCGAGGTCTTCTGACCTTAATCCTATTGAGAACATTTGAGAAGCTGTATAGAGACGTCTGGATAACCACGTACCATACCGCAGAACACTGGCAGACCTCCGTACCTTGTTGTCTGTAATATGGGACGAGCTCCCCCGGACTCTCATTAATAATGCCATTGCAAGTATGTCTCATAGGTGTCACAACGTTCTTCGACACGGAAGTGATGTTAAGCGTACTGAAATCCATAGGTATGGACATTCTCCGAATTCACCGTTTTGTCTATATCGCAGTGCTACTTTGTTGTGTTCAGAAATTGCACAATAAATTGCTTTTGAAAAACGCAGTCTTAACCGCTTGTATCACGTAGCCTCACTGATTATATTTTAATAAGTGTTATTTAAGTCAGATACATACATCTTTCATTTTACGAAATGTCCCTAAATTTTTGTGACCAGTGTATAACTTTACTTTTTAGTTCTTGCCTCTATCTATGTGAATTGGATTGTTCTCTTTAAGCGATTTCAAAACTTAATGTTTACATTTTTTTTCTCGCATGAGTGTCCATTTGGCAACGCCAATTGAGGTTGGAAGGTTGTGTGCCGTATGCAAAATATGAGATAAGAAAGTTGTTTTTAATGTACTGTATGTTCGCTGGCTTATGGTCAACGAGCTATGAGAGCTGTCTTGCTTTAGGCTGTCGTTCGTTGAGCTGTCGCCAGTTAATTTGATTTGCGTTAGGTTGACTTGCGTTGCGATACATTTCATTTAAGGAGTTCCGTTAAGCTAATACTGTAGTTACTAACTCAAGTTAAATTAAAATTTTAAAGTTCTCATTGATATTGTTATGATATGGATGATGTTATGGAATCAACGTCTGATTGATTTTTTTGATTGGAGGTTTAACGACCACCGTGAGAAACTCAATGGGCTATAAGCAGTCGCCCGTCCCTAATTTAGGGTCACTGGTTCCAGGGAAGGGAGAGAGCCAGTGCCGTAAGACAAACACAACATCCATGCCTCACCGGGATTCGAACCCGGACCCCATTCGGACGAATGATCAGAGGCCATCGCTTAGACCACTGCGCCACCGGGGCGGCAGTCTGATTGATTAATGAACATTCTGGAATCTATGAGCTGTTTCCAGAGTGGCCGCCCCGGTGGCGCAGTGGTCTAAGGCGTTGGCCTCTGATCATTCGTCCGAAGGGGTCCGGGTTCGAATCCCGGTGAGGCATGGATGTTGTGTTTGTCTTACGGCACTGGCTCTCTCCCTTCCCTGGAACCAGTGACCCTAAATTAGGGACGGGCGACTGCTTATAGCCCATTGAGTTGCTCACGGTGGTCGTTAAACCTCCAATCAAAAAAAAAAAAAAAAAAGTTTCCAGAGTGATCATAGAAAGGTGCTTCATTATTGTGGAAGCGATATTCGTTATCAACGTGATGTGAATACAGTGGTTGATTCACGTTTATAGTGACAAAGTAAAATGCGCGTCATATGCGAATCGTGTGCGTCACGATTACGTAGCCATGTTTGTCGTGCAGTAGCAGCCTTCCAATTTAAGAGCATTTGTAATTTTGCTTTCGTAGCGGTAAGATGCCTTCACGAGTGACTCCGTTCTATGAGGGATATATAGTTCTCTTTCCGAAGAAGGTTGTTCGTATACAGCAATCCAAAAAAGATGCAAATAAAATGGCTGTGTGATTTCTAAAAATGGCATATGTCAAGTAATTAAGCGTGCAAAATAGATCTTTGCAACTAGCTCGAGTGGCGCACAAATGCCACGAAAAAAAAACAACACCCTAAACCACAGAGGACCACTGAGCTGGTGCGAAAAGTCTGGTCGCTTCGAAAGAAAGAGAATCCAGCAACGCAAAGAAACATTGCACAGTATGTAGGTGTCTCACAGGCAACTGCAAACCACATTATCAAATCTGAGCTAAGCGGTTTAAGCTTAAAATCCACAAGCTCATTCCGCGCCACATTTCAGAGAGGATGACAAACTGTAGGAAACTCTATGAGAGACACCTTGCAAAGGACAGGTGAAAGTATGTAGTCACTTTGGATAAAGCATGGATATACCTTAGTGACACCAAAAAATCCGGGCAATATACTGCCAAGAAAATGGTGGCAAGGCATTCCCGTAATGGGTGCGTGAATGCAAAACATTTTACCATGTGGATTCGTGGCAGGTTATTGCCATAATGGCAATTAGAGCTGCGAGAGGTTGCGCATAACGCAAAACTTAATGCAGCATATTATCAGGCAGTATAACGAAGTAAATTTCTCTGTCATTTTTGCCCCCGCCGGGGCTCGAACCCAGGTCCCCTCATTCCGTCATAATTCGATCTACCGATTGAGCTACGCGGACGTTCATTGTTGCTGCTATCTGCCTTTATGTCGTGTGCGTGCTGCGGGGCAGGCACGTCACAACAGACGTTCCTGACCTAATTTACTGCGAAGAAATTCCATCCTTATACGGTACTATGGCTTCAAATGTATGGATCTGTTACCGCTAAAGTGTATAATTCAGTTATTTCATAGAATACCTAGTTATGTCATGAAATAACTGATCAAGTTAGTTAAAGCGTGAAATAAATTAATAATTCCACACTTTAACTAGTTATTCTATGAAATAACTACGTATTCTATAAATTAACTAATGATAGACAGTTAAAGTGTAAAATAAGCAATTTGACTGAATTATAGAGCATACAAAATTGTATTTATATAAAGACACAATAAAATCATTTGTTACAACAGGGATTACTAAAATTCTAAAACAAATACATTTTTTGTTGATACACTGCGTTTTACATTAACATTTTTTAAATCCCCGACCGGTACCTAAACTTTGAGCTGTAGCAACCGACCGAAGCAATTTCTCTATATCCGGCAGTTCATCGATCTAAATTAATTTTTTGTTCACAGACGCTGAACTGGGATCGGGAATATAGCTGTTTTATGCGACCGTTTCTTGTTTCCAATTAAAAAAAAATCCTTCTTCGGTTATTTTGATGATAACAGCTAAAATAGAGCTGGCGTCACCCCTTCCTCTGTCAACTTCAGGTACTGGGATACGGACTGTAAGCCCCACAGAGGCTTCAGAATGAGATTTATGTGACATTAATTTTATCTTCTTAGCTTGAATTTCCCAACATTCTTTAGATTTTTCTTTTTCCCTCTGGATATTCAGTTCATTGAAACACAATTTGCAGATCTTCTGTAAAACTTATTTCCGAAAAATTTATAAATAACAAAACGAAACGTAAAAATTAAAATCATTATTATTATATAACACTTTATCGTGGGTTGAAAATGATGCGTTATTTCTGACCAGTGGTTCTCACTTTATAGCCTTTTGAATTTGGGATTTATTTACTCGGTTATTTTACACTTTAACGGGGTGTAGATTGTTATTCTATGAAATAACTAGTTAAACCAAAGAATACAAATGAGCTTTACGCTTTAACTGGCTTGATCAGTTATTTCATGAAATAACTAAGTATTCCATAAAATAACGGATTTCATACTTTAACGATAACAGATCCATCAAGATAAGGCTTCGAGCCATACGGATAAGTCTATAGTGGCATACATGCGGAAGATTGAAGATGAGACTGAGATTCTCGCTATACCATTCTCATCAATTCCTGTCAAATTCCATGATACCTCTCCCATGGATTTCTGCGGCTTCGGGTTACTTAAACGATCCCTCAAAGGTAGACGACGCAAAGCAATTGGCGGCATTTGGAAAACTTGCAAGGAGGATTGGGAGAGAATTCACCTTGCCTTCAGCAAAGGAGCCTGATACAGTGGAAGTTGTGCTGGAGAAGGATAGTACAGGAACATGGTAAGCGCATAGAACACAACAGAAGGTAGCGCCATAGTATTTCATAACTGTATGATCCTGCAAATTTCGTCACAATAAACGCAAAATAACCTTCGTATTGACTACTGATTAGCTGCCTCGAATAAAGACAAAATTTCATAACTGTATGATCCAGCAAATTTCGTCAAAATAAACGCAAAATAACCTTCGTATTGACTACTGATTAGCTGCCTCGAATAAAGACAAAAACTATAAGTACAACTATTGACGTTCTTAAAGTGCAATTTTAATACTTAATTAAGGATACTGAAATTAAGCTATACGAGGTTCCTACTAATACGAATCAGCTACGGTATGTAAAATCAAGCTTCACGCGATATTGTGTTCCAGGTAAACGAACTTTGCACATACACCAATGAACCATTACAGTATGATCACCCCCAGCCTAGTGAAATGAGCGCACCTGAATACCGAAAGGTGGCGCAGGTGAAGTTTAGAGAGCACTATATATACAACTCGAGGGCCGGCTATCGGTTAGTAGAGTGTTCCTAGTCAGAATGGGAAAAGCTGCTGATTTATCGGAGTTTGATATAGGACAAATTGTGATGGCACGGCGCCTTGGAACTACCATCTTGGAAATGGCGCGGCTTGTGGGTTGTTCACGTGCCGCAATAGTGAGTACTGATCAAACGTGGAGCACAGATGGTCAAATGACAAACCGTGGTCCAGTCGTTTGTCGTTCGCAGCTCATTGATGCCAGAGCGGAGCGGAGCCCTTCGTACATTGTCCACAGCGACCACAGCACCACAGTGCGACAAATCACCCGCAGCTACAACAGTGGTGATCAGGGCAATGTGTCACAGCACACAGTTCATCGCAGCCTTCTGCGTATGGCCCTGAGTATCCGAAGACACAGCCGGGTCCCCATACTCATTGAACGTCATCGCCAAAATCGCATGAAATGGTCCAAAGATCATCGAGATTGGACCGTGGGTGATTGGAAGAAATTGGCCTGGTCTGACGAATCAAGATTACTGGTGCATCACGTAGACGGACGAGCGCGGATACGCCGATTACCAACGGAGGATTTGGCATTTGGATGCACTGTTCCGCGGACACGGGCCGACGGCAGCGGTATTAAGATGTGGGTGATGTTTTCTTGAGACACTTTAGGACCCATTATCCCAGCATCACCAACCCTGAGAGCTAGCAGGTATCTGAACGTTATTCCTGACCACGTTCACCCGTTCATGGTGACTGTGTTCCCTGCTGCTGATGGACGTTTACAACAGGATACAATCCCAGAATAGTCAAGTAGTGGTTTGAGGAACATGCTGCTGATATTTTGTTAATGTCCTGGCCTCCAAATTCACCTGACATAAACCCCAATCGAACATTTGTGGTTCGACTTGGAAAAGCGGGTTTGCGCTCAATCACCCCCACTCCCATATGTACGGGAACTGGAGGAGTTCAACAAATTTTATTCATAAAATGCTGATACAAGCGCACCTAGTGCAATGGAACCAAAACGAAGATCAATAAGTGACAATATCTACAGATGAAAACATGTGGAAAGATAAAACACGGATGCAGACGTAGTAACAGAAATTGACATATGTACAATAAAGGCTCGGAAATAATCCGGAAAAATTACATTCAATGACACACTATAAAGTCCAATCTGGAAGGAAAGAAAAGTCCAGGAACGCTGTAGATACATAGAACTAGTACAGGAGCAAGTATTAAGTCAGAAAAAGTCTTACTAATCAGCGGGGGAGTGACGAAAAAATGAAGCAGACAATTGAGTGGTTTCCTTTATTCCACAGAGCCGAAGATGACAAGGAAGGAGCGTACAGTCAGTCTTACAAAGAGCCTCAAGATCAACTCTGATACACGTTAGTCGGCGATAAACATCATCTGGAGGGAAAGTGGAGTGCAAAAGGTAAGCGGCCATGTCAAACTATGGATCCCGGAAGAGCGAAAATAGACGAAACAGTTGTCAAGGGTCGAGTGTGCACTTCGTTATCTTGACAAAACTGTTTGAATTGCGCTTAAAGCGTGGCTTCTGCAAGTTCTTCTGGAGTATTCGTTAGGAAACACTCTCTGGGGGACGCTGAAGGAGAACGAGTGCTAGAAGATGAGCGATAACGATACACTCGTGAACGTCCACGTTTAGCGCTAGGAGCTTTGAAGACGGTGCGTTTTGTGGAACGGCCACTGGAATCAACAACAGTAATTGTGAGGTCATCCACACTGGTGGGATCTGTAGTAGGAATAATAGGAAGATGAAGCAGTTCGGGAGCGTCCTGAGCAGTTGTTAAAGCACTGCGAGCGCCGCGGTAATCATCGAGATCAGTTCCCGAAGAAGCAGTGGTAATCATGGCTACCTCCTCAGAGGGAGCCTGAGCAGGAGAAGAAGAAAGCACCACCTGGGCAGAATCGTCCTGCTCAGAAATCGAGCAAGTAGATGTAAACGGTTCAGGTGAAGCTGAAGAACCAAGGAAAGGAGGAAAGTGAGCTTCAGTAAAATCAGGAGCACGCAATTCAAGGCTCTTTGCGGGAACCAGACGGGGGTGTATCAACAGGCACTGATGTAGACAACAATCCAGAAGAAGGTCCAGAAGAACAGGAAGGTCCAGGACACTCTTTATAAAAATGTCCCAGGCCTTTACACTTGCTGCAGTGGAACTCAGTTAAGAGATCGATGTGTCTCCGTTGACCGTGACAATGGACAGTAAGTTGTGTAGATAAAGTTGCAATATCATCCTTAGAAGAAAAAATGGCAGGCACCATGCGACGAGCACCATAAATATGGCGTTCCTCAAAGTCGTTGGGTGCTGCCGAGTAGGTTACGACGTCCCCGGCAACGCGACCAAGAGATGTGACAACGGAAAGGAGCATAGCATTTGTGACTTCAGGTGGCACCGGGTAAAACGACACGTTAACCAGGCGCTGTATCACAGGTTTGGGCATCAAGAGGTTATTATTAATAGCAGTACCTTTCTGCAAAAGAGAGGTCACATGGTCAGGCTGAGAAAGATAAACAACAATAGTCCGAGCCCGACGATAGAGATGAGTAATAGCAGACGGAGATAAAAGCTTCTTAACTGCCGTAGCATAAACTTTGAACTTGGTATCAGGAAGAGCTTTAAAAAAGACTCCTAAAGCCATATGCGAGGAGAACGTTTGTGCTTTTTTTTTTTTATTATTGGTGGTTTAACGACCACCGTGAGCAACTCAATGGGCTATAAGCAGTCGCCCGTCCCTAATTTAGGGTCACTGGTTCCAGGGAAGGGAGAGAGCCAGTGCCGTAAGACAAACACAACATCCATGCCTCACCGGGATTCGAACCCGGACCCCTTACGGACGAATGATCAGAGGCCAGCGCCTTAGACCACTGCGCCACCGAGGCGGCCGTTTGAGCTTGAACAGATGACGCCGGAATATTAAGGTGAATAGAGTTGCCGGTGCGACGAACATGAGGTTTCAAAGCATCGACTTGCTGTAACACAATCCAGGATTGGCGATCAGATGCAGAGGTCGCTGCAGCAGAATAAGACGATGGAAAACGAGCCGCTGTGGAAGGTGGAGCAGTGACGTCATCTTGAATATCCATTGCATCAGCAGAAATCACAGTAGAAGCTGTATCAGAATAGCTGTCTGACTGGGCAGCAGTAGGAGAAGAGGTGCCAAATGACGCACCACCAGCAGCGTCGCCGGTTACAGGAAGAGTGGAAGTAGGGCTACCGAACAAGACATCTCCACCGGAAGTCGCCATTACTAATGGCGGCGCTCAGCAGTTCTTCTGGCCAGCTCGACCAGAAGGTAAATAAAGCTTGGAATGAAGAAAATATCGTACTTACGAATCGGAAATTAGAACAAAACGATGCACTAGACCTTTAGATACACGAAAAACACAAAATTATAACTGGGAGGGCACTATAAACTGAACTTTAGACGCGAAAATATCGGAGCTGATGCCGAGCACGGGAGGATAAGATTAAGATATTGGAGGTTTAACGACCACCGTGAGCAACTCAATGGGCTATAAGCAGTCGCCCGTCTCTAATTTAGGGTCACTGGTTCCAGGGAAGGGAGAGAGCCAGTGCCGTAAGACAAACACAACATCCATGCCTCACCGGGATTCGAACCCGGACCCCTTACGGACGAATGATCAGAGGCCAGCGCCTTTTACCACTGCGCCACCGGGGCGGCTGAGCACGGGAGGACCTGCTGTTGACATTATGGTACCAGATACCACAGGATACCTATCGCCACATCATTGAATCGAAGCCTCGCCGAGTGGCTGCTGTTTTGCGTGCTAAAGGGGATCCTACATCTTATTAGGTAGGTGGTCATAATGTATTGGCTCATTGGTGCATACTTACACACTTAAAACAAAAGAACACTGCAATCTGATACCTTGAAGTGAGATTTATAGGGTATATTATTCGCGGTACAAGACGTAAGTGATCAAGAACGCAAACCTTTTATTGATGCGGAACACACAACATCCATTATCTTGCGCACCACACACGGCGCAGCAATAACGGCTCGTACACGTCGTGGAATCCACTGGAAAATGTTCTGCATGTCGCAATATGGAAGATCATTCCATGCTGTCTCGATCCGTGCCTGAACTTCATATTGAGTAAATGGCGGCGGAGTCTGACAGGCTATGCGTCGAGCGTTCATGTTCTGTTCAATGGGCTACCAATCAGGCGAACGCGCTGGTTGAGGATGACATGGCACATGTCGGGCATCCAGGAGCTGTAAGACATTCCGCGCCGCACGTGGTTTTACATTGTCCTGTTGAAAGACGGAATTGATGATCGTCTGCAGATGTGACAGCTTTTCAGTATCCACAAATTCAGTGATGTACAGTTTGTTGGCCATAGTTCTTGCAATGCGCAGAAGGCGGAAACGTGAATGGAGCTCAAACAGTAGCCTCCACCAGAAAGGAGTCAGGATCGTATGATGCTGTATAATACATACTTCCAGCAGCCGTTCACTACGGTGTATGTCCATCACCCGTCATTAAGTGGAACCACGACTTGTCGTAAAACACTATGCACTGCCTTTCATCTAGCCAGTGTCTGCATTCTTGGGCCCATTGAAGTGGATGATGTCTGTAGTTTAAGGTGAATGGAAGTCGAATAACGGATGGAGAGCGACGAGGCCTCTCTGAAGAAAACGACGTCGGAAAGAACTTGCAAGCCACCCTTGATGTGATACAGAACTCTGTGGTTTTGCTACCCCGGGGAACTTGGCTGTTCGTCCCAACAGTTTGGACGTAGCTGTTCATCCCATCACCCTGATAATGTTTCGTCCAACACGAGCAGCGGTATTGTGGAAGGAAACTCCCTCTTCCCGTAACCCATCACATCGGCCTCGCTGAAAGTTCGCCAGCTGTAGGTAAAGGTCTGGCCTGCTGCAGGGGGTACACTCAGTTACACTGCTAACAAATTTCTAAAATTGACGAAGCACTTTCCGTCATTACTTTCGTGAACTAACGAAACATATTTCTTATATACACTGAAGAGCAATTGAATTAGAGATACCAGTCTAGTAACGTGAGCACAACCTTTTGCACTCATGACGGCGGTGATACGTCTCGGCATGGACTCGACAATACACCGGAAGCGTTGGGAAGCCATACGGATTGACGACCCCTGAACAAGCTCCCACAGTTCACGAAGATTTGATGAAGGGGGGTCAGAGCCTCGAACATTTCTCTCGATGGCATCCCAGGTGTGCTCGATGGGATTGAGGTCATGTGACCTAGCTGGCCAAGGAAGCAAGGTCACGTCGGTGGAGTGTTCATCAAATCATTAGGGTACAATTCGGAAGCGATGGCGTGGTGCATTGTCTTGTTGCAGGATGAGGTCCCCAGTGGGATGTTGAAGACGCACAAACGGAAGCAAATGGTCGTCCAGGATATCCCTGTAACGTTGACCTGTGAGGGACGATGTCACACATATCAGGGGTCCCATTTCAGTCCACGTAAACAGTCTACAGACTAGAATGCCACCCCTAGCTTAAAGAGTACCGTGCTGGCAAGAAGGATTCATCGCTACATGTGGTTTGCGCCGTACTCGTACCTGCCATCCGCATGTACCAACGTGAGTCTCGACTTAACAGTCCAGGCAACATATTTTCACATGTCTAAGGTCTAATGGCAATGTTACCGCGCACATGCTAATCTTTGCACCCTGTGATGTGCGGTCAGCAGCGGTACCCTCGTGGGACGATGGCTTCTGTACCCCATAGCGAGGAGATGGTTCTGGATGGTGCGGCTGCTTACACGTTTTTGTGCACCAGCGTTTAATTGCCGAGTGATTTCTTGCACTGTAGCCCGTCTATTCGCTGTTACAATGCGAGCTGGACGAAGATGTCCCAGCTCATCCACACGCTGTTGGCCACGGGAGTTGGCCCTTGCAGGGATGGTTTTACAGGATTCGATGTACTGATGGGGCACCCGTGGCACAGTGGCTCGTGAAAATCACAGTGCCTGCACGACTTCCGAGATGGAGTGACCCATTCGTCGGGCCCCGACAATTTGCCCACGAACAAATGCGATTAGATCCTTCGTCTTACCCATACTTCGTCCGACTCTTACTGATTTCCGTCGCATCACTCCTTATATTGTCGGAGCGTTGCATGCGTCATGTCGTTTCCCTTTACAGGGCAGCCCAGAGCGCCACATTTGCATAATGCCAGCTGTCTCTAATTCAATAGCGCTTCAGTGTAACCTTTTCCGTGAAATGACGGAAAGAAACCTGAATTTCATGGAATTTTCGTACTACGGGAAAAATTTTAATTTTCGGAATTGAATTCCAGTTTCTTTCTTATGTAGACGGTAAATTACGGTTTTGGAGATGTGTTAACGGAAAATTCGGAATTTTCAGAAAAACCTTTCCGCATATCCTTTCGTATATTAACAGAAAAACTCCGTTCTCACTTTTTCCCTGTCCGTAGGACGAGAATTCACCAGTAATAGCAAAGTTGGTGAGAATGTTTGAGGTTGAATTAACTTTTAAATTTCAATCGTCTGTCGAATTTCGATCTCCTGTCCCCCATTTTGTGCACCAGCTATTTATTATACACCGATGCGCCGTTACATTATGACCCCCTACTTAATAAGCTGTATGGTCCTATTTAGCCCGCAGAGAAAGCGACCCATCTGCGAAGCATTTATTCGATGAGGTGGCGATAGGTATTCTGGGGTATCTGGTACCATAATGTCAACAATAGGTCCTTCATTTTCCGTACATTTCGTGGTGGTGTTGATTTAGCGCGAACCCGCTTTTCTAGGTCTAGTCATAAATGTTCGATTGGGTTTTATGTCAGGTCAATTTGGACGCCAGAGCATTAACAGAACGTCACCAGAATGTTCCTCGAACCACCCCTTGACGATTCTGGCAATGTAGAATGGCGCATTATCCTGTTGGTAATTGCCATCACCAGCAGGGAACACAGTTTGCCATGAATGGGTGAACTTGATCCGCAACGATGTTCAGATACCTGACAGATGTCAGGGATTGTGCTATTGGAATAATGAGGCCTAAAGTGTCCCAAGGAAACATCGCCCACTGTATAACACCGCCGCCGCCGGCCTTTTTCCACCCAATAGTGCATCCAAGTGCAATAGCCTGCGTTGGTAATCTGCTAATCTGCACTCGGCCGTATACGTGATGCACTAGAAATCTTGATTAGACCAAACATGCCACTTTCTTACAATGACACACAGTCCAATCTCGATGATCTTGGGTCCATTTCATGCGTTGTTGGCGATGACGATGACGTGCAGTGAGCATGGGGACCCGGCTGGGTCTTCGGCTACGCAGGCCCATGGCTGCGATGAACTATGTGCTGGGACACATTGCCTTCATCACCACTGTTGTATTTGCAGGTGATTTGTCGCACTGTGGCACTGCGATCGCTATGAAAAATGAGCGATAGTCTTCGCTCCCCTGTGGCATCAATGAGCTGTGGACGACACATGGCTGGACGACTGTTCGTCGTTTGACCATCTGTGCACCACTTTTGATACGCACTCACTACAGTGGCACGAGAAAAATACACAAGCCGCGCCGTTTCAGGGATGGTAGATCAGAGGCGCCGTGCCATCACAACTTGTCCTTTATCAAATTCCGATAAATCGGTAGATTTTCCCATTCTGACTCCGAACGCTTTACTAATCGAAAATCGGTCCTCTGGTTGTATATGTAGTGCTTGGTGAACTTCACCTGCGCACCGTTCGGTTTCCAGGCGCGGTCACTTTTCTTGGCTGGGGGTGGTCATAATGTAATGACTTATCGGTGTATATTGTGTTACAGGAGAAACGAATATAGTGCTTTAAATCCGTTTATTTGTGTGGTGTAATAAGCCCAAAGATTCGTCAAGTTCTCACACTCCAGTGGAAGGTTTTCTGAAGACAATGGTATACATGGGAGTTAGAACTAATTCCCTTCATTTTTAATGCAATGGCAGACATTGGAATTAGAACTAATTCCCTGCATATTTATGTCTACCATTTCCTTGAAAAAGCCTTTCAGTGAGGTGAGAAGAATTGGCAAGTCTTCATGCTTATTACACCACAAAAACAAACAGATTTAATATGCTACATGCGTTTCTTCAGTACTCACTGCCTTGTGGTGTATTTACAATGACGTCACTTCGTAAAGATTTATCCTTAGGTGTTCGTGAAAAAATTTAAATTGCATTCCCAGGGGCAAAGTTCACCGTACGCCACTGTTATGAGATTAGCCAAAAGGAAATTAATCAAATATTTCTTGAATATTCTGAATGCCCCTGTGGAAAAGGATAAAAACAAAACACCGAAAATACCGCCTTCCATATTGTTTTACTTTATGTGAAAGTGCACTCAACATGGAAGACATATTACGCTATATAAGATGGGCAACAAAACTAAGCAACTAATTTTATGGCTGCAGGGCATTGCGAAGCTCAGGCTAACAAGAAAAACAATAGCTTTTTTCTCGGTAAAACGGATGGCGATTATTTACTAATGGTTGGCATTAGTGTAGATGGCGATGCATGAACATACAGCAATGAACGTGAAAAAACGTTAATGGATACTTTTTTTTTTTTTTTTTTTTTTTTTGATTGGAGGTTTAACGACCACCGTGAGCAACTCAATGGGCTATAAGCAGTCGCCCGTCCCTAATTTAGGGTCACTGGTTCCAGGGAAGGGAGAGAGCCAGTGCCGTAAGACAAACACAACATCCATGCCTGACCGGGATTCGAACCCGGACCCCTTACGGACGAATGATCAGAGGCCAACGCCTTAGACCACTGCGCCACCGGGGCGGCAGGATACTTTTACAGGCGAAAAGGGCTGCATTTTGCCGGGCAGGAAGATACGAAAATCTAGTGATATGTTGCCAAGATTTTGGTAGAGGCCTACGATAACTAACAGATACAATTTTAAAATCATACTTAGATTGTGGATGGCTGTAAAGAATTCATTTCAAATGAATGCTACCTGAAGCACGTGTCGCAAATACACTGCTGGACAATTGCTAAGGACGGATCATAAACGGCTATATAGCGCATAAAAAAGTAAGTGTGGTTGGATGCCAAGTGAAATAAAATAATGTCAGAATGCCAGGACATTACAAGACAATTTATTGTGCTCTGAAATCCAGAAGGTTTTGGAACTTGTTCAAGGGACAAACAGGCCATTTTGGGCAGAATACGTAAACGTGAAAAAAATGCAATTACTGTCAGCAGGCGTTCCGGCGTAAGATGTCAATACGAGATATGGCCACCATGGAGGGCGATGCAAGATTCCACACGTCCTGTCATGCTTTGCACAACATAATCAAGCAGCTGTTGGGGTAATTTATCCCATTCCTCTGTCAGTGCACGGATGAGGGTGTCCTTGTTTATTGGAGGGCATTGGCGACCAGCAAGACTCCTCCCTAAAGCATTCCACACATTTTCAATGGAATTCAGATCTGGACAACGTGCTGGCCATACGAGGCGTTGAATATCCTCGCTCTCAAGACACTACTGGACAGCGACTGCTCGATGACATGTTGCGTTGTCGTCCATGAAAATGAATCTATCACCGACAGCACCACGGAACATGCGAACATGAGGTAGCAGAACATCATTAATGTATCGTTGGCCATTCATAGTCCCAGTTGGAAGCACATAGAGGGACGTACGGCCATTGATCATGCTGCCAGCCCATGCGATGACACTACATGTCGGATATCGGTCCCTTTCCTGCATGTTTGCTGGACAATATGCAGTACCACTATCACGCCAGATCAGTTGTCGTCGACAATCAGACGATAGACTGTATCTACTCTGATCTGAGAAGAGGACAGCAGACCAGTCGTTATCAGTCCAATTGCGATGTTGATGGCACCATTGCAAACGGGCGGTACTGTGACGTCTGGACAATGGGATGCACACAACAGGACGGCGGGCGTATAGTCCTCCTTCATGCACACGTCTGGTGACAGTTTTTCAGGAGATCCGCTTGCCAGTAGCAGCCATAAACTGATTTGCTACCTCACAAGCTGTGCTGCTCCGGTGTCTTTTTGTTGATAGCACTATGTACCGATCTTCTGCAGGTATCGTACTGCGAACACGACCTCCCCCGTGACGTTTGCTACACTCTCCATTTGTTTGAAATGATTTCTAAAGCCTTGAAACAACACTGTGGCTGACGTCGAACTCCCTGGCAACATCTGTTATTTTTCGCCCTTCTTCAATCTGGCCAATAATACGGCTACGCGTAAACTCATCTAGGTGATGTCGGGAAGACATACTGAAAATTGCAAGTTCGTCAATTGATTCTTTCCCTTTCAATTTTGCGTTTGAACAACAACGGTCAATACGCGTCAAATCCTTTACATCACTTATCAGCGCTATGACGTCACGAACAAGTTCGGCAATCCAAAATTTGCATACCCACAACACGTCTTACTGTATCCTGCACTTATGCTAATTTCCACATTTTCATGCCTTCCATTTTATGGTTGCTATCGTTGCTATTGTCATCCGTCCTTAGCAAATGTCCGGCAGTGTATAACGAAGTAATCAAGAAACTGACATGCAAATACTTTTCAAATGAGTTTCGTCTTACCCTAGAAAAACAAGTAAACGTAATCGCACCTTTTGTTTTTATATTTTCGAAGCGCGCTTCTTAAATCCTTCGCTCATCACCACCAGCTGACAAAGAAATACAAGGTCTGTCCGGAAAGTAATGAGACTCATTCAATAACAGACAGACGTTTAATTAAGGCGCTGTGGGCGGCCCTGTAAACGGAACGACATGACGTATGCAGCGATCCGACAATATAAAGAGTGATGCGACGGGAATCAGTAACAGTTGGACGCAGTATGGGTAAAACTAAGGGCATTTGATTGTGGGCAAATTGTCGGGGCCCGACGAATGGGTCACTCCATCTCGGAAGTCGTGCGGGAACTGGGATTTTCCCGAGCCACTGTGTCACGGGTGCACCGTGAGTACATCGAATCCGGTAAAACCATCTCTGCAAGGGCCAACTGCCGTGGACAACAGCGTGTGGATGAGCGGGGTCATCGTCGGCTAGCTCGTATTGTAACAGTGGATAGACGGGCCACAGTGCAAGAAATCACTCGGCAATTTAACGCTGGTGCACAAAAACGTGTAAGCAGCCACACCATCCAGAACCATTTTCTCGCAACCATTTTCTGCTGACCCTTTATACTCGGTCGTTTAGTTATTTGTTTATCAATTGTGATTTACGTTCAACGAAGCTGTTTAAGAACATTAGCAAATGAACTAGCTTATAGTAAGTTAACCCTTTAAAACTACACCCAAGAGCTTTTAAACTACACTAGTGGCCAAAATTGTGGAAAACTGGGAAATTTGTATTTATGAGGTTTGATATCTCTGAAGATCAGGCTAGTTTAAAATAATACAAATTTATATATCATTATAAACGTACTTTATTGCAGAATGTAATGCAGCACACTTTATGAAAACAATTATTTTATTTTTTATTTAATTATTTATTTATTTATGCTGTTACATAAAACAAGAATATTACAATAAGTTATGTATATAAAGGCTATTGAACAGCAAAGGGAACAAGAGAAAGGCCTCTTAGGAGTCTTGATGAAGCCCTTAGTTCCCCCAGAAGTATGATACAAGTGAGTTTGGCCTTATCATGAACTATTTTTAGTAAATTAGTGTTATTATTTGCATTTAATTGAAAAAAGATTTATTTTAGTAGGTATTTTTTAGTGTTTTAAAAATATTTTGGTCATTAATATTTGTTAAATCCGAAGGTAATGAATTCCAATAATCTGGGCCAGCATGGTTCAAACGATTAACGATGTGTAAGTGTTGAGATCATATTTGCAATACAGCATGTCTCCCTCCTAGTGGCCGAGAGGACTATGGTGCTTGCATCTTAGCATTCGTCCATGATGTTCTCAGGTTCGTGACGTGTGTGATGCGTGAACGGCATGTAGTACAGCATGTCGCCCCAATGGCCGAGATATCTATGGCGCTTGCTTCTACCATTCGTCCATGATTTTCTCAGGTTCGTGTTCCGGCATGCCGTACAGCATGTCGCCCCAGTGGCCAAGAGGTCTATGGTGCTAACTTCTAACCATTCGTCCTTGTCACGAGCAACTTATTATAGCCATCATAGTTGCTCGTGGTTGTCCTTAAACCCCGTAAGATACAAAAACATAGAATTGGCATAAACTCCAGAGACAGAAAACATTTTGTAAGAAGACTGGTTGAATGCTATACTAATCTCCTGGTATTGAAGGTTTGAACGGATGAGTTGTAGTAGTGACCGTCCAGCGGTTCTCAACGTGTAGCCATCGGACCTCTAAAAATCCCTGAGACCCGTTCAGGGGTCCTCGAGGTCAAAACTATTTTCATAATGCAGATGGTGAGTCGACAGTTTTGCAATATTTGGATCACTTTATGTCTTCATACGTACCTTTACAACGAAAGCTGACTAGCATTCAAAGTATAGGCCATCGTGTTGCACCGTCTTTAGCCATCTGCCTGCCAGTTCTTCGATTCTACAGATGGTGAGTCGACAGTTTTGCAATATTTGGATCACTTTATGTCTTCATACGTACCTTTACAACGAAAGCTGACTAGCATTCGAAGTATAGGCCATCGTGTTGCACCATCTTTAGCCATCTGTCTGCCGTTCTTCGATTCTACAGATGGTGAGTCGACAGTTTTGCAATATTTGGATCCCTTTAGGTCTTCATACGTACCTTTACAACGAAAGCTGACTAGCATTCAAAGTATAGGCCATCCTGTTGCACCGTTTTTAGCCATCTGTCTTCCAGATCTTTGATTCCGCGGCAGTACCAGTTCTTTTCCTTCGAGGCGAAGAACTCCTTCATCCCAGTTGCCACCTTCTCCTGGTTGTTGAAGTGCCAATCGCGAAGGGAGTGGGCCATGGACCGGAACAAGTATTAATCAGACGGGGCAAGGTCCGGACTGTTTGCTGGGTGTGACATCACTTCGATGTCCTATAGTTCTTGGAGTTTTACCCGGGTCGTTCGCGCGGTATGAGGCCGAGCGTTGTCCTCCTGTAGGTGAGCGCTCTATTCACCAAGTGCCTTTCTATTCACCAGTGCCGGGTACTTCTCCTCCAAAACGGCAAACATCCAATCCAGCTTTTCAGAGTAGAGATAATCCTTGATGTTCCGACCATCTGGAACAAATTTGCAATGGAATTTTACCCTCAAAATTCCACCAGATGCAAAGCATCACCTTGAGCTCGTTTGGCAATGGATTCAGGAAGCTAGCTCGGGCTCAACCACTGCCGTTGTATGTTAGGATTACGGAAATTGAACCTACTTTTCATCGCCCGTACCCAATTTTCTTGATGAAACGTACATCGCTGGGGTTTTCTAGGAGTTTCGTGCACACTTCCACCGGGCGGTTTGCTTCAGTTGGCGTCAGTTCATGAAGGACAATGAGGAAGCTCCTGTAGACCTTGTCGTGGCCCTGAAGGTGACGATTCACGGTGGTCTCTGATATAGCCGGCTCCCTTGATAAACTCCGAGTGCTGGTTGTCGGATTTGTCTCTACGGCCTGGCGCACGGCATCCGAATCCATGGTTCGCGGCCTACCTGACCTCGGCTGATCGTCGAGGTTTCTGTCACCTGAGCGAAATACCTTGAACCATCTGGTTGCGGTGCTGTGGTCCATCGGTACCTTCCCCTTTCGCATGACAAATGTTTCGTGGTGCTTGATCAGCTTTATGGCCGAGTTCAAATTCGTAAAGCAGAAGTTCCCTAATTAACTGGTTGTGGATGTTCATCTTTTAGGCGTTCCAACCACAGACAAAACGACGGCATTCAGTGCTGTTCACAGCAGCTACTACCACTTCACATCCCTTTCGAATGATTTCAGGGCACCACTTGAACTAGTTTAAACACGTGACATACCCGCCGCAAACTTTGGCCTCACTCTCTGTTTTACTAGGACGCTATTTGCTTTTTTTCTCTCCCATTCTCGCACGAGTGTACACAGTGTACCCATTAAATAGTGAGACTGAATTTTTAAAAGAAGGCCCTTTGAATCAAAGTAACAAAAATGTTTACAGTTTTGACGGCTAGATTGTGCTGTAAGAACAGAAGCAAAGTTCGAGTCTGGCGACGTAACAGTTATTGTATGGCCTGTGTTGACATAAGACTGTGTGAGTGGAGCCTGTCAGAAGTTGCGTAATGGAGCAAAGAGCTATGATAAAATTTTTGAGGTAAATTAGGAAAAACTGCCACGGAAGTGTACCAAGACCTAAAAACCTTTTACAACGTTGACTGCCTGAGCCGTGCACAGGTGTTCCATCGGTTTTTTTACGTTTAAAGATGGGAAGGAGTTCCTCGAGCATAAATCCCGTATAGGACGTCCAGTTCCTGCCCGAGCGAAAAAAATGTGGTGAAGGCCAACGAAATTGTTGCCCATGACAGGGGAATAACCACTAGGCTACTCGCTGAACAGTTTGGTGTCAGTAAGGGAAAGGCCAGAGTTATCTTAGAAAAAGATCAGCACATGAGGAAGATTTATTTCTTCAAGGTTTGTGCCAGACACGTCTACGCGCCCGAGCACTGTGCACTGCATGTGATGCAGTTTCTGGTTTCGATGTCGATATGTGTGATCGAACATCCACCCTACTTGCCAGATGTCTCTCCCTCAGACTTTGTCCTCTATCCAAAGGTGAAGTGTGCCGTGAAAGGGGAGCGCTTCAGCGACATTGAGGACATCCAACGAGGTGTGGCCAACAGACTGAAGGATGTTCCGGTTCAAGATTTCCACCGTTCCACCGAACACACGTACGAAATATTTCACCGTTGTGCGGAGTTGGAAGGGGATTATTTTGAATCTGTGTAAGTTAAATTTCAAAATAAAGTTTGTTTTTTCGACATAGTAAGTTTTGTTTCATTAATTAATGGGCTCACTGTATACAGCGGACGTATGATGACGTCATTCCTCGGATTTCAGCGGAAATGTGATGACGTCCTCGCTCGGATTTCAGCGGAAGTGTGATGAAGTCATCACTCTGACGTCTAGTGGAGTGTGGGCTCGTACACTGTGTTTTCAGCACGTCGTTTGTAAAAACGATGGTGCTTATGTTACCGGTTTGTTCGTCCGTCTGTGGACACCATATCTCTGCAACTATTAGTCCGACTTGAAAAATTCTTTTTCCATTGGGAAGCTTAAAATGTGCGAATGATGATCCTTTATGTAATTTTTTTACGATGCACAATTTCCCCGCTAGGGAGCGTAAATACTGGCGATATCGAATTCAAAATGCATTTTATTCCATGTATTTGTTTCTAAACATACGATTGAAGAAATTACTTCTCCTTTCGATTTCATTTACGTGGAAGACTATTTTACTTACAATCACTTTTTCAAGTTACGCATAGATTTTCCGCTAGGGCGCGTAAAAATAAATTGCGTTTTCTCCTATATCTTTGCTTCTAAAACTCCGGTATGCAAAATTCGTTCTGCAGCGGATACAGCTCCGGGTGGGAAATACTTTGCATGTAATTTTTAATTTTTTTGTAATGAATAATTTGGACACCAGAGGGCGTAAGTGTCAAGTTCTGCTTCTGATGTATTTGCAGCAAAATATAAGGCTTCGAAATGCTTAATGGAAAAAATTCATTCGTGGACCGATACGACTCATGTCTGTAAATATTTGAGGAAAATATTTCCTTCTTAAAATAATGCATGATTCCCCCACCAAGAGGAATCCTGCATCATGTTAAGAAGAAAAATGACACCAAAAATTCGGTGTCATATTTCTTGTTTAGAATTTTCTAAGGCTTAGGGTATAAATATGTGCCTTTTCAGTGTTCAGTTTTATCTCAGGATTTCTAATGTGCTCTTGCTAGTGCAAGGTAGACTATTGGATTTTAATGTAACAGAGTAGAAAAAGTTCATTGATATGGCCTCAGATTCCACATTGTAGCTAATATTTAAGAACCTACCACTTGTCCAGTTTCACTGCAGTATCAAAGAAGAGTATCGTTAATTATCTGAAAAGGCATCGTTCTCCGAATACATATGTATGTCAGGCCGGATTTTCTACATATACTTCAGTCGAAACAACATATCGCAACAAGATAAATGCAGAACAGGTATGGGAATCCAGCTGACTTACGTTAACCCTTTAAGCGGCCGATGAATCTGAAGTAAATGTTGACTAAGACTCTCCGCGTTTTCCAAACAGAAATATTCACGTGGAGCTAAATTTCTTTCCCCTCTCACGTGATCAGTACTGATCATCAACATGTCACCGTTGATAGGCATTCCATTAATGTATAGTAGTACGTATCCCACTACTACTTGGTGACAGTCCTTCGTGATTGGTATCCCAATAGTCCTTGCTTGGTGATAGCCATTCAAAGTTCTTTATTTCCAAGAAAAGATGGAGACATCATACCCCTGGGTAGTAACAATTCACTCTACTCTTCATTCTTAGGTTCTTTGCCATTGTTACAGCCCTTTTAAAGGGTAATCAGTCAGAAAGGATTCGTGTCAATCATCCCTGTAAATGACCACTTTGAATGACATACTGTGGGTAAAAGGGGAAGCAAACCTTTCTCATTCTCAACTTGGACTCGTTTCAACCGCTCTCGGTCCACTTCTTAGACAGTGAATATATCCGTGTGTGCTGGTTTCAGCCCATTTTCCTAACCCCGAGTTAATTCGTTCCACCCAGTTAAGCAAAACGTTAAAGAGATTTCTAAAAATGTAAATCAATGCCACACTTCTTGCTAATTGCTTTTTTTTTGAAAAATAAACCCACAGTAGACAAAACATTAGAGATAAGGGTGATGGGCAGTTGACATGGGTATCCTCCGCGCAGAATGAAACAGACCCAAACCTAACGCAGCTGATAAATAGGCGGACAGTACAGCTTCCCAAGAGTGTATCGCAATCGGCAAACATGGGTAAACGTAGTGATATGAGCGACTTTGATCGTAGACGCATTGTCGATGCAAGGCAGTGGGCCATTTTATCGCCCAAGTGGTAAGAACCCTACTGTTAACAAGGGCAACCGTATCAAGAGTATACAACGAGTATACTGTCGACAAAGGTACCAGCGCCCACACGCCAGCGACGACCGCCAATGGCGTGTAGTCTGGGTCGACGTAGATTATCCAGGCTCATACAGAACGACCTCTGCGAAATGGCGACGCAAATAACATCCAGGTAAAATGTCCGAAAACCAAGCAACATCAGCGAGTGAACCATACGGCTTCATACCTCGGGGTACGGGAACAGACGCCCTACTCGTGTGCCACTGTTGAGTGCTCGTCATAGGACATTACTCATCGCCTGGTGCCGATAACGTCAAAACAGTACTTCTGCAGAGTGGCACAGTATCGTGTGGTCAGATGAATCCCAATGAATCCCATTTTCAGCTGTACCGAGCTGGCTGGAGGGTGCGGGTGTGACGTCTACAGCTTGAGTCCATGGACTTGTTGTGCCAGGTCGTCTCTGTTCAAGGTGGTGGTGGCTCTGTGATGGTTTGAGGAGCCTTCTCATGAGACACATTAGGTCTGTTAGTGCGTCTAGAGTGGTCCTTACCAGCATCGAGCTACCAGCAAGTGCTGACTGATCACTTACCCGCTTTCACGGCCTTCGCGCACCCTGCGACCAATGGTCTATTTCAGAAGGACAACGCGAATCCCATTCGGGCCGCAACCATCCTGGTATAATCAAATAGATGTTACAGGCAGATGGATTCCAACTTAATCAACCAAGTTTTACATGCCTCAGAAAACTTGAAAATTACATCGTCCTGGAACGGGAATCGAATCCACAGCACCCGATTTACGCTCGAGTATGTTACCGTTACACCACCCAGAACGAGGCGTCTCCAAGTAACTAACAATGTTTAAACATATTCAGTTGCTAGATCCTCAGGAATCTCTAATCAACTAAGGATGTTTAAACACCTTCAGTTGCTAGATCCTCAGCAATCTCCAAGCAACACCGCAGTTGTTAGATCCTCAGGAATCTCCAAGCAAGATCTCAGTTGCTAGATCCTTAGGAATTTCCAAGCAACTGAGGATGCTTGAACACCTTCAGTTGCTAGATCCTTAGGAATCTCCAAGCAACTGAGGATGCTTGAACACCTTGCTTGAACACCTTCAGTTGCTAGATACTCAGAAATCTCCAAGCATCTGAATATATTTAAGCACTTTCAGTTGCTAGATCCTCGAGAATCTCCAAGCATGATCTCAGTTGCTCGATTCTCCAGAATCTACAAGCAAGATCTCAAGAGCTAGATCCTCAGGAATCTCCAAGCAACTAAGGAAGTTTAAACACCTTCAGTTGATCCTCAGGAATCTCCAAGCAACTAAGGAAGTTTAAACACCTTCAGTTGATCCTCAGGAATCTCCAAGCAACTAAGGAAGTTTAAACATCTTCAGTTACTAGATCCTCAGGAATCTCCAAGCAAGATCTCAGTAGCTTGATCCTCAAGAATCTCCAAGCAAGATCGCAGTTGCTAGATCCTCAGAAATCTCCAAGCAAAATCTCAGTAGCTAGATCGTCAGGAATCTCCAAGCAAGATCTCAGTTGCTAGATCCCCAGGAATCTCCAAGCAACATCTCAGTTGCTAGATCCCCAGGAATCTTCAAGCAAGATCTCATTTGCAAAATCCTTAGGAATCTCCTAGCAACTGAGGATGTTTAAAAATCTTCACTTGCTAGATTCTCAGGAATCTCCAAGCAAGGTCCCAGTTGCTAGATACTCAAGAATCTCCAAGCAAGATCTCCGTTACTAGATCCTCAGAAATCTTCAAGCAAGATTTCAGTTGCTAGATCATCAGGAATCTCCAAGCAAGATCTGAGTTGCTAGATCATCAGGAATCTCCAAGCCAGATCTGAGTTGCTAGATCCTCAGGAATCTCCAAGAAACTAAGGATGTTTAAACACCTGCAGTTGTCAGATCCTCAGGAACTTCCCAGCAACTAAAGATGTTTTTGCACCTTCAGTTGTTAGATTCACAGGAATCTGCAAACAAGATCTCAGTAGCTTTATCCTCAGGAATCTCCAAGCAAGTAAGGATGTTTAAACACGTTCAGTTACTAGATCCTCAGGATTACCCATGCAAGATCTTAGTTGCTAGATCCTCATTAATCTCCAAGCAAGTAAGGATGTTTAAACACGTTCAGTTACTAGATCTTCAGGATTACCCAAGCAAGATCTTAGTTGCTAGATCCTCATGAATCTACAAGCAAAATCTCAGTAGCTAGATCTTCAGGAATCTCCTAGCTAGATTTCTGTTGGTAGATCCTCAGGAATCTCCAAGCAAAATCTCAGTTACTAGATACTCAGGAATCTCCAAGCAAGATCTTAGTTGCTAGTTCCTGAGGAATCTGCAAGCAAGATTTCACTTGCCAGATCATCAGGAATCTCCAAGCAAGATCTGGGTTGCTAGATCCTTAGGAATCTCCAAGAAACTAAGGATGTTTATGTTAGATATTTCTAATCAAAATAAATCTATAATTCCTTTAAGTAAGGCAGTAAGCCACTTACCAGCTGCAGGAAGATCTATCCTTAGTAATCACAGAGCGAAAAAGGCGATTCCACACGTAAAAAACACTTCAAATGACAACACACTAATTGTTTACTTGGTTTTCTACTTTTCTGCTTAAGATGCCTATGGCAGTTGAAATGTCTGGTCTTGTTACTGTAGATAAATACATGACAGCTCCCACTATTTCTCTATAAAGTTCATTATCTTTTAGAAGTTCTTCTTCTTCTTGAATGTTCTTTCTGTAGTCTGTACTAATTGGTGTTTTACTTTCCTTCTTTTGATCTGTAGCATAACTTTGTATAACTTCCTTTATTTTATTACTTTGACTTAGAAGAAAACTTCCATCTTCTTCTCTTTCTATTTGAATTCCAAGATAATATGTTATGTGGCCTAAATGTTTGACTTCAAATTGATTTTTCAACAAATTTGCAGTTTTCTTTATATTTTCTGTGTTATTCGATGCAATTAACATATCATCTACATAAATAGCTAAATAAGTTGTTTGTTTTAAATCCTTTAGAGATAGTAAGCAAGGATCTGTTGTATTTTGTTTGAAGCCTTTGTTGAACAAATATTCTGTTATTGTTTTATTCCAATTTCTGGCACTTTGTTTGAGACCATATATGCTCTTATGCAATTTACAAACTTTTTCTTCTTTTCCTGATTCTCTGAAACCTTCTGGTTTTTCCATAAATACATCTTCTTCTAATTTTCCATACAGGAAAGCAGATTTTATATCAAGATGATGAACATTCCATTTTCTATTTGCTGCAACTGTTAAAAGAGTTCTTAAAGTTGTATGTTTTACTACGGGTGAAAAAGTTTCTTCAAAGTCTAATCCCGGTTGTTGTGTATACCCCTTGGCAACAAGTCTTGCTTTATAGCTTTCGACTTTTCCACTTGCATTGTATTTTGTTTTGAAAATCAATTTATTTTTAATGGCTTTCTTTCCTTCTGGAAGATCTACCAAAGTCCATGTTTCATTTTCCTTCAATGCATCTAGTTCTTCCTTTATGGAATTCAACCAGTTTCCTTTTTCTACTTCGTTCATGTCCTGGATTTCTTTTAAATTTTGAGGATCCTTTTTATACTGAACTTTTGCAACATACGCTAATCTTTCTGGTGGTTTTTCTTTGTTTATTCTTGAAGACTTTCCTTGAACATTTTCAGGTTCTTCTCTATCATTATTTTCTTCCACAGTTTCTGATGACATTACTTCATTTTGAACGAAAATTTCTTGTTCATCTTCTTTCCTTTCAGCAGGTTTACTTTTTATTATAGCTTGCTGACCTTCATCAAATTTTACTGATCTGGTAATGATGTTTTTTGTTTGTTTCTTTATTTAATACTCTGTATCCATTAGATCTTTGATCATATCCTAATAAGATTTCCTCTTGTGCTCTATTGCCAAATTTTCTTCTTTGTTGCTTTGATACATATACATAAGCTTTTGATCCAAATACTTTAATGTGACCAAAATATGGTTTAAATCCGTTCCATAATTCAAAAGGAGTTTTTCCTGTTGCTTGTGTTGGAACTCTATTTTGTATGTAGGCTGCTGTTATTACAGCTTCTGCCCAGTATTTACCTTCCATATTAGCATCTAACATCATAGTTTTTGTCATTTCTGTTAAAAATCTGTTTTTTCTTTCAGCAATTCCATTCATCTGAGGACAGTATGGAACAGTTGTTTTATGTTCTATTCTTTGTTCCACTAAATAATTTTCAAAATCTCTTCTACAATACTCTCCTCCATTATCTGTTTTTATTGATTTTGGCATTTTTCCAAATTTGGTTTTCACTGATTCTACATATTGCTTAAATTTTACTAATGCTTCATCTTTACTTTTAAGCAAATAGATGTAACAGTATCTGCTATAGTCATCTATAAATGTGATAAAATACTTGTAACCACTAGGACTGGCCTCAACCATGGGACCACAAATATCTGTGTGTACTAATTATAATACAGCTTTGGCCTTAAACTACTTTGTTTGGAGAATGGCTTCTGTGTAAGTTTGCCTTTTATGCAAAACTCACAATTGTCTTCCTTTTTACAATTGGAAAGAGTTATTCCTCTAGCTAACTCATTTTTCTCTATTTGCTTTATCATTTCAATATCCCTATGACCTAGCCTTCTGTGAAATAAATTCAAACAATTCTTATTTTCACATGTAGTGGCCAAATTTGCCTTTTCGTCTAATATTTTTAGTTTGTACAAATTATCTGAGGCATCTATTAATCCTATAGCTACAATAGTATCCCCATACTTAATTGCGCATTTTTTATTCTTGAATAAAACTTCAAATCCTTTTTCTGTGGCTTTTCTAACAGATAACAAATTAGTGTCTAAATCTGGAACATATAACACATCCTTTACTTCCACTTTTCGAACTTTTCATTTTTCGATTTTGCAGTTTAAGGTTATATTTTCCCTTGCCTTCTGACTTTATTTGAGAACCGTCGGCAGTAGTGATCAGCTCTGATTCACCTTTTGAAAGTTCTTTAAACAGTGTTGCATCATTTGTCATGTGACACGTTGCACCGGAATCAATTGACCAACCTTTGGATATTTTGTTGGGTTTTGACTTCGTTTCTAATGAGAAATTTTCATTTTCTCTTTTTATGTCATTTTGTTCACAATCTAATTTTGTTTTTCTCATCTTCACGGCAATATTACTGTGAGACTCTGTATGTGGGTTTATTTTGTGAAACTTACCAGTGTTACCTTTATTTTGATTTCTTTTGTAATGCCAACAGTCATCTTTGACATGATTCTTTCTTTTACAAAAAGTGCAAAATCTTTCTTGTTTGGAGCTGTAATTTTTCCTTTTATAACTTGTTTTCAAAACAGTTGTGTGATCGGTGTGTGCCTGTGAGTTTTCCTTCCTTCTATTAGATTCATCTATCACTTTACATTTGATAAACTCAAGTGTTAAATCTTCTTCCTGTCTTGCTTTTAATGCAGTAACTAAGTTTTCATAGGTACTTGGTAAACTATTTAGCAAGATAGCCCCCAAATGTGTGTCTTTGAATTCCTCTCACTGTGCTTTAAGCTTGTGAACTATTTCCAGCATTCTATTTACATGCTCTTGCATAGTTGATCCATTTTCTTGAAAACGTAAACTATACAGTTTTCTAAGCAAATACAATGTACGACTCAAACTTTCTCCTTCGTAAACCATTTTCAAAGCATTCCACATTTCAGAATTTGTTCTCTTATCGCGTACGTGAATAATTTGATCATCAGACACGCAAAGTGTTATTGTAGCTTTAGCCAGTTCGTCATTTCTCAACCATGCATCACTCTTTTCTTCTGGAATTAGCTCTGAAACAACCTTCCATAAATTATCTTTAATAACAATCATTTCCATTCTTACTTTCCAAATTTGATAATTAAAATTATCTAACTTTGTTATACTGTACATGCCGCTTCCTATGAATGACGCCATTTTGTTCCGCTTTCGATTTTCGAAAGAGGAACTACGCAGTAACAAATACGCCTTCAATCCACTCGACTCAAATGCTTGATGAATTTGACGAACTTTGCTTTTAATCTTCCTGACAGCAGTGAGATTTCAGTCTCATAATCAAGATTGTTAGATATTTCTAAACAATTAAAATCTATAATTCCTTTAAGTAACGCAGTAAGCCACTTACCAGCTGCAGGAAGATCTATCCTTAGTAATCACAGAGCGATAAAGGGGATTCCACACATAAAAACGCTTTAAATGACAACACACTAATATTTATTGTACATCTCCACAAAAAGGAAATAACTCACTATTCCAACACGCACACCCTCTACATATCACCGACATTGTTGTTGTTCAGTCAAAGATCAACCACTTAGATTACTAACCGACGTGAGCAGCAGAAGGGGATTTTCTTTTTTCTCAGGCAACGCTCGCTAGAGTAAACAACTAAAAACGTATCGAGCAGCGCCACCTGCAATTCTGTTAAATGTTTGCTGAGGCGTCTGTTTCGAAGAACTCTGACAGTCATATTTCTAATAATAATTTCTAATAGTTTAAACACCTTCAGTTGTCAGATCCTCAGGAACTTCCCAGCAACTAAAGATGTTTATGCACCTTCAGTTTTTAGATCCTCAGGAATCTGCAAGCAAGATCTCAGTAGCTTGATCCTCAGGAATCTCCAAGCAAGATCTCAGTTGCTAGATCCGCAGGATTCTCCAAGCAAGTAAGGATGTTTAAACACGTTCAGTTGCTACATCCTCAGGATTCTCCAAGCAAGTAAGGATGTTTAAACACGTTCAGTTGCTACATCCTCAGGATTCTCCAAGCAAGATCTTAGTTGCTAGATCCTCATAAATCTACAAGCAAAATCTCAGTAGCTAGATCTTCAGGAATCTCGTAGCTAGATTTCTGTTGGTAGATCCTCAGGAATCTCCAAACAAAATCTCAGTTGATAGAACCTTAGGAATCTCCAGCAACTAAGGAAGTTTAAACACCTTCAGTTACTAGATCCTCAGGAATTTCCAAGCAAGATCTCAGTAGCTAGATCCTCAGGAATCTCCAAGCAAGATCTCATTTGCAAAATCCTTAGGAATCTCCAAGCAACTGAGGATGTTTAAAAATCTTCACTTGCTAGATTCTGAGGAATCTCCACGCAAGGTCTCATTTGCTAGATACTCAAGAATCTCAGAGCAAGATATCCGTTGCAAGATCCGCAGGAATCTCCAAGCAACTGAGGATGATTAAATATCTTCAGCTGCTAGATCCTCAAGAGTCTCCAAGCAAGATTCCAGTTACTAGATCCTCAAAAATCTTCAAGCAAGATTTCAGTTGCTAGATCATCAGGAATCTCCAAGCAAGATCTGAGTTGCTAGATCATCAGGAATCTCCAAGCTAGATCTGAGTTACTAGATCCTCAGGAATCTCCAAGAAACTAAGGATGTTTAAACACCTGCATTTGTCAGATCCTCAGGAACTACCCAGCCACTAAAGATGTTTATGCACCTTCAGTTGTTAGATCCTCAGGAATCTGCAAGCAAGATCTCAGTAGCTTGATCCTCAGGAATCTCCAAGCAAGATCTCAGTTGCTAGATCCGCAGGAATCTCCAAGCAAGATCTCAGTTGCTAGATCCGCAGGAATCTCCAAGCAAGTAAGGATGTTTCAACACCTTCAGTTGCTAGATCCTCAGGATTACCCAAGCAAGATCTTGGTTGCTAGATCCTCGTGAATCTACAAGCAAAATCTCAGTAGCTAGATCTTCAGGAATCTCCTAGCTAGATTTCTATAGGTAGATCCTCAGGAATCTCCAAGCAAAATCTCAATTGCTAGATCCTCAGGAATCTCCAAGCAACTAAGGAAGTTTAAACACCTTAAGTTACTAGATCCTCAGGAATCTCCAAGCAACTAAGGAAGTTTAAACACCTTCAGTTATTGAATCCTCAGGAATCTCCAAGCAACTAAGGAAGTTTAAACACCTTCAGTTATTGGATCCTCAGGAATCTCCAAGCAACTAAGGAAGTTTAAACAACTTCAGTTACTAGATCCTCAGGAATCTCCAAACAACTAAGGAAGTTTAAACCCTTTCAGTTACTAGATCCTCAGGAATCTCCAAGCAAGATCTCAGTAGCTTGATCCTCACGAATCTCCAAGCAAGATCGCAGTTGCTAGATCCTCAGGAATCTCCAAGTAAGATCTCAGTTGCTAGATCCCCAGGAATCTTCAAGCAAGATCTCATTTGTAAAATCCTTAGGAATCTCCAAGCTACTGAGGATGTTTAAAAATCTTCACTTGCTAGATTCTCAGGAATCTCCAAGCAGGGTCTCAGTTGCTAGATACTCAAGAATCTCCAAGCAAGATCTCCGTTTCAAGATCCGCAGGAATTTTCAAGCAACTGAGGATGATTAAATATCTTTACCTGCTAGATCCTCAAGAGTCTCCAAGCAAGATCTCAGTTACTAGATCCTCAGAAATCTGCAAGCAAGATTTCAGTTGCTAGATCATCAGGAATCTCCAAGCACGATCTGAGTTGCTAGATCCTCAGGAATCTCCAAGAAACTAAGGATGTTTAAACGCCTGCAGTTGTCAGATCCTCAGGAACTTCCCAGCAACTAAAGATGTTTATGCACCTTCAGTTGTTAGATCCACAGGAATCTGCAAACAAGATCGTAGTAGCTTGATATTCAGGAATCTCCAAGCAAGTAAGGATGTTTAAACACGTTCAGTTACTAGATCTTCAGGATTACCCAAGCAAGATCTTAGTTGCTAGATCCTCATGAATCTACAAGCAAAATCTCAGTAGCTAGATCTTCAGGAATCTCCTAGCTAGATTTCTGTTGGTAGATCCTCAGGAATCTCCAAGCAAGATCTCAGTTGCTAGTTCCTGAGGAATCTGCAAGCAAGATCTCAGTTGCTATATCCTCAGAAATCTCCAAGCAATATCTCAGTTGCTATATCCTCAAGAATCTCCAAGCAAGATCTCAGTTGCTAGATCCTCAGGAATCTCAAAGCACATGAGAATTTTTGAACATATTTAGTTGCTAGATCCTCAGAAATCTCCAAGAAAGATCTCCGTTGCTATATCCTCAATAATCTCCAAGCAAGATCTCAGTTGCTAGATCCTCAGGAATCTCCAAGCAACTGAGAATTTTTAAATATCTTCATTGCTAGATCCTCAGGGATCTCCAAGCAACTGAGATTTTTTAAACATCTTCAGTTGCTAGATCCTCAGGAATCTCCAAGCAACTGAGGATGTTTAAATATCCTCAGTTGCTTAAAGATTCCTCGTTCTGGATGGTGTAACAGTAACATATTCGAGCGTAAATCGGGAGCTGCGGGTTCGACTTCCGTTCCAGGACGATGTAATTTTCAAGTTTTCTGAGGCATGTAAAACTTGCTCCCCCAGGCATAGCTCGATGAACTCTCACCCAGGTTTGGAACCCTCCAGTGCCCCCCCCATGGTCCCCAGATTTAACCAACGTTGAATCTTTATGGGATGTCTTGGAGCGGAAAATCAGATTCATCGGTCTTGGACAAATGTCTCTGGAGGAATTGTGGGCCATGCTGCAACAGGCTTGGTTGGAATTACCACCAGCAACCCTACAGTGGATTCGATACCTCGGTGTATTCAGGTGTTATTCGCGTTAGAAGAGGACCAACACGATAGTAGGTAGATATACCTAATGTTTTGTCCATTGAGTGTATTGTTTTTATAAAGAATATATATTACTTATGTTATGTGATTGATTTATTATTGGGTTTTTTTAAATGAATTAATGAATATTTTTTTTAATTCTGAGTTTCAAGTTCTAATACGGTAAATATCGATAGATGTAACCCGTATAAACCAAAGCTGTTTGAGGTTCTCAATATTTTTTAAAGGTGTAAAGGGGTCCCGAGACCAAAACGTTTGAGATCAGCTGGTCTAGGTAAGCTCAATTTTATGACGTTGTCACATTTCTTAGAAACCAGTATTTATTCGCGTACTAACTTTTCAGATAGCGAAGTAAAGAGGAGTAATTACTAATTTAGAATCAGGAGACCACTCACCATGATTGTATCTTCCAGTGGTTAGTAAGTAACTACTTATCAAAGACGTCGCTAGACTTCGAAATCATGGTGGGTAAAGGGTGGACGAGTATTATTTTTGGTGGGGCAAGTTTGAGAGCAACTTTATATTTACAAAAAGGCTGAAAGCAATTTTTTTTAATTATTTTCACTACCGGCTACAAAGGAATGCTTCCAATCCCCACATCGTCCTCTGGTGATACACACTCACGGATCTGACTAGTTACGCTATGTGCTGATAGAATGTCTCCTTCAACTTTTTAGCACGTCTTTTGTAAAATAAGATCGTGCTTACGTTATGAGTTTGTTCGCCCGTCTGTAGACACCGTAGCTCTGCAAATATTTGTCCGATTTCAAAAATTCTTTTTGCATTCGAAAGCTTGAAATATGCGAATGATGATCATTTACTTCCGGTTTTTTTTTTACGATGTGCGGTTTCGCCGCTAGAGGGCGTAAATGCAGATGATGTCGAATTCAAAATACATTTTATTCCATTTATTTGCTTTTAATTATCGGATTGAAAAAATTATTCCATGTATTTGCTTTTAAACATCGGATTGAAAAAATTATTTCATCTTTCGATTCCATTTATGTCCAATAGTATTTTAGGTGTACTTACTTTTTCAAGTTACGCATAGATTTTCCGCTCCGGGGAGCAAAAGTAAAGTACGTTTTCCCTGATATCATTTCTTCTGAAACTCCGATTTGAAAATGTTTGTGTTCAGCGGATACAGCTCTGGATGGAAAATCTTTTGCATATAATTTCTAATTTTGGTAAAAAGCACTTTGGTCACCAGGGGGCATAAACCTTAATTCTTGCTTCTTATGTACTTGCCATAAAATCTGAGCTTCTAAAATCTCGATTGAAAAAATTCTTTCGTGGACCGATGCCACTCACGTCGATAAACGTTTTCGAAATATTTTCTTCTTAAAATATTGCATAGTTTCTCTGCCAGGGTCGTAGATGTATATCTTATGGTTTGTCAATATCTCTGCTTCTAATGGTCCGATTTGAAAAATTCTTTCTTTATTAGATAGAGTTTCGGGTAGGACATGTTTTTCATATAATTTCAAAATTTTGAAGTAGTTCGTAGACTTTCCGCTAGGAGGCGTATAGGTAAATTGCGTTTCTGCCGATATCTCTGCTTCTAAAACTCCGATTTGAAATTTTCTCTCTGCACCCGATACAGCTCCTGATGGAAAATCATTTGCCTATAATTTCTAATTTTGGTAAAAAATGATTTCGTCACCAGGGGGCGTAAGTCTTAATTTCCGCTTCTGATGTATTTGCAGCAATATCTGAGCTTCAAAAATCGCGTAGGAAAAAAATTCGTTTGTGGACCGATACCACTCACGTCGACAAACCTTTTAGGAATATTTTCTTCTTAAAATAATGCATGGTTTCTACGCCAGGGGCGTAAATGTATGCCTTATTTTTTTCAATATCTCTACTTCTAGAAGTCCGATTTGAAAAAATCATAGTGTTTCCGATGCGAAGTGTTTTTCATATAAATTCTAAATTTGTAAGTAAATCATAGACTTTTCGCTAGGGTCGCAAAGGTAAATTGCGTTTTCTGGGGGGGGGGGGGGTCCTTCTAAAACTCCGATTTGAAAAATTCTTCCTATATCGCTTACAGCTCTTGATGGAAAATGTTTTTCATATAATTTCCAATGTTTAGTAATGAATGGTTTGGTCACTAAGGGACATAAGTGTTACTTTCTGCTTCTGATGTATTTGCAGCAAAATCTGAGCTTCTGAAAACTGGACTAACAATTTTTTTTTCTGGGACCGATACCGCTCACATGAAAAATCTTTTTAGAACATTTTCTTCCTAAAATAAAGCATTGTTTTCCCGCCAGGGGGCGTAGATGCGTATCTTATATTTGTACATATCTCTGCTTTGGAGAATCCGATTTGAAATTTTTTTCTTCGTATTAGAGCGTTTCGGCTTCGAAATGTTTCTCATATAAATTCAAATGTTTTTAAGTCTGCAACCAGAGGGCGTAAGCTCACGATTCCGTTTACAGCAATATCTGCGGGATTAAAAACCCGACTGAAAAACTTCTTTCTTCCGTCAGATACTATTGTTTTCCATTCCGGTTCCATTGACTTTGAATAGCTTTGATAAATTTAACTTTGGTCAGAACGGATTCTAAAGCCGTGCTCATTACACGCGAAAATTCGGTGTCATCTTTCTTGTTTCTTGCTGTGGATGCGTTGTATTATTTGCTGTTCAATTATTTTTCATTTTTGCTTGCGATGATAGTACTGTACTTAAACAATATTTCTAAAGGTAAATGTCCTGTCTGTTGATCTAAATCAAATTTTAACGTCGTGTCACGCAGACACAACCCCTAACTCCTCCCTTACTCACTCCCTTCAAGCCAGCGATTTTACCTTGCACTCCTGTCCTCCAAAGTAGTAATCAGAAACGTCCTGCTGCCTGACTGCTCTCAGAAAGTTTTAAGAGCTCTAGTATACGTTTTTGTTTACCTTTGCGAGTTTAACGTCCACCATGAGCAACTCCTGGATGGTCTGTAAGCAGTCTTCCGTCCCTAATTTAGGGCTACAAGTTCCCGGGAAAGGAGAGAGCCTGTTGCTGATGGCAAACGCAGCATCCATGCCATTGCCACACAGGGATTTGAACCCAGACCCATCTCGAAAGAATAGTAAAAAAACCAGCGCTTAGACCACTGCGTCATCCGGGAGACATTGTTTTCTAGACTGCTCTTTTCGTGTTGCGATATCCTTCTTAGAATCATAAACAAACAGCTGAGCAATCAGTAATAACCTCCCTCAGTGAATTCCTATCCACCGTGTCCATTCGCCGCTGCCCATACTACCTAACATGAAAAAGCTGATGGGGACGAAGGGGCTTGCCAGCTACACTATCTACCAACAAGTAATTGGATACCCCTGCAATCGACGATATCTGCGATCCTGATACATGTCACGGCAGCCGCCGTTAAATATCGTGTGGGAAACAACAACGCAACCAGTCGCATGCAAGATGCCACGCAGTTCGGAGCTCCCTGATTTCGAGAAAGGTGTAATCGTCGGGTATCACAGAAATGGCCGATCCATACGTAACATATCCAGCGAGTTGGAGCACCCAAAATCGACAGTGACCTACGTGATTGGCAAGTGAAACATGAGAGGTGGCTGTCGGAATGTGCCCCGACCCGGCAGACCCACAAAACTGGGAGTTAGAGACCGACGGGTGCTGGCCAGAGAAATTCAGAAGAACCGCACCAAATCGATGGGCCACATCCACGAAGAGTTTCAACAGGCATCCGGGAGTGTTCTTTCGATGAATACCATCCGTAAGGAAGCCCATCTGCTCGGTTATCATGGACGTGCTGCCACCCACAAGCCTTTAATCACCAAGTCCAAAAGCGCTGCTCGGCTAACGTGGTGCAAAGAACGTCGACAGTGGACCGTTGAACAGTGGAAACAGGTTCTCTGGAGCGACGAATCAAGGTTCACCCTCTACCGGTCGGATGGTTGGGTCTGGGTTTGGCATCTGCCGGGAGAACGTTTCTTGCCGGAATGTATTGTGCCAACTATGAAGTTCGGCGGCGGTGGAATTATGCGACGGGGGTGTTTCTCTTGGAATGGCACGGGACCCTTGGTCGCAATTCCTGGTAGACTCAACGCCGAGACCTACTGCACCATTTTGGATGACCATGCGTTTCCCACGTTGTGGCAGTTTTACGGGGTGGACCCATGTTACTTTCAGGATGACAATGCCACCTGTCATGTTGTGAGGTCCACCATGGCTTGGTATGGTGACAATGGGGCTAATCGAAGGGACTGGCCTGCGCAGAGCCCGGACCTTAACCCTAGCGAGCACCTCTGAGACGAGTTGGAGCGTCGACATATGGGGTGCCCCCACCGTCCGAAATCGGTGAAGAAACTGACCTGTCTTCTGCAAGCCGAGTGGAAGAAAATACCGCTAGCCATCGTACAACGCCTGGTTGAGAGTATACCCCGGAGGGTCGCAGCTGTAATCGCTAATCGTGGAGGCTCCACCAACAATTGAAGGTGAATAAACTTCGTTTTCCTTTGCTATCACAGGTGTCCAATTACTTGTTGGTATATAGTATATGTTTATACGTAGAACTACGTATGCCCTGTCTTGTGCATATGCTCAGATCGTGAAAAAAGTACACAGTGGATATTGGTAATGTTGTTTATTAATTTTGTCGGTGGTATTACATGTGTAGGTCGGAATCATCGTTAGAATCTCTATCCGCAATGCTTATGTTATTATTTTCAGTTGCTACTGTGCCTGAAGTCGATGTTGCTGAGCTTGAAGTCGATGGGCTGTGAGTTATGGCAAACAGTGGTCGATGATACGAGAAGTAAGAGACATAGTTGACTATATACGGAGCATTTGTATGCCGCGTGTGAATATCGCATTGACAGGCGTGTTGCCCAGTGTTGTGCTTTGAGCCGGATCAGTCGCTAGGTTCATCTGGAACTCTGAATGCATAAACTCGAGAAACCAAGGGTTGTCTGATTTATTGATGTCTATATTGAAATCTCCGGTAAGAATGATCGGTAGGTCCCACAAATGACAGTCTTTTCAGTTTCCGGAGCTCCTTTCTGCTCTCAACTTCGCATTTCCATGGTACACACATTTTGATGGGATTTCTTCCGCTAATTCTACAAATCTGCGAAAAAATTAATAAAAAATACAGTTACATTACCATCTGCTTTTATTGTTAACATTTGCAATTGTAATTTTTTTTTCAATTCACACGGCTAGTACACTATATGTCAATATTAGTTACATACCAAAATCAATGCTCAATCACCTTTACTTCAGAAGTATTGAAAACGAAAACAAAAGTATACTCGCGGCGCAGAGCACATGAATTACCATACACTTTGGCACGCTGTCACGAACTGCCATTGATCCGCGGACCCCAACCCCACCCCCACTTATAATTGTAACTCAATGTCATTTATGAGCTATCAAACGATCCTAGCGCCGTTGACACATCCCCGATAACCCCGGAGTTATTGCCAGTTGAAATCAGTCACAGAAGTATGTCGCATCCACCACTAATCTGTATCTTACCATAAGATGTAGTTCGACGTGAAGAAGGCTTAAACTAAGGATTTGAAAGAGTGGAGTACAACTCAATTTTCATGGATATAGGGATTCTACTTTGATAACCTTTCAACGGACACGTAAACAAAGCACTTCGTGTTGGAAATATGTGGGGCTACGCCACAAAAAACACGACACTTATTGTTACTCGGTGAAGTCCAGGTTATATTTTAAAGTTTAAAAATTAAAAAAATGGCACATCGTGAATTGGGTGTGCGGCAGGTTGGGCAAGACAAACTTCAGCCCACCGTCGCATTCACTTGGAGACGTCTCTGGAACTTATGTTCTTTGGGATCTTCACTCTTTCTCTTCGTTGCTCGGTTCGAGCGTCGTGACCCAATTCACATCCGGTCAGCAGTCAAGGTTCGCCATTCCAGTCTATTCTCCACAGTGCTCATGATTTATGCAACTGATAGATCTGTGAGAGTATTTGCTAGATCGATGAATCTGTCTGGGGGTAACAGATTCATCGATTCCTCACTAGGTTACCCTAATTACAGGAAACATTTACTTATTCTTCTGGATAGCAGTAAAACAATGGAGGGGGGTGCGTTTCGGCAAGAAAGAAGTCGAGAAACATTTCTGGAATGTGCAGGGCCTTTTTCTATGAGGGACCTGCCAATGCCTTCTGTCGTAACATCAGCTCGCTAATTAATTTTGGGTCTATATTGCAACTCCAAATTCGGGAACCCCACAACTTGGTGGGTATCGGGTGCTTTATTGCTTTACGTGGCGGAGCCCGATAAAGCAATTTAACAAAAGCTGTGGCTCTATCATCCGTTTTTACCACATTTCTAGATTTCCTGGTTTTTTTTATTGATTTCAAGAAAAACTACTACTTCTGATATTATCGGATTTTCGCCAATCAACAACACGTAAATAAAGCAATATTAAAGTTAAAAACAATTACACAGGTAAATTAAACCAACAAGAAGAAACACAGCTAAATTAATTTGAGAAAGGTAAAGTTCTTCCTAAACCGACCACAGAAATTAAACATGTCGTAAATTTCACAGTAAACGCAATAAATGGGACAGAGAAAATCTTAAAGACGGAGAGTAATTATAATTTAACTGTTCCTCACTTAAAAAATGCAATTAATTTAGGATTTAGAAAGCGTTTACAGCGAAGTATGAAACATGATGCAGGTTCAGCTTTTAAATTGTCGAATGTGCTGCGAAATTTCATGAAAAAAGAAAAAAAAAGAGAAGAACAAGAGAACCTAGCAGCTCTTAAAGAAATTAAAAATGATGATAAAATAATTGCTTGGAAAACCCACAAAAACATATCCTCACTACTAATAGAAAAAAAAATCCATTAAAAATGGAAGAACTGAACAAACAAATTTGTGAGGAAACAACTAAAAAACACTTTGGGTTTAACTAAAAAATAAAATAAGCTGATAAAAAATTTAAAAAGGAAAAACAAACTAAATTTGAATTTCAAAAACCACTCAAAAGCGCATTGCAGTATAATATCAGCTTCATAAAACTTCATAACCAGAAAATCCGATATGATGAACACACTATCGTGCTAATTGATACACATATAAGGAAGATAGCTGTCTAAGCATGAACACTTTAGATCAAAACAATTGCAATACTCAGATGAGTATAAGACGTATCACCGGTATCAAAAGTATACACAGTTAAAAATTATGACGACACGAATAACTCATTCCATTGAGGTTTAAAAGATTTAATGTTAAAAAACTTGCGAAATCTTTCGAACTTACGACTTATAGGTTCATCACCAGGCACCAAAACGTGCAAGGTGCACATGAAACGCAGTGGTTATATACACATGTGGTTATGGGCAGAGACCGCGCATGCTTACAAGTCGGAACAGGATGAGGTCATAAAATACATACATTTGAAACCACATGTAAGGTAAAAACACATAATGGTTGTCATAAATATAAAAATATATATATATATATATATATATATATATATTCTATAAAGAAGATACCTACAAAAAAATACATATATAATTTTGACTCACACCTAGTACAACATAGAAAAGGTTATGTATCTACCTGTGTGAGTAAAAGGAAAAAAAGAAAAAATAAAATAAAACAACTGAATGTAGAAGGTGTCGAGAATACTGAGCCTTGGCTTTATCAAGGACCAGCAAAAACTCTGCATTTTCTCACTTCCACAAAGACCTAGTTGGAAATGGGTTTCTGCAAGGCCATAGATGCAAGTAACATTCCCACCTAAAATAGTTTAAAAAATATTAAACCAGTTTAACGTACAATCAGCCTATTGAGGCCTTCGCAGAATGGAAATATAATATAATCAATAGCTTCACCGGTGAGTTGGCAGGTCTGGACTTTTGTTTCGACAGAAATCTCTTTTTCTCTGGAGAAGCTAAAAGGTCACTCTCCAAACTACAAGACCAATTTATTTTTACCACTACGGATAAAGCTAGCAATAATTTTGCAATTATCTGTAAGAAGTTCTATTTTGAATTGTTAACTATGGAACTCAATAATAGAGTAACATACGAGCCCGTAAGTTATTCTACCAAGCAGTTAGAAAATCGGTTTAAGGCATTCTTCAAGAAACTTAAAATTCCACAAACTAGAAGATATGGGCCTGAATTTCCATTTCTTTTTGCAACGGTTAAGTTTCATAAGGATCCTGTGAAGTTCAGGTTCATAGCTAGTGGAGTAAGGAGTCATAAAAAGAAAATAGATCTTGCTTTTGAAGATGTCTTAAAGAAGGTTTTGAAACACATTAGAAACTGTTCTAACTTGATGTACAGAGATTTTTGGATAATTAATAATAATGCAGAAGTAATTTCTACTATACTCAAAGTTTGTCCCCTAGATATTAATAGTTATGATTTTGAAAACCTATATACTAATCTGCCTCTATCAGATATAATCACTACCTTTAAAGAGCTGTATGCAGAATTTAAACTTAACCAATTTGTTGATGTAGGAACTTGGAACTCTTATCTCAATTGCTGCATAAAAAATAACCATATCTTATATAATAATACTCTCTATAAGCAAGTGAACGGTATTCCAATGGGAACATCAACGTCCACGAATATCGCTAATCTATTCCTGTTCTTTAAGGAATATAAATTCATTAAAAATCACCCCACCTGCTCAGATAACTACACTGCCGGACAATTGCTAAGGACGGATGACAATAGCAACGATAGCAACCATAAAATGGAAGGCAGGAAAATGTGGAAATTAGCATAAGTGCGGGATACAGTAAGACGTGTTGTGCGTATGCAAATTTTGGATTGCCGAACTTGTTCGTGACGTCATAGCGCTGATAAGAGATATAAAGGATTTGACGCGTATTGACCGTTGTTGTTCAAACGCAAAGTTGAAAGGGAAAGAATCAATTGACGAACTTGCAATTTCCAGTATGTCTTCCCGACATCACCTAGATGATTTTACGCGTGGCCATATTATTGGCAAGATTGAAGAAGGGCGAAAAATAACAGATGTTGCCAGGGAGTTCGACGTCAGCCACAGTGTTGTTTCAAGGCTTTGGAAATCATTTCAAACAAATGGAGAGTGTAGCAAACGTCACGGGGGAGGTCGTGTTCGCATTACGACACCTGCAGAAGATAGGTACATAGTGCTATCAACAAGAAGACACCGGCGCAGCACAGCTAGTGAGGTAGCAAATCAGTTAATGGCTGCTACTGGCAAGCGGATCTCCCGAAAAACTGTCGCCAGACGTTTGCATGAAGGAGGACTATACGCCCGCCGTCCTGTTGTGTGCATCCCATTGTCCAGACGTCACCGTACCACCCGTTTGAAATGGTGGCATCAACATCGCAATTGGACTGATAACGACTGGTCTGCTGTCCTCTTCTCAGATGAGAGTAGATACAGTCTATCGTCTGATTGTCGACGACAACTGATCTGGCGTGGTAGTGGTACTGTATATTGTCCACAAAACATGCAGGAAAGGGACCGATATCCGACATGTAGTGTCATGGTATGGGCTGGCATCATGATCAATGGCCGTACGTCCCTCTATGTGCTTCCAACTGGGACTATGACTGGCCAACGATACATTAATGATGTTCTGCTACCTCATGTTCGCATGTTTCGTAGTGCTGTCGGTGATAGATTCATTTTCATGGACGACAACGCAACATGTCATCGAACAGTCGCTGTCCAGGAGTATCTTGAGAGCGAGGATATTCAACGCCTCGTATAGCCAGCACGTTTTCCAGATCTGAATCCCATTGAAAATGTGTGGGATGCTTTGGGGAGGAGTCTTGCTGGTCGCCAATGCCCTCCAATAAACAAGGACACCCTCATCCGTGCACTGACAGAGGAATGGGATAAATTACCCCAACAGCTGCTTGATAATGTTGTGCAAAGCATGACACGACGTGTGTAATCTTGCATCGCCCTCCATGGTGGCCATATCCCGTATTGACATCTTACGCCGGAACGCCTGCGGACGGTAATTGCATTTTTTTCACGTTTACGTATTCTGCACAAACTGGCCTGTTTGTCCCTTGAACACGTTCCAAAGCCTTCTGGATTTCAAAGCACAATAAATTGTCTTTCTTGTAATGTCCTGGCATTCTGACATTATTTTATTTCACTTGGCATCCAACCACACTTACTTTTTTATGCGCTATATAGCCGTTTATGATCCGTCCTTAGCAATTGTCCAGCAGTGTACCTTTACACTTTTAGATATATTGATGATCTGCTGTGTATCAATAATTCCGAAGTTATAGAGAGTGATTTTGATAATATCTATCCTAGCTCTCTTAACTTATGTAAAACCAACCACAGTAATCAGGAACTTGAGTTCCTAGACTTAAGCATTAAGCTCAACAGAGGTAACCCATCTATTAGCCTCTTTGATAAAAGAGTTAATTTTCCTTTCAAAGTAATTAAATATCTACACTGGAATAATAACATTTCAACCAAAGTAATTGAGAATGTACTAATTTCTCAGGTCCTAAGAATTTCAAGAATTTGCAGCAACAATTTGGACTTCAATTACCACATTAATATACTATTAGAAAGTTTTCTAGAGAACGAAATTCCTTCTTCTTTCATCAAAAGAACTTTAAGAAAAAATTATTCTGAATAATAGAGTAAGGTTGGCAGATCTGCTTTAATTTTCTACACAGTTAATAATATGATTCTGACCAATCAAAGCCGTAAGGAAGTTGGCTAGAGGATGCCTATTAACTACCTAAAGGAACCTTAGTGCTATGGATATGACGGTCCTATTAAAACAAAAAATTAAATAATATAAACAAAATCACAAAAAAAGCTTAAAAATCTGTTTATAAAAGAAAATAAAAACAAATAAAAAGAAAACTAGTTATTCATCACTAGGATAGCTATACTAAAAATAGTAAAACCAACATTAAAATTAATAAGATTCTGATTAATCTATAGAAGCTCACTAAGGTGATTTAATACATGCAAAGATTATTAAATAAACTGCTCGTGTATTTTATAATATTTCTCATGTATTCTGGAGAGTTAATTCTGCTCATTCTGATCATACAGATCCACAGTCTTAAGTTTATATATTTTTTTCTCTGGTTAAAATCTCCGCGCGTTGGTTTCTTGCTGTATGAGGAGGCCATCAGCCCCACCCTCACTGCCCCCCAGCATCTAGGGAGTGGCGGAAGAGGTCAGCCATGTTCTCCTCTTGTGAGGAGAAAAGTTTTTGTAACACAAGAGGTAAGCTCTCTTCCTTGTTTTTGGGTTCTAGGTTTTATAAGTTCAATGTTTGTACTTCATGTACCTTTTCTCTGTCGTTTTTTAGCTTTTCAGCTTTTAAGCATTGGTTTGTCTGTTAACATTTATGCGGGTTTTAACTCTTACTTTTCTTTGTAACTTTGAGCGTCTTTTGGGGTACCTAGGAACAGAAGATGGCTAAGCTTGTTCCTTTTCTATGCGCTGTCTATGCGCTGTTTTTTCAAAGTAGTTAAGTTCTTAATAACTAATTAATTATGCACTTAAAGCACTGCTGAAATACTTTGTACATATTGCAACTAACTGTTTAAGGTATATAACTTTCACAAAGTTTTCTTTAGTTAATAATTATCTTTAACTTATTCTCGTTTTCGTGCTGTCATAAGTTGTAGAGTAGGGGGTTTTAGACTCAAGTTTTCTTTCAAAAATCTGTTCGTTATAAATTAACATTTCCTTTTTTAATTGCAATGTAAAATTTGTTTTTCAGGTTTAAATTCTCTCTCAAACGAACTTGGAATTTCGTTATAGATGAAAATCATTTCTATTTATTATGTCACTCTCACAGCTTGAGTTCTCTTTAATCTTCTTCTCTCTGTTTAATAGTAACAGATGAAGAGCATGGGTCGGGCCATGAAGGTTAATGGATGCAAGCGAAATTGTTAACTAGTGCTAGGTCATGCTACTCTACGGAGGACATGACTTATATATATATTTTTTAAACTATTTTAGGTGGGAATGTTACTTGCATCTATGGCCTTGCAGAAACCCATTTCCAACTAGGTCTTTGTGGAAGTGAGAAAATGCAGAGTTTTTGCTGGTCCTTGATAAAGCCAAGGCTCAGTATTCTCGACACCTTCTACATTCAGTTGTTTTATTTTATTTTTTTTATTTTTTTCCTTTTACTCACACAGGTAGATACATAACCTTTTCTATGTTGTACTAGGTGTGAGTCAAAAATTATATATGTATTTTTTTGCTTAGGTATCTTCTTTATAGAATGTGAATTCTGAATTTTCAAAACTGCTGCGTTGCGCGTTTTGATTTTCAGGTTATTTTGCACCCTTCGTTTTAAATTCTAAAATTTTTTCCTTAGTCTTCAGTTTTGCTCTTAAGTAACTAATTTCAATTTATTATTTAGCAGCTCATGCGCAAATTCTAGTTGAAATGTTTTATTATTATTATTATTATTTTTTTTTATTACTATTTTTTTACTTGAGGTTTTTTTTTTTTTTTTTTTTTTCATTTTCTAATTTTTCTTTTTAGTATGTTTTGGATGCAGCTTTTTGGAGTGTAGTTTATACTCGAGTTTGGTCTTTTCTTGGACTGCTTATTTCTAAAAAGTTTTTCCTAGTTGGTTTGCTCAGAATTTGTATGTTTTGGCCCAAGTGGAGTTCTAAGGACGATGAAAGGATTGGAGGTCAGCTCAGATATTTTAAGTCCTCCCGCTCGGTTAGGCTAGCACCCTTTCCCATAGTGTATGAACTCGCTGGCAAAGGTAATCTAAAGTTATGAAATGACAAACGTTGTTTGACATGTAAATCTGCAGATCCTAACCTGTATTCTTCTGTTGAGGATAATTGCTCCAACAAGTTTTGCAAAGCCTACAATACCATCTATAAGCTCACCTGTACTGCCTGCAACCTTAGCTATATTGGCCAAAGTAAAAATCCTCTTCATCTTAGGATTAATGGTCACAGGTCTCTAGTAAACAAGTTCTCTAATTCAGGAGTGAACCCCTCCACAAACGCCAACCAGTACTCTACCTTTGAATTAGAGCATTTCCATACTCATGGTTTTGACAAAGTGAAAATAGAGGTACTACATATTATCCCTGACCTCTATGCTCGGCTAGAAACTGAATCCCTTGAAATTTTGCAGCATCAGTCTCTTTATCCCTATGGCCTTAATTCCACTCTATCTGACAATAAGCATAATCAGCATAAATTTTCAATTCGTGAACTCTTCTTTCTTGTTAATAATAAGAGCTGCTCTAGAGGTAATAGAGGACAGAGGTTATTTCGCACATCAAGCAAAGTTGATTTTGCTAACTTGCTACAAACTCTGGAAAGCTTTAAAACTGGCACTAATTTTGTTAAAAATACTTGCAAAATTCTCAAGTCCTTCAAGCACTCTGTCCTTAAAAGTTTTTTCAAATTCTGGAATGAAACTGCTGACCATGTTGATAAGCATGTTTTTGCTTTGGTTCTGGACATTCTTAAACATATTCTTAAAGATAAAATTTCTCTTAAAGAATTTTCCAGTAATTTTGTTACCATCAGGTTCCTAAATAAAGCCTACGATAATCTCAATGTAAGGAAGCTGTTCTACAATAATGCAATTTTTTTCCCATCCACAGGCACCAGTCTATTGTAAGTTTTAAATATGTTAAGACCTTAGGGTCAATAGTTAAAAACTACAAACTTAACTCTTCGAGCTACATTCCTGTAATTACTACTTGTTCTTGTGATGAACATAAAGAAACAGTTCACTATGATAAGAATTACAACCGTATTATCACCGGAAACTTGAGTTTTGTTGAAAATGAAAAGCTTAGGAATTTATTAGAGTATGGCTCTAAATTCAGACCTTCCTTCACAATTTCCAAAGAAAGGATTCTTAAGAGCTTCACTCAAGATGTAAATAAGTACATCGTAAAAACCAGTTTAACGTACAATCAGCCTATTGAGGCCTTCGCAGAAGGGAAATATAATATAATCAATAGCTTCACCGGTGAGTTGGCAGGTCTGGACTTTTGTTTCGACAGAAATCTCTTTTTCTCTGGAGAAGCTAAAAGGTCACTCTCCAAACTACAAGACCAATTTATTTTTACCACTACGGATAAAGCTAGCAATAATTTTGCAATTATCTGTAAGAAGTTCTATTTTGAATTGTTAACTATGGAACTCAATAATAGAGTAACATACGAGCCCGTAAGTTATTCTACCAAGCAGTTAGAAAATCGGTTTAAGGCATTCTTCAAGAAACTTAAAATTCCACAAACTAGAAGATATGGGCCTGAATTTCCATTTCTTTTTGCAACGGTTAAGTTTCATAAGGATCCTGTGAAGTTCAGGTTCATAGCTAGTGGAGTAAGGAGTCATAAAAAGAAAATAGATCTTGCTTTTGAAGATGTCTTAAAGAAGGTTTTGAAACACATTAGAAACTGTTCTAACTTGATGTACAGAGATTTTTGGATAATTAATAATAATGCAGAAGTAATTTCTACTATACTCAAAGTTTGTCCTCTAGATATTAATAGTTATGATTTTGAAAACCTATATACTAATCTGCCTCTATCAGATATAATCACTACCTTTAAAGAGCTGTATGCAGAATTTAAACTTAACCAATTTGTTGATGTAGGAACTTGGAACTCTTATCTCAATTGCTGCATAAAAAATAACCATATCTTATATAATAATACTCTCTATAAGCAAGTGAACGGTATTCCAATGGGAACATCAACGTCCACGAATATCGCTAATCTATTCCTGTTCTTTAAGGAATATAAATTCATTAAAAATCACCCCACCTGCTCAGATAACTACCTTTACACTTTTAGATATATTGATGATCTGCTGTGTATCAATAATTCCGAAGTTATAGAGAGTGATTTTGATAATATCTATCCTAGCTCTCTTAACTTATGTAAAACCAACCACAGTAATCGGGAACTTGAGTTCCTAGACTTAAGCATTAAGCTCAACAGAGGTAACCCATCTATTAGCCTCTTTGATAAAAGAGTTAATTTTCCTTTCAAAGTAATTAAATATCTACACTGGAATAATAACATTTCAACCAAAGTAATTGAGAATGTACTAATTTCTCAGGTCCTAAGAATTTCAAGAATTTGCAGCAACAATTTGGACTTCAATTACCACATTAATATACTATTAGAAAGTTTTCTATAGAACGAAATTCCTTCTTCTTTCATCAAAAGAACTTTAAGAAAAATTATTCTGAATAATAGAGTAAGGTTGGCAGATCTGCTTTAATTTTCTACACAGTTAATAATATGATTCTGACCAATCAAAGCCGTAAGGAAGTTGGCTAGAGGATGCCTATTAACTACCTAAAGGAACCTTAGTGCTATGGATATGACGGTCCTATTAAAACAAAAAATTAAATAATATAAACAAAATCACAAAAAAAGCTTAAAAATCTGTTTATAAAAGAAAATAAAAACAAATAAAAAGAAAACTAGTTATTCATCACTAGGATAGCTATACTAAAAATAGTAAAACCAACATTAAAATTAATAAGATTCTGATTAATCTATAGAAGCTCACTAAGGTGATTTAATACATGCAAAGATTATTAAATAAACTGCTCGTGTATTTTATAATATTTCTCATGTATTCTGGAGAGTTAATTCTGCTCATTCTGATCATACAGATCCACAGTCTTAAGTTTATATATTTTTTCTCTGGTTAAAATCTCCGCGCGTTGGTTTCTTGCTGTATGAGGAGGCCATCAGCCCCACCCTCACTGCCCCCCAGCATCTAGGGAGTGGCGGAAGAGGTCAGCCATGTTCTCCTCTTGTGAGGAGAAAAGTTTTTTGTAACACAAGAGGTAAGCTCTCTTCCTTGTTTTTGGGTTCTAGGTTTTATAAGTTCAATGTTTGTACTTCATGTACCTTTTCTCTGTCGTTTTTTAGCTTTTCAGCTTTTAAGCATTGGTTTGTCTGTTAACATTTATGCGGGTTTTAACTCTTACTTTTCTTTGTAACTTTGAGCGTCTTTTGGGGTACCTAGGAACAGAAGATGGCTAAGCTTGTTCCTTTTCTATGCGCTGTCTATGCGCTGTTTTTTCAAAGTAGTTAAGTTCTTAATAACTAATTAATTATGCACTTAAAGCACTGCTGAAATACTTTGTACATATTGCAACTAACTGTTTAAGGTATATAACTTTCACAAAGTTTTCTTTAGTTAATTATTATCTTTAACTTATTCTCGTTTTCGTGCTGTCATAAGTTGTAGAGTAGGGGGTTTTAGACTCAAGTTTTCTTTCAAAAATCTGTTCGTTATAAATTAACATTTCCTTTTTTAATTGCAATGTAAAATTTGTTTTTCAGGTTTAAATTCTCTCTCAAACGAACTTGGAATTTCGTTATAGATGAAAATCATTTCTATTTATTATGTCACTCTCACAGCTTGAGTTCTCTTTAATCTTCTTCTCTCTGTTTAATAGTAACAGATGAAGAGCATGGGTCGGGCCATGAAGGTTAATGGATGCAAGCGAAATTGTTAACTAGTGCTAGGTCATGCTACTCTACGGAGGACATGACTTATATATATATTTTTTAAACTATTTTAGGTGGGAATGTTACTTGCATCTATGGCCTTGCAGAAACCCATTTCCAACTAGGTCTTTGTGGAAGTGAGAAAATGCAGAGTTTTTGCTGGTCCTTGATAAAGCCAAGGCTCAGTATTCTCGACACCTTCTACATTCAGTTGTTTTATTTTATTTTTTTTCTTTTTTCCTTTTACTCACACAGGTAGATACATAACCTTTTCTATGTTGTACTAGGTGTGAGTCAAAATTATATATGTATTTTTTTGCTTAGGTATCTTCTTTATAGAATGTGAATTCTGAATTTTCAAAACTGCTGCGTTGCGCGTTTTGATTTTCAGGTTATTTTGCACCCTTCGTTTTAAATTCTAAAATTTTTTCCTTAGTCTTCAGTTTTGCTCTTAAGTAACTAATTTCAATTTATTATTTAGCAGCTCATGCGCAAATTCTAGTTGAAATGTTTTATTATTATTATTATTTTTTTTTTTTATTACTATTTTTTTACTTGAGGTTTTTTTTTTTTTTTTTTTTTTTCATTTTCTAATTTTTCTTTTTAGTATGTTTTGGATGCAGCTTTTTGGAGTGTAGTTTATACTCGAGTTTGGTCTTTTCTTGGACTGCTTATTTCTAAAAAGTTTTTCCTAGTTGGTTTGCTCAGAATTTGTATGTTTTGGCCCAAGTGGAGTTCTAAGGACGATGAAAGGATTGGAGGTCAGCTCAGATATTTTAAGTCCTCCCGCTCGGTTAGGCTAGCACCCTTTCCCATAGTGTATGAACTCGCTGGCAAAGGTAATCTAAAGTTATGAAATGACAAACGTTGTTTGACATGTAAATCTGCAGATCCTAACCTGTATTCTTCTGTTGAGGATAATTGCTCCAACAAGTTTTGCAAAGCCTACAATACCATCTATAAGCTCACCTGTACTGCCTGCAACCTTAGCTATATTGGCCAAAGTAAAAATCCTCTTCATCTTAGGATTAATGGTCACAGGTCTCTAGTAAACAAGTTCTCTAATTCAGGAGTGAACCCCTCCACAAACGCCAACCAGTACTCTACCTTTGAATTAGAGCATTTCCATACTCATGGTTTTGACAAAGTGAAAATAGAGGTACTACATATTATCCCTGACCTCTATGCTCGGCTAGAAACTGAATCCCTTGAAATTTTGCAGCATCAGTCTCTTTATCCCTATGGCCTTAATTCCACTCTATCTGACAATAAGCATAATCAGCATAAATTTTCAATTCGTGAACTCTTCTTTCTTGTTAATAATAAGAGCTGCTCTAGAGGTAATAGAGGACAGAGGTTATTTCGCACATCAAGCAAAGTTGATTTTGCTAACTTGCTACAAACTCTGGAAAGCTTTAAAACTGGCACTAATTTTGTTAAAAATACTTGCAAAATTCTCAAGTCCTTCAAGCACTCTGTCCTTAAAAGTTTTTTCAAATTCTGGAATGAAACTGCTGACCATGTTGATAAGCATGTTTTTGCTTTGGTTCTGGACATTCTTAAACATATTCTTAAAGATAAAATTTCTCTTAAAGAATTTTCCAGTAATTTTGTTACCATCAGGTTCCTAAATAAAGCCTACGATAATCTCAATGTAAGGAAGCTGTTCTACAATAATGCAATTTTTTTTCCCATCCACAGGCACCAGTCTATTGTAAGTTTTTAAATATGTTAAGACCTTAGGGTCAATAGTTAAAAACTACAAACTTAACTCTTCGAGCTACATTCCTGTAATTACTACTTGTTCTTGTGATGAACATAAAGAAACAGTTCACTATGATAAGAATTACAACCGTATTATCACCGGAAACTTGAGTTTTGTTGAAAATGAAAAGCTTAGGAATTTATTAGAGTATGGCTCTAAATTCAGACCTTCCTTCACAATTTCCAAAGAAAGGATTCTTAAGAGCTTCACCAAGATGTAAATAAGTACATCGTAAAAACCAGTTTAACGTACAATCAGCCTATTGAGGCCTTCGCAGAAGGGAAATATAATATAATCAATAGCTTCACCGGTGAGTTGGCAGGTCTGGACTTTTGTTTCGACAGAAATCTCTTTTTCTCTGGAGAAGCTAAAAGGTCACTCTCCAAACTACAAGACCAATTTATTTTTACCACTACGGATAAAGCTAGCAATAATTTTGCAATTATCTGTAAGAAGTTCTATTTTGAATTGTTAACTATGGAACTCAATAATAGAGTAACATACGAGCCCGTAAGTTATTCTACCAAGCAGTTAGAAAATCGGTTTAAGGCATTCTTCAAGAAACTTAAAATTCCACAAACTAGAAGATATGGGCCTGAATTTCCATTTCTTTTTGCAACGGTTAAGTTTCATAAGGATCCTGTGAAGTTCAGGTTCATAGCTAGTGGAGTAAGGAGTCATAAAAAGAAAATAGATCTTGCTTTTGAAGATGTCTTAAAGAAGGTTTTGAAACACATTAGAAACTGTTCTAACTTGATGTACAGAGATTTTTGGATAATTAATAATAATGCAGAAGTAATTTCTACTATACTCAAAGTTTGTCCTCTAGATATTAATAGTTATGATTTTGAAAACCTATATACTAATCTGCCTCTATCAGATATAATCACTACCTTTAAAGAGCTGTATGCAGAATTTAAACTTAACCAATTTGTTGATGTAGGAACTTGGAACTCTTATCTCAATTGCTGCATAAAAAATAACCATATCTTATATAATAATACTCTCTATAAGCAAGTGAACGGTATTCCAATGGGAACATCAACGTCCACGAATATCGCTAATCTATTCCTGTTCTTTAAGGAATATAAATTCATTAAAAATCACCCCACCTGCTCAGATAACTACCTTTACACTTTTAGATATATTGATGATCTGCTGTGTATCAATAATTCCGAAGTTATAGAGAGTGATTTTGATAATATCTATCCTAGCTCTCTTAACTTATGTAAAACCAACCACAGTAATCGGGAACTTGAGTTCCTAGACTTAAGCATTAAGCTCAACAGAGGTAACCCATCTATTAGCCTCTTTGATAAAAGAGTTAATTTTCCTTTCAAAGTAATTAAATATCTACACTGGAATAATAACATTTCAACCAAAGTAATTGAGAATGTACTAATTTCTCAGGTCCTAAGAATTTCAAGAATTTGCAGCAACAATTTGGACTTCAATTACCACATTAATATACTATTAGAAAGTTTTCTAGAGAACGAAATTCCTTCTTCTTTCATCAAAAGAACTTTAAGAAAAATTATTCTGAATAATAGAGTAAGGTTGGCAGATCTGCTTTAATTTTCTACACAGTTAATAATATGATTCTGACCAATCAAAGCCGTAAGGAAGTTGGCTAGAGGATGCCTATTAACTACCTAAAGGAACCTTAGTGCTATGGATATGACGGTCCTATTAAAACAAAAAATTAAATAATATAAACAAAATCACAAAAAAAGCTTAAAAATCTGTTTATAAAAGAAAATAAAAACAAATAAAAAGAAAACTAGTTATTCATCACTAGGATAGCTATACTAAAAATAGTAAAACCAACATTAAAATTAATAAGATTCTGATTAATCTATAGAAGCTCACTAAGGTGATTTAATACATGCAAAGATTATTAAATAAACTGCTCGTGTATTTTATAATATTTCTCATGTATTCTGGAGAGTTAATTCTGCTCATTCTGATCATACAGATCCACAGTCTTAAGTTTATATATTTTTTCTCTGGTTAAAATCTCCGCGCGTTGGTTTCTTGCTGTATGAGGAGGCCATCAGCCCCACCCTCACTGCCCCCCAGCATCTAGGAGTGGCGGAAGAGGTCAGCCATGTTCTCCTCTTGTGAGGAGAAAAGTTTTTGTAACACAAGAGGTAAGCTCTCTTCCTTGTTTTTGGGTTCTAGGTTTTATAAGTTCAATGTTTGTACTTCATGTACCTTTTCTCTGTCGTTTTTTAGCTTTTCAGCTTTTAAGCATTGGTTTGTCTGTTAACATTTATGCGGGTTTTAACTCTTACTTTTCTTTGTAACTTTGAGCGTCTTTTGGGGTACCTAGGAACAGAAGATGGCTAAGCTTGTTCCTTTTCTATGCGCTGTCTATGCGCTGTTTTTTCAAAGTAGTTAAGTTCTTAATAACTAATTAATTATGCACTTAAAGCACTGCTGAAATACTTTGTACATATTGCAACTAACTGTTTAAGGTATATAACTTTCACAAAGTTTTCTTTAGTTAATTATTATCTTTAACTTATTCTCGTTTTCGTGCTGTCATAAGTTGTAGAGTAGGGGGTTTTAGACTCAAGTTTTCTTTCAAAATCTGTTCGTTATAAATTAACATTTCCTTTTTAATTGCAATGTAAAATTTGTTTTTCAGGTTTAAATTCTCTCTCAAACGAACTTGGAATTTCGTTATAGATGAAAATCATTTCTATTTATTATGTCACTCTCTACAGCTTGAGTTCTCTTTAATCTTCTTCTCTCTCTGTTTAATAGTAACAGATGAAGAGCATGGGTCGGGCCATGAAGGTTAATGGATGCAAGCGAAATTGTTAACTAGTGCTAGGTCATGCTACTCTACGGAGGACATGACTTATATATATATTTTTTAAACTATTTTAGGTGGGAATGTTACTTGCATCTATGGCCTTGCAGAAACCCATTTCCAACTAGGTCTTTGTGGAAGTGAGAAAATGCAGAGTTTTTGCTGGTCCTTGATAAAGCCAAGGCTCAGTATTCTCGACACCTTCTACATTCAGTTGTTTTATTTTATTTTTTTCTTTTTTTCCTTTTACTCACACAGGTAGATACATAACCTTTTCTATGTTGTACTAGGTGTGAGTCAAAATTATATATGTATTTTTGCTTAGGTATCTTCTTTATAGAATGTGAATTCTGAATTTTCAAAACTGCTGCGTTGCGCGTTTTGATTTTCAGGTTATTTTGCACCCTTCGTTTTAAATTCTAAAATTTTTTCCTTAGTCTTCAGTTTTGCTCTTAAGTATATATATATATATATATATATATATATATATAAAATGAAGGTTAAAGTTCTTTCTCCTGAGTTTTATATATGTACAATAAAATCAATTGTTGCCTAACCTTGTTTCTTGGTTGTTCAGTAGGTATCTCCAAGGTGCTGGTATATTGGATGCAACTTCATCATTACAACATTGTTCATTCAAATGATAAATATACAAGCTCTCGAGAAACAACAGGCCATTTTTGGTTTTAGTCGTCAATAACAGTTTATCATTGTCCCAGTCAGGATAGTGCTCTCTTTTTAGTACCTCTCGTGCTAAAGAAGTTGTTGTGGCATGTGTACGAAAAGTGTATTTGTGTTCTGTTATTATTGTCTTTAATGATCTACAAGTGGATCCCACGTAAGAAGTAGACTGTGAGGAAGTTGAAATAGAGTTCAGTGGTACGGAATAAACACCGTATTTATCTAGGGTTGATGTCCGGTCTCGGTCTGATTTGGTCAAATTGAACAAACGTTCCGAAGAAATACCAAAGGAACAATCGTATTTTTTGCATGAATTTTGTAAGATCGGTACAATGGTTGGGTGGCAGGGAATTTTTTATTTTATATATTTATGACAACCATTATGTGGTTTTACCTTACATGTGATTTCAAATGTATGGATTTTATGACCTCATCCTGTTCCGACTTGTACGCATGCGCGGTCTCTGCCCATAGCCACACGTGTATATAACCACTGCGTTTCATGTGCACCTTGCGAGTTTTGGTGCCTGATGATGAACCTATAAGTCGTAGGTTCAAAAGATCTCGCAAGTTTTTAACATTAAACCTTTTAAACCTCAATGGAATGAGTTATTCGTGTCGTCATAATTTTTAACTGTGCATACTTTTGATACCGGTGATACGTCTTATCTTCATCTGAGTGTTGTAATTGGTTTGATCTAAAGTGTTCGTGCTTAGACAGCTATCTTCCTTATATGTGTACCAGAAAATCCACTGTCTTTTTATTGACTCAAAACCTATCCCCTATTTAATCTAAATTGTAATCTATTGAACCAAATGAATAAAGTAAGCTGGTGTCAAAAACATAAGGACGAACACTATTTCGTAAGGTTGCAACCACAGAATCAGACGCAACAGCTTGTGGCAATTTCGATAACTGGGGCGTTCAGTAGAAAGCAGGTGCACATGCAAAATGTCGAATCGTACGCACAGGGGTCAGGTGGAATCGCTTGAACGTATAAAAGAGAAAAGGGAGCAGTAGGCGATATGTATTTGAAAGAAAATCTGAACATCATTGCGAACCAAGTTCACCCATTCATGGCAACTGTGCTTCCTGCTGGTGATGGCCATTACAAACAAACTTATTCGCCATGCCACACTGCCAGAATCGTCAAGGAGTTGTTCGCGGAACATGCTGGTGAGTTTCTGTTAATGCCCTGGCCTCCAAATTTACCTGCCATGAACCCAATCGGACATTTGTGTTTCAACTTAGAAAAGTGGGTTTGCGCTAAATCACCACCACCCCAAAATGTACAGGAACTGGGGGACCTTCTGTTGGCATTATGGTACCAGATACCCCAGGATACCTATCGGCATCTAATCTAATCGATGCCTCACCGAGTGTCTGCTGTTTTGCGGCCTAAATGGGGTCCTACAGCTTTTTAAGTAGGTGGTCATGATGTAATCGCTCATCGGTTTACAGTTGTTTCTCGTGTGAGTTTAACGACCACCCTGATCAACTCTGCGGGTGAACAGCTCTACGTAAAACCCCACCTCAGCCCAATTGTCGTGTCCAGGTACCGAGTTTTGCTATCACATTCTCGACCACGGCGTCACTGATAGTGGTCGTTGGACGTCCTGACCTCCGCTTGCCGGAATCATTTTCACCCAGTGCTGCTGTTCCCTTGCTTTCAAATGTGTAAACCTCTTTCGCTGTTGCTACCACGACTAACCTTTTTCCCCATTAGTTCCGTAGCAGTACCACCTTTAATGAAATTCGTCTTCTCACCTGATAACGCAATATGACTCCGTGCAAAATGCACGTCAACAGCTTCGTGTGTTCCACGTCATCGCGGGACTTATTCGATTCTGTCTCGCGTTTGCACAGGAATGAAGTCTCAATTTTATGTCTATATCTTCCTGGTAACTTATTAAGGTGTAGTTCTGAATATTACAAATGCCCTGTGTAATTATTTTACAGCTCCCTCGTGATGTGATGTTTCGGTGCAACATACCAGTGGATTCCGAGTGGTCAGATTTGGCGTTTCATATCGTTCCTATAAATTTTGCTCGTATTCAAAATATACGTATTTCAAGAGCTATGTGTTTCTTCTTTTGACACTGGTTCTTTCTTTATGATTCAAGGTTTAACGAGCACCATTAGCAACACAAATTGTCACAAACATTCGCCCATCTTTAATTTAGAGCTAGTTGTTCCAGGCCAGAGAGGCAAACAGCGCCATAAGACAAACACACCACCTTCGAACGTTAGATGCTAATGGTGATCTTTAAATCCCAGTTTTCATATGTGGAGTGTATCATATAAGATTTAGGAAGCAATTTGAAAATGAAAATGAGTACTTACCGTTTGCAGAAGCTGATGATTGGCATCTGTGTGAAGAAACACAGAAGTAAATTGAAATAGTTGAACTATAGGCATTGCATAATTACATTTCATTTAATTCAGAAAACAATGCAATTTTAATAATTTAAAGTCTACTATAGTTTCGATGACAGCTGTTCTTCTGTTCTGTTTGCCAAGGCCAATGTTATAGACAAATTTGTGGTCTAGGAATGGGAAACCCTCTATCCCCAATTCTTTGCGAAATTTATATGGAACACTTTGAAGACAATGTTTTCAACATGATCTCCTTCAGCCTTTGGGTACGCTACGTAGACGACATTTTAATTCTCTGGGAAAGTGAAAATTAAAGATATCTCGAACTGATACCAACGATAAACTCATTGGACCCAAATATCCAGCTTACTTATGAATTGGAGGAAGGTGGTTCTCTTCCTTTTCTAGACGTACTAGCTACACGGTGCAAAAATTCATTCATTACCACTGTTTATCCGAAACCATTTGCTGTTATTTTACCGACTCACACAAAACCAAATTATTCCATCCAACATAAAACCAGTGCATTTTATACATACACTGCTGCTCATAATTATAAGGACAGTCGTATTTTGCAGAAAAGTACACAGGAATCGCACATTGACACATTATGCACATGATGTGGAATACTGAACCTACATGAGTTTCAAAATGCGAGATTCAGACAACTTTTATAAAGGTACTAAAATAACTTTTACGTTTTTTTAAGGTGTCCATAAAAGTATAAGGACACGAAAAGAAGTCCCAAGAAAAACGAATAAACGTCCATGACGTGCATGTATTATGCAAATTAGAGCAATGTCTGCGTAGGTGAACGTGCTGCTGAAGACACTGCGTATGTCATTTTGTGTAGTAACAGAATGCCTCGTGGAAAGAAGTTAACTGTAGTAGAGGTTCGAAAGATATGGGAACTTTGTGGTGAAAGGAAATCATACAGTGAGATAGGTGTTGGAATTAAAAAGTCAAAAGGTGCGGTAGAAAATGCAATGAAAAGAGGTATCAAAGGATCCGTTAAAAAGCGTTCTGGTCGCGAACGAAAGCTGTTAATCAAGGGATATTTGACGCATCATCGCCATGGTAACCAGGAAAAAAATGTATTGTAAAGAAATTGCTGGCTCCATACCCGTCAATGTTTCCCATCAAACTGTTTCACGTGTGCTGCATAGCTCAACTGTCGCCAAATACTTGAAAATGAACGCGAGACACACCCTCACCAGAAGACATAAAGAGATGAGGAAAGCAGCTCTACTCCAGTGGATGTAGAATAACATCAGGTAGGATACAATTATTTTTTCCGATGAGAAACCTTTTAATTTAGGTGGCCCAGACAGCCTACATTCTTACGGCATGTTATCTGCAAAAAAAAAGATGTGACATTGAGGCGACATTAAGTTGATCCATCATTAATGTTCAGGGGTGGTGTTTCCGCTAATGGGAAGACCAATTTAGTCCTGATTCCATCAAGTATGAATTCTGAACGATATATCCAAGTGTTAGATCAACAACTGTTAGCATATTCGTGACCTTTAGGTGGTGATAATTTCATCTTTCAGAAAGACAATGCCCCATCGCACACATCGAGAGTTTGTAAACAATGGTTTTTGGACAATAACATTCATGTTTTGAACTGGGCACCCAATTCTCAAGACTTGAACATCATTGAAAGAGTTAAGGGTGCGATGGCTAGATTGGTATATGATAATAGCAGACAGCTTTCCACTGTTCCTGAGTTAGAAAAGGAAGTCTTAACAGCATGGGACAAGATCAGTCCTCAGTATTTACGGAATCTTGTTGAAAGTATGCCTAACAGAATGGCTCAGTGTCTAGAGAACGAAGTTGGCCATATCACCTATTAAAGGTAATAATATTGTAAAATTAATTATGTTTACGCATAGAAGGGCAAGATGTCCTTATAATTTTGGACCTGTGTCCAAATTGCATTTTCTTTTGTTTGTTTTTTTGTAATTATAGTGAAAAAAACAAATACAGAATAATATTTCTGCTATGTTGTGTCATCAGTTACGTAAATATAAAGCTTTCCTGTTCCTGCAGTTATTTTGTATTGTTCATCACCAGTATTTATGGGGTTCTTATACCGCCCTTATAATTATGAGCAGTAGTGTATGTCTACCGAGCCTTAAATATCTGTTCTATAAAGGAGGATCTCACGAAGGAACTGAATTACATCAGACATATAAATATCAATAGAGGCTTCAAATATTTGTGACGTACTACAGAGGTGAAAACATGTGTCAAGACGACAAACCTGCAGCGAGACATTCTGTCTGCGTAGCTCAGTTGGGAGAGCGACTTACTCCGGAGTGAGGGGACACGTTTTCGATGGCCGTCGCGGATAAACTTGTGCTTTCACACATGCATTAGTGGACTCAGCTATCAAAAAATTTGTTAAATCTACCTTGATCCCGATCTTTCCAAATTCTCAACGAAACTTGGCGGTTCTTCCATTCATCTCTAAAATTTGTTTCCAAATTTTCAAAATCCTTAAGTCATCAAATTTCAATATCATCGTTACTCCTGTATCTAATATGATTACTCTGCAAAAAAAGATCTAATTCCTGATATAAATTCTTAGGTAACCTATCGCACCCAGTGTCAATATGGTCTGTCATACATGGGTCAGACACGGAGATCGGTTAAATTCAGATTAAAAGTACACCAATTATATATTAAAAAGTGTGAAATCAAAAACTCTTCCATAGCCCAGCACTGTTGGGAAAGTAACAACCAATTTCTGTTTAACGACGCCAAATTTTAGACAGACCTAAATCAATATGTGACCTAGACTTTTTAGAAGTCTTTCATATATTTCAAAACCGTAATAACCTGGTAAATGATTTATCTTCATCCCCATAACTATCAAGCGCATGGAAAGCACTCATCAATCTGCAAACTGAAGACCTCACGAGCCATTTGTCACGAAAAGATGGTAACATCTTCAGAAGCAAGAAATAAAATCGCTTAGTCTTGACGAAGCTGAACCATAGCGTTCAGCGAAACTATAGTAGACTTTAAATTATGAAAATTGCATTCATAAAGGTTCGTTTCTGATTTAAATGAAACAGAAGTAAATGCCTCACTAAGCAGATCCGCATATAGACTAGAACAAAGAATCGAGATATTTTAACACAAGTCTTTTTCGGTAGAAAACGATTAATTAATGGTACCTACTTTTGTTCCCATTTAAAAAAAATTGCGGTTCGCAGGACCTGAAATTACAATCTTCAGACATTTCAGTAGATTCGCAATTGCATGTTACCCCTAATAAAGCAATAGCCAATAATTCTGTATTTCTTGCAGGTTATTCACAAGAGAAGAATTCTGCCTAAAGTGTTACACTATCATTGGTCGTTCCGTTCGCTGAGACACTTTATTCACTCTAACAGAAGCATTTCTGTGTCAAGTTTGATTGCAAAATGGGAATTTAAAGCTGACTTGAAGCGTCTAAATAGCTCAAGAGTTCTAGGTTATTAGATAAAATTGGAATGATATTTGTTTTACTTGATAATCGCTTTTGATTGAAAGTAATACCTCAAAATAAGCATTACTGCAAAGCACTAATCTGATTACAGCTTAAGCATAAAACCTGCTGAATTCAATGAGCTTTTTCTGTGAAGATTATTAAATTCGCTTTGCTGAATCTCGGATAGCTTATATTTCAATAGATGAAAATCTTTAACAGCATATAAAAATTGCACTTCAATAATACGTTTAGGAATTCAGTGAAAGCAAAATCTACTTACAGATTTCCACTTTATATCTGTCAGCGTGTCACTTAATAATCATCCATATTTCGTTAACGCACAACAAGATGTGTTGCATATAACTTCAGTCGCAACATACGTGAACGCTTATTCAATACAATAATCGTATATCTCTATCTGGTAACACTGAACACAAGCCCATAAATCGTTCGTGAAAGATTACACATAACTCATTACCGATTACACTCGCCAGTTCTCCTCTAAGATTGCCTAGCTAACATTTCCTTTTGCAGAGTGATAACATTGCCGCTCGAGATTGATAGCATTGCATTTCGAAGATTCAACAATTTCGTTCTTATCTTTTTCTTTCCACTACGTAATTGCACTTCGATCTGCTCCAAGCGCTGCCAAAATACATTCTCTGAGAGAGAAAATGTAGCGTTCAGAAAGAAAAATAGCTAAAGACAATAAACCAAAATTCACATATACAGATAAGAACTACAGAGGAAGGTTAAATAAGAGCATATGTCACAGAGTCATGTCTATTTTGATAATCGGAGACACGTATTTCTTAAATTCCTTGGTACTGAATCTGTTAGTGCATCGTAATTTCTTAGGATATACAGGGTGTTCGAATAATGACTGCACTGAATGTACGAATTGCAGTAATGTAATAATAAAGAAATTTTGAATGGCATTGCAGTAGAAGTGATACGCCCCGTGGAAGTGCTCTGAGCCTGGTAACCTTCATGTCTCCCCACCACGAAGCTCACGCAGCTGTCATTTCGAGCGAAGGTCATTCCCGAGGGCATGGACGACGGAGGCAGATGTTTCGATTGATCACTCGTCTCGGCACAAGAATAATGGTGTTGCCGGTTGAACAGAGAGTGTTTTTGGTGGGACATGTATGTCACCATGAAGACAAGTACACGGACGAACTGCAAAAACAGATCGCTTGGAAATTTCGTGAAAGGAGCACTAAGGGGGAAGGTGTACGCGGGTAATTCGCACGCACTTCAAGAGCTACAGGCTGCAATAACGACTTGCATCCAACAAATCACACCGCATAGTTTGGGAAAGGTCTTCACTAACATGCGGAAGCATGTGCATACATGTCTGGACGTTGGGCCTATTTCCAACACTTCCTGTCGGAACCAGTTCGACATGCTAAGTGGTACTTTCAGTGAATAGTTACTTTTCGAACACCCTGTAGTTGACTTTCAGATAACACGACTTGTGCGATCTTGTTAACTCTAGGAAGGCAATGCATCATTTTCGACAGTATTAAAGTAAATCCCAAGAAAAAAGTTGTATATAAAGAAAATGGGTAACGGAAGTAATCAAAACCATTGTTGAAATCTGATGTTTGAATGCCGCCCCCCCCATGAAATGACGCAACAATATACACTATATTGACAAAAGTCACCGGACACCTAGAAGAGAAACAATATAATATTCATTGACATATGTTAGTACTGTGTCGGTCCACCTTTGGCTTTAATGCATGCACTGACCCTTCGAGACAGGCTTTCGACAAGGTTTTGGAACACAGCGATAGGCATGCGCTCTAATTCATCCCATAGGTGCTCTATGGGATTAAGATTAGGGCTCTGTGCTGGCCAGTCCCCACACGGTACGGAATTATCGTCAAACCAGGCCGTAACAGTCCTTGCTTTATGGCTCGGTGCATTATGATGCTGGTACCAACAAGGCTCGCTTCCATGGCATTGCCACATAGTTGGTAGGGCATAATTGTCGAGAATATCGAGGTAGATGTGCTGGTTAATAGGTTTGTCCACGTTAACCAATGGGCCGGGATCATACTAGGAAAAACACCCCCACACGAGTACACTTCCAGATCCAAACTTGACCGTAGGAACAGTACACTGTGGTAAATAGCGTTCCTCCGGCTGCCGCCATACCCACACAGGGCAATCAGACTAATGGATCATGTGTCTGGATTCATCAGTCCACAGGACCCGTTTCCATTGATCTACGGTTCCCGATAAATGTTCTTTACACCTTGCTAAACGACGAGTAGCATTCCGAGAGGAGATATTTTTTTTTTTTTTTTTTTTTTTTGATTGGAGGTTTAACGACCACCGTGAGCAACTCAATGGGCTATAAGCAGTCGCCCGTCCCTAATTTAGGGTCACTGGTTCCAGGGAAGGGAGAGAGCCAGTGCCGTAAGACAAACACAACATCCATGCCTCACCGGGATTCGAACCCGGACCCCGTTCGGACGAATGATCAGAGGCCATCGCTTAGACCACTGCGCCACCGGGGCGGCCGAGAGGAGATGAAAGGCTTATGAGCAGCAGCACGACCACGGCAACCCATGGAATGAAGTAGTTCTCTGAGAATGGTACGTGTACACACCGAGGTTCCAGCATTTTTACTCACCTGTACGCTGTGGGCTTGGGCAGTACTCCGTCGAGTAGCTGTAACAACTCTCCTGAGGTTTCGGCGTCCTCTATCACTGATTTTCTTCGGTTTATTCAGATTAAGATTTTGCTGCTTCAGGCACGCCATGTGTCTTCCACTTATTCAGTACACCCAAAACAGTTTACTTGGTGATGTTTAAACGCCTTTCCGTTTCTTTTATGGACAACCCAGTAATATAACACCCAACAATTTTTCCTTTCTCAAAGGCAGTTCTCTCCCGCCGCGACATTTTTCACTCAACCTCACAGTGCGATATGATCGGGGTCAGCTGCAGGCAGGCTTGTTTTTTTATACCGTTTGCAGATGTACCGCGTATCTTAACAACGCAGCGGACCCGCTCATTTGTTTTTGAATGGGTGTCCGGGGATTTTTGTCAATATAGTGTATATATTAACTAATCTACCGCCGAACGTTATTTCATCACGTTTTACATGAACGTAACAGTATCTCATTGCAATCTGCGTAAATTATGAGAACCTAATGCTAAATGTGATAAAAGCCATTACGAAAATGCATTTTTGGTACTATGAAAACGGTGCGTCGTAACGAAATTTAGCTTCCTCTCGACCCCAACTGCTATTGACGAGAGTTTTAAAATGATGTAAAACACAATGATGTATAACCTACAAATATCCTAAACCAAACATTATCAATCCCCCTCACTAACACAATTGCGATTTAGCTTTTCTTTCTATCTTTAGGTCATATTTCAGCTTGGTAGACTTTCGTAGCTTCATCACATTTCATAGGTGTCCGGGCTCTTTCTTACGTTCTTCTAAATATTAATAATATAATAATAATAATAATAAGTATTGCTTCTGAAACACTTAGCAGTCGGAATACAATTGCCGCCACCACAGTTTAGTAAATACACCGATCAGCCAAAATACCTCATATGACGTAGATCCTCCTCATGGCGCTAAAGGAGTTCTCAACCGATGAGGCATGGACTTAATGGGAAGTCGATAGCTGTCTCTTGATATTTGGTACTATGATTGTAACAGAAGATCCCTTAGTTCCCGTAAATTACGTGGTTGGGGCGATGCTGTTCATTCCCGTTTCTCCTACTGAAACCACATGCTTGATAGTATTCATGTCCAGCAAATTTGGGAGCCCTGGCAATAAATTCAATTGCTCTTCATGTTCTTGGAAACATTCCTGAACCTTCTTCGCAGTCTGGCATGGAGCATTGCCTTGTTGAAAGACGCCATCTCCGCCAGGGAATACAGTCGACATAAAGGGATGTACTTGGTCAGCCACCATATTCAATTACGTGGCAGCGTCAGAGTTCACTCCACAGAGATAATGGGTCCAAGTGTTTTCGAAGAAAATATTGCCCAGACCATCACACTCTCTCCAGCCGCCTATATCCGTCCCACAATGCATCCAGGTGAGAAAGTTTCCTTGGGTAAACGTCGCACACAAGCTCGTCCGTCGACATATGTGACAGAAAACGGGATTCATCTGACCATGTGACCCCTTTCTAGTCTTCTATGGTCCAATGTCGATGATTACGTGCCCAGTGCAAGCTTTGACGACAGTGAACGGCTGTGAGTATAGGCACACGAATGTGTCTGCGGCTGTGAAGACCCATATCCAACAGCGTAAGATGAACTGTGTGTTCTGACACATTGGTACCTTCACCGCTATTGAAAATATGGGTAATGTCAGCCACGGTAACCCCGCCTCTGTTGCTGTGGACAAGGACAAGATATCCTGGTCGGACCTCTGACATCAGTGAGGTGTGCCCTGCCCAAGCCTTGTCGACGGCTTGAAGTGTCACCTGTCTCGGGCCATCTTCAATAGGTACTTGTTACTGTATAGCGTGAGCTGCTTACCTCGTCGCTGTTTCAGATATGCTCTTACCAAGGCGTCTTGCCATAATGATCTGACCGTTGCCGAAATCTAATAAATCCTTTGCTTTTCCCTTGTTGAGACGAAACCAAATACTGAGAGAACTCCGACCCAACATATATATATATATGTATCATTGTCAACCATTATCAATCCACTGCTGGACGAAGGTCTCCCAAGTTTCCTCCACAACGGTCTGTCTTGTGCCAGTCTCCTCCATGTCACTCCTGCATACTTTCGAATTTCATCCACCCATCTCCCATGTGGTCTTCTTCTGGGTCTTCTCCTCTCCCTTGGAATCCAATCTGAAATTTCGGCTGTCCATCGATGGTCTGTCCTTCTGGCAGTATGTCCAGCCCATTGCCATTTCAGGGATTTAATTCTGATCATGATGTCTTCCACTCTCGTCATTTTTCGTATCCACGAGTTCCTCTTCTTATCTCTCCTGGTTATACCAAGCATACACCTCTCCATGAATCTTTGAGTTGTCTGCAGCCTTTGTATGTCTCTTTTAGTTAAGGTCCACGTCTCTGCACCATTCGTAAGAACTGGAAGGATGCATTGATCAAACACTTTTCTTTTAAGACATAATGGCATATTGCTCTTGAAAATTATGCTGTTTCTTCCAAAAGCTCTCCAGGCAAGTTTTGCACGCCGATTAATTTCTTCATCAATGTGACCCTCACTTGATATATGCTGTCCAAGATAAACGTACGTGTCTGTTATCTCCAGTGTTTCTCCATCAATCGATAAATCTTCATTTCTTGTGAAAGCATTGAACATCACTTTTGTCTTCTGAAAGTTCATTTTTAATTCCACTTCTTTATTCTTGTCAGCAAGTTCCTGGATCATACTCTGCAGCTCTGGTGGGGTAGTTGCAAAAATGACTACGTCATCAGCAAAACGAAGGTGGGTTAGATAATCTCCATTAATCTTTATCCCTTTGTTTTCCCAGTTCAGTGATTGAAAGACATTTTCCAATATGGCATTAAAGGGCTTCGGAGATATGGTGTCACCTTGTCTCACTCCCATTCCAATTTTTATGTGTGTTGTATTTTCAAACAGCCGAATCTTTGCACTTGCATTTTCATAGATGTTATTAATAATATTAATATGTGCATCTTCAATACCGCAGGATTTCAAAGCCATTGTAACTGCTGATGGTTTCACCGAATCAAAGGCTTTTTCATAATCGATAAAAGCCGTGCACAATGGAAGTTCATATTCCCTCGCTCTTTCAATTAGTTCTCTCAGTACGTGGATATGATCTATTGTGCTGTAGCCACTCCTGAATCCAGCTTGTTCTCTCGGTTGAGCCATGTCCAGTGTTACCTTCAAGCGGTGTGAAAGAACTTTAGTGAAGATTTTATAAACCACTGAGAGGAGGCTGATAGGTCTGTAGTTCCTGAGATCCTCAATGCCACCTTTTTTATGTAGCATGATCATTGTAGCGTTGTTCCAATCCTCAGGAACCTTCCCTTCATTAAGGCATCAAGTAAAAATTTGGGCGAGTACTGTTTCGATTTCTCCACTTGCTTCTTGTATGATGTCTGCAGTAATTTCATCTTCTCCTGGAGCTTTCTCCCGCTTCATGTTCTTGATTGCATGTGCAACTTCTGCTGGGAGGACTGGAAGAACTCTGGTACTGGTACCTTTCATGATGTCTGGAGTACATGTATCATCCCTTTCATATAATTTGGAGTAGGAATCTTTCACTCTTGTCAAAATTTCGCCTCTATTTCTTGTTACAGAACCATCTTCTTTTCTCAGTGCCATAATATGTTTTCTTCCCGTACTGAGATGTTCCTTTGCTATCTTTAGGCTTTGGCTGTTTTCAATTGCTTTCCTCACTAGCTCACAGTTGAATTTCCTTACATCTTCAGTGATACTTTTTCGTACTGTCTTGCATAGCTCTATGTATTCCACTTTGGAAGTCACATCTTCTTTAGTTGTCTTCATCTCTCTTCTTTTTTGCATCAACAGTTTGGTTTTACCTGATAATTTGTTCACATGCAACTTGTTCTTAGACCCAGCTAATTTTGTTGCTGCTTCCATAAGAGCTTTGGTTACTTTTCTGTTAACTTCCGAAATATATACTTCTTCCGATGTTAGGCCTTCTAAAGCAGAGAATCTGTTCTTCAGTTCCAACTTGAAGGTATTATGGTGTTTTTTAAAGTTGGTTATGTCAATACACTTTGCTTGTCTTATGAGCTTGCCACGTTCGAGTTTAGTGTTGAGATATATATATATATAGTGTATATACCATTCGTGACATTGGCACGTTACGCTGATACGCTGATTGCCTGCACGTGCGCTAGTTTAGATAACACAGAGGTGGTTTTAATGTTTCGGCTGATCGATGTATTTACTTTAACCCTTTAACGACCATGATCCCAAAATCTTGTATCACTCTAAATACCATAACGCCTGAAACTGTCTGTGTTGGTTCACTTCTTTGTTCAGTGACTGCAGGTGGCACCTGCTGATCCTTCATAGGTCATGAAAATTTGAAGAGAAGGTAAGGGTAAGAAATCTGACTAATTGTAGACAGGCGTTTCTGGCGGCTATGGACGTTTGTATATACGGGCGTTTTGGGCGTTATGGGCGTCAAAGGGTTAATGGCTCGCATATCATCTTTCATTGGTTTTACGACAATAACATTTATTAATCCACCTATCTAAGTACCGCACAATGTCAGAAATCAGTAAACCTTATTGTTTATCGTTATGAATTAATTCTGCGTAGTATGTATCGGACTCTGGCTCGGTGTGCGGTCGCGAGAGATGCGACTAAATGTAATGTGTTGCACGTAAATAAATGCATGATTTTGGATCATTCGTTTGAGTTTACACCCAGAAAAATATTGGCATGCAAAAGATGCAAGGCAGGCTGCACTCTCGTATTTTTCTGCTAAACAACTTGTGAAAGCATAAATGTGTCGTGATGCGATCGATTCTGCGTCCCCTCACTCCGGAGTAAGTTGCTCTCTCAACTAAGCTACAGGGTCGGAATGCATCACTGCAGATTTGTCGTCTTGACACGTGCTTTACCTCTGTAGTACGCCACATCATCTCCCTCTTAATTTTTTTGTTTTAAGCGAAGTAGGAATTTTTCCATTAATTCTAGACTATGGGCGGAACAAACATCACACATTTTTCGAAGAACCCATCGGCGGTTACATCATTTTTTTGCGTCCGGGAGCCAATGTGAAAACACAAAATTGTCCGTGACGGTGATCGAAATCACGCCCCACCACTCCGGAGTAGGGTGCTCTCCCAACTAAACTACACGAACGGAATGTATCGCTGCAGATTTCTCGTCTTGAAACGTGCTTTACCTCTACAGTATGTCACAAACTGCGTACCATTAGCAACTGTAAGTCATATCTAGCATATGTGATCGGATAAAAGTAAGCAAACAGCACCTGCTCTATGTAGAACTGGATAAGAAGAACTATTTTAATTATTTAACGTGCATAGCATTTTCAAACTAATACCTGAATACTTGAAACTTAACGGTTTTTTTAATAATGCGAAAAGCATGTACCATCTATGATCGAACTTAAGCTAGTTGATTTTTAGACTTGTGTTACTGTACCTTAATTACATTGATTAAAATAGATTTCTATTGTGTTTGGTAACCATGTGCGCTTTAAAAGAATTCATGATGGTTATTGCTGATACAGCATATCAACATTCTTACTGCAGGAAAGGTTCCTTATGTTTATGCATTGGCGATTTTACACATATGGATATTCTCTTGAGGAATACCACATCTGTAGATTTACTTTCCTTTGAATCCATTTTCGTTCGAAGCACTGCTTCTCTTTTTCTTCTGTATATCTCCTTTCCGTTGGTGGCGATAGCCTCTCTCGAAAAAGCGGCTTATTGCAAAGCTCCTAGATGACATCACCATCATTCGCTGGTAATCATTTTGGAAAGTTTGTCATCTTTCGGCTGCCATGATTACCCAAGAGAATTCAACCACCGAGGGGGAATAATGGAAGGAGATACTCCAGCTCTCGAAATTGTTTCTTCCTTCAAAAAATGAACATACCAGCAAAGTAATGTGTTGTCCTGTGAATTCAGGCTTTTCAAATGAAACCTGTCTCTTCCAAACACACCTTTATTTAGTTCGATTACACATAGACTTAAAAATTTCTTGGCTGTGTTATTTTGCTTGTCCTGCTTCTCATCTCTCGCTGAAGCAAAAGAAACATTTATCTGCGTGTTTAATGACGCACGTTAATTGCATTTGTCGCTTAGCAATGCGTGGACACCTAAATCAGGGGTGGAGAACCTGCGGCCTTTTGAGTGAATTCAAATTTTACAGAATAAATCCTTTTATTTTTATTAATATGTTTTTTTTGTCTCTTATTATTTTTATTTTAGTCTTAAAATGACCGTATGTAAAATACCAAAGAGCAAAAGAAGATTCAACGAAATAATGCTCCCCGAATGAACGCCACGATTAAAATATTAGTAACTCATAAGGGATATTTTGGCACCTGCTATGCTCATGATTTAGTTCTATGGTTCTTAAGGTGGTTCCACGTAAAATATCTGCCTTATTTTTACAATGGTAAAATTTCTTTTCATATTTTCTTCGCAATTGATGTACACTGAAGAGCAATTGAATTAGAGACAGCTGGGGTTATGCAAATGTGGCGCTGTGGGCGGCCCTGTAAACCGAAACGACTTGCCGTATGCAGCGATCCGACAATATAAGGAGTGATTCGACGGGAATGAGTAAGAGTCGGAAGCAGTATGAGTAAGACGAAGGATCTAAGCGCATTTGATCGTTAGCAAATTGTGGGGCCCGACGAATGGGTCACTCCATCTCGGAAGTCGTGCAGGCACTGGGATGTTCACGAGCCACTTTGTCACGGGTGCACCGTGAGTACATCGAATCTGGTAAAACCATCCCTGCAAGGGCCAACTGCCGTGGACAAAAGCGTGTGGATGAGCGGGGTCATCGTCGGCTAGCTCTCATGGTAAAAGCGGATAGACGGGCCGCAGTGCAAGAAATCACTCGGCAATGTAACGCTGGTGCACAAAAACGTGTAAGTAGCCACACCATCCAGGACCATTTCCTTGCTATGGGGTACAGAAGCCATCATTCCACGAGGGTACCGCTGCTGACCGCACATCACAGGGTGCGAAGATTAGCATGGGCGCAGGAACATCGCCACTGGACTCTAGACATGTGGATAAATGTTGCCTGGACTGATAAGTCGAGATTCACGTTGGTACATGCGGATGGCAGGATACGAGTACGGTGCAAACCACATGAAGCGATCGATCCTTCTTGCCAGCAAGGTACTATTCAAGCTGGTGGGGGTGGCATTCTCGTCTGGGGACTGTTTACGTGGACTGAAACGGGACACCTGGTACGTGTGACATCGTCCCTCATAGGTCAACGTTACCGGGATATCCTAGACGACCATTTGCTCCCGTTTGTGCGTCTTCAACATTCCACTGGGGACCTCGTCCTGCAACAAGACAATGCACCGTGCCATCGCTCCCGAATTGTATCCGAATGGTTGGATGAACACTCCACCAACGTGACCTAGCTTCCTTGGCCAGCTAGGTCACCTGGCCTCATTTCCATCGAGCACATATGGGATGTCATCGAGAAAGATGTTCGAGGCTCTGACCCTCCTCCATCAAATCTTCGTCAACTGTGGGAGCTTGTTCAGGGGTCGTGGATCCTTATGGCTTCCCAACGCTTCCGGTGTCTTGTCGAGTCCATGCCGAGACGAATCGACGCCGTCATCAGGGCGAAACGTGTTGCTACACGTTACTAGACAGGTATCTCTAATTCAATTGCTTTTCAGTGTATTTCTAATGATGAAAATTTGCTCTTCGATAAAACTAACTTTAAGTTATAGCATAGGATATTTAATATATAGCCATAATTATATTAGAAATCAATCCTATTTCTCTGAGTAATGTTCAGACCTGTTAAGAGATGGCGCGACCTGTACATTGATGACGTCAGTAGACAAATACATGTTTGAATTTTTTAATTATGGTTATGTCTTAGCAAGTGTTAAGTATCCTATGCCATAATCCAAAGTCTGTTTCATCGATGTGCACATTTTCGTCCTTGGGAATACATTAATTGCGAAGAAAATATGTAATGAAATTTTATCATTGGAAACATAAGGCAGAGATTTTAGGTGGAACCACCTTAACGAACTACAGATGGAATTGATTGAGCTCTAAGAAGATGACATTTTAAAGTCCTTATTTGACGCTAAGAAAGATCCAGTTGAAATATGAAAAAATGCAATAGAATACCTACGCCTTCGGCAACATGCCCGAAAAATGCTTTCTTGCTTTTTAAGCACTTATTGCTGCGAATCTACATTCTCCTACCTAACCCAAATCAAGACACCCTTAAGGTCAAAATTGACGGATGCCCATCTAGAGCATGAGCTGAAAGTACGGACTTACATGCTGAAACAAAATATTCAAATGATTTCTAACAAAAAACAGTCACAACAAACACATTAAAAGGTTAGTTAACTTTAGAATTAACATTTTTGTTTCATTTTTGTTTTTAAATTAGTTAGTACGTAGTAAGATTTTTATAAAATAATGTGCATTTCGAAGTATGCATACACAGTGCGTCAAAGAATTTTTAAGACTGGCGCTAGATTTCAGCCTACGGTGGCGCCACCAGTGTAATCGCGAATGCGTTATAAACCGTGACCATCTGCTTGATTTCTGCCAAAAGTACTGCGCAGTTGTTAAAGTAACTCAAACGAAACGGATGTTCATTAGAGAAGTAATTTTTTTTTCATTTTAAATTATAAAGATGGAACAAAGGGTTGTTATTAAATTTAACGCAAAACTTGGTAAAAGTGCCTCGGAAACGTACCAAATGATGAAACAAGTTTACGGTGAGTTTTGTTAGGTAGATCAAATGTTTTCCTGTGGCACAAACGTTTTTGGACGGAAGAGAGACGCTAGAAGATGATAAGCATACCGGAAGAACAAGTTCATCTAGGACACCTAAGATTATTGAAAAAGTGCGTGATTTCGTGACAAACAATGATGTGCGTCACTAAACGGTTGGTGTTTGTTGCAGAATAATGCACCCAGTCACACCTCACTTCTTGTTCGTAGACTTTTGGCGAAAAATAACGTCTGTGTGTTGAATCATCTACCGTATTCGCCTGATGTAGCACCCTGCGACTTTTCTTTGTTCCCAAAACTTAAAATGACGTTAAAAGAGTGTTTTTTTATGATATTTCGACCATACAAACAGCTTCGATGCGTGCTTTGGATCCAATCCCGCAAAATGTACTGGAACAGGAATTCGAGTCATTATTAAATCGCTGTAACAAGTGTATAGAAGCCGGAGGGACGTATTTTGAATAACAAACCAAAACAAATTATAATTTCTTGTTTCTATTTCATTTTACAGACCCGGTCTTAAAAATTCTTTGACGCACTGTATACGTATGTAATTAAAGTTTCTTGAATGCGGCCTTGGTAGATTACCGCAAACTTAATGCGGCCTTCCAATATGAAAGGGTTCCCCACCTCGGGCCTGAATCGTAAACGGCCGTATTTTTTTCCCGTGGAAACTTTAAGCATATACTGTAGATTTTGCGAACAGATAACTAGCTTTCCAATGTTTTTATTACACAGTTTACTCACACTGTTTAACCAATGGACGCAGATTAAACAAGAAAGATGACACCGAATTTTCGTTTGTAATGAGCACGTCTTTTGAATTCTTTCCGACGCGAATAATATTTATCAATATTATTCAAATTCAATATAACTGGTTAGAAAAATTATCGACCTAATTTCTGCAATCGATAAAACACTTAGAATTAGAAATAGCTACGTACTTCCACCAGCCATTAAAAAGTATGTTACGAAAATTAACAAACGCCGCGCAAAAAGTTTCTAAAGTATCACAGACAAAGAGATTTTCAAATCGAAATGTTAAAAGAAACAATATGGAGGAAAACATGATATACACGGGTGGACAACGAAACCGAAATATATGGTTTTAGGACACAACAATGTATTGGGTTGTCGGAAAAGTCATGAAGTATTTTGGCACCCGATGGCGGTTGGGCGATTTTGGAAGTACTAGAGGCATGCGCAGCTCTGTTATCGCTATGGCATTCGGCAGGTGCCAAGTCTAGGTGCAGTCTAAAAGAAATGGTGAGCGATTTGGTTGGTTTACGGAGATTGGACATCAAGTTGAAGATGGAAGACCAAACTGTGCATTTTCGCCATATTTTACTCTTTTATTCCGTAAAAGGAAGAACGCGCGTCAAGCTTGTGTGAAAAGTTACGTAAAGTGTACGGTGATAATGCTCTACAAGATCGTCAGGGCCAGTGGTGCTTCGCAAAATTCAGTGCTGGTGATTTTGACCTCAACTTTGCTCCTCGGTCCGGGAGGTGCACTGAGGCTGATGACGACCAAATCAAGGTATTGGTCGAGTCAAACCCACGTTACACGACACGAGAGATTGCAGACACATTGCACATCCATCATTCAAGCGTTCACGACCACCTGAAGAATCTGGCTGGAATACGTAAGCAAGCTTGATATGTGGGTTCCTCATGAACTCAAAAAAGTTCAATTGACTGCGTGTATAATCATCTGCGATATGCTCATTAAATGTGAGGAAAACGATCATTTTTTGAAGCAACTGATAACTGGTGACGAAAAGTTGATTGTGTACAACAATGTGCTGCGCAAACGGTCTTGATCCCGATGAGCTGCTTTGCCTCAAACGACATCCAAAGCAAACATTCATCAGCGGAAGGTTCTGGTCTCAGTGTGGTGGGATTTTAAAGGTGTCGTGTTTATCGAGCTCCTACCACGAAACCAAACAATCAATTGGAATGTGTACTGTCGGCAATTGGACAGTTTGAACGAATCCATTATCCAGAAACGTCCAGAGCTCTTTCATCGTAAAGGTGTTGTGTTCCATCACGACAACGCGAGACCACACACAAGTTTGATCACCCGCCAAAAAATATTGGAGCTTGGGTGGGATGTGTTGCCACACCCAGCATACTCGCCTGACCTTGCGCCGTCAGACTTCCACTTGTTTCGCTCTCTTCAACAGTCCTTGCGTAGTATAACGTTCAATTCAGATGAGGCCGTAAATCATTACCTTGTACAGTTTTTCGCCACGAAATACAGATCCTTCGGTGAACGAGGCATTCTGCAGCTCACTGAAAGATAACAAAAGGTTATCGAACAAAACGGGCATTATATCATTCACTGATCTTTGTTCTTTCAATCAATAAATGACCTGTTTTCAAAACATGGCTAAAATACGTCAGGACTTTTCCGACAACACAATATTAGTAAGGTGTAGGGCCTCAGTAGTGTAGAAGTGGGGATTCGAATCCACATACCGCATGCCGCATGCGGTATATGCGGTATATGCGGCATGCGGTATATTGGGATTAGAAACCCCATGGGGATTCGAATCCACATACCGCATGCCGCATGCGGTATATGCGGTATATGCGGCATGCGGTATATGCGGTATATGCGGTATATGCGGCATGCGGTATATGCGGTATGCGGCATGCGGTATATGCGGTATGCGGCATGCGGTATATGCGGCATATGCGGTAAATGCGGCATGTGGTATATTGGGATTAGAAACCCCATGGGGATTCGAATCCACATACCGCGTGCGGTATATGCGGTAGGGTGTGGATTCGAATCCGCATGGGGTTTCTAATCCATGAGGTATACACTGAATCCCCCCCCCCCAGAAACTCACCCTTTCCCCCGGTGGCAACACTATTTAAGACCACATGAGTTGGGGTGACGGCCATAAAGGGTTAAATTTATGGCTCCACTTGGGGAAATCACAAAAATAGGGTGTCAAAGGGTTAACTCTGCAACTTGAGAAGCAGAGTTTATTGAGCGACGAAACTCGCACTTTTTACCGATGGCAACACTATTTAATTCTACTCCTTTTCTAAATGGAAGCAGAGGTAAAAAGTTGAGCTTTCTCGAGGTGGCAACACTGTGTAAGCCAAAATGAGTTGGGATGACGGCCATAAAGGGTTAAATTTATGCCTCCACTTGGGGAAATCCCAAAGATAGGGTGTCAAAGGGTTAAACATCGCTCTCCAACGCGAAGCAAGAGTTTATTGAGCGACGAAACTCGCACTTTTTACCGATGGCAACACTATTTAATTCTACTCCTTTTCTAAATGGAAGCAGAGGTAAAAAGTTGAGCTTTCTCGAGGTGGCAACACTGTGTAAGCCAAAATGAGTTGGGATGACGGCCATAAAGGGTTACATTTATGCCTCCACTTGGGGAAATCCCAAAGATAGGGTGTCAAAGGGTTAAACATCGCTCTCCAACGCGAAGCAAGAGTTTATTGAGCGACGAAACTCGCACTTTTTACCGATGGCAACACTATTTAATTCTACTCCTTTTCTAAATGGAAGCAGAGGTAAAAAGTTGAGCTTTCTCGAGGTGGCAACACTGTGTAAGCCAAAATGAGTTGGGATGACGGCCATAAAGGGTTAAATTTATGCCTCCACTTGGGGAAATCCCAAAGATAGGGTCTCAAAGGGTTAAACATCGCTCTCCAACGCGAAGCAAGAGTTTATTGAGCGACGAAACTCGCACTTTTTACCGATGGCAACACTATTTATTCTACTCCTTTTCTAAATTGAAGCAGAGGTAAAAAGTTGAGCTTTTTTGGAGGTGCCAACACTGTTTAAACCAAAATGAGTTGGGGTGACGGCCATAAAGGGTTAAATTTATGCTTCCAATTGGGAAAATCCCAAAAATAGGGTCTCAAAGGGTTAAACATCGCTCTCCAACGTAAAGCAAGAGTTTATTGAGCGACGAAACTCGCACTTTTTACCGGTGGCAACACTATTTAATCCGACTCCTTTTCTAAATGGAAGCAGAGTTAAAAACTTGACCTTTTTGGAGGTGGCAACACTGTTTAAGCTCACATGAGTTGGGGTAACGGCCACAAAGGGTTAAATTTACGCTTCCACTTGGGGAAGTTCCCGACAATCGCAGAAATCGGGTGTCAAAGGGTTAAACATCGTTCTCCAACGTGAAACAAGAGTTTATTCAGCGACGAAACTCGCACTTTTTACCGATGGCAACACTATTTAATCCGACTCCTTTCCTAAATGGAGGCAAAGGTATAAAGTTAAGCTTTTTGGAGGTGGCAACACTGTTTAAGCCCACATGAGTTGGGCTGACGCAAATTTCGACTATAAAGGGTTAAATTTATGCTTCCATTTGGGGCAATCCCAAAAATAGGGTCTCAAAGGGTTAAACATCGCTTTCCAGCATGAAGTAACAGCTTAGTGAGTTATAAATCTAGGGCTTCAAAGGGTTAATTTCTGCCTTAAGAGGTTAAGCTTATGATCAGAAGTTGGAGGGAAATGAATAAACACAATGTTAAACATCGCTTTCCAACGTGAAGCAAGAGTTGATTGAGCAACGAAACTCGCACGTTTTTCCAATGGCAACACTCCGACATGAATTGGGGCACGTGTTTTTATTTTGGGAGGTCATTTTAACCCTCCTTGTAAATATACGTGGGTGAAGTGGGTTCATTTTATCCACCAAACGTTTTTAACCTCTTGGGGTTTTTGGGTTCCCAATCTACTTGATTAAAACACACAATAAAATTTCCATGCGCTGGTTATATGAAAAATTTCCCACCAACGGCGATTTAAACAAGCGGATTTAGGGAGATTTACAGTTAATTTAACTGTAAATTTAATTTATAGTTAAATTACTTCGTGGTAAGGCATCTATAATGTTGGTTCTAAGCAGCCACGCCAGCCCGTTTTTCTTTGTGTTTGTGTACGATAATGTTTTATCGCTCCCAAATATGGGAACGATGTTGGCGCCTTATTACATTAATGCAAGATGCAAATTAAATGCAAATCACCTATATGCAAGAAGTTTACACCCGTGCGGTTTGTTCACACACATATAACTTAAATCTATGGCTTTTCCTAACCATCGAAGTGAGAACGAAATTCCAAAAAACCTATCAAAAAAAAAAAAAAAAAGACACTTTGAGGGAATTAGCCAACGAGTGACCAAGATTCTCTCGTTGCTGCTGACGCAGGCGTAACGGTTTTTATCGAAAACTTGTTTATTCAAACGGTTCCCGAGAATATGAAACATCAGACTGAGATTATAATACTAATATTTAAGAAGCACCCAGACATTATATCCTGGGATTCAAATGGGTAATTTATTTTCAAAGGAAATGTTAAGGATAATTCCAATACTGTTGACTTGATAGATTTCTTAATGAGAAGTAAATCTGATAATGCCAGTATTTTTGCATTACCACAATTTTCTCAAGCCTTGAAAGTAATGCACTTACTCTTGAGGTATGTAAAAAATAAACGTGTATTTCATCACCCAACTGAAACAGTTCCAAAACACCCCCGTTACTAAAAGAGGTGGAATCGATTGTCATCTCTCCCTTCTGGTGGGAAGGGACCCTATGAAAAGAATAAACTTTGATGTTTCCAGTAATCTGTATGTGTTTTTCTCTTGAGTATGTTTCATCTACAAAATATTTACCGTTCATCAAAATAATAATATTACACATCAGAAAAGGCTGGTTTTGTTCGCTTCGAAGAATGGTTTCGGGCGAAATTCGTTCGTTTCATTTTTTAACCCGGTCGAATTCAGACAACGTGATTTCAGCCTGAGAACGTTTTGATTCGGTCAAAGGGCTGTTTTTGATTCGTTAAATATTTAAAATGTGTATATTTTTCGTTGATTAGCATGTGAAATTAACGAAAGACAAAAGATCGGTTTTACACCTCATGTGGGCTTATACAGTGTTCCCACCGTTTCGTCGGGGGGAGGGATTTCACTGCATACCTCATGGATCAGAAACATTCGCATACCTCGTGAGTCAAAAACGCCGTATACTAGAATTCCCCCATGTAATTCCGATAGAATTATAAGGAAATGTAAATCGACTAAATATAAGTTTCTGAAAATCCTATGTTTTACTAAAGGTCAATATTTTGAAACTTCATTTTTTTTCTAAAAGACGAAATCTGAGTTCATGAATTTTCCTCGGGTCCGTTTTTGATTTGGTCATTTTACTCTACTCTCCAAAGTTAGTATGAACACACTTAAACACATTCCTTTTCCTCATTTATTTTGCTTTACATCGAGATGCGTCAAAACTCTGTGTATATTTCATTCACCCAATGACCAGTTTTAACGTGCAAGACATTACACTACATGTGAAACTTCTGCGTTTGCTGTATTTCCCTTTAGGCGTTAACTTTCGTTTTAAATGGGTTTTTCCAATCGCATCTGTTTTTCTGATCACAGCTCATTTATTTAATTACTTCAAGATCATATTAGTCTTGAACAAAGAGAACAGTCAATCGTATTCTAAATATGTTTTCTCTTGTCTCTTTTAAAGAAACAGACAACAAAAAGTATCCCACACTGAAACAAACATCCTCAATTAGTTGCTTTCATGTCATTTCCACATCAAATTCTATAGTTCCACGTTAATGTTATTCTTAACGATTCACCTTGTATACAGACATATTTTCTCTATTCTTAGAAATTATTTCTCCAAAAACAATAACTAAGCCTCTTACAAGAACCCAGTAAACAATGTGCATAACTTCATGCAGTCTTAACAAAATGCGTTTATGCGTTCAAATGTTATTTTCGCTCCCATTCACTTTGAAGTTGGGAAAGCGAGCTGACAGAAGTCTTTCAGAATTAATTTATGAAGTTGCTTGATTCATTCATGTTTTTCTAAAAGTCAATATTTGAAATGATCATTTTTCATAAAGTTCGTTTCTGAATCGATTAAAAGTTTACAAGTCAAAAAATGGCTTTGACGTTTTCATTAAGAGTGCGATTTCTTAAGTTTTCATTTTTTTAAATCGCAAAAATCCCATAGAATAACATGAGAAATGCCATCCAACTAAAAGTCAATATTTGAGTCCTTTATTTTTTATAAAAGTCAATATTTGAAACGTGTATTTTTCAATATGCCAATATTTGAAACGTGTATTTTTCAATATGCCAATATTTGAAACGTGTATTTTTCAATATGCCAATATTTGAAACGTGTATTTTTCAATATGCCAATATTTAAAACGTTCATGTTTCAAAAAGTTCGTTTTTGAACCGTATAAATTTTCACAAGTCAAAAATGGTTTTGTTGTTTTTCCCTAAGAGGGCGATTTTGGGAATTTTCGTTTTCTTCAAATCACTAAAATCCCATAGAATAACATGGGAAATACCGCACAACTAAATGTCCATATTTGAATCGTTCATTTTTTTCTTAAAGTCAGTATTTGAAACGTACATTTTTTAGTATGTCAATATTTGGAACGTTCATGTTTCATAAAGTTCGTTTGCATCACATGACTAAATCAATTTTTCGCATCTCAAAAAAGCACGCATCAAACTTTCTTATTCTTTCATTGCCACCATCCAATATATGACATCTCAAAACTTTGTAAAATGAGTGTTGTTACATCCATTGTTCCACTCTCAGACTTCATTCTTTCTTATAGGAACAGAAATGAACTTGAACCGCCGTCTTAGAAAATGCCTAGTCCGCAATTCTCCTCCCGACTCACACAAGAACAATCTCGTTGCTTGACGGCGATTGCGTAGCCGGAGCAGTAGGAGTATCCATAGATTTGACATCAGGATCTGGCCCTTGTGTGAGTCGGGAAGAGAAATGCGGTCAAGGCATTTCCGAAACCCCACATACCTCATGATGGGGTATGTGGATTGGTCTAGGCATCGGAAACCCTACACACCTTATGATGAGGTATGTGGATGAGAAATGGCCTCACCTTCAAACTGTCGTCTGTTTGGGACTTTATGAAAAATTTGGAGAATATTGGTAATCCACCGCAAACTTTTGTGCTTCGTAATGAACTGTTTATCTCCACGTTTGATGAAGGTGTTAGAAAAATGAGATTACATAGAATGTAGTGTAGGAAAGCAAAATTCTTCCAGGCAGCATTAGAGGCCTTCACTTTTAATGTCGATAATATTCATGGAGAAGATAAGCTATGGGGTATTATATGCGCTATATTGCTTGGTGAATGTTTTAGGAATTCTGTGAAACATTTTGTAAAGAATCCCTCAACGACGCAGCTTTCGGAGGATGAGGATGAAATGGAGCTAACTACATCGCTTTTGGTCTTGCTTCACAATGTTATCCAATGTAGGGTGGCTGAGTTAATCTACTGCCACTCGTGGTCGGCTAAGGATATTGACTATACAACCAGGAGTTGTACGCTTGTCTTTCCATAACAGGGGAAAAACGTGCATCACGATTTTTTGAGAGAGCCGTTGTGAGACTGCAACCCATGGACTTAGCACGTCAGTTTGTAGATGTAGTTGGTGATCTTCCAGTACCACCGAAATTTCTCACCTCCGTGCATGAAAGACCTTGTGAACTGTGTTGTGAAGACTGCTAAAGAGTTAAAAAAAATTTTTAAAAAGTCCTACCTATGCAGAGATGTGAATATCATCTCTGTGTAGGTAGGAGCGCATTGCGCCTGAATGTAGATGCCCGAAACGCAGAATAAGTTCGCAATACGGCATTCTCTATAAGAAAATGAGGCAGCGTCAATTCATTAATATTTTCTCTAACGAATTGATGTCATTCACTGATGAATGATCTGCGAAGATAAATACCAATTTCCCTAAATTCGAAGCACACTTCGCTATGAAAATGCATGTGTGAAAATCTTCCCATGTCATAAATGAGTGAATTAAATTTGACCATTTGCATTTTTTTTCATTAATTCAAAACCGATCTTTTGTCTTTCGTTAATTTCACATGCTAATCAACGAAAAATATTCACATTTTAAATATTTAACGAATCAAAAACAGCCCTTTGACCGAATCAAAAACGTTCTCAGGCTGAAATCACGTTGTCTGAATTCGACCGGGTTAAAAAATGAAACGAACGAATTTCGCCCGAAACCATTCTTCGAAGCGAACAAAACCAGCCTTTTCTGATGTGTAATATTATTATTTTGATGAACGGTAAATATTTTGTAGATGAAACATACTCAAGAGAAAAACACATACAGATTACTGGAAACATCAAAGTTTATTCTTTTCATAGGGTCCCTTCCCACCAGAAGGGAGATGACAATCGATTCCACCTCTTTTAGTAACGGGGTGTTTTGGAACTGTTTCAGTTGGGTGATGAAATACACGTTTATTTTTTACATACCTCAAGAGTAAGTGCATTACTTTCAAGGCTTGAGAAAATTGTGGTAATGCAAAAATACTGGCATTATCAGATTTACTTCTCATTAAGAAATCTATCAAGTCAACAGTATTGGAATTATCCTTAACATTTCCTTTGAAAATAAATTACCCATTTGAATCCCAGGATATAATGTCTGGGTGCTTCTTAAATATTAGTATTATAATCTCAGTCTGATGTTTCATATTCTCGGGAACCGTTTGAATAAACAAGTTTTCGATAAAAACCGTTACGCCTGTGTCAGCAGCAACGAGAGAATCTTGGTCACTCGTTGGCTAATTCCCTCAAAGTGTCTTTTTTTTTTTTTTTTTTTTTTTTTTGATAGGTTTTTTGGAATTTCGTTCTCACTTCGATGGTTAGGAAAAGCCATAGATTTAATTTATATGTGTGTGAACAAACCGCACGGGTGTAAACTTCTTGCATATAGGTGATTTGCATTTAATTTGCATCTTGCATTAATGTAATAAGGCGCCAACATTTTTTTTATAGGTTTTTTGGAACTTCGTTCTCACTTCGATGGTTAGGAAAAGCCATAGATTTAAGTTATATGTGTGTGAAGAAACCGCACGGGTGTAAACTTCTTGCGTATAAGTGATTTGCATTTAATTTGCATCTTGCATTAATGTAATAAGGCGCCAACATCGTTCCCATATTTTTGAGCTATAAAACATTATCGTACACAAACACAAAGAAAAACGGGCTGGCGTGGCTGCTTAGAACCAACATTATAGATGCCTTACCACGAAGTAATTTAACTATAAATTAAATTTACAGTTAAATTAACTGTAAATCTCCCCTTAAATCCGCTTGTTTAAATCGCCGTTGGTGGGAAATTTTTCATATAACCAGCGCATGGAAATTTTATTGTGTTTTAATCAAGTAGATTGGGAACCCAAAACCCCAAGAGGTTAAAAACGTTTGGTGGATAAAATGAACCCACTTCACCCACGTATATTTACAAGGAGGGTTAAAATGACCTCCCAAAATAAAAACACGTGCCCCAATTCATGTCGGAGTGTTGCCATTGGAAAAACGTGCGAGTTTCGTTGCTCAATCAACTCTTGCTTCACGTTGGAAAGCGATGTTTAACATTGTGTTTATTCATTTCCCTCCAACTTCTGATCATAAGCTTAACCTCTTAAGGCAGAAATTAACCCTTTGAAGCCCTAGATTTATAACTCACTAAGCTGTTACTTCATGCTGGAAAGCGATGTTTAACCCTTTGAGACCCTATTTTTGGGATTGCCCCAAATGGAAGCATAAATTTAACCCTTTATAGTCGAAATTTGCGTCAGCCCAACTCATGTGGGCTTAAACAGTGTTGCCACCTCCAAAAGCTTAACTTTATACCTTTGCCTCCATTTAGGAAAGGAGTCGGATTAAATAGTGTTGCCATCGGTAAAAAGTGCGAGTTTCGTCGCTGAATAAACTCTTGTTTCACGTTGGAGAACGATGTTTAACCCTTTGACACCCGATTTCTGCGATTGTCGGGAACTTCCCCAAGTGGAAGCGTAAATTTAACCCTTTGTGGCCGTTACCCCAACTCATGTGAGCTTAAACAGTGTTGCCACCTCCAAAAAGGTCAAGTTTTTAACTCTGCTTCCATTTAGAAAAGGAGTCGGATTAAATAGTGTTGCCACCGGTAAAAAGTGCGAGTTTCGTCGCTCAATAAACTCTTGCTTTACGTTGGAGAGCGATGTTTAACCCTTTGAGACCCTATTTTTGGGATTTACCCAATTGGAAGCATAAATTTAACCCTTTATGGCCGTCACCCCAACTCATTTTGGTTTAAACAGTGTTGGCACCTCCAAAAGCTCAACTTTTTACCTCTGCTTCCATTTAGAAAAGGAGTAGAATTAAATAGTGTTGCCATCGGTAAAAAGTGCGAGTTTCGTCGCTCAATAAACTCTTGCTTTACGTTGGAGAGCGATGTTTAACCCTTTGAGACCCTATTTTTGGGATTTTCCCAATTGGAAGCATAAATTTAACCCTTTATGGCCGTCACCCCAACTCATTTTGGTTTAAACAGTGTTGGCACCTCCAAAAGCTCAACTTTTTACCTCTGCTTCCATTTAGAAAAGGAGTAGAATTAAATAGTGTTGCCATCGGTAAAAAGTGCGAGTTTCGTCGCTCAATAAACTCTTGCTTCGCGTTGGAGAGCGATGTTTAACCCTTTGACACCCTATCTTTGGGATTTCCCCAAGTGGAGGCATAAATTTAACCCTTTATGGCCGTCATCCCAACTCATTTTGGCTTACACAGTGTTGCCACCTCGAGAAAGCTCAACTTTTTACCTCTGCTTCCATTTAGAAAAGGAGTAGAATTAAATGGTGTTGCCATCGGTAAAAAGTGCGAGTTTCGTCGCTGAATAAAATTTTGCTTCGCGTTGGAGAGCGATGTTTAACCCTTTGATACCCTATTTTTGGGATTTCTCCAAGTGGAGGCATAAATTTAACCCTTTATGGCCGTCATCCCAACTCATTTTGGCTTACACAGGGTGCCACCTCGAGAAAGCTTAACTTTTTACCTCTGCCTCCATTTAGAAAAGGAGTAGAATTAAATAGTGTTGCCACCGGTAAAAAGTGCGAGTTTCGTCGCTCAATAAACTCTTGCTTCTCAAGTTGCAGAGTTAACCCTTTGACACCCTATTTTTGTGATTTCCCCAAGTGGAGCCATAAATTTAACCCTTTATGGCCGTCACCCCAACTCATGTGGTCTTAAATAGTGTTGCCACCGGGGGAAAGGGTGAGTTTCTGGGGGGGATTCAGTGTATACCTCATGGATTAGAAACCCCATGCGGATTCGAATCCACACCCTACCGCATACCGCACGCGGTATGTGGATTCGAATCCCCATGGGGTTTCTAATCCCAATATACCGCATGCCGCATATACCGCATATGCCGCATATACCGCATGCCGCATACCGCATATACCGCATGCCGCATATACCGCATATACCGCATGCGGCATGCGGTATGTGGATTCGAATCCCCATGGGGTTTCTAATCCCAATATACCGCATGCCGCATATACCGCATATACCGCATGCCGCATATACCGCATGCGGCATGCGGTATGTGGATTCGAATCCCCATGGGGTTTCTAATCCCAATATACCGCATGCCGCATATACCGCATATACCGCATGCGGCATGCGGTATGTGGATTCGAATCCCCACTTCTACACTACTGGCCTCCTTTGGAGGCCAATACAGCTGCAATTCGTCGTGGGAAGGAACGATTCAAGTCCTGTACAGTGGCCAGAGGGATTGGATTTGACGCCATTGCTCTTGCAGAAACGTGCAGGACATGACAGATGTTCAACCTAATTTTCATGCTCAGTAAACCACTCTTGCCCCAGTTTGGCTTTGTGTATCGGTGCGTTATCATCCTGATACACGGCACTACGGTCAGGGGACAATATCTGAACAAGTGGGTGCACCTAGTTCTCAAGAATTGTCCGATAGTTCTTGGCAGTGATATGACCCACAAGAACAATCAGCAGAGCAACAGACTGGCTTGATATTTTGGCCCAAACCATCACAGATCCAACTCTGTGCTGCACTGTGGGCAAGAAACAGTCCGGGTGGTAAGCTTGTGAGAGGTGTCTCCACATGTAAACTCTCCCTCTCCCGTTTATAGGAAAGGCAGTGATGGACGATTATCGGAGAACAATACGCACTTAGCGTTGTCCAACTTCCACGATTTGCGCTGTTGGCACCATTGCAGCCTATGTTTGGCATTCTCACTTGTGATCCAAGGTTTGGAGATAGCAACACGATTGTGAATATTGACCCGGTGAAGCTCCAGACAAACAGTTTTGACGGGGACAGGTGAGTCGCGGTGCGTATTAAACTCTGCGGTGAATTGGGCAGCTGTAGTTTCATGTTTTTTGGCTTCATCCGCGTTAGCACCCGGACGTCCCTGTCAGACAGATTCCTCTTACCCCGACAGTTACTCCTACTGTCTGGTTATTCCTTCTTGCTGTTATGCAGACATGACACTGGATACCGTGGCTCGCGATACACCACAAAGACTTGCTGTCTTAGACGGAGATACACCTGCGAGATACCCACCAACAATCTGTCATCTCTGAAACTCGGATATGTCTTCCATTATGTTGCGTTGATCGCACTTTTGGACGTCCAGCTGTGCTGCTGCTCTGCTAATGCAACCTTCACACGCCGCTCTGGTTGATCGGCCGCGAAACAGAGGCAGGCTGGCCACAAGGTAGCGCGTACAGCGGTGTGACACCTGGGGTACTATTTGCGCAGGTGTTTCAGTTTCACTATCCATCCCCTGTAACTCTACGCCTTCTAGTGGAAAAAATTTGCATTATAGAAAAGTTGAAAATAGGCGTAAAATATTCTTTATGGAAAAAACTATGCTAATGCGAAAGATTTCTTTAAATGTCTTCAGGAAGCAGAGATAGCGAAAAAAAGGTTTTGACCTTTATACCCCTAGCAGAAAATCTGTTCATTACTTAAAGAGATTAATGATCCCTATCTTTATTGTACCAAACGTAAAAAAAAAAAAAAAAAAAAAAAGATTTCTCAATAGCGTTTTAGAAGAAAAGATATGGCTGCAACAGAAGTATAAATACACCACCTAGCGACAGAAATGTAAACTATAAAAATCCTCAAATATAAACCTAAAGTGTTCCACAAAACATTTTATCAGTTGCAAGGTGTAATCTCGTGATTCAGGTTGAACAACCGCCAAAAGGATTATGCCAAGACGACGTGAATTACCGGAGATTGAACGAGGCATGGTAGTGGAAGCCAGATGGGTTGGACATTCAATATCCGAAGTTGTGCCAACGTTCAAAATTTCTCGATCCACTGTGTCACGAGCGCACCGAGAATACCCCATGGAAGGCATTACCACTCACCGTGGCCAGCGCAGTGGCTGACCATGGGTGCTGAATGACCGTGACCAGCGGCGCCTGACCAGGATTGTCCATGCTAACAGACAAGCGACACTGGCAGACAACCATACCCCTCTGCTTCGGAGCACAAATGCTTTCCTAATTAAGTTACATTGAAGGAATTTAACATTGCAAATTGGTTTTCTTGACATCTGCTTCACTTTCGTAATACGCCACAGTATATATTCTCATTGCATTTGTATTCCCCTATAGTAGCGCTTTGTGTCAGCACGAAAATACAACGTGTTAATGTAAACGAGTTGTTTAGAATCAAAAATGATATTTCTTTCGTGTGCTGCTCAGATTAGGCGAACGCAAATTATCTTTGTATATTGTAATCCATTTATCACATTGCGAAAACAGAAATTTGTCCTCTCCCCTCACTCAGGAGTTCAAAATATTTTTATTGGTATAAAAGCACAATACACAACGAGACTAACACTTATGTCTCAAACCTAAAAACTTTGTGACAGAAATTAAAATAAACAAAGTGTTGACTTGATAAAAGGATGAACAGATAAAAACACGACAAAACCATCTCAAAAAAGGCATAAAAAGGCACTAGTCACAAAACGTGCTGTTTGAAATCAAAAGGTAAATAAAATATGTAACAATGCACCTCAAAAGTCGACAAAAAAGAAAGAAATGCAAGGAAAAAAACAACATAATTGACACACTGAAACAAAACAGAAATCCAAGAGCAGAGGCCAAGCTGTAGAGAAACACAGTACTGGACAACAGCACCTAAAGAGGCGCATGGACCAACTTCTCCAGTCGGACGGATTCCAAAAAAAATAATCGCAAAGGTACATGATAAGAACTCACAGACAGAAACACACCACTAACTAAAACAAGGGGGAAAACAGGACTTAACAACACAGCAAAAAGGCATTACGGGAAAACACTGAACAAATTACAACAGGTTGAACAAAACATAACGCAAGATGCAGAAATAGGTGTAAGTGCAGTTACATTGTAAATCAACACAAACGAGAAAAACAACCGGTTGTACCATATAACCCCCCAGTAGAAAGAAACACAAGCGATATTTTAAGTGTGGAAAACCACACGTTGCAAGGGTTGTTGAAAACTAGTAAACATCCCTCGGTAAGATAGCGGACCACAAGCACGGTGCAATCTCAGTGTAAAGTAAGGGCATTCAATTACAAAGCTCGACAGCGTCAAGCGAGAGCACGACGCGCTAGCACACATATCAAGACACTAAACAAAGAAAAAAAACTGAGAAAAAAGGCATGAAATTCAACACAATAATAACAATACACAAAACAAATAGCAATAAAACAAAAAGGCAAGAATTCGCAATGCGAAGGTAAAGTGCTCGCCTATTGCATCGGGCAAACGCTCTCTCGAAGGATTAGTATGTAGAAGCAAAGCTACACAGAAGGAAAGACAACAATGGCACGTACAAAAGTTGAAACAGTATCAGACCATACCGAGAAGAGTAATTAAGAAAAACCCGTGCAAGCACTAATAATCTTCGCTAAACATAAACAACCTGCAAATTTTAGTGCGATGACTGCAACTGTGGAAGGCGAAACGCGAACAAGAGGGTCAACATATTAACTAATAAATCCTTAGTACAATCACAGTAAAGGGAAGCAGTAGCAACCCGACCAAACTGAGCGGAGAAACTACACACTTGCAAAGAGTAAAAAAAAAAAAAGAGCATAAAACAAAAACAAAAGCACCCGAGAGAAAAAAAATATCACACAACACTATACAAGTAGCAATGTAACACAAATAAAACAAATACTCATCGTAAGAAAGCAAAGCATTCAAATCACTCAGTGCAGATAAAAAAGGAAGTGTGTCGACCAACGACGTCAGTCGACCGTACGCCAAAAAGAACGCACAAAAGTAAAGAGTATGCAACACAAGATAAACACTTCACAAGAAACAAAATAAAAATTTGCGAGAAAAAAATTAAACCATACATTAGTAAATCGCAATTGTAGCACAATTCACAAAACTAGGAGACAACTCAGTAAAACATAATACAAATTAAAAGGTGTTAATTCACAGCCCAGGTCAATAAACCTCAAAATGGCCTCAAAGAGACCAAAACACACTACATGTGAGAAGCAGAACAAATGAACAAGGAAGGGAACGAAAAAAAAATCAACAGGAAGCAATAACAAATAGAAATAGAAAGGAAGAAGGAAGAAACGGAAGACAGAAGAGAGAATACCAGAGAAAGTCAACGAGCAGTGACACCGCAAGTGGTGGCGTCAGAGCAGAGAAAAAAGGAAAAAGGGATGAAGGAGGATTCATGACAACAAATCAACCTTGCCGTGGCTGAAATGAAACCACGTCTAATGCGGAGACCAAGTAGCAAAAAAGGCTGGAATCGTCTGCCGAGACGAAGCTAAATCATACTCAAGTTGAAGGATAGCTTTTATTGAAGAACGATAGCGGGGTAAAGACTCTGGCCGGGTGGTAACGCCGGAGCGAAGCTCGCTGAACACAGAAATGATGAAATAAATAAATGGTCAGTTTTGCTTGCAGAATGAGAAAAGCACAAACTGAGTTATGAGAACTAGCAGAAGAGTGATTGCGACGGAGGAAGTAGTAATGAAACATAGAATGAAAGCTAGGACAGACCTTACAAAGAAGGGAAAACATCAAGGAAAGCAACGGTTGAAGAACCAAACAAGAATCATATGAATGGGAGACATCACCAAGTGTAGAACAAAAAAAACACAAAGGAGAAGAGAAATGGCGAAAACGATGCAGGGTACGAGGGGTTAAAAGCCGGAGATGGAGATGAAGCCAATGAATGTCCTTTGCTTTGGGTGAAGCCAAGGATGAATGCGCATCGAGCCAAGTGTTTGAAGTCTCATCTGTAGGAACGGAAGAAATGGCCATCGGCGAAATAAAATGAGTAAGATAGTGACGATAAATAAGTTTAGCTGAAATCAAGTGAACTGGAATGGGAGAATCATTCAAATAAACAAGAAAGGGAAGACTGAGGGACGCCGAATAAGAAGAAATACGACCAAATGAGTTCACGAGGGAGGGATAAGACGTTTAAGGGTAGAATGGATCAAGCGAAGTTGGGCACGGTGCTGGGCAGTATCAGCCAAGGGGGAGAAATTTGCTCCAAAGATTTCCAGCGAAGCGAGGAATCAACGAGTTGTGAAACCCGCACGACGCCACTGGCGAACCAGGTAGCGATATGCAGGTAGTGAGAGGAGCGAGAGCTGATAGCGGAAGAAAAAAGAGGGGCTCTGCCAGAAGATCGTTAGTTGAAGAAGGGGGAGACGGACAGGACATAGGGAGTGCCAAAGAGAAAACACGGATCGGTAGTAATCAGGAAAATGATCAGGGATGAGGGGGTAAAGATCCATGCGATTGAAAGCAGCAAAAGTGAGGAATGGACTACGGTGAAAGAGTAAAGTATCGATATTGGTAAGAGAAGAGGACGGAGCAAGACAAAAATCGTGAAGAAAATGCCGAACACGGTGAGCGTCAGATTTTAGAAAAAGGTCACGAAGGGCACGACTACCAAAAGAGAGAGGAAGTGCAAGTGTAGAGCGGTGCACCCAATGGACGACGTCCCAGATGAAATTAACGAACAACCTTTGGACTTGACGAAGAAAGAAGGGAGGTGGAGAATTAGCAAGCCAGGTATGAGTCAAAATCGGAAAAAGTAAAGTAGATATGAGATGGGCTCTGCTGAAAAAAGAGAGGAACGGTTTAAAACGACGGAAAGGGCCAAGGCGGTGACTGATTTTTTGAACCAAAGAAGTTCATGTGGCGGCAGCAACCGCCGCCGGAGAACCGACATGCACCCCAAGGAGTTTGATGACCGTGGAAAACCAGCGGGCACCCCAAGGGCGATCACCGCGAGCTGTCCACGATACAGACATAATCCGACAGATTTGCTCAAGTTAAATTCATAACCAGAAAAGGTAGCAAAGTCACGATAAATAGAAAGGGCAACACCAAACGAAGCATCATTGCGGAGAAATAGCGTCAGATCATCGGCATAAGCAGAAAGAACGACACAGTGATGACGCGTGGACGCAACCCTACAAACAATACCAGAAAGCAAATTAGATCGAAGACGAATTAGCAGAGGTTCAAAACAAAGAGCAAACAGTTGACCCGACAGAGGGCAACCCTGCCGAATCCCGTTTGCGAAAGGAATGGTAGCAGTCATGAAGGTAGAGGTTCGAATCCGGAAAGTGGAGTGAGAATGCAGATTAATAAGAGCTTGATAAAAGATAGGAGGGAAACCAAAATGACGAAGGGTGGCAAAGAAATAAGAATGGTTAATGGAATCAAAGGCCTGTTTCTGATCAATATTAAAAATAGCAAGAGGTTCGGATAGACGGGAAGCCAGAGAGTACAAGTTGCGAATGGTAGAAATGTTATGGGCAATGGAGCGGGAGGGGATAGTGTAAGTCTGGTCAGGATGCAATAAATGTTGAAGAACAGGATTAAGTCGAAGAGCAAGAATTTTAGCGAAAACTTTATAATCGGTGTTTAGTATAGAAATGGGACGCCAGTTAGAAAAGAGACCAAGGTTACCAGATTTCGGAATTAGTCGAAGAAGAGCAAAGGAAAAGTCAGAAGAACAGAAATCTGGAGAGGACAAAGTAGAATTATAGCAGGCAGCAAGAAGAGGAAGAAGTGCGGGAAGGAAGGTCTTATAGAAGGAAAGTGAAAGACCGTCCGTACCAGGAGCGGATCAATCATTAAGACTGGAAATAGCAACTCGAACTTCTGAAGGTGAAATAAGAGAATCCAAGGCTACGAAAAAACCGGAAGGAACCTGACGCAGATTACTTAAAAGAGTCGAAATAACCGCAGAAGGCAGGTTCTTCGAGCAAAAGCGCTAAGAATAATGTGAAAAAGTGAGCTCACAAATGCGAAAGGGGTCGTTTACAATGGAACCGTCCGGCAACGAAAGAAAAGAGAGGGTATTACCTTGAGCACGATGTTCCTCGAGGAGCCTCAGGTTCTGGAAGGGATCATCGTGAAAACGTAATTGGGCAAATTTCAATCGAGTAAGAGCCGAAGAAGCAAAGGAAGTCAAAATATTACAAAGGCGAGTTTGGTAAATGGTATAAGATGGATCAGCAAGAGAAAGAAACTGTAATTTATGACGAAGAGTGGAAAGATCTGCAAGTCGTCGGGCACGAGAAAAAAAAGGAAAATTGACGAGCAAAAGAAATAATATCAAGTTTCGTGGAGAGCCACAGAGCTGCTGTGTCAACCGATGAAGAAATCAAACTGACAAAAGAGGAAATAATCGAATGGATTTGGGCAATGAAGGCAGGATCAGTCAAATAACAATCGTCCAGAAACCAAACTGGGGAGAAAGGGACAGCAGTAAAAGGCAAGAAAAAACGTAAAAGAACAGGGCGATGGTCAGAAGGAACATAGGGATGGTGAAACACTTCAACAAGGGAGGAACGAAGGAAACTAGAAACGTAAAAGCGATCAAGACGAGGTGCAACACAACGTGAAGCGGTAGGGGGAAACCAGGAAAAAACACGAGCTTGGGGGTAAAGAAAACGAAAGGCATCCAGAAGACCAAAATTAGCAATAAGATGAGAAAGTTGAGAAGAGAGATCGAGACGACTCTCAGAAGAGCCATCACGATCAAAACCAGGTTGAATAGTACAGTTAATATCACGGGCCACTAGGACAACATCAGAGGACGGAAAAAGAGAAAGAATGAAGGTGAGATGCTGGATAAGAGCATCAGCATCAGCAGTAGATTGTGGAACATGAACATTAACAGGATCAATACGGTTGGAACAATAAGTAAAAGAAATGCATTGAAAGGAGCCCAGCAGACTCTGCAACTCAACACTATCGGAAATTTGAGTATAAAAATTAGAATGAAACGCTATTGCCGTACCAGAGCCAAGACGGGTTCGGTAGTTGTGGAAAAAACACAGGGCCAGAGCCTCCAGCAAGAATACGCGGTCTCCGAGGTACAGTTCGTCTCCTGGAGCAGGATTATATGCGCTCCCAGGCACCTAACGTCCTCGAAGACCAACGCATTCGCAGCCGAAGACGCCAAGCCTCGACAATTAAAGCTAATCACCAGTAGTGCCGACATCACCGGGGACTGCAAACATCCCTCCAGCTCTGCCTTTACAATACAAATTAAATAATCCAGACGGCGAGCGTAAAGCTCCGTCCCATCTGGCAACATAACATTAGTCAAAAGTTGGTGAAGTTGGACCAATTGAGCAATAATTTCGGAAAGCTTAGACATCTTAGATTTAATGCACGGCAAAGTGATAAGCTTCGCTCGCCGAGGTTTAGTAACTAGGGCGAGGAGATCAAGGAAATTAGAGGCGCCATAGGAACTTCCAATTCGCCGAACATGGAGCGAATTCGCACCAGAGAAGGGGTTGAGGTTTCATCATCCGAATCAGCCAACTGAGGATCGGTAGTGTCTAAGGTAACAACGTCCATGGCGTCGTCATCCTGAAGGCACGCATAGCGGTTTTCAGTTGACAACGGAGAGTGGTGAACACACGGACTTGGTAACCCTGACTTATAACTAGCCGGCTTCTTGGAGCGAAGACGCTCAGAAGACCTGGAAGAATGAGTAGACATCGCAGGTGAGCTGGGCCGCTTGTTGCGTTGTGACTTAGGAGCAGAAATCTCCAGAGACTGCTGAATCGAAGGATACTGAACAGGGTCCACAGCAGTAGGCATCAGAACAGGCGGAACATCGACAGTTGGAAGAGAGCCGATAACTGGGGGAAGAGTCACAGGAATAGGTTCTGGTAGAGATATAGTGTCTAGCAGTGAAGAGGCCGGCACGTCAGCCGCTTGGGTGGAGGCCGGCGCGTCAGCCGCTTGGGTGGAGGCCGGCGCGTCAGCCGCTTGGGCGGAGGCCGGCGCGTCAGCCGCTTGGGCGGAGGCCGGAGATTCCGGATAAACAGCAGTTGAGGAACTGGTTCCAGCACCTAAGGGATTGTGAGGACACGCTGAAGCAAGGTGACCCTCACCCTTACATCGGAAGCATTGTACACCAGCGAAAATCTGGAATATATAGGTGCGAGCCTCAGTGACAAGTTCAAGAGTGGTCGGGCGATTGACAATAGCCTGTGGGGTCGGAAATATGACTCAATATTGCCGACGTCCACCCTGAACATGTTTCAGGGGAGAGACTCCGGCAGCAGCAGGCAAATACTTCGTTGTCCCCACAACTCGACCAAGGGTGGTAAGTTCATCCAGTAATAAAGTATCAGGAACTGCAGTCGGGACAGGGGACAAGGTGACTGTAACTGGTCTTTGAGAGGAAGCAATAGGTTGTAAATGAATAGCTCCAATATCAATGCCAAAAGCGAGGACCTTGTCCACAGCTTTTTGGTGTGTAAAATGCACTACAACACCCCCTCCCAAGCGGATAATAGATACAATACTCTCACCTGGAACAACTTGTGAAACCGCATCCAAATAAAGGGGGAGGGGTGTCACGCAAAGACGGTATAAACACACTTAATAAGAGAGCACATGAAAGTTCTTTACCTTGTGGACTATCTGGTGGTAACGTAATCCTCAGAACAGAATCAATTCGAGCAAAGGCTGGTTGCGACGAAGTAGTAGCGGTCGTGGAAATGGAAGCACTGCCCAAAGTATGGGCATAAGAACGTGAGGCACTGAGAACATTCGATTCGGCTGTCGACACTTGGGTGGACAGAAGCGCGTTCGTCACAGACGTGGCATTACTGTGTGACAGAACTCCAGCCATGTTGGTAGTAGAAGCCGTCGAAGACGAAGACACGGTACATGCAGTAGAAAGCTCAGCTTGAGGCGTAGCGCTTAAACAAACATTGGCAGTAGCCAGCTTGGCTACAACTGTGTAAAGCAGGAATGCTGCAGCTTGCAACACTCAACAAAAACGAATAAAATAAGCTAAAGGTGCACTCCTAGCACCTAAGCTATACGTACGGAATGGGTCGCTGCAGATTTGTCGTCTTAACATGCGCTTTACCTCTGTTGTGCGTCATATCATCTCTATCTTATTTATTTATTTTTTGAAGCGAAGAACGAATTTTTACTTAATTCTAGACGATGTGTGGAACAAACGTCATGTCCGTGACGACAATTGAATTGCGCCCCCTCACTCCGGAGTAAGTTGCTCTCCCAACTAAGCTACACGGACGGAATGTGTCCCTGAAGATTTGTCGTCTTCACGCCTTTTACCTCTATATTACGTCACAAAATCTAACACAATTTATTCCAAAGATATGATCCCGCAGAAAATGGAATTCTAGCGAATTCTGTTTAAAATAGATTTTTATAGCAAGATTTGGTTTTTTTTTCAGGTAAACGAAATACATCGGGCATCGCATATTCTTTAAAATAGTGCAATGTATTCATCTTCCGCATAAAATTTTGTTAATTTCACCTGAGGCTCTTGTATAGTTGTATTAAATTACTTTGGTTATGTCTGACTGATCTCGCAGAATTTTAATCTGTTTTCCCATATCATGCATATACAGTACCTCTTAAACCAACTGAATCTTTATTAGCAAATTTAGCTTTTCCCCAGGAACTTAATCTAAAGATCTACATTAAATTTAGTTCCCGGTTGGTATTCAAATTCATTTTACCGTATCTTGATGATACGTGGTTCAAATGTTTTTCGCTTTGTGTTCTTGTCCTTTAAATTACATTTCGCTTCTGTTTTTAATAAAATATTTGAAAGCGATGGTTTTTCGCCGACATTATTGATTCCAATTAAAACTCATGTAAATATATCCGACATTCAATCCCTTGGGAAATACAAAAACATTAAAACGAAATTGCGAAGTCAGCTTAATTTTATTATACGTAACATTTAAGAATGGCTTGTTTCCAACTAAAAGTCACACGGCATTAAAAGTAGAATTGTCATTTTGTTGAAAAAGAGTCACATGCTATTCTCATTACTTTCTTTTTTTACTCGATGGAGCGTTCCAATGAATGTTACTTATTACTCTTTAGCTTTGCGGGGTTAATTATTCTTCTAATAAAGGTTTCTCTCTTTATAATTGTATTATACGGAAGTGATAATACCTGACTTCTGGATAGGAGCGCTCAAACCATAAACTGCTGTTTATAGAATGTGTTTTTGAAAGTAGGAGCATCAGATAATTGAAAAGATTTTGATCCAGGGAAGTTATTATATAAATTCCCAAAACATTTTAGTAAATATCTTTTACTTCAACTTAACCCATTAATGTAAGCTTACAAGCTGGCAATTACTTTTTTTTTCTATTGAGAGTTATGCTATCGGTATATTGGGTTGATGCATAAGTTCATGCCACTTTATTTCACGAGTGTTTCCCAGCTCAGTAGTAACGGTGCAGATGGCCAGTTGTATATCAAAATCTAGCCAGTAATACCGTGTACCTAAATCATATTGCGTTGCGTTATTGTATCTAATGGGTTTTTTTGTTTTCAGGTCCGTAAGTATGGAGTGTCAAGTACAGAGGAATGAACATTTCCGACATCTGTTACTCTACGAGTTTAACAAGGGATCCACAGTCTCCGAGGCTACTCGACAAATGTGTGCTGTGTTTGGGGAGGATGCTATTGCTCCGAGGAGAGCTCGCAAATAGTTTGAGCGGTTCCGAGGTGGCAATTTTGACCTCAACGACGCTCCACGCTCAGGTTGTCCATCTGACTTTGATGAGGATCGTTTGAACCATCTCATCCACTTGGATTCGCGTCAAACCACACTCGAATTGTCCACTGTGATGGACTGTGGTCAGGCCACAGAAGTGCAACACCTGGAACGTATGGGAAACGTCCAGAAATTGGGGTCTTGGGTGCCTCACACTCTCACCGAGGACAACAAGAATCAGCATGTTGCCATATGTGGTTCCTTGCTCGCCCATTATCGCGAACGCTCTCAGCAACACAAACCCTTTCTGTCACGTAATGTTACTGGAGATGAAACGTGGTGCCTCAACGTGAATTTCCGGGCATCGTAGGGAATGGTTAAGCCCAAACCAGACGACCACACCACGTCCAAAACATGACCTTTACCCTGAGAAGATCATGTTATGTGTCTGGTGGGACATGCTGCCGAGGAATCGGACCGTCAACGCTGCACTCTTTTGTGAGCAACTCCGCCATGTGGAAAGAGCAAATCAGCAGAAACGGCCCCATCGGCACCATGGTGTCCTTCTCCAACATGATAACGCACGCCCTCACAGTGCAAACAGGACCGAAACGGCCATTCAGTACATGAAATAGTAGATCCTTCCACATCCGGCCTATTCCCTAGATGTCACCCATTCCTACTATCACCTGTTCCGATCTCTGTAGAATGCACTGCGGGGCAGAACGTTCAACAACGACGTTGATCTCCAGAATTCCCTTGATGATTTCTTCGTAGCAAAACCAGCACCTTTTTTCAAGAATGGTATTGCAGACCTATGCAGACGTTGCGACACCATCGTAAACAATGGGAGAAGAGAGGAATACATAGTTGATGGGTTCCGTTTTCCCTTCTGATGTAATTCATTCCTGTAGTGCGGTGAAAATAACGGCATGAATTTATGCATCAACCCAATATTATCGATACCTATTAGGCAAAGAAATTTTTGCGCCAATTAGAGTAACTAGATTTTTTAATTGGTATCTTCAAAATAAATTCAAAGTAGTATAAATATACTAATAATCTGAATTTCTTGGCAGAGAATAGGAATAAAACTTTCCAAGCTTTCGCATATCAACCAGATGGCATTTTCAAGGAATATGCTTAACAATTAGTTGTCTACCTTCTTTGAAAAAGCCAACTGGTTGATGTGCGAAATTTTGGGAAGTTTTATTTCTGTTCTCCGCCACGAAATTCGGATTATTCGTATAGTTATACACTGGCGTGCAAAAATTAAGGACGAGGCGGATTTTCGAATGTAACGTCGTGCAGAAGGGCTCCACATTGACTCAAATCATACCATAAGATCCCCAAGATATAAGAATATGGGGCAAGTGGACAAAACCGTCCAAACAAGGAATCCAAAGGATACAAAGGCACTATATTGAAAAGGTAGCTTCCAGCAGAACTGGACAGAAGACAGAAACGTCCATGTGACAGGCGGCTACAAAGAAAATCCAGTCTTTAGTAGGGGATATGATCCCCCTGACTGCGTTGCAGGATTTAAATGTCTGTCCATGCTGAGGTGGAAGTTGTCAAGGAGCAGTTCAGGCATCGCGGCCCATACCTACACGTGTTCAATTGGATTTATGTCCGGGGACCTTGCGGGCAAAACAACACGTTGAATATATTCACTCTCCAACAGCTCTGCGACAGCCACTGTACGATTAGGTGTAGCGTTGTCATCCATAAAGAGGAACTCAGGACTCACAGCACCTCTAAACGGACGCACGTGAGGCAGGAGAACCTCGGTACAATAGCGGACACCAGTGACTGGACCTCCTTGGAAGATGTGGAGGTCAGTACGGCTACCAAGCATGATACCGCTCCAAACGATAACTCTGCCACTTCCAAACCGGTCCCTTTCGATGATGTTGGAGGTGTCATTGCGTGTTCCCTGCTCTCTCCAGATGTGTATACGTCCAGAATCTCTCGTCAGACAAAATCAGCTCTCATCCGTAAAGAAAACTCCACCCCATTGCTGATGTGTCCAGTTCTTTTGTTCCTGGCACCACAGAAACCGCCGTCTCCGATGAGCAGGCGTTAATGGCACACACCGTACTGGTAGTCGTGCAAATAGACCACCTTTGTGCAGCCTCTTGGCCATGGTAAAACGCGATAACGGATGTCCAGTTGTCAGGTGCATGTGCCTGGCGATTTCTCCCGATGTCTGCCGTCTGTCTCTTCTCGCCTGTAGGACAATATACCGGTCGTCCGCCGACGTGGTTGCTCGTGGACGACCACTGCTAAACTCTCGGACAGCTGTTCCTGTCATTTGAAATGCTCTCCAAGCTTGTGAAACTATGCTGTGAGCGATTCTGAACGCCTCGGCCACACTAGTCACATTTCGACCTTCTTCCAACTTCCTAATGACGCGGCATCGGGTAAAGTCATCCAGATGTCGTCTACTGAATTGCCTGTTGGCCATATCACAGGGTGACAGCAACTCGACGTCGTTCAAACTGATGTACATCGTGCAATAGTTTTCACTGAATTGTTGAGCGTACACCGCCCGTGTGCTTTATACCCTTCTGATCCCTCCCCTACATCATGCTGCATATATGCGCATGCCCAACCGCACCGGACCCTAGTCTATCTCCTGAGTGGTCTTTCGGCCCGTTCTGCCTGCTCGTCAGGCTAATGTTTCCTCTTCGTCCTTAATTTTTGCACAACAGTGTATTATTTTGAGTGTAATTGGCGTACAGTTCCTACTTATTAATTTTAAAATAAATATCAGTTTTCAGCGGGTGCATAAAGTAATATACACTCAATAGACAAAACATGTGTGACCTACTACAGAGGTGAAAACATGTGTCAAGACGACAAACCTGCAGTGAGAGCACATGTCCGCGTAGCTCAGTTGGGAGAGCGAATTACTCCGGAGTGAGGGGATCCTTTTCGATGTCCGGCGCGGACAAACTTGTACGTTATACATTATAGATATCTACCTAATAGCGTGTTGGTTCCCGTCTAACGCTAATAACAGCATGCACACGCCGAGGCAACGACTCCGCGAGATGCCGGAGGAATTCCGGAGGTTGTGCCAGCCATGCCTGTTGCAGCATTGTCCAAAACTCCGCCCGAGACGTCGGTTCAGGATCCGTGGATCATATTTTCAACTCCACAGCATTCTAGAGAGCTTCTACAGGGTCGGTTCCAAGCTTCCACAGGGTTGGGGGACGCTGGATGGTTCCAGACTCAGATGAGTGTTCCTGGAGCCATGCCTGGGTTGATGCCGCCCGGTGCGGGGCTGCACCGTCCTGCTGAAACAGGCCGATGGCTTTAGGATGCGCGGAGGACATAAAAGATGTAAGGTGATCATCCAGCATAGACTTCCAGAGACACACTAAAGTGCTTAATTTGTCTCATGAGAAGGCAGCCTAAACCATCACAAAGCCACCAACGCCTTGAACAAAGCGGACCTGGCACGACAGGACCATGGCCTTACTCTGTTGACGACACCACACCCGCACTTTCATATAGCTGGAAACGGGATTCATCTGACCACACAACCCGGGGCCACTCTGCAGAGGTCCAATTTTGATGTTTCCAACAGTAAACGAGGGAAAATGTTCGACAACGGGCAGTCATCAGTGACGCATGTGTAGGGCGTAGGCTTAAGTAGCCCAAGATACTTAGTGTGCGCCGTATCGTTCGGTCACTGACAATGTTTGAGCCTCTGGCATTTACCCTGGATCTGACCTGAGCCGCCGTTTCCAAACGGTGGGACAGTACGAGCCTGGAAAATCTACGTCGAACCCTGTCACCAATGGCATGTAGTCGGGCACCGCTTGGTGTCTGGGTACATGTCATTGGTGACAGGGCAACTCTATAAAGGGTGTACCGCCAGTATACCAACGTCAGTCGTTGGTATACTGGCGGTACACCCTTTATAGAGTTGCCCTCGGGAACGCTAATGCCCTTACCAAGGAGTATAGAATGACCCATTTGTCTTGCGCCGACAATTCGTGCACAATCGAAGTCGCTCGGATTACCAAGTCTAACCAGTTATCAAACAAGTTAGTAAAATCATGCAATGCATTGATTATGATACGCTTTCCAACATACCAGAAATTATTACTCAAGTTATGTGGATAATAGCTGTGGAATAAATCTCGCTCCTGTGTCTTGACCTTTGACCCCATTTCTCCTATTTTCAATAGGGTTTGTGCCCCGGTGGTTCCCTACCACACACTAAAGTTTCATCGAAATCGAGCAATTTTTTCGCAAGTTATGACGCATAAGGGTAGTGGAATAAATCCCGCTCTTATGCCCTGCCTGACCTTTGACCCCATTTCGCCTATTTTCAACAGGGTTCGTGCCCAGGTGGTTCCCTACCACATACTGAAATTTCATCGAAATCAAACCATATTTACGCATGTTACGACGCATAAAGGCAATGGAATGGATCCCGCTTTTATGTCCTGAGCTTTGACCCCATTCCGCCCATTTTCAATAGGGCTGGTGCCCAGGTGGTTTCCTACCACATACTAAACTTTTATCGAAATCGAACCATTTTTACGCAAGTTATGACGCATAAAGGCAATGGAATGTATCCAGCTCTTTTGCCCTGCCTGACCTTTGACCCCATTTTGCTCATTTTCAACAGGGTTCGTGCCCAAGTGGTTCCTTACCACATACTAAAATTTCATCGAAATCGAACCATATTTACGCATGTTATGACGCATAAAAACAATAGAATGGATCACGCTTTTATGCCCTGACCTTTGACCCCATTCCGCCCATTTTCAATAGGGCTCTTGCCCAGCTGGTTTCCTATCACATACTAGAATTTCATCGAAATCGTACCATTTTTACGCACGTTATGTCGTATAAAGGCAATGAAATGGATCCAACTCCTATGTCCTGACCTTTGACCCTATTTCACCCATTTTCAATAGGGATCGTCCGCAGGTGGGTCCCTATTACATACTAAAGTTTCATCGAAATCGAACAATGTGTACGCAAGTTATGGCGCATAAGAGCAATGGAATGGATCCCACTCCTATGTCCTGACCTTTGACCCTGCTTCGCCCAGTTTCAATAGGGTTTGTCCCCAGGTGGTCCCCTACCACATACTAAAATTTCGTCGAAATCGAACCATTTTCACGTGAGTTATCGTGCAGACGGACGGACGGACAAACGGACGGACAAAGGTGGAGCATATACGCTTTTCCAACCTACGGTTTGGAAAGCGTAAAAAATCCAAATACGGAATGTAGACACAGAGGGATAGTCAAATGTTTCACAACATTTGAATCACTTTATGTTTTCATTTACAACGAAAGGTGACTAGCATTCAAAGGATAGGCCATCGTGTTGCACCGTCTTTAGCCATCTGTTTTCCAGTCCTTCGATTCCGCGGCGGTACCATTTTTTGTCCTTCGAGGCGAAGAACTCCTTCACTCCAGCTGCCACCTTCTCCTGGTTGCTGAAGTGCCGCCCGCGAAGGGAGTGGGCCATGGACCGGAACAAGTTATATTCCGACAACGCAACCTCCGGGCTATATACTGGGTGTGGCATCAGTTCGATTCCCTCAAGTTCCAGGAGTTTTGCCAGGGTCGTTCGCGCGGCATGAGGCCGAGTGTTATCCTGCTGAAGGAGCGCGCGCTTCATGTTCACCAGTGTCGGGCACTTCTCCTCCAAAACGGCATACATCCGCTCCAGCTGTTCAAAGCAGAGGCTGGCGTTGGTGGTCCGACCGTCTGGAACAAATTCCCAAGGGATTATCCCTTCCAAATTCCACCAGACGCAGAACATCACCTTGTGCTCGAAGCGTCCACGTTTGGAAACAGGAACAGGAAGCTAGCCAGGGCTCAACCACTGCTTTTGTGTGTTAGAAGTACGGAAAAGACCACCCTTTTTATGGCACGTAACAATTCTCTTGATAAAATTTTCTAGGAGTTTCGTGCACCCTTCCACTCGGCGGTTTGCTTCAGCTGGCGACAGTTCGTGAGGAACAGAGAATATCAGGCGAGCTGTGATATGCCCAGCTCGCCTGCTATTCTCCGATTGCTGGTTGTCGGATTTGCCTCTACGGACGGCCTAGCGCACGGCCTCGGAATCCACGGTGCGCGGCCTACCTGACCTTGGCTGATCGTCGAGGTTTCTGTCACCTGAGCGAAATTTCTTGAACCATCTGGTTGCGGTGCTGTGGTCCACAGAACACCCCCCCCCCCCCGTTTTTTTTATTGGAGGTTGAACGACCACCGTGAGCAACTCAATGGTCTATAAGCAGTTGCCCGTCCCTAATTTAGGGTCACTGCTTCCAGGGAAGGGAGTAAGCCAGTGCCGTAAGACAAACACAACATCCATATCTCACCGGGATTCGAACCCGGACCCCGTTCGGACGAATGATCAGAGGCCATCGCTTAGACCACTGCGCCACCGGGTCGGCATTATGGCTGTTCACATGCAATGCAGTTCACAGCAACGACTACCACTTTATATCCCCTTCGACTGACAGCAGTGCGCGACTTAACCTAGTTTAAACACGTGATATATCCGCGGCGGCTCACCCTCCGTAGATAGTCGGTATTATTCTTCCGGAGAATTTGATCGTACATTAGATTTATGCACCGGTTTTGCCACGTTGACTGGGGAGAAGGCATTGGGTTTGGGCAGTTCAGAGGTCCAATTGGACGACATCAACCACTGTGACGAGCGTGGTTTACCGTAGTGAGCGTAGGCAGGAGGCGCGGCCACTAGTCTTTATGGAATCGAAAGTCATTCATTCTCTATTTTGATTATGCACTAATTTTTATTTTTGGAGGGATCAGATTTCCAGGATGGGTCACTCGACTGTCCTTGTGGCGCCCTTAGCTGCGTACGGAGATCTAAAATGTTCGGCATCTACACTGCTGGCCACCCAACAGGCAACACCAAGAAGGACACGAGATAGCAAAGCCAGATTTACTGGACACATAACAACAGATACAAAAACGAAACGATTGAGCTTACAGGCCCGTGCGACTTGCGGAACACGCAGACATCAATAGTTCGTGTGGTCCCCATGGCTGGCAATAATGGCCGCTACACACCGTGGCATCAAACGAAAGAGGCTTTGGATGTGGGCTTGGGGTATGTCGGTCCAGGCTGCTTCCACACGTTGCCACAGTTCATCAGGCGTAGCCGCGGATGGTGCTTGCCGGGCCATTCGGTTGCCGATCAGCGACCAAACGTGTTCGATGGGTGACATATCAAGAGAACAGGCGGGCCACAGCAGCAGTGACACCCGGTAGGCCGTAAAGAATTGTTGCACGATGCGTGCCACGTGAGAGCGCGCATTGTCCTGTTGAAACGTGGCCGCTGGCAGGTCCTGCAGGTAAGGGAGGACTACAGGATCCAAAACGTCGGAGATGTAGCGGTGGCTGTTGAGTGTACCAGCGATGCGTACCTGAGGGGTGCGGGTGTCATATCCAATTGCGCCCCAAATCATAACGCCAGGCGACGAACCGGTATGGCGATGCATAATGCAGGCGTCATACAGTCTCTCGCCGCGGTACCGCCACATGCGGATCCGACAATCGTGGTGTTGCTGACAGGAGCGGGATTCGTCGGAGAAGACAATGTCGTGCCATGCCGTAGTTCAGGTGCGGCGTTCAAGGGCTCACTGCCGCCGCACTCGCCGGTGGTGTAACGTCAATGGTAATCGGAGCAATTGGTGCCGTACGAAAAGTCCCCGCTTCTGCAGACGACGTCGACCGGTACGTGCTGACACAGGCTGTTGCGCAACACACCCTCATTCCTGCGCTAACGTTCGTGATGTTGCGGTGCGAGCCGTCAATTCCCGCAGCACAACATGCCGGTCATCTCGTTCGGTGGTGTGCCGCGGCTGCGGCAATCGCTCACGTCGGTCCCTCCGTTCCTCCTGCACCCACCGAATCGGTAATCGCCTCACTGTGCCTGGATGTCGTCCCACACGGATGCGCCGATGTCTCGGTAAGATAAACCGCTGTCGCGATAAGCCACTATTCGTCCTCCGTCGAACTCCGAAACGTGCTGGAATGACTGCCGTATTCTGCGACGAGGCATCAGGAAGCTTCCCACGCACAAGTCCGGCAGCACGACACACTTCCACTAGTTACACCCCGCCTTCTGTGCACCCTTCTTGTAGTGCTTTTCGGTGGCGTGCCGGGCGCACATGATTTGCATGTTCCCTGTAATGCTAATCGTTTGCATGTCTGCTCGCGGGCGACGCATGCTGCGAATTCTAGGCCAGTCGGATGCTTCCTTCTTGGTGTTGCATTTTTGGCGGCCATCTGTGTATATGCCGACAATGATACATTTTCCTTTTGTTTGCTGGTAGTTTATGATTCTTGCTTAATGAGTTCCGAAAAGTACTTCAAGACTTCACGTACGAGGCACTCGATCCAAGGAAACACAATACATCGAAGTAGCCTTATTCAACCATTAAATATTTCTTGAAGCATAAAAAAAAAAAAAAAAAGCAGAGAAGTTAACATTTGCGATTGTGAAACACAAACTTATCCATTTAATTAATCTTTTGATACAGCTGCAGAATTCTTATCAAGTAGGAAATACGAAACTATAGAGCATATTCACATATTTTAGAACGATATTTCAACAATATGATTAATGTTTAAAATAAAGTTATTTCTTTTATAAATGTTTTATCTGATAGCCATTACTTTGGAATATAAACCTACATCGACATTTCCAAGATAACAAGGCACTCCTTAAATTTGGTAGTGGTATTTTATTCCACTCGTCTTCCACTGCTTTCAGTAGTCTAATCATTATTTTAGGTCTGCTTTTAGAAAGCGCTCCTTTTAGCAATTCGAAGGTACAATAGTTCATTGGGGACACATCATGGGACATTGAAGAAATACGAGCCAAATATATAGACTTGATACATGTCTCTCTTTTCAATTTTACAAGAAACAGATTTTGGGTATGATTGGTAGCCTTATCTGATGGAGTTCTACTTTTTGAAGGCTCTGTGGATGAAGGAATGTTATTTCGTTTTTAAATACAAGACCTAAAACATCCTTTTAGTATTATGTAGAATTGATTTTAGCAATCTTTTCCTTAACTTCAATTTCCCATTGTACGAGAAACCAGGAATAATCATAAATCCTTTACTGAAACTTTCTTTGGATTCTTGGAACCAAGTTTGTAAGTATTCTTCTGCTCCTTTGCGACAGTAAATCAACCTTTTCTGTGTAAAAGTCCTTTAGGTAGATCCATGCTTCATCAATAGTCACAATAAGTTTCTATCTGTCTCCGGCTAAGTGATTTTCATAAAGAAGTCTGTATCGTGTTCTGCGCTAATTCACGTGCCTAGGCAAAAGACGGTGAACATTATGTTTTTTTGTTTTTGTTTTCTGATTCAAATCTTTGTTTATTACCTTCTTTACAGTTGATACAGAGATTTATAACGACTTAGCGATTTCTCTTTGAGTCGGAGGATTTTCTCTGAAGATTCTTTGGATATTCGTTTGGTGTTCTTTTTCCTGTTCAAAGCAATGTTTGGCAATTTTCCTCTCTTTTATTTATAATATTGCTTATTTTACGTTTAGAAATGCTAAATCTATGATTTTCAGTGCGGTTTTTAATTACAGAATGCGAATATTTCCTTTCGTAAAGAGCGAAAACATAACCCAGGTAGCAATGTTATGTTGGACCAACCGTGGGCTTTCAACGGTCGGCCCAGCGACGAGGCGGCCAACAATTGGATATGTGCTGGTTCAACGGTTGGACCCACATTGGAAAACTGTTGCAAACAGTTTTCCAATGTGATCATGCGTTCTTGGACAACCATGGTTGGTCATGTGTTGTTGGACAACTATCGGACAACCGTTAAGTGGTCATTTGCTGATAAATGGTTGGTCATGTGTGGTTGGAAAACAGGTTGGCCAATCTTCGATAAACAACGCAACCTTCGCCGAACGCTGCCGACGCAAAAATATCATTGGGGCCAACCGTTGGCCAATCTCAGTGTGCTACTTGGGAACCTTCTATCCACAGATTGTTTACATGCGCCATTTTCTTAGCATACGATATTTAACTGCAGCAGGTGTTTTTTCGTATTCATCTAAAACTCTGTTGCCAGTTTCAATTTTTTGAACTTCTTTGATTTTCTTTAATTCCTTATCAAAGATGTTCTAGGAATATGCCAACATCCTCTGTACCATTATGAGGGGCGGAATACAGCGCACTCTTCCGTTAGAATAGTGTTATTGAGGGCGCCGCAACTGAACCGTCCTTATGATAACTGAAACTTATAGGAGTGATCCATCTTTGATTACTGGCTTCACCAGATATAGGGCTTGGCCTTTTTTCCTGTGGTAGGATTCAAATCCATATTTTAATACACGGGAGCGGCTGTTTTCCCAAGTGAATTACGCCCGGAAGCTTATCGCTGCGTCATTCTAGATTTGACTCATGAGTCAACGCATTAGAACCTCATCTACGTCATGTAACGCAGCACGTTATTTCATTAACCCCATTCTTGAGAAGGGCGGAGACACGAAACCCACAGGTTTCGGGTAAGTCGAAAGACCATCTTATTGTACAAGAACTAATGTTATTAACTTCTGTGGAACAAATAATCTTCTCACAATACGTGATGTTTCAGAATCGCCAATACAGCAATGGGGCATCTCTGAATTGGCTGTATTTACTGTTCTTCACGTGACAGCAATAACATCAGAAAAAGTGAAAATGACATCTCCCTGGAGCGGGAAATCGAGCCCACATCTCCCGATTTCCGTTCGAGCATGCTTGGTTGCTGTGTTGACGATGCTACTGGGTGTGTGCAACAGTTCTACCCGTTTTGGTAATACACTGCCGGAAAGTGGAAAAAGAACACCAAGAAGGAATTGGCAGACGATCATGAAATTTACATATGTTAATGGGGTCGAGTTTACGTAGGTGTGATGGTAATTTCGGGACCAACCAGTGAGCGCTTACGCCACAGCACGGCAAAATATTCAAATTGTCGTCGGTTGTATTTAAGGAATACGGCCAAGTGAATGTAGCCAGTCGTAGGCGTACGGACACGTGCGAAGATCCTGAAGAAGCTGCAATGCCTGGACATGGAAGACGTGTACGATTTCAACAGTTATCGGACTTTGAGCGAGGTTCATCTAGTCGGACTCCGCGAGGCCGTTTGGTCGTATCGTCGTATGGCAGAGCGAAATAGGCGGGAAGTATCGGTGGTGGTACGATGGTGGCGTAGATGGTCCGAGAAACATTCCCACACGAGAAGATGTGGAACCGGGAGTCACAGACGGACTGATGAGTGGACCGATCGACGCACAAGAAGAGCGCGTTGTCAAGCAGAACATCCACTACGACGCAAATCCGAGCTGCCGTTGCACCTAAGGTGACTGTGCGAACAATCCGCAACCATCTACTGGATGCAGGACTACATGCACGTGTGCCTCTGGCATGTGTACCTCTGACTCCAGCCCACCGTCAGGAACGGCTGCAGTGGTGTCGTCAACGTCTGCAGTGTTGTCGCCAACGTCTGCAGTGGTGTCGCCAACGTCTGCAGTGGTGTCGCCAATGTCTGCACTGGGGAACGCAATGGCGATCAGTCGTGTTCAGAGGTGAAAGCAGATTCTGCTTGGGAGCCTCCGATGGCCGTATGCGTGTTCGCAGACGCACAGGGGAGCGTCTTCACTCTTCTTGCATCCGCCAGCAACACACAGGGCCTACACCTGGTCTCCTGGTGTGGGGAGCGATCAGCTATTACTCCCGTACACAACTAGTGTTTGTACCGGGAACGTTAAACAACACCTCCTACATCAACACCATCATTCAGCCCGTTGTTGTGCCATTTGTAAGGTCGGTCCATCGTGGTGTTTTCCAGTAAGATAAATCGCACGCCCACACACGGCACGTGCAACGCAACATGCACTTCAGGGTGTGAGACAACTTCCATGGCCTGCACGTTCACCGGATTTGTCCCCCATTGAGCACGTGTGGGATTTTATGGGACAACGACTTATCCGGACTCCATGGGCAGCCACGACCATCCCCGATTTACGCGACCAGGTTGAGGATGCTTGGAACTCAATACCCCAAACTTATATCCGACATCTGTACGACAGACTCCATGCCAGAATTGCACAGTGTGACGCAGTTCATGGCGGTTCAACCTCGTACTAACCATGGTACATGGAAATGTTATTTTTTAGTTTACCAGCAAATTCAGCTGTATTTTGCCATAATGCTTTGATCACGTTATCCTCTGTATTCCGTTATTTTGCTGTATGAATTTCGTTGGCATCAGACGTCTCCCTCTTGGTGTTGTTTTTTCACTTTCCGCCAGTGTAGATGTAAATTGCAATCGTAGTAGTTACGCCACAGATGACGCTGCGATGACTAATTTTCGGCCAATAAAAGCGTGGAGTATTAGAGCATATACAGACACTTGGTGTATCTGAGTAAGTCATTCGTAGCGGAAATCACGGACGGTGTAACATGGCATGAGACAAGGAGCACATTAGACATTGTTTACTGTACGAGTTCGATAAAGGCAGTACTGCAGCCGCGGCTTGTCACAACATCTGTCAAGTGTATGAGGAGGATGCAGTTGATGATAGCATATGCCACCGTTGGTTTCGGAAATTCCGGAACGGAGACAGAAGCTGAAAAGAACAACAACGTCCTGGACGGCAATACGTAGTTTCTGTTGAAGATGTGGACCACGCCATAAAAAATGACCCACATCCAACCGTTCAGGAATTAGCGGAGACGTTGTCAGTACACAGAACAACAGTCGAAAGACGGATGCATGCGCTTGGGTTCATCACCAAGTTCGATAACTGAGTTCAGCAGCAGCTTTCTGCAAAGCAACGAGAGGAGATAATTAGTACCTATGTTTCATAGCTTTCTCGTCACAGAAATGAACCGTTTTTCGAACGAATTGTTACGGGTGATGAGAAACGGGTACTGTACCGTAATGTAAAGCGTCGACAGACTGTGTGCCAAGGTGAGGAGCCTTCTGCATCGACCTCAAAAGGAGGACTGCATCCCAAAAATGTGTTGTGGAGTGTTTGGTGGGATGCCCAGGAATAATTCACTGGGAGGTGTTGACACCTAACCGAACGATAAATGCTGGCCTCTACTGGCAACAGTTGGACAGATTGTGAGAACAACTGACATCGAAACGGCCAGTTCTCGTCAATCGCAAAGTCGTCATCCTTGATCATGATAACGCCAGACCTCATGCTGCTTTAATCAATCGGCAAAAATTACTGGACTTTGGTTGAGAAGTGTTATCTCACCCGACGTATTCCCCTGATCTGGCACCTACAGGCTACAACCTTTTGCCATCATTACATAACGCTTTCGCTCTCCAAACTTTCGATGATGTGGACGATGTGAAAACGGCATTACATAACTTTTTGACTCTAAAACATAGGAGTTTTTCCGGCGTGGGATTCACCTACTCATAGACAGATGGCAAGAGGTCATACAGAATGATGGCAATTATGTGAAATCCTAGGTACGTTGTTAGTTGTGTTCTCCACCTTTGTTTGTAGCCTACACGAACTGGTAGAATTTATGCACATACTCAATAATTTGATTAATTTCGTGCGTTTTGGGGAAGCCTCATCACACAGTTTTCTTTTTTCAAACATAACTGACTCCCTTTTTTTCGGGTACCAATATGATATATAGCCTATAACGAAGTAAATTTCTCCGTCATTTTTGGTCCACGCGGTGATCGAACCCGGGTCCCCTCATTCCGGAATAAGTCACTCTACCAACTGAGCTACGCAGACGTTCGTTCTCGCTGCTATCTGCCTTTATGTCGTGTGCATCCTGCGGGGCAGGCACGTCACAAGCCTTTTGTCCGTGGTGGGATTCGACCCAAAGCCGTCTCAAGAGTACAAGGGCATGATATTAGAGAAATCAGTTTCCTCCGTTTGTTACGTCACTCTCATGTTACACGGCCTGATAAGCCGATGTCGTGTTTGACGTCGTACACGATGGTGTTGTTAACCAATAGGAATCCTTGGTTTCCGCGTGACGTTAGTAAAGAGGGAACTCGTCTCCTTAATGTCATGGCCTTGTATTTTCTAGACGGCCTTGTTCGAAACCGCAACTTCCCACTCCGGAGAGGTTGTTCTCCCAATTAAAATATGCCGGCAGGTTTATCACTGTATCATTGTTGATCTGACCCATGCGTCACCTCAGTGGTACATCATCAAAGTGATGTCACGTAGTACAGTAAGAAAACACAGGAGCAAGGATCAACACTTTTATTCGTTAAGAAATTCCCAGCCATTTTCTTTCCAACAAGCTATAAATTGCATTATCAGCACTTTGTGACGCACGATTTAAATGAATCGCTTTGTATAATACCTCGTAATTTTCACTTAGGACTTTCGATATCGTTTTAAGTACTAAAATAGCACGGGCAATTCTTCCCCGGCGTCTCTAATATTGTTTTAAATGGAAATTTCGAAACACTAGCTGTTACCAACCGGAAGGTGTAAACTTTTCGAACGTTTATCCGAACTTATCTTAAAAAATCGGGAATAGTGCCCGTCAGACGTCAGTTGATGAATCATGCTATTAACCTTAATCGATCTCTTCTTCGTTTTTCTTCTTCGAGAAGAGCTGAGAAGAGAATGAAGTATGTGCGCACCTACGGCGGGCTCGAAGACAAGCCTCCCGCAGACCAGAGGTCAAAGAAATCGAGAAAGACAAAACAACAACGTGAACACAATTCTTTGCAGTTTATCTGGGCAGAACTAAACATGTACTTGAAAGGAAGATACGGCAAAACAAAAAAACAAAAAAAAACTGCATTAGCTTTAAATCTAGAAAAACGTGTTCACAACCTTAGTTAAATTATCTAACAATTGCCGTTTTATAAACAGAATGAACGCATTCCGTGAAAATCAAAACACTAGATTTTAGTTCCGAAATGAAAAATGTGTGCATTACTTTTAAATGATTGTGTAAGTTCGCATTTATAGATTATCAACTCCGTGCCCGGAATTTCGTTAAACAAATCGAGAAATTAAGCAATTAATGCCACTTATCACTAGGGTGTGGTTTCTAACAGGACGTGTGATGAGAAATCAGAATATATTTAGCACATACAAAAAAAAAAAAAAAAAAAAAAAAACAAGAAAGATGACACCAAATTATCGGGTGTAATGAGCGCGTCTTTTGAATCTTTTCCAACATGAATAAGATATTTCAAATTTATTCACACTCAATGGAGTTCATAGCAAAAAATTAAAAAAAAAATTAACTGCATTTCTGAAATCGATAAAACATGCAGAAATAGAAAGTTTCTTTCTCACACTAGCTATTGAAAAGTCTGTTATGAAAATTAACAAATTGTGCACAAACAGTTTCACTTAGTTGAAGGAAGATATAGGAGGCAAAGCGCTTTTTAAAGCGAACAGTTAGAAGAACAGACATAAAGGAAAGTATAATATAACTTTCTAGCGAAAGAAATTTTAATAATGGATAAGCAGGAAATATGCGCAAAGTATTCTTCATCGCAAAAGCTGTGCTCTGTGCTAGGAAAAATTGTTTTTTTCAAATTCGTCTTTTGAAAGCACAGGTAGCGAGAAAAGGGTATTGACATTTCTTCCCCCTAGCGGGTAAACTGTGCATTATTTAAAAAAGACAATATTCCCTCACCTTTAATGTAGCGAATGGCATAAATTAAAAAAATATTTCAATAGAATTTTTAGAAGCGGAGATACAACATCAAAGAAAAACGCACCCAAACCCCACCTAGCGCCAGAACTTTTAACTACAAAACCTCGGGAGTACAGGCTAAGTGGTTTTGTTTTTTGTTTTGTTTTTTTATTGGGGGTTTAACTTTCGCCGTGAGCAACTCAGTGAGCTATAACCAGTCACCCGTTCGCAATTCAGGGCCACTGGTTCCAGCGAAGAGAGAGAGCCAGTACCTTAAGACAAACACAACATCCATGCTTCACCGGGATTCGAACCCGGACCCATCTCGGACGAATGGTCATAAGCCAGCGCTTAGATCAGTGCGAAACCGGGGAGGCCACTGGGAAAGCGTATTCTACAAAGTAAATGGTATGCGGCATTATAAGAATTTTTTAGATCGGTCTTTTTGAAGTACAGATACTGTCAAAAACGATTAGACATTTGCGCCCTTAGAGAGAAACTTTTGAACTATTTTTACCAATGTTTGTACACAAATTTTTTTGGAAGTTAGTAGTATCTGCCCAAAATATAATTTATTTTCAATCGCGTTTTTAGACGCGCAGTTACTGCTGCTAATATGCTGTAAACGGAAACATGAACTTATACCATCTAGCAGCATATTTGTACACTAGCAAAATATTAAATTATATGCAGAACATTTCGCACCAGAAAAACTCTCTGACAAAGAAAGAATTTTACAAATCGGACTGTCAGGAGCAGAGGTATCGACAAAAATAAGATACATCTACCCTCCAGCGGAAACATTATGCATTATTTTAAGCAGAAGCTAACCTGGAAAGGTTTTTCGTGGTTAGTGGCCTCTAACTACGAAAGAAGTTTTTAAATTTAATTTTCAAAAGCGCACATACTGCTGCAAATACAACAGAAAAAACTATATATAGCTTTACGCCTCCTGGTGGCAAACCAGTAATCCGGAATTATGTGCAGAACATTTCGCACCAGGAGTTCTATACAGCGCAAACATAATTTTTCTAATCGAACTCCAAGAAGCAGTGATATCGGAGAAATTGCAATTTAACTTGACGCCCCCTAGAGGAAAATCTGCGCATTACTTTAAAAAGAAGCAGTACCCAAAATAGTCTTCATTATAAATGGCATTAAAAGGAAAGAAGAACGTTTTCAGTCGAGTGTTCAGAAGCATTTGTATAGAATAAAATGCATTTTGAATTCCACAACATCTGCATCTACGCCCGCTACCGGCGAAGTTGTACATCGTAAAAAAATCTGAAGTGAAAAAGTTAGCGTTCTAACATTTCAAGCTTCCCAATGCAGAAAGATTTTGCAAATCGAACAAACAGTTGCAGAGATATGATATCCACAGGAGAGTTGGAAACGGGTCAGACATTTTGGACCGGACCCGTACCCTGGCTCTACAAAATTGGACCCGACCCGGACAAATCTGCTTTGAACTATAAATGCGAAACTCAATTTATAATAATGTATGATCATATACACTGAGTGGCCATTTTATTATGACCACCCCCTCAGTACTTCGTTGGGCCACCTTTTGCCTTTAATACTGCGTTGATTATTTATGGCATGGACTCCACGAGATGTTGATAGGTGGTTTGTGGAATCTGAGACCATGCTTGATGAATAGCACTTTACAGGAGTGTAAGATTGCAGGGTTGTGGATCCAGCTGTCTTATGGCTCGTTCAACTTCATCCCATACATTCTCAATGGGGTTGAGATCTGGAGATTGTGGGGACCACCTATGCAAAGTAAACTCACCTGCATGTTCCTGAAACCAATCCTGTACAATACGAGCACTATGGCAGGACGCATTATCTTGTTGAAAGTAGCCATCGCCATTGGGATAAACCATCCACATGAGAGGATGCACTTGGTCCGCAACGATGTTTAGATGCACTGCTGGACAATTGCTACGGACGGATCATAAACTGCTATATAGCGCATAAAAAAGTAAGTGTGGTTGGATGCCAAGTGAAATAAAATAATGTCAGAATGCCAGGACATTCCAAGAAAAACAATTTATTGTTCTCTGAAATCCAGAAGGCTTTGGAACGTGTTCAAGGGACAAACAAGCCATTTTGTGCAGAATACGTAAACGTGAAAAAAAATGCAATTACCGTCCGCAGGCGTTCCTCCTTGGTGGCCAGGATATGGCCACCAAGGAGGGCGATGCAAGATTCCACACGTCGTGTCATGCTTTGCACAACATTATCAAGCAGCTGTTGGGGTAATTTATCCCATTCCTCTGTCAGTGCACGGATGAGGGTGTCCTTGTTTATTGGAGGGCATTGGCAACAAGCAAGGCTCCTCTCCAAAGCATCCCACACATTTTCAATGGGATTCAGATCTGGAGAACGTGCTGGCCATACGAGGCGTTGAATATCCTCGCTCTCAAGACACTCCTGGACAGCGACTGTTCGATGACATGTTGCTTTGTCGTCCATGAAAATGAATCTATCACCGACAGCACCACGGAACATGCGAACATGAGGTAACAGAACGTCATTAATGTATCGTTGGCCCGTCATAGTCCCAGTTGGAAGCACATAGAGGGACGTACGGCCATTGATCATGATGCCAGCCCATACCATGACACTACATGTCGGATATCGGTCCCTTTCCTGTATGTTTGCTGGACAATATGCAGTACCACTATCACGCCAGATCAGTTGTCGTCGACAATCAGGCGATAGACTGTATCTACTCTCATCTGAGAAGAGGACAGCAGAGCAGTCGTTAGCAGTCCAATTGCGATGTTGATGGCCCCATTGCAAACGGGCGGTACGGTGACGTCTGCACAATGGGATGCACACAACAGGACGGCGGGCGTATAGTCCTCCTTCGTTCAAACTTCTGGCGACAGTTTTTCGGGAGATCCGCTTACCAGTAGCAGCCATAAACTGATTTGCTACCTCACTAGCTGTGCTGCGCCGGTGTCTTTTTGTTGATAGCACTATGTACTGATCTTCTTCAGGTGTCGTACTGCGAACACGACCTGCCCCGTGACGTTTGCTGCACTCTCCATTTGTTTAAAATGATTTCCAAAGCCTTGAAACAACACTGTGGCTGACGTCGAACTCCCTGGCAACATCTGTTATTTTTCGCCCTTCTTCAATCTTGCCAATAATACGGCCACGCGTAAAATCATCTAGGTGATGTCTGGAAGACATACTGAAAATTGCAAGTTTGTCAATTGATTCTTTCCCTTTCAACTTTGCGTTTGAACAAAAACGGTCAACACGCGTCAAATCCTATATATCTCTTATCAGCGCTATGACGTCACGAACAAGTTCGGCAATCCAAAATTTGCATACGAACAACACGTCTTACTGTATCCCGCACTCATGCTAATTTCCACATTTTCCTGCCTTCCATTTTATGGTTGCTATCGTTGCTATTGTCATCCGTCCTTAGCAATTGTCCGGCAGTGCATTATGTGCCAGTCAGACGTTGATCAACACGAATTAAGGGGCCCAAAGCATTCCAGGAAAACATTTCCCAAACCATAACGTTGTCTCCACCAGCTTCAGGAGTTGTAGCAATGCATTTGGGGTCCATGCTTTGGTGCTGTTTCCGATAAATTCCCACTCGGGCATCGGCATGGTGCAACTGAAAACGTGATTCATCGGACAACATAATTTGTTTCCGATTATCGACTGTCTAATCCTTGTGCTCCTGTGCGAACTGGAGACGTTTTCTCTTGTTAACTGCAGACAGCAAAGGCGTTCGAACAGGCCTTCGGCTGCCATATCCCATCCGATGCAGTGTACGGCGAACAGTGCGTGCAGAGATCATTTGAGGGGATCCTTGATTAAGATGGTCTGTAATTTTCTGCACTGTTGCCCTTCTGTTGTCTGTTACCAGTCTGGACACTATGCGTTCCGCCCGAGCAGTCACTAGTGGATGACGGCCACACGTTGAACATAAAGACCTAGTTTTTTGGCTGACAGTCCAGTCTTTAAACACTTTCACAACAGCTTTTCTGGAACATTTCACGAACGCGGCGGTTTCGGTGATACTCGCTCCATGGCTCCGAGCTTCTACAATCATCCCACGTTTAAAGTCCGTCAAATCACATTTTTTGCCCATCTCGTCACCTAAAAAATACTTTTGCTGCTGTCGCAATTACTAAGCTTTCCCTTTTTATCCTAGCCTCGCCCTCTGGCAGCAACAGCGTGCAGTCATAACTCATTTGCTTAAAACTGTCAGGTGGTCATAATAAAGTGGCCACTCGGTGTATATATACACACACAAACCCCACACAAAAACAAAAAACACATAAAAAATATATAGCCAGAGAGAAGTCAGGCCATTGATACCAAAATATATCTATCTTTTGATTCATAACATATGCAACACACCGCATTAGATTCATAACATCTGCAGCAAATTGCTATGGTGCATTGGCCAGCAAGATGTTTGAGCGATATCTTAAGACTATTTTACGAAATATTGGAGCCTCTTGAATCGTTCAAAACAATAGAGATATTCTGTATTTTCTGCAAGTTCTTTCCGCTTCACAGCAAGTTCAGGTTAAAACACGTGACTTTAAAAATCTGTTAACATCTGTAGATTTAAGTGATATAAAAAATGTGTGTTATATTATTCCAGGAATATGGACACTTTATTAAAATTGATTCAATCAAACGGAACAACCTGAAAACCCTATGTATATTCACTAATTATATGAGCATGGGAAGTGACTTATTCCTTCAGACTAAAGGAATACCAATGGGCACATCTTTTTCAAGTGTATTGGACAATATACTGTATATCTACATGCATACGAAAAAAATTACATCTCACGCCAAATGCCCGAACACAGTGGAACATTTCGATATATTGATGACATTATTACGTTTAACCTCGAAGACTTTGAAACAACAATTGCTCAAGACATCTATCCAAGTGGCTTGTAACTGGAATTAACTGGGTCAACTGAACAAGCAGTCCACTACTTTGATATTGAAATTCAGTGTCATGAAGATTCATTGGTTACGCGGATCCATGACAAACGGAGAGGATATCATTTTGATATTAGGTATTCTATAAACTGTATTTCAAATATCTCTAAAACAGTGCATCGAAACATTATTATATATTAATTTTTTATAGTCATGGGTATCTGCAACAATTCTTCTGTTCTTTTGGCGCAGTTAAAAACACTATTTCAAACGCTACTAACTAATGGTATCCTATTAAGTTTGTAATTCAGGTCTTTCGTCAATTATTATGCAGCTTTATTTCAGGAAACTATTTTGTGAAACATACCCCCATTGACTTATATCAAACTACTAACTAAGACCTCATAAATTTAAAAATTTTCGTTTTTCTAAGTACCACATGGTAGGTCGCATGTGGCCGAAGTTTTCTTTTCTGACCATAGGCCTGTATTTCTTCTCCTTTCGCTTTTTATTACTTTACACCTAGCTGTAACCGCTTGGGACATTGTTAGAACCAATGTTGATCTTGTGATTTGGTCTTTGGCTCTTCAGGGCGTGGTGGGTTGGAGCTGTCTTGGTCGTGTGGATTGGTGCAGGTGATGCTAGCCTTTGTTGTTCATATATGGTTTTCGGGGTGTTGATTCCGTGCTCTTGTGTCATGTTTTTTTAGCGGTGTTTGTTTCATGATTTGGTGACCTAGTGAACAACACACAGGCAGCTATTGAATACTCTTAGCTTTTGCCTGTTTTGAAAGGTCTCCTAGGGTTGGTGTTCCCCTGAACAGAACAACACTATGGAACTTATTCGTTTTGTTTTTTTGAGTTTGGCACTCTGACACTTTGATTAGTTAGTTTTGTTCGCTTTTATAATCATTATGGTGTGTTTATTAAACTATGGATAAATTTTGGTATTGCTACTCCGACTTCTTTATGGCTATATATTTTTTATGTGTCTTTTGTTTTTGTGTGGGGTTTAGGGTCGCCCTTTTGGATGGCATTGCTGTTTCTTCCGATGATCTACAGTGTTGCTGTCCTTCATATGGTTTTGTTGCCTTGTTCTGTATATATATGTACATTGGGTAGTTCTGTCTTGATATGCTGCTGTACCGCTGTCCTGTGGAGCACCGTTTGATACACACTATGTTGACAAAAGTCACCGGACAGCTCTTCAAAAGCAAATGAGCGGATCCGCTGCGTTGTTCATATGCGCGGTACAGCTGCAAACGGTATAAAAACACGCCTGCAGCTGACTGCGAGCATATCGCACTGTGAGGTTGAGTGAAAATGTCGCGGCGGGAGAGAACTGATTTTGAGAAAGGAAAGATTGGTGGGTGTTATATTAGTAGGTTGTCCATAAGCGAAACCGAGAGGAGTTTAAACATTCCCAAGTCAACGGTTTCGGATGTACTGAATAAATGGAAGATACATGGCGTACCAGGAACTTGTTGACAAAAGTAAAGAAGTGGGATTAAAAATGAACTTTCAGAAGACAAAAGTGATGTTCAATGCTTTTACAAGAAATGAAGATTTATCGATTGATGGAGAAAAGCTGGAGATAACAGGCACGTACGTTTATCTTGAACAGCAGATATCAAGTGAGGGTCACATTGATGAAGAAATTAATCGGAGTACAAAACTTGCCTGGAGAGCTTTTGGAAGAAACAGCATAATTTTCAAGAGCAATATGCCATTATGTCTTAAAAGAAAAGTGTTTGAGCAATGCATCCTTCCAGTGCTTACGTATGGTGCAGAGACGTGGACCTTAACTAAAAGAGACATACAAAGGCTGCAGACAACTCAAAGACGCATCGAGAGGTGCATGCTTGAAGTAACCAGGAGAGATAAGAACTCGTGGATCCGAAAAATGACAAGAGTGGAAGACATCATGATCAGAGTTAAATCCCTGAAATGGCAATAGACTGGACATACTGCCTAAAGGACAGATCATCGATGGACAGCCGAAATTTTAGATTGGATTCCAAAGGACAGGAAAAGACCCAGAAGAAGACCACATGGGAGATGGGTGGATGAAATTCGAAAGTATGCAGGAGTGACATGGAGGAGACTGGCACAAGACAGACCGTTGTGGAGGAAACTTGGGGAGACCTTCGTCCAGCAGTGGATTGATAGTGGTTGACAATGATGATGATGATGACATGGCGTACCTGAAGCAGCAAAACGAACTGGCAGAACAAAGAAAATCAGTGATAGAAGACGTCCAAGTCTCAGGAGAATCGTTACAGCTAATCGACGGAGTACTGCACAAGACCTCAGTGTACAGGTGAGTAAAAATGCTGAAACCTCGGTATGTATATTTACTATTCGTAAATAACTTCATTCATGGGTTACCGTGGTCGTGCGGCTGCTTATAAGCCTTTCATCTCCACTCGGAATGCTACTCGTCGTTTAGCATGGTATAAAGAACATGTTAAAGAACATGTATCGTGGAAAGTAGATGGATGGAAACGGTTCCTATGGACTGATGAATCAGGATACACGATCCATCAGTCTGATGGCCGCCTATGGTTTGGCGGCCATCAACAGAAACGCTATTTACCACAATGCACTGTTCCCTGTTCCTACGGTCAAGTTTGGAGCAGGCAGTGTACTCGTGTGGGGGTGTTTTTCGTGGTATGGCCCCGGGCCATTGGTTATCATGGACAAACCTGTTAAGCAGCACGTCTACCTCGATATTCTGGACAATTATGCCCTACCAACTCTGTGGCAATACTATGGAACCGAGCCTTGTTAGTACCAGCATGATAATGCACCGAGCCATAAAGCAATGGCTGTTACGGCGTAATTTGACGATAATGCCGTATCGTGTGTCAATTGGCCAGAACAGAGTCCTGATCTTACTCGCATAGAGCACCTAATGGATGAATTAGAGCGCCGCATATGTTTGGAACCAAGGGAAACTAGTAAGCAACAATTAGCGGCAGCATTATGTACTGAATGGAAGCGCATACCTATCGCTGTGTTCCAAAACCTTGTCGAAAGCATGTCTCGAAAGGTCAGCGCATGCATTGAAGTCAAAGGTGGACAGGCACCGTACTAATGTATGTCAAAAAATGCTATGTTGTTTTTCTCTTGTAGGTGTCCGGGGACTAAATATAGTGTATATATAAGCTCCAGAAGAAGATGGAATTACCGTGGACATTATGTAAGAAACAAGTGGAGAAATTGAAACTAGGCACGCACAAAATTTCACAAGATATCTCAATGAAGAAAAGATTCCTGAGGATTGGAACAATGCTACAATGCTACAATGCTCCTGCTTCATAAAAAAGTTGACGTTGAGGATCTCAGGATCTACAGGCCCGTCAGTCTCCTATCAGTGGTTCATAAATTCTTTACTGAGGTTTTTTCACATCGCCTGAAGGTAACACTAGACATGGCTTAACCAAGAGAACATGCTAGATTCAGGAGTGACTACAGCACTGTAGATCATATCCATGTACTGAGAGAACTAATTGAAAGAACAAGGGAAAAGGAAGTCCCATTATTTACGGCTTTTGTCGATTATGAAAAGGCTTATGATTCCTGATAAAGGCAGATAGCAGTGAGCGCACATTCCAATGTAGTATAGTGGATAGCACTCGGAGCTCCGGAGCCGATAGTTGTGGGTTCGAATCCCGCCCCTGGCATTAAAATGATGGAGAAATTTACTTCGTCATATTCTATGAAACCATCAGCAGTTACAATGGCTTTGAAATTCAGCGGTCATGAAGATGCATACATTAGCATTATTAATAACATCTGTGCAAGTGCAAAGGTTCGGCTGTTTGAGGACACCAGACTAATAAAAATTATTAAGGGAGTAAGACAAGATGACACCCTATCTCCTAAGCTCTTTAATGCCACATTGCAAGATGTCTTTCAATCATTGAACTGGAAAAACGAAGGGATAAAGATTAGTAGAGATTATTTTTCTCACCATCGTTTTGCTGATGATGTAGTCACTTTTGCAACTGCTCCTTCAGAACTGCACAGCATGATCCAGGAGCTTTTGCACCTATTAGACCTTTGGTCGCGGGCTATGTTAGCCCTACCTGACCGCTTGAAAAAGCTATTGCCCTATATTTGGCTAAGCTAGCAGAGAGCTCCCCGTATTCTATTAAAAGCTCCACTAGGGTAATAGAAAAGATCAGAATTATTAAGCCACATGCTGGCCCTTTCATTTAAACCTCTGTAGATGTAGTTTCACTGTATCCTAATGTACCTGTGGACGCCATTCATCATATCATAGAGGCCAAACTTGCTGAAATTAATGTTCCCACCACTGAAATCTCAGCCATTATGAACGCACTTCGTTTAGTCAAACGGCGTTCGTATTTCAAATTTCTTGACAGAATCTATTTACAAACAGAGCTCATTTGGGATCCTCACTTTCCGCAGATTTAGCAGAAATTCTGCTACAATACATTGAGAAGAAAGTTCTCAATGAATTCCCTTTAGTTCCCAGTTTATACCTTAGGTACGTCGACGACATTCTTGTGTTCTGGCCCCACTCAAAGGATGATTTAAAAGAATTCGCCCACGCACTATCGTCAGTATTTCCTACTAGCGGGCTCACGATAGAACTTGAATCTAATTTCTCTCTGCCTTTTTTTGGATTTCCGTTTATTTCGTGATTCAAATACTAACTCACTGTCCTTTTGTGTCTATCGAAAGCCTACTCATTGTAACAGCCTTACCCCGTTTAACTCTTCACATCCAATTCCACAAAAAATTTCTGCTATCAATTTTCTTTTTAGAAGAGCCATCACGCATTCTTCGAATGATAGTCATCTCCAGTCTGAGACACAGATCATTTTTAAATTAGCGGATAAACATGGATACCCCAAGACGATGATTAATAGGTTATATACTAGAATATCCAGTGAACGAACTACGAACGAACTACGAACGAACTACAAGGCCTAATAAACGAATCGTTGGAGCATTGGACCAGCACCCCCATATCACTAACACACTATCTCGTATCTGTTCAAAACATAGTATACAATTCGGCACCCGCTCGAAGAACCTCCTATCATCAGTTAAAAAGGATCGAGCAACAACAGATATTATGAACAAATGGGGTGTGTATAATATTCCACTGCTGGACCACTCAACAGGAGAACATGTTAGCAACTACGTAGGCTCGACACGAAGAAGTTTGGGTATCCGCGTCCAGGAACATAAATACGATATCCGAACCAACAGCAATAACACAGCTTTATCAAGGAATGTGGTAAACGGAATTTTACAACCAGACTGGAAAAACATTAGGTTATTGGACACTCCAACATAAATACATTCGCTGCATTTTGTTGAAAGTATGTATATCGAAGATTTAGGGGACAAATGCTGTAATGACTACTTGTCTTTTTTTTTTTTTTTTTTTTGATTGGAGGTTTAACGACCACCGTGAGCAACTCAATGGGCTATAAGCAGTCGCCCGTCCCTAATTTAGGGTCACTGGTTCCAGGGAAGGGAGAGAGCCAGTGCCGTAAGGCAAACACAACACCCATGCCTGACCGGGATTCGAACCCGGACCCCTTACGGACGAATGATCATAGGCCAACGCCTTAGACCACTGCGCCACCGGGGCGGCGACTACTTGTCTGTGGACATATCAAGAATTTGGAAAGAACGTGATATTAACCTGAACTTTAAATTATAGTAATATATATTTACAATTCCAACAATATATAAAATTGATCATAACTTTGTATTTGTAACGAATCCTTGTACTGATATGTTAAACTAATAACTTGTGAAATTATACTCTTTACGCTGCTATAATCGCAACGGTCACGATCCATGCGACGTTTGATGACTTATACCCATAATGCATCGTTGCACAACTATATAAAGGAGTACTACATTGCTTCTGTTCCCCCTAATGATGAGGTAAATGTTACTTCGTTAGTGCTATGGGGTATTTTAACTGTAAATATCTTCCGTATTTTATTAAATATCGTACATAGACGGTGAGTTTCTCATTTCATTTCATGCAATGCATTGATTATAATACGCTTTCCAACATACCAGAAGTCATTACTCAAGTTATGAGGATAATTGCTGTAGAATAAATCTTGGTCCTATGCGCTGATCTTTGATCCCCTTTCGATAAGATTCAACAGAACCGGTTCAGCATACCTCCGAAATAACATGATAAAATTTTGTCGCAATCGAAGAACTCTTACGTAAGTTATGACGCATAAGGGCTATGGAATAGATCCCGCTCCTGTGTCCTAACCTTTTACCCCGTTTAGCCCATTTTCAATACGATTCGTCCCCAGGCAAGCCCCTACAACATACTAACATGCCATCCAAATGGAAGATTTTTACGTACGTTATGATGCATAATGGCGATGAAAGTGATTCCGCTCCTATGTCCTGACCTTCGACCCCATTTCGGCCATTTTCAACAGGGTTTGTCCCCATGTGGTCCCCTATCAGATACTGCAATTTAATCGAAATCGAACCTTTTTTACGTTAGTTATGACGCATAAAAGCACTGGATAGGACCCCTCTCCTGTGTCCTGACCTTTGACCCCATTTCGTTCACTTTCAATAAGGTTCCCTCCCAGGTGTTCCCCTTTCACATACAAAAAGTTCATCGAAATCGAACAATTTTTACGCGAGTTATCGGGCGGACGGGCATCCGCACACAACACGTGACGTAATGAGGCAGATGGGAATCGCAACCATCTGCTCGCCAGAGTGTGACGTCATAAAACTTAAATAGGATCCACACACAACGTGTGACATAATGAGACAGACTCGGTGACTGTGCGCCAACATCTCAGTCTCGAGATTGTGACGTCATAAGATTTCTAAGAATGGGCAACATTAATGGGACGACGCCATGACTCTGAAAACGTGGTGATTCGGGGTGGTTATTTAACGCACTAAACGATGTTTCCTAAAGTCGATATCAAGCTAAATCGATTTCTAGTACCAGAAAACGGTAGGTTAACGACTTTCATCAAAATCCTGGTAGTCGTTTTCAAAATAAAATGTACATACATACAAGAATTGCTCTTTTAATAGTATGGGATACGGGCGATGGAATGGATCCCGATCCTATGTCCTGACCTTTGACCCCATTTCGTCCATTTTCAATAGGGTTCGTCCCTAGATGGTCCCCTACCACATACTAAATTTTCATCGAAATCGAACCATTTTTACGCACGTTATGACGCATAAGGCCAACGGAATGCATCCCGCTCCTATGTCCTGACCTTTGACCCAACTTCACCCGTTTTCAACAGAGTTCATTCGCAGGTGGTCCCCTACAATATACTAAAGATTCATCGACATCTAACCTTATTTACGCAAGTTATGACGCATAAGGGCAATGGAATGGATCCCCTCCTATGCCGCCGTGACTTTTGACCCCAATTCGTCCATTTTAATGGGGCTCAACCCCAGGTAGTCCCCTACCACATACTAAAATTTCATCGAAATCGAACCGTTTTTACGCGAGTTATCGTGCCGACAGGCAGACGGGCAGACGGACGGACGGACAAAGGTGGAACATATACGCTTCTTCAACCTACGGTTGGAAAGCGTAAAAAGGATATACAAAGGCGGCAGACAACTGAAAGAAGCATGGAGAGATAGATGGAAAGATAAGATTAGGAACTCATGGATAGGGGAAAATGACAAGAGTGGAAGACATTATGATCAGAGCAAAATCCTTGAAACGACAATGGGTTGGATATATTGCCAGAAGGATGGATCACCGATGAACAACATACATTTTAGACTAGATTTCAAGAGACCAGAAAAGACCCAAAAGAAGACCACGTGGGAGATGGGCGGATGAAATTCGAAAGCATGCCGGAGTGACATGGAAGATTAAGTATTTACGCAGCAAAGCGAGAAAATTGTGCGTTACTTTGGGCAGTAAAGAGGCTCAAGACAAATCGTTGTAGAAGAAACTTGGGAGACCTGCATCCAGCAGTGGATTGATAATGGTTGACAATGATGATGATATATGAAAAAACCTTTTTTTACATATAATTTCAAATTTTGCTTAACCCAGAACGTTGCCACTTTAACGCATAATATAACGTTTGGGTTTGCTGCGATATCTAGGTTTCTAATAACCGGATTGAGAAAAATTATGTCTTCCTTTTTCAGCAAGATACTGCAAACTACAAAAACTTTATGGCCTTTTACTGTCCAAAATAATAAACAGTTTTCTCGCTATCTAGCGTCAATACTTAATCTTGTTTCTTGATATCTGCTCTTTTAAAATTCCGATTTAAAAAAATGTTTATAACGCTGGATGTCACTCACCTAGTTGAACACTCTCCATATACTCGTTTCTTGTCGTTCATAGTTCTAACGCTCCGCGTTGTTTCTGCGTATTTCTCTCTGCCATTGTACCACCGCTCCGCGCTGTTGCTGCGTATTTCTCTCTGCCATTGTACCACAGCTCCGCGTTGTTGCTGCGTATTTCTCTCTGCCATTGAAACACCGCTCCGCGTTATTGCTGCGTATTTCTCTCTGCCATTGTACCACCTCTACGCGTTGTTGCTGCGTATTTCTCTCTGCCATTGTACCACCGCTCCGCGTTGTTGCTGCGTATTTCTCTCTGCCATTGTACCACCTCTACGCGTTGTTGCTGCGTATTTCTCTCTGCCATTGTACCACCGCTCCGCGTTGTTGCTGCGTATTTCTCTCTGCCATTGAAACACCGCTCCGCGTTATTGCTGCGTATTTCTCTCTGGCACTGTACCACCGCTCCGCGTTGCTACTGCGTATTTCTCTCTGGCATTGTACCACCGCTCCGCGTTATTGCTGCGTATTTTTCTCTGCCATTGTACCACCTCTACGCGTTGTTGCTGCGTACTTCTCTTTGCCATTGAAACACCGCTCGGCGTTATTGCTGCGTATTTCTCTCTGCCATTGTACCACCTCTACGCGTTGTTGCTGCGTATTTCTCTCTGGCACTGTACCACCGCTCCGCGTTGCTACTGCGTATTTCTCTCTGGCATTGTACCACCGCTCGGCGTTGTTGCTGCGTATTTCTCTCTGCCATTGTACCACCGCTCCGCGTTGCTACTGCGTATTTCTCTCTGCCATTGTACCACCGCTCCGCGTTATTGCTGCGTATTTCTCTCTGCCATTGTACCACCTCTACGCGTTGTTGCTGCGTATTTCTCTCTGCCATTGTACCACCGCTCCGCGTTGTTGCTGCGTATTTCTCTCTGGCACTGTACCACCGCTCCGCGTTGCTACTGCGTATTTCTCTCTGGCATTGTACCACCGCTCCGCGTTATTGCTGCGTATTTCTCTCTGCCATTGTACCACCTCTACGCGTTGTTGCTGCGTATTTCTCTCTGCCATTGTACCACCGCTCCGCGTTGTTGCTGCGTATTTCTCTCTGGCACTGTACCACCGCTCCGCGTTGCTACTGCGTATTTCTCTCTGGCATTGTACCACCGCTCTGCGTTATTGCTGCGTATTTCTCTCTGCCATTGTACCACCTCTACGCGTTGTTGCTGCGTACTTCTCTTTGCCATTGAAACACCGCTCCGCGTTATTGCTGCGTATTTCTCTCTGCCATTGTACCACCTCTACGCGTTGTTGCTGCGTATTTCTCTCTGGCACTGTACCACCGCTCCGCGTTGCTACTGCGTATTTCTCTCTGGCATTGTACCACCGCTCCGCGTTGTTGCTGCGTATTTCTCTCTGGCATTGTACCACCGCTCCGCGTTGCTACTGCGTATTTCTCTCTGGCATTGTACCACCGCTCCGCGTTATTGCTGCGTATTTCTCTCTGCCATTGTACCACCTCTACGCGTTGTTGCTGCGTATTTCTCTCTGCCATTGTACCACCGCTCCGCGTTGTTGCTGCGTTTTTCTCTTTGCCATTGTACCACCGCTCCTAAAACTCCTTTTGAGAAACCTTTTTTTTACGCCATTCGCGACAGAAAAGGTTGAGAACATTATTCCTTTTTATGTAACGCAGAACTTTCCTGCAAAGAGCGTTAGTGCCGAAACGCTTTTCCCGCTACCACAGCTTCCAGAAAATGTATTCGAAAAGTTATTTTTTACAGCATCGATTTTGGTATGAAGAATACTCTCTCTCTCTCTCTGTCTTCTCTCTACCCCTCTTTCTCACTCTCTCCTCCTCTCTCTCCCCTCTGCCCCATCCCTCTCTCTCTCTCTTCGCGTATTAACTTCTTTTCCGTTATTCAAAATTCTTCCGCCAGGAAGCATCAGCGTATATTTCTGCTTCACAAAGTTTATTTAATTCTCTTTTCGGGTACTGTTCATTATCAAAAGTATTTTGCACCTTTGCACCTGTTTTTGTCTTCAACTAACGCATAGCTTTTCCGCTATGGAGCGCAAAATTATATCCCGTTTTTATCTGTATCTCCTTCAATCGCTCGACTTGAAGATCCTTTTTGCCTCTGATATTTTCCGCTATGAGAAATTTTTTTTTGCACAATTTGTAAAATTTTGCGAGTGTGCAGATTGCGGTATGCTGATGACACAGTCTTGTTGGCATAGAGCAAACGTGAGTTGCAGAGTATGTCGTCCTGACTGAACGAAGTTTATATGTAATTTAAACTAAGTATAAATAAAGGAAAACCCACAGTGATGGTTTTTGACGAGCAACTTTTGGTACTGAATGCAGGATACGTCTAAATGGCACAGTGATTGACTAGGTGAATGTGTTTGTTTACTTAGGAAGCATGTTTGACAGAGAGGACAAACTACACTGCTGGCCACCCAAAATGCAACACCAAGAAGGACACGAGATAGCAAAGCCAGATTTACTGGACACATGACAACAGATACAAAGATGAAACGATTGAGCTTACAGGCCCGTGCGACTTGCGGAACACGCAGACATCAATAGTTCGTGCGGCCCCCATGGCTGGCAATAACGGCCGCTACACGCCGCGGCATCGAACGAAAGAGGCTTTGGATGTGGGCTTGGGGTATGTCGGTCCAGGCTGTTTCCACACGTTGCCACAGTTCATCAGGCGTAGCCACGGGTGGTGCTTGCCGGGCCACTCGGTTGCCGATCAGCGACCAGATGTGTTCGATGGGCGACATATCGGGAGAACATGCGGGCCACGGCAGCAGTGACACCTGGTGGGCCGTGAAGAATTGCTGCACGATGCATGCCACGGGCGGGCGCGCATTGTCCTGTTGAAACGTGGCCGCTGGCAGGTCCTGCAGGTAAGGGAGGACTCCAGGCTCCAAAACGTCTGAGATGTAGCGGTGGCTGTTGAGTGTACCGGCGATGCGTACCAGAAGGGTGCAGGTGTCATATCCAATTGCGCCCCAAACCATAACGTCAGGCGACGGATGGGTATGGCGATGCATATTGCAGGCGTCATACAGTCTGTCGCCGCGGTGCCGCCACACGCGGATCCGACCATCGTGGTGTTGCAGGCAGAAGCGGAAATCGTCGGAGAAGACAATGTCGTGTCATTCCGTAGTCCAGGTACGGCGTTTAGTTGCCCACTGCCGCCGCACTCGCCGGTGGTGTGACGTCTATGGTAATCGGAGCAATGGGCGCCGTGCGACGAGTCCCCGCTCCTGCAGACGTCGTCGAACACTACGTGCTGACACGGTTGTTGCACAACACACTCTAATTTCTTCGCTAACGTTCGTGATGTGGCGGTGCGAGCCGTCAATGCCCGCCGCACAACATGCCGGTCCTCTCGTTCTGTGGTGGGCTGCGGCTGCGGCGATCGCTCACGTCGGTCCATCCGTCCATCCTGCACCCACCGAATACCTACTCGCCATACTGTGGCTGGATGTCGTCCTACACGGGCGCCGATGTCTCGGTACGATAAACCGCTCTCTCGATAAGCCACTATTCGTCCTCTGTCGAACTCCGAAACGTGCTGGAATGACTGCCGTGTTCTGCGACGAGGCAACAGGACGCTTCCCACGCACAGGTCCGGCAGCACAACACACTTCCATTACTTACATCCCGCCTTCTGTGAACCCTTCTTATAGTGCTTCTCGGTGGCGTGTCGGGTGCACATGATTTGCATATGCCCTGCAATGCTAATCGTTTGCATGTCCTCTCGCGGGCGACGAATGCTTCGAATTTCAGGCCAATCGGATGCTTCCTTCTTGCTGTTGCATTTTGGGTGGCGAGCAGTGTAGATGGTGAAATTAGTAGGCGAGTAAATTTTTCATTGAAAGTCATAGCGGCTTTAGGAGGATTTCATAGGAATGACGATTTCTCAAGAGATTTCCGAACGGCTGTGTTTGAAAATATAATTATTCCTACTCTGATATATGGCAGTGGAACATGAGTACTACAGAAGAGATATAGGAGCCGTTTGTGTGCTAGCGAGAGGCGTTACTTACGGAGGATTTGTGGCAAGACACACTATGTTCATGTGAAGAATGAAGATGTGTTGCAGATATGTAATATGAGGAAAAATGTTATCAGTAAGGTGAAGTCTGATATTCTCAGATGGTTTGGCCATGCTGAAGAAATGAATGGTGAAACACTTACTAAGAAAAATGTTTCAGCCTAAGTGGCAGGATAGAAAGGTAGAGGAAGGCGAAGGAAATCATGGGACGACCGGATTCTGGAGTGTCTACTTGAGAAAAAGATTATGAGTATGAAGTACAGAAGGTCTTGCGTACGTCGTGTGATGGATGTCAGTGAAGCTCGAACTGTGTTCCAAGATCGTTGTAAATAGGGAAGTTTGATACGGCAACAGTAAGTAAATACTCAGTTAAACAGTTATCTAGTGGATTTTCTTTCTTTGTGGAGCTAGCCTCTGAATCACAGAGAACAGCTTAGTGTGATTGCAATTGTTGTTGTATTATTAAATTTTGCAAAACACTTTTGAGCCCAAAGTGGGATTAAATGGCTATTTTGTGGATGTTTTTCCGATTGCAGAAATTCGGTTGATTGTTTTTTATTTGGTAACCAGTTCTACAGTCATTTGCAAAAGTTTAAGATCACCTGTTGGTATTAGGAGATTTCTGCCGATTGCGTCAGCTATTGTCTGTATTACTCAACTTCCTGCATGTGTTGCATCATCCAACAGCAGTAGCTGTTGATAGAATTGAGGCAAGCGTGAGAGCTTCCAGTTTGCTTCTGGTTTTCATGCTGAGAGGTTTTCTACGGATTTTCTACATAGCGAAAAAATGGGCAAAAGAGCGTCATTAAGTGTTATTCAGAGGGCGCAAATAGTGATTTTATGTAATAAAGGATACTCCAAACGTGATATGAGCAGAAAGGTGAACGTAAGCAAGACCGCTATTTATAATAGGATCATGAAATATCGAGCTTCTGTTGTCATCAATCACCGTGGGCTGCTGAAAATTGTTCTTTTTTTCCCGATGAATCAACTGTGCGTCAATTTGAATCACGTGAAACACATCTTCGACGACAAAAAAACATTTAGCGACCGAAAGGGAAGTTGAGCAAAGGCATTTAGCGACCGAAAGAGAAGTAGACCAAAGGCATTTAGCGACCGAAAGAGAAGTGGACCAAAGGCATTTAGCGACCGAAAGAGAAGTGGACGTTCAAGGAAAACAACCTCACGTAATGACAATACCGTAAGGCGAATAGTTATACGTTCTCCGAGGAGTTCGTGCAAGGAAATCAAGGCCTTTCTGCATTCAAAAGGGTCTGGTATCAGTATCAGCACTCTTTCCCGACGTCTTAGCAAAGATTTTCGATTAAAGTCTTATAAACCTGCACATAAACCTAGACTTACCCATGTCATGAAAAAGAAGAGTTTCCAGTTTGCGAAGCGTCATTAATCGTGGACTGCTGAAAATTGGAGCCAAGTTCTTTTTTCCGATGAATCAACTGTGCGTCAATTTGAATCACGTGAAACACATCTTCGACGACAAAAAAACATTTAGCGACCGAAAGAGAAGTTGACCAAAGGCATTTAGCGACCGAAAGAGAAGTTGACCAAAGGCATTTAGTGACCGAAAGAGAAGTGGACGTTCAAGGAAAACAACCTCACGTAATGACAATACCGTAAGGCGAATAGTTATGCGTTTTCCGAGGAGTTCGTACGAGGAAATCAAGGCCTTTCTGCATTCAAAAGGGTCTGATATCAGTATCAGCAGTGTTTCCCGACGTCTTAGCAAAGATTTTCGATTAAAGTCTTATAAACCTGCATATAAACCTAGACTTACCAATGTCATGAAAAAGAAGAGACTCCAGTTTGCGAAGAGTCATTAATCGTGAAAATTGGAGCCAAGTTCTTTTTTCCGATGAATCAACTGTGCGACAATTTGAATCACGTGAAACACATGTTTGACGACAAAAATGCAAAAAGGATTGATGAAAAATACACCGTTAGCACCGTGAAACACCAGCTTAGTCAGATGATATGGGGTGCTCTGTCAGTATCCGATACTGCTTCATTATCCTTTTTTGCCGAAAGGCACTGTTATGACTGGTCCTTTTTATTTGGAAATGTTACGTGAGAAGCTGTTAACTCATATGCAAATATGCACAATGTTTATGCATGATGGTGCTCCATGCCACAGATCAAAGACAGTAAAAGACTACCTGCAGAGAAAAAACATAACTGCGCTTGACTGGCCCGTTAATAGTCTGGACCTTAACCCCATGGAAAATTTGTGGATCATTTTAAAAAGCAAAGTAGCAGAAAAACAGCCATCAAATCCCCAAGCTATTATTATGCGATAAAGTATGTGTGGTGCAAAGATATTCCAAGTGAATACCGCAAATCCTTCATTGAGAGTACGCCACATCGTATTCTGTCCGTTATAAAAAACAAAGGTGGCCACACAAAGCACTGATTTAGGTCATTTTGTGTTTTAAAAAATGTAAGTATGCATATGTGGTGTCATTTTTAGCACGTCTTTTTTAACAAAAGGTCGTGCTTATGTTACCGGTTTGTCCGTCCGTCAGTCCGTCCGTCTGTACTCACAATATCTCTGCAACTATTAATCCGATTTTAAAAATTCTTTTTGTACTGGGAAGCCTGAAATATGCGAATTATGATTCTTTATTTTGTTTTCTTTTTACGATGTACAATTTCTCCGCTAGAGGGCGTAAATGCAGACGATGTCGAATTAAAAAATACGTTTTATTCCACATATTTGCTTCTAAACATCCGATTGAAAAAATTATTTTATTTTCCAATTCTATTTATGTCAAAGAGTATTTTAGATATAGTTACTTTTTCAAATTACGCACAGATTTTCCGCTAGGGGACGTAAAGTTAAATTACATTTTTCCCGATAGCTCTTCTTCTAAAACTCCGATTTGAAATTTTTTTCTTCAGCGGATACACCTCCTCATTGAAGATGTTTTGCATATAATTTCAATATTTTGGTGAAGAATGCTTTGGCCACCAGAGGGCGTAAGTGTAAATTTTTGCTTCTAAAGTATTTGCCTCAAAATCTGAGCTTCTATTATATCGATTGAAAAATTTCTTTCGTGGACTGATGCCACTCACATCAATAAACCTTTTCGGAATATTTCCTTCTTAAAATATTCCATAGTTTCTCCGCCAGTGGGCGTAGATGTATATCTTATTTTTGTCAATATCTCTACTTCTGGGAGTCCGATTTAAAAAATTCCTGCTTTGTTGGATACTGTTTCCAGTGTGACATGTTTTTCATATAATTTCAAAATTTTCAAGTAATTCATAGACTTTCCGCTAGGGGGAGTAAAGGTAAATTGCTTTCCCTTCTATATCTCTGCTTCTAAATCTCCGATTTCAAAAATTCTTTCTGTACCGGATACAGATCCTGATGGGAAATCATTTGCACATAATTTCTAATTTTTGTAAAAAATGGTTTAGCCACCAGGTGGAGTAAGTCTGAATTTCCGCTTCTCATGTATTTGCAGCAAAATATGAGCTTCTAAAATCTCGACTGAAAGAAAAGTCGTCTGTTGACCGATACTATACTCATGTCGACAAACCTTTTAGGAACATTTTCTTCTTGAAATAATGCGTGGTTTCTACGCCAAGGGGCGTAGATTTATATCTTATTTTTGTCAATATCTCTACTTCTAAGAGTCTGATTTGAATAATTCCTTCTTTATTGGATAGTGTTTCCGATGCGAAATGTGTTTCCTATAAATTAAAAATTTTCAAGTAAATCATAGACTTTCCGCTAGGGGGCACATAGGTAAATTGCGTTTTCTGCGTTATTTCTGCTTCTAAAACTCCGATTTGAAGAATTCTTCCTGTATCGTATACAAGACCTGATGGAAAATATTTTTCACATAATTTCTAATGTTTGGTAAAGAATGGTTTGGCCTCCAGGGGGTATAAGTATCAATTTCTGCTTCTGATGTATTTGTAGCAAAATCTGGGCTCCTGAAAACTCGACAAAAACTTTTTTCTTGGACCGACACCGCTCATATGGAAAAACCTTTTGAGAATACTTTCTTCCTAAAATAATGCATGGTTTTCCCACAAGGGAGCGTAAAGTCACATCTTATTTTTGTTATATCTCTGTTTCTAAGGGTCCAATTTGAAAAATTATTTCTGTGTTGGAGAGAGTTTCCGGTGGGAAATGTTTCTCATATAAATTCAAGTTTTTCTTAACGCACAAGTCTGCAACTAGAGGGCGTAAGTTCACGATTCCGTTTACAGCAATATCTGAGGGATTAAAAACCCGATTGAAGAACTTCTTTCTTCCGTTAGAGACTACTGCTTTCCATACCGGTTCCATTAACTTTGAATAGCTTTGATAAATTTAATTTGCGTCAGAACGGTTTCAAAAGACGTCCTTATTTCACCCGAAAATTCGGCGCCATCTTTGTTGTTTCCAATATCTCTGACTAGTAAATAATTGTTTCTTTGAAAGTCTTAATTTTCAATAAATTAACAGGTGGTTTTAAACTTTTGCAAATGACTGTATTAACTGTGAATCATCTTTCTCGAATTACATATTTTAATTTATGCCCAGTTCTTCCCATGTTAGAGTTATTGTATTGTCTTTTTGCTGATTTTTTAGACTATAAAAAATTGTGCTTTGAAAATGTTCTTTTTCAAATCGAAAAAGAATTAAAATGACGTGTTTATTACACGTCATTTAATTCACAACTGAAGAATCGGTGTCATCTTTCTTGCTGTTCCTGATTTACTTTAATTTTTGCTAGTGAATCATGTTAAATAGCCTCAAATATTTTATTTTGTCAGGAAGCTTCGGTTTAATAAAAAACGATTTCCTTGTAACGACCATCCTGAAAAGATATACTAAATTTTGTGAGTTTTAAATTTAACTGCGCTTGTGTAATCAAGATATCTGCGACCTTTTCTGCCTGCATTATTACTCGATGAAATTCTGATGTTGTTTTTTCTGTGTTGTGATTGCTCAGGTTGTTTTTCATTACTTCTTTTATTAAAGTTCCGTTTAACTATGTTAGTAATAGTAACCACATATTTGGTATTCTTTTCCATTTTTACAGAAACGTCTCAGTACATCAAAAGCGTTCTTTATCTATTCCTTCATTATCCCAGAAACCTATTTGCAGTCATTAATCTCTACTTTATTATTTGGCTCTTCTTTTGTTGCAACAAAGAATGGGGAAAGAATTTTAAGAGTTTAATTTCATTTTCTGGGGATGCATTCCTTTTGAAAAGTGTCTCTTTTTTTATCAATTCCACGAATGGAGAACATTTGTGAAGAAATGAAAGGAAAAAAAAAATACTATTCAAGAAATTTTCAGAAGAAATTTCAGGTGCTCCTTAAAGCTTCGTATGGCACTTTTTTCTAGGCAGAGATCTTCCTTTCGAATCTGAGCATGGGAGCATGTTTTGAATCGAACAAAAGCTGTCTTTTGTGAACTCTGCGAGGATTTGTGAAACACTATTTCACCGCTATAATTGGGAAGGTTAAGTTTATGTAATCTTTTGTTCTAATGAACTGCCCTCTGACTAGGATACTAAGATGCCTTTTAATTATCATTTTGATAACCTAAATTATTTCACTTGCATAATCTCAGCATATTTGAAATAAAAAGAAAAACATTTCCAGGAAAAACATTGCATACTGTGTGTGTTTTACTTTTGTTTCCTTTGTGATCTTTTGTTCATGGATTAATCACAGTAGCGAAGGTTTCTTTTAAGAATACAAAACTGGGTTTGCAAAGAGACAGGCGTTGAAGATGAAGAGGTATGTGATCAGAGGATTCTACAGTTGCATTCTCACCAGCCTAAATTCTTAATTGCCGCCACCTTGGCCCAGTAACCTAAGCGATGGCTTCTGATAATTCGTCCGAGAAGGGTCAGGGTTCGAATCCCGGGGAGGCATGGACGTTGTGTCTTTCTCTTGGCTAGCTATCTCCCTTCTCTGGACCCCGTGGCCCTAAATTACGGTCAGGCGACTGCTTATAGCCCACTGTGTTGCTCATGGTTGTCGTTAAAACTTCAACTAAAAACAAAACTCTTACGCAAACCCTTCCACCGATTGCACGATGATGAATCAGACTGATTAAAACAAGCAACAAGAATAACGACACCAAATTCTCAGGGGTAATGAGCACGTCTCTTGAATTTTTCCGACACGAAAAAAATATTTCAAAGCAGTTTTTTAAAAGCAATAGTTCAGCGAAGAGAATGCGTTTATGCCCCTTAGAAAAAGTGTGCGCATAATTTAACAGACGCAATGTGACAAGTGTTCTTATTGGACAGATTGCAAAAGAGAAAAAGAAAGCTTATTGGACAGATTTCAAAAGAGAAACAAGAAAGGTGACACTGAATTTTCGGTTGTAATAAACACGTTTTTTGAATCATTTCTGACACTAATAAAACTTATCATAGTTATTCATAGTCAATGGAACTCGTTAGAAAAAAATACACCGGAATTATAAAATCGATAAAACATCCAGTAATGGAAACAGCTACTAACTTCCACCAGCGGGCAAAAAGTATGTTAAAGAAATTAGCAATTGGCGCACAACACGTTTCTCATAGCAGAAGTACCAGAGACAAAGAGATTTCCAAATCGAACACTTACAGAGCGTGAATCAAAAGTTTTGCAAAATTTGGATCACTTTATGTCTTCATACGTACTGTGACATACCTGCCAGCAGGACGCACACGACATAAAGGCCGATAGCAGCGACAACGAACGTCCGCGTAGCTCAATTGGTAGAGCGACTTATTCCGGAATGAGGGGACCCGGCATCGAGCCTCGGCGTGGACAAAAATGACGGAGAAATTTAGTTCGTTATAATGGCGCCCGAACTTTCCGGATGACCCGGCCGTTCCAATTATCGCAATGGTGTGATGTTCTTTCCACACCGCGAGATAGGAAAAATAAGAGAATTCCCTTCTCCAGCGCTTCGAAAAATAAATGTGTGCGACGTTGCATTCCACACACCAGATTGACTGGGAGTTCTCAAGTGCACGTTCTACAGCGGATGGCTGCCTGCAACGATTCATGGTCACGGCTGACCCGTGGGCCATGCCCCCGGCCCTCTTTCGGGTTGGGGGAGGGTAGATGAGACGTACCTGCCAGCAGGACGCACACGACATAAAGGCAGATAGCAGCGACAACGAACGTCCGCGTAGTTCAATTGGTAGAGCGACTTATTCCAGAATGAGGGGACCCAGGTTCGAGCCCCGGCGTGTACAAAACTGATGGAGAAATTTACTTCGTTATAGTACCTTTAGGACGAAAGCTTACTATCATCCAATGACCTTTCACTAGCCATCGTGTAGCACCGTCTTTAGCTTTCTGTCTGCCAGGTCTTAGATTCCGCGGCGGTACCAGTTCTTGTCCTTCGAGGCGAAGAACTCCTTCACCTAACCGTCCACCTCCTTCTTTTTGTTGAAGCGCCGCCCGCGAAGAAAGTGGGCCATGGACCGGAACATGTAAATCTCCGACGGGGCAAGGTCCGGACTACATGCTGGGTGCGGCATCAGTTCGACGCCCTTGCGTTCCTGGAGTTTTGGCCCGGGTCGTTCGCGCGGTATGAGGCCGAGCGTTGTCCTGCTGTAGGAGAGCGCACTTTCTGTTCACCAGTACCGGGTACTTCTCCTCCAAAACGACATACATCCACTCCAGCTGTTCAGAGTAGAGGTTGGCGTTGATGGTCCGACCGTGTGGAACATATTCGTAATGGATTATCCCCTCCAAATTCAACCAGACGCAGAACATCACTTTGTGCTCGGAGCGCCCACGTTTGACAACAGGTTCAGGAAGCCATCCCGGGCTCAACCACTCCCGTTGTTTGTTAGGATAATGAAAATCGGCCCACTTTTCATCGCACGTAACAGTTATCTTGATGAAACGTACAGCGCGCGGGTATTCTAGGAGTTTCATGCACACTTCCACTCGGCGGTTTGCTTCAGCTGGCGTGAGGTCGTGAAGGACAATGCGGCAGCTCCTGTAGAACTTGCCGAGGTCCTGAAGACGAAGAACCACGGTGGTCTGTGATATGTCCAGCTCGTCTGATAATCTCCGGGTGCTGCTTGTCGGATTTGCCTCTAAGGTCTGGCGCACGGCCTCCGAATCCAGGGTTCGGTGTCTTCCGGACCTTGGCTCGCCATCGAGCAAAATTTCTTGAACCATCTGGTTGCGATGCTGTGGTCCACGGAACCTTCCTCTTTTGCATGACAAATGTTTCGTGTTGCTTGAGCAGCGTTATGGCCGAGTACAAACTTGCCAAGCAAAAGTTCCCTAACTAATCTGCTGTGGCTGTTCATCTGTTAGGGGTCCCAACCACAGACAGAACGACGACATGCGATACTGTTCACAGCAACGACTACCACTTTATATTCCTTTCGACTGACTGCAGTGCGCGACTTGAATTAGTTTAAACACGTGACATTCCCACCGCAGCACATGCGTTTATACAAATATTGCAAAACTTTCGATTCACCCTCTGTAAAGGAAGAAATGTACGAGGGTAGATTAATAGATTGGCAAAACAAAACAAATGCGCAGTAGAACTAGATTTCTTATAATTTTTTCAACGTAAGAGCCGAGACGATGGAGACATTTATACCAGCGTGGCACAAGTTTTAGTATACCTTGTTCATAAAAGTTTGTTTTCTGGGCTTATAGCCGCCTACGGACAACCGATTTGACTTTGTCAGCCGAATCGAAACGTTGGCCTCTCGGGATTCTTTTAGAGGGATGAAACGGACGAAAGTCTGATGGCGCCAGATCCTGACTGTACGGTGCGTGCTGGAACACCTCCCAGCCAAATTGCGCAATTTTTTCACGAACGTGTTGCGCAACATGTGAGCGAGCGTTTCAGTCGGACATTTGTAGCGTCTCTGTGGGGTTCTTTTCTCACGAAGGGCACGACGCAACTTGACAACGTGTTAGCGTAGGTTTTAGCGATCACACTGGTCCCCGTTAGACGAAACTCCACCAGGAGAACGCCATGAATGTCCCAGGATACCCTCATGAGGACGTTTTGTGGGGATTGGGTTACACTGAATTTTTTTAGTGGCGGTGAGTCGGAATGTTTGCCCACCATACTGGCCTTTTTTGTTTCGGGATTGTAATGGTACGCCCAGGACTCATCGCCCGACACTACAGCTGCCAGATGTTTATGCCCTTCTTCTGCGTAACGCATCAAGTGGTTCAAGGAGGACATCATTCTTTGTCCCTTCTGGTCGTCTGTGCAGTTCTTCAGCACCCATCGCGCACTGACTTTGCGAAATTGCAATTTGTCATGCACAACATCGTACGCTATACCGTACGAAATGTTGATCTTCTGTGCCAATGTGCGCAGATGGATCCGTCGGTCATTCAGAATTTCCTGTTCAATGCCTCTGACAGTGGCAGGTGATGACGCGGTTACAGGTCGACCGAAACGTGGCGAAGCGGTAAGGTTGCAACGGCTCTCTGCAAATAAACTCCACCATCAGAAGATGTTTCTGAGGTTCAGGCAATCACCATCATACACTTCGAGTATATCTTTGTGAATTTCCATCGGTGTTTTCCGTTTAGCCCACAAAAACAGAACTACACCGCGTTGCTCTTCATTCGTAGACGATGCTAAAAAACGTGATATCATTGTGCTGTCGTTCACACTGTCTTCCACCACGGCGACACCGGATCTAGCCAAACCAGTCTGCAGGGTGATATTCAAACTGGTTGTCTGCCGAACTACAACCTTCTGCTTGCAACCTGCAGAGAGAAAAAGATTGTTGTGCATTACTTTTTGATCCTCCCTCGTTGAAGGTGACATGATGTAATTCTACGCCTTCTAGCAAAAATGTTTTTCGTAATGTAAAAGCTGAAAATGGGCAAAAGCTATGCTAAGGAAAAATACCTTTTCCAATTCGTCTCGCGGAAGCAGATATAGCACAAAAAAGTTTTGATCTTTTCAACCCCTAGCGCGGACGCTGTGCATTATTTAAAAAGGATAATGCTCCCCATCTTTATTTTAGGATATGGTATGCAGTAAAAAAAGAAATTTCCCAATAGTGTTTTTAAAAGCGAAGATACAGCTTCAAACAGAAATACACAAACACCACCTAGCGACAGAACTGTGAAATACAAGACTTCTCAAATACAAACGTAAAATGTATCACAAGGCAAATGTTTTCCGATGTTAGAAATATTTTTTAAATCGCACTTGTAGAAGCACATATACTTGTATTGACAAGAAGCATACCAAATAGTTGCGCCATGTAGCGGCGAAATTTTGCAGTATTTTAGAAAGAAAATACACGCATAATTTTCAAAGTTAGTAGTATCTGACCGAAAAAGAATTTTCTCATTTGAGCTCTTAATTCCGCAGATATTGATGTAAAGAAGAAAAGGTGATTTTACGCCCTCTAGTGGCACACATGTGCGTTAAGAAAAATTTGACTCTCCGATAGAGAAAGCATTTTTGAAATGGGACAATTAGAAGTAGATATCGACAAAAATAAGATATACATATACGCCCCTGGAGAAAAACTATTCACTATTTCAAGCAGGAGATATTCTCTAAATGTTTTTCGAGGTGATCGGTATCGGTCCTCGAAAGAATTATTTCAGTCGAGTTATTAGAAGATCAGGTTTTGTTTGAAATACTTAAAAATCAAAAATAAACGCTTACGCTCCCGGCCAAGCCATTCTTTTCCAAAAATTAGAAATTTTACGCAAAACATTTTTCATCAGGAGATGTATCTGACGGAGGAAGAATTTTTTAAAATCGGGCTTTAGATCATATAGATCGGGGAAAATGCAATTTGATTTTACGCCCTCTAGCGGAAAATCAATGCATTACTTGAAAAAGAGAATATGCCGAAAATAGTCTTAGACATAAATGACATCGAAAGAAAAAAATTTTTTTTTCAGTTGGATATTTAGAAGCAAATATATGGAATAAAGTTTATTTTCAATTTGATATCATTTGCATTTACGCGCTCTAGCGGCGAAATTATGCATCGAAAAAAAGCGAAATGCAAGGATCATCATTCTCACATTTGAAGCTTCCCAATGCAAAAAACAGTTTTTCAAGTCAGATTAATAGTTGCAGAGATATAGTGCCCACAGACAGACGGACGAAGGGACTCACAGACTGACAAAGAGATAACATAAGCCCGGTCTTTGTTTACAAAATACAAGCTAATAAAACGCGTTTCTGCGCACGGTAAGGTGTCTATACATCGAAATACCTACTTTTAGCCACTAGCGTCTGAAATGTGGTCTATGAAATGTCAAATTGTACACATAGAGGATGATATCCCAGGCCGAAGTATGGAAAAAAGTGATGCGACTTACACCCCTAGCGATAAAGCCGTGCGTTACTCAACAGAAAATGAATGCAAAAAACTGTTTTTCATAATCTGTTTCAACGAGTGGACGCATCCCACAGCAGGTGGAAGTGACGTCATCAAAGGCGTGAAATATCCTCCTCCATCAAATATTCTTCCTCCATCAGATACATCTCCTGATGAAAAATGTTTTGCGTATATTTTCTAATTTTTGGTAAATCAATATAACGGAAACCGACTGCGACTGGATTACACGCAATGCGCCGTATGCAAATCACAGGGTTGACATTACCCGCGATGTAAGGTACATGAAGGTTTGCAGTACGATGTCGGTTGTCGTGTAGCAGTACTGCAGTTGCATATGAAACAGCTGTTGTGGAGTTATAACGAAGTAAATTTCTCCGTCATTTTTGGTCTACGCCGGGATTCGAACCCGAGGCCGCTTATTCCGGAACATGTCACTCTACCAACTGAGCTACGCAGACGCTTATTCTGATTGCTATGTGCCTTTATGTCGTGTGCGTCCTGCTGGCAGGTACGTCACATCTCCCCCCCCCGAAAGAGGGCCGGGGGCATGGCCCACGGGTCAGCCGTGACCATGAATCGTTGCAGGCAGCCATCCACTGTAGAACGTGCACTTGAGAACTTCCAGTCAATCTGCTGTGTGGAATGCAACATTACACATTTTTATTTTTCGAAGCGCTGGAGAAGGAATTCTCTGATTTTTCCTGTCTCGCGGTGTGGAAATAACATCACACCAATGCGAGATTTTGAACGGCCGGGTCATCCGGATAGTTCGGGCGCCATTATAACGAATTAAATTTCTCCGTCATTTTTGGTCTACGCCGGGATTCGAACCCGAGACCGCTTATTCCGGAACAAGTCGCTCTACCAACTGAGCTACGCAGACGCTTATTCTGATTCCTATCTGCCTTTATGTCGTGTGCGTCCTGCCGGCAGGTACGTCACAGAGTAATTGTCGACCACGTCGGATCTTAGTGACCACAAAAAGGCATCATCATTGGTGCGCGTCTCGCAGCAGCTTCAGTAGCTAAATCGACAAAACCAGTAGGTGTTACACTTAAAATTCTATCGGAGATTATGACTATCAAAAACAACACGGCATCGCCTCCGAAAATGCAAATTGTAGACGTCATACAAAGATGACAGATAGGGACAGGCGAACGTTGGCACGCATTGCACAACTGAAACACAAGACCACGGCACTGAAAATAGCAGCACCGGTCAGAATGATCCTGTTTGCGTCATAAGAGTTCATCGGGAACCCCAGCATGCCGGTATAAACCGATGAGCCATTACATTACGATCACCAACCTAATAAGCTGTAGGACTCTCTTTAGCCCGCAAAACAGCGGCCACTCAGCGAGGCATCGATTCGATGAGGTGGCTATAGGTATCTTGGTGTACCTGGTGCCAAAATTTCAACAGCTGATCCTCCAAGTCCCGTACATTTTGGGGTGGTGGTGATTTAGCGCGAACCTGCTTCTCCAATTCGGACCACAAATGCTCGATTGGGCTCATGTCAGATGAATTTGGATGCCAGGGCATTAACGGAAAGTCACCAGCATGTTTCTCGAACCACCCCTTGACGATTATTGCAGTATGGCGCATTGTGCTCAATTGGCCATCACAGCAGGGAACCCAGTAGCCATGAATGGATGAACTTAGTCCCCAACGATGTTCAGATACCTGGCAGCTGTCAGAGATTGTGCTATTGGGATAATGGGGCCTAAAGTGTCCCAAGAAAGCATCGGTCACAGCATAACACCCCCGCAGCCGGTCTGTTTCCACCCAACAGTGCATCCAGGTGCCATAGCCTCCGTCGATAATCGGCGTATCCGCGATCGGCCGTCTACGTGATGCACCAGGAATCTTAATTCGTCAGACCAGGCCACTTTCTTTCAATCACCCACGGTCCAATCTTGATGATCTTCGGGCCCTTTCATGCGTTGTTGGCGATGACATGCAGTGAGAATGGGGACCCGGGTGGATCTTCGGCTACGCAGGCCCATGCGCAGAAGGCTGCAATGAACTGTGTGCTGCGACACGTTTCCATGATCACCAATGTTGTAGCTACGAGTGATTTGCCGCACTGTGGCAATGCGGTCGCTGTGAACAATGCGCGACAGTCTCCGCTCCCCTGTGGCATCAATGAGCTGCCGACGACACATGACTGGACGACGGTTCGTCGTTTGGCCATCTGTGCACCACATTTGATACGTGCTCACTACAACGGCACGTGAACAACCCACAAGCCGAGCCATTTCCAAGATGGTAGTTCCAAGGCGCCGTGCCATCACCATTTGTCCTTTATCAAACTCCAATAAATCGGCAGCTTTTCCCATTCTGACTCCGAACACTCCACTAACCGAAAGCCGGTCCTCGGGACGTATATATACTGCTCTGTGAACTTCACTTGCCCCAACGTTTGGTCTCCAGGCGCGCTCTTTTCCCGAGGCTGCGGGTGGTCATAATAGAATCGCTCATCGATGTATATGGCCGTGCCCAATCCAGAAACCTATGATTACCATCATCAAAGTAAGGAAACGTCCAAGGTTGTGCAAGGCACATAACACCTGGAATGCTGAAGATGGGCAGCGAGCCATCTAGTCTGATGAATCGTGCTTCACGTATTGTTTCCTAACACTGGCAGAGTCTCCTTCTGGCGAAAACTCGCAGAAGCGTTCCACCCCGATTGTTTGTTTCTAAATATGAAGCATGGACATGGATTCCCGTTGCTGTGGTGTGCCATATAATGACATTCCTTAGTGCTATTGGTTTTGAAGGGTCGTATCACATCTGAAACATAGAAATCCATTCTTGGGTAACTCGCGCACCCCATGTTTCAGGCACTATTCCCTAATGACTGTTTTGGCTTCAAGCACATAATGCACTCGTGCATTGTGCGAAACATGTCGATTTTTGTTTTTCAGAGCATGAGGATGAGGTTCTGTAGCAACCCTGGATACCTAAATCTGTAGAGCTCAATATTGCTGAACATTTATAGGAATATCTGAAGCGAAAGGTTTGATCACACTTTTCACCTCCAACATCACTGGCAGAGTGGGACACATTTTACACGAAAAATGATCCCAAATGACATCATCGTACGTGCATGACTTGCATAAGTTTATTTTAAGTTAAGTTGCTTCTGTTCTGAAAGCCCAAAGCCGGACTACAGCTTATTAACAAAAAGTTATCCACAAACAGTTAGTGTTTACATTAATTTGGAAAACCCCTGTACATAATCGGACAGTACGGGCGTGGTGCATCATTTAGCCTGAGGGAAGGCTCTGCGCTTTTGAAAGAGAGTGACTTGTTGGAATTTCAACTGGGAATGATCACTACAGTGTTAAGATTTTTGTGGTAGGCTGCACCAAAAATGGTGCTACACCAGCTGCACCACTTTCTTAGAAAAGATACACCATCGCGTTTAGCAAACAAAACCCAACAACGTGGTTCAACTTTTCACCACGTTATGGTACAGGGTTGCACCATGTTGTTGGATGGTTTATTTGTACCACAGAATGGTGTAGTTTTTCTAAGAAAGTAGTGTAATTAATACAGACATTTAACGTGGACCAGCAACATCAAACAAAGAGCGAAGATCTTTGTCTGTATTAATGTCTGTATTAATCTGTATTATTTGTCTGTATTAATGTCTGTATTATTTAAATGTCTGTATTAATTATTCATTCGCCTTCTAATTATTTCTTCAGTTGCTGCTTACCATCTTTGGTGAATCCCCAGCATTGTGCGGGGCTCCAAGAAGTAACCTGCCAAATTGGCTTGGCAGTTAGCGTGTGTGAGTCTGGGGGAATTTGCGGTCGCTGTGGTGTAGCGGAAGCATATCCGGCGCATAACTGGAAGACCCTGGGTTCGACTCCCGGTGGCGGCCAATGAGAATTTTTCCGTGACTCACTTATAAACGGGGAAAGAGCGAATATCTTTGTTTGATGAAAGTAGTGTAGCTGGTGCAGGACCACTTTTTGGTGCAACCTACCACAAAAAGTTTAACAGTGCAGTATTAGAGACGAGAGGGCCAACCACAGCAGATATTGTTGGCTATTTATGACAAGTGCTGTGGGAATGGTGCGATGATTGATATGAATCGCTCAATTGTTCTAGAAAGGTGTGAAACCACTGATTGCCAGTCTTCTATCCGGGATGAGAAACAGTTCATCATGGCTCAGTTCACAGCAGACTAGATCAAAGACGCGCACGGAAATGGACTTCGTGATTGGTTCATACGGCCACATGGACTGACTATCATCCACAGCTCCACAAGTAATGTGCACGGGGGCAGCATGACTGGATACTGGACAACAGGAAAAGCGTCGCCTGGTCTGATTAGTGTAGGTTTCAGCTCCAGTATGCTGACTAAGAGTACGCGTATCACAAGCTGCGCTGGTGAAGAGCTCTTTCCTTGGCATTGTTTCGGACCAAGTGCTGTCCTACGTGGTGACAGCATATTTGATCGACATTCGAATATTTCAAAAGGACAACGCTCCGTGTCGCAAGATCCTCGACCCATTCTTACAGAATAGGTCGAGGATCTTGACCAAGCTCTCCTGGTAACCTGATTTTCCCGTAAGCTCTCCTGGCCGCCTGATTCTCCCGACTTTAATCCCTCCGTGCATTTGTGAAACGCAATATAACGTAGCATTCACCTGTCTTCCTTAGTATCGTCGCACTCTGGGGCGTCCTTCTTTCAAGCTGTGTGAAAACACAAATTTGTCCGTGACGGAGATTGAAGCAGCGAGCCCTCTCTCTCCGGAGTAAGTTGAACTCCCAACTAAGCTACACGGACGAAATGTTCCGCTGCAGATTTGTCGTCTTGGCACGTGCTTTACGTCTGCAGTACGTCACAGCTGTTGCAGAATACCTAAGGATGTCTTCCGAAGTAGAGTGAAGTCAGTCACACGCAGGATGCAAGAGATTATAGCCGCAAAAGCCCACTTAACGCGCTCTTAAGCAGGTGGTTATTACATTATGGTTCACGAGTTTATATCCCATTGTGTTAAATATTTTCGTTACGATATTTCCTCAATGTCCGGAGCTTTTTCTTAGTAAGCTCTGAAGACTATCTCCTGTCTCGCCCGTAGCATAACAGGGTTTAATAATTTCATTTACTTGTGTGGAAAGACACCACACATTTCCATCATAACTACCGCAAGCCCGGACAGATGACACCCCGAAGGAGACCCATTCCCCGACCAAGAGACCATCGCCACACCAAATGGGACCAGCTCGGTCCTTTATTTTAATAACAATACAAACTAATAGATAACAAACTCAAAACAATAGACATATTTAAGCATCAGTACTTCTCAATAAAAAGCTTTAACTACCATACACTGGAGGTCAATCAAGAAAGCGGCTACTGAAACAAAGTTTCCAAAAGTTATGAGAAAGCACACAGAAAAACAAAAGGGTTCCCCATTACAAAGTTACAAAGCTGCATAAAGACAAAACACAAAACATATAATAAGTTCAGTAGCATACACCATAAAAAACAAGTTATAGAAAAAGTATGGAAAGCACTAAAAATTGTTACTCACACAATGACTCTGAATAACAAAATCCAAGATCTCCCATAATCGTAAATTAACAATTCAACTAATCCTTACAACTTTAAAATTCTATCCGTTAAGGCGGTTCCACCTAAAATCTCTGCCTTATGTTTCCAATGACAAAACTTCTTTACATATTTTCTTCGCAATTAATATATTCCCATGGATGAAAATTTGCACGGCGATAAAACTAACTATAAGTTATAGCATGGGATACTTAATACTTGCTCAAACATAACCAGAATTATATTAAAAATCAATCATTTTTCTTTGAATAATGTTCAGACCTGTTAATAGATGGCGCGACCTGTACATTAATCACATCAGTAAACAAATGTCGGATTGCTTAGTTATGGTTATATTTTAGCAAGTATTAAGTATCCCATGCTACAACTTAAAGTTAGTTTTATCGATGTACAAATTTTCATTATTGGGAATACATTAATTGCGAAGAAAATATGTAAAGAAGTTTTTCCATTGGAAACATAAGACACAGATTTTAGGTGGAACCACCTTAATCAAAAATCTTACAATCCAATATAATCCCAAAAAGTAGATCCCACATGTAAATACATGACTCTCGATCCCGTTAAGCATTTATATGATAATAAAGAAAAATTAAATTGTTCAAACAGTGTAATGATCACAGCAATCTGTCTATAGCATGCAGAAACAGTAATTTTATCAAAAGTGGAACGAAATGATATTCACAGATAATAAAACACTTACAGCAGATATCAAGACACCAATCTGTGATGCGGCCCTAGCTATGAGCCTCTCAGTTATGATAACTTGGCAGAATAGATGGGATGAGACACAGGTTGCTCGTGTTACATTTGTCTTCTTCCGAGGGTTTCCATTACCAGATGTCTTGAAAATTCCTATTTTAATCAATTATTAACAGAACACGGTTCTTCACCATACTACTACTCCCGTTTTAATCTTAAGAACGTGGAATGCGGATGTGGCGAATTGTGAGCCTCAAGGAAACATCTAGTGTTTAACTGTTCGAGTCTGCAAAATCACAGGACTCAATTTTTGGGAGGAGATCCGGAGTCAGATATTATCAAGATTTTAAATATGCCAGTCCTTCGAGAGGGAGTTTCAAGCTTCATCAACTACATCTGTATCAATGAGGGTAGGATCTACAGGTCAGCGGAGCCCAGAGTTTACATTGTCTGATTCGATGACGTCGTATTCACTGGATTTGTCAATATAATTACACGTGTACATACTCTATCTTAGTTTCTTTGTAAAATTTTCACACGAGTAGGCGTTAACCATTTAAGCCGCCGATGCAACTGAACCAAATGAGCTACAAACAGAGAGGGCAGCCCCGGGGGCGCAGTGGTCTAAGCGATGGCCTCTGATCATTCGTCCGAAAGGGGTCCGGGTTCGAATCCCGGTGAGGCATAGATGTTGTGTTTGTCTTACGGCACTGGCTCTCTCCCTTCCCTGGAACCAGTGACCCTAAATTAGGGACGGGCGACTGCTTATAGCCCATTGAGTTGCTCACCGTGGTCGTTAAACCTCCAATAAAAAAAAACAAAAAAAACAAAGAGGTTCACATGGTGGCCGCGTTTTTCGAAACTTACGGCAAGAGACTTTCCTTCCATCTCTCAGCAATACCAACCAACCATAAACGTGTCACTGGTGAAAGGTTCTTCACTCCAATCTTTTCTTATATGCTTCATGACCCAAGAAATGAGGGGGAATGCGAACCAGCATTCTTCTGCTTCAGAGCTGAATGCTTTCTCAGTTAAGCTACACCGACGGAGGATGTTGCTGCAACTTTGCCGTCATGACACGTACACCACTTCTGAGGTTAGTATGTCACATATTACTACGTTCAAAAAGTTCCGGAACTTTTTATATTAAAAAAGAATGAGTGCAGATACTACCTGTTTATGCGGTGTTTCCTTCGAAGTAGTTACCCTGTGCAACTATGCATTTTTGACAGCGCTCATACAAAGATTTAAATGCAGATTGCCAGTCTTGTTTTGCCACATCCTTCAGTGTCTCCGTCGCAGCTCGTTGCATTTCTTCGGAACTTGAGATGCGTCGTCCCTTAAGCAAATTCTTCATCCGGGGGAAAAGGAAAAAGTCACACGGGGCGAGACCAGGGGAATAAGTTGGTTGTGGAAGAACGGGAATGTGATGTTTGGACAGGTTATCAGACACTAGGAGTGATCCCTGAGCTGGCGTATTATCGTGATGAAGCACCCACGAGTTGGTCTTCCAAAGATCGGGTCGCTTCCGTCTCACTGATTCTCGGAGTCGTTTCAGGACGTTGACGTACTCTTCTTTAGTGACTGTACGACCATGTTGAAGGAATTCCTTGTGTACGACCCCCTTGCAATCGAAGAAAACTTTTAACAAGACCTTTCCTTTGGAGCGGTTAGCCTTGAACACTTTTGGCCGTGGTGACGACGGTGATTTCCACATTTTTGACTGTCGGTTGAATTGGGGGTCGTACAAAAAGCACCAAGTCTCATCGCCAGTGATCAATCGGTTCAAAAGATCGGGATCTGAATCCACTGCATCGATGTTATCCCCGCAAACTTGCATGCGCTCATCCATTTTTTCTTGTGTCAGGTTTTTGGGAACAATTTTTTGGCACACGTGATGCATGCCCAGTTTCTTTGTTAAAATGGCATGGCAACTTCCAACTGAGATACCGGCAACTTCTGCAATCGCTGCAACAGTTTTTTGACCGCATTTTTTACAATTTATTTGACAATGCTGATTTTTTCATCCGTTGTGGATGTTGAAGGTCGTCCTGGTCTCTCATCATCCTCGATACTCTGTCGCCCGTTTTCGTATCGTCGATGCCACTCATAAACTCTAGTTCGACTCATTGCACTCTCATGATACGCTGTCTTAATCATTTGAAAAGTCTCAGCGAGAGATTTTCCGAGCAGAACACAAAATTTTACACTTGAACCCTGTTCAGAATTTGACATCGTTGTCCTCGCGTAGGAGAGCTTCGAATGCCTGTAATTAAGAACTACGCACATAAGCTGTTAAGTGTTGGATCTGGGTCAAACTGGTTCTGGCTGGTTGGTCACATCATGCTCTTATTTTTTTTTTTTTTTGATTGGAGGTTTAACGACCACCGTGAGCAACTCAATGGGCTATAAGCAGTCGCCCGTCCCTAATTTAGGGTCACTGGTTCCAAAGAAGGGAGATATCCAGTGCCATAAGACAAACACAACATCCATGCCTCACCGGGATTTGAACCCGGACCCCATCGCTTAGACCACTGCGCCACCGGGGCGGCCATCATGCTCTTAGCTTGCTCAGCGGGGAATGACCTAATTCACTAACATTTGGCAAATATTCAAAAACTTCCGGTTTTTAACGTAGTAGTATGTACCCCTTGACAAAGTAATGGGACGGAATCCTAGGTTTCTGGGTCAGCCGGCAAAGCACGCTTGAATGAGAGTTCATTTAAGAAGGAATTCTAACTAGATACTGCAATTCAAGACGATGTCTGGAGCGTGCAACACACATTTTTCTAAAAACTATAAGGCCAAGAGATACGTTTTACGTTCGGGTGCCAATCTAGTGGAAAAGCCATTCGCCAGTGGCGGAATCGAACTAGCATCATTTTGCTCAGGAGCCGAATGCTTTCCCAAGTAACCTACGCCGACGGAATTTGTCACTTGAACTTTGCCGTCTTGACATGTACGTCACATCTGAGGTAAGTACATCGTAAGTTGCTCAAATACCGAATAAAAAAATACCAAAAGCAAAGTCTATCGTGAAAAGAAATCACAATTTTAACTTAAGGAAAAACGCTGCAAACATCCGCCTTAATAGAATTACGTGTGGATCGCAACAACGAGTGGAGTTTGCTTTTGTCGAAATGTGTTTAACACGTCTGTCTAATTATGCAAATGAAAGTACATAGTCAACACTCCGCATGCTTATTATTTTCGACGCATTTTTATCAACCGAAGAACAGAGAGATTTTAGCGTATATGATGCTCGGGTTCAACTTGTTGGCTTTTCATAAATTTGATCGGAAAATCTAAAGGCACCTTACAACTTCCATACGTTACTCATAGCTCTTAATTTACATATTTATCAAAGTCGTGTGAAACAGTGCTTCCTTCTTAGGGAAGTTTTTCTGTGAAAATCTCATCGACGGGTTGGTCTTAATTTGCAGCGCAGCAACGTTGTAGCTCAGGGAACGAAGAACACAGAAAGCGTCCTCTGGAGAGCCACCTGCATTGCTTCACTTGTCAGCTATATCTCCTCGTGATACATGTAACAGCTGGCTGGGTTTCCTCCTGAAACATGGAATTACAGGACTCTCTGCTGTATATTCTGATACAGAACACATAATTTGCAAGAAGATGTCTGTCTCAGCATAGCGTTCATGAAAGTAATTTGAGAGCGTAAATACTTTTCTAACACAGGCTCACATACCCCAAATCGAGAGGCCAGAAATAAATAAATATATTGCTACCACGCAATGCCATAATTCTTCGTGTGAAAGTAGAGAAAACAAATAAAATTCCCCTACCAGAAGTTACGAATGATTTATTTCCGTGAAACGCTAGTGACTGCGTTTTTTGTAGTATGCTTCAGATATACACAGAAGAGACAAAACATTATGACCACTTGCCTCATACTAGGGGTGTTCAAATGAAAAGGTACGAAACGTCATAAAAACGTAACCATTAACGTATTTGCCTATGCCGCTATGGGAGAACGTAGCGACACATCTGGGGATGCGACTGGAGTCGCCGGCGTGGATCGGAGCACGCGCGGGCGCCCGCATGCGCAGGAGAGAGCAGAGGCTCTTATAAAGAGCGCCGTCCAATTGACTACTTGTTGAATTCCTCCAGCACAAACGAACCATTAACTCCGATGTGTACTGTGAGACACTCCGAAGCCTACGCAAGTCCATCAAGAACAAAAGACCGGGGCTGCTCACGGAGGGTGTAGTTCTGCTCCATGATAACGCGCGTCCACACGTCTCCAGGGTCACACACACGGAACTGGCCAAGTTCCAGTGGGAGCAGCTTGACCATCCGCCCTACAGCCCGGACATGTCGCCCTGCGATTTCCATGCGTTTGGTCCCCTGAAAAACATCTGAAAGGGAAGCGCTTCCACTCGGACGACGAACTCAAGGACGCTGTGCAGGACTGGGTCTCGTCACGGCCACAGGAATTCTGGGAACAAGGAATCCTTCGGCTCGTTAATCAATGGGAACGTTGTGCTACGGCCTATGGTGTATACTTTAAATAAAGTCTTCATTTATACCCACAGTGTCGTTTCGTACCTTTTCATTTGAACACCCCTAGTACAAGGGGCATCCTGAAAGTAATGCCTCTTCCTTAATAACTTGTGAAATTTTGAAGTGATTTTAATGACATTGCACTGACACGTATAATGAGATGTTACCAATGTGGGAACTATTTTTTTTTCAGAATCGTAAATAAAGATCATGAATAACAGAGAGAAGCAGCGAGCCGTAATTGAATTCCTTGAAAAAGAGGGATGTGAGGCTTGTGACGTGCCTGCACCGCAGGACGCACATGAAATAAAGGCAGATAGCAGTGAGAGCACATGTCCGCAAAGCTCAGTTGGGAGAGCGACTTACTCCGGAGTGAGGGGGACCCGGATTCGATGCCCGGCGTAGACAAACCTGTGTTTTCACAGGCTCCAGAAATCCACCGAAGATTCTGCTGCCACAATCGATATCAGTAATGTAAGAAGATGGATAAAGAGGTTTTGAGAGGGAGAGAGTTCAGCATCGGACAAACAACGGAGTGGAAGACCCGCAACTGTAGCGACAGATGCCAACAGGCAACGAGTGAAAGACCTCATCACAGCTGATCGTCGTGTCACCATCCAGGAGTTGCAACAATAAACACCGCTCACTTAGTGCAGACATTGAAGAAGCTAAAGGAAAGGTATCACAAAGAAAAGACGTGACATTCCACTTCATAGTGTTGTTTTACACCATCATAACTCACGTCCGGAGACTTCACAGGCTATTGCCAAAATAGGGTGGACGGTAATGTCCCAACACCCTACAGTCCTTATTTAGCTCTCTCAGACTTTTCCCTTTGAAAAACACCCTCCTTCATGGAGGAACATTTCGACGATGTGACAGATGTTAAACTGGCTGTGAACTCGTGTGTAAAACGACAGCCTCAGGAATCTTTCCAAAATGGATTTTACCAACGGGTTCAAAGATGGCGCAAATGTATAGAAAGTGACGGACAATACTTTGAATAGGCTAGCATTATTAACAATATTTCCAAGTATTTTGCCACCAAGATTTACATTTTAGCCGCTACAAAGGCATTGGCTTCAGTATGCCCTTTGTATGATGTCGGTTCTGCATATGCCGCCAAAACAGCTCTTACCCGGTGTGACATTGAAGCTACAAATTTATAATGGTGCCTTGTGGTATCCGGCACCAACACGTTAATCAGCACATTCTTCAACTCTTGTAATTTAGATGGTTGAGCCGCCGCAGATTGGATTTGATGTTCCAAAACAAACACAGACGCTCGATTGGATTGATCTCTAGGGAATGTAGCGTACGTGAAAGTATGCTAGGCGAACTGTTCTCAAACAATCGGGGAAGCGTGGAATTGCGCATTATGCTGCTGAAAGAAGGCACTATTTGAGGGGAATGCCATTGCCATGAAAGAATGTACACTATCTACCAACAAGTAATTGGACACCTGTGATAGCAAAGGAAAACGAAGTTTATTCACCTTCAATAGTTGGTGGAGCCTCCACGAGCGGCGATTAGAGCTGCGACCCTTCGGGGCATGCTCTCAACCAGGCGTTGTACGACGGCTAGCGGTATTTTCTTCCACTCGGCTTGGAGAGGACAGGTCAGTTCCTTCACCGATTTCGGACAGTGGAGGCACCCATTAAGTCGATGCTCAAACTCGTCCCAGAGGTGCTCGATAGGGTTAAGGTCCAGGCTCTGCGCAGGCCAGTCCATTCGATCAACCCCATTGTTACCATACCAAGCCATGGTGGACCTCGCAACATGACAGGTGGCATTGTCATCCTGAAAGTAACGTAGGTACACCCCGTAAAACTGCCACAACGTAGGAAGCGCATGGTCATCCAAAATGGTGCAATAGGTCTCGGCGTTGAGCCTACCAGGAATTGTGACCAAGGGTCCCGTGCCATACCAGGAGAAACACCCCAATAGCATGATGCCACCGCAGCCGAACTTCACAGTTGGCACAATACAATCCGGCAAGAAACGTTCTCCCGGCAGACGCAAAACCCAGACCCTGCCATCCGAATGGTAAAGGGTGAACCTTGATTCGTCGCTCCAGAGAACATGTTTCCACTGTTCAACGGTCCACTGTCGACGTTCTTTGCACCACGTTAGCCGAGCAGCGCTGTTGGACTTGGTGATTAAAGGCTTGTGGGCGGCAGCACGTCCATGATAACCGAGCAGATGGGCTTCCTTACGGATGGTATTCATCGCCAAAACCCTCCCGGATGCCTGTTGAAACTCCTCGCGGATGTGGCCCATCGATTTGGTGCGGTTCTTCCGAATTTCTCTGGCCAGCACCCGTCGGTCTCTAACTCCCAGTTTTTTGGGTCTGCTCGATCGGGGTACATTCCGACAGTCACCTCTCATCTTCCACTTGCCAATCACGTAGGCCTCTGTCAGTTTTGGGTACTTCAACTCACTGGATATGTCACGTATCGATCGGCCATTTCTGTGATACCCGACGATTACACCTTTCTCGAAATCAGAGAGCTCCGAACTGCGTGGCATCTTGCATGCGACTGGTTGCTTTGTTGTTTCCCACACGATATTTCACGGCGGCGGCCGTGACGTGTATCAGGACCGCAGATATCGTCGATTGCAGTGGTGTCCAATTACTTTTTGGTAGATAGTGTATCTGATCTGTAATGACGATTTGCTATGTCATCACCATCATCAACAACTATTGGAAGATTCCCGTAGGTTTCTGGTGCCATGTGGCATCAAATTGCAATAGTCTTTCATTGTTTTACTACCAGCGCATTCATACTCATCTGGTAAACTCAGGAAGCCTATAGAAGGGGGTCCCGTGACAAAGTGCGTCCGGGGCCGACTTGAGAGGGAACCATTCACGCATTCGCCTCCGCAATACGGCGAGTCTGCGGAAAAACCGCAGACTAGATAGCCGGCAGGACCGGGATTCGAATAACCATGAGAAACGTCCACCTCCCTCACAGTGTACAGCGACTTAACCAACTGCGCTAGTCTTGCTATGTGGTAGACAATATAGTTTTCTTCTCGTGCATGACTGGATTCCAAACAGAACATAACCCAAAGCATTACACTTCTTCCACTGGCTTGTTGGTCGTCTCACGATGCATCCCAGTGCCAACACTTCGTCAAGTAAACAGCGCACATGCACCCGGTTGTCCACATGGTCCAAACGGAAACGAGATTCATCGGACCAGATGACCTTCTTCCAATCATTCAAGGTCCAGTCTTGACGCTCGGATGCCCATTGCAGGCGCTTTCGACAGAGAGCCGATGTCAGCATGGGGGCTACGCAACCACATTTTCAGCAGGGTTCTATGTATTGTGTGTTGTGATATATTACTCTCGTCACCAGCATTTATATTACTAGCGAGATACGCCAAAGTATAGCTTCTGTTGGCTCGTACCATACGGGATAGCCTTCGCTCACCTCTAGCATCGATGAGACGTGGTCGGCCTACACCTCGCCGGCAGTTCGTGGTTTTCCCTCCTCGGACCACTTTTTGAAGATATAAACCACTGCTGACCATGAGCACCCCCTAAGCCTTGTCATTTCAGAAATACTCAGACCCAGTCAATTGGCCATTACAATTTTCCCTATGCCAAACTCGCTTATGTTCGCTGCCTTTCTGATCTTCAGAACACAATGACCCTGAATGACACAGCTCAGTGTCAGGTGTTATTTACACCGTTTCATGACTTTCACACGCACCATCGTTTACCTGCAGTTGCTTCTTTTTGTATTAAGACGAGCGGATTATAATGTTTTCTCTCTTCGGTTCACTTCCGGTTCCTACCTCGCCCTCAAACCCTGAACGATTCGAGAATACGGCAGTCATGTTTCAATTTTCGCCTTAAAATTTATCCCTTTAACCGGCTGGAACGAGCTAACTCGGGGTTAGAAAAATGGTCTGAAATCAGCTCGAACGAATATATTCGCTGACTAACAAGCGGGCCACTCTCGGTTCGGAGTGAACATATGCTTCTGAAAGCGTTACTTTCCCCTTAGCTTTCTTATTCAAACTGGACATTCATGGGGATGATTGACCCTAATCCTTTCGCAGTGATTACCTGCTGAAAAGGCTGTAATAATGGCTTCCACCCTAAGAAAGGAGAAAGAAGATGTTTGAGTCACTTGTTTCGAAGCAGTGGCATGATGCTTGTGTCAGAGGTACTTTCTTTTTCCCATCATGCCTTGGGTCATGGAGCAGAAAACAAAGAACTAGAAAGGAGCTCGAAGCCCAAGGGTTATGGTGGGCACGAGTGATGGTTAGTTTTTTCAGGTCATTTACTGTTACTGTTGAGATGAGACGGGGGAAAGAATTGTTTTACCGTAGCTTTCCTAAAACCCGGCCGATACGTGATCATTTCTCTTTGGGTAGCACCGGAAGTGTGGGGCATCACTTGTTACCCGCTTATAGGGTTAAACGCCGGATTGAAATCTTGCGTAAGCGATATCTGTCAGCCGGATGTACGTCAGAAATATACTGCTCAGCCTAACAATTCATGGTAAAAAGTTTAAAACAGAGGCACTTAATAGTGAGCTTTTGGAATAATATCATTAGCGTGAATTAAAGAGCAAAACACTATTGAAAACATTACAAAATTCGTGTTCTTTTTAATATTTCACAACAGAAGAAACTGAGGCATGCATAAACAACATTAAATCAACGTCTGTGGGACCAGATAATAAACACTTAAAGGCTATTAAAAGGGTTTCAAAATAATTTCAAAACCTCTCAGTCACATATTTAATATGATGACTGAATTTGGAAAAATGCCTCAAGAATTAAAAATAGCAAAATTAATTCCAAAACATAAGAATGGGTCCAGGGATAATATCAGTAATTATAGACCAATTTCTAATCCATCTTTTTTTTGCCAATGTTTTGGAAAAAACTATTGTATACAACATTAGGTAATTTTCTTGAGAAATACCAAAGTAGTAATAAAACTCAGTATGGGTTTCTAAAGGAAAAATCAACAGAAATATTCATCTTAACATTTCCGAATGCCACATTAAATAACAGAAAAAAGGGATTAGTAATCATTGCAATATTCTTAGACCTTAAAAAGTCATTTGATACGGTCGATCATGGAATACTTTTGGATAAGCTCTATAATAATGGAATAAGAAATCAATATTACAATTTATTAGAGGACTACTTACATAATAGGAAACAATATTACAGGTTAATAAAAGAAAACCGTTCAAGTTAATTAATGAAATAAGAGTACCGCAGGGTTCAATTCTGGAACCATTGCATTTTTTAAATTCATATTAATGACATATTTAACATTGAACCTAATGAGGACTTAATTTTGTTTGCTGATGATGAAACAGGTATGACTACAGATACAGATTTTAAAAAAATTAAATGTAATAAATTTATTGAAAAATTGGTGGAATGGATAGATACAAATTTCTGTGTTTAAACATTGAAAAAACTAAAATTATGATTTCTATGAAAACGATATAGGCCGATTGTTGAGCCACCATCTATTTTTGTGGGAAATTGCACCCTTGAAATAGTCAATAATATTAAATATTTGGGAATAATAATTGAGGATAATTTAAAATGGCATATTAATATACAAAATATTGTAAATAAAATTTCGGGGGTATTGGGTTTAATTACGAGAATTTCAAATAATTTAACAATTAAACATTAAAACTGCTGTATTACAGTCCAATTTATCCATGTTTGACTTATTATTTATCAGTACGGGGTCAAACTACTTAGACTAATTTATGTAAATTAAAATCATTACAAAATAAGATGCTAAAATTCTAAATAAGTTTAAGGGAATTAATTTGAACGTGAAGATACGTATTAATATCTATAGATTTTTAGATATTGAGAAATTATGGAAGTATAGATTATTAGGATTTATGAATAAAATAATAAAGGAGAATAGGTATCACCATTTAATTCAGCTGAACACTGTGGGTCATAACTATCGAACAAGAAACAGAAATGCATATTTGTTACCAATGCCTAACACTTTGACCCAACAAATATTTATTGATTACCAGGAATTGATGTTATGGAATAATCTACCTTGTCAACTAAGACATATCAATAATTATAAATATTTTCGAAAGCAGCTAAAAAAATATTTGCTAACAAACTAACATATGAAATTTATTAGTAGAAAATGATTAATCAGGTCATATACGGGTAAATTTTATATGTACAGGACGTTATATATGCAAGTTTTATATTTTCATATATACACAGTTGAGTCACATTATTGTGACCACCTCCTACTTTTGACGTCAACAGTGCTTAGCCAATGAAAGAAGGCACGTGTCGTGAACTGGCTTGGAGGGTATATAAGGTGTGCTGTAGGCATTCTGAAAACATATCTTTCATTTCTGTCATGGATAAAAGGAGCGATTTATCAGATTTTCAAAAGGGGATGATTATCGGCTTTCGAAACAAGGGTGGAAGTATTTCTGAAACAGCGCAGTTTGTGAACTTTTGGCGTGCTGCTGTGGTTAAAGTGCATCGTGATTGGAAAAATGGCACCATTGCAAATAGGCGACGTGAAAACTGCGGAGCACCACATGCCAATGAAGTGAGAGGTGAACGTCTGCTTCGAAGGTGCGTGAAGGCCGATCGACACGCTACAGTGGAGCAACTCACTGGCCGAATGAACCAGGGTGCTACCGGAAGTGTACCTAAAACGACAGTTCATCTAACACTGCTGCGCATGGTGCTCCGATGCAGTCGGATGGCCATTGAACCTATGCTAACGAAGGTGCATCAGCAGAAACATCTTACTTTTGAACGGCAGTATTGAAATTGGACCTCATCTGATTGGCAAAGTATTGCCTACACCGATGTGTCACGTTTTCTGCTTCATCGAACGAATGGCCGTTGGCGTATAAGGCGCGAAACATCGGAGAACAAACACTCATCAACCATTGCTGGCAGAACACAAGCTGTTGGGTGCAGTGTTCTGGTCTGGGGAATGTTGTCGTGACATTCTCTGGGTCCACTCATACCTGTGGAAGGCATTATGGACCGAATTCGTTTCGAATCCATCTTTGCAGACCACGCACACCCATACATGCTGATTGTCTTCCTTGGGGCATATGGGATCTTCCTGAACTGCAGTGCGACGTGTCACACAGCTAGAAATGTCCGAGAGTAGTTTGAAGAGCACGATGAAGACTTCAAAGTACTTCCCTGGCCCCCTTATTCCCCAGACTTAAACCCAATTGAGCATATGTGGGACCACCTCGAGCGTGTTGTTCGCTCTATGGATCCTCCACCACGGAACCTCCAGCAGCTGTAAGATGCACTGCAGTCAGCATGGCTCCACATACCTGTGAATACCTTCCAGCAACTCATTAAGTCCCTCTCAGGCCGTCGAGCTGCTGTCCGCGCTGCACACGGAGGTTACTCTGGATATTAGCTGGTGGTCACAATAATGTGCCTCGACCGTGTGTATAGACTTTTACTCAACTTCCTGTTCTGTGGTTACCCTGAACATAAGTATATATACATTTATAATATATGTTTTGTTTTTAATATTGTATGTTATAAAATTATTATTGAAATGTAATATAGTCAAATGTAACTCCACAACGAAAAATAAATGAAATTAAATAAAATCCTTCGCAAGCGCTGTCTGTCTACCGGATGTACATTCGGAATACCGTGCGCTGGCTAACAATTCATGGTAAAAAGTTTGAAAGAGAGGCACTTAATAGTGAGCTCTTGGAAGCATATCTCTAACGTGCATTAAAGAGCAAAACAAAATAATAAAATATGCAGATGTGATGTGGATCCATAATTCAAAAAATAAATTCCAGTTAAGAAGATTCTGTAAGCTTACTAAGCCCGTTTCGTTCACTGTAACTTAAAAAATTAGATGTAATGACTACGTGTTCACATTTACAGAGGATGTTCACTCATTTCAGAATAGTTTTGATAAGAAATTACAGAAAATAAAAGAATTTTAAGAATTGAAACTGTCACCAGCGTATTAGATGAACACGAGAGAAACAGCTGCTAAAGTTAAATAATTATCGTCTGTTAAGAAAATGGCGCATGTAAACAAGATGTGGACAGAATGTTACGTTCTTGCTCTTTCCGAAGAGCAAGAACGTTTTCTGTAATTAAAAAACGCTATGAAAATGATCTAATTAGCATTTCTAAATGTAAAATAAGCAATATTATTAATAACAGAGGGAAAAATCGTGAAGCCTTGCTTTTAACAGAAAAAGAACACCAAACGAATATCCAAAGAAGGTATGTATTTGGTTGGAGCGAATGAAATGTCCGGCGCGAACGAGTAGTGGAGACAGGCCCCCACCACAGCGCAATGGTCAGTGAATTACCCACAGGGGTTGCGAGTATTAGGTCACAGAGTTACTACTACTACGTTCAAAAAGTTCCGGAACTTTTCGAATATTTGGCAAATGTCAGTGAATTACGTCATTTCCCGCTGAGCAAGCGAAGATCATGATGTGACCGACCAGCCAGAACCGGTTTGATCCAGATCCAACACGTACAGCGTATGTGTGTAGTTCGTGATTACAGGCATTCGAGACTCTCCGTCGCGAGGACAACGATGTCGAATTTTGAACAACATTCAAGTGCAAAATTATGTGTTCTGCTCGGAAAATCTTTCGTTGAGACTTTTCAAATGATTAAGTCAGCGTACGATGAGAGTGCAATGAGTCGAACTAGAGTTTATGAGTGGCATCGACGAACGACCTTCAACATCCACAACGGATGATCAAATCGCCATTGTCAAAGAAATTTGGAAAAATGACCGTCGAAAAACTGTTGCAGCGATTGCAGAAGTTGCTGGCATCTCAGATGGAAGTTGCCATGCTATTTTAACAGAGAAACCCGGCATGTATCAAGTGTGCCAACAAATTGTTCATAATAACCTGACACAAGAAAAATGGATGAAGGCATGCAAGTTTGCGGGGATAACATCGATGCAATGGATTCAGATCCCGATCTCTTGAATCGATTGATCACTGGCGATGAGACTTGGTGCTTTCTGTACGATCCCAACCCAATCAACAGCCAAAAGTGTGGAAACCACCGTTGTCGCCACGACCAAAAAAGTTCAAGGCTGACCGCTCCAAAGGAAAGGTCTTGTTAACAGTTTTCTTCGATTGCAATGGGGTCGTACACAAGCAATTCCTTCAGCATGGTCGTGGAGTCACTAAAGAAGAGTACGTTAACGTCCTGATACATCTCCGAGAATCAGTGAGACACAAGCGACCCGATCTTTGGAAGACCAACTCGTGAGTGCTCCATCACGATAATGCGCCGGCTCACAGATCCCTCCTGGTGCCCGATTTCCTGTCCAAACATCACATTTCCGTTCTTCCACAACCAGCTTATTCCCCTGATCTCGCAATGTATGACCTTTTCCTTTTCCCCCGGATTAAGAATTTGCTTAAGGGGCCACGCTTTTCAAGTTCTGAAGAAGCGCAACGAGCTGCGACGGAGACACTAGAGGAGGTTTTGATAAAAAAAGGCTTGCAATCTGCATTTAAATCTTTGTATGAGCGCTGGGGAAAATGCATATCTGCGCAGGGTAACTACTTTGAAAGAAACATCGCATAAACAGGTATTATCTGTACTCATTCTTTTTTAATATAAAAAGTTCCGGAACTATTTGAACGTAGTAATATAAATAGCTAGCACGTGTGTGAAGAGAAAGGTTCAGACGTAGTTTGTTTGGACGTAACGTGGCTTGCGAAGGAAACATAAAGACGCCGGATTTGAGAGTCATCTTCCTGTATGAATTCAAACTTGGCCATTCTGCGGGAATTGCCGCTCGAAATGTTAACAAAGCGTTTGGGGAGAATACAACCTACGAACGAACCATTCGGCGATGGTTTGTGCATTTTCGAAGCGGAGTTTCGATGATGTTTCTGACAATGTTCTTTTACGTGTGGTTCAAGCGGACCCATGAAAAACGTGTCGTGAGGTGGCGGCAGACAGAGGTAGATATCCACCACACGACAGTTTTTCGGGGTCTGGCTGCGCTGCGTAAGGTCAAAACCTGAACATGTTGCTGCCGCATGAGTTGACAACTGCCAACAAGACTAGGCGTTTGAAAATCTGCTCGTCGCTGCTTGCCAGGAATAACGAGGAACCTCAACTGCATCGCATCGTCCCCTGCGACGAGAAATGTGTCCTGTTTGATAATTGGAAACGATCTGCACAGTGGTTACGCAAGGCACAGCCTGCTGGTTGGCATCCTAAGCCACGCCTACATACCAAGAAGATGACGCTCCTTGTCTGGTGGTCCACAGCCGGGATAATTCATCGGAGTTTCTTGAAAAGAAGCTAAGCCATCACTGCAGAACTTTCATTGTGCTGAATTACACCAGATACACAGGAAATTGCTAACCGGCTTTGGTCAACAGACATGGTGTTCTTCTTCTCCAGGAAAACGCCCGCCATCTTGTCTCACAACGAACGATGCTGACACTAAGTACCTTGGGCTATAAAGTACGGTCTCATCTTGCCTATTCCCCAGATTTGTCTCCGACAGGCTATCATCTGTTTCGTCGCTTGTGACAGTTCCTGTCCGGGAAACAATTCATGACAGACAACGAGGTTCAACGTGCATTTGATGACTTCTTCGTGTCCCAGCCACACGACTTTTTACGTTCGGAGATCATGGCCTTGCCGGACAGATGGCAACTATGTGTCGATGGCGGGAGGGAAAAATTTTGCCAAGATAAGTTGTCTTAATTTTCCGTTCTCTCCGTCCATGTGTGCTGGTCCTTTGCCGGACATTTCATAAGCACCAACCCAACACTTCTGTATCTATTTAAAAATTAAAGCCTGTGGTCTTAGAAAAATCCAGCGACCCAAGAAGCAACCCTAATCCGTTAAAAATATCTGTATCAACTGTGAACAATGCAACAAACAAAGATTTGAAAAAAGAAAAAAGAAAGGTACACCGCCTTTTGCCTAGGCATGGTGCTGAGCGCAGAACACGTTTAAGACTTCTTTATGAAACTCAATTAGCCAGAGACAGATGGACATTTATTGGGACTACTAATAAAGCATGGATCTACCTAAACGACTATAACAGAGAAATGGTCTATTTACAATTGCAAAAGAGCAGATAGACTTATAAACTGGTTTCCAAGAATCCAAAGAAAGTTTCAGTAAAGAATTCATGATAGTTAATTGATTCTCAAATAATGGGAAATTAAAGTTAAGAAAAGTTGAAAAGAATGTTAAACTCATTTTACATATTACCAAAACAATGTTTTAGCTCCTACATTGAAAGAGGAAATACCGTTACTTTATCCACAGAGCCTTCAAAGAATAGAACTTCATAAGGCTAAAGCTGCCAATCATACACTATATTGACAAAGGTCACCGGACACCTAGAACAGAAACACAACATAGCATTTATTAGTACGGTGTCGGTCCATCTTTGGCCTTAATGCATGGACTGACCCTTCGAGACATGCTTTCGACAAGGTTTTGGAACACAGCGATAGGTATGCGCTTCCATTTAGTACATAATGCTGCCGCTAACTGTTGCTTAGTAGTAGGCCTTGGTTCCAAACTTCTTATGCGGCGCTCTAATTCATCACAAAAGTGCTCTATGAGATTAAGATCAGGGCTCTGTTCTAGCCAGTTCACACACGATACGGAATTATCTTCAAACCACGCAGTAACAGTCTTTGCTTTATGGCTAGGTGCATTATCCTGCTGGTACCAACAAGGCTTGGTTCCATAGTATTGCCATAGAATTTGTAGGGCATAATTGTTCAAAATATCGAGGCACACGTGCTGGTTGACAGGTTTGTCCACCATAACCAGTGGACCGGGACCATACCACAAAAAAACACCCCCACACGAGTACAATGCCAGCTCCAAATTTAACCGTAGAAACAGTGCACTGTGGTAAATATGGTTAACCCTGCTGCCGCCATTCCCACATGCGGCCATCAAACTGATGGATCGTGTATCTGGATTCCCGAGTCCATAGGACCCGTTTCCATTGACCTACGGTCCAGGATAAATGTTCTTTACACCATGCTAAACGACGAGTAGCATTCCGAGTGGAGATAAAAGGTTTATGAGCAGCCGCACGACCACGGTAACCCATGGAATGAAGTTCTCTGCGAATGGTACGTGTACATATAGAGGTTCCAACATTTTTACTCACCCGTACACTGAGGTTTTCTGCAGTAGTCCTTCAATTAGTTGTAATGACTTTTCTGTGGCCTCGGCGTCCTCTATCACTGATTTTCTTTGGTCTTCCGGTACGTTTTCCTGCTTCAGGCCCACCATATGTCTTCCACTTATTTAGTACATCCAAAACAGCTGACTTAGGTATGTTTCAACGCCTCTCGGTTTCTCTTATGGACAACCCACTAATATAACACCCAACAATTTTTCCTTTCTCAAAGTCAGTTCGCTCCCGCCGCAACATTTTCACTCAACCTCACAGTGCGATATGATCGCGGGCAGCTGCAGGCTTGTTTTTATACCGTTTGCAGCTGTACCGCGCATCGTAACAACGCAGCGGATCCGTTCATTTGCTATTGAAAGAGTGTTCGGTGACTTTTGTCAATATAGTGTACATCTAAATCTAATATTCCATTTCTTGAAAAAAAGAAAAATGAGAGCTGTGTCATATCTATACCTTCCGCTCGCATTTCTTCAAAGTCCCCTGATGTGTCACCTACCGACTGCTAAAAAGAGCGTATTTCTAAACGCAGACCTGAAACAATAATTGGGCAATGGAAAACAATGGGAGAAGAGTGGAATAAAATACCAAAACCAGTTTTAAGAAATGCGCTGTTATCTTGGAAATTCAGATGTAAGTTCATAGTCCGGAGAAAGGACTGTAAGATAAAACATTTAAGAAATCATTTTATTTTAAACATTAATTTCATTCCTGGAATATCTTTCAAAACATGTGTGAAGATCCCCTCTATAATATAAAACAGAAAGCATTTTATTCTAGCAAGCAATATACATATAGATAAATTTGGACTTGATCTACTGTATTACTCCTATGAGTGAAATTCCCTAAATCACTTTTATTTTCATTTAGAGAGAGAATGGCCTTGCATTTTGAGCATTTACACACTGTCCAGTACAATTTGTTTCTCTACAACGTTGTCGAACATCTTCTACAACCGGCCCCCGCTCAGTGGAATTTTTTCTGGTATTCTTATCTATTGTGGGCTTTGTTGGACCCATGTGTTTCTTGCCATCATACACAGCCTTCACTCTGTTAGATGAAGGCCTTCCTTCCCTCTTCTTAGCCTTGTCCTTTCCTTTCTTGCACAATGATTCTGAAAGAGCTGCCTAGAATTCCAAGATATCTTTTTTGCTTCTGAAGTGATAGGCTATCTCTTCAGCGCAGAAGCCATCCATTTATAAAACACAAGTCCACAAAATGGAAGAAAAGTTTAGGATATTACTTTTTTGATCTCAAGAAATCAATTCTGGAGAAGGGAACAAGTGTATTAAACCGGATTCATAAAGAACGTAATATTAAAATGTAGATTAGAGTATGTAAAATGTTGTGAAGCTGCATTCAATAATGTGTAGGTAACTGGCGGAAGTGCGGAAAGGTCTACAGTACGAGTAATTTGTCTACACTATGCAGTTCCTGAATGGTTGGATATGGGTCATTTGTTATGGCTTGGTCCACATCCTCGTCAGAAACCACGGATGAACGTGTAGGACGTCGTTGATCTTTATAGCTTCTGTCTCCGTCCCGGAATTTCCGAAACCAACGGCTACATGTGTGCTATCATCATCTGCATCCTCCCCATACACTTGACAGATGTTGCAGCACGCCGCGGCTGCAGTACTGCCTTTATCGAACTCGTGCAGTAAACAATGTCTAATGTGCTCCTTATTGCACGCCATGTTACACTGTGCGTGATTCCCGTTTCGAATGACTCACTCGGACTAACCTAGTGCCTCTATATGCTCTACTGCTCCACGATTTATTGGCCGAAAATTCGGCATCGCAGCGTCATCTGTGACGTAACTACCCCGATCGCAATTTGCATCTGTTACAAAAACGGCTAGAACTTTTTCACACACCCAATCTAAAATTACAGAAGAAAACAGAAACTCAAAAGGAAAGTTAAATGTAAGTATATATTACTCCTATTTTCCCAATATTGTGTTAAGTTTCTATATCGCCAAAATTTTTAGCAACGGAACTGGCAATGTTTTTATCTTTTTCTGAAAAATGGCTTTAAATCCAAATTCTAGGCGTTGGCAAGTTACTACTGTGTGTGTGGCTGGGTATAATCACATGAAGTTTGATTTCAAGAAAAAGACATTGAATTCGCTCGGGGAAGAGACTTCGCCTTTTATAGATATTTCACGGAAGATAAGTAACCTGAGCAAGCAATTAGGTGGCTGGACGAAGAGGACGTCAAGGAGCGGGTAGAAGAACAGCTTTCATCTCCATTTCATGCCTGCGAATCAACTCCACCGGAAGTAGTGATGGGCAGATTCTGTCTATTCCGATGACGCTTCTATTTAGCACGGAGACAGTGAAGATATATTATTTTGACAGAAAAAGTACACATAAATATTATCCGCGGTCAATGGCATCTGACAGAAAAATAACTTTTTCAGTTAGATTTTTAGAAGGGAAGATACGATTGCAAACGTGTTAAAAACATAAATATTCACTTATGACCCCTAGAGGCAAAATGTTTTGTCAGAAAATAGCGCAGATGAGATCTAATAATACGAGCAGGGTTTTTTTATGTAGAGGATTTTCGGGAGGCAGTGTCTGACCCCAGGTCTTAAACAACTCTAAGAACTAGGAAGCTAGGAGATTTGGGCCAGAGGACCCAATAGGAAAATCACACGGCAGCGAAGTAGAAAGGGCGAGGAAGAAGCCCTTATTTATAACCGGGGTCCAACGGCTGAACGTGCCCATCGACGCACGGCAGATATTTAGTGGTTCGAGGGTTCGTACCTGCCTGAGATCAAACCTGAGACTTCTCCGTAGAAAATACTGCAGAACCCATGCAACCTATTTATAGCCTCCATCTAACGTTAAAAATAAATAGAATCAGATTTTTAGACACTGCAATTTCGGGAAAAATTCAAATACAATTACACTTCCTAGCTGTAAGACCATGCATTATTTTATACAGAAACTGAACGCAAACTTACTTTCTTTGGTGAAAGGTATCGGAAGGAAATGATAATTTCTTGAATCTGTTTTTCTGAAGCAATTGTATGATGTATAATTAATACATTTTGAATTTAATAGCATGTGCATTGATGCCTTCTAACGGAGGTCATGTATGGAAAAAACAAAACGTATGAACAATCATTATCACAGTTCAGGGTTCCTACTGTAATAATAATTTTTCACTACTGATTAATAGTTGCAGAGATATGTTGTCCACAAGCGGAATTGAAGACTTAGCTCAGTGCTATGCTGCGACAGTGAGGCAGTGGTCAAAACGCTGGCACATGACCGTTCGTCAATGTGGGTCCGGGATCGAATCCCGTGAGGCATGGATATAGTGCTTGTGTTACGATACTGGCTCTCTCCCTTTCCTGGAATCAGTGGCCCTAAATTAGGGACGGGTGATTGCTTATATCCCATTGAATTGATCACCGTAATACTTAAACCCTCAAATAAAAAAAAGGAAGATGACTCCGAATTTTCGGTTGCAATGAGCACATCTTTTGAATCCCTTCTGACCCGAATAGCATTTATCAAAGTTATTCAACGTCAATCGAACCGGTTAGAAAAAAACGAATTTCTACTATCGATAAAACATCTAGAAATTCAAACAGCAAGCTTCCGCCAGCGGCTATAAAGCATGTTACAGAAATCCACAAATGGCGCACAGAAAGTTTCTCATAGCAAAATGAAGTATCATTTACAAAGAGAGCCGCCCTAGTGGCACAGTGGTCTAAGTTACTATTCGTCCCAAATGGGTCTGGGTTCGAATCCCGGTGAGGTATAGATGTTTTATCTGTCTTACGGCCCTGGCTCTCTCCCTTCCCTGTAAAAAGTAACCTTAAATCAGGGACGGGCGACTGCTTATAGCCCACAGTGGATCTCCAAGCAAAACAAAAAAAGAAAAAAAAGAGACAAAGAGATATTTTCAAATCGAACTGTTAAAAGTAGAAATATAGAAGGGAACATGATAAAAGTCTACGTATTATAGCGGAATAATTTTCCATAATGGAAAAGTTGGAAATAGGAGAATAGTATTTTCCAAGGCAAAAGCTATGCTAAGTAAAAATAACTTTTCAAATACGTTTCCCGCAATAAGTGACAGCGAGAAAAAGGTTTTGAGATTTACGCCCCTAGCGGGAAAGTCGTGCATTATTTAAAGAGCATAATACCCGCCCTCCTATTTATTATAGTGAATGGCCTACAGTAAAAAAGAAAATCTCAGCAAGATTTTTAGAAACGCAGATTCAGCTGCCAACAGAAGTACACAAGCACCACTTAGCGACAAAACTGTGAACAACAAAGCGACTCAAATACAAACCTAAAGTGTTCCACAAAATAAATGGTATCCGATGTTAAAATAATTTTTGAAATCGTTCATTTAGAAGTAGAGATATTGAGAAAAACAAATTAAATATTCGGTCCCCAAGTAGCGAAATTGTGCATTAGTTTTGGAAGAAATTAAACACAAAAAATTTCATAGTTAGAAATATCTAACCGAAAAAGAATTTTTTTAATCGGGTTTTTATTCTCACCAATATTTCTGTAAACGGAAACGTTGACTTACGCTCTTTAGTTGCACACTTGTGGGATAAGAAAAATTTAAAATTATATGGGAAACATTTCGTACCGGAAACGCTCTCCAACAAAGAAATAATTTTTCAAATCGGGCTTAGAAGCAGACATATCGACAAAAGTACGATATCATTCTACGCCGCCTGGTGGAAAAACTACGCACTATTTTAAGCAGGATTCTCAAAAGCTTTTCCAAGGAGAGCGGTATAGGTCCACCTAAGAATTTTTTCAATTAAATTTTCAGCAGCTTAGCTTTCGCTGCAAATACATTAGAAGCAGAAATAAACCCTTTCGCCCCCGGGTGGCCAAAGTATTATTTACCAGAAAGTAGAAATTATATGCAAAACATTTTCCATCAATAGCTATATCCGATGAAGGAAGAATTTTTCAAATCGAAGTTACAGAATTAGAGACATTGGAGAAAACGCAATTTGATTTTACGTCCCCTAGCGAAAGTCTGTGCATTACTTGTAAACGAAACTGTACCTAAATTAGGTTTTGATATAAATGGCATCGAAACGGAAAGACAATATCAATCGGATATTTAGAAGCAAATATATGAAATAAAATGTACCGGGACAGTCAAAAGTCGCAGGACACCCTTGTAATTCAGAAACAGCAAGGAAGAAAACGAAATATATGAATGCCCCAGCAAAGAATCGGTGAAGGAACCTATCCTATAGGCTATTTCGGAACATGGCCGCCATCTTGAAATCCGCTATATTGGATCAAGGTCAAATTTTTCAAATGATAAGGGGGTCATGTTGCATATCAAACAAGACCAGAATTTTCTCAGAAATTGATTGCCATAATGACCTTTGACATATGTGTTGTGGTTCACAAATTATCAACACAGAAAAATGAAATAACCATTGTTTGTTGCAAGTAACTGAAAATGGCATTGACGAAAAAGAAGAGGATTGAGGCGATCCTAATGTCTGGGGAACGCAGATGCCGTATCATTGCCGCAGACGTAAACAAATGACACCCAGAAGGCCCATCAATTTCACACAGCATTGTCACATGCATGATATTCTAATTCCGAGACCTGGACATGCTACGGGAAACAGTGTTCCCTTCCCTTCTGAATGAATATGGCAGTTTCCGGTGTTATTTCCAATATGCTGGGACTCTAACATACTACGCAGCAGCTGTTCGTAAATGGCTTGATGTTCAATTCCCTGGTCATTGGATTGGCCGGCGTAGTCCTGTGGAATGGCCACTCAGATCCGCCAAATTCACACCACTGGACTTTTGTCTGTGGGTTCATCTGAAACACTTAGTGTATGCTGAGAAAATCCGCGACAAACACCACTTTCAGCAACGCATCCTGGTGGCCTGCAACCTCATTTCCCCAGATATTCTCGTGCAGGTGCACAACGACTGGATTAGGCGCCTTCAGCTCTGAGTTCAGCAACAGGAACAACACATTAAATAGCTGCGTATCACAAGGTACTGTAGAGGTTGTTATTTAAACTTTCTCTGTTGATAACTAGTGAACCACAACACATATATATATATCAAATCTGATTACTGCAATCAATTTCTGAGAAAATTATGGTTTTGTTTGATATGTGACATGCCCTCCTTACCATTTGAAAAATTTGCCCTTGATACAATATGGTGGATTTCAAGATGACGGCCATGTTCCGGAAATAGCCTAAAAGATAGTTTCCACCCCGATTTAATTTCCCCTGCAGTTTCTGAAATACAAGCGTGTCCTTCGACTTTTGACTCACCCTGTAATTTGAATTCCATATCATCTTCATTTACGCCCTCTACTGGCGAAATTATGCAACGGAAAAAACCCGGAATGCAAGGATCGTCATTCTCACATTTTAAGTTTCCCAATGCAAAAAATATTTTTCAAATTGGACTAATAGTTGTATAGATATTGTGTCCACAGTCCGACGGAAGGACGGGCAAAGTGGTAACATAAACACGATCAATTATTTTCGAAAGACGAAAAAATTAATAGTTTCCCTTATCTAATGAACACCTACTTTTTATTCAGAATGGGTGCCAAATACTAAATCTTTTCCTACAGGTACATAATTATATAATTAATTTCCTAGACAGGATAATGTAAGACAAAACTAAAAAACATGATAAAAAGAAGACGAAAATTAATCGGCAAGTTTCTTCAAATTCGGCCGGTACTGATTTCTACAACAGTATCGAAATCACTGTGGGTAATTACCCTGTTGGTGTTTTGAATGGTAGCCATGTTTCAAATTTTATCTTTAATTATACAAACTGCTAAAAGTGGAAGAGAGTTCTCTTTTTTTTTTTTTTTTTTTCATGATTTTTGGCTCTTGACTCCGTTTTACGGTCAGTGCGAATACTTACCGGGGTCTTATGCAAAGACTGATGGCCTTAAGTGCGCTTATCATCTGAACGACTTGCTCAAACATGAGCTTTTATTTACACTTTTTTAGAGCCATTTTAAATATTACAGGATTTTGAATCGCCTTTTTTGCATGCTCACATAGAAAATATTTCTGAATTTGATGGTCGTCCTTTTTAGATACAACCGTAAAGCCATTTATTTGTAAGTGAAAAGGTTTTCAATAAAATATACAAGAATAACAGATTTATCTGTTTTATAGTTCATATGGAGCAGCATTAACACTTTTTAACGATCTGCAGCTTTTAATGAGATAAAGTAGGTAGTGGAAATTAAGTTTCCCCTGTCTAATTAACGAAAAGTAAGCTTTGTCGTGTTAAACTACCATTACCATTGTAATTTCCCACAATAGCTATGATTCTGGAAGTGTTGTTACAAAAGATTGTTCTTTGCACTAGAATATATCCTATAACGCCCGAACGCATCACCAAAGAATAAACTGCTCGAAATAAAAAGATTGAGTAATTACATTTGTAAAATCATTTTCCTGCGGTACAATGTGAAAATTCATAGTAATTGCTTATACTCACGTAAAAGTGAAATTTATGAAGAGCGATGATAAAGACCACTCCTGTGAAATCGGAGTGTTTGGAGTAATACACCTTGAAAAATAAATATCACGATCTCTCATTGCCACTGGAGGTGCTTCTGTTCATGAAGCACATAATAACAAGCGAATACTTGAAGCTCTAAGCGTGTCATTTCTCTCAGGAATTTCAAGCCTACAATTAGGCAGCAGACTTAATGAGATTCACGTTCTCGAGCTCAGATATTCTAGGCTCTTATATAAGGAAAGAAAAGACGTCTCGATTTCATCAAAAGCAGCTGTAGGAGCATTGCGTAGGCTGGATTAAGTAAAATATTAAAAGTGGCTGCATGCTAACAGCTCGCGTTAATGAGCACACACATCCAATATGCGTTTCATCATGCGCAGAACGAATAAAAATAGCAGAATTTTGCCTGCTACTAAAGGAGCTCTGCAATGTAGAGCATTCTCATTCACAGCCTATCTAGCGATGTCATTCACAGTCATGTAAAAAAATCACTGTTTTGACTAGTGATCGCCAAATAAACTGGTTCAATTTGACCAAATACCTCCCCTCCTCACTTGAAAAAAAAAAAAGTTGCCTTTTTCAACCCGTCATTGGCCGCTACACGTTGAACGACGCCAATGGTCGCGCGTGAGAGTTTTTCTCACTCTACCTCTTTCCAATATTTTTTGCTCAAAGGTGAACAACAACACAGGTATCAATGAATGAAATACGGGTTTACACCATTCTACAATTCAATTCATTTATTTTGCTGAGCCGAAAAAACAAAACCCAGTGTTACACAAATATCAGTTGAAACAATGCACAGCAAGGAAGCAGGGGAAAAGGCCAGCCAGTCCCATGCTCCCTAGGCTAGTTTTACACTGAGGTCAGTAGTTGTAATTACAAACAAGAGTATCATAGTGAGAAAAAAAAAGGTAATGATATATGAACAGATAATAAACATTACCAATAATGCCATTGAAAATGCAATTTACATCACGATATATAAAGTCGTAATATTAGTCATAGTTCCCATCCACTGTAATCATTAATTTGAGGAGCTGCAATTCATTATAAGGTTTTTTAGTTTTTTTAAAAAGGTTAAAATTATTTAAAGAAATTAGTTCCATAGGTAATGAGTTGCGGTAGTGTGCACCAATGTAATTCAAACTTTGCTTCATGATCTCCGTTTTCGGATGAATAGGCCGAATATGTGTCATGTTTGTGTATCTAGGGTATAATTTGTATGATGTCGGTGTGTAAATTATTCTTAATGCGTTTGAACATAATGTTCCCGTTATTGTAGTAATATAATTGGTTAATCGTAAGAATATTATATTTGTTTGGGAAACCTCTTGTGATATTATATAGTGTTAGTTGTGTATTTCCATCAAATTTTAGGTCAATTAATCTTATTTATTTGCTTTGAAGAATTTGAAGTTTTTGAAATTATATTTAGTTGTCTGTCCCCACGATAAGATAGCATAATTAATATGAGTCTGAAACATGGTATAATATAAATTTATTAGTGTTTTATAGGTAAGGTTTGTAAATACCAAGCTGATAACTCCAATGTTTTTAGACAGTTTGAGAAGAAGAGAGTCCACATGTTGGTTCCATCTAAGGTCCCTATGTAAGGTAATCCCCAAATAAAGTAAGGAGTTAACCTCTTCTATATTTGTGCCATTAATAGATAATGTGGTAGAAGGAGGTTGTGAAATATTTTGTTTTGAAAAAAATTAAATAAGATAAAAGATTTGTTAAGATTTTAATTTTTTTTTTTTTTTTTTGTGTAAAATAAGATGTGAATCCGTTTATTGGCGTAAATATGACATGGATGTAAAGTCAGATAATACGTATATTCAGATAATATATCGAATCCGCGTCTCCCGGATAACGCCAAAGTATGCTATTTACACCAATAAACAGATTCACATCTTATTGTACAATAGCGTAAACCCGTTTTTCATTCATTGATATTCTGCGCCTCCGGGCAATCAGGGGAATGAATAAAAACCTCCAGATTCGCTATATGTGAATGCCGGTTGCTTCGATTAGCGAATCCTGTGACGATTATATTTAAAATTTATCGGAAACTTGGTCATTCTGGGTGGTGTAGTGGTTAGCATCAGTGCTTAATTTACTTCTTCAATATTAACTATAGAGCTCCGGAGCTCCGAAAGAGACCCTTTTTTTTTGGCACGTCCAAGTGCTGGAGGGAGACCGCACGTCAAAATCAATCCTCCTATTTCGATAAAGTCTAGGAACGCACGAGCTATTCCTAAATTTCACTCACTGTTTGCCGATACATCGTGAACACACCGACCTCTGTTGTGACGTCACGTGTGACGTACCACACACAGTTTTTCTGCAGCAGTCCCTGGTAACGAGGGAAAGCATATGAGGATAAACCGTAACTGCTGTTGCCTGTTGGTTACCGTTGATGTTGTTGTCCCACACTTTGCCTTTGCCTTGCTCGTTTCGTTTGATTTTTCTACTGTACGTGGGTCTTAAATTTTCACGTAAGTTGCATTAAAATATGAGAAAGCGAAAAATTAATGATTATTTTGGTTGTTCCAGCAGTAAAAAAACAGCTATGATTGAACCGTCCAGCGTGACTCCGACTCCGAGGAATAACAAACTGCAGACGACGACGACAAACCATCCATGTGTTTCATCTGAAGAGAATCCAGGCGAAAACACCTTTTCATAAAATTTGCCATCATGCTGCTGGCCAAACCAACAAAGTTTGTATCTCTCTATTCTAAAAAAAATGATAATAACTGCAGCTGCCGTCGCCGCCACCCCTGTTTTAGATATTTCGCGACATTCGCGCTTTTCTAGCTCGCAGCGCAAAAAATACTGAACACAAATTTATTAAATTTACAACTTTTGTAGAGAATTGTTCAAAGAACACGCTGAAATAAACCATTTTTGGCGATACTTCAAGGGCTATTGTTTCAAAGTTAAGGTAAGCAAAAAAGTGCTATCAGGTCGCGTTCTAGACACACTAACAGCAACAGAACCACGAAATAGGCATATAGGGTCATGGCTGATTCTTTGCACCTTATCGCCCTTATTTTAAATTTCGATTTAGTTTACGAGAAATTAAATTTCTAAATTTCACAGAATTCTCTATTTCGCGATGGGATCCATTTAAAAAACGGATATATGGCAAACTATAAATCATAATGCATTGCTATTTTTACAGCATACAATCACAGCCATCACTCCTCTTTTACAAAAAGATTTTTTAAGAAAAAGTAATTTTCTGATTTTTAAGCGTTTTTTAAAAATGAAAAGGAAAGAAACGAGCGGTTTGTTCTGTCTTCAGCGCTAACCACACAGGAAAGTTCTGGTCCCTTGACCTGCTGCCATGGTGACGCAGCTATTTTTAGCACTCTCTTCTCATTAGGTGAAAGGACAGGCTACAAACCAACTGGTAATGACGCAATGCTCAATGACGTAGCTTAAAAGGGGGCTCTGGTTTCGATTTTCGCTCCACGACGACGAAATTTTCAAGTTTTCGGGTTTTATCTGACTTAACATCCATGTCATATTTACACCAATAAGCGGGTTCACATATTATTATAACACCACAGGTGTCCAAAATGCGCTGCGAACAAACCAAAAGTTACGAATCAAATTAGGCGAAAAACGCACTCGCATCATCGCGTTATCTGTAAAAATACAAAACAAAAATTCCAGCAGCCGCTTAATGAGAAAAGCTCTTTTGCGATGCAAATGCCAGCGTCGCTTGATGAGAGAAGTGTTCACTCTGCAGCAAACAGCAGACTGCTTGACGGTCGAAGACGCGCCAGTTTTTATCGGAACTGATAACAGATGGATGAGAAGATTCTAAAAGTCAGCTAAAGCGGGGCTGGTGCCCCCAGGGTTGCTTCCAAATAAATAGCGCTCTTTATACGTGAAGTGTGAGAGAAATGCTCATATCGCGACTAACGACGGGTTAATGCAGCCTGCTGTGAAGTGCTTGTTCTTTTTTTTCTGCCACTCTGTAATTTAAGAATGTCATTCACTATACAGTACTTCGCACTGAGAGCCAGAAACAAGATTGAGATATACGGTAATGTGTTCGGAACATAAGAACGTTGCCGCAAATCGGGTGCTCCTAACACATGTTTCCCGGGACGAAATGGAAGGCGAAAAGATGCCGAACGCAATAGCAGCACAACTGCGGTTCCGCATTGAAGCCATTTCACCTGCCCGCTACAATATGTTCCTTAAATTCAGCACTGTTTATTCTTCCCATCTGGAGCGAACCATAAAACCTGCTCTAACGATAGATCCGCTATGTGAGAAGGCTATGTTCGTTGGGATGAGGGAATGGGCTCTTCCAAGGGCTTTACGCTCTCTTTTAGGACTACTGAAGATAGAAAATGCGTACCCTAGTTGACAGAAGGGCATACCATAAACAAAATTCTAAGAACCTGATAGGCCCCTAAGGACCACCCATTGTTTGCAATCTTGTGGTGACAGAGAAAGAAAATGAAACAGGCGTTTCATACATTTAAACTCACGGCATTTTTATTATCTTTCTGAAACTTCCGTAACATGATTTTGCTATTCAATTTGCATGTTGGTAACCGCGAAATGCAGGTACATTCTCTTACGCGTTTCAAAATTGCATGACTGCGACCGCATCCGGCATTATGGTGTCGGGGTCTCCGATATCTTTATATACCATACTTAAGAGAAATATTGACTAGCCCCGTCTTTTCAACGAGGCGGGTTATTATAGGGTCTACAATATCCGGATCGCTACACGCGATACTACATAGGATTGATTAAACGTCGTTTGGAATTATTATAGAATCAGTGAATATAAAAGAGACACAAGGGATGGAAAAGAAACACTTCCCTATCCAGAGAAGTTAAGTTGACTTCCGTTGATCCTATATGGGATGATGTAAAGAAATTGGCTTCATACTCCACGTCTAAATACACTGCGATTCGCCAAACCTTAGAAATCATTACCAATAGTAAACTTGCTATGATAGCTTCTCTCTAGATTTGCCAAGAATGTTCAGACAGTTCTTCAAATGATCGGCATTCTCCCACGCAGCGTGAGTTCAACCAACATGGTGTCTCGTTTCTATGAATGAATTATTGCACGTATTCGCATCAATTCATTTATTGTCTAGTCAAGCCGCCGTGTTCACACTGTTGAAGTTTTCTGTTATTCAGTTTGCTGCCTACCTCTCTTGAAAAAGCCATCTGGTTGATGTGCGAAAGCTTAGAATATTTCATTTCAGTTCCACGTCCATCATCTCCAATTACTAGTATAAGTATACTACACTGGCGGAAAGTGAAAAGAGAACACCAAGAAGGAATTGGCGGACGATCATGAAATTTGCATATGTTAATGGGGTCGAGTTTACGTAGGTGTGATGTTAATTTCGGGACCAACCGGTGAGCGCTTACGCCACAGCACGGCATAGTATGCAAATTATCGACGGTGGTATTTAAGGAGTACGGCGAAGTGAATGTAATCAGTCCTCGGCATACGGACACGTGCAAAGACCCTAAAGAAGCTGCAAGGCCTGGACACGGAAGACGTGTACGATTTCAGCAGTTATCGGACTTTGAGCGAGGTCGTCTAGTCGGACTCCGCGAGACCGGGTGGTCGTATCTTCGTATTGCCGAGCGAATTGGACGGGAAGTATAGGTGGTGGTACAATGGTGGTGTAGATGGTCCGAGGAACATTCCCACACGAGAAGACGTGGACCCGGGAGTCACAGACGGACTGATGAACGGACCAATCGACGCATAAGAAGAGTGGCGTTGTCAAGCAGAACATCCACTGCGACGCAAATTCGAGCTGTCGTTGCACCTGAGGTGACTGTGCGAACAATCCGCAACCGTCTACTGGATGCAGGACTACGTGCACGTGTGCCTCTGGCATGTGTACCTCTAACTCCAGCCCACCGACAGGAACGGCTGAAGTGGTGTCGCCAACGTCTGCACTGGAGAACGCAATGGCGATCTGTCGTGTTCAGCGATGAAAGCAGATTCTGTTTGGGAGCCTCCAATGGCCGTATGCGTGTTCGCAGACACACAGGGGAGCGTCTCCACCTTTCTTGCATCCGCCAGCGACACACAGGGCCTACACCTGGTCTCCTGGTGTGGGGAGCGATCAGCTATCACTCCCGTACACAACTAGTGTTTGTACCGGGTACGTTAAACAGCACCTCCTACATCAACAACATCATTAAGCCCGTTGTTGTGCCATTTGTAAGGTCGGTTCATCGTGGTGTTTTCCAGCAAGATAACGCACGCCCACACACGGCACGTACAACGCAACATGCACTTCAGGGTGTGAGACAACTTCCAAGGCCTGCACGTTTACCGGATTTGTCCCCCACTGAGCACGTGTGGGATTTTATGGGACAACGACTTATCCGGTCTCCACGGCCAGCCACAACCATCCCCGATTTACGCGTCCAGGTTGAGGATGCTTGGAACTCAATACCCCAAACTTACATCCAACATCTGTACGACAGACTCCATGCCAGAATTGCACAGTGTGACGCAGTTCATGGCGGTTCAACCTCGTACTAACCATGTTACATGGAAATGTAATTTTTCGGTTTACCAGCAAATACAGCTGCATTTTGCCATACTGTTTTGATTACGTTATCCTCTGTATTCCGTTATTATGCTGTATAAATTTCGTTGGTATCAGACGTCTCCTTCTTGGTGTTCTTTTTTCACTTTCCGCCAGTGTATTTTAAAGTCTTGTGAAAACACAAGTTTGTCCACGACAGGCATCGAATCTATGTCCTCTCACTCCTGAGTAAGTCGCTCTCCCAACTGAGTTACGCGGACAGAATGTTTAGCTGCAGATTTGCCGTCGTGACACATGTTTTCACCTCTGTAGTACGTCACATCGTCTTCCTTTTAATGTTTTTTTTTAAAGCGAAGTAGGAATTTTTTATTGATTCCAAACAATGTGTGGAACAAACATCACACATTTTTGGAAGAACCCAATGGCCAGTGGATACATTTTCCACAATCGGGTGCCAATGTGAAAACACAAGTATATCCTCGACGGGCATCGAAATCGTATCCCGTCACTCCGGAGTTAGTTGCTATCCCAACTGAGCTACGTGAACAAAAACTCTCGCTGCAGATTTGTCGTCTTGACACATGCTTTCACCTCTGTAGTACGTCACATCATCTCCCTCTTAAATGTTTTTTTTTTTTTGTCTTTGAAGCGAAGCAATAATTTGCCATTAATTCCAAACAATGTATAGAAGAAACATTACACATTTTTCGAAGAACCCAACGGCCAGTGGATCCATTTTTCACAATCGGGCATCAATGTGAAAACACAAGTTTGTCCGCGACGGTCATCGAAGCCGTGTCCCCTCACTTCGGAGTAAGTCACTCTCCCAACTCAGCTGCGCGGACAGAATATTTGGCAGCAGATTTGTCGTTTTGACACATGTTTTACCCCTGTGGTACGTCACTGTCTCCTACCATAATTGTTTCTATTAACGATTACTTCCGTGGCAGACACAAATGTCAACTTTGGCAGGTGAGCGCCTAACGCAAATGAACAGGTTTTTCTCTTTACTGAATTTTCGAAACGGAGAAAGGTTTTAACAGTAAAAACGAAATGATTTATAATGCTTACCATCTTCTGAGATTCTAAGGTTTGACGCCAGCTGTTTCAGTACGCACTGCTAAAGATGTTTTGACCATGGGTGTAATCAAACGTGTATTTTTTTTGATTGGAGGTTTAACGACTACCGTGAGCAACTCAATGGGCTATAAGCAGTCGCCCGTCCCTAATTTAGGGTCACTGGTTCCAGGGAAGGGAGAGAGCCAGAGCCGTAAGACAAACACAACATCCATGCCTGACCGGGATTCGAACCCGGACCCCTTACGGACGAATGATCAGAGACCAACGCCTTAGACCACTGCGCCACCGGGGCGGCCCAAACGTGTATGCTATGAGATTTTGTGAAATGCTTTTTGCAATCCACATTTATCAATCTCCCATACAAGATAAATAAATCAAAGGAGAACGAGCAAAGCTGACCTACAGAGGAAAGGAGAAGTCATTTGTCACAAAACATTTTGTATCGTTTCCCCTAAATACGGGCGAGTGGTTTGCATCTGACCCGTTCTAAAGCAACAGACCAAAACATTGAACGATAAGACACGTTCATTGGTTGCGAAAATATTGCCCTTTTTTTTTTGGATTGCGAGGATAATGAAAACCATAAAAACTCATAGAGCTGTAAATTTTCCCTGTCGCTGAATTAGGTCCAATGGTCCATGAAAATGGACAATGCCTTCAGATAACGATACCACCCGTGCCTCTCAAGCCTATGCTCATCCCACGCCAATGGTTAGAAGCCAGACCATCAGACCTCCTCGGCTAAAACTTTGTTCCCAAGCTCTAATACCTGGTGATTTTGGATGTTGTACTATTTAGTACAAACTTTCCAGTTCTTCGCAAAAAGCAGAGATTCTCGTATAGGTATGCAACCGTCAATACCGAACCTTTTGAGTTGCCTGCATGTCGTTAACCGAGATAGGGTGGAACAGCGTTCATTTAATGCTGAGGTCAATTGCTGCACATAGGGAATCTTGTTTCTGCGTACAAGCTTTCTTAGACGATGGCGTTCTCGTTCTAGACAGATTGTCCTTGCGCCACAGTTACGCCTCTTAGACAAGCAATGTGGGTTATATTACCACTCATTAAAGATCAGGGGTATCTCACCTTTTGGGAAACCACAGAGCTCAAAGAGTTTCCAATATCGTCGCTCAAACCAGATAGGCACTCACAGTAAGGTCTTTATCGAACTCTGAAATATCATTTGTATTTCTCATTGGGATCAACACTACATGCGATTACTGACGAGCAGCAGTTTTAAATAGTTTTCGAGATAACGTCTTGACGCACGTAATCACGTATTTTGCATACACATACGTAACGCCTAAGTACATCTACATGAAGATTTGTAATTCAGTATACACTGAAGAGCAACTGAATTAGAGATACCTGTCTAGTAACGTGTAGCACCACCTTTCGTCCTGATGACGGCGGCGATTCGTCTCAGCATGGACTCGACAAGACACCAGAAGCGTTGGGAAGACATACGGATACACGACCCCTGAACAAGCTCCCACAGTTCACGAAGATTTGATGAAAGGGGGTCAGGGCCTCGAACATCTCTCTCGATGGCATCCCAGATGTGCTCGATGGGATTGAGGTCAAGTGACCTAGCTGGCCAAGGACGCGAGGTCACGTCGGTTGTGTGTTCATCCAACCATTCGGATACAATTCGGGAGCGATGGCATGGTGCATTGTGTTGTTGCATGATGAGGTCCCCAGTGGGATGTTGAAGATGCACAAACGGGAGCAAATGGTCGTCCAGGATATCCCAGTAACGTTGACCTGTGAAGGATGATGTCACACGTACCAGGGATCCCATTTCAGTCCACGTAAACGGTCCCCAGATGAGAATACTACCCCCACTAGCTTTAAGAGTACCCTGCTGGCAAGAAGGATCCACCGCTTCATGTGGTTTGCGCCGTACTCGTATCCTGCCATCCGCATGTACCAACGTGAATCTCGACTCATCAGTCCAGGCAACATTTTCCCACATGTCTAGGGTCCAGTGGCGATGTCCCCGCGCCGATGTTAATCTTTGCACACTGTGATGTGCGGTCAGCAGTGGTACTCTCGTGGGACGATGGCTTCTGTACCCCATGGCGAGGAGATGGTTCTGGATGGTGTTACTGCTTGTACGTTTTTGTGCACCAGCATTTAATTGCCGAGTGATTTCTTGCACTGTGGCCCGTCCATCCGCTGTTACGATGCGAGCTAGCCGACGATGACCCAGCTCATCCACACGCTGTTGTCCACGGCAGTTGGCCCTTGCAGGGATCGTTTTACCGGATTCGATGTACTTACGGTGCACCGTGACACAGTGGCTTGTGAAAATCCCAGTGCCTGCAAGACTTCCGAGATGGAGGGACCCATTCGTCGGGCCCCGACAATTTGCCTACGATCAAATGCGCTTAGATCCTTCGTCTTTCCCATACTGCGTCCGACTCTTTCTGATTCCCGTCGCATCACTCCTTATATTGTCGTATCCCTGCATACGTCATGTCGTTTCCGTTGACAGGGCCGCCCACAGCGCCACATTTGCATAACGCCAGCTGTCTCTAATTCACTTGCTCTTCAGTGTTTATATATATTCGTAAAGTTTATCGGTTGATCGGAAAAAGCGGGATATTACCGATACCTAAATTTATCGTTGGGCAACAGATATCAAGTGACATGGATGAAGAAATTATTCGGCATATAAAACTTGGATGAAGAGCTTTTGGAAGAAACAGTACAATTTTTAAGTGCACTATGCCGTTATGTCTTAAAAGAAAAATTTTTAATCAATGCATCCTGCCGTTGCTTACGTATGGAGCAGAAATATTGGTGTTTGACTAAAAAAGACATACAAAGGCTGCAGATAACTGAAAGAATCATATATATATAATAGTACTCATATATTTTAAATGGTACTCATATAATTTAAATGGTACTGATAAATATTTAAAATGGCACTCATGTATATTGAATATTTTTGATTAATTACTTAGTATTTCATATAGTTTTATTGTGGTTAAGTATATTGCATAATTACTATTATGTATTGAATTACCAGTTGTGTGGCAGAATAATGCAATAAATGAAACGAAATGAAAGTATAGAGAGATGCATGCTTGGTGTAACCAAAAAAGATAAGAACAGGAACTTGTCGATAAGGAAAATGACAAGAGTGGCCGACATCATTTGAGACCTGAGTGAAATCACTGAAATGGCAATGGTTTTGTTTTTGGTAACTGTGGGTACCAAAGCGATACCCAGTTTAATGCGATAATGGAATTACAAACATAGGATATGTGGCTGAATATTGCAGTACCGAACATATAAAGAGGAAAATACAGGTATATCCACAATGCAACATAAACTGGAGAGCAAACAGAAAGAGCACAGCGCCATCGGCATCAACAGAGACGAAATCAGTTGGATAACCCCAAAGCTAGAGAACAGCTCAGTGCGAAAGATAAACAAATTAAGGGTCGAACGATAACATCAGAAAGCCGGCAATGTTGGGCAATGGCAGTAAAACATCAATTTGCACATTGTGACGTGCCTGCATCGCAGGACGCACACGACATAAAGGCAGATAGCAGCAAGAACGAACGTCTCCGTAGCTCAGTTGGCAGAGCGACTTGTTCCGGAATAAGTGGACTCGGGTTCCATTCCCGCCGTGGACCCAAAATGACGTGGAAATTTACTGCTTTATAAGGGCGCCCGAACTTCCTGGATAACCCGGCCGTTAAAGATCTCGCAATGGTGTGATGTGCTTTCCACACTGCGAGATAGGAAAAATAAGAGAATCCCTTCTTCAGCGCTTCGAAAAATAAATGTGTGTGACGTTGCATTCCACACACCAGATTGACTGGGAATTATCAAGTGCATGTTCTACAGCGGATGGCTGCCTGCAACGATTCATGGTCACGGCTGACCCGTGGGCCATGCTCCCGGCCCGCTTTCGGGTAGGGGGGAGAGATGACGCACACGACATAAACGCAGATAGAGGCAAGACCGAAAGTCTGCGTCGCTCAGTTGGTAGAGCGACTTGTTCCGGAATAAGTGGACTCGGGTTCGATTAACGGCGTGGACCCAAAATGACGGAGAAATTTACTTCGTTATAATATATAGTAAAAATACGATGCACACAAAGAAGGAATAGCATAACGGCGTATCATTCGATACGAAGTAACACAAGTACAACATTATGAGCGTATGTTACAAAGGTATGATAAAACAACAACCGAGTCGAACATAACGACGGTTAAAAGGCAAGGCACAGTACAGGAATACACCTACTATATTATGAGAACAAAATTAACACTAATATAAATCGTGATAGCGGTAAACACTAGTACATCAAGGACATACAATGAGAGCAAAAACAAAACCACACACACACAAAGCACACTAACAAAATCGGGAAACAACATCGCAATTCGAGAGTGATCCCATGAAGGCAACAGCACACAATTGGTGGAGCAGTAGATGAGGAAACGCGAAAGCAGGAAATTCCAGGCGATCACAAGGTGGAAAACGTCGCCAGAGAGAACGGTAGGGGTAGGGTTGGGAAGGAGCGCTAAAGTTTATCGGCTTAAGGAAGTAAGATATAACACAATTGTTTTTCAGCGAGGTCGTTCAAGGAGGACAAACGGCGAGTGCATCGTCTCATGAAAACCTGGTACCTAGGACTTGTGACACTCAGAGATTTGAAAAATGACACATAAGCTTCAAATTGCATCACCGCTGCGCACAGATCAAGATCAGGTGAGTGGAGCAATTCTTCAGAACAGACAATTGTACGAGCAAATTGAAGCGGCGTTAAAGTTGATGTCTGAACAGTGGTCCAGGAACTAGAGGAAACTTATCAATGGCCTGTATAACCTCATCATCTGAGAGAGGATTGAAAGGACCAGAAGGGAGATGCATACTGTTCAAAGAGTCATAAGGCGGAGAAACATCTGAACAGAAAACATCGGTAACACTAGATGAGGCCAGAGAAGGAGTAACAGAAAGGTGTCTTACCTTTTTCTGTTTCACAGAGCCTTCGGAAGTTCCAGTCTGTTTCGAAGACGAAGTTGAGAACACAAAGTGCCTCAAGGAACCAGTATGTACCTGATCAGCATTGTCGGACACTGGAACATCAGTTGAGGCTGCAGGAGATCCGATGTCTTAGTTGGAGATCCGATATGCGAGATACACCAAAGAGAGCCAGTCGTCCGGAGTGCCGAAGCACCACTCAACACATCCTTGTCGGAACACTCCGCAAGAGACACATCAGTAGTGGAAGACATCTCTACTAATCCAGAAGGAGGATTCACTACAGTACGGAGCGGACGTGGAGGTAGGGGATCATTGTATATGGCTGGAAGGTGCGTCTGACGGAGAGAAAGTGAGGTCGCGTCAGGCAAAACACTAGAAGCGGGGATGGTAGAAGGGGGGATGGATTTACCATCGACACATCCGATGACCAATGTGATCGGCATTGGGATGCGAGCTGAAAGAAAGACCACGGCGTATGCACACGCAGGAGGCAGTGGTGTGATCCTGTGTAAGACAGTGGGTACAATAGTGAGTGGTGAAAACCTTGAAATTATACGTGCGTAAGCCAATTTCAACAGTGGCTTCTGTAAGACATACCGCCAAGGCGTTCTCAGTGAGAAAGACGACTAAAAACTGACGGCGAGGTCCCGTTGCAAGTGCAAATCGAGTTCCGTGTGGAACGGCAGAAAGGCGATGGACCTTGCCCACAATTTGAAAAAAGATGACTGACAAGGAGAGGAAGCGCAGTATCAGGCACTTCCGATGGAATAGGATATAACGTAATGATCTCCGGAGCCTTGAAAACAAGCAAAGGGATAAGATTATTTGTTTCAATCGAAAGTCCGCGTGCAAGAATAAAGTCAGCATTCTCCTTGCGCTGGAGCTGCACTGAGATACCCCTAAGGGTTCGAGTAATTTCAGCAATATACACGGACGACACATGACCTGAGAAGGCCTCCATGTAGCGTGGCAAATGAATATTCGGTAAGGCATGAAAGAGCACACATCTATCCAATAGGAAATGAAACTCCCGTCCAATCTTCGAATTTTCATCAATCGTTACCATCACCTTGTGGTTGATTAGCTAAATAATAGGTGGTGAGTGCAAGAGTCCTTCAGGTTGAGAAGAAGCTGACGTAGAAGCAGCGCCTCGCTGCACTGTAGAGGTAAAGCACATCCTCGGAAGAGAAGTCTGTGCTGAGCCGGCTTACACAAAAGGCAGTGAGGGAAGAGGTGCACAGTTAGAAGGCAAGACAGTAGTCCCAGCAGTACCCAGGGAGGGCTGCGAGGCAGCGGCAAAAGCAGCAGAAGAAGAAGGCCCAGCCAAGTCAAGTAAGGAACCGGAGCAGGAGTACCAGGAAGCTGGGAAGTCACCTGAACAGACACATCTAAGCAGGGAGTACGACAACTGCCATAGACGTGGGAAGTCCGACGTGACGTGCATCCGCCCCACCCAGAGATGATAAGGGTAGACCAGAAGCCGCCATGACGACAGCTTTCAAACGTAAATAAACAAGCTAACGATATGTAAACGGAAACATATGAACAAACACAAGCATAATATCGCCAGAAAAGTAGATCAAAACGTACACAGTACCTTTAAACAAGAAAGGCACGCAACAGGTGAGTGCGGAACGAGGTATATCACGCTAGAAAACATAAAATGTAGGAGTTACCAACACAATTTCTGTCAAGAACGAGCAAAGGGCTCGACATTATGACAGAAGAACAGACCACCGATGGACAACCGAAATTTTAGACTGCATTCCGAGAACAAGAAAAAGACCCAGAAGAAAGCCACGTGGGAGATGGATGCAAGAAATTCGAAAGCATGTCCGAGTGACATGGAGGAAACAGGCTCAAAACAGATAGTTGTGGAAGAAACCTGGGAGACCTTCATCCAGCTTTGGATGGATTATGGTTTATAATGATGATGATTATATACACTATATTGACAAATGTCACCTGACACCAAGAAGAGAAGTACAATGTAGCATTTATTAACTTACATTAGTACGGTGTCGGTCCACCTTTGTCCTTAATGGCTGCACTGACCCTTCGAGACATCCTTTCGACAAGGTTTTGTAACACAGCGATAGGCATGCGCTTCCATTCAGTACATAATGTTGCCGCTATCTGTTGCTTAGTAGTAGTCCTTGGTTCCAAACTTCTTATGCGGCGCTCTAATTCATCCCATAGGTGCTCTATGGGATTACGATTAGTGCTCTGTGATGGCCAGTCCGCACACGATACCGAATTATCGTCAAACCACGACGTAATAGTCCTTGCTTTATGGGTCGGTGCATTATCATGCTAGTGCAAACAAGGCTCGGTTCTATAGTATTGCCACAGAGATGGGAGTAAAAAATTGTCCAGAATATCAAGGAAGATGTGCTGGTTAACAAGTTTGTCCACGATAACTAATGGGCCGGGATCATACCACGAAAAACACCCCCACACGAGTACACTGCCAGCTCCAAACTTAAGCGTAGGAACAGTGCACTGTGGAAATAGCATTCCCCCGGCTGCCGCCATACCCACACACGGCCATCAGACTGATAGATCGTGTATCTGGATTCATCAGTCCGTAGGAGGCGTTTCCATTGATTTACGGTCCACGATAAATGTTCTTTACACCATGCTAAACAACAAGTAGCATTCCGAGTGGAGATGGAAGGGTTATAAGCAGCCGCACGACCACGGTAACCCATCGAATTTAGGTTCTCTGCGAATGGCACGTCCACATACCGATGTTCCAGCATTTTACTCACTTGTACACTGAGGTCCTGTGCAGTACTTTTAGCTGTAACGACTCTCCTGATGCTTTGACGGCCTCTATCACTGATTTTCTTTGGTCTTCTGGTACGTTTTGCTGCTTCAGGCACGCCATACGTTTTCTACTTATTCAGTACATCCAAAACAGTGGACTTGGGTATGTTTAAACGCCTCTCGGTTTCTCTTATGGACAACCCACTAATATAACACCCAACTATCTTTCCTTTCTCAAAGTCAGTTCTCTCCCGCTGCGAAATTTTCTCTCAACCTCACAGTGCTATATGATCGCGGTCAGCTACAGGCTTGTTTGTACACCGTTTGCAGATGTACTGCGCAGCTTAGCAACGCAGCGAATACTTTCATTCGTTTGTTTGCTTTTGAAGGGATGTCCGGTGAATTTTATCATTATACATTACCGGACAATTGCTAAGGACGGATGACAATGGCAACGATAGCAACCATAAAATGGAAGGCAGGAAAATGTGGAAATTAGCATAAGTGCGGGATACAGTAAGACGTGTTGTGCGTATGCAAATTTTAGATTGCCGAACTTGTTCGTGACGTCATAGCGCTGATAAGAGATATAAAGGATTTGACGCGTATTTACCGTTGTTGTTCAAACGCTAAGTTGAAAGGGAAAGAATCAATTGACGAACTTGCAATTTTCAGTATAACTTCCCGACACCACCTAGATGGTTTTACGCGTGGCCGTATTATTGGCAAGATGGAAGAAAGGCGAAAAATAACAGATGTTGCCAGGGAGTTCGACGTCAGCCACAGTGTTGTTTCAAGGCTTTGGAAATCATTTCAAACAAATGGAGAGTGTAGCAAACGTCACGGGGAGGTCGTGTTCGCAGTACGACACCTGCAGAAGATCGGTACATAGTGCTATCAACAAAAAGACACCGGCGCAGCACAGCTAGTGAGGTAGCAAATCAGTTTATGGCTGCTACTGGCCAGTGGATCTCCCGAAAAACTGTCGCCAGACGTTTACATGAAGGAGGACTATACGCCCGCAGTCCTGTTGTGTGCATCCCATTGTCCAGACGTCACCGTACCGCCCGTTTGCAATGGTGCCATCAACATCGCAATTGGACTGATAACGACTGGTCTTCTGTCCTTTTCTCAGATGAGAGTAGATACAGTCTGTCGTCTGATTGTCGACGACAACTGATCTGGCGTGATAGTGGTACTACATATTGTCCAGCAAACATACAGGAAAGGGACCGATATCCGACATGTAGTGTCCTGGTATGGGCTGGCATCATGATCAATGGCCGTACGACCCTCTATGTGCTTCCAACTGGGACTATGACTGGCCAACGATACATTAATGATGTTCTGCTACCTGATGTTCGCATGTTCCGTGGTGCTGTCGGTGATAGATTCATTTTCATGGACGACAACGCAACATGTCCTCGAACAGTCGCTGTCCAGGAGCGTCTTGAGAGTGAGGATATTTAACGCCTCGTATGGCCAGCGCGTTCTCCAGATCTGAATCCCATTGAAAATGTGTGGGATGCTTTGGGGAGGAGTCTTGCTGGTCGCCAATGCTCTCCAATAAACAAGGACACCCTCATCCGTGCACTGACAGAGGAATGGGATAAATTACCCCAACAACTGCTTGATAATGTTGTTCAAAGCATGACACGATGTGTGGAATCTTGCATCGCCCTCCATGGTGGCCATATCCCGTATTGACATCTTACGCCGGAACGCCTGCGGACGGTAATTGCATTTTTTTCACGTTTCCGTATTCTGCACAAAATGGCCTGTTTGTCCTTTGAACACGTTACAAAGCCTTCTGGATATCAGAGCACAATAAATTTTCTTTCTTGTAATGTCCTGGCATCCTGACATTATTTTATTTCACTTGGCATCCAACCACACTTACTGTTTTATGCGCTGTATAGCCGTTTATGATCCGTCCTTAGCAATTGTCCAGCAGTGTATATATATATATCGGGATGTAAGGTCAGGTGATGCGTAACATCACAGTCTCTCCTTGACAAATGTCAACCCCGCCTTCTCGTGGTGCATCCTGTTCCCACTAAAGGGGCTCTGACGACCGCCAATAGCGGTATAACTATACCATCGGTATTAGAGGAAATTCTATCCCACACTCACCAACCCGCTTGGCCAGCGTGGTGAGTTATGGCCAAACCCCTCCAAAATGATTCCACAACTTAAATCTTGGCCCTCATTCTCCGGCAGCTGGAAAGTACCTGGCCAAGGCAGCGGCCAGTGCGACATGAAGGCAGAGGGTGCTAAGAATCCCCGGAGGACCGGACTAGGCTGCCATCTGATGCTGACCTTGGCTACGTATAATGGACGCTCCCTATCTTCTGATTCAAGGCTTCTTGAATTGGAAGAGGAACTACAAAGGATCAAGTGGGGCATCGTTGGGCTAAGTGAGGTAAGGAGAAAAGGAGAAGATCTCATCGAACTGAAAAGTGGACATCTCTTCTACTATCGTGGGACAGATACTGGCAGAACTAGTGGTGTTGGATTTATAATAAACAAGAAACTGAAGGATAAAGTTGTAAAAGTTGAAAGTTCCTCTGACAGAGCTGCACGACTTGTTATCCAACTCTCGAAAAGATACCAGGCTCAGATTATTCAAACTTATGCACCCACCACAAGTCATCCTGAAGAAGAAATTGAAGAATTTTATGAGGAAATTTGTCATCTAAATAATAAAGGTAAGCAGCACTTGAAAATAATTATGGGCGATTTCAATGCAAAAATAGGGCAACGGCAACAGAATGAAACTTCAGTAGGTAAATTCGGTCACGGCAACAGAAACCAGCGTGGAAATACTCTCGTTGAGTTTGCAGAGGCAGAAGGGTTTTTCATCTTGAACTCCTTCTTCAAGAAAAAGGCACACAGGAAATGGACATGGAGACATCCAAATGGGCTGACAAGTGAAATTGATTTTATTATGTGTAACAAAAAATTCGTCATAGAAGACTGCAGTGTGCTAAACAAGTTCAACACAGGTAGTGACTATAGATTGGTGAGATGTAAGATGCACCTCAACACTAAACTTGAACGTGGCAAGCTCAAAAGACAAACAAAATCTATTGACATAACCAACCTTAAAAAACACCATAATACCTTCAAGTTGGAACTGAAGAACAGGTTCTCTGCTTTAGAAGGCCTAACATCAGAAGAAGTGGACATCTCTGAAGTTAACAGAAAAGTAACCAAAGCTCTTATGGAAACAGCAACAAAATTAGCTGGGTCTAAGAACAAGTTGCATGTAAATAAATTATCAGGAAAAACGAAAATGTTGATGCAAAAAAGAAGAGAGATGAGGACAACTAAAGAAGATGTGACTTCCAAAGTGGAATATATAGAGCTATGCAAGACAGTAAGAAAAAGTATCACTGAAGACGTAAGAAAATTCAACTGTGAACTAGTGAGGAAAGCAGTTGAAAACAACCAAAGCCTAAAGATAGCAAAGGGACATCTCAGTAAGGGAAGAAAACAGATTATGGCACTGAGAAAAGAAGATGGTTCTGTAACAAGAAATAGAGGCAGAAATTTTGACAAGAGTGAAAGATTTCTACTCCAAATTATATGAAAGGGATGATACATGCACTCCAGACATCATGAAAGATACCAGTACCAGAGTTCCTCCAGTCCTTCCAGCAGAAGTTGCACATGCAATCAAGAACATGAAGCGGGGAAAAGCTCCAGGAGAAGATGGAATTACTGTAGACATCATACAAGAAGCAAGTGGAGAAATCGAAACAGTACTCTCCCAAATTTTCACTCGATGACTTAATGAAGGAAATATTCCTGAGGATTGGAACACCGCTACAATGATCCTGCTACATAAGAAAGGTGACATTGAGGATCTCGGAAACTACAGACCTATCAGCCTCCTATCAGTAGTTTATAAAATCTTCACTAAAGTTCTTTCACACCGCTTGAAGGTAACACTGGACATGGCTCAACCGAGAGAACAAGCTGGATTCAGGAGTGGCTACAGCACAATAGATCATATCCACGTGCTGAGAGAACTAATTGAAAGAGCGAGGGAATATGAACTTCCATTGTGCATGGCTTTTATCGATTATGAAAAAGCCTTTGATTCGGTGAAACCATCAGCAGTTGCAATGGCTCTGAAAACCTGCGGTATTGAAGATGCATACATTAATATTATTAATAACATCTATGAAAATGCAAGTGCAAAGATTAGGCTGTTTGAAAATACAACACACGTAAAAATTGGAAAGGGAGTGAGACAAGGTGACACCATATCTCCGAAGCTCTTTAATGCCACATTGGAGGGTGTTTTTCAGTCGCCGAGCTGGGAAAACACAGGGATAAAGATTAATGGAGATTATCTAACCCACCTTCGTTTTGCTGATGACGTAGTCATTTTTGCAACTACCCCATCAGAGCTGCAGAGTATGATCCAGGAACTTGCTGACAAGAGTAAAGAAGTGGGGTTAAAAATGAACTTTCAGAAGACAAAAGTGATGTTCAATGCTTTTACAAGAAATGAAGATTTATCGATTGATGGAGAAAAGCTGGAGATAACAGACACGTACGTTTATCTTGGACAGCAGATATCAAGTGAGGGTCACATTGATGAAGAAATTAATCGGCGTACAAAACTTGCCTGGAGAGCTTTTGGAAGAAACAGCATAATTTTCAAGAGCAATATGCCATTATGTCTTAAAAGAAAAGTGTTTGATCAATGCATCCTTCCAGTGCTTACGTATGGTGCAGAGACGTGAACCTTAACTAAAAGAGACATACAAAGGCTGCAGACAACTCAAAGCAGCATGGAGAGGTGCATACTTGGTGTAACCAGGAGAGATAAGAAGAGGAACTCGTGGATCCGAAAAATGACAAGAGTGGAAGACATCATGATCAGAGTTAAATCCCTGAAATGGCAATGGGCTGGACATACTGCCAGAAGGACAGATCATCGATGGACAGCCGAAATTTTAGATTGGATTCCAAGGGACAGGAAAAGACCCAGAAGAAGACCACATGGGAGATGGGTGGATGAAATTCGAAAGTATGCAGGGGTGACATGGAGGAGACTGGCACAAGACAGACCGTTGTGGAGGAAACTTGGGGAGACTTTCGTCCAGCAGTGGATTGATAATGGTTGACAATGATGATGATGATGATTTATAAATCATCGATGATGATTTAAATGTGTGCTATCACGTTCCTAAATGTGTGCTATCACGTTCAGATCTGGGGACTTGGGTGAGAATGGAAACTCCCCAAACTCAGATGATTGCTCCTCTAACCATAATGTAGCGTCCCGACACTTGTGTGGAGGTGCATTGTCTTGTTGGAACAGGCCCAACCCATCAGCATGAATGCAGGACATGAACGGGTGTACCTCGTGAGAGAGGATGAGCACATAGCTTTGGGTGGTCACAGATGTTTGTAGACGTACTAGACGTTCCTGTGAAGTCCAGCTAAACACACCCCATACCGTTACGGACCCCCCTCCAGCCGGTACAGTTCCCTGTTGACATGCGGGATCCATGGCTTCATGGGTTTGCGCCATACACGAATCCTTCTATCTGCCCGATGCAGTTGGAAACGCGACTCGTCAGAGCAGGCTACTTGTTTCCAGTCATCAAGTGTCCAGTGGTGGTGTTGCCGTGCCTAAGCGAGGCGCATAGCTCTGTGTCGTGCACCCATCAAGGGGACTCGAGTTGGGCGTCGGCTCCCAAATCCCATATCCTGCAGGGTACGTTGCACAGTCCGGACCCTGATGCTTGTTGAGGCTCCAGCAATGAATTCCGATTATACCTGCGAGACTGTTGCACGCCTATTGCGTGAAACGATTCTTGACAGCCGACGATGGTAACCCAATGTCTTTTTACGGCCACACTGGTATCTTAGGTTGGAGGTTTTGCCGGAATCTTGCAGTCACGGTGCACCCTTGCATTGGTCGTCCGTAAAAATTTGAACTTCGTTTATGCCTGCAAAATACTATGGCCCATCTCACGAACGCCAACTATGACATCGCGTTGAAAATCGCTTAAATCGTTATTACTTCTCATTCTCATGCCGAAAATAGCTCTGACAGCTGGCAAGCATGTCTATCGCTTTATATACGAACTGGCGGACGCATCCGAGTACGCGCATAGGTGACGTTGCTATGTATTTTGCAAATGCTCGTCTGTACCAGTTTTTCTGACACTACAGTGTATATAGCTGACATGATTGCAGCGCACTTACAGAGCGATGCGAAATACGACGTCTTACTAGACAATAGACGTCCTTTGTATATAAACCTGGTGGAGGTTATAATTATATGAACCTCTCATGTCATACCGAAGGGAAAAAGTGAAACAGAAAAGAAACGTATTAGAATTATTGATCTCAATGTATTCTGCTCAAAAGTTCAAAATTCTTCATTAGTTTTTATAACTTTAGAAAGATTTGTAAGCTTCAAGTCATGAGAAGTTTCTTATTATAAACGCCCTAAGATTTGTTTAAAACACGAAAATAAAGAGCAGCGTTGTTTTAAGTAAGAATCCTTACAAATATTAGATTCATCGTGTGCAAAATATGCTCTCTGGAAAATAATCTCAAAAGTCTAACAGCTAAAGCCGTTGTGTGTCCTGTGTAAATGATTCCTTGGGGTAAGGTCTAAGTACGACACCACTCTGCTTCATTACAGAGATATACAGAGGACATTCACACATTTTTAGGACGATTTTCTATCAATATAATTAATGTTTAAAATAAAATTATTTCTTCCGTAAATGTTCTGGCTGATAGTTCTTTCTCTGGATATGAACCTACATCTAGATTTCCAGGATAACAGGGCGTTTCTTGAAATTGATATTATATTCCACTCCTTTTCCTCTGCTTTCTATAGTCGAATCACAGGTCGGCGTTTAGAAAGCGTCTTTTTAGCAGTCCGAATGCACAATAGTTCATTGATGACACATCAGAGGACTTTCAAGGAACATGAGCAAAAGGTATAGACTTGATTACCCCTCTTGTTTTTCATTTTTGCAAGAAATAGAGGGCTAGATGTGGAATTATGTCTGGCAGCTTTATCCTGGTGGAGCTCTGCTCTTTGAAGGCTCCGAGGATAAAGGAATGACATTTCCTCTTTAGATATAGGAGTTAAAACGTTATTTTGGTTATAAGTAGAATTGATTTTAACATTTTTTTCAACTTTTTTAACTTAAAGTTCCCACTGTACGAGAAACCAGCAATAATCATGAATCCTTTACTGAAAATTTCCTTGGTTTCTTGGAATCAAGACTGTAAGCGCCGCCCCGGTGGCGCAGTGATTTAAGCCATGTTTCTTGTTTTTGTCTTGTGCAGTTGGTGTTTATTTTTGTGGTAAGTGCAGTGCATACAGTGCGTATTCGCTGTTTCAACCCGAATGTATTTGGTGGTGATGCTTGTATGCAAGTTTAACCCCTGAGTTCTTTTTCACAAAGTTTTCATGGTGTTATTTGTGTATTGTGCATTCTTTGTTGTGTTCATGGCGCTATTTGTGTATTGTGCATTGTGTGTTGTTTTCTTGGTGTTATTTGAATATTGTGCTTTGTGTGTTGTGTTAATGGTACGGGGTGTTAGTTTCTAGTGGTTGTTTTTTTCTCTGTGTTGCTGTTGGTTTTAGTGACCGAGATACGCTTTAAATGTAAATGTTTGTTGTTCGTCGGCTTTCAGCCATTTGTCAACGCATTTCTCCGAACTCCTAGGTGTTGTTTTTTTCCGACTGCAGCTTGTTGTCGGACCGTGTGGTTTTTTTGTTTTTTTTTTTCCTTTACAGTTGTGACAAACTCGGCTGACTTTTCTTTACCGCCTTGCTTCATTGGTGTTCTGTCCTGTATGTATTGTTTGTTGTGCAACTGTTTGTTTTTATCTAGCCGTGTGTTATTCTTCAACTTGCTCTGATGTCGTCTGCTTCTTCATGTGGAGTACTATCTGTTTATTGCGATATTGTTGTTACCGGTGAGTTATTGTGCAATTTTTTTTTCCCGGTGAAAATTTGTGTTTGTATATTGTCTTTTTTTTGTAAACAAATGCTCTTTTGAAGTTCTGATCTTTCGTCCGAAAGGGGTCCAGTTTCGAATCCCGGTGAAGCACGGATGTCGTGTTTGGCTTACGGCACTGGCTCTCTCCCTTCCCTGGAACCAGTGACCCTAAATTATGGACGGGCGAATGTTCAGAGCCGATTGCGTTGCTCACGGTGGTTGTTAAACCTCCAATCAAAAAAAGAAAAAAAGTGTGTACGCATTTTTCTGTTCTTTTGTGATAGTGAATCGACGTTTTTAGCACGTCTTTTGTAAAATAAGATCGTGCTTCTGTTATCGGTTTGTCAGTCCGTCCGTCCGTCCGTCCGTCTGTACCCACGATATCTCTGCAACTATTAGTCCGATTTGAAATTTTTTTTTTGCATTCGGAAGCATGAAATATGCAAATGACGATCCTTTATTTCGTTTTTTTACGATGTACAATTTTGCCGGTAGAGAGCGTAAATGCAGATGATGTCGAATTCAAAAATACGTTTTATTCCACATATTTGCTTCTAAACATCCGATTGAATTTTTTTTTATCTTTCGATTCCATTTATGTCGAAGAGTATTTTAGATATAGTTACTTTTTCAAATTACGCATAGTTTTTCCGCTAGGGGGCGTAAAAGTAAATTACATTTGTTCCGATGACTCTTATTCTAAAACTCCGATTTGAAATTTTTTTCTTCAGCGGATACATCTTCTGATGGAAAATCTTTTGCATATAATTTCAAATTTTTGGTAAAGAATACTTTGGCCACCAGGGGCGTAAGTGTTAATTTTTGCTTCTGATGTATTTACCATAAAATCGGAGCTTCTAAAATATCGATTGAAAAAATTCTTTCGTGGACTGATGACACACACATCAATAAACCTTTTCGGAATATTTTCTTCTTAAAATATTGGGCAGTTTCTCCGTTAGGGGGCGTAGATGTACATCCTATTTTTGTCAATATCTCTACTTCTAGATGTCCGATTTGAAAAATTCCTTCTTTGTTAGATAGTGTTTTCAGTGTGACATGTTTTTCTTATAATTTCAAAATTTTCAAGTAATTCATAGACTTTCCGCTAGGATGCGTAAATGTAAATTGCGTTTCCCCCTATATCTCTGCTTCTAAATCTCTGATTTGAAAAATTCTTTCTGCACCGGATACAGCTCCTGATGGAAAATCGTTTGCACATAATTTCTAATTTTTGTAAAAAAATAGTTTGGCCACCAGGGGGCGTAAATCTTAATTTCCGCTTCTGTTGTATTTGCAGCAAAATATGAGCTTCTACATTCTCGACTGGAAAAAACGTCGTTTGTTGACCGATACTAGTCATGTCGACAAACCTTTTAGAAACATTTTCTTCTTAAAATAGTGCGTGGTTTCTACGCCCCCTGGCGTAGATGTATATCTTATTTTTGTCAATATCTCTACTTCTAGAAGTCCGATTTGAAAAATTCCTTCTTTGTTAGATACTGTTTTCAGGGTGACATGTTTTTCATATAATTATAAAATTTTCAAGTAATTCATAGACTTTCCGCTAGGGGGCGAAGCGGTAAATTGCGTTTCCACCTATATCTCTGGTTCAAAATTTCCGATTTGAACAATTTTTTCTGCACCGGATACAGCTTCTGATGGGAAATCGTTTGCACATAATTTCTAACTTTTGTAAAAAAAAAAAATTTGGCCACCAGGGGACGTAAATCGTAATTTCCGCTTGTCTTGTATTTGCAGCAAAATATGAGCTTCTGCATTCTCGATTGAAAAGAACGTCGTTTGTTGACCTATACTAGTCATGTCGACAAATCTTTTAGAAACATTTTCTTCTTAAAATACTGCATGGTTTCTACGCCAGTGGGCATAGATGTATATCTTATTTTTGTCAATATCTCTACTTCTAGGAGTTCGATTTGAAAAATTCCTTCTTTGCTGGATAGTGCTTCTACTGTGACATGTGGTTCATATATTTTTTACATTTTCAAGTAATTCATATATTTTCCGCTAGGGGGCGTAAAGGTAAATTGCGTTCCCCCCTATATCTCTGCTTCTAAATCTCTGATTTGAAAATTTCTTTCTGCACCGCATATAACTCCTGGTGGAAAATCGTTTGCACATAATTTCAAATTTTTGTAAGAAATGGTTTGACCACCAGGTGGCGTAAGTTTTAATTTCCGCTTCTGTTGTATTTGCAGCAACATATGAGTTTCTAAAATCTCGATTGAAAAAAAAATTCGTTTATTGACCGATACTACTCATGTCGACAAACCTTTTAGGAAAATTTTCTTCTTGAAATAATGCATGGTTTCTACGCCAGGAGGCGTAGATGTATATCTTATTTTTGATATCTCTACTTTTAAGAGTACGATTTGGAAAATTCCTTCGTTGTTGGATAGTGTTTCCGATGCCAAATGTTTTTCCTATAAATTCAAAATTTTCAAGTAAATCATAGACTTTCCGCTAGGGGGCACAAAGGTAAATTGCATTTTGAACGTTATTTCTGCTCCTAAAGCACTGATTTGAATAATTCTTCCTGTATCGCATACAAGACCTGATGGAAAATATTTTTCACATAATTTCTAATGATTGGTAAAGAATGGTTTAGCCACCAGGGGTCATAAGTGTTAATTTCTGCTTCTGAAGTATTTGTTGCAAAATCTGGGCTCCTGAAAACTCGATTTTTTTTTCTTGGACCGATACCGCTTATATGAATAAACCTTTTGACAATACTTTCTTCCGAAAATAATGCATAGTTTTCCGTAAAGTCACATCTTATTTTTGTCGATATCTCTGTTTCTAAGAGTTCGTAAGCTCACGATTCCGTTTACAGCAATATCTGAGGGATTAAAAACCCGATTGAAAAACTTCTTTCTTCCGTCAGATACTATTGTTTTCCATACCAGTTACATTGACTTTGAATAGTTTTGATAAATTTAATTTGCGTCAGAACGGATTCAAAAGACGTGCTGATTACACCCGAAAGTTCGGTGTCATCTTTCTTGTTTTTATTACAGTTGTTTAGGTAGATCTACGCTCCATCAATAGCCATAATAAATGTCCATCTGCCTTTGGCTGAATTATGTTCTTAAAGAAGTCTGCATCATGTTCTGCTCTCACCCACGTGCCTATGCAAAAAACGGCGAAAATTACGTATTTTATTTTTGTTGTTATTGTTTTTCACATTCAAATCTCTGTTTATTACCTAATTTACAGTTGACACAGATATTTTTTACGACTTAGCCATTGCTCTTTGGGACGATGTATTTTTTTTAAGACCAGAGACTTAAATTTTGAAATAGTCGTAAAAGTACGTACCTCCTTTGGTTGTTTGTTTGACGTTCTTTTTCCTGTTAAAAGCGAAGCTTAACTATTTTACTTTCCTTTCTATTATTAATAATATTGCTTATTTTACATTTAGAAATGCTAATTCCATGATTTTCAAAGCGTTTGTTATTACAGAATACGAATATTTCTCTTCGTTAAGAGAAAAAATATAGCGTTCTACCAACAACTCCTTTTACGTGCGCCATTTGTTAAGTAGACGTCATTTAACTGAAGTAGATGTTTCGTTCGTGTTCATCTAACACGCTGTTGTCCATTTCAATTCTTTGCACATTTTTTATTTTCTGTAATTTATGTGTGTACTAAAAATGTGTTTACATTCTCTGAACAACAAACATTGTTTCGGGTCGCGTATCATATGTCACGTAATGACACTTGGTGCTGTCTTTCCTGGGTCTCTTGAATTCTTTCCCCGTTCATTTTCCTCTGCGCATCAGCATTAAGGAAAGAGGTCATTGGTTTAGTCGAGTCTAACTTAAATGAAGCAGCGCTGGGGAGCCAAAAAGTACAGCCACTTATAACGACAGAAAGCAAGCGACAGAGTTCTGACAGATATGATGAATATGGCAATGCAAGGATTGCCTCCATAAAAAACCGGTTGGGACGGAGTTGATACCGATGTGGTGTGCAATGCCCTCATTCCTGCAACTCGAATTTGTAAACCTTTCTCATTTCGTCGTGAAATATTTATTTCAGTTATCGACTGCTAACTGGGATTACAATTTAAGCAGGAAAGTATGGGCCGTGAGCATAAAATTGACCTCGGACTAGGAGCATCAAACAGAAGTCATCGCTCTTTCCACGTTTATAAGTGAGTCACGGAAAAATTATCATCGGCCGCCCCCGGGAATCGAACTCAGGGTCTTCCAGTTACGCGCCATGTGGTTTGGCAGTTAGTCGTATGTGAGTCTGGAGAATTCGAGGCAGCTGTGGTACAGCGGTAGCACTTCCGGCGCGTAACTGGAAGGCTCTGGGTTCGATTCCCGGTGGCGACCGATGATAATTTTTCCGTGACTCACTTATAAACCTGGAAAAGAGCGATGACTGCTGTTTGATGTTCCTATTCCACGTCAGTTGTGTGTATTAATTATTCATTCACCTCCTAGTTATTTGTTCAGTTGCTTCTTTCCATCTTTGGTGAATCCCCAGCATTGTGCGGTGCTCCAAGAAGCAACCTTTCATGTGGTTTGGCAGTTAGTCGTATGTGAGTCTCGAGAATTCGAGGCCGCTGTGGTGCAGTGGTAGCATTTCCGGCGCGTAACTGGAAGGCTCTGGGTTCGATTCCCGGTGGCGGCCGATGAGAATTTTTCCGTGACTCGCTTATAAACGTGGAAGGAGCGATGACTTCTCTTTGATCAGCATAAAATAAAACAGGAATTTCTAAACACCAATTACCTATCATTAATGAATGGAAATATCTTCCTCAAGACGACATAATCTTGGAACGTTTAAAATTTCCTCCCGTTTTGATCTGTTTATAATTTTTGGCCTGGCCCGTTAAATTGGCGTGATACCAATGGATAAAACAGGTAGGCTCAGTTCTGATTAAGCCGTCAGTTTGGAACGTATGACTGCGATCGATGTGTTGAATTTTTGTTTGGCTGCATCTGCTTTCAGACGTTCTCGATACTTTCTAGTTCGTTGTGCTGCAGTCTTCTTGAGCTTCTTACATTTCTCATCACTTGCTCTTGCCTCTCGTTTTGATTTACTCCCTTTGGCTTGCGCTCATTCTGCGAATTCCACGGCATTATGGAAAATGCTAACCCATTGACACGAAAACATTTTTTTTTTAATTTTAGTTTAAACCACTGCGATATGTTTTTTATATATTTGAATAGATCTCGTCGAGAGGTTTAAAATGATACAACGCACAGTCGTTTTGCACTCACGGTTTTCCAGATAAACCGTGATATTGTCAAAAGTGTTCACCGGCTCACAAGAAAACAATTTTTTAAATGTTCAGTTCAAACCAGTGCGAAAATTTCTTTGTATATTTGAAAATATGTCGTCGAGAGCTTTAAAACGATACCACACAAAGGCGTTTTGCACTCACGGTTTTCCAGATAAACCGTGATATTGTCAAAAGTGTTCACCGGTTCACAAGAAAACAACTTTTTAAATGTTCAGTTCAAACCAGTGGGAAAATTTCTTTGTATATTTGAAAATATGTCGTCGAGAGCTTTAAAACGACACCACGCAAAGGCGTTTTGCACTCACGGTTTTCCAGATAAACCGTGATATTGTCAAAAGTGTTCACCGGTTCACAAGAAAACAATTTTTTAAATGTTCAGTTCAAACCAGTGCGAAAATTTCTTTGTATATTTGAAAACATGTCGTCGAGAGCTTTAAAACGATACCACGCAAAGGCGTTTTGCACTCACGGTTTTCCAGATAAACCGTGATATTGTCAAAAGTGTTCACCGGTTCACAAGAAAACAATTTTTTAAATGTTCAGTTCAAACCAGTGCGAAAATTTCTTTGTATATTTGAAAACATGTCGTCGAGAGCTTTAAAACGATACCACGGAAAGGCGTTTTGCACTCACGGTTTTCCAGATAAACCGTGATATTGTCAAACGTGTTCACCGGTTCACAAGAAAACAATTTTTTAAATGTTCAGTTCAAACCAGTGCGAAAATTTCTTTGTATATTTGAAAATATGTCGTCGAGAGCTTTAAAACGATACCACGCAAAGGCGTTTTGCACTCACGGTTTTCCAGATAAACCGTGATATTGTCAAAAGTGTTCACCGGCTCACAAGAAAACAATTTTTTAAATGTTCAGTTCAAACCAGTGCGAAAATTTCTTTGTGTATTTGAAAATATGTCGTCGAGAGCTTTAAAACGATACCACGCAAAGGCGTTTTGCACTCACGGTTTTCCAGATAAACCGTGATATTGTCAAAAGAGTTCACCGGTTCACAAGAAAACAATTTTTTAAATGTTCAGTTCAAACCAGTGCGAAATTTTTTTTGTATATTTGAAAATATGTCGTCGAGAGCTTTAAAACGATACCACGCAAAGGCGTTTTTGCACTCACGGTTGTCTAGATAAACGGTGATATTGTGAAAAGTGTTCACCGGCTCACAAGAAAACAATTTTTTTAATGTTCAGTTCAAACCACTGCGAATTTTTTTGTGTATTTGAAGAGATCTCGTCAAAAAAATAACACCACGCACAGTCGTGTTTCGCTGACTGTTGCCGAGATAGATTGAGTCAAACGCGGCCGCACACCTTGGTATATCGGATCATCTGTCCCGCGCACAGGGATTGAGGGGAGCGTCGCGCGCACGATGTATTGCGTAGTACGCAAATTGGACTCAATGATGTTTACGAATATGCTAACAAGATTCCTACGCGGTATGTATTTTTAGCGCTATAATGATTTCAATTGGGACCTATTTTTGTCACAGGCGGTCTGCCGTAAGTCACCCCATACTATCCGCGGAGTTAGACGTAGTCCTACGTGAAAAACACTTGTATGAAGTGCGAATGCTTTGCTGACGTCATCAGGAATTCTACGATCACTAGGACAGTTTTACCGGATGTTTCATCGTAGAGCGACGTACTGCTGGTTTGTCATTGCATTGCATTGCGAAAGAAATGAGTGGGTGTGCAACAACTGTCTGCCAGATGCGGCTACAGTGATTAAAAGATAATAACCAGTGTCACTGAAATGGGTATATTGCAGACTAGATGTCCAAACGAATCTATAGCTGCATTCGACTGCAAGCTGTAGCAGCCCCTCAATTCACAGAGGTCGACGCACGACTAGGTGGGCAGGCAGCTATAGTCGACGCGTACTGTTAATTGCAAATTTGCTGAGGCATGTATGCCCTCTCGTCAGCTGTTGCGACGAGTTCCACTCCCGCAGAACATCTTCGAACAAAGTGGCAGTGGTTCTGTACAAGGTATGCGTGGCGGAACAAATCGGAGGATGTAGTGTTCAGCGACGAGTCCCGTTTCTGTTTCAGGGCCGGCAATCGCCATTTGTCAACATGAAGAAGACTAGTCATCGAGAGTATCTTGCTGCCATCCGAGAGCGTCATATGGCGCCTCAGCCTTGTTCCATTGTTCGTAGGGCATTCAGTTTCAACAGCCGCTCACCGCTCGTACACATAGTGGATACACTTGCAGCAGTGCAATACGTCGATGAGGTATTGCAGCAGTACAATACGTCGATGAGGTATTGCAGCCAATTTTGCTGCCGTATTTCCCCAGTGTCCCTGATGCCCAGTTTCCACAAGATAATGCCCACCTACACACTGCCGTCATCAGCATAAACTGAGTTAGCTTTGCAGTAGAAACGCCCCCGTTTTACATTTTCGGAGCGATTACGAAGTGCCGCGTGATATCAACGTCACGGGCGGGTGCTGTAAATTGTGCACGCATATCCACTGCGCGTAATGAATAAACGTTTGCAAGTAATACGGAAACCTAGCGACGTAAGTCAATTTCATGGCGGAAAGATAGTTGGGGCCAGGAGGGCACAACTACACTGAAAAGCAATTGAATTAGAGGCAGCTGGCGTTATGTAAATGTGGCGCTGTGGGCGGCCCTGTGAACGGAAACGACATGACGTATGCAGCGACCCGACAATATAAGGAGTGATGCGACGGGAATCAGTAAGAGTCGGACGCAGTATGGGTAAGACGAAGGATCTAAGAACATTTGATCGTGGGCAAATTGTCACGGTCCGACGAATGGGTCACTCCATCTCGGAAGTCGTGCAAGCACTGGGATTTTCACGAGCCACTGTGTCACGGGCGCATCGTCAGTACATAGAATCCGATAAAACCATCCCTGCAAGGGCCAACTGTCATAGATAACAGTGTTTCGATGAGCGGGGTCATCATCAGCTAGCTCGCATTGTAACAGCGGATAGACGGGCCACAGTGCAAGAAATAACTGTGCAATTTAACGCTGGTGCACAAAAACGTGTAAGCAGCCACACCATCCAGAACCATCTCCTCGCTATGGGGTACAGAAGGGATCGTCCCACGATGGTACCGCTGCTGACCGCACGTCACAGGGGGCAAATATTAGCATGGGCGCGAAAACATCGCCACTGGACTCTAGACATGTGGAAAAATGTTGCCTGGACTGATGAGTAGAGATTCACGTTGATACATGCGGATGGCAGGATACGAGTACGGCGCAAACCACATGAAGCGATGGATCCTTCTTGCCAGCAAGGTACTCTTCAAGCTGGTGGGGGGTGGCATTATCGTCTGAGGACTGTTTACGTGGACTGAAATGGGACCCCTGGTTCGTGTGACATCGTGCCTCACAGGTCAACGTTACCGGGATATCCTGGACAACCATTTGCTCCCGTTTGTGCGTCTTCAACATCCTACTGGGGACCTCATCCTGCATAAATACAACGCACCGTGCCATCGCTCCCGAATTGTATCCGAATGGTTGGATGTACACTCCACCGACGTGATCTCACTTCCTTGGCCAGCTAGGTCACCTGACTTCAATCCCATCGAGCACACCTGGGAGGCCATCAAGAGAGATCTTCGAGGCTCTGTTCTCCCCTGCATCAAATCTTCGTGAACTGTGGGAGCTTGTTCAGGGGTCGTGGATCCGTATGGCTTGCCAACGCTTCCGGTGTCTTGTCGAGTCCATGCCGAGACGAATCGCTGCCGTCATTAGTGCGAAAGGTGGTGCTACACGTTACTAGACAGGTATCGCTAATTCAATTGCTCCTCAGTGTATATATAGTAGCAAGATCATCCCGACGCCTTGCTGTCATACTAGGTGCCAGTATTTCGGAAATAACTGCACTCCCGTACTACTGTATCAAGGGTGTACCAGAGCAGGATTAACCATGCATCCACTGGAGGTTGATCCTACAGAGGCGCGTCGCGTGTCACGACTGGTATCTTAGGGACGACGGGCAGGAATCCCCCCAGCTCACCTAGCACTACAATAGCGGTGCTGTTTGAAGTATTTCCATTGCTTCACCTGGGATTCCACAGCTGGACACCAACGAGGGTACCCATGATGGATCCTAATCATCGCAAACAACGCTTCGCATAGGCCAAGGAACGGCGGAAATGGCCGTGAGACAGATGGAAGAAGGTGGCCCGGAGTGATGAATCCCGTTTCCTGCTGCACCATGTTGAAGCAGAGCTCGCGTATGGCGTAAACAGCGTGAAGTTAAATCACCTGGTTACACAGTTGGGGTCAACAGGCAGGGGGAGGTGGTGTTCTGGTCTGGAAAGCTTTCCCCTGGCAAGCTGTTGGTCCGTTAGTTTTCATATCACAAACACTGAATGGTGGACGCTACAGGGACCTGTCAGCCGACTATCTCCATCGATATCTGAAGGAGGTTTATCCACACCACAGTACTATCTTTCAGCAGCACAACGCAGGGTGTCATTGAGCTCGCAGAACTACTGAGTGGTGGAGGAGCACGACAAGAAATTCTCAACATTGCCTTGGCCCCAAACCTCCTCTGACTGTAACCCAATTAAACACTTGTTGATATGCTATAACGTGGTGTGAGAACTACTGATCCCTTCAACAGAATGAGCGTCTGATGCAGCTGACAAACGTCAAGTTGCGCATGGAGGATATGCGACACTTTGTAGAATTTGTTCCTAGGCGTCTGCAAGTGGTAGCATGTCAGCACAGAAAGGTGGACCAACGCGTTATTAGGTGGATGTTTCTAATGCAAAGCTAAAAGCTAATTTAGTGTATAGTTCCTTTAAGTTGTCTAGGTGTTGCCTTAGCCAGGGCAATCCTCAAACATCTTCCCAATAGAAAACGTTTGGGATGTCATTGACAGACGATTTAAAGCTTCTGCATGACCCGTAGCAATGTAGCATTGTGGACACAGATCAACGACAGCGATATCTCAGGACACTAGCCGGGGACTTTTCCATTGTATGCCACGCATTGTTGCTGAATGCGTAGCCAAGAAGTGTGGTCACACGACCAACTGACTAAGGCCACATTTTACCGTCTCTTCGCCTATTTCATTCACGTAATCGCAAAGAAATTCAGACCCCATTTCTTTCCCAAGTAACTGTCAATTTGACATTCGTTTTTAATCTGAATGTAAATTTTGAGTTCGTTCTCTTTTAGAGTTTCAACCTTAAATGTTAAATTTTCTCTCTCACTGAATGCTATTTTGGCAGAAGTCTTGAGTTCAAGAGCGAATGACGTGTACATGTTTGACAAGCTAAGAACGAGATATAATGTCTGGAACTAGCAGGGAAATGTCTGCGTTAGTGGTAGCCGCGAAAGCTGTCCTAATCTGTAAGCGATAGTGTCTGTAGATCTGCAGTGTATATGTTACCGCTAAAGTTCGAAAGCCGTTAATGTGCACATTACCTAGCTAATCAGCAGATTAACTGATTTGCTCCGTTAACGTGCAGAATCAAGAGTTTTCCGCATTTTACCTAGGTAATGTGCACATTAACGGTTTCCGTATCGTTAAAATTTCAAAAGTTTGTTTCTCTCATTTCCTTTCCCTACACCTTCCCCCTCTCCCTCCACTTTTAGTTTCGTTTCGCCAGCGTCTAGTCGTCGCCGGTTGTTTTTATTTCTCATAATTGGCGTCGGTTGCCAGAGCGTAGCATAGCTATCAAACAATCAACAAATTAGTTGATAGAATCAACCATCAATCAATTAAAAAACTATAATAGAAAAAATCAAACGGTTTAAAATATTATTATAATTAAGGAAATGAATTTGCAAAACATATGATAAAATTATGCTTACTTATTAGTGCAATCTAAAGATTGGTGAGACTTTGAATTGCTATCCTTAATTATAATAATATTTTAAACCGTTTGATTCTTTCTATTATAGTTTTTTTATTGATTCGATAATTGCGAATTTGTTGATTGTTTGTATGTATAAACTTGATTCTTTATATATCGAAAAATAAATAAATAATATTATGTTAATTTAAGCGCACAGAAACGTTGCCGTTATTCCAGCAAAGATCTTATTTTTACTTTAACGAGTGCCTAGTAGGTAATGTGCAGATTATCTAGGTAATTTGCAGATTACCTAGGTAATTTGAGCAATGAAACAATTTTCGGCACTTTAACGGATCACCCTAGTTAATCTGCACATTACCTAGATAATCTGTAGGATAACTGATTTCTGCACTTTAGCGGTGACATATACATACACAGTCGTATCAGAATAATATGATTACCCGCGGAATCACAGTGTACATGCCTAGGTGCGTCACACAGTGCACGTGACAAGGCCGACCACACTTAGATATACGCGGCCGGCCAGGACAGATGAGCCAAAGTAGTAATGTTAGCACAATTGGGCAGAGGTAGTGATTTGACGGACGTTTAAAAACGAAATATCATCGGCTACCGCGCAAAGGCTGGACGCATCTCAGAAACAGCAGACTTCCTGGGCTTCTCGCGAGGTGCTCTAGTAAGGGTGTACCAAGAATGTACCGCTGGCACACCGAGTACCTCCCGACGTCATAACTGTGGAGACCCAAATGCCATCGACCCCAGAGAAGGAGAACGTCGCCTCCGTCGACTGCTAAAAGGTAATCGACGAGCATCAGTGCAGCAATGGACCACGAAAATGAAAGCTGGGACACTTAGGTACATGTCTCGATAACAGTAGAGCGAACTTTGTTACGCGTGGGTCTCCGGAGTCGACGCTACGTCAAGGCGCCCATGTTAACCCAGGTCCATCGGCAATGACGCCTGCTGTTCGCATGGGACTACCGTCATTGGACAGTGAAAGAGTGGGAAAAGATTGCCATCTCCGACGAATTGAAGTTTCTACTCCACAGAAGTGATGGGTGGTGGCAGATACGGCGTCAGACACAAGCAATCATCCAACACCTGGACATGCTTGTCTTTCAAGTACAGGCTGACGGTGGCAGTGTTCATATCTGGGGGATGTTTTGCTGGTATGACCTCGTACCGTTGGCACTACTGGATGAGTCCCTGAACGCCAATGGTCACCTGTCCATCCTTGCTGAATACATGCATCCCTTCATGTTGAACGTTTACCCAGGCGGTAAGGGTGTTTAACAACAGTACCATGTGCCCTGCCATGTCGCTAAGGAGATGCGTGACTGGTTCCAGGAACACGACAGCGATGTCTCCGTTCTCCCTTGGCTTTCGAAATCGCCCTACCTCAATCCCATAGAGCACTTGTGGTACTATTTGGATCGACAGGTTCGACGTACTGACCCGTAACCACGTCATCTTCGGGACCTCCGTATGCTCTGCTACGGTCCGAATGGACAAATGTGCCTCCCGGAACCTTTCAGGGCCTCACTGCATCCATGCCACGCCACCTCACGCGGGCCAAGGGTGGTTATTCCTATTATTGTGTAGGTCGTCACATTATTCTGATACGACCGTGTATTTGGATGTATTCTTTTCAAATTACGACTGTGTTTTCTAGTTCATCTTAATTCGACTTAAGTGGTTATTGTTGCTACTGGAGTTATAATTTAAAAGTTTTTTCATTAGTGAAGTGCGCTGAGTAAAAGGTGAACTTTATGTAAATCTTTGTTGAACTTTATTTGAGTGACTCTGTTTTATTAGAGTGAGTGAATAGGAACAAAATTTACGCAATGTATCATGAGCCACATGTACACGTTTCAAAGAGTAAATAATGCTACATTTTGGCGCCCGTAACGTTTCCTCGATCCCCGGTTTTAGTGATTCATCAATATCATTTTAAAGGTGTTTAGTATGACGTTTCCTTTGTTCGGACTTGCAACACATTTATGCCCGACTCTTTTGGTAGTAACTGGAGACGATAACTTTATAAGGCCTGTCGTTCAGATATATCTCATTCAGAGTTTGATGATTTCGTTAAAAAGGTCCCCGGTAGATAGACCACAGTTCCTCAAGTGAAGGAGATGACATGACGTATACTCTAATTTAACTTCGATTTTTGGTTGTCTTTCTCTATGTAAATTTGGAGTTGTCCTCTTTTAGCATTTCAACCTTAAACATTATATTTTCTCTCTCACTGAAAGTTATGTTAGCAGCAGTCTTGAGGGGAAGAGTGAATGACGTGTACATGTTTGACAAGCAAAGAACGACATACAATATCTGGAGCTAGCAGGCAAGTTTGTCCGTTAGTTGTAGTCCTGGAAGTTCTCCTAATATGTAAGCGATCGTGTCTATCGATCAGGGGTATATCATCATCATCATTGTCAACCATTATCAATCCACTGCTGGAGGAAGGTCTCCTCAAGTTTCTTCCACAACGGTTTGTCTTGTGCCAGTCTCCTCCATGTTACTCCCGCATAATTTCATCCACCCATCTCACATGTGGTTTTCTTCTGGGTCTTTTCCTGTTCCTTGGAATCCAGTCTAAAATTCCGGCTGTCCATAGATGGTCTGTCCTTCTGGCAATATGTCCAGCACATTGCCATTTCAGAAATTTTACTCTGTTAATGATGATTCACGAAATCCTCTTCTTATCTCTCCTGGTTACACCAAGCATGCACCTTTCAATGCTTCCTTGAGTTGTCTGCAGTCTTTGTATGCCTCTTTTAGTTAAAATCCACGTCTTTGCACCATACGTAAGCACTGGAAGGATGCATTGATCAAACAGTTTTCTTTTAAGACATAATGGCATATTGCTCTTAAAAATTATACTGTTTCTTCCTTTGCTCTCCAGGCAACTTTTATACGCCGATTAATTTCTTCATCAATGTGACCTTCACTTGATATCTGCTGTCCAAGATAAATGTAGGTATTGGTTATCTCCAGCTTTTTCCCATTAATCGATACATTTTAATTTCTTGTAATTGTACACCACTTTTGTCCTCTCAAAGTTCATTTTACCCCACTTCTTTACTCTTGTCAGCAAGTTTCTGTATCATACTCTGCAGCTCTGGTGGAGTAGTTTCAAAAATAACTATGCCATCAGCAAAACGAAGATGAGTTAGATAGTATTCGTTAATCTTTATCCAATTGTTTTCCCAATTCAGTGACTGAAAGCCATTTTCCAAAGTGGCATTAAGGAGTTTGGGAAATATAGTGTCTCCTTGTCTCACTCACTTTCCAATTTTTATGGGTGCTGTATTCTTAAATAGCCGAATCTTTGCACTTGCATTTTCATAGATGTTATTAATAATATTAATGTATGCATCTTTAATATCGCAGGATTTCAAAGCTATTGTAACTGCTGATGGTTTCACGGAATCAAAGGCCTTTTCATAATCGACAAAAGCCATGCATAACGGAAGTTCATATTCCCTCACTCTGTCAATTAGTTATCTCAGTACGAGGATATGATCTTAGTGCTGTAGCCACTCCTGAATCCAGCTTGTTCCCTCAGTTAAGCCATGTCCATTGTCACCTTCAAGGGGTGTGAAAGAACTTTAGTGAAGATTTTGTAAACCACTGATAGGAGGCTGATAGGTCTGTACTTTCTGAGATCCTCAATGTCACCTTTTCTCGTAGCAGGTTCATTGCGGCATTGTTATATATATATATATAGCCTCCACGAGCGGCGATTACAGCTGCGACCCTCCGGGGCATACTCTCAACCAGCCGTTGCACGACGGCTAGCGGTATTTTCTTCCACTCGGCTTGGAGAGGACAGGTCAGTTCCTTCACCGATTTCAGACGGTGGGGGAACACCTTACCTCGACGCTCCAACTCGTCCCAGAGGTGCTCGATAGGGTTAAGGTCTGAGCTTTGCGCAGGCCAGTCCATTCGATTTACCCCATTGTCAATATACCAAGCCATGGTGGACCTCGCAACATGACAGGTGGCACTGTCATCCTGAAAGTAACATGGGTCCACCCCGTAAAACTGCCACAACGTAGGAAGCGCATGGTCATCCAAAATGGTGCAGTAGGCCTCAGCGTTGAGTCTACCAGGAATTGCGACCAAGGGTTCCGTGTATATCAGGAGAAACACCCCCATAGCATAATTCCACCGCCGCCGAACTTCACAGCTGGCACAATGCATTCCGGCAGGAGGCGTTCTCCATGCAGACGCCAAACCCAGACCCTGCCATCCGAACGGTAGAGGATGAACCTTGATTCGTCGCTCCAGAGAACATGTTTCCACTGTTCAACGGTCTACCGCCGACGTTCTTTGCACAGCGTTAGTCGAGCAGCGCTATTTGGTGATCAAAGGCTTGTGGGAGAATTGAGCAGATGGGCTTCCTTACGGATGGTATTCATCGAAAGAACACTCTAGGATGCCTGTTGAAACTCCTAGCGGATGTGGCTCATTGATTTGGTGCGGTTCTTCTGAATTTCTCTGGCCAGCACTCGCCGGTCTCTAACTCCCAGTTTTGTGGGTCTACCGGGTCAGGGCACATTCCGACAGTCACCTCTCATCTTCCACTTGCCAATCACGTAGGCCTCTGTCAGTTTTGTGTACTTCAACTCGCTGGATATGTCACGTATGGATCGGCCATTTCTGTGATACCCGACGATTACACCTTTCTCGAAATCAGAGAGCTCCGAACTGCGTGGAATCTTGCATGCGACTGGTTGCGTTGTTGTTTCCCACACGATATTTAACAGCGGCGGCCGTGACGTGTATCAGGACTGCAGATATCGTCGATGGCAGGGGTGTCCAATTACTTTTTGGTAGATAGTGTATATATATATATATCATCATCATCATCATCATCATTGTCAACCATTATCAATCCACTGCTGGACGAAGGTCTCCCCAAGTTTCCTCCACAACGGTCTGTCTTGTGCCAGTCTCCTCCATGTCACTCCCGCATATTTACGAATTTCATCCACCCATCTCCCATGTGGTCTTTTTCTGGGTCTTTTCCTGTCCCTTGGAATCCAATCTAAAATTTCGGCTGTCCATCTATGGTCTGTCCTTCTGGCAGTATGTCCAGCCCATTGCCATTTCAGGGATTTAACTCTGATCATGATGTCTTCCACTCTCGTCATTTTTCGGATCCACGAGTTCCTCTTCTTATCTCTCCTGGTTATACCAAGCATGCACCTCTCCATGCTTCTTTGAGTTGTCTGCAGCCTTTGTATGTCTCTTTTAGTTAAGGTCCACGTCTCTGCACCATACGTAAGCACTGGAAGGATGCATTGATCAAACACTTTTCTTTTAAGACATAATGGCATATTGCTCTTGAAAATTATGCTGTTTCTTCCAAAAGCTCTCCAGGCAAGTTTTGTACGCCGATTAATTTCTTCATCAATTTGACCCTCACTTGATATCTGCTGTCCAAGATAAACATACGTATCTGTTATCTCCAGTTGTTCTCCATCAATCGATAAATCTTCATTTCTTGTAAAAGCATTGAACATCACTTTTGTCTTCTGAAAGTTCATTTTTAATCCCACTTCTTTACTCTTGTCAGCAAGTTCCTGGATCATACTCTGCAGCTCTGATGGGGTAGTTGCAAAAATGACTACGTCATCAGCAAAACGAAGGTGGGTTAGATAATCTCCATTAATCTTTATCCCTTTGTTTTCCCAGTTCAGTGATTGAAAGACATTTTCCAATGTGGCATTAAAGAGCTTCGGAGATATGGTGTCACCTTGTCTCACTCCCTTTCCAATTTTTATGTGTGTTGTATTTTCAAACAGCCGAATCTTTGCACTTGCATTTTCATAGATGTTATTAATAATATTAATGTATGCATCTTCAATACCGCAGGATTTCAGAGCCGTGGTAACTGCTGATGGTTTCACCGAATCAAAGGCTTTTTCATAATCGATAAAAGCCATGCACAATGGAAGTTCATATTCCCTCGCTCTTTCAATTAGTTCACTCAGTACGTGGATATGATCTATTGTGCTGTAGCCACTCTTGAATCCAGCTTGTTCTCTCGGTTGAGCCATGTCCAGTGTTACCTTCAAGCGGTGTGAAAGAACTTTAGTGAAGATTTTATAAACCACTGATAGGAGGCTGATAGGTCTGTAGTTCCTGAGATCCTCAATGTCACCTTTTTTATGTAGCAGGATCATTGTAGCATTGTTCCAATCCTCAGGAATCTTCCCTTCATTAAGGCATCGAGTGAAAATTTGGGCGAGTACTGTTTCAATTTCTCCACTTGCTTCTTGTATGATGTCTATAGTAATTCCATCTTCTCCTGGAGCTTTCCCCCGCTTCATGTTCTTGATTGCATGAGCAACTTCTGCTGGGAGGACTGGAAGAACTCTGGTACCTTTCATGATGTCTGGAGTACATGTATCATCCCTTTCATATAATTTGGAGTAGAAATCTTTCACTCTTGTCAAAATTTCGCCTCTATTTCTTGTTATAGAACCATCTTCTTTTCTCAGAGCCATAATCTGTTTTCTTCCCTTACTGAGATGTCCCTTTGCTATCTTTAGGCTTTGGTTGTTTTCAATTGCTTTCCTCACTAGCTCACAGTTGAATTTCCTTACGTCTTCAGTGATATTTTTTCGTGCTGTCTTGCATAGCTCTATATATTCCACTTTGGAAGTCACATCTTCTTTAGTTGTCCTCATCTCTCTTCTTTTTTGCATCAACATTTTGGTTTTTCCTGATAATTTGTTTACATGCAACTTGTTCTTAGACCCAGCTAGTTTTGTTGCTGTTTCCATAAGAGCTTTGGTTACTTTTCTGTTAACTTCCGAAATATCCACTTCTTCCGATGTTAGGCCTTCTAAAGCAGAGAATCTGTTCTTCAGTTCCAACTTGAAAGTATTATTGTGTTTTTTAAGGTTGGTTATGTCAATACATTCTGTTTGTCTTATGAGCTTGCCACGTTCCAGTTTAGTGTTGAGGTGCATCTTACATCTCACCAATCTATGGTCACTACCTGTGTTGAACTTGTTCAGCACACTGCAGTCTTCGATGACGAATTTTTTGTTACACATAATAAAATCAATTTCACTTGTCGTCCCAATTGGATGTCTCCATGTCCATTTCCTGTGTGGCTTTTTTCTTGAAAAAGGAATTCAAGATGAAAAATCCTTCTGCCTCTGCAAACTCGACGAGAGTATTTCCACGCTGGTTTCTGTTGCCGTGACCGAATTTACCTACTGAAGTTTCATTCTGTTGCCGGTGCCCTATTTTTGCATTGAAATCTCCCATAATTATCTTCAAGTGCTGCTTACCTTTATTATTTAGATGACGAATTTCCTCATAAAATTCTTCAATTTCTTCTTCAGGATGACTTGTGGTGGGTGCATAAGTTTGAATAATCTGAGCCTGGTATCTTCTCGATAGTTGGATAACGAGTCGTGCAGCTCTGTCAGAGGAACTTTCAACTTCTACCACTTTATCCTTCAGTTTCTTGTTTATTATAAATCCAACACCACTAGTTCTGCCAGTATCTGTCCCACGATAGTAGAAGAGATGTCCACTTTTCAGTTCAATGAGATCTTCTCCTTTTCTCCTTACCTCACTTAGCCCGACGATGTCCCACTTGATCCTTTGTAGTTCCTCTTCCAATTCAAGAAGCCTTGAATCAGAAGATAGGGAGCGTCCGTTGTAGGTAGCCAAGGTCAGCATCAAATGGCAGCCTAGTCCGGTCCTCCGGGATTCTTAGCACCCTCTGCCTTCATGTCGCACTGGCCGCTGCCTTGGCCAGGTACATTCCAGCTGCCGGAAACTGAGGGCCAAGATTTAAGTTGTAGAGTCATTTTGGAAGTGTTTGGCCATAACTCACCACGCTGGCCAAGCGGGTTGGTGAGTGTGGGATAGCATTTCCTCTGATCCCGATGGTATAGTTATACCGCTATTTGCGGTCGTCAGAGCCCCTTTAGTGGGAACAGGATGCACCACGAGAAGGCGGGGTTGACATTTGTCAAGGAGAGGCTGTGATGTTACGCATCACCTGACCTTACATCCCATATATATATATATATATTTCGTTTTAGCTTTTTCAAACCACAAATGTGTTCACTAATTCACGTTAATTCGACTAAGTGCCCATTGGTGTTATTAAGACTATGATTTAAAAGTTTCTTCATTAGTGAAGTGTGGCTGAATAAAAGGCAAACTGTAAGTAAATCTTCATTGAACTTTATTTCAGTGACTGTTTCTCTTAAAGTGAGTGTGTAAGAAGAACAAACTTTACGTAGTGTTCCGTAAGCCCCATATACACATTTCAAATAATAAAGAATGCTACAGTTTGGAAAATTTCGCATCATTTAAGGAATCCCTTTATCGAATGGCATTTTCCATGTCAAGCAGTGTATTTCGATAAAATATGATTTATTTATAGCGACTACTATTAGAAGACAAATCGCGATGAAGATGGGTAAGATCGGAGCAAGCAATAGCGAGAACATACGATCTGTCAATAAGGAGATCTTTGAAGAGCTAACTTTAGTAGCGATAGGCAACTGGTGCTTTTAATGTAAACCAGGTAAATAACTTATTCTCCATTGTTACTCTTAACATTTGGCAAATAATGCACCGCTTGTGACCGAGATATTTTCCATTTGACAAACAAACGCAACTTGAATTCATCTGCTATCTTCGGTCACGTTGAGGTCCATTTGAAACGTGCGTTACGAATTGGGCATACCATTTCTAATCTGTGTGTATATACATTATTTCTTCAAAGCAGATAGTGTTTGGATATGCAATTTATCCATTAGACTGCATTCCTGTTTTCTGGAATTTATTTAACTATGAATGCCTAAGGAAATGCAATCAGGGACTAAAGACACAGCGTTTTAAATATAAAAACAAAATGCAGATATCTCGCAAAATGAAATATTCCTTCCTTGCAATTTTTCTTTGAAAAAGTGAAATAGTAAAATAACTGGTCTATCGTTCGTTCCTTACTTCACATATGTTGTTGTTTTCTGTTTGGAAAAACATTTATATCCTCTTGCTGTATTAGATTAGTCTTATGTTGTCGAAGTGGTGAAACTTATATTATTAAGAAAAGTAGATTTCTTGAATTCCGCGCATATGAGAAAACTATTTCTTCCGTTCGAAATGCGGAAGAATCAGATATGTAAAATGCTTTTTTTTCTTCCAAAAGAAGCCCCGCATCATCCTGTCTTTAGCTACAGATGATGTATTCTCCAAAGTTCCTATCGGTATTTGCTTTGTCATCTACCCGCAATCTCTCCGTTCCCGGCAGAATTCGCCGTGCTTTTCGAAAAATGTGATTTGCTTTTTCATTTTCATTCAAGATTTGTTTGTTCTTTTTTTTTCCAAGTTTAGTTTTCTTATCGTGAAGTATAATACACTTTCATCGTCTACTGCAGTATCTTTGACAACTGCGAAAGGAAAAAAAAAAGAAAAGAAAAGAAACTTTAAGTAAATCTCCTTACCACAGGTCGATGCAAGCTACTTTCAATAGACCTCCCATTTCTTTCTTCCTCCAGCATTCTGGGAAAAAGAATGGTATTCCAATTCAGTGAAAACGCAGGTGGTCCATTCAAAATCATTTTCTTCTATGCTGTACGCAAATGGCATTCTTTTACAAGACTTCTGAATATTTTCTTTTCCTTCTTTAGCGTGGAAACGGATTTTTACAGGAGTATGAGTGTTTTCAAATATCTGCCTGATATACTGACAGCATAGAAACGGCAATAATTTATCTTAACTAGACATTCCTTTCTAAAGCTCGGATGATTCGCTATGATTTTTCCAGGAGGTTTATACAGGTAATTATGAATAAATTATTTTTTTCTTGGTTTTGGGGAAAGAGTTATTGTCAGAGGTCATTTCTTACACGAAAACTTTAAATGCATGACTCATTGAAGACAAACTACAAAGTTTTCAGTTATTTTTGCAGTTGTATTTTAAATTTATGATTGCTGTATGCTTAAATTACTTAACGCAGTTCTTATCTAAATGTTCCTAGAAAACTTTGTTGAACATACACTACATTGCCAAAAGTATTCGGACGCTACCAAATATTTGCGTAAGTGCAAAGAACGGTTGCGCACGAATGTGTGCTGTCCTCATTTCTCACAAACAGAAAATGTTCTGTGAAATGAAACAGTGCCAATTCCAGCAGAAAAGATATTTGTGCCGGAATACCGCAAAGATCAGTCCTTGGGCCAACTTTATATTAATACAGACAATTGACAGGAAATAGGAACATCAAACAGAAGCCATCGCTCTTTCCACGTTTATAAGTGAGTCACGGAAAAATTCTCATTGGCCGCCACCGGTAATCAAACCCAGGTCTTCCAGTTACGCGCCGGACATGTTACCACTGCACCACAGTGGCATCGAATTCCTCCAGACTCACATAGGACTAACTGCCAAGCCACTTGGCAGGTTGCTTCTTGGAGTCCCGCACAATGCTGGGGATTCTCATTTATCTCATTTTTACTGCTGATATCGCTGCAGTTATGTGCTCATCAAACAATATCCAACTCCTCGCAAAAAAACTCCAAAAATTCATAAACATGCTGGAATTTTACTACGCCAGATGAAATTATCTCAGTAAATGATACAAAAACTCAATTGATAATTTTCACCAGAAATAATTTCCACCACCCACCGAAAATAAAACTCAACAATGAGGCAATGCCCTGGAGAACTCAAGTGAATTACTTGGGGATGATTTTCGATAAGGGGCTCTTGTGGGGTCCGCACGTTCAATACGCCATAAAAAAGGCTGTCATCCTTCAAAATTCCCTGATACACTGTATGTCTCATTTACAGAAGCTCCAAACTCTCTCTTAAAAATAAAATTATGTTGTGGAAAATGTGTTTTATACCATTACTCCTCTACGGATCCAATATTTGGGGAATCTCACATGACCAAATTGTAACAATTTCAAAATAAAATGGTCAGGCAACACTCCAATAAGAAAAGAATGAAAATATCCGGAAAAAACTGCACCTCCGCCTCATCAAGGGAATCATAGGCACTCAAGCAGAAAATGTCTACGAAAAATTAAAATCTCACCCAAATCCCACTCCAAGTTGTGAAGGAATATTCAACAGATTTTGTTCACCTATTAAAAGACCAAGATTCATGCTTAAAACTCTCCCAAGGCTCCCACCAAAGAAAAAGAAGAAATCCATCAAGAAAAATTTCCATAAACATCAATCCCCCCCCCCAAATGATACAAAACCGCCTTGAACGGAGATAAATTTCGCTGTCACCCCCTACCCTACTCTTAGAGCCGCGGATGTCTTAGTGGTTAGCGAGTCAGACTATCGATGCAAGGTCCTCAGGTTCGAACCTAGGCTGATCTTTCAGAGATGGTGTGATTTACTAACAATCTCTGAATATCCGCCGTGCATCGGACGAGCACGTTAAGTGACGGCCCCCAAGCTGGACCCACTGGTTAAATGGGTATCCTTTCCTATGCCCTCCCCCCTGAAATTCTCTCACCCCTCTATGTGCAACATAGTACTTGTACGGTGGCGCCATCTACTGTACTCTAATCTCACTAAAACTGTTCTGTCAAAGTCGCAAGACTTGCTCCCATTCCTTCCGTTTCTATGTCCTGCCCAAAAGGCGATCTCGATGTAGGTGGCTAGGACCTAAACTCTACTCACTGTGGACGGAAGTCCTACAAGAAAATGACAAATACAAAATACCCTACTCTTAACACGATTGCTTCCATCTCCATTACATTCGCACCACAAGTGTGCTTTTGCTCACCTTCGTTCCGGAGTCGATCTATTACCATGACCCCGGTTGTACGGTGGTCGCGGAATACTTATTACTCGTCTAATTGGATAAACAGTGAGGTTGCGTTTCCATAAAAGTAAAGAACCCAATCTCAAAATTTACGGACGCCGCGTTGTGTTTCATATGGGCTCGTTACGAGGTATTCGTAAAAAACCCATATGCCGCAAATTGTGAATTTAGAGGAATATACACAGCCTATAAAGTTAGCTACACCAGGTTAGGTAATTAACAATGTTTATTAATAGAAAAAGTATATATAAGTAATTACATTCTTTAGGTGGAGGCCAAATAAAAGTTACGTTAAATTAAAAAAATATTGGAATTAGCCATGTGTACTGATCAACTGCTGCGTACGCCTGTCACACCCTTGATCTTAACTTTAAAGTAACTCCCTCAATCTATTTCGCGGAGGCATAGCGACCATGCATATGTATATATCTAGTTAACATGGGAACTGGAGTTGGGAAAAATAACGTCATCTTACCTTCCTTTTGGATAGGGTGGTCTCTCGTTGAAACCCCACGCTGGTAGATGAAAAACTTGCGTGGATGTTGACTCTGGATCTATCAACTACCACGGCTGGGACCGCATACTCTCCGTTTCCTAACTAAGCCTCATCCGTCTCATCCTCGACTATCTCTGAAAATTGTACTTCGACTACCATCACTAGATAATCATCTCTAATTTTTCCATATGATCACCCTTCTTCTCTCGTGTCTGTATATATATTTCCGTCCCTTTAATTTTCCACGTGATAGGGGGGTGCCACTAACCTTCTACGTACTCTTCGCCTGGGATCCGGATTGGTCAGCTGATCTGACCAGTGCTCGGGCTTAGTGGCTATTGGTTGGACCTCTGGTCCAGTTGGCTACCTTTTCGCGACAGCTGGCCTGTTGTGCAGGTGGTACTTTTTGTGAATTGCATAAGGCCTATTTTACGCTCAGATGAATGGCGAGGAATTTAAAGGGGCTTTCCGCTGCCAGAGTCACGACTTTTCTGTGACAGCGCGATGTACTTTACGACTTTCGCTAGTGCCTCCTTCATCAAGGAGAAGTCGTAAACCGCAACTCGCCTATTCATCTGACCGCGTTCCGGATTCTTGCCTGTGCCTTCTGAATTACCGGGATGTATTGTCCCGCCACCAACGTTAGCACTGGGGACATTTCTTAAATTTTGCGAATGCCATGCTTTTCCTCACAAAAGTGAAAAGAATGTGAATTCCTTTGGTCATTCTTCACGGGTGTCCGGCAAACCGATTTGACCACCTGGGTTTTTTGCTTCCGTGAGGAAAAGGGGGTTTATGAGGCAGGAAGGGAGCAAAGGAAAAATAATTTAAATTAAGTAAAAAAAATAATTTAGGTTAATTACTCCTGGTCTTTAAATTTTAATTAGGCTGTAAACAATGTGACCCGAACTACGAAGTAGTTCTGCGGCAACAGATCTGATGATTCGCGAAAATTTCGTCCCTCATTTCGACAGCTATGTACCAGTAAAGCTCCAAGAAATTTATCTGACGGTATTAAAAACACATCTTCTTTCATCTCATAATTACTAAATTTTAATTCTCACAACAAAAAGTTTCCTCCCCATTGAAAATGTATTGCCTCAAGTGAATTTTCCATGCGGCCCCCACGTCATGTGTGTTCCAAAGATTTGTCATTTTTGTTGTAGGACTTCCGTCCACAGTGAATGCAGTTTAGGTCCCACCCACCTACAGCGAGAACGCCTTTTGGGCAGAACACAGAAACAATGAGAGCAAGTCTAGCGACTTTGACAGAACAGTTTGTAGTGAGATTAGAGTACAGTAGATGGCGCCACCGTAGAAGTACGATGCTGCACACAGAGAGGTGAGAGAATTTCAGGGAGGGGGTATAGGAAAGGATACCCATTTAACCAGTGGGTCCAGCCTGTGGGCCGTCACTTAACGTGCTCGTCCGATGCACGGCGGATATTCAGCGATTGTTAGTAAATCACACCATCTCTGAAAGATCAGCCCAGGTTCGAACCTTAGGACCTTTAATGATAGTCTGAATAGCTAACCACTAAGCCATCCGCGGCTCATTAAGATTTTTTTTCTGCCTCCATTACGTACGCAACCTATTATCCCTGCTGTTCGCTAGCTTATTTCGAAATCTCCCTATTTCCGGGACAATCTCCGCTTAACAAATACATTATTTTATTTCCTTGTTAAACATTAATTAGTCCCTAGTTTGACCTTTAAAAGGAAATCATTTCCTTAGCTGCCCATCTCCATAATACTCAAAACAGAAACTTCCATTTATAAATATGTTTGCTTTTAAAAAAAAAAAAAAAAAAAAAAAAGGTAGGTATAGTTCCAATTCATTCTGCATTGAGTAAATTTCCAGCTTCTCTCTCTCTCTCTCTCTCTCTCTTATGCTTACAACAAGCTGCATTACACCACCTACCTCCTCGTCAACCCAGCTCCCCAGGAATTACAACAGAATAAATTGTGCTTGTTGGCCACTACATCTGCTGCTTCAACAATTGTAGACCGGCATGGAAAACTAACTGCAAAATAATTTACTAACACCACAATAAATTTTATTATTTCATCTTCTCCCTGCTAAACTTGGCCTTTAGCCCTGGCACCCCCATACGCAGCCAGCATGAAGCCCTAGTTAATTAATTAATTTATTTATTTATCACAGGGCAGTAGTTCAGGATATTACTTCTTGTGGTGCTACATTTTCTTAGCTGTTAAGGGTGCATTTTCCCATCGCGGCTCACCCTTTCCAGCATACATTTACGACGCTACTTCTTCATTATTCTCCTATAAAACACTTTCCAATTAGGTGACCCTACCAAGACTCTATATTGTTTCTTTCTTCGATCCACGCAACTGAATGGGAATTGGCCCTATACCTTGGAAATTGTTGTTGTTTTCGAGTTATCAGTAACTTTGAAGCGGATGTGCCTCGTGGACGTGAACTTTCCGCGTTCCAGCATAGGTTTGGTCATAGGATGTCATTTGAGTAGCGTTTCCGTACGGAGGATTGCACTTAAGCTAAGCATACCAAAATCAGCTCTAAGTGATGTTAGGTGTTGCCAACCATACTCTTGCGCGAGAGAAGATATCACGTTAAGTTTGAAAAATGCTAAGGACAATGAACTCAAATTTACATAGAAAAAGAAACTAAAAACGAAAGCTAAATTAGAGTATACGTCACAAGCTGTGAACCTCGGACTTTCAGAATAGAAGCAATAATTTTATTCAATTAGTACATTTTTTCTACTTATGAAGAACGCATTTAGTTATAATGTGTCATAAACACTTTCTAAGACATTCTTCTAAATGGATGTTAATGTATGGTATAAGAAATGCCAATCCACATTTTTACCATTTCAGAAAAACTTTCATTTTTACTGTATCCATTTCTGTTAATAGAGAGCGATTGGATGAAGATTATTAGATAGCATACTACCTTCTTCGGTAATTAACCGCGAATTAAAATGCGCAGAACTGAAGTTCTCGAGTTTAAATACACTGGTGAGCAAAACTTAAAGATCAGCCAGGTTTGGATATCTAAAATTTAATCCATAGAAACTCCATTACTTACCAAAATAATGACGGAAAAAACAACGACTCAACTGCAGGTGCTAACGGATATAGTATAAATTTATTCAGAATTGACTACATGGCACTGGATGCCATGATACAGATGTATTACTGCCAAACACGTACGAAGGAACCAGGAGTTTCTCAGTCTGTGATAAGGCCATCCTTAACGTCCAGGAATTATTTATACCGTCTGTCATTACTTCCCTACGTTGTTAATGAGTTCCTGTGGTAGCATCGCCAACTCTACCGTCAGCTCCGTCTTCAGCTGTTGGACAGTGTCCTGTGTGTGTGTTGCGCTTCTGTTCTTTCGCACAGCTGTACCTGTAATCCTGTAAGTTCTGACGACTATCACCTGTCCCGCCAGTGTCATTACAGAGTTTAGTTAAACCCACTCAGCTATGTGGAACGTCCCACAACGATCCAGCCAGCAAACCGCAGGCCCGGACAAATGGCAGGTACCTAAACAACACCCACCCCTGAACCAGAAGATCGGCACCACACCAACTGGGACTAACTGGGTCCTTTATCATCTGAACAATGCAATGAATAGAATTACATAATCCACAAAAATAGAAACAATCCTAACAAAATTAATCCTAACACAATCAATCTTAACTACACTGCTGGCCACCCAAAATGCAACACCAAGAAGGACACGAGATAGCAAAGCCAGATTTACTGGACACATAACAACAGATACAAAGATGAAACGATTGAGCTTACAGGCTCAAAAGTGACTTGAGGAACACGCAGACATCAATAATTCGTGTGGCCTCCATGGCTGGCAATAACGGCCGCTGCATCGAACGAAAGAGGCTTTGGATGTGGGCTTGGGGTATATCGGTTTAGGCTACTTTCACACGTTGCAGCAGTTCATCAGGCGTAGCCGCGGGTGGTGCTTGCCGGGCCACTCGGTTGCCGATCAGCGACCAGACGTGTTCGATGGGCGACATATCGGAAAACAGGCGGGCCACGGCAGCAGTGACACCTGGTGCGCCGTGAAGAATTGTTGCACGATGCATGCCACGTGCGGGCGCGCATTGTCCTGTTGAACCGTGGTCGCTGGCAGGCCCTGCAGGTAAGGGAGGACTACAGGCTCCAAAACGTCGGAGATGGTGCGGTGGCTTTACAGTGTACCAACGATGCGTACCAGAGGTGCGGGTGTCATATCCAATTGCGCCCCAAACCATAACGCGAGGCGACGGACCGCTATGGCGATGCATAATGAAGGCGTCATACAGTCTCTCGCCGCGGTGCCGCCACACGCGGATCTGATCATCGAGGTGTTGCAGGCAGAAGCGGGATTCGTCGGAGAAGACAATGTCGTGCCATTCCGTAGTCCAGGTGCAGCGTTCATCGGCCCACTGCAGCCGCACTCACCGGTGGTGTAGCCGGTTCTCTCGTTCGGTGCTGTGCCGCGGCTGCGGCAATCGCTCACGTCGGTCCGTCCGTCCCTCCTGCACCCATTGATTCCATACTCGCCTCACTGTGGCTGGATGTCGTCCCACACGGGCGCCGATGTCTCGGTACGATTTACGGCTGTCGCGATAGGCCACTATTCGTCCTCTGTCGAACTCCGAAACGTGCTGGAATGCCGTATTCTGCGACGAGGCATCAGGAAGCTTCCCACGCACAGGTCCGGCAGTACAACACACTTCCACTACTTACACTCCGCCTTCTGTGCACCCGTCTTATAGTGCTTCTCTGTGGTGTGCCTGGCGCTCATGATTTGCATATTCCTTGCAATGCTAATCGTTTGCATGTCCTCTCGCGGGCCACGCATGCTGCGAATTTCAGGCCAATCGGATGCTTCCTTCTTGGTGTTGTATTTTGGGTGGCCAGCAGTGTAATTAACTTAAAACAAACTATCCACTAGAAGTTAAACAAATAAAGTAAAAATCTGCTACTCAAATAAAAACCCAAACTCTGGGACTATATAGCAATGGGTTCCAATTTCATATGAATAAAAATGACACTTTAAACCATGCGTTATTGTTACAGTTCACAGTTTAAAAGTTCAAGTGGTATCTATGGCGATTTATTTGATGATCTTAGTAATCGAAATTATTGTTCACCCAATGATACCGAGCAATTACTGTATAAATAATATGCAAACATCTACAATCACGCCCTTATGCAAATTAACCGAATAATCACAACACAAAGACAAGAAACATTAGTACTAAATACAAATCGACGTTCCCTCCGAAATCCCCAGCTAAGCTATCCACACGAAATTCATCAATTGAAATACCCAAAAACCAATTCCATTCACAGGTTTCAGAAACATGTCAGACAACGAATCAACGAAGAAATGTCCTAAAATCAATTAAACAATAAAGCTTCGCCAACAGTGATATAAATACCATTTTTAGCAGTAAAAACATCTAAAATTCCAAGCAAACTATTCATTCTAACGCATGGCATGAACACCGCAGTCAAGAACAATCCCCGAAATTCAAAATGTAACAAATACACAATTAAAACATTACCTGAAATGATATTCACGTGATTCAAAAATATCTAAATTCAAAATTTAACTAAATGCAAATATTACAAGGAAAGTAAACACAATACAGAGTAACACTAAATTAACTATTTACAGCGCATAGGTAAAGCATTCGTTATTAAATTAGATCATCTAGTGGCTCCAAAGCTGTCGACGAAGTCGATGGTATAAATACTAAATTATGTTGAGCCGTCAAAATCCTACCTTCATTGATACAGATGTATTTAATAAAACTCGAAACTGGTTCTTCTAAATCCGGCATATTTGTAATCTTGACAATAACCATTTCATTAAATCCACCCAGGATTTGATACCTTAAGTTTCGCAATTCTGGACAAACAAATACAAGATGTTTAATCGAAGCTTGTTGTTCTCCGCATTCACATTATACTGTCTTTAAGTTGAAGTGAGAATAATATTGAAGAGACAAACTATGTTCTGTCAGTAGTTGATTGAAGTAACGATTCTCATAACATCTGTTGTTGGATACCTTTGGGAAAAGGGCGAAGGTAATGCGAGCAACCTCCCAGTCCTACCATCTGTGCTGCCAACTTGCCAAAACTGAACGATTCAAGGTAAGGACTGCACCACAAAATGTAGTCTTAACAAATATATCAATATCCGCTTTCATAGCTCCCTTCCTTGCCAAAAATCTCCCAGCTGGTTCTCATAAGTTCCTTGATGACCTCTTGTCCAATGCAGGTGAACGCGACTCGCCCCAGTCGAAGTATTCAATCGCCTGCTATTTAAAACATGAACGTTTTTATAATAATATTTATTATCTGTATTCCTGTAAGCCGACCACGCACGCGTTACGATGCTATGGGTGCTACCGAACTCTTGGTCCACACTCATCACAGTTCACCACTCATCACAGTTCACCACTCATCACAGTTCACCCCTCCTCGAGCTTTCCAATTATTCAGCCACGAGTAAAATCATCAAGATGTTCTCTACAGGACATTTCGTCGTCTCTGAATACAAGAAACACAATTGAACGTCTGAAACACTTATGCACACCCTGCGGTTACTTCCATTCAACTGATGCTATTGGACTGCGTAAAGGCATTTTGTTCTCACGTCACGCAAACCACACCTCATGCTCAATTATTACGTATATGCTGCTGTTCCTGTTTACTGGCACGGTCCCGGGTTAATTTGTGTTTTTGTGCTGCTGCTGTTTACGACCTTATTTTATTTCTTCCACTTCGGCCTTAAGTTGTGAAGACCAGTGTTTTTTGTGGTCATTTAAATGTAGAACTCTGTTTTGTGGAGAAAATACACCATATTGACAAACGTCACCGTACACCTAGAAGAAATACACAACATAGCATTTATTGACATACATTAGTACGGTGTTGGTCCACCTTTGGCCTTAATGCGTGCACTGACCCTTCGAGACATGCTTTCGGCAAGGATTTGGAACACAGCAATAGGTATGCGCTTCCATTCAGTACATAATGCTGCAGCTAGCTGTTTCTTAGAAGTAGATCTTGGTTCCAAACTTCTTATGCGGCGCGCTCTAATTCATCCCATTGGTGCTCTATGAGATTAAGATACGGGCTCTGTGCTGGCCAGTCCACACATGATACGGAATTATCGTCAAACCACGCCGTAACAGTCCTTGCTTTATGACTCGGTGCATTACCCTGCTGGTACCAACAACGCTTGGTTCCGTAGCATTGTCACATAGTTGGTAGGGCATAATGGTCCAGAATATCGAGGTAGACGTGTTGGTAAACAGGTTTGTCCACGATAACAAATGGGGCAGGATGCCACGACAAACACTCACATAGGAGTACACTGCCAGCTCCAAACGTGACCGTAGGAACAGTACACTGAGGTAAATAGCGTTCCCCCGGATGCCGCCATACTCACACACGGCCATCAGACTGATGGAATGTGTAACTGGATTCATCAGTCCACAGGACCCGTTTCCATTGATCTACGGTTCATGATAAATGTTCTTTACACCATGCAACGACGAGTAACATTCCAAGGGGAGATGAAATGCTTATGAGCAGCCGAACAACCACGGTAACTCATGGAATGAAGTTCTCTTCAAATGCTACATGTACACACCGAGGTTCTAGCATTTTTACACACGTGTACACTGAGGTCTTTTGCAGTTGTCCGTCGATTAACTGTAATGACTTTTCTGAAACTCCGATGTCCTATATCACTGATTTTCTTTGGTCTGCGGTACGTTTTGCTGCTTGAGGCACGCCATGTGTGTTCCACTCATTCAGTACATCCAAAACCGTTGACTTGCGTATGTTTGAACGCCTCTTGGTTTCTCTTATGGACAACCCACAAATGTAACACCCAGCAATCTGTCTTTTCTCAAAATCAGTTCTCACCCACCGCGACATTTTCACTCAACCTCACAGTGCGATATAATCGCGGTCAGCTGCAGGCTTGTTTTTATACCGTTTGCAGCTGTACCGCGCGTCTCAACAAGGCAGCGGATCCGTTCATTTGCTTTTGAAGGGTGTCCGATGACGTTTGTCAATATATTGTACATCATTGGAAATACAAGAAGAAAAAGTGCACATTATTGAAAACTTAAATCTGAGCACGATGCTCGATAAAGAGGAAACATTGATAATCAATGGAGAAACGAAAACAAAACATATGGTTAGATACAGAGATGAAGTGTTGGAGACATAAAGTTAGACGAAATAGGAGATGAGGATGACAGAATTTAATTGGAAATCGATTAAAATTTAATCGGTATTATCCTGAAGAAATAACTGCAATAGTATAGACAATGTACGGATCTAGAAGATTACACGAAATGATACATTACTAAACCCTTGAGAGAAGATGAGGAAGTTCTGAGAAATCCTGGAAATAAGGAGCTAAGACGCTTTTGGGGATAGAGATTAACGGCTCCAAAGACCATCAAAGGCTTTATGAATTCTCTTGTCGCTCATTGAGATCCACTGGTTCCAATAAACGCAAAGAACCATCGGCATAAGATATCCTTCTTCTGGTTTCGAACGCAGACCTGGAAGTGCGGAACGCTCTAAGTTGCTGCCCTACTTTTTTCGCGAAGGAGTGAGAACTACTATTAAACAACCATTCTTATTAGATGTGGACTATGAAAACAAGAATGAACAGAGGAAAATATTTTAACAAATTTAAGGACTCTTCACGAGGTTGCTCGAAACCATGTATTTTAAAAAGTTGCCGAGAGAATTCTTTCCTTGGATTGACGATGTTACTAGTATAGAACAGTTTTAATCTAAATAAACTTTTAATAATCCCAGAAAGGTGAAACAGTATCACTTGTTCTTATTAGAAACCCAAACACTTACCGTTACGCTTGTAGAATGCTCTAAATGGTTGCAAAGATATCTTTTGGAAGGCTGTGAGGTATGAATCAAATGTACAATGAAGCAGGGGTAAGTTTGCCGGCATAGTTCAACTGGGAGAACATCCACTACCGAGTAAAAAGGTGTCGGTTTGAATCCCACTGTCGGAAAAAGAAAGGTTAAATTGGCTCCCAAATGAAAAAGGATTTCCTAGCCGTGAGGATTGAAAGAAAACAAAAGTGTGATGATTCTTCTGCATAATGTACGTATATAATACTACATGTGCCAAAAAAAGCGAAGCACCCAGAAGAAATCATCCAATCAAGAAGAAAATTGGTATGTACAATTCACATATACAGGAAATTAAATTATCGCAATTCCAGAGCAGTTGTGCCATCTATTCGGATAAAATAGCTACACAAGAGGAATAAGTCAGTACGTTGTAGCGCCACCACCTCTGACTCGGATACAATTTGTTACCCGCCGTGGCATAGGCGCATACCATTTACGGATGATGTGCTGAGGTATAGCACGCCAGATGGTGTTCAAATTGCGGGCCAGTTCGCGAGCATTCCGGTGTGGGCGTTGGTGGCTTCCCATCATGTCCCAAACATTTTCGATCTGTAAGAGGTCGGGCGATCAGGCTGGCCATAGAAGGGTGTCGACATTACGAAGGCAGACCTGCGAGAGCCGTGCCGTGCGTGACAGGGCATTTTCCTGTTGAAAAATCATCGATGATGCTGAGACAGCAATGGCAACACAACAGGTCGTAGAGTATCCTCGACGTAGTGTTGAGCCGTGAGCGTGGTACGGAGGCCTACCAAGGGTGTCTGGCTATCGTAAGAAATGGCTCCCCAGAGAGTCATTCCGGTGTGCGTGCCGTGTGCCGTTCCACGGTAAAGGCAGGATCCGTGCGCTGGCTGGCTCGTCTCCGGATATGAATGCCTGGTCATCGAGATCAAGGGTAAACCTGAAGACAACACGACGCCACTGAACAATCTCCCACGTTGATCGAGCCCGACACCACTGCAAGCGGTGCCGGTGATGCTCGCTGGACAGTGGAAGGCAGCGCAGCGGTTTCCTCAAAAGTAGTCCCCGTGTCGGAAGTCGTCTGGCAACGGCTCCGATGACCACTTTGGTAGCTGTAGGGGACGTCACATGGACACGGATGTTTGAGAGCGACGAATTCGGTTCTGTTCGTACGCCTCTCACAATCGCTGGATCCCTGCGTTCTGTCGTTGCTCTTGGCCTTTCGCTGCACGCTTGTCGTTGAGTTGTGCCCGTCACAACTCATTGGCACCAACATCGTCCGATTGCCGCGTCTCTCCGACCCGAATGACTGGCAATATGTTGACTTGACCAACCGGTCTCTCTCAGCCATATTATGCGTCCTCTCTCAAACTCGATCAGCTGCTAGTATTTTGCACGGATCCAACATCGAGGCATCCTCACAATCCGTGTAGATTAATACAAGCACAATCCGCTGTCACAATTGTCCTTCTGTGTGCGAGCTTTGCTCTTTGTGTACCCTCCTCGGTGCGCGGTTCCCATGCACTGTGGCGGGCCACTATTTAGTCATCAGACGTTATTTTTTAATCATTTCAATGTTCGGCCCTGCAGTACTTGTATGCAGAGTTTCATCAGAATCGTACGACTTTCTGGGGTGCTTTGTTTCTTTTTATTTTTGACAAAGAATGTAAAACTGGAATGCAATGGTTGCCGAACGTTGCTGTGGGTTGACGAGAGACTTGTTAAGCGATTTCCTGCACCCGACTTTTTCAAGGGGGGATGATGTGACGCATGAGTGAAATGGATAGTGAAACAGCAATAAGTCAACAGGGCGCGGTTCAGTTGGAAGAACAGCAGCTCCGGAGCAGGATGGTGTGGTTTCGAATCCTGCTGTCGTCAAAAGTTAAGTTATATCAGATTATCGTAAAAAATATGAAGCAGTATTTTCTTCTTGTTGTTCAACGACCACCGTGGTCAACTCAATGGGCCGTAAGCAGATGCTTTCACTAACTTAGGGCCACTGCCAGCGCCGTAAGACAAACAAAACCTCTATACCTTACCTGGATTAGAACCCTGGACATACACGGCTGGCCACCCAAAATGCAACACTAAGAAGGAAGCATCCGATTGGCCTGAAATTCGCAGCATGCGTTGCCCGCGAGAGGACATTCAAACGATTAGCATTGCAGGGCATTTGCAAATCATGTGCACCCGGCACGCCACGGAGAAGCACTATAAGAAGTGTGCACAGAAGGCGGGGTGTAATCAGTGGAAGTGTGTTGTGCTGCCATACCTGTGAGTGGGAAGCTTCATGAGGCCTCGTCGCAGAATACGGCAGTCATTCCAGCACGTTTCGGAGTTCGACAGAGGACGAATGGTGGCGTATCGCTACAGCGGTTTATCGTACCGAGACATCGGCGCCCGTGTGGGATGACATCAAGCCACAGTGAGGCGAGTATGGACTCGGTGGGTGCAGGAGGGACGGACGGACCGACGTGAGCGATTGCCGCAGCCGCGGCATACCACCGAACGAGAGGACCGGCATGTTGTGCGGCAGGCATTGACGGCTCGCACCGCCACATTACGAACGTTAGAGATGGAGTTAGGGTGTGTTGCGCAACAACCTGTGTCAGCACATACCGTTCTACGTGGTCTGCAGGAGCGTGGACTTGTAGCACGGCGCCTATTGCTCTGATTACCATTGACGTTACACCACCGGTGAGTGCGGCGGCAGTGGGCCGATGAACGCCGCACCTGGACTACGGAATGGCACGACATTGTCTTCTCCGACGAATCCCGCTTCTGCCTGAAACACCGCGATGGTCCGATTCGCGTGGGGCGGCACCGCAGCGAGAGACTGTATGACGCCTGCATCATGCATCGCCATACTGGTCCGTCGCCTGGCGTTGTGGTTTGGAGCGCAATTCGATATGACACCCGCACCTCTCTGGTGCGCATCGCCGGTACACTCAACAGACACCGCTACATCTCCGACGTTTTGGAGCCTGTAGTCCTCCCTTACCTGCAGGACCTGCCAGCGACCACGTTTCAACAGGACAATGAGCGCCCGCACGTGGCACGCATCGTGCAACAATTCTTCACGGCCCACCAGATGTCACTACTGCCGTGGCCCGCCTGTTCTCCCGATATGTCGCCCATTGAACACGTCTGGTCGCTGATCGGCAACCGAGTGGCCCGGCAAGAACCACCCGCGGCTACGCGTGATGAACTGGGGCAACGTGTGGAAGCAGCCGGGACCGACATACCCCAAGCCCACATCCAAAGCCCCTTTCGTTCGATGCCGCGGCGTGTAGCGGCCGTTATTGCCAGCCATGAGGGCCACACGAACTATTGATGTCTGCGTGTTCCACAAGTCGCACGGGCCTGTAAGCTCAATCGTTTCATCTTTGCATCTGTTGTTATGTGCCCAGTAAATCTTGCTTTGTTATCTCGTGTCCTTCTTGGTGTTGCATTTTGGGTGGCGAGCAGTGTATTAGACGAATGATTAGAAACTGATAATCTTTAAAAAGAAACTTTTCCCAGTTTTTGTTCTTAAGCAAATATCCTAGCAAATTCAAATGTGTATGCACACTACAAAGCAAACAAAATCATTATGAGCCGTCAGTTCAGAACGTAGGACTACGAAATGATTCTTGATACCCTCTAGGTCGTTGGGCTGCGGTCTTCTTGGACTTCTTACATTCCTCATCACTTGCTCTTGCCTCTCCTTTTGATTTTTTCCACTTTTGCTTGCGTTCATTCTGCGAATTCCGCGGTATTGTCAAAAATGTTTACCTGTTCACACAAAAACAGTTTTTAAGAATTTTAATTTAAGCCACTGAGATATGTTCTTTCTATATTTGAATAGATCTCGCCGATAGTTTTAAAACGATACCACGCACAGTCGTTGTGCACTCACGGTTGTTCAGGTAAACCGCGATATTGTCAAAAGTTCACAAGAAAATAATTTTTAAAATATTCAGTTCAACCCACTGCGAAATGTTCTTCGCATATTTGAATAGATCTCGTCGGGAGCTCTAAAATGACAACACGCACACTCGTGTTACCCTCACGGTTGCCGAGATAAACTGAATCCAACGCGGCGGAACACCCAGTAATAGTGCATCATCTCCTCCGCGCGCAGTGAGCGAGAGGAGCGTCGCGGGTGCGTTGTATTGCTCAGAACGCGAATTGGACCCCATGCTGTTTACAAATATGCTAATACGATTAGTGTGCGGCACGTATTTGTAACGCTATTATGATTTCTGTTGGGACCTATTTTTGTCACAGGCGGTTGGCTGTAAGTCGCCCCATACTATGCGCGAATGTAGACGTCGTTCTACGTCAAAACGTGGGAAATACCATATTAGGCCTTCCGGGATGTATGCAGACTCTTCCACTGACGTACGTAGGTCGTTCAAAAATTACCGAAACTGACGTCATAGCGCCAAAATGATCCCACACAGAAAAATTCAGCTGCGTGTGTATTAAAACATGCAAGATCAGTCACGTGACGACGAGTCGTTTCAGTGCCCCGCTAGTTCATTCTTTCAGTAGACGGAGTAGAGTTCAGACGTGTTTCTGTAACCGAGAATGGATTTGAAACTGGAGCAAAGAGCAGTTATAAAATTTTGCGTGCGTTTGTATAAAGTCGCTACAGAAACACGCGAAATGATTAAAACAGCCTATGGGGAAGATGCTTTGTCCTATTTAAGAAGCTTCCAGAGGCACAAAATAAAATTGTGAATGGCGAAGGGTGTCTGGAAGATGGAAACTGTTACAAATTTGTAAATGGTGAATGGTGAAGGTTGTTTGGAAGATGGAAACTGTCACAAGGGAAAACTGTTACCGGTGTCTATTATTCTGAAGTTCTCAAATGTCCTCTAAAGAAAACAATGTCTCCAAAACGCTCAGAATATGAACAGATTGGTTGAATTTCACATCAAGATCACGCCCCTGCACATCGTGCTTTGATTATCCAACAGGTTACCCAAGATTTAAACACTGAAATAATGGCGCTCCCTCCGCATTCACCAGGCCTGCTGCTGTGTGACTTCCAACTATTTCCTAAAGTGAAAAAACAAGCGTCGGTTTGCATCAAATACTGAACTGAGCAATGCTCTGCTGGGTATCCTGAACCACTTGTCGAGGAAGCGCTTCAAACATACCTTCCGAAAGTGGAACGAAAGGTGGGACCGGTTTATTCAGGTAGAGGAAGAATACAGGGTGTCCCATAAAGGTGTAACCAATTTCAAATGATCATAACAGTTTTAATATGAATGATCTCAATGCACAACTTGTGTTAATTGACAGAGCAGATCATGAAGTTTTTGGACATTCGACATGGCACCATTTTTCACCTGAACAATGTCTAAACGGCATTCCAGTTCCACCCATGTTCGTTCGAGAATGTCCGTAAAAACTTTCTACAGCGCGGGTGTAATCCTCCTCTTTAGGTAAGCAATGTCTGCAACAGGGGTTCTGTAAACCTCACCCTTGATGAATCCCCATAAAAAAAGTCACAGGGTGTTAAGTCCGGCGAACGTGGAGGCCATGCAATATGACAACCACACTCAACCAATGGATTAGGAAATTAAGTATCCAGAGACCTCCTCACAATCAAAGTCCAATGACGTGGCGCCCCATCTTGTTGGAAAATGACCGGATTTGCAAGTTCATCGAACTGGTCATAGACAAACTGCTCAATCATTCTCAGGTAATAAGCAGCTCTCACGGTCGCTTCCTGAAAGAAAAAGGGTCCAATAGCACGGTCTACCATTATGCCACACCAAACATTCACTTTTGGGCTAGCATCTTCGTGTTCCATTGTGCACTGCGGGTGTTCGGTTCCTCAAATTCTCACATTCTGTTTATTAACCTTTCCAGAAACATGGAAAGTGCACTCATCCAAGAAACAGATTTGTCTCAGGAAAGATTCAGCACTTGTAATGTTTTCCAACATATCTTATGCAAACTGTTTACGTGTCACATGATCCTCTGGGGTTATGTGATGGGTTATCTGCAGTTTATACGAGTGCATTTTAAATCTCTGGCGTAACACTCTGTGTACTGACAAATTGGGGATGGCCAGATGTCGTGCTGCTTGCCTGATTGACTTTCGAGGGATATGAGTGACTGTTTGTCTCACAACCTCCTTCCCTTAAACACCCTACCAGTTTCCTTGAATGACTTGTACCATTTTCTGGTGCTGTTACGTGTGGGTAGTTTGCCTCCATATTTTGTTCTGAAATTCCACTGAACCTGTGTTTCGGAACGGGTTTTAATAAAACACTCCACAATATGTGCTTTCTTTGCAGGATTCACTGGGTACACTTCCAGAAAACTTGAGGGCATTCCTTACCACCTGCAACAAGCAGAATGCTAATATTAGTTTTGTATCCAAAGTTGTCATCATTTGAAATTTGTTACAGATTTTTGGGACACCCTGTACTTCGAAAGCGTGTGAGTATGTTTAGTGCATTACACTTCCTCCCCATCTAAAATCCGTTTCGTTACTTTTTGAACAACCCTCGTACATTTTGGGAATCTGAAGTGTCAAAACACGTGCTTTTTTAGCGGTTGAATATAGCATACCTACCTATTGGCAAGCGTCTTTGTAACAATGGAGTGGACAAGACGATCAGTGTCTAGTTTTGTGTCTTATTGGAGTACCCGAAGTCTTCTACGGGAACTAGTATGTCAAAATACCCTTAAGAAAACAGAGGTGTACAATTGGATGAAATGATAATAGAAAAGCACGATATCACTCGAAGATTCTTCAAATTGCGATCGACTGATTTCGGCACCTAGAGGAGAAGCCAAACGACACATCCAAGAGGCCTTAAATCACTCTTGTTGGTGATTGTTGATGACCTTTCCACACAATTTGGGGTCCTTCACATAGTGGTTTATATCGTGCTGACGAAAGATTTAGGCCCAATAAGCAAAATAGGTCGTGGATATTGCACAAACTAACCACGACACAGAACGAAGTCTCGTGATAGGGAAAGAAGTTGCCTAATTAATATCTAGGGTATCTGATTGAGCACCCGACGCTAACCAATTGCGTATTCGTCGGAAATACCCGGCGCTGACGCTTGATCGCCACTCAACTGCGTTAGCATTTTATGTCTGCGCCTACAGAAAACAGCAGTTTTTGATTTTATGCATCTTTCACGACCGCAATCGAGTAAATCCAATGCAAAAACTTTCGATGTAACGAAAGTGGGTAACAGAAGTATTCAAAACCATTACTGACAGTGGTGAAAATTGTCCGGAACGCCGTTCCGGGAGCGATTCGACACCAAAAGAAAGGGAGCATTTAATTTGAATAAAACATTTCGCAATGCACTATACACCGATGATACACTATCTGCCAACAAGTAATTGGACACCTGTGATAGCAAAGGAAAACGAAGTTTATTCACCTTCAATAGCTGGTGGAGCCTCCACGAGCGGCGATTACAGCTGTGACCCTCCAGGGCATACTGTCAACCAGGCGTTGTACGACGGCTGGCGGTATTTTCTTCCACTCGGCTTGGAGAAGACAGGTCAGTTCCTTCACCAATTTCGGACGGTGGGGGCACCCCTTAAATCGACGCTCCAACTCGTCTCCAGAGGTGCTCGATAGGGTTAAGGTCCAGGCTCTGCGCAGGCCAGTCCATTCGATTAACCCCATTGTGGACCTCGCAACATGACATGTGTCATTGTCATCCTGAAAGTAACATGGGTCCACTCGTAAAACTGCCACAACGTAGGAAGCGCAAGATCATCCAAAATGGTGCAGTAGGTCTCGGCGTTGAGTCTACCAGGAATTGCGACCAAAGGTCCCGTGCCATACCACGAGAAACTCCCCCATAGCATAATTCCACCGCCGCCGAACTTCACAGTTGGCACAATACATTTCCGCATGAGGCGTTCTCCAGGCAGACGCAAAACCCAGACCCTGCCATCCGAACGGTAGAGGGTGAACCTTGATTCGTCGCTCCAGAGAACCTGTTTCCACTGTTCAACGGTCCACTGTCGACGTTCTTTGCACCACGTTAGCCGAACAGCGCTATTGGACTTGGTGATCAAAGACTTGTGGGCGGCAGTACGTCCATGATAACTGAGCAGATGGGCTTCCTTACGGATGGTATTCATCGAAAGGACACTCCCGGATGCCTGTTGAAACTCCTCGCGGATGTGGCCCATAGATTTGGTGCGGGTCTTCCGAATTTCTCTGGCCAGCACCCGTCGGTCTGTAACTCCCAGTTTTGTGGGTCTTCGGGTCGGGGCACATTCCGACAGTCACCTCTCATCTTCCACTTGCCAATCACGTAGGCCACTGTCGATTTTGGGTACTTCAACTCGCTGGATATGTCACGTATGGATCGGCCATTTCTGTGATACCCGACGATTGCACCTTCCCGAAATCAGAGAGCTCCGAACTGCGTGGCATCTTGCATGCGACTGGTTGCGTTGTTGTTTCCCACACGATATTTAACGGCGGCGGCCGTGACGTGTATCAGAAATGCAGATATCGTCGATTGCAGGGGTGTCCAATTACTTGTTGGTAGATAGTGTACATTACATTATGACCCCCTAACTAATAAGCTGTAGGACCCCGTTTACCCCGCAAAAAAGCGGCCTCCCGGCGAGGCATCGATTCTATGAGGTGGCGATAGTTATTATAACGTACAAATTTGTCCGCGCGAGACATCGAAACCGGGTTCCCTCACTCTTGAGTAAGTGGGTCTCCCAACTGAGCTACGCGGGCATGTGCTCTCACTGCTATCTGCCTTTATCTCTTGTGCGTCCTGTGGTGCAGGCACGTCACAGTATCTTGGGGTATCTGGTACCATAATGTCAACAGCAGGTCCTCCAGTTCCCGTACAATTCAGGGTAGTGGTGATTTAGCGCGAACCTGCTTTTCCAAGTCGAATCACAAATGTTCGATTGGGTTCATGTCAGGCAAATTTGGAGGCCAAGGCATTAACAGAAAGTCACCAGCATGTTCCTCGAACCACTCCTTTACGATTCTGGCAGTATTGCATGGCACATTATCCTCTTGGTAATGGCCATCACCAGCAGGGAACACAGTTACCATGAATGGGTGAACTTCATCCGCAACGATGCTGAGATATCTGACAGCTATCAGGGATTGTGCCATTGGGATAATGGGACCTAAAGTATCCCAAGAAAACCTTGCCCACAGCATAACATCGCCACCGTCGGCCTGTTTCCGCCCAACATTGCATCCATCTACCATCGCCTCCATTGGTAATCGACATATCCGCGTTCCATTGTCTACGTGATGCACCCGAAATCTTGATTCGTCACAACCCGGCCACTTTCTTCCAATCATCCACAGTCCAATCTCAATGATCTAAGGCCTATTTCGTGTTGGCGATGACGTGCAGTGAGCGTGGTGACCCGGCTGGGTCTTCGGCTATGCAGGCCCATGCGCAGAACTCTGCGATGAACTGGGTGCTGTGACATATTGCCGTGATCGCCACTGTTATAACTGGGGGTAATTTTTGGCACTGTGCCCCTGCCTTCGCTGTGAAAAATTCACGGCACTCTCCGCTCTCCTCTGGCATCAATGAGCTTCGGACGACATACGGCTGGATGACGGTTCGTCGTTTGGACATCTGTGCACCACTTTTAATACCTACTCACATTAGCGGCACGTGAACAATCCACAAGCCGCACTGTTTCCGAGATCGTAGTTCCGAGTCGCCGTGCCATCAAAATTTGTCCTTTATTAAACTCCGATAAATCGGCAGCTATTCCCATTCTGAGTCTGAACACTCTACTAACCGAAAGCCGGTCGTCGCATTGTATATGTACTGCTCTGTGAACTTCACTTGCACCATCATTCGGTCTCCAGGCGGGTTCATTTCTCTAGGTTGGGGGTGGTCATAATGGAATGGCTCCTTGGTGTATATTTCATTTAATGACGGCATCTTGTATGGATAGTTCATCTTTTCAAAAATAAGAAAAATCCTTTTGCTCTAACAAAGCTGTTATAAGGTGTTTGGCGAGAGCGAACTTTACTACAGGAGCTGATTGCCTACCGTCTGGCGATAGCAACCTTTACGACAGGAACTGATCGCCGACCGTCTGGCGAACCGCTAGATGGTCAGGAGACTTTTGAAATAATTTTGATGTTTTCAAATCGAAGTTATAATATATATTTCTGTTAAAATAAATGGATATTTCAGACAGAGACGAGTTTCCATATTTAGTCGCCCAAGACAATCGCATATCTCCGACTCAAGTATGAGCCGACGTTTTCGCCCCAAAGTTTATTAATAGTGGACACTTTTAATTGCACTGGTATTCGCATGGTCTTTCCAATTAGAAACGTACCTCTGAATAAAGAAAACAGCTCTGACTTCAGCTAAATGTGCGTATTTCACTTTAATAATTAATAACGAAATTTCTTTACATGGTTTTATAGATACTGCGAATGGGATTGTGCGTATTAAATTTTTATGGCATTCACTTCCACGTTGGGTTTTGGCAGCGAATAATTCCCATTTCCACCACTGATTACTGAAATCTCATTTCTGCATGCTGTCCCATGAAGTGAAGCAACAATAGTCAATTTCATTGTTACTCAACAATATCTTTTATTAAACTATCGCCGAACATTATTTCATCGCGTTTTACATAAATATAACAATATTTCACTGCGATCTGCGTATACAAACGACAACCTGATGTTAAATTAAATAAAAGCCGCTACAAAAATGCATTTTCGATGCTACGAAAACGGTGCTTCGTAGCAAAATTTGGCTACCTCTCGACCCCCCCCCGGGCTCCCCCAAGGCTGTTGCGTCTTATTGAAGAGGGCTTTAAAATGATGTATATAACACAATGCGGTGTAATCTGTAGATATCAGAGTTGGGCAGGAATGCATTACAAAGTAATGGAAGTACAGATTACAATTAACGTGTAATGGAGTTGGGCAGGAATGCATTACAAAGTAATGGAAGTACAGATTACAATTAACGTGTAATGAATTACAAGGTAATGCAGTAACAGGTAGTGCATAACAAGGTAATCCCAAGTATGGTTTTCACAAGGTAATGGAATTAATCTGTAATGCATGACAATGAAGAGGATACAATTCAATTATTTAATAATGCCATTCAAACGCAATGGAATTATTTGGTAATGAAATTACACAATTTGCCAATAATAATTACATACCAATAGTTTACAGAAATGTACGTCTGCCAAAAGCTATGTCTAGAAACGTCGGTCACGTAACATCGCAGACAGAGACTGAATTGCCATGGATAATGTTCTAGAAGTTATTTCCTGACTGTTTTTTGTGTGCTTCAGTGAATTGCTCTTTGTTGACGACTAAGATCACATGCAACGGCATTGATCTTTCTTTCATTTTTGGACTATTCTCTAACCGAAATAAACATCCCATTCGTACTTACTCCATATGTATTGTCTCGCTCAAATCACTTTACTTGCGGCCAAAACGGGACAACTACTCATGTCACACACGTACAATCTCCAATACCTACATACACGCATTTGAAGTCAGAGGGGGAGGGGACAATCGTCAAATAACCTACACAACGCGTAAGGGTGTACTGGTTGCTGGTTTATTCACGTCGTATTCTAATTCATAAGTTATTGGTAAATTACCAACATATAGTTAACCATTAGGATGTAAGGTCAGGTGATACGTAACATCACAGCCTCTCCTTGACAAATGTCAACCCCGCCTTCTCGTGGTGCATCCTGTTCCCACTAAAGGGGCTCTGACGACCGCCAACAGCGGTATAACTATACCATCGGGATTAGAGGAAATGCTATCCCACACTCACCAACCCGCTTGGCCAGCGTGGTGAGTTATGGCCAAACCCCTCCAAAATGACTCCACAACTTAAATCTTGGCCCTCAGTCTCCGGCAACTGGAATGTACCTGGCCAAGGCAGCTGCCAGTGCGACATGAAGGCAGAGGATGCTAAGAATCCCCGGAGGACCGGACTAGGTTGCCATCTGATGCTGACCTTGGCTACGTATGATGGACGCTCCCTATCTCCTGATTCAAGGCTTCTTGAATTGGAAGAGAAACTACAAAGGATCAAGTGGGACATTGTCGGGCTAAGTGAGGTAAGGAGAAAAGGAGAAGATCTCATTGAACTGAAAAGTGAACATCTCTTCTACTATCGTGGGACAGATACTGGCAGAACTAGTGGTGTTGGATTTATAATAAACAAGAAACTGAAAGATAAAGTTGTAGAAGTTGAAATTTCCTCTGACAGAGCTGCACGACTCGTTATCCAGCTCTCGAGAAGATACCAGACTCAGATTATTCAAACTTATGCACCCACCACAAGTTATCCTGAAGAAGAAATTGAAGAATTTTAAGAGGAAATTTGTCATCTAAATAATAAAGGTAAGCAGCACTTGAAGATAATTATGGGAGATTTCAATGCAAAAATAGGGCAACGGCAACAGAATGAAACTTCAGTAGGTAAATTCGGTCACGGCAACAGAAACCAGCATGGAAATACTCTTGTTGAGTTTGCACAGGCAGAAGGGTTTTTCATCATGAACTGCTTTTTCAAGAAAAAGCCACACAGGAAATGGACATGGAGACATCCAAATGGGACGACAAGTGAAACTGATTTTATTAGGTGTAACAAAACATTTGTAATAGAAGACTGCAGTGTGCTAAACAAGTTTAACCCAAGTAGTGACCATAGATTGGTGAGATGTAAGATGCACCTTAACACTAAACTCGAACGTGGCAAGCTCATAAGACAAACAAAATGTATTGATATAACCAACCTTAAAAAACACCATAATACCTTCAAGTTGGAACTGAAGAACAGATTATCTGCTTTAGAAGGCCTAACATCGGAAGAAGTGGACATTTCTGAAGTTAAGAGAAAAATAACCAAAGCTCTTATGGAAACAGCAACAAAATTAGCTGGGTCTAAGAACAAGTTGCATGTGAACAAATTATCAGAAAGGAACAAAATGTTGATGCAAAAAAGAAGAGAGATGAGGACAACTAAAGAAGATGTGACTTCCAAAGTGGAATATATAGAGCAATGCAAGACAGTACGATAAAGTATCACTGAAGACGTAAGGAAATTCAACTGTGAACTAGTGAGGAAAGCAATTGAAAACAACCAAAGCCTAAAGATAGCTAAGGGACATCTCAGTAATTGAAGAAAACAGATTATGGCACTGAGAAAAGAAGATGTTTCTGTAACAAGAAATAGAGGCGAAATTTTGACAAGAGTGAAAGATTTCTACTCCAAATTATATGAAAGGGATGATGCATGTACTCCAGACATCATGAAAGGTACCAGTACCAGAGTTCTTCCTGTCCTCCCAGAAGACGTTGCACATGCAATCAAGAACATGAAGCAATGAAAAGCTCCAGGAGAAGATGAAATTACCGTAGACATCATACAAGAAGCAAGTAGAGAAATCGAAACAGTACTCGCCCAAATTTTCACTCGATGCTTTAATGAAGGGAAGATTCCTGAGGAGTGGAACAAAGCTACAATGATCATGCTACATAAAAAGGGTGGCATTGAGGATCTCAGGAACTACAGACCTATTAGCCTCCTATCAGTGGTTTATAAAATATTCACTAAAGTTCTTCCACACCGTTTGAAGGTAACACTGGACATGGTTCAACCGAGAGAACAAGCTGGATTCAGGAGTGGCTACAGCACTATAGATCATATCCACGTACTGAGAGAACTAATTGAAAGAGCGAGGGAATATGAACTTCCATTGTGCATGGCTTTTATCGATTATGAAAAAGCCTTTGATTCAGTGAAACCATCAGCAGTTACAATGGCTCTGAAATCCTGTGGTATTGAAGATGCATACATTAATATTATTAATGACATCTATGAAAATGCAAGTGCAAAAATTCGGCTGTTTGAAAATACAACACACATAAAAATTGGAAAGGGAGTGAGACAAGGTGACACCATATCACCGAAGTTCTTTAATGCCACATTGGAAAATGTCTTTCAATCACTGAACTGGGAAAACAAAGGGATAAAGATTAATGGAGATTATCTAACCCACCTTCGTTTTGCTGATGATGTAGTCATTTTTGCACCTACCCCATCAGAGCTGCAGAGTATGATCCAGGAACTTGCTGACAAGAGTAAAGAAGTGGGATTAAAAATGAACTTTCAGAAGACAAAAGTGATGTTCAATGTATTTACAAGAAATGAGGATTTATCGATTGATGGAGAAAAGCTGGAGATAACAGACACGTACGTTTATCTTGGACAGCTGATATCAAGTGAAGGTCACATTGATGAAGAAATTAATCGGCGTACAAAACTTGCCTGGAGAGCTTTTGGAAGAAACAGCATAATTTTCAAGAGCAATATGCCATTATGTCTTAAAAGAAAAGTGTTTGATCAATACATCCTTCCAGTGCTTACGTATGGTGCAAAGACGTGGATTGTAACTAAAAGAGGCATACAAAGACTGCAGACAACTCAAAGCAGCGTGGAGAGGTGCATGCTTTGTGTAACCAGGAGAGATAAGAAGAGGATCTCGTGGATCCGAAAAATGACAAGAGTGGAAGACATCATGATCAGAGTTAAATCCCTGAAATGGCAATGGGCTGGACATACTGCCAGAAGGACAGACCATCGATGGACAGCCGAAATGTTAGATTGGATTCCAAGGGACAGGAAAAGACCCAGAAGAAGACCACATGGGAGATGGGTGGATGAAATTCGAAAGTATGCGGGAGTGACATGGAGGAGACTGTCACAAGACAGACCGTTGTGGAGGAAACTTGGGGAGACTTTCGTCCAGCAGTGGATTGATAATGGTTGACAATGATGATGATGATGATGAGTTAACCATTATCTATTACGATTATAATGGTTAACTAGTTCATGTCATTACAATTACCATGTAACTTTAATGACCAGTTCCCCATTACTATGTAATGGTAACGCTAAGTTCTTGTTCCCATTCCCATTACTCTGTAATACATTACCGATTCATTCAATTACGATTTTGCCCAACTCTGGTAGATATCCTAGACCAAAAGGTACCAATTCTCCTCAGTACCACACTTGTAGTTCAGTTTTTCTTTCTGTCTTGAAGCCAGATTTAAGCTTGGGCATGGGCAGATTGACTTTGCTAAATATATTTCATCGGTGTCAGGGTCGTTTCTTACGTTCGTCTAAATCTCAATAATATACGAGGGTCATTTCAAACGTTTTGCATTGTGTGGGTTATCTCTCAAAAACTAATTCACTTCACAGCGTACATTTACATCCCGACGAAATAATCTCCATGTTTCTTTATGACAGTGGCCCAATGTTTGGGCAAGCCTTGTATTCCAGTCAGGACACCTCCATTGTAGAGGCGATGCGTCGGATTACTCGGGTTACCTCATTAGAAACATCTTGAATCGTACTGAAACGCTTCCTCCGGAGTGGCTTCTTCAGTTTTGGGAACCAGTCACAGTCTGGTACATAAGTATTTACATTATATACGTTGTTATTCCTAATACTATATGTTATAAAACTTACTTATTTTGAAATGTAATATAGTCGAATGTAACCCTAGAACAAAATAAGTAAATGAAATAAATAAATGAAATGAATATGTATTGTTATCGTGATATAGCCCGGGTGAGTGAAGTTGTGCGACGTGATAGGCTATTAACAGTGAGAATGATAGCAGAAGAAATCAATATGAATCGCGGAAGTATTCGCCGAATGCTGACTGAAGATCTGGGAATGAGAAAACAAATTGGTTCCAAAAATTCTAACAGAACAACAGCGAGAAGAACGGCGAAATGTAACACCACCGCATCCTCCTTATTCACCCGACATGGCTCCCTGCGACTTTTTCTTATTCCCAAAACTTAAATCAGTTGTGAATGGACGCCATTTTGACACAGGAGCAGACGTCCAGAACGCTGTGACGCAGGCCTTGAACAGTGTCTCAGCTGATGTGTTCCATAGCTGCTACCTGCAATGACAGCACCGTTGGAATACGTGTGTGCAAACTCAAGGGAATTATTTCGAAGGTGATGACATTGTAGTTGACTAAAAGTGTAAGTAAATACAATTTTTCGACCCAGTCTCATTACTTAACTGTCAGACCTCGTATCTACAAAGAGAACCATTGTATTCTATCGATTCTTTTATTTTCGTTTGCATTAAACTAAGTGCGATTTTCAAACCACTACCTGATGGCTGAACAACGATTCGACTGTGAATAGGCGGTGTGTAAGGTAGACAGTCGAATCAGAATAATGTGACCACCTACCTAATAATGGGAATAACCACTCTTGGCCCGGATGACAGCGGCGAGACGGCGTGGCATGGACGCAATGAAGACCTGGACATTGCCATTCTGACTGCAATAGAGCACGGAGGTCTCGGAGATTACGTGGTTATGGGTCGGCACATAGAACTTGTCGATCCAAATAACCCCACAAGTGCTTTATGGGATTGTGGTCGGGCGATTTCGCCGGCCATGAGAGATCGTAGACATTGCTGTGGCGTTCTTGGAACCAGTCACACACCTCCTTCGATACGTTGCACGATGCTTTGTCCTGTTGGTAGACACCATCACCACCTGAGTAAACGTCCAACATGAAGGGATGCATGTGGTCAGCGAGGATAGACAGGTAGCCATTGGCATTCAGGGACACATACAGTGGTACCAGTGGTCCCAGGTTATACAAGGAAAACATCCGCAAGACAATCACACTGCCCCCACAGGCGTGTACTTGACGGACAAGCGTGTTTGGGTGTTGGTTCTCGTGTGTCTGACGCTGTATCCGCCACCTGTCGTCACTTCTGGGAAGTAGAAACCTCGATTTGTCGGAGAAGGCAACCTTTTTCTACTCTTCCACTGCCCAATGACCGTAGTCCCATGTGACCAGCAGGCGTCGTTGCCGATGGACCTGGGTTAACATGGACACCTTGACCCAGCGTCGATTCCGGAGACCTATGCGTAACAGCCCAGCAAAAACAGTCTTTCTGGGCCACCACTGGGCCATTGCTCGTAACCAGCACTGCCAGCAATGACCCATCACTATGTTGCCGCTGCCGAACCGTCAATAATATGTCCGGGCGAACAACAGAAGGGCCAGCAGTTCAGGCCAACAGTTGGCAGCCCATCAGTTGCCATATGCCAGAACAGGGCCATCAGTTATCCATCACAGGCAGTAGCTGCCACAAGTGGCCCTTCAGCGGCCATGCAAGCACGTGCCAGAAATGATGGCTAGACTAATGTGGTCCGCTAGTGGCAGCCGGCAACCACCTGACGTAACTGGTGGCTTGCCGAATCTTGTCCACCAATTTCCAGTAGTAGCCATAAAAAAAAGAAAAACAAAGTTCAGGAATAACCGCAGTTTCCCAAAGCTACAACTTTTTTTTCTACCTTTACGACACTTGTGAATTTTAGCACTGCGCTGGGGAAATTTTCTCAACAGACCGGAAATACGGCCGTTTGAATCTCAGTGGATACGAACAAGGTCCGTTCGTGTGTTAGCTGAGCTCTCCACCGACAGGACTAATTTGCCACGAATCGCGTGTGCTTGAAGCTGTCTATTCTGTACGGAATCTGTAATCGAATTGTTCCCTCTTTCATTTTATAATATTGCGAGGTATTTTTCATAATAGTCAGTTTCATATAATTCATAAATTGATTTTTCAACGTAACGACAGTTTTTTTTTACCTTAAGGGAACTTTACTCATTTTCAAGGAGTGTACATACTTAGAGTCGCTTTCCAAAGTTTTGTACTGTCCTTGCCGTCTTGAAAGGAGATTGTTGAAATAATATACACTGCTGGCCACCCAAAATGCAACACCAAGAAGGAAGCATCCGATTGGGCTGAAATTTGCAGCATGCGTCGCCCGCGATAGGATATCCAAACTATTAGCATAGCAGTGCATATGCAAATCATGTGCGTCCGGCACGCCACCGAGAAACAATATGAGAAGGGTGCAAAGAAGGCGGGGTGTAAGTAGTGGAAGTGTATTGTGCTGCGGGTCCTGTGCGTGGGAAGCTTCCTGATGCCTTGTCGCAGAATACGGCAGTCATTCCAGCACGTTTCGGAGTTCAACACAGGACGAATAGTGGCTTATCGCGACAGTGGCTTATCGTACCGAGACATCGGCGCCCGTGTGGAAAGACATCCAGCCACAATAACGCGAGTATGGATTCAGTGGGTGCAGGAGGGACGGACGGACCGACGTGACCGATTGCCGCAGCCGCGGCACGCCACCGACCGAGAGGACCGGCATGTTGTGCGGCGGGCATTGACGGGTCGCACCGCCACATCACGAACGTTAGCGCAGGAATTAGGGTGGGTTGTGCAACAGCCTCTGTCAGCACGTTCGGTTCGACGTTGTCTGCAGGAGCGGGGACTTGTCGCACGGCGCCCATTGCTCTGATTACCATTGACGTTACACCCCGGCGCGTGCGGCGGCAGTGGGCCGTTGAACGCCGCACCTGGACTACGGAATGGCACGACATTGTCTTCTCCGACGAATCTCGCTTTTGTCTGGAACTCCACGATAGTCGGATCTACGTGTGGCGGAACCGCGGCGAGAGACTGCATGACTCCTGCATTATGCATCGCCATACCGGCCCGTCGCCGGGCGTTATGGTTTGGGGTGCAATTGGATATGTCACGCGCACCCCTCTGGTACGTATCGCCGGTACACCCAACAGCCACCGCTACATCTCTGACGTTTTGGAGCCTGTAGTCCTCCTTTACCTGCAGGACCTGCCAGCGGCCACGTTTCGACAGGACAATGCGTGCCCGCACGTGGCACGCATCGTGCAACAATTCTTCACGGCCCATCAGGTGTCACTGCTGCTGTGGCCCGCCTGTTCACCCGATATGTCGCCCATTGAACACGTCTGGTCGCTGATCGGCAACCGAGTGGCCCGGCAAGCGCCACCCGCGGCTACGCCTGATGAACTGTGGCAACGTGTGGAAGCAGCCTGGACCGACATACCCCAAACCCACTTCCAAAGCCTCTTTCGTTCGATACCGCGGCGTGTAGCAGCCGTTATTGCCAGCCATGGGAGCCACACGAACTATTGATGTCTGCGTGTTCCGCAAGTAGCACGGCCCTGTAAGCTCAATTGTTTCATCTTTGTATTTGTTGTTATGTATCCAGTAAATTTGGCTTTGCTATCTCGTGTCCTTCTCGGTGTTGCATTTTGGGTGGCCAGCAGTGTATATTTACCCGGGTGTGTGTGACATTCTGTTACATTTTTAACGTTGTATCTTTTCTTTCCGTTGTCCGAAGCTACATTGGTTTTAAAGAGGAAAGCTATTTTATTTTACTGCACGTTTTTTTTCGAAGCAAATTCCTCCCAGTCTTGGGTATTCAACCAATGGATGAGTGAACATTATATCCACATAGGGTTGCTTTTTTTTTCTTTGAAGTAATTAACAAATTTTGCACACGTATAATTATTTTTTTCTCCTGCAAACGATTTTTTAATGGTTTTCCAAGACATTCGTTTCAAGCGGTTTCGACTTTTTTCCTATTTCATGAATTGTTATTCATGGGATGGAGTGGGTGTATTTCATGGCTGTAATCTAGTATTTCATAGCTTAATCTGATATCTTCGTCTACGTGGAATTACATTAGGGGAAATTAATTCGCCTCTCTACATATGGATTTGTTTTCTTAACATCCACTACAATAACACGATGGCGATAAGGTCGTCTTCAACTAACTGGTACCATGAGAGACACAGCAAGTGTTGCTGCATGCGCAGTCCCGTTTCTTTCACCTGCTGTTGGGGTTGCATTGGTTGCCAGCAACGGGCCACTAGTAGCACTTTCTTTGAGACCCACAATTCACGGCGATGCTGCAGGGCCAGCACTGCCTCGCCAACTGATAACGCTGCCACCAACGGACCGCTACCGGGCCGTGAGCGGCAGATTTTAGCCATCAGTGACCCATCACTGCCAGCTGGTGGCCAGCAGTTTCCCAGCACTTGTGTTTTTCCTGGGGAGGGGTTCGCTCTTCTGTTATCTAGGACATGTTGTTGGGTGCCCCAGCGTTCATTTGCGTGGTCAATTGCTGCACTGTTGCGTGTCGATTGCCCTTTACCAGTCGACGGAGGCGACGTTCTCTTCCGGGGTCAATGGCCTTTGGGTCTCCACAGTTATGACATCGGGAGGTACTCGGTGTGCCAGGGGTCCATTCTTGGTACACCCTTACTACAGCACCTAGAGAACAACCCACGAAGTCTGCTGTTTATGAGATGTTTCCAACCTGGTCGTGGTAGCCGATGTTCATTCCGTCCGTCAAATCAATACCTCTGCCCATTGTGCTCACGTCACGCACTATGGCTCGTCTGTCCTGGCCGGACGCTCATATCTCTGTGTTGTCGACCTTGTTAAGTGTACTCTTTTACGCGCCTGCGTGGGTACACTTTGATTCCGTGGGATATTCATATTATTCTGATACGACCGTGTATGTCAAAGACATGCTGAAACTTTGCTGTGGTTGAAATTGGGTACCTGCCTGGTATAGTTGAATTTTCTTGGAACATGTTCAATTTTTCTATAGACAGAAAAGAAAACACATCCATTCATTGCATGTATCAATATCTGTAACCTGAAATACTGCTTTGTTAACGGATGTGGGAAATGCCGGATGCGGGTAATGAAGTTGCTTTCTTTTCCAAGCGCCTGAGCTAAAAGGCTTAGAAATCAAATCGAATTCTGAGGCCGCATTTTATCCTAGAATGACTTTAAATGGATCTGCGCGATAGACCTTCTTCCAATCGATCGTATTTCCCGGTGTTGATTTTAACCGGGGTTTATTGTGGCCCGGAAATGGCGTGACTGCAGATTGCTACAGTAATGTAAACTAAATGAATAAAGCCGCAGACGGGGAGAATGAGCCATGTAGATCAACACGAGACAATCAACTGTAACAACTGTGGGGTTTCGTGCTCAGGCCAATGATTTGACAACCTACCGCCGCCGCTCCTGCTGCTTGCTGCAAGTTATTGATTGCCTCCATACACACACACACACACATAAACAGCCACCCACACTTCATGAGGTCTCATGATTGTTTGGTCAACTGTTCCAGGTGTGGACTGCGGCGTATAAAATCCATCATCCCTTTTCTGTGCTTTCCCTCCTCTTAATGCAGCAAGACCGCAGCTGATTTGCTCGCATCGTCAATTCACTCGAATTTCATCAGCAGATTTAACGTGAGAATACCTTAAAGCACTAAAGTGTGCGTATGCTCTACAAAACGATTCCATTAAAATGCAAGAGACCAAAATAATCAGTTAAATGGTACGCACTGCTGATTAATTAATGTTAATTGAAATTAATGAGCTGACACGAACTAGGTTTCGACAGTAGTCTCAGTAATGATAATTATGTCAGCCTGGATGTGCGTTCAAATGATTCATGCCCGCATTCCCTGCCAGGAAAAATGTTCTTACCGCAAATAATACAGCATGCTGATTTCAAAATTCTTACAGTTTTGTAGTGTTCTCTTATACTGTCCTTGCTGAGAGAGTTTCCTGCGTTTTTAAAACTTTAACAATACCGGGGAAATTCGTTGAGCGTGAAACTGCAGTGTCCTAACCTCCTGGTTTGATTGCATTTTTTCTCGCTGGTGGCCAAGTGGTGAGAGACACTGTCTTCTAGACAATCGTGAGTAATGAAACCACGTTCGAACTTCTTGCATAGATGTGGATAATGCGCTTGTCTAATGGAAATTTTCTTTCGAACATTCGTCATAAATGACGCGGGTTCGAGCCTTTCTGGAAGGCATGAGAGCCGTTTTTGTCAAATAGCGTTCGTTTCTGAACAATATGCATAAATGCGACTGGGTTCGAACTTCTGGGAAAGCATTGGATTTGTCTAATAGCGTTGTATACCGGGTTTACCGCTTAGACGTATAATAAAAACAAAATCGTAATGTACAAAATACTAGTTCGAATGGCAGTACGTGGGCGCCATTGTAAAGAGCAGCTGTGAAATTTATAAACCAAGCTAATTTGGGCGCTCAGCGCATGTACACAAGCTATCTACTTCTGCCGCAATGCGACAGAAGTAGATAGCTTGACGCAAATCCTGGCAACTGATAGCTTGGCCCAAATCCTGTCGACTGGCGTAAATCCTGGCAACTGATAGCTCGGCCCAAATCCTGTCGACTGGCGTAAATCCTGGCAACTGATAGCTTGGCCCAAATCCTGTCGACTGGCGTAAATCCTGGCAACTGATAGCTCGGCCCAAATCCTGTCGACTGGCGTAAATCCTGGCAACTGATAGCTTGGCCCAAATCCTGTCGACTGGCGTAAATCCTGGCAACTGATAGCATGGCCCAAATCCTGTCGACTGGCGTAAATCCTGGCAACTGATAGCTCCGCCCAAATCCTGTCGACTGGCGTAAATCCTGGCAACTGATAGCTTGGCCCAAATCCTGTCGACTGGCGTAAATCCTGGCAACTGATAGCTTGGCCCAAATCCTGTCGACTGGCGTAAATCCTGGCAACTGATAGCTTGGCCCAAATCCTGTCGACTGCCGTAAATCCTGGCAACTGATAGCTTGGCCCAAATCCTGTCGACTGGCGTAAATCCTGGCAACTGATAGCTCCGCCCAAATCCTGTCGACTGGCGTAAATCCTGGCAACTGATAGCTTGGCCCAAATCCTGTCGACTGGCGTAAATCCTGGCAACTGATAACTTGGCCCAAATCCTGTCGACTGGCGTAAATCCTGGCGACTGATAGCTTGGCCCAAATCCTGTCGACTGGCGTAAATCCTGGCAACTGATAGCTTGGCCCAAATCCTGTCGACTGGCGTAAATCCTGGCAACTGATAGCTTGGCCCAAATCCTGTCGACTGGCGTAAATCCTGGCAACTGATAGCTTGGCCCAAATCCTGTCGACTGGCGTAAATCCTGGCAACTGATAGCTTGGCCCAAATCCTGTCGACTGGCGTAAATCCTGGCAACTGATAGCTTGGCCCAAATCCCGTCGACTGGCGTAAATCCTGGCAACTGATAGCTTGGCCCAAATCCTGTCGACTGGCGTAAATCCTGGCAACTGATAGCTTGGCCCAAATCCTGTCGACTTGCGCAAATCCTGGCACACCGAATTCGCGTCAGTCGCCATGTCGACTCCACAGCAGCAGAGGAATTGTGTGCCTTCGCTTGCAGAATTAAAGTCCGTGACGCTTGTACAGCGCCGCTTTCGCCTCTAGTACAACCTTGGAGAGACGGCATACGTCCCGACTTACATGCCCATTATGAAATGGGGCAAGTAGCTCAGAGAAACGGGAAGTTAGCTACCGATGACTGGTTCACATGCTAATTTTTTCATACGGTGTCTGAGGAAAACGTTGAACGGTTTCGAAAGTCATTTCAGAGAAGCCCGAGGAAATCCACCCGAAAGGCTCTACTGTTGGTGGTGCAGGTAGACATCCCACTAACAACTGCGTATCGGGTACTCCATAAAAGGTTGCGTTTGCATACGTAGAAGATCCAACTGCATCAACAAGTTAAGCTGAATGACAGCATGCCACGGAAAAAATCTGAGGAGACAATGTTGGCCAAACTTGATGAGGACGATGCATTCGTAGACCGGGTGTGCTTTCCAGACACCAATATCCTCCAGTGGTCAGATGCCAAAGGCTACCTCCTTGTTCTTGGAAGATGGCGCTCCATATCATACTGCAAAACGTACCCTACCCAAACATGGCACGAACAAAACGCCAAAATGTCGTTACCAAGCCAGAGCCCTGATATGAACACAACTGAACATATGTGGGCCATAGTGGATGGAAAATTACGACGGATGCCAAGGAAAGCAATCAACAAGGCACACCTAATGGCGTTGCTAAGTGAATCGTCGGCTCAAAGTCCACAGACAACCAGTGCTGAATTAAGTTCCACAATGACTGAAAGGGTGAAGGCCTAACGTACTGCAAAGGATACAGCTACCATATATTAAATACAGTTACAAATACAGCTCCTTCCATTCCATGTGGACAGAAATTAAATATAATTAATAAATCAGATATTTATTTATTTATGCCATGTATGTGTACACGCAATACGCCGTATGCAAATAACAGGTACAACGACCCCCGCGATATGAGGTATATAAAGGGGTACAGTACGATATGGGCTATAATGAAGCACTACGACACTCGCAGGTGCAACCGCTGTTGTGGAAATTTCAGTGACCTCAAAAAGGCATGATCATTAATACGCGTCTTACAGGAGCTTCAGGAACTGGAACAACAAAAATAGTACGTGTAAAACGAAAACCTGTAGAGAAGATTATGACTGAGTTCCAAGAAGGACACTGCGTTGCTATCAAAGCTGTAAATTTTAGACGCCATACGAAGATGTAAGATACGGATAGAGGAACGTTGACACGGACTGTACAATGAAAGCAGTAGTCCACGGCACGGCAAACAGCAGCACCAGTTGGAATGATCCAAGTGTTGTCATAACAATTTGTCGGGATCTCCTTTGTGCCGGTATTTATGGCCGTTCGGCAGTACATAAACCTCTGATTACACATATCAATGTTTCCAAACGTGTAGTATGGTGCAAAGCACATAAAAACTTTGATGCTAAAGACTGGCAACATGTCATGAGCTTTGATGAATCGTGCTTCACATTGTTTCCCCACGAGTAGTAGGGTATTCACAGTCGTATCAGAAAAATATGACCTTCCCCGGAATCACAATGAACAACACAGTGCAAGTGATAAGGTGGACCACACGCAGATATAAGCGGCCGGGCAGGACAGATGAGCCATAGTACGTTACGTGAGCACAATCGGCAGAAGAGTAGTGATTTGACGTATGTTCAAAACGGGATGATTATCGGCTACCGCGCCAAGGCTGGAGGCACCTCACAAACATCAGACTTCGTGGGCTGTTCGCGAGGGGCTGTAATAAGGGTGTACCAAGAATGGACTGATGGCACACCGTGTACCGTCCGATGTCATAACTGTGGAGTCCCAAAGGTCATCAACCCCAGAGGAGAACGTGGCCTCCGTTGACTGGTAAAGGGCGATCGATTCGCAACCGTGTAGCAATTGACCACGTAAATGAACTCTTGGGTACCCAGTTACGTGTCCCCGATAACAGTAGAACGAATACTGTTACGCATGGGTCTCCGTATACGACGATGCGTCAAGGCACCAATGTTAACGCAGGTTCATTGACAACGACACCTGCAGTTCCCACGGGACACTGTCATTGGACAGTGGAAGAGTGGAAAAAGGTTGCCTTCTCCGACGAATCGAGGTTTCTACTCAATAGAAGTGACGCGCAGTGACGGATACAGCGCCAGACACACCAGAACCACCACGCAGACACACTTTTCGGTCAAATACAGGCCAGCGGCGTCAATGTAAATGTCTGGGTGATGTTTTCCTGGTACGGCCTGGTACTACTGGTACCACCAGATGGGTCCAAGAACACCTGTCCATCCTTGCTGATCACATGCATCCCTTCATGTTGGACGTTTACCCTGGTGGTGATGGTGTCTACAAACAGGAAAATGCGCCCTGCCACGTCGCTAAGGGTGTGCATGACTGGTTCCAGGAACACGGCAGCGATTTCTCCGTTCTCCCTTGGTCGGCGAAATCGCCCGACCTCAATCCCATAGAGCACTCATGGGACTATTTGGATCGACAGGTTAGACGTGCCGATCACAACCATGTCATCTCCGAGACCTCCGTGCTCTACTGCAGCCTGAATGGACACGTGTGCCTCGGGCAACCTTCCAAGGCATCATTGCTTCCACGACACACCGTCTCGCTGTTGTTTTCCGGGCCATGGGCGGTTACTGCGATTATTAGGTAGGTTGTCATATTATTCTGATATCGAAGTGTATGTCTGGCAAAAATCTGCAAATGCGTGCCAGCCCGACCATTTGGCTCCGACTTTGAAAGCAGCACACTATGTTTATTCACACCTTGTGTATTCGTGTAATCCTTGAGTAAGACATTTATAATGAATAAAGCTTTTACTACTAAGCTAATTATCGTGAATATAGCTTTTACTAATATTATGATGAATTCAATGCTTGTACTAAGCTTCTAATAGTGAATTCAAATGGTTGTTGTTACTAGTTTCTTCTAATAATGGTTGTTGTTTGTTAATTAAGATCATGAATAAACTTTCCTGCTAGTAGTGTAGTAATAGTAATGAACAAACTTATAACTGGTAGTAATGTTGTAGTAGTAATTAAGATGAGTAAAGTCTTATGCTGGTTGTTACTAATAACACTAAATGAAATAAACCTAACAGCCAGACAGAGGTCTGACAGTATTATGAACTGAGAAAGACGTACTTACTTAAAACCTTTTATTATGAACTTCCACTGGTATCATCACACACACTTCACACACAGCTACTCAAATAACACGTAGCTCCTTGCACATGAATGAAGCTCTATACTCATAAACAACAGCTCTCCACATTAACAAACGCTCTCCTCAGGTATCGTTGAACGCGCCTATTTATACTGGCTACCACCACGTCATGACTTACACTCATTGCCAGATCTCATTCAGCAGGAGAAATAACATCTCGTTCAGTAAGAAGATAATTTACATAGTAAAATAAAATAACCAGAGATAGTAAAAATCAAAAGGAAAGTGAATCTAGAGTATACGTTACACATTGAGTACTATCCAAATTAAACTTATAACCACGTATATTACTGTCAACTTAAAATTTATGTACAGCACAAAATCCCTTGAGCAAAGTAGTTAACACACCCCAACAGTATATGTACTCGTTAACGTTTTCGAACATAACCATGTTCATCTTCTGATACCACTTCTCGGTTCTAATAGCACATTGAATCTGTGCTGTATTTTGACAAAATGCACGGGACCTCCTGACTTGGCATGTGGGGTATTTCATCAGGTAGTCTGTCTTCTTACCTAACTTTTACAACAGTGTCGCCATCTGTGTTTTAACTACTGCATCTTTTTTTCTTTTCTTTTGGTCAGCTTCTGTTTTTATTAGTGTTTTCCACACTTCTGGTAAAATATGTGGTTCATTGCTATTGTAAACTCTATCTTTGTTCTTCTCAATCATTACTGCTTCTGAGTATCGTAACTCCCATTTTGTTCTATACGTTCCACGTATTGAAACATTTTCAAAGTCTGGGCTTGTTTTTTTTTTTTTTTTTTTTTTGTAAGCAATGTTGTATCATTCCTGTTTTTTTTTCTTCCTGCTTTTTCCAATTAGTTTTGTGCTGCTTAATTTTTTTTAAGTCTGTTCTTGGTAGTACCACAATAACATTTCTGTGGATCTGTTATTATTTTTGGTTTTATTGGTATTTCGTAAACTCCTGCCTTTTCCATTAGCGGTGTTTTTTGTTTAGTGTTGCATATTAGTTTATCTTATGTCATTAGTGATGTTCTTATTCCTTTTTTATACTTTTTAATAGCCTTATTTATTTCTTTGCTGGCATCTTGTATGTATAAGCACGACCCCACATATGTATGTTTTCTTTTTGTTGACTTCGTTCTGTTTTTCTATGTCAACATATTTTTTAATTAAGCTGTTAATCTCTTTATTGGAATATCCATATTTTCTAGCTATATTTCTAATCCATGCTATTTCGTCTTGTTGGTATCTTTTATTACTCGTATGAGTAAATGCTCTTTTTATTAAGTTATTTAAGGCATTCATTTTTTGCATTCGTGGATGGTAGGAATCATAGGGTATTACAATTGGTACATATGATACAATTGCATCATATGTACCAATTTGTAATACCCTATGCCTCCTACCATCGGTCCTCTCTCTCTCTCTCTCTCCGTGGTTAGTCTAGGTCTCCCAGACCCTTCCTGTAGCTGCTGCGTGATTTTGTTCTATCCACTGTCGCCAACACCGTGCTATGGAAATATCCGCACGACCGGTATGCCCTCGCAATACGTCGATTACACCATTCCGCTTCCCGGAGCCAGACGATGTAGCCTCTCTCAAACTAAATCAACTGCTCGAATTGCTTCCGAACTTTTCTCCGAGGCATGCTTCTCTTGTAAAGTATGCAACAAACACCACAGCACCAGTCAGCAGAGCAAGCACGTGCAACGGATGACTTTATATAGCTAGTCAGGCACAGCGCTACGACTCCTCTTTGCTGGCGTCACATGCGTTGCCAAGCGTGATACTTGAATCATTTGTATGTCTCATGATGTCAAACCTACCCACCAAGTTTCATTCCTGTCGGTTGCTTCCTTCTGTCTGCAAGTGTATATTCGTTCGAGCTGATTTCAACCCATTTTGTTAACGCTGAGTTAATTGGTTCCACCTAAAATCTCTGCCTTATGTTTCCAATGGTAAAACTTCTTTACATATTTCCTTCACAAATAATGTATTCCCAAGGATGAAAATTTGCACATCGATAAAACTTTCTCTGCTTTATAGCATGGGATACTTAATACTTGCTAAAACATAGCTATAATTATATTAAAAATCAATCATTTTTCTTTGAGTAATGTTCAGACCTCTTAATAGACGGCGCGACCTGTACATTGATGGCATCAGTAGACAAACAAATGTTGGAATGCTTAACTACGGTTATATTTCAGCAAGTATTAAGTAACCCATGCTACAACTGAAAGTTAGTTTTATCGATGTGCAAATTTTCATCCTCAGGAATACATTAATTGAGAAGAAAATGTGTAAAGATATTTACCACTGGACACATAACGCAGAGATTTTAGGTGGAACCACCTTAATGGATTAATATCCAACATACGTCGCCGTTTGTACCTGGAATACATTTTGCAGGTGAATTTTCTTTGGTAAGTATATTGCCTGTTCATCGATCTTTCAACAATTTTAGAATTGTGACGTATATTTCCGAATAACCTTGTTTTTAAGTTACAGAAAATTGCACTTTTTGCCAGCGTGAAGTTTCGAAACCGCGTCTTCCTACTCCGTAGAGGTGTACGAGATGAGGTTAAAAAAGTATCCAAACTGGTTGCGTAAGTTCGGAGTAGCCCGACACAGCAGGAAGTGGTTTGGCATAGGAAAGTACTCCGCATGTGAAGTGAACCCTTTCTCTTCTGCTCATCCAATTTTTTAACAGTAGCGCTTTGTTCTTAGTGTGTTAAACTGTTCGTCGATTTGTTCTGTCGGAAAAATTTAATCCAGGAATTTAGAATGGGATTTTGTCAAAAACTCAGTGAAACTTGCAAAGACACATACCTAAAGTTACGGAATGTCTATGGGGAGGATTGTATTGGTCGTGCGCAGAAATTTATGAGTGGTATAAACGTTTAGAAGATGGTCGTGAAAGTGTTGAGGGTGATGAACGGCGTCGGAGGCCCTAAACCAACGGAAGTGATAACAGTGTCACAACTCTGCCGATAAACAGCCGAGTCTCCCTTCCCTGGAACCAGTGACCCTAAATTAGGGACGGGCGACTGCTTATAGCCCATTGAGTTGCTCACGGTGGTCGTTAAACCTCCAATCAAAAAAAAAAAAAAAACAGCCGAGTCACTATTCCTGAGTTATTTGAAGACTTTAACATTTGTTTCAGTGCAGTGCTGTCTACTCTTACGGACGATTTGGGTACGAGCCGCGTCTCAGCCATATTTGTGACACCTAGGAAATAGGCAATGTGTCTTTATTAATAAGGTGTTAGACCACCATTTGCCTTTAATGCAGCTTCAAACCAGTGTTGGACAGGAATGCATTACAAAGTAATGGAAGTACAGATTGCAATTAACGTGTAATGCATTACAAGGTAATCCCAAGAATGGCTTGCACATAGTAATGGAATCAATCTGTAATGCATTACAATGAAGAGGATATAATTCAATTAGTTAATAATGCCATTCAAACGCAATGGAATTATTTGTTAATGAAATTACACAATTTGCAAACAATAATTACATTCCAATCTGTACATATAAAACAGAAAGCCCTCACTGACTCACTGACTCATCCCCGTATCTCAGAAACTATTGAATTTATGACTTCCATGTTTGGCTGGAATGTTCCTTTTACAACATATAGGCTCACTAGGAAAAGATTTTTTCATACGATAACTTTAAGTGGGTTAAATGGGTTTTTTTAAAAAACCTAGCTTTTATAACGCTAGGACGTTTCGCAGTGATCGAGACATAGTTGCCCAGCAACTGAAGCCCCGACCTAAATTTTAAATGACTTGAGTTGACCTGCTAAGTATATATTTTGTTCTAAATTTATTTGTTCTGAATTTATTTAACAAAAACCCTTAAAAATCACGTAAAAAGCGATATATCATAATATGCTTTGCGTTTAAACATTTGTTACCGTTTGACATATCGAATGTCAAGGTTTTTCGATTTATTCTAAATTTATTTAACAAAACAGAACTTTTAAAAATATCACGTAAAAAGCGTTGTATGATAATATGCTTTGCCTTTAAACATTTATATTATCGTTTGACATCTCGAATGTCAAGGTTTCTTGAGTCAAAATCAAATTACCAGCACTCGTTTTTACCAAAGCAACGGTGACGTCATATAAGTGGTAAGGTGACTGCAATAATTATAAATACGCGGGCAGATTATCATAGTAATTGAAATTTGGAAAAAAAAAATCCCCCTTGAGATATTAGCGATGGCAACACAATTTTGCTCATGCTTTCAAAAACATCCTACTTGCTAGCTTTTAAGTGAGCGAAGAAGTATGCAGTGTATGGACATTTCAACTGTAATAGTTTATTTCGAACGAAATTGTTTATAAGGAAGGTTCTTTTTACATTTATACTGAAAGTCACAATTTTTTTTGCCCTGCTTTCTATTATCATTTTGCTCTGTTGTCTATTAATATTTTAACGCTGAAAATGAAGAGTAACGACGTATTTTGATTTGTTTCGTTTAGGCTTGAAGTTTTAAATTTACAGTTATGAACGAAACCGCTTATGTGTTGTCTGACAGAATAAGTCAGGCAGTCATGTGCTTCCCAAAAGAGCGAAGAAATATGCAGTGTATGGCCATTTTAACTGTATATCATATATATAATCTCTATTTCAACTGTATTTTAATATCATCACGTTCGAAGAACGGATATTTAGCAAGTAGTTTATAGAAATATACGTGTGCTAAAAGCTATGTCTAGAAACGTCGGGCATGTAACATACCAGACAGAGACCGAAGTGTCGTCTAGAATGTTCTAGAACAGGCAAGAATGAGTTAGACGTTTGTAGAAGGTTCTAGAATGATCGCGCAGTAAAATGTTGGAGAGGTTTATGTAAATCAAGAATATTCCAGAAGGTTCAGGTCCTGTCGTGAAGTATATGTAAAGTAGTCAGTCACTCGCTAGTCCAGTGTTCGTATCGGACAAGTAATGGACAACAACACTTGTGAAGTACGGCAAAAATGTCAAGAGTTCGCAAATTTTTGTAATATTCGACCTTGAGTTACTGAACGGTGAGTGTAGTGCTAATATGTGCTTGTGGCTATAGTGGAGTAATTATTTTGGACAGTGAAACGTAAGTAATGGACAAGAATACTGTACTGGAGATGGACGAAATAAGTATCTCTAACCGAAATAAACATCCCATTCGTACTTATTTCATATATACACTGCTGGCCACCCGAAATGCAACACCAAGGAGAACACAAGATAGCAAAGCCACATTTACTGGACACATAACAAATACAAAGATAAAGCGATTGAGCTTACAGGCCTGTGCGACTTGCGGAACACGCAGACATCAATAGTTCGTGTGGGCCTAATGGCTGGTAATAACGGCCGCTACACGCCGCGGCATCGAACGAAAGAGGCTTTGGATGTGGGCTTGGGGTATGACGGTCCAGGCTGCTTCCACACGTTGCCACAGTTCATCAGGCGTAGCCGCGGGTGGTGCTTGCCGTGCCACTCGGTTGCTGATCAGTGACCAGACGCGTTCGATGGGCGACATATCGGAAGAACAGGCGGGCCACGGCAGCAGTGATACCTGGTGGGCTGTGACGATGTCTTGAACGATGCATGCCATGTGCGAGCGCGCATTGTCCTGTTGAAACATGGCCGCTGGCAGTTCTTTCAGGAAAGAGAGGACTACAGGCTCCAAAACGTCGGAGATGTAGCGATGGCTGTTGAGTGTACCGGCGATGCGTACCAGAGGGGTGCGGGTGTCATATCCAATTGCGCCTGGTGCGGGTGTCATATCCATCGCCATACGGGTCCGTCGCCAGGCGACGGACCGGTATGGCGATGCATAATGAAGCGTCATACAGTCTCTCGCCGCGATACCGCCACATGCGTAGTCGTCCATCGTGGTGTTGCAAACAGAAGCGGGATTTGTCGGAGAACACAATGTCGTGCCATTCCGTAGTCCAGGTGCGGCGTTCATCGGCCCACTGCCGCCGCACTCGCCGGTGGTGTAACGTCAATGGTAATCGGAGCAATGGGCGCCGTGCGACAAGTCCCCGCTCCTGCGGACTACATCGAACGGTACGTGCTGACACAGGTTGTAGCGCAACACACCCTAATTCCTGCGCTAACGTTCGTGATGTGGCAGTGTGAGCCGTCAATGCCCGCCGCACAACATGCCGGTCCTCTCGTTCGGTGGTGTGCCGCGACTATGGCAACCGCTCACGTCAGTCCGTCCGTCCCTCCTGCACCCACCAAATTCATACTCGCCTCAGTGTGGCTGGATGTCGTCCCACACGGGCGCCGATGTCTCGGTACGATAAACCGCTGTCGCAATAAGCCACTATTCGTCCTCTGTTGAACTCCGAAATGTACTGGAATGACATCTGTATTCTGCAACGAGGCATCAGGAAGCTTCCCACGCACAGATCCGGCAGCACAACACATTTCCACTACTTACACCCCGTCTTCTGTGCACCCTTCTCATAGTGCTTCTCGGTGGCGTGCCGGGCGCACATGATTTGCATATGCCCTGCAATGCTAATCGTTTGCATGTCCTCTCGCGGGCGACGCATGCTGCGAATTTCTGGCCAATCGGATGCTTCCTTCTTGGTTTTGCATTTTGGGTGGCCAGCAGTGTATTATTTCGTTCAAATCAATTTACTTGCGGCCAAGACGGGGCAACTACTCATGTGATACACATGCAATCTCCAATACCTACATACCCGCATTTGAGATTCGATGGGTGGAACAATTGTCAAAAAACCTACACAATGTGTAAGGGTGTACTGGTTGCTGATTTATTTACGTTGTATATTATTATTGGTTAATTACCAACATATAGTTAACCCTTAACCATTACGATTATAATGGGTAACTGCTACATGTCATTACAATTACCTTGTAATTCTAATGTCCAGTTCATTATTACCATGAAATGGTAACGCTAAGTTCTCGTTACCATTACCATTACGCTGTAATGCATTACCGATTAATTTAATTAGGATTTTGCCCAACTCAGCTTCAGACCTTCTTGTAATAGATTCACACAGCTCCTGAATAGTCTGCAGTGGAATGTTGTACCATTCGTCGATCAGAACATCGGCCAATTGCTTCAGACCTGTTGAAGGAGCGAATCTGCTTCTCACTTTCCTCACCGAAATTTCCCACAGTGGGTCGATGATATCAAAATCAAATGATTGAGCTGTCCAGGGTGGAGGTTGAAGTTCACCTTGTTGTCCTTCCAACCAAGACTGAACTGCGCTGGCTGTGTGTGTATGGGCGTATTATCGTCTTCAGAAATGGCATCATTATTGAAAAAAAAAATCTTTGGGCTATAGAATGCACCTGACCCCTAAAATGTCGAATCACTCGCGGACAGCAACTCGACGATGTAGGGTAATGATTAGGCCACCCGAATACAAATGTATGACCGTGAAACTTCCAGCTTTATTTAACCTTAATCTCCACAAGGTACCAGGCCAACCATTATTTTTTCATCACTTTAGAAGTACTTATCCCTAATTTAGAGCCAAGGACGAGAAAGAAAATAAACTGAATGTACAAAGAATACAGAATTTAAAACTAACGAGAGAACCTAAATCGGGTATTCTGCTAAAAACTGTAGTATATATATTTTTCGATTTGGGTTTTAACCATCTCCACTGTTAAGGGAAAATGTTCCTAATACGTGGGGATAATGTAAACAGACAAAATCAACACTCCTTCCGCGTTTTTCTTTAATAAAACACAACAATCGAAATATTGTATTTCAACACCGCTGGGATCGAACCCCAGACGAATGGTGCAACATTTGCTGAGCCCATTCCTACGGATTTGTGAAGTCAGATGCTGACAGATAAACACACATAGCGCCGTAGATTGTTGGCACGGTAGTGTAAAGCGAACGCACGCGGCTGGCAATCGAGAGATCTGGGGTTCGATCCCAGCGGTGTCGAAATACATTTTTTCAGTTACAGTGCGTTATTAAAGAAAAACGGGAAAAGAGTGATGGCTTTGTCTATTTCCACTGTTAAATGCTATATGTAAACGCCCCTTTCAAATTTAGCTCCACTGACTATAGGTGAGAGACATGCAGCGTGTTCCGCTTATACGTATAGTAAAAGAAAGTACCATAAATTCTGAACTTGCCACAATCTATTAGCGACACGTTTCGTTCCAGATACACAAATGAGAATTATGTTTAGATGCCTAATGCCTAATGAGCTTCAACATGATATCCACTGGTGGCGTGACAAACGCCCAACCGATATTCTACCTCAGCCTACGTGTTGAGAAGCATTTGTGGTGTCTCGTAGTTGACTGCAGCCTAAATTCTGTTGTGTAAGTCTCACAGATTTGTAGCGTACACCTGGTCCTTAACAACCCCTCACAGGAAAAAGTCTGATGATATGGGGGACCATGCAATGAACGCTGATTCTCTCCCAGTGTATCCGCTAGTGAAGCGGTCATACAGGAATGGGCGGACATCATTGACAAAGTGCCGGGGAGCCCGATCTTGTTGGAAATCGTACCTTCATGCAGGTGAGGCACAGCGTATTCCTGTAACATGTCCAGGTATGTTAGTACAGTTACCTTAGCCTCCGCAAAAATACAAGCGGCCGATGATTTTGTCCTCCATGATTCCACGCAAAACATTGAATTTCGGAGAATCCCGTTCGTGTTCATGAACAACGTGCGGATATTTAGACCCCCGGATGCGGCAGTTATGTCTGCTTACTTTGCCAGACATGTTGGTGCAGGCCCCTTTCAAAAATGGTCGTGTATTTTTGTGCATTGATGGTGCTTTCCCATTCTATGAGGACTGAACGACCAGTCGTCACCCATATGGCTTCCCATATCGCGACTGACAAACCGCCATGTCACACAGTTGGCTGTAAATGCTTTAAGCTCAATTCCTGGCTGGGAAATCGATATCCCCTGGCCCTGCCACTATCTAAACATTGTGAAATTCAGGACTCATCAGAATATATGCCAGTGTGCCAAAATGCTAAGGGTCTCTCAATCATGTCTGTCGCCCATGCCAATCTGCGACGAATACTTGCTTCTCGCAAAAAAAGTATATGTCGAGCTGGTCTTACTTAGTTAAGTCGGTGAAGACACAGCTGAGTAGTCGTGGGACTCACTTGCAGCTGTTCTGCAATCTCAGTTACTTTGCTACGAGGATTAGTTTCCACAGAACGCTTGAGCTCTCGAAGACATCCCTGTGATAGAACAGGTCGAACCGTACGTGATGCTGGTGCTTCCTTGCCTGCCTTCTTGAATTCCACTAGCACTCGATTTACTGTGGCAAGATTGATTCACGGTTTTGTAGCAATATGACGCTGTCTAGCTTCGAGATCCAATTGCCCCACAATACGTACTCTGTGAAAGATGCTTAGTTTCTTGGCTCTCATGGAACGGGCATGTTCGTTTGGTGTCACCTACTCACTGACGTGGTCCTGTAAAATATTTAAAGGGAACTCGAGCATGCGAGGTAATACAGATTCCACTGCATAGCAAAACTGGCATTACGACAGAAGTCTCTTTACTTATACCATGTGTGTGTACTGCAGTCGCAGTCAGTGCATCGGTTATTTTGATAAACCCTTGTGTATGAGCAAATGTCAAAGAAACAAATTTAACGTTTGGATCCAGATATCTTTCCTTTGGCATGAGTGTTTTCAGTAAACGAAACTTAGTTAAATCTACTATTTGGACCTACACTATATTGACAAAAGTCACCGGACACCTAGAAGAGAAACACAACATAACATTTATTGACATATATTAGTACGGTGTCGGTTCACCTTTAACCTTAATGCATGCACTGACCCTTCGAGAAAGGCTTTCGACAAGGTTTTGGAACGCAGCGATAGGTATCGGCTTCCATTCAGAACATAATGCTGTCGCTAACTGTTGCTTAGTAGTAAGACTTGGTTCCAAGCTTCTTATGCGGCTCTCTAATTCATCCTATAGGTGCTCTATGGGATTAAAATCAGGGCTATGTGCTGGCCAGTTCACGCACAATACTGAATTATCGTCAAACCACGCCTAAACGGTCCTTGCTTTTTGGCTCGGTGCATTATCCTTCTGTTACCAACAAGGCTCGGTTCCATAGTATTGCCAGAGAGTTGGTAGGGCATAATTGTCCAGAATATCGAAGTAGACGTGTTGGTTAACAGGTCTGTCCACGATAAACAATGGGCCGGGACCATATCACGAGAAAACACCCCACACGAATACATTGCCAGCTCAAAACTTGAACGTAAGAACACTACACAATGGTAAATAGCGTTTCCCCGGCTTCCGTTATACCCACACATGCCCATTAAACTGTTGGTTCGTATATCTGGATTCATCAGTCTATAGGACCCATTTCCATTGATATGCGGTCCGCGATAGATGTTCTTTACACCATGCTAAACGACGAGTAGCATTCCGACTGGAGATGAAAGGTTTATGAGCAGCCGCACGACCACGGTAACCCATCGAATGAAGTTCTCTGCTAATGGAACGTGTACATACCGAGGTTCCAGCATTTTTACTAACCTGTTCACTGAGGTCATGTACAGTAAGTACTCCGTCTATTAGCTGTAACGACTCTCCTGAGGCTTCGACGTCCTCATCACTAATTTTCTTTGGTCTGTCGGTACGTTTTGCTGCTACAAGTACGCCATATGTCTTTCACTTATTCAGTACATCCCAAACAGTTCACTTGAGTATGTTTAAACGCCTCTCGGTTTGTCTTATGAACAGCCCACTAATATAACATCCAATAATCTTTCATTTCTCATAGTCAGTTCTCTCCCGCCGCGACATTTTCAGTCAACCTCACAGTGCGATATGTTCGCGGTCAGCTGCAGGCGTGTTTTTATACCGTTTGCAGCCGTACCGCGTGCCTTAACAACGTAGCGGATCCGTTCATTTGCTTTTGAAGGGGTGTCCGGTAACTTTTGGCAAAATAGTGTATGTAAGTCTGTGTGCTAAATTTTCTCTGATATTAAAATGTTTCATATTTCATTCCTTTCAGTGTATCATCTTAGACAATGATCCTCTTCTTAAATGGACTTCCCTTTTGTATCATATACACTCTATTGACAAATGTCACCAGACACCCCTTCAAAAGCAAATGAACGGATCCGCTGCATTCTTAAGATGCGCGGTACAGCTCCTAACGGTATAAAAACAAGCCTGCAGCTGACCGCGATCATATCGCTCTGTGAGGTTGAGTGAAAATGTCGCGACGGGAGAGAACTGACTTTGAGAAAGTCAAGATTGTTGGGGGTTATATTAGTGGGTTGCCCATAAGAGAAACCGAGAGGCGTTTAAACATACCCAAATCAACTGTTTTGGATGTTCTGCATAAGTGGAAGACACGTGGCGTGCCTGAAGCAGCAAAACGTACCGGCAGACCAAAGAAAATCTGTGATGAGGACGTTGGTGCCTCAGAAGAGTCGTTACAGCTAATCGACGAACCGTAGTGTACAGGTGAGTAAAAATGCTGGAACATCGGTATGTACACGTTCCATTCACAGAAAAGAAAACTCCATTTAATGGGTTACCGTGGTCGTGCGGCTGCTCATAAGCCTTTCATCTCCAGTCGAAATGCTACTCGTTGTTTAGCATGGCGGAAAGAACATTTATCGTGGACCGTAAATCAATAGAAATGGATTCTATGGACTGATGAATCCAGAAACACGATCCATCAGTCTGATGGCCACGTGTGGGTATGGCGGCAGCCGGGGGAACGCTGTTTACCACGGTGTACTCTTCCTACTGTCAAGTGTGGACTTTGTAGGCGTGTTTTTGTATAGGCATGTTTTTCGTGGTATGGTCTCGGCCCATTGGTTATCGTCGACAAACCTGTTAACCAGCACGTCTACCTCGACATTCTGGACAATTTTGCCCTACCAACTCTGTGGCAATGCTATGGGACTGAGCCTTGTTAGTACCAGCAGGATAATGCACAGAGCCATAAAGCAAAGACTGTTTACGGCGTTGGTTTGATGATAATTCCGTATCGTGTGTGGACTGGCCAGCACAGAGCCCTTATCTTAATCCCATAGAGCACCTATGGGATGAATTAGAGCGCCTGATAAAAAATGTGTAATCATGGCCTACTACTAAGCAACAGTTGGCGGCAGCATTTTGTACTGAATAAAAGCGCATACCTATCGCTGTGTTACAAAACCATGTCGAACGCATGTCTCGAAGGGTCAGTGCATGCATTAAGGCCAATGGTGGACCGACACCGTCATATATATCAGTAAATGCTTTGTTGTGTTTCTCTTCTAGGTGTTCGGTGACTTTTGTCAAGGTAGTGTATATCCATGGTACTTACGGTCAGCGTTACATAATGGAACATATTCTGAGTTTCCTTCTCTTCGGTGCATTTGTCCAAATAATTGCTACCTAACGTGATTTTTTAAGTGGTCTGTCAGACCCTAAGCGAAAAGGAAAAGTTGGGAATATTCCCAAGCTTAAGTAGTGAAGCATCTCGTTTTTGTTTTTCGTATTAGAAAGGAGGGTCTGGGAATATGGCAAACGATCAACATGCGCCATATGTTATGGACGGATCAATTATCTAGATACAAAGACACTGAGTGGTCGTGGTTCTTCCTCTACGTAATCAAACACGCGATCTGACCCTAACAGGAGGCCCAGAAATGTCTTCATGTAATTGAAGATGTCTGGCTATTTGCTGGACAGCCCACCTGGTCTCCAGTGGATTTAGCAGTTGCACGAACGATGTTGCAGAAATAGAAGATATCGATTTACTCACATTTCAATTTCAGAAAAAAGAAGCAACATTTTCTACGTCAGGACAAATTGATGTCTTGACGATATATCTGGTGGAATGACCACCATAAAGACTAACCTATAACAATTTGTTTATGCAACTACATAAACCAATTGCTGAAAGAAAATTTTAAACGAAACCAAATATTTCTCTAAAATCTTTAAAACTTACCTGCTGTTGCTTGCGTAGTATGCACCGACAGAAAAATTCTAATAGATTCTTATCTGAACAATAACCCTTTAATTTAGTATAGTGAACTACTTACCAATTAATGTAGGATTTTGGGATCATTATAGAGGTATACACATTCGTAACATAATAATGAGACCACCCCCGGAAACACAGTGTATCCGCTCAGACGCAACAGAGTTCACGTAACAAAGTCAACCACACGCAGATATAAGCTGCCGGACAGGACAGATGAGCCATAGTTTGTCACGGAAGCCCAATGGGCAGAGGTAGTGATTTGACTGACGTTAAAAAAGGAATGATCATCGGTACCGAGCCAAGGGTTGAAGCATCTCAGAAACAGCAGACTTCCTGGGCTGTTCGCGAGGTGCTGTATTAAGGGTGTGCCAAGAATGGACCGCTGGAGCACCGAGTATCTCTCGACGTCATAACTGTCGAGTCCCAAAGGCCATCGACCCCAGAGGAGAACGTCGCATCCGTTGAGTGGTAAAGGGCAATCGACGTGCAAAGATGCAGCAATTGACCCGGCAAATGAACGATGGGGCACCTATGTACGTGTCTCCGATAACAGTAGAGCAAACCCTGTTACGTATGGGTCTCCGGAGTCTACATTGAGTCAAGGCGCCCATGTTAATCTAGGTCTATTAGCAATGACGCCAGCAGTTCACATGGGACCACCGTCATTCGACCATGGATAAGTTGAAAGCGGTGACCTTCTCCTATGAATCGAGATTTCTGGTCAATAGAAGTGACGCACGGTGGTGGATACGGCGTCAGACACACGATAATCACCACTCAGACACACTTGTCGGTCAAATACAAGCCGGCGGTGGCAGTGTGAATGTCTGGGGCATGTTTTCCTGGTACGACTTGGTACTACTGGTACCACTGGGTGGGTCCCTGAACGCCAATGGCTACCTGTCCATCTTCGCTGACTACATGCATCCCTTCATGTTGGACGTTTAACCTGGTAATGATGGTGTCTACCAACAGGACAATGCACCATTCCACGTCACTAAGGAGTTACGTATCTGGTTCCAGAAACACGACAGCGATGTCTCCGTTCTCCTTTGGCCTGCAAAATCGCCGGACTTCAATCCCATAAACAACTTGTGGGACTATTTGGATCGACAAGTTCGATTTGCAGACCCACAAAAAAGCCATTTCCTGGACCTCCGTGCTCTGCTGCAGTCCGAATGGGGCACGTGTGCTTCGAGCGACCTTCCAGGGCCTCATTGCGTCGATGCCAGGCTGTCTCACCCCGGACATGGGTGCTTATTCCCATTATTAGGTAAGTGGTCTTATTATTCTGATACGACCGTGTAATTTGCATCTAAAACGCCGGAATTTACATTAAATGTTTTTCTTTGAACTACGGCTACAGGACAGGAAAAGTATCCTGAAGCCGTTGTTCGATGTATAAAGATACATTTTATCCTTATTTTTTCAGGAAGCAGTTCTCATTTTATGTTAACTATGAAAATTACATAGAATTTCGTGTCTGTGAAATCAATAAGTTGAAGCTCTTTAAATAACTTTTGAGTTCCCTATCTGCATTGGAGTAATTACTTGGCCTTCAAGAAATGTATAATACCGACATAATGCTTGTCGGTCAAAGAAAATTTTAGATGCTCTTCATTGACACTGTAACGTACCAGGAGATGTGACGTACCTGCCAGAAGGACGCACACGACATAAAGGCAGATAGCAATTAGAATCAATGTCCGCGTAGCTTAATTGGTAGAGCAACTTATTCCGGAATGAGTGGACCCGGGTTCGAACCCCGGCGCGGATAAAAATGACGGAGAAATACCACTTCGTTATAATGGCGCCCGAACTATCCGGATGACCCGACCGTTCAAAATCTCGCATTGGTGTGATGTTATTTCCACACCGCGAGATAGGAAAAATATGAGCAGCACTTCGAAAGAAAAAAGAAAAATAAGGGGGAGATGATGTAACGTACCAGGAGATGTGACGTACCTGCCAGAAGGACGCACACGACATAAAGGCAGATAGCAATTAGAATCAATGTCCGCGTAGCTTAATTGGTAGAGCAACTTATTCCGGAATGAGTGGACCCGGGTTCGAACCCCGGCGCGGATAAAAATGACGGAGAAATACCACTTCGTTATAACACTATATTCAAGAATATTTTTTGGTTTCGCTGCGTAGCTACGAAATGAAGATTGAAAGGAACTGAAAAAATAATGATTATGTCAATGATGCGTGGATAACTGCAGAACGAACTGTTTCAATGTCGGCATGAATCAGTCCAATAATTTTTAGCTGTAAAAAAATATCCTAATGTGGAACGAATAACAATAAATCATCCGTCAAGGAAACTGGGTCATTTGTGGAAGGGGAAAACGTGAGAATCTCTTCGGCGCGAGAGGTGGAGATATTTCAGAAATGTCTAGTTCTAAATAGAACAATAACTTCGAATTTAGCTTCAGCTCAGGCGTATTGGCATATCATAACACAACATTTTACACATTTCCGAAGCAATGGTTGTTGCCTGAATAGACTTTAAATTCCGAATGATATGGGTTTTGAAACTTTTTTATGATCAGATACGTTCCCTTTCCTATTCCAAAAGTGGTTTAGCAAAATTAGGATTCAACGAATTTGTTGCCATTTAGAGTGATTAATCAGAATAATGAGAACACTAGCTGTTGAAGAGAAATTTTTATTAAAAAGCTGTAGGCTGACTCAGGATTTCAGAAAGTAACTGTTCGCCACGGAATAGACTTACACAAGTGCACATTCGGAATTTGGGAGAAAACTATGTCTCTCTTGTAAAATATGTCCCATCTCTCCAAGTGATGTTGGAGGTGGAAAGTGTGATCTGACCTTTCTCTCCAGATATTCGCACAAATGTTCAATAATATTGAGATCTGGAGATTGAGGTGGCCAGGGTAGCTGCTGTACCTCATCTTTATGCCTTGGAAACTGCAATTTGACATGCCTTCACGGGTGCATTATCTTCTTGAAAACAGGGACGGTCGTTACGGAACAACGTCCCCAATTATGGTTTCGAACGTTGCAAATGTGACACGATCATGCAGAACAGCCAATGACCCTAAGGAATGCCATAGTTTCGCACCCTACAAAATCCGGGATCCAGCTCCATGCTTCACAGTCGGAAACAAACAATCGGGGTGTTACGCTTCTGCAGGTTTTCCACAGACATAAACTCTACCAGTGGTGAGAAACAATGCAAAACACGATTCATTAGACAAGATGACATGTTGCCAGTCATTAGGACCCCAGTTTTTATGTGCTTTGCACCATCTCACACATTTTGTTGAATTGATGTTGGTAATTATAGGTCTACGGATCGCAGCACAGCCATAAATACCGAAACGATAGAGTTCCTGGCCGGCTGTTATGACGGAAAAGAAATCATTAAGACTGGTGATCAACTCTGCTGCTATTTGCGTGCCGTGGTCTTCTGCTTCTCTGTACAATCCATGCCAGAGTTCGCCTATCCCTATCTAACATCTTTACATGGCGTCCATAATTTGCACGTGTGGAGACAATGCGGTGTCCGTTTTGATAGGCAGTCATAATCTTCGATATACGGTACACAGTTCCTGGTGTTACACCTACTGTTTATGACCTAGTTACTGAAGATTCTGCGAGACGCGCATTAATAATTATGCCTTTGTCGACAATTACTCCACAACAGCTATTTCACCTGCGACGGTGGATACTCAACACTGTGAAAGATCCGCAGGAATATTCCTGGTATATTGTAAATAGGATAATGAAAATAAAATAAAATGGACAAAATTCAACAATTCCTCATAAACCACGTCCATTGAAAAAATTTAAAACAAAACATTATCATGTGAATTAAACAACAAAATCATAGAAATCCATTAATGACAAATGTGCACAAACTAAGTCGTAACAATGAATAATACATATATTATTACAACGAGAAGTAAACAACACAGTTATCATAACTCGGCAAACACACGGTCTTATGCACTGAAGAGCAACTGAATTAGAGATGCCTGTCTAGTAACGTGTAGCACCATCTTTCGCCCTGATGACGGCGGAGATTCGTCTCGGCAAGCGTTGGGAAGCCATACAGATCCACGACCCTTGAACAAGCTCCCAGAGTTCACGAAGATTTGATGGAGGGGGTCAGAGCCTTGAGCATCTGTCTCGTAGGCATCCCAGATGTGCTCCATGGGATTGAGTTCATGTGACCTAGCTGGCCAAGGAAGTATGGTCACGTCGGTGGAGTGTTCATCCAACCATTCGGATACAATTCGGGAGCGATGGCACGGTGCATTGTCTTGTTGCAGGATGAGGTCCCCAGCGGGATGTTGAAGACGCACAAACGGGAGCAAATGATCGTCCAGGATATCCCAGTAACGTTGCCCTGTGAGGGACGATGTCACACGTACCAGGGGTCCCATTTCAGTCCACGTAAACAGTCCCCAGACGAGAATGCCACCCCCACCAGCTTGACGAGTACCCTGCTGGCAAGAAGGATCCATCTCTTCATGTGGTTTGCGCCGTACTCGTTTCCCGCCATCCGCATGTACCAACGTAAATCTCGACTCATCAGTCCAGGCAACACTCACATATCCAAGGTCCAGCGGCACTTTCTCACATATCTAAGGTCCAGCGGCGATGTTCCCGCGCCCATGCTAATCTTTGCACCCTGTGATGTGCGGTCAGCACGGTACCCTCGTGGGACGATGGGTTCTGTACCTCATAGCGAGGAGCGAAATTTCTTGAACCATCTGGTTGTAGCGCTGTGGTCCACGGAGCCTTCCCCTTTTGCGTGACAAATATTTCGTGTTGTTTGAGCAGCGTTATGGCCGAGTTCAAGCTCGTAAAGCAAAAGTTCTCTACTTAGCCGGTTGTGGCTGTTCACCTTTTAGGCGTCCCAACCCCAGACATAATGACGACATGCAATGCTGTTTACAGCAACGGCCACCATTTTATATTCCTTTTGAATGACTGCAGTGCGCAACTTGAACTAGTTTAAACATGTGACGCACCCGCCGCAGTACCTGCGTTTATGCAAATATTGCAAAATTTCGACTTAGCGTCTGTATATACCTCGTATAGCGGGTGACGTCATCCCTGTGATTTGCAAATGGCGCATTGCGTGTACACCAATCAGTATTTCCATTATTTTGATAAACCTCCGTATGATGTTAGCTCTTTTATTTAAGGTGGACGTAAAGTAATTTCGTTTCCTATACTTCTAATGGAAAAACTTCTGTACACATTTTCTTCACAATTAATGCATTCCCAAGGATGAAAATTTGAACATCGATTAAAATAGCTTCATTTCATAACTTGGAATACTTAATATTTTCTAAAACATAGCCATAATTATGCAATCTAACATTTGTTTGTCTACTGACGTCATCAAAGTACAGGTCGCGCCATCTTTTTTCTGGTTTCAACACCACCAAAGGAAAAGTAATTGATTTTTAATATAATTATGGTTATGTTTTAGAAAATATTAAGTATTCCAAGTTATAATATGAAGTTATTTTAATCGAGGTTCAAATTTTCATCCTTGGGAACACACTAATTGTGAAGGAAATGTGTACAAAAGTTTTTCCATTGGAAGTATAGGAAGCAAAATTAGTTGACGTCCACCTTAAACATTTAGTTGAATTGGATCTTAAATGCCAAGTTCGCTTTACTACAACAATAACGCTTTAGAGCTTATTAGGTTTAACTTAACTGTAATGTACTGAATGCTTAGCTTACTATTGAATTAGCTTTTTGTTGAGCCCAGACGACTTCAGTGCTAAGAGTAGCTGAAAGTCGTAATTCAGCTTGTCTCTACTCATGCACTTCAAGATCAGGACTAGGGCTCAGTAACAAGTATGTTCTTTAAGAAAACACTTCACTTCTTTATTATATCCAATAGAACGTAAATTTTCACTAACACATCGTAGCACAAATAAGTTACTTTGAAAATAATTTCATCAGCGAGTACAAGTAAAAAATACGTTAGACCGCATACGGCATACAGCGTAAATCATGTACACACCAGACATCCAAATGCCGCTCCAGTGGCGCAGTGGCCTAAGGGCTGGCTTCTGACCATTCGTCCGAGATGGGTCCGGATTCGGATCCCGGTCATGCATGGGTATTGTGTCTGTCTTACAGCACTGGCCCTCTCCCTTCCCTGGAAGCTGTAGTCCTAAATTAGGAACGGGCGACTATTTATAGCTCCCTGTGTTGCTCACAGTGGTCGTTAAACCTCCAATAAAAAAACAACCAGCCAAAACATTATGACAACCAGCCTAATTTGGTGTAGGTCCTCCGAATGCCGCTAAAACAGCTCTTACGCGGTGATGCATGCAAGCTACAAGATTTCTGAAAGCGTCTTGTGGTAATTTGTACCAACACGTGACCAGCAGATCCTTTGAGTCTCGCAAATTGCGTGGTTGATCAGCCGCAGATTGGATTTGCTGTTCCAACACAAAAGACCGATCTCAATTGGATTGATGTCTGATGAATTTGGAGGCCAGAACAATGAATGGAAGTCTTCCATATGTTCCTCCAACCGTTCTCGAACAATCCAGGAAGTGTGGCCTGGCGCATTATCCTACTGAAAGAAGACAGTACTGGAATGGAATACCGCCCATATGAAAGGCTGTTTCTGGTCTGCAATAATGGTTAAGAATTTTTCAGACGTCGTATTTTCCTGCACATGAATGACTGGACCCAGGGTTTCCCTGCAGAACATTGCCCAAAGCATTATACTTCTTAGACGGGCTTACTTTCGTCGCACGGTGAATCCTTGGGACAACGTTTTGCCAGGTAAACGACACACATATATCCGGTCGTCCACATGGTGCAACAGGAAACGAGATTCATCGGACCAGAAGACTTTCTTCCAATCATTCAAGGCACAACTTGGATGCTCGCGTACACACTGAAGGCGTTTTCTACGGTGAACCGAGGTTAGCATGAGCGCTTGGAGCTGCCTGCGGTCATGCAGTCCCATTTTCAGCAGGGTTCGATGTATTGTGCATTGTAACACTTTACTCTAGTCACCAGCATTCAAATTACCGGCGAGTTGCTGCACAGTACTCCTTCTTTTGCCTTGTACCATACGGGATAGCCTTCTCTCACCTCTAACATCGATAAGCCAGGTTGGGCCCACACTTTGACGGCGGTTTGTGGCTTTTACCTACTTTGACAACTTTTTGAAGATACCCACCGCGGCTAACCGTGAGGTTCCCATACGCCTTGCCGTCTCGTAAATGCTCTGACCCAGTCGTCTGCCCATTACAGCTTGACCTTTGGCAAAGTAGCTGAAGTCCGCATTCTTTCCCATCTAAAGAACAACAGGTGTTGTATATACCGTTTCATGACCTTCGTAAGCACCGTCGTTTTCCTTCAGTTTCTTCGATTTGCATGAAGACGATCTTGTCATGAAATTTTGCTACTTCGATTTAAATCGATCTGCCCCTACATGAACTCTGCTTATTTAACAATAAATCCCCTAACTCGAATCGTATAAAACGCACGCTCAAAAGATTGCCTGACAACATTAGATGAAGATTGCCTGATAAAATTGCCTAAATTGTCTAACAATTCTTTAAGATCCCGGGTGGCCAAACGGTCGATCGCGAGCTCTCATAGGTCGATCGTTTGCTTTATCGCGCTGGCGTATGTTGTTCCATACGAACTGCCTGAGACCAGATGATAGAATGAATCAGTCAGACTCCTCTCCCCAACCCTAACCACTGCGCATAGTCATCGCGCATTTGCAGTGTGCCACATGAGGCATGTTATTATCTCCCGCTCTGCAGGAGCTGCCTGACTGATGCCAATTTAGAAGCGTGCCTCCGACTGTACCTCACTGAATATGAGCCTGACTTTTCTAAACTTTGTGAGAACATGCAATGTCATGCATCAAATCTAAGAATTAAATACTGTAAATAGATAATCTATAACTAAAAGTATATAATTTGTTCGAAAAATGGTGCTTCAGAAATACAAAGTTATTTAAATATTGTTTTTTCTGTATTTGTTTAGAAACTTACAAAACCACACACACTAACAAAACACTCGTGATAAAGGCTCATTCCTAATTAAATATGCCCATATCACTGTGATAAACCATGGTAGATCACAGTAGGGAATGTTAGCTTTACTTAGATCTTGGTTCCTCAAAGTTTGACTAACCCTGTGTAAGATATTTGATCACGATAGCTCTTATCTCTTGATTCTGACTGCCACTTTGACCTATTTCAGGTGTTGCCAAATAGAAATTCAGAGAGCGGAAATCTGTAGCGATAAATTTAGAAAAACCTTGACGAGAAGAAACCATTTTTTTTACTTAAGAATACAGGAAGTCAAAGGGAAGGTCAAAACAGAGGTATGAGTCACCAACTAAATTACCTTCATCGTTTCCTTGGAAACCTAGAAGACTACATAGCAATAAATACCCTTTAAGTTTCCATTGTGAGGTGTATATAAAGACGTAAGTGTCAACTTTTCTTTCGCTACTTATCATAACTTAGAGAAACTTCCATAGTTCTCTCCGGACTAGACGGAATTCCGACTTTGAACGCTGTGAACGCAGGCAGAAGGAATTGAAACTGAAACATGCATTGATATTTTAGAGCTAAAATTCACTCAAATCATCCCCAACAACAACAACAACAACAAAAAACAGGAAAAACTTGTTTTATCAATTTCATGATTTGGTGGCAAAGTCTTCTGTATTAAATAACTTCTCAGATTTTACCTAATTGATTCCGACTCTTGTAATGACGGTATGAACAAAACTCCGTCCTGTTTCTAGCAAGACCTCTTTTAAGATCGTTCAAAAAGGGCATTAGACTCCATTCGTACATACATTATGTTTTGTGCTCCCCTTCTGTTTCCTACATGTTTCTGATGTGAACCCAGAACTTTCTAATAGGGATTTTGTCCACAGGAGGGTATTGGGTTGGAAATAAAATAATGCCTGCAAATGCGAGGCAATAGTATATATAAGCACAAATGTGTCCAAAATGTAGACGCCATCGTGTGCCACGACATGCTTCCATCCTCTGGGAAGATGCTAGATACCGTCCCTGTAGAATTGTGGCGACTTGGATGAAAACAAGTGGGTAAGTGCGCGTTCTACATCTTCCAGGTAGGTGAACCGCTGCCCGTGCAGGAAATGCTGGGACGACCAGAAAAGGTAGTAGTCGCTTGAGGCAATGCACGGGGAATATGCTGGGTGGGTAGCAACTCCCAGGCTAGGTCCCTGATTTTGTGACAAGTCACTCGTACTGTGTGGTCTCATTCCACCCTGCAGGTGAAGGACGCCCTTGCGGTTCAGCAGGTCGTTTCGACGTGGGCGATGCATGCAGATTTTCGAGCTGACGGCAGTACACATCGGCGGGGATAGTTGTGTTGTCCGGCAGCAGCTCAAAAATACGGCACCCCACATTTTCACCAAACAGACAGCAGGACCTCACGTGGGTGTAAGCCGGCTTGTGGGGTCGCATGGAATTCTATTTTGGATCCAACTGTTGTTTCCGAGCACTGACATTTTCATACAGGGCTCATTTTTCGTCACCTCTCACAATGCCGTCCATGTACGGTTTAATTTGGTCATGTGAAAGCAGGGAAACGCATGTAGTCATTCAATTTGCTTTATGCTCAGCTGTAATTTGATAGTGTATCCTAACTACCCTCTTGTACACGTTTCCAAGTTGACGCCTTTGGTAATCCTCGTGTGTGTTGTCCCCAGCTGATTGGGCGACTCCCACGTGGTCACACGTGGGTTGGTCTCCACTAAGGTTTTCAGCATGTCCATATCCACTGCTGCGGGACTTCCGGCGTTGAGACGGGCTGAGAGGTTTAAATTTCCCTCTCAAAACCGTTCGAACCAAAGACACTACTGAAGATGTGATCTGGTATTGAGGTTCACACGGGGATGTTCACTACAGCACTTGTGCGGGTGCTACCGCGACGAAAATCATACCACATGCAATGGCTGCTATGCTCCTTGTCCACTTCCATATTGGCTGGCGCTTGCACTCTTCGCCTTCTAACGGCTTACTGCCACTGACTTAAGCGACCTACCTGCTGATGTCATGCTAGTGTGCTGCGCAATCTCAATGGCCAGTGTGCGCCGTTGAGATTGCGCAGCACACTGGCATGACATGCACTTTACTGCGAACGTCGAATCCTCGTGAGGTTTTATTTTCATTATGACAATTACTGCAGTCATAGTTTCCATGAGAAGCGTGTAGCCATTCACGAAGGGCGTTCTGACGTGCGACGTAGTCCACCATACTCCTCGGTCTTCGCTCCGAATGGCTGTTTTTGTCAACATGAAGAGTTTTTCCCAGAAGGAGCCCATGAGCTGCATTCGCGATGGCGAAAGTGCATTGAAAAGGCTACAGACTGTCAAAATGTTCAGAAAAGGAATAAGACATTTGTTACTTCACCATTTGGGGGTTTCGTTTGAAAGACTCTCCCATTCCTTTTGGTTAATTTATTTGTTTCTCTGCATTTACTTCTCGTTATCTTTATGTGTTAAAATTGATCTTTACTGAGAAAATCTTCAAAATACGTGGCGTCAGTGAATAAACAAATACATCGCTCTTTCCACGTTTTAGCAACACACAGCAACCGAAAAATTGTTATTCGGTCACCGCCGGGGAATTGAATCCCGGGTCTCTCGATATCTAGCCGAGCGTGTTAGCCTTACACCACGGTGGCCAACAATCCATGGCGCTACGTGTGTTTTTCTGTCAGCTTCTGACATCATAAATCCGTAAGATGGGTTCAGATACTGAAACGTCTCCATCTGGTGGGCATTAATGGCACTGGCGATATATTAATTATAGCAGGTAAATCCAAAGGGCGAGATCCACAATGAAAATCCTCCAAATACGTGGCGTAAGTGAATAAACAAATACATCGCTCTTTCCACGTTTTAGCAACACACAGCAACCGAAAATTTGTTATTCGGTCACCGCCAAGGAATTGAAACCCGGATCTCACGATCTCTAGCCGAGCGCGTTAGCCTTACACCAGATTGACCAAATCTCGAGAACAAAATGGGATTCAGCACCGGAACTTTGTTCAAATTTTGAAAATGAGGGGGAAGATTACGAGGGAGAAACAGGAATTAAAAGAAGACGGCCCAGATGGAACAGCGGTTTGAGTGCTGGCTTGTGATCATTTGTCCGAGGTGGGCTTCGGTTCGAATCCTGGTGAGGCATGGATGTTGTGTTTGCCTTCTGGTATTGGATCTCTACCGTTCCTGGAACCAGTGACTTTAAATTAGGTACGTGCGACTTCTCTTTGACCTTCGACTTCCTGACGATGGTTGTTATGCCTCCAAACAAAAACAAAAAAAAAAGACTCAAGAGTAGACTATTTTGTTTTCAAGAACATATTTTTTGGAGCGGTTCGTAACTTCAGGAGAGAACGTTTTGGAAACTTATCTGAATCTCATCATCATCATCATTGTCAACCATTATCAATCCACTGCTGGACGAAGGTCTCCCCAAGTTTCCTCCACAACGGTCTGTCTTGTGCCAGTCTCCTCCATGTCACCCCTGCATACTTTCGAATTTCATCCACCCATCTCCTATGTGGTCTTCTTCTGGGTCTTTTCCTGTCCCTTGGAATCCAATCTAAAATTTCGGCTGTCCATCGATGATCTGTCCTTCTGGCAGTATGTCCAGCCCATTGCCATTTCAGGGATTTAACTCTGATCATGATGTCTTCCACTCTTGTCATTTTTCGGATCCACGAGTTCCTCTCTTCTTATCTCTCCTGGTTACACCAAGCATGCACCTCTCCATGCTTCTTTGAGTTGTCTGCAGCCTTTGTATGTCTCTTTTAGTTAAGGTCCACGTCTCTGCACCATACGTAAGCACTGGAAGGATGCATTGATGAAACACTTTTCTTTTAAGACATAATGGCATATTGCTCTTGAAAATTATGCTGTTTCTTCCAAAAGCTCTCCAGGCAAGTTTTGTACGCCGATTAATTTCTTCATCAATGTGACCCTCACTTGATATCTGCTGTCCAAGATAAACGTACGTGTTCGTTATCTCCAGCTTTTCTCCATCAATCGATAAATCTTCATTTCTTGTAAAAGCATTGAACATCACTTTTGTCTTCTGAAAGTTCATTTTTAATCCCACTTCTTTACTCTTGTCAGCAAGTTCCTGGATCATACTCTGCAGCTCTGATGGGGTAGTTGCAAAATGACTACGTCATCAGCAAAACGAAGGTGGGTTAGATAATCTCCATTAATCTTTATCCCCTTGTTTTCCCAGCTCAGCGACTGAAAAACACCCTCCAATGTGGCATTAAAGAGCTTCGGAGATATGGTGTCACCTTGTCTCACTCCCTCTTCCAATTTTTACGTGTGTTGTATTTTCAAACAGCCTAATCTTTGCACTTGCATTTTCATAGATGTTATTAATAATATTAATGTATGCATCTTCAATACCGCAGGTTTTCAGAGCCATTGTAACTGCTGATGGTTTCACCGAATCAAAGGCTTTTTCATAATCGATAAAAGCCATGCACAATGGAAGTTCATATTCCCTCGCTCTTTCAATTAGTTCTCTCAGCACGTGGATATGATCTATTGTGCTGTAGCCACTCCTGAATCCAGCTTGTTCTCTCGGTTGAGCCATGTCTAGTGCTACCTTCAAGCGGTGTGAAAGAACTTTAGTGAAGATTTTATAAACTACTGATAGGAGGCTGATAGGTCTGTAGTTTCCGAGATCCTCAATGTCACCTTTCTTATGTAGCAGGATCATTGTAGCGGTGTTCCAATCCTCAGGAATCTTTCCTTCATTAAGGCATCGAGTGAAAATTTGGGCGAGTACTGTTTCGATTTCTCCACTTGCTTCTTGTATGATGTCTACAGTAATTCCATCTTCTCCTGGAGCTTTTCCTCGCTTCATGTTCTTGATTGCATGTGCAACTTCTGCTGGAAGGACTGGAGGAACTCTGGTACTGGTATCTTTCATGATGTCTGGAGTGCATATATCATCCCTTTCACATAATTTGGAGTAGAAATCTTTCACTCTTGTCAAAATTTCGCCTCTATTTCTTGTTACAGAACCATCTTCTTTTCTCAGTGCCATAATCTGTTTTCTTCCCTTACTGAGATGTCCCTTTGCTATCTTTAGGCTTTGGTTGTTTTCAATTGCTTTCCTCACTAGTTCACAGTTGAATTTCCTTACGTCTTCAGTGATACTTTTTCTTACTGTCTTGCATAGCTCTATATATTCCACTTTGGAAGTCACATCTTCTTTAGTTATCCTCATCTCTCTTCTTTTTGCATCAACATTTTGGTTTTTCCTGATAATTTGTTCACATGCAACTTGTTCTTAGACCCAGCTAATTTTGTTGCTGTTTCCATAAGAGCTTTGGTTACTTTTCTGTTAACTTCAGAGATGTCCACTTCTTCCGATGTTAGGCCTTCTAAAGCAGAGAACCTGTTCTTCAGTTCTAACTTGAAGGTATTATGGTGTTTTTTAAGGTTGGTTATGTCAATAGATTTTGTTTGTCTTATGAGCTTGCCACGTTCAAGTTTAGTGTTGAGGTGCATCTTACATCTCACCAATCTATGGTCACTACCTGTGTTGAACTTGTTTAGCACACTGCAGTCTTCTATGACGAATTTTTTGTTACACATAATAAAATCAATTTCACTTGTCGTCCCATTTGGATGTCTCCATGTCCATTTCCTGTGTGGCTTTTTCTTGAAGAAGGAGTTCAAGATGAAAAACCCTTCTGCCTCTGCAAACTCAACGAGAGTATTTCCACGCTGGTTTCTGTTGCCATGACCGAATTTACCTACTGAAGTTTCATTCTGTTGCCGTTGCCCTATTTTTGCATTGAAATCTCCCATAATTATTTTCAAGTGCTGCTTACCTTTATTATTTAGATGACAAATTTCCTCATAAAATTCTTCAATTTCTTCTTCAGGATGACTTGTGGTGGGTGCATAAGTTTGAATAATCTGAGCCTGGTATCTTTTCGAGAGTTGGATAACAAGTCGTGCAGCTCTGTCAGAGGAACTTTCAACTTCTACAACTTTATCCTTCAGTTTCTTGTTTATTATAAATCCAACACCACTAGTTCTGCCAGTATCTGTCCCACGATAGTAGAAGAGATGTCCACTTTTCAGTTCGATGAGATCTTCTCCTTTTCTCCTTACCTCACTTAGCCCCACGATGTCCCACTTGATCCTTTGTAGTTCCTCTTCCAATTCAAGAAGCCTTGAATCAGAAGATAGGGAGCGTCCATTGTAAGTAGCCAAGGTCAGCATCAGATGGCAGCCTAGTCCGTTCCTCCGGGGATTCTTAGCACCCTCTGCCTTCATGTCGCACTGGCCGCTGCCTTGGCCAGGTACATTCCAGCTGCCGGAGACTGAGGGCCAAGATTTAAGTTGTGGAATCATTTTGGAGGGTTTTGGCCATAACTCACCACGCTGGCCAAGCGGGTTGGTGAGTGTGGGATAGAATTTCCTCTGATCCCGATGGTATAGTTATACCGCTATGGGCGGTCGTCAGAGCCCCTTTAGTGGGAACAGGATGCACCACGAGAAGGCGAGGTTGACATTTGTCAAGGAGAGGCTGTGATGTTACGCATCACCTGACCTTACATTAGTGAGTAAATACATATCTTGAATCTATTAGTGAGTAAATACATATCTTGGAAGTTTTGACACAAGTCACCAATCTGAACCTACTGTATACAGGGAGCATAGGAAATTCCTTTTAGCCTGGAATAACTTGCGAACGGAGAGAGGTACACTTATGCAAGTAAAATAACGGTTTAGTAAAGTGACAACGCCCGATCAAATCCAACCAATCGCAGCGCCCCTAGTGGCGAAATGCAGAATTTAGCCATTGCAAATCGAAAACAAAAAGAGATAGAGCAAAATTTCCAATTACAAAGTTGCAGAACATCAATTAATTAGTAAAAAACGAAATTTGTTTCACACGGATAACATAAATTGTCGCCTGAATACCCTACAATGTCCGACATCGATGCGCGACGATTCGAATCTGCATATTCACATTTCGCAAATGTAGCCGTATGCAAATGCATATTGTGACGTTGTACCGTACCTACGATATAAAAACCAGTAGCAGGATGTACCCTGATCAGAAGTTTAGGTCTACGTACGCTGTGTGAGAATGGCGAGCTTGGATTTCTGGGGTTACCTAAAAAATCAGGTGTATGCAACAGCGCCTACAAGTCTGCTGGATCTACGTCGTCGTGTTACAGATGCTTGCAATAGTGTGACACTTTCCATGCTGAGGAATGTGCATGCAGAGTTACTTTCACGAATACAAATGTGTATCGTGGGCAATGGCGAACTCTTCGAACATACTCGACATTAACTTTTTATCACTGTGCGCCAGTTTGCCTTTTTTGTTTTTGTTTTGTGTGACGTCATCAAACTGTATTGACATAAGTACACATTTATGCAATAAATTGTGTGTATTTTCTCATACCTGTGCCTGTTCCTTTCAAACGTTCACACAAAAGGTCGCGCATCGATTTCGGACATTTTATGGTATTCATGCGACAATTTATCTTATCCGTGTAAACCAAATGTTGTTTTGTACTAATTAATTGATGCTCTACAACTTTGTATTTAGAAATTTTGCTCTATCTCTTTTCATTTTCGATTTGCAATGGCTAACTTCCGCCTTTCTCCACTAGGGGCGCTGCTATTGGTTGCATTCGATCGGGCGTTGTCGCTTTACTGTACCATTATCTCACTTGCATAACTTTACCTCTCTCCGTTCGCAAGTTATTCCAGGCTAAAGGGACTTTCCTATGCACATTGTATAATTTCCTCTGCCTTAACGTTTGAACGTTTGATCCATTTTGTTGGCGCCTCCTTGTGCTTGCCTGTTTTAATTGTTGAATCTGTGCTTTAAACAATATACTTTTTTCATTGTCGTAATGTTCATTGTTTCACATTTGGAACACATCTGTTTCACTTTGATGAAACATTGTTTCGTATATTTGTGTGAGACTCCATGTCCCACAAATATACGAAACAATGTTTCGTCAAATTTTTTCCTTTCATTTATTTGTTTTGCTGAGCATTGCTATATAGTACACGAAATATAGTGCTTAAAACTAAAAAAAAATGTGTATAAAATGTATAAAGCGCAGCAAGGAAGCAAAGGGAAAAGAACAAGAAGACCTGAAAAAGCCCCGAGCTCCCTACACAGCAGGGTTAAATAAAAAAGAAAAAAGTACATTAAAAAAATAGGCAAGCCAAAGCGGCAAGCATGATCAGTGTTGTGTATGGAAATGCAAGCAAAACAGGATTAGTAGGTTGATGTAAATTATTTTGAAATTAGTAATTTGTTTCTTTTCTAATTAATGGGTTAGTAACTGTAATTCATTATCTAAATTTTTAATTTTTTTTTAAAATGTTAAAGTTAGTTAGTATTGTTAGTTCCGTTGGTACTAAATTCCAGTAATAAAGCCCAATGTAATTTAGACTGTTTCATAGGTTCCGTTTTTGGGCGAATCGGTAAGATATTTATTTTTTTAGTTCGTGTGTCGTGTGAGCATGTCTGTGGAATATTTTTTTATTATATCAGTGTGTAGATTATTTTTTATTCTTTTGAACATGATTTTTCCAATGTTAAAATAATAAAGTTGGTTGATTGTGAGAATATTAAATTTATTCCGGTAAACTTTTGTGTTGGTGTACAATGATAACTGTGTGCTTGTAGTGAATTCAAGATCAATTAATCTAACATATTTATTTCGCCGCGTTGGCGCAGTGGTCTAAGCGATGGCTTTGTAAAAGTTGTGTTGACATGTACTCAGTGTTTGACCTGCGATTGTTAGTGTTCTTTTGTGTGTGTGCCGTAATTTTGTGTTTCTCCTGCTTTGTGAACATCTCCTGTGTCGATTGAGTCCGACCTTGACGTCCTGTGAGTAATGCTTTACTTGTACTAACTCTTTTTCTGTCCTGGCTTTGCCCAGGGTCGGGGTTAGCAAGCCAGCCATTGCAAATGGCGAGGACCGCATTTCATAGGCCAGGTCTGAAGCTTGATAGCGCCGCCCCGGTGGCACAGTGGTCTTAAGCAATGGCCTCTGATCATTCGTCCGAAAGGGGTCCGGGTTCGAATCCCGGTGAGGCATGGATGTTGTGTTTGTCTTACGGCACTGGCTCTCTCCCTTCCCTGGAACCAGTGACCCTAAATTAGGGACGGGCGACTGCTTATAGCCCATTGAGTTGCTCACGGTGGTCGTTAAACCTCCAATCAAAAAAAAAAAAAAAAAAAGAAGCTTGATAGCAGAGCTCCTCCCCTACCTGGCCACGTTCGGTCTTCGTCAATACCTCACGCTGCTGGTTTCCAAGCCGCGTCATCTCATGTTACCACCTCTTCTTCCAACTCTGTGGATGTTGATTTCCCGACGTTATTTACCACAGTGACGTCATTAACTTCTTGAGTGTCAGCTGCCTCTGGTACTTTATTTACTCCTGCGAGCACTGCATATCGACCTTCCCCATCTCCGCCCATTCCTCCGGCAACTTTTCCTTATGCTTCCGTTGTGAAGGGTACCAGTTCAGCTTCCTCTACAGCAAAGAATCCATGTACAATGCCTATTGATATGATTGTCACTAGAGACAACAAGAAATTACGCATCGAAATTCCGGAAACTTCAGCTGCTGGGCAAGAGGTTTTAGGCACACAGAAATTTGGCATATGTTTTGACGCCCTCCCGGACACCAGCCTTAAGAAATACTCCTTAGCCGTTCGCCAAATCCTCCCTAAGGGAGCGATTACAGATATGGCGAGAAAACCTAGGACTGTTCTCATCTATTTTACGACGCCAGAATTTGTAGAGCGCGTCTTATCTGACGGACTGCGTGTAGGGGATCATACCTTACTCGGAGTCCCGCTCACGCAGCGCCCCGTACTTGCTACGTGCTATCCCGTACCGCCAGAAATCAAGGACCATTACTTAATGGCGGCCCTTTCCCGTTTTGGAAAGGTAGTTGGTTCCATTTCCACTCTGTCTTCCGCACCAACAGACCCAGATAACAGGAACATCTTAGGTCTGCGTCGCCAAGCAAGGATCCTGTTCCCTACTGAAGATGCCATTGCTGACTGCCCTACTGACCTCACTGTGAATGTAGGGAACCAGATTTTCCGGATCGATATTGTTACTTTCTTGCAGTGTTTTAAATGCAAGGCATATGGCCACATTCAATCACGTTGTCCACATGCATCTGCCAAGCCACCTATTTCCATACCGCCCGAAGTCAACACCTCACCCTGAACACCACTTTCTCTGGCCACACCAAGTTGGGCTCCACAGACGTCTTTGATTCCTGCTACTGTTGTGCCAGAGGCTTTTCCCCCGGCAAATAATGATTCATCAGCAGTCTCCAAGTCTTTGATCTCTACTACAGGAACGTTGGCTACCTCTCCATCGTTGGACCTACTTGTTGCTGTGGTAGCTCTAAGTTCTTCGAAAGGGTATTATCTCCGAAAAGGAATGGCAACCCCTCCGTCGTGTTATGTCATCTTCTTCCCTTGGATCCCCTAATGTGGAGTGAGATCTAACTGCCATACACCCACCAGCCTCTCCCGGCTTTCCCACGTTGAAACGCACTAGACAAAGTTCAATCTCGCCGATGTCGTCTTCTCCACGCTGCTCTCGTTCCCGTTAACCAACTCGACAGTCTTCTTCTCGAACTGCAGTTACCACGTCTCTTAAGTTCCCAGCTGTTCAAAAATTGTTGGATCAAAAAGCTTTCGCAGAATATTTGGAAACTTTCCCTGCATTAGACGGGCCGTTGGCACCGTCTGATCTTGCTCTTATCATACTCAATCAACCGTCACGTCCTCTCAAGCAGCTAGACTGCGTTCAATCACGAAATGCTCATCTTCCTACTATTATCACCCAACTTCAGAGTCTACTTGCTCTTTTGCGGAAAATTGACACAGTCACTAATGCGCAGACATCTAACTTAAGGAAACGTGTGACCAGTCTTCACAGAAGTGCTGATAGTAATATTCAACCACTACAACCTCTTTCACGTTAAAATTACTTTCTTTCAACTGTAAGGGATGCTCCGTCCCTCCTACCAATACGTTAGTGTTTGAAAATATCACACCGCATGATGCGGATATAAAATTTATTATTGCTACAGGAGACTAACTGTCATCCCAACACCCCATACCACCGGTGGCGAACATGGCCATTTCAATTCTACCATGTGCATTGACTTAGTCTTCACGCAGGACTTGCAGTGGCCATCCATTTTCGTCTTCGATCCTTCATCACTGATATAACGGTTAAACCGATTTGTCGTGACCTCCTGCAGCTTCTGTCCTTCCACCTTCACAACGTCCGATACCATATCTTAAACATCTATGTTTCCTGGCAATCAACAGTATGCAGATTGCCTTTTTGAGCATTTTGTTCCCTGTGTTCAAGGTCTTCCGGCCACTGATATTATCATCTTAGGTGGTGATTTTAACTGCACCCTTGACTCATCCCTTGACAGATCGGACGGTTCCATGGGTACCAGGTATTTTCTTACCCGAGCACCTTCTACAGCTATCAACCAGCTACAACTCCAAAATTCTTTTTGACACCTGCATCGATTTCTTCGTTCGTACACCTGGCGCTCCTACTCCACTTCCTCCCCTACAACTGCCCGACTTGACAGGATTTATGTTTCTTCAATTATTCTTCCTTCAGTTCTCTCCCTTTCTCACACACCGACAGTTTATTTCGACCACAGCTGTGTCGTAATGTGTCTTCACACCGGTCCATCCCCTCGGCAATACTACCGTACTTGAACCCTTGATGATGATCTTTTACTTGATCCAACTTACATCACTTCCATTCAATCGCAGCTCCAACAAGCCTTATATACGCTCCCTTTTGCTTCTTGTCCCTTGCAACACTGGTTACATGTCAAATCTCGGATTCTTCTTTATACCAAGCAATATTCCTACGAAAAACGTACTACCGCCTCTATGAAGATTGATGCTGCATGCTCGATTTTTTCCACCCTAGATCTTGATTCTCCGCAGTTTTCTCATGACCAAGCTGAACTTAGTGCCTTGCTACTTCCTGTCTCCCAACAAGCTCTTCACCGCCTCAAGCTCCTTCATCTCCAGCCAAATGACTATCTATGTGAACAGGTTCAACAACTGGAATTCCACAAACGTTCTGCTCATCAACTCCGTAATATGAAGTTACCTGATGGAACTGTTATTAATGACCCCACTCTCATTTGCTCCGGTGTTCGAACATACACTATCTACCAACAAGTAATTAGACACCCCTGCAATCGACGATATATGTGGTCCTAATACACGTCACGGCCGCCGCCGTTAAATATCGTGTGGGAAACAACAACGCAACCAGTCGCATGCAAGATGCCACGCAGTTCGGAGCTCTCTGATTTCGAGAAAGGTGTAATCATCGGGTATTACAGAAATGGCCGATCCATACGTGACATATCCAGCGAGTTGAAGTATCCAAAGTCGACAGTGGCCTACGTGATTGGCAAGCGGAATATGCCCCGACCCTACAGACCCACAAAACTGGGAGTTAGAGACCGACGGGTGCTGGCCAGAGAAATTCGGAAGAACCGCACCAAATCGATGGGCCACATCCGCGAAGGGTTTCAACAGGCATTCGGTAGTGTGAATAATATCGGTAAGGAAGCTAATTTGCTCGGTTATCGTGGACGTCATGCCGCCCACAAGCATTTGATCACCAAGTCCAATAGCGCTGCTCGGCTAACCTGGTGCAAAGAACGTCGACAGTGGACCGTTGAACAGTTTAAACATGTTCTCTGGAGCGACAAATCAAGGTTCACTCTCTACCGTTTGGATGGCAGGGTCTGGGTTTGGCGGACGTCATGCCGCCCACAAGCCTTTGATCACCAAGTTCAATAGCGCTGCTCGGCTAAACTGGTGCAAAGAACGTCGACAGTGGACCGTTGAACAGTGGAAACATGTTCTCTGGAGCGACAAATCAAGGTTCACGCTCTACCGTTCAGATGGCAGGGTCTGGGTTTGGCGTCTGCCTGGAGAACGCCTCCTGCCGGAACGTATTGTGGCAAGTGTGAAGTTCGGCGGCTGTGGAATTATGCTATGGGGGTGTTTCTCCTGGTATGGCATGGGACCCTTGGACGCAATTCCTGGTAGACTCAACGCCGAGACCTACTGCACCATTTTGGATGACCACGCGCTTCCTACGTTGTGGCAGGTTTACGGGGTGGACCCATGTTACTTTCAGGATGACAATGCCACCTGTCATGTTGCGAGGTCCACCATGGCTTGGTATGGTGACAATGGAATTAATCGAAGGGATTGTCCTGCGCAGAGCCCGGACCTTAACCCTATCGAGCACCTCTGGGACGAGTTGGAGCGTCTACTTAAGGGGTGCCCCCACCGTCCGAAATCGGTGAAGGAACTTACCTGTCTTCTCCAAGCCGAGTGGGAGAAAATACCGCTAGCCGTCATACAACGCATGGTTGAGAGTATGCTCCGGAGGGTCGCAGCTGTAATCGGCACTCGTAGAGGCTCCACCAACTATTGAAGGTGAATAAACTTTGTTTTCCTTTGCTATCACAGGTGTCCAATTACTTGTTGGTAGATAGTGTATTTCCAGTCGCGTTTTGCTTAGTTTCAGTCAAGCTATCCGCATGCTGATTCGATTTTTCGTGCCTTACCGCATATTCCATCGCATTTTGTTGCTTCTCTTTCTATGCCTATCACCCCAGCAGAAGTACAACAGTCCCTTGCCTTACTTACCTGTCACTCGTCACCTGGTCATGATGGGTTGACAGTTAATTTCTTTCGCACGTTTTCCTCTTTCCTACACCCTCTCCTATTGCCTTGTTTTACAGCTGCTTTTTGCCGCCCCGGTGGCGCAGTGGTCTAAGGCGTTGGCCTCTGATCATTCGTCCGTAAGGGGTCCGGGTTCGAATCCCGGTGAGGCATGGATGTTGTTTTTGTCTTACGGCACTGGCTCTCTCCCTTCCCTGGAACCAGTGACCCTAAATTAGGGACGGGCGACTGCTTATAGCCCATTGAGTTGCTCACGGTGGTCGTTAAACCTCCAAATAACAATAACATAACAGCTGCTTTTTCCTTATCTGTTCTTCCCCCCCCCCACTTTTACTCTGGCTCAAATCATTCTTCTTCCAAAGAAAGGGTGTCTGCTGAAGTTGGATAACTGGTGCCCTATATCCATCCTTAATGTTGACTACAAGAATTATACTAAAATACGTTCTCTTCGATTGAACCCTGTCCTTCCCACCGTCATACTTCCCGATCAAACGTGCACCATCCCTGGACGAAGCATTCATACTAATATTAATCTCCTCCGTGACTCATATTGCCTTGCCCACCTTTCCTCCGAACTATCTTGATCAGAGGCAGGCCTTTGATAACGTGAGCCATCAGTGGCTTGCCTCTGTGCTCTCTGCCTTTAGGGTCCCATCTGTCTTCATCACAGCCCTCCTCGCCCTGTACCAGGACTCAGTTGTCCATATCCGAACAGCCTCCTCCTTACAGCCCCCATTCCGTTTCGCAAGGGCATCCGACAAGGATGTCCTCTTTCCAGACAAATTTTCTCTCTAGTCTTTGAGCCTTTTCTTTGCTCTATCCGTTCTCTTTTACAACCTCCCCTCCACCATTCAGCATAGCACCAGGCACCATGCTATCGTTCTTACTGTCTACGCCGATGATCTCACAGTTCTCATCCGAAAAGAATGGCAATTCACAATTGTTCTTGCATGGTATCAAGTGTATGCTGCGGCTTCCAGCGCTTCGTTAAACCTTTCAAAGTGTACAGGCTTGTGGTGTGGCTCGTGGAGACAACGCCCCGATGCATCGTGGGGCGCTCATCGGACTTCCACCAGCCAAAAGATACTTGGGGTGCACATTGGCAGCCGGGTCTCAGCAGCGGCTGCCACATGGAGACCCCTCGTTAGGAAACTACGTCATACCGCTGCTTACTGGTCCAAGCTCAAGTGTTGTTTGACCTACCACAGTCGTGCAAGGCTTGCTGGCACCCACATCCTCTCGTTAGTTTATCATTCCTGGATTACACAACCGACATCGGCCTACGTTCAAACTGCAACAACATCAGCAATGCTCAGCATTGTCTGGTCATCCACTCATTGGTTATCTTCCTCAGTATTATCTCTACCTTCGACTTGTGGTGGCCTCAATATACCAGAGATTACCATACGTTATAAAGCTTTAAGAATTTTCAATTTCCACCGTTTGACAGTTCAACCAGACTATTCCGCCTCTATTCTTCTGCTTAATGTTCTGACTCCCCCCTTTAATCCCTGCCTCAACATCCATCTTCTTCTCAAGATGGATATTCACACTGTCATCCCCCCCCCCGCTTTCCTCTAGTGTACCATGAGGCTGTTCAGTTCCTTCGCTCTTTACCGCTTATTCGTCAATCCCCCTCTTCCACCCTTGATATTCTTTCCGAGCCTCTTTTTTCTCCTCCGTCCTCAACCCCCCTGCTTCCAGCCTTTTCTTTTTCCCAGCATGGCTACACGCTATGTAGTCTCCGTTTCCCAACTGGTCCTCCCCGATTTTTCATAGAAACCCGTTTCCGACATTTTTCCCACCCTCCCATCCTCGCCCAAACTATCTGATGACTTCCTCCAACTTAAAAATGCTCTTCAATCACTTTTTCCATCCTTAGTCAATTCCTCTGGCCTCCTTTCCGTTTCCTCTGCCTCCCTCCTTTTCCCGTTCTTCCTTCCCTCTTCAGGCGACCTCCTCCCTCTCCACAGCTTTTCCACCCACACCCTGTACCGTTTTCTCCGTTCTTCTTCTGCGATACCTTGCCCCATCCCCTCTGTTCCTTCTTTTGCACTAACCTCGGTCTGGTCTACTGCCCAACATTCACCGGCCCTCTCCTCAGAACTTAATGTGCACTGGAGGTTTTTGCGCAATCGACTGTCTGTCCCTTCGACTTTGTTCCGAAGAAATATAGTATCATCAGATCTCTGTCCTTTTTGTAACGTCGTTGGAGACGTCTTACACATGTTTGTTTACTGTTCGACGCTGCTTCCACTATTTCACAGTATGTTCCAACTTGCACATCCTTCTTGTACCAGTGATCTCACCCTAGAAGATTATCGTTTCCTCGGCCACAGTTCTACAAGTTTCTCCTCTATTTTACCAGTTTGTTCGTATTTTTTATTCTAGCTAAATACATTATTTTTTCTCACCTGCTACAGTTACAAGATCCAGATCCTATCACATTCTCTACCTCCTTGGTTGCACACTACCGCAACAGGGTTAAAGCCAGACTCACCCTGGAATTCTCCTTGGTGAAAGATACGGCACAGTTACCTGCCTTCTTCACAGATTGGTCACCGTGTCGTCCCTGGTTTCAGTTTTCGAGTGCCCAGGCTGTTCATCTGCTGTTTTAATACTCTTAAAACTACGTTGGAACTTTATTTGTACTGTTCCCTCGCCATGTTTCCTCCTGGAACTGGACTGTGTTTGCTTCCTGCTGATGTCACCGTTTGTACACAGTACTCTTCATGCTCACAGTGACTCTTTGCCACCAGTGATTCCCTTGTCACTAGAACTGCGCAAATTACTTCTATAAATTTGATTCGCTCCAATGATGTTCCAAGAATTCAATGAACAATTATCTCAGAGCTACTGCTGTTTACAGCAAATAATGTAATGCCTGTCATTGCTCATTTGTACAATTACCATTTCATTGTAAATATCTACATTTTGTTTTATTTCTCCCTTCTCTCACACTGCGTGTGAGGATGGGGATATTCTGTTGTAATTCTTTTAATTGAATAAAAGCGAATATTGAAACTAAGCGATGGCCTCTGATCATTCGTCCGAAAGGGCTCCGGGTTCGAATCCCGGTGAGGCATGCATGTTGTGTTTGTTTTACGGTACTAGCTCTGTCCCTTTCCTGGAACCAGTGACCCTAAATTAAGCACGGGCGACTGCTAATAGCCCATTGAGTTGCTCACGGTGGTCGTTAAACCTCCAATCAAAAATATATATATATATTTGTTTTGCAAAGTTTGAAGTTTTTTTAAATTATATTTTGTTTTCTGTCCCCATGTTAGTATGACATATTTAATGTGTGTCTGGAACATGGTATAATATAAAAGAATAAGAGTTTTTGGGGAAAGGTTTGTTCGTACTGAATTAATAACTCCAATGTTTTTAGATAGTTTATAAAACAGGTTGTTCACATGTTTGTTCCATTTAAGGTCGTTATCTATAGTAATCCCCAAGTAAAGTAGAGAACTAAACTCTTCAATACTTTTGCTATTTATGAAAAAGGTGATATTTCATAATTGTGCAAAATGTTGTTCAATAAAAATCATAGATTTGGTTTTAATAATATTTAATAATAATTCATTAGAGTTTAACCAATCTGAAATGTTGTTAAGTTGAATATCAATCATCTGTGTGTTTCCAGTTGCATTATTACATGTTGTGAGAATAGTTATATCATCAGCATGTAAAAGAAGATCCATATCAGTTATAGAACAGAAAATGTCGTTAATGTAAATATTAAAAATCACGGGACAGAAGATTGAACTCGGAGATACTCCTGTTAGTATAAAATGAATTGACAATTGATATTGGTCGATTTATGTGTATTGCTGTCTTCGTGATAAATAGTTTTTGAGTAAGGAATGTGCTTTGTGCCCTATTCCACGATTATTGAGTTGAATTGAATTGAATTCTGTCATGTTGTACAGTCTAACATACAATCAAATCACACACATGATTTTTGTATAAAAAAAAAGATTAACCAAATGCAAATCGCACCATATGCAAATTCAAAAGAAATAGAATACTTGTACATATATGAAATAAATTAATTAGTACAACACAAAAATGAAAATAATAAAAATACAACTAATACAAACACATGAACCATCACACATGCAAATACATATATTATACAATAATAATATACATGTAATACAAAGTACAGAGGAAGTAATAGTAATTTAAAAACACATATTACAATACGAATAGTACCAAACACTTATACAAACATCTGTAGCGCAAGATAGCAGGGAGCCAGCGGAAAAGGCCAGTGCAGGACTGACCAGCCCTTGGTTCGCAATAAAAAACAGAAGTGTCAAGTCAAAAAGTTATCCTCCTATAGAACTGCAATTTGCATAATCACAAATGTAGATAGTCAAACCAGGAACAAATTAACTATATATCAAGCATTCCCTTAACTCTCTTTTAAATAAAGCATAGTTGAAAACTGATCTAATATAAATTGGCATCCTGTTCCAACGTCGAGTGCAAGTGGCATTGATATTATAATATAACACATTTGTCCGAGCTCTGGGGATCCCCAAATCAGTATATCCACGAGTGCGATATGTATGCGTAAGGCAACACACAGTAATTAGATTTATGTGCTTATTAGCATAGACACGCTCATGCATTGACAACATAAGTCTGAAAATGTACAGTTTCTCAAAAAACAGTAACTTATAACGGTGTAAGAAACTATCCACATTTTCCGATTGATTTAGCAATCGAACATTTTTTTTGCAAAGTAAAAATTCTGTTAATATTTCCTCTAGTTGGCAACATTCCCAAACTAAAAGACAGTAAGGCATTGATGGGTATAAAAGTACTAACTTTATCTTAATTGGCCAGCAACCCAAAATTCTGGAAAAAACTCCAATACGAGACCTCAACTTAGCTGCCAAGGCATCAACATGTGCATCCCACCACACATTTTCATGCAGATGAACTTCCAAAAATTTAACAGTTTATGTAAAGCCAATCAACATAGCGCACGCGAGTGCCGGTTTGTTTCGTTGTAATAACAGCAAAAAACGATTTTTCACAGCTGCTGGCATGACGACATACATTCAAATCATTCCTACATGACGTCAAAGATCCGTTACGTAACACGGTTAAAATCGTTTGAGCAACTCTTTAGAAACAGGAAAACGTTACGTCAGGAATTTTGTATCTACTCTGTCTTTCATAAACGGCATACATAATGTTTTATTTAGACTCCTATCGTATGAAATTTAGTTTTAAGATTTCTTTAGCGAACCTAAAATGATTATTTTAGATCTTCAATTAAATTTGGGAGTTCCAATACAATAGGTAACAGTGTCCCAGCAAAACCACATGTGCTGGGAAACTGTTGGCCACCAGCTGGCAGTGATGGGTCACTGCTGGCTGAAATCTGCCGCTCACGGCCCGGTAGTGGTCCGTTGGTGGCAGCGCTATCAGTTGGCGAGCCATTGATGGCCCTGCAGCACCGCCGTGAATTGTGGGCCTCCAAGCAAGTGCCGCTAGTGGTCCGTTTCTGGCAACCAATGCAACCCCCAACAGCAGGTGGAAGCAACGGGACTGCGCATGCGCAGAAGCAACACTTGCTGTGTCTCTGAAGGTACCAGTTAGTTGAAGACGACACTATCGCCATCGTGTTATTTTAGTGGATGTTAAGAAAAAATCCATATGTGGAGAGGCGAATTAATTTCCTAATGAAATTTTACGTCGACGAAGATATCAGTTTAAGCCGTGAAATACTAGATTACAGCCATGAAATACACCCATTCCATTCACATGAATAACAATTCATTCCATGAATTGTTATTCATGGGAATGGAGTGGATGAATAACAAGAAAAAATTTGAAACCGCTTGAAACAAATATCCTGGGTAACCATTAAAACAACGTTTCTTCCAAAAAAAAAAAAAAAAAAAGAATTATACGCGTACAAAATTTATTAATTATTTTAAAGAAAAAAAAAGCAACGCTATGTGGTGTACTCATCCATGGGTTGAATACACAAGACTGGGAGGAACTCGCTTCTAAAAATAACGAGAAGTAAAATAAAATATCTTTTACTCTTTAAAACAAAGTAGCTTCGGAAAACGGAAAGGAAAGACACAACATTAAAAATGTAACAGAATGTGACTTGAACCCGGGCAAATATATATTTATTCAACAATCTCTTTTCAAGACGGCAAGGGCAGTGCAAAACTTTGGAAAGCGACTCTAAGTATGTGCACGCCTTGAAAATGAGTGAAGTTCCCTTAAGGTAAAAAAAAAACTATCGTTACGTTGAAAATTTAATTTATCAATTATATGAAACTGACTTTTATGAAAAATACCTCGCAATATTGTAAATTGAAAGAGGGAAGCATTCGATTACACATTGCATACCAAACAGACAGCTTTAAGCATATGCTCGAGCGTGGCAAATTATTCCGGTCGGTAGAGAGCTCCGCTGCCACGCCAACGGCCCTGGATCAGATGCAAACGGACGTTTTTTCTGTCTGTTGAGAAAATTTCCCCAGCGCAGTGGGTTAATTCACAAGCTTCGTAAGGGTAGAAAAAAAATTGTAGCTTTGGGAAACTGCTGTTTTCCACGCTTTTTTTTTTTTTTTTTTGCGGGCAAGATTCGGCAAGCCACCAGTTACTTCACGTGGTTGCTGGCTGCCACTAACGGCACACTAGCGGACCACATTATGCTAGCCATCATTTGTGGCACGTGCTTGCAAGGGCCACTGAAGGGCCACTTGCGGCAGCTACTGCCTGTGATGGACCACTGATGGCCCTGTTGTGGCATATGACAACTGATGGGGTGCCAACTGTTGGCCAGCTGTTGGCCTGAACTGCTGGCCCTTCTGTTGGCCGCCCGGACATTTTATTGACGGTTCGGCAGCGGCAACATAGTGCTGGGCCAGCAAGACTGTTTTTTGCTGGGGTGTTATTGTTATTTCATGCGTATGCTGAAGAAATATTATTTGGGAACTTTCTTTTCTCTTAAATCACGAAATTCTCATAATATAACTAAAACATTTTTTGCAGAATATAGCCAAATATTCTTTGTGTAGAAGAAATGGAAAAGAAAGACAAAAAGAAAAGAAAAAAACACTCTCTGTGCTTCTGCGCATGAACTAATATAGCATTTTAACATTTGCAACTGCACAATTCTAAGTTCATAATCGAAGAGAAAATACCTGTTTATTAAAATATTTCTCACGTATCTTATTTTTCCTAGTCACTGTTGACGGGATTTCACTTAGTTTTTTAAAATATTTATTGAGTTCTTTAATGAATATGTTAGTTTTAATTACCTTAGGTCAAATAATAAAAATGCGTCTATCAGTCTCAATACCATCTCTGGTACTTAAAGTAAAATAACTCTGACGTTTGTGCTGATTGTACCATCCAAATTCTTCGAGACACGGCAGTTACAATTATTTTAACTGGGGAAAGAGTGCGAATAGAGAGCAAAGCATTAGTTTTAAGGATATTTCGCCAAGAGATGTTAAGTACATAAGCGTTGCGATTCCTAGGCTTGAAAAGGCATACGGTTACATCGCCTTGGAATAGCCGGTCCACAGAGTTTCATACAATATCTGGGTAAATGCGGAAAGCATAAAGTCATAAATGAATACTGTCGCTACTCTCAGTGTAGCTGGCTTGCTTCCACGCCATAACAAAGCATATTTTCTCAGAATTTTGCTGCTAATCGTGGGACAAATGCTTCACTCGTTTCAGACTCCCCTCTCGCTGTCTCTTCCTGAAAATGATTTTACACTGAAGACCGTTTATTTGGAAGAGTTTGAACCAAAATGCACAGTCCGACTAATACACTCGAGTGCCCTATTGTCAGGAAAATGGCGAGGCCCCCATCAAAATAAAATAGTCAACCGTTGTATAGCGTTGGTGAAAGATATTTTATCACGCATATATACAATGTCACGTGATACTCACGACACTCTATTCAAGTGTAGCTCTATGTAGGTGTGTGTGTGTGTGTGGCTCAAGACAGTAGTTGTAGAGGAAACTAAACTTCGAAAGACCTTCATATATATACATATATACATGTTGCCAGAAGAACGGACCACCGATCGACAACCGAAATTTTAGACTGGATTCCGAGGGACAGGAAAAGACCCAGAAGATGACCCCATGGGCGATGGATGAATAAAATTTGAAAGTATGTTGGAGTGACATGGAGGAGACAGCCTCAAGACTGACAATTGTGGAAGAAACTTGGGGATACCTTCATCCAGCACCGGATTGATAATGGTTGGTGATGATATCATCATCATCGTCCACCATTATCAATCCACTGCTGGACGAAAGTCTCCCCATTTATTTATTTTTTTGATTGAAGGTTTAACGACCGCCGTGAGCAACTCAATGGACTATTAGCAGTCGCCCGTCCCTAACTTAGGGTCACTGATTCCAGGGAAATGAGAGAGCCAGTGCGGTAAGACAAACACAACATCCATGCCTCACTGGAATTCGAATCCGGACCCCGTTCGGACGAATGATCAGAGGCCATCGCTTAGACGACTGCGCCACCGGGGCGGCCCAAGTTTCCACCACAACGGTCTGTCTTGTGGCAGTCTCCTCCATGTCACTCCCGCATACTTTCAAATTTCATCCACCCATCTCACATGTGGTCTTCTTCTTGGTCTTTTCCTGCCATTTAGAATCCAATCTAAAATTGCAGCTGTCCATCGATGGGCTATCCTGCTAACAATATGTCCAGCCCATTGCCATTTCAGGGATTTAACTCTGATCATGATGTCTTCCACTCTTGTCATTTTTCGGATCCACGAGTTCCTCTTCTTATATCTCCTGGTTACACCAAGCATGCACCTCTCCATGCTTATTTGAGTTGTCTGCAGCCTTTGTATGTCTCTTTTAGTTAAGGTCCACGTCTCTGCACCATACGTAAGCACTGGAAGGATTCATTGATGAAACACTTTTCTTTTAAGACATAATGGCATGTTGCTCTTGAAAATTATACTGTTTCTTCCAAAAGCTCTCCAAGCAAGTTTTATTCGCAGATTAATTTCTTCATCAATGTGACCTTCACTTGATATCTGCTGCCCAAGACAAACGTACGCATCTCTTATCTCCAGCTTTTCTCCTTCAATCGATAAATCTTCACTTCTTGTAAAAGCATTGTACATCACTTTTGTCTTCTGAAAGTTCATTTTTAATCCCACTTCTTTACTTTTGTCAGGAAGTTCCTGGATCATACTCTGCAGCTCTGATGGGGTAGTTGCAAAAATGACTACGTCCTCAGCAAAACGAAGGTTAGTTAGATAATCTCCATTAATTTTTATCCCTTTGTTTTCCCAGTTCAGTGCTTGAAAGACATTTTCCAAAATGGCATTAAAAAGTTTGGGAGATATCGTGTCACCTTGTCTCACTCCCTTTTCAATTTTCATGGGTACTGTATTATCAAATAGCCGAATATTTGAACTGGGATGCCTTCATATCCATTTCCTTTGCAGCTTTTTCTTGAAAAAGGAGTTCATGATGAAAAACCCTTCTGCTGCTGCAAACTCTACGAGGGTATTTCCCCGCTGGTTTCTTCTGTTGTCACCGAATTTACCCACTGAAGTTTCGTTCTGTTGCCGTTGCCCTATTTTCGCATTGAAATCGCCCATAATGATTTTCAAGTGCTGCATGCCTTTCTTACTTAGATGACGAATTTCCTCATAAAATCCTTCAATCTCTTCTTCAGGATGACTTGTGGTGGGTGCATAAGCTTGAATAATCTGAGCCTTGTATCTTCTCGAGAGTTGGATAGCATGTCTTGCAGCGCTGTCAGAGGATCTTTCAACTTCTACAACTTTATCCTTCAGTTTCTTGTTTATTATAAATCTAACACCACTAGTTCTTCCAGTATCTGTTCCACGATAATAGAAGAGATGTCCACTTTTCAGTTCAATGAGATCTTCTCCTTACCTCACTTAGCCCGAAAATGTCCCACTTGATCCTTTGTAGTTCTTCTTCCAATTCAAGGAGCCTTGAAGCAGAAGATAGGGAGCGTCCATTATACGTAGCCAAGGTTAGCATCAGATGGCAGCCTAGTACGGTCCTCCAGTGATTCTTAGCACCCTCTGCCTTCATGTCGCACTGGCTGCTGCCTTGGCCACGTACATTCCAGCTGTCGGAGACTGGGTGCCAAGATTTAAGTTGTGGAGTCATTTTGGAGGGGTTTGGACATAACTTGCCACGCTTGTCAGGCGGGTTGGTGAATGTGAGATAGCATTTCCTCTCATCCCAATGGTATAGTGATACCACTATTGACGGTCGTCAGAGTCCCTTTAGTGGTAACAGGATGCACCACGAGAAGGCGGGGTTGACATTTGTCAAGGAGAGCCTGTATTATGTTGCGCATCACCTGACCTTACATCCCGCCGGTAGCATATATGTGTATATATATACAGTTATTCCCCTACCTGCGAAGTGAATTCGTTCGGAAAATTTCCGCGTAAGTGGTAAGGTGCTTAATTACGGTGAATCGCCGACTTGCACGTTGATTTCAAGAGACAATTAAAGCTGAACTATCACACTGATGAGCTATCACATTATGACTACCTCCAGCCTAGAAAAATGAGCACGCCCGGAGACCGAACGGGGGCGTACGTTAAGTTCACAGAGCATTATACGTATATACAACCCGAGGACCGGTTTTCTCTTAGTGGAGTGTTCGGAGTCAGAATGGGAGAAGCTGCCGACTTATCGGAGTTTGATAAAGGACAAATTGTATCTGAGCTTGATAAAGGACATATACCTTCGTAAGAGATGTTGAAAGTGTCCGCCCTGTGCATCGAGACAGGCTTCAACGCGAAATTTCATATTTCGGAAAGTTCGCGCCAGTTGCTCCTGGGTAATCGGTGTCACTGCCTCGCAGATGTTTTTTCTTAATGCCTTGTAGCGCGCTGATTGTGAGGTTTGTGGTTCCCCGGGGTTAGTTCAGTTGTTGGTTTGTCGTAAGGCTGATCGTATGCGTTAACGATGTCCTTCCGGTTAACCATACTCGAGCGTGTGTTTCTTTTCCGTATTTATTGGTAGAGTAATTCGAAAAGGAAGTATCATTGTGAATTTCATAAGAAATTTATACTGACACGTGGCCTCATCATATCTGCAACAAGATGGGGCAACTTACCATACACCACATGTGAGTATGCCTGAAATTGAGTCATTCTTTGGAGATCGCGGGATTTCTAAAGGAATGTGGCCACCTCGATCTCCTGACCTAACACCCCCTGATTTTTTCCTCTAGGTGGTATCTCAAATCAATGGTGTTTCAAAACAAGGCGACAACCCTTGAGGCATTGAAGAACAACACTTGTGCGGTTCTTCAATGGTTACGCCATATTTCGGAAAGTACGCTCCAGTTGCTCCAACGATTACGCCAGAGCAACTGGAGCGTACTTTCCGAAATATGGAGTCTCGTGTTCAAGACTGTGTCAATGCACAGGGCGGAAACTGTCAAAATCTCTTATGATATGGTTCTGGTGTTGGGGATAAAGGTATGTTCTTACCAAATATCGTTCAATTAATGTAATTATTCACGATTTTATTAATGAAAACTTGGGTAAAGTAGCGAGTGGGATACCCTGTACAATACATACACTGAAGAGCTATTGAATTAGAGATAACTGTCTAGTAACGTGCAGCACCACCTTACGTAATGATGACGACGGCGATTCGTCTCGGCATGGACTCGACAAGACACCGAAAGCGTTGGGAAGCCATACGGATCCACGACCCCTGAACAAGCTCCCACAGTTCACGAAGATTTGATGGAGAGTGGTCAGAGCCTAGAACATCTCTCTAGATGGCATCCCAGATGTGCTCGATGGGATTGAGGTCAGGGGACCCAGGTGGCCAAGGAAGCGAGGTCACGTCCTTGGAGTGTTCATCCAACCATTCGGATACAATTCGGGAGCGATGGCACGGTGCATTGTCTTGTTGCAGGATGAGGTCCCCAGTGGGATATTGAAGACGCACAAACGGGAGCAAATGATCGTCCAGGAGATCCCGGCAACGTTGACATGTAAGGGACGATGTCTCACGTACCAGGGTTCCCATTTGAGTGCACGTAAACAGTCCCCAGACGAGAATTACACCCACCCCCAACTTAAAGAGTACCCTGCTGGCAAAAATAATCGATCGCTTCATGCGGTTTGCGCCGTACTCGTATCCTGCCATCCGCATGTACCAAAGTGAATCTCGACTCATCAGTCCATGCAACATTTTTCCACATGTCTAGGGTCCAGTGGCGATGTTCCCGCGCCCATGCTAATCTTTGCACACTGTGATGTGCGGTCAGCAGCGGTACCCTCGTTTGACGATGGCTTCTGTAACCCATAGCGAGTAGATGGTTCTGGATGGTGTGGCTGGTTACACGTTTTTGTGCACCAGCGTTAAATTGCCGAGTGTTTTCTTGCACTGTGGCCTGTCTATCCGCTGTTACAATGCGAGCTAGCTTACGATGACCCCGCTCATCTACACGTTTTAGTCCACAGCAGTTGGCCCTTGCAGGGATGATTTTACCGGATTCGATGTACTCACGGTGCACCCGTGATACAGTGGCTCGTGAAAATCCCAGTGCCTGCACGACTTCCGAGATGGAGTGGCCTATTCGTCGGGCCCCGACAATTTGCCCACGATCAAATGCGCTTAGATCCTTCGTCTTACCATACTTCCTCCGACTCTTAGTGATTCCCGCCGCATCACTCCTTATATTGTCGGATCGCTGCATACGTCATGTCGTTTCCGTTTACAGGGCCGCCCACAACGCCACATTTGCATAATCCCTGCTGTCTCTAATTCAATTGCTCTTCAGTGTATGATATCATTACAAAGCCTATCATAGCTCAAATGTACTACTTTTCAAATCTGTTGACCGATTTTCGGTATATCTCACATGTGGTAAAATTTCCATGCCCGCTAGACTTTGTAACCAAATTGCCAAACGGCCAGAGATAAGAATAAGAATAAGGCACAGGATTACATTATTTCCACAAATTTATTGTTTCTTTCACTGAAAGGTCAAATTATAATGAATTAGCTTTGCTTACCATTTTGCTAAGCTAATTATTATGAATGAATAATGCTCTAAGCTTCAAAATGATGAATTCCCAAAAGGGTGTTGTTACTCGTTAATTATGAACTTAAACAAAGTCTCAACGCTGGTTATTTATATTAAGTAATCAAAGTCATAAACCTAACAGCCAGACAGAGGTCTGACAAAACTAAGAATTGAGAAAGACTGAACTTACAGAACAACTTGTTTATTATGATGACTCCTGGTCAACTAAGGCACTCATATATCACTACTACATAACAACACACTGCACCGCAACGCAACACACCAACTACACCAACCACACAACTCCAACGCAACAACACAACTACAACGCAACAACACAACTACAACGCAACAACACAACTACAACGCAACAACACAACAACTCACTTCTCGATGAACGCGCCTATATACGAGCTACCACCACGTCATGACTTACACTCATTGCCAGATCTCATTCAGCGGGTGAAATAATATTCCGTTCAGTAGGAAGATAATTTACATAGTAAAATAAAATAACCAGAGATAGTAAAATCAAAAGGAAAGTGAATATAGAGTATACGTTACATCATCTCCCCCTTAATTTTTCTTCTTTTTTTCTTTTTTTTTTTTTTTTTTTTTGGTTTCCGAAAAATCTATCAATTTTGGAGTGTAAGTCTTACATTTAGATGATTGACGTTTCTCGATCTTTTTTTGATTTGTTGTTTGGTGGTAGCCGTATTTACATTATCAACTTGGCATAACAATTTACGAATCTGTATTCGACTGTGAAATTTGTAGTGTAGAACAAACCAAACCTGCATCGGCATACTTTCCTTTTATTCTGCCTAGCAGGAATCACTTTTTTAATTTCAAATTACGTGCCTCATTCGTTGTAATACAGAACAACTGTATCAGCAGCGAAGATTGCCTGAAGCTGCCTAACAGTAACAATTTTATTATTTTACCCCTAAGCACATAGATATATACAAAAAAAGTGGATTAGTAGATGGACATAGAAGAAATATAAAAAAAAAAACACACATATATACACAAAAAGAATGCATAGGCCCACACGAAAAAAAGAAATTCTGACACGCCAACTGGTCGAGCAGGAAAAACAATAAACTGAGAAAGAACCTGTCCACGAGAACTTACTTATCTCGAGGACGCATAAAAAATTCTAGTGCGAAAAGGTTTTCCAGGCCTAATGGGACTGGGGAAATCAGGTGGCTTGGATCTCTTCCGGGACGGTAATGGAACATCGGTCTGTTGTCGGTCAGGAATCTGGCGGTCTGGAAATCCCTGCGGCTGAGAAGAACGGTCAGGAACGTCAGAAGTCTGGCGGTCCGGAAATCCCTGCTGCGGCTGATAGGAACGGTCAGGAGTCTGGCGGTCTGGAAATCCCTGCTGCGGCTGATAGGAACGGTCAGGAGTCTGGCGGTCTGGAAATCCCTGCGGCTGAGAAGAACGGTCAGGAACGTCAGAAGTCTGGCGGTCCGGAAATCCCTGCTGCGGCTGATAGGAACGGGCTCCCCAGGCTTTGGATATGAAGTCCCTTGATGCTGGGGCCCGTTGTGTCCTTCCAGTATCTTTTTGGAGGGACGTGTCTCCGGCCACATCGCTTGTTTTCGTTTACGCCCACGGGGCATGATAGTAGTAGCAGGCATCGGCCCTGTTTGCTCTGAACGGAGGTTCCAGGGGCGAAACCCAGGCGGATGCAAAGATTTCTGCCTTCGTCGCTGTTGCGGCGAAGCAGATTGGGGAGACAAGTGACGTTTGCGCCCAGCTTTTGGTGGTGCTGGACGGTGTGGAATATTAAATGTTGGATTCATAACTGACAAATCCGAAATGTCCGACGCCTCTGAGTCGCTGCTGTAATTCAGCGGTCGTGCAGGGCGATGTTTGGATTTGCCTATAGGAATACTTTCCGATGAGGTATTCAAAGAAGAAGTATCCCGCGTTGGTGCAGAGTTAGCCGGAAACGGCGCAGCAATAGTCTTGGCAATGGTTGGAGGGAAAGGAACGATACTAGTATTCGACGAACGCGAATCGAGCCTTGGTCTCACGGGAGAATCAGGTTGCGGTTGCAGAAACTCGTCTGGAGGGGGAGGGTGAAGGAAAAATCACTGGTGATTCGTCAAAAATGTTCGGTGGGTCGTCCACAATTTCTGGCGGTTGAACATGAGATATAGATTCTTGAGTCTGTGGAACAGAAGGTTGAGTAGGATTGATAATGAACTCGATATCCCGTTCGTGATACTTGCGACATTGATCAACATGTACATAATGAAAATTGTTGTTCGGTTTCTCCAGAACAATATTATTTTCAAAGACATTTGCCACCCGATATGGACCTTCGTAGCTGGGTGCAAATTTCTTCACTACAGTATGCGAAACAGAAGACTGGAAGTGCGTTTCCACGAGAGTGAGATCTCCAACGACAAGATCTGGTTCCCTACGCCTAGAATTATAATATCGTGCTTGAGCCGCTTGTGCTCCTAGCATTGCAACACGAGCTTTTTCTGCCATAATGTGTACTGATTGCGGAGTTGGTCGCTGGTTTAATTCGTCGATAATCCCCGTTAAATTTTCAAAAGGGGTTTTAATTTTGCGACCCAGAAAAAGTTCTGCAGGAGTAATTTTAGTAGACTCGTGGACAGACGAGCGGAGGGCGAACGCAAAAAGTTCTAAATGTTCATCCCATCTTTCATGGTGGTCCATTACGAAAGTCGCAATCATTTTCACTAGCGTTCGGTTAACGCGTTCTGCAGGATTACTCTGGGGATGATATGGGGAAATGAATTTATGTTTAATGTGTAATCTCGCACACATTCTTTCAAAAATGTCAGAAATAAATTGAGGACCATTATCCGAAACTACTTTATTAGGTGCACCATATCTAGAAAATACTTCATTAACTAAGACATTACAAATAATCTCAGCCGTAGCGGCTTTAATGGGAAAAACTTCAACCCATTTAGAAAAATTATCAGTTAGTACTAAAACATAACGAGCTTTATTTTTAACAGATAATGGATAAGGTCCCAATAAATCTATGGAAATAATATCAAATACATGAGAACTTGAACTAGATTTCAAGTGACCGGCCGGTCTTACATTACGGTAATTATTAATCTGACACAAGTGACATGATTGAACGTATGCGAGCACACTTTGGTACATGCCAGGCCAATAGGCAACATCCCGCAATTTACAACGGGTCTTGCGAATACCTAAATGGCCTGCAAGAGGTTTGTCATGAAATTCATTTAAAAGAGCCATTCTAAGGGTTCGCGGAATACATGGGCGAAACTCTGCCCTAGTAGTCCGAGACTTTGTATAATAAAGAAGACCCTCTATTACTTCAAAATGTTGTGACCTTCCAGCCAGAGAAGGATCACTTGGTAGGGGCGAACCCGCAAGCAAAAAATTGTAAATATCCCCAAAATCTGGATCATTTATTAATTCTGCCATTATCTGCTCTCTGGATGTGATATCAGCTATCAGAAGTAAAGGCTGACATCCAGGAGTAGTTTCGGTGGGGACCCCACTAATCGGAACGCGAGATAATGCGTCCGGTAATTGATTCTTATTACCTGGCTGATACGAAATTTTGATATTGCTCTCTTGTAACTTCAGAGCCCACTTCATAAGTCTTTGAGATAGGTGCTTAGCAGAATTCAAATACTGAAGGGCAGAATGATCCGTAATTATGTTAACTGTCAATTCGTTAAGATAACATTGAAATTTATTCAGTGCATACACAACAGCAAGACATTCACGTTCCGTAGCTGAATAATTGCGTTCAGCTTTGGCTAAAGTACGAGACGCAAAAGCTATTGGATGCCCAGCTTGTGACAAAACGCAACCAAGACCAACTCCGGATGCATCAGTATAAATATCAAATTCTTTAGAATGATCCGGGAAAGCCAACACCGGAGGCTGAGTCAATGCAGACTTCAGTGTTTCGAATGCAGCGTTAGCTTCAGGTGTCCAAATAAACTTCTTGTATTTACGCTTTAAGGCATACAATGGCTCACATATTGTAGCATAAGCGGGGACGAACTGCTGATACCATCCGGTCATTCCCAGAAAGCGGGATAGTTCTTTTGCTGGTTTAGGCCGAGGAAAGTCAGCAATAGGCCTAATTTTTCATTATCAGTGAATAAGCCGTGGGGAGTGATTTTCAACCCCAGATATACAATCTCGTCCCGCGCTATCTGGCATTTACTAGGTTTTAACGTCAAGCCAGCATTGTATATAAGTTGGAACACCTGTTTGAGCAGAGAAAGGTGCTCGTCAAAAGTCTCTGATGTGATAATAATATCATCCAAATAGACATGCACATGGGGACCCAGGACAGGTCTGAGAACCGTGTCCATAAGCTTTTGGAAAGTAGCAGGTGCAGAAGCTAAACCAAAAGGCATACGTAAATATTCATAGGCCCCAAAAGGAGTCACAAAGCCTGTTTTATCGACCGAGTCCGGATGTACTGCCACCTGCCAATATCCACTCGCCAAATCCAAAGTTGACATCCATTTGGTTGACGACAAGTCATTTAGAATATGTGACATGACAGGTAGGGGATAATTGATTGTTTTTGTGACTTGGTTGAGTTTGCGAAAATCTGTCACGAAACGAAATTCATTTGGTTGTTTCTTTGGAACCAAGAAGGCAGGAGCCGCCCAGGCGCTTGTTGATTCCCTGATTATGCCCTGCTTAATCATTTCCGCAATTTGACGTTGCATTTCCTGTTTTTTATGTGGAGCACAAGGGTAAGGTTTCGTCGCAATGGGTTTCGAACCATCAGTGTCAATAACATGATAAACCACCTGTGTGAAACCAGGTTGATCCGAAAACAAACCAGGGCTTTCCTGCAAAAGGAGAGAAAGCTGGTCTCGTTGCCCCTCATTCAATTGGTCACTCAACAATAAACTCGTAATATCTACAGGAACCGTCGGAATCATTTCGACAGGTTCCGGAAAAGGAAATCACATGTTGTACAAAATTCAAAGTTATTTGAAACTTGTTAATAAAGTCCATACCCATGAGACATTTCACGGGTAGCTCGTCTATAAGCAGGAAAGAATGTGTAAAACGAGCTTTTCCCAGCCCTAAAGATAATGTGACAGTTCCTGCGATACTGAAGATTTCGTTATTTGCACCTCGCAAATACTGCGTTGCAGGCTGAACATGTATTGCAGAAAAAACATCATTGCAAAACTTTGTATTTAGGGCTGATATCTCAGACCCAGTGTCGAACTTTGTCTCGACAATAATGTCTTCAAGTGTCAAGAATACATCAGGCAACTGAGGAGTTTGAACAGTCACTAATACTGTTTTAGGGTCAGGATGTTTGGTATCAGGAAGCAGGACCGACCCTTCGTCTACTTCCTGTGGAAGTTTAAAGGAATTCTGGTGGTGTTATCATGTGGTCGGAAACCTCGACCCTGCCGGGTATCGGGAAAATTTTCACGATAAGGAAAATTGCGTGCACCCTGCGTCGGGAACTCCGCGTGTCTGTTGAGATTTTCATTTTCGTTACGTCTGCCCTCAGCACGGGCAGAAAAATTATTATTGCCCTGAGCATGATAACGTTCCGAATGCTGCTGAGTGGAACGGGGTCGAGCATACTGTGCATTATGACGATACCCCGTAGCTTGCTCCGAAACTCGTTGCTGGTTCGCCACTCTTCTGTGTGGTGGAACGTATGAAGCTTGGGTGGGCACGTGTGTATGCTCGCGCTGAAAGTTTTGTCTATTATGCCGCTGAGGGTTTTCGGAATAAGCCTCGCGGGGTGCCCGAGCATGGTGAGTTGAACCATGTTTGCCATGTCGCTCTTCATACGTGCGTATGAGGCGAAGGCATTCATGAATAGTGGTAGGGTGTCGAACCTCAAGAAAATCTTGCAAGAATGGGTCGAGCTGCTGTACGAGGGTATCCAACATGTCAACATGACTGGCATGTGGATCCCATAGATTATATAGGCGTGTAGTTTCCAACGCAAATGCAACAGGGCTATCATTGGGACCCTGCTGACGAGAAAACAGCTGTTGGGCAAGGCTAGCTCGACTGAGGCCGAAAGGAAAGACCTCCAAGAATTCTGCACGGAAATTCTCATAATGAGAATCCGGGTTCGACCCTCGCCACTGCCGATACCAGGTCTTGGCGGTATCTCTCAAGCAAGTTCCGGCAATTTGGACCTTGCAGTCTTCCGGAATATTATATAAATCAAAATGGTCTTCCAGATCTTCGAGGCACTTTAAAGACCCCTCCAAACCATTGAAATGAATTGTGCCAGCATGCGGCACGAAATGGGCAAGCATTCTGCTTCGCTGAGAGGATTGAATTCCCTCAGCTACGACCCGCGACTCAGAGTGATAAGAAGCTGGTGCATTACGAAATGGTGAAGAATGCTTGGGTATGTGTAGATTATTCATATCCAAGTCAGAGCCACAGGCTTCGTACAAATTGTCCAAACAAACACCATTACCCTCGAGACTTGCCGGAAGGTGGAAATTTGCAGTTGTCTCAGGTAAGGAAGCCATGGGTAATAATAGTCAGGATCTCGTGTTCGAAAAAAGTTCGGGCGCCAATTATAATGAATTAGCTTTGCTTACCTTTTTGCTAAGCTAATTATTATGAATGAATAATGCTCTAAGCTTCAAAATGATGAATTCCCAAAAGGGTGTTGTTACTCGTTAATTATGAACTTAAACAAAGTCTCAACGCTGGTTATTTATATTAAGTAATCAAAGTCATAAACCTAACAGCCAGACAGAGGTCTGACAAAACTAAGAATTGAGAAAGACTGAACTTACAGAACAACTTGTTTATTATGATGACTCCTGGTCAACTAAGGCACTCATATATCACTACTACATAACAACACACTGCACCGCAACGCAACACACCAACTACACCAACCACACAACTCCAACGCAACAACACAACTACAACGCAACAACACAACTACAACGCAACAACACAACAACTCACTTCTCGATGAACGCGCCTATATACGAGCTACCACCACGTCATGACTTACACTCATTGCCAGATCTCATTCAGCGGGTGAAATAATATTCCGTTCAGTAGGAAGATAATTTACATAGTAAAATAAAATAACCAGAGATAGTAAAATCAAAAGGAAAGTGAATATAGAGTATACGTTACAAAATCTACTAGTACATTGTGACGTTCTGGTCTTCAAATGGAATTTGATCCAATAACAGGAAGAGTCGGAAACATAAACTATATTGACAAAAGTCGCCGGACACCTAGAAGAGAAACACAACATAGCATTTATTGACATACATTAGTACGGTGTCGGTCCACCTTTGGCCTTAATGTTTGTACTGACCCTTCGACACATGCTTTCGACAAGGTTTTGGAACACAGCAATAAGTATGCGCTTTCATTCAGTACATAATGCTGCCGCTAACTGTTGCTTAGTAGTAAGCCTTGGTTCCAAACTTTTTATGCGGCGCTCTAATTCATCCCATATGTGCTCTATGGGATTAAGATCAGGGCTCTGTGCTGGCCAGTCCACACACGGTGCGGAATTATCGTCAAACCACGCAGTAACAGTCCTTGCTTTATGGCTCGGGGTATTATCCTGCTGGTACGAACAAGGCTCGGTTCCATAATATTGACACAGAGTTGGTAGGGAGGGATAATTGTCCTGAATATCTAGGTAGAAGTGCTGGTTAACAGGTTTGTCCACGATAACCAATGGGCCGGGACCATACACGAAAAACACCCCATATGAGTACACTGCCAGCTCCAAACTTGACCGTAGGAACAGCACACTGGGGTAAATAGCGTTCCCCGGCTGCCGCTTTACCCACACATGGCCATCAGACTGATGGATCGTGTATCTGGATTCATCAGTCCATAGGACGCGTTTCCATAGATCTACGGCCCACGATAAATGTTCTTTACACCATGAAAAACGACGAGTAGTATTCCGAGTGGAGATGAAAGGCTTATGAGCAGCAGCGCGACCATGGTAACCCATGGAATGAAGTTCTCTGCGAATAGTACGTGTACATACCGAGATTCCAGCATTTTTACTCACATGTACACTGAGGTCTTGTGCAGTACTCCCTCGATTAGTAGTAACGACTCAACTGAGGATTCGACGGCATCTGTCACTGATTTTCTTTGGTCTGCTGGTTCGTTTTGCTGCTATAAGCTCACCATGTGTCTTCCACTTATGCAATACATCCAAAACAGCTCACTTTGGTATGTTTAAACGTCTCTCGGTTTCTGTTATGGACAACTAACTAATATAACACCCAACAATCTTTCCATTCTCAAAATCAGTTCTCTCCTGCCGCAACATTTTCACTCAACCTCGCAGTGCGATATGATCGCGGTCAGCTGCAGGCTTGTTTTGAAGCTTTACCGCGCATCTTAATAACGCAGAGGATCCGGTCATTTGCTTTTGAACCACTGTGAGCTACTCATTGGCTACAAGGAGACGCCCGTTCCTAGTTCAGGACGTTTGGCGTCAGGGAAGTGAGAAACAGTCACAGTAGGGAGTAAGACGAACACCAAAAATGGTGCACTCTGGATTTGAACCCGGACGAATCTCAGACGAATGATCAGAAGCCAGCGCTTCATACTACTCGGCTACCCGGACGGCATCGTAATTTCTACACCTTCACGTACATAGAACTCTACAATCTGCTATCTTTGCAATCCGCTATCTTTACAATCTTCTCTTTTTGCTTAATCATTCTCTACCAGCTGCACTAATCAATCTGTATACTGTACTTTTAATGTGCACCCTGTCAGCTTTCCCAAATAGAAAAAAATAGGTAATGTGTCGTTTAGTTAGAAAGCCTTTAACCAAGAAGTAATTAAATTTACATAAGGAAACAGAAACTTAGATGCATGGTTACTTAGAGTTATTCCTCCATTTTTTAAAAGAATTGTTTTTCGATTATTGCAGTTTCCTCTATAATTTTCATGAACCATTCGTTTATTACATTTGGCAGCATGAAATCCATTATAAAGCTACCGTTGTGAAAAACGTAAGAATGAGCCACGTAGCGTCGCACAGGAGCAGCCTGAATATTTGAAATTCAAACCATACGAACTCCATTAATTACCGAAATGACGACGGAAACAACACCAACTCAGCTGCATATACTGAAGTATATTGCTGAACTTGAGTCAGAGTTTAATACATAGCACTGGGTGTCTTGATACAGATGCATCACTGCCAAAGATGGTACGAAGAGAAAAAGCAGGTCCTCAGTAGAGGATACGATCCCCTCTAATGTCGAGATAGGATTTGCACCGTCTGCCTATACTTCGCACTAGGTTCCTGATGAGTTCTTGCGGCAACATCGCTCATTCTTCCGTCAGCTCCGTCCTCAACTGTTGGACAGTTTTCGGTGAGTGTTGACGTGCCAAACAACGTCTCTCCATAGGTGTTCTGTGGGATCTGGGTCGGGGAAACATGCTGGCCAATCCATCCGCTGAGTGGCTTCACTTTCCAACAGCTCATCAACAGCCAACGTACGATGGGGTGTGGCGTTATCGTCCATTTACACCAACTGTGAGCTAATGGCACCTCGGAACAGACAAACATATTAACCATTTAACGGCCAATAACGCCCAAAACGCCCTTACATAGAAACGACCATCGTTGCCCGAAACGCCTGCCTAAAGTGAGTCAGATTTCCTACCTTCACCTGCTCTTTCAATTTGGACAACCTATGAGGGATCATGAGGGGTCACATTCAGTCATCATTATTGTTACTAAACGAAGGAGGGAACCAACAGACAGTTTTGGGAGTTATGGTATTTAGAGTGATACAAAATTTTAGAGTCATAGTCATTAAAGAGTTAAAGAATTACCTCATCACAGTTGCGAGAACCGGTTACAGTACATTCTTCCAGTATCTGGAGCTCCGTACGCCATCGAACAGAATGCCTCCCTATACTAGAATACCTCGGCAGCAATATATATCAATTTCATTGATGTTTTCGGGGCAATACCGACCGCCTACCTCACGCCAGGTTAGCTGACATCCATTGTCGCTAAAGAGACTAAATCTACCCTCATCAGCAAACAGTACCGTACATGACTCTTCTGCTGTCCAGTCCTTATGTTGTTTGGACCACTGTAAACGGTGTCTCCGCTGAGCAGTTGTTAATGGAACACATCGTACTGATCGTCGGGCAAAAAGTCCACCTTTGTAAACTCGCTAGGCCACTGTAAACTGCCATATTTTGCGTCCTATGCACATGTTCAGTTATTTTTGCAAGGTTACGTGATGCCTGGTGTCGATCCCTCTTGGCTATAGGAGCAAATAGTGGTTCTCACTGTGGGTGGGTTCTGGTGGACGAACACCACTGGTTTTTTGCACAGCTGCAGCTGAAGTTTTGAATGCCGACAACGCATGCGATACGATACTATTGGAGATACCGAACTCTCGGGTCACATTCATCACCGTTTTCCCCTCCTCGAGCCGTCCAATTTTTTCTACCACGAATAAAATCATAAAGATGTTCTTGAAGTGCCATTTCGTCATCTCTAGCTCACAAAAAACGCAATCGAACGTCTGCAACACATTCAATATCCGGTGACCCGTTCAACTCATGCTATTGGAATGCGTGAGCGCATTTTATTCTCACGTCACGGAAATCACGCGTTATGCTCCATTATTACGCATGTGCTGTTGCTCCTGTTCCCAGACATGGTCCTGAGTTAAGTTGTGCTTGAGTGCTGCAGCTATTTACGTCGTTATTTTACTTTTCCCACTTCATCCTTAGCGCCCTCCAGTGTACTTGGTTTAAAAGTTTAAAATAAAAAGGCAAGAAGCTTAAAACTGGTGTACTTGTTTAGAGACTTTCGTATAAGCATTAACCCAGAATTCTGTGTCATGTTGTGCATCATTCAAACGTCGTTGCGTACAGAACATACAATCACATGCAGTGAAACCTGTTTGGCCGCCTCGGTAGCGCAGTGGTCAAAGCGATGGCTTCTGGTCATTCGTCCGAAAGTGGTCAGGATTCGAATCCCAGTGAGGCATGGATGTTGTGTTTGTCTTACGGCACTGGCTCTCTCCCTTCCTTGGAACCAGTGGCTCTAAATTAAGCAGCACGGGCGACTGCTTATAGCCCAATGAGTTGCTCACGGTGGTCGTAAATCCTCCAATCAAATAAAAAACCTGTTTAAGACGGAACTTTCATAAAACAGAAACCTGCCCGTCCAGAAAAAAAGATAAAAAAATTGCGAACTATTTATCCTGTCTGAAACCTCCTCAACGCGGAAATGGTAGAAGAGTAAATGAATCTTGTAAAAATGTATATTTTCCCGGATGTTCCCGTGCGGTCAATTATTTTAATTGAATACGAAACATTACACTGGAAAGTCTAATGATGGATTCACACAGAACAAATTTGGTTGAAGTTGTCGGTAACGTAATTAAATACAGAGGATTGCTTTTGGGTTGTTTACACAAAGATGTCCTGCAGCACACTCATCGTTTCGCTCCTCTTTAAGCACGCAGCGCAACTCAGGTTTAGGTCATGTGATCAACGTTGCTATCTTTGCTCTATGCAACGTCCAAAATCTTCGCACAGCCGCCCCGGTGGCGCAGTGGTCTAAGGCGCTGGCCTCTGATCATTCGTCCGTAAGGGGTCCGGGTTCGAATCCGGTCAGGCATGGATGTTGTGTTTGTCTTACGGCACTGGCTCTCTCCCTTCCCTGGAACCAGTGACCCTAAATTAGGGACGGGCGACTGCTTATAGCCCATTGAGTTGCTCACGGTGATCGTTAAACCTCCAATCAAAAAAAAAAAAAAAAAATCTTCGCACATGGCCGTCTCGTACAGATTTCCACGAGGAGCCCCAAGATTTAATTCTCAAACCTCTATTCATTTGTCTCTTATTTTTTTTTTTTTTTTTTGGATTGGAGGTTTAACGACCACCGTGAGCAACTCAATGGGCTATAAGCAGTCGCCCGTCCCTAATTTAGAGTCACTGGTTCCAGGGAAGGGAGAGAGCCAGTGCCGTACGACAAACACAACATCCATGCCTCACCGGGATTCGAACCCAGACCCCTTACGGACGAATGATCAGAGGCCATCGCTTAGACCACTGCGCCACCGGGGCGGCCATTTGCCTCTTACCATGGTGGCAAAGAATAACGTTCTGGATTTGGAAACAGAAGTTAAAAGTTATTGAAATGCAAGAAAAAGAGAGTGTGATTATGGCATAAACCTTAAATGCCGGAAAAACAGAAAATGTTGATATTTTATAGCAAAAAGATGGGGTAGCAGTGCAGTAGCGTAAAGTTAACAGCTCAACAGTAGCGTTGCGACGGAGCCTTGTGTTGAAAATCTTGACGAAATTATTGTGCGACATGAAATCCAAGAAAAGAACAATAGCCGTGAGGATGATGGAATAGCGGCTGCAACTGTAGAAATCACGTCTAGAATATATAATATTGTCAACCATTGCAAAATGCATTTCTCTGAGGAAACTCGGAATTATTTTGTTAGGGTATACCTTTAAAATGCGATTTTCTATCAAATTATCGATTTCCCAATTTCCTTCTAATATTAATGCCAGTTTTTGTATCTTTCCAAATGCAGTTAAAATGTGTTTCTATATTTTTTAGAACATAGGATACAGTTACGTTTAATATTACTTGAGAGCAACTTTTTTGAACCTGTTAAGCGGAAGGGAGCTTCAATATTTATTTACATTGCAGTTTTATTAAATATGAAAGCTCAAATGTGATCCTGTATATAAATCAAAATATAAATTTTAAATTTCAGTTATTTAAATTACATAGAAAGGATATTGCAACGCAAGTCTTATTCAAGCATCTGGCAACGAAGTTGTAATATTGCAGAAAATACAGAAGGATGATTTCGTTTGCCTCAAAAATATAAATTTAGGCATATATGATACTGTCATACAATTTTATGATTGTTTTCAAGGTTGTTTGAAAGTACTAACCAAGTTAAACATTGAAAATCATATATTTTTCACATTTGCAAGGCTTTACACTGAACAGCAATGGAATTAGAGACAACTGGCGTTATGCAAATGTGGCGCTGTGGGCGGCCTTGTAAACGGAAACGACATGACGTATGCAGCGATCCGACAATATAAAAAGTGATGCAACGGGAATCAGTAAGGGTCGGACGCAGTATGGGTAAGACAAATGATCTAAGCGCATTTGATCGTGGGCAAATTTTCGGCGCCCGACGAATGGGTCACTCTATCTCGGAAGTCGTGCAGGCACTGGGATTTTCACGAGCCACTGTGTCACGAGTGCGCCGTGAGTACATCGAATCCGGTAAAACCATCCCTGCAAGGGCCAACTGCCGTGGACAAAAGCGTGTGGATGAGCGGTGTCATCGTCGGCTAGCATGCATTGTAACAGCGTATAGACGGGCCACAGTGCAAGAAATCACTCTGCAATTTAACGCTGGTGCACAAAAACGTGTAAACAGGCACACCATCCAGAACAATATTTCCTCGCTATGGGGTACAGAAGCCATCGTCCCACGAGGGTACCGCTGCTGACCGCACATCACAGGGTGCAAAGATTAGCATGGGCGCGGGAACATCGCCACTGGACCCTAGACATGTGGAAAAATGTTGCATGGACTGATGAGTCGAGATTCACGTTGGTACATGCGGATGGCAGGATACGAGTACGGCGCAAACCACATGAAGCGATCGATTATTCTTGCCAGCAGGGTACTCTTCAAGCTGGTGGGAGTGGCATTCTCGTCTGGGCACTGTTTACCTGGACTACAATGGGACCCCTGGTACGTATAACATCGTCCCTCAGAGGTCAACGTTACCGGGATATCCTGGACGACCATTTGCTCCCGTTTGTGCGTCTTTAACATACCACTGGGGACATCATTCTGCAACAAGACAATGCACCGCGCCATCGCGCCCGAATTGTATCCGAATGATTGGAAGAACACTCCACCGACGTGACCTCGCTTCCTTGGTCAGCTAAGTCACCTGACCTCAATCCCAACGAGCACATCTGTGATGTCATCGAGAGAGATGTTCAAGGCTCTGACCCCCTCCATCAAATCTTCGTGAACTGTATGAGCTTATTAAGGGGTCGTGGATCCGTATGGCTTCCCAACGCTTTCGGTGTCTTGTCGAGTCCATGCTGAGACAAATCTCCGCCGTCATCAGGGCAAAAGGTGGTGCTACACGTTACTAGACAGGTATCTCTAATTCAATTGCTCTTCAGTGTAGACATTTAGGTAGCATTCGAATCTATGACTGGAAACGGCATGCAACTTTGCCTTCATAGAAAACATCATAAAGCAAAAAATTATGCTTGAAGGGCGTTGAAACTTTACTGGAATATATTGCAAGAGAATATAAAGGGAATATACTATTCCCATGATTGTACGTCCATTAGTTTTTATTTTATTTTTATGGTATAAATTACAAATTGCTGTAAATTTTGAATGATTCTCTTTCCGACAGTATACTTCAAATTTTAGAGCTTTTTAAATAACTGCGCTATGATAATGGGAATAGTCTATTCCCTAGAGGATGTTATTGTCATCCTAACAAAATTTACAAAATGAAAATATATTGATTTGATTTTGAGTTAACATTTTTTTTTATTTTTCATTTTTTGCTGAAGGGATAAGTTTTCGCTGTTTTTACCTATTTTGCGAGGTAAAAATTGAAATAAAAATTTAGAGCCTTTTTTTTCGTGTTGTTCCATGTTTTTTGCCAAGTCCATTATGAAATGCAGAAAAGGTAAGAAATCGAATAATTTGAAAATATCCTCTCGGAAGGTGAACAGATAACTTAAATGAGGAGCGCACGTCATCACATAATACACTCACGAACAATGAAATTTGCGAACCAAGAAGGAAGCATCGGATTGAACTTAAATTTCATGGACGTAATGATACAGATAAATGATACACATGATGGCAAAAACAGAGCTGCAAGACAATTACAGAGGGATCTGTGGTACGTAGTACGGTCATCTTCAATTGCGCGTCGCACCGCCTCGTGATGCGATACATGCTGCAATACGGCCCGGCATGGAGGCGAACAGATGCCTTATGTCCTGCGGCAGACTGGACCACACGTGTTGGACGCTGTGCTCTAAATTCCGGATAGTGCGGCACGGCGGCAGCTGGCGTTTTAATTGGTTCCACACATGCTCGATAGGGTATATCGAACGTTTGTGGGACCAGACACTTCTATGTCCTGTCTGGGGTGCGGGCAAGCAATAAAACTGTCTGGACATGAGGTATGCAGTCCTGGGCAACCCCAGCCGTGTGCGGGCAGGCATTATCTTGCTGGTAAAGCACACCTGAAATCTCTGCCAGGAATGGGAGCACATGGGGCCATAGGATCTAATCCACATACCGCTGGCTCGTCAATGATCCACGTACCACTACTAGAGCTGAGCGGCTATAGTAGTGGAGGAGAAGTGACTATAGTGCAGTGGAGGAGGAGTGGCCCTCGATAGCAAGGTTGGGATTTGCCGTTGACCCGAGAATCTCCACACCCGGACACGATGATCAGCTGTCCCCAAAACGAAGCGGCACTCATCGCTAAACACCACACATCGCCAATCTGTGGCGTTCCACGTCGCTCTGGCTTGGCACCACTGCACACGGAGCCGACGATGTTCCGGTGTTAATGGAAGCACACGTAAAGGACGCTGGAATCGCATATTCGCTTCCGCGAGGCGTCGGGAAATGGTTCGTGGTCACACAAGAGCCGCTATATCTGCCTGTATAGTGTAGCGGGTCACCGTGGAATCCGTACGTGCATGGCGCACGATCCGTCGATTCTCTCTACCGGTAGTTCTCCTGGTCCGTCCGGAACCGCTCAGCCATGTGGCAGTCCTTCTATATTGCTCCCAACATAGACGGACGGTGTGGTCAGAACTATCCACGTGGCGGGACGTACGGCGCGTCGACCACCCTCCGGTTTTCAATCCGATGATCAGGCCTCTCTCAGAGTCCGTAAGTTGCGTAAATCGACGTCTCTGGCGTCTACCCGGCATTCTTGTCACTCTGTCTTCTTTCTTGCGTCGATCGGGGCTTTTCGCTTTCATGGGGCATCGACTACACGCCGGTTTATAAAGCTGCCGGTTCTTGCTTGCAGCGACACCAGGGGGTGATCGATCATGCGCAATCGCACCAAACGTGGATTTGCAAAGTTTCGCGGTTGTAGCATGATTTCTTTTAGGTACACAGGTTTCATTATCCGTGAGTGTATTTTAGTGCATACTGTACGAAAATCAATGTCGGATAATTTAAGAAAAAATAGAAGTTTGGGTCTATTAGTTGTTCAGAAGAACAATACATTATCTTAAGTAATTCACTAATTATGTAGAATCTGTTATTAGCATGGGATATGTTCAGATGTTTGCATTTCAAATGGATGCATCCGTCTAAAACGGAAAATATTTCCCGTCCCTTGAATTGCGTCTTAAACAGGTTTCACTGTACTTAGTACTAATCCATCCTTCGGTTTAAAATGTGCAATTAGGTAACAGTGAATTATTTAGAAATATAATGCAAAACACATTCTTTGTCTTTCCAAAGTATATTTGCCCTTATTTTCAGACACGAAAACTCTGTTCACTGAATTTTAAAAATTGAGTTATTCGCTGAGTTCACCCTGGACGAAGCATTCCCTTCATATCATCATTCATCTTGAGCGCGCGTACGTTCAAGATAGAGTCTGTCACGAGATCCTAAAGTTCCTGCGCTCTGCAAAGTTATTTTCACTACAGAAAGATCGTTTAAAAGTTCTTATCAGCTTTGTCATTAGCGAAACGGAAAGCGTTCCTGAGTTCTCTAAGAATAAACCAACCGTGGACTAAGATACGACTTAACTAGCACGCTACGTCATCCTCAATATACAACAGCCTGTAGCAGTAATGCAAATTCAGTTTAAGAAACAAACACACGATTGCGCCTTATTATTTCCATCACTAAACCAGATATCTCAATTTTCGAGCGCTTTCCTTCCTGATCGTGAATTTCAAGAGTGCTGCCGCTAAAAAGGACGGTATTAAAGAATATACTTAGTGTAATGTTTCGCTCTGTTGTCTTTATTTATAGAGAAACAATTCTTTTCATGATGACATGCTTAAAACTTAATGTTCTCAGATATGGGATTAGGAAGAAATATTCATCACAAATACAACGGCCGTTCCATAAAAACTGAGAGTAAAATCCCACAAAATGAATAAATATAAGTACAGCAAAATATATGTTATTATTTCTCAAAGTATCTTACCTCGGACGATATGCGACGGTCCCATCGTTCATTCCACTTTACAAAGCATGTGGCGAAGGCATTTTGTGGAAGCTGCTTTAGCGAATCCTGTACTTCTTGAATAACGTCAGCATCTGTGTTGAATGTTGCGCCACGGAACTTCTCATTCATTGTTGCAAACAAGCAGACATCGCACAGGGGCGAGGTCAGGACTGTAGGCAAGCTGTGACATGACTTCAATACCGCATTTCCTAAGAAACTGTTGAACACAAGCAGCCACATGTGGGCAAGCGTTATCGTGGTGTATGGTGCACTTGCCCACCAGTTGCCGTCGCTTAATCGATATGTGTCGTCGCAGACGCTTTAAGACTGAAATGTAATACTCAGCATTGACAGTAATTTGTGGCTGGTAGACTACACCTGTACGATCAGAGAAAATTAGCATCATCATCTTCCCAGCTGATTTTTAATTTGGCGGACTTTCTTCGGAGGAGGCGAGCCTGTGTGATTCAAAACACTCGTTGGGCGCTTCGTGAGAGGGTCGAAATAGTGGACTCATGTTTCATCGGCAGTTATTACTGTGTTTAGAAAGTTTGGATCCTTTTCCAATCATTTGTTTTAACTCATGTCAGACCTGGCCGCCCCGGTGGCGCAGTGGTCTAAGCGATGGCCTCTGATCATTCGTCCGTAAGGGGTCCGGGTTCGAATCCCGTGTAAGGCTTGGGGGTTGTGTTTGTCTTACGGCACTGGCTCTCTTCCTTCCCTGGAACCAGTGATCCAAAATTAGCGACGGGCGACTGCTTATAGCCCATTGAGGTGCTCACGGTGGTCGTTAAACCTCCAATCGAAAATAAATCCATGTCAGACCTGAATTCTGACTAACAATTGTTCTCTCTGTCAGGTGATGAGGTGCCCATCTGGAACACACACGATGCAGCAGTAATTTGTTTCGTAGAATGCGGAATGCAGACGTTTATGAAATATTAGCGGACGCCACTAGGTCTTCGCGCCTCATTCGTCAAACTTCTTGCAGGATTGCCCAAACAGTATTAACAATACGCTCCGTAACAGCACTTTCAGGTCGACCAGGTTTAGGAGTGAGTTCTGCCGACAAATGCCCATTTTTGAAATCATGGTGCTGTCTAAAAATCGTTGACTCACCCAAACATTTATCTTTGTAAGCTTTTCTCATTAAATCACTTGTTTCTGGAGGCATTTTTCCCAAGCGATAGCAATATTTTTATCGCGCAATGCATTTCACTTCTAAACTCTGAGTTACTCCCCTCCATAGCTGTATGGCAAAATGCAGACGTACCTTAACCAACTGCGCAATAACAAAATCAGAATCGTCTGCCACGGCTAATAACTGTTGCCATAGATACTACCTTAATTCAGTTAGTCGTATTCTGCGGGGTTATTTTCCCCTTCGAACTGTTGCCAATTCGAAAAAAAAACTCTCCTGTTTTTGTGGAATGGGCTTTGTTCACAGAAATCTGAAGTCGTTCTATGAACACACACACCGGCCATTGGATTAGAAATTTTTATGCAGATACACGTAAACGTCATTTACGCAGCGTATATGCAAAATGATCACGTGTATCACCACGTGACCTACACAACTATTTAAGAATGCTACTCGTCAGTAGGTTAATCACAATGGCAAAAACAAGGGATCTTTTGTAATTCGATAAAGAGCTTATTGTGGATGCCCGTCTGGCTGGTGCGACGATTTTGAAAATGGACTGGTTTCCAAAAAGTGAGGCATCCCGGGTCTTTAATCAGTGGAAAAATAACCCACACTGCTTGTCTAAGAGGCGTATCTTGGGCGCGAAGACAATTTGCCAGCAACAAGACTGTCAGGTTTGTGCGGGAGAATTGGACTTCGTGTGTGCAGCAATTGGCTGAAGTATTCAACGAAGGCTGTTCCATCCTATCTCAGCGAAGTATTTGCAGGGAATTGAAGAGGATCGGTATTGGCAATTGCATGCCAATAAGGAAACCACTGATTTCTGCGAACAACCAGAAAGTTCGTCTACGGTGGTGTCAGGAACACCGTGATTGGACAGTGGAAGACTGGAAAAAGTATGCGGTCCGACCAGTCGCGGTACACCTCGCTCTGTACCGATGGTGGGCAGAGAGTTTCTTGCGAGCTTCATGAAGCAATGGGCCCAGCTGGCTTTCTGGAGGTGGTGTCATGGTGTCGGGCACATTCTGTTGGTATGGAATAGGTCCCCTGGTAGGGCTGGAAGGTCGAGTGTCTTCCAAGGGTTATCTAAACATTGTTGCCGATAGGGTCAATACTGCAATGTTGACTTTCTATCCAGCAGGTGACGGCGGTTTCATAGACGGAAATGCTTCTGTCCATCTGTCAACATCTGTTCAGCAGTGGTTCTGCGATTATGGGAGAGATTTTCACCATCTTCCCTTGCCACCACAAAACCCCGATTTTAACCCCATTGAGAATGTATGGAAGATGTTTTAAAACAATTTCGTGAGCAAAGTCCTCTTCCATCAAACCTGAACCAGTTAAAGGACTGTCTGGTGAAGGCCTGGTCTGCTCTAGATGTAGATGCACTCCAATGCCTTATGGAAAACCAACAAACCACATACGCGCTGTAATTAGGGATAGAGGAAGTCCAACCTCGTATTGAATAAAATTTTGGAATTTAGTAACCGGTATGTGTAGTTGGGTGTACGCCAAATGTAGCTGTTAGCTTGATTAAAATAATCTTACGGCTTATTCCTTTAGCTTTATGACTTACACTACTGGACAATTGCTAAGGACGGATCATAAACGGCTATATAGCGCATAAAACAGTAAGTGTTTTATAGAAACACTTACTGGAACATTTCACGATGTATGCCAAGTGAAATAAAATAATGTCAGAATGCCAGGACATTACAAGAAAGACAATGTATTGTGCTCTGAAATCCAGAAGGCTTTAGAACGTGTTCAAGGGACAAACAGGCCATTTTGTGCAGAATACGTAAACGTGAAAAAAATGCAATTACCGTCCGCAGGCGTTCCGGCGTAATATGTCAATACGGGATATGGCCACCATGGAGGGCGATGCAAGATTCCACACGTCGTGTCATGCTTTGCACAACATTATCAAGCAGCTGTTGGGGTAATTTATCCCATTCCTCTGTCAGTGCACGGATGAGGGTGTCCTTGTTTATTGGAGGGCATTGGCGACCAGCAAGACTCCTCCCCAAAGCATCCCACACATTTTCAATGGGATTCAGATCTGGAGAACGTGCTGGCCATACGAGGCGTTGAATATCCTCGCTCTGAAAACACTCCTGGACAGCGACTGTTCGATGACATGTTGCGTCGTCGTCCATGAAAATGAATCTATCGCCGACAGCACCACGGAACATGCGAACATGAGGTAGCAGAACATCATTAATGTATCGCTGGCCAGTCATAGTCCCAGTTGGAAGCACATAGAGGGACGTACGGCCATTGATCATGATGCCAGCCCATACCATGACACTACATGCCGGATATCCGTCCCTTTCCTGTATGTTTGCTGGACAATATGCAGTACCACTATCACGCCAGATCAGTTGTCGTCGACAATCAGACGATGGACTGTATCTACTCTCATCTGAGAAGAGTATAGCAGACCAGTCGTTATCAGTCCAATTGCGATGTTGATGGCACCATTGCAAACGGGCGGTACGGTGACGTCTGGACAATGGGATGCACACAACAGGACGGCGGGCGTATAGTCCTCCTTCATGCAAACGTCAGGCGACAGTTTTTCGGGAGATCCGCTTGCCAGTAGCAGCCATAAACTGATTTGCTACCTCACTAGCTGTGCTGCGCCGGTGTTTTTTTGTTGATAGCACTATGTACCGATCTTCTGCAGGTGTCGTACTGCGAACACGACCACCCCCGTGACGTTTGCTACACTCTCCATTTGTTTGAAATGATTTCCAAAGCCTTGAATCAACACTGTGGCTGACGTCGAACTTCCTGGCAACATCTGTTATTTTTCGCCCTTCTTCAATCTTGCCAATAATACGGCCACGCGTAAAATCATCTAGGTGATGTCGGGAAGACATACTGAAAATTGCAAGTTCGTCAATTGATTCTTTCCCTTTCAACTTTGCGTTTGAACAACAACGGTCAATACGCGTCAAATCCTTTATATCTCTTATCAGCGCTATGACGTCACGAACAAGTTCGGCAATCCAAAATTTGCATACGCACAACACTTCTTACTCTATCCCGCACTTATGCTAATTTCCACATTTTCCTGCCTTCCATTTTATGGTTGCTATCGTTGCTATTGTCATCCGTCCTTAGCAATTGTCCGGCAGTGTATTAGAGCCTCTTTTTCGCTGCAGCTGGATAGCTTCACTCTTCATGCAGCTAGAAGTCTTAATTACATAAGGAATGATAAAAAGGTTTCCATTTCCGGTCGCTGCACAACCACGTATGGCGTAAATGTTGAAGAAAGTCAGGCGGTTGGTATTTCTGTGAGGGTAACAGTTGAATTGTGGCGTAGTGCTGTATTTGTTGAACAATTATGCCATCATCATGGTACACATATTGATGGCATCATTGTTACCTAGCGCCTCCAAAGCAGGTCAACGACATGTTATCCTGTTTCTGTCCGCCGAATTCATAGCAGAATGGTGGCGGTGTATGGTGATACATGCTTGTTAAAGATCTCTGTTGTGGCATTGTGTCAAAAATTCTGTGAAGGTATCGGTACAACACATGATTTACTACGGTCTGGGCGTCCATTCACATAAAACACTCCTGATAGCATCAAGAATGTGATAGACTCTATTCTCAATGATCGGTGTGAAATGACCATTGACTTCAACACAAATACCATTGACTTCAACACAAATACCATTGACTTCAACACAAATACCATTGACTTCAACACAAATACCATTGACTTCAACACAAATACTATTAACTTCAACATTTCGTCAAATGGCCATTGACTTCAACATAAGCTACGAAAGTGTTCAAAGTATCATACAGTAAGTATCGTACTGTAAAGCGCGCTGTCAATGTATCCCGCGAGCCCTCAGTAGTGACCAGGAAACACATCATACGGTCGTCTCTCTGCAATACCTGCTGCGTTTCAACGTAGAGGGCAACGCATCCTTGAAGAGCATTGTAGCGCGCTACGAAACCTGGGGCTTCCACTTCCAAATAGAATCCAAGTCTGCGGCATCCGTCCTCACCCCGTTCAAAGAAATTCAAGGGTGCAAGCTACTGCTAGAAAAGGGATGGTGACAGTGTCCTTCGACCACGGAGGCTCATTCCTGGTAGAATTCAAGGATCCAGATGTCTGTATCAGTGCAGCAAAGTAATGCTAGACACTTGAGCGTTTACGCCATGCCATTAAGAATTAACGTCCTGGCAACCTCATTAATGGGGTCATCTTACAGACCATGGAGCACTCTCTTTACAGTCCAGACCTCTCCCCTTGCGATTTCCACTTCTTCGGTTCTCTGAAAGGACTTAGGTTCCAATCGGACGATGACGTGAAGCAGGCTGTATTGGATTTTTGTACGCAAGAGACAACAGACGTCTACCACAACGGCATCTTCAGCTTGTTCGCCAATGGGACAAATGTCTAAACGCCTATGCGAAGTACTTTTAAATACCTGTAACCTATCTAAACTTACAGACTACGAACTGAAAATGTTTGATCATACCTTATATCATCATCACTGTCAACCATTGTCAATCCACTTCTGGACGAAGGTCTCCCCAAGTTTCCTCCACAACGGTCTGTCTTGTGCCAGTCTTTTCCATGTCACTCCCGCATACTTTCGAATTTCATCCACCCATCTCCCATGTGGCCTTCTTTTGGCTCTTTTCCTGTCCCTTGGAATCCAATCTAAAATTTCGGCTGTCCATAGATGGTCTGTCTTTCTGGCAGTATGTCCAGCCCATTGCCATTTCAGTTATTTAACTCTGATCATGATGTCTTCCACTCTTGTCATTTTTCGGATCCTTGAGTTTCTCTTCTTATCTCTCCTGGTTACACCAAGTATGCACCTCTCCATGCTTCTTTGAGTTGTATGCAGCCTTTGTATGTCTCTTTTAGTTAAGGTCCACGTCTCTGCACCATACGTAAGCACTGGAAGGATGCATTGATCAAACACTTTTCTTTTAAGACATAATGTTATATTGCTCTTGAAAATTATGCTGTTTCTTCCAAAAGCTCTCCAGGCAAGTTTTGCACGCCGATTAATTTCTTCATCAATGTGACCCTCACTTGATATCTGCTGTCCAAGATAAACGTACGTGTCTGTTATCTCCAGCTTTTCTCCATCAATCGATAAATCTTCATTTCTTGTAAAAGCATTGAACATCACTTTTGTCTTCTGAAAGTTCATTTTTAATCCCACTTCTTTACTCTTGTCAGCATGTTCCTGGATCATACTCTGCAGCTCTGATGGAGTAGTTGCAAAAATGACTACATCATCAGCTAAACGAAGGTGGGTTAGATAATCTCCATTAATCTTTATCCCTTTGTTTTCCCAGTTCAGTGATTGAAAGACATTTTCCAATGTAGCATTAAAGAGCTTCGGAGATATGGTGTCACCTTGTCTCACTCCCTTTCCAATTTTTATGTATGTTGTATTTTCAAACAGCCGAATCTTTGAACTTGCATTTTCATAGAAGTTATTAATAATATTAATGTATGCATCTTCAATACCGCAGAATTTCAGAGCCATTGTAACTGCTGATGGTTTCACCGAATCAAAGGCTTTTTCATAATCGATAAAAGTCATACACTATGGAAGTTCATATTCCCTCACTCTTTCAATTAGTTCTCTCAGTACGTGGATACGATCTATTGTGCTGTAGCCACTCCTGAATCCAACTTGTTCTCTCGGTTGAGCCATGTCAAGTGTTACCTTCAAACGGTGTGAAATAACTTTATGAAGATTTTACAAACCACTGATAGGAGGTTGATAGGTCTGTAGTTCCTGAGATCCTCAATGCCACTTTTTTCATGTAGCAGGATCCGTGTTGCGTTGTTCCAATACTCAGGAATCTTCCCTTCAGTAAGGCATCGAGTGAAAATTTGGGCGAGTACTGTTTCGATTTCTCCACTTGCTTCTTGTATGATGTCTACAGTAATTCCAACTTCTCCCTGAGCTTTTCCGTGCTTAATGTTCTTGACTGCATGTGCAACTTCTGCTGGGAGGACTGGAAGAACTCTGGTATTGGTACCTTTCATGATATCTGGAGTACATGTATCATCCCTTTCATTTAATTTGGAGTAGAAATCTTTCACTCTTGTCAACATTTTGCCTCTATTTCTTGTTAGAGAACCATCTTCTTTTCTCAGTACCATAATCTGTTTTATTCCCTTACTGAGATGTCCCTTTGCTATCTTTAGGCTTTGGTTGTTTTCAATTGCTTTCCTCACTAGTTCACAGTTGAATTTCCTTACGTCTTCAGTGATACTTTTTCGTACTGTCTTGCATTGCTCTATATATTCCACTTTGGAAGTCACATATTCTTTAGTTGCCCTCATCTCTCTTCTTTTTTGCATCAACATTTTGGTTTTTCCTGATAATTTGTTCACATGCAACTTGTTCTTAGACCCAGCTAATTTTGTTGTTGTTTCCATAAGAGCTTTGATTATTTTTCTGTTAACTTCAGAAATATCCACTTCTTCCGATGTTAGGCCTTCTAACGCAGAGAATCTGTTCTTCAGTTCCAACTTGAAGGTATTATGTTGTTTTTTAAGGTTAGTTATGTCAATACATTTTGTTTGTTTTATGAGCTTGCCACGTTCGAGTTTAGTATTGAGGTGCATCTTACATCTCACCAATCTGTGGTCACTACCTGTGTTGAACTTGTTTAGCACACTGCAGTCTTCTATGACGAATTTTTGTTACACATAATAAAATCAATTTCACTTGTCGTCCCATTTGGATGTCTCCATGTCCATTTCCTGTGTGGCTTTTTCTTGAAAAAGGAGTTCAAGATGAAAAACCCTTCAGCCTCTGCAAACTCTACGAGAGTGTTTCCACGCTGGTTTCTGTTGCCGTGACCGAATTTACCTACTGAAGTTTCATTCTGTTGCTGTTGCCCTATTTTTCCATTGAAATCTCCCATAATTATCTTCGAGTGCTGCTTACCTTTATTATTTAGATGACGAATTTCCTCATAAAATTCTTCAATTTTTTCTTCAGGATGACTTGTGGTGGGTGCATAAGTTTGAATAATCTGAGCCTTGTATCTTCTCGAGGGTTGGATAACGAGTCGTGCAGCTCTGTCAGAGGAACTTTCAACTTCTACAACTTTATCCTTCCGTTTCTTGTTTAATATAAATCCAACACCACTAGTTCTGTCAGTATCTGTCCCACGACAGTAGGAGAGATGTCCACTTTTCCGTTCAATGAGATCTTCTCCTTTTCTTCTTACCTCACTTAACCCGCCGATGTCCCACTTAATCCTTTGTAGTTCCTCTTCCAATTCAAGAAGCCTTTAATCAGAAGATAGGGAGCGTCCATTATACGTAACCTAGGTCAGCATCAGATGACAGCCTAGTCCGGTCCTCCGGGGATTATTAGCACCCTCTGCCTTCATGTCGCACTGGCCGCTGCCTTGGCCAGGTACATTCCAGCTGCCGGAGACTGAGGGCAAGATTTAAGTTGTGGAGTCATTTTGGAGGTGTTTGGCCATAACTCACCACGCTGGCCAAGCGGGTTGGTGAGTGTGGGACAGCATTTCCCCTAATCGCGATGGTATAGTTATACCACTATTGGCGGTCGTCAGAGCCTCTTTAGCGGGATCAGGATGCACCACGAGGAGGCGGGGTTGACATTTGTAAAGGAGAGTCTGTGATGTTACGCATCAATTGACCTTACATCCCATACCTTATATATAAACCTATTAAACGGCCAATCCACCTGAACAGAAAGTTGCTCAAATTTTCCTGCGCTCCTCAAACAGAAATGTTCCTATAGTGACCAGGTTATACCAAAAGCTACGGCAAAACAGTTCCTTTCATTCTTTCACCTTAATAGTACCGACTATAAATATGTCTCTGGTTACAAATGGTCCCTTACAGTACTTAATCTTACAGTATATAGTTCGATTCCTTTATAGTCTTTTGTTTCCTGTTCCATTACCGAATTAATGATTCGGAAGCAGTAGTCCCCCGGACACGGACATCATGCCACTGGGTAGAAACAAGTTACTCAAACATCTTTTCTCTTCTTTCTTAGGTTCGTCGCCCTTTTCTTAGCATTTGTGGCGTAATAGGTAATCAGATAGCAAGGATAAATGACAATCATATCCCCGAAATGACCACTTAGAATGACAAACGTAACGCAAAAGTAACGTTTTCTGATGCTCAGGCACACTTGTTCCTGTCGTGTTCGGCCCATTACAGAGACACCGAATAATTTCGTTTGAGCTGATTTCAGGCTACTTCGTTAAACCCGAGTTAATTCGTTCCTGTCGGTTAAAGGGTTAAACAGCAATTAGTCACCGGCAAATTCCTATTTTCACATTGGCGCCCGAACATTAAAAAAAGATCTGCTGGCATTTGGGTTATTCAAAAAATGTGTGCTGTTCGTTCCACCCATTGTCTAGAATTAATAAAAGGTTGCTTCTTTGTTTAAGAAATAAAATTAAAAGAAAGATGATGTGACGTACTGCAGAGGTGCAGCACGTGTCAAGATGACAAATCTGCAACGATACATTCCGTCGGTGTCGGTTAGAGCAGCTGACTCCGTAGAGAGGAAACGCGGGTTCGATCTCTGACGAATTCCTGTTTTCACATATTTTTGTCTGACTAACTTGTAAATTTACAGTATATTTGATACCCAACACTTCCTGCTTGGCAATCGGCTTAAAACCTACCGCATTTTATCGGCTTAAAATACTGCATAGGTGTTTCACGAGGAGGCGTAGGTAGTACATATCCTGTTTTTCTCGATATTTCAGCTTCTTATAAAATTCTTTCTTTGTTGGACAACGTGTCTTCTGCAGGGTGTGTTAAACATAGTTTCAAGTTTTTCTTAACTCCCAAGTTTGTCACTTGATGGCATACCCCCACGTCTTCGTTTACAGCCTAGTCGCAGCAATATCAGCGCGTATAAGATCCCGACTGAAACAATAGTTTTTCCTTCAGACACTAGTAACAGCAGAAAGGTTTTTTGCGCACTTCCTGCCCAAAACAATACAAAATTTACCCACTAGGATGCCCAAATATTTTATTTGTTTTTCTCGATATTTCTGCTTCTAAAAGTCAGTTTTGAATAATTGTTTCCTTACCGGATGTTATTCGACCTGGGGAACCTCTGTCCTGGGGTTTCGAAAAATAAAAAAAAATAAAAAAAAACTGCAAAAAACCGAGAAACTGGGGGTTCCTGCGTTTTCTTGTAACTCGCAGTTGTGGCTCAAGGTCGTGTTACTGCGAATTTCTCTTTTGCAACTATGTCTCCGCTTCTAAAAAACCTTTTGAATAAATTCTTTTATTGATGCTCGTTACACTAAAGGTCTATCAAGAATATAAATATGCACAGTTATCCCACCAGGGGCCTATCTCGCTATCTCTGCTTCCAGAAGATGCAATCGAAAAATTATTTTTCCTTAGCTTAGCTTCTTCTATGAAGAATAATTTTCGTATATTTTCTACTTTTCCATTATTCAAAATTCAACCTCCAATGGACTTTAGCGTATATTTCTGTTTGAAGGAGTTTATTCGATTCTAAAAATCCCTTAGAAAATCCTGTTATAATGCACTATCTACCAACAAGTAATTGGACACCCCTGAAATCGACGATATCTGCGGTCCTGATACACGTCATGGCAGCCGCCGTTGAATATCGTGTGGGAAACAACAACGGAACCAGTCGCATGCAAGCTGCCACGCAGTTGGGAGCTGTCTGATTTCGAGAAAGGTGTAATCATCGGGTGTCACAGAAATGGCCGATCCATACGTGACATATCCAGCTAGTTGAAGTACCCAAAATCGACAGTGGCCTACGTGATTGGCAAGTGGAAGATTAGAGGTGACTGTCGGAATGTGCCCCGACCCGGCAGATCCACAAAACTGGGAGTTAGAGGCCAACAGGTGCTGGCAAGAGAAATTCGGAAGAACCGCACCAAATAGATGGGCTACATCCGCGAGGAGTTTCAACAGGCATTCGGGAGTGTTTTTTCGATGAATACCATCCGTAAGGAAGCCCATCTGCTTGGTTATCATGGACGTGCTGCCGCCCACAAGCCTTTGATCACCAAGTCCAATAGCGCTGCTCGGCTAACGTGGTGCAAAGAACGTCGACAGTGGACCGTTAAACAGTGGAAACAGGTTCTCTGGAGCGACGAATCAAGGTTCACCCTCTACCGTTCGGATGGCAGGGTCTGGGTTTGGCGTCTGCCTGGAGAACGCCTCACGCCGGAATGTATTGTGCCAACTGTGAAGTTCGGCGGCGGTGGAATTATGCTATGGGGGTGTTTCTCCTGGTATGGCACGGGACCCTTGGTCTCAATTCCTGGTAGACTCAACGCCAAGACCTACTGCACCATTTTGGACGACCATGCGCTTCCTACGTTGTGGCAGTTTTACGGGGTGGACCCATGTTACTTTCAGGATGACAATGCCACCTGTCATGCTGCGAGGTCCACCATGGCTTGGTATGGTGACAATGGGGTTAATCGAATGGACTGGCCTGCGAGAGCCCAGACCTTAACCCTATCGAGCACCTCTGGGACGAGTTGGAGCGTCGACTTAAGGGGTGCCCCCACCGTCCGAAATCGGTGAAGGAACTGACCTGTCTTCTCCAAGCCGAGTGAAAGAAAATGCCGTTAGCCGTCGTACAACGCCTGGTTGAGAGTATGCTCCGGAGGGTCGCAGCTGTAATCGCCGCTCGTGGAGGCTCCACCAACTATTGAAGGTGAATAAACTTCGTTTTCCTTTGATATCACATGCGTCCAATTTCTTGTTGGTAGATAGTGGATATGAATATTTTTGATTTTCTATTTTCTTCTTTAAGAAACGCACAGCTTAACTTCTAGAGGGGAAAAAAGTTATACCATATTTTCCCCTATGATTTTCCTTCTTCTGACATATTCCTCTATGAGAAAGTTTTTGCGCGAAGTTTTTTGCACGTCTTTTGTAAAACAAGATCATGCTTCTTTTATCGGTTTGTCCATCCGTCCGACTGTGGACACCATATCTCTGCAACTATCAGTCCGATTTAAAAAAATTGTTTTTGCATATTGAAGCTTAAAATATGTGAATGATGATCCTTCATTTTGTTTTGTTTTTTACGATGTACGAGGGCGTAAACGCAGATGATATCAAATTCAAAAAACATTTTATTCCATATATTTGCTTCTAAATATCCGATTGAAACAATGCTTTTACCTTTCGATTCCATTTACGTCAAAGAGTATTTTAGCTCTAGTCACTTTTTCAAGTTAAGCATAGATTTTCTGCTAGGGGGCGTGCTACCAAATTGCGTTTTTACCCGAAATCTCTACTAAAATTCCGATCTCAATTTTTTTCTGCACCGGATACAGCTCCTGATAGGAAATGTTTTGCATATAGTATCTAATTGCTGGTAAAAAATGGTTTGGCCACCAGGGGGCGTAAGTGTTAATTTCTTCTTCAGATGTATTTGCCCCAAAATCTGAGCTTCTAAAATCTTGAATGAAAAAAATCTGTCGTGGACCGATACCACTCACATCGATGAATTCTTTCGGAATACTTTTTTCTTAAAATATTGCATGGTTTTTCCGCTAGGGGTTGATGTATATCTTATTTTTTTCAATATCTCTGCTTCTAATATTCCGATTTGAAAAATTCCTTCCTTATTGGATAGAGTTTTGAGTCCGACATGTTTTTCATATAATTTCAAAATTTTCAAGTAACTGATAGACATTCCGCTAGAGGGCGTTATAACAAATTCTGTTTCTAACGAAATCTCTGCTTCTAAAACTCCGCTTTGGGAAATTCTTTCTGCTACAGATACAACTCTGGATGGAAAATCTTTTTCATGTATTTCTAATTTTTGGTAAAAATGGTGTGGCCACCACAGGGCGTTTATTTATATCTTATTTTTGTCAATATCTCTACTTCTAAGAGTCCGATTTGAAAAATTCCTACTTTGTTGGATAGCGTTTCTTGTGCAAAATCTTTTTCACATAATTTCGAAAATTTCAAGTAAATCATAGACTTTCCGCTAGAGGGCGTTAAGGTAAATTGCGATTTTCCCGATATGTATGCTTCTAAAGCTCCGATTTGAAAACTTCTTCCTGTATCGCATACATCTCCGGATGGGAAATGTTTTTCATATAATTTCTAATATTTGATGAAGATTGGTTTGGCCACCAGGGGGCATAAGTGTTAATATCTGCTTCTGAGGTTTTTGGAGCAAAATCTGAGCTCGTGAAAACTCGACTGGAAAAATTCTCTCCTGGACCGATACCGCCTATATCGAAAAACGTTTGGGAATACGTTCTTCTTAAAAATATGCATGTTTTTCCAGCCAGGGGGCATAAATGCATATTTTGTATTTCTCGATATCACTGCCTCTAAGTGTCAGATTTGAAAATTTCTGTCTTTGTTGGAGGGCTTTTCTGCTGCGAAATGTTTCTCATATAAATTCAAATTTTTTTTTACCGCACCAGCTTGCAACCAGAGGGCGTAAGATTACGGTTTTGTTTACAGCAATATCTGAAGGATTAAAAGCCCGTTTAAAAAAACTTCTTTTTTCAGTCGTATACTGCTGTTTCCTATACCGGTTTCATGGACTTTAAATAGCTTTGCTAAACTTAATTCGCGCCAGAACGGATTCGAAAGACGTGCTCGTTACACCCGAAAATTCGGTGTAATCTTTCTTGTTTAATTTTCTAACACACTTTGAGTTCCTGTTTGGACTAAGTGGCTTCCTGATGCTTTATCGATTGTAGAGATCCAGTTGATCTTTTTACCAACTGGTTCCTTTATAACGAAGTAAATTTCTCCGTCATTTTTATCCGCGCCAGGATTCGAACCCGGGTCCCCTCATTCCGGAATAAGTTGCTCTACCAATTGAGCTACGCGGACATTTTATTCTGATTCCTATCTGCCTTTATGTCGTGTGCGTCCTTCTGGCAGGTACGTCACATCTCCTGGTACGTTACACCTTCCAATATTAATAAATCCACTCAAATTGCGGATTTCAAATTATGCGTAGGTTTTCTCTAATTGGTGTAAGTATCAATTGGATTGAAACCTATTTTGCTGTATTTTTAGATTTTCTAAATATCTGCTTTGAAATATTTCTTTTTCATGTCGGAAATTATTCAAAAGACGTGCTCATTACAATCAGAAATTCTGGAGCATCCTTCTTGGTTGCTGTGCTCATTTCCTGCCAATATCCTTCAGCTGAATGAACATTACCATGTATTTGCAGTCCATTTTTTTCACTGATGTATGAGATTAATAAAGCCATGAAAATTTATGGCACGTGTTTCGAAGCAAATATTTATAACCCTACATTACCGCTTCTTTGCATTCTAAAATGTTTATTTTCTCAAGCATTTATTTCATTATTATACGGGTTCAGAAAAGAGCAAAAATTGCCGGGCATGTTTATGCTGTAAGAAGCAGAAAACCCTCCGAAGGAATCCTTATACATTTTTCATGAAAATGATTTCCCGTGTCTTTCTTTCAGGTTCCCCCTTTGTTATCTACTTTTCTTTGGATGGCGTTGTTTCAGTTCTTCAAACAATGGAAGAACAATTCAAACCTAGTCTCAAGAAGAAATTACAGTATCTATCATGAAAAGAGGATAATTTTTCTTGGGTGAGTCTTCTTTTTAAAACACTAGATCGGTTTCAAAACATAAATCTGAAAAAATGAAGAGAAAATTTAAACAGTTTACATCCAAAGGATAAAAACACTTCTCTGAGAGATACTGAGTAAGATCAACACAAGATAAATCGCTCAGTTCTTTTTTCTTTAACACAGATATCACTGAAATGTAGCTGTCGAGATAGCCTGAAAAGCTATCTTCAGTATTCCACCACTCCAAGAGTCTACTAAACGAGTAGACAAGATTTGTTTCGCCAAAATACACTGCTCATCATAAAAAAAAGATACAGGTAGGCTCTGTTCTGATTGAGATGTCAGTTTATAACGCAGGACTACGACTTGCAGGTCGAAATGTTGAAATGAGCTAGTCAAGTATGGTTTGAAAGCTTTTATCTAATTTTTTATAGCAAACACAGGTCTATGATACGAAAACTAGCTAATATAATTTTTAGAAATAATGCTGGATACTTTGCGAACACAGAACAGGTCGATGCACGAATTACCCAACGTGGTGCTATGTCTTCTTGGTCTTCTTACATTTCCTATCACTTGCTCTTGCTTCTCGTTTTGATTTTCCCTACTTTTGCTTGCGTTCATTCTGCGAATCCCGTGGCATTGTCGAAAATGTTAACCCATTCACAGGAAAACGGTATGTTCTTTATAGTATTTGAATACACTGAAGTGCCAGAAAAACTGGTACAGACGAGCTTATGCAAAATGCATAGCAACGTCTCCTTTGCGCGTACTCGGTTACGTCCGCCAGTGCGTATATAAAGCGATAGACATCCTTGTCAGCTGTCAGAGCTGTTTTCGGCATGAGAATGACAAGTAATAACGATTTAAGCGATTTTCAACGCGGTGTCATAGTTGGCGCTCGTGAGATGGGCAACAGTATTTCGGAGGTAGAAACGAAGTTTGGATTTTTATGGACGACCATTGCAAGGGTGTACCGTGACTACAAGAATTCCAGCAAAACCTCTAACCTACGATACCAGTGTGGCCGTAGAAAGATATTGGGTGAACGTGACCATCGTCGGCTGTCAAGAACCATTTTACGCGATAGGCGTGCAACACTCTCACAAGTATCATCGGAATTCAATGCTGGAGCCTCAACAAGCATCAGCGTTCGGACTGTGCAACGTAACCTGCACGATATGGGCTTTGGGAGCCGACGCCCAACTCGAGTTCCCTTGATAGGTGCACATCACAGAGCTATGCGCCTCACTTGGGCACGGCAACACCTCCACTGGACACTTGATGACTGGAAACAAGTAGCCTGGTCCGACGAGTCGCGTTTCCAAATGTATCGGGCACATGGAAGTATTCTTATGTGGCGCAAACCCCATGAAGCCATAGATCCCGCCTGTCAACAGGGAACTGTACCGGCTGGTGGGGGGTCCGTAATGGTATGGGGGGTGCTCAGCTGGACTTCACTGGGACCCCAGGTACGTCTACAAAGGTCTGTGACTCGCCAACGCTATGTCCGCATCCTTTCTGACGAGGCACACCCGTTCATGTCCTGCGTTCATGCTGATGGGTTGGGCCTGTTCCAACAGGACAATGAACCTCAACATAAGTGTCGGGAAGCCACATTATGGTTAAAGGAGCATTCATCTGAGTTTGGGGTGTTGCCATCCCACCCAAGTCCCTAGATCTGAATGTGATAGAACACATTTGGGATACCATGCAACGCGCTATGGGACACAGGAATCCGAGACCTTGAAATACACCCGAATTGTGGAACGCTCTGCAGGAAGTATGGTGTGCATTGCCTACAGCATATTTCCAGAAGCTAGTGCAGTCCATGCCCCGTCGTAGTTCTGCAGTCCTGCGCTCCCGTGAGGGACCTACCAAGTATTAGATTGGTGTGCCAGTTTTTCTGGCACTTCAATTTAGATATCGTCGAGAGCTTTAGAATGATACTACGCACAGTTGTTTTGCACTTACGGTTGTCCAAATGAACTGCGACATTGTCAAAAATGTTCATTGTTTCAAAAGAAAACAATTTTTAAAATGTTCATTTCAAACCACTGCGAAATGTTCTTCCTATATTTGAATAGATCTCGTCAAGAGCTTTAAAATTATAGCACGCACTGTCGTGTTGCGCTCACGGTTGTCGAGATAGATTGAGTCAAACACGGCGGTACACCCAGAAACATTGCATCATCTCCCCCGCGCACAGGAGGCGAGGGGACTGTCACGCGCACGATGTATTGCGCAATACGCGAATTGGACTCCATGCTGTTTACGAACATGCCAACGCGATGAGAGTGCGGTACGTATTTTTAACGCTGTAGTGATATCAGTTGGGACCTATTTTTGTCACAGGCGCTTCAGGTTTTTCCCAGTACGTAGTTCTGCGTCAAAATGCCACACCAGGGTTATATTTGCAAGAGAACCGCGCAAATATGTCGACGACTATGCTGAGTAAATGACTGCATTTGCGAACCAATCGGGTGATCTGTGTGGAAGATAAAAGAGCAGAACTGCTCGTCGTAACTAAACTTTGTCGTCTTCACCTGAAAGAGTGGACAACTACATCGGCGTGGTCTAGGTGGCGAGAGCACGAGTAACAATGATAATGCCTGGATGACATCATCGAGAATCCTAACATCACAGGGATACCTTTACTGGAGGCTTCACCACAGGGCTACGGACAGCTGTTTGGCCCACACTTCTCAACGACTGTCGACCAATTGCGACGACAGTGGTTGGAGGAAAGTAACGCGCGTAGTGGGACTAGTTCTGCTAGAAGAACGTCACAACGCTTTGATCGCCGCATTTAAAAGAAAGCCCCACAATCTTCATAGAACTTCATTCTAAAAGTTGTATGGACAGTTATGGTGATCCCCTTAACGAAAGAGACTGGGAATCGCAGAATGGTTGCGGCAGGTTTACTTCCTCTCCAGACATTCCAAAGACTATCACTCACTGCTGCATGTTATCGGGCCTGGTTGCAGTGGTTGCGTACTGGGTAATGGCAGGACGATTGGAATCATGTCGTATTCAGCGACGAGTCTCACTTCTGTCAAAAAGGCGATAAACCGCCGACTGAAAGTCTGTAGAAATCATTGTCATCGGGCTGACTTTGCTGTCATTCGTAAGCGTCATACATGTCATTTTCCTGTCATGGTTTAGGGCGCCATTTCCTCAGCCCGTCATAATTTGGGGCGCCATTTCCTCAGCCGGTCATAATTTGGGGCGCCATTTCCTCAGCCGGTCATAGTTTGGGGCGCCATTTCCTCACCCTGTCATAATTTGGGGCGCCATTTCCTCAGCCTGTCATCGTTTGGGGCCCCATCAGTTTCAATAGCCGCTCACGGCTCGTACGCATAGTGGGTACAATAACAGCACAACGTTTCAGTTAGGTGCTGCAGCCCCTTTTGTTGCCGTATCTCCGTGGTATCCCTGATACCCAGTTCCAACAAGATAACGTCCGTCCGCATGCAACCAAGAGCAGCAATCTCAGTACTGGAGAGCATTGCTGATCTTACTCCAGAAATTAAAACCCGACGTTTAAACATTTTTGCCATTCTTTTATCACGTGTGATGTTTTCCAGCACCTTTTTCATTCTGCTAGCTACCTGCTATTTCCTCCTTCCACTGTATTCTCGTATTCCTTTACAATCGAACGCAGAAAATTTGAATTCGCTCACTCTTTTGATCACTCCTTCCTGGATATTACAGATAGTGGGTCGAAAGTTTTGCAATATTTGCATGAACGCAGTGCTGCGACAGGTATGCCATGTGTTTAAACTAGTTCAAGTCGCGCACTGCAGTCAGGTGAAAGGGATATAAAGAGTTGTCGCTGTTGTGAAATTGCATGTCGTCGTTCTGTCTGTGGTTGGGACGCCTAAAAGATGAAGAGCCACAAACGGCTAATTAGGGAACTTTTGCTTTACGGATTTGAATTCGGCCATAACGCTGCTTAAGCAACAAGAAGCATTTGTCATGCGAAAAGGGGAAAGTTCCGTGAACCACAGCACTACAACTAGATGATTCAAGAAGTTTCTCTCGGGTGACAGAAACCTCGACGCTCAGCAAAGGTTAGGTAAACCGCGAAGCGTAGATTCTGAGGCCGTGCTCCAGGCCGTAGAGGCAAATCCGGCAACCAACTCTCGGAGATTATCGGGAGAGCTGGGCATATCACAGACCACCATTGTTCGTCACCTTCAGGACCTCGGCAAGGTTTACAGGAGTTGCCGCATTGTCCCTCACCAACTGACGCAAACCCTCGAGTAGAAGTGTGCAAGAAACTCGTACAAACCTGCGCGATGTACATTTCTTCAAGAGAGTTGTTACGTGCGATGAAAAGTGGGTTTATTTCTGTAATACTAACACACAACGGCAGTCGTTGAGCCCGAGCCATCTTCCTGAACCTGTTACCAAACGTGGGTGCTTCGAGCACAAGGTGATGTTCTGCGTCTGGTGGAATGTCGAGGGTATAATCCATTACGAATTCCTTTCATATGGAGGGACCATCAACGCCAACCTGTGCTCTAAAAAGCTGTAGCAGATTTATGCCGTTTTGGAGGAAAAGTACCCAGAACTGGTGAGAAGAAAGCGCGCTCTCCTACAGCAGGACAACGCTCGGCCTCATACCACCCAAAAGACACGGGCAAAACTCCAGGCACCTGAGGGCATCGAACTAATGCCACACATAGCATATAATCCGGACTTTGCCCCGTCGGAATATTACTAGTTCTAGTCTACGGCGTACCTTTTTCGCGGGCGGCAATTCAACAACTAGGAGGATGTGGCTGCTGGTATAAAGGAGTTCTTCGTCTCGAAGAACAAGAATTGGTACCTCCGCGAAATCGAAAAACTGGTAGACAAATCCGAATTAGAGCCTTGTAATACTGATAATTGTATTAATATTATAGTTTTTTCCAATGTGTTTATTGCTCATTGTCTATACGCTGAAGTGCCAAAAGTCATAGGACAACAGTATGCAAATTTTTAACTGGAGCCGCCGTCGTATAAAGGCTTCGACACACGCCACGATTTTTATCAGTTGCGAAGTGTAATCTCATGAGTCAGGACGAACAACCGCTAGTAGGATTATGGCAAGCCGACGTGAATATTCGGAGTTTGAACGAGACATGGTAGTGGGAGCCAGACCGATCCGGCATTCAATTTCCAAAGATGAGCGCATATTCAACATTCCTCGATCCACAGTGTGTACCGAGAATGCCTCATGGAAGGCACTACCACCCACTCTGGGCAGCGTGGTGGCTAGCCACGAGGCTTAATGACCGTGCCCAGCAGCGTCTGACCAGGATTGTCTCTCCTAACAGACAAGCGACACTGGCTCAAATAACATCCACATTCAATGCAGGAGGTACCAGAGACATGTCCATCAGGTCAGTGCAGCGTAATTTAGCATCCATGGGTTATGGGAGCATAAACCCCCCATAGTGCCTTTGTTAACACCACGCCATAGGACACAGCGGCTCACCTGGGCTCGTAAACACGGTAATTGGACACTCTAAGACTGGCAACATGTGGCGTGGTCTGATAAGTCACGCTACCAGTTGTTACGTGCTGACGGCATGATTCGGGTGTGCCGCAGACCCCTTTAGGCTATGGAGTATGGACCCAAACTGTCAAGAAGTCACTGTGAAAGCTGGTTATTGCTCCATATATGTATAGGGTTTCTTTAGGTCGTCCTGCTTGGGTCGTCTGGTCCTCATAAACACGTCATTAACCGGTACTCGCTTTGTTGTTCTGTTGGGTGGCCATTTGCAGACCTAACGACGAAGGGAGTTTCCAGGAGGACAATGCACCATGCATGTCATCGAGCCCAAGTTGTCCAAATTTGATTCTAGGAGCATTCTGGACAGTTCCGACGGATGGTGTGGCCACCACGTTCGCCAAACCTGAACCCCATAGAACACGTATGGGCCGTGGTGGAAGGGTCAGTTCGCACCCAATATCCTGCACCTATAAACACAAGGGAAATGTGTGCGGCCGTTCAGACGGCAGGGTTTCGACATCTCCCCAGAAGTCTTCCGGCCACTTGTTGAATTGATGCCACGTGGAGATGTTGCAATTCGCCGCGCTAGAAAAGGTCCTACACGATGCCAGATACATATCGACATGACTTTTGGCATTTCAGTGTATGAAAAAAATAACTGAATAAATGTTGTGAAACCTATTTAGCTGACAAATAACGACTTACGATAATTCAACTGGATTATCACTGTGGTACACCTGGTTGGAAGAAAATAAAGACGGCAATCTTTTATTACTTTCGGCGAATAGGTCGACAATTTTTTTAATAAGATCAGGATTTCAGTACACCCAATTTCGATGGACACTCATTATACACAAAGACCATCAAATCTCTCCTACTAGGTCATAGTTGATCTCACACAAGATCTTTTCACCTTATGCAGAATACTAAAAGATACACTTAAGAGCAATTGAATTACAGATATCTGTCTAGTAACGTGTAGCACCACCTGTCCCTCTGATGACGGCGGCGATTCGTCTCGGCATGGACTCGACAAGACACCGGAAGCGTTGGGAAGCCATACGGATCCACGAGCCCTGAACAAGCTCCCAAAGTTCACCAAGATTTGATGGAGGGGGTTAAAGCCTCGAACATCTCTCTCGACCGCATCCCAGATGTGATCGATGGGATTGAGGTCAGTGGACCAAGCTGGCCAAGAAAGCGAGGTCACGTCGGTGGAGTGTTCATCCAACCATTCGGATACAATTCGGGAGTGATGGCACGGTGCATTGTCTTGTTGCAGGATGACGTCCGCAGTGGGATGTTGAATACGCACAAACTCAAGCAAATGGTCGTCCAGGATATCCCGGTAATGTTGACCTGTAAGGGACAAAGTCACACGTACCAGGGGTCCCATTTTAGTCCACGTAAACAGTACCCAGACGAGAATGCCACCTCCATCAGCTTGAAGAGTACCCTGCTGGCAAGAAGAATCCATCGCTTCATGTGGTTTGCGCCGTACTCGTATTCTGCCATCCGCATGTACCAACGTGAATCTCGACTCATCAGTCCAGGCAACATTTTCTCACATGTCGAAGGTCCAGTGGCCATGTTCCCGCGCCCATGCTAATCTCTGCACCCTGTGATGTGCGGTCAGCAGCGGTACCCTCGTGGGACGATGGCTTCTGTACCCCATAGCGAGGAGATGCTCTGGATGGTGTGGCTGCTAACACGTTTTTGTGCACCAGCGTCAAATTGCCGAGTGATTTCTTGCGCTGTGGCCCGTCTATCCGCTGTTACAATGCGAGCCAGCCGACGATGACCCGGCTCATCCACATTCTGTTGTCCACGGCAGTTCGCTCTTGCAAGGATGATTTTACCGGATTCGATGTACTCACGTTGCACCCGTGACACAGTGGCTCGTGAAAATCCCACTGCCTGCACGACTTCAGAGATGGAGTGGCCCATTCGTCGGGCCCGACGATTTGCCCTCGATCAAATGCGCTTGGATCCTTCGCCTTACCCATACTTCGTCCGACTCTTACTGATTCCCGTCGCATCACTCCTTATATTGTCGGATCGCTACATACGTCATGTCGTTTCCGTTTACAGGGCCGCCCACAGCGCCACATTTGCATAACGCCAGATGTCTCTAATTCAATTGCTCTTCAGTGTATAGGTCATCGTGTAGTACCGTTTTAGCCATCTGTCTGCCAGTTCTTTCATTCCGCGGCGGTACCAGTTCTTTTTCTTCGAGGCGAAGAACTCCTTCACCCCAGCTAGCACCTCTCCTTGTTGTTGAAGGGCCGCCCGCGAAGGAAGTGGGCCATGGACCGGAACAAGTAGTTCTCCGACGGGCAAAGTCCGGACTAATTGCTGGGTGTGGCATGAATTCGATGTCCTCAAGTTCTTGGAGTTTTGCCCGGGTCGTTCGCGCGGTATGAGGCCGAGCGTTGTCCTGCTGTAGGAGAACGCGCTTTCTGTTAACCAGTGCCGGGTACCTTTCCTCCAAAACGGCATACATACGCTCCAGCTGTTTAAAGTACAGGTTGACGTTGATGGTCTGACCGTCTGGAACGAATTCGTAATGGAGTATTCTCTCGGAGTTCCACTAGACGCTGAGCATCACCTTGTGCTCGAAGCGCGGACGTTTGGCCACAGGCTCAGGAAGCTGGCCCGTGCTCAACCACTGCCGTTGTGTGTTAGGGCTACGGAAATAGAACCACTTTTCATCGAACGTAACAACTCTCTTGATGAAACGTACATCGCGCAGGTTTGTACGAGTTTGTTGCACACTTTTACTCGAGGGTTTGCATCAGCTGGCGTCAGTTCGTGAGGGACAATGCAGCAAATCCTGTAAACCTTGCCGATGTCCGGAAGGTGACGAACAATGGTGGTCTGTGATATGCCCAGCTCTCCCGATAATCTCCGAGAGTTGGTTGTCGGATTTGCCTCTACGGCCTGAAGCACGGCCTCAGAATCTACGCTTCGCGGCTTTCCTGACCTTTGCTGAGCGTCGAGGTTTCTGTCACTTGAGAGAAACTTCTTGAATCATCTGGTTGCGGTGCTGTGATCCATGGAACCGTCCTCTTTCGCATGGCAAATGTTTCGCATTGCTTGAGCAGCGTTATGGCCGAGTTCAAACTCATAAAGCAAAAGTTCCCTAATTAGCCGGTTGTGGTTGTTCATCTTTTAGGCGGCCCAACCACTGACACAACGACGACATGCAATTCTTTTCAGAGCAACGACTACTAATTTATATCCCTTTTCTTGAATTTTAGTTTAAACACGTGACATACTTGTCGCAGTATACATGCGTTTATGCAAATATTGCCAAGCTTTAGATTCACCCTGTGTATTCTGTAGTATATCATTTCACTTTTACAATGTAAAAATATAAGTTAACCACTAGAGTATTCGCCGTTTTCGGAGACAAAGACAAAGTATAACACATACGCATTAGAAAAGCATTTTATTCATCAAAATAATTACCATGGGCACCAACAACGTGGATGCCGCTCTGCGATCTGTCACTGTCATGCGGTCGAGGTGTCAATTATCCCGTGCAGTGGTTCGATTATGAGGTCCATTTCCCGGATTTCTGTGCGTCCTAGCCTCATCTGTCCACTGATTCCAAGTTTGCAATACTTCAATGGCTTGTCTTCCCGTACGAGAAGCACTTTCCCAGTAGGGAAATCCAGCTTCTCTCTTCCCAACAATCTTTCCTCACTCAAAATCCATCAGGTTTTCATAATGCGAGCTTTTTCGACGACGGGGCTTAGTGAAATACAAGAAATACTCTTTCGACTCCATGTCGGCTCTTCACTCACTGCGACATCTTGTTTGAGTCTGGCCTTTATACCCATGACCGGTCATCACAGAAGGCGCTGCTGTAAAACCGCGTGCGCATTTTCACTGGCATCCCCAACCTTTTATACATATCATGTAAGCTTCAAGCTAATAGCTGCAGTCCTTTATGTTGTTGCAATTTTCACAAGCAGTAGTATAGCAGTACCCTTTTTTTCCCGTTTCTTTACAGGGTTAAACCTTCGCCACTCTTTCGGTGGATCCCACAAAACTCGTCTTGATATCCAATTTTTTTTTAAAATGCGTAAAATAAGCGTTCTTAACTAAATCTCATATATTCCGACTTTGTTTCAGCACGACATAGTTTCCGCAACAATTTCTAAGTACAGAGTGTACCAAAAGTCCTTGACACATTTTAAAAATTTATTTAAAAAACACTATTCCGGATAGGAACAAATTTTTTCCAGATCTTTCGTATAGTTAATAAACTTAAATATGCGCTCCTTTTGTTGCGCGGAGTGCATCAAGTCGATATATATATATTTTTTATTGGAGGTTTAACTACCATCGTGAGCAACTCAATGGGCTATAAGCAGTCGGCCGTCCCTAATCTAGGGCCACTGACTCCAGGGAAGGGAGAGATAGTATCAGTGCCATAAGACAAACACAACATCCATGCCTCACTGGGATTCGAACCCGGACCCATCTTGGACGAATGGTCAGAAGCCAGCGCTTAGACCACTGCGCCATCGGGGCGGCCAAGGCGATATTCAATCTCTGCCCATGTACCTGCCAAAGTGGATTCTGTAAAAGACGCAATTGTAGCAACTATGCGAGTTTTCAGTTCGTCAATACTTTGAACTTTAAAGGATTGAACTTTGTCTTTCACATATCCCTCACAAGAAGAAATCTAGACGCGTGGTATCTGAAGAGGCCATGGGAGGAGTCCATCTCGTCCAATCCACCTCGTTGGAGATCCCTTATCTAAAAACATTCGCACACCCTTTCTCCATTGTGGCGGTGCACCATCTTGGTGCCAAATGATTTTAGGATACCCAACGCAAATTTCAGGGACAGCAAAAATGTGAATCATGTCAAAATAAATTTCTGATGTGACTGTGGACTCTGCCAAAAGAAAGGTCCGATCACACGATCAGCCAATAAGTTACACCACGCATTCGCTTTAGTATTATCCCCGACATGTTCGATGAAGTGACGTGGATTCTCGCACCCCCAAATTCTGATATTGTGGCGGTTGATTTTACCTGAAACATGAACAATTGCTTCATCTATAAAAACAGTGTTTCGTAGTAAGTCATTATCTGCCTCTAGATTATTTAGCACGTGTACAAACAGCACAGTTAAAACGGTGTAACTTGTAGTCCGGCTGTAAAGCTTGCAATATCTGCACTTTGTAGGCATATTAGCGGAGTTTTTGGTGTAAACCTCGATGCACTGTTGCACGAGGAATTTCCAGTTCTGTGAAAATACAAGTTTGTCGGCAACGGGCATCGAAGCCGAAACGGCTTCGATTGAATCAGTATAGCAACCTAGTGACTCCGGGTAAGTCGCTCTCCCAACTGAGCTACACGGACAGAATGTCTCGCTGCAGATTTGTCGCCTTGACACATGTTTTCACCTCTGTAGTACGTCACATCCTCTCCCTCTTAATTTTTTTTTCTTTTGTCTTTGAAGCGAAGTAGGAACTTTTCATTAAGTCGAAACAATGTGTGGAACAAACATCACACATTTTTTGAAGAGCCCAACGACCAGTGGATCCATTTTCCACAATCGGGCACCAATGTGAAAACACAAGTTTGTCCGCGAAGGGCGTCGAATCCGTGTCCCCCTCACTACGCAGTAAGTCGCTCTTTCAACTGAGCTACGCTGACAGAATGTCTCGCTGCAGATTTGTCGTCTTGACATATGTTTTCACCTTTGTAGTACGTCACATCATCTCTTTCTTCTTTGTTTTTTGTCTTTGAAGCGAAGTAGGAGTTTTTCATTAATTCCAAACAATGTGTGGAACAAACATCACACATTTTTCGATGACCCCCAACGGCCAGTGGATCCATTTTCCACAATCGGGCGCCAAAACGCAGGTTTGTCCGCGAAGGGTATTGAATTCGTGTCTCCTCACTCCGTAGTAAATCGCTCTCCCAACTGAGCTACGCAGGCAGAATGTCTCGCTGTCGATTTGTCGTCCTGAAACATGTGTTTACCTCTGTAGTACGTCTCAGTTCCTTTGGGTCAGTTCGTATTGATTTAGTAGGGCCACGTGAAAAGGCTTCTCGAATGCTTTCGACGTCGCCATAACCCGTGCTTAGCCTTCCACATCTTGGACTACCAAAGATACTTCCAGTTTCCAGAACCTTCTTGTGTTAAGCTCAGATGGTATTACGATTTGGAGGATCTTTTCCAAATTTCGAACGAAAACTTCCTTGCACTTGGGAGACAGATTTCGTTTTGAAAAACCAACCAACCTACACAGTGCGTCAAAGAATTTTTAAGACTGGCGCTAGATTTCAGCCTACGGTGACGCCACCAGTGTAATCGCGAATGCGTTAAAACCGTGACCATGTGCTTGCTTTCTGCCGAAAGTACTGCACAGTTTTTAAAGTATTTCAAACGAAACGGGCGTTCATTAGAGAAGAAAATCTTTTTTCATGTTGAATTATTAAGATGGAACAAGAGGCTGTTATTAAATTTAACGCAAAACTTGGTAACAGTGCCTCGGAAACGTACCAAATGATGAAACAAGTTTACGGTGAGTTTTGCTTAAGTAGATCAAATGTTTTCCTGTGGCATAAACGTTTTTTGGATGGAAGAGAGACGCTAGAAGATGATAAGCATACCGGAAGACCAAGTTCATCTAGGACACCTGAGATTTTTGAAAAAGTACGTGATTTCGTGACAAACAATCGATGCGCGTCACTAAGAATGATGGAAGAGTCTTTAAACATCAACAAAGAAACGATTTGAACCTTCCTGCATGAAGATTTGGGCAAAACAAAAGTCTGTGCTAAATTTGTTCCACACACGTTAACCAATGAACAAAAAATCAAGGAGAAGATCACATTGCAGAGACATCATTTCAGCCGCTGAAAATGATCCAAACTTCTTAAAATCAATTGTTACTGGTGATGAAACATACTGCTTTCAGTATGATCCTAAAACAAAGCGACAAAGTGCGGAATGGAAGTCAAAAAACTCGCCACAAGCCAAACAAACAAGAAACGTTCGATCGAAAATCAAATTAATGCTCATTACATTCTTCGATAGTAAGGGTATTATTCACAAATAATTTGTTCCAAGTGGACAAACAATTACTGGTGAGTTTTATTTAAATGTTTTGAGGCGTTTGATGGGCAAAATTCGTTGCATTCTTCCATAATATCGGGATTAAAACAGTTGGTGTTTGTTGCACGATAATGCACCCAGTCACACCTCACTTCTTGTTCGTAGATTTTCGGCGAAAAATAACGTCTGTGTGTTGAATCATCCACCGTGTTCGCCTGATTTAGCACCCTGCGACTTTTCTTTGTTCCCAAAACTTAAAATGACGTTGAAAGGGTGTTGTTTTGATGATATTTCGACCCTACAAACAGCTTCGACGCGTGCTTTGGAGGCAATTCCGCAAAGTGAACTGGAACAGGCATTCGAATCATTATTAAATCGCTGTAACAAGTGTATTGAAGCCGGAGGGACTTATTTTGAATAACAAACCAAAACAAATTATAATTTCTTATTTCTATTTCATTTTACAGACCCAGTCTCAAAAATTCTTTGACGCACTGTGTATATCGCTTTCTCTGCTGAAGTAGAAATTTTTTAAACGAGCATTGCGATTGAATCAGTATAGCCACCTAGTGAACTATTTGGGAAACAGAATTTTTTTTTTCAAGTAAGTTAAAAAATCTGCAAAAATTATGTTCCTATCCCGAAAATTTTTAATAAATTCTTTAAATATGTCGAGGACTTTTGAGACACCCTGTATATCCTGCAATATTTTTTCCAAATGCAGTTCTAAGGAAAATACCAAGAATATGCGTTCGTCTTTTTCAAAATAAACTGATTGGATGCAAAATAAAAAGCGTATTCCGTCTCTATATTTAGCAGAAAAATTCTTTAAGAATCAGCAATGAGGTTTGAGATATCAAAATGCATGACGACCAGCGTTATTTTGTTGATTTTATAAAAAATAAAAACGTTGGCTCGTATCCTACGTAGTTTATTGAGAAATGCACAAAAGAATGCTTTCCTTACGTTCTGTAAATAAATCGACGTTTTTCATTTCTTTATAACGATGTATGCGTGTAAGATCTGCGTAACAGATCTTGATAATCTTTTTTTTGTTCTGTCTTCTTGCTAAGATAAATTTCCCCCCACATATTTACAACATTTTATGTCTTGTTCATTGTTGTTCTAAGAAGTTTGCGACTCAAGGATTAAGCTCTGGTATCTGTAATGTGAACATCTTTCCAGATTACTCTTTTTTTTAAAGAAATAAAAACATGCTTTCCCCAGCACGAAAACATTTCGTGAAAAACTTTTGCTTCAATGAGCTAAATGTCTTATGCATTTCCTCAAAGACCTCTTCCTTTTTTTTTTATCAAGTGATATTCCTTTTCTTTGCATTCGCTGTTGATCTAATCCTCATTTCATTTTTAAAAGAACAGTTGTGTTTTTTTAGTGTTTCTTATGTTTCAAATCTTATTTTTTGTTGATCAGTGAGTTGAATATATATATAATTTTTTTCGTGGTGTTCAGCGAATTGAAAGCATCTCTTTCGTCTTCTCATTTCGAGCTATCTATTTGCTGTCATCTTTAAAACCGTTGTTGAATCGTTCTGCCGCGTAGGTAAATTAATGTACAAGATCTCAAGAGATGCCTAAAATCTGCGGTTTGTTTCAATTACACATTCATCTGAAAAGTTTTCTTTATTTTAAATCAAGAATAGATGAAAGTATTTTTTTTTTTTTTTATATTTTTTGCGTGTGTAAAAGTAATAAGGAAAGGAATTGTAACAAAGGAATATTTTTCATTTGTGGAAAAGTGGGCATGCCTTTTTTATTGACTGGCAGTCGTCGTTCAAATTGCACACGTTGGTAAACTCTTCCTCTACAGTTTTCATTGCATATTTGAAGGAGAGAAGGGTGGAAGTCTGCGCTGATCTTCTGGATGCGTTTGAAGCCAATGCAGAAACGCTTTTTTAGCACGTCTTTTGTAAAAAAGATCGTGCTTCTGTTTTCGGTTTGTCCGTCCGTCCGTCTGTACCCACGGAATCCCTGCAACTATTAGTCCGATTTGAAAAATTCTTTTTGCATTCGGAAGCTTGAAATATGCAAATGATGATCCTTTATTTCGTTTTTTTTTTTTACGATTCACAATTTTGCCGCTAGGGGGCGTAAATTCAGATAATGTCGAATTCAAAATTACCTTTAAATCCACATATTTGCTTCTAAACATCCGATCGAAAAAATTCGTTTATCTTTCGATTCCATTTATGTCGAAGAGTGTTTTAGATATAGTTTCATTTTCAAATTACGCATAGATTTTCCGCTAAAGGGCGTAAAAGTAAATTAGATATTTTCCGATAACTCTTCTCCTAAAACTCGGATTTGAAAAATCCTAAATTTTATGCAAAAGATTTTTCCTAATGAAAAATCTTTTGCATAAAATTTCGAATTCTTGGTAAAGAATACTTTGGCCACCAGGGGTCGTAAGTTTTAAATTTTGCTTCTGATGTATTTGCTATAAAATCAAAGCTTCTAAAATATCTATTGAAGAAATTCTTTCGTGGACTGATGCACACACATCGATAAACCTTTTCGGAATACTTTCTTCCTAAAATATTGCACAGTTTCTCCGCCAGGGGGCGTAGATGTATATCTCATTTTTGTCAATATCTCTACTTCTAAGAGTCCGATTTGAAAAATTCCTTCTTTGTTGGATAGGGTTTTCCGTGTGACATGTTTTTCATATAATTTCAAAATTTTCAAGTAATTGATAGATTTTCCGCTAGGGGGCGTAATGGTAAATTGCGCTTCGCCTTATATCTCTGCTTCTAAATCTCCGATTTGAAAAATTCTTTCTGCACCGGATACAGCTCCTGATGGGAAATCGTTTGCATATAATTTCTAATTTTTGTACAAAAAATGGTTTGGCCACCAGATGGCGTAAGTCTTAATTTCCGCTTCTGATACATTTGCAGCAAAATATGAGCTTCTAAATTCTCGATTAAAAAAAAACGTCGTTTGTAGACCGATACTACTCATGTCGACAAACCTTTTAAGAACATTTTCTTCTTAAAATAGTGCATGGTTTCTGCGCCAGGGCGCGTAGACGTATATCTTATTTTTGTCAATATCTCGACTTCTAGAAGTCCGATTTAAAAAATTATTTTTTTGTTGGATAGTGTTTCTAGTGTGACATGTTTTTCCAAAAAACTCAAAATTTTCAAGTAATTCATAGACTTTCCGCTAGAAGGCGTAAAGTTAAATTCTGTTTTCTGCTCCTTAAACTCCGATTTGAAAAATTCTTCCTGTGTCGCATACAAGATCTGATGAAAAATATTTTTCACATAATTTGTAATGTTTTGTAAAGAATGGTTTGGCCACCAGGGGTCATAAGTTTTAATTTCTGCTTCAGATGTATTTGTAGCAAAATCTGGGCTCCTGAAAACTCGACTAAAGTTTTTTTTTTCTTGGGCTGATACAGCTCATATGGATAAACCTTTTGAGAATACTTTCTTCCTAAAATAATGCATGGTTTTCCCACCAGGGAACGTAAAGTCACATCTTATTTTTGTCCATAACTCTGTTTCTAAGAGTTCGTAAGCTCAAGATTCCGTTTACACCAATATCTGAGGGATGAAAGACTCGATTGAAAAACTTCTTTCTTCCGTCAGTTACTATTGTTTTCCCTACCGGTTCCATTGCCTTTGAATAGCTTTGATAACTTTAATTTGCGTCAGAACGGATTCTAAAGACGTGCTTATTACACCCGAAAATTCGGTGTTATCTTTCTTGTTTTATCTGGTGACATGGTATGAAACGTTGGCATATCTTTACGATCAGGAAACGAAGAATCAATCCAGGGAATGCGGTCACACTTTTTCACCACGGCCTAAGAAGTTCAAGAGCCAGCGATCAGCACAGAAAGTCATGATGAACTGTTTCTGAGATGACAGGTGTGTCATTCTCCTTTATTTTCTGGAACGTGGCCTTGCCGTGACCAGCTAGCGGTACATTGAGACACTCAAGAAGCCATTAGAAAGAAGACACCGAAAAATAATCTAAAAAGGATCCACCTTCACCGTGACAATGCGAGACCACACACATCTTTGGCATCAAATCCGGCGATCAGCAAATTAGGCTAGTCGGTGGTCCCCCATCCATCGTAAAGTCCAGATCTGGCACCCTCCGACTTCCACCTGTTCCGTCAAATGAAGGACAGTCTCTGGGAACAACGATTTGATGACACAGACGAGGTGCAAGTGGCTGTGAAGAAGTGGGTATAAACGCCCACACCTGAATTTTTCAAAGAAGATTCGAGAGTTGGGTTCGATGATGGCACAAATGCATAGCTTGTGATGGAGACTATGTTGAGCAATACCTTTAAAAAGAGAAAGAGTTACTCTACCAACATGTGCAGTTTGAACGACCTCTGTCAGTTAATAAAAAGGTTATGCCCACTTTTGCACTCCTCCCTGGTACAACCCTCGTAAAAATCTATATGAGATGTTTAAACTTTCTGTACTGTGTGGAAGTAACCTCTGGTTCATGAAGTGTAAACATTCTATATAAAGAAAATGCAAAATTTCTATAGCCCAAAGGTGAGTGAGAAGGCAAGTAGGTATCAAGACGCATGCTCAAACCTCCGGTTGTGGTTCTCTTTCCCGTTTTTAGCAGTCGCCCGTCCCTAATTTAGGTACGCTGGTTCCATGGAAGAGACAGAGCCATCGTAATCAGGCGAGCATACCGCTCATACCTCACCCGGGACTCCAGTTCGTGTCCACCTCGGACGAATGATCAGAAGACAACGTTTCAGACCGCTTGGCGACCGGAGCGGTAACTCATTTCTCTTAATCCAAAATCATGAAGTTACAGATGATGCTCACACATTTTTAGAACGATTTTCCAGCAATAGAATTAATGTTTAAAATAAAATTACTTCTTTCTTAAATATTCTATCTGATAGCCCATTCTATGGACTGTCAACCTACATCTAGATTTCCAAGATAACAGCGTATTTCTTAAAACTGGTAGTGATATTTTAATCCACTCTTCTTCCTCTGCTTTCCATACTACAATCATTGTTTTCGGTCTGCGCTTAGAAAGCGTTATTTTTAGCATTCCGAAACCACAATAGTACATTGGTGACACATCAGGAGATATTGAAGAGATATCAGCAAGAGCTATTGACTGGATATCCGTCTCTTTTTTAATTTTTTCAAGAAATAGAGTGGTAGTTTTGCATGTGTGACTGCTAGTCTTATCCTGATGGAGTTCTACTCTTTTAAGGCTCTGTGGATATAGGAATGGTATTAATCTTTTAATATAGGAGTTCAGACATTATTTTAGTCATATGTAGAATCGAGTTTAACACTCTTCACATTTTCTTAACTTTACCTTTCCATTGTATGCCAAAACAGCAGTAAGCATGAATCCTTTGCTGAAACTTTCTTTTAAACCAAGTTTGTAGTTCTTTTTCTGCTCCTTTGCGACAGAAATAGACGTTTTTTTTGTTACAGTCGTTTAGATAAATCCATACTTCATCAATAGTCACAATACATTTTCACGTGCCTCCAGCTAAATGATTTTTTTAAAGAAGTCTACATCCTGTTCTGCACTCATTCACGTGCCTAGGCAAAAGGCGGACAACATTGTGTTTTTTTTTTCTTTTCTCAGATTCATATCTTTGTTTATTACCTTGTTTACAGTTGATAGAGAGATTTTTAACGACTTAGCGATTGCTCTTTAGGGTTGGTGGGTTTCTTTTTCAGACCAGATACTTTACTTTTGAAATAGTCGTAAAAGTACGAACTTTCATTGGATATTCCTTTGGTTTTCTTTTACCTGCTAAAAGCAATGCTCGAAGATTTCTCCCTCTATTATTAATAATATTGCTAATTGTACATTTATAAGTGCTGACTTTGTCAGCTTTTTTTAATTACAGAGTATGAATTGATTGATTGAAGGTTTAAATACCACCGTGAGCAACTCATTGGGCAATAAGCAGTTGCCCGTCCCTAATTTAGGGCCACTGGTTCCAGAAAAAGGAGAGAACCACTGCCGTAAAACAAACACAACATCCATACCCCACCGGGATTTGAACCCGAACTCATCTCGAACGAATGATCAAAAGCCATCGCTTAGACCACTGCGCCACCGGGGAGTCACGGAATACTAATGCTTCTCTTCGTAAAGAGGAAAAAAAAATCACCTTCTGTCCACAGCTTGCTTACTTGCGCCATTTTCTTATCAGATGATATTTAACTGCAACAGTCATTTCCTTTGTGTTCATCCAGCATGCTGTTACCAGTTTTAACTCTTTGAACATCTTTTATTTTCTGTAATTTCTTATCAAACACGTTCTAAATATATCTGATTGTCCTCTGTAAGAAACGGCAGCTCCCGTAGTGCAGTTTCTTCGATTTTCATAAAGCCCCGGTTGTCGTAATGTTTCAGCTCTTCGGCGTAAGTTGCACTTAACTTTAGTTAGTATTTTGACGAGGTTAAGGTTTAGTAAAAACATTTTTTTTTGTCTTTTCACCTGATTAGAACTACACTGCTGGCCATCCAAAATGCAACACCAAGAAGGACAAGAGATAGCAAAGCCAGATTTACTGGGCACATAACAACATATACAAAGATGAAACGATTGAGTTTACAGGCTCGTGCGTCTTGCGGAACACGCAGACATCAATAGTTCGTGTGGCTCCCATGGCTGGCAATAACGGCCGCCACAAGCAGCGGCATCGAACGAAAGAGACTTTGGATGTGGGCTTGGGGTATGTCGGTCTAGGCTGCTTCCACACGTTGCCACAGTTCATCAGGCGTAGCCGCGGGTAGTGCTTGCAGGGCCACTCGGTTGCCGATCAGTGACCAGTCGTGTGCGATGGGCGACATATCGGGAGAACAGGAGGGCCACGGCAGCAGTGACACCTGGTGGGTCGTGAAGAATTGCTGCACGATGCGTGCCATGTGCGGGCGCGCATTGTCCTGTTTAAACGTGGCCGCTGGCAGGTCCTGCAGGTAAGGGAGGACTACAGGCTCAAAAACGTCGTAGGTGTTGCAGTGGCTGTTGAGTGTACCGGCAATGCGTACCAAAAAGGTGCGGGTGTCATATCCAATTGCGCCCCAAACCATAACGCCAGGCAACGGACCGGTATGGTGATGCATAATGCAGGCGTCATACAGTCTCTCTCCGCGGTGCAGCCACCCGCGGATCCGACCATCGTGGTGTTGCAGGCAGAAGCGGGATTCGTCGGAGAAGACAATGTCGTGCCATTCCGTAGTCCAGGTGCGGCGTTCAACGGCACACTTCCGCCGCACTCGCCTGTGGTGTAACGTCAATGGTAATCGGAACAATGGGCACTTTGCCACAAGTCCCCGCTCCTACAGACGACGTCGAACGGTATGTGCTGACACAGGTTGTTGCGCAACACACCCTACCTCCTGCGCTAACGTTTATGATGTGGCGGTGCGAGCAGTCAATGCCCGCCGCACAACATGCCGGTCCTCTCGGTCGGCAATGTGTCGCGGCTTCCGCAATCGCTCACATCGGTCCGTCCGTACCTCTTGCACCCACCATATCCATACTCGCCTCACTGTGGCTGGATATCGTCCCACACGGTCGCCGATGTCTCGGTGCGATAAACCGCTGTCGCGATAAGCCACTATTCTTCCTCTGTCAAACTCCGAAACGTGCTGGAATGACCGCCGTATTCTGCGACGAGGCATCAGGAAGCTTCTCACGCACAGGTCCGGTAGCACAACACACTTCCACTACTTACACCTCGCCTTCTGTTCACCCTTCTTATAGTGCTTCTCGGTGACGTGCAGGGCGCACATGGTTTGCATATGCCCTACAAAGTTATTGGTTTGCATGTCCTCTCGCGGGCGACGCATGCTGCGAATTTCAGACCAATCGGATGCTTCCCTCTTGGTGTTGGAGTTTGGGTAGCCAGCGGTATAGAATAACATTGTCGGAAGTTGATCAAATTGTGCAGTATCCGGTGTGTCCTGGAAAACCTACATGAAGTCTGAAACAGTTACAGGGTTCAGTTGGTTTTTGCTAGTCTGGTTTGATATACCCATATTTCTGAACCCTTATTAACACTCGGCTGATGTCTAAGGAAAACATGAATCATAGCCAAAATGTATCTTCTGCCCAGTGTTGTTGATAAACACAGCGAAGAGCCAAAACATAATGATCATCTGCCTAATATGATGTTGGTCCTTTACGTGCGGCCGAAACAGATCTTACCCTGAGAAGCATGGACGCTACAATATTTCTAAAGGTGGCCACAAACACATTACCGCCGGGTGATTTGTCGCACTGTGGCACTGCAGTTGCTGTGAACAATGCGCGACAGTCTCCGCTCTCCTCTGGCATCAATGAGCTTCGGACGACCCACGGCTGGTCGACGGTTCGTCGTTTGGCCATCTGTGCACCACTTATGATACGTACTCATTACAGATGCACGTGAACAACCCACAAGTCTCGCCGTATCCGAGATCGTAGTTCCGAAGCGCCGTGCCATCACAATTTGTCCTTTATCAAACTCCGATAAATCAGCATATTTTCCCATTCTGACTCCGAACACTCTACTAACCGAAAGCCAGTCCTCGGGTTCTATATCTGTATACTTCTCTGTGAACTTCTCCTGCGCCACAGTTCTGTCTCCGGGCGTGCTCATTTCTTTAGGCTGGTGGTGGTCATAATGTAATAGATCATTGGTGTATATAAGGTTTATGAATATACATACGTACATACATACCATTAAGCTGCTCTCTGAAATTCAGAAGTTCTCTTCAAAGAAAGACCATGTGCCAAGTACAAATTTAATTGATAAACCTAGAAATTACTTACCGTTGGTGTATCAAATGTCTCCATTTGCAACGATCTCAGCACACCGCTCGAGCTATATTAACATCCATCACACGCCGGACACAAGACCATATGTACTTCATACTCATAATCTTTTTCTCAAGCAGACATTCCTGCATCTGGTCTTCCCATGATTTCCTTGGCCTTCCTCTACCTTTCTTTCTTCCCAATTGGGCTCAAAATATTTTCTTAGTCAGCACCTCGCCCCTCATTTTTTCAACATGGCCAAACCACCTAAGAATATTAGTCTCTACCTTACTAACAACACTTTGCCTCACATTTCACATCTGCAGCACATCTTCATTTTTCACATGATCAGCGTGTGTCTTACCACAAGCTCCCTGTAAGTAGCGCATCGTCCCAGCACACAAAAACGACTCCTATTTCTTTTCTTCAGTACCCATGTTTCACTGCCGTACATCAGAGTAGGAACAATTACACTTTCATACACAGCCATTCGGGACTTCCTTGAGAACCCTGTGAAATCCTCCTAAGGCAGCTGTGACTTTCAATGAAGGATTCACCAGTCTACTAATTTCGCCATCCAATTTGTTCTCTCTGTCAAACCACGGCCGCCGCCCCGGTGGCGCAGTGGTCTAAGCGATGACCTCTGATCATTCGTCCGAAAGGGATCCGGGTTCGAATCCCGGTGAGGCATGGGTGTTGTGTTTGTCTTACGGCACTGGCTCTCTTCCTTCCCTGGAACCAGTGACCCTAAATTAGGGACGGGCGACTGCTTAGAGCCCATTGAGTTGCTCACGGTGGTCGTTAAGCCTCCAATCAAAAACAAAATCACGGCCCGACTCGATCGAGCGTGAGGAGACGCTCTCTACGGCCTGTGCAGTGACTGCTGAAATTAGGAATCATTGGTAGTTCTAAATATTTCCACCAAAGTCAGGAGGGCGCTGATTGCCCACTGTACGATTATTATCTCTTTTGCAAGCCAAAAGATATAACAATTAATAATAGTAATTCTAATTTTGTTTTTCTGGAACATTTGGCTGGAACACTACTCTGAACAATAAAAATGAAGAAATTAAGACAAGTGAGTAACAATCTGTGTAATTACCGAGTCAAAATAAATCTCAGGCTGTTCCAGCACGATTTGTTTTCGTACTAAAACCAAAATAAATCGAACAAACAACAAAAAAGAGGGTAAGGATTGGAATGATATTATAGCTGGTGAAATAATCCGGATGAGTTACCGAATAAAGCATATTGCATTACATCAATCATTGAAACAATAAAGGAAGGTGGTGTGATTAGGCTAGTAGCTACGCAAATTGAAATACAGAATTCATGAAAACAAATGATTTCCCCAAATCGGTTTCAATGAAATGAGGAAGTAAATTTGCATTCAATAAAAGAGAAAATAATTTTCATAACCTATTTTAAAACATTTAAACAAAAACCAAAAAGAATAACCGGATTTTTTACCTATGCGTTTTTATCAACGCTTCATGCGCAGCGCCATTTTTAATTTCGAAACGTAAACATCTTACAGTGTCGGAGTTAAAATATTGCTGCAATGTGTGATCTGTTATCCACAAATATCATCTGTTCACATAACAACTACACAGGAAGTTGACATTTTGCGTAGAACACTGTATAGAATTCTCGCAGCGCAAGATGTTTACGTTTTTGAGATTACAAATGGCGCCGCACACGAAACATTGGCAAACACGCATAGGTAAAAATTTCGTTTATTCTTTTTTTCTTAAAAACAACAACAACAAACAATCGACGCTAAAAAAAAGAACTATTAGCAGCCGCTTTAAACTTGCTGTTGTACAAAATAAAAGTGAAAATTTTCCACTCAAACGTTTGTTAACAGGACAAAAAAATTCATGCTTACTATGTTATACAATTACCAAATAAAAAACATTATCTACTTGAACGAAATAAGTAGGAAGCAACAAAATACGAAATTTAAACTGAGAATACCAACAATAAAGTTGCTCGATTAGAAACAATAAATTTGCTCGACTAGAAACAATGAAGTTGCTCGATCTACCTAAAAGGTGAACAGTCTATAATCGAAGCCCTCCGGGACTTTGAAGTATACGGTGCAATCACAGGTGACAGTCTTAGTGTCACAAAATCCAAAGCCCTCCTTTGGGGAAAATGGACATATCAAAGAAGAATTCCCAGTGTGAAAGAGTTTAAGATTCTAGGGATTCACTATACCCATTTTGGGACAAGGGACACTACCTTTTGGGAAATAATTGCCCAAATGACAAAAGTGATACAACAGTGGCAGGTCCACAAAATCTCTTTCAACAATAGAGCCAAATTAGTCAACACTTTGCTGGTGATTAAATGTGCCTATGCGGAGCTTCTCTGGGACCCCGCAAGAACGATTCTGGTGAAAATGACTAGACTTCTATTCAAATTCCTTTGGAATGGAAAAGTCAAAGAAGATATTAGCCGAAAAGTGATATATCAAAGAATTAACAATGGTGGCCTGGAAATACGGAATTTAAAAATATGGTTTAAAACCATCCGTTTTTGGCTAATCTTACAATGGCTTGTGGAAAAGACCTACCCGAACTATAACTTCCTTAAGTTTTTAACGGGTCTGGACTCAAAGAAATATGTGATAAAGGAACCTCAGTGTTTAAAAACACTGTCCCTGTATTTTACAGGGAAGAACTTGGTTTTTTACAGTGCAATAACTTTGTAAAGGCTAAAAAAATTAAAGATTTGTATCTTTTCATGCTTCCTCCAAATAATATTCAGATTCATGAGTTTCATGTTCCACCGACATTTTGTGATGTGAAAGCTTTGGAAAACGTGGCAGGTAGCTTCTTGTACTCTACAAGAAGGGACTTTGTCTTTTAGCTGGCACACGACGTGCTTCCGACCCGACAGAGAACCTGCAGTTGGGCAGGACGTTCAAATTTTCACTGCTGGAATTGCGGTTTTGTAGAAGATAGACTTCACCTTTTTGTGAACTGTCGTTTCGCCAAAAGTGTTTGGGCGGGGGTATCGTCGTGGGCCGGCTTCGCTTCCCCGAGTGCTTCTCAGATAATTAAACTGCATCCAATCCCCTCCGGGAAAAGTATTGTGTATCTAATCATAGTACACTGCCGGACAATTACTAAGGAAAGATGACAATAGCATCGATAGCAACCATAAAATGGAAGGCAGGAAAATGTGGAAATTAGCATAAGTGCGGGATACAGTAAGGCGTGTTGTGCGTATGCAAATTTCGGATTGCCGAACTTGTTCGTGACGTCATAGCGCTGATAAGAGATATAAAGGATTTGACGCGTATTGACCGTTGTTGTTCAAACACAAAGTTGAAAGGGAAAGAATCAATTGACGAACTTGCAATTTTCAGTATGTCTTCCCGACATCACCTAGATGATTTTACGCTTGGCCGTATTATTAGCAAGATTGAAGAAGGGCGAAAAATAACAGATGTTGCCAGGGAGTTCGACGTCAGCCACAGTGTTGTTTCAAGGCTTTGGAAATCATTTCAAACAAAAGGAGAGTGTAGCAAACGTCACGGGGGAGGTCGTGTTCGCAGTACGACACCTGCAGAAGATCGGTACATAGTGCTATCAACAAAAAGACACCGGCGCAGCACAGCTAGTGAGGTAGCAAATCAGTTTATGGCTGCTACGGGCAAGCGGATCTCCCGAAAAACTGTCGCCAGACGGACGTTTGCATAAAGGAGGACTATACGCCCGCCGTCCTGTTGTGTGCATCCCATTGTCCAGACGTCACCGTACCGCCCGTTTGCAATGGTGCCATCAACATCCCAATTGGACTGATAGCGACTGGTCTGCTGTCCTCTTCTCAGATGAGAGTAGATACAGTCTATCGTCTGATTGTCGACGACAACTGATCTGGCGTGATAGTGGTACTGCATATTGTCCAGCAAACATACAGGAAAGGGACAGATATCCGACATGTAGTGTCATGGTATGTGCTGGCATCATGATCAATGGCCGTACGTCCCTCTATGTGCTTCCAACTGGGACTATGACTGGCCAACGATACATTAATGATGTTCTGCTACCTCATGTTCGCATGTTCCGTGGTGCTGTCGGTGATAGATTCATTTTCATGGACGACGACGCAACATGTCATCGAACAGTCGCTGTCCAGGAGTGTCTTGAGAGCGAGGATATTCAACGCCTCGTATGGCCAGCACGTTCTCAAGATCTGAATCCCATTGAAAATGTGTGGGATGCTTTGGAGAGGAGCTTTGCTGGTCGCCAATGCCCTCCAATAAACAAGGACACCCTCATCCGTGCACTGACAGAGGAATGGGATAAATTACCCCAACAGCTGCTTGATAATGTTGTGCAAAGCATGACACGACGTGTGGAATCTTGCATCGCCCTCCATGGTGGCCATATCCCGTACTGACATCTTACGCCGGAACGCCTGCGGGCGGTAAATTGCATTTTTTTTCACGTTTACGTATTCTGCACAAAATGGCCTGTTTGTCCCTTGAACACGTTTCAAAGCCTTCTGGATTTCAGAGCACAATAAAATGTCTTTCTTGTAATGTCCTGGCATTATTTTATTTCACTTGGCATCCAACCACACTTATCTTTTTATGCGCTATATAACCGTTTATGATCCGTGCTTAGCAATTGTCCAGCAGTGTAGTTGAAACAAGTTATCAGATTTGACAAGAACGAAACAAAGTTACGCATTGTGAAAAATCAAATGGTAACTCTCAGCAAGTCATTTGGCACATTAAGAGGATGATCAGAAATCGGATGGTGTCTGATTACGCCCGATTATCCGAATCACAGTTCATTCGACGATGGATGTAATGGAGGAGAATAATTGGAAGTTCTCCGCAAGCTCCGTACATCATCTGGAATTAAAATAAATTGTGGGTTCTCCACCATGTACAGGTCAGTGTTAGACCTCAGGAGAATGGGCCAAAATGTAAAGGTTGATTTGTTTTCAGCCTGTAGTAAGAGTTACTATATTTCGTTTGTTAAAAATTGAAATATTTTAATAGTTTCTTGAAAATTAGTAGTACCTTAGTGAAACGTGTAAGTTCGCTGTAAAATTTAGGAGATTAATCTTGTCTCTTCCTGTGTAAAAAAAATTAGTACATTTGTAGTTAATTAATACTGTTGAACGTCCTGAAAGATTTGTACAGGATTTTAGGATAGTCATAGTTCTTAAGTTGTAGAAATAACATAATTGTTTATCTAATTTTAGTATAATGTTTTGAAATGAGTGCTTAAAAATGTTAATTTTTTGAATTTAGATGCGTACTAAGTGTTGTAATTCTTGAATGTCACTTTGGTGAAATTTAACAATTAGAGAATATAGTAGTAGTTCAGAGATGCCTTGAGGTCTTGACCTCAGGGCTTCCTGTAGAGGGTGCGCCCTTTCCTCGGGTTTTTTTTTTTTTTTTTTTAGGTTTTTTTGCTTTCCGAATCGGCCTCTAAATCCACTTCGGAGCTGCTTTCATTCCAGGTTGACAACCGGGAGATGCCTGCTTGCTTTCGATCTGCTGGAATGGGGAAAAGAAGAAGAATAAATTCTGTATGGTGTGTGTAAGATCGTTTGTGTTGAGTAAAAGAGAAAGAAAGTTGGGTGAAAGGTTGAATAAATGTTTATTTGTCAGAGTTCTGACTCTAGAAGCCGTTCTATGTGTTGAATGGCGGACACAGTTCTTCGGTGTTTCTGAGTATTAATCTCTGTGGCCCCCTCGCCTTTGGAAGGGAGGGTTACGGGGACTTCAGAGATCCTCACTGGGGCACACTCTGTAGTGTGTCCCAAGAGGATGCTTTATCTTCGAAGACAAAGGCCGTAGAAATGGTCCCCACACGCTCGATCCAGTCGGGCTGTAGTCAAACATACTTCCTAAATATACAAACTTAACCACCTGGCCAATCTCCGTGCCATTAAGACTTATCGTGCATCCAGTACGAACAGCTCCTCGCTCAAAAAATATAACTTCTTTCCCCCTTATTTGTACTCAGTTTATGAATGTTTGAAAATGTTCAAAATTGTAAAATTTAGAAGAATTCATATTTTTATGTCTCAATTTCGTCATAATTTTGTGACGCTACTGTGCAAATGCATAAAATCCCCATAAGTAGAATTTTCTGGTTGAAATTATAAATGCATGAATAAAATTTTTACGGCAGGTTTTTTTTTTAAATATACATGCAATATTTTCATAAAGGTTCTAACGGGCTTAGTCGTAGGAGAATAAAAAATAATAATAATATGAGTAAAAATGATACGTTATTCTCTTAATGTAGTAATTTCAATTAGTTGATTATCAGAAGAAATATTCGTCGTATGAAAGGTATTCATGTAATGAAATTGCTATGAAAATGAAAAAATATGTGATAAAAAAAGTTCTTGCACGCGTATACTTATGTAAAATAAAATATTGATACGAAACTTTGTGTCTAAATTAATTAATTACAAAAAGGGGACGGCCTCGATAGGCGTGGCTAAATTATGGCAATGTTTAAATTAAATATTTGGCCTATTACGAAATTAATTGGAGAAATTAGCACGCTTAATTTGGGAAGTCGGATAATTTGCTTTAGCTGGGTGGAAACAAAGGAATTGTGAGGTTGCCGGTGGAAGCCCACCCAACAACAAGGAGACAACCCAGTTCGGCGTTGCAGAGGCATCCAGGCCCTCATAAATATTCTTACTTTTATGCAATTAAAATCAAAAAGCTTTTAGCCGACGTTCAAATTGTGATTATGGGGGGTCGAAGGTCGGTGACGACATCAGCCTCACAGAGACGATGAGCGCTCTGTACGAAAGGGAAGGGGCCAACGCTAAGTTGTTGACAGAGAAGGAACAAGGCGAAGACACTTGATAACGGAAAGAAGCAATTTCGGTTTGTCTCCGTGAATGGGGCAGAGAAAAATGAGCTCAGTTGGTTTTCGCAGTCCGCAGTTGTAAGACGGCCGGGGGAGACAGCACAGCGAAAGGATATTGGCGATGGTACTCGCTTCGCAGGGGTAAGAAGTAGCGGGTAAGCCTAGCAGCAACTAGGTGGCTGTAGTGAGACCACTGAGACTTTGAATTGTGGGCGCTAGTGAAATTAGGAGGAAGCCGCCGGAAAGAGCTATTCTACCGCTATCTAAAAGAGGGCGCGTTTCATTAGCAGATGTCATAGGCCGCTGTCAGAGCGCGGGGCACATAGACAGTGGCTATCATCTCACATACTGCTCCAGCCAAGAAGCATTAGCTACCCAGAAGTGAGAAATTAGAAATGGAAGCGTGGCAGTCCAAATAAAGTTATCCCCCGTCTGGCCAGGAAACCAGCATCTCAAGATGTCACCTCGAACGAAGAGGAGGGTAGGTCACTTACCTCCGCGCAACCGCCAGCAGTTACACGCTTACAGCAGAGAGCGGACACCTCAGCGGGGTCGAAGAGTGCTAACCCCCGTTCATCCGGACCCCATCCACCGCCGCAGGTCTCTGTTTCTCGTGAAAAAGTTGGTTTGCTCCTCGTGGAAAGAAGAGCGCATCCGACAGATTTCATACAGGCGAAAAATACATAAAATGCGTTTCCGCGTCTGTGTGGGTGGTAATAGCTTCTCTTAAAAGATTTAGGCCATCTCTTACACCCTGGATTACTAACCCGCTGCAAGCAGCAAGTGTGTACTTTTTGTTTATTTAATTTCATTGCGCTTGGTTTGGCGAACTACGCTACTGGCCACCCAAAATGCAACACCAAGAAGGAAGCATCCAATTAGCCTGAAATTCACAGCATGCGTCGCCCGCGAGAGGACATGCAAACGATTAGCATTGCAGGGCATATGCAAATCATGTGCGCCCGGTACGCCACCGAGAAACACTATAAGAAGGGTGCACAGAAGGCGGGGTGTAAGTAGGGGAAGTGTGTTGTGCTGCCGGACCTGTGCGTGAGAAGCTTCCTGATGCCTCGTCGCAGAATACGGCAGTCATTCCAGTACGTTTCGGAGTTCGACAAATAGTGGCTTATCGCGACAACGGTTTATCTTACCGACACATCGGCGCCCGTGTGGGACGACATACAGCCACAGTGAGGCGAGTATGGATTCGGTGGGTGCAGGAGGGACGGACGGACCGACGTGAGTGATTGCCGCAGCGGCAGCACACCACCGAATGAGAGGACCAGCATGTTGTGCGGCGGGCATTGACGGCTCGCACCGCCACATCACGAACGTTAGCGCAGGATTTAGGGTGTGTTGCGCAACAACCTGTGTCAGCACGTACCGCTCGACGTCGTCTGCAGGAGCGGGGACTTGTGGCACGGCGCCCATTGCTCCGATTACCATTGACGTTACACCACCGGCGAGTACGGCGGCAGTGGGCTGTTTAACGACACACCTGGACTACGGAATGGCACGACATTTTCTTCTCCGACGAATCCCGCTTCTGCCTGCAACACCAGGATGGTTGGATCCGCGTTTGGCGGCACCGCGGCGAGAGACTGAATGACTCCTGCATTATGCATCGCCATACCGGTCCGTCGCCTGGCGTTATGATTTGGGGTGCAATTGGATATGACACCCGCACCCCTCTGGTACGCATCGCCGGTACACTCAACAGCAACCGCTACATCTCCTATGTTTTGGAGCCTGTAGTCCTCCCTTACCGGCAGGACTTGCCAGCGGCCACATTTCAACAGGGCAATGCGCGCCCGCACGTGGCACGCATCGTGCAACAATTCTTCACGGCCCACCAAGTGTAACTGCTGCAGTGGCCCGCCTGTTCTCCCGATATATCGCCCATCAAACACGCCTTGTCGCTTATCGGCAACCGAGTGGCCCGGCAAGCACCACCCGTGGCTACGCCTGATGAACTGTGGCAACGTGTGGAAGCAGCTTGGACCGACATACCCCAAGCCCACATCCAAAGCCTCTTTCGTTCGATGCCGCGGCGTGCAGCAGCCGTTATTGCCAGCCATGGGGGCCACATAAACTATTGATGTCTGCGTGTTCTGCAAGTCACACGGGACTGTAAGCTCAATCGTTTCATCTTTGTATCTGTTGTTATGTATCCAGTAAATCTGGCTTTGCTATCTCGTGTCCTTCTTGGCGTTGTATTTTGGGTGGCCAGCAGTGTAAATACAACAGCGGAGCCCAAACGTTTGGTACTCTGATACGCTAAGCGGCGAAAGACTGTTTCTCAAAATCTAGGGTAGACTTTAACTATTTCAGAAGAAGGGGAATATCTCATGTCTGTACGCCGAGGGCAACGACCAGGAAGGAAGGTCACACCTATAATAAAAATGCCTAAGTGTTTTACTCTTACTCTCTTTTCTCCATAGGCTCTGGTATTAAAATTCCTGTGTTTCAGCTAGCTGGGAACGTTCTCGCTTATACATACCAGCTTTCGGATGCTACGAGCGCACGTCACTCTTAGCAAAATCAAACCACTCGGACAAGCCTCGATTCAGGCGAGCATTGGAATTTATGCATAATATCGCTAGGCACGAAATCGTATCAATTGGTTGTCTGCGGTGGGATCACGAAATCGCATCAACTAGTGGTCCGCGGTGGGATCACGAAATCGCATCAACTGGTGGTCCGCGGTCGGATCACGAAATCACATCAATATATGTGTGATAAAATTTCCTTTAAAGCGTATAGTTACGTAAAAGTGTAATATATGGCGTAGTAATGACTGTTCTTATGAAAATAGTTGTATGGTCTCTTTTTATGTAGTCAAACTTTTGTAACTGTGTAAAATGTATTGTGTTCAAGAATATCAAATCATACAAAAATGTCACTAATGTATAAATTGTACTTTTTAGATATTTGAACTCTACTTTTACCAATTTTCCCCTCCCTGGCAAATCCGGTGGTCTTGAATCTTGATAATTCCCATCACTATCTCTGTAGATAGCTCAAGGGATTGCAAATCAAGATCCCAAAAACATAATCGAGCAAGATCAATACAAACTGGGTTGGAAAGAACATAATATCTGCAAATGCAAGGCACCAGAAAAATTCTAATTACTGTATATACAAGTACAAATCAACCCGCCACCCGGGTGGCGCAGCGGTCTAAACGATGGTTAATGACCATTCGTCCGAGATGGGTCCCGGTTCGAATCCCGGCGCGGCATGGGTGTTGTATTTGTCTTACGACACTGACTCTCTCCCTTCCCTGGAGTCAGTGGCCCTAAATTAGCGACGGGCGACAGCTTATAGCCCATGGAGTTGCTCACGGTGGTCGTTATACCTCCAATCAAAAACAAATCAGCCCCAAATGTAGTCGACATTGTTTGCCACACTTACTCCCACCGTTTGGGCAGCTCTGTTGGATTCCATCCCTGTAGAACTGTGGTAGCTTGTACGCAAAGAAGTGAGTAAGTGTGCCTTCGTCTTCATCCCGGTGGATGAATCGCTGGCCGTCCAGGAAATGCTGCAACGACTGGAAAAATGTGGGAGTTGCTTGGGGTAATGTCCGGGGAATAGGCTGGGGTGGCAGTTGCTCCCAGACCAGGTCCCTGATCTTGTGACAGGTCACCCGTGCTGTGTGCAGTCTCTCTCCATCCTGCTGTAGAAAGATGCCCTGTCGGTTAAGGAGCGCTGGTCGTTACCACGTGAGCGATGCGTGCAGATCTTCAAGCTGACGGCATTACACATCGGCGGTGATAGTGATGTTGTCAAGCAGCAGCTCAAAAACACGGCACCCTGGATATCCCACCAAACAGACAGCAGGACCTTACATGGGTGTTATCCGGCCTTGATGATCGGCATGGGCTTGAGGCAAACCAAGGTTTACGCGCACTGACATTATCATATAAGACCCATTTTTCGTCACCTGTCACAATGCAGCTCAAGAAGATGGTTCAACTTGGTCACGTGGAAGCAGCGAAACGCATGCACTTATTCGATTTGCTTTCTGCTCAACTGTGAGTACCAAAACTCCTCTCTTGTGCACCTTCCCAAGTTGACGTTAGTTCGTGATAATGCTCGTATAGGTAGTCCTCAACTGTTCGGCCAACTCCGTCGTGGTCACACGTGGGTTGGTCTCCACTAATTTCTTCAGCATGTCCATATGTTGCGGGTCTTCTGGTTTTGGAACTGTCTGACAGGTCAAAATTTCGCTCTCGAAACCGTTTGGATCAACGAGAACACTGACGATTTGATATGCCATTGGAGGTATATATATTTATTGAGGGTGCTTATAGGGCTATATGTTTATTGCCATGTTGGGGCAAGATATTAGATAAAATTATAACAAATAGAATTTATTTTTATCTGCAAAAACAACAGTGGCTTCAACCATTACAATTCGCTTGTACCAGGTTCAAAAGCACTACAGATGCACTTGTTTCTATCAGGGAAGAAATTACGTCTCAGTGACAGTTAAGAAGGCATACGTGTTTGCCTTCATTAGATGTTAAAAATGCATTTAATACAGTATGGTGGTCAAGAGTGCTTCATACTCTGTGAGAAACAAATTGCCTTAGAAATTTATTTGCTTTGATTTCGAGTTTTTTATTAGATAGAAGTATGGAGTCTCAGTTGGGAGCCTCTGCTGTTTTGCCTACTTATACTAGAGGATGTCCACAGGGGTCCAATTCTAGAATGCATCGTGTGAAATGTAATTATCAGTGAAGCATTAAATGTTCAATTTGATGAAAATGTCATTTTATTGGCTTATGCTGATGATTTTGTGCTATTAGTTTCTGATAGTGGAAGACACATCATAGAAGAAAAGATTCATCCCGCGTTAATGAAATTTACATGAGTGGAATGTTAAAAATAAGGTAACATTTGCGCCCGAAAAATCCAAATTGATGATTTTTCTAAGAAAACTACAATGAAGACACCTCCAAAATGCCGATTTCAAGATCATACAATTAAGGTTGTACAGAGTTTAAAATTTCTGAAGGTGATTCTGGTTACTACATTTTTCGGTTTGCCGCATATTCAGTACTTGCGTGAGAGAGTATCGATTTTAACAAACAGAATTATTTCGATGAGGCTGAATGGTAAAGTTCTGAGGGCAATTTATAAACAATGCATTGAAAGGATGGTGTCTTATGCCTGCGGACCATGGTATTCTTAATCTGTCAGAGCGTTAATGAAAGTTCAACAGAATCAGCGTTTTGCATTATTGGGAATAACAGGTTGTTACCGGACTACGACAACGGCGACTTTACAGGTTATGGCGGGTTGCGAGCCATTGGACTTGATTCTGGATATGGAGGCAGCCTCCTGTATAAACTCTTTCATTCTGATGACACAATTTCAGTTTCTGGGGAAAATATAAGCTATATTGGGTATCAAAGATGATATCGATCAGTTTTCACTCATCTTGCTTTACAACTAACAGTACCTTGGGATACTAAGATACCTTGTCAAATTGGTAAAGAGATTGTTACGGATGGATCGAAGATTAGAGATCTTGTTGGAGCCGAATTTTGTGCAATTTCTGACGGCAATTCATCGCGTGAAAGGTACTTCCGTCTTTCAGATAATGCGTCAGTATTTCAGGTTGAACTTTTTGCGATGAAAACTGCTTTGGAATGGATTCATTCTACCTCACTAGGACCTGGTGTGCATATTTATTCAGATTCAGAGACTGCCCTTGCGGTATTGTCTGATTATGACTCTTTAGAAGACATCGTTATGGAGATCCAAGATTTGACAAAAGAATTTGGACATGACCTACTGCACTTTTATTGGGTACCCGGTCACGAGGGGATCCCGGGTAATGAAACAGCAGATCTACTTGCCCGTTGGGGTTCTTTAAAGACGGAGATTGACTATTCGGTAAGGATTTCTTTTCGAGTGCTTAAGAACCAAATTAAGATTGGTCTTCGCGATACTTGGCAGCAGAGATGGACAAGTATAGACACGGGAAGACATACGTTTTCTATATTTCCAACAGTCTCAAAAGATAGATGTTTGGATGATAGATATCTAAATCAGTTACTAACAGAACACGGTTCTTGTCCTTCATATTATCTTAGATTCTGTCTAAAGAATTCTAAATGCAAATGCGGTTCCTCAGTGGCAACGATGTTCCATCTTGGTTTTGAGTGTCAAGGAATTTCAAGCTTAAGATCGACTTACCTTGGTACATTGACTGAGAATCCAATATCTGGTATCTTGAGAAGGCCGCATATTTGTAAGAAAGTGTCGGAGTTTATTAAATATCTTAAGTTTCATGAGATGGAAGTAATGGATGTCTACGACTTCCGGGATTCATCTTCTGAATTTGAGATATAATAATTGTTTTGAGTTGTTAATTTGTTTATTTTCCATCTCATGAGTAAGATGGGATTTTGCCTTGAGTTACTTGGAAGGGTGTATTTGTTTGAATTGTACATTGTTATACTGATACAACTATAATAATTCTGGAAATGTAAAACCATCGTAAGTTATTTTGTGAATGTGTTTTTTTATTGTTCTATGCATTTGCGTACGTATTTATTGATGTTTTAATGTCAATTGTTTTGTTGAGTACTTTGAATCTGTGGCACTTTGGTCTTAGGGGAATTGTGAGATTTTCGTTTAGCGTGAATTGATTTAAAATTGCATCTCTGATTTTGTATTTGCTAAGGGATTTACTCTATGTATTTTTAATTGATGGCAGTTAAGAAAAAATGTGTATTAGTATTTGTTATTTGGTTGTTATTAGTGATTGTGCTATTTTGTTGAATTTGTCATTTTCTGATATCGACTGTGAAATATTTATTCAGCGTGATCAGTTTTGTGATACTTAGAACCCATTACGAATTTTGGTGACTTCGGGTTTTGTGAAGAATTGTGATAATTTGCATTGTATTTAACTGACTGTTTGTTATTTTTGGCTTTGTAATTTTCGTTTCTTTATTATTAAAGAATCAAAGTGATCCCATTTTGTTCGAGGGGCGATATCTCCCAGTGGGGATGGGTCTAGTTGGGTTGGTATATCTTTGAGGGAGTTATATTAATCCCTGCTATGCTCACGCGGTGCAGTTAATAGACATCGGAACATGCCTTTGGGGATACACATTGGTTATGTTCCTTACAGCACTTGCGGGAGTACACGAAACTCATACATCATGCAATGACGAATGTGCTCTTTGTCCACTTCCATGTCGGCCAACGCTTACACTCTTCGCTTTCTGACGGCTAACTGCCACTGACTTAAGCCATCTACCTGCTGATGTCATGCCGGTGTGTTGCGCAATATCAGTGGCCACTGTGCGCCGTAGCCAGGGCTTCAACTTCGGGTACTTTGTCATCGGACATTACTTTCTTTCCAACCCAATATCATAGTAACTGCCATTTACTTTGATAAAGACCTTTGAAATGAATATGACTGGACGTGGCGGAAAGTGTGACGTCACTTAATTTAGTGTCACGGCCTAACCCGATAATACAACACCCAAGTTCTCAATAAAGTCACACACGAACGCACGCACACACACACAAATGAATTCAAATCCTGTACTGGGGAATTTCACGCACCCCGAGAGAGAAAACTACCAAAATCACCCTAATACCTACCACCTGGCTGAGATGTGCTGACGACATACTTTTTATATGGCCTCACGGAAAGGAGGCTCGCCAATTTGTCCTCGATAAAGTCAATTATATGCACCCTACGATCAATTTTACTATGGAACTTGAACACAGTGTTACCTTACCTAATCTCGACGTCTTAGTGAGCAAATCGCACGACAACCGCCTTCGTACGGAAGTCTATTATAAACCCACCTCCGTTCCTAATCCGATGCTCCGCAGTTCATTCTGCCCTAATGATTACAAGACGGCTTTCTACCGTTCTCGAATTAGGAGAGCCTTCGGCGTCTCCTCCGACGTTCGTTCTAGACAAACCGAACTGAAACACTTCGTCGAATTGGCCATTGAGGCAGGAAATACGTCGAACCAGACGCATAACTTTATTGAAAAAGCCAGAATCAGCCGTGTTAATCTTTCTACGCCGCGACTTCGCTACCTGGGCTCTATTTCCTACATTCCAAAAGTTTCCTATCAACTGAAAAACGCGCTCAGGAGGATGAACTTCGGTATCGGCATAAGGTGCCGGTATCTTTATATGCGATGCTTAAGAGAAATATTGACAAGCCCCCACTTCTCATTGAGGCAGGTTTTTATGCCATCCCACTACAATATCCGGACGGCTTCAGGCGATAATACATCGGAATGACCAAACGTTCGTTTGGAATTAGAATCAACGAACATAAAAGGGTTACAAAAGACTGTAAAGTGGCCACTGCCCTATTAAGAGAAGTCAAGTTCAAGTCCTCTGATGCTATGTGGAATGATATAAAGAAATTAGCTTCATACTCCACCCTCAAATCTACTGCCATTCGCAAAAGCTTGGAAATCATGACCAGCAGCCAGGCCTGCAAAGATAGCGTTTCTCTACAGTTGCCACGCATTTCGAACCAGTTCTTCAAATAATACTGCGTTTTCTACCACGGTACCGCCTGCCCAACCAACGTTTCTTCGAATGACTGATCACATTTGCGCCCATTCATTTATTGTCTAGTCAAGTCACCACGTTCAAATTGTTGAAATGTTCTATTATCCAGTTTACAGTTAGCTGTCTACCTTCTTTGTGCAGTTAGCTGGCTACCTTCTTTGTGCAGTTAGCTGTCTATCTTCTTTGTGCAGTTAGCTGTCTACCTTCTTTGTGCAGTTAGCTGTCTAACTTCTTTGTACAGTTAGCTGTCTACCTTCCTTGAAAAAGCCATTTGGTTGATGTGCGAAAGCTTGAAAGCTTTGATTATAATCTACGCCAAGAAATTCGGATTACTAGTAAAGTTATACTATTTTAAGAAGTAAAAGAATTAATTCTTTGGAATGGTGTGGTGTTTCACATCTGGTAATTTCATGTAAATATATGTTACGCTTCTATTCCAATTCGTCTCGTTGTATGTATTTTATAGCTCAGAAGGAATCGCATATTTTATTAAATCACTTTAACAAAATAATTCAATATTAACTTTTCTCGATCAGAAAATGTTTTCTTTTTTAATGTGGTTTCTTCCTCTGCAATTCAGATTGTTTTTGTGATAACATTTATGACACGTTTTAATGACAGCAATAATTGTATCGCGAAAATTAGTACGGAAATACAAAAAAATTTAGCTTCGGATTTCCTCGTTCTTATAATTGTTTTTTCTGCAAACTCTGCATAAGAAAGAAAGCCACTAGTTGGATTCAAAAACAAAATGTTCATAACAAAGGAAATGTTCCATGGGTGATTTGTTTTCAAGATGAGACTTACTCGTTTTTCAAAATAGGTTTTCTTTTTTGTACATCATTTGAATTATGTGATAGCTGCTTTACTGACTTTAGCGTTGAAATTCTTAGCTTCCAATGTAATTGGAAAAGCAGACTTTTTTCTCTGCATTTTAATTTTTAGCTTTTTTTTGTACAAAATGAAACATTGGTTTTTCATCTGCCATCTCGCTTCACGATCTATCTGTTCAGCAGATTTTCACTTTTTGTAAATTTGTAACACACGGTTTAAAAATGAAAAGAATATCGGAAAAAATATAATTTTGCGTGCTACGTTAAACGTAAATGAACACACATAGTCTGTTATTTCGATGCCCTCTGTAATGTGAGCTTTCTCTTCTTACGATACTTATATCTAGGATATGTAACAAGAAATATCAGAACCTAGAACCCTGCCTTAAAATAATAAATTTGATTGCCATTGTGGAACAGTAGGATGTCGGTTCAATTTCTCCTATTTTACCAACAAATCCTGCTCCTCTTCTCATTCTTCGTTAGTACGTACAGAAATGTGAAAATCCTCCAAACACGTGGCATCAGTGAATAAACAAAGACATCGCTCTTTCAACATTTAAACACACAGCAACCGAAAAATTGTTATTTAGTCACCGACGCGAAATTGAATCCCGGATGTCTCGATATCAAGCCGAGCGGGTTCCAGGGTTCAATTCCCCAGCGGTGACCAAATAACAATTTTTCGTTTGCTGTGTGTTGCTAAAACGTGGAAAGAGCGATGTCTTTGTTTATTCACTGACGTCACGTATTTGCAGGATTCTCACATTGGATCTCGCCCTTTGGATTTAACGGCTATAATTAATATACTGCTGGCCACCCAAAATGCAACACCAAGAACAAAGCATCCGATTGGCCTGAAATTCGCAGCATGCGTCTCCCACGATAGGACATGCAAACGATTAACATTGCAGGGCATATGCAAATCATGTGCGCCCGGCACGCCACCGAGGTGCACTATAAGAAGGGTGAACAGAAGGCAGGGTGTAAGTAGGGGAAGTGTGTTGCGCTGCCGGACCTGTGCGTGGGAAGCTTCCTAATGCCTCGTCGCAGAATACGGCAGTTATTCCAGCACGTTTCGGAGTTCGACAGAGGACGAATAGTGGCTTATCACGACAGCGGTTTATCGCACCGAGACATCGGCGCCCGTGTCGGACGACATCCAGCCACAGTGAGGCGAGTATGGATTCGGTGGGTGCAGGAGGGACGGACGGACCGACGTGAGCGATTGCCGCAGCCGCGGCACACCACCAAACGGGAGGACCGGCATGTTGTGTGGCGGGCATTGACGGCTCCCACCGCCACATCACGAACGTTAGCGCAGGAATTAGGGTGTGTTGCGCAACGACCTGTATCAGCACATACCGTTCAATGTCGTCTGCAGGAGCGGGGACTTATCGCACGGCACCCATTGCTCCGATTACCATTGACGTAACACCACCGGTTAGTGCGGCGGCAGTGGGCCATTGAACGCCGCACCTGGACTACGGAATGACACGACATTGTCTTCTCCGACGAATCCCGCTTCTGCCTGCAACACCACGATGGCCGGATCCGCGTGTGACGGCACCGCGGCGAGAGATTGTATGACGCCTGCATTATGCATCGCCATACCGGTCCGTCGCCTGGCGTTATGGTTTGGGGCGCAATTGGATATGACACCCGCACCCCTCTGGTACACATCGCCGGTACACTGAACAGCCACCGCTACATCTCCGACGTTTTGGAGCATGTAGTCCTCAATTACCTGCAGGACCTGCCAGCGGCCACGTTTCAACGGGACAATGGGCGCCCGCACGTGGCACGCATCGTGTAACAATTCTTCATGGCCCACCAAGTGTCACTGCTGCCGTGGCCCTCCTGTTCTCCCGTTATGTCGCCCATCGAACACGTCTGGTCGCTGATCGGCAACCGAGTGTCCCGGCAAGCACCACCCGCAGCTACACCTGATGAACTCTGGCAACGTGTGGAAGCAGCCTGGACTGACATACCCGAATCTTACATCCCAAGCCTTATTCGTTTGATACCACGGCGTGTAGCAACCGTTATTGCCAGCTATGAGGGCCACACGAACTATTGATGTCTGCGTGTTCCGCAAATCGCACGGGCCTGTAAGCTCAATCGTCTCATCTTTGTATCTGTTGTTATGTGTCCAGTAAATCTGGTTTTGCTATCTCGTGTCCTTCTTGGTGTTGCATTGTGGGTGGCCAGAAGTTTATATAGCGAGTGCCATTAATGCCCACCATATGGAGACGTCTCAGTAGCTGAGCCCATCTTACCGAATTATGATGTCAGGTGCTGACAGAAAAAAGCACATAGCAAGCACCGTGGATTGATGGTCACAGAAGTGTAAGGTAACGCGCTCGGCTAGATATTGAGAGATCTGGGATTTAATTCCCCGGCGGTGACCGAATAACAATTTTTCGGTTGCTGTGTGTTAAAACGTGGAAAGTGCGCTGTCTTTGTGTATTCACGTACAAAAATACTTTATACCAGAGGTGGGAAACCTTTTCATGTAGGAAGGCCGTATTAAGTTAGCTGTAATCTAAAAACGCCGCATTCAAGAAACTTCAATCAGATATACAGGGTGATTCAAAAGTTTGGCGCAAAAGTAAAATGTGATTAAAAAAGATCTATAAGTCGGAGAGACATGCGGTTTGCAGATTAATACTCACCGAGGTACGGGGGTTTGTATGGCATCAAGAAAAAGAAATTCAAAATTTCGACAATAGAGGGCGCTGCTGCAGAGGAAACAACGAGAGGTGGGAATTGTCAAATGATATCTACGTTAAATTAGTGAAACGTCCTTTATTTCAGCATGATCTACAAATGCAAGTGCTCAATATGTCCACCACCACATTCGAGTACTGTGCGCAGTCCTGGTATTACGCCTGATACAGCATTGAACAACATGCCAACGGGAATCTGATGCCTCCTGCAGTATGGCGTCTTTCAGCGACATACCGGGCCATCTCCTGGCGTTATGGTTTGGAGCGCAATTGGTTATAACACCCGCACCACTCTGGTACGCATCGCCGGTACACTGAACAGCTACTGCTGCATTTCTGACGTTTTGGATCCTGTAGTCCTCCCTTACCTGCAGGACCTGCCAGCTGCAACGTTTTAACAGGACAAAGCGCGCCCGCACGTGGCACGTATCGTTCAACAATTCTTCACGGCCCACCAGGTGTCACTGCTGCCGTGGCCCGCCTGTTCTCCCGATATGTCGCCCATCGAACACGTCTGGTCGCTGATCGGCAACCGATCAGCGACCGTCTGGCCCGGCAAGCATCTCCCGCGGCTACGCCTGATGGACTGTGGCAACGTGTGGAAGCAGCCTGGACCGACATACCCCAAGCCCATATCCAAAGCCTCCTTCGTCCGATGGCGCGGCGTGTAGCGGCCGTTATTGCCAGGGATTGGGACCCCACGAACTATTGATGTCTACGTGTTCCGCAAGTCGCACGAGCCTGTAAGCTCAATCGTTTGATCTTTGTATCTGTTGTTATGTGTCCAGTAAATCTGGCTTTGCTATCTCGTGTCCTTCTAAGTGTTGCATTTTGGGTGGCCAGCAGTGTATTAATCTGCAAACCGCATGTCTGTCCGACCCATAGATCTTTTTTAATCGCATTTTACTTTTGCACCGAACTTTTGAATCACCCTGTACTTCGAAATGTACCTTATTTTGTAAAAATATTACTATGTACTATCTTCAAAAAATGAAAAACAAAAATGTTAATGCTAAAGCTAACTAACGTTTAACACTGCTGGCCACATAAAATGCAACACCAAGAAGGACACGAGATAGCAAAGCCAGATTTACTGGACACATAACAACAGATACAAAGATGAGACGATTGAGCTTATAGTCCCGTGCGACTTGCGAAACATGCAGACATCAATAGTTCGTCTGGCCCCCATGGCTGGCAATAACGGCCGCTACACGCCGCGGCATCGAACGAAAGATGCTTTGGATGTGGGCTTGGGTTATGTCGGTCCAGGCTGCTTCCACACGTTGCCACAGTTCATCAGGCGTTGCCACGGGTGGTGCTTGCCGGGCCACTCGGTTGCCGATAGGCGACGAGGCGTGTTCAATGGGCGATATATCGGGAGAACAGGCAGGCCACTGCAGCAGTGACACTTGGTGGGCCGTGAAGAATTGTTGCATGATGCGTGCCACGTTCAGGCGCGCATTGTCCTGTTGAAACGTGGCCGCTGGCAGGTCCTGCCGGTAAGGGAGGACTACAGACTCCAAAACGTCGGAGATGTAGCGTTGGCTGTCGAGTGTACGGCCGACGCGTACCAAAGGGGGCGGATGTCATATCCAATTGCGCCCCAAACTATAACGCTAGGCGACGGACCGGTATGGCGATGCATAATGCAGGCGTCATACAGTCTCTCGCCGCGGTGCCGCCACACGTGGATCCGACCATCGTGGTGTGGCAGGCAGAAGCGGAATTCGTCGAAGAAGACAATGTCGTGCCATTCCGTAGTCCCGCTGCGGCGTTCAACGGCCCACTGCCGCCGCACTCGCCGGTAGTGTAACGTCAATGGTAATCGGAGCAATGGGCGCCGTGCGACAAATCCCTTCTCCTGCAGACGACTTCGAACGGTACGTGCTGACACAGGTTGTTGCGCAACACACCTTAATTCTTCCGCTAACGTTCGTGATGTGGCGGCCCGAGCCGTCAATGCCCGCCGCACAACGTGCCGGTTCTCTCGTTCGGTGGTATCCCGCGGCTGCGGAAACTGCTCACGTCGATCCGTCCGTCCCTCCTTCCCCCACCGAGTCCATATTCGCTTCATTGTGGCTGGATGTCGTCCCGCACGGGCGCCGATGTCTCGTTACGATAAACCGCTGTCGCGATAAGCCAATATTCGCTCTTTGTCAAACTCCGAAACGTGCTAGAATGACTGCCGTATTCTGCAACGAGGCGTCAGGAAGCTTCCCGCGCACAGGTCCGGCAGCACAACACACTTCTACTGCTTACACCCCGCCTTTTGTGCACCTTTCTTATAGTGCTTCTCGGTGGCGTGCCGGGCGCACATGATTTGCATATGCCCTGCAATGCTAATCGTTTGCATGTCCTCTCGCGGGCGACACATGCTGCGAATTTCAGGCCAATCGGATTCTTCCTTCTTGGTGTTGCATTTTGAGTGGCCAGTAGTGTAAAAACTTTCTTGTGGATGCTTTTTGTTGAAAAACATTTGAATATTTTACTGAAAATGTAAAGCACGCATAGTGCCGCAAATTGTTGACCGCTGTGGTGTAAAGCTAACGCGCTCGGCTAGATATTGAGAGATTCAAGATTCAATTCCCCGACGGCGGCCGAAAAACAATTTTTCGGTTGCTGTGCGTTGCTTAAAGTGGAAAGAGCGGTGGATTTATTTATTCAACTGACGCCACGTATGTAGATGATTTTCACATTTGAATATTTGGTTGCAACACGGAGATCCGCACTTTTAGCTAATCCTCTAATGGGTATCCGTCATTTGTGACCTTAAGGTGGCCTTGGTTTGGGGTAGGTAGGAGAATGTAGATTCACAGCAATAAGTGGTTAAAAAGCAAGAAAGCATTTTTCGTGTATGTTGCTGAAGGAGTGGGTATTCTATTGCGTTTTTCCATATTTCAACTGGATCCTTCTTAGCGTCAGAAAAGGACTTTAAAATGTCATCTTCTGAGAGCTCAATCAATTCCGTCTGTAGTTCTTCAGAAGCCATACAACGAAATCATGAGCGTAGCATGTGTCAAAATAACCCTCATGACTTACTAATGTTTTAATTGTGGCCGTCAGTCGGGAAGCATTATTGCGTTGAATCTTCTTTTAGTGTTTGGTATTTTAAATACGGTCATTTTAAGATTAAAATAAAAATAATAAAGGACGAAAATTACATATTGATAAAAATAAAAGGATTTGTTCTGCAAAGTTTGGATTCACTCAAAAGCACGCTTAATGGCCTAGAAGGCAGCAAGTTCTCCACCCTTCCTCTTAGACTGTGCTTTAACAGGATGATTGATCATCGGAAGCAAAAAACAGCGACATACATACACTGAAGATCAATTGAATTAGAGATACCTGTCTAGCAACGTGTAGCACCACCTTTCGGCCTGATGGCGGCGGCGATTCGTCTCGCGGTGGACTCGACAAGACACCGGAAGCGTTGGGAAGCCATACGGATCCACAACCCCTGAACAAGCTCCCACAGCTCACGAAGATTTGATGGAGGGGGGTCAGAGCCTCGAACATCTCTCTCGATTGCATTCCAGATGTGCTCGATGGGATTGAGGTCAGGTGACCTAGCTGGCCAAGGAAGCGAGTTCACGTCAGTGGAGTGTTCATCCAACTATTCGGATACAATTCGGGAGCGGCACGGTGTATTGTCTTGTTGCAGGATGAGGTCCCCAGTGGGATGTTGAAGATGCACAAACGGGAGCAAATGGTCGTCCAAGATATCCAGGTAACGTTGACCTGTGAGGGACGATGTCACACGTACCAGGGGTCCCATTTCAGTCCACGTAAACAGTCCCCTCACGAGAATGCCACTCCCACCAGCTTGAAGAATACCCTGCTGGCCAGAATGATCTGTCGCGTCATGTGGTTTGCGCCGTACTCGTATCCCGCCATCCGCATGTACCAACGTGAATCTCGACACATCAGTCCACGCAATATTTTCCCACATGTCTAGGGTCCAGTGGCGATGTTCCCGTGCCCATGCTAATCTTTGCACCCTGTGATGTGCGGTCAGCAGCAACACCCTCGTGGGACGATGGCTTCTGTATTCCATAGCGAGGAGATGGTTCTGGATCGTGTGGCTGCTTACACGTTTTTGTGCACCAGCGTTAAATTGCCGAGTGATTTCTTGCACTGTGGCCCGTCTATCCGCTGTTACAATGCGAGCTAGATGACGATGACCCCGCTCATCCACACGCTGTTGTCCACGGCAGTTGGCCCTTGCAGGGATGGTTTCACCGGATTCGATGTACTCAAGGTGCACCCGTGACATAGTGGCTCGTGAAAATCCCAGTGCCTGCACGACTTCCGAGATGGAGTGACCCAACGTCGGGCCCCGACAATTTTCCCACGATCAAATGCGCTTAGATCAAATGCTGCGTCCGACTCTTACTAATTCCCGTCGCATCACTCCTTATATTGTGCATTGCTGCATTCGTCATGTCGTTTCCGTTTACAGGGCCGCCCACAGCGCCATATTTGCATAACGCCAGCTGCCCCTAATTCAATTGCTCTTCAGTGTAATTGGGGTCTTCAAATTTACAGTAAAAGCAAAATAAAAATGCCTTACGCATGTATCTGTTACACGATTCAGATAATTATAGCGTCGTGTTTCATTAATGTGTTATTTCAGAGCTTTCACGTTTGATATACACCAATCCATCACTAAATTATGACCACTCCAACCATAAGGTTATGCGTGTCTACTGTTGACTACGTGATGTCCGAGAGGGCACGATTAGTCGACCGACGTAGCATATATAATGTGTGAGTGGAGAAGTGCGTACTACAACTTGGAGCATGATATGTAAGCGAAAGGATTTATAGGATTTTGAAAAAGGACAGAGTGTGGGAGTTTGGAGAACAGGTGCTTCGTTTTCCCAAACGGCTCAACTGGTGGGTTGTTCACCAGCCACCGCAGTAAAAGTGTATCAGAACTGGCTAGCAAATGGTCAAACAACGAACCCGGAAGCAAAAGTGCACAGGACAGCAAAAGGTTGATGTGAGAGGTGAGCACCGGGTCCGACGCCTCGTACAGGGCAACAAAAGCAGCACTGTTCAACAGTTGACTTCCGAATACAATTGAGGTCAACCTCGAAAAGTATCTGCCATGACCATGCGTCCAACGCTCTCTTATATGGGTTATAACAGCATACGACCCCGACGACATCCTCTCCCAACTATGCTACCTCTCCGCAAAGGACTCGTCTGGTGCAAAGATCATGAAAGCTTGACGTCGGATGACTGAACAATAGTGTGCTGGTCTGATGAGCCGCGTTTTTTGCTCCACTCGGTCGATGTTCGTGTTCGTATTTGGAGCATACGACATGAGGTACTCGATCCATTTTGCGTGATCTCCACAATTCAAGTCGGTGGAGGCAGTTGTGTGATGTAGGACATGTTTACCTGGCAAGAACGTGGAGATCTGGTACATATAGAACAACGTATGACTGGTTCCTGCTATCGTGAATTGCTTATAAAGTCTGTACATCCATCAATGTGGAACTTTTTACCGAATAGCGAGGGTGTCTTCCAACGTGAAAATGCGCCAAGCCACAGGTCCATTGTTGAGCAGGAATGGTTTGAGGAACACAGTCCAGACTTACAACATAGCGGCTGGCCTCCGAACTTCCCAAATATCAATCCAATACAGCACTTGTGGGACACTATGGAACTGCATATCAGGAGTCTGGGTACACCAATCACGTCCATACCTGCATTGAAGGCCGCATTACACACAACTTGGTTGTCCATATCTCCCAACTGCTTCTGGTTTCTGACGGAATCGATACCACGTCAGACTGCTGCGGTACTGAGGGCGAAAGGAGGACCTACGAAGTATTAGGTAAGTTCGTACAATTCAGTGATCACTCAATGTAAGTATATATACACTGCTATCCAAAATTAAAGTCTGGAAGGTATTAGCTGGCAAACAATCCAAAGCACTCAAAAAATGTTGCGATGATCACAGAACAGCTGCAAATAGACACGAGAAATAAAGGGCAGCAGAAAAATTTGCATATCAGTGAGCAAACGAGGAACGGAGTGGCGTTTCTCGTTGACAGCGAGCATACGAAGAGCTGCTAATGCTTTTCTTATGTCTCATACGCGTGTATCCGACCTTATGCTTTGTGACCCTGTACTACACAAGAGTAGTATTACGATTACGGCAGAGATTCCACAATATCGGTGGAGTGTCACGAAAGCCTGGACAAGGTCGTCGAATGCGTACGACGACTGCTAAGAACAGTTATGTTGCTTTAACCGCACGGCGCCACAGGTCCTATACTGCTAAAAGATTGCCTTCGAAACTCTCCTCTGCCACTGAGTCCACGGTGTCATTGCGAACGATAAATCGAAGGCTCAATGCAGCTGGCCTCTATTCCAAGAGACCACTGGTTTGTGTCTCATTACCCGCATCGTACAGAAGTGCCCGCTTTAACTGGTGTAGGCAACCTCGTTCCAAGAGACTAGACGAGTAGGCTGCTGTTCTGTTTACAGACGAGTCGGGATTCAATATACAAACAGATTCTCGTCGGCATTTCCTTGTGAGGTAGCCGGGGACCCGTAATAATCCTGATAACATCCGCGAACTAGACCGCAAAATCGCACGATAGCAAGGGATGATAGACACCTCAACCGCATGCCAGTGACAGATCGCACAGCGACATCCAGTGTGTTAGAGCAGCAGCGGAGCACTGACACAGGTCAGGCTTTGTCCTCCAGCAGAGCCCGACGGGGTCTGCTTGACAGAAGTCTGGTCGCTAGCAGCCCTTTGTTGTGTATTCCTTTGACCCTCAACCACAGACGCCTCAGGATACAATGGGGTCTCGAACACAGACATGAGCGCGCTGAGTGGCAACAAGCCATGTTTTATGACAAGTCACGATCCATATTGAGACACACTTATTGTAGAATTATGTTCGAAGACATCGTGATGAACGGCACCTTGCTGCGTGCATTTTGCAGCATCATACCGGCCCAACGCCCAGCGTCATGCTGGTTTGGAGCTACACTGTGTTCAATTCGCGATCTCGTCTAATACAAATTGAGGGAACCCTCAACAGCCAGCGGCACATCAGGGATATTATAGAGACAGAGGTGATACCCTCCCTTCAGGGTTCTCCTGCCGCTATACACCAGCAGGAAAGTGCTCTGCCGCATGTGGCCCGAAATGTCCAAGACCTCTTCCATGAACTCATGCAGATATGGCTTCTTCTCTGGCCTGCACGCTCGCCGGATATGTCCCTTATCGAACATTTCTAGGACATGGTAGCTAAGCGACTGGCCCGTCAAGCACCACAAATGAACTCTGGTCTCGCACAGAAGCAGCCTGGTACGCTATTATTCTCCAGGACAATATCGAAAACCTCTTCCATCGAATGCCACGCCGAGTGCAATGAGAGTTATTGTTCCTGGAGGTGGTTTTATACGATACTGAGTTTGGAAGCGGAACAATCGTGTATAGCTCTACAAATGTTCTCATGTATAGCTCTACAAATGTAATCAGTTATCTCCTGTAACATGAGGGATCTGTGATATAAATTTCATCTGAATAGCGAGATTGTTTCTTGGTATCGCAATTTTCACAAACCGTAGCGTATTTTACATATCTTAGTACTGTTTGTTACTTCTAAGTATCATCTCCACCGCCGGGGTGATGTCCAAACACAATCCCTCCAACATGGGCAATCCGCACAGTCCATGCAGTTTCTTCATCGTTTCCGGGCGACGCTTCAATTAGAACCTGATATTACTGTACTTAACAGATACTTATTCTTCTCTTCTTTATAAATGGAACCTGGTGGGAATTTTGTTTGAAGCTATTCAATCACGCATTATACTTTATCCGTCATTACGATAATATAGGCTGTGTACGCTACCTGTGATTATTCCTATAAATTTTATAACGTACAAGTTTGTCTGCTCCGGGCATCGAAACCGGGTCCCCTCACCTCGCTGTCTCAACTGAGCTACGCGGACATGTGCTCTCACTGCTACATGCCTTTATCTCATGTGCGTCCTTCGGTGCAGGCAAGTAACATTACTCCCTCCCTCGCCCAATCCTCGAAAGAGGGCCGGGGGCATGGCCCACGGGTCAGCCGGGACCATGTGTCTCTGTAGGCAGTCGTCCACGAAGAACGTGCATTTGAGAAATCGCAGATAATTTGGTGTGTGGAACGTAACATCACACTGATTTATTTTTCGGAGCACTGAGGAAGGGAGTCTCATTTTTCTTGTCTCGCGGTGTAGAAAGAACATCACATCATTGCGAGAAACGTAGCAGCCGGGTCATCCTAGAAGTTCGGGCGCCAATATAACGAACACAAGTTTGTCCGTGTCCCCTCACTCCGGAGTAAGTCGCACTCTCAACTAAGCTACGCGGACAGAATGTATCGCTTCAAGCCTGTCGTCTTGACACATGTTTTCACCTCTGTATTACGTCACAATTTATTTTAACTTAATTGCACTGTGACGTACTACAGAGGTAAAGCACCTGTCAAGACGCCAAATCTGCAGCGATAAATTCTATCCGTTTAGCTTAGTTGGAAGAGCAACTTACTCCGGGCCTCCCCGGTGGCGCAGTGGTCTAAGCGATGGCCTCTGATCATTCGTCCGAACGGGGTCCGGGTTCGAATCCCGGTGAGGCATGGATGTTGTATTTGTCTTACGGCACTGGCTCTCTCCCTTCCCTGGAACCAGTGACCCTAAATTAGGGACGGGCGACTGCTTATAGCCCATTGAGTTGCTCACGGTGGTCGTTAAACCTCCAATATAAAAAAAAAAAATCCGGAGTGAGGGGGCATGGTTTCGAACATCATAAAGGACAAACTTGTGTTTTCACAGCCCAAAAGCTTTTATTGTAGTTTTATCAAGAAATTAGAAATTTTGAAGAGCTTTTATTTTTCTATTGTTCACTGTAAATTTCCTATTAACCTGTTTTTTTTTTTTTGTTTTTTTTTATTGAAGGTTTAACGACCACCGTGAGTAACTCAATGGGATATAAGCAGTCGCCCGTCCCTAATTTAAGTTCACTGGTTCCAGGGAAGCGAGAGAGAGCCAATGCCGGAAGACAAACACAACATCCATGCCTCACGGGATTCGAACCATGACCCCTTTAAGGACGAACGATCCTAAGCCAGCGCTTAGACCACTGCGGCGGCCCTGTTTTATGTTTTTCCATTTGTAAATAATGGCTATTAGATGGACGAATGAAGGTTCTTTCTCCATAATGCTGACAGAAGAATCTGCATTTGGCGCAAGAAACAATCGGCCATGGAGCTGCCCTGTCAGATGTCAACAGCACGGGTGTTGACATCTGAAAGGTCAGCTGTCAGATGTCAACACCTGTGGTCTAGGATGGGTCATCATGGTCTAGGATGGGTCATCATGGTCTAGATGTAACACCTGTGGTCATCATGCTCTAGGATGCGTTCCCCTCGTGCCTATCAGGAGCCTTGATATCCATCGAAGGACATGTGAACCCCACGACTTACACCGAACAAAACGTTATCACCATCTCCCTAATACGTAGACCATTTCAAAAGTTTTGCACACTGCGCAGGCGCTGCCCGTTGGATGATGCAATCGCTCCGATCGTGCGTCAGCTGTGAGTCAGACTTCAGTACACAAAGTTGTGTCTCCGTTTGCTGGCTAATATGTTCCTGTTCCGAAAAATTCTGCCTATAACTGGAGGAAGAAAATGGGTCCAGTCAGATCTCTCGAAGCGACCAGCGATCCTAAATTAAAATAGAAACTTTGCGAAGAAAACCCCCTACCGAAATTCATAAAGCTTTGTGTGAAGTTTGTGGTGTTAGTGTAGTGGATGGTAGCACAGTGTCACGGTGGGCTTCTCGTTTTCGCCTAGGTCAGAAAAGCATCAAAGACAACCCAAGAAGTGGCCCACCATCAGATGCAATGGACGACACTTTTGTGATTAACGTAAACAGCATATTCGAAGAAGATCGACGGAAAACATGTAAAGAAACTGCATATGATGCAAACATGTCTACCGCTTCGGTTTTCAGAATCCTAACTGAAACATTATGGAAGAGAAAAGTGGGTGCCAAATGGGTTCCGCATAACCTGAGTGAAGAGCAGCAAGCAGTTCGCAAAGGGATCGCAGAAGAATTTATTCAGCGGTACGAGACAGAAGGCGAGCAGTTTTGGGACAGTATTGTTGCTATAGATGAAACCTGGATACGAGATTTTGAACCAAAACTGATATCTCAGTTCGCTCAATTGAAACATTTAAAAACACCTCGTCAGAAAAACATTCCGCCGCCAACAATCGAAAGTTAAACTGATGATAATTATGGCTTATGGCAAGGTCGGAATGATAGCAAGAGTCACATTGATGAAAATATTAATCGGCGTATTAAACTTGCCTGGAGAGCTTTTGGAAAAAACGTATGGTGCAGAGACGTGGATCTTAACTAAAATAGACATACAAAGACTGCAGATAACTCAAAGAAGCATGGAGAGGTGCATGCTTGGTGTAACCAGGAGAGATAAGAAGAGGAATTCGTGGTTCAGAAAAATGACAAGAGTGGAAGACATCATGATCAGAGTAAAATTCCTGAAATGGCAATGGTTTGGATTTTGGTAGCTGTGGGTGTCAAAGTGGTACCCAGTTCATTGCTATAATGAAATTACAAACATAGGAGATATCATTGAAAGTCGCAATGCAGAAAACATAAATGCGGAAATGTTCAGTATGTATATTCATGGTGCAGCACAATCTGGAGAGTGAACATAAGGAGCGCAACACTAGTGTGCAGTGGTATCGTTATCAACATCGCGGAAAAAATTGGGAACACACCTTCGCTAGAGATCAACTCATCGTTAACATCATAAATACAAAGAAGGGCTCTGACCACAAAATCCGGAGGCCGCCATTGGTAGGCAAAGCCGGCAAAACATCAAGTTACATAGAAAGGAAATGGATATTCACACAAACAATCAATAGTATAACGGCATATCAGACGATATGAAGTAGCACAAGTGCAACAGTAGATTATATGTACTAAGGTAGCATAATATCAACCGAACGGAGCTGTTATGTGGTCAGAGCGCAAAGCAGTATTGAGTAACACATCAACTACATGAAAAGAACAAAGTTAACAAATGTACCACTATAGTATCCGAGATAGAGGAAAACACTAACACAACCAAAATACACAATTATAGCAAATTTAAAATACAAAGCACCGTAACAAATTCAGGAAACAATAGTGCAATACGTAAGATAACATAATGGGGAGATCACACAGGTAACGAGACCGTGGAGGAAGAAATGCGACACCAGGAAGATACATGCGACTACAAAGTGGAAAACGTCGCCGAAGTACCGTGAGTCGATGCTGAAAGATACTCAGTTGGAAGGCGAGATAAAAGGGCGGTAGGAAAATCCGTGACCGAACGTGATTGAGCCTCCGAGACAGATGGAGGAAGCCAAGAAAACGAATCGAGAGGTGGTAAGCATATGTATAACAGATTTAGCAAGAACGAAAAGATAGGAACAAATGGAAGGTTGGTGAGGTGTAATACCTCCTAGAGGAAGAAGATAGTTGAAATCATGTAAGGTGTGGAGAGTGGAACAGAAAAGTGAAACGATCTGATGGATGAGAGTAACCAACGTGATGTAGGATAACGCAAGTATTATAAAAATGTAGAATATCACCGAATTGGCTACAAAAAGGGCAAAGAGGACTAGAAAGAATCCCCTGACGATGGCGAATGGCTGGAGTGGGGAGTTGTCCGTGGAGAAATCTTCACTGCACATCTTTCTCCAGCGGTAAACTAAGAATAAGGTGCAGAGCAATTCAAGTGGCAGAAAATGAAGACCGTGGAAGAGTGGAAATAGGGAGCGGAGGAGTATCGTCAAGAAGATGACGATAAAGACAGCGAGAAGTGACGGAATGAATAACATAGGGAGAGCCAGATAGAGAAAACGAAAACGATAAAGCAAGAGAGGCGGACGCGCAAGCAACAAGTCCACCAACAGAAGCTATATCCGGGAATGACCGACGAAGAGCGCGTTGAAAAAGGAGAAGCCGGAAATGCTCAATAGGGTCAGCAGCAACAGCAACGGAAATTTGTGAGAGAGAACGCCAACGATGAGTCGGGGTGACAAGTTGCTTGACAACAAAAACGCCCACCCGAATCCAGGAGGGAAAACAAAAATATGAAGAATCCGATTGAGTCAAAACCGAAGAGTAGAAGAATGGTTCATTTAACATATCAAAGAGGGCAGAATTAGGAAGATGAACTGGGGATAACGCTCGCGAAAAGTCAAGGAATTACCTGTACACATCTGGAAGACGTTCGGGTAACAGAGGCAAACGACCCATAAGGAGAAGCGTCGCAAAAGTAAGAACTGGGTTACGAGGACAAAGAATGACATCAACGGAACTAATAGCAGCACAGGGAACAGAGCAATAAAGCGAAAAAATGGAAACAATGCAAGCAGTATGATACCGGAGATGGACATCAGGAAGTGCCACCCCTCCATGAGACATCGGAAGCGTGAGCGTCCGTGTAGACCCCCAAGCCTGCCGATGCCACATGAAGCGGGTGATGGCTGACTGAATATTACGAAGAAAAAAAGAACCGCTTGTATAGACCAGGTATATGTAAATAAAGGAAGTAACCCCGGGCTTTACCCCCAATAAGACAATAAAGCCTTAGCACGACTTCAGCGGGATAAAGCAGTAGATAATTTTTAGAGAAGAGGTGTCCAGGAATCACAGGACATGAAAAAGGGGTCACCAAGAAGCTACTGCGTCGTCGCAGACCAAGATACTCCCCAGGGGCGATGAGGGCGTGCTCGCCACGCACCACACCAGAGCCCGCTGCTCTTGTCTCGGTTCAGCGCAGCGCAGGAAAGTTGTGCATAGTGAGAACAAGCAGATTCCAGGGTCGAGAAACCAGACTGCGCTCGGATGAGTATTGTCGGATCATCTGCATACGCAACCAGGACAGAAGAAAAATGACGAGATTCGGGTTGTAAAAAACGAGGCGAGGGGCAAGAACAGAACGGATGTGACACAGCAACGGCTCAATCGCTAGAGCAAACAACTGGACGGAACGGGGACACCCTTGGCGAATGCCAGTAGCAAAAGGAATGGAGCTCGTTAAAAATGAGTGAGTACGAACGTGGAGAAAAGAATTGTGATAAAGGTTAAAAAGAAGTCTGCAAAAATTATGAGGAATACCAAATTAAAAAAGCGCCCGAAAACGGTAGGCATGAGAAACGCTGCCAAACGCCTGGCGCTGATCCAACAAGAACAAGCCCAGGCGCTCAACCTGTCGATCAGCAAGAAAGCAAAGATTTTGAAGAAGATGTAATGTTGATTGAACAGATCGGAAAAACGAATTGTATACGTTTGGTCCGAATGAATAATGTCCGGGAGAATGCCATTCAAACGATGAGAAAACATCTTAGCAAAAAGCTTATAACCGCTGTTCAGAATACTAAGAAAACCCCAGTTGTCCCTATTCAAGAGACAACCTTTTTTCGGGAGAAGACTAATGACGGCAACGGAAAAAGATGAAGGGAACTCAGGGGGAAATAGAAGATCGTTAAAGTAAACTACAAGAAAGGGATAGAGCAGAGATAGAAAAGTACGATAGAACGCAACTGAGATACCATCTAAACCGGGGGAGGCCTGAGAGTTTAAAAAAGAAAGAGCTGAAGAGAGGAGTTTAAAAAAGAAAGAGCTGAAGAGAAGAGTTTAAAAAAGACAGAGCTGAAGAGAGGAGTTTAAAAAAGAAAGAGCTGAAGAGAGGGGTTTAAAAAAGAAAGAGCTGAAGAGAAGAGTTTAAAAAAGACAGAGCTGAAGAGAGGAGTTTAAAAAAGAAAGAGCTGAAGAGAGGAGTTTAAAAAGAAAGAGCTGAAGAGAGGAGTTTAAAAAGAAAGAGCTGAAGAGAGGAGTTTAAAAAAGAAAGAGCTGAAGAGAGGAGTTTAAAAAAGAAAGAGCTGAAGAGAGTTCCGCGAGAGAGTAATAGGAACAAGGAGAGAACAATGAAGATGAGACGGAACTTGAGGAAGGACAGTGAAGAGAGTGGAAGAAGGATCAGAAGGCGAAGAGGAAGAAGGGAAATGTTCAGTAAAATGAGAAACGAGACAAGGGGAACGCCGAGAGGGATCATCGGAGACAGAGCCATCAGGATGGGTTAAATGGGTGAACGATAGAGAAGAAAGGATGTCTTGCTCAAACTCAAGAAAAGCACTCGCATTCTGGATGTCAGAAGAAACGTCCTGTACAAGAGCTTGAGAAACCTGTCTTTGAAGGAGGCCCCGATCGCCGTGGACCGTGATCGATAGGAGGCAGATGTAGGTGAAACACAAGCTAACTCAAGACGAAGGCGATCAATGACTGTGGATTCCGAGAGACGAGTGGAAAGAGAATATCCCTTTCAGAAAGCAACCATTGTAGTTTTAACGGAGGTCCATAGAGACACAGGGTTCGAGGTAGATTGAAGATCAATTTCAGCAGCCTGAAGATAGGCTGATAAATGGGAACAAAAATCTGAATCAGTAAGGAACGAAATGGGCAGAGACCATAATCTGAAAAAAGGTTTGAAGACAATAGGAAGAAATACAGAAAGAATACAGATGGAATGATCAGACGAAACACACGGAATGTGTGACGCTTCATGAAGAGGTGTACTGAAATGGGATGAAACGTAAAACTGATCAAGTCGTGCTTCGACCAACGAAGCAGGGTTGGAAGAACACCAGGTAAAATCACAGACAGAAGGATGAAAGAAACGGAAAGCATCAATTAGGTTGTAAAGGGAAAGAAGGACGGATAAAACCTGAACAAGAGAAAAACGAGATTCGACATAATGTGACCGATCAAGAGTAAGGTACAGCGTGCAACTGAAATCGCCTCCAACGAGAACAATATCTGAGGGGGTGACCGTGGTGAGATGAACAAAGATGAAGTCTAAGAGCAAAATTGAACATCATTCCGATGCGGAATATGAATGTTAAGAAGATGAACACCCAAGGCCCCAAGACGAAAGGAGTTATACAAGAAAACTCCCTCAGTATTCACGACTTCGACAATAAAAGACACGGCGGGGTAAAGGCGATGATGAATGCCAATAGATACGCAGTTACCGGGACGGGTGGAAAAGCAATGGAAGAACGGTTAGGGCCAAGGGCGCCAGCGATTAAATGGCGTAGAGGGAGAGCAATTTGTTTCCTGAATAAATAAAACACCAGAACCAACAGTCACTAAGTCTGCAAAAACTAGGGAATTTGCGAGAGGGTTAGCAAAACCCCTAGCAATGTGAGAACAAAAAATGATCGGTTTGGGGAAGAGTGCTGAAAGCTATCGTTAATAGAAAGTGAGATATCACATATATGCTTCTTAGCGAGCTCCTTCAAGGAGGTTAGAAAGCGCGTGTAACGTCTCATGAAAACCTGGTACCAAGGATCGGTGACACACAGAGATTTGAAATATGACACATAAGCTTTAAATTGCGTGACCACTGCACACAGGTCAAGATCAGGTGATTGGAGCACTTCTTCAGTACAAACAATCGTACGAGCAGGTTGAAAAAGGCGTAAGAGTTGCTGTCTGGACAGTGGTCCAGGAACTGGAGGAAACGTATGAACGGCCTGTAGAACCTCAGCATCAGAGAGAGGATTTACAGGACAAGAACGGAAAAGCATACTGTTCGAAGAATCATCAGGCGGAGAAACACCGGAACAGGAAACATCAGGGACACTAGATGAAGCCACAGAAAGAGGCACAGAAAGATGTCTTACCTTTTTTCTGTTTCACAGAGCCTTTGGAAGATCCAGTGAGCTTCGAAGGCGGGGCTGAGGCGGATGTATTCATTAGTGGATCAGGATGACCTCCCGAGTCAGAAGACGAGGAAGAAGCAGTACTTAGCATATCAGATTTAGTGGAGACAGGAACAACAGCCGACGTTACAGGAGGATGTGGCAACAGAGGAATTGTATACAAGGTTGTAATTGGAGATCCGATATGCGAGAGGCTAGGAAAACAGCCAGGCGGCCAGTCAGCCAAACCACCACTCGACATAGCCGAGTCGGAACACTCCGATGCAGACACATCTGTAGTACAAGACATCTCTGTCAACCTAGAAAGTGGATACACAACCGTACGGGTCGGGAGAGGAGGAAAGGCATCATTGTCCGTGACTGGAATGTACGTCTGATGGAGAAAAGAAGAGGTCAAGTCAGGCAAGCCGCCGTTAGTGGGGATGGTAGAAGGACCGATGTGGCCAGCAGTGTAATGCAAACTAGAGGAAAGTCCACGTTGAAAGCGCTCACAGGAGGCAGTGGTGTGATTCTGTGTAAGACAGTGAATACAATAGTGAGTGGTGAAAACCTTGAAACTGTACTTCGTGAGGCAATTTCAACAGTAGCTTCTGTGGGGCAATCCGCCAAGGCTTTCTCGGTGGGAAAGACGACCAACAACTGACGGCGAGGTTCTGTAGCATGTGCAATTCGAGTTCCGCGGGGAACGCCAGAAATGCGACGAACCTTGCCAACAATTTTACAAACATGATGGACAAGGAGAGGAAGCACAGTATCAGGCACTTCCTGTGGAACAGGAGAGGAAGCACAGTATCAGGCACTTCCTGTGGAACAGGAGAGGAAGCACAGTATCAGGCACTTCCTGTGGAACAGGAGATAACGTTATGTTCACCGGTCGCTTGGAAAGAGGCGAAGAAATGTGATGATCATCTTTGCGCTGGAACTGCACTGAGATACCCCGAGGGGCACGAGAAATTCCGGCAATAGGTGCAGATGACACATGCCCTGAGAGGGCCTCCATGTAGCGTGGCAAAGAAGTATTCGGTATGGCATGAAAGAGCACAGCTCGATCCAGGAGATTGTGGTACTCACGGCCAATCTGCGAATTTTCATGAATCGTGACCTTCCCCCGGAGGTTGGATACTTGAATAAAAGGTGAGGATTGCAAGAGCACATCAGGTTGAGAAGAAGCTGACGTGGAAGCAGCGCCGTGCTGCTCTGCGGAGGCAAAGGACATCCTCGGAAGAGAAATATCCGCCGAGCTGGCTGGCACAGAATGCAGTGGCCGCCCCGGTGGCGCAGTGGTCTAAGGCGTTGGCCTCTGATCATTCGTCCGAAGGGGTCCGGGTTCGAATCCCGGTGAGGCATGGATGTTGTGTTTGTCTTACGGCACTGGCTCTCTCCCTTCCCTGGAACCAGTGACCCTAAATTAGGGACGGGCGACTGCTTATAGCCCATTGAGTTGCTCACGGTGGTCGTTAAACCTCCAATCAAAAAAAAAAAAAAACAGAATGCAGTGAGGGAAGTGGAGCAGCGGCAGAAGGCAAAGCAGTTGTTGCAGCTGTACACAGGGAGGGCACCGTGGCAGAGGCAGAAGCCGAAACAGGAGCCGCATCTAAGTCCAGTGAGGGCATCGAAGCAGGATTTCCAGGTAGCTGGGAAGACACTTGAGCAGACACATCTGAGGACGAGAGTACGTCAACTTCCATAGGCGTGGGAAGTGCGACGTGACGTGCATCCGCCACACCCAGAGATGGTAAGGATTGACTGGAAGCCGCCATATTGGCAGCTTCCAAACGTAAACAAACGAGCTAACGATAAGAAAACGGAGGATTTTGAACAAATATAAGAACGATATCGCCAAACAAAGTAGCTCAAAACGTACACAGTACCTTTATACAGGCCGGGCACGCATCCGGTAAGTACAAGAAGAGTTTTAAGACACTATAATGCAGAAAATGTAGGAGCCGCCAACTGAACGTCTGTTAAAAACGGGCAATGGGCTGGGCATATTACCAGAAGGACAGACCATCGTTGGATAGCCGAAATTTTAGACTGTATTCCAAGGGAGAGAAAAAGACCCAGAAAAAGACCACATGGGAGATTGGTGGATGGAATTCGAAAGTATGCGGGAGTAGCATGAAGGAGACTGGCACAAGACAGACCGTTGTGGAAGAAACTTGGGGAGACCTTCGTCCAGCAGTGGATTGGTAGTGCCTAACAATGATGATGATGATGATGATATGATAGAAACAAATTTTGATGGTTTCAGGGTTTTTCTTCTGGAAGAAAATTAAACTTCAGGAAGCGAAAAGAAATTGTAGTCGATAAAATCTGGACCGTATTAGCTTTGCCTCCGGAATTTACTTCCGAACAGCGGGAAACATTTAGAAAAAAAAGTTTTTTTTTTCTTCGAATACTTGCAAAGACGATAAAAGCAAACTAGACGACATTAACTTACCAAAAAAAATGTCAGAGTTAATTAAATATTGCTGAAATTCTTCCACCTGAGTTTGTTTACCGATCTTCAACTCTGTTGTTATTTCAATACGACCTATTTTTTGCTTTTATTCGAAAATAACAACTAGCAAATAGTCGAAAAACAAGTTGGATGCAATCAAATCTTAAGAATATTTCTTTCGTTTGATATGAATGATCCAAACTTGGAGTTTCTATGATAAAAAAGTTTTACAATAAAAACAAGGTAAAATGTGGAAACAAATGTAAAAGAAGCAGAAGACCTCAAATGTGAAAAATATAAGGATAAATTATCGTCCTTATGTTCTTATTCACGCCCATTTTCTTCAGAAAGAAATATGACATAAGGGCCACGGAAGAAGTAAAATATACGTTTTTTCTTGTTGAACCTTTTACCGTCGGGAGTGAGACAAGCTATATCAGCTAACAACAAAGACGTGGTTGGTTAAACAAAGCGGAACAGCGTTGGTTTTGTTTTTTTTAAAGTCCTTCCGACGTGGAAGCATAAAACCGTTGCGATGTCAGCAGACATGGAATTAAACATGTTTGAGATTTTTTCACCTGCTTCACTTCTGTGTCATTCGTTTCACGAAGCATAGCAAACTACATCTGAAAAACAAGAGTTCGAAGATGTAAGCAAACATCTAAGTCCGCAATGTTTTGCCTTATGTGCATGGAAAACAGAAAAGCAAGGTGGAAAAAGCAGAATTAACACACTTCTTAAACTTCATTTATACTGCAAATAAAGCAAGATTTGTGGAAACGCCAGAGGATAGCAGCAATCAATATAGAAGCTGTTGTAATCAAAACCCTTTAGCCGGCTGGAACGAGTTACCTCGAGGTTAACAAAATGAACTCAACTCAACTCCAACGAATATATTCGATATCTAAGAAGTGGACCGAACACTACTGGAGCGAATTCATTCAGGACATGTTTAATGGTCCCAGAGCTGCTCGTACGAGTTACCTTCAAGATTATAGCTTCGTAAAAAAGTTGCTTTCGTCCTTAGATTTGTTATTAAGATTGGTCATTCAGGCGTATGATGTACACCAATCCCTTCTGGCAAATTAATTGATAAAGGACTATTGCAATGAAAACGAGTTTAAGGACGGAGAAAGGAAAACATTTGAGTAACCATTTTTTTTACCCAGTGGCATGGCTTTCGTTTAAGTGAGACTAGCCCTTCCCTATCATATTTTAGGTCATGGAACAGGGAATATAGGATTACATGGGAGGACATATCACCTACGACATGTTTATGTTTCGCTGCTGCTCCTGAGATGAAAGGGGGTAAAGATAAAATATTTTACTGTAGGCTTCGTAAACACCATTGGTATGTGAACATTTCTGTTTGGAGGGCGCAAACCTTTTCGGCACCGTTTAGTTCAAGCACAGTACATCAACCGCTTAAAGGGTTAAAACACTACTGCTTTGTACACAGTCGTGACATAAGGGAATATACACCTTATTTGTTAATAATATTTGTTTTGTGTCCGCATGGAGTGGAAGGCGTTGCAGTTGTAACTGGATTTAATACGTGGCAGCCATACGCTTCGCAGTACTTAGGTCTTTCACCCTGTTGGGCATTGTGGAAATGAGATCAACAGTGGTGCTCTGTGGAATTTGAGCACACGATTCACGTAACAAGGCCAGAAGGTGTGCCTTGTTGGTTACTTTCTGTGGAATCCGTCGTTATTTTCAGTCCAATATGGCCCACAGGTGTTCGCTTGGGTTGATATCAAGGACCTGGCTTGGCCACGACAGTTTCTCGATGGTGTTTTGTTTGCGCCACGTTTGGGTATGTTTAGACCTATGAACTGGAGCGCCATCCTCCATGTAAAAGGTGGTGAACATCCTCCAAATACGTGGCGCCAGTAAATAAATAAATTATTCGCTTTTTCCACGTTCCAGAAACACACAACAACCGAAAAAAGGTTTTCAGCCGCCGCCGTGGAATCGAACCACGGATCTCTCGATATATAGCCGAGCGCGTAACATTTACACCACGGTGGCCATCAATCCACGGTGCTATGTGTATTTTTAAGGCAGCTTCTGACATCATAAATCCGTAAGATGGGCTCAGCTACTAAGACATCTCCATCTGGTGGGCATTAACAACGGCACATAGCAATTAAATACTAAGGGCGAGATCCTAAATAAATAAATACATCGCTCTTTCCACGTTCCAGAAACACACAGCAACCAAAAAATTGTTTTCAGCAGCCGCCGTGGAATCGAACCACGATATACGCGCTCGGCTGGATATCAAAGATCCGTGGTTAGATTCCATGGCGGCGGCTGAAAACAATTTTTCGGTTGCTGTGCGTTTCTGGAACGTGGAAAGAGCGATGTATTTATTTATTTAAAAGCTGGTAGCCGTTGACATCAGGCCCCTTTCAACGATGGTATGTATTTTTGGGCATTGATGTTGCCGTCACATTCTATAAGGGTTGAACGACCGGTCATCCATACGGCTCCTCATATCATGACTGAACAACGACCATGTTTCACAGTTGGCTGAAGGTGTTTCAAGGTTAATTCCTAGCTGGGTAATCGCCACACCCATTCCCTGCCATTGTCTGAAAATTGTACAAATCTGGATTCATCCGAGAATATGACAGTATACCAAAATACTAAGGGTGGCTCAATCATTTCTGTCGTCCATACCAATCTGCGACGAATATTATCTTTTCGCAAAAGAGGTTTACATCGAGCCGCTCTTCCACAATAGCCAAGTCGGTTAAGATACCTCTGAGAAGTTCTATAACTCCCTTAGAGCTGTTCTGCAATCTCAGCAGCCTTGCAACGAGGATTGGTTTGGACAGTACGCTTGACAGCTCGACGACACCTCTGTGATGGCCCAGGGCAACCCATACATAATGCTAGTCCTTCTTTGCATGCATTCTTGAATTCCGCTCGCACTCGATTAACTGTGGCAAGAGGAATTTGTAGCTTTGCAGCAACCTGACGCTGACTTAGGGAACGAAAACCTGTTGCAGATGTGTAATGTGAAGCAAAATATTGTTAGTAAGGAGAAGACAAACACAGACTCGTATCAGAATAATATGACCACCTACCTAATAATAGGAATAACTACCCTTTGCCCAGATAACAGCGGCGAGACGGCGTGGCATGAACGCAATGAGGCCCTGGTAGGTTGCCCGATGCACACGAGCCCATTCTGACTGCAGCGGAACAAAAAGGTCCCGCAGATGACGTGCTTGTGGGTCGGCACGTTGAACCTGGCGATCCAAATAGTCCTACAAGTTCTTTATGGGGTTGAGCTAAGGCAATTTTGCCGGCCAATGCAGAACGGAGACATTGCTGTCGTGTTCCTGGAACAGTCACACACCCCATTAGCGACATGGCAGGGCGCATTGTCTTATTGGTAGACACCATCACCACCAGGGTAAACGTCCAACATGAAGGGATGCATGTGATTAGCGAGGATGAACAGGCAGCCATTGGTGTTCAGGTACCCATCTAATGGTACCAGCGGTCCCAGGTCATAGCACGAGAACATCTTCCAGATATTCACACTGGCACCGCCGGCCTGTACTTGACCGACAACATGTCCGGGTTTTGGTTCTCTTGGGTCTGACGCCGTACCCGCCATCGCTCGTCACGTCTGTGGAATAGAAACCCCGATTCGTTGGAAAAGGCAAAATTTTTCAACTCTTCCAGTGTCCAATTACGGTAGTCCCATGCGATCTGCAGGCATCGTTGCCGATGGACCTGGGTTAACATGGGTGCCTTGACGCAACGTTGAATCCGGAAACGCATGCGTAACAGGGTTCGCTCTACTGTTATCGGGGACACGTACCTAAGTGCTCCAGCGTTCATTTGCGTGGTCCATTGCTGTACTGTTGGGCGTCGATTGCCCTTCACCAGTCTACGGAGGTGACTATCTCCTCTGGGATCGATGGCCTTTGGGGCTGCACAGTTATGACGTCGGGAGGTACTCGGCGTGCCAGCGGTCCATTCTTGATACACCCTTCTTACAGCACCGCGCGAGTAGCCTACGAAGGCTGCTGTTTCTGAAATGCCTCCATCCTTTGCGCGGTAGCCGATGATCATTCCTATTTGAAGGTCCGTCAAATCACTACCTCTGACCATTGTGCTCACGTGGCAAACTATGGCTCATCTATCCCGGCCGGCCGCTTATATCTCTGTGTAGTCGACCTTGTCAAATGCACTCTGTGACGCGCCTGGGCGGGTGCACTGTGATTCCGGGGGTGGTCATACTATTCTGATACGACCGTGTATTCTCAGGCGGTTTGGCCATGTTGAAAAAAGAGAATGGTGAGATGCTTATTAAGATAATTTATTCAGCCCACGTAGCAGGAAAGGGAGGTAGTGAAAGGTCAAGAAAATCATGGGAGTAACAGATTTAGGAAAGTCTGCATGAGAAAAACATAATGTGTACGAAGTACAAAAAATCTTGAGTGAGACGTGCGATGGATATCAATGAAGCTCGAGCTGTGTGCCAGGATCACTGTAAACGGACACGTTTGATACATATAAGCTAAGTAGAATCTAGTTCAATCAATTTTTAAATTTGGTAGGCAAGCTTTCTTTCAGGAACTAACCTGTCAATCTCTGAGAAAGGTTTAGTGATATGTATTTTCTTTTTCGATGCGGCTTTAGCTTGATATCCAAGGCAAATTCTACGCATCGTTACTCCTCTTGACTTTTCCTAACAACATCTAAATCTTCAGTTTTTGTTAAAGCATTGTTTATCAAATTCATATTCTGTAAGTTCAGTTTTATACACTGAAGAGCAATTGAATTAGAGATACCTGTCTAGTAACGTGTAGCACCCCCTTTCGTCCTGATGACGGCGGCGATTCGTCTCGGCATGAACTCGACAAGACACCGGAAGCGTTGGGAAGCCATACGGATCTACCAGCCCTGAACAAGCTCCCACAGTTCACGAAGATTTGATGGTCAGAGCCTAGAACATCTCTCTCGATGGCATCCCAGATGTGCTCGATGGGATTGAGGTCAGGGGACCTAGCTGGCCACGGAAACGAGGTCACGTCGCTGGAGTGTTCATCCAACCATTCGGATACAATTTGGGAGCGATGGCACGCTGCACTGTCCTGTTGCAGGATGAGGTCCCCAGTGGGATGTTGAAGACGCACAAACGGAAGCAAATGGTCGTCCAGGATATCCCGGTAACGTTGACCTGAAAGGGACGATGTCACACGTACCAGATTTCAGTCCACGTAAACAGTCCCCAGACGGGAATGCCACCCAAACCAGCTTGAAGAGTACCCTGCTGGCAAGAAGGATCCAGCGCTCAATGTGGTTTGCGCCGTACTCGCATCCTGCTATCCGCATGTACCAACGTGAATCTCGACTCTTCAGTCCAGGCAACAGTTTTCCACATGTCTAGGGCCCAGTGGCGATGTTCCCGCGCCCATGCTAATCTTTGCACCCTGTGATGTGCGGTCAGCAGCGACACCCTCGTGGGACGATGGCTTCTGTATTCCATAGCGAGGAGATGGTTCTGGATCGTGTGGCTGCTTACACGTTTTTGTGCACCAGCTTTAAATTGCCGAGTGATTTCTTGCACTGTGGCCCGTCCATCCGCTGTTACAATGCGAGCTAGCCAACGATGACCCCGCTCATCCACACGCTGTTGTCCACAGCAGTTGGCCCTTGCAGAGATGGTTTTACAGGATTCGATGTACTCACGGAGCACCCGTGACACAGTGGCTCGTGAAAATCCCAGTGACTGCACGACTTCCGAGATGGAGTGACCCATTCGTCGGCCCCGACAATTTTCCCACGATCAAATGCTCTTAGATCCTTCGTCTTACCCATACTGCGTCCGACTCTTACTGATTTCCGTCGGATCGCTGCATACGTCATGTCGTTTCCGTTTACAGGACCGCCCACAGCGCAACATTTGCATAATGCCAGCTGTCTCGAATTCAATTGCTCTTGAGTGTATATCCCCGTCTTTTTGCTCATGCCAGGATCTCCCTGGATCATTCTCGGCAGCTGTATGAAGGCACTTGCGAAAAATCACTATGTCGTCAGCAAAACGAAGGTATGTTGGTTAAATGTCGTCCATAAACCTTTATCCCCTTGTATTCCCAGTTCAGTGATTAAAAGACATTCTGCAATGTCGCATGGAAAAGCTTGAGGGATATAATGTCATCTTGTACCATTCCCTCAAACAGCCGAAACTTTGCACTTGAATTTTTATAAGTGCTGTTAATGATATTAAAATATATACTATATTATCAAAAGTATTCGTACACAAACAAATATTGCGTAAATGAAAAGAACGGTTGTGCCGGATGGTGTGCTGTGAGTGGGAAGGTGCGTATATAAAAATGAGATGTCCTGTCGTGTTATCAATAACTTTGAAGCGCATATGCTGCGAGGACGTGAACTTTCAGAGTTCCAGTGTGGGCTGGTCATAGGATGTCATTTGATCAATGTTTTCATACGGAGCATTGCTGCTAAATTAGAGACATACCAAGATCAACTGTAAGTGATGTCATGAAGAGATGGAAGCCGGACGGTGCAACTACAGAACAAAAAAAAAAAAATGAAAAGAAAGAAAGATGCCACCGAATTTTCGGGGGGTAATAATTACGTATTTTGAATCCGTTCTGACGCTAATTAAATTTATCAAAGTTATTCGAAATCAATGGAACCGGTATGGAAAACAATAGTATCTGACGGAAGAAAGAAGTTTTTCAATCGGGTTTTTAATCCTGGAGATATTGCTGTAAACGGAATCGTGAGCTTACGCCCTCTGGTTGCAGACTTGTGCGTTAAGAAATATTTGAACTTATGTAAGAAACAACATTTCGCAGCGGAAACACACTCCAACAAAGAAAGAATTTTCCAAATCGGACTCTTCGAAGTAGAGATATGGACAAATATAAGATATGCATCTACGTCCCCTGGCTGGTAAACCATGCAATATAACTTCTTCCTGTATCGCATACGAAAATATTCTCAAAAGGTTTTTCGTTGTGAGCGCTATTGGTCCGAGAAAAAAAATTGCTCATCGAGTTTCCAGGAGCTCAGATTTTGCTGCAAATACTTTAGAAGCAGAAATTAACACTTATGGCGCTGGTGGCCAAAGCATCCTTTACGAAATATTAAAAACTATCTGAAAAACATTTTCCATCAGGGGCTGTATGCGATGCAGGAAGAAGTTTTCAAATCGGAGTTTTAGAAGAAGAAATAACGCAGAAAACTCAATTTACCTTTGTGTCCCCTCTCTGGAAATCTATGATTTACTTGAATTTTTTAATTTAAGTGAAAAACATTTCGCATCCGAAACACTGTCAGAAAAAGAAGGAATATTTCAAATAGACTGTCAGAAAAAGAATTAATATTTCACTCCTAGAAATAGAGATATTGACAAAAATAAGATACAAATCTACTCCCCCTGGCATAGAAACCATGCATTATTTAAAGAAGAAAATATTCCTAAAAGGTTTGACGACGTGTGTAGTATCGCTGCACAAACGATTTTTTTTTTCAATCGAAGCTTTAGAAGCTCAGATTTTGCTGCAAATACATCAGAAGCGGATATTAAGTCTTACGCCCCATGGTGGCCAAACTATTTTTTTACCAAAATTAGAAATTGTATGCAAAGGATTTTCCATCAGGAGCTGTATCCAGTCCAGAACGAATTTTCTAACCGGAGTTTTAGAAGCGGAGATATCGGGGGAAACGCAATTTGCCTTTATGCCACCTAGCAAAAAGTCTATGAATTACTTGAAAATTTTGAAATTATATGAAAAACATGTTACACAGGAAACTCTATACAATAAAGAAAGGATTTTTTAAATCGGACCATTAGAAGCAGAGATATTGACAAAAATACATATGTACATCTACGCTCCCTTATAGAGAAACCATGCAATATTTTAAGAAGAAAATATTCCGAAAAGGGTTATTGACGTGAGTGCAATTGGCCCACGAAAGAATTTTTTCAATCGAGAGTTTATAAGCTCAGATTCTGTGACAAATACACCAGAAGCAAAAATTAACACTTACGCTCCTGGCGGCCAAAGTATTATTACCAAGAATAAGAAATTATATGCAAAGGAATTTCATAAGAAGCTGTATCCGCTGAAGAAAACATTTTTCAAATCGGAGTTTTAGAAGAAGAGATATCGGGGAAAACGTAATTTACTCTTACGCCCCTAGCGGAAAATCTGTGCATAACTTGAAAAAGTAACTATACCTAAAATACTCTTCGACATAAGTGGACTCGAAAGATAAAGGAATTTTTTCAATCGGATGTTTAGAAGCAAATATATGGAATAAAATGTATTTTGAATTCGACATCATCTGCATTTACGCCCTAGTAGCAGCGAAATTGTACATCGCAAAAAAAAAAAAAAAGGAAATGAAATATCATCACTCGCATATTTCAAGCTTCCCAATGCAAAAATAAATTTTCAAATCGGACTAATAGTTGCCCAGATATGGTGTCTACAGACGAACGGGCGGACCGACAAACCGATAGCATAAGCACGATCTTTTTTACAAAAGACGTGCTAAAAAGTTCAGGAAGGCCGCACTAGCTGATGGATCGTGGCAAAAGAGCCACGGTACCAAATATTAAGAAATCCCGCTCTTTCTCTGCCATTTCCATCGCTGCTGAAGTAGCAAATGTTTGTAATGGTTCGGTTAGTATCATAACTGTCTGTAGGGAGTCGCACAGTGTGGGTTATTATGGTATAGCGAGCGGCACACAAGCCACACATGAGTTCCGTGAATGCGAAGCGTCGTTTGGAGTGGTGTCTCCAGTCCTTCCTGGACTGTGGGAGACAGGAAACCTGTTCTTTGGAGTGATAAATCATGCTTTTCACTCTTCCAATCTGATGATCGTGTTTGGATTTGGTGATACCCCGGCGAACGATTTTCGTCGAATTGTGTTCTTCCAACAGTTAAGTCCGACGGAGGCTCCATCATAGTATAAATTTGTTTTTCTTGGATGGTACTCTGTCCGTTGCTTATTAAACCACAAACCATGAACTCGGAAATGTACCTCCGCGTCCTGGATATTTCTGCCCTACCAACAAAGTAGCAGTATTATGGAAATGACCGTTGTCTTTTCCAACACAGTCGAGCTCCCTATCACACTCCCCGCCGTGTGCAGGACTGGTTTGTTGAAAACGAGATGGAATTGTTCATCTGGCCTGTTCAGAGTCCTGATCTTAATCTCATAGAACACCTCTGGGATGAACTGGAGCGACGGCTAAGAAATCGACCACGACGATCGTCTTAGCTCTCTACTCTGGTAGCAGCTTTGCAGGACGAATTGCGATCGTTTCCTGTCGAGACCTACTGGAAAATGGTTGATAGTATGCCTCGACGTGTTGCCGCTGTTATACAAACAAAAGATGGACCGACTAACTACTAATTGCAATAATAAAGCCATTTGTCCCAACACACTGTGGTTGCCGAATACGCTTGAAAATATAGTGTAGATCTTCAGTACAGTAGGGTTCCCTAAAGATTACAACTTCTGATTGTTTCAAGAAATTAAGACTTACAATACAAGCTCTGTCCGGAAAGTAATGAGACACATTCAATAACAGACGTTTAATTAAAGTTATACTTACATAACATTAAAATTCCTCGAAATAACATCCTTGAACATCAATACACCGCTGCCAGCGGTTCTGCCACGCCGCGTAGCTTGCCTGGATGTCGAGAACAGGGATTGCTTTCAAAGCAATCGTCGCGGCAGTTTGCACGTTTGTAACAGTCCTAAAATTGTGCCCTTTCAGGCTGGATTTGAGCCGAAAAAACAAAAAGAAGTAAGCCGGGGCCAAGACCGGGCTGTAGAGAGGTTAGGGCAGCGTTTCCATGTTGTGTTTTGCCAGAAACTCTCTCACTCTCAGCGACGCATGGTTCGGCGCATTATCGTGGTGAAGAACCCAAGTGTTGGTGATCTCCGGGCGGACGCGTGCAACTCTGTTCTTCAGCCGTTGAAGCACTTCCACGTAAAATGCAGCGTTGACCTTTTGTCCGGGTGGTACGAACTCCTTATGGACAACAACTTTACAGTCAAAGAAGACAAAGAGCATTGATTTCATCTTCGATTTGTACATTCGAGCCTTCTTTGGTCAAGGAGACTGGGGAGTGTGCAACTCTCTGAGCTATGTCTTTTCGTCTCTAGATTGTACTCAACGACCAACGTTTCATCACCTGTTATCACTTTCTCCAAAAAAAAAAAAAAACAGGTTCACTCCTTACACGTCCACAAGCTCACGAGAAATCGACAAATGGTTATTCCTCTGTTCAGCGGTCAAAACCTTAGGAACCAATTTGGCGCAAACTTTCGGCATCTGCAATTCTTACGTGATGATTTCATGCACAATGGACTTCGCGAGTCCCACGTGCTCTGCTACCAATCTAACACTCAGACGTCGGTCAGAGTCCAAAACCGCTTTCACCTTTTCCACATTGTCCGAAGTGTGAAACTTTGAAGGGCGTCCTGTCCGTGGCTCATCCTCGACGCTCTCTCTTCCCTCTGTGAACGTTTTGTGCCACCAAAATACTTGTGCTTTCGATAAAGTATGCTTCCCGTAGGCTTTCTGTATCATGACAAGCGTCTCGGTAGCGGATTTTTCAAGTTTAACCCAAAACTTTACCGCGTATGGCTGTTCGACACTCTTCTGCATTTTGACCGTTACGCGACGCTCACACAGCGGTCCACTTCGCAAGCGATCCTCACTCTGTAAAATCTCAGAGCCAACTGACGAGACATCGATCGTTTACCGAACATACCCCGCCACATATCACGCCCGGAGACTCAGCTCTCCGGCCTTTCTGATTGGCCCAGGAAAAGCGGTCTCATTACTTTCCGGACAAACGTTGTATTCAATAAAAGCCATTGCATAGTGGTAGTTTATATGCATTTGGTCTTTCAGTTAGTTCCTCAGTACATGGTGTTACGTACCAATTCGGTGATTCAAGAGTCAAAACGGAAAACCGCATCGATAGGCCAATGTCGGTGTAGTTAATTCGGGATAACAACTGGCTCCGAAGGATGGAAATGTGGGTTCAAATACCATCGTTGTCAAAAAAGATATTTTTCCATTCGCGCCCGAATGTAATAATGAAGCTCCTAGCCGTAAGGTTCGAGAACAATGTGTCATGCTTCGTCCACAAATTGTCAGAAAATCTTAAGTACCGCTCCCACTTTGCGGTACTTAAGCTTTTCTGTAACGATTTCGTGCTGTAATTGTTTCGAAACTCCAGAGACATTTTCTGATAGCCAGAAATTGTGAAGCTTCGGTTCTCTTTAATGTTTGCATTCACTCTCTACCCAAAACTTCAGTGACCAGTGAAGGTGTACTCCTGCACAATCCGTCATCAACCCCTTGTCGTCCTTCATTAAACATTCGAACCCACTTCCGCACCATACTTGCACTCAGTGCGTTTTGTGGGTAAGTTTCACTAATCTGCCGATTAATCTCACTTGGTCTGACATCTCTCGCATTCAGAAACTTTATCACGGACCGGCAGACGGCGGGCCGTTCTATTAACTTAAGCATTATTAACGCACAGCACAAACTTTCAACATGAGCTCTACCTCACAAAATGGCGTCAGGCTGTGGTTAATGGATGAGGCAACACAACTGCGCGTGTGCGACTATGAAGCTAATACTTGCGCGAGAATGATGCGCGGATAGTTCTTACTTTCTAAATGGCCCTAGTATGTGACGTGCCGCTGGAGTGACGCGAGCCAAAGCGGCAAGTTATAGCGATAAGCCAAGGTCGGTGTAGTTCAGTCGGGAAATTACATGGCTCCGGAGTGAGGTAATATAGGCTCGAATGCCACTGGCAACAATTGGTTTTATTTTAATAGTGGATATGATCTACAGTTCTATAGCCACTCCTAAATTCAGCCTGTTCTATTGGTTAATCACGTGTCCAGCTCTTCTTTCAAGAAACAACACCATGCGTTAGTGAATATTTTTTAAACGACTGATAGAAGGCTGATATGTCTCAAGTTCCTGCGATATCCGAGGTTTCTTTTATGTAGCATGATGACTTTAGCACTCTGCTGCAGTCATCAGAAATATTTTCTTTATTAAAGTGAAAATTAGGAGAGTTATAATGAATAAAGTCCTCCGCTGGACGTGTAGTGCAGGGAAGTTTACGTTAAGTCACGTTAGGGTTATTGGAAGGTTACTTGACGTAGCTAAAGTGTACCTAATCTTCAAAGTGCTAGAGTTTGTTTAGGTAAGACTCGCACGTGCAATAAATTCATTGAATATGGAACTTCTTTTTACTCAGCGTTCCTCATTATCTTGAATATCAGTACTATAACTTCGGTTTTAGTACATCAGTACCTTGAAGGCTCCTTATTAGAGCGGTAAACACAATATACCTTGGACTTAATGGAGACACTTAATGAAAGAGACTTAACGGCCAGACAGAGGTCTGACAATAATATGAACTGAGAAAACGTACTCACTTTAAACCTTTTATTGGAGAACTCCTGGTATTATCAAACACACTCTCAACAAATCACACTACTACTGAATATCCGAACTTTCGTAGAATCGCATAACAATAATTAAGAAGAACCTATCACATAAAACGAAGCTTACTTGGTATAGTTGAGCGCGCCTATATATACTGCATACCACCACGTCATGACTTACACTCGTTGCCACATATCATTCAGCGGGAGAAATAACATCTCGTTAAGTGAGAAGATAATTTGCATAGGAAAATAAAATAACAAGAGATAGTAAAATCAAAAGGAAACTGAATCTAGAGTATACGTTACAGAGTGCAATCCCTGATTGTAGACTAGCTTTACACCGATGAGCGATTGCATTATGACCACCTACCTAATAAGCCGTAGGACCCCTTCTTATGATAAATAATAATAAAGCGATTTTGAAACCTTTTATCTCACAAAACAGCGGCCACACCGAAAGGCATCGATTCGATGTGGTGGCGATAGGTATCCTGGGGTACCTGCTATCTTAATGTCTACAGCAGGTTCTCCGGTTGCCGTACATTTCGGGGTGGTGTGGTGGTGATTTAGCGCGAACCCGCTTTACCAAGTCCAACCACAAATGTTCGATTCGGATCATGTAAGGTGAATTTGGAGAACACGGAATTAACAGAAAGTCACCAGCATGTTCCTCGAACCACTCCCTGACGATTTTGGAAACGGCATGACGCATTGCCCTGTTGGTAAATTTCCATGACCCGCATGGAACACAGTTGCCACTAATGTGTGAACTTGGTCCGCAACGATGTTCAGACACCTGACAGCTGTCAGGGAATATGCTATTGAGATCATGGGACCTAAAATATCCCAAAAAACCATCACCCACAGCATAACACCGCCGCCGCCGGCCCGTTTCCGCCCAACAGTGCATCCAGATGCCATGGCCTCCATTGGTAATCGGAGTATCTGCCCTCGGCCGTCTACGTGATGCACCAGGAATCTTGATTCGTCAGACCAGGCCACTTTCTTCCAATCATCAAAGGTCCAATATCGATGATCTTGGGCCCATTTCATGCGTTATTGGCGATGACGTGCAGTGAGCATTGAGACCCGGCTGGGTCTTTGGCTACACAGCCCCATGCGTAGAAAGCTGCGATGAACTGTGTGCTGTGATACATTGCCCTGATCACCACTGTTGTAGCTGCTGGTGATTTGTCGCACTCTGGCCCTGCGGTCACTGTGAACAATTTGCGACCGTCTCTGCTCCCCACTGGCATCAATGAGCTGCGGATGACACAACGGATGGATGACGGTTCGTCGTTTGGCCATCTGTGCACCACTCTTTATACGTACTCACTAAAGCGGCATGTGAACAACCCAGAAGCCGCGCCATTTCCGTGGTTGCAATTTCGGGGCGCCGTGCAATCACATTTAGGCCTTTAGCAAACTCTGATAAATCAACAGCTTTTCCCATTCTGACTCCCAACACTTTACTAACCGAAAGCCGGTTCTCCGGTTGTAAACAAATATGCTGCTCTGTGAACTTCACCGGCGCTCCTATTCGGTCTCCAGGCGCGCTCATTTATCTAGGCTGGGGTGATCGTAATGTAATGTCTGATCTATGTATGTGCAATTCCGACGGCAATTCCTTTTTATCCTGGAGCTCTTCACAATTTGCTGTTCTTAACTGAATATGCAACTTGTGCCTGGAGGAGTGGAAGAACTTTAGTGTCCGTACATTTCTCTTTATGATAAATGTATCGTCGCTCTCATATAGTTATATCAGGAAATAATATTTAAAGATGAGGAAGCAAAGATTAATTGTTGATGTTTGATTACTGCTTTGCTAAACAGTCTATTTTTGTTTAAAAGCCTTACTAAGCATAGTTGTGTTTCAAGATCTTTCACAGAAATACAGCCATGGTGCTGTTCTGCTTGCTTTTCTGAGAGAGGGTGTAATAACCTCACGATCTTCTGAGAGTATAGCAGTGTCCTACCCCTATTTAGGGTCATTTGTTTAAAAGAAGGTAGAAAGCCAAAAACATAATGCATGTCTTTTCCCAGGTATGGAACCCAGGTTTTTCTTTATCTGAAGTCAAAAGGCCGCTGCCTAGACAACATAGTCATTGGCACAGCTCTTCTTTCTTTGGAGTTCCAGCAGCTATACGCAAAATTGAACTGGGGAAAAACATCAAGAAATGACAGCTACAGAGCATTGGGATTGTTTGTTCGCGTACAGCAAGTTTTTTGCTATTGAAATTTGAGCTAGAGCCCATATCAAAAGACCAACGTTTGCGGTACCAAAGTGGAGTGTTGTTAGCTGCATTTACTGAAAACTTTTCGTCGGGGAAACTGCAACCCTTTCCCGACCATAGCGCCCAACGCGCCTTTGCATGAAAACAACCACAAGCCCCCTAGTCTGCCGGGTAGCATGAGTAGGATTTCCTACCACCCATATACTTTGAATTTGCACGGCGTGCGAGAGATTAGCAGAAGTCTCCGTTGGTCGTCATTGTTGTCGCTAAACAAAAAAGTGAACCAGGAATTGGTTTGACCCGGGCTATGTCATTCAACCTTCTGACATCGCTCTGTAGACTCTTGCTTTGTTGGCACGTGTTTCGTTTGTGATATTGTGCATTGTCCGAAAAGCTGAGTTTATGGGGGAAAATTTGTCATAAAAGTTCTTTCATTTTACTCAATCAAAATAAACAGTTTGACACCATATTTTTTACGAGTAGAAACAAGAAAAGGATAAAATAAACAAACTTTGCGTGCTGTTACCGCTCCCTCCTATATTCATAAGGTTCTCAGTAGAAGAATCACAGATATCATATAAGGGACTAGATTGGTTGTCTGCTCTGTTGCGCGTACGCTTGCGCTGTGACAACCGGGCAGCAGTATTGAGCGTGTCAAGATGTTGGAATGGAGCACATTACGAAGGATAATTTGGACTTGGTTATTGCGTAAATCGTGCTGAAAGCTTGCTCGGATATAAATCATACGCCAAGAGACGAAAGTATAATTGCGCTTACTTATTTGCCTTTTCCCCAATGTCGAAAAAAAAAACCATCTGGGAAGGCATTAATTAGTTAGCAAGATAAGTTTAAAACCGGTACTGTATGCAAATACTGAAAATGAATGGAAAACGTTTTTATGACTGTAATGAGGAAAAGGTTTAAAATAATGAAAAAGCAAACGATATATTTGAAATCAATAAGTTACTATCAAATCCAGAAAACTATTTATTTAAACCCGGAAAATAATGGCTTCCCCATGCTTTAATAGGAAAGTTGATAGTGGATCAACTCACTGGCCGAATGAAGGGGATACCGGAAGTGTGTCTAAAACGACAGTTTAGCGAACCCTGCTGCGTATGGGGCTCAGACGCATACGGATGGTGCCTGCACCTATGCTAACGAAGGCGCATCGAATGAAAAGGCTTATATTTCCACGGCAGTATTGGAATTGGATCGCCGCTGATTGGCAAAGCATTGCCTTCTTCGATGATTCACGTTTTCCGCTTCATCGAACGGATAGACGTTGGCGTATAAGACAAGAAACATCGGAGAGCAAAAACGTTTCAACCATTGCTGGAAGAACACAAGCTGGTGGGGCCAGCGTTATCGTCTGGAGAATGTTTTCGTGGCATTCTCTGGGTCCACTCACAGCTGTGGAAGGCACTATGGACCGAATTCACTATGAATCTATCCTTGAAGACCACGTACATCCAAACATGCTGATTATCTTCCCTGGGGCGGATGGGATCTTCGAGAACGACAATGCGACGTGTCACACAGCTAGAAATGTCCGAGAGTGTTTGGAAGAGCACGATGAAGACTTCAAAGTACTTCTTTGGTCTCCTAATTCCCCAGACGACCAGTGCCATTATGATGTATTTATGATTTTGCTTAAGAATATTAATTTTATTAAGGATTTCGATACTTTGTTATTCACTAAGGAAATTTCAGTTTTTAACATTTTAAATTATTTATTAGGGCAAACACGCAACCAAAGGACGCATTAAGGGCAAGCATTTAGTAACAAGAAACCTCAAAATTATATTATATATATATATATATTCAAATTTATATTATATATATATATATATATATATATCATAATCATCATCATCATCATTGTCAACCATTATCAATCCACTGCTGGACGAAGGTCTCCCCAAGTTTCTTCCACAACGGTCTGTCTTGTGCCAGTCTCCTCCATGTCACTCCCGCATACTTTCGAATTTCATCCACCCATCTTCCATGTGGTCTTCTTCTGGGTCTTTTCCTGTCCCTTGGAATCCAATCTAAAATTTCGGCTGTCCATCGATGGTCTGTTCTTCTGGCAGTATGTCCAGCCCATTTCCATTTCAGGGATTTAACTCTGATCATGATGGCTTCCACTCTTGTCATTTTTCGGATCCACGTGTTCCTCTTCTTATCTCTCCTGGTTACACCAAGCATGCACCTCTCCATGCTATTTGAGTTGTCTGCAGCCTTTGTATGTCTCTTTTAGCTAAGGTTCACGTCTCTGCCCCATACGTAAGCACTGGAAGGATGCATTGATCAAACACTTCTCTTTTAAGGCATAATGGCATATTGCTCTTGAAAATTATGCTGTTTCTTCCAAAAGCTCTCCAGGCAAGTTTTGTACGCCGATTAATTTCGTCACCAATGTGACCCTCACTTGATATCTGCTGTCCAAGATAAACGTACGTGTCTGTTATCTCCAGCTTTTCTCCATCAATCGATAAATCTTCATTTCTTGTAAAAGCATTGAACACCACTTTTGTCTTCTGAAAGTTCATTTTTAATCCCACTTCTTTACTCTTGTCAGCAAGTTCCTGCATCATACTCTGTAGCTCTGATGGGGTAGTTGCAAAAATGACTATGTCATCAGCAAAACGAAGGTGGGTTAGATAATCTCCATTAATCTTTATGCCTTTGTTTTCCCAGTTCAGTGCTTGAAAGACATTTTCCAATGTGGCATTAAAGAGCTTCGGAGATATGGTGTCACCTTGTCTCACTCCTTTTCCAATTTTTATGTGTGTTGTATTTTCAAATAGCAGAATCTTTGCACTTGCATTTTCATAGATGTTATTAATAACATTAATGTATGCATCTTCAATACCGCAGGATTTCAGAGCCATTGCAACTGCTGATGGTTTCACCGAATCAAAGGCTTTTTCATAATCGATAAAAGCCATGCACAATGGAAGTTCATATTCCCTCGCTCTTTCAATTAGTTCTCTCAGTACGTGGATATGATCTATTGTGCTGTAGCCACTCCTGAATCCAGCTTGTTCTCTCGGTTGAGCCATGTGCAGTGTCACCTTCAAGCGGTGTGAAAGAACTTTAGTGAAGATTTTATAAACCACTGATAGGAGGCTGATAGGTCTGTAGTTCCTGAGATCCTCAATGTCACCTTTCTTATGTAGCAAGATCATTGTAGCGTTGTTCCAATCCTCAGGAATTTTCCCTTCATTAAGGCATCGAGTGAAAATTTGGGCGAGTACTGTTTCGATTTCTCCACTTGCTTCTTGTATGATGTCTACAGTAATTCCATCTTCTCCTGGAGCTTTTCCCCGGTTCATGTTCTTGATTGCATGTGCAACTTCTGCTGGAAGGACTGGAAGAACTCTGGTACCTTTTATGATGCCTGGAGTACATGTATCATCCCTTTCATATAATTTGGAGTAGAAATCTTTGACTCTTGTCAAAATTTCGCCTCTATTTCTTGTTACAGAACCATCTTCTTTTCTCAGTGCCATAATCTGTTTTTTTCCCTTACTGAGATGTCCCTTTGCTATCTTTAGGCTTTGGTTGTTTTCAATTGCTTTCCTTACTAGTTCACAGTTGAATTTCCTTACGTCTTCAGTGATACTTTTTCGTACTGTCTTGCATAGCTCTATATATTCCACTTTGGAAGTCACATCTTCTTTAGTTGTCCTCATCTCTCTTCTTTTTTGCATCAACATTTTGGTTTTTCCTGATAATTTGTTCACATGCAATATATATATATATAGCTGCATAAAACAGCAACATGGATAATCTGAGGATGGAGTGAACGGCACTCCGAAAGTGCTAATGTTTTTTAATTGTAGATATATGTTCGCTTTTTAAATAAATCGTGTTAAGGCGGAGCTCATTTATTGTAAAAATAGTGTGATTTTTTTTTCTCATACCGCAGATGACGGAATGACGTTTCTTTTGAATTTAAGCTCTGGCGAATCAGAAATACTGCAATATTTTGCAAGAGCCTTGACACTGTAGTTTGCACTATGGAATATTATTGTTTTTTTCTCACTCAAATATTATGACATCCTCCGCTAAATCTGTACTAACTGCTTAGAATCTGAATATAAATAGCAAATCACAGTATTAAACTCGTATTTCCTTGACTTAATGCAAAGTAGTCTTGCTTAAATGGATAGCGATGACCCACTGAAAATGCCGCCTACATTGTCACGCCTCAAGGGCTTTGTGTCCGATCTAGCTTCATGTATATGATATTTGTGAGAAGAATGCACTGATTGCCCCAGGAAAATGTCCGAAGTTTAGTGCATGACAAGTCTAGAGATCGGGAGTTTCGAGTGGTGACCTAGCACTCGAAATTTAAGATTTGTTAGTGCGAAAGGGAGGGGAATGAAACTTGGAAAGAAGCGGCAGATATTTTCGGGCGTTATGGTATTCTGAGCAACCAGACATTTTAGGATCGTGGGCGTTGAAGGGTTAAATGATAACAGCAAACATTACAGAGAGTGGTGGAATGACAGCTTGGTTTGTGTAATAGAGGATATGGAAGAACAATGTAATGGCTTTATTTTCTTAAAATTTTCTCTAGAAAGTAAGGCCAGATTATATCAACTTTGTTAAGTTTTTTTTTTTTCTGACAGAATTGGAACTTGATAGACAGTAACGTGAAACAATTGAGACAGCATCTGCCGTGTACTTCCGTGAGGAACAAAGGCGATTTTATTCTGCAAATTTTTAATTGCAAAAACGAGACAGGACGATATCGGGAAAACAAAGATGTAAGTGAGAAAAAACAAGTTTTGTTCTTCATACGAATAAAAGTTAGATGGTATCAGAAAATAGAAAATACTGGCTAAACCAGGAGAGACGGTATCAAACCTTTACCTCAGAAGAAAGTTTAAAGGGATTATCAAACACAAAAAGGAAAATGTGAAAAGCAAAGAAGAGTTTGTTCAAAGTTCTTTCAACGGAAACAAAGGTGGTCGGTATCTGCAGTCAAGGAAAGTGGCAGCGTTAATTAAATATGTTCAAAATTGTTGCAGCTTAAAAAAATGTCAGTCCTTTATCTTGATGTTCACAACTGCATCTATATTTTGAGATTTACTGCAAGCAGTCTTTTCCCTTCCACTATATTCAGGATTTTTTTTGTCTTTACATCTATCTATATATAGCGAACTGCTTTTATGTGCTCTTTGAATCGGTATAATTTGAGTGCATCGCAGCGTGGAGAAGCAAACATCATTGATTGGAGGGTTGAAAAGGATCTCGGGTTTCTCTAATAGCTGAAAAGCGCCGCCCAAAAATCCGCGAAAAGAAAGTGCCCGCTTTGGAGGAAAATGTCAAAAGCCCAAAATGAACAAAGTCCCTATGGTGCGTGATCTTCGGCAGGCCGGAACACGCATGCCACGCTTGAGTCAACTCCGCTCTTCAAGATCTCGGATTCTTCACTCAACATTGCCCGTTTCTTTAGCCATTTCTTTTCACCGCTTTTGTGGTTTACCTTCCAACAGGAATTGGTTTCATCCCTTGAGATAGCGGAAGAAGAAGAGGGGAGAAATGGAGAAAAAAAAAAAGAGTAAATTTGAGAAGCGAAAATGGACCTTTATGCCTCTGGGATTGTTGTACATTTAAGACGTGGATGCGGTTGAAAGACTCAGAGCTCATCACTACAAGCAAACCATTACTCCTGCATCGCCCCCTCTTGGCTGTGTCTCATTTTATAAAATTAAAAACTTTTCTTTGCGGGTGGTGGTCGATTTTTTTTCCCCTTTAGAGAAATGCAATCGTGGAATTTTGCGTGAAGTTTGTACCAGCGCCAATGCAGCATCAAATTGAAACACATCCAGTGAAAAACGACACTCCTTACTTTTACGTCCGTTCGCATGACGAAAATAAGGATGACATGGAATTTAAGTTTGTAATGAACACGTCTTTTGTGGTAACACTCGGAGTACCTCACGATCTTGTTTTTATTGTTATTATCACAAACTTTGTGATATGTGCCTTTTCAACAAACAAAAAATCGAGTTTTAAGCCATCTGGCTGCAACATTTAGTACTAGGACAATATTTTTTAAACCTTCATTGACCATAAATTTGTGTATATTAAGTCGAAAGTTCATGTGCTCGCGTAATACGAAGTTCCGCATATACCGATATTTTTATACACCCCTTGAACTTCGCAATATTCTTCCTTGCTATTTTAACCTATGACGTACTACAAAGGTGAAGCAGATGTCAAGGAGGAAGTAGTAGTAATAAGCACTCGTCGGTGTTGCTTAATTGGGAAACCATTCGGCTCCAGAGCAAAAGTATGTGGATTCGAGTCCTGCCACAGACAAAAACCCTGTGTTTTCAGATTGGCTCCAGAACGTAAAAATGAATCTTCCGGAGGTTAGGTTGTACGGGAAATGTGTGATGTTTCTTCCACACATCGTCTGAAATTAACGAGAATTCCTTCTTCGCTTCGAAAAATGTGTGATGCTTCTTCCACATATCGTATGGAATTAGTGAGAATTCCTTCTTCTACAGAAAACTCTCCTTTAAGAAGGGTTTGCGGTGAGCCCGAAACCTGCGATTTCGGCCCCACTCCTTCCTCAAGTGGGTATATAGTGATGTACTACAGAGGTGACGCACAAGTCAAGAGGGCAAGTAGCAGTGATAAGCACTAGTCGGCGTAGTTTAATTGGGAAAACATATGGCTCCCGAGCAGAAGGATGTGGATTCAAGTCACACCAGCAAAAATGGGTTTCACAAACCGCTTGCTAGAACAATAATCTTGTTTTTTTCTTGATTCGAGGTTTAACGACCACCGTGAGCAACTCAATGGGCTATAAGCAGTCACCCGTCCCTAATTTAAGGCCGCTGACTCTAGGAAAAAGGGAGAGCCAGACAAACACAACATCCATGCCTCACCGGGATTCGAACCCGGACCCATCTCGCACGATTAGTCAGGAGCCATCGCTAAGACCACTGCGCCACCTGGGCGGCCATAATGATCTTCGAAAAAACCGCATATGTCGAAGTTCTTCACGATTATTAACAAACAAATAAGTGGCATTCACTTAGTTTCTTTCATTGGAAAACTAGAGATTAAGAACTATTTATGATTCGCCGTGGCTTTCCTGACAGTAGGGCCCAATTATGTGACGTCCAGGTAGGGTCCGGGTCCAAACGTTCCCAACTCTGGTTCCAGGTAGTATGGGAGTAAGCAGCGGAATGACGATGGGTGCTGCAACATCTCCAAGAAGGGAAGATGCCTAGCTGACCTTGATTCCAACGCTATCACAAGATGGAAGCGTTTGAGAGATGAAGGAGTGAAGGCCTCCGTGAAGCTAGTTGGCCGATTCGCCGATTCACCGCCCATACGCAACTGTTGCACAAATTCGCGGTTGCAAGCCCGGTGCAGTCAGGCGAACGTCAACACACACCAGTTGATGTATTCGTCTCCATCGAATTGAGGACCTGAAGAGCAGTAGACTGGTGTAGTGCCGATGGTGTATATCGCCATCGCGACTCGGACGGTGAACCGAACACTGGCGTTGGCAGATTTGGGTTTATGGTAGCCATAGCATTGACTGCCGTTGAACCTAGGACAGCGCAGATCTCATTTAGAATATTCTAGTAGTAGAACTGCATGGCGACATAAATGACATCATCTATTCGGCGATGAGTCCCGATTCTGCATAGGTACCAACGATCGTCGAGTCCGTGTCTAGTGACGACGAAGCTCAAGGAAAATCCACATGTTGTTGGCCAGCAGCACAATGCTCGCCAACCGGATATCTCAAGCAAGATGCCTTTACTTACGAAAGCTGGTCACTTCTGATATGTATAATGTATTCGATGCCAACCCTGTGTTACACGGATAACGTTTTAAAGTTCATGCTGTTCGTATTTCTGAGTGATACATCAGAGGCCATTTTCCAGCAAGGTAATGCTCCGCCACACACCGCTAGCATCCAGCAAGCGCAATCCCGACGACAAAATTGTTGGGCCCCTAGGCAATCTTGAGGCTAAGACCCCAAAGTTTTCTTTAGTCCTTCCTCCACACAAAGAGACTTTAGAAGAGTTAAGAATTAATATACGTTAGATTAAATACAAAACCTGCTACACGATAAAACAAATTTCAATCAAATTGCTAATGTTCTATCGGAAATATTTTATGGTTGTTATGTACAATTCTGAAATTCATTCTTAACTTATACATACAATCACTTGATATAATTTTAAAGATAAAACTTTTTTGTTAAATGTTGAGTACTCAATATTTGAAAAGTAAAGCATGGTTACTTTTTTTGCCAAATTAGTTATTAATTTACAAAAACGTACTTTGTAATTAAAAATCAAAATAAAATAAATAATGTTTTTAATAAACAAATTTGGTTACCTAACATTTCTTATAGTTTCTATAAAATAGCTCTTCTGGCTATTTTGGATGCAAAGTCGTCAATTACTTCATCAAAGTTCAAAGTACGAGAAAGATCTGCCCCCATGGCAAGAGTGGTTAGTCCACACAGTCTTCCTTGTCACATGGTTGATCTATTATAACTTTTGATCCTTTTTAAAACACTGAAAGATCTCTCAGCTCCTGCCACTAACACTGAAAGAGTACAGAATAGCCTGATAGCTATACACACATTTGGGTGAAAAGTCTCCAGTTTCAAGCTTTTAAGTTTGTATAACAGCTCGAGGGGTTTCAAACGATCGGGTCCCAAATTTGAGCGATTGATTGATTTCAGATGTATGAGTTCGCCTGCGACATCCTGAGAAAGATCGTTGTGAAAGGTAGCATGTAAACTGCTACAAGACTCAGCAATGGCACTATCCTCTGTTTGTAAATACTGCCACAAACACTGTAAATACTGTTTGTAAATACTGCCACAGACACTGTAAATATTGTGTGTAAATACTGCCACAAACGTGGGAACCAAAGCGGCTGCTCCGGGAGGCGCAAATGTTTTACTTTTCTGCTGGACCCTTTCGCTAAGAATTCGTGACAAACGTCCACTAGGATCGGTTCCCCCGACGCTCGGGCCACTGGGCAATTACCCCTCTACTTCCCCTCCCCTCTCGACGGGCTTGAGCAAGGGTATTTGCAACGGTCCAGTAAGCTTCCATGACCAGAAAGAGCTCTGGGCCTATCACCCATCGAGCATGTACAGAATCTCATTGGAGACGTTTGCAAGCATTCCCTCGGCCTCAGCGGAATGCTATTGAATTATGAAATTGTTTTGCCCCCATATATCCCTGGCACTATTACATATCCACGTGCTGAGAGAACTAATTGAAAGAGCGAGGGAATATGAACTTCCATTGTGCATGGCTTTTATCGATTATGAAAAAGCCTTTGATTCGGTGAAACCATCAGCAGTTACAATGGCTCTGAAAACCTGCGGTATTGAAGATGCATACGTTAATATTATTAATAACATCTATGAAAATGCAAGTGCAAAGATCAGGCTGTTTGAAAATACAACACACGTAAAAATTGGAAAGGGAGTGAGACAAGGTGACACCATATCTCCGAAGCTCTTTAATGCCACATTGGAGGGTGTTTTTCAGTCGCTGAGCTGGGAAAACAAGGGGATAAAGATTAATGGAGATTATCTAACCCACCTTCGTTTTGCTGATGACGTAGTCATTTTTGCAACTACCCCATCAGAGCTGCAGAGTATGATCCAGGAACTTGCTGACAAGAGTAAAGAAGTGGGATTAAAAATGAACTTTCAGAAGACAAAAGTGATGTTCAATGCTTTTACAAGAAATGAAGATTTATCGATTGATGGAGAAAAGCTGGAGATAACAGACATGTACGTTTATCTTGGACAGCAGATATCAAGTGAGGGTCACATTGATAAAGAAATTAATCGGCGTACAAAACTTGCCTGGAGAGCTTTTGGAAGAAACAGCATAATTTTCAAGAGCAATATGCCATTATGTCTTAAAAGAAAAGTGTTTGATCAATGCATCCTTCCAGTGCTTACGTATGGTGCAGAGACGTGGACCTTAACTAAAAGAGACATACAAAGGCTGCAGACAACTCAAAGAAGCATGGAGAGGTGCATGCTTGGTGTAACCAGGAGAGATAAGAAGAGGAACTCGTGGATCCGAAAAATGACAAGAGTGGAAGACATCATGATCAGAGTTAAATCCCTGAAATGGCAATGGGCTGGACATACTGCCAGAAGGACAGATCATCGATGGACAGCCGAAATTTTAGATTGGATTCCAAGGGACAGGAAAAGACCCAGAAGAAGACCACATGGGAGATGGGTGGATGAAATTCGAAAGTATGCAGGGGTGACATGGAGGAGACTGGCACAAGACAGACCGTTGTGGAGGAAACTTGGGGAGACCTTCGTCCAGCAGTGGATTGATAATGGTTGACAATGATGATGATGATGATGATTAGAAGGATGTACCATTCCCTTTCCCGCGGGATGTCTGATCGCAATGCATAACATAATTGTCCCACAAGGCATTATTTTCTGCTGTCACGTGATCTTATCCTGTCGCCTGTCAAACTAATTTCTGCCATGAAATTCAGAGGACGTTCACATATTTCTAGAACGTTTTCGGTAAAAAATATTTCAGAAAAAGAAAAACAAGAACAAAGACTTGAAAGTGGCAACAGCGTATTAGAATAAAAAGAAAGAAATATCTGCTGCAGTTAAATATCGTCTGCTGAGAAAATGGCGCAAATAAGCAAGCTGTGGATGGAAGGTTACGTTATTGCACTTTACGAAGAGAAATATTCGTAAACTGTGATTTGAACATCCTGTGAAAATCATGAAATTAGCATTTGTAAATGCAAAATAAGCAATATTATTAATAATTGAGGGAAAAATCGTCAAGCATTGCTTTTAACAGAAAAAAGAACACCAAACGAATATTTAAAGAAAGTGCGTACTTTTGTGACCGTTTCAAAAGTAAGGTCTCTGGTCTTAAAAGAAAATTCACAGAGACAAAGAGTAATCGCTAAGTCGCTAAAAATCACTGTATACATGGTAATAAACAAAGATTTGAATCTGAAAAATAACAAAACACATAATGTTCATCGTCTTTTGCCTAGACACGTGGTTGAGCGCGCAGAAAACAATGTAGACATCATTGTGAAAATTACTTAGCCGGTGACAAATGAAAATTTATTGTTAATACAAATTTTGAAGATGATAATCCGATTTTTGGCGTAAATGTGACAAGGATGGTAAGTCAGATAATATTTGAAAACTTGAAAATTTTCATCGTCCTGGAGCGGGACTCGAACCCGCGTCTCCCAGAAAACGCCTAGGTATGCTAACCACTACACCACCCAGAACGACCAAGTTTCAAGTTTCCGATCAATTTGAATTTAACCATCACAGGATTCGCTAGTCGTTCTGGGTGGTGTAGTGGTTAGCATACCTAGGCGTTTTCTGGGAGACGCGGGTTCGAGTCCCGCTCCAGGACGATGAAAATTTTCAAGTTTTCAAATATTATCTGACTTACCATCCTTGTCACATTTACGCCAAAAATCGGATTATCATCTTCAAAATTTGTATTATATGGCGTAATCCCGTATTTCTTTCATGATTTATTGTTAATGTTGATGAAACATGGATCTACCTAAACGACTGTAACAATAAAATATCTATTTACTATCGCAAAAGAGCAGAAAATGGCTTACAAACTGGGTTCTAAAGAAAGTTTCAGTAAAGGATTCATGATTACTGCTGGTTTCTCGTACAATGGGAAATTAAAGTTAAGAAAAGTTGAAAAGAATATTAAAATCAATTCTACACATTACCAAAGTATTGTTTTAACTCCTACATTTAAAGAAGAATAACGTTTCTATAGCCACAGAGCTTTCAAATAGTAGAACTCCATCAGGATAAGGCTACCACTCGTACAAACAAAGCTAGCACTCTTGAAAAAATGAAAAAAAAAGACGGGTATGAAGTCTATATTGTGAAAACACAAGTTTGTCCGTGTCCCCTTACTCCGGAGTAAGTCGCTCTCCCAACTGAGCTTCGTGGACAGAACGTCTCGCTGCTTATTTGTCGTCTTAGCACAGATTTTCACCTCTATAGTACGTCACATCATTTCTCTCTTAATTTTTGTTTATGTCTTTGAAGCGAAGTAGGTATTTTTCATTAATTACAGACCCTGTGTAGAAGAAACATCACACATTTTTCGGAGAACCCAACAGTTCAGTGTATCCATTCTCCACAATCGGGCGCCAATGTGAAAACATAAGTTTGTTCGACGACGTGCATCGAATCCGTATCCCCTCACTCCGGATTAAGTCGCTCTCCCAACTGAGCTACGCGGACAGAGTACATAACGTAACCCTTTTTCGTGTGCGCGATTGGTGTTACGCTATATCTAAAACCATGAGTAAGGAAATGTTGAACTAAATGAGAATACGATGCAATAGCTGCACAAAATAGCTCTAATTAAGTTTTTACGGCCAGACGAAACATACACAGAAGTCAAACTTACGATTGCCTTTTATTGGTCCAGCAATATTTGATGAACTCCACAATATAGCACTAGAAATTGTAAACTTCACGTCTATCCTAACAGCGACCGAACATCTACACACACACACACACACACACACACATACCCTAAGCAACTGCTGTATCGTTCTTTTTATCAATCGTTCTTATCACATTCGTACGTCACTCTCTCTGACCTCAAAAGTGTTGCCAACCTCATTCATGTGAGAGAGAAGATATCACGTTAAGTTTGGAAAGTGCAAAAGAGAAAAAAACTCAAATTTACAGAGGAAAAGGAACTAAAAATGAAAATTAAATTAGAATATAAGTTACAAATGTATCGCTGCAGATTTGTCGTCTTGACACGTGTTTCCACTTCTGTAGTACGTCACAACATCAAACAGAAGTCATCGCTCTTTACACGTTTTTATAAGTGAGTCACGGAAACATTCTCATCAGCCTCCACCGCGAATCGAACCAAGGATCTTCCAGTTACGCGCCGGATATGGTTCCACTGCACCACAGCGGCATCGAATTCCTCTAGACTCACATACGACTAACTGCCAAGCCACTTGGCAGGTTGTTCCTTGGAGCCCCGCACAATGCTGGGGATTCAGCAACTGAACAAATATCTAGGAGGCGAAAGAATAATGATCTTCCAGTTACTCGCCGGATATAGTTCCACTGCACCAAAGCGGCATCGAATTCCTCCAGACTCAAATACGACTAACTGCCAAGCCACTTGGCAGGTTGCTCCTTGGAGTTCCGCACAATGCTGGGGATTCACCAAAGATGGTAAGCAGCAACTAAACAAATATCTAGGAGGCGAATGAATATTGATCTTCCAGTTACGCGCCGGATATAGTTCCACTGCACCGCAGCGACATCGAATTCCTCCAGACTCACATACGACTAACTGTCAAGCCACCTGGCAGGTTGCTCCTTGGAGCCCCGCACAATGCTGAGGATTCACCAAAGATGGTAAGCAGGAACTGAACAAAAATATCTAGGAGGCGAATGAATAATTAATACAGACAAGTAACGTGGATTAGAATCATCAAACAGAAGTCATCGCTCTTTCCATGTTTTTATAAGTGATTCCCGGTGGTGGCTGATGAGAATTTTTCCGTAACTCACTTATAAAAACGTGGAAAGAGCGATGACTTATGTTTGATGTTTCTAATCCACGTCACTTGTCTGTATTAATTATTCATTCGCCTCCTATGTATTTGTTCAGTTGCTGCTTACCATCTTTGGTGAATCCCCAGCATTTTGCGGGGCTCTAAGAAGCAACCTGCCAAGTGGCTTCGCAGTTAGTCGTATGTGAGTCTGGAGGACTTCGAAGCCGCTGTGATGCAGTGGAAGCATATCTGGCGCGTGACTGGAAGGTTTTCCGTGACTCACTTATAAAAACGTGGAAAGAGCGATGACTTTTGTTTGATTTCCTAATCCACGTCACTTGTTTGAATTAACGTCACAACATATTTTGATAATATTCCTCCAAAGTCCCCTGATGTGACACCAATGGACTATTATGTGCGCATTGGCAACGCATCAGGGGACTTTGAAGGAATATGTGCAAAAGAATGATGTTTCACCATTGGACTATTGTGCCTTCGGACTGCTAAAAAGAGAGCTTTCTAACCGCCGACCTAAAACAATGATTGGACTATGGAAAGCAGAGAAAGTGGGGTGGAATAGAACACCAATTTTAAGAAATGCCCTGTTAGCTAGGAAATCTAGATGTAGGTTCGTAATCCAGGGAAAGGGCTATCAGATAGAACATTTAAGAAATAAATAATTTTATTATAAACATAGATTTTATTGCAGAAAAATCGTTCTAAAAATGTGTGAACATCCTCTGTAAAACCATATATCATCCACCTCATACTCTATGTCACTGGTGATTTTCGTCTCATTTGGCTCACTGACAATTTCAATGCCGGATGTTGTATGTACGCTGCTGGCCATGTAGAACAAATGTAGTGCAGCACCAGGAATATCGAATTCAAGAGGCTCGAAATTTGGCAGCTGGGCAGAACATGGGTGCACATGTAAAAGATTAACCGGGCAGCACGTAAGGGAATCATGTGGGATAGTAATGCCCCCTGGAAGATGTATAATAGTGGTGAACAAATATCCTGTGTTAAACACTCAGAAGTGTGTTTTTTGGTCCCTGGCCAGAGACGGCTGCAGCATGCCCTTCCGAAGACAACGGCAGCCTTACCAGCAGGTTTACGACTTCGATCGCGGGAGGATTCTGGAATATTGGGTTTGCGAAATATCACTCCGAGACATAGGTGCTCGTGTGGGACACCATGTGGCCACGGTGTGGAGAATATGGCCTCACTCGGTAGCGGAGGAACGAACACACCTACCTGTGGGATCCCAACGGCGGCGTCACATCACCGAACGAAAATACCGACATCTGGTGGGCATGGCTCTGACGGATTGCACAGCCACATCAACCACCGTACCTCAACAGTTCTGGTGTGAGGCGCAACATCAAGTCTCCGCACGGACGGTTCGACGTCGTCTGCAGCAGCGCGACATTTTTGCACGGCGCCAATCGCTTCGGCTTCCTTTTACTGTACAACACCAGCGTCTGCGATTGCAATGGTGCCAAGAACATCGCGCATGTAGGAACAAATATTGTTTTCCAACGAATCCCGCTTCGTTTGCAGCACCATGTTGGACAAATCCGTACCTGGCAGTACCACGGCGACCGGATGAGTGAGTCCTGCATTATAATGTGCCATACCTCCCCGGCACCCGACGTTATGGTATGGGGTGCCATTGGATTCCACTCCGGCACGCGCCACGTCCGCATTAGCGGTACGTTGAACTGCCATCGTTACATCACTGAGGTGTTGGAGCCTGTTGATGAACAATATCTGCAGAGACTGTCTAGTGTCGTTTACCAGTAGGATATTGCGTGACCGCATGTAGCACGCAACATCTAAAATTTCCTGGTTCCCACCATGTTCCACGTCTTCTTTGGCCCGTCGGTACCTGGATACGTCGCCTATTGAACAAATGTAGTTCATGATCGGCAGACGACTGGCACGCCAGCAATGACCACCGACATCAATGTAAAAACTGTGGCATAGAATCGAAGCTGCGTGGACGGACATTCTCCAAACACATATCCAACGTCTCTTTCTTCCGATTCCGGGCCGTGTAACAGCTGTAATTGCTGCCCATGGTGACTACACCGGATACTGATTGTTATGTGTTCCCCTCGTCGCACCGCGCAATATTTGTAATCGATTCACCCTTGTATCATCTGCTTTCTGTACAATAAATATGGTCTTGATATCTCTTGTCTCTCGCGGTGCGGTGTTGCACTTTTAATGGTCAGCAGTGTATGTGTTGCACACCTCGCGCCTAAACTTTGCATCGGACAAAGGAAAGAGAGTACAGTTTTTTTTCACACATAATCGAGTTACACAACGCGGGAACCACGTATAGATTTCAACGGTCGGAGGGGTAAATGTAGTGAAGAAATTATAATGAGTTGACAGTCCCTTGGAGGAAATCTTGGTATCACAAAAAATTAAAAGTTCATATTAAACAAAAAGCTCATAATACACAGTCGAGTCACATTATTGTGACCACCTCCTACTTTTGACGTCAACAGCGCGTAGCCAATGAGAGAAGGCTCGTGTCGTGAGCTGGCTTGGAGGGTATATAAGGTGTGCTGTAGGTATTCTGAAAACATATCACTCCTTTCTGTCATGGATAAAAGGAGCGATTTATCAGATTTGCAAAAAAGGGGTAATTACCGTCTTTCGGGCCAAGGGTGGCAGTATTTCTGAAACAGTGCAGTTTTTGAACTTTTCGCGTGCTTCTGTGGTTAAAGTGTATCGTGATTGGAGAAATGACACCAAAACTGTAGATCACTACGTGCCATTAATGTGAGAGGTGAACGTCGGCTTCGAAGGTGCGTGAGGGCCGATCGGCACGCTACATTGGATCAACTCACTGGCCGAATGAACCAGGGAGATACCGGAAGTGTGTCTAAAACGACAGTTTAGCAAACCCTGCTGCTTATGGGGCTCAGACGCATACGGATGGTGCCTGCACCTATGCTAACGAAGGTGCATCGAATGAAAAGGCTTACATTTCCACGGCAGTATTGGAATTGGACCGCCGCTGATTGGCAAAGCATTGCCTTCTTCGATGAGTCACGTTTTCCGCTTCATCGAAGGGATAGACGTTGGCGTATAAGGCAAGAAACATCGGAGAGCAAAAACGTTTCAACCATTGCTGGAAGAACACAAGCTGGTGGGGCCAGCGTTATCGTCTGGAGAATGTTTTCGTGGCATTCTCTGGGTCCACTCACAGCTGTGGAAGGCACTATGGACCGAATTCGCTATGAATCTATCCTTGAAGACCACGTACATCCATACATGCTGATTATCTTCCCTGGGACGGATGTGATCTTCGAGAACGACAATGCGACGTGTCACACAGCTAGAAATGTCCGAGGGTGTTTGGAAGAGCACGATGAAGACTTCAAAGTACTTCTTTGGTCTCCTAATTCCCCAGACGTAAACCCAATTGAGCTTCTGTGGGACCACCTCGATCGTGTTGTTCGCGCTATGGATCCTCTACCACGCACCCTCGGGAAGCTGTCAGATGCACTGCCGTCAGCATGGCTCCACATACCTGAGAACTCCTTCCAGCATCTTATTGAGTAAATCCCAGCCCGTCTAGCTGCTGTCCGCGCTGCACACGGCGGTCACTCTGGATATCAGCTGGTGGTCACAATAACGTGATTCGACCGTGTATATTATACCAAATTGCGTACTATTCGGCATTGATTTTTAGCACGTCCTTTGTAAAAAAAAATTATTGTGCTATCTTTATCAATTTGTCCTCCCTTTCGTCCGTCTGTCGGTGGACACGATATTTCTACAACTATTAATCTAAGTTGAAAGATCCTTCTTGCATTGGAATGCATGAAATGTGCGAATAATGATCACTGTGTACTTCTTTTTTTTTTTCGATGCACAACCTCGCCGATGGACGGCGTAAATGCGGATGATATCGAATTAAAAACACATTTTATTTTAAATATTTGTTTCTAAATATCCGATTTAAAAATATTTTTCCTTTCGATACAATTTATGTCGAAGACTGTTTTAGGTACATCAGGTTTCTTCTGTTTTTATTTGTTCTTCTAACTATTCGATTTGAAAATATCTTTGTCTCTGGTACTTACTGCTATGAGAAACGTTTTGTGCACCATTTGTTAATTTTCGTAACATACTTTTTAGTCGCTTGTGGAAGGGGACAGCTTTTTCTCTTTTTGGACATTATACCGATTGTAGAAATCCAGCGGACTTTTTTCTAACCGGTTCCATTGACTTTTAATAAAACTTCAATAAATTTTATTCGCGTTGGAAAGGATTCAAAAGACGTGCCCATTATAACCGAAAATTATATTTCATCTTTCTATTTTGTTAATGAGAGTTATAGATCGCCATAACCAGAAGAAGCTAAGTTCACCAGCTCGCCTTTAGATTGAATAACCAACATTAGTTATGTGGCGCCGTCTATTATCAAAGGTACTGTTAAACACGAAAATTCCTGAAAGTAAACAAATGAAATTATCTCATGAGTTGAAATTACGGCCAAAAGAATTATTGATTTATATCAGCAATTTTTTCTACTATTTGTTAGATGCAAAAGAATTTATAAAAACTAAATTTCATTTCAAAGAAAAAAACTCAATTTTTTCAAAAAAGATTTTATATACGCTTTGTTTTTCAGAAAATTTTCTGGAGTTCCAATTTCTCTTTTAAAATTTTTATTATTGTTCCGCCATACTGTCGCACAGACGGACGGAAAAAGTGATACCCTATCAACTTTCTTTTTCTCACGTCTGTTGTAAAAATCGGGCGGTATTTCAGTCCACCGGTCCGTCCGTCCGTCTGTCTGTAAATATCTTATCTCTGAAACTATTTGCTCGATTTGAAAAAAAAACTGCTTTGGTGAATGCAAAATGAGGACGAATATCCTTGCTTTCCGTCTTTCTTACGATGCATAACTTTTCCTCTAGAGGAGGAAATCTAGATACTGTCGAGTGCAAAATACATTTTATTATATATCATTGCTTCTAAATATTCCATTGCATTTTTTTTCTTCTTTTCGGCTTCATTTATAACAAAGACCGTTTCGGGTAGAACTTCTTTTTCAAGTAACACATAGATTTCCGTTCGAAGTGTAGAGGTTAATTACTGTTTCCCCAATATCTCTGCTTCTAAAAATAATGTTTGAAAAATTATTTCTGCATCGGATAGAGCTCCTTGTGGGAAAGTCCTGTAAATTATTTCTAATGTTTGGTAAAGCATGGTTTGGCCTCTAGGTGGTGGCGTAAGTGTATATTTCAGTTTCTGATAAATTTGCAGCGAAATCTGTGCTTCTGAAAACTCGATCGAAAATATTCTTTCGTGGACCGACAACGCTCACTACGAAAAACCTTTTGAGAATACCTTTGGCTTAAACTAGTGTATAGTTTTTCCCCCAGGTGACGTAGATATATATCTATTTATATCAATATCTCTGCTTCTGTGAGCTCAATTTGAAAAATTATTTCTTTATCGGAGAAATAGTCCGAGGTAAAATGTTTTGCAAGTGATTTCAATTTTTTTCCTAATGGACAAGTGTGCCACTAAAAGACGTAAACTCGCGCTCCCATTTGCATCATATTTTCAGCAATATGTGCTGTACAAAAATCTAATTGAAAAGTTTCTTTTTCGGTCAGGTGTTATTAATTATGGAAACTTTTTCTGTGTATTTCATTTCCAAAACAATACACAATTTCACCGCTATGGGGCGCAAATGCTTAACCTGTTTTCCTGGATATCACACTGCTGGCCATGCAAAATGCAACACCAAGAAGGAAGCATCCGATTGGCCGGAAATTCGCAGCATGCGTCGCCCGCTGAAGGACATGCAAACTATTAGCATTGCAGGGTATATGCAAATCATGTGCGCCCGGCACGCCACCGAGAAGCACTATAAGAATGGTGCACAGAAGTCGGGGTGTAAGTAGTGGAAGTGTGTTGTGTTGCTGTGTGGTCGGACCTGTGCGTTGAAAGCTTCCTGATGCCTCGTCGCAGAATACGGCAGTCATTCTAGCACGTTTCGGAGTTCAACAGAGGAGGAATAGTGGCTTATCGCGACAACGGTTTATCGTACCGAGAAATGGGCTCCCGTGTGGGACGACATCCAGCCACAGTGAAGCGGGTACGGATTCGGTGGATGCAGAAGGGACGGACGGACCGACGTGAGCGATTGCCGCAGTCGCGGCACACCACCAAACGGGAAAACCGGCATGTTGTGCGGTGGGCATTGACGGCTCGCACCTCCACTTCACGAACGTTAGCGCAGGAATAAGGGTGTGTTGCGCAACAACCTGTGTCAGCACGTACCGTTCGACGTCGTCTGCAGGAGCGGGGACTTGTCGGACGGCGCCCATTGCTCCAATTACCATTTACGTTACCTCACCGTCGAGTGCGGCGGCAGTGGGCCGCTGAACGCCGCACCTCGACTACGGACAGGGCACGACATTGTCTTCTCCGACGAATCCCGGTTCTGCCTGAAACACTACGATGGCCGGATACGCGTGTGGTGGAACCGTGGCGAGAGACTGTATGACGCCTGCATTATGCGTCGCCATACAGGTCCGAACCTGGTGTAATGGTTTGGGGCGCAATTGGATATGACACCCGCACCCCTCTGGTACGCATCGCCGGTACACTCAACAGCCACCGCTACATCTCCGACGTTTTGGAGCCTGTAGTCCTCCCTTACCTGCAGGACCTGCCAGCGGCTACGTTTCAAGAGGACAATGCGCGCCTGCATGTGGCACGCATTGTGCAACAATTCTTCACGGCCCACCACGTGTCACTGCTGCCGTGGCCCGCCTGTTCTCCCGATATGTCGCCCATCGAACAGGTCTGGTTGCTGATCGGCAACCGAGTGGCCCGGAAAGCACCACCCGCGGCTACGCCTGATGAACTGTGGCAACGTGTAGCAGAAAGCTGGACCGACATACCCCAAGCCCACATCCAAAGCCTCTTTCGTTCGATGGCTCGGCGTGTAGCTGCCGTTATTGCCAGCCATGGAGGCTACACGAACTATTGATGTCTGCGTGTTCCGCAAATCGCACGGGCCTGTAAGCTCAATCGTTTCGTCTTTGTATCTGTTGTTATGTGCCCAGTAAATGTGGCTTTGCTATCTCGCGTCCTTCTTGATGTTGCATTTTGGGTGGCCAGCAGTGTATTATGCTTCTAAATGACCGACTTTAAGAATTCTTTTAACACCGGATACCATCTACTTTGTGGAATATTTTGCTTGTACTTGTGGAATTTTTTTATAGCTCCCAGTTCTGTCGTTAAATGGTGTTCGTGTATTTCTGTTTGCCGTTCTTTCTCAGCATCTTAGAATCTTATTGAAAAATTACTTTGTTACTTCATGTCATTCGCTATGGTAATTTTCGTAGCTTACTTTTTAGCTGCTAGTGGAAGAAAGCAGTTATATGTACAGGGTGTCCAAAAAGGTGCAACCAATTTTAAATGATGATAACTTTTTATACAAAACTAATATCAGCATTCTGTTTGTTGCAGGTGGTAAGGAATACCCTCAAGTTTTGCAGAAATGTACACGATGGATCCTGCGACGAAAGCACAGATTCAGGAATTGTTCATTGAAACCCAATCCGAAACGCAAACTAACCACACGTAAAAGCACCAGAAAGTGCTACAAGTCATTCAAGGAAACTGGTAGCGTCCTTACAAAGAAAAGCCCTGGAGGACCATCGCTGGTTTCAGAAAGGGAGGAGGTTGTGAGACAAACATTCCCTCGTAGCCCTCGAAAGTCAATAATACAAGCAGCACGATTGGTGACCATCCCCAAGTCATCAGTGCTCAGAGTTTTATGTCAGAGATTGGAAATGCACCCGTATAAACTGCAGATAACCCATCACATAGCCCTAGATGATCATGTGAAGCGTAAACAGTTTGCTGAAGAGATGTTGGACAACATTGCAAGTGCTGAATATTTCTTGAGACAAATCTGTTTCTCGGATGAGTGCACTTTCAGTGTTTATGGAAAGATTAATAAACAGAATGTGAGAATTTCGGGAATTAAACACCTGCATTGCACAATGGAACATGAACATGCTATCCCAAAAGTGAATGTTTAGTTGGGCATAATGATCGATCGTGTTATTCGACCCTTTTTTTAAGAAAGCGACTTGGGCGTGATTGAGAAGTTTGTGTATCCCCATTTGGATGAACTTGAAACTCCGGTCATTTTCCAACAGGATGGGGTGCCACCTCATTTGGCTTTGATTGTGAGGAGGTCTCTGAACACCAAATTTCGCAATCGATGGATTGGGCGTCGTGGTGCCATTCGCCGGACTTAACAACCTATGACTTTTTTTTATGGGGATTCAACAAGGCTAAGGTTTACAGCACCCCTGCTGCATACATTGCTGACCTAAAGAGGAGGATTACACACGCACTGCAGAAAGTTAATACGAATATTCTCGAACAAACATGGTTAGAACTGGATCACCGTTTAGACATCGTTCGGGTGACAAATGATGCTCATGTCGAATGTCTATAAAACTTGATGATCTGTTCTGTCAATTAACACAACTTGTGTATTGAGATCATTTATATCAAAACTGTTATGAATATTTGAAATTGGTTACACCTTTATGTGACAACCTGTATTTCTATATATTTTATCGATTGTAGAAATCCGGATGATTTTTTAACGGGGTCCATTGACTAGGAATAACTTACATGTATTTCATTCGTCACGGAAAGGATTCAAAAGATGTGCGCACTACGTACAACCAAAATTTCGGTGTCATGCTTGTTGTCTTGTATTTCACAAAGAAAAGCATTAGCAAAGCCAAATATTTTAGAAGAGAGAAAAGTACTTCTTTACGAATTTTTCGAGTAACGTTTTAACAATTGATAGGCTGGGCTTTTATAGCACAAGAGCTATCCCAGACTACACAAATCCAAGAAAAAGATGAATTAGATTAGCATTCGCACAAACTCACCAGGACAAAGCAATTCAATCAACTGTTTAATCAACCAAAGTCGTGCGACAAACAAATAAGTTAGCTAAACACCGGTATAACACTTACTGAAATTAGATTACTCAGGCACCAGGTAATCTGCATTTCAAGTGGGAGTTGGTGCTGTTGTATTTATGACATAAAACCGTCGTTTCCGGAAAACGTCTAAACCAATTTTATGGTCACCTTCTTTGTTCGTGAAAACCATAGATTATGAACAAACATTCAGTAGTTGTTTTGATGCTAGAGATTAACGATGGTATACATCACTATTGTGCTGTTGCTCTTAATAGAAACATAATTCAACGGTTAAATAGTGAAAGCTAGATATTTTCTTTCGTACTATTTGAAAAGCGTAGCAGAATGTACAGAAAAAAAGGTTTAATGACATTTTCAGATGGGAAAAGTTTATTAAGGAAAGGTACATAGTTTAAACACGATACGAAAATGAAATGCGAGAAAAAACAAATATTGTTTATTCGGGTCTGGTAAGATTCCTCCACTGACGATTAGTCCAATGCCAATTGGTCCAATGAAGATTCGTCCAAAAGGACAATTGGTCCAAAGGTACGATTCCTCCAATGGTGCGATTGGTCCAAGTCCGATTGGTCCAGTGGTACGATTTTTTCTGTCAGATCTGTCCGAAGTGCTAGTTGTATGATTCAAATCTCATCCGATCTGATTCTGTCTTCACTGTTGTATGAAAGTACCAGTAATCTAAAGAATGTAAATTAATGTTACATTTCATGCGTAATATTTTGGTAATAGATTGATTTTTTACTTCAGAATCGCTTTTTCCTTGTTATACTGTTCTCGGCGCCATATGATTTACTGTTGTGTGGGCCGTTCAATCATCTTCGTGTTCCTCTGTCAATTAAATAATACCTAGAAAAGATGGGTTTCCCGTTTCTGTTTGTAGCACGAAGTGAGGGTGGCAACTGGAAAACTGGACTGGGTTCGGACCTAGGCCTTTTTAACAGTCAGATGTTAATCTACCGGATTTCATATTCATAAGATTTGCATATTAAATCAAATTAATATCATTGCGCATTTATTTAGGCACTAAATATTAGTTCATATGCCCACGGAATAGGTGCTTTGTAAAGAGCTAAGAACTGATCCTTTGAGTGCCTTTTATTAGGCTTTATAAAATGTTGACAAAAAATACCAAATACATATAAATAAATTTTTTGGATAGGATGTAAAGAGTAGAATAACTTAAATTATTATTTATTTCTTAAAAATAAAAAAACAAAATTGGCAGTTGATAGGATTACACTATTTGACGAATCGGCATTGGACTATTCGTACCAATGGACTAATCGAACCGTTGGACAAATAGCCCATTAGACCAGTTGTCCCTTCTGACGAATCAGAATTGTACTAACCGGCATTGGACTAATCATCATTCGACAAATTGTCCAGGACCGATTTTATCTATTACTCGCATAGGGAAGCACGTTACACATATACAGGGTGCCCAGTAAAGTCCTTTCTCAGCCCCGTAACTTTCGAACGCCGACAGCTATAGCCATAAAAACGGTGTCTAGGTATAGTAAAGTGGCTATTCGCTATTCGATGAGCCGCTTACAGCGCCATCTAGCGGCAAAGCCAGGAGTTAGCGTGCCGATCTCGAAAACTGTACGAGATACCGAAAAATAGTCAATTACAAAGTTGTAGAGAAGCATTGATGCAGTACGAAACGACACCTTGAGCACATGAATGCTAAGAATAGAACGCGCACAACGCTCGTTTGTTTGTTCGCGATGTCGAACACTGTTACGTCACGAAACGTGTCAGAAAGGAGATAATATCGCCTTCCGCAAAAGCACTAGCCCGACTCAACTGCGGTATGTTTGGTTCCAACATGACGGCGCCCCTCCGCACCAGCCAGAAGACGTAAAAAGGTACTTGGTCGAGACATTCGAGCAACAAATCATCGGCTATGGTGGTTGCGTAGAGTGACCTGCACGCTCACCGGACCTCACCCCGTTGGACTTCTTCCTGTGGGGCTACCTCAAAGAGCAGGTGTATCAGATCCCTCCGACAATGTTGCAGGACTGTCGAAGCCGTATAACTGACGCTTCTTCCAGCGTTTCACCTGACATGCTGCAAAATGTGCAGCGTGAGATTCAATCTAGAGTCCAAATGTGTATTGTGGCTGACGGAGAGCACATTGAGCACCGACGGTAAGTGTGCCTAGTGACAACTAATTGCTCCTTTCTGACGCGTTTCGTGACGTAACAGTTTTCGACATCGCGGACAAACAAACGAACGTTGTACGCGTTCTATTCTTAGTATTCATGTGCGCATGGTGTCTTTTTGTACTAAATCGATGCTGCTCTACAACTTTGTGATTGACTATTTTCCCGTATCTCGTACAGTTTTTGAGATCGGCACGCCAACTCCTGACTTTACCGCTAGGAGGCGCGGTTTCACCGAATAGCGCATAGTCCTTTTACTATACCTAGACACCGTTTTTATGGTTATAGCTGTCGGCGTTCGAACGTTACGGGGCTGAGAAAGGACTTTACTGGGCACCCTGTATATAAGTTATCCTGTCCATGGGCCTCCGTTGTCTGGATTTTTTAATAATGGCTAAAAACTGTGCTTCTTTAAATTTCCTTTCTTAATTTCGTCATGACACACTTCTAACATTATTTGCAAAACTTTGTTTTGAATTGTTTTCGATGTCCCAAAAGACAGTTGTCTTTTCTAAACGGGTATTTAATGCAGCATCTACCCCGAAGTGCCAAACGTCATGGGATACGCATCGTGTAAGACCTCCTCTAGCCCGGCGAAGTGCAGAAACTTGACGTGGCATCGATTCTACAACTGGCCGGAAGACTTCTGGAGAGATGTTGAGCCATGTCGTCTGAACAGCCGCTCACAGTTTCCTGGTATTTGTAGGTGCAGGATCTTGGGTGAGAATGGACCTTTCCACCACGTCCCATAAGTGTTCTATTGAGTTCATATTGGGCGAACTTGGTGGCCACACCATCCGTCGCAACTGTCCAGAATGATCCTCGAACAACTTTTGGACAACTTGGGCCCTATGCCATAATGCATTATCAGCCTGGAAAATCTTATCGCTGTTGGAGTACATGAAGTCCATGAAGGGCTGCAAATGGACACCTAGCGGAGCAACAAAGCGATTACCGGTTAATGAGGTGTTTACAAGGACCAGTCGATCCAAACCGTGCTACGTAAAGACACTTCACACATGTATGGAATCACCACCAGCTTGCACAGTGCTTTGTTGACAGTTTGGGTACATGGCCTCAGGAGGTCTGCTCCACACCCGAACCCTACCATCAGCTCGTAACAACTGGTAGCGTGACTCATCGAAGCACGCCACAGGTTGCCAGTCTTCCATGGCCCAATTACCGTGTTCACGAGCCCAGGTGAGGCGCTGTGTCCCAAGTCGTGGTGGTAACAAAGGTACTTTGGTGGGTCTTCTGCTCCCAAACCCCGTAGACGCTAAATTACGCTGCGCTGACCTGATGGATATGTTTCTGGTACCTCCTTCATTGAATATGGATGTTATTTTAGCCAGTGTCGCTTGTCTGTTAGCATGGACAATCCTGGTCATACGCCGCTGGTCACGGTCATTCAGCAGGCGTGTTTGGCCACTGGGCTATCCACGATGGGTGGTAACGCCTTCCATGAGGTATTCTCGGAACCCATTCGTTACACCGTTTATCGAGGAATGTTGAATGTCCGCACAACTTCGTAAATTGAATGTCCAATCACTCTGGTAACCACTACTGTGCCTTGTTCAAACTCCGTTAATTCACGTCGGCTTTATATAATCCTACTGGCGGTTGTTCAACCTGACTCACGAGACTACACCTCGCAACTGATGAAAATCGTGACGTGCGTCGAGGTCTTTATACGACGGCAGCTCCAGTTAAATTTGCATACTGCTTACCCATGATTTTTGGCACTTCAGTGTTGTTCAGAACTAAAATTAATCAAACCTTTAAATAACTTCTCAACGCAAACTCGAAAGCCCCGAAGAACTTACCACAATTTATTAAAATATTTAAAACATATCTGTTATGCCTAACCTTTTTGTTGACCTCTGGAATTTGTCGTCTATATGCTGTATGTAACTGTTCAGCTATATTAACAGCACCAAAAAGTGACAATTTCAAAATGTTTTTAATGTGCGTATCTGAAGGCTCGTGTTGACGAATGGACAAATGATTAATGTCTGCAATGACTGATTTTGTTAGCGAATCCTCGCCTCCAAACAATAAACTTGGGAAACAAAATACGAAGGTCGTTCAAAGAAGTAACGAAACTGATTTAAAATGGGGCAGAAGTGTAATGCAGTGAACATAATTTCGAAGTATTCTTCCTCTACCTGAATGCACCGGTTCCACCTTTCTATCCGCTTTCGGAAGGTGCGTTCCAAGACCTTCCTCGACATGTGAATCAGGATACCGATCACATCTTCCTTCAGTTTAGTATATAATACAAACCGATCCATACGAATATTTTTTCACTTCAGAGAATAAGTGAGAATCACCACACAACGCCAGATCCGGTGAATACGGTGGGCGCACCATCATTTCAATGCCTAAATCTTGGACAACCTGGATGAGCAAAGCACGATGTGCAGGTGCGTTACCTTAATGAAGAATCCAACCAGTTTTGAATATTCTAAACGTTTTGGGTAATTCCTTTTCTCTAGAGGGTCCTTGAGAATTTCAGAACAATAGGCTCCGGTAAGAATTTTCCCTTGCGGAACAACAGGATCATACACAATTCTCTTTTTATCGAACAAAACCAGGTGCGTTGGACACTGTTGTTTTGTTTTTGGATAAATATGTTTCATCACACGTGTCGACTCGATCCAAAAAGTGTAGCTCACGTCACAGCTGGCACTTCAATTGGCGACAAGTGATAACACGATTAGCGTTGTATTCATTCGTGAGCAAGTGGGGAATCCACTTTGCAGCGACTTTTCGGTACCCCAACTGGATTCTCAAGGTGTCATCAGCGAAACCAACGGACATCTGCATCGGATTTGTAACCTCCTGCACGGTCAATCGGCGGTTTTTTGCGCGGGAGTGCCTAGATGGTATTGACATTAACCTCGGTGGTAGTCGACGTCGAAGGCCTATCGGAGCGTGGCGCACTTTTCGGATACTTTCCACCATTCACAAATTTCTTGTGCAACTCAAAATCTTTTGCACGTGGCAAAGCATCTTGCTTACAGGTTGTTTTAATCATTTCGTGCGTTTTTGGAACGGTTTTATTCACACGCACACAATATTTTATAGCTGCTCTTTGCTCTAGTTTTAAATCCATACTGGGTTACAGAAACGCGTCAGAACTACACTAGTGTGCAAAAATTAAGGACGAAGAGGAGAAATTAGCATAACAGCGGAACGAGCAGACAGAAAGACCACTCAGGAGATAGACTAGAGTCCGGTACGGTAGGGCATGTGCATATATGCAGCATGACGTGGGGGAGAGTGGGGTGTCGGAAAAGTATAAAGCACACGGGCGGTGCACGCTCAGCAATTCGGTGAAAGATATTGCGCGGTGTACATTGGTTTGAACGACGTCGAGTTGCTGCCACCGTGTGATATGGCCAACAGGTAGTCCAGTAGACGACATCTGGATGACTTTAACCGAGGTCACGTTTTGGGGAAGTTGGAAGAAGGTCGAAGTGTGACTAGTGTGGCCGAGAAGTTCGGGATCGCTCACAGCATCGTTTCACGAGCTTGGAGAGCATTTCAAACGACAGGAACAGCTGTCCGAGAGTTTAGCAGTGGTCGTCCACGAGCAACCACGGCGGCGGACGACCGGTATATTGTCATACAGGCGAGAAGAGACAGACGGCAGACAGCGGCAGAAATCGCAAGGCACATGCAACAGACAACTGGACGTCGTAATTCGGTGAAAGATATTGCGCGGTGTACATTGGTTTGAACGACGTCGAGTTGCTGCCACCGTGTGATATGGCCAACAGGTAGTCCAGTAGACGACATCTGGATGACTTTAACCGAGGTCACGTTTTTGGGGAAGTTGGAAGAAGGTCGAAGTGTGACTAGTGTGGCCGAGAAGTTCGGGATCGCTCACAGCATCGTTTCACGAGCTTGGAGAGCATTTCAAACGACAGGAACAGCTGTCCGAGAGTTTAGCAGTGGTCGTCCACGAGCAACCACGGCGGCGGACGACCGGTATATTGTCATACAGGCGAGAAGAGACAGACGGCAGACAGCGGCAGAAATCGCAAGGCACATGCAACAGACAACTGGACGTCCGTTATCGCGTTTTACCGTAGCCAGGAGGCTGCACAAAGGTGGTCTATTTGCACGACGACCAGTACGGTGTGTGCTATTAACGCCTGCTCATCGGAGACGGCCGTTTCTGTGGTGGCAGGAACACAAGAACTGGACACATCAGCAATGGGGTCGAGTTTTCTTTACGGATGAGAGCCGATTTAGTCTGACGAGCGATTCTGGACGTATACACATCTGCAGAGAGCAGGGAACACGCAATCACACTTTCAACATCATCGAAAGGGACAGGTTTGGAAGTGGCAGAGTTCTCGTTTCGGGTGGTATCATGCTTGGTAGGCGTACTGACCTCCATATCGTTCAAGGAGGTTCAGTCACTTTTGTCCGCTATTGTACCGAGGTTCTCCTGCCTCACGTGCGTCTGTTTAGAGGTGCTGTGGGTCCTGAGTTCCTCTTCATAGACGACAACGCTGCACCTCATCGAACAGTGGCTATCGCAGAGCTGTTGGAGAGTGGAGATATTCAACGCATGGATTGGCCCGCTAGGTCCGCGGACGGAAATCCAATCGAACACGTGTGGGACCTTCTCGGGAGACGCTTGGCAGCACGTCACCAGCCGCCAGCAACGATTCCGCAGCTGCGATTGGCGCTGCAAGAGGAATGGACTGCGATGCCTCAACAGCTCTTTGACAACCTCGTCCTCAGCATGGACAGATGTTGTAAATCCTGCAACGCGGTCAGGGGTGTTCATATCCCCTATTAAAGACTGGATTTTTCTTGGCAGTCGCCTGTCACATGGACGTTTCTGTCTTCTGTCCAGTTGTGCTCGAAGCTATCATTTCAATAAAGTGGCTTTGTATCCTTTGGATTTCTTGTTTGGACGGTTTTGCACACTTGTCCCATATTCTTACATCTTGGGGATCTTATAGTATGATTTGAGTCGATGTGGAGCACTTCTGCACTACGTTACATTAGAAAAACCGTCTCGTCCTTAATTTTTGCACGCCAGTGTACCTGCCGTCTACTACAAGAATGAACTAGTGGAATGTTCGCGTCGTCACGTGACTGACCTTGCATGTGTTTCGGCGCAGACAGTTGCTTTTTTATGCGTGGGCTTGTTTCAAAGCCGATCATATACATAGCCCGCCAGCTTGCTATATATGGTGTAGTAATCAAAAGCGAATCTGCGATGAGGTGGCATCGCGAGGAACTACGCGTGACGTCAGAACGTGACGTAGGTAGCCTTTGAACCACAACTCAGACCCTTCCTTGGCGTCTTCTCTAAAACCCCTGCAGCTTTTCGTCGTGGTTATCCTGCTCAGATTTGAAGCGATAAGAAGCGTTTTTTTTTTTTTTTTTTTTTTGTTTGTTTGGAGGTTTAACGACCACCGTGAGCAACTCAATGGGCTATAAGCAGTCGCCCGTCCCTAATTTAGGGTCACTGGTTCCAGGGAAGGGAGAGAACCAGTGCCGTAAGACAAACACAACATCCATGCCTCACCGGGATTCGAACCCGGACCCCGTTCGGACGAATGATCAGAGGCCATCGCTTAGACCACTGCGCCACCGGGGCGGCAAGAAGCGTTTTGAACGTGAATATTTTTTTCTTCGTTTTTAAAAAGATTTTGCATTCAACATAGCAACGAACTATAATAAAGTTCATCAGTTTTCTTCAATTATATAATGGAAACATGTATGGGAAATATGCCAGTTAATTTGCCGTCGTGATGATGAAATTTATGCAAGTAAAGAGGGGGAAAATAGAACATAGTTTGCAGAATGTATTGCTATCACCAAAAGAGGTACATTTCTTCGTTTATTGCTGTTTGTAAGGTGCATCACATAAATATAGAGACAGTCAACTTTGCGCCATGAACGCAATGCGAATATAGGTAGGAAGCTCAAGTGGTACCTAATTAGACATAACCCTACAACAAACGTTTCGATCCGACGAGATGACCGGATTGTGTGAAAAGAAAACCACAAAGTGAAATAGTGTAATTTTAGGTGTCTTATAAATATAAAGACAACTATATAAAGTAGACACATGCAAATGAGATGTACAAATTAGCATGCTGTACGCACGCGCATGGGCCGTAATTCGGTCCAGCTTACAAAAGACAGCGGACCTGCCGTCAGACATTCATTTGCCGAAATGCCACGCAAAAGTCAACTTTCTGGTGAGGAGGAGCAGAAGATTTGGGGACTGAGAGCAAATGGATTGCCTGTAGCAAAAATTTGTAAAGCCATGGGGAGGAGTAGGGCAGTCATTTATAAGACTTCATCGAAACGCGGTGCGTTAACTGCCAGAAAACGGCCTGGAAGGCCTCGAATAACAACCAAACGAGATGACCGTGCCATCATGCGTTTAGTTTCATCCCAAAGGTTATCACTACGTCAAGTTTCTCGGACTGCTGGTATCACCGTCTCAAAGGACACAGTTCATCGACGAGTCAAGGAAAGTCGCAACATTGTTCTCCGTAAAATGCGCCGTCTGCCACATCTCACGCGGCACCACAAGGAAGCTAGATTGTTATGGGCAAGCAGCCACATGCACTGGACGGACGAGTGGATCACAACTACTTTCTCCGATGAGGAAAAGTTCACCCTGGACGGCCCTGGTGGTTGGAACTGCTATTGGCATGATTTACGAACCGAGCCACGCACCTTATTCAGCAGACAGAAAGGAGGGGGTTCTGTGATGGTCTGGGGAGCTTTTGCCTTTCATGGGACAACCGATATCGCTTTTCTGCAAGGCAGGAAAAACTCCGAAACGTATCAGGACATACTCAGCAGCAACCTTCTACCGTTTGCTGAAACTCTAGCGGGTGTTGCTTACCTGCTCCAGCAAGATAATGCCTCTATACATCGGTCTGCTTCAACGAAAAGCTGATTTAAAACTCATTATGTGACCGTAATGGATTGTCCAGCACTCAGTCCAGATCTGAACCCTATCGAAAACCTCTGGGGTCTCCTAGCTCGTGATGTGTATGCGAATGGACGGCAGTTCTCAAGTGTTGAAAGAGCAGATTGAACGAAGCTAGTACGCACTTCGTCCAGAACACTTATATCACTTGGTGGACAGCATGCCCAATCGGGTTTTCAGTGTTATTCGGAACAATGGCTCCACTATTCGTACCGGAGGTGCTCATAACTAGTAAGTCCTTATAATTTTGAGACAGCGTATTTCTGTTTTTTTCTTGTACTTGGCGTTGGAATTGTTATGTTTCCGTCCAACTATTGGGCAGCTGCTTGTCTTATGCTATTTTTGCTATAAATATGAGGTGTGCATTTCAGCTCGTTGTTGTTTCTTCTTTTTTAGCAGATAATTTGTTCTGTCTCTATATTTATGCGACGCACTATATTCTAAGCAGTTACAGAAAAAATATGTTTTTTTTGATTGGAGCTTTAACGACCACCGTCCCTGATTTATGGTCACTGGTTCCAGGGAAGGGAGAGAGCCAGTGCCGTAAGACAAACACAACATCCATGCCTCACTGGGATTGGAACCCAGACCTCTTTCGGTCGAAAGATCAGAGGTCATCTCTTAGACCATTTTGCCACCGGGCCGGCGAAAAAATATTTACTCAGAAGTAAAACAGGCTTTATTAATATAATTGCTTCATTTGATGGTATCCATATCATCCAAAGGAACACATTTGGATGTTATTCCATTATTGCAGTCTTGCAAAATTCCGTGAACATTAATAAGGAGCGTGAAACTTGTGTTCATACATTGCATTTCTTGTCAATTACTACAAAGAAGAGTAGAAAGCACAAATTTAAGGCATGATGAAAACAACATCAAATGAAAACTAAAAATATGGATGTTCATAAATCTTAGTGAAATGAAAAAAAGGTTAGTTTGGGATCAGTGGTGCAAGAGTTAATTGGATAGTGTAAATCACAAACAAAAGCGTTTCTCTGGTAAAACATCGTCTTTATTCATTTACAAAACATGTGCAGTGGTTACATATTACATATTTTCTTAAAATGCAGAAACAAGAAAGGTGTAAAAGATACAGAATTTACTAGATCTCTATTATGAGTAATGCAACAAATTTCTGTGTTTGATATTCATAAATAACATTCTTTTTTCAAAATCGTGAATTACTTGAAAAAGGAGCTGCATGCAGAAAAATAATTCCCTGTAGCGGAACTTGTTCTGTACTGTTGTCTAATTACATAAAACAGAGAAATTTAAACCTTTATTTATTATTCATTTCGTAGTGAACAGCCAGAGAAATACTGCATTTCCAAATAAGTGAGATACACGTTTTGCTTTAGAGAAAGACTGAATTTGAAGAAAGAAAACAAAATGGACTAGAATATTCATTTGTTGCTCGCATAGGCGAGTAACACATCCACACATTTATACAAAGAGGGAACTGCACATTATCAATAATACAGTTATCATATAAATCTGCGCAGATTTTTGTTTTCATGTTGCAAATAAGGCAAGAGCCATAGTTGAAACTAAATAATGCAGGCATTTAACGTGTACCAGGAACATCAAACAAAGATCTTCGCTCTTTCCACGTTTATAGGTGAGTCACGGAAAAATTCTCATTGGCCGCTACCGGGAGCCGAACCTAGGGTCTTCCAGTTACGCGCCGGATATGCTTCCGCTACACCACAGCGGCCTCGTATTCCTCCAGACTCACACACGCTAACTGCCAAGCCCATTTGGCAGGTTGCTTCTTGGAGCCCCGCGCAATGCTGGGGATTCACCAAAGATGGTAAGCAGCAACTGAAGAAATAATTAGAAGTAACTGGAAGACCCTGGGTTCGACTCCCGGTGGCGGCGGCCAATGAGAATTTTTCCGTGACTCACTTATAAACGTGGAAAGTGCTAAGATCTTTGTTTGATGTTCCTGGTCCACGTTAAATGTCTGTATTATTTATTCATTTGCCTTCTAATTATTTCTTCAGTTGCTGCTTACCATCTTTGGGGAAGTCTTTTACTTATGTTTTAGACCAACACTTTATTGTTATGTCTTCAGCAGTGTTGCCAGGGTCGGGGTAAGTTTATTTGATACAGGCACAGCAGACAAAATGATGAAAACAACCTTCCTTTCAACATGCACAACTATTGCAAAACAAGTTCTTGTGATGCTACAAATAATTTTTAATTCACTATGTTCGCAAAACTATGGTGTGTTTTCAAACAACTGTAATTCCCAAGTAAACACAATGTAGAAGACACTTTTAATTATTACGTACACATGGCAATTATTCACTTTAAATGACATGGTTTTGGTTAAGACTGGATTAAGTACTAGGCTCCGGTAGACCATAAACTGATCTGCTTTTTAGCAATTATTCGGGGCATAAATATTTAGAGCAACCCCATTAGAAGGCTTTGTTCTAAATATTTATGCCCCAAGATAAGACCCCGGCCAAACTTGAAAAGAAATACCAAAACAGATCAGGTCGTGGTCTACCTGAGCCTAATGCTTAATCCAGTCCTGACCAAAACTATTATAACGAAGTGAATTTCTCCGTCATTTTTAGTCTACGCCGGGATTCGAACCCGGATCCCCTCATTCCGGAATAAGTCACTCTACCAATTGAGCTACGCGGACGTTTTATTCTGATTCCTATCTGCCTTTATGTCGTGTGCGTCCTTCGGGCAGGTACGTCACATCTCCTGGTACGTTACATCATCTCCCCCTTTTCTTTTCTTTTTTTTTTTTTTTTGAAGTGCTGGAGAAGGGATTCTCTTATTTTTCCTATCTCGCGGCGTGGAAATAACATCACACCATTGCGAGATTTTGAACGGTCGGGTCATCCGGATAGTTCGGGCGCCATTATAACGAAGTGAATTTCTCCGTCATTTTTGGTCCTCGCCAGGATTCGAACCCGAATCCCATCATTCCGGAATAAGTCACTCTACCAATTGAGCTACGCGGACGTTTTATTCTGATTCCTATCTGCCTTTATGTCGTGTGCGTCCTTCGGGCAGGTACGTCACATCTCCTGGTACGTTACACTATGTCATATTTACTCAATGCAAGCAAAGTTATTGCATGAAGGAACACTCACCCATTGACAAGTTCTGACTGATAATGCAGACATGCCAACATTCAATATCTGAAGATCGGGAAATTTTTACAGCTCATAAAATCACAAGAGCGCTATTTTTATCGACATTTTCCAGACTTAGGAACAATTTTCCATAAGTAGTATTATTGGTCGAGAAAAAGTTTTGGAGAAAAAAAAAAAAACAACAAAAATCAACACCTCTTCCCCTACTGAAATTCCTTTTTGAGGTGCATCGATTGCGGAAGTTAATGAAAACATAAAATTGTCCGCATGTTGTTTTTTACAAATAAAATAGCAGCCAACTGTTTTTCGTTTCTTCTTTAGGTTGTGCTCGAAGACGACAAAACGCATTGTACTAACATCCCCTTTCGTTACAAGGCGAGGCCTTTTTGTCGTTAAGTGAATTCACCGCAACTTAACTGTTTATCATCACTTAGAATGTGCACGGCTCTGTTAAGGCGAGGGATTTAAAGACAACTGGCCGCCCAGGTGGCGCAGTGGTCTAAGCGCTGGCTTCTGATCGTTCGTCCGAGATGAGCCCTGGTTCGAATCCCGTGAGGCATGGATGTTGTGCTTTTCTCATGGCACTGGCTCTCTTCCTTCCCTGGAACCAGTGACCCTAAATTAGGGACGGGTGCCTGCTTATAGCCCATTGAGTTGCTGACGGTTGTCGTTAAACCCCTAATAATAAATTTAAAAAAAAGGACTGAACTGAAAGGAGAAGGCTCTCATCTGTCAATCAATTACTGGCCCTCCCGAGCATTCTAGTGCCACAGCGGGTAAGCTCTTTGCTGAAGGCGTCGTATGACACTCGGACTGGGAGAAATCTTTTAGGCCGCCCCGGTGGCGCAGTGGTCTAAGGCGCTGGCCTCTGATCATTCGTAAGAACGGGGTCCGGGTTCGAATCCCGGTGAGGCATGGATGTTGTGTTTGTCTTACGGCACTAGTTCTCTCCCTTCCCTGGAACCAGTGACCCTAAATTAGGGACGGGCGACTGCTTATAGCCCATTGAGTTGCTCACGGTGGTCGTTAAACCTGCAATCAAAAAAAAAAAAAAAAAAAGAAATCTTTTTAAAGAAGCCAGCGCTTAGATCACTGCGCCCCTGGAGTGGCTTTCTTTTTGCAGATAGGAGGAGAGGGAAAGAACAAAACTGATGACTGCACTGGCGCCTTGCATTGGCGCAGAAAGAAAAAGATTTCACACGCGGTTCGAAATAATGGTAGTTCTTGGAATTTCGACCATCATAACAGCTAATTCTCTGTGAAAATCAGGTTAATTGGACATTCAACCGGATGGCGGGAGGAAGGGCCAAAACTCCGGAGTTTCCCGCCTATATTCAGAAAGTTGGCACGTCTAATACTGCAAAAGGATATCAGTGAAGATATCATTTTGAGGCTTTGCAAAACGTTTGGGCTTTAATGTTTGTTAGACTAAAAACTGTTCATAGAAAAAATTTCATTTGTGAGAGATGATTATTGTCAGACTTGCTGATGTGTATGTGTGTGAGGGGGGGGGGTTGAACTTAGCCATAAATATCGAAGAGATATGATCAAAAATGGGTACACAAAGTGAGAGAGGTCGGCATGCTTTTACATGTGTGAATACAGGTGCTTTCAAACTCTTCGATTCCATGCTTATAGTTCTAAACACTTTTCTTGTTTGCTCCTTCCAAAGTTTGGTTGTTAAGTGTTAAGGCATTTTGCAGTTCTTTTTTTTTTTTTTTTTGATTGGAGGTTTAACGACCACCGTGAGCAACTCAATGGGCTATAAGCAGTCGCCCGTCCCTAATTTAGGGTCACTGGTTCCAGGGAAGGGAAAGAGCCAGTGCCGTAAGACAAACACAACATCCATGCCTCGCCGGGATTCGAACCCGTACCCCTTCCGGACGAATGATCAGAGGCCATCGCTTAGACCACTACGCCACCGGGGCGGCCATTTTGCAGTTCACACTGATACAATGATCTGTGCATTTTAAATATGATGATGATTTATCAAGTCTGGAAGTACTTCTGAAATGCTATAAGTACCTCTCCAAGGCGTTCGCTGATGCATTTATTTATGTTTCAGATCGTGGCTTTATGATCATCATTACACAATATAAATACTATTACAATTCTCCTGCAGCAGTTGCCAGTGGGTTTGTTTATGATTTAGACTAAGGGTTGTTTATTTTGAGATGTGTTGTATGCTCAGCTGTGTTTACCCCGACCCTGACAACACTGCTGAAGACATAACAATAAAGTGTTGGTCTAAAACATAAGTAAAAGACTTATTTAAAAAAATTAAGAAATATATTTCAATCAAACGTAACTCAAAATACAACTGAATAAACATTACAAATATATGAAACAACAATTATCTTTGTATTTCTTCCGTTCAGTTGTTTTGATGTTATTGAGCAGTTCATTAAACTACAAAGACCATCCAAACCAACAAAGCGCGCCATTCACTTTATGAAAGTTTGTTGTTGTTCTACTCAGATGCACACATCCTTTTGCATTTCACTGTGCAACTATTTATATTGCATAGTGGCATATGGATCAGAAATGTGAAAAACCCCACTAACCCTTATCATTTCGGAATGCCAGGTCTTTGCGTTGTCCAGGCAGCCAATAGGGAAGGACATACATTTGTGAAAGCTAGTATGTAGTTCCTATGTTTGCATTTATCACATTAACATGTTTACATATAGCCCACTCACCCAACTTAAAGGGTGAGTGTGCTATAAGTAAACTTGTGTGTGAAGGGTAGAAACTAGCTCAGATTAATTTTTATGAGAAACATTCTTATAGAAAATCAATACGAAAACTCTAATAACATGGATGTTTTCTTTCGTACACAAATTCATAGAAATAGAGAAAAATACAACAGATTTTTTTCTATCTGCCCTCTCTCACTGCGATCACCTTAGAGTTCGTGTCAACCTTCAACAATTTGCGGCTACAAACTTGAGCACAAGCACATAATGCTAATTTTGCAAAATGATGAATATTCAACAAGCACATTTAAAAAAAAAGTATTACTGAACTTATAACGAAGTGAATTTCTCCGTCATTTTTGGTCTACGCCGGGATTCGATCCCGAGGCCGCTTATTCCGGAACAAGTTGCTCTACCAATTAAGCTACGCGGACATTTGTTCTGATTGCTATCTGCCTTTATGTCGTGTGCGTCCTTCTGGCAGGTACGTCACATCTCCTGGTACGTTACATCATCTCCCCCTTATTTTTTATTTTTCCTTCGAAGTGCTGCTCATATTTTTCCTATCTCGCGGTGTGGAAATAACATCACACCAATGCGAGATTTTGGACGGTCGGGTCATCCCGATAGTTCGGGCGCCATTATAACGAAGTAAATTTCTCCGTCATTTATGGTCTACGCCGGGATTCGAACCCGAGTACGCTTATTCCGGAACAAGTTGCTCTACCAATTAAGCTACGCGGACATGGATTCTAATTGCTATCTGCCTTTATGTCGTGTGCGTCCTTCTGGCAGGTACGTCACATCTCCTGGTACGTTACATCATCTCCTCCTTATTTTTCTTTCGAAGTGCTGCTCGTATTTTTCCTATCTCGCGGTGTGGAAATAACATCACACCAATGCGAGATTTTGAACGGTCGGGTCATCCGGATAGTTCGGGCGCCATTATAACGAAGTGAATTTCTCCGTCAATTTTATCCGCGCCAGGATTCGAACGCGGGTCCCCTCATTCCGGAATAAGTTGCTCTACCAATTAAGCTACGCGGACATTTTATTCTGATTCCTATCTGCCTTTATGTCGTGTGCGTCCTTCTGGCAGGTACGTCACATCTCCTGGTACGTTACATCATCTCCCCTTATTATTTTTTTTTTGAAGTGCTGGAGAAAGGATTCTCTTATTTTTTCCTATCTCGCGGTGTGGAAATAACATCACACCAATGCGAGATTTTGAACGGTCGGGTCATCCGGATAGTTCGAACGCCATTATAACGAAGTAAATTTCTCCGTCATTTTTGGTCTACGCCGGGATTCGAACTCGAGGCCTCTTATTCCGGAACAAGTTGCTCTACCAATTGAGCTACGCGGACATTTGTTCTGATTCCTATCTGCCTTTATGTCGTGTGCGTCCTTCTGGCAGGTACGTCACATCTCCTGGTACGTTACAAACTATGTAGTTTCCTAATCATTTTATTTTGAGTACTGATCACTTGGGAAGTTATCTATGCTCTGTGCCCCTTCTCCCCACACAGCTAAGGATATAACTGACAGGTCATAAAAAAATTATATGTTTGACACAGAAAGTAAACATCTTTGGTTTCTAGAATTCTGGAACGATTTTATCGTACAGAAAAGAAGCAAATGCAATATTTTTATTGTCCATCTTTAGTGGTGGAGCTAGTTTCTTTACCCTTTCAAAGCTAGTGTGAATGCGCAGAATGTAAACATCGCAAAGTGATACACATCAACTTGGGAACTATTTGAAGCTTGCATAAAGGAAAGTGACAATAGCCACCATACACTTGCGTAACCTTATAGCACAATGAAGTATTTATTTATGACTTACAGAGGAAGTTGCCTGCATATTCTCCTTTAGTATGCTTTTAAAAATTCCATTTTTGAAAATCTGGGCATTGGTTTCGTATGGTATCCATATGCCACAATTTAAAAAAAAGACTGAATTTTCGATGAAATATTTTGGGGATACGCGATACTTAAAAAATTGTGAGAAAAACGTCATATGGGGCAGAGCATTATACACTGTGACGTGCCTGCCCCGCAGGACGCACACGACATAAAGGTAGATAGCAGCAAGAACGAACTTCCGCGTAGCTCAGTTGGTAGAGCGACTTGTTCCGGAATAATTGGACTCGGGTTCGATCCCCGTCGTGGGCTAAAAATGACGGAAAAATTTACTTCGTTATAACACACAGTTCAAAGTTAAGCCTACAGATTTTACAAATTAGCCCAATATAGTATGCATTCAAACATGTTCTAACCACAGCTCACAAAAATTTAGGGCCGAACTGCTTCCTCAATAACAGGTTCGAAAAACAAGAAGCAATGCACTTACTTATGGCAGTTAATTCTTCACACCCGAAAAAGTGCATAATCCAGCCCGGAGAATTTTATTTTAAGACACATTTCTAACGAAAGCACTAAATCCCAACGAACTAACGCCAGAAATTAAGCATAATTAAAAATGCAAACCCACAAACAGTCCTCTGAAATAATGAACAGTAAAAAAATCAACTGAAATTAAAAGAAAATAAGCAAAAATGAATAAAAAAAAAAACAAGAAGAAACACGGTACAACGACGTAGTTCGTCAAATATACGAAAAACCACTTTGTTGGAATAGCCAAACTCACGACCAAATAGGCTTTGGAAACCAACAACCCAACTTTGCCAACAACCGTTGGAAAGAACTTAAAAATTCGAGCTAAGTGCTGGAGCATGCGCGTAGGGCAATTCGGTAGTTCGCCTGCAATACCGCATGAGGGGGTCATCATTGTTTTATGACGTCATGATTACAAGAATTCCTTCAAGTGGGCAGGATATGTATGTGATCGGCTTTGGGTTTGTTTTGGCGTTATGACGTCATTCTAGTTTCATTTTTAAGGACCTATATGGTGCATTTTTTACATCACACCCACACAACCACTTATTATTTGCGTAGAATTATCTTTTGAAATTTTTTTTAAATTGTCGCTTACCAGTTGTTATGTTCTGGACAATATTCAAGTCTGGTACTGGCCGTTCAAATTTACTTTGCTTTTCTTCATACGAAAGTCCAGAAAAATGATATCATGAAAGATTTTCAACACTATTCATTTTAAATTTACACAAAATACATTAATTTATCAATAAAAACGACGGTAATTACGTATTTCTGATCGGCACAACAAAAGAATAAGGGATTACAAAACTCACAAACACTACACAGTACACACACACACCCTGCCCTCAAACGCAATCGTCCGATCAAACTACACTGCTGGACAATTGCTAAGGACGAATCATAAACGGCTATATAGCGCATAAAAAAGTAAGTGTGGTTGGATGCCAAGTGAAATAAAATAATGTCAGAATGCCAGGACATTACAAGAAAGACAATTTATTGTGCTCTGAAATCCAGAAGGCTTTGGAACGTGTTCAAGGGACAAGCAGGCCATTTTGTGCAGAATACGTAAACGTGAAAAATGCAATTACCGTCCGCAGGCGTTACGGCGTAAGATGTCAATACGGGATATGGCCACCATGGAGGGCGATGCAAGATTCCACACGTCGTGCCATGCTTTGCACAACATTATCAAGCAGCTGTTGGGGTAATTTATCCCATTCCTCTGTCAGTGCACGGATGAGGGTGTCTTTGTTTATTGGAGGGCATTGGCGACCAGCAAGACTCCTACCAAAAGCATCCCACACATTTTCAATGGGATTCAGATCTGGAGAACGTGCTGGCCATACGAGGCGTTGAATATCCTCGCTCTCAAGACACTCCTGGACAGCGACTGTTCGATGACATGTTGCGTTGTCGCCCATGAAAATGAATCTATCACCGACAGCACCACGGAACATGCGAACATGAGGTAACAGAACATCATTAATGTATCGTTGGCCAGTCATAGTCCCAGTTGAAAGCACACAGAGGGATGTACGGCCATTGATCATGATGTCAGCCCATACCATGACACTACATGTCGGATATCGGTCCCTTTCCTGTATGTTTGCTGGACAATATGCAGTACCACTATCACGCCAGATCAGTTGTCGTCGACAACCAGACGATAGACTGAATCTACTCTCATCTGAAAAGAGGACAGCAGACCAGTTGTTATCAGTCCAATTGCGATGTTGATGGCACCATTGCAAACGGGTGGTACGGCGACGTCTGGACAATGGGATGCACACAACAGGACGGCGAGCGTATAGTCCTCCTTCATGCAAACGTCTGGAGACCGTTTTTCGGGAGATCCGTTTGCCAGTAGCAGCCATAAACTGATTTGTTACCTCACTAGCTGTGCTGCGCTGGTGTCTTTTTGTTGATTGCACTCTGTACCAATCTTCTGCAGGTGTCATACTGCGAACACGACCTCCCCCGTGACATTTGCTACACTCTCCATTTGTTTGAAATGATTTCCAAAGCCTTGAAACAACACTGTGGCTGACGTCGAACTCCCTGGCAACATCTGTTATTTTTCGCCCTTCTTCAATCTTGCCAATAATACGGCCACGCGTAAAATTATCTAGGTGATGTTGGGAAGACATACTGAAAATTGCAAGTTTGTCAATTGATTCTTTCCCTTTCAACTTTGCGTTTGAACAACAACGGTCAATACGCGTCAAATCCTTTATATCTCTTATCAGCGCTATGACGTCACGAACAAGTTCGACAATACAAAATTTGCATACACACAACACGTCTTACTGTATCCCGCACTTATGCTAATTTCCACATTTTCCTGCCTTCCATTTTATGGTTGCTATCGTTGCTATTGTCATCCGTCCTTAGCAATTGTCCGGCAGTGTATATCAAGTTTGCACGTGGGGACAACTGCCAAGACAAGAACGTGGAACTCATTTGGAAGTTCTAGGTGATGTGCGATCATGAAAGCAATGGGTTATGGCGTATGCTCTAACGGGAGAAATGTGCAAAAAGGTCATTGCTAGCGGGGCTGGCAGGGCATTTGCAACAAGTACGTCTCTTACTGGTTGGGAATGCAACGACTGGATTAAGCATGCCTCCTCATACCTAGAACATAAATCAACAAAGTTTTACTTTTCTTTATAATGAAATTGGTTGCTGCTGTACACAGCAACTTGACAACCAGCCGCCACTGGCTGCTATACATTTGTTCCTAAATTCTCAAAAAGAGTGTTTCTTGCTGCTAGCCGATAAAAACATTTTTGTTTTTCCTTTTCGATTGTTTCCTGGTTGAGGTTTAACATTTCATAACATCCGTGGTTCGAGGTACTTTTATCTATGTAGTTTCATTCGATAACCACACTTTAGCCCTACTTGAATTTCTTTCAGATAGCCATGTTTCAAAACACGTCAAACAATTTTTTCTCATGTAAAAGCTGAAGAAATCAGAATTTTAAATCGGTGTTCTTCCGATGCGCGGAACATCGCGAATCCCACATACGAAAAACACAATCAGACACATCCTTAGATGTAAAGGCTAAGTTGCCGACGACTCTCGATCACTTTTTAAGTCGTCATAGCAACAACCGAGAAACAAATGTTTGTGACGCTACAATTAGCTTTTCGTGTTTTCGTGCAGGTGACGTCATGACCTACACGTGCACAGTTTACGCGTATATCATTTTGTTTTGTTGTCATAGCAACAAAGAACACAGCTTCTGGTGTGACGTCATCTGATCCAAATCATTCTAACATGACGTCAGAGATACGTTACGTTACAAGGTCAACTGAAATTCCATTACAACATAGACCAGCGTCTTTACTGAGTGTTGTTAACCAATGTACAAAGCCACGCTCAAGGGTTACACAAATGCAATACTATCAACATCGTCATTCGATCCGAGACGAATTTAATCCGTTATTACAATGTTTATGCGTATGCAAAAATGGAAGCTAATATACTGAATTACATACGACAAAATCAGTCTCAGTTAAGGTGGTTCCACCTAAAACCTCTGTCTTATGTTTCCAATGGTAAAACTTCTTTACATATTTTCTTCGCAATTAATGTATTCCCAGGGATGAAAATTTGCACATCGATAAAACAAACTTCAAGTTTTAGCATGGGATACTTAATATTTGCTAAAATATAACTATAATTAAACAATCCAACATTTGTTTGTCTACTGACGTCATCAATGTACAGGTCGAGCCGTCTATTAAAAGGTCTGAACATTACTCGAAGAAAAATGATTGATTTTTAATATAATTATTGTTATGTTTTAGCAAGTATTAAGTATCCCATGCAGTAACTTAAAGTTAGTTTTAACGATGTGCAAATTTTCGTCCTTGAGAATACATTAATTTCGAACAAAGTATGTGAAGAAGTTTTACCATTGGAAACATACAGCAGAGAGTTTAGGTGGAGTCGAAAAGTACACTGATGTTCAAAATTAAGAGAACGTGCACATTTTGTCGAATTTCTGAAAAACTAATGGACACATTTTAATGAAATTTGGTATGGATACACAGTTATGCAAGAGAAAAAATTATACTATACAACAGTGATGGTACGCACTCATGATTGTCAGTAAGGCTCATCAGCGCAGGAATGTCCAAAATCCACGTTGCAAGATCGAACATAAAATGACTCTAATATGGGGTATGGTCCCCTCTCACAGTCATGCAGCTCTCACAGCGTGACGTCATACTGGAAACGAGGCAGTTGATGAGTCCCTGTGGCAGTCGGTTCCACTCCTGCAGCAACGCAGTTTTCAGCTCCTGGATGGTTCTCAGAGGGGGATGGCGAGCTGCAATTGCCCTCCCAAGAACGTCTCCGACATGTTCGATAGGGTTTAGGACTGGTGATCTGGCTGGCCAATCCATCCGGCGAATATCCTCACTTTCCAGATAATCGTCGACCAGGTGAGCCCTATGTGGACAAGCGTTGTCGTCCATAAAAAGGAACCGAAGGCCAACTGCGCCCCTGATAAAGTCGAACATATGGCTGTAAGATCTCATCCCTATACCTCTCAGCAGTGAGGGAGCCTCTGTTAAACACATGGAGAGGTGTGCGGCGGTCCAACATGATGCTTGCACAGAACATGACAACTCCACTGCCATAGCGGTTCCTTTCTCGGATGTTGGAGAAAAGGTATCGAGTCCCAGGTTCTCTCCAGATGAAGGTACGTCGAAAAACAGTATCCAGGCTGAATCGCTACTCGTCTGTGAAGAGAACGTTACCCGATTGAAGTCTGGTCCAAGGCTGATGTTGTCTGCACCATGCTAAATGCGCTCTCTTGTGTGCTGAAGTGAGCGGGACGCAAACAGCGGGTCTTCTGGCAAAACGCCATCGTGAAGCCTTCGGAAAACAGTAACCCTTAAAATTCGGGTTCCAGTGGCGGCATGCAGTTCACGAAGTAATTGTGCAGCTGTAGCAGTCCTGTGGCGCATCACTGAAAGTGCCAAATAACGATCTTCATTGGCCGTCGTGGCTCTTGGATGGCCTTGCCCAGGCCTTCTCGATATGGATCCGATGTCCTTAAACTGTTTCCACAAATTGCTGACGACAGTAGGCGTTACATTGAGCTCTGTAGCTACCTGCACTTGCGATTGCCCTGCCTCCAATTTACCGACGATTCTCCACCTCATTCCGTCATCAATACGTCCGTGGCAACTCATTTTACCTGATTGCGTATCAAATTGAACCAACTCCTGCAAGAAACACAACGAATGTCGCCGAGGAGTACGAGCGAACTAATCGCGGAAAAAGTCACGTGTGGTTTTCATGCTCTCCGCTGTCACAGCTCCGCCGACACGCACGTATACGCTTACGCATTTGACACTGCAAATTTGTATTCTTATTCGGGGGCATAATTTGTGCCATTGGTTCCGTACTTTTTGTGAAAATCGACAAAATGTGCAAATTCTCTTAATTTTGCACGCCAGTGTATAAAGGTCTGATGGACCAAATTCAGAACGCTGGAGATGATGAGTTTCTTCCTGGAAAACCTCTTTATATTGCCATCTTCATTTCAAGGTAGTCCACGAAATATGGTGCAGAATTATCAGGATGCAATGTCGATAGTCAGAAAGTACGTCAAGCTTGATCTTTTCTTTTTACTATGACTTGCAACCCGAAATGCGAAGAAATTACTGAAAACTTGAACGGTCAATTTGTCGAAAACCGTCCAGATTTAGTTGCAAGAGTCTTCCAATTAAAGCTGAAAGAATTAATGGATGATATAACCAAAAGAGGATCATTGAGGATCTCGGAAACTACAGACCTATCAGCCTCCTATCAGTAGTTTATAAAATCTTCACTAAAGTTCTTTCACACCGCTTGAAGGTAGCACTGGACATGGCTCAACCGAGAGAACAAGCTGGATTCAGGAGTGGCTACAGCACAATAGATCATATCCACGTGCTGAGAGAACTAATTGAAAGAGCGAGGGAATATGAACTTCCATTGTGCATGGCTTTTATCGATTATGAAAAAGCCTTTGATTCGGTGAAACCATCAGCAGTTACAATGGCTCTGAAAACCTGCGGTATTGAAGATGCATACATTAATATTATTAATAACATCTATGAAAATGCAAGTGCAAAGATTAGGCTGTTTGAAAATACAACACACGTAAAAATTGGAAAGGGAGTGAGACAAGGTGACACCATATCTCCGAAGCTCTTTAATGCCACATTGGAGGGTGTTTTTCAGTCGCTGAGCTGGGAAAACAAGGGGATAAAGATTAATGGAGATTATCTAACCCACCTTCGTTTTGCTGATGACGTAGTCATTTTTGCAACTACCTCATCAGAGCTGCAGAGTATGATCCAGGAACTTGCTGACAAGAGTAAAGAAGTGGGATTAAAAATGAACTTTCAGAAGACAAAAGTGATGTTCAATGCTTTTACAAGAAATGAAGATTTATCGATTGATGGAGAAAAGCTGGAGATAACAGACACGTACGTTTATCTTGGACAGCAGATATCAAGTGAGGGTCACATTGATGAAGAAATTAATCGGCGTACAAAACTTGCCTTTAGAGCTTTTGGAAGAAACAGCATAATTTTCAAGAGCAATATGCCATTATGTCTTAAAAGAAAAGTGTTTGATCAATGCATCCTTCCAGTGCTTACGTATGGTGCAGAGACGTGGACCTTAACTAAAAGAGACATACAAAGGCTGCAGACAACTCAAAGAAGCATGGAGAGGTGCATGCTTGGTGTAACCAGGAGAGATAAGAAGAGGAACTCGTGGATCCGAAAAATGACAAGAGTGGAAGACATCATGATCAAAGTTAAATCCCTGAAATGGCAATGGGCTGGACATACTGCCAGAAGGACAGATCATCGATGGACAGCCGAAATTTTAGATTGGATTCCAAGGGACAGGAAAAGACCCAGAAGAAGACCACATAGGAGATGGGTGGATGAAATTCGAAAGTATGCAGGGGTGACATGGAGGAGACTGGCACAAGACAGACCGTTGTGGAGGAAACTTGGGGAGACCTTCGTCCAGCAGTGGATTGATAATGGTTGACAATGATGATGATGATGATAACCAAAAGGCATATTTTTGGAGTTTCGGTTACCAAAGTTCATGTAATCGAATTCCAAAAAGAGGGCTTTCTTATGTTGTTGATTTTAAACGAAGAGGACAAACCAATATTGCCTGAGAAAATTGACCAAATTATATCGGCAGAACTACCAAATAAAGAGCATTTACCAGTTTTACATGCAACTGTTGCGAAACACATGGTTCATGGCCCGTGTTTTGAAATAATCGCAATTCACCCTGTATGGAAAATGGCAAATGTACCAAGCAATTTCCGAAGTCTTTCCAAAATAAAACAGTAGCTAACAAATGCGGGTATCCTTTATATCGCCGTAGAAAGAATGATGCAACCACAACTGTGCGTGGTAAAATATTTGATAATAGCAGGATTATCCCTTATAATCCGTATATTTTGTTAATGTACAATTGCCACATTTATGTCGAGGTGTGCGCTATTGTGAAAAGCGTGAAATACCTTTTCAAGTACGTATACAAAGGTCATGACTGTGAAAATGTGCATATAACAGAGCACAACACCAAATACGACGAAGTAAAAAATCATGTTGATTCCCGATACGTTAGCCCACCTGAGGCAATGTGGCGAATACTTGGTAATGATATGCATCAGCAATCTCATACAATAATTAGATTACCAGTTCACCTTCCTGAAGAACAGAACATTACCTTTAATCCGGAGCGTTTAAACAATGATTGAAATGCAGTTGTTCATAATGCTCAGAAACATACAATGCAGTCAGTATGGTTCAAACTAAATGAGGGCAATGAAGATGCGCAATCCATTTCAGATAGCGACATGACAAGATATTATGTGTTCAATCAGAAAGAAAGACCATGAGTCCAACGAAAACGTGGTGGAGATAATGTGATTGGAAGAATGTATTCAGTCAACCTTGGCTGTGATCCAGAAAGATATTGTTTGAGACTACTGCTACTTTATGTGTCTGGAGCGAAAAGCTTTACAGATTTAAGAAGAGTCAATTGAATTCCATATGATAACTTCCAAGAAGCTGCATTGCAGAAAGGTTTAATCAAGAATGATGAAATATGGGAGAAAACCGTAGATGAAGCATCAGTTTGCAGCATGCCTCGACTACTACGAGATTTATTTGCATATATTCTTATCTTTGTTTCACCACCCAATGCACAAGAATTGTTTGAAAAATATAAATCCCATCTTTGGTAAGAATTTGCACACATGAGAACTTGAAAATTTCTGATTTTAAAACATTTGCAAAGAAAGCCATTCTGTGTCCCAAAAACTCCGATGTTGACAAATTAAATGAGAATGTTCATGATTTCTTAGAGGAGACAGCAAGCACATACTTAAGCTCGGATTTAATTGATGCTGATGGCGAAGAAAATGCTGAACAGTATTATCCTTTAAAGTTTTTAAATGAGCAAACTCCATCAGGAATGCCACTTCACAGACTCAAGTTGGAGCTATTATCATGCTTCTGAGAAACCTCAATACACAACGATATTTATGCAATGGAAAAAGACATTGGTTCATGCAATGGAATTTAAGAACTAAAACCCAATTTGATCACTGCAGAAGTACTCAGAGGCTCAGCATGTGGTAAAACTGTTTTTATTCCGCGAAATTGACCTCGCACCTACAGATATAGACCTCCCACTCACATTAAGACGACGACAATTCCCTATAAAACTCGCCTTTGCTGTGACCATTAATAAGTCTCAAGGTCAAACACTGGAGAAAGTAAGTATCTACCTTCCTGAACCAGTGTTTAGCCATGGACAACTTTATGTTGCATTGTCAAAAGTTCCACGGTTTGATGTCACAGTTAAAGTAGTCCATAGGCAAGAACAAGGAAAACTACTTCCATTTTTCGAAAAGATATTTACAAAAAATATCGTGTACAAAGATATTTTCCACGTCGTTAATAAACGCTTGAATAGCAATAAGTGATATCTAGAACCCGTTGCAATCTTATTTCAACGGGCTTTACAGATAGTAACATCGATAAACCAGATGAGCATTTACATTATGACCACCCCCAGCCTAGAGAAATGAGTGCGCCTGGAGACCGAACGGTGGCGTAGGTTGCGCTGGTGAAGTTCAGAGAGCAGTATGTATACAACCCGAAGACCGGCATTTGGTTAGTAGAGTGCACGGAGTAAGAATGGGAAAAGCTGCCGATATATCGGAGTTTGATAAATGACAAATTTATTCCGCGTATTGACCTCGCACCTACAATTGACATCGCACCTACTGTTTCCGAGATCGTAGTTCCGAGGCACGGCGGCTCGGAACTACGATCTCGGAAACAGCACTGCTTGTGGGTTGTTCACGTGACGCTGTAGTGAATACGTGTCAAAAGTGCTGCATAGATGACTAAACGATGAACCATCGTCCACAGCTCATTAATGCCAGAGGGGAGCGGAGACTGTCGCGCATTGTTCACAGCGACCGCAGGACCACGGTGCAACAAATTGCCCGCAGCTACAACAGTGGTGATCAGGGCAATGTGTCACAGCACACAGTTCATTGCAGCTTTCAGCGCACGGGCCTGCGTGGCCGAAGACCCAGTCGGGTCCGCATGCTCACCGCACATTATCGCCAGTAACGCATGAAATGGGCCCAAGATAATCGAGATTGGACAGTGGATGATTGGAAGAAAGTGTCCTGGTCTGACGGATCAAGAGTCCGAATGCATAATGTAGACAGCCGAGCACGGATACGCAGGTTACCAACGGAGTCTATGGCACCTGGATGCACAGTTGGGTGGAAACTGGCTGGCGGCGGTGTTATGTTGTCGGCGACATTTTTTTTTTGGACACTTTAAGCCCCATTATTCTAATAGTACGATCCATGACAGCTGTCAGGTATCTGAATAACGTTGCGAACCAAGTTCACCCATTCATGGCAACTGTGTTCCCTGCTGGTGATGGTCATTACCAACAGGATAAAGCGCCATGACACACTGCCAGAATCGTCAAGAAGTGAATCGCGAAACATGCTGGTGACTTTCTGTTAATACCCTGGCCTCCAAATTCACCCAATCAAACATTTGTGGTTCGACGTGGAAAAGCGGGGTTGCGCTAAATCCCCACCATACCGAAATGTGCAGGAATACGAAGGACCTGCTGTTGGCATTATGATACGAGATACCTCATGATACCTATCGCCACTTCATCGAATCGATGCTTCACCGAGTGGCCACTGTTTTGCGTGCTAAAGAGAGTCCTGCAGCTTATTATAATAGGTAGGTGGTGGGACGTGCCTACCCCGCAGGACGCACATGACATAAGGCAGATAGCAGCGAGAACGAGCGTCTGCGTAGCTCAGTTGGTAGAGCGACTTGTTCCGGAAAAAGTGGACTCGGGTTCGATCCCCGGCGTGGACCAAAAATGACGGAGAAATTTACTTCGTTATAATGGCGCCCGAACTTCCCGGATGACCCGGCCGTTCAAGATCTCGCAATGGTGTGATGTTCTTTCCACACCGCGAGATACAAAAAATAGGGAATCCCTTCTTCAGCGCTTCAAAAAATAAATGTGTGTGACGTTGCATTCCACACAGCAGATTGACTGGGAGTTCTCAAGTGCACGTTCTACAGCGGATGGATGCCTGCAACGATTCATGGTCACGGCTGACCCGTGGGCCATGCCCCCGGCCCTCTTTCGGGGTAGGGGGTGTGACGTGTATGCCCCGAAGGACGCACACGAGATAAAGGCAGATAGCAACGAGAACGAACGTTTGCGTAGCTCAGTTGGTAGAGCGATTTGTTCCGGAATAAGTGGACTTGGTTTCGATCTCCGGCGTAGACCAAGAAATTTATTTCGTTATAGTGGTCATAATGTAATGGCTTATCGGTGTACACGATCATTTGAAGAATATCCTTAATGCATAACAGCAATGATTCCATAATATTAGAGTAAAAAAAAAATCTCTGTTCTACAGATTCAAAACGTTTCCGTGTGTTTACGTACAACTAGGGAACCGCGTTGTGTTCACTGGAAATCAGCTTTTACATATTCCAGTTAGTGTTTTTGATGACCGTTAACAATTCTTGGAAACTGCAGTCTTAATCACTCTGCAGTTCCTTGTAAAATAATATTCTAGAAGTCGGTCAGTCAGGGTCTTCGTTAGAAACACCTCCCTTAGTCACGAAACGTTTTAATGCACGCGTCATTGTTTTGAGCTGTGGGCCTCAATGTTTTGAGTATGAGCATCGGAATCTGGGTGAACAAGATTTTGAGAGTTATTCACAGTTTCATGAATAAAATATCCAAGTTCATACAAATGGACACAGGCCTTCAAATGTTATTGTTGTTTCCTTTGCTGCATAATTTTTCATGATAGGGATAAGATGTTCCGCGGAACGTTAGTTCTCCGGGCAAAACTCCAATCGCATTTCTCTTGTATCTCTTTCAATCATTCCAAGGATCCATGTAACTTCCACACACCTTCCAACATAGTTTTTTCATTCCAATTTTTGTCTTACCAATATCAACTATTTTCCCTATTCCTCCAATTTTTCGCCTCTCTTCCACAAATTTTAACATATGCGAACTTATTACTTCGCTACAGAACTTGCGCCAGTCTTTTGTTGTTTCCAAGGAGGTTTTCAAGCCATCGGGAACGGACGTCTCCCTTGTAGTTGAATCACAGTCTGAATTACAAGCAAATTACGTTATTAACAATGCCTTCTGAGGAGAAAATACTGTTTTAGCAAACCATGTTCCTCGTGCCTAGAGGCAGATTCTCTACGACGGCCATCAAAATGATACTTCTGGCATCTGAACATTCCAAGTCCATGCTCTTTTTTTTTTTTTTTTTTTTTTTTGATTGGAGGTTTAACGACCACCGTGAGCAACTCAATGGGCTATGAGCAGTCGCCCGTCCCTAATTTAGGGCCACTGGTTCCAGGGAAGGGAGAGAGCCAGTGCCGTAAGACAAACACAACATCTATGCCCGACGGGATTCGAACCCGGACCACTTTCGGAAGAATGATCAGAGGCCATCGCTTAAACCACTGCGCCACCGGGGCGGCCCATGCGCTTTGGAATAAAATTTCATGTCGTGACCTTCTGTAACGTACCAGGAGATGTGACGTACCTGCGCGAAGGACGCACACGACATAAAGGCAGATAGGAATCAGAATAAGCGTCCGCGTAGCTTAATTGGTAGAGCAACTTATTCCGGAATGAGTGGACCCGGGTTCGAACCCCGGCGCGGATAAAAATGACGGAGAAATTCACTTCGTTATAATGGCGCCCGAACTATCCGGATGACCCGACCGTTCAAAATCTCGCATTGGTGTGATGTTATTTCCACACCGCGAGATAGGAAAAATAAGAGAATCCTTTCTCCAGCACTTCGAAAAAAAATAAAAATAAATAAGGGGGAGATGATGTAACGTACCAGGAGATGTGACGTACCTGCGCGAAGGACGCACACGACATAAAGGCAGATAGGAATCAGAATAAGCGTCCGCGTAGCTTAATTGGTAGAGCAACTTATTCCGGAATGAGTGGACCCGGGTTCGAACCCCGGCGCGGATAAAAATGACGGAGAAATTCACTTCGTTATACTTCTGAACATTGCCTTGTCACGGGCATGAAACCTTCGTTCTCACACCTTGTTCGTTCCTAATTTAGGGCCACTGATTCCAGGGAAGGGAGAGCACCACCGCCTTAAGACAAACACAACATCCACACCTCAATGGGATTCGAACACGTATCCATCTGCGATGATCGATCTGCTGCCATCGCTTTCACCACCGCGCGAACGGGGCGGCCAAACTTTTTCTGCTTTCCCCAACCAGAAACGTTCACTCAACTGACTGGTTTTGCGGAAGCTTCGACAAAACAGTTCCTGTTCCCTCTCATATCAGCAGTACCGACCGAAGGCATGATGCGCAAGGGCTATCCCCTGACACCCACATCATGTCACTGGGCAGAAACAAGTGACTCAAACATCTTCTCTAAGCTTTTTTAAGTTCATGGACATAGTTACAGTTCTTTCGGCAAGAAATCTGCCAAGAAAGATTGGTGTTAATAATTCACCTAAATGGCCAATTTGAATAATAAAGCGATGCTCTGGACGAAACCAGTGGGAGGAACTCAGGGTTCGAAGAAGACCGGATAAAATCGTGCAAGTGAACAGACGTGACAGATCTCAGAAAGTCGTTCAGTAATTTAACCTTTCAAATGGCGGTAGATATACCTGAACCATATGGAGCTCAAAACGTTTTGCGGTTCCCAAGCAGAAAGGTTCACACAACTGCACGGTTTTTATAAGACTTTGACAAAACAATTGCTATCCCTTCTCACCTCAGCAGTGCCGACGAAATTCATGATGGGCAAAGGCTAGTCCCCTGACACAGACATCATGTCACTGGGCTGAAAAAAATCAAGGTTAACAGACAGTAAGGTCTGCTCATCCCACCTTCCTCGCAGACGAAGAATCGTGACGTCACTGAGTGACATCACCGTCCTAACATGTGAATCGTAGATCCGAACTGTAGCTACGAATGAAGATGTCTTGTTAATAATTTTTATAACTCAAACACAGCACAAAAGCTTATGCAAAAACACCTTTACATTAAATACAGAAGAAATTCACAGTCATGTGAGTATATGAGTAGCGGAGATTTCAAAAATACCTACCGCACGTTTTTGTTATATGTATAGGGTGAGAAAACGGTTATGCATTTACACGTTAATTTAGTTACAAGGGAATTTTTGCTGTTTTTATATAAATTTAGAAAGGAAAACGCACAGCAGGACTTTATATTTTCATAGAATAAAGACTTTTTGGCTGTACTACCGAATCAAAACGCTTTCAAGTAGTGTCCGATTTCCCGTGTATCGTTCCGCTTTGTTTAAATACAACCTGATCACACCCAACGTGAAAGAAAGTAGTTCACGATAAATTTTACGGCTATCTTTTTTAGAATTTCGTTAAATTAGACGCCTTAAGGACTATTTTTATTTGTAAATACATTTTAAAAAGGAAATATGCAGGGTGATTCATGAAGAAGTATACAGTTTCAACGCACTATAAAACAAGAGCAATGTAAGATATTTTATTGTACTTGTAACAGAATTGTAGGGGAATGTTTCAAGTTTTTTAGAGACAGTCACAGATGTTCTATGTGTGCACCCTTAGTCACACGACACACATCGAGCCGGTAATCCATTTCCGCTGAAACGCAAGGTAGGATATCTGAATCAAGTGCAGTGATAGTGGCTGTGATACGCTGTTTCAGCTCCGCCTTATCAACAGGAAGGGGAGGGGCTAATACCTTGTTCTTTACGTAACCCCACAGGGAAAAGTCACAAGATGTTAAGTCAGGACATCTGGGTGGCCATTGTGTCAGTGGCATGTTGTAGATCTCGGCTCGTCCAATCCATCGGTGGGGAAGATGTTTATCGAAATAATCTCGCACGTCACCTAACCAGTGCCTACGTCACTTCCCTCAGTAGCGGGACACAAACTTTATGAGTACATCTACCTAACGGTTCGCAGTTGTGGTCCGTGTCTTTTTTTGTTGTTGTTTTTTTTTGTTTGGTGATTTAACGACCACCGTGAGCAACTCAATGCGCTATAAGCAGTCGCCTGTCCCTAATTTAGGGCCACTGGTTCCAAGGAAGGGAGAGAGCCAGTGCCGTAAGACAAACACAACATCCATGCCTCACCGGGATTCGAACCCGTACCCCTTTCGGATGAATGATCAGAGGCCATCGTTAAGACCACTGCGCCACCGGGGCGGCGGTCCATGTCTTCAACTGTTACTGTTTTATAGCACCTGGAAACTGTATACTTCTTTATGAATCACCCTGTATTGAATAACAATATTACGGGGTTTCTTTTATCAGGAGCCAGCGTATTTCTTAAGCGAGGCTACTTCCAACTTTTCTTCTGGAAGTCTAAGTGGCTAAGACTGACGCCTCAAAATTTCATATTTTTTTTAAATTAAACATTCCCGAAATTTTTTTAGTTAAAAACTGAAAACATTATGCATTAAGAATTCTGGTAGAATTTATGAACACTATTTCATCTGGTTTACGAATAATAATTCCCATACGCTGTTATTGCGCAGATGCAAAGAAACGTGGTGATTAGGTAGTCTTACGATGGCGATTTGGACAGTGACATCACGAAACAATCACCTGAAGTGCAGAATGAGCATAACCTTGTCATCTGCTAACCTTGGAAAGAAATCTTCCAAGCATCTTGTCTCTGTTTTCTTAGGTTCATCGAAATTGTTATAGCTCTTTCGGCAAGAAATCTGCGGGAAAATTAATTTTACTCATCTCATTGATTAGGCAGTTTGATTAACAAAGCTAAGTGGAAAGCGGTGCTTTCTGATGCGCAAATTCCTTGTTCCAGGCACGTTTAATCTTAGGCAGGGATATACATTTTTCAGTTGATTTTAGTTCATGTTACTAACTGAGAGTTAATTTGTTCTAGCCGGCTAAAGGCTTAACACTGGTGTTCCGAGCGCCTTCCCCAAAAGTATCACGTGTCGATCCATGTCCAGAATGGGTACGAAAGCCAACCGCATAGCGCCAGTCTCCTTTGATGCAAGTTTCTTGCGTTTCACGTCATTTATGGTAAAAGCTCACTACGATTGTTCATGAAAAACCCAGGAGAAGGCTGTTAGTGGGATGCTAAAATTGGCACGCCTGCAGTACCTTGTTCAAAATAGATTAGATTTCTCGTTTTTCCCGTTCCTTCAATCAAACGCTACAAGATACTTGAAAATGTGGTCTGCCGCAACTGCACTGCAAAACGTCATGACAAACTTTCGTGTTGGTTTGTGTGAGCCACATATATCAGTAATCCAGAGAGGGTAACTGGTGTCTCATTGTATGTGTGCGTAATCAAAATCGACTACCTGTAGCCGTGACCGTTTGGCAAGAGGACCGGAATTTTAGGCATTGGCTTGCACTGGAACTGAGATCAATCCCTATATGAAGCTGTCGTTAACCAGTTGCACAAGATTTCGGACGTGTGATTTTCTTTAACTCCAGATGCTCAAGGTCGTGGTTCAAACCCAAAATTAGAAGAAAATCAAGCAATGTTTTCATTGAAGGGCGGGGCCGTTATGAAATCACAGGATCAACACAGCACTTAAAAATCGTAAATTTTTGAAGTCTGATAGCCGGCGGATTTTGCAGGCTGTAGTGAAAAAGCGTTTTCCCTGGGTGTTTCTGGAAAGCTAGCTGACAAATTCTGTAGGCTAATCTTAAAAGGCTTTTCTTCTTGGTTGGGGAATTTGCGTTTCTCAAAAATCAAATAACAGTTTTTGCTCTTATATCCTCTAGTCGACAGGAACGTTATTGGAGTATAATTCCAATCTTCCAAACCAGGACTTTTGCATAAGTGAATCTTTCAAAATGCATTTAAAGAAACTTTATTGCATAAGGATAGGGAGTACCTGTTATGCACTAATTCTGATACGTAAAATCAGTTAGCGTCATTCAAATGTTAAATTATATTGTATAAATTTTGGGTAGCAAAAAATATCATACAGGTTTGTCACCATAAGTTTCAAGAAGTAGGAAATACTACACGCCGTGAATGGTAGCGAGAATAATAAGATTTGGTGAAATGATGGAGGTAATGACGATTTGATTGTGAAGAACGTGAGTAAGATTGTGGATGTTCCACAAATAGTTATGGTGGTACGGCAATTTCGAAGCTATTGTCATTCGGCAGTTTTTAACGTGGCGTCAGCTATTGCATTAAAAGATACGTATACGACCTTTTCTGCTGAGTGGCTTTATTTGAGAAACGTCAAATCGCGTGCCTTCGCGTTCATAGTGACGTCTGCGTGTTATCATCTTATTTGATTCAAAACGTCGTTAAGTCAATCAGTTGAAAGTTCGAATTTTAGCTCTCTATTTTTACCACCTTTGGAGGTTCACAGTGTGGGATTTTACTGCAATGGAGGCTGACAAACTCTGCGACAGCTATTCAGGATCATACGACATTTTCGGCGATGAGATCCCCTGAGGTACTATGGAATATCACGAATGAGTGCAAGTCTGATGCAATAAACTGGAATAAACTGAACACGAAAGGCGACGCCATCGCAATTAACTACAGGAAATTCAAAGAGCAATACCTCACGGAAAAAAATACTTATTTTAAAACAACTTCTTTAGACAGTTTTCTGTGCCAACTAAACTCCTAGGGGTTCAAAAGTATAAATGCACATTGTTTTAAATACAAGGATTCAATGAACGAAATAACATGTTACTTCACATATTTAGAAATAAAATTCTTGTCCGCAGTAGACCAGATTTGGTGAAAGCTGTGAAAAGGACTCTCAAGAAAAGTAAAGCTCCTGTCGACCAAGCTAGGAAACGAACGGAAATTTCCAAATTCTCTCTGAATTCCGCTCAACAGTTTGTGGTATTTAGCTAGACAAGAGAATCACGAAAATGTTTCTGCACTGTTGCCAGCACGTTGAGCATTTGTGAAAAAGCAAACGGACCGTCGAAGCACTCAATGTGTGATATGTCCAACGAAGACTTTCTACCTAATTTAAGTGACTGGATATCAGTGCAAGATGACACCTTTGTTCATAACTCGGCATTCCCTAACATGAATGACATTTAATTCCACGATAAATCCTTTCATAAAAAGGCTCTGTTCTTTGCATGTCCTAATACTATGGGAAAGTGAATGAATGGAGTCGTTGGTGAACAGATATCTGTTTTGTGGACTTCAAAAGTGTTTGATTCAGTTTAAAATGTACTGTAGAAATTATGCAGAAAAATGTTTGCGTACAAACCGAGAACTTTCTAGATGAAATGTTAATTAGAAGTGCTCATACCGAGAAAAAAACAATCTGCTGAAGCGGTTTTCAATGTATGCCCAAAATAAAACTCATTTTAATATCTGTTCTCTTCTAATGTCTTTGCTAATATAATACCGCGCGTTTATTTTGTACGTTGCGTTTTCATTTTCAGCATCATTTCTACTTCACGTAATTTTTTAGTGTGCTTCATTGGTTTCTGTGTTTCTGAATGGCACTTTTCCGAGGCGAATTTGCACTGGGAGTAAGGCGCCCAACGTACAGATACATAACGGTGCAAAAGTTGACTTCCGGAACTACTTCATAGGCAAGTCAGCGAATGCGGTCCTGAATAAAAACTACAAGGGGCATCCTGAAAGTAATTCCTCCTTCTTAATAACTTTTGAAATTTTGAAGTGATTTTAATGAAACTGCACTGACATGCACTATGATATGTTACCAATGTGAGAAAAAATATTTTCCAGAATCGGAAATAAAGATCTTGAATGACATAGAAAAGCAGCTGGCCGTAATTGAATACTTGGGAAAAGAGGGATGCGAGGCTCCAGAAGTCCACAGAAGACTCCTGGCGGTGTACGGTGCTACGAAAATCGATATCAATAATCTCCGAAGACGGATGAAAAGCTTTCGAGAGAAAGAAAGTTCAATGTCGGACAAACAACGGAATGGAAGACCCGCAACTGCAGTGACAGATGCCAACAGGCAACGAGTGAAAGACCTCATAACAGCTGATCGTCATGACGCCATCCAGGAGTTGTTTGATGCAATTCATTTTGGTAATGGGGCTATGGAAATATTCATTAGGGATCTGGGTTACAGTAAAAGTCTCTCAAAGTGGATCCGAAGTAACCTAACCTGTGAGTAAAGTGAGCAAAGTGTTGACATATGCCGTAACCTCTTGGACAGTTATAAAAAAGAGGGTGAAATGTTTGTCTCTAATTTGTGACGGGGGATGAAACCTGGGTGTTCTTTCATGACCCAGAAACAAAACGTGGGTTAATGGAATGGCCAAGCACATCTTCACCTCGAAAGAAAAACGTGAAAACAACTCGTTCCGGGAGGAAAGTGATAGTGACAATTTTCTGGGACAAACGTGGTGTCATTTTGACTGATTTCCTCAAACGGGGTGCAACAATAGACAGTGCTCACTATGTACAGGCTCTGAAGAAGCTAAAGGAAGCCATCAGAAGGAAAAGACGAGACTGTATACTTCAAAGTGTTGCTTCACACCATGATAAAGCACATCCCCATAACGCAATGGTAACTTTACAGGCTATTGCCAAAATGGGGGTGGGTCGGTGATGCCCCAACTTCCCTACAGTCCTGATTTGGCTCCAACAGACTTTGCCGTTGCGCCCAAGGAGGTTATATTACTGGAGACACCACTGGCTCTGCCGCCATAGGTCACAGCTAATCTGTGGTGTGACGTCACAAGCGGGCAAAAATGAACTAAAACATACCGTTGATGAAACAGTAAGCTTGTGTATCATTGATAAAAATTATTGAATTACTCATTTTATCTATTTATTCGCTTAGAAGCTTTTGTTCCATTGGTTTCCAAGCAGCTTCTCTTCTGCGGCTGCGTCGTGCCTGCTCATGACGTCATTTGCAGCATAGAGGGCGATTCATTGCGGCCAATACTGCGTGGGTAGAAGTGGTGTCTCCATTAATATAACCTCCTTGGTTGTGCCCCTTTGAAATGTTCCCTTCGAGGGGAACGTTTCGACGATGTAACAGACGTTAAATTGGCTGTGAAGTCATGGATAAAACAAAAACCTCAGGAATTTTTCCAAAATGTATTTCACCAATGGGTTCACAGATGGTGAAAATGTATAAAATGTGATGGACTATACTTTGAATTGGCTAGCATTATTAAAAATATGTCCACGTATTTTGCCACAAAGTTTCACAGTTTTGCTGCTACAAATAAACACCTTATGAGGGACGAGGCATTACTTTCAAGGTGCCTTTTTTATATATGAAAATCAAAAGAAGTAGATTACACACTATTTTAGATGCTCTGTCGTCGTTTTCAATTTCCCAAAAAAGTTCCTGTTCTTGCTGATAACCGATAACAATGTTTTTTTTTTTTTCGAATTTTCTTCGTGATTGAGGTTTAGCAGTTCATAACCTCTGTAGCTCGAGGCACTTTTCTACAGTTTCATTCGATAAACGCACTTTGTTCGTATTTTAATTTCCTTCAGACAGCCATGTTTCATAACCATGTCAATCAATTTATTCTCATGTAAAAGCTGAGCAACATTGAACATCGTAAAATTACGCCCTGAAAATAGAACGATTCCTGAATATTTCAGAGCTCTCGAATAACAACAACTGTCTCCTTTTTTCCGTAAAAACAGGTCACCTAACCATCGTAACTTAGAAACAAACTCCTGATAAATTTCTCGCGCTACATCGATTATTTTGTTTAACCACCGCTTTTGCAGTAACGGTTATCGTTCTCTGTTTCATGAAACATTACTGCGAAATATTTTCAGGCGGTCAATGCGATTTGTTTTCATATATCACAACATTGTTTTTAAGTTATACATCTAACAATATCCTCCGATCTGACGCAATCGCAGCTTGTTTACGTTTTGAGATTGCAACTGGCGCCGTGCATAAGGAAATTACAAATATGTTTAGATCAAAATTTCCTAATTTTCTGATAAATTCCTCGCATAAAACAAAATCACTTAGTTCGTTTAACAACCGCTTTTGCAGAAACGGTTCTCTTTTTCTCTATTTCTTGAAATATTACTGCGAAATATTTTCAGGCGGTCAATGCGATTTGTTTTCATATATCACAAGATTGCTTCTGAGTTATACATCTGGCAATATCACCTGATTCTGACGCAATCGCAGCTTGTTTACGTTTTGAGATTGCAAATGGCGCCGTGCAAAAGGAAATTACAAATATGTTTAGATCAAAATTTCCTAATTTTCTGATAAATTCCTCGCATACAACAAAATCACTTAGTTCGTTTAACTACCGCTTTTGCAGAAACGGTTATCTATTTCTCTGTTTCTTGAAACATTACTGCGAAATATTTTCAGGCGGTCAATGCGATTTGTTTTCATATATCACAACACTGTTTCTGAGTTATACATCTGGCAATATCATCTGATTCTGACGCAATCGCAGCTTGTTTACGTTTTGAGATTGCAAATGGCGCCGCGCATAAGGAAATAAAAAATATGTTTAGATCAAACTTTCGCCTCGCATATACCTAAATGACTTATTTCGTTTAACTACCGCTTTTGCAGAAACGGCTAACTTTTTCTCTTTCATTAAACATTACTGAGAAATATTTTCAGGCGGTCAATGCGATTTGTTTTCATATATCACAAGATTGTTTCTGAGTTATACATCTGGCAATATCATCTGATTCTGACGCAATCGCAGCTTGTTTGCGTTTTGAGTTTGCAAGTGGCGCCGCGCATATTAGTGCAAAATATTTTCAGGCAGTCAATGCGATTTGTATTCATACATCACAAGTTTGTTTCTGAGTTATACATCTGGATATATCACCTGATTCTGACGCAATCGCAGCTTGTTTACGTTTTGGGTATGCAAATGGCGCCGCGCATAAGGAAATGACGAATATATTTAGATCAGAATTTCGTTATTTCCTAATAAATTCCTCGCATATACCAAAATCACTTATTTCGTTTAACTACCGCTTTTGCAGAAATTGTTATCTTTTTCTCTTTCATGAAACATTACTGCGAAACATTTTCAGGCGGTTTCATATATCACAAGGGCCGCAGCGGTGGCAAAGTGGTCTAAGGCGCTGGCCTCTGATCATTTTTCCGTAAGGAGTCCGGGTTCGAATCCCGGTGAGGCATGGGTGTTGTGTTTGTCTTACTGCACTGGCTCTCTCCCTTCCCTGGAACCAGTGACCCTAAATTAGGGACGGGCGACTGCTTATATCCCATTGAGTTGCTCACGGTGGTCGTTAAAACTCCAGTAAATAATTAAATAAATAAACATATATCACAAGATTGTTTCTGAGCTATACATATGGCAATATCATCGGATTCTGACGCAACCACAGCTTGTTTACGTTTTGAGGTTGCAAATGGCCCCGCTCATAAGGAAATGGCAAATATGTTTAGATCAAATTTCGTAATTTTCTGATAAATTCCTCGCATATAACAAAATCACTTATTTCGTTTAACTACCGCTTTTGCAGAAACAGTTATCTCTTTCTCTTTCAAGAAACATTACTGCACAACATTTTCAGGCGGTCAATGCGATTTGTTTTCATATATCACAAGTTTGTTTCTGAGTTATACATCTGGCAATATCATCTGATTCTGAAGCAATCGCAACTTGTTTACGTTTTGGGATTGCAAATGGCGCCGCGCATAAGGAAATGACAAATATGTTTAGATCAAAATTTCGTAATTTTTTGATAAATTCCACGCACATAAGAAAATAACTTAGTTCGTTTAACTACCGCTTTTGCAGAAACGGTTATCTTTTTCTCTGTTTCTTGAAACATTATTACGAAATATTTTCAGGCGGTCAATGCGATTTGTTTTCATATATCACAAGATTGTTTCTGAGTTAAACATCTGGCAATATCGTCTGATTCTGACGCAATCGCAGCTTGTCTGCGTTTTGAGTTGCAAATGGCGCCATTTCCTTATGCGCGGAGCCATTTGAAATCTCAAAACGTAAACAAGCTGCGATTGCGTCAGAATCAGATGATATTACCAGATGTATAACTCAGAAACAATCTTGTGATATATGTTTATTGATTTATTTATTTATTGGAGGTTTAACGACCACCGGGAGTCCCTCAATGGGCTATAACAAGTTTTTGTCATTAATTTAGGGTCACAGGTTCCAGGGAAGGGAGAGAGCCAGTGCCGTAAGACAAACACAACATCCATGCCTCACCGGGATTCGAACTTGGACCTCTTACGGACGAATGATCAGAGGCCAGCGCCTTAGACCACTGCGGCAACGGGGCGGCGCTTGTGATATATGAAACCGCCTGAAAATGTTTCGCAGTAATGTTTCATGAAAGAGAAAAAGATAACAAATTCTGCAAAAGCGGTATTTAAACGAAATAAGGGATTTTTTTATATGCTAGGTATTTATTAGAAAATTACGAAATTTTGATATAAACATATTTGTCATTTCCTTATGCAAGGCGCCATTTGCAATCTCAAAACGTAAAGATGGTGCGATTGCGTCAGAATCAGATGATATTGCCAGATGTGTAACTCAGAAACAAACTTACTGAAGAGCAACACTGAAAACTCAGGAAAAACTTTACAATTTAAAACGAAAGTTGCAAACTTGTGATATATGTGAAACAAATCGCATTAACCGAATGAAAATATTTCGCAGTAATGTTTAACGAAAGAGAAAAAGTTAACCGTTTCTGCAAAAGCGGTAGTTAAACGAAATAAGTAATTTTGTTATATGCGAGGAATTTATCAAAAAATTACGAAATTTTGATCTAAACCTTTTTGTCATTTCCTTATGCGCGGCGCCATTTGCAATATCAAAAATTAAACGAGCTGCGATTGGGTCAGAATCAGATAATATTGCCAGATGTATAACTCAGAAACAAACTTGTGATATATGAAAACAAATCGCATTAACCGAATGAAAATATTTCGCAGTAATGTTTAATAAAAGATAAAAAGTTAACCATTTCTGCAAAAGCGGTAGTTAAACGAAAAAAGTGATTTTGTTATATGCAAGGAATTTATCAAAAAATTACAAAAATTTTGATCAAAATATATTTGTCATTTCCTTTTGCCGCCCCGGTGGCGCAGTGGTCTAAGCGATGGCCTCTGATCATTCGTCCGAACGGGGTCCGGGTTCGAATCCCGGTGAGGCATGGATGTTGTGTGTGTCATACGGCACTGGTTCTCTCCCTTCCCTGGAACCAGTGACCCCAAATTAGGGACGGGCGACTGCTTATAGCCCATTGAGTTGCTCACGGTGGTAGTTAAACCTCCAATCAAAAAAAAAAAAATAAAAAAAAATAAAAAAAAATTTCCTTTTGCGCGGCGCCATTTGCAATCTCATAACGTAAACAAGCTGCGATTGCTCAGAATCAGATGATATTGCCAGATGTATAACTCAGAAACAATCTTGTGATATACGAAAACAAATCGCATTGACCGCCTGAAAATATTTCGCAGTAATGTTTCAAGAAACAGAGAAAAAGATAACCGTTTCTGCAAAAGCGGTAGTTAAACGAACTAAGTGATCTTGTTATACGCGAGGAGTTTATCAAAAAATTACGAAATTTGATCTAAACATATTTATCATTTCCTTATGCGCGGCGCCATTTGCAATCTCAAAACGTAAACAAGCTGCGATTGCGTCAGAATCAGATGATATTACAAAATGTATAACACAGAAACAATGTTGTGATATATGAAAACAAATCGCATTGACCACATGAAAGTATTTCGCAGTAATGTTTCAAGGAACAGAGAAAAGGATAACCGTTTCTGCAAAAGCGGTAGTTAAACAAACTAAGTGATTTTGTTATATGCGAGGAATTTACCAAAAAATTACGAAATTTTGATCTAAACTTATTTGTCATTTCCTTATGCGCGGCACCATTTGCAATCTCAAAACGTAAACCAGCTGCGATTGCGTCAGAATCAGATGATATTGCCAGATGTATAACACAGAAACAAACTTGTGATATATGAAAACAAATCGCATTGACCGAATGAAAATATTTCGCAGTAATATGCGCGGCGCCATTTGCAACTCAAAACGCAAACAAGCTGCGATTGCGTCAGAATCAGATGATATTGCCAGATGTATAACTCAGAAACAATGTTGTGATATATGAAAACAAATCGCATTGACCGCCTGAAAATATTTCGCAGTAATGTTTAATGAAAGAGAAAAAATTAACCGATTCTGCAAAAGCGGTACGCCGCCCCGGTTGCGCAGTGGTATAAGGCGCTGGCCTCTGATCATTCGTCCGTAGGGGGTCCGGGTTTTAATCCCGTCAGGCATGGTTGTTGTGTTTGTCTTACGGCACTGGCTCTCTCCCTTCCCTGGAACCAGTGACCCTAAATTAGGGACGGGCGACTGCTTATAGCCCATTGAGTTGCTCACGGTGGTCGTTAAACCTCCAATCAAAAAAAAAAAAAAGCGGTAGTTAAAAGAACTAAGTGGTTTTGTTATATGCGAGGAATTTATCCGAAAATCACGAAATTTTGATCTAAACATATTTGTCATTTCCTTATGCGCGGCGCCATTTGCAATCTCAAAACGTAAACAAGCTGCGATTGCGTCAGAATCAGATGATATTGCCAGATGTATAATTCAGAAACAATCTTGTGATATATGAAACCGCCTGAAAATGTTTCGCAGTAATGCTTCATAAAAGAGAAAAAGATTACAGTTTCTGCAAAAGCGGTAGTTCAACGAAATGTGTGATTTTGTCAAATGCGAGGAATTTATCAAAAAATTACGAAATTTTGATCTAAACATATTTGTCATTTCCTTATGCGCGGCGCCATTTCCAATCTCAAAACGTAAACAAGCTGCGATTGAGTCAGAATCAGATGATACTCCCAGATGTATAACTCAGAAACAATGTTGTGATATATGAAAACAAATCGCATTCGCCGCTTGAAAATATTTCGCAGTAATGTTTCAAGAAACAGAGAAAAAGATAACCGTTTCTGCAAAAGCGGTAGGCCGCCCCGGTGGCGCAGTGGTCTAAGGCGTTGGCCTCTGATCATTCGTCCGTAAGGGGTCCGGGTTCGAATCCCGGTGAGGCATGGATGTTGTGTTTGTCTTACGGCGCTGGCTCTCTCCCTTCCCTGGAACCAGTGACCCTAAATTAGGGACGGGTGACTGCTTATAGCCCTTTGAGTTGCTCACGGTGGTCGTTAAACCTCCAATAAAAAAAAAAAAAAAAAAAAAAAGCGGTAGTTAAACGAACTAAGTGATTTTGTTATATGCGAGGAATTTATCAAAAAATTACGAAACTTTGATCAAAACATATTTGTCATTTTCTTTTGCGCGGCACCATTTGCAATCTCATAACGTAAACAAGCTGCGATTGCGTCAGAATCAGATGATATTGCCAGATGTATAACTCAGAAACAATGTTGTCATATATGAAAACAAATCGCAGTGACCGCCTGAAAATATTTCGCAGTAATGTTTAACGAAAGAGAAAAAGTTAACCGTTTCTGCAAAAGCGGTAGTTAAACGAAATAAGTAATTTTGTTATATGCGAGGAATTTATCAGAAAATTACGAAATTTTGATCTAAACATATTTGTCATTTTCCTTATGCGCGGCGCTATTTGAAATCTCAAAACGTAAACAAGCTGAGATTGCGTCAGAATCGGATGCTATTGCCAGATGTATAATTCAGAAACAATCTTGTGATATATGAAACCGCCTGAAAATCTTTCTCAGTAATGCTTCATAAAAGAGAAAAAGATAACAGTTTCTGCAAAAGCGGTAGTTAAACGAAATAAGTGATTTTGTTATATGCGAGGAATTTATCAGAAAATTACGAAATTTTGATCTAAACATATTTGTCATTTCCTTATGCGCTGCGCTATTTGAAATCTCAAAACGTAAACAAGCTGCGATTGCTTCAGAATCAGATGCTATTGCCAGATGTATAATTCAGAAACAATCTTGTGATATATTAAAACAAATCGCATTGACCGCCTGAAAATGTTTCGCAGTAATGTTTCATGAAAGAAAAAAAGATAACTGTTTCTGCAAAAGCGGTAGTTAAACGAAATAAGTGATTTTGTTATATGCGAGGAATTTATTAGAAAATTACGAAATTTTGATCGAAACATATTTGTCATTTTCCTTATGCGCGGCGCTATTTGAAATCTCAAAACGTAAACAAGCTGAGATTGCGTCAGAATCGGATGCTATTGCCAGATGTATAATTCAGAAACAATCTTGTGATATATGAAACCGCCTGAAAATCTTTCGCAGTAATGCTTCATAAAAGAGAAAAAGATAACAGTTTCTGCAAAAGCGGTAGTTAAACGAAATAAGTGATTTTGTTATATGCGAGGAATTTATTAGAAAATTACGAAATTTTGATCTAAACATATTTGTCATTTCCTTATGCGCGGCGCTATTTGAAATCTCAAAACGTAAACAAGCTGCGATTGCGTCAGAATCAGATGCTATTGCCAGATGTATAATTCAGAAACAATCTTGTGATATATTAAAACAAATCGCATTGACCGCCTGAAAATGTTTCGCAGTATAATGTTTCATGAAAGAAAAAAAGATAACTGTTTCTGCAAAAGCGGTAGTTAAACGAAATAAGTGATTTTGTTATATGCGAGGAATTTATTAGAAAATTACGAAATTTTGATATAAACATATTTGTCATTTCCTTATGCGCGGCGCCATTTGAAATCCCAAAACGTAAACAAGCTGCGATTGCGTCAGAATCAGATGATATTGGCAGATGTATAACTCAGAAACAAATTTGTGAGATATGAAAACAAATGGCATTGACCGCCTGAAAATATTTTGAAGTAATATGCGCAGGGCCATTTGCAATCTCAAAACGTAAACAAGCTGCGATTGCGTCAGAAAAAGATGATATTGCCAGATGTATAACTCAGGAAAAATCTTGTGATATATGTTTATTTATTTATTTATTTGTTGGAGGTTTAACGACCACGGTAAGCAACTCAATTGGGTATAAGCAGTCGCCCTTCCCTAATTTAGGGTCACTGGTTCCAGGGAAGGGAGAGAGCCCGTGCCGTAAGACAAACACAACATCCATGCCTCACCGGGATTCGAACCCGATCCCCTTACGGACGAATAATCCGAAACCAGCGCCTTAGACCACCGCGCCACAGGGGTGGCCCTTGTGATACATGAAATCAAAATTTCGTAATTTTCTGATAAATTCCTCGTATATAACAAAATCACTTATTTCGTTTAACTACCGCTTTTGCAGAAACGATTATCTTTTTCTCTTTTATGAAACATTACTGCGAAACATTTTCAGGCGGTTTCATATATCAGAAGGGCCACCCCGGTGGCGCAGTGTTCCAAGGCGCTGGTCTCTGATCATTCGTACCGTATTCGAATATCGGTGAGGCATGGATGTTGTGTTTGTCTTACGGCACTGCCTCTCTCCCTTTCCTGGAACCAGTGACCCTAAATTAGGGACGGGCGACTTCTTATAGCCCATTGAGTTGCCCACGGTGGTCGTTAAACTTCCAATAAATAAATAAATAAATAAATAAACATATATCACAAGATTGTTTCTGAGTTATACATCTGGCAATATCATCTGATTCTGACGAAATCGCAGCTTGTTTACGTTTTGAGATTGCAAATGGCCCCGCGCATATTACTGCGAAATATTTTCAGGCGGCGAATGCGATATGTTTTCATATATCACAAGTTTGTTTCTGACTTATACATCTGGCAATATCATCTGATTCTGACGCAATCGCAACTTGTTTACGTTTTGAGATTGCAAATGGCCCCGCGCATATTACTGCGAAATATTTTCACGCGGCGAATGCGATATGTTTTCATATATCACAAGTTTGTTTCTGAGTTATACATCTGGCAATATCATCTGATTTTGACGCAATCGCTGCTTGTTTACGTTTTGAGATTGCAAATGGCACCGCGCATAAGGAAATGAAAAAATATGTTTAGATCAAAATTTCGTAATTTTTTGATAAATTCCTCGCATATAACAAAATCACTTATTTCGTTTTTTTTTTGTTGTTTTTTTATTTGAGGTTTAACGACCACCGTGAGCAACTCAATGGGCTATAAGCAGTCGCCCGTCCCTAATTTAGGGTCACTGGTTCCAGGGAAGGGAGAGAGCCAGTGCCGTAACACAAACACAACATCCATGCGTGACCGGGTTTCGAACCCGGACCCCTTACTGACGAATGATCAGAAGCCAGCGCCTTAGACCACTGCACCACCGGAGCGGCCTTATTTCGTTTAACTACCGTTTTTGCAGAAACTGTTATCTTTTTCTCTTTTATAAAGCATTACTGCAAGACAATTTCAGGCGGTTTCATATATCACAAGATTGTTTCTGAGTTATATTTCTGACAATATCATCTGATTCTGACGCAATCGCAGCTTGTTTACATTTTGAGATTGCAAATGGCGCCGCGCATAAGGAAATGACAAATATGTTTAGATCAAAATTTCGTAATTTTCTGTTAAATTCCTCGCATATATCAAAATCACTTAGTTCTTTTAACTACCGCTTATTGCAGAATGGTTATCTTTTTCTCTTTAATTAAACACTACTGCGAAATATTTTCAGGCGGTCAATGCGATTTATTTTCATATATCCTAAGACTGTTTCTGAGTTATAAATCGGGCAATATCATCTGATTCTGACGCAATCGCAGCTTGTTTACGTTATGAGATTGCAAATGGCGCCGCGCATAAGGAAATGACAAATATGTTTAGATCAGAATTTCGTAATTTCCTAATAAAATCCTCGCATATAACAAAATCACTTATTTCTTTTAAATACCGCTTTTGCAGAAACGCGTATCTTTTTCTCTTTCATAAAACATTACTGCGAAACAGTTTCAGGCGGTTTCATATATAACAAGGACCACCCCGGTGGGGCAGTGGTCTAAGGCTCTGGCCTCTGATCATTCGTCCGTAAGGGGTCCGTGTTCAAATCCCGGTGAGGCATGGATGTTGTGTTTGTCTTACGGCACTGGCTCTCTCCCTTCCCTGGAACCAGTGACCCTAAATTAGGGACGGGCTACTGCTTATAGCCCATTGAGTTGCTCACGGTGGTCGTTAAACCTCCAATAAATAAATAAATAAATAAATACACATATATCACAACATTGTTTCTGAGTTATACATCTGGCAATATCATCTGATTCTGACGCAATCGCTGCTTGTTTACGCTTTGAGATTGCAAATGGCGCCGCACATAAGGAAATGACAAATATGTTTAGATCAAGTTTTGTAATTTTCTGATAAATTCTTCGCATATAACGAAATCACTTATTTCGTTTAACTACCGCTTTTGCAGAAACAGTTATCTTTTTCTCTTTCATTAAACATTACTGCGAAATATTTTTAGGCGGTCAATGCGATTTGTTTTCATATATCACAAGTTTGTTTCTGAGTTATACATCTTGCAATACCATCTGATTCCGACCCAGCCGCCCCGGTGGCGCAGTGGTCTAAGGCGTTGGCCTCTGATCTTTCGTCCGAAGGGGTCCGGGTTCGAATCCCGGTGAGGCATGGATGTTGTGTTTGTCTTACGGCACTGGCTCTCTCCCTTCCCTGGAACCAGTGACCCTAAATTAGGGACGGGCGACTGCTTATAGCCCATTGAGTTGCTCACGGTGGTCGTTAAACCTCCAATAAATAAATAAATAAATAAATACACATATATCACAACATTGTTTCTGAGTTATACATCTGGCAATATCATCTGATTCTGACGCAATCGCTGCTTGTTTACGCTTTGAGATTGCAAATGGCGCCGCACATAAGGAAATGACAAATATGTTTAGATCAAGTTTTGTAATTTTCTGATAAATTCTTCGCATATAACGAAATCACTTATTTCGTTTAACTACCGCTTTTGCAGAAACAGTTATCTTTTTCTCTTTCATTAAACATTACTGCGAAATATTTTCAGGCGGTCAATGCGATTTGTTTTCATATATCACAAGTTTGTTTCTGAGTTATACATCTTGCAATACCATCTGATTCCGACCCAGCCGCCCCGGTGGCGCAGTGGTCTAAGGCGTTGGCCTCTGATCTTTCGTCCGAAGGGGTCCGGGTTCGAATCCCGGTGAGGCATGGATGTTGTGTTTGTCTTACGGCACTGGCTCTCTCCCTTCCCTGGAACCAGTGACCCTAAATTAGGGACGGGCGACTGCTTATAACCCATTCAGTTGCTCACGGTGGTCGTTAAACCTCCAATCAAAAAAAAAAAAAAAAAAAAAAAAAAAAAGATTCCGACCCAGTCGCTTCTTGTTTACGTTTTGAGATTGCAAATGGCGCCGCGCATAAGAAAATGACAAACATGTTAATTTAGATCAAGATTTCGTACATTTCTGATATATTCCTGTTATGTCGCTTATTTCGTTTAGCAACGTTTTGGCAGTAACGGTTATCATTTTCTGTTTCATGAAGTACAACTGTAAAATATTTTCAGGAAGCCAATACGATCTGTTGTAATACGTTTGGCAATAATTTCGATTTTTATGAAATTGTTTACATTCCGAGATTGCAAATGGCGCCGCGCATAAAACAATAGCAAATGCCTATAGATTAAAATTTCCCTACTTCTTATTTTTAAATAAAACATTGTGAGATAGAAAAAGATAGTGATGACCTGTTTAAACTTACTTTTCCACACATTGAAAATAAAAGTAGCCCACAATGAAATTCTGGAAAGAGGAAAAAAATAAGTGCCTGCTAGGCTTTGTAATTAATGAAACATTTATTGTGAGGCAAATATCCCAGCTCAAGCACATGCCCATTTTTTCTGCATTTTATGAAATGTCACACGTAAATGCTTTCATAGAAAATGGCATGTTTGTATGTTGCGTCTTGTAGAAACCTTAAAAATATTCATTGTCAGAGATTCTACTGTCACTTACATGGTGTAATGATCATCTTGAAAATAATAATGTATTTTCGTGAGGGAAATCTGTTTTCACGTGTGTGACGTATATTCTAATTTAACTTTCATTTTTAGTTCCTTTTCCTATGCAAATTTGAATTTGTTCTATTTTACACTTTCCAAACTTAATGTTATGTCTTTTCCCTCAAACGAAAATAATGTTGGTAACATACTGAAGTCTTCGGAACAAGAGTGACGTATGTGTGGCCTCTTAAGAACGATAGACAAAAAAGGCAATGCATTGTTGATAAATTGGAGATGTTGAATGGTGAACGTTTATGCTTCTTTTGGAACGCGACTGCTTAGTTATCGTTTAAGTATTTGTGGAGGCTACGTGTTCTACTTTAATAACAGCGTTGTGTTCTTGTGGATATCAATTCAAGTTCCAATGCTGTGTTCTTGGGGATATTAATTAAAGTTCCAGTGTTGTCGGAAATAAAGTTCATGAATTACGGAGAAACGCACCTAGCCGTAATTGAATTCCTGGGAAAAGAGGGATGCGAGGCTCCAGAAATCCACAAAAGGCTGCTGGCAATTGATATCAGTAATGTCCGAAGATGAATGAAGAGGTTTCGAGAGGGAGAAAGTTCAATGTCGTAAAAACAACGGAATGGAAGGCCCGCAACTGCAGTGACAGATTCCAACAGGCAAAGAGTGGGAGACCTCAAGACAGCTGATCTTCATGTCACCATCCAGGATTTGTGTGATGCAGTTCATTGTGGTCATGGGGCTATGGAAACATTTATAAGGTATCTGGGTAACAGAAATATTTGTTCAAAGTGGCTCCCAAGAAACCTAATCCGTGAATAATATGAGCAAAGTATGGAGATGTGCTGGAACCCCTTGGACTGTAATGAGAGGGAGGGTGAGGTATTTGTCTCCAATGTTGTGACAGGGGATGAAACCTGGGAGTTCCTTCATAACCCTGTAACAAAACGTGCGTCAATGGAATAGCAAAGCACATCTTTACCTCGACAGAAAAAGGTAAAAACAACTCATTCCCCTGGGAGCCTGATGGTAATTATTTTCTGGGACAAACGTGGTGTGATTTTCACTGATTTCCTTAAACGAGATACAATAATCGATAGTGCATGCATTGAATAAGCTAAAGGAGGTCATCAGAAGGAAAAGACGTTACAGCCCACTTCATAGTGTTGTATAACTAGGAAGTGGACTGTAACGTCTTTTTCTTCTGATGGCTTCCTTTAGCTTCTTCAATGATAACGCACGTCTCCACACCTCAATAGACTTCATAAGGCTATTGACAAAATGGTGTGGACGATGTTCCGGCCGCGCCTCCCCCTCCAACGGTCCTGATTTGGCTCCCTCAGACTTTTTCTTGTTTGAGTCTTTGAAAAACACTTTTCGTGAAGAACGTTTCGATCATGTGACATACGTTAAACACGTTGTGAAGATATTTATAAAATGACAGCTTTAGGAATTTTTCCAAAATGTATTTCACCAGTGGGTTCAAAGACGGCGAAAATGTATAGAATGTGATAGACAATACTTTGAACTGGCTTGCATTTTTAACAATATGTCCAAGTACTTTGCCACAAAGTTTCACTTTTTTGCTGCTACAAATAAACATCTTATGAGGGACGAGGCATTACTTTCAGGATGCCTTTTTTTACACATATCGAAATGAAAAGAAGTAGATTACACACTATATTAGATGTCCTATCTTTGTTTTCAATTTCTCAAAAAGTTCCTGTTCTTGCTGATAACCGATAACTATGTTTTTTTTTGTTTTCCTTTTTTGGGTTTTCTTCGTGATTGAATTTTAGCAGTTCATAACCTCTGTAGTTCGAGGCCCTTTTCCCCAGCTTCATTCGATAGCCGCACTTTGTTCGTACTTGAATTTCCTTCAGACAGCCATGTTTCATAACAATGTCAATCAATTTATTCTCATGTAAAAGCTGAGCAACATTGAACATCGTAAAATTACCCCCTGAACATAGAACGATTCCTGAATATTTCAGAGCTCTCGAATAACTAAAACCGTCTCCTTTTTCGCTAAAAACGGGTCTCTAACCAACGAAACATAGAAACAAACTCCTGGTAAATTCCTCCCAATAAATCGCTTATTTTGTTTACCTACTGATTTTGCAGTAACGGGTATCTCTTTCTGTTACATGAAACACAACTGCGAAATATTTTCAGGCGGTCAATCTGATTTGTTTTCATATATCACAAGATTGTTTCTGAGTTATACATCTGGCAATATCATCTGATTCTGACGCAATCGCAGCTTGTTTACGTTTTGAGATTGCCAATGGCGCCGCGCATAAAGAAATGACAATTACGTACAGATCAAGATTTAGTAATTTTCTGATAAATTCCTCGCATGTAACAAAATCACTTATTTCGTTTAACTATCGCTTTTGCAGAAACGGTTATCTTTTCGCTTTTATTAAACATTACTGCGAAACATTTTCAGGCGGTCAATGCAATTTGTTTACATATATAACAAGATTGTTTCTGAGTTATACATCTGGCAATATCATCTGATTCTGATGCAATCGCTTCTTGATTACGTTTTGAGATTGCAAATGGCGCCGCGCATAAGAAAAGGACAAACATGTTAATGTAGATCAAGATTTCGTACATTTCTGATATATTCCTGTTATGTCGCTTATTTCGTTTAGCAACGTTTTGGCAGTAACGGTTATCATTTTCTATTTCATGAAGTACAACTGCAAAATATTTTCAGGGAGCCAATAAGATCTGTTGTAATACGTCTGGCAATAATTTCGATTTTGATAAAATTGTTTACATTCCGAGATTGCAAATGGCGCCGCGCATAAAACAATAGCAAATGCCTATAGATCAAAATTTCGCTACTTATTATTTTTAAATAAAACATTGTGAGATAGAAAAAGATACTGATGACCTGTTTAAACTTACTGTTGTACATATTGAAAAATAAAAGTAGCCCACATTGAAATTCTGGAAAGAGAAAAAAATAAGTGCATGCTAGGCTTTGTAATTAATGTAACATTTACTGTGAGGCAAATATCCCAGATCAAGCACATGCCCATTTTTTCTGCATTTTATGAAATGTCATGCGTAAATGCTTTCTTAGGAAATGGCATGTTTGTATGTTGCGTCTTGTAGAAACCTTGAAAATATTCATTGTCAGAGATTCTACTGTCAGTTACGTGGTGTAATGATATAGTTATCTTGAAAATAATACTGTATTTTCGTGAGGCGAATCTGTTTTCATGTGTGTGACGTATATTCTATTTTAACTTTCATTTTTAGTTCCTTTTACCATGCAAATTTGAATGTGTTCTATTTTACACTTTCCAAACTTAACGTTATGTCTTTTCCCTCAAACGAGAATAATGTTGGTAACATACTGAAGTCGGAACAAGAGTGACGTATGTGTGGCCTGTTAAAAACGATAGACAAAAAAGGCAATGCAGCGGTTGATAAATTGGAGATGTTGAATGGTGAACGTTTATGCTTCTTTTGGAACGCGACTGCTTAGTTATCGTTTAAGTATTTGTGAAGGCTACGGGTTCTACTTTAATAACAGTGTTGTGTTCTTGTGGATATCAATTCAAGTTCCAATGTTGTGTTCTTGTGGATATTAATTCATGTTCCAAAGTTGTGTTTATATGGATATTAATTCAAGTTCCAGTGTTGTGTTTCATCGTTAATTGATTGTGGATATTAATCTAAGTTTTCGGGATCTCACTTTGTTGAAGTGCAAATGATGAAGTGCCTATTGACAGCAATAAAGGATTACTGTAAGTAACAACTTCGTGACTTTATTTGAGTGACTCGCAGTTCAGTGTAGGTGAAATTTTGATCTACGTAGTGTTTTAGTAAGTCAACTACACATAAAACGCAACACGTGTCGGTAAGAGATTAAAATATTGATGAGTCGATACCAAAGCGCCTGCAATGATGATGTATAGTGGCTGCCGTCCAGTACAAGAATTTAAAACACATTATTTTCAAAATCGCTTCGCCCTCAGGCTAGTTTGTCTAATGACTCCTTTGGCAGTAATTTCTCTTCCATAGAAAGGGAAACAGTTAAATTATCGTGAGTTAGCATAGATTCTAATTAAAAACCCTTAAACGTGTAGTGGTTGCAAGTCTGTTTTGGACCTGCGGAAGGAGTCATTAGACGAACGATCCTAGTGCTGTAGGGACGGTAAGAAGAACACAATATCCTAAATTCTTGTACAAGACGTAGGTATATTGAATTTGTTTAGCAGACCCTCAAGTTTAGAATCGTCAGAGTTCTAGACTTGAGCGTCTTTATAATAGCTGGCGATATGAGGTCGGAAAGCCGACCGCATATTGTTCGTGAAAAGACCAGGAGAAGGCTGTTAGTGGGATTCTAAAATTGGCACGCCTGTAGTGCCTTGTTTAAAATAGATAAGATTTCTCGTTTTTCCCATTCCTTCAATCAAACGCTACAAGATACTTGAAAATGTGGTCTGCCGCAACTGCACTGCAGAACGTCATGACAAACTTTCGTGTTTGTTCATGTGAGCCACATATATCAGTAATACAGTGTAAAAAAACATAATCAAGTTCGACTTGCTGTAGCCGTGACCTTTTGGCGGGTGGACCGGAATTTTAAGCATTCCCCTGCACTGGAACTAGAGTCAAACCCTATGTGAGGTATGAGTGGCAAGATGTAGATATCCCGCTGCAAAATCTTTCGGACGTGCGATTTCCTTTAACTCTAGATGCTCAAGGGCGTGGTTCAAACCCAAAATTAGGAGAAAGTCAAGCAATGTTCTCATTGAAGGGCGAGCTCGTTACGAAACTTTTTAAGTCCGATAGACGTCGGATTTTGCAGGCTGAAGTGAAATGCCTTTCTCCTGCGTGTTTCTGGAAAGTTGGCTGAAAAATTTTGTTGGTTAATGTTAAAAGGCTTTTCTCCTTGGTTGGTGCATTTGCCTTTCTGAAAAATCGAATAAAATTGTTTTGCCCTTATATCCTCTAGTCAAAAGGACTGTTATTGGAGGACGAGTCCAATGTTCCAAACCAGGAATTTTGCATAAGGATATTTTTCAAAACGCATTTACAAGAACTTAATTGCATATGGATAGAGAGTACCTGTTATGCACTAATTCTGATCCGTAAAATTAGTTAAATTCATTCAAATGCTATATAACACTGTATAAATTTTGGGTAGCAAAAAATGTCATACAGGTTTTTCACCACAAGTTTCAAGAAGTGAGAAATACCACACGCCGTGGATGGTACCGAGAATAATACGATTTGGTGAAATGATGGAGGTAATGCCGATTATATTGTGAAGAACGTGAGTAAGATTGTGGATGTTCCACAAATAATTATGCTGGTACGACAATTTCGAAGCTATCTTTATTCGGCAGTTTTTAACGTGACGAATAAAGATACTATTGCATTAAACAGTACATATTTCGCCTTTTCTGCTGAGTAGCTCTATCTGAGAAACGTAAAGGCGCGTGCCTTCGCGTTCATAGTGACGTCTGCGTGTTATCATCTTATTTGATTCAAAACGTCGTTAAGTCAATAAGTGGAAAGTTAAAATTTTAGCTCTCTATGTTTACGCCCTTTAGAGTTTCACAGTGTGGGATTTTACTGCGATGGAGGCTGACAACTCTGCGACAGCAATTCAGGATGAAACGACATTTTCGGCGATGAGATTCCCTGAGGTACTATGGAATATCACGAAGGAGTTCAAGTCTGGTGCAATACACTGGACACGAAAAGGCGACGCCATCGCAATTAACTATAGGAAATTCAAAGAGCAATATCTCACAAAAAAATACTTATTTTCAAACGACTTCTTTATAAAGTTTTCTGCGCCAACTAAACGCCTATGGTTTTAAAAGTATAAATGCAGGTTGCTTTAAACACAAAGTTTCAATGAACGTGTTACTTCATATATTTCGAAATAAACTTTTTGTCCGCGGTAGACCAGATTTGGTGAAAGCTGTGAAAAGGACTCTCAAGATAACTAAAGCTCCTGTCGACCAAGCTAGGAAACGAACGAAAATTTCCAAGTTCTCTGTGAATTCCGCTCAACAGTTTGTAGCTTCTAGTGAGACAAGAGAATCCAGAAAATGTCCCTAAACTGCGTCTCGCGACAGAGATATCCACATGTATCGAGTTATCTAATTGGCAGCAATAAAACCGGCACCCACCAATTGGCGACCGGTACTGAAACAGCACTTGTAGTTCGTTTACGTCGTCGAAGTCGTGACACAGGTTGTTAACATCTTAGTTAACATTAGTTTCTTCATTGGCGGCTGTCGGCACGAATCGAACAATTTAACCTGTTTGCAGTATACATCCAAATGTAAAAATGGCTATTATTCCACAAACGGGCGTATTCTTCACAGCTAAGACAGCGGAACGCTAGAACAGCTACGCGAGCAATCTACTGTTTTCGATCTGGCAATGCATCTGTTGGTGTTTACATTCGAATGCAAACATTATGGGTGGTTATCTTTGCATTCTGTTCTTACTTTTTTATTCATGATGATGTCTAACGTTGTGTTGTTTTTGTACTAAATGAAAACTATAACTGAGATGTTGAAAAAGAACTAAAAAAAATGAACGATCTTACCGCTATATACGTTGGGAGACTGATAAAAAAATATACTTTCGTATTTAAAGTAAGTATTTTAATTCGTACTGAGAAATATATAGCAAAAGACAAGTAAAGAAGAAAAGCAGCGATATTTATTACCATTCGTGATTCCTTATTATTTCAAGTGTGGGTAGCGTACCATTCACACCATGATATGCATGTTTTTCTATCTCGTACGACTACGTTAACGAGACTAAACAAATTCCATTGAGGCATTGTAAAATAAAACAGACCAATTCAACCACAACTTCATGGAATTTTAATACTATCAAAGGGGAATATGGACGGACAACTTAATATTTACTCAGCGTTGCCAGATCGAAAACAGTAGATTGCTCGCGGAGCTGTTCTAGCGCTCCGCTGTAAACAACAAGTGCCATTTCAGTGCCGGGCGCCAATTGGTGGGTGCCGGTTTCATTGCTGCCAATGAGATAACTCGATACATGTGGATATCGCTGTCACGAGACGCTAGTCACTGTTACCAGCACGTCGAACAATTGTGAAATAGCAGACGGATCGTCGAAGCACTCGATGTCAGATACTTCCATCGAAGACTTTCTTCCTAATTTAAGTGACTGGATATCAGTTCAAGATGACACCTTTCTTTATGACTCGCCACTCACTAATATAATTCTACAATAAACCCTTTCATTAAGAATTCGCTGTTCACTGCCTGTTCTGATACTATGGGGAACAAATGAATATGCAGCACCATCTGTGAATGAATGGAGTTGGTGGCGAAAAGATGACTGCCTGTGGACTTCAATATTGTTTGACTCCGTTCAAAATGTACTGTAGAAATTATGCAGAAAAATGTTTGCTCACAAACCGATAACTTTCGAGATGAAAAATATTCATTAGAAATGTTCATACCGAGAAAAAATCAAACAATCTGCTGAAGCGGTTTTCAATGTATAGCCAAAATAAAATTAATTTTATTATCTGTTCTCTTCTAATGTCTTTGGTAATATAATGCAGCGTGTTTATTTTGGACGTTACGTTTTCATTTTCAGCATCATTTCACTTCACGTAATCTTTTCAGTGTGCTTCATTGGTTTCTGAACGGCACTTTTCCCTAGGCGAATTTGCACTGGGAGTAAGGCGTCCAGTGTACAGATACATACCGGTGCAAAAGTTGACTTCCGGAACTACTTCATACGCTAGACAACAGAATATGATCCTGACTATGAACTACAAGGGGCATTCTGAAAGTAATGCCTCCTCCTTAAAAAAAACTTTGAAATTTTGAAGTGATTTTAATGAAACTGCACTGACATATACTATGTTATGTTATCAATGTGGGAACAAATATTTTCCAGAATCGGAAATAAAGTTCATGAATGACAGAAAAAAGCAGCTAGCTGTAATTGCATTCCTGGGAAACGAGGGATGCGAGGCCCTAGAAATCCACAAAAGACCCCTGGTAATTGATATCAGTAATGTCCGAAGATGGATGAAGAGGTTTCGAGAGGGAAAAAGTTCAATGTCGGAAAAACAACGGAGTGGATGGCCCGCAACTGCAGTGACAGATGCCAACAGGCAAAGAGTGGAAGACCTCATGACAGCTGATCTTCATGTCACCATCCAGGATTTGTGTGATGCAGTTCATTGTGGTCATGGGGCTATGGAAACATTTATAAGGTATCTGGGTAACAGAAATATTTGTTCAAAGTGGCTCCCAAGAAACCTAATCCGTGAATAATATGAGCAAAGTATGGAGATGTGCTGGAACCTCTTGGACTGTAATGAGAGGGAGGGTGAGGTATTTGTCTCCAATGTTGTGACAGGGGATGAAACCTGGGAGTTCCTTCATTACCCTGTAACAAAACGTGCGTCAATGGAATAGCAAAGCACATCTTTACGTCGACAGAAAAAGGTAAAAACAACTCATTCCCCTGGGAGCCCGATGGTAATTATTTTCTGGGACAAACGTGGTGTGATTTTCACTGATTTCCTTAAACGAGATACAATAATCGACAGTGCATGCATTGAATAAGCTAAAGGAGGTCATCAGAAGGAAAAGACGTTACAGCCCACTTCATAGTGTTGTATAACTAGGAAGTGGACTGTAACGTCTTTTTCTTCTGATGGCTTCCTTTAGCTTCTTCAATGATAACGCACGTCCCCACACCTCAATAGACTTCATAAGGCTATTGACAAAATGGTGTGGACGATGTTCCGGCCGCGCCTCCCCCTCCAACGGTCCTGATTTGGCTCCCTCAGACTTTTTCTTGTTTGAGTCTTTGAAAAACACTTTTCGTGAAGAACGTTTCGATCATGTGACATACGTTAAACACGTTGTGAAGATATTTATAAAATGACAGCTTTAGGAATTTTTCCAAAATGTATTTCACCAGTGGGTTCAAAGACGGCGAAAATGTATAGAATGTGATAGACAATACTTTGAACTGGCTTGCATTTTTAACAATATGTCCAAGTACTTTGCCACAAAGTTTCACTTTTTTGCTGCTACAAATAAACATCTTATGAGGGACGAGGCATTACTTTCAGGATGCCTTTTTTTACACATATCGAAATGAAAAGAAGTAGATTACACACTATATTAGATGTCCTATCTTTGTTTTCAATTTCTCAAAAAAGTTCCTGTTCTTGCTGATAACCGATAACTATGTTTTTTTTTGTTTTCCTTTTTTGGGTTTTCTTCGTGATTGAATTTTAGCAGTTCATAACCTCTGTAGTTCGAGGCCCTTTTCCCCAGCTTCATTCGATAGCCGCACTTTGTTCGTACTTGAATTTCCTTCAGACAGCCATGTTTCATAACAATGTCAATCAATTTATTCTCATGTAAAAGCTGAGCAACATTGAACATCGTAAAATTACCCCTGAACATAGAACGATTCCTGAATATTTCAGAGCTCTCGAATAACTAAAACCGTCTCCTTTTTCGCTAAAAACGGGTCTCTAACCAACGAAACTTAGAAACAAACTCCTGGTAAATTCCTCCCAATAAATCGCTTATTTTGTTTAACTACCGATTTTGCAGTAACGGGTATCTCTTTCTGTTTCATGAAACACAACTGCGAAATATTTTCAGGCGGTCAATCTGATTTGTTTTCATATATCACAAGATTGTTTCTGAGTTATACATCTGGCAATATCATCTGATTCTGACGCAATCGCAGCTTGTTTACGTTTTGAGATTGCAAATGGCGCCGCGCATAAAGAAATGACAATTACGTACAGATCAAGATTTAGTAATTTTTGATAAATTCCTCGCATGTAACAAAATCACTTATTTCGTTTAACTATCGCTTTTGCAGAAACGGTTATCTTTTCGCTTTTATTAAACATTACTGCGAAACATTTTCAGGCGGTCAATGCAATTTGTTTACATATATAACAAGATTGTTTCTGAGTTATACATCTGGCAATATCATCTGATTCTGATGCAATCGCTTCTTGATTACGTTTTGAGATTGCAAATGGCGCCGCGCATAAGAAAAGGACAAACATGTTAATGTAGATCAAGATTTCGTACATTTCTGATATATTCCTGTTATGTCGCTTATTTCGTTTAGCAACGTTTTGGCAGTAACGGTTATCATTTTCTATTTCATGAAGTACAACTGCAAAATATTTTCAGGGAGCCAATAAGATCTGTTGTAATACGTCTGGCAATAATTTCGATTTTGATAAAATTGTTTACATTCCGAGATTGCAAATGGCGCCGCGCATAAAACAATAGCAAATGCCTATAGATCAAAATTTCGCTACTTATTATTTTTAAATAAAACATTGTGAGATAGAAAAAGATACTGATGACCTGTTTAAACTTACTGTTGTACATATTGAAAAATAAAAGTAGCCCACATTGAAATTCTGGAAAGAGAAAAAAATAAGTGCATGCTAGGCTTTGTAATTAATGTAACATTTACTGTGAGGCAAATATCCCAGATCAAGCACATGCCCATTTTTTCTGCATTTTATGAAATGTCATGCGTAAATGCTTTCTTAGGAAATGGCATGTTTGTATGTTGCGTCTTGTAGAAACCTTGAAAATATTCATTGTCAGAGATTCTACTGTCAGTTACGTGGTGTAATGATATAGTTATCTTGAAAATAATACTGTATTTTCGTGAGGCGAATCTGTTTTCATGTGTGTGACGTATATTCTATTTTAACTTTCATTTTTAGTTCCTTTTACCATGCAAATTTGAATTTGTTCTATTTTACACTTTCCAAACTTAACGTTATGTCTTTTCCCTCAAACGAGAATAATGTTGGTAACATACTGAAGTCGGAACAAGAGTGACGTATGTGTGGCCTGTTAAGAACGATAGACAAAAAAGGCAATGCAGCGGTTGATAAATTGGAGATGTTGAATGGTGAACGTTTATGCTTCTTTTGGAACGCGACTGCTTAGTTATCGTTTAAGTATTTGTGAAGGCTACGGGTTCTACTTTAATAACAGTGTTGTGTTCTTGTGGATATCAATTCAAGTTCCAATGTTGTGTTCTTGTGGATATTAATTCATGTTCCAAAGTTGTGTTTATATGGATATTAATTCAAGTTCCAGTGTTGTGTTTCATCGTTAATTGATTGTGGATATTAATCTAAGTTTTCGGGATCTCACTTTGTTGAAGTGCAAATGATGAAGTGCCTATTGACAGCAATAAAGGATTACTGTAAGTAACAACTTCGTGACTTTATTTGAGTGACTCGCAGTTCAGTGTAGGTGAAATTTTGATCTACGTAGTGTTTTAGTAAGTCAACTACACATAAAACGCAACACGTGTCGGTAAGAGATTAAAATATTGATGAGTCGATACCAAAGCGCCTGCAATGATGATGTATAGTGGCTGCCGTCCAGTACAAGAATTTAAAACACATTATTTTCAAAATCGCTTCGCCCTCAGGCTAGTTTGTCTAATGACTCCTTTGGCAGTAATTTCTCTTCCATAGAAAGGGAAACAGTTAAATTATCGTGAGTTTGCATAGATTCTAATTAAAAACCCTTAAACGTGTAGTGGTTGCAAGTCTGTTTTGGACCTGCGGAAGGAGTCATTAGACGAACGATCCTAGTGCTGTAGGGACGGTAAGAAGAACACAATATCCTAAATTCTTGTACAAGACGTAGGTATATTGAATTTGTTTAGCAGACCCTCAAGTTTAGAATCGTCAGAGTTCTAGACTTGAGCGTCTTTATAATAGCTGGCGATATGCGGTCGGAAAGCCGACCGCATATTGTTCGTGAAAAGACCAGGAGAAGGCTGTTAGTGGGATTCTAAAATTGGCACGCCTGTAGTGCCTTGTTTAAAATAGATAAGATTTCTCGTTTTTCCCATTCCTTCAATCAAACGCTACAAGATACTTGAAAATGTGGTCTGCCGCAACTGCACTGCAGAACGTCATGACAAACTTTCGTGTTTGTTCATGTGAGCCACATATATCAGTAATACAGTGTAAAAAAACATAATCAAGTTCGACTTGCTGTAGCCGTGACCTTTTGGCGGGTGGACCGGAATTTTAAGCATTCCCCTGCACTGGAACTAGAGTCAAACCCTATGTGAGGTATGAGTGGCAAGATGTAGATATCCCGCTGCAAAATCTTTCGGACGTGCGATTTCCTTTAACTCTAGATGCTCAAGGGCGTGGTTCAAACCCAAAATTAGGAGAAAGTCAAGCAATGTTCTCATTGAAGGGCGAGCTCGTTACGAAACTTTTTAAGTCCGATAGACGTCGGATTTTGCAGGCTGAAGTGAAATGCCTTTCTCCTGCGTGTTTCTGGAAAGTTGGCTGAAAAATTTTGTTGGTTAATGTTAAAAGGCTTTTCTCCTTGGTTGGTGCATTTGCCTTTCTGAAAAATCGAATAAAATTGTTTTGCCCTTATATCCTCTAGTCAAAAGGACTGTTATTGGAGGACGAGTCCAATGTTCCAAACCAGGAATTTTGCATAAGGATATTTTTCAAAACGCATTTACAAGAACTTAATTGCATATGGATAGAGAGTACCTGTTATGCACTAATTCTGATCCGTAAAATTAGTTAAATTCATTCAAATGCTATATAACACTGTATAAATTTTGGGTAGCAAAAAATGTCATACAGGTTTTTCACCACAAGTTTCAAGAAGTGAGAAATACCACACGCCGTGGATGGTACCGAGAATAATACGATTTGGTGAAATGATGGAGGTAATGCCGATTATATTGTGAAGAACGTGAGTAAGATTGTGGATGTTCCACAAATAATTATGCTGGTACGACAATTTCGAAGCTATCTTTATTCGGCAGTTTTTAACGTGACGAATAAAGATACTATTGCATTAAACAGTACATATTTCGCCTTTTCTGCTGAGTAGCTCTATCTGAGAAACGTAAAGGCGCGTGCCTTCGCGTTCATAGTGACGTCTGCGTGTTATCATCTTATTTGATTCAAAACGTCGTTAAGTCAATAAGTGGAAAGTTAAAATTTTAGCTCTCTATGTTTACGCCCTTTAGAGTTTCACAGTGTGGGATTTTACTGCGATGGAGGCTGACAACTCTGCGACAGCAATTCAGGATGAAACGACATTTTCGGCGATGAGATTCCCTGAGGTACTATGGAATATCACGAAGGAGTTCAAGTCTGGTGCAATACACTGGACACGAAAAGGCGACGCCATCGCAATTAACTATAGGAAATTCAAAGAGCAATATCTCACAGAAAAAAAATACTTATTTTCAAACGACTTCTTTATAAAGTTTTCTGCGCCAACTAAACGCCTATGGTTTTAAAAGTATAAATGCAGGTTGCTTTAAACACAAAGTTTCAATGAACGTGTTACTTCATATATTTCGAAATAAACTTTTTGTCCGCGGTAGACCAGATTTGGTGAAAGCTGTGAAAAGGACTCTCAAGATAACTAAAGCTCCTGTCGACCAAGCTAGGAAACGAACGAAAATTTCCAAGTTCTCTGTGAATTCCGCTCAACAGTTTGTAGCTTCTAGTGAGACAAGAGAATCCAGAAAATGTCCCTAAACTGCGTCTCGCGACAGAGATATCCACATGTATCGAGTTATCTAATTGGCAGCAATAAAACCGGCACCCACCAATTGGCGACCGGTACTGAAACAGCACTTGTAGTTCGTTTACGTCGTCGAAGTCGTGACACAGGTTGTTAACATCTTAGTTAACATTAGTTTCTTCATTGGCGGCTGTCGGCACGAATCGAACAATTTAACCTGTTTGCAGTATACATCCAAATGTAAAAATGGCTATTATTCCACAAACGGGCGTATTCTTCACAGCTAAGACAGCGGAACGCTAGAACAGCTACGCGAGCAATCTACTGTTTTCGATCTGGCAATGCATCTGTTGGTGTTTACATTCGAATGCAAACATTATGGGTGGTTATCTTTGCATTCTGTTCTTACTTTTTTATTCATGATGATGACTAACGTTGTGTTGTTTTTGTACTAAATGAAAACTATAACTGAGATGTTGAAAAAGAACTAAAAAAAATGAACGATCTTACCGCTATATACGTTGGGAGACTGATAAAAAAATATACTTTCGTATTTAAAGTAAGTATTTTAATTCGTACTGAGAAATATATAGCAAAAGACAAGTAAAGAAGAAAAAGCAGCGATATTTATTACCATTCGTGATTCCTTATTATTTCAAGTGTGGGTAGCGTACCATTCACACCATGATATGCATGTTTTTCTATCTCGTACGACATCGTTAACGAGACTATACAAATTCCATTGAGGCATTGTAAAATAAAACAGACCAATTCAACCACAACTTCATGGAATTTTAATACTATCAAAGGGGAATATGGACGGACAACTTAATATTTACTCAGCGTTGCCAGATCGAAAACAGTAGATTGCTCGCGGAGCTGTTCTAGCGCTCCGCTGTAAACAACAAGTGCCATTTCAGTGCCGGGCGCCAATTGGTGGGTGCCGGTTTCATTGCTGCCAATGAGATAACTCGATACATGTGGATATCGCTGTCACGAGACGCTAGTCACTGTTACCAGCACGTCGAACAATTGTGAAATAGCAGACGGATCGTCGAAGCACTCGATGTCAGATACTTCCATCGAAGACTTTCTTCCTAATTTAAGTGACTGGATATCAGTTCAAGATGACACCTTTCTTTATGACTCGCCACTCACTAATATAATTCTACAATAAACCCTTTCATTAAGAATTCGCTGTTCACTGCCTGTTCTGATACTATGGGGAACAAATGAATATGCAGCACCATCTGTGAATGAATGGAGTTGGTGGCGAAAAGATGACTGCCTGTGGACTTCAATATTGTTTGACTCCGTTCAAAATGTACTGTAGAAATTATGCAGAAAAATGTTTGCTCACAAACCGATAACTTTCGAGATGAAAAATATTCATTAGAAATGTTCATACCGAGAAAAAATCAAACAATCTGCTGAAGCGGTTTTCAATGTATAGCCAAAATAAAATTAATTTTATTATCTGTTCTCTTCTAATGTCTTTGGTAATATAATGCAGCGTGTTTATTTTGGACGTTACGTTTTCATTTTCAGCATCATTTCACTTCACGTAATCTTTTCAGTGTGCTTCATTGGTTTCTGAACGGCACTTTTCCCTAGGCGAATTTGCACTGGGAGTAAGGCGTCCAGTGTACAGATACATAGCGGGGCAAAAGTTGACTTCCGGAACTACTTCATACGCTAGACAACAGAATATGATCCTGACTATGAACTACAAGGGGCATTCTGAAAGTAATGCCTCCTCCTTAAAAAAAAACTTTGAAATTTTGAAGTGATTTTAATGAAACTGCACTGACATATACTATGTTATGTTATCAATGTGGGAACAAATATTTTCCAGAATCGGAAATAAAGTTCATGAATGACAGAGAAAAGCAGCTAGCTGTAATTGCATTCCTGGGAAACGAGGGATGCGAGGCCCTAGAAATCCACAAAAGACCCCTGGTAATTGATATCAGTAATGTCCGAAGATGGATGAAGAGGTTTCGAGAGGGAAAAAGTTCAATGTCGGAAAAACAACGGAGTGGAAGGCCCGCAACTGCAGTGACAGATGCCAACAGGCAAAGAGTGGAAGACCTCATGACAGCTGATCTTCATGTCACCATCCAGGATTTGTGTGATGCAGTTCATTGTGGTCATGGGGCTATGGAAACATTTATAAGGTATCTGGGTAACAGAAATATTTGTTCAAAGTGGCTCCCAAGAAACCTAATCCGTGAATAATATGAGCAAAGTATGGAGATGTGCTGGAACCTCTTGGACTGTAATGAGAGGGAGGGTGAGGTATTTGTCTCCAATGTTGTGACAGGGGATGAAACCTGGGAGTTCCTTCATAACCCTGTAACAAAACGTGCGTCAATGGAATAGCAAAGCACATCTTTACCTCGACAGAAAAAGGTAAAAACAACTCATTCCCCTGGGAGCTTGATGGTAATTATTTTCTGGGACAAACGTGGTGTGATTTTCACTGATTTCCTTAAACGAGATACAATAATCGACAGTGCATGCATTGAATAAGCTAAAGGAGGTCATCAGAAGGAAAAGACGTTACAGCCCACTTCATAGTGTTGTATAACTAGGAAGTGGACTGTAACGTCTTTTTCTTCTGATGGCTTCCTTTAGCTTCTTCAATGATAACGCACGTCTCCACACCTCAATAGACTTCATAAGGCTATTGACAAAATGGTGTGGACGATGTTCCGGCCGCGCCTCCCCCTCCAACGGTCCTGATTTGGCTCCCTCAGACTTTTTCTTGTTTGAGTCTTTGAAAAACACTTTTCGTGAAGAACGTTTCGATCATGTGACATACGTTAAACACGTTGTGAAGATATTTATAAAATGACAGCTTTAGGAATTTTTCCAAAATGTATTTCACCAGTGGGTTCAAAGACGGCGAAAATGTATAGAATGTGATAGACAATACTTTGAACTGGCTTGCATTTTTAACAATATGTCCAAGTACTTTGCCACAAAGTTTCACTTTTTTGCTGCTACAAATAAACATCTTATGAGGGACGAGGCATTACTTTCAGGATGCCTTTTTTTTTACACATATCGAAATGAAAAGAAGTAGATTACACACTATATTAGATGTCCTATCTTTGTTTTCAATTTCTCAAAAAGTTCCTGTTCTTGCTGATAACCGATAACTATGTTTTTTTTTGTTTTCCTTTTTTGGGTTTTCTTCGTGATTGAATTTTAGCAGTTCATAACCTCTGTAGTTCGAGGCCCTTTTCCCCAGCTTCATTCGATAGCCGCACTTTGTTCGTACTTGAATTTCCTTCAGACAGCCATGTTTCATAACAATGTCAATCAATTTATTCTCATGTAAAAGCTGAGCAACATTGAACATCGTAAAATTACCCCCTGAACATAGAACGATTCCTGAATATTTCAGAGCTCTCGAATAACTAAAACCGTCTCCTTTTTCGCTAAAAACGGGTCTCTAACCAACGAAACTTAGAAACAAACTCCTGGTAAATTCCTCCCAATAAATCGCTTATTTTGTTTAACTACCGATTTTGCAGTAACGGGTATCTCTTTCTGTTTCATGAAACACAACTGCGAAATATTTTCAGGCGGTCAATCTGATTTGTTTTCATATATCACAAGATTGTTTCTGAGTTATACATCTGGCAATATCATCTGATTCTGACGCAATCGCAGCTTGTTTACGTTTTGAGATTGCAAATGGCGCCGCGCATAAAGAAATGACAATTACGTACAGATCAAGATTTAGTAATTTTTGATAAATTCCTCGCATGTAACAAAATCACTTATTTCGTTTAACTATCGCTTTTGCAGAAACGGTTATCTTTTCGCTTTTATTAAACATTACTGCGAAACATTTTCAGGCGGTCAATGCAATTTGTTTACATATATAACAAGATTGTTTCTGAGTTATACATCTGGCAATATCATCTGATTCTGATGCAATCGCTTCTTGATTACGTTTTGAGATTGCAAATGGCGCCGCGCATAAGAAAAGGACAAACATGTTAATGTAGATCAAGATTTCGTACATTTCTGATATATTCCTGTTATGTCGCTTATTTATTTCGCCGCCCCGGTGGCGCAGTGGTCTAAGGCGTCGGCCTCTGATCATTCGTCCGTAAGGGGTCCGGGTTCGAATCCCGGTCAGGCATGGATGTTGTGTTTGTCTAACGGCACTGGCTCTCTCCCTTCCCTGGAGCCAGTGACCCTAAATTAGGGACGGGCGACTGCTTATAGCCCATTGAGTTGCTCACGGTGGTCGTTAAACCTCCAATCAAAAAAAAAAAAAAAAAAAAAAAATGTCGCTTATTTCGTTTAGCAACGTTTTGGCAGTAACGGTTATCATTTTCTATTTCATGAAGTACAACTGCAAAATATTTTCAGGGAGCCAATAAGATCTGTTGTAATACGTCTGGCAATAATTTCGATTTTGATAAAATTGTTTACATTCCGAGATTGCAAATGGCGCCGCGCATAAAACAATAGCAAATGCCTATAGATCAAAATTTCGCTACTTATTATTTTTAAATAAAACATTGTGAGATAGAAAAAGATACTGATGACCTGTTTAAACTTACTGTTGTACATATTGAAAAATAAAAGTAGCCCACATTGAAATTCTGGAAGAGAAAAAAATAAGTGCATGCTAGGCTTTGTAATTAATGTAACATTTACTGTGAGGCAAATATCCCAGATCAAGCACATGCCCATTTTTTCTGCATTTTATGAAATGTCATGCGTAAATGCTTTCTTAGGAAATGGCATGTTTGTATGTTGCGTCTTGTAGAAACCTTGAAAATATTCATTGTCAGAGATTCTACTGTCAGTTACGTGGTGTAATGATATAGTTATCTTGAAAATAATACTGTATTTTCGTGAGGCGAATCTGTTTTCATGTGTGTGACGTATATTCTATTTTAACTTTCATTTTTAGTTCCTTTTACCATGCAAATTTGAATTTGTTCTATTTTACACTTTCCAAACTTAACGTTATGTCTTTTCCCTCAAACGAGAATAATGTTGGTAACATACTGAAGTCGGAACAAGAGTGACGTATGTGTGGCCTGTTAAAAACGATAGACAAAAAAGGCAATGCAGCGGTTGATAAATTGGAGATGTTGAATGGTGAACGTTTATGCTTCTTTTGGAACGCGACTGCTTAGTTATCGTTTAAGTATTTGTGAAGGCTACGGGTTCTACTTTAATAACAGTGTTGTGTTCTTGTGGATATCAATTCAAGTTCCAATGTTGTGTTCTTGTGGATATTAATTCATGTTCCAAAGTTGTGTTTATATGGATATTAATTCAAGTTCCAGTGTTGTGTTTCATCGTTAATTGATTGTGGATATTAATCTAAGTTTTCGGGATCTCACTTTGTTGAAGTGCAAATGATGAAGTGCCTATTGACAGCAATAAAGGATTACTGTAAGTAACAACTTCGTGACTTTATTTGAGTGACTCGCAGTTCAGTGTAGGTGAAATTTTGATCTACGTAGTGTTTTAGTAAGTCAACTACACATAAAACGCAACACGTGTCGGTAAGAGATTAAAATATTGATGAGTCGATACCAAAGCGCCTGCAATGATGATGTATAGTGGCTGCCGTCCAGTACAAGAATTTAAAACACATTATTTTCAAAATCGCTTCGCCCTCAGGCTAGTTTGTCTAATGACTCCTTTGGCAGTAATTTCTCTTCCATAGAAAGGGAAACAGTTAAATTATCGTGAGTTTGCATAGATTCTAATTAAAAACCCTTAAACGTGTAGTGGTTGCAAGTCTGTTTTGGACCTGCGGAAGGAGTCATTAGACGAACGATCCTAGTGCTGTAGGGACGGTAAGAAGAACACAATATCCTAAATTCTTGTACAAGACGTAGGTATATTGAATTTGTTTAGCAGACCCTCAAGTTTAGAATCGTCAGAGTTCTAGACTTGAGCGTCTTTATAATAGCTGGCGATATGCGGTCGGAAAGCCGACCGCATATTGTTCGTGAAAAGACCAGGAGAAGGCTGTTAGTGGGATTCTAAAATTGGCACGCCTGTAGTGCCTTGTTTAAAATAGATAAGATTTCTCGTTTTTCCCATTCCTTCAATCAAACGCTACAAGATACTTGAAAATGTGGTCTGCCGCAACTGCACTGCAGAACGTCATGACAAACTTTCGTGTTTGTTCATGTGAGCCACATATATCAGTAATACAGTGTAAAAAAACATAATCAAGTTCGACTTGCTGTAGCCGTGACCTTTTGGCGGGTGGACCGGAATTTTAAGCATTCCCCTGCACTGGAACTAGAGTCAAACCCTATGTGAGGTATGAGTGGCAAGATGTAGATATCCCGCTGCAAAATCTTTCGGACGTGCGATTTCCTTTAACTCTAGATGCTCAAGGGCGTGGTTCAAACCCAAAATTAGGAGAAAGTCAAGCAATGTTCTCATTGAAGGGCGAGCTCGTTACGAAACTTTTTAAGTCCGATAGACGTCGGATTTTGCAGGCTGAAGTGAAATGCCTTTCTCCTGCGTGTTTCTGGAAAGTTGGCTGAAAAATTTTGTTGGTTAATGTTAAAAGGCTTTTCTCCTTGGTTGGTGCATTTGCCTTTCTGAAAAATCGAATAAAATTGTTTTGCCCTTATATCCTCTAGTCAAAAGGACTGTTATTGGAGGACGAGTCCAATGTTCCAAACCAGGAATTTTGCATAAGGATATTTTTCAAAACGCATTTACAAGAACTTAATTGCATATGGATAGAGAGTACCTGTTATGCACTAATTCTGATCCGTAAAATTAGTTAAATTCATTCAAATGCTATATAACACTGTATAAATTTTGGGTAGCAAAAAATGTCATACAGGGTTTTCACCACAAGTTTCAAGAAGTGAGAAATACCACACGCCGTGGATGGTACCGAGAATAATACGATTTGGTGAAATGATGGAGGTAATGCCGATTATATTGTGAAGAACGTGAGTAAGATTGTGGATGTTCCACAAATAATTATGCTGGTACGACAATTTCGAAGCTATCTTTATTCGGCAGTTTTTAACGTGACGAATAAAGATACTATTGCATTAAACAGTACATATTTCGCCTTTTCTGCTGAGTAGCTCTATCTGAGAAACGTAAAGGCGCGTGCCTTCGCGTTCATAGTGACGTCTGCGTGTTATCATCTTATTTGATTCAAAACGTCGTTAAGTCAATAAGTGGAAAGTTAAAATTTTAGCTCTCTATGTTTACGCCCTTTAGAGTTTCACAGTGTGGGATTTTACTGCGATGGAGGCTGACAACTCTGCGACAGCAATTCAGGATGAAACGACATTTTCGGCGATGAGATTCCCTGAGGTACTATGGAATATCACGAAGGAGTTCAAGTCTGGTGCAATACACTGGACACGAAAAGGCGACGCCATCGCAATTAACTATAGGAAATTCAAAGAGCAATATCTCACAGAAAAAAATATTTATTTTCAAACGACTTCTTTAAAAGGTTTTCTGCGTTCACTAAACGCCTATGGTTTTAAAAGTATAAATGCAGGTTGCTTTAAGCACAAAGGTTCAATGAACGTGTTACTTCATATCTTCCGAAATAAACTTTTTGTCCGCGGTAGACCAGATTTGGTGAAAGCTGTGAAAAGGACTCTCAACAAAACTGAAGTTCCTGTCGAAAAAGCTAGGAAACGAACGAAAATTTCCAAGTTCTCTGTGAATTCCGCTCAACAGTTTGTAGCTTCTATTGAGACAAGAGAATCCAGAAAGTGTCCCTGCACTGTTACCAGTACGTCGAACAATTGTGAAATAGCAGACGGATCGTCGAAGCACTCGATGTCAGATACTTCCATCGAAGACTTTCTTCCTAATTTAAGTGACTGGATATCAGTTCAAGATGACACCTTTCTTTATGACTCGCCATTCACTAACATAATTCTACAATAAACCCTTTCATTGGGAATTCGCTGTTCACTGCCTGTTCTGATACTACGGGGAACAAATGAATATGCAGCACCGTCTGTGAATGAATGGAGTTGCTGGTGAACAAATGAATATGCAGCATCATCTGTGAATGAATGGAGTTGGTGGCGAACAGATGACTGCCTGTGGACTTTGAAATTGTCTGATTGCGTTCAAAATATACTGTAGAAATTATGCAGAAACATGTTTGCGGACAAACCGATAACTTTCGAGATGAAAAATGTTATTTAGAAGTGCTCATACCAAGAAAAAGCCAAACAATCTGCTGAAGCGGTTTTCAATGTATGGCCAAAATAAAATTAATTTTATTATCTGTTCTCTTCTAATGTCTTTGGTAATATAATGCCGCGTGCTTATTTTGGACGTTAGGTTTTCACTTTCAGCATCATTTCTACTTCACGTAATCTTTTCAGTGTGCTTCATTGGTTTCTGTGTTTCTGAACGGCACTTTTCCTGAGACAAATGTGCACTGGGTGTAAGGCGTCCAGCGTACAGATACATAGCGGGGCAAAAGTTGACTTCCGGAACTACTTCATAGGCTAGACAGCGGAATATGATACTGACTATACAATACAAGGGGCATTCTGATAGTAATGCATATAATGGGGCATTCTGAAAGTAATGCATATAATGGGGCATTCTGAAAGTAATGCTATATGCATACATTGAAGAAGCTAAAGGAAGCCATCAGAAGGAAAAGACGTTACAGCCCACTTCAGAGTGTTGTATAACTAGGAAGTGGACTGTAACGTCTTTTCCTTCTGATGGCTTCCTTTAGCTTCTTCAATGATAACGCACGACCCCACACCTCAATGGAGACTTCACAAGGCTATTGACAAAATGGTGTGGACGGTGATGACACAGCACCCCTACAGTCCTGATTTGGATCCCTCAGATTTTTTCTTGTTTGCCCCTTTGAAAAACACTTTTCGTGAAGAACGTTTCGATCATGTGACAGACGTTAAACTCGTTGTAAAGTCATGGATAAAATGGCAGCTTTAGGAATTTTTCCAAAATTTATTTCACCAGTGGGTTCAAAGATGGCGAAAATGTATACAATGTGATAGACAATACTTTGAACCGGCTTGCATTATTATCAATATGTCGAAGTATTTTGCCACAAAGTTTCACATTTTTGCTGCTACAAATAAACATCTTATGTGGGACGAGGCATTACTTTCAGGATGCCTTTTTTATATATATATCAAAGTGAAAAGAAGTAGATTACACACTATACTAGATGTCCTATCTTTGTTTTCAATTTCTCAAAAAAGTTCCTGTTCTTGCTGATAACCGATAACTATGTTTCTTTTGTTTTCCTTTTTTGGGTTTTCTTCGTGATTGAATTTTAGCAGTTCATAACCTCTGTAGTTCGAGGCCCTTTTCCCCAGCTTCATTCGATAGCCGCACTTTGTTTGTACTTGAATTTCCTTCAGACAGCCATGTTTCATAACCATGTCAATCAATTAATTCTCATGTAAAAGCTGAGCAACATTGAACATCGTAAAATTACCCCCTGAACATAGAACGATTCCTGAATATTTCAGAGCTCTCGAATAACTAAAACCGTCTCCTTTTTCGCTAAGAACGGGTCTCTAACCAACGAAACTTAGAAACAAACTCCTGGTAAATTCCTCCCAATAAATCGCTTATTTTGTTTAACTAGCGATTTTGCAGTAACGGTTATCTGTTTCTGTTTCATGAAACATTACTGCTGTGAAACATTTTCAGGCGGTCAATACGATTTGTTTTCATATATCACAAGATTGTTTCTGAGTTATACATCTGGCAATAACATCTGATTCCGACGCAATCGCAGGTTGTTACATTTCCGGATTGCAAATGGCGCCGCGCATAAAAAAATGACAAACAGGATTAGATCAAAATTTCGTAATTTTCTCATAAATTCCTCGCATATCCCTTATTTCGTTTAGCAACCGCTTTCGCAGTAACGGTTATCTTTTCCTATTTCGTGAAGTACAACCGCAAAATATTTTCAGGAAGGCAATACGATCTGTTGTAATACATCTGGCAAGAATTTCAATTCTGATGAAATTGTTTACATTTAGAGATTGCAAATGTCGTCGCGCAGAAAACAATAGCAAATGCCTATAGATCAAAATTTCTCCACTTATTATTTTTAAATAAAACATTCTGAGATAGAAAAAGATACTGATGGCCTCTTTACACTTGTTGTTCTTCATATTGAAAATAAAAGTAGCCTACATTGAAATTGTGGAAAGCGGGGAAAAATAAGTGCCTGCTAGGCTTTACAATTAACGAAACTTTTGGCGTGAGGCAAATATCTCAGCTCAAGCACCTGCCCATTTTTTCTGCATTTTATAAAATGTTACGCTTAAATGCTTTCATAAAAAATGGCATGTTTGTATATTACGTCTTGTAGAAACCTTGAAAGTATTGATTTTTATAGACTGTAATGCCAGTTACGCGGTATAATAATATAGACATCTTGAAAATAGTAATGTATTTTCGTGAGGGGAATCTCTTTTCACGTGTGTGACGTACATTCTAATTTAACTTTTAATTTTAGTTCCTTTTCCTATGTAAATTTGGGTTTGTTCTCTTTTACACTTTTCAAACTTAACGTTATGTCTTTTCCCTCAAATGAGATTAATGTTGGCAACATACTGAGGTCACACCAAGAGTGACGTATGTGTTGCTTGATAAGAACGATAGATAAAAAAGACAATGCAGTGGTTGATAAAGGGAAGATGTTGGATGGTGGGTGTTAATGCTTCTTTTGGATACGCGACTGCTTAATTATCGTTGAAGTATTTGTGAAGGCTACGTGTTGTACTTTAATAAAAAATTTTTGTGTTTCATCGTTAATTGATTGCGGATATTAATCAGAGTTTTCATGATCTCTCCTTGTTGAAGTGCAAATGATGAAGTGCCTATTGACAGCAATAAAGGATTAGCTGTAAGTAACAACTTCCTGACTTTGTTTGAGTGTCTCGTATTTCACTGTAGGTGAAGTTTTGATCTATGTAGTGTTTAAGTAAGTCATTTACACACAAACGCTACACGTGTAGGTTAAAGATTAAAATATTGATGAGTCAATAGCAAAGCGCCTGCAATGATTATGTATACTGGCTGCCGTCCAGTACAAGAATTTAAAAGACATTACTTTCAAAACCGCTTCAGGCTCAAGCTAGTTCGTTCAATGACTCCTTCGACAGTAATTTCCCTTCAACAGAAAGGGAAACGGCTAAATTCTTGTGGGTTTGCATAGATTCTAAGTGAAAAAGCTTAAACGTGTTGTGGTTGGAAGCCTGTTTTGGACCTGCGGAAGGAGTCATTAGACGAACGATCCTTTTTCTGTAGTGATGGTAAGAAGAATATAATCTCCTAAATTCATGTACAGGACGTAGGTATAGTGAATTTTTATTGCCGACGCCCAAGTCTTGAATCGTCAGAGTTTTTAGGGCCTGAAATACGTGGGTGAATCAAAAAGTAAGTTACATTTAGCGCCGTCTGGAGTGGGATTGCAGTCAGACCATGTGTGCTTGGGAGTGAGAGTAAACAATACATCAGAGCTGCCGACGGGAGGTGTTTCAATTCAGTAACTGCGTAAGGTGTGGGCAGGAGGTAGTTTGTAATGGCGCGTCAACTGGATTCTTACTCCAAATTGCAAGTGTGGGGAACCATTCTTTTTTTGTGGGCTAAATGCCTAAATTGCACTGACGTTCGTTGTGAAATCTGTGCTGTATACAAAGAAAATGCCGTGTCTAGCCCGACCATTGTAAAGTGGTGCCAACAATTTGAAAAGGGTCACACAAATTTGGCGGACGAATACCGCGAGTTCAGGCCATCAATATCCAGCACGCCGGAGCATGTAGCTGCCGTTGACGACATTATACGAGATAATAGGCGTTTAAAAATCAAGGAAATTTCCAGTACGTTAGACATTTCGTACTAGACTGTGCATTCCATCCTTCACGAGCACCTGGGATTCAGAATCTTTGAAAACTGCGGTCCTTTACTATTTGCACCAAACTGGAGGATACTTTTTGTACAGGTATTTTTTATAGAGGTTTAAAAATTGTTTTTATTATTTATTTGACATGACATATACAGGTAGACATAGTTATGGGTCTTGGGTATAACACACACAGCATGACGTCATACACTAGCAATTCAGTACCGTGCGACACAGGAGGATAAAACAATTATGCAACGAAATAGCATCATCAAAGGGCAGATTGAACATGCAATACAGTAGGTAACACATACAGCTTGAAGTAATATACTGGTTATGGTGAACACATACATGATCATAGAAATACAGTATCGTGCGACACAGGAGGGTACAAGTACGCAAGGAAGTAACATCATCAAAGGACAAATTGAACATGCAAGACAGCATTCCATAGCTTCAAAGGACAGAGAGAGCCAGCGCCGAAAGACAAACACAACATCCATGACTCACCGAGATTAGAACGCGGACCCATCTAATACGAATGACCAGAAGCCATCGCTTAGACCACTGTGCCACCGGGGTGGCATATAGCTAAGGAAAAATAATCACACGTTCCGATACATGTTTACAGCTCTTAGTCGGCTATGTGGAAGCAGGAATAAATGTTGTACCTTTAGACCAACATACTTCCCCTGGGAAAATCTCTTTATGTGTGTTTTCATTCAACAGTGTGACTAACGTTTTGATACTCCCTCGTATACATAAGTAACAAATTAACCTCATGGAAAAAAATTACCATTTTTGTTGGTTTTTGATTCGAGGATTAACGACCACCGTGAGCAACTCAATGAGCTATAAACAGTCGCCCGTCCTTAAGTTAAGCTCACTGGTTCCAGGCAAGGGAGAGAGCCAGTGCCGTAAGACAAACACAACATCCATGCCTCACCGGGATTCGAACCCGTACCCCTTTAGGACGAATAATCAGAGGCCATCGCTTAGACCACTGCACCACCAGGACGGCATTGCCATTTTCAAGATGTTAAATCTATTGGTAGTTTTGGAAAAACCAGCACACCACTGGCGCATAACCTAGTTTTTAGCTATACCCGGTAAACACCTGCCTCTGTGCAAATAGTAAATGAAATGCATTTCGTATTCCACGAATGTTCCACGAATTATGCTTCCGTATCTCGTCAAAATACCACTGAGATGTCTGTACATTAGACACGCCTTTTGGTCGTCACATAGATGTGCCACTCCAACATGTAAGACGCCGGGTGACTGAGATGTAAAGAATAAAAGAGGCAAACAATCTCGTCGGGCATTAGTTAGCGGTCGGTTAAATGTTACTTGTACCAATGGGGGGGTACATTGACCCAACACCGCGACCTAAGGTCCATTGTGCATCCCCAGCCCTAATCTCGAAAGAGACCAGATGCGCGAGCAAAAGGAAGAATACTCTTGCCTGGTACTAAAGAGAGATCACTTGGTCTCATGTTGTGAGTACCAAAGTGGTCAAGCCTGAGTGTTGCAAAAACGTCACTGTCACAAAGAAAATGCAAGGAAGTCTCCTCTTCGAGATGGCATCTTCTACAAAGTAGATCCCCTTTCACCCCAATCAAATTAAGATGTCTATTAAGACGACAGTGTCCTGGAAGTAGACCAACAATCAGCCCAATATCCTTCTTTGGCAGTTTAAGGAGTTCCTTAGCCCTATGAGGCAAGGGTTTTTGATTAAGTTCCTTTGCCTGCCTCTGACCCCTGGTAGCATGCCAGAGGTCAAGCTGCTTAGTCCTCAGCAGCCTTTTAGTTAGTATTCTGGCCATTCCAGAGGCGAGCCCTAATGCAGGCTCTGGACAATAAAAAGCCAGCTCTGCCCCCTCTTTAGCAAGAAGGTCAGCTTTCTCATTACCTACAAACCCCCTATGTCCTGGCTCCCAGAACAGTTGCATTTTGTTCAGGTTTGTCAGTTCAGTTAGGGTCTGGAGGCAGTTCCAAATAATTTTGGATGAAATGCGGCACTGACAAAGTGCCAGGAAAGCCGCCTGGCTGTCTGAACAAATCTGAATACGCACATTGTGATACCCTTTGATCAGACATTCTGAGGCACATGCCAAAATAGCATACACCTTAGCTTGGAACACGGTAGCATGCCTTCCAAGGCTTTGGCGTGAACCATAACCTCTGGATAGGCAATACTCCCCTGCTCCAACCCCTTCGTTTGTCCTGGAGACATCAGTAAAAAAAAAACAGTTTCACCGCTGCACCGAGGGACAAAGGACGTTTCCCATTCACTACGACTGGAAAAATTCACACTGAATGCTTTATTGAAATGATATTTTACTAGCATGGTGTCGGTTCCCATTTAAGAGATGGGCTCCTTACAAACATACTCCTGAATAGGCTTGGTATGGCTGCCAACCTACAACCAGGGTCTCCACATGCCATTGCGGCATAATCTATATGCCCCCATAATGCCCTCACCCTCAATATGAAGGTGAAGTGCCAGAATATCAAGAAGCAACTCCAATGCAGCTGTTGGAGTAGTTCTCATTGCTCCTGATATTCCTATGCAGGCCAGACTTTGTAACTTGTTAAGTTCAGCCTACACGGTGCAGAGGTTAACTCTGCGCCATCACACCGTTGAGCCATAAGTAACCATAGGTCTGGCGACCATAGTATATATCCAGTGCAAGATCCTCGGGTTGAGACCCCAGGATTTGCCAATAGCACCTCTACATGACGAGAACACTTTCTGTGCTCTCGCAATACAGTAATCTAGGTGCTGTTTCCAGGTTAAACCTCCGTCCAAAATGACTCCCACGTACTTAACCTGTGTGATGAGAGGAATATTTTTCCAAAGAGAGTAATACCTCCAAGGTCTCCAAGATTCCTTTTTCTAGTGAAGGGCACAAAGGTGGTTTTGTCAGGGTTTACTGATAGACCAACCTTCCGGCGCCAATCCTCAACAAGTCCCAGTGTTCTTTGCATTACCCTCGAGACTGTTTTAGGGAATTTTCCCTTGACAATCATGGCCACGTCCTCTGCATAGCCAAAATAGTCGCAACCAAACCCCTCTAGGATCCTCAGCAGTTCATCCACCACCAGGCATCACTACAGGGGAGAGCAAAGTACTCCCTGAGGGTAGCACCGGCAGGTGGAGACCGACAGAGTCTCCCCGAGTAGCGAGGCCACGACCGTTCTGCTTGTGAGTCTGGCCTTAATCCAATGACAACAGGTTCTATCAACACCATGAATTTTCACAGCTCCCACAATGGTCTCCGTAGAAACCTTGTCAAAGGCACCTTCAATATCAAGGAAAGTGGCTAATGCCACCTCCTTAAATTCTAGTGCCTTCTCCAGGCAACAAACAATGCCACGGAGAGCTGCTTATGTTTATTTGCCTTGTTGATAAGCAAACTGAAATTTTGAGAGAGGTTTAGGGAATAAAACCACATCCCTAATATGCCTATCCGCCATTCTCTTAAGAGCCTTGAGAAAGAAAGATGTTAGACTAATAGGTCTAACACGCCTTTGCATCTTGGTAATTTGACTTACCTGGCTTGGGAATAAATACACTGGCGGAAAGTGAAAAAAGAACACCAAGAAGGAATTGGCGGACGATCATAAAATTTACATATGTTAATGGGGTCGAATTTACGTAGGTGTGATGTTAATTTCGGGACCAACCGGTGAGCGCTTACGCCACAGGACGGCATAATATGCAAATTATTGTCGGTGGTATTTAAGGAGTACGGCGTAGTGAATATAATAAGTCGTCGGCGTACGGACACGTGCGAAGACCATGAAGAAGCTGCAATGCCTGGCTATGGCAGACGTGCACGATTTCAGCAGTTATCGAACTTTGAGCGAGGTTTTATCGTCGTATTGCGGAGCGAATTGGACGGAAAGTATCGGTGGTGGTACGATGGTGGCGTAGATGGTCCGAGGAACATTCCCACACGAGAAGACGTGGGAACCGGGAGTCACAGAAGGACTGATGAGCGGACAGATCGACGCATAAGAAAAAAGGCGTTATTTAGCAGAACATCCACTGCTACGCAAATCCGAGCTGCCGTTGCACCTGAGATGACTGTGCGAACAATCCGCAACCGTCTACTGGATGCAGGACTACGTGCACGTGTGCCTCTGGCATGTGTACCTCTGACTCCAGCCCACCGTCAGGAACGGCTGCAGTGGTGTCGCCAACTTCTGCACTGGAGAACGCAATGGTGGTCTGTCGTGTTCAGCGATGAAAGCAGATTCTGCTTGGGAGCCTCCGATGGCCGTATGCGTGTTCGCAGACGCACAGGGGAGCGTCTCCACCCTTCTTGCATCCGCCAGAGACACACAGGGCCTACACCTTGTCTCCTGGTGTGGGAAGCGATCAGCTATCACTCCCGTACGCGACTAATGTTTGTACCGGGTGCGTTAAACTTCACCTCCTACATCAACAACATCATTCAGCCCGTTGTTGTGCTATTTGTAAAGTTCGGACCATCGTGGTGTTTTGCAGCAAGATAACGCACGCCCACACACGGCACGTGCAACGCAACATGCACTTCAGGGTGTGAGACAACTTCCATAGCCTGCTCGTTCAACGGATTTGTCCCCCATTGAGCACGTGTGGGATTTTATGGGACAACGACTTATCCGGTCTCCACGGCCAGCCACGACCATCCCCGATTTACGCGTCCAGGTTGAGGATGCTTGGAACTCAATACCCTAAACTTATATCCAACATCTGTACGACAGACCCCGTGCCAGAACTGCACAGTGTGACGCAGTTCACGGCGGTTCAACCTCGTACTAACCATGTTACATGGAAATGTTATTTTTCAGTTTACCAGCAAATACAGCTGTATTTTGCCATAATGTTTTGATCACGTTATCCTCCATATTCTGTTATTATGCTGTATAAATTTCGTTGGTATCAGACGTCTCCTTCTTAGTGTTCTTTTTTTACTTTCCGCCAGTGTATTACCTTAGCCTGTCTCCAAGCACTTGGTATATAGCCAAGAGCAAGGCAGGCCCGGTAAATTTTGGACAAGAGTAGAGTAATTATCTCCAGTCCTTGCTGCATTAAGATGGGAACAATTCCATCGCAGCCAGGTGATTTAAATGGTTCAAAAGAATTAATGGACCACTTAATCCTAGAGTAATTGACCACCTCCCTGGCAACCCTCCAGTCCTCCTTTTTTGCACGTCGGTGCTCAAGTTTAGCTGTGCATCAATTATGCTTGAATCTGGAAAGTGTACACCTAGCATTTCTGTTAGTGTTTCTTTACCAGTTTTTTTGAAGATCCCATCAACTAGTTTGATGGTGTTCAAGCAATTTGCATTGTCCTTAGCCATGATTTTCATAAATCTGGCAGTACTGGGAGTATCTGAAATACTTCCACAGAAATCTCTCCAAGAGGCTCTTTTTTCCTCTCTAATTGCTTTGTTGTACTGTGTGAGGGTAGTCTTATATACCGTCTACTCACAAGTACGTTTAGCTTTATTAAAAATCCTTCTAGTTTTGTCTCTAAGACTGCTAAGCTGTTTATTCCACCAAGTAAGGAACTTGCCTTGGTAAGCTAGCAGTCGTGGCCTGACAGTTTTGGTGATAAGATTCGAGAATAGATTGTTGCAACTGGTCAACGGCTAACTCGAGATCTAACACCGAGCGCATGTTAAATTCCATGCCTCCAATATGTGCCGACAGATCTTCCCTGAAGCCAATCCAATTGGTCCTTCTGGGATTTCTGACTTGCACCAGCTGTTGTCTTACATCGGCAACTGAAAAGCAAATATATCTGTGATCAGACAATGAAGGTTCACTAGATACATGCCATTTAATAATGCGATCAAACATGTTAGCACTACAGAGGGTGAGGTCAATGACTTCACTTCTATTAGAAACAATAAAAGTTGGCTCATTGCCTCGATTAAGAATATAAAGTTTATTACTTACCAAATATTCCAAAATGTTGTCCCCTCGTTTGTTGCAGTAGCTGCTCCCCCACATGATATGGTGAGCATTGGCATCACAACAGATGATGAGGTGTCTTCCACTTGACTCACAGAAGTGTACAATGTCTGTTACCTCCTGAGAAGGATCTGGTTCAGGTTCATCAAATGGTAAGTATGCCGGGACGGCAAACAGTTCTTCTCTGTCACCATCAGATGACATAAAAAGTTTAATCACGGTTATGTCACCTGTGGTAAACTCAGGAAGTGGCATAGCATGATGTCTTTTGCTCACCAGTATACAGCTCCTTGGTCTCCTACTTGATGTACTATAGAAGACGGTAAAGCCTGCTCCTTGTAAGCCCAGGATCTTCCCATTATGTATCCATGGCTCTTGAATGAAAGTCAGATCAACATCCTCCGCAGCCAGTCTGCAGTACAAAGCAGCAGATGCAGACCGACAATGGTGGTGATTGATCTGGATACATTTCATGCAGTTCTCCATTGTGAGATAGGCATAGAGACTGAGTGGTAGAAGGATCAGCCGGGTCAGAATCCACCCGGTGGGTGCTGGAAGCCAGCCCCACACCTCCATGGACACCACCCAGGTCTATCACATCCACCTCCTCAGCCTCTCAACCCTCCCCCCACTCGCAGCTGGACCTGAGTCCTTCCCAGCTTCCAGACCATAGCCAGGGGAAGACAATGCAGTTGTTTCAGATTCCACAAATGCAGAATGAGGCTCTACCATTTCTGTGTCCTCCTTTGAAGTGCTAGGGTCCTGAGGGACATGTAATACTTTAAATTGACCCTCGTCGACCCCAGTGTAGGCAGCCGATTCCCTGTCTACCTGGGAAATCCACCTGACGGCCTTAGGATCTTGTACCCGATTCAACACCTCTAGTGGTTTATATGCAAACTGCTGTTGTAGGCACACAACCTCCTGCATAGGATGTTTAGATCCTTGGCCCAAATATCCTTTGTCCTAAAGGTAACCTTGATCGGTTTTGGAAGATCACTAGCCCTCATCACCTTGAGCCCAGTGCCCCTCAAAACCTTATCATTTCTTTCAATGCCGCCCCGGTGGCGCAGTGGTCTAAGGCGCTGGCCTCTGATCATTCGTCCGTAAGGGGTCCGGGTTAGAATCCCGGTCAGGCATGGATGTTGTGTTTGTCTTACGGCACTGGCTCTCTCCCTTCCCTGGAACCAGTGACCCTAAATTAGGGACGGGCGACTGCTTATAGCCCATTGAGTTGCTCACGGTGGTCGTTAAACCTTCAATCAAAAAAAAATCTTTCAAAGGCTGATGGAGTTTTTTTTTTTTTTTTTTTTTTGATTGGAGGTTTAACAACCACCGTGAGCAACTCAATGGGCTATAAGCAGTCGCCCGTCCCTACTTTAGGGTCACTGGTTCCAGGGAAGGGAGAGAGCCAGTGCCGTAAGACAAACACAAAATCCATGTCTCACCGGGATTCGAACCCGGACTTACAGACGAATGATCAGAGGCCAGAGCTTAAACCATTCTCGCGACGATGACCATGCATTTTCACTAATTTAGGGCCACTAGTTCCAGGGAAGTGAGAGAACCAGAGCAGTAAGACAAACACAACATCGATGCCTGAGTGGTATTCGAACCCGGGCACGTCGCGGACGAATGGTCATCGCTTAGACCACTGCGCCAGCAGGGCGGCAATTCCTGCATTGGACCGTAGTTATTGTAAATTGTTACGGCAGACTCTCTACTCTGGACTCATCAAGATTTTTAATGCCTAAGCCCTAAACAATACATAAAAAACAAATGAATCTCATGAATTTTAAGCTGCCCCTCCGGGGACGCAGTCCGAGGTAGGTCCGGGATCGAATTTTTGTGAAGCATGGATGCTGTGTTTTTCTTAAGGCACTGGCTCTCTCTCTTCCCTGGAACCAGTGACCCTAAATTAGGGATGTGACACTGCTTATATCCCATCTAGTTGCTCACGGTGGTTGATAAACACGCAACCAAAAAAAAAAAAAATGCCGCCCCGGTGGCGCAGTGGTCTAAAGCGCTGGCCTCTGATCATTCGTCCGTAAGGGGTCCGGGTTCGAATCCCGACCAGGCATGGATATTGTGTTTGTCTTACGGCACTGGCTCTCTCCCTTCCCTGGAACCAATGACCTTAAATTAGTGATGGGCGACTGCTTATAGCCCATTGAGTTGCTCCCGGTGGTTGTTAAACCTCCAATCAGCCGCCCCGGTGGCGCAGTGGTCTAAGGCGTTGGACTCTGATCATTCGTCCGTAAGGGGTCCGGGTTCGAATCCTGGTCAGGCATCGATGTTGTGTTTGGCTTACGGCACTGGCTCTCTCCCTTCCCTGGAACCAGTGACCCTAAATAAGGGACGGGCGACTGCTTATAGCCCATTGAGTTGCTCACGGTGGTCGTTAAACCTCCAATAAAAAAAAACTCCAATCAAAAAAAAAATATATCTATATATATATATATATTTCAAGCTAATACAAGTAGTTCTTCATGGTGTTGCAGTTTTTTTAATTGAGGTTTTAACGACCACCGGCCGGCCCGGTGGCGCCGAGGTCTAAGCGATGGCCTCTGATCATTCGTTCGAAATGAGTCCGGGTTCGAATCCCGGTGAGGCATGGATGTTATGTTTGTCTCACGGCACTGGCTGTCTCCCTTCCCTGAAACCAGTGACCCCAGATTAGGGAACGGCGACTGCTTAGAGCCCATTGAGTTGCTCGCGGTGATTGTTAACATCCAATAAAAAAAACAAAAAAACTACCACCGTTCCAGGGAAGGGAGGGAGCCAGTGCCGTAAGACGAACACAACATCCATGCCTCACCTGTCTTCAAACCTAGAACCATCTCTGATGAATGGTCAGGAGCCAGCGCTTAAACCACTGCGCAATCGTGGCACAAGCAGTTGTTTTCACAAGCAGTAGTGTATTTTTAAGAATCTGAAATTGAAAATTTAACGTATGATCTTAAAATATGATGGGAATGAAATGCCTATAACCGAGAATAAAAAGCGATGAAAACTACACTAAAATACCGGGAATAACGCAGAATTCCCTATAAAACTGAAAAACGTGTAACTATAAACGCCCAACCGTGGTTCCACTCAAGGAGGTTAGAATGAATAAGATATCTGGAGATGCCCTTGTTAATTGAGCGATACTACTTTGCGTGAAACCTATAACCGCGAGCGACACACGTCAAATTGTGGGAAACTGATGGTTTTCAAGGCTATTATTTGTAATGCACTTTGGGTTGTCCGAATCGCATTCTTTCTTCACAAATGTTTTCACTTTCTCATCGGAACTTGCTGATGCGAGAGTGGAAACATTTGCGATGTGTGAGAAAATGCTGGATTTATGTAATTCTTAATTATTTTGAAGCTCCTTACCCTTTTTTTTTTTTTTTTTATTCGAGTTTTTTTTTTTTTTTTTTTTTTTTTTATTGGAGGTTTAACGACCACCGTGAGCAACGCAATGGGCTATAAGCAGTCGCCCGTCCCTAATTTAGGGTCACTGGTTCCAGTGAAGGGAGAGAGCCAGTGCCGTAAGACAAACACAACACCCATGCCTCACCGGGATTCGAACCCGGACCCCAGACGGACGAATGATCAGAGGCCAGCGCCTTAGACCACTGCGCCACCGGGGCGGCTTATTCGAGGTTTAACGACCACCGTGAGCAACTCAATGGGCTATAAGCAGTCGCCCGTCCTTAATTTAGGGTCACTGGTTCCAGGGAAGGGAGAGAGCCAGTGCCGTAAGACAAACACAACATCCATGCCTCACCGGGATTCGAACCCAGACCCCTTTCGGACGAATGATCAGAGGCCATCGCCTTAGACCACTGCGTTACCGGGGCGGCATTGAAAAACTTCACTCGTGTAAGAAGTATAATTTATTCTGGTTTGATACAAATACGATTCTTTTTATTGGAGGTTTAACGACCACCGTGAGCACTTCAGTGGGCTATAAGCAGTCGCTCGTCCCTAATTTAGGGCCGCAGGTTCCAGGGAAGGGAGAAAGACAGCACCGTAACACAAACACAACATCCATGCCTCACGGGGATTCGAACCCGGGCCCACCCCGAATGTTCAGAAGCCATTCCTTAGACAGCTGCGCCACCGGGCCAGAATATGATTTCTACAACCAAAAACCACGCAATTCCAAAATACACCCAGTTAAAGTTATATTGGTATCATGTAAACAACGTAAAATTAATGCCGCCCCGGTGGCGCAGTGGTCTAAGCGATGGCCTCTATTATTCATCCGAGAGGGATCCGGGTTCAAATCCCGATGAGGCATGGATTTTCTGTTTGTCTTACTGCCCTGGCTCTCTCCCTTCCCTGGAACCAGTGACCCTAAATTAGGGACGGGTAACTGCTTATAGCCCAGTGAGTTGCTCACGGTGATCATTAAACCTCGAATAAAAAAAAATAAAAAAACGTCAAATTACCTCACCTTGCGGGTTTACGGTTAAGAAGCTCAGGAATCTCCAGAAATATTATTCTAACCTCCTTGTTTCCACTGTTTTGGGGATGAGTGAATTTGAAACTCTATGGCAATTTAAAATTTGCACGTGGAAAAAAACCCCTTAAGATTCTAAAATATCTATCCTGATTTGATGAATATCCCAGGAAAAGGAATCTTCGCCTCTTGTAAGTATTTTTGTAGTCTGTCTGACCCTTGGAGATTAGAATGATACCTCTGGAGATGACCTGAGTCTCTTAGCCGTGGAGTCGCAAACTGTGGGAATTTGACGTTGATGCCTACGTAAGTTCAACTGTGTGTATTTTGGAATAGCGGGATTTTTGGCTGCAGAAACGGTGTTAATATCGAACCGGAATGAATTATACTTCTTACACGAGTGAAGTTTACAATTTTAACGTTATGCTTTTTTTAGAATTCGCACCAATGTGCGTGTATTTCAATTTTAAATAAAAATGGGAAGGAGCCTCAAATAATTAAGAAGTTTATAAATTCAGCATTTTCTCACACATTGGGAACAAGTTACGATGCGAAATTTGAAACATTTACGACAAAAAAAAGGCGATTCGGCCAACACAAAATGCATTGCAATAGCCTTGAAAACCCTCAGGGCCGCCCCGGTGGCGCAGTGGTCTAAGGCGTTGGCCTCTGATCATTCGTCCGTAAGGGGTCCGGGTTCGAATCCCGGTCAGGCATGGATGTTGTGTTTGTCTTACGGCACTGGCTCTCTCCCTTCCCTGGAACCAGTGACCCTAAATTAGGGACGGGCGACTGCTTATAGCCCATTGAGTTGCTCACGGTAGTCGTTAAACCTCCAATCAAAAAAAAAAAAAAAAACCCTCAGCTTTCCCACACTTTGACAGTCGTCGCTCGCGGTTTTAGGCTTCACGCAAAGTGCTACTGGTCCATTAACAAGGGCATCTCCAGATATCTCATTCTAACTTCCTTGGGCATCTCCAGATATCTCATTCTAACTTTCTGACCTCATGCCCAATTTTGGTAGTGTACTAGACAAGGAGGATAGTCACATCGGAGAAGGTAGCTGAGTCGAACTCACCGGTGAAGGCAGCTGTGTTGAACTCACCGGTGAAGGTAGCTGCGTTGAACTCACCGGTGAAATCAGCTGAGTTGCGTGCTCGCCATGTTGCGTTACCCTCATTTACTTATTGGTGCATTCTACGTTGTGAGAGTGAACGCTAGAGTAGTTCGAGTTGTGTGTTTGTTGTTTGTGTTGTTTTTGCGCGAAAGGAGCTTCTTAGAAATGCCAGCGTGTGTAGGCTGCGCAAATAAGACAAATAAAAAATTGCATAGAATCACGTTTCACAGGTGAGTTTTATATATCTAACTAGCTCATACATCGTGCCATGCATGGGTGAAAAAGATGTGACTGAAATTTTTATAACACGAATCGTGAAATACATATATATAACTATAATAAACGGTTGAATTATTAATGGGCAGTCTATAAGATAGGTCATCAACAACAAATGTTTCGTAATATTCCCATGACAGAAGCCTATTATTGAGGTTAATAGATATTAACCCCTTCATATGGCGGTCACAGTACGTTAAAAATCATATAACATAAAAATTTAGGTAATAAAAATTATTTTCATTAAAAGTCATGAAATACTTCTTGATGTACAATGTTTTGTGCTATTGTCATCTGATTGTTCAAAAGATTTATTTGCAGTTCAAACATCGCAGACAGGTGTTCGAGCACGTGCGTGTTGCCACGGATGATGTTGTTTGTCTTATTAACTCTATTTTATTTTCCAGTATTTCTCCTTGATTTTACGTATCGTACGATACTCTTGAGCTTAGTTCCGATTTCGGCCAATAGATAAAAAACGCTGATTCCTTTTTATGAAATTACTCTGCAATGCGAAGCAAATGAAATAAAACACGGCATAACACATACGTAACAAAATAAACGTCTCAGACAGTTGTTCAAGCACGTACGTGTTGCCACAGATTAAGTCTTTTGTCTGACAAACTTAATTTTATTTTCCCGTATTTCTCCTTGATTTTACGTAATGTGCGATACATGTGAGCTTTGTTCCGATTTCGGATACCGGATAAAAGCAGATGGCGCTGAAAGTACTAAATGACGTCAGAGCGTCAGAGACAGACGTAGCCTATCATATAGGTTTTTTATTTCAATTTCATCAATAACAATACAAATGAATCGTTCGACAAGTAAATGTAGTTGCTAACGTTTAAAGTAGTTGAATGTGTTTCATTCCTTTTAATTACGCCCTGAAATCACACGGAGATAAATTAAATAACATTAAATTGTTATTATATGTCGCTGACACGATTTCTTCATGTTTTTACAGCCAAAGCGAAATAACGGAAGTGACGTCATAAAACTTTCGATCTCTGTAATGACGTTATATTTCGAAATACTGTAAACGGTCTTCGCATCATAGTGACGCCGTATACTGCCCTCAAACTTTGTAGCCTTATTACGGGGCGGGGCACCCGGGTGAGATAAAACTCTCGTACATATCTCACCCTGTTTGCGTAGAGATATGTAGGAAAGTTGATGGCCGCCCCAGTGGCGCAGTGGTCGTTGAACAGACAAGTCGCAGTTTTTTCGGCTCCTGCGTAGAAGTCAACGTTCGTTTGTTTACTTGTTCTTTTTGTGATATTTCGTCGTTTTGTGTTTTGGTTGCAGTGTTTCGTACCCTCGCTTCACGAGCAGTGAGGCTGAGTGCCGAGTGGGTGCTCATTTTTTTTTTTTCATTTTCGTGTGTCGTCAGTTACGACGCATGAGTTTTGGTGGGCCAGTGGTCGAGAATGTCCACTAGCACTGTGAATAAGTCACTGTCGTCTACAGCTGCTTCGTCGATTGCTGATATGTCTTCGCTTCTTAGTTCTTCTTCGGGGAATGTTGCGTCGACTAGTGCTGCTGGTTTTCCAGAGACTGTGCTTCTGGCCACCCGTGTGCCGGCTGCGTCTAATATTCCTGGTTCTGCTAGTTCTACTTCAACGTCGTTCGCACAAGCTGTGGGAAGTACCTCATATATTTCTAGTGATTCTGCACCACATTTCAAACGTGTAGCTTTGGCGTTGAAAATTATTCTTCGGCCGCCCCGGTGGCGCAGTGGTCTAAGGCGTTGGCCTCTGATCATTCGTCCGAAGATGTCCGGGTTCGAATCCCGGTGAGGCATGGATGTTGTGTTTGTCTTACGGCACTGGCTCTCTCCATTCCCTGGAACCAGTGACCCTAAATTAGGGACGGGCGACTGCTTATAGCCCATTGAGTTGCTCACGGTGGTCGTTAAACCTCCAATCAAAAAAAAAAAAAAAAAAATTATTCTTCCAAGTGATTCACCGGAAGGTAAGCAATTGTCGTCTGCCTTATTATTAAGTGTTTTCATTCCTGCTTTGCGTGACACCCCTCCTTCAGTATCTGCATGCTGTGTCGAAGGTCGTTTCAGCCGAAAGCATTGTGTCCATTATTCGCTTGGGTGGAAGGGTGGTTGTTCACTTCACCCACCAGCAAGCAGTAGATTTAATTATAGTTCATGGGGTTGATATTTGGTCCTTTCATCTACAACCTGTCGCTGCAGCCCAAAGACCAGTTACGGTGACCCTCTCTCCTGTACCAACGGCTGTTCCTGATTCTCTGTTGATTGATACCCTCAACACGATGGGTCGTGTTGTGGGAGTGACCAAGATTCTTCCAGCTACAGCCCGTGATTCCCCCTGAAACATGTGCAGGGTGGGCGCCGCCAGTACCGGGTTATTTTTTCAACTTCTCAGTTAATTGCGGAACGCCCTGCAACTCTGGAATTAGTCACTGATACCCGGACGTACATTTTTAATCTTTTTGCAGGGGTTCAGTGCTTCCGCTGTAAAGGGGAAGGTCATCTCGCTTCTGCTTGTCCTCATGCTACTCCTGGTGCTAGATCTAATTCTTCATTAGCTACTACAGTTCCGGTGGCCGCTGCCCCTGCGGATGTTGTGCAGGCCGCTGAGGCACCTGCTCACATTCTACCTTCATCAATTTTGCCTGCTGTTTCTCCAGTCGTTCCTTCCCTCCCGGTTCCTGTCGTCGTACTGGATGGTTTGGAGCAATCCCATGAGGATTTTCCATCGCTGGAAGTGTCTGCACCTAAATCACAACGTAAACGCCCCAGCTCCCCTGGTGTTTCTACTCGCTCTTCCCGTTCGTCTCAACGTCTTCGGTCCAAGAAACCAGCCCATTCTACCTCGGGTTCACCTAGCCATCATGAGCCAAATTCTGAATTACTAGTTTCGAACCGATTCGCATGTCTCCAGGATGATGATGTTATGGACACGGTCGCCTCTGATGACACTGTAATGGTTGACTCTGACGATGATTCTCCTTCTCCTACACTTCTTGACATTTCTACTATGTTTGAAGAACTTGCGGTGCCTTTGCACCCTCTTACCTTATCTGATCTGTATGCATTGACCACTCGCCCGCGTAAGGCGAAGTTGATCACACTACCTTGCATTAAGAGTAAGCTTCACTTGCTGCCTGAAATGATTGCACAGCTAAACCAGTTCCATGCATTTATAACTAATGTTACTTTGCCTGGCGGGACTGAGCAATATGCTCGCCGTCTGGGATACTTACTCAAGATGTTGAGGGCTGAACTGGAAGGCTGGATGCAACCTACCAGTGATGCCCTTGTTAACACTACTTAGCTTTAATTGTAGAGGGCTTGCGTCTTCTGCGGCGAATGCTTTGGTTTACGAGGACGTTCGTTTCCTGGGGGCTAATATCCTCCTTCTCCAGGAGACGAACTGTTCCTTGGATGCCGGGTGTTCCCGCTGGAGACGCTGGCAGTACATTTTTTTATCATAATTACCGGACCCATCTCAGGTCTGGTAACACTATAGCGTTGTATGTGCGTTTTCATTCTTCCCTTTCTGATCTTGTTGAGTCACTGAGTCAGCTGGGTTCTTTTCAACATATTTCTTTTTGTTTTTGTTCTAAACGTATTCATGTTTTCAATATCCATATTCCGCAATCTGCTACGTATGCAGAAACTCTCCTCCAACATTTTTTTCTATCGTTTCGACCCTCCATCCAAATGATACAGTCATTGTTGCAGGCGATTTCAATTGCACTTTGCAACCCGCTTTTGACCGAGATGGTTCAACCGAAAGTCCCGACCTTGTTTCCAATCTCACTCAACTCGTTGTTAATTTTGATTTGATTGATGCATTCCGTTCCCTCCATCCCCGGTCCAAGGAATTTTCCTGGTTCCCCCGGCTGCTACACGCTGTGCCGCAGCACGCCTAGATGATTCTATGTTTCCAGTTTTCTCCATTCCTCTCTAGTTGAAATTACTCATCATCCTTCCGTTTCGTCAGATCATCGCCCCATTCTTTTAAAACTTTTTTTTGCATTCTTCCTCTGTTCCCCCTTTCCCAGTCTGGTCGCTCGACGATTCAGTTTTAACTGATCCTGTTTTTTGTGCTGAAATTCGCTCTATGATCTCGTCTTCTGTGCAACAACTTTCTTCGTCTGACGACCCAGTGGCTCTGTGGCTTTCCACGAAAATGTCGATTATTTCTTTCGCACGTCAGTTTTCTTTCTCTTCCCGTACTTCTCGCTTTCAAGATATTGATGTTCTCCGTCGTAAATTGCAGACTATTTCTCCTTCTGATCCTTCTTTTCCCGTGTTTCAAGCTCAACTTCGTCGTATTCTGTTTACGTTTGCTTCAACAGCCCTTACTCGTCTGAAATTCACTAACTTGCGGTTTCACGACGCCCCCTTTTCTAGTTTGAAGTCCCTTGAGGAGTATCATGTTAAAAGCAACACAATTTCCTTTCTTTCACTACCTGACGGATCTACAGTTACTGACCCTTATCGTATCTGTGAACTTACTTTTTCCCATTATTCTGATCGTTTTCAACACCGACTCCTTTCTCCTGCAGATACCTCCCCTCTTCTTCATGTCCTCCCTCAGGTTCCACATTGTTTTTTTTATTCTCATTTTTCTCCTATCTCTCCTTCTGAAGTCCGCTCTGCAATTTCCAGTCTGAATGACCGTTCTTCCCCTGGCGCGGACGGTCTTCCGCTCTCATTTTATAAGAAGTTTCTTCCTTCTCTCCTCCCGCTTCTTTTTGCTTGTTTTTAATGCCGTTTTTACTTCTTCAAATTTGAAAATTTAAAATTGAAAATTTAACGTATGATCTTAAAATATGATGGGAATGAAATGCCTATAACCGAGAATAAAAAGCGATGAAAACTACACTAAAATACCGGGAATAACGCAGAATTCCCTATAAAACTGAAAAACGTGTAACTATAAACGCCCAACCGTGGTTCCACTCAAGGAGGTTAGAATGAATAAGATATCTGGAGATGCCCTTGTTAATTGAGCGATACTACTTTGCGTGAAACCTATAACCGCGAGCGACACACGTCAAATTGTGGGAAACTGATGGTTTTCAAGGCTATTACTTGTAATGCACTTTGGGTTGTCCGAATCGCATTCTTTCTTCACAAATGTTTTCACTTTCTCATCGGAACTTGCTGATGCGAGAGTGGAAACATTTGCGATGTGTGAGAAAATGCTGGATTTATGTAATTCTTAATTATTTTGAAGCTCCTTACCCTTTTTTTTTTTTTGTTTTCTATGTGTTTTTTTTTTTTTATTTTTATTGGAGGTTTAACGACCACCGTGAGCAACGCAATGGGCTATAAGCAGTCGCCCGTCCCTAATTTAGGGTCACTGGTTCCAGTGAAGGGAGAGAGCCAGTGCCGTAAGACAAACACAACACCCATGCCTCACCGGGATTCGAACCCGGACCCCAGACGGACGAATGATCAGAGGCCAGCGCCTTAGACCACTGCGCCACCGGGGCGGCTTATTCGAGGTTTAACGACCACCGTGAGCAACTCAATGGGCTATAAGCAGTCGCCCGTCCTTAATTTAGGGTCACTGGTTCCAGGGAAGGGAGAGAGCCAGTGCCGTAAGACAAACACAACATCCATGCCTCACCGGGATTCGAACCCAGACCCCTTTCGGACGAATGATCAGAGGCCATCGCCTTAGACCACTGCGTTACCGGGGCGGCATTGAAAAACTTCACTCGTGTAAGAAGTATAATTTATTCTGGTTTGATACAAATACGATTCTTTTTATTGGAGGTTTAACGACCACCGTGAGCACTTCAGTGGGCTATAAGCAGTCGCTCGTCCCTAATTTAGGGCCGCAGGTTCCAGGGAAGGGAGAAAGACAGCACCGTAACACAAACACAACATCCATGCCTCACGGGGATTCGAACCCGGGCCCACCCCGAATGTTCAGAAGCCATTCCTTAGACAGCTGCGCCACCGGGCCAGAATATGATTTCTACAACCAAAAACCACGCAATTCCAAAATACACCCAGTTAAAGTTATATTGGTATCATGTAAACAACGTCAAATTAATGCCGCCCCGGTGGCGCAGTGGTCTAAGCGATGGCCTCTATTATTCATCCGAGAGGGATCCGGGTTCGAATCCCGATGAGGCATGGATTTTCTGTTTGTCTTACTGCCCTGGCTCTCTCCCTTCCCTGGAACCAGTGACCCTAAATTAGGGACGGGTAACTGCTTATAGCCCAGTGAGTTGCTCACGGTGATCATTAAACCTCGAATAAAAAATAAATAAAAAAAAACGTCAAATTACCTCACCTTGCGGGTTTACGGTTAAGAAGCTCAGGAATCTCCAGAAATATTATTCTAACCTCCTTGTTTCCACTGTTTTGGGGATGAGTGAATTTGAAACTCTATGGCAATTTAAAATTTGCACGTGGAAAAAAACCCCTTAAGATTCTAAAATATCTATCCTGATTTGATGAATAACCCAGGAAAAGGAATCTTCGCCTCTTGTAAGTATTTTTGTAGTCTGTCTGACCCTTGGAGATTAGAATGATACCTCTGGAGATGACCTGAGTCTCTTAGCCGTGGAGTCGCAAACTGTGGGAATTTGACGTTGATGCCTACGTAAGTTCAACTGTGTGTATTTTGGAATAGCGGGATTTTTGGCTGCAGAAACGGTGTTAATATCGAACCGGAATGAATTATACTTCTTACACGAGTGAAGTTTACAATTTTAACGTTATGCTTTTTTTAGAATTCGCACCAATGTGCGTGTATTTCAATTTTAAATAAAAATGGGAAGGAGCCTCAAATAATTAAGAAGTTTATAAATTCAGCATTTTCTCACACATTGGGAACAAGTTACGATGCGAAATTTGAAACATTTACGACAAAAAAAAGGCGATTCGGCCAACACAAAATGCATTGCAATAGCCTTGAAAACCCTCAGGGCCGCCCCGGTGGCGCAGTGGTCTAAGGCGTTGGCCTCTGATCATTCGTCCGTAAGGGGTCCGGGTTCGAATCCCGGTCAGGCATGGATGTTGTGTTTGTCTTACGGCACTGGCTCTCTCCCTTCCCTGGAACCAGTGACCCTAAATTAGGGACGGGCGACTGCTTATAGCCCATTGAGTTGCTCACGGTGGTCGTTAAACCTCCAATCAAAAAAAAAAAAAAAAAAAAACCCTCAGCTTTCCCACACTTTGACAGTCGTCGCTCGCGGTTTTAGGCTTCACGCAAAGTGCTACTGGTCCATTAACAAGGGCATCTCCAGATATCTCATTCTAACTTCCTTGGGCATCTCCAGATATCTCATTCTAACTTTCTGACCTCATGCCCAATTTTGGTAGTGTACTAGACAAGGAGGATAGTCACATCGGAGAAGGTAGCTGAGTCGAACTCACCGGTGAAGGCAGCTGTGTTGAACTCACCGGTGAAGGTAGCTGCGTTGAACTCACCGGTGAAATCAGCTGAGTTGCGTGCTCACCATGTTGCGTTACCCTCATTTACTTATTGGTGCATTCTACGTTGTGAGAGTGAACGCTAGAGTAGTTCGAGTTGTGTGTTTGTTGTTTGTGTTGTTTTTGCGCGAAAGGAGCTTCTTAGAAATGCCAGCGTGTGTAGGCTGCGCAAATAAGACAAATAAAAAATTGCATAGAATCACGTTTCACAGGTGAGTTTTATATATCTAACTAGCTCATACATCGTGCCATGCATGGGTGAAAAAGATGTGACTGAAATTTTTATAACACGAATCGTGAAATACATATATATAACTATAATAAACGGTTGAATTATTAATGGGCAGTCTATAAGATAGGTCATCAACAACAAATGTTTCGTAATATTCCCATGACAGAAGCCTATTATTGAGGTTAATAGATATTAACCCCTTCATATGGCGGTCACAGTACGTTAAAAATCATATAACATAAAAATTTAGGTAATAAAAATTATTTTCATTAAAAGTCATGAAATACTTCTTGATGTACAATGTTTTGTGCTATTGTCATCTGATTGTTCAAAAGATTTATTTGCAGTTCAAACATCGCAGACAGGTGTTCGAGCACGTGCGTGTTGCCACGGATGATGTTGTTTGTCTTATTAACTCTATTTTATTTTCCAGTATTTCTCCTTGATTTTACGTATCGTACGATACTCTTGAGCTTAGTTCCGATTTCGGCCAATAGATAAAAAACGCTGATTCCTTTTTATGAAATTACTCTGCAATGCGAAGCAAATGAAATAAAACACGGCATAACACATACGTAACAAAATAAACGTCTCAGACAGTTGTTCAAGCACGTACGTGTTGCCACAGATTAAGTCTTTTGTCTGACAAACTTAATTTTATTTTCCCGTATTTCTCCTTGATTTTACGTAATGTGCGATACATGTGAGCTTTGTTCCGATTTCGGATACCGGATAAAAGCAGATGGCGCTGAAAGTACTAAATGACGTCAGAGCGTCAGAGACAGACGTAGCCTATCATATAGGTTTTTTATTTCAATTTCATCAATAACAATACAAATGAATCGTTCGACAAGTAAATGTAGTTGCTAACGTTTAAAGTAGTTGAATGTGTTTCATTCCTTTTAATTACGCCCTGAAATCACACGGAGATAAATTAAATAACATTAAATTGTTATTATATGTCGCTGACACGATTTCTTCATGTTTTTACAGCCAAAGCGAAATAACGGAAGTGACGTCATAAAACTTTCGATCTCTGTAATGACGTTATATTTCGAAATACTGTAAACGGTCTTCGCATCATAGTGACGCCGTATACTGCCCTCAAACTTTGTAGCCTTATTACGGGGCGGGGCACCCGGTGAGATAAAACTCTCGTACATATCTCACCCTGTTTGCGTAGAGATATGTAGGAAAGTTGATGGCCGCCCCAGTGGCGCAGTGGTCGTTGAACAGACAAGTCGCAGTTTTTTCGGCTCCTGCGTAGAAGTCAACGTTCGTTTGTTTACTTGTTCTTTTTGTGATATTTCGTCGTTTTGTGTTTTGGTTGCAGTGTTTCGTACCCTCGCTTCACGAGCAGTGAGGCTGAGTGCCGAGTGGGTGCTCATTTTTTTTTTTTTCATTTTCGTGTGTCGTCAGTTACGACGCATGAGTTTTGGTGGGCCAGTGGTCGAGAATGTCCACTAGCACTGTGAATAAGTCACTGTCGTCTACAGCTGCTTCGTCGATTGCTGATATGTCTTCGCTTCTTAGTTCTGTGTCTTCTTCGGGGAATGTTGCGTCGACTAGTGCTGCTGGTTTTCCAGAGACTGTGCTTCTGGCCACCCGTGTGCCGGCTGCGTCTAATATTCCTGGTTCTGCTAGTTCTACTTCAACGTCGTTCGCACAAGCTGTGGGAAGTACCTCATATATTTCTAGTGATTCTGCACCACATTTCAAACGTGTAGCTTTGGCGTTGAAAATTATTCTTCGGCCGCCCCGGTGGCGCAGTGGTCTAAGGCGTTGGCCTCTGATCATTCGTCCGAAGATGTCCGGGTTCGAATCCCGGTGAGGCATGGATGTTGTGTTTGTCTTACGGCACTGGCTCTCTCCATTCCCTGGAACCAGTGACCCTAAATTAGGGACGGGCGACTGCTTATAGCCCATTGAGTTGCTCACGGTGGTCGTTAAACCTCCAATCAAAAAAAAAAAAAAAAAAAAAAATTATTCTTCCAAGTGATTCACCGGAAGGTAAGCAATTGTCGTCTGCCTTATTATTAAGTGTTTTCATTCCTGCTTTGCGTGACACCCCCTCCTTCAGTATCTGCATGCTGTGTCGAAGGTCGTTTCAGCCGAAAGCATTGTGTCCATTATTCGCTTGGGTGGAAGGGTGGTTGTTCACTTCACCCACCAGCAAGCAGTAGATTTAATTATAGTTCATGGGGTTGATATTTGGTCCTTTCATCTACAACCTGTCGCTGCAGCCCAAAGACCAGTTACGGTGACCCTCTCTCCTGTACCAACGGCTGTTCCTGATTCTCTGTTGATTGATACCCTCAACACGATGGGTCGTGTTGTGGGAGTGACCAAGATTCTTCCAGCTACAGCCCGTGATTCCCCCTGAAACATGTGCAGGGTGGGCGCCGCCAGTACCGGGTTATTTTTTCAACTTCTCAGTTAATTGCGGAACGCCCTGCAACTCTGGAATTAGTCACTGATACCCGGACGTACATTTTTAATCTTTTTGCAGGGGTTCAGTGCTTCCGCTGTAAAGGGGAAGGTCATCTCGCTTCTGCTTGTCCTCATGCTACTCCTGGTGCTAGATCTAATTCTTCATTAGCTACTACAGTTCCGGTGGCCGCTGCCCCTGCGGATGTTGTGCAGGCCGCTGAGGCACCTGCTCACATTCTACCTTCATCAATTTTGCCTGCTGTTTCTCCAGTCGTTCCTTCCCTCCCGGTTCCTGTCGTCGTACTGGATGGTTTGGAGCAATCCCATGAGGATTTTCCATCGCTGGAAGTGTCTGCACCTAAATCACAACGTAAACGCCCCAGCTCCCCTGGTGTTTCTACTCGCTCTTCCCGTTCGTCTCAACGTCTTCGGTCCAAGAAACCAGCCCATTCTACCTCGGGTTCACCTAGCCATCATGAGCCAAATTCTGAATTACTAGTTTCGAACCGATTCGCATGTCTCCAGGATGATGATGTTATGGACACGGTCGCCTCTGATGACACTGTAATGGTTGACTCTGACGATGATTCTCCTTCTCCTACACTTCTTGACATTTCTACTATGTTTGAAGAACTTGCGGTGCCTTTGCACCCTCTTACCTTATCTGATCTGTATGCATTGACCACTCGCCCGCGTAAGGCGAAGTTGATCACACTACCTTGCATTAAGAGTAAGCTTCACTTGCTGCCTGAAATGATTGCACAGCTAAACCAGTTCCATGCATTTATAACTAATGTTACTTTGCCTGGCGGGACTGAGCAATATGCTCGCCGTCTGGGATACTTACTCAAGATGTTGAGGGCTGAACTGGAAGGCTGGATGCAACCTACCAGTGATGCCCTTGTTAACACTACTTAGCTTTAATTGTAGAGGGCTTGCGTCTTCTGCGGCGAATGCTTTGGTTTACGAGGACGTTCGTTTCCTGGGGGCTAATATCCTCCTTCTCCAGGAGACGAACTGTTCCTTGGATGCCGGGTGTTCCCGCTGGAGACGCTGGCAGTACATTTTTTATCATAATTACCGGACCCATCTCAGGTCTGGTAACACTATAGCGTTGTATGTGCGTTTTCATTCTTCCCTTTCTGATCTTGTTGAGTCACTGAGTCAGCTGGGTTCTTTTCAACATATTTCTTTTTGTTTTTGTTCTAAACGTATTCATGTTTTCAATATCCATATTCCGCAATCTGCTACGTATGCAGAAACTCTCCTCCAACATTTTTTTTCTATCGTTTCGACCCTCCATCCAAATGATACAGTCATTGTTGCAGGCGATTTCAATTGCACTTTGCAACCCGCTTTTGACCGAGATGGTTCAACCGAAAGTCCCGACCTTGTTTCCAATCTCACTCAACTCGTTGTTAATTTTGATTTGATTGATGCATTCCGTTCCCTCCATCCCCGGTCCAAGGAATTTTCCTGGTTCCCCCGGCTGCTACACGCTGTGCCGCAGCACGCCTAGATGATTCTATGTTTCCAGTTTTCTCCATTCCTCTCTAGTTGAAATTACTCATCATCCTTCCGTTTCGTCAGATCATCGCCCCATTCTTTTAAAACTTTTTTTTGCATTCTTCCTCTGTTCCCCCTTTCCCAGTCTGGTCGCTCGACGATTCAGTTTTAACTGATCCTGTTTTTTGTGCTGAAATTCGCTCTATGATCTCGTCTTCTGTGCAACAACTTTCTTCGTCTGACGACCCAGTGGCTCTGTGGCTTTCCACGAAAATGTCGATTATTTCTTTCGCACGTCAGTTTTCTTTCTCTTCCCGTACTTCTCGCTTTCAAGATATTGATGTTCTCCGTCGTAAATTGCAGACTATTTCTCCTTCTGATCCTTCTTTTCCCGTGTTTCAAGCTCAACTTCGTCGTATTCTGTTTACGTTTGCTTCAACAGCCCTTACTCGTCTGAAATTCACTAACTTGCGGTTTCACGACGCCCCCTTTTCTAGTTTGAAGTCCCTTGAGGAGTATCATGTTAAAAGCAACACAATTTCCTTTCTTTCACTACCTGACGGATCTACAGTTACTGACCCTTATCGTATCTGTGAACTTACTTTTTCCCATTATTCTGATCGTTTTCAACACCGACTCCTTTCTCCTGCAGATACCTCCCCTCTTCTTCATGTCCTCCCTCAGGTTCCACATTGTTTTTTTTATTCTCATTTTTCTCCTATCTCTCCTTCTGAAGTCCGCTCTGCAATTTCCAGTCTGAATGACCGTTCTTCCCCTGGCGCGGACGGTCTTCCGCTCTCATTTTATAAGAAGTTTCTTCCTTCTCTCCTCCCGCTTCTTTTTGCTTGTTTTTAATGCCGTTTTTACTTCTTCAAATTTTCAGTCTTCTGATTTCACTTTTGCTATTCTCCGTCTCATCCCCAAAACCGGAAACCTTGGTCTTTTTTCTAACTGGCGTCCTATCTCTATTCTTAATACTGACTAGTGTTTTGCTTCCTTGAGATTCCGGTCGTTTTGTTGTTTTTTCCATTGTGCTTTGTTAGCTCATTCTACTGGTCGGTATATTCTTTCTTGGATAGTGCTTTTCTATACTTTTCCTCTTACTAGCGGCCTCGGCCTCTTTGTCTGAATTTTCTTGCCGTTTTGCGCTGTGATTGGATGTTTTACAGCTAGTTGCTTTGACTTTTTTCTGTCCGGAGTCCGTGGGCATTTGTGTTCCTGTGTTCTGTGTGTATTTTTTTCTGGTTCTTGGTGGTGCTGTGCATTTGGTTATTGTTTTTTCGTGTCGGTATTTTTGTTGAGTTGTTTATCTATGTATTATTGTGTGCTTGCTTTCTATGTTTTATCGTCGGCCACAGTTGTTGGTCGACGCATCTCTTGTTGTGGTGTTTTGTTGTACTGCTTGGCCACCAATTGTTTGTGATCAGTGTTATTGTTTGGTATAGTGTGATGCTTGTTGGGTGTTGTTGTTTTCCGTTGGGCTAGTCTGTGTTGTCTAGTTTTGCCAAGTTTTTTTGGCGTGTTGTGTTTCTTTTGTGCTTGTTTGTTTGTTGTTGTTCCTGATCTTCTTTTTGTACTGTGTTACCTGTATGTGGTATTCCCGTGTATTTGTAATTGCTCTTGATTTTTTCACGTGTTTTGTTTAGTTGTTCGGATGGCGGCTGTCCTACTCGCTCTCCTCCTGTGTGAGTTTTTTAATACTGTGATTGCGTTTTACCAATACTGCTAATGTGATAATCTTGTTTTTTACTTGTTTGTGCATGTTCTACTTTCGTGTTTCAGTTGGCTCCTCAGTTTATGGAGCCTTTTTTTTTCTCATGCCATGTGTTTCATGTTCACTTGTTTTGCTTTGTTTTTTTTTATGAACTTTGAATTACTTAGTGTGGCCCTGCTGGTCTCGTTGTGTTTTTTCATTGAGTACTCAGCCTTATCTCTCGTTTTCTATACAGTGTGCTTCTCGTGCGTATCTTGTCTATTGGGTTACGTTGACCCAAGGAGTTGGTCAACGCACTATTTGCCTTGTGCTTTTTTTTTACCGTGCCTTTTGTGTTTTTTTTTCTTGACTGTATGTGACTACATGTGTAGTGAAGTAGTCAGTTGAGGCAGTTTTGTCTTTGATTATGTTTTAAGTGCACTTTTTGTGTTTTCGTTTTTGTGTTTCTTTGCACTCAAGCTAGGGTTCTACGTCTTGCTTCGTGTTTCTCCTGTCTGGGTTTTTCCTGTAATATTGTATTTTTTCTCGGCACAGCCTTCTGTTGCCGTGCACGACTGGACGTACTTTGTGTTGTTTCCAATGTGTTATGATGCTATGCGATCTTGTTTCCGCGTGATTCTCTCTATAGCGCCACGTCGGCTTCCGGGGTTTGTCAACGCGCGACTTCTTGTTTTGAGTATGAAATTTGAATTGAGTGCGATTTTTTTTGTGAACCTCGTGTGCCTGTTTAGCTACATTTACTTTGTGTGATGCAGCGGTTTTCCCCCTTATTATCATGTATTCTTCTGTACAGTGTTCCTCCTGACTTACATGCGTCACTTCGTATTTCGTTTTTAGTTATAGCGGTTGGTTAACACCCCTCTTTATGTGCACCGTTCTTTGTTTTTTATGTTCTTCTTGTACTAATGTTTTGGCCGATGCTGCATGTTTTCAGAAGTACAGTTTTGTTTCTCCTGTCGCTGTCTTGCAGTGTCAGTCATATTGTGTTGTGTTGTATTTTTGTTGTGTTTTTCACCTGTCACCTTTGTGTTCGCGCTGCTATGTACTAGTTTTTGGAATGTGTTTTCTTCCCTCACTCTGGGGTTTGGGTTTTGTAATGTGTGTGTTTTTTGTTTTTGTTTTCTGTGTTCCTTTTTTATCTGTATATATTTTAATCTTGTTCTGATGTTACCAGTTTTCTTTCCTCCTTTCTTTTGTGTTGAGACTTCTTGGCCTCGTCTCTTTTAATACAGTCTCATGTGACTGAAGCGTATCACATGTACCTTGCTTTTAGACTAATAAAGGTTTATTTTGAAGGCAGTGGTCTAAGCGATGGCCTCTGATCATTCGTCTGAAAGGGGTCCGGGTTCGAATCCCGGTGAGGCACTGATGTTGTGTGTGTTTTACGGCACTGGCTCTCTCCCTTCCCTGGAACCAGTGACCCTAAATTAAGGACGGGCGACTGCTTATAGCCCATTGAGTTGCTCACGGTGGTCGTTAAACCTCCAATAAAAAAAAAGTTGTTGTTGTTAGTAGAACAAATATATTCATTATGTTAAGATTTTTGTCTGGATTAAAGCCAGTGAGTCTGCATTCTGGCAAGAGTTTATCTTCATGTCCTGAAATACAACTGATTACCGAATAAACTGGTGGACTACGTAGGTTGACTTGCTGGTTCTTTACAACTTATCGTTTGGCTAATTGTTTGACAAAGTATGATTTATGTGCAACGAAGTTCACACAAACATTAGTATAGACACATATGCACTTAAGCATTTGGACTTTAAATACCATATCTGTTTCGCGAGATTTATATCATCTCTGGATCGATACCCTGGAATTCTAAGGCTCTTTCTTTTCGCATGCACATTGGAAATTTTATCAACCCAAATATTTCCTTTTCAAATGTTAACGTCTCTCCTGTATTTTCTCCCGCATAGGTTTCGTAGTATTCGACTGCCTCGATAAAGCCACACCTAGGTGTTTTTATGGGTTTCCCATCACTTTGTCCGGGTTTATTTTGTCTACGTTAACTTGGTCTAGTTCATTTTATCCATGAATCACTTTGTCTACCGTTCACTTTATCCGCCGCTCACTAATGGCCACATTCATTTCGTCCTTAGAATGAATGGAATACCGTGGAAATATTCTGTTCTGATGGAATTTTGTTACTACGCAGAAAAAAGAGGTCAGCTGCATGCAATATTTTTTTCTGTTTAAGTTTTTCGGTTAAAATATAACGATATTAAATGTTATTTAAAGTAAAACGAGGAACTGAGTTTTGAAGAGCTTTTTAACTCTTTTGTGTGGTACGATGTCAATCCCTGTATGACAGAAAAATCAAAGTTTTTTCCAATAGTCATAAATGTTTTGTAATTTTTTATTGGGGATTTAACGACTACCGTGAGCAACTCATTGGTCTATAAGCAGTCGCCTGTCTCTAATTTAGGGCCACTGGTTCCAAGGAAGGGAGCCAGCCAGTGCCGTGAGACAAACACAGCATCCATGCCTCACCGGGATTCGAACCCGGACCGTTCACGGGCGAGTGATCATAAGCCAGTGCTTCGGCTACTGCCCCACCGGGGTGGCGTTTCGTATTGAAGAGAAAATCTTTCTGTAAATAGCCTCTATTTTCCTTCTCTCACACCGCAATCCGCAGTAAACATCAATTCAATTTTTTTTTCACCATTATGCTTTTATGGAGTTTTTTCTCACGTTAAATAGCTATGGCACATATCGAGAACATTATAATTCATTCGTATAAAAATTAGTAATACGGAAAATCTAAACTGTTAGGGTGGCTCCCCCTAAAATTCCTGCCTTTTGTTTCGAATGGTAAAACTTTTTTACATATTTTCTTTGCAATTTATGTATTCCCAAGGATGAAAATTTGCACATCGATAAAACTAACTTTACGTTATAGCATGGAATACTTCTTAAAACATAATCATAATTTAATTAAAAATGAATCATTTATCTTTGAGTAATGTTCAGACCTGTTAATGGATGGCGCGACCTGTACATTGATGACGTCAGTAGACAAACAAATGTTGGATTGCTTAATTATGATTATGTTTTAGCAAGTATTAAGTATCCTATGCTATAACTTAAAGTTAGTTTTATCGATGTGAATACATTAATTGCGAAGAAAACATGTAAAGAATTTTTTGCCATTGGAAACATAAAGCAGAGATTTTAGGTGGAACTACCTTAATAATCAAAATATGAAATATACTGAAAGACTAAGAATTATATGAAAATAACTAGGACAAGTCACCAACGGTAACCGATAACTCGGGTACAGTTGGCAAATTTTGAGCGAAGCTATTCCAAAATCTAAGCTCATTAAAGCCGTCTATTATAACAAATTCTAAAAAACGAGCGCGTAAAATTTATGACTTCCAAAACAAAAGTACCAAACATTCTACAAGAGAAATGCCTAAAATTTATCATGAACTACTTTCCTTCACGCCTTCACGTTGCATGTAAACAAAGCGGAAAGACACACTCAGATCGGGAACCACGTTTTTCATCACACAAGCGACGTCATTGACGCCTTTTGTTCTGGTCTCGACAGCGACATCAGCAGTTACAGTTAGAAAAGAAACAAAAGCAAAACAAAAACAAAACAAAAAAGCTTACCACTGCCAATTCTAAGGATTCTTTTATGTCCACAATGTGATCCGCTTCCTTTTTTATCAGTTTGAACGAAAATAATTTCAAATTGACAGCAAAAGATTGACGCCTCGGTGGCGCAGTGGTCTAAGGCGTTGGCCTTTGATCATTCGTCCGAAGGGGTCCAGGTTCGAATCCCGGTGAGGCATGGATGTTGTGTTTGTCTTACGGCACTGGCTCCCTCCCCTCCTCCCTTCCCTGGAACCAGTGACCCTAAATTAGGGACGGGCGACTGCTTATAGCCCATTGAGTTGCTCACGGTGGTCGTTAAACCTCCAATCAAAAAAAAAAAACAGCAGAAGATTTAAAAACTAGAGCAAATTGCGTCGTGAAAAATTGCGACTATTGAATGTAACGGAACGTTTACGCGTGTTTTCTTAATTGAAAAAATCACTGATTAGTGACGTGGGATTGGTATCAGGGTGATTGATTGTGTCCTATAGGAATAATGACCATTAAAAAAATTACGAATTTTAAAAATTTCAATCGAAATTCCTCAATGACGTGTTATTTCGGGAATCGGAAAGCGTCAAGACCTGATAAATACACAGTTGACGTGGATCAGGAACATCAAATAGAAGTCATCGCTCTTTCCACGTTTATAAGTGAGTCTCAACTTTTCCACGTTTATAAGTGAGAACGTTAACTGTCTATTTATCATTCATTCGCCTTCTAGTTATTTGTTCAGTTGTTGCTGTCCATCTGTGGTGAATCCCCAGCATTGTGCAGGGCTCCAAAGAAGCAACCCTGCCATGTGGTTTGGCAGTTTGTCGTTTGTGAGTCTGGCATATCCGGCGCGTAACTGGAAGACCCTGGGTTCGATTCCCTGGTCTCAAAACCCGGCCGATGAGAAATTTTTCCGTGACTCACTTATAAACGTGGAAAGAGCAATGACTTCTATTTGATGTCAAAACCTGACCATATGGACGATGTGCAATCGCATGCCAAAAATCCCGGTGATTGGATGTGTTATGTCGTAGTTATGCTCGAACAAATATTTGTCCCGAGTCTCGTATAAAGAGCGGATTTATTCAATTATCGTTAAAATTGGTCATTATTTTTATACGACACGACCAATCACCATGATACCAACCCTATGTCACTCACCATGTCCTTCCCTTTCTCTGTTGCAAGTGTCTCCGCGATAGGCTGAAGATCTTTGGAGGAGATAGGTAACAAGCAACCCCTTCTCAAAACCCGGAAAACCCTCTTAAAATGAAAGTTTTTGGAAGATTATTCCTCAATGAAACGGAATTTCGGGAATCGGAAGGCGTCAAAACCCTGACCGTGGACGATGTCCATTCGCATGCAAAAAATCACGGTGATCGGATGTGTCATACCCGAACAACTAATTGTCTCGAGTCTCGTAAAGAGAGCTACGCTCAGTAAACAAAATGTATTTCAAAACATTAAAAGATTATTGCAAAACTTTGATTAATGTCATAGTGATTGACAACGTACAACACAGAGGAGTCAAAAAGCTCTTCAGAGTTTAGTTCGCCGTTTTATTTTAAATAACATTTGAAATCGTTATACTTCAATCGTAAATCTTAAACAAGAAAAATACCGCATGCATGCAATAACCACTGATTTTTTATTTATTTTTTTTTTTGGCCTAGTAACAAAAATTCCATCAAAACAGAAAATATTCCATCCATTCTTAGGAAGAAGTGAATGTGGACAAAGTAAACGGCGGACAAAATGAACGGTGGACGAAATGAACTGCTCTGTAAACCATTTTCTGGGCCACTTTCTGTGACTCCTTTCGTGAATTAACGAAGAATATTTCTTACACAACCTTTTCTGTGAAATCACTAAAGGAAATCTGAATTTAAGGGATATTTCCTAAAACGGGAAAATTCTGAATTTTCAGAAACCTTTCCGCAGTTTCTTTCTTATATTGACGGTAAATTACCGTTTTAAAGATGTGTCAACGGAAAATTCTGAATTTTCAGAAACCTCTCCGCAGTTTCTTTCGTACAATAACAGAAAAACTCCGTTCTCACTTTTCCGTATCCGTATGACGAGAACTTATCCGTAACAGGAGCGATTGGTGGGAATACTTGAGGTGTGATTAACTTTTAAATTTCAATCGTCTGTCAAAGGTACTGATTTTGAAGTTCTGTAGCGAGAGCGAATATTGTGGATAGCATATCGCATGCATTTTGTTTATTGTGGCACAGGATATTTCTTATCCTCTCCCCTATTTTGTACACTAGTTATTTATTATATACAATGTTGTACTGTAAGAAACCGCGTACTTAGCTTATTGTACAGATGGTTATACGATGTCTGACATCGCAGAGATACTTAAAACAAAAGACATTATAGCTGTCAAGAGTAAAGTTTATATTTGGAAGCTCTTTTTGTGAAATAATACAATAAAAAAGTACATTTCACTGTTTATAAAAATAACTGAAAGTCATTGTCAGTTTAAAAAAATGAAGTTGCAAAACATTTTGTTCCTTAGAAAAATCGCGATGAGAAATGCTTAATTTGTGAAAAGTCCTGCTACATAAAAAAAATTTACAAACATATTCAAAAGAATAATAAGCTCCAACAGAAAATAAAATGACTAAATCACACGTATTAATGACAAAAAAATGCATTGTCGCGGAATTTGTTTTAAGATGTACGTGATTCGTATTTCTCTGTGTCTGTGGCCCAGTGGTTAAAGGCGTGCGTTACCCGTTTAACCAACCCGAGCGACGCGGGTTTGATCCTGACTGGAGCAGAAGTATTACCCAGGGAAAGGGCTGAAAAATGCAAGGTCGTTGGTTTTGCGAAATTTCAGTTTAAATATAGGAAAGCCTGAAACGGATTTTTCTGAAATAAACGGAATTTCTGTCTACGGGAAATCAGTGAAAATACCGAAGTAAACGGGCACTTTTAGAAACGGAAATTTCTGAAAAAGCCCCGACATCTACTGGAAACTTTGCCGCACGTTATTTCCAGAAAGTTTCCGTGAATTCGCACCACTTATTTTTGACAGTGTGTGGACGAAATGAAATGGATCAAGGGAACTTGGACCAAATGATAATCGCTCGTTTTGTTCCTGTCCTCGAAGTTCTGTAAAGGTTAGGAGTGACTTGCTTGTCACAAGCGGGTGGCTCTATTCCACCTCTGGCACTAAATTAAAGAACCGACGCGGCGCTTTGAGATAAAGTTTGCCCATCTTACTCATAACCTTAGATTTTTCACAGCCTGCGTAAAATCAGAAAACAAAAAAAAAAAAAAACGGAAAAAAGAAAGAAAGAAAAAAAAAACACTAAAATTTAAACCCAACTCTGATTAGATGCTTTTGAAAAACAGATAGGTTTTCATTCCCTTAACAGCTTAATTAAAAATCGATATCCCAAACGGAACATACGTGCTGCGGTGTAATAAGTTACCAGTGAGAAAGGAACAAAAAAGTCTCATTTTAAAATCGACACCAAGATCAGAAGGCGTCATTACTTCCAGTTGCAGAAGCAATCCCATTAATCCGTAGATTTTCTTTCTTATTATTGTCAATGTGACGTCGCTATGAATCAACGAAGAACGGCAGCGTCGTCAATAGAAGCTTCATTATTTAAAAGAAATCGGAATTTTCAGCGAAAAGGGTTAATTTCCGAATATATTTTACCCGGAAATGCATTCATCGTCAGTGGAATAAAATTTCTGTAATGATGTGTTGGTTAAAATACATTCGCCATTCTTCCGAAAATGACGCAGCTTTATTATATAGTCTTGTTTTCTCGTATTGATTGCGAACAGTAAACAAATGAAATCCCACACGACATGATACAGAATTTTTTTTACCCTTTTCAGAACGTCGTTTGACTTATCTGTCTTATTTTTTTCATAGAAATAAGGGCCTGGAAAGTGTTTTTTACTCCAGTAATGGTGGTATTATGACTTAACTCTTTATTAATCTACACCATGATTGTCATCGGACAAAAGCGCAGAAAGAAAAGAAAATCATATTCAGAACCAAGGGATTGCGTATTTGGTCTGCCATTTCCTAAGATTATTTCACAGGTAATTTACTTCGATAATAGGAATTACAGTTGTTTTACTTCGCCTGCATCCTTATAAAACTTTCCCTTCGGGCTCTATACCGACTGTTCTTCGATTACCCCGGAACAACTTCAGGAGAAAAGAAATCAATTCTTTGAAACGATCCGACAGAAGCATTTTCTCGTCTTCGCTATTTAAATTGCTCACTTTATTCAACTCGCTTTTCCGATCGCTAAATGAGAATTAATTACTGAATAAAACATCAGGGTAGATCATAAGCATTCAATTTCCTTTGCGAAATTTCCCAGTCTTTTCCTCTCGTACATCATGCAAACCTCCGTTAAAAATTGTTGAAGGTATATCCTTTGTATTTTTTTCTTATTGATAAACAGAATTCCATTATTCCAAAGTTTGACACAATATCCGTGCTTTACACTCCCGGCATGGACATATTTTTTTTTGGCACGTCGTTGAAAAAAAAGTAGTAATACGTGCTTATAGTATCATTTTTCCATCCGTCCGGGACGTCAGTTTTTCTGTGGACTTCATATCACACACCCGTTAGTAAAAAGCTATTATTACCTTGAGAATCCTGAAATGCAAGAGCGACGAACCTTGCATATCGGACTTTTCTTCAATTTCGCCACTAGAGGGAGAAAATGCGGGTGCCACCGAATCCAAATTGCATTTTATTCCGTATTATTGGTTCTAAATATCCGATTTTAAAAACTCTGTCTTTCCTTCGACTTTGCTTCGAAATAAAAACTGCATATGAATGAGTGGTGCCTGAGTAAAACCGATTTTTTTTTTCCATTTGGATTTTTCGAAGCAAAGATACTATTTCAAACAAGTTAAATTTAGAAACATGCGGATATGCTACGTATTATGGCAAAGCATTTATTCACAAGATATTGTGGTCCCTGTCTCCTAGTTTCAAACCGAGTAAGACATGGATTCTGTGTGTGTGGTATGATACTGGCTCTCACTCCCTTCCCTGGAATCCGTGGCTCTAAATTAGGGACCGACGACTGCTTATAACCCACTGAGTTGCTCATGATGGTCGTTAAACCCCCATTAAAAAAAAACACCATGAACAACTCAATGGGCTGTAAGCTGTCGCCTGTCCCTAATTTAGGACAAACACAACACCGGGATCTGAACCCGGACCCATCTCAGACGAATAGTCAGAAGCCATCGCTTAGACCACTGCGCTACTGGGGCGGGTGCGCACAGCAGTGGCGCCCATATGAGTACTTTTAGGGAGACTGGGGAGGGGGGGGGGGCTAAAAAATCCTTACCTCCTTCAAGGCTGTCAAACATTATAGTAAATGTACAAGATACTAAAATACAACAAAAATAAAGAAGTTTGATAATTGCCGCCCCGGTGGCGCAGTGGTCTAAGGCGCTGGCAACCGATCATTCGTCCGTAAGGGGTCCGGGTTCGAATCCCGTCAGGCATGGATGTTGTGTTTGTCTTACGGCACTGGCTCTCTCCCTTCCCTGGAACCAGTGACCTTAAATTAGGGACGGGCGACTGCTTATAGCCCTTTGAGTTGCTCACGGTGGTCGTTAAACCTCCAATCAAAAAAAAAAAAAAAAAAAAAAAAGTTTGATAATTGCAATCCATCATTAATATCTTATTGTTTTTTAAAATGCTTTATAAAAAGGTTTCGTCTGTTTTAGTGTTTTAAATTTAACAAAAATTTGGCTATATATACCAACGGCTGGGGACGGGACTCGAGCCCCCCCCCCCCCCCCCATCCCGTATGGGCGCCCTCGGCGCACAGTGCTCGTTAAACTTTAATCCGCCAAAAAAAAAAATATTGTGAAATGCATGCAAAATTTTGAGGAGCGTGACCTCTTCCTAACGCAAAAGAATTTTTTAAATCTGATTTCTAGAAACACATATTTCGGGGAAAATATATAGTAATTCACATTTACTCACCCTTGCAGTGAAAGGATGTGCTGTTTCAAATAGAAGCGCTGTGCAAAATGGCCTTTGTGAAAAAGATACACTGCTGGCCATCCAAAATGCCACACCAAGAAGGACGCGAGATAGCAAAGCCAGATTTACTGGACACATGACAACTGATACAAAGATGAAACGATTGAGCTTACATGCCCGTACGACTTGCGGAACACGCAGACATCAATAGTTCGTGTGGACCCCATGGCTCGCAATAACAGACGCTACACGCCACGGCATCGAACGAAAGAGTCTTTGGATGTGAGCTTGGGGTATGTCGGACCAGGCTGCTTCATCAGGCGTAGCCGCGGGTGGTGCTTGCCGGGCCACTCGGTTGCCGACTAGCGACCAGACGTGTTCGATGGGCGACATATCGGGAGAACAGGCGGGTCACGGCAGCAGTAACACCTGGTGGGCCGTGAAGAATTATTGCACGATGCGTGCCACGTGCGGGCGCGCATTGTCCCGTTGAAACGTGACCGCTGGCAGGTCCTGCACGCAAGGAAGGACTACAGGCTCCAAAACGTCGGAGATGTAGCGATGGCTGTTGAGTGTACCGGCGATGCGTACCAGAGGGGTGCGGGTGTCATATCCAATTGCGCCCCAAACCATAACGCCAGGTAACGGACCGGTATGGCGATGCATAATGCAGGCGTCATGCAGTCTTTTGCCGCGGTGCCGCCCCATGCAGATCTGACCATCGCGGTGTTGCAGGCAGAAGCGAGATTCGTCGGAGAAGACAATGTTGTGTCATCTCCGTAGTCCAGGTGCGGCGTTCAACGGCCCACTGCTGCCGCACTCGCGGGTGGTGTAACGTCATTAGTAATCGGAACAATGGGTGCCGTGCGACAAGTCTCCGCTTCTGCAGACGACGTCGAACGGTACGTGCTGACACAGGTTGTTGCGCAACACTCCCTAATCCCTGCGCTAACGTTCGTGATGTGGTGGTGCGAGCCGTAAATGCCCGCCGCACAACATGCCGGTCCTCTCGTTCGGTGGTGTGCCGCGGCTGCGGCAATCGCTCACGTCGGTCCGTCCGTCCTTCTTGCACCCACCGAATCCATACTCGTCTCACTGTGGCTGGATGTCACCCTACACGGGCGCCGATGTCTCGGTACGACAAACCGCTGTCGCGATAAGCCACTATTCGTCCTCAGTCGAACTCCGAAACGTGCTAGAATGACTGCCGTATTCTGCGACAAGGCATCAGGAAGCTTCCCACGCACATTTCCGGCAGCACAACACGCTTCCACTACTTACACCCCGCCTTCGGTGCAGCCTTCTTATAGTGCTTCTCGGTGGCGTGCCGGGCGCACATGATTTGCATATTCTCTACAATGCTAATCGTTTGCACGTCCTCTCGCGGGCGACGTATGCTGCGAATTTCAGGCCAGTCGGATGCTTCCTTCTTGGTGTTGCATTTTGGGTGGCCAGCAGTGTATGAGGCGGAAAAAATATTTTGAATCTCTTTTTTTAAGCAATTGTACAGAGTAAAATATATTTTGAATCCAATATCATTCGCATTTACGCTTTTTAACGGAGAGGTGCTGCATGGTAAGAAGCTACAAAGGTATGGCTAATCCTTCCCGTAGGTTGGGCTTTTAATTGCAAAACGGAAAACCCATTTAACCCGCTGGAAGGAAGTAACTCACAATCAGCAAAATGGGCTGAACTCAGCTGGAACGATTATATCCGCTGTCACAAAAGTGGGCCAAACCAAGGCCGTCTAGAAAATAGAGAGAGGAGTTCCGTATTTCGGTGACGTCACGAGAAAACCAAGGCTTCCGATTGGTTTCCAACGCTGTCATGTATGATATCAAACACCGACGTATCAGGTAGTGCCACACGAGGGTGACGCCACGAACGGAGGAAACTGGTCTCTTTAATGTCATGGCCTTGTATTGGGTTGTAACAAAAGTTCGTATCGTAGGTTAGGTGAAATTGAAAGGCAGTGTTGACATACCTGTACACAGATTTATTGAACCACATATGCGCCATTTTGTACCGCAACCTGTCGCCATCTGTGTGGCAGATGCAGGATTCCGTCCTCCCAGAACTTGGCATCTTGCTGGGCGATGAACTGTTCCAGTTGGTATTCACAGGCTTCCAGGGAATTCTGTAGCGACCGGAACAGGAGGTAATCTGAAGGTGCGAGATACGGAAAATACGGCGGGTGAGGTAGAAAATCCCAGCCAAGCTGCACCAATTTCTGCCGAATCTTCAAAGAGACATGTGGTCTAGCGTTGTCTGTTTGGAAGACGACACCCTTTCGATAGGCCAATTCCAGACGCTTTGTGTCAATTGCTGCCCGCAGTCGGTCCAATTGGGAAGAGTACACGTCGGAATTCCATGTCTGGTTGGGCGGCATCAGGAACTCGTAATACATAACATCCTTCCAATCCCACCAGGTACACAGCATCAATTTCTTCGGATGCATACCGACTTTTGGAGTGGTTAACGGTGGCTTGTTTTGTTTTTGCCAAGACCGTTTTTGCACCATACTGTTGCACACGATCCATTTTCACCGCCCGTGATCTTCTGTTTCACAAACGGGCCGTTCGCGTTGCGTTTGAGCAGATAAACACAGATGGAAACGCGGTCCATTAAATTTTTGTCCGTTACAGCGGGCGGCACCCAAACATCGCAGCGATTCACGTATGCGAGTATCTACAAATGCCTTGCAACACTCATATGAGATATGTTGAGTATCTCTGCGATGTCATGTGACGTGGATTGCTTTCAATGAGTGTTGCGATTTGGTCATCATCAACGACTGCAAGCCTGTCGGAACGTTCCCGGTCTTTCAGATCAAAATTGCCACTTCTGAACCGAACGAACCACTTAAGAACAGTACTTGCAGCTACGGCACCGTCTTCATAAACGACACATATCTTGTGTGATGTCTGTTCAGCGTTTTTACCTCTCCGGAATAAAAAAGAGCATCAAATGACAAAAATGCATCTTATTGTTCTCCATTTTCAAATTTTACTTCAACCCATTTGAACTGCACAAATCCACATACAACTCGCAGCGAACAATGTGCTGCACTGCTACCTTTCAGGCTCTGTTATCTCCGTCCCACGCTTCCGCTACACGTGCAACGCGTTCAAGTCACAACGCCACCTAATGCCTAACGCTACAAACTTTTGGTACAACCCAATGTTTTCCAGACGGCGTTGGCCAAACGCGGCTGGAACGCGTAAACCTGCGCGTCACAGAAGGATTGCTTTCCGTTAGCGTTGTTATGCAAAGTTATCGTAAAAGGGAACGATTGACTCCAATTCTTCCTGGTTGATTAGCTGCCAAAATTACTATAACAACGCTGACGAACTAAGACAAGAGAGAGGAACAGTTCGCGTCACTTGTTTCTAACCAGTTTGAAACGTTCGCGTCACTTGTTTCTAACCAGTTTGAAAACGTTTGCGTTACTTGTTTCTAACCAGATTGAAAACGTTTGCTTCACTTGTTTCCAACCAGTTTGAAAACGTATGCGTCACTTGTTTCTAACCAGTTTGAAAACGTTTGCGTCACCAGCTTCTAACCAGTTTGAAAACGTTTGCGTCTCTTGTTTCTAACCAGTTTGAAAACGTTTGCGTCACTTGTTTCCAACCAGTTTGAAAACGTTCGAGTCACTTATTTCTAACCAGTTATAAAACGTTCGAGTCACTTGTTTCTAACAAGTTTGAAAACGTTTGCGTCACTTGTTTCTAACAAGTTTGAAAAGTTTGAGTCACTTCTTTCTTTGGTCATAGAGCAGGGAATGCAAGACAAAATGGGAGCGAACTTAGCCTGTGACAGGTTTACTGTCTATCAGCGTTACGTTCAGAGAGGAGGCTGAAACGTGTTAACTCAATATGTACGTATAATCGCAATTTTCTTATTTATATACGGTCCAGTTACATTATTGTGACCACCAGCTAATATCCAGAGTAACCGACGTGTGCAGCGCGGACAGCAGCTAGACGGGTAGGGAGTCACTCAATAAGGAGTTGCAAGGTGTTCACGGGTATGTGGAGTCATGCTGACTGCAGTGCATCTGACAGCTACTGGACGGTGCGTTGTGGAGGATCCATAGTGCGTACAACAAGATTGGGGTGCTCCCACAGATGCTCACGCGTTTACGTCTGGGGAATTAGGGGGCGATGAAGTACTTTGAAGTCTTCATCGTGGTCTTTCAAACACTCTCGGACATTTCTAGCTGTGTGACACGTCGCACTGTCGTGCTGGAAGATACCATCGCACCAGGGAAGACAACCAGAATGTATAAGTGTGCCTGGTCTGCAAGGATATATTAATAACGAATTCGGTCTAAAGTGCCTTCCACATGTGTGAGTGGACCCAGAGAATGCCACTAAAACATTCCCCAGACCACAACGCTTCCCCCATCAGCTTGTGTTCTTCCAGCATTGGTTGAAAAGTATTTGTTCTCAGATGTTTCTCACCTTCAACGCCAACGTCCATCCGTTCGATGAAGCAGAAAACGTGACTCATCGGAGAAGGCAATACTTTGCCAATCAGCGAAGGTCCAATTCCGATACTGCCGTGCAAATATGAGCCTTTTTCTGCCGATGCACCTTTCTTAGCATAGGTGCAGTGACCATCATTCTGCATCGGAACACTATACGTAGCAGGATTCGACGAACTGTCGTTTTAGGCACATTTCCCGTAGCCCCTGGTTCATTCGGCCAGTGAGTTGCTCCACTGTAGCGTGTCGATCGGTTCTCACGCACCTACGCTGCCGACGTTCACCTCTCACATCAACGGCACGTAGTGCTCCGCAGTTTCCACTTCGCTTATTCGCAATGGTGCTGTTTCTCCAATCACGATACACTTTAACCAAAGCAGCACGCGAACAGTTCGCAAATTGCGCTTTTTCAGAAATACTGCTACCCTTGGCCCGAAAGCCGATAATTATCCGCTTTTGCAAATCTGACAAACCGCTGCTTTTATTCATGACAGCAGCGAGTGATACGTTTTCAGAATGCCTACAACACATCTTATATGCCTGACTTTGAGAAAGGAAAGATTGTTGGGTGTTATATTAGTGGGTTGCCCATAAGACAAACCGAGAGTCATTTAAACATACCCACATCAACTGTTTTGGACGTACTGAGTAAGTAGAAGACACATAGCGTGCCTGAAGCAGCCAAACGTACCGGCACACCAAAGAAAATCAGTAATAGAGGACGTCGAAGCCTCAAGAGATTCGTTACAGCTGATCAACGGAGTGCTGCACAAGATCTCAGTGTATAGCTGAGTAACAATGAGGAAATCTTGGTATGTGCACGCACCATTCGCAGAGAACTTCATTCTATGGGTTACTGTGGTCGTGCGGCTGCTTAAAAGTCTTTCTTCTCAACTCGGAATGCTACTTGTCGTTCAGCATGGTGTAAAGAACATTTATCGTAGACCGTAGATTAATGGAAACAGGTCGTATGGGCTGAGGTATCGAGATACACGATCCATCAGTCTGATGGCCGTGTGTTGGTATGGCGGCAGCCGAGGGAACGCTATTTACCACAGTGTACTGTTCTTCCGGCCACGTTTGGGGCTGGCAGTGCACTCGTGTGGAGGTGTTTTTCGTGGTATGGTCCCTGCCCATTGGTTATCGTGGAGAAAGCTGTTAACTAGCACGTCTACAAAGTGAAAATCCGGATCTCGTTTTCACTTTGGATCTCGCCCTTTGGATTCAACTGCTATGATTAATATATATACCCAGAGCCGTTAATGCCCACCAGATGGAGACGTCTCAGTAGCTGAGCCAATTTTACGGATTTATGATGTCAGAAGCTGACAGAAAAACACACATAGCGCCGTGGATTGTTGGCCACCGTGGTGTAAAGCTAACGCGCTCGGATAGATATCAAGAGATCTGGGATTCGGATCCCCAGCGGTGACCGAATACCAATTTGTCGGTTGCTATGTGTTGCTAAAACGTGGGAAGAGCGATGTCTTTGTTTATTTAGTGTAGTTGCATTCGTGTGCCGGATCTCCTGTACAAGTGTCTTCGTCGAATATCAGGAAAGAGAGCGAAACTGAATTTGTCTGCGAAAGTACATAGTGCCACTCTTTATTCTATGGCATATACACTGAAGAGCAATTGAATTAGAGATACCTGTTTAGTAACGTGTAGCACCACCTTTCGCCCTGATAACGGTGGCGATTTATCTCGGCATGGACTCGACAAGACACCGGAGCCGCCCCGGTGGCACAGTGGTCTAAGGCGCTGGCCTCTGATCATTCGTCCGTAAGGGGTCCGGGTTCGAGTCCCGGTCAGGCATGGATGTTGTGTTTGTCTTACGGCACTGGCTCTCTCCCTTCCCTGGAACCAGTGACCCTAAATTAGGGACGGGCGACTGCTAATAGCCCATTGAGTTGTTCACGGTGGTCGTTAAACCTCCAATCAAAAAAAAAAAAAAAAAAAAAAAAAGACACCGGAAGCGTTGGGCAGCCATACGGATCCACGACCCCTGAACAAGCTCCCCAGTTCACGAAGATTTGATGGAGGGGAGTCAGAGCCTTGAACATCTCTCTCGATGGCATCCCAGATGTGCTCGATGGGATTGAGGTCAGGTGACCTAGCTGGCCAAGGAAGCGAGGTCAGGTCGGTGGAGTGTTCATCCAACCATTCGGATACAATTCGGGAGCGATGGCACCGTGCATTGTCTTGTTGCAGGATCAGGTCCCCAGAGGGATGTTGAAGACGCACAAATGGGAGCAAATGGTCGTCCAGGATATTCCAGTAACGTTGACCTGTGAGGGACGAGGTCACAAGTACCAGAGGTCCCATTTCAGTCCACGTAAACAGTCCCCAGTCGAGAATGCCACCCCCACCAGCTTGAAGAGTACCCTGCTGGCAAGAAGGATCCATCGCTTCATGTGGTTTGCGTCGTACTCGTATCCTGCCGTCCGCATGTACCAACGTGAATCTCGACTCATCAGTCCAGGCATCATTTTCCCACATGTCTAGGGTCCAGTGTCGATGTTCCCGCGCCCATGCTAATTTTAGCACCCTGTGATGTGCGGTCAGCAGCGGTACCCTAGTGGAAGGATGGCTTCTGTACCCCATAGCGAGGAGATGGTTCTGGATGTTGTGGCTGCTTAAACGTTTTTGTGTACTACCGCTAAATTGCCGAGTGATTTCTTGCATTGTGGGCCGTATATCCGCTGTTACAATGCGAGCTGGCCGACCATGACCCCGCTCTCATCCACACGCTGTTGTCGACAGCAGTTGGCCCTTGTAGGGATGGTTTTACCGGATTCGATGTTCTCACGGTGCACCCGTGACACAGTGGCTCGTGAAAATCCCAATGCCTGCACGACTTCCGAGATAGAGTGACCATTTCGTCGGGCGCCGACAATTTGCCCACGATCAAATGCGCTTAGATCCTTCGTCTTACCCATACTGCGTCCGACTCTTACTGATTCCCGTCGCATCACTCCTTATATTGTTGGATTGCTGCATAGGTCATGTCGTTTCCGTTTACAGGGCAGCTCACAGCGCCACATTTGCATAACGCCAGTTGTCTCTAATTCAACTGCTCTTCGGTGTATTATTGGACCCAGGTACATCTTTGACGACGGTGAGCTGATGTCAATGCTATACATCTCAGCGTCCTCCTTGCTTTGAGTCCATACTCGTGAAGACGGTTTCATACCGTTTGAGTGAATGCTGTGACACCAGAAGCAGCTAGAAATGATTCCCGGAGTTGGCCACTGGTAATACTAGGCCTTCTCCGAGCACTTACTGTCAGCTACCGATCTTGTCTCCTGGTGGTTATCCACGAGTGACCACTCCTGTGTCGACTTGCAACACTTTCATGCCGTAGAAATCTTGTGTGTAGCCGACTTATTAAATACTGCGGAACTCCTAAGGCAGCAGCCACATCGATCTGCCGTACATGTACTGTACCTGTAACATGCCAACAGCCTCATTTCCGTTGTCAATTCTAAAACGTCGTCTGGACATCATTTTAGGTTAATCCCACCCTGAAGACAATATATTCAGCTAATTTCTATATAGAACAAGCGATGAAACAATCCGTTGTCCACTTCTCACAGGGCGCTTTTATCGGAGCTCGCACGCCACGTGTTGTGTTGCACAGAGTAAGAGACTCAGAGGTAAATCTTCCATAGAGACTCGTGGCAACAGTTTGGCCCCGAAGACCTCAATAGAACAGCGCGCCAGTGAACGGGCATGGAACTAAAACGTCGAACCGTAACCGTCTGCTTTTTTTCTTGAAGAGTTTACAACTCATTCCCCTGTGCTACTTATATAGCCACTTGTACCGTACCGTATCACGTGGCAGACGCTATCGTAGTTTCATATCCGACCACTGGGGCGCTGTCACAAACACGAGAGTTGGATCTCTGTCTCTGTCTCCCCTCCTCTGTGCTGTGTTGTCGTAATGCTAATTTACATGTGACGCAGCTATCCACGCTGATGACCGATCTACAGTAGTCGCTAAATTTGTATATCGCCACCGTTTCCCTTCGAAACCGCAATATCCCTAACTTCTTATGAGCAAACATGAAGATTTTTTTTCCAAAGACATATTAAAACATATTCCGCAGTTGTTTATGCTTCTGGAGAATTTTTTACAAATATTTTTTCTGCATTAAACAACGTAACAAATTTAGGGTTATTCACAATCGAAAATAGAACCATTAACATGTGCCTCGTAGTTATTTGTTCAGTTGCTGCTTTCCATCTTCAGAGAATCCCCAGCATTGTGCGTAGCTCCATAAACCAACCTGCCATGTAGTTTGGCAGTTAATCACATGTGAATCTGGAGAAGTCGAGATTCACATGTGATGCAGTGGTAGCATGTCCGGCGCGTAACTGAAAGGACCCTGGGTTCGATTCCCGATGGCGGCCGATGATAATTTTTCCGAGACTCACTTATTAACGTGGAAAGAGCAATGATTTCTGTTTGGTGTTCCTCATCCACGTCGTGTTCGAATTAATTATCGAAAATAGTCCAAAATATGTGTTCTCGATTTCCAAATTACAAAAGCAACATAGTGAAAATTTCTGCATTTGTATATGATTTTCGGGTATTCTTGTTTACAAAGTTCTTTGTTACTAGAAAATACCTTGATCTTCACCATATCAAAATCAATTCAGTTTGTCAATTGGCATAAAATAAAGTTAAACTGTCTGATGAAGTTTTCATCGACATTCCTAAGCTCCTAAATGTAATTTCAGATAAATCATTGTAGTGCTGGTTTTTTTATGTAGGAGAGCTTTGAAATAAAATATTTTTTATCGAAAATGTATAACCGCGAACACATTATGGACACTCGAATGCACATCTTTTCATTTGTTTAAAGGATTGATAGTTTACTGACTCAGGCGTTATTTGTTCTCTTTTGAATTTATTCCTGTCGTTCCGAAATGATTGATGGAGGTAATTCCTCGCAACTGATCTGATTCGTTTTTATGCGTGTCAGTCATTAATAATTAATCAACTTTAGCAAGAAATTAGATCGCTTCTGAATAACAATGAAGTGCGAGTTGCTTGTTTTGTTTGTCAAACTCGTTGCCATGAGTAACATTTTTGTAGAGACTGTTGCTCGTTAGCACAGAGCAATAGCAAAAAATAGAAATACGAATAATAAGTATAAAATGCATATTCTGCGTTATTTCTTACGAGGAAATTTCGTCCAAAACAAGGAGTAGTTCTGAAATCTATTACGATTTATGTGGCGTGTCAAATTAATCAAGCTTGGCTCCGTAGCCACTAGCCATGTCAAAAGTAATCAACAGAAACTTTCACCTGAACGATGTGTTTCATTATTTGGGATGCCGTGGTCTTGTTTATGAGATGCACTCATCTGATTACCAAATAATTGTTTGTTTGACATGTTTCTCGCAATTACCCTAATTAATTGAAAATTAGGCAACGCATCGTGAACAGGATCCGTACCACAAGTACAGATATTTTTGACGCTGCGAGGGTCATTAATGCGGGTGAAGGATGACACCGAATTTTCCAGTATAATGAATTCTCCTTTTCATGGAAGTCTCACAGCTATAACGCCTGACTTTTTTTTTTAGATCGTCTTTTCAAAGAAAAATGCATAACATTTTCATTTTCCGTCCAGGACTTTGTCAGCACTATGCTCATGCGGCACATTTTTGTGGCTTAAAAAATCATCATGGTGTTGTAAACAGGTCTACTACATGTGCAGTGCTGGTTCAATTCCAGGTCAGATGACTCGCTCCTCTAAATTGGATCCTATATACACTGAAGTGCCAAAAATCATGGGATAGCAGTATGCAAATTTTGACTGGCGCTGCCGTCGTATAAAGTCTTCGATGCACGCCACGATTTTTATCAGTTGCGAGGTGTAATCTCGTGAGTCAGGTTGAACAACCGCCAGTAGGATCATGGCAAGCCGACGTGAATTATCGGAGTTTGAACGAGCCATGGTAGTAGGAGCCAGACGGATCGGACATTCAATTTCCAAAGTTGTGCGAAAATTCAACATTACCCGATCCATGGTGTCACGTGTGTACCGATAATACCTCATGGAAGGCACTACCGCCCACCGTGGACAGCCTAGTGGCTGACCACGAGTGCTGAATGGCCTCGACCATCAAAGTCTAACCAGGATTGTCCATGGTAACAGACAAGCGACACTGGCTTAAATAACATCCACATTTAATGCAGGAGGTACCAGAGACACATCCATCAGTTCAGTGCAGCGTAATTTAGGATCCATGGAGTATGGGAGCAGAAAACCATCCAGAGTGCCTTTGTTAACACCACGACATCGAGCACATTAGCCTCACCTGGGCTCGCGAACACGATAATTGCTCTCTGGAAAACCGGCAACATGTGGCGTGGTCCGATGAGTCACTCTACCAGGTGTTTCGAGCTGATGGTAGGGTTCGGGTGTGGCGCAGACCCCATGACGCCATGGACCCCAGCTGTCAACAAGGCGCTTTGCAAGCTGGTAGTGGTTCCATACATGTGTGGGGTGCCTTTACTTGGCACAGTTTGGGTCTTCTGCTCCTCGTAAACACGTTATTATCCGATAATCGCTTTGTTGCCCTGATGGGTGACCATTTGCAGCCCTTCATGGACTTCATGTACCACAACAACGATTGGATTTTGCAGGGGGACTCTGCACCTTGTCATCGGGCCTAAGTTGTCAAAAATCGGTTTAAGGAGCATTCTGGACAGTTCCGGTGGAGGGTGCGGCCATCAAGTTCGCCAGACAGGATCCCAATAGCTCACTTATGGCGCGTGGTGGAAAGCTCGATTGGAACCCAAGATCTTGCATCTACAAATACCAGGACTCTATGGGCTTCTGTTCCGACGGCATGGCTCAACATCTCTCCAGATGTCTTCCGGCCAGTTGTGGAATCGATGCCACATCGAGTTGCTGCACTTCGTCAGGCTAGAGGAAATCCTACACGATACCAGGTACGTATTTCGTGACTTTTGACCCTTCAGTGCACTCTAACGTCCAAAAGTTAAGCACAGTTAAAAAAAAAAGACAGTTTCGAATACACGAAAGGAGGAAGAAGGGTGATGAAGTACAGAAGACGTGGGAATAAGTAAATGTGGAAATCCTGACTCAATACCATGTGACGAACGATAGTTCTCATTAAAGGCGGAACAGTACATTTGTGGAGTTGAGAGAGAGCTGCAAAAATCTGAAAAGTGACATTTCTTGTCGTCATCGTGCCCTGCTAGTAGAAAAATGTTTTTTATTATTAAACCAGTGAGTCAGAAAGACGATAAGTTCATATGTTTAGACATGGTCAGATTATCGGAATGCTGGAATCCGACCAAATTCAGAATAATGTTGCCAGAACCACTGGCGTGAGTCAATCCATTGTATCTAGACTTTGGAGATGGTACCCAAACATCGGAGATGTTAATCGTCAACCTGTGGCAGGTCGCCCAGTGATTTCGACGGCTCAGGATGACACGTACATGGCACTAACACCTAGATGCAACAGGTCGATGTCAGGGAGAGCGCTTGTTTTAGATCTGTCTAGGGATGATGGGCCATCTGTTTAAAGGCATAGAGTATACAGACGGCTCAACGAACAAGGACTATATCCGAGAAGACCAGCAGTTTGCATCCTACTCACTACGCCAGCAAGAAATACCAGGGTACGATACTGCAGACAACATCGGGACCAGGACGAAATTCAATAGGCCAATGTCCTCTTTATGGCTCAGCGGAGAAGGACTACACGCGAGAAGACCTTAAGTTTGCATCCCACTCACTCAGTCAGCGAGAAATGACAGGGTACTGTGGTGTAGACAACATCGAGACTGGGGCGAAAATTAATGGACTCATCTCATCTTCTCCGATGCATCCAGATCCAGTCTCTAAAGTTACAGCCCTCGTGTGCTCACCTCGAGCGAACCTGGATCCCGTTATGTCTCCTCAAACATTCGATAAGTGCACCATTACAGAGGTGGTGGTGTACTTGTCTGGGATGACTTTATGTCCAACTGACTCACACAGCTTCATCTCTATTCTGATGAAAATTTAACAGATCAGAGATTCGGAGACGAACTCCTTGAGCCATACGTGAGTTTTTTTCAGGGTGATGTTGGACTAGATTTCCTGTTCATGGACGACAACCCGAAATCTGATGAAGCTGCTATTGTCGATGATTATCTGGAAAGTGAAGATATCCACCGTATTCCATATCCAGCGCATTTGTGGGATGCATTAGGGAGATGCATTTCGTGTCGTCAAACTTCTGCCGGAACTTTCGTGGAACTGCCATCTGCTCTTTTTCAGGAGAGAGATTTTCTACAACAGAGTCTACTTTTTCTCTTGTCAACAGCATGAGCTGTCGGTGTGACACTTGTATCTCCGTAAGAGGTCACCATAAGCTTACTAGACTCTTGTGCAATATCAGGAACGTCTCCAGAAAATTTCTGCTGCTTTTAGCAGTTTGGAATATTGGTCTTTTTAAGATTTCATCCTTTTCTTATGTTATTTGTACTGCGCATTTAGTTCGCACTAGCCTATTTAATCTACCAGCCTATTTAATTGTGCTTCTAGAGTCTGCGCTGGACACGGCAGCACCTCAGCAACTTGTAGGCATGGTATGCAGGTATTGGAAGTGTGACGGCGGGCGTTATATGATGAAGCTGTGCATCAAGTGGGTATACTGAAACAAAACGGGCTGCAGCACCTCATCAACATATCGTCATACCGTGATTGCAACCACTATGTGTGCGAGCGCTGTACTGCTGTCGAAACTGCAAGCGCACCAAAACCAGAACACCACGCTCAGGAGCCTTATGACGCTCATGGGTAGCAGCAACATAAGCCCGGTGATAACGTTGTCCCTAGATTTTATATCGGCGATCGTTGGTACTGAAAGGGAAGCTAGTCTTATCGCTGATTCCGATATGATTCCATTGTTCTCTCCATAATGTCTGGTACAACACCACAGCAACCCTGCGCGACAATGTATCCTGCGGTAAATGGCAGTCGTCGCAAAGTCTAGGGAGCACAAACATCCCTCAAGCAATGTGTGATTTGCAATAAGTGTCTATATGGAGATTTCCACCGCTGCCTGTCCACCTCACAGAATGTTACCCTCTGTGGATTGCGGGTTTGTTACAGTTTGCGTTGAATGCGTCGACATAAGTGAACTAAATCCAGGTAGCAAAGCTTCGAATTTAAAGTAGGTCCAACACGGAGCCACTGTGTTCTATTCCTAAAAGACGGTGGTTCATTATTATGCCTACGTTAAATTGCACGGATGTGCTATCTGGGACACCACCGGATACAATGACGCACGTTACTCTCTAACCATTCTCGCCTCAATCTCCCGACAGTGGCTGCATCTTGATACCTTTCTGTCGCGATTCGACTCAGGAACCAACCAAATGTAACGTAGCTGTATAATAAAGCGTCTGGTAAAGGTATCCGTGTCATGGTGGACTTCCGGATGATGTCTTTGAAACATTTACATTCTTACACTTCTTTTCGCCTCCGAGATCATTCCGATTCATTAATCTACAATTGTTTCGCAATTTCAACTACACTGCTAGCCACCCAAAATGCAACACCAAGAAGAAACCATCCGATTGATCTGATATTCGTAGCATGCGTCGCCCGTGAGAGGACATGCAAACGATTAGCATTGCAGGGCATATGCAAATCATGTGCGCCCGGCACGCCACCGAGAAGCACTATAACAAGGGTGCACAGAAGGTGGGGTGGAAGTAGTGGAAGTGTGTTGTGCTGCCAGACCCGTGCGTGGGAAGCTTCCTGATGCCTCGTCGCAAAATACGGCAGTAATTCCAGCACGTTTCGGAGTTCAACAGAGGAAGAATAGTGGCTTATCGCGACAGCGGTTTATCGTACCGAAACATTGGCGCCTGTGTGGAACGACATCCAGCCACAGTGAGGCTAGTATGGATTCGGCGGGTGCAGGAAAGACGGACGGACCGACGTGAGTGATTGGCGCAGCCGTGACGCACCACAGAACGAGAGGACAGGCATGTTGGAAAGCGGGTATTGACGGCTCGCACCGCCACATCACGAACGATAGCGCAGGAATTAGGGTGTGTTGCGCAACAACCTGTGCAGCACGTACCGTTCGGCGTCATCTGCAGGAGCGAGGACTTGTCGCACGGCGCCCATTGCTCCGATTACCATTGACGTTTCACCACCGACGAGTGCGGCGGCAGTGGGCCGTTGAACGCCGCACCTGGACTAGGGAATGGCACGACATTGTTTTCTCCGACGAATCCCGCTTCTGCCTGCAACACCACGGTAGTCGGATCCGCGTGCGGCGTCGCGGTGCGATACTGTATGACGCCTGCATTATGCATCGCCATACCGGTCCGTCGCCCGGCGTTATGGTTTGGGGAGCAATTGGATATGACATCCGCACCCCTCTGGTACGCATCGCTGGCACACTCAACAGCCAGTGCTACATCTCAGACGTTTTGGAGCCTGGAGTCCTCCCTTACCTGCAGGACCTGCCAGCGGCCACGTTTCAACAGGACAATGCGCGCACGCACGTGGCACGCATCGTGCAACAATTCTTCACGGACCACCAGGCGTTACTGCTGCCGTGGCTCGCGTGTTCTCCCGATATATCGCCCATCCAACATGTCTGGTCGCTGATCGGCAATCGAGTGGCCCAGAAAGCACCACCCGCGGCTACGCCTGATGAACTGTGGCAACGTGTGGAAGCAGCCTGGACCGACATACCCCAAGCCCACATCCAAAGCCTCTTTCGTTCCATGCCGCGGCGTGTAATCGCCGTTATTGCCAGCCATGGGGGTCACACGAACTATTAATGTCTGCGTATTCCGCAAGTCACACGGGCATATAAGCTCAATCGTTTCATCTTCGTATTTTGTTATGTGTCCAGCAAATCTGGCTTTGCTATCACGTTTCCTTCTTGGTGTTGCATTTTGGGTGGCCAGCAGTGTTTTTACATAATCCAACCGTTGCCATAGACAGACCAATTTGCAAAAGGTTCGGTGTGTACTTCCTGACGTGGCATTTCCTTTGTCGAGCAGTGCACATTGGCATAAATTTCCTCTCCACGGGCATATCTGGTACGGCCCCATGCAACCTTTAGTCTTGGACTTTTACGAGTAGATTAGATTTGGTTAGCAGACGAAATATTTCCCGATCTGGAACACGAAGTGAACCGGGTAGACTGAGGCGCTGGCATCGGACATTTTTTTCTAGATTGGCCGACGGTCTGCTGACGCAGTGGTCTGAGCGCTGGCTTGTACTCATTTGTCCAGGATGCATTCGGGTTCGAATTCCGGTGACGCATTGATGTTTTGTTTGTCTAACGGCACTGATTCTCTCCCTTCCCTGGACCCATCATCATTGGTCGACAGCTCTCTGTCGGTATTCTTCAGAAATCTCAACCAGCCTTCTTTATTCAATGCCAAACTCATCCAATTTTCGACTTCTAAAGCCTTAATATCTAGCATCACTCCATCTTCCCACCTTGATTTAGATATTACAATATTTGATTTTTCCTTCCGGCTTAGCATTAAACAGCTTCTTAACTATTCTATTAATATCCATGCCTATAATACAATATGTCCAGCCCGATGTAATCTATTTACTTTTATTTACTTAATAATGTCTGGCTCATTAAATAATCTGTATAGTTCATGGTTGTATATTTTCCTCCACAGACCATTCTCTTCTACTGCTCCAAAAATATATCTAAGAGCTCTTCTTTCACCCAGCAGTCTTTCATCTGCTATTGATAATAACCAGTTTTTAGAGGCATAAGTTAAGGCTGGTCTTACAAGTACTTTCTACATACTTATCTTTCTGTTTCGTGAGATCAGATATGACCTTAAGTGTTTACTAAGTCCATAGAAACATCTACCGCAGAAAAAGAAAGTTTCTGGACCAGCCGCCCTAAGTTAGGAACGAGTGACTACTTATACACTATCTACCAACAAGTAATTGGACACCCCTGCAATCGACGATATCTGCTATCCTGATACACGTCACGGCCGCCGCTGTTAAATTTCGTGTGGGAAACAACAACGCAACCAGTCGCATGCAAGATGCCAAGCAGTTCGGAGCTCTCTGATTTCGAGAAAGGTGTGATCGTCGGGTATCACAGAAATGGCCGATCCATACATGACATATCCAGCGATTTGAAGTACCCCAAATCAAGAGTGGCCTACATAATTGGCAAGTAGAAGATGAGAGGTGACTGTCGGAATCTTCCCCGACCCGGCAGACCCACAAAACTGGGAGTTAAAGACCGACGGGTGCTGGCCAGAGTAATTCGGTAGAACCGGAGTGTTCTTACGATGAATATCATCCGTAAGGAAGCACATCTGCTCGGTTATCATGGACGTGCTGCCGCCCACAAGCCATTGATCACCAAGTCCAATAGCGCTGCTCGGCTAACGTGGTGCAAAGAACGTCGACAGTGGACCGTTGATCAGTGGAAACAGGTTTTCTGGAGCGACGAATCAAGGTTCACCCTCGACCGTTCGGATGGCAGGGTCTGGGGTTGGCGTCTGCCTGGAGAAACGCCTCCGGCCGGAATGTATTGTGCCAACTGTGAAGTTCGGCGGCGGTGGGATTATGCTATGGGGGTGTTTCTCCTGGTATGGCACGGGACCCTTGGTCGCAATTCCTGGTATACTCAGCGCCGAGACCTACTGCACCATTTTGGATGACCATGCGCTTCCTACGTTGTGGCAGTTTTACGGGGTGGACCCATGTTACTTTCAGGATGACAATGCCACCTGTCATGTTGCGAGGTCCACAGTGGCTTGATATGGGGACAATGGGGTTAATAGAATGGACTGGCCTGCGCAGAGCCCGGACCTAAACCCTATCGAGCACCTCTGGGACGAGTTGGAGCGTCGACTTAAGGGGTGCCCCCACCGTCCGAAATCGGTGAAGGAACTGACCTGTCTTCTGCAAGCCAAGTGGAAGAAAATACCGTTATCCGTCGTACGGCGCCTGGTTGAGAGTATGTCTAGGAGGGTCGCAGTTGTAATCGCCGCTCGTGGAGGCTCCACCAACTATTGAAAGTGAAAAACTTCGTTTTCCTTTGCTATCACAGGTGCCCAATTACTTGTTGGTAGATAGTGTAGCTCATTGAGTTGCTCACGGCTATCCACATAGTCGACAGAAGCGTCGATTTTCGGGGGAAAACATCCCTGGATCTAGTGGGCCTAAATTCGGAACGGGGGACTACTTATAGATCATTTAGTTGCTCTCGGTTGTAGGTTAACTACCAAACAAACGAGCAAACAAGTCTCAGTTGGCATATGAGTGATGGGTTAGTGATGCGATTCTGGCTCTGCCACTTTCCTGGAATCAGTGGCCCTATATACGGTACAATCGACTGTTTACTCATATTCCTAAGAGTTGTCCATTGTGAACGTTAAACCAAGAAACGTAAAAAGAAAATGTTATTTTTTGTATCGGATATAAAGCTCTTAGATTTTGTCACTTAATAAATGAAAGCAAAGATAGCTTGTAAGTAATATTGTACTGTAGGATGCAATCTTAATTTGTTTTAATTATATAGTGATGCCTAAGGTTGGTTATTAAAATGTATTTTGTTGAAACAAGAATCTAATTCCGCTATTCAGTTTAACAATAAATTTATCGTGACTATGATGTTTCGTCTATGTGTCGGTCCAAGAGATTTGCTCTTTAGACCCGAAAGTTTTTTGTTTTTTGATAATATGCAACATTGTCGACATTAGTAAAGTAACACTCAAATAAGAAAAAATTATGTGACGAAAATAGGTAACGGAAGTATTCAAAACCATTACTGAAATCTCATCGTGCCGCATGCTGTCACATGAAGTGACGCAACAATAGGTAATTTTATTGTTACTCAACCATATATTTTTCTAAACTACCGGCGAACTTTATTTCATCACACTGTACATCAAAGTAACAGTATCTCATTCCAATCTGCGTCAATTACGAGAACCTGATGCTGAATGTGATAAAAGCCATTACAAAAATGCGTTATTGTTGATGTGAAAACGGTGCGTCATGGCGAAATTTGGCTTCCTCTTCAACTTCCTCCTCAGGAGGCAGTACTTTTTATTGATGAGAGCTTTAAAATGTTATACACTGAAGAGCAATTGAATTAGAGATACCTGTTTAGTAACGTGTAGCACCACCTTTCGCCCTGATGACGGCGGCGATTCGTCTCGGCATGGACTCGACAAGACACCGGAAGCGTTGGGAAGCCATACGGATCCACGACCCCTGAACAAGCTCCCACAGTTCACGAAGATTTGATGGAGGGGAGTCAGAGCCTCGAACATCTCTCTCGATGGCATCCCAAATTGACCTAGCTGGCCAAGGAAGCGAGGTCATGTGGGTGGAGTGTTCATCCAACCATTCGGATACAACTCGGGAGTGATGGCACGGTGCATTGTCTTGTTGCAGGATGAGGTCCCCAGTGGGATGTTGAAGACGCACATACGGCAGCAAATGGTCGTCCAGGATATCCCGGTAACGTTGACTTGTGCGGGTCGATGTCACACGTACCAGAGGTCCCATTTCCGTCCACGTAAACAGTCCCCAGACGAGAATGCCACCCCACCAGCTTGGAGAGTACCCTGCTGGCAAGAACGATCCATCGCTTCATGCGGTTTGCGCCGTACTCGTATCCTGCCATCCGTATGTACCAACGTGAATCTTGACTCATCAGTCCAGGCAATATTTTCCCACATGTCTGGGGTTCAGTGGCGATGTTCCCGCGCCCATGCTAATCTTTGCGCCCTGTTATGTGCGGTCAGCAGTGGTATCATCGTGGGACGATGGCTTCTGTACCCCATAGCGAGGAGATGGTTCTGGATGGTGTGGCTGCTTACACGTTTTTGTGCACCAGCGTTAAATTGCCGAGTGATTTCTTGCACTGTGGCCCGTCTATCCGCTTTTACAATGCGAGCTAGCCGACGACGACCCCGCTCATCCATACGCTGTTGTCCACGGCAATTAGCCCTTGCAGGGATGGTTTTACCGGATTCGATGTACTCACGGTACATCCGTGACAAAGTGGCTCGTGAAACTCCCAGTGCCTGCACGACTTCCGAGATGGAGTGACCCATTCGTCGGATCCCGACGATTTGCCCACGATCAAATGTGCTTAGATCCCTCGTCTTACCCATGCTGCGTCCGGCTCTTACTGATTCCCGTCGCATCACTCTTTATATTGTCGGATCGCTGCATACGTCATGTCGTTTCCGTTTACAGAGCCGCCCACAGCGCCACATTTGCATAACGCCAGCTGTCTCTGATTCAATTGCTCTTCAGCGTACACTCACTGTCATAAAAATCCGACCACAAAGGAAAAACCGTGCGATTAACGCGAAACTCGGCGAACAGCTACGGAGAGGACAGACATGCAAATGATTGAAGTTTTGTGCGATTTCGCATGTTCGCGCGTCCAAGGCAGGCGCCACAATCGCAATCCTTGGGGTTTATAAGGCGCCGCGCAGGTGACTCAACATTCGTGCCGAAGTGCACGGTAAGAGTCAGGTGAGATCTCCGGACGATAGACATGCCGAGGAGTCGCCGTAGATGTGCATACTGGCAACTGACGAGGTTTGAATGAGGCCGTATTGTCGGGATTAGAAAAGCAGGGTGGCCGGCGATCCGAATCTGCCGTCATTTGGGCCGCTTGGTCAGTATCGTGTTGGGAACAATGGACACGGGAAAGCACCCAGACACGGCGGACTGGCGCTAAACGAACCAGGCACACCACCAGCGAAGAAGACCGTGGGATCGTGAGAGCGGCACTCACAGATGCAACGACGTCCTTGTCCAATATCCAGAGACATGTAGCGGCTGTGCAAGGGACTCCTGTGTCCGCCAGAACCATTTTCAAATACCTGGCAGAGGCGAATCTGCACTCTTGACGACCCTTACGTTTTCTGCCACTAACATCTGACCATCGTCGGCGTTGAATGCTACGGACTAGCGACGGAATGCTGCGGACTGGCAACGTCAAACTATTAGTTTTGGTGTCACCTTTGACGGTCTCCCTCATACGAAGCTGCACGACTACGTGACTGCGTTATTGTTTCTCCCTTTAGGTGGCATCCAGCACATTGCTAGAAAGCCCAAGTCGGTGCACGTTTATTTTTGCTCTTCTGCTTATGTTATGCAAGTTCTTTCTACAAGCATTTTATTGGGGACCAGAGTTTCAGAGTTTGGTTCCGTTGCCCCTAGCACATTGCCCTGTTCTCCTTACTATGCACCCGGTGCCCCCAGAAGTGTCCGGTGTCTTTTTGGTTGCGTTCCTTTCTCGGTGTGGGCGCGTTGTCGGCGGTGTCCACAAGCTCCCCTCAGGTTCCTACCGATCAAGGTGATCGGCCTTATTTGTGCTTTCGTCGTCTAGCCCTTGTTCTTTTTCCGGACACTACCATCATTACCTCCTGCCCTAATGCATTCCGTGTGATCATTGGTCATCGCAAGATTTCCATTAATGTCTTCTCTGCGTACCATTGCTTCTTCTGCAAGGCCCCCGGCCATCATCGCTCACAGTGCCCGTCTTCTACCACTTACACCTCTGCTGCGCCTGTTTGTGTCTCCTCGACGCTGTCATTTTCTCCTATTGCTGCTCCGACGGTATCTTCGGCGTTGCCTGCTTCACCCGTGCTTTCTGCTGCGCCTACATTGCCTCCCTCCGTAAGACACTTTCCGCCTCCGTAGCTGTTATCTTCTTCTTTTATGCTGGCTCCTTCGCTTCTGGTTCCTAGCTCTGTTCAGCATTATCATTCTCGTACTGCTGCCCCGATGCTGTCTTCTACATTGCATGTTTCGCCTGTGCCTTCTGCTGCTCCTGCATTCCCGGCCTCCGTAGGACTCTCTACATCTCCTCGGTTGCCATCCTCTTTTTCCCTGGTGGTTCCTTTGCCTCAGGTTCCCAGCTCTGTTGAGCCTAACCATTCTCCTCCACCGATGTGGTGTTATTCGCCCTGTGATAGCACCCGATTAGCTCCCCGCCTCATACGTCTGTTCAGTGCTCTTCGTATGCCTCTAGCGTTAGTGCCATAATTGCTCCTGCTGGTCCTCCACCTTGCTATCCACCGTCCCGGATAGCTGCTCTGATTGCCTCGTAAGAGTCTTCTTCACAAGCCCTAGCTGCTGCTTCAGTTTCCTCCGGTTCAGCAACTATGCCTTGCAGCCCGCTTCCTGCTTGTTCGCCGGATGTGACTTATCTCCAGCCTACCACTCCGTCTTCCTGCGCTGCCTCTACTGGTGCTATTTCCAAAAAGCGTCGTAATCGTCGGACCCGCAAGAAGTCCGCCAAGTCTCCAACTTTGCCTGCCGCAGCGTAGATGTCTTGGCCGCAGCCCTTCAGCTGGTCTACTCCTCCGCCTCGACCGTGCCCGGAGGATTTTCTTGACCCGTCTGCCTATCTCGATGCGCTGGAGGAATAGAACTACTCCTTCTTCTGTCTCTCAGCTCCGCCGGGGTCCCACTGCTTCCTTCTGGATTCCTGCCTTTAATCTCCAGGGCCTATGCTCTGTTATATTTGTTGCCCGTTGTGTGAACGTTTTAGATCTGTGATGTCACGCTTGTGCACCGCTCTTGTCTTGCGTTTTATCAATGCACTGTGCTCCTTACCATGCTGTGTTTTATTGTTCTGCCTCGCCGATGCTGCCTGGTGCGCCCCGCCGTATTCTGTTGTTTTATTGTGCCCGGTTCTTCCGCGTTCTTCCATGTAACAATCCCAGAGACTCAATAAAGCGATGTTGAAACCAATAGCACATTGTCGAGAATTCAGATAGTTCCGATTTGCAATACCAGGCGTTGCATTATTGTAGAAGAAGCTTCGGTATGAAGTTTCAAATTAATCGTCGAATAGGACAATCTAAAACAAGCCGTGAAAGGAATAACAAGTGTGCCTGAAAAAAAGTAATTTAACGCGAGAAGTCAAAGTAAAAGTTGTTAAGGTAATACACATTTTGAAGATGATAATCCGATTTTTGGCGTAAATGTGACAAGGATGGTAAGTCAGATAATATCTGAAAACTTGAAAATTTTCATCGTCCTGGAGCGGGACTCGAACCCGCGTCTTCCAGAAAACGCCCGGGTATGCTAACCACTACACCACCGAGAACGACCAAGTTTCAAGTTTCCGATCAATTTGAATAAAACTATTGTTAAGGTAAGTTCACACGAAAACAACTTTCCGAGTTTAGGGCTGATTATATTATACATTTTGCAAAATATAGATCTATCTAAACACACTAAACTACAATTTTTAAACAACAAATATTTTAGGCAGAATGCTATTTACCGCGAGGTCTTTTGAAAAATGGAAATAAATAGCATATGATTTTTAGTACTAGCATGAATAAGTTCTTACTAAAAAAGGCCGTTCCGTAAAAATTGAGAGTATTTTTTTCTGAGTTGGTAACAGTGCGAAAGGGAAACATAACAACGCAGACGACTAACTGAATTTTTGGCAGACGATTCTGGGTTTGTTATTGCGCAGTTATTTAAGGTATGTCTGCATTTCTCCGTAGAGTTATGGAGGAGACTTGTTCAGAGTTAAGAAGTTAAATGTGTTGTGCGATTAAATTTTGCTGCCGCTTGGGTAAAATGGAAACAGCATTGAAAAAAGCTTACAAAAATAAATGTTTGGGTAAGTCGACGATTTTCAGATAGCACCATGATTTCAAAAAAAGGGCGTTTATCAGCAGAACTCGCTCCTGGGCCTGATCGACCTGAAAGTGTTTCGTAGCGTATTGTTAACACTGTTAGGGCAATCCTGGTGGAAGATCGACGAATGTCGTGTGAAGACATAGCGTCGTCAACTAGTATTTCAAAAACGTCGGCATTCTGTATTCTACGCGACAAATTGCTGCTGCATCGTGTGTGTTCCAGATGGGTACCTCATCACCGGACGAGAGAACAATTGTTAGCCAGAGTTCAAGAGTGTCATGAGAGGAAACAAATTATTGCAAAGGATCCAAGCTTTCTAAACACAGTAATAACTGCCGATGAAACATGGGTCCACTATTTCGACCCCCTCATGAAGCGCGCAACGAGTGTCTGGAAACACACAGGCTCGCCTCCTCCGAAAACAATTCCGCTAAACCAAATCAGCTGGGAAGGTGATGATAATTTTCTTTGATGATGAAAGTGTAGTCTACAAGCCGTTCCCCCACAAATTACTGTCAGTGGTAAGTATTACCTTTCAGTCTTGAAGCGTCTGCGACGACACATATCCATTAAGCGACCGGAACTGGTGGACAAGTCGACCCTACACCATAACGCCCGCCCACATGGTGTTCAACAGTTTCTTACGAAATGCAGTATTGAAATCGTGCCTACATTCCTGACCTCGCCCCTTGCGATTTCTGGTTGTTTCCAACAATGAAGGAGAAGTTCCGTGGCGCAACATTGAATGCTGACGTTATTCAAGCTGTACAGGGGTCGCTAAAGCAGCTTCCACAAAACGCCTTCGCCACATGCTTTGAAAAGTGGTGGGACCGTTGCATATCATCCAAGGGGAGATACTTTGAGAAAGAATAACATGTGTTTTGCTGTACCTATATTTCTTCATTTTGTGTTACTTTACTCTCGGTTTTTATGGAACGGCTATTGTATATACGTTTTTACTATATTTCTTTACAGAAATCCGGTGTCTCTTTGATTTATTTTCAATCTGCTTCAATCAAAAATTTCATTCGATATTTTAATAATTATTTAAAGCTGAAAAACAACCGTCCTAGGACCGGCGAGTATATATTAATTTTCCATGCTGGACACACTGCTAAGGACGGATCATAAACGGCTGTATAGCGCATAAAAAAGTAAGTGTGGTTGGATGCCAAGTGAAATAAAATAATGTCAGAATGCCAGGACATTACAAGAAAGACAATTTATTGTGCTCTGAAATCCAGAAGGCTTTGGAACGTGTTCAAGGGACAAACAGGCCATTTTGTGCAGAATACGTAAACGTGAAAAAAATGCAATTACCGTCCGCAGGCGTTCCGGCGTAAGATGTCAATACGGGATATGGCCACTATGGAGGGCGATGCAAGATTCCACACGTCGTGTCATGCTTTGCACAACATTATCAAGCAGCTGTTGGGGTAATTTATCTCATTCCTCTGTCAGTGCACGGATGAGGGTGTCCTTGTTTATTGGAGGGCATTGGCGACCAGCAAGACTCCTCCCCAAAACATCCCACACATTTTCAATGGGATTCAGATCTGGAGAACGTGCTGGCCATACGAGGCGTTGAATAGCCTCGCTCTCAAGACACTCCTGGACAGCGACTGTTCGATGACATGTTGCGTTGTCGTCCATGAAAATGAATCTATCACCGACAGCACCACGAAACATGCAAACATGAGGTAGCAGAACATCATTAATGTATCGTTGGCCAGTCATAGTCCCAGTTGGAAGCACATACAGGGACGTACGGCCATTGATCATGATGAAAGCCAATACCATGACACTACATGTTGAATATCGACCCTTTCCTGTATGTTTGCTGGACAATATGCAGTACCACTATCACGCCAGATCAGTTGTCATCGACAATCAGACGATTGACTGTATCTACTCTCATCTGAGAAGAGGACAGCAGACCATTCGTTATCAGTCCAATTGCGATGTTGATGGCACCATTGCAAACGGGCGGTACGGTGACGTCTGGACAATGGGATGCACACAACAGGACGGCGGGCATATAGTCCTCCTTCATGCAAACGTCTGGCGACAGTTTTTCGGGAGATCCGCTTGCCAGTATCAGCCATAAACTGATTTGCTACCTCACTGGCCCTTTCTGCGCTGGTGTCTTTTTGTTGATAGCACTATGTACCGATCTTCTGCAGGTGTCGTACTGCGAACACGACCTCCCCCGTGACGTTTGCTACACTCTCCATTTGTTTGAAATGATTTCCAAAGCCTTGAAACAACACTGTGGCTGACGTCGAACTCCCTGGCAACATCTGTTATTTTTCGCCCTTTTTTTAATCTTGCCAATAATACGGCCACGCGTAAAATCATCTAGGTGATGTCGGGAAGACATACTGAAAATTGCAAGTTCGTCAATTGATTCTTTCCCTTTCAACTTTGCGTTTGAACAACAATGGTCAATACGCGTCAAATCCTTTATATCTCTTATCAGCGCTATGACGTCACGAACAAGTTCGGCAATCCAAAATTTGCATACGCACAACACGTCTTACTGTATCCCGCACTTATGCTAATTTCCACATTTTCCTGCCTTCCATTTTATGGTTGCTATCGTTGCTATTGTCATCCGTCCTTAGCAATTGTCCGGCAGTGTATTAATTTTCTCCAAGAAACATCTAAAATTGCTGCTCAAAACCCTTAATGTCTGTTTTTAAACAAATGTTGGACATGTATTTGCGAATTTCCATTCCGAGGATGCAAAGCGAAAAAGAACGATTCCCTCAAGAAATTCCCTGTCCTGTTACGTTAACAAGTTTAGCTGTTTTGTGAGGCGATTGGAACGTCGGACAGTAAGCTCCTGAAGAAAGGAAATATATCTGCATTGCACTTTTATTTTGCCATCAAGTCCGGTCTAAGACAAACAACAAGAAGCAGCGAAACCCCAAGTGTGTCGTTTTTGCTTTTGTCTAAAGAAAACAAAACTCAAAAAAAAAAAAAAAAAAACGAGGGGAGGAAGGGAGAGAAAGTAAAGTAAAAACACAGCGGAGACAGAAACGAGTTCTTCGAAACGGGAAAGAATAAATAAATGAAAAAATAAAAAGCTTCACGGTAAGTGGAAGCATTCGGTATTCACTGCCACGTGCCGCGTGCTTTAAAATAAAAGAAAACGCCAGGTCCATGAAGTATGCGGATTACACCATTTGTCAGTCTGGAGTGAGAGTTCTGTGGAGCACATGAGTCCCACAGGCACAGCCTTTGGGCGGGGTCATAATTGCTTTCAATGAGAAAATCCAATTCCGGCAGCCATGTCATCCACTGATGTCTAAATGAATAAATCATGGATCAACTAACTAAGACTAAATCATGTAGTTCGCATCGAAGGACCTAAATGCGGAAAAATACTCTTTGTTGCGTAATTCATAAACAATTACTACGCGTACGACTAAAGACGCGTGTAATGAGCAAGCGTCTTGTGTTAAGAAATAATCTCAGAAATACACGGTCGAGTCACTATATTGTGACCACCAGCTAATATCCAGAGTAACCGCCGTGTGCAGCGCGGACAGCAGCTAGACGGGCTGGGAGTGACTTAATAAGGTGCTGGAAGGTGTTCACAAGTATGGGAAGCTTTGCTGTGCATCTGATAGCTACTGTAGGGTGCGTGGAGGAGGATCAATAGAGCCAACAAACGATAGTGGTGGTCCAACCGATGCTCAATTGGGTTTAAGTCTGGGGAATTAGTGGTCCATCGAAGTCGTTCTGAAAGATTCCATGCGCCCCAGCGAAGACAATCAGCATGTATGGGTGTACGCGGTCTGCAAGGATGGATTCATAACGAATTCGGTCCGTAGTGCCTTCCACAGGTATGTGTGGACCCAGAGAATGCATGGAAACATTCCCCAGACCATAACGTGGCCCTCACCAGCTTGTGTTCTTCCAGCAATGGTTGAAGAGTGTTTGTTCTCCGATGTTTCTTGCCTTATACGCCAACATCTATCAGTTCGATGAAGCAGAAAACGTGACTCATCGGAGAAGGCAATCCTTTGCCAATCAGCGGAGGTCCAATTCCGATACTGCCGTGCAAATGTAAGCCTTTTCTGCCGATGCACCTTCGTTAGCATAGCTGCATTGACCATCCGTCTGCATCGGAACCCCATACGCCGCAGGATTCGCCGAACTGTCGTTTTAGACACACTTCCGGTATCCCATTGGTTTTTTCGGCCAGTGAGTTGCTCCACTGTAGCGTGTGGATCGGCCCTCACGCACCTCCTTCGCAGCTGACGATCACCTCTTACATCAATGGCCCGTAGTGCTCCGCAGTTTTCACTTCGCTTATTCGCAATGGTGCCATTTCTCCAATCACGATACACTTTAACCACAGCAGCACGCGAACAGGTCACCAATATCGCTGTTTCAGAAATACCTTGTGTGACCACCATGTTTTGCAATGAAATCAGAAACATGGCGCATCATCGAGTGACACCACCCTCTAATGGTGTCATGGGATATATGCAGCAGGGCAACGTTTACTTGGCGCTATAATTCAGCAACTCTACTGGGAAGCCAACGAAAGGCTTTCAAGTGTCGTTCATACATACCCGATGGGTGATTGATCCAGCATTTGCCGCCCCGGTGGCGCAGTGGTCTAAGCGATGGCCTCTGATCATTCGTCCGAAAGGGGTCCGGGTTCAAATCCCGGGGAGGCATGGATGTTGTGTTTATCTTACGGCACTGGCTCTTTCCCTTCCCTGGAACCAGTGACCCTAAATTAGGGACGGGTGACTGCTTATAGACCATTGAGTTGCTCACGGTGGTCGTTAAACCTCCAATTAAAAAAAAAATTGATCCAGAAATCTCGTGGGCACGGAAACATATGGACCATTTCTAAGCACGCTCGAAAGATGTTAGCGGTCTGTGGTCGAGCGATTTCTCGCTGGACATCGGCCTCTAGGATATCACTCAGAAATGGAAACAACACGGGCTGCAAAAATGACATCCTGTTCAATGTAAAAGAAAATATACGCTCTGACGTTTGTTGACGATGTCAAAAAAAACAACAACGATAAAGTTTCTTTGAAATAAGCAAGGATAAAAAGAACGCTATCTTTGGTTTCCCTTAAATATGAAAGCACTTTTAAAAGACAATCAATATACACTCAGGGTCAATGAAATTTGCGCACCAAGCAGGAAAGATCGGATTGAACTGAAATTTTATGGACGTAATGATACAGACGAATGATACACATGGTGGCAAAAACAGAGCTGCAGGACTGTTACAGAGGGATCTGTGGCACGCAGTCCGGTCATCTTCAATAGCGCGTTGCATCGCCTCGTCCGGCGATACATGCTGCAATACGGTCCGGCATGGAGGCGAATAGAAGCCTGTTGTTGTCCTGCGGGAGATCGACCTAAACATTTTGGACGGTGTGCTCCAAATCTCGGATTGTGAGTCACGGAGGGGCAGGCGTTTCAACTTGTCCCACACATGCTCGATAGGGGACATGTCTGGGGACCGGTAAGGCCAAAGAAGTGTCTGGACATCGCGTAGGCAGTCCTGGGCAACACGAGCCGTGCGCGGACGGGCATTATCCTGCTGGATAGCGCACCTGGAATCCCGGTCAGGAATGGGAGCACAAGGGGCCTATAACGTAATGTCATTTCGTACTGATCCTTTATCGCTCTTCTTACGTTATTTTAAAAACATAACCATACGATGAAATAGTTCCTAAATTAAACCTTAACGGCCAAACGAAACATTTAAACAGAAGTAAATTTACTGTAGATGATGCTTTATTTCTCCAGCACAGATAATAGCACTTCAGGATAGTATAGAAATCACAAAACACATCTCTAACACAAATCAACACCCCACATTCAACACCCCACACTAGCAACTGTTGTATCGTAGTTTTCATTCTGACCTCAATTGTATTGCCAACGGTATTCGTTTGAGAGAGAAGATATCACGTTAGGTGTGAAGTATACCTGAGAACAAACTCAAAATTTACATAGGGAAAGAAACTAAAAAGGAAAGTTAATTTAGAATATACGTTACAGGCCGTAAGATCTCATCCACATACCGCTGGCCCGTCAATGGTACACGTACCACTACTAGCTGATCGGCTATCGTAGGCTATGGCAGCCCAGACCATTAATGTCTGCAATGGGGGAGTTGTGGTACTCGATAGCGAGGATGGGATTGTGTTGTTGACCTGGGGACCTCCACACTCGGACACGATGATCATCTGTCCCCTACACGAAGCGGCACTCATCGCTAACCACCACACGTCGCCAGTCTGTGGTGTTCCACATCGTTCTGGCCTGGCACCACGGCACACGGAGCCGGCGATGTTCCGGTGTTAATGGCAGCACACGTAAGGCACGCTGGGATCGAAGATTCGCTTCCACGAGGCTTCAGGAAATGGTTTGTGAGCACACAGGAGCCACTACATCTGTTTGTATAGTGGAGCGGGACCCCGTGGGATCCGTTCGTGTCTGGCGCGCGATCCGTCGATCCTCTCCACCGGTGGTCCTCCTGATCCTTCCGGAGCCACTCCGCCGTGTGCAGTGCCGTCACGTGTCAACTGCTCCCAACACAGTCGGATGGTATGGTCAGAACGATCCATGTAGCGGGTTATACGGCGCGCCAACCACTCTGTGGTTTTCATCCCGATGATCAGGCCTCTCTCAAAGTCCGACAGTTGCGTAAATCGACGTCTCTGGCGTCTCCCCGGCATTATTCTTCCTCTGTACCCTTGCTTGCGTCGCCCGGTGCTTTTCGATTTCCTGGGGCATCGACTACACGCCGGTTTTTAAGGCTGCCTGAGCGTGTTTGCAGCACCACCACAGGGTGTGTGATCATACACACCCGCACCAAACGTGGATCATTTGCATAGTAACACGCACTCTGGCTATTTGGAAAGTTTCGCGGTTGTAGCATATTTGCTTCTAGGTGCGCAAATTACATTGTCCGTGAGTGTATAAACGGGAGTTGGACACAATAATGTGAACACCATGATTATAGGGTGTGACGTACATGCCAGCAGGACGCACACGACATAATGCCTGATAGCAGTCAGGACGAATGTCTGCGTAGCTCAGTTGGTAGAGTGACTTGTTCCGGAATAAGCGGACTCGGGTTCGATTCCCGGCGTAGACCAGAAATGACGGAGAACTTCACTTCCTTATAATGGCGCCCGACGTTCCGGATGACCCGACCGTTCAAAATCTCGCAATGGTGTGATGTTCTTTCCACACCTCGAGATAGGAAAAATCAGAGAATCCCTTCCCCAGCGCTTCGAAAAATAAAAATGTGTGACGTTGCATTCCACACACCAGATTGACTGAGAGTTCTCAAGTGCACGTTCTACAGCGGATGGCTGCCTGCAACGACTCATGGTCACGGCTGACCCGGGGTACATGCCCCCGACCCTCTTTCAGGGGGAGGTGTGACGTACCTGCCAGCAGGACGCACACGACATAAAGGCAGATAGCAGTCAGAACGAATGTCTGCGTAGCTCAGTTGGTAGAGCGACTTGTTCCGGAATAAGCGGACTCGGGTTGGATTCCCGGCGTAGACCAGAAATGACGGAGATTTCGTATAAGGGTTCATGTTATTCGTGCCGGCTACACTGAAATACAGCGAACGTTGTGATTACCTTTTGTATACCTTTTCTTTGTATATATTATCCAGGTTGTATACCATTATAGTACAGGTTGTGTTCAGCAGCGGTTCTTACTAGCAATGGGTGAAATGGGTGACCTGTCAAACTTGTCGAAAGAGGACAAATCGTGGTATCCTGTTTAGCAGGAGTGTCTGTAACTATTGCAGCCAAATAGTTTAGTATTTCAAGAGCAACACTTTCCACAGTTATGACCGCGTACACAAAGCATGGCAATACTTCATCGGAGAAGAAGAATAGTGGGCAGTAATCCAGATTGAATGCGATAGACCGTCGAACGCTAACAAGGATTGTGTCCAAACAACGCAGAACTGCGTCAGCAAAAGTGACAGAAGAATTCAATATCCACCTGGTAGAACCTGTTTGAACAATGGCAGTCCGCAGACAAGTTCACAAAGCAAATATCCAAGGAAGAGCTGCAATTGCTATACCTTTAATCACAGAAATCAACGCCGTAATATGTTTACGCCTGCTTACAAATGGTGTCACGATCAATTCGACTGGACCTGGGAACAGTGATGCAACGTTTTATTCAGAAATGAGCAAGTGTCTCTCAGGAATCGGCCAGCAGATGTACAAAGGCCTTTCCATAAAAACTGAGAGTAATTTTTTTTGAGTTTGCAACAGTGCGAAGGGGAGAAAATAACCACGCAGACGACTAAGTGAATTAAGAAAGTATCTATGGCAACAGTTGTTAGCCGTGGCAGACGATTCTGGTTTTGTGTTTGAGCAGTTGTTTAAGGTACGTCTGCATTTCGCCATGAAGCTATGGAGGTCAGTGATTCAGAATTAAGAAGTGAAATGCGTTGTGCGATAAAATTTTGCTATCGTTTTGGTAAAACGGCTCCAGAAACAGATGATTGAATGAAAAATGCTTACAACGATAAATTTTTGGGTAAGTCAACGATTTTTAGATGTCACCATGATTTCAAAAAAAGGCACTTGTCAGCAGAACTCGCTCCTAGGCCTTTTAGACCTGGAAGTATTGTTACGGAGCGTATTGTTAACACTGTTTGGGAAATCCTGCAAGAGGATCAATGAATGACGTGTGAAGACATAGCGGCGTCAATTAATATTGCAAAAATGTCGGCATTCTGCATTCTACGAGACAAATTACTGCTGCATTGTGTGCGTTCCAGATGGGTACCTGATCACCTCACAAGGGAAAAATTGTTGTCCAGAGTTGAGGTGTGTCATGAATGTAAACAAATGATTGCAAAGGATCCAAATTTTTTAGACACAGTAATAACTGCCGATGAAACATGGGTCCACTATTTCGACACCCCCACGAAGGGCACAACGAGTGCCTGGGAACACACAAGCTCGCCTCCTCTAAAAAAATCTGCCAAAATAATCAGCTGGGAAGATGATGATGATAATTTTCTTTTAAGATGTAATCTACCAGCCTGCCGTTCCTCCACTAATTACTGTCAACGCTGAGTATTACATTTCAGTTTTGAAGCGTCTGCGATGATACATATCGATTAAGCGACCGGAACTGGTGGGCAAGTGGACCCTACACCATGATAACGCACGCCCATATGTCGCTGTTTGTGTTCAACAGTTTCTTACGAAATGCAGTATTGAAATCATGCAACAGCCTGCCTACAGTCCTGATCTCTCCCCGTTCAATTTCTGGTTGTTTCTAACAATGAAGGAGTTCCGTGGCGCTACATGCTACATAGATGATGACGTCATTCAAGCTGTACATGGGTCGCTAAAGCAGCTTCCACAAAATGCCTTCGCCACATGCTTTGAAAAGTGGACTGAACGATGGGACCGTTGCATATAATCCGAGGGAAGATTCTTTGAGCCGCCCCGGTGGCGCAGTGGTCTAAGGCGCTGGCCTCTGATCATTCGTCCGTCTGGGGTCCGGGTTCGAATCCCGGTGAGGCATGGGTGTTGTGTATGTCTTACGGCACTGGCTCTCTCCCTTCCCTGGAACCAGTGATCGTAAATTAGGGACGGGCGACTGCTTATAGCCCATTGAGTTGCTCACGGTGGTCGTTAAACCTCCAATAAAAAAAAAAAAAAGATTCTTTGAGAAAGAATAACATATTTTGCTTTACCTATATTTCTTCACTTCGTGTTACTGTACTCTCAGTTTTTATGGAACGGTCGCTGTATATTTGTCTTCGAGGATTTAGAACCGGGAAATCCTGCAAGAGGATTTTCGTCTCGTAATTCCATCACTCCAAGTGATTTTAGGCGTGTGAGTGTCAATATTTTATCTGGGGTCGAATGCCGGTACCGACCTTCTTGCTTTATTTTCTAAAGATGCTTTGACTAAAGTATTGGAATGGCATTTTCGATTCCTATACGAAGCCTTATATTCGTATATTTGGAGTTCGGTAACTCAAGCTTCCGTAGAGTCAACTTTGTTAATGCATACTTTTGATAATCAAATCATACAAAGACTGCTATTGCATGCATTTTATCCACACTTCTGTCCCATTTCGCAGCTGTGTGGTGTCCTTGGGTGGGATATTACAGCCTACTCCCTGACTGAAACCTCGAAAGCCTTAAGACGTCTTTAATTTGCCAGTGACAGTTTGTGCCTTCCCACACGTTAGATCATGTTTTTGAGGGCATGATTCGCTGGGGTTCTATCTTTGACATTGTCGCATCTCAGTTTATACGTCCGGTATTGTCTTATACATACTTGTAATGCATAAACACTGAGATGGCAGTATATTAGGTACACCTGCCACTGTCATATAAGTGGCTTCCTCCAACACATATGATGTCACGTGAACGTGGTTTGCGGTAAGAAAGCACCCCAGGTTGTAGAGCAACAGTTAGTGTCCGGTTGAATATCGAAATAGGCAAAACGAGGGATCTGAAGGACTTTGAACAAGGCGTAAAATTTGGAACCAGTCGTACAGGTTCGAACACTTAAACGACCTTCCTTCTGGCCTTTCTACTCATAACCGTAATAAGGATTGCAGCGAATGGTATGCCACGCACAAACTCGACCAAAGGAGACTAGCGAGAATCGTGCAAGCTAAGCAATGGGCCACAAGCCAGTACAATCACTGCAGAAATCAGCACGGATATACCAAAGGTCATCTCCGTCTGCACCACGTATAAAATCGCGCCACGAATCAACTGATCATTATGTTGAGTGCCGATGTTTTCAGCACAGAACACGAAAGCGCGCCTCCAGTGGACGAGAGGGCACAGACACTGGACCTTTGAGCACTAGGAAAATATTGAATAAACCGACGAACCTAAGTTCATTCTCAGCATCGAACAGCAGATCCGGAATTTCGCCCAAATGAAATGGGGACACAGTGCCTTCCCTTCGGGTGTCAATAGTACAGGCCAGTGGATGTGGTTTTTTCACATCAGGAATATTTTCCTGGAACGCATCAACACCTCTGATACCCACAAAATGACATCTGAGCGCAAATGCACCGTGTATCAGATCATCGTTTGCGACCCTATCTACACTGCTGGCCACCCAAAATGCAACACCAAGAAGGACACGAAATAGCAAAGCCAGATTTACTGGACACATAACAACAGATACAAAGATGAAACGATTGAGCTTACAGGTCCGTGCGACTTACGGAACACGCAGACATCAATAGTTCGTGTGGCCCCCATGGCTGGCAATAACGGCCGCTAAACACCGCGGCATCGAAAGAAAGAAGCTTTGGATGTGGGCTTGGAGTATGTCGGTCCAGGCTGCTTCCACACGTTGCCACAGTTCATCAGGCGTAGCCGCGGGTGGTGCTTGCCGGGCCACTCGGTTGCCGATCAGCGACCAGACCTGTTCGATGGGCGACATATCGGGAGAACAGGCGGGCCACGGCAGCAGTGACACGTGGTGGGCCGTGAAGAATTGTTGCACAATGCGTGCCACGTGCAGGCGCGCATTGTCCTCTTGAAACGTAGCCGCTGGCAGGTCCTGCAAGTAAGGGAGGACTGCAGGCTCCAAAACGTCGGAGATGTAGCAGTGGCTGTTTAGTGTACCGGCCATGCGTACCAGAGGGTGTGGGTTTCATATCTAATTGCGCCCCAAACCACAACGCTAGGCGACGGACAGGTATGGCGATGCATAATGCAGGCGTCGCACAGGCTCTCGCCGCGGTGCCGCCACACGCGGATCCCACCATCGTGGTGTTGCAGGCAGCAGCAAGATTTGTTGGAGAAGACATTGTCGTGCCATTCCGTAGTCCAGGTGCGGCGTTCAACGGCCCACTGCCGCCGCACTCGCCGTTGGTGTAACGTCAATGGTAATCGAAGCAATGGGCGCAGTGCGAAAAGGCCCCGCTACTGCAGACAACGTCGAACGGTACGTGCTGACACAGGTTGTTGCGCAACACACCCTAATCCCTGCGCTAACGTTCGTGATGCAGCGGTTCCAGCCGTTAATTCCCGGTGCACAACATACCGGTACTCTCGTTCGGTGGTGTGCCTCGGCTGCGGCAATCACTCACGTCGGTCCGTCCGTCCCTCCTACACCCACCGAATCCATACTCGCCTCACTGTGGCTGGATGTCGTCCCACACGGGCGCCGATGTCTCGGTACGATAAACCGCTGTCGCGATAAGCCACTATTCGTCCTCTGTCGAACTCCGAAACGTGCTGGAATGACTGCCGTATTCTGCGACGAGGCATCAGGAAGCTTCCCACGCACAGGTCCGGCAGCACAACATACTTCCACTACTTACACCCCGCCTTCCGTGCACCCGTCTTATAGTGCTTCTCGGGGGCGTGCCCGGCGCACATGTTTTGCATATGTCCTGCAATGCTAATGGTTTGCATGTCCTCTCGCGGGCGACGGATGTTGCGAATTTCAGGCCAATCGGATGCTTCCTTCTTGGTGTTGCATTTTGGGTGGCCAGCAGTGTATTTCTTCATAGCTGGTGTTTATTCTCAAGCAGATGGACACTTCCTGCGCACCTTCTCACTAGACTCATATCGTCACCAAATGGTTACAGAAACATGTTGACGACTTTTCCTTGCTCCAGTTGCCTTCACATTCCCCGGATTTAAACCCTATCGAGAATACCTGGTATGAAATCTAACGTGCTGTTCGCTGCGAGATGGTACCACCATCCAATTTGGAGCAGTTGCGCGAATCAATCGTTTTCGCATGGTATAACATTCCTACAAGACGCTTCCAGCATCTGGTATGCGCCATACCTCGATTTGTTCGAGTTGTTCTCTAGCCTAAGGGCATCGCAACAAACTACTAAGTACTATACCTAATGTACCGTCGTCTCAGTGTGCATAATTGCACCACGCTACGAAGTTTAACATGAATTGTTTGATTAGTTTTTGAATTCATCCAATTTCATTGTTGGATGCTTAACTCTTAACCACCAATATACTTCCAAGAGCTTTTTTTTTTTTTTTTTGATTGGAGGTTTAACGACCACCGTGAGCAACTCAATGGGCTATAAGCAGTCGCCCGTCCCTAATTTAGGGTCACTGATTCCAGGGAAGGGAGAGAGCCAGTGCCGTAAGACAAACACAACATCCATGCCTGACCGGGATTCGAACCCAGACCCTTTACGGACGAATGATCAGAGGCCAGCGCCTTAGACCACTGCGCCACCGGTGCGGCCAAGAGCTTTAGAAAATTATTAGTGGTATGCAAAAGTTTCCACCGTCCCCTCTAGGGTGCGCTGTAAGGTTCTAATCGGCCGGCGACCCGTGCTGTCAGTTCGTACATGAAGCCAAGCATGGGGGTCGATAAAGTTCATTTGCGGCACTGTTTGTTATTCATATTTATTTAGTGAAAAGTGCGAGTGAAGCATACAGTTCAATATGACAGGCGTATGACGAAACGGTTATAAGTGTGCGGACGTGTCGAGAATTGTTTGCCAGGTTTACAAAAGGTGATCTAAACTTGGAACACAAGCCACGTGGAGGTAGACCGCAGGAACTCGCAGACGACGAACTGAAATCGCTGTTGCAAGGGGATACCACACAATCGACAACGCAACTGGCGAAACGTTTAAAAGTGGCTCAATCGACGGTGGTACGGTGTCTACAGGCCTTGGGAAAGATCCAGAAGATTGGTAAGTGAGTTCCGCATACTTTAACGAAGCATAATATTGGTCAACGATCGGGCATCTGCATGTTGTTTGCTGAAGAGGTTTCAAGGGAAGAATTTCTTGTGGAAGGTTGTCACCGGGGACGAAAAATGGGTCAATTGCGACAATCCCGTACGCAAGCGATCCTGAGTCGGCCAAGGCCAGCCATCAACATCCATCGCAATACAGGATATCCACGGGGAAAAGGTGCTGTTGTGTGTGTGGTGGGATATGCATGGCGTGCTGCACTTCGAACTGTTGAAACCGGGCGAAACAATCACTACACAACGACATAGCGATCAGTTGATGAGACTGAACGCCGTATTCTGGCTAAAAAGCCCATGGACAGGTAAAAAGCGCCACCCAGTCATCTTGTTGCACGAAAATGCCAGACCACATGTCGGTGCATCCACGAAATCAACCATTGAACAGTTACACTCCCAGGACAATGAACCCTCAGACTTTCACCTGTTTCGCTCTATGCAACAAGCCCTTGCCCAACAGCGGTTCACCACAGTTCCAGAGGTGGAGAATTTCTTTACTACGTTCTTCAGCTCAAAACCCTAGTCCTTCCATCATAGAGGCATTCATTTGTTGTCTGAAAAATGGCAAAAGTTCATTGATGCTAACGGCCAATATCTCGTTGGATAAATATTCACTGGTTTCCTGATTGTTCCTGTTTCCTTAAATCGGCGGAAACTTTTGCATACCCCTAATATTACAAAGATGGTTATAACAAAGTAAATTTCTCCGTCATTTTTTGTCCACGCCACGGATCGAGCGCGGGTCCCCTCATACCGGAATAAGCCGCTCTCCCAACTGAGTTACGCGGACGTACGGTCTCGCTGCTATCTGCCTTTATCTGATGTGCGTCACATCTCCCCCCCCCCGAAAGAGGGCCGGGGGCATGGCCCACGGGTCAACCGGGACCATGTGTCGCTGTAGGCAGTCATCCGCTGAAGAACGTACATTGGAGAAATCCCAGTCAATTTGGTGTGTGGAAGGTAGCAACACACGCATTTATTTTTCGAAGCGCTGAAGAAGGGATTCTCCTATTTTTCCTGTTTCGCGGTGTGGGAAGAACATCACACCATTGCGAGAACTTTAACGGCCAGGTTATTCTTGAAGTTCGGGCGCCAATATAACGAAGTAAATTTTCCGTCATTTTTGTCTACGCCGGGCATCGAACCTGGGTCCCCTCATTCCGCAATAAGTCGCTCTCCCAACTGAGCTACGCGGACGTATGCTTTCGCTGCTATCTGCCTTTATCTCAAGTGCGTCCTGCGGTGCACGCACGTCACATGGTGTTGTATATTTTAGATGACTGTTTTTCATGTATAACCAATATTCTCATGATTAATCAATCATTTCAGCCCAGAACACGAAAGAGTTTTTATCAAGCTGGTGATACAGTTAACTAAAATCCGTGACGCTTGCACTTGCAGATGATTTCCTAACGGCCATGAATTCATGTTGCCTCATCAGGCTGAAGGAGCCACGATACATTTTATTTCGCCTAAATCTCGTAATGAATACTCAGAAATGGCTTTTATATTTATAGTCGTTTGACAGGCCAAAACGGTCTGCACAAAGCATGTATAACGTAACCCTTTTTACGTGTAGTACGGCACACATGCAATAAACGAAATAGTTAATAATTTAATGATTATAATGAGAATGTCTAGAAACTGTCTTGGCAATAACAACGTTAGGTTTACAAAGGTGGTGCTTGAAAGCTCCTGAGGTTTTGAAAAGGGTTTTGAATGGTTGCAACACGTCTGCTAAAGCATTCCCAGCATGCTTAGTAACATTTAGGTAGAAGAAACGAGCTGGTGATTTGATAACGTTGGCTGCGTTCTCTCCAAGAGGTTGGTCAACAAATCTGGCTCTGTGAGGACGTGCATTATCGTCCTGTAGGGTAAAATTGTCGCCAACTACACCTCCATAAGCCTTAAAAAGGTATCCCAGGATCTCATCCGAATAAGTCTGAGCATTAATAGAGCCGGTTTGAAGCACCTAACGATCTGTGCTGCAGTTAGAAGATATCCCTGTGCACACCACCATAATACTACCAGCACAATAAGTCTCCTTTTGTAAGGCTCTTAAAGGATGATGGCGCATCCTTGATTCGCTCCAGGTAAGACTATGGATCACTCGGGACAGCAAATATGTACTCATCTGTAAAGAGAACAGAGCTGATGCACAGACAGACATGATCACCAATTCAGCTTATATACCTGAGACACCAATTGAGACTTTCTCTTTAATGCAAGCATGAACACCACTGGTTTCTTAAAATAAAGGCCATATTCATGAAGCCTCCTGCCCACCTTGGAACAAGACTCATATTTCGTGCGCCACCTTGGAACAAGGTTCGATATTTCCTGTTGTTATCGTATGATCCGAATACAGTTAGGTATGTGTGGCAATCTTTTTTTTTTTCGAGTACTTAGGGGCAGATAACGGCCATCTCTTGAAGTTGTTGGCCTAGATCTTCCATTACCATAACTTACCTATTCTGTCTTTGCCCTTTGGAATATGGCCCAAATCCAATGAACGGCAGAACGACTGACATTAAGCTACCTGGCTACTTCAGCTGGAGATTAGCCTGCTTCGAGCCTTCTAATGGCTCAAAGCAGGCTAGTCTCAAGCTCCATTTTAATTCCTCTACTAAATGGTGTCTAGACAATGTTTCCGTACCAGTTAAACGCAAACTTCCAAATTACAGCATTTGGCGACTGCTAGCAACCAAACCTTTTAACAGCCCATTGCAGCTCATTCTTTTGACCCTCAACTACAGACGCCTCAAGCTGCAATGGCGTCCAGAACTCAGTATCGGCGGAGGTAACAGGTGTTTTTTTCTGACGAGGCACGATTCAACACGATGCCCCATGATGATAGCATACGAGTTCGAAGACATTGTGATGAACGGTACCTCGCAGAGTCATACCGGTCCAACACCAAGAGAGTTTCGGGCCTGTATAACTCAACCCCAAGAGTTTTGGGCGCCACTGGGTTCAGTTCGAGATCTCGCCTGATACGAATTGAGGGAGTCCTCAACAGCCATCAATACGTCAGGGATGTTTTAGCAGCAGAGGTGATACCCTTCTTTCAGAGTTGTCTTGGCGCTGTATTCCAGCAGAACAATCTCGGCCACACATGGCCCGTAACGTCCATGACCTATTTCATGCAAAGCAGACACCGCTTCTTCCCTGTCCTGCACGTTCTCCGGATATATTCTCTATCGTACATGTCTGGGATACGGCAGCTAAGCGACTGGGCCAGAAAGTGCCTCTGCCCGTCACCACCAGCTTTGGTCTCGCATGGAAGCAGCCTGGATGCTTGTTCCTCAAGACGATGTCAAAAACGCCTTCCATTCGTCCTGTAGTGGCTGTTATTTTTGCTCGAGATGGCTTCACACGATACTGAGTTTTGAAGCGAAAAAATCTTGTATAGCTCTGTAAAGGTAATCAGATACCTCCTGTACCACGAAAAATCTGTGATATAAATTTCAGCGCTAGTCTTTGTTGGTGTTACAATTTTCATAAACGGTAGTGTATTTGGAGGACATTTTCTACTTCTTCTCGATGCGCAATTATGCTGTTGGGAACGTCAATGCAGATTCCTGTCTATTGAAATTGCAACAGCAAGAATGCATCCTCTGTGCCGCAGTGGTCTAAGCGCTGGCTTCCGACAGTTCGTTCGAGATGGGTCCGGGTTCGTCTCCCGGTGTGGTATGCGTATTTGTTTGTCATACGGCTCTGGCTCTCTCCTTTCCCTGAAACTAGTGGCCCTAAAGTAGGTACGAGCGACTACTTTAAGTCCAACGAGTTTTTCACGACGCTCAAACGAAGCTAAAGCTATCAAGAAGAACGACTCAGACCTGATGGAAACTTGCACAATGTGGCAGGTCACGGCAAAATACACAGTCGTATCAGAATTATATGACCACCTACCTAATAATGCTAATAACTACTCTTGGCCTGAATGACAGCGGCGAGACGGCGTGGCCCAGACGCAATGAAGCCTTGGAAGGTTGCTGAGGCACCCATGTCCATTCGGACTGCAGAAGAACACGGAGGTTCCGGAGATGACGTGGTTGTGTGTCGGCACGTCTAACCTGTCGTTCAAGTAGTCCCACAAGTGCTCTATTGCATTGAGGTCGGGCGATTTCGCCGGCCAAGGGAAAACGGAGACATCGCTGTCGTGTTCCTGGAACCAGTCACGTATCTCCTTAGCGACATAGCACTGCGCATTGTCCTGTTGATTGGCACTATCACCTCCAGGATAAACGTCCAAAATGAAGGAATGCATGTGGTCGGCGAGAATGGGCAAGTAACCATTGGCGTTCAGCGACCCATTCAGTGGTACCAGCAGTCAGTCTCAGGTCATACCAGAAGAACATCCCACAGACATGCACACTGCCACCGCCGGCCTGTACTTGACCGACAAGCGTGTCCGGGTGTTAGTTCTCGTGTGTCTGACGCCGTATCCGCCAGTGGCCGTCACCTCTGTGGAGTAGAAATCTTCATTCTTCGAAGAAGGCAACCTTTTTCCACTCTTCCACCGTCCAATGACGGTAGTCACATGAGAACTGCAGGCATCGTTGCCGATGAACCTGGATTATAAAAGGCGCCTTGGTGCAGCATCGGCTCCAGAGACCCATGTGTAACAGGTGTCGCTTTACTGTTATCGGGGACACGTACCTGGGTACCTCAGCGTTCATTTACGTAGTGAATTGCTGCACTGTTACGCGTCGATTGCCCTTTCCCAATCGGCGGAAGCGATGATCTCCTCTAGGATCGATAGCCTTTGGAGCTCCACAGTTATGACGTCGGGAGGTACTCGGTGTGCCAGCGGTCCATTCTTGGTACACCAAATCAATACATCTGCTGCTTGTGCTCACGTTACGCACTATGGCTCATCTGTCCTGGCCGGCCGATTATGTCTCCGTGTGGTCGACCTTGTTACGTTCACTCTGTGACGCGCCTGGGCGTGTACACCGTGATTCCGGGGGTGATCCTTGTTCTGATACGACCGTGTGCGTAGATTTATTGTGCCAGCGACCTCCTACCAACTTATCCGGTGTAAGAAAGATAGCAGGCCGCAGGGAACATGTTTCTGTAATTGCATCATTTGAATACAAGTAGTATAGCTTTATTAGCGAGTGTGCGTGTCTCGCTGCAGCAGAAGAAATCCATTTGTAGAGTTGTCAGACATTAAGCAAGGTAGGATTGTAGGACACGGGCTGCAGGATTGTCTTTTCGTGATATAGTCCATCACGTCGGAAGAATTGCATGCATAATGATGCGAATTTGGCTACCTTGGGAAGAGGCCGGTAGAATGTACCGACCTAAGTGGTCTAGAACTCAACGTCGTAGGAACGAACGGGAAGAGTGGCACCCCTACCGTATGGCATTAATGGAACTAAGTTTCACGTTTCAGACGTTGGCGGAATACTGCAGGTCTGTCATACGTTAGAAGATGTCCGCCAGCTCTTCACTCAGGGCGGGTCTGGGACGACTAACTAGAAACCTATACCTGAAACCACTCGGGAACAGAATTGAATCAACTTACTTTAGTTTTTATATGGCTGTTTGAAGTTTAATCAACTTACTTTAGTTTTTATATACGTTTACAATCGTAATTTTTTTCTTATAATCATCAGACCTTGAAATTCAAGAATAGAAAAAAAATCACTTCTTGTAATCCAAAGGATATGAAATTCAGAAAAAAAATCGCTGTATAATTCGTACCTGCGATGTTGGTCCCGAGCTGTGAAGTTGTGCAGAAAATTCGCGTTTCACGGGATGACTTAGTAGTCTAAAGAAACAGAAAACAGATGATCTTAGTAAAAAGTAATAACTGTCATTTTTAGATACTTTTCTGTTATTTTCAAGTAAATAATGCGTAAAACATATACGTTTTTCGGCAATACCGCGTTCTGCAGTTAGCTACCGTTGTATGCAGTTCTGTTGTTAGACCTGAGGCACCCACGAACGTGTGCGGTGCTGCGTTTTCCACAGCACGTGGTCGTCCGCAAGAGCAGATAATATCGCCTTTGTTGCATTGTATTTTCTGTCAAAATGCTCGTAACTAAAAATAAAAAAACTTCATCGCAACAGTTTGTGGACCTCCATCTTTGTTCACATTATGTTTTCCAGTTTTTAACGCATTTATGGTAATTTTCTAAATATGCGACCTTTCGTGACTATTACGACGATGATTGTTTTTAAATCTAAATGCCGTAAAAAACTACGTTATTTTCTTGTGAAACGGTTATCCGCATCGGCCTGTAAGAATCTAAATTTGTAACTTTTATGCTTTCCAACCGTAGGTTGAAGAAGCGTATGTGATCCAGCTTTGTCCGTCTGTCTGTCTGTCTGTCTGCCCGTCTGTCTGTGCGTCCGTCTGTCTACCTGTCTGTTTGTGCGTCAGTCTGTCTGTCTGTCCTTCGACCCGTCCGCACGATAACTCGCGTAAAAATGGTTCGATTTCGATTAAAATTTAGTATGTGGTAGGGGATAACCTGGGGACGAACCCTGTTGAAAATGGACGAAATGCAGTCAAAGGTCAGGACACGGAGCACGATCCATTTCATTGCCTTTATTCATCATAACTTATGTCAAAATGGTTCGATTCCGATGAAATTTTAGCATGTGGTACGGGACCACCTGGGGACAAACCCTGTTGAAAATGGAAGACATTGGGGTCGAAGGCTAGGATTGCCGCCCCGGTGGCGCAGTAGTCTAAGCGATGGCCTATGATCATTCGTCCGAAAGGGGTCCGGGTTCGAATCCCGGTGAGGCATGGATGTTGTGTTTGTCTTACGGCACTGTCTCTTTCCCTTCCCTGGAGCCAGTGACCCTAAATTAGGGACGGGCGACTGCTTATAGCCCATTGAGTTGCTCACGGTGGTCGTTAAACCTCCAATAAAGAAAGAAAGAAAGAAAGAAGAAGGCTAGGACATAGGAGCGGGATCCATTCTATTGCTCTTATGCGTTCTAACTTGCGTAAATATAGTTCGGCTTCGATGAAATGTTAGTATGTGGTAGGCAACCACCTGGAGACAAACCCTACGAAAATGAAAGAAATTAGGTCAAAGGTCAGGACATAGGAGCGGGATCCATTCCATTGCCCTTGTGCGTCATAACTTATGTAAAATGCTTCGATTGCGACAGTACTTTTTGAAGTTGTTCCGGTGGTGCACTGAACTGGTTCTGTTGAATATCATCGATATGGGGTCAAATGGTCAGGGCACAGGAGTGAGATTTATTCCAGAGCCATTATCCTCATAACTTGAGTAATGATTTCTGGTATGTTGGAAAGCGTATCATTATCAATGCATTGCATGATTTATTAACGGATAATCCGAGGATTATATGACGATAAGCACGGTAACAAAAAGTTAGCGAGTGAATGCCTGTAATACTTCGTGTAATTAATAAATTTTTGTACTTTCTCTCAAAACTTTCAGTTGCATTCTCAAAAACACGTTCTGAAAAAATGTTGGTCACGAGCTACACCAGCCTAAACTTTACTTCACTTGAACGCGATCTGAATCAATTGAATCAAATCTTGAAGTTGAAATAGACAGCTTCAATATTTTATAAAACCAAAACAATGTGAGATATTGACACTCATAATGCACTGTTCTAACACCAACAATGACGATTTTATAATATACACTGCTGCCCACTCAAAATGCAACACCAAGAAGGAAGCATCCGATTGGCCCGAAATTCGGCCAATCGGATGCTTCCTTCTTGTACTGCGTCCGAATCTTAACTGATTCCCGTCGCATCACTCCTTATATTGTCGGATCGTTGCGTACGTCATGTCGTTTCCGTTTACAGGGCCGCCAATAGCGCCACATTTGCATAACGCCAGCTGTCTCTAATTCAATTGCTCTTCAGTGTATATACAACCCAAAGACCTGCTTTCGGATGGTAGAGTATTCGGAGTCAGAATAGGAAAAGCTGCCTATTTACCAGAGTTTGATAAAAGACAAATTGTGATGGCAGTGCGTCTCGGAACTACGATCTCGGAAACGGCGCATCTTGTGGGTTGTTCACGTTCCGCTGTAGTGAGTACGTAATAAAAGCGGTGCACAGATGGCCAAACGACGAAACGTAGTCCAGCCGTGTATCGTCTGCCGCCCATTAATGCCAGAGAAGAGCGGAGACTGTCTCGCATTTTTCACAGTGACCACAGGACCACAGAGCGACAAATCACTTGCTGCTACAACAGTGGTGATCAGGGCAATGTGTGACAGCACACATTTCATTCCAGCTTTCTGCGTATGGGCCTGCGTAGCCGAAGACACAGCGGGGTTCCCATGCTCACTGCACGTCATCTCCAACAACGCATGAAATAAGCCCCAAATCATCGAGATTGGACCGTGGTGGATTGGAAGAACGTGACCGGTTCTGACGGATCAAGATTCCTGGTGCATCACGTAGACGGCCGAACGCGTATATGCCGATTACCAACGGAGGCTATGGCACCTGGATCCACTGTTGGGTGGAAACAGGCCTGCGGCAGCGGTGTTATCCTGCGGGTGATGTTTTCTTGGGACACGTTAGGCCCCATTATCCCAACAGCATAATCCCCGACAGCTGTCAGGTATCAAAACATCGTTGCGGACTAAGTTCACCTATTCATGGCAACTGTGTTCCTAGCTGGTGATGGCCATTACCAACAGCATCATGCGCCACTGCCAGAATAGTCAAGGAGTGGTTCGAAGAACATGCTGGTGACTTTCTGTTAATACCCTGGTCTCCAAATTCACTTGACGTGAACCTAATCGAACATCTGTGGTTTGACTTGTAAAAGTGGGTTCGCGCTAAATCACCACCACTCCGAAATGTACGGGAACTGGGGGACCTGCTGTTGACATTATGGTACCAGATACCCCAGGATACCTATCGCCACTTGATCGAATTGATGCCTCTCCGAGTGGCCCCTGCTTTGCGGCTGAAGGGTGTCCTACAGCTTATTAGGTAGGTGGTCATAATGTAACGACTCAACGGTGTATTTCACTCTTATTATTGTAAACCATTTCAGTACTTAGCTTTCGCAGTAATTTTGGCTGCTTCTATACTACTACTGAAAAAATGTAATGTTTTAACAGAAATGCTTGTAGTTAAAAGAAACGTTCGTCGTTCTAAGATACTGCCTCTACTTCCTTTTGGCTTTTAAGTACAAGAAACTCCTCTGCGAATGCAACGCAGCGCGAATCGATCTTTTTAAATTAAATCACGGAACAGTAAAACACAAATTTTCTGCCAGCATTCCCCGGTGGTCTTCACTAAAAATAAAAGCTATTCCTCTCTGAGATTATTGATTGACGATAAACGAATACATCAAAGCTTAAATATATAACCCTGGAATGCATTTTCCTCAGAAAATAACATGGCTTGTATTATTCAAAAGATCCGTTGTAAACGAAGTATTCTTTACGCTGTCGCTTAAAGTGTGCCTTTTGATGCTAAGAGCTCCGTAAATCTCAGTTTTAACTGCAGGAAAGTTTTAATAAAGGTCAATATTTGGCATTTGAGATGATTTAAACCCAACGTATTGAAAGGGAGGCAGAATACTAATTTATTCCTAAGCGTTCAGCATTAGATACCATGGGAGACGAAAGGTTCGAAGCTTTTCTCTGCGTGTATAAAGTGCAAATCCACTCCACACGAAGGATTCTGTCCCAAGCTCAGTACTGAGTAGATGCATGCGCCAGTCCTCTTAGTAACTCGCAGCGTAGAGATTATACCAGCAAAGACGCCATTGGTCGACGAATACCAGACACTAATTCCAAAGGAATTTCACCATCTTATACGTACAAACAGTCTGGCGCGAAGGCTATTTGCTTAGAAGACTGGATCTCATACGCTCATTTTCGAAAGACGCTTGTCTCGAAACACACCAGACCGGAATGTTGCAGATAATATGTTTCCTCTGTATCTCATAAGATTTAAAGCGTCTGCTCGCTTCACGCTAACTTGCGCAAAGACTATTCCATCTCGTATCTGTGCGGAAAATCACGCCAGTGTTTCGGCTTCAAGGTCACTTCCAATTAGTCGCAAGGGTCAATACAAAAAGCTCATTCATTTATACATCTGTAAATTCGGTAGGGATGAGGGAAATAATAATTATGCATAATTTCACAGTGAAGAAACTAGCACAACAAATAAAGTTCCGAAAAAATGCAAGTTCAGGAATCAAGAAATTATTTTTTTCGTTTGTTCTTTTATATTCAGCAAACGTTTCTAAATTTCCTATATTTGCACGCTTTCCAACAGTAGGTTGAAGACGCGTGTATGCTCCAGCTTTCTCCGTCGGTCTGTCTGTCCGTCCGCACGAAAACTTGCGTAAAAATGGTTCGATTTCGATTAAAGTGTAATATGTGGTAGGAGGCCCCCTAAGGACAAAACCTACTGAAAATGGCCGAAATAGGGTCAAAGGTCAGGACATAGGACCGGGATCCATTCCATTGCCCTTATGAATCATAACTTGCGTAAAAATGCTTCGATTGCGAAAAAACTGTCATGTTGTTCCGGACGTATACTGAACCGGTTCTGTTGAATATCATCGAAATTGATTCAAAGGTCAGGTCACAGGAGCGAGATTTATTCCACAGCCATTATTATCCTCATAACTTGACTAAAAATACTTCGATTCCGACAAAACTTTATCATGTTGTTCCGGAAGTATACTGAACCGGTTCTGTTGAATATCATCGAAAAGGGGTGAAAGGTCGGGACACAGGAGCGAGATTGCCGCCCCGGTGGCGCAGTGGTCTAAGGCGCTGGCCTCTGATCATTCGTCCGAAAGGGGTCCGGGTTCGAATCCCGGTCAGGCATGGATGTTGTGTTTGTCATACGGCATTAGCTCTCTCCCTTCCCTGGAACCAGTGACCCTAAATTATTGACGGGCGACTGCTTATAGCCCATTGAGTTGCTCACGGTGGTCGTTAAACCTCCAATCAAAAAAAAAAAAAACAGGAGCGAGATTTATTCCACAGCCATTTTCCTCATAACTTGAGTAATAATTCCTGGTAGGTTGGAAAGCGTAAGTTATCAAAATCAATGCATTGCATGATTTTACTAACTTGTTTACATTATTGGAAGATCACCATCATCATCATCATCACAATTAACCATTATCAATCCATTGCTGGATGAAGGTTTACCCAAGTTTCCTCCACAACGGTCTGTCTTGAGCCCTTCTCCTTCATATCACTCCCGCATGCTTTCGAATTTCATCCACCCATGTCCTCTTATTTTGGGCCTTTTCCTCTCCCGTAGAATCCAAGCTAAGCTTTCGGTTGTCCATCGATAGTCCGTTCTTCTTGCCATATATATGTCCAGCCCATTGCCATTTCAGGGATTTTACTCTGATCATCATGTCTTCCACTCTTATTGGAAGATATACTAACAAAAATATTATCATTCGTCTACCCTTGTGTCTTATTTGCATATTTCCGTGTTGAAATCTAAGCAAATAGGACAGAAATAAAGTCACTAAATTATAAGTAATTCCATCATCATCATTAGTGTTCTGTCTTTTGACAGGTCCAATTGTAACTCAACAAGTTCTCTTGCTCCAGTTTTCTCTGTCTCTTGTTTCCTCCTTCAATACTTGATAGCTTCGTGTGCCCATGATATCATCAAGCATCATTAGTCGTCTCTTTCCTCTTGGTCGCTTTCCTTCAATTTTCACTTTTATCATTATTTTCAATTAGCTGTCTCCTCTTAACGCATGCCCAATCCAGTTATATTTTATTTTTCTTATAGTCTTTAGAATATTCCTTTCTTCCTCAACACTTTGCAACACTCATTGGCAATTTTTGCAATCCACTTTATTTTTTCCATTCTTCTCCATAACCACATTTCAAATGCCTCCAACATTTTAGCTTCTTTCTTCTCGATTGCTCACGTTTCTGCCCCATATAAAGTTATACTCCAAATTTAGCACTTAATAAGCCTTTTCTTTAATTTTTTTATTCGTTTTATTACTAAACAAATTTTTCTTGTTGTTCCTTTATTAATTCTTTCTTTTATTTCCATGTCACATTTTCCATTTTATTTGTATAATCTCACTTGCTCTACATCATCTCCATTCGTCATCACCTCAATGTTTCCTGGTCTCATCTCATCGTTTTACTTTTTCTTAGTGTTGATTTTCATACTATACTTTATGTATACACTTTCAAATTTTTGCATTAGGTGCTGTAGTTCATCTTCAGTATTAGCAAATATTGCTTGGCCATCTGCAAATCTAATACTTTGTATTGTTCTTCCTCCAATAGCGATTCCTCTTATCTCTTTGTCAAATGCTACTTTTATCATTTCTTCTGCAAAAATATTGAAGGGCGTTGGTGACAGACAGCATCAAGTAATTTATAAAGAGTAAAAACCGCATGACACAGAGGATGCTCACACCTTTTTAGAACGTCTTTGATAAGAAATGACAGAAAATAAAAGAACTTCAAAGAATTGAAACTGACAACGACGTGTTAGATGAACAGGAACGAAACATCTGCTGCAGTTAAATATGGTCTGCTAAGAAAATGGCCCACGTAAATAAGCTGTGTATAGAAGGCTATGTTTTTGCTCTTTACGAAGTGAAATATTTGTATTATGTTATTAAAGAACACTGTGAAATACACAATTAGTATTTCAAAATGTAAAATTAGCAATGTTATAAATGATAAAGGGGAAATTAGTCAAGAATTGCTTTTAACAGGAAAGCGAACACCAAACGAATACCCAAAGAATGTACGTACTTTTATGACTATTCCATAAGTTAAAGTCTCTGGTCTTAAAAGACAATCCACAGAACAAACGTCATTAAAAATCTCTGTATCAACTGTAAACAAAGTAATAAACAAAGTTTTGAATTCGGAAAAAAATAACACATTATGTTCACCGCCTATAAACGTAATTTTCCCAGGATTCCGAACACGAAGGAAGGAAGCATTTTTTGCGGTATGTGGGGGAGGGGGGAAGGTTTTAGGTAGTCCGGAAGAGTGTCTGCAAAAGTAATGGTGGTACCTAGAGCCCTGTCGTTTTAACTTTGTAGCTCGTCTTTTGTAAAAAAAGATCGTGCTTCTGTTATCGGTTTGTTCGTCCGTCCGTCCGTCCGTCCGTCCGTCTGTACCCACGATATCTCACCAACTATTAGTCCGATTTAAAAAATTCTTTTTGCATTTGGAAGCTTGAAATATGAAAATGATGATCCTTTATTCCTTTTATTTTTTTACGATGTACAATTTTGCCGGTAGAGGGCGTAAATGCAGATGATGTCGAATTCAAAAATACGTTTTATTCCACATATTTGCTTCTAAACATCCGATTGAAAAAAAAATTATATCTTTTGATTCCATTTATGTCGAAGAGTATTTTAGATACAGTTACTTTTTTCAAATTACGCATAGATTTTCCGCTATGGGGCGTAAAAGTAAATTACATTTTGCCCGATAACACTTCTTCTAAAACTCCGATTAGAAATTTTTTTCTTCAGCGGATACATCTCCTGATGGACAATCTTTTGCATATAATTTCAAATTTTTGGTAAAGAATACTTTGGCCACCAGGGGGCGTAAGTGTTAATTTTTGCTTCTGATGTATTTGAAATAATATCGTAGCTTCTAAAATATCGATTAAAAAATTCTTTCGTGGACTGATGCCACTCCCATCGATAAACCTTTTCGGAATATTTTCTTTTTAAAATATTCAACAGTTTCTCCGCCAGGGAGCGTAGATGTACATCTTATTTTTGTCAATATCTCTACTTCTAGGAGTCCGATTTGAAAAATTCCTTCTTTGTTGGATAGTGTTTTCCGTGTGACATGTTTTTCATATAATTTCAAAATTTTCAAGTAATTCATAGACTTTCCGCTACGGGCGTAGCGGTAAATTGCGTTTCCCCCTATATCTCTGCTTCTAAATCTCCGATTTGAAAAATTCTTTCTGAACCGGACACAGCTCCTGATGGGAAATAGTTTGCACATAATTTCTAATTTTTGAAAAAAAAATGGTTTGGCCACCAGGGGGCGTAAATCTTAATTTCCGCTTTTGTTGTATTTGCACCAAAAATGAGCTTCTAAATTCTCGATTGAAAAAAACGTCAATTGTTGACCGATACTACTCATGTCGACAAACCTTTTAGAAACATTTTCTTCTTAAAATAGTGCATGGTTTCTATGCCAGGAGGCATAGATGTACATCTTATTTTTGTCAATATCTCTACTTCTAGTAGTCCGATTTGAAAAATTCCTTCTTTGTTGGAAAGTGTTTTCCGTGTGACATGTTTTTCATATAATTTCAAAATTTTCAAGTAATTCTTAGACTTTCCGCTAAGGGGCGTAGCGGTAAATTGCGTTTCCTTCTATAACTCTGCTTCTAAATCTCCGATTTGAAAAATTCTTTCTGCACCGGATACAGCTCCTGATGGGAAATCGTTTGCACATAATTTCTAATTTTTGTAAAAAAATTTGGCCACCAGGGGCCGTATATCTTAATTTTTGCTTCTGTTGTATTTGCAGCAAAACATGAGCTTCTAAGTTCTCGACTGAAAAAAGTCGTTTGTTGACCGATACTACTCATGTCCATAAACCTTTTAGGAAAATTTTCTTCTTGAAAGAATGCATGGTTTCTACACCAGGGGGCGTAGAAACTATCTTATTTTTGTCAATATCTCTACTTCTAATAGTACGATTTGAAAAAATCCTTCTTTGTTAAATAGTGTTTCCGATGTGAAATGTTTTTCCTATAAATTTAAAATTTTCAAGTAAATCATACACTTTCCGCTAGGGGGCACAAAGGTAAATTGCGTTTTCTGCGTTATTTCTGCTCCTAAAGCTCTGATTTGAAAAATTCTTCCTGTATCGCATACAAGACATGATGGAAAATATTTTTCACATAATTTCTAATGTTTGGTAAAGAATGGTTTAGCCACCAGGGGTCATATGTGTTAATTTCTGCTTCTGAAGTATTTGTTACAAAATGTGAGCTTCTGAAAACTCGACTATTTTTTTTTCTTCGACCGATACCGCTTATACGGATAAACCTCTTGAAAATACTTTCTCCCCAAAATAATGCATGGTTTTTCCACCAGGGGACGTAAAGTCACATCTTATTGTTGTCGATATCTCTGTTTCTAAGAGTTCATAAGCTCACGATTCCGTTTACAGCAATATCTGAGGGATTAAAAACCCGATTGAAAATCTTCTTTCTTTGGTCAGATCTATTGTTTTCCATACCGGTTCCATTGACTTTGAATAGCTTTGATAAATTTAATTTGCGTCAGAACGGATTCAAAAGACGTGCTTATTACACCCGAAAATTCGGTGTCAACTTTCTTGTTAAGTAATAGATTTGACAATACATGTAATTGTTTTGTCCAAAACTAAAATAAATCACTTGAAGAAATCAGCCTCTCACACATGGCAGATAAGGTCGATTAAAGAGCGAGCTTTTCTTGAGCAGCGCAGAGAGAGGTCGATTAGAGAGCGAGCTTTTCTTGAGCAGCGCAGAGAGAGGTCGATTAGAGAGTGAGCTTTTCTTGAGCAGCGCAGAGAGAGGTCGATTACAGAGCGAGCTTTTCTTGAGCAGCGCAGAGAAAGGTCGATTACAGAGCGAGCTTTTCTTGAGCAGCGCAGAGAGAGGTCGATTAGAGAGCGAGCTTTTCTTGAGCAGCGCAGAGAGAGGTCGATTAGAGAGCGAGCTTTTCTTGAGCAGCGCAGAGACAGGTCGATTAGAGAGCGAGCTTTTCTTGAGCAGCGCAGAGAGAGGTCGATTAGAGAGTGAGCTTTTCTTGAGCAGCGCAGAGAGAGGGCGAGCTTTTCCTGAGCAGCGCAGAGAGAGGTCGATTAGAGAGCGAGCTTTTCCTGAGCAGCGCAGAGAGAGGTCGATTAGAGAGCGAGCTTTTCTTGAGCAGCGCAGAGAGAGGTCGATTAGAGAGCGATAGTATTACTTACAACCCTTTGCAGAGCAATCGCATTCCAACCCGAAGTCTAAGAGCCAAACACTTTAAATCTGTAGGGCATTCAGTGTTTGAAAAGTGAAACTAGGAATTTATTTAGGCAAAGCTAAATACACCTTAAAGCAAAATATGAATCTTTGGGTTAATTATTGTACGTGTTTGAATGTTTTCATAAAATTATAACTGGCAGCTGCAGTACGCCCCCTTCGTTACCAGCCCCCCCCCCCACAACTGCGGGGGAAGCGGGGGTGGTAGTTACGCCACTGGCTGAGCGCAGAACACGGTGTAGACTTCTTTATGAAAATCCCTTAGCCCGAGGCAGATCGAAATTTATTGGGACCATTGTTGAAACAGGAATCTACTGAAACAGCTGTAACAAAAAATGATCGATTTACTATCGCAAAAGAGTAGAAGACTTACAAACTTGTTTCCAAGAATCCAAAGAACGTTTCAGTAAAGGATTCATGTTGATTGCCGGTTTCTCGAACAATGGGAAATTAAAGTTAAGAAAAGGTGAAAAGAATGTTAAAATCAATTTTAAGTATTACCAAAATAATGTTTTAACTCCTATATTTAAAGAGACAATACCATTCCTTTATCCACAGAGCCTTCAGAGAGTAGAACTCCATCAGGATAAGGCTACCAGTCATACATCCAAATCTACCATTCTATTTCCTGAAAAAAAAAAACTAAAAAAGAGACGAGTGTCAAGTCTATACCTTTTGCTCATATTCCTTTAAAGTTCCCTGATGTGACACCAAAGGATTATTGTGCATTCGGACTGCTAGAAAGAGCGCTTTCTAAACGCAGACCATTTCATAAAATTGGTAGTGGTATTTTAGTGGAATAAAATACTGCTACCAATTTTAAGAAATGCCCTGTCATCTTGGAAATCTAGGTTCATATTCCAGAGAAAGGGTTATCAGACAGAACATTTAAGAAAGAAATAATTTTATTTTAAACATTAATTATATTGATGCAAAATCGTTCTAAAAATGTGTAAACATCCTCTGTATTTGTAAAACAGATTTCCACACTAAATCGTTGCAAAATAACATAGAAATGGCAGCCATGTTCATAATTGGAAGCTGTGTTTATAATTTCAGAAGATGGCGCTGCTGTTGTTGACGGTTCACGCGAAATCCAACATGCGTAGGGAATTCAATAACTTCTAAGCCTCATGTACAAAGGCAAAAACTATTTTCGAAACCGCACCTTTATTTTTTCGCCTAGTCTCACCTGACTTTAATAAACTTGTTGTACCAATCACAGAGTCAGGAAATACCCACTGCTAAAAACGTTTTATCTTTCTACCCAGAGCAACACTTCGTTGCCTCCTTCAGCTCAGAATCATCCGCAAGACGCCAATCCCGGAGATTTGTTTTCAGATTTGTGAAGAGGAGGAAATCCCTAGGAGCGAGGTCAGGTGAGTACGGTGGGTGGAGAACAAGCTGGAAACAACGTTCTCTCTCAGCTTGCATGGAAACGCCAGATGTGTGGCTTGAAGCATCGTTCTGGAAAAGCAGAGCACTCCATCACAATTTTCCTCACCGCTTGCTCTTGGCGGCTTCACACAATTGTCGCAATAGCGCGGCAAAATAGGCAGCATTCATATTCCTAAGTGAAAATCCTCCAAATATGTAGCATCAGTGAATAAACAAAGACATCCCTGTTTCTACGTTTTAGAAACACATAGCAACCGAAAAATTGCTAGTCGATCACCGCTGAGAATCCGAATCCCAGATTTCTCGATATCCAGCTGAGCACTTTAGTCTTACACCATGGTGGCCAACAATCCACGGCGCTATGTGTGTTTTTTTGTCAGCGTCTGACATTATAAATCCGTAAGATGGGCTCAGCTACTGAGACGTCGCCATCTGGTGGGCATTAACGGCACGGGCTATATATTAATTACAGCAGTTAAATCGAAAATGAAAATCCTCCAAATACGTGGCGTCAGTGAATAGACATAGACATCGCAGCAAGTATCCAATTGACAGCAACTCTTTTGAGTCACAAAAATGGTGCCCATAATCTGCTCTGCAGATGGTTGTGTTTTGATCTCTTTTGATGGTGGTGATCCATGATGTTTACACTGCATGCTCTGTTGTTTATTATCAGAGTCACAATGGTGAAGCCACGTCTCATCCCCAATCACAATGCAGGAACAGAAGTCATCTGGATCGCGGTTAATGAGGTCAGTTGAGCCCGACTTGCTTCAACACGATCATTCTTCATCTCAGGTGTCAACAGTCGAGGAACCCATCTGGCACAGACTTTTGACATCCCTAACCTCTCATGCGAAATGGTCCAAACACTGCCGGTATTTAACTTCAGTTCCTCAGCAATCTAGTAGACACGGGCTTTCCGGTTTGACATTACCAGGTCCTCCACTTTCTGGAACAATTCATCTGTGGTCAGTGATCACAGATGAATTGTGTCAGAAAGTGGAGGTGACCACTGGTGACCTCAGGGGAGGTGACCACTGGTTACCTCCCTGACCGTCCCTCGCGAGTATCGTCTTCCAACGCGTCTCCTGTTTAAAGAGAGCAGTCCATCTTTTGACTGGCATATGAAGGTGCACCATCGACGCACACACGGACCATCCGTTTATGAATACTGCGAGGCGTTTCGCTTTGCTTTGACAAAAATTAAAATGCGTCTCGATTTATCAGTTTCATCTGTCGCTCAGTGCTGTAACATCCACCCCCGCAGCGGTCGGGGCTGCTGGGGTGCGCTGGTAACGAAGGGGCGTACTGCAGCTGCCAATTACAGTTTTACAAAAAATTCCGAATACTCACAAAACAAAATAACAATTACACCAAAGACACATATTTTCCTTTAAGATGCATTTAACTTTGCCTAAATAAATGTTAAGTTTCACTTTTAAAAGACTGAATGTCCTACAGATTGAAGCTATTTGGCCCTTTGACACCCGCGTTGTAATACTATCGCTCTGCAATGTGTTTTAAATAATACGATTGCTCACTCTCTCTCTTTCTCTCTCTCTCTCTCTTTCTCCTGAGAGAAAGTGCGAGGCCGCATGGGGATGTGGGAAAACAGTCAGTTACATAGGCTTACGTATACCACACCGGCCAACATTTATTCGCAGCAGCCGTTGTAACGTACCAGGAGATGTGACGTACCTGCCAGAAGGACGCACACGAGGGAGATGGTGTAACGTACCAGGAGATGTGACGTACCTGCCAGAAGGACGCACACGACATAAAGGCAGATAGGAATCAGAATAAAATGTCCGCGTAGCTTAATTGGTAGAGCAACTTATTCCGGAATGAGTGGACCCGGGTTCGAACCCCGGCGCGGATAAAAATGACGGAGAAATTTACTTCGTTATAATGGCGCCCGAACTATCCGGATGACCCGACCGTTTAAAATCTCGCATTGGTGTGATGTTATTTCCACACCGCGAGATAGGAAAAATATGAGCAGCACTTCGAAAGAAAAGAAAAATAAGGGGGAGATGATGTAACGTACCAGGAGATGTGACGTACCTGCCAGAAGGACGCACACGACATAAAAAAAGGCAGATAGCAATTAGAATCAATGTCCGCGTAGCTTAATTGGTAGAGCAACTTATTCCGGAATGAGTGGACCCGGGTTCGAACCCCGGCGCGGATAAAAATGACGGAGAAATTCACTTCGTTATAATGGCGCCCGAACTATCTGGATGACCCGACCGTTCAAAATCTCGCAATGGTGTGATGTTCTTTCCACACCGCGAGATAGGAAAAATAAGAGAATCCCTTCTCCAGCACTTCGAAAAAAAAAAAAAAAAAAATAAGGGGGAGATGATGTAACGTACCAGGAGATGTGACGTACCTGCCAGAAGGACGCACACGAGGGAGATGGTGTAACGTACCAGGAGATGTGACGTACCTGCCAGAAGGACGCACACGACATAAAGGCAGATAGGAATCAGAATAAAATGTCCGCGTAGCTTAATTGGTAGAGCAACTTATTCCGGAATGAGTGGACCCGGGTTCGAACCCCGGCGCGGATAAAAATGACGGAGAAATTTACTTCGTTATGCCGTAGATCTGCGTGTATAAGAGGGTGATTTCTTCAAATGATTTATTTTAGTTTTGGACGGAAAAGTTACACGTTGCTATTTCTTTTATTTATTCCTTATAGAAAGTATGTCTATCTCCTTCACTGTGTGACAACTTTAATATACAAGTAATATACATGCCAAAAGAATAGAACTCGATGATGCTGTGCTTGAAGAGTTCGCGGAAATAAAAGCTAGAAAGAAAGACTTAGGCCAAAAACATCAAAATGTCTGCTTATAAAACAATATTTTTTCTATTTCTATTACACCACCCCACACAGACACAGCAAAAACCACATCCTCTCTCATGTTCGAAATCTTGGGGAAATTACTGTGCTTAGGGGAGCTCAAGTAAATCTTGTTGCGGGTGGAGCATGTTGTGCTAGTTACGCCACTCATGTCGCTCATGCATTGCAACCTTACAGACTTCAATGAATTGTGACGCCGTATCAAATGCTAGCAGAGCAACGTGGCGTGGTTGTTATACACTGAGTGGCCACTTGATTATGACCAGCCCCTTAGTACTTCATTGGACCCCCTTTTGCCTTTAATACGGCATCGATTCTTCGTGGCATGGACTCCTCGAGATGTTGATAGGTGGTTTGTGGAATTTGAGACCATGCTTGATGAATAGCACTTTCCAGGAATGTGAGATTGCAGGGTTGTGGATCCAGCTGTCTGATGGCTCGTTCAACTTCATCCCACAAATTCTCAATGGGGTTGAGATCTGGAGATTGTGGAAGCCACCTAAGCAAAATAAACTCACCGGCACGTTCCTGAAACCAATCTTGTACAATACGAGCACTATGGCAGAACGCATTATCTTGTTGAAAGTAGCCATAGCCATTGGGATAAACCATCCACGTGACAGGGTGCACTTGGTCCGCAACGCTGTTTAGATATAATGTGCTAGTCAGATGTTGATCAACACGAATGAAAGGGCCCAAAGCATGCCAGGAAAACATTCCCCAAACCATAACGTTCCCTTCATCAGCTTCAAGGGTTGTAGCAATGCATTTGGCGTCCATGCTTTCGTGCTGTTTCCTCCAAATTCTTACTCGGCCATTGGCATGGTGCAACTGAAAACGTGATTCATCGGACCACATAATTTGTTTCCAATTATCGACTGTCCAATCCTTGTGCTACTGCGCGAACTGGAGATATATTATCTTGTTAACTGCAGACAGCAAAGGTGTTCGAACAGGACTTGGGCTGCCATATCCCATCCGATGCAGTGTACGGCAAACAGTGCGCGCAGAGATCATTTGAGAGGATCCTTGATTAAGATGGTCTGTAATTTGCTGCACTGTTGCCCTTGTTTTGTCTGTTACCATTCTCGAAACTCTCCGTTCCGCCAGGCCAGTCATTAGTCGATGACGACCACACGTTGCATGTAGAGACCCAGTTTTTTGGCTGACTGTCCAGTCTTTAAACACTTTAGCAACAGCTGCTCTGGAAAATTTCACGAATGCGGCGGTTTCGGTGATACTCGCTCCATGGCTCCGAACTCCTGCAATCATCCCATGTTGAAAGTCCGTCAAATCCCATTTTTTACCCATCTCGTCACCCAAAAATCACTTCTAATACTGTCGCAAGCACTAAGTTTTCCTTTTTATACTAGCCTCGCCCTCTGCCGGCAACAGCGTGCAGCCATAGCTCATTTTCTTAAAACTGTCAGGTAGTCATAATAAAGTGGCCACTCAGTGTATAAGGTAAGTTATAACATAAGTTTAAAAAAAACACTTACAAGTTATTCCGTCTCATGTGTAATACCTCCTGGAAATAACAATTTCCATGGTTGTGGTATTTCACTAGGTAATAATGAGTCATTACAACAGACTTGTAAGTGGGAGTAGATATACAAGCTTTCTCTGAAAAGAAGAGTAGACACGTCTGATGGAGTGAAAAGGATACTGGCTTCTCTTCAGGCAGGATAAAGGGTCCCGCTGTATGTAAGTCGAGCTAGAGCAGAGTTCATAGCCCCGGTCTTCACACTCCCGGTATCCTCACTTTTGTCTTTAACTATTGAATTTTAACTGCACGAATATTTGCCGTTCTTAACTCCTCCGTTTTATAGTGAAAAAACTATTGTAATGCAGTTTCGAGATCTCCAACTTCATCGAAGTTTTTTCCAGCGAATTTGTTCTCAAGAAATCGGAAAAGGTGCTAGTCCGAAGGTGAAAGATCTGGGAAATACGGAAGATGAAGTAACACTTCTCGTCTAATGTCCAGCAATTTTCTCTTAGTGGCTAAATCTGTATGCGGTCTAGCGTTGTCATGTTGCAAGATGACTCCTTTGCAGTTAACCAGTGCTGGACGCTTAGATTTCAACTTTTCCTTTAGCCTTTCCAACTGCTGGCAGTAGAGGTTAGCATTTGTTTAGATGCAAGCAGCTCCCAGCGGATTACCTCCTTCACATCCCACCATACACTTAACAAGGCCTTTCTCGGATGCAGTCCTCTTCTTGAAGTCGACGGAGAAAGATCTCCAACCTGCCATACAGTCCTTTTACGCTTTACATTTCTGTAAAGAACCCACTTTTCACCACCCGTAACTAATCTTTCCATTAAAGGTTCATTTCTGTGGTAGTGGGCATTCTGTCCGATCGATTTCCTGCGGATAGGTTATGTGGTACCCACTGGTTGAACTTTATGATAAACCCAGGCGCATGCATTCTTTTTTGTACTGTAGTTCTGTGTAAAGAAACCCTCTCTGATAATACTGCAACGGTTAGATGTTGGTTATTTTATATGGCTTGGTTGAGATCTTCTTCAAAAACCTCAGATGGGTGTCGAAAATATCGTTGATCTCTGCAGCTTCTTTCTCCTTCACGGAATTTCCAGAACCAACGGCGACATGTTTATTCGTCTACAGCATCATCGCCATACACCTCACAAATGCTGTGGAAGGCTTCAGTTGTATTGTTGCCTTTGTGGAACTCATTAAGCAAGCAATGCCTAATGTGATCCTTATTGCTGGACATGTTAACCCTTGTGTGACTTATTTGCGAATGAGATTCACCTGTATACTTGGTGCCGTGTTACAGACTACTCATCGAAGCATTTTGGCCATCACATGCGCCATCTATTATTGCACTTGCTACTTGAATTTTTTCACTTGGAATTTGCATAATGAAAAACGGAAAGAACTTCTTCCGACACCTGATAACTTGTTAAAGATCATATAGATACGTATCCATAGTTCTCAGTACTTCATACACTGAATAAGTACTACGAAAAGTACACTCGCGGATGATGAAATTTGCGTACCTAGAAGAAAACATGCGCGAAACATCGCAAATAACTAGAGTGCGTGCTGGTATGCAAATGATCCACGTTTGGTGCGATTGCGCATGACCGCACACCCTGTGGTGGTGTTGCAAGCATGAACCGGAACCCTTATAAACCGGCGTTTAGTCTATGCCCCATGAAAGTGAGAAGCACCGGCCGACGCAAGCAAGAGTACAGAGTGACAAGAATGCCCGGAAGACGTCAGAGACGTCGATTTAAGCAACTTACGGGCTTTGAGAGAGGCCAGATCATCGGGCTGAAAACCGCAGAGAGATCGGCAGGCCGTATAGCCAGCCACGTGGATCGTTCTGACCATACCATCCGACTGTGTTAGGAGCAGTGGACACGTGACGGCACTGCAACACGGCGGACCGGCTCCGGACGGACCAGGAGGACCACCGGTAAAGAGGATCGACGGATCGTGCGCAAGGCACGCAGGGATCCCTCGGGGACCCAGTCCATTATACAGGCAGATGTAGCGACTCCTGTGTGCCGACGAACAATTTCCCGACGCCTCGCTGAGGCGAATCTGCGATCCCAGCGCCCTACGTTTGCTGCTATTAACACCGGAACATCGTCGGTTCCTTAGCAGTGGCGCCAGGCCATAGCGACGTGCAACGCCACAGGTTGGCGACGTGTGGTGTCCAGCGATGAGTGCTGCTTCGTTTTCCGGACCGATGAACATCGTGTCTGGGTGTGAAGGACCCCGGGTAAACGGCACGACCCCAACGTCGCTATCGAGCGCCACACCTCCCCCACTGCAGGCATTATGGTCTAGGGAGTCAATGCCTGCAGTCTCCCTTCCCTGGAACCAGTGACCCTAAATTAGGGACGGGCGACTGCTTATAGCCCATTGAGTTGCTCACGGTGGTCGTTAAACCTCCAATCCAAAAAAAAAAAAAAAAAAAAAAACAATGCCTGCAGTGCGGGAGGTGTGGGCATTATGGTCTACGATAGCCGATCAGCTCTAGTAGCGGTACGTGGATCATTGAGGGGCCAACGGTATCTGGATGAGATCCTACGGCCCCATGTGATCCCATTCCTGGCCGTGATTCCAGGTGCGTTATACCAGCAGGGTAATTCCCGCCCGCACACTTCTCAGGTTGCCCAGGACTGCCTACGTCAAGTCCAGACATTTCCATGGTCTGCCCGGTCCCCGGACATGTCCCCTATCGAGCATGTGTGGGACCAGTTGAAACGCCAGCTGCCGCCGTGCCGCACTATCCGGGATTTGGAGCACACCGTTCAACATGTGTGGGCCAGTCTGGCGCAGAGCAACATCAGGCGTCTGATCACCTCCATGCTTTACCGTATTGCAGCATGTATCGCCGCACGAAGCTGTGCGACGCGCTGTTGAAGATGATTGGACTGCGTGCCACAGATACCTCTGTAATTGTCCTGCAGCTCTGCTTTTGCCATCATGTGTATCATTCATCTGTATCATTACGTCCGTAAAATTTCAGTTCAATCCGATGCTTCCTTCTTGATGCGCAAATTTCATTGTCCGTGTGTGTATGTACCTGAAACTTTTTTCTCACTGGGGATAATATCATCAGCGTCGCGTACAAAATACATGAATGGAATTTTTTGCCAGAATTTCTGCCCGGCACTTTATAATGTGCGTGCCCCCTCTCCCTTAGCTCCTGTAAAGGGCCTGTGATCAAGGCCTTAGCTCCCCTTAGGCCGCGGGTGGCCGAGTGGGCAACGTTCGTGACTGCCATGGGAAGGGCCCCAGGTTCGATCCCAGGAAGGTACGAACGCTCGATCCACTAAATACCCGCCGTGCTTCGAGTAGGCACGTTGAGCCGTCGGACCTCGGGTAATGGTCCCCCGGTAGTAAATAAGGGCGTCTTCTACCTCGCTTCCGTGTGACTTTCCTATCGGGCACTCTAGCCCAAATCTCCTAGCTTCCTATTTCTAAGGGTTGTTTAAGACCTGGGGTCAGACACTCCCTTCCTAAAATCCTCTACATCATGATCATGATCCTTAGCTCCCCTGAAGGGCCGTCGCCACTATATTAGAGCTACTCTTTAGAAGATAGCTGAAAATAAATTCCTTGCAGTCGGTTGACCGAAATTCCTGCATTTACCCTGCCGTTTTGGCCTTGGCTAACCTAATGTATACCTCCTTTCCGATGAACGAGCCCACCAAATTCCATCAGTATAATTTACATATTAAATGCGGCCCATACCTGCCACATTACACCGTGCAGTATTCGAACTACAGATATTTTGATGCTATACATCTTTCCCAAAAGCACTGCAGTAAATTCCACGTAAAAAAATTGATTGTAATGAGAATGTCCCCTGAAGTGACGCAACTATTGTTAGTTTCATTCCTACTCAAAAATATTTTTTCCAAAACTATCTCCGAACATTATTTCATCTGGTGTTACGCAGACGTAACAACATCTCATAGCAAACTAAGTAAATTACGAGAACCTGATGCTAAATGTGATAAAAGCCATTACAAAAATGCATGTTTGATGCTATGAAAACGGTGCGCCTTAGCGAAATTTGGCTTCCTCTAGATACCACTTGCTATTAACGCGAGCTTTTTGAGGTTTAACGACCACCGTAAACACCTCAGTGGGCTATAAGTAGTCGCCCGTCTCTAATTTAGGGTCACTGGTTCCAGGGATTGGATAGAACCAGAGCCGTAAGACAAACACAACATCCATGCCTCACCGGGATTCGAACCCGGACCCTTTCTCGGACGAATGATCAGAAGCCATCGCTTAGACCACTGCGCCACCGGGGCGGCTATGAGAGCTTTAAAATGATGTATAACACGAGTGGGTGTAACCTGGAGATATTCTAGACCAATAGTTACCAATCCATCTCACAAACACAGCTGTGATTCAGCTTTCCTTTCTACCTTGAAGTCAGATTTTATCTTGCGCATGCGCAGATGGACTTCCGTAGCTACATCACATTTCATCAGTGGCAGGGTCGGTTCTTACGTTCGTCTAAATCTCAATAATAATTACACATAAAACACAAAACGTCTGTTTGTCTGAAGCAGCAAAAACTCTCGAACGCCGAACTGTGGCATCGTGAAATTTGCATGGCTTATTAATACTGGAATTTCTAGGTCAACGCAACTATTTTAAGATCTCTACGTTGTTCCGTTCGCGAGTTATGAATTAATTAATAAGCTAATCAATAAAGTCCGCGTCGTTTGCTACGTCATCTTTATGCTGTTTCAAATCTGAAAGCACGTGACTGCATTCATCGCCGCGGCATATCCACAGGTGTTTCTATTCTTTGAGAACTGTGCATAAAAAAAAGCAAAAACTAACTTTGCGAAATCTTAACGAAACGGGATAAAATTTTTATCAACACCATGAATTGGTAATAAGAGCAATCTCTCAAAATTTCACCGGAATCCGGTCAAAACTTTTAAAAATAGGCATGGAATTTTTAATTCATCGGCAAACAGAAATATATATGCAGAGACGGTTAATAAAATTTTGACGGCTAATTTAAAAAGATATTTATCCATACAGGCGAAATTTGGAGGTCATGTTCCTATTAACGATTTATGGTGTTCAATAAAATTTCAGCCAGTTTCATAAAATATTCGCTAAGATACGTTTTTAACTTTTTTATCCCAGAGATTCGCCCCTGAAAGACGTCTAAAACTGAAAGCAAGTGATGCGTTTCATCGTAGGTAACAAATTGTTGATGCATTTTGTTCAGTCAGTGTGCTAATGCTGTGTCTCCTGGACGCGTGTTAAATAATTCGTAACGTGTTTGGTCCGTTTGATTCTACAGATTCCATACATTCTGTACATTTCGTTGCTTTAATTCTCGACCAATATTTGTGACAGCAATGCCCAAACGAAAGAGACTAACAATTTTTTTCCCGATTTTTTCAGTGACATATAAGGGAATTTGAAATTAATAAGCCTAAATCTCGGGCAAAGCCGGGTAGTAAAGCTATTGGGTTGTCAGAAAAGTCATGACGTATTTCGACACCCGATGGCGGTTCGGCGGATTTGGAAGTACTAGAATCATGCGCAGCTCTGTTATCGCTATGGCATTTGACAGGTGCCAGTTCTAGCTGCAGTCTAAAAGGAATAGTGAGCGATTTGGTTGATTTGCGGAGATTTTACATCAAGTTGAAGATGGAAGACCAAACTGTGCATTTTTGCCATATTTTACTCTTTTACTTTTGTAAAGGGAAAAACGCGCGTCAAGCTTGTGAAAAGTTGAGTAAAGTGTACGGTGATAATGCTGTACAAGAACGTCATCACCAGCGGTGGTTCACAAAATTCCATGCTAGTGATTTTGACCTCAACGGTGCTCCTCGGTCCGGGAGGCCAACCGAGGTTGATGACGACCGAATCAAGGCATTGATCGAGTCAAACCCACGTTACACGACACGAGAGATTTCAGATACATAGCGCATCCATTATTCAATCGTTCACAACCACCTGAAGAAGCTGGGATACGTAAGACAGCTCGATGTGTGGGTTCTTCATGAACTCAAAGCTCAATTGACGGCGCGTATAAACATCTGAGATATGCCCATTACACGTAAGGAAACGATCTTTTTTTGAAGCGACTGATAACTGGTGATGAAAAGTGGATTGTGTACAACAATGTGCTGCGCAAACGGCCTTGGTCCCGACGTTCTGCTTTGCTTAAAACGACATACAAAGCAAATATTCATCAGCGGAAGGTTCTGGTCTCAGTGTGGTGGGATTTTAAAGGGGTCGTGTTTTTCGAGCTCCTACCACGGAACCAATCAATCAATTCGAATGTGTACTGTCGGCAATTGGACAGTTTGAACGAATCCATCCTCCAGAAACGTCCATAGCTCGTTAATCGTAAAGGTGTTGTGTTCCTTCACGACCACGCGAGACCACACACAAGTTTGATCACCCGCCAAAAATTATTGGAGCTTGGGGTGGAATGTGTTGCCAGTAGAGGAAAAGGGAGACTTCTGGGACAAGGGCAGCCCTTCATAGACTTAACATTGGCTGCCCACGTTGATGTCCCCGACGCTGTCCCAGCTGTTCACTTGTCAGAATTTTTGTCACGTCATCGTCCCCATGATGTGCTGCCCCCTAGCGGTGCTTCTTGGAACTTTCAATGGATCTTTCTTTTTGAAGGATGGCAACGACCAAGTGGGAAAGGGGGCGGATATAGGGGATGTCAACTCGATGTGCTGTCCCCTAGCGCTGCTTCTTGGAACTTTCAATGGATCTTTGTATTTGAGGGATGGCAACGACCGAGTGGGAAAGGAGGCAGATATAGGGGATGTCAACTCGATGTGCTGCCCCCAGCGGTGCTTCCTGCAACTTTTGATGGATCTTTGATTTTGAGGGATGGCAACGACCGCGTGGAAAAGTGGGTGTCAACTCGATGTGCTGCCCCTGGCGATGCTTCTTGAAACTTTCGATGGATCTTTGATTTTGAGGGATGGCAACAACCGAGTAGGGTCCGTTGGGATTTTTTGTATTTATTCCTGTGGTTTTCAAGCAGGATTTTTCCTCCTCTTCGATGTTATTTTTCTCCGGAGGAAATTTTTACGTAACGATGCTGGGGAATTTTCTTTCCAATTAAATAAAAATGCTCTGACGGTCTTAGCGAGGTCCTAACTCACGATGATTTGGTTTCAAAAAATTAGTCAGGTGGTCTCGTGTACTACGTATTCACTCTATTTTTTTTTAATTACTTTTACGTTATTTCATCATGTATTTTTTTATTTTTTGTATGTTTTGAGGGAGTTTTTTCATGTAGATGTAATGAATTTTCTGGGGAACTTTTCTTTTTCCTTTATTCAATTTTATTACAGATCATGTGACGAGGAAATGCTTCTTTAGAAACGATTTCGTTCCTGTTCGCAGTAATTATTGGACTTTGTCATTTTTTTGTGAAATCACTTCATGCTAATTCTGAGTCTTTCGCCTTTGCAATATTATTTTCTCGTAATTTTTTCGTGTGTTCAAGAACTCTACAGGTTTTTCACAGTTAAAATTCGGATGAAACAATATTTTCTTACTTTATTTCGCATATCTTTATAGCTTCCCAATTTCGCTATTTTACTTCATCTTTTTTTTTTTTTGAAATTTCGTAAAACTTTTCAGTATGTCAGTAATTTTTTTCTTACTTGCTCAAACTTATGACTCCTTTTATTTAGACTTTTTTTTTCATTTCGTTTCAACTAAACGATTATTTTAGATGTAGCAAATCATCAGATTTTTGTTTCCTTATATAGCATATTTTAAAACTTGCTGAAAAATATCCCTCAAAGCTTTCATGTAGTCAATAATGCATTTTTTTTATTCTTTCCTAGTTTGCTATACTTTTCGTGGACTGTCCCAACAAGAAAGCATTCATTGTCAAGACATACAATCTAAAACCTTTTTTCTTAAGATAAAATTTGTATTCTTTGGGCTGTATATTTTTCTGTCTCGTCCGAAAAAACATTCATTCTAGAGGCAAAGCTAGTGATTCCGTTCTTTCCATAAACATTATTTTTTTAACGTTTTACTAACTCACCAGAAAAGCAGTTATTCTCCACGCCCATAGCGAAAATAAAGAAATTCTTACTTCTTTTCCATACATATCGACTCAATCTATTTCTTTTCGAAATGCTGGTCATGACATTTCAACTAAAATTTCATACTTTCACCAAAAACCATATTCTTAAACGAGTTTTTTTTTTTTTTTTTACTTTATTTCATGTAAAACTAAATTTTTATTGTGTCCTCACCTCAACAAAACAAAGTTAATAAGAACTCCCGTAATCTCATTCCTTTCCCTCATTTAGTTCGCTTTAAATTGAGATGTTTCAAAACTTCGCGTATATTTCTTTCACTAAATGTTCAGTTCTCCCCTATCTGTCCCATCATTTTTAACTTCTGTGCCTGCTGCATTTTTTCTTTAGACGTTTATAGTTTCATTGACCTTTTCTTTCGTTTCAATTAGGTTTTCATTATCGTATTTTTTATTCATTGTCTCGGCAGAAAAAGCTTTCATTCTGGAGATCTAGCGACTAAGTCCGTACTTAATCTAAACATTTTTATTTCACGTTTTACTAATTCGTACGAAAAGCAGGTGTTTCCAAACTCTCATAGTGAAAATATCGTATCCCCCTTATTTTACTTATTATATTTTTCCTTCTATTCAGTGTTGTATGATTCTTAAAACTTTGGTTTATTTTTATGAAACTTCTTTTTTTTTTCTTAGTTTTTTTTCTGATTCAACTTATCAATCTTTTCCTATCGATTTAATTGCTCTTATTTTTCCATTCGACTTTACTTTTGAACAGAAATGTATCTAAAATCTTCAGATGTATTTTAGTCTCTAAGGCCGATTCTTCACTATTTCAAATAAAGTCATTGTAGGAGTTTAGTGTAAATGCCCCTAAATCTTTAGAACTTCCTTTTCATAGTTAGATACTAATTCCTCGAGGTTTAAATTAAAACATGGAAGAAGAGTGTTTTTACGCTCTCTCCAGTGAACGAAGAGTTTTTGCGCTTTCCCCAAGAAATTAACTTTGGAATCTCCCTTCTTTCTACCGGAAAATGACTATCTTGTGCGACTGTTTTCACGCGTCTACTGCTTGCCGGAAAACCTCATATGACATGAAATCTCTTTGCTTGGTAGATTAAACTAAATTCTGGTTTTGAACTTTGAACGCAAACTCAAGCTTGCAAAAGCATAGTTTTCTGAGCGAACTTAAACTGTCTAAGATGACAAAAATCTAAAACTGGTGACTCAATGGGACAGAGCGTTTGAACTTTGCCGTTCATTTAAGATTTAAGTGATCAGTAGTGAACCACTACAAGGGAAAACAGCAGACCCTGATTTAGTCCACTGTTTCCAAGGAAGGTAGAAAGCTCGTGTCGTAATTCAAAAGCTCATAACTCAAGCCTCCCCAGGATTCACTTTCGAACGGACGATTAGTTAGATGTCAATGCTTAGACATTGAAAAATTACTTCAGACAAATATTTTCTTACTTAAAAGTGCTTCAAGTCAGAATTTGTATTACTTAAGATTTCCCTTAGTCAATATTTTTTCTATCTTAAAAATTTCTAAAGGGTTGATTTTGAAAAAAAAAAACGAGTTCTCCCAAAAACGTAAAATTTCCCCAGAATTGTATGAGGAACCAAAAAAATTAACGAAGCTTGAATGTTAAGTCTTTCAACCCATTTCTTTCTCTTCATGTTTCATTCCATAAACTTTCTTCAAATTCCTATATATCCAAGAATTTTGTTAAATGTCTAAGTGAGACTCCCCAGAAATTTTCTGAAAATGATAGTTTCTCTTTAAAAAAAAAATTCCAAAATAAGAATCCCTTCAATGAAACAAGAAATTCCTATTCAAAGCATTCCATCCCTCTTTCTACTTCAAATACTCTCTTTGTAAATCTAAGGAGCTGTTTTTGTTTTTGGGGTTTTTTTTTCAATATTCATATATTTTTCTCTCTAACTTTAGAAGATATTTTCCCAAAATGTATGTACATATTACGATAGTCTATGTGTTATGAGAAAATGAAAGAATTTCCTTAAGACAGCGTGAAGTGAATTGAACATCAAGCAGTTGTATCATGAGCAGTTGTATGATGTGTAATACAAATTCTGACTTGAAGCACTTTTAAGTAAGAAAATATTTGTCTGAAGTAATTTTTCATTGTCTAAGCATTGACATCTGACTAATCGTCCGTCCGAAATTGAATCCTGGGGAGGCTTGAGTTATGAGCTTTTGAATTACGACACTAGCTTTCTACCTTCCTTGGAAACAGTGGACTAAATCAGGGTCTGCTGTTTTCCCTTGTAGTGGTTCACTACGGATCTCTTAAATCTTAAATGAACGGCAAAGTTCAAACGCTCTGTCCCATTGAGTCACCAGTTTTAGATTTTTGTCATCTTAGACAGTTTAAGTTCGCTCAGAAAACTATGCTTTTGCAAGCTTGAGTTTGCGTTCAAAGTTCAAAACAAGAATTTAGTTTAATCTACCAAGCAAAGAGATTTCATGTCATATGAGGTTTTCCGGCAAGCAGTAGACGCGTGAAAACAGTCGCACAAGATAGTCATTTTCCGGTAGAAAGAAGGGAGATTCCAAAGTTAATTTCTTGGGGAAAGCGTAAAAACTCTTCGTTCACTGGAGAGAGCGTAAAAACACTCTTCTTCCATGTTTTAATTTAAACCTCGAGGAATTAGTATCTAACTATGAAAAGGAAGTTCTAAAGATTTAGGGGCATTTACACTAAACTCCTACAAAGATTTTATTTAAAATAGTGAAGAATCGGCCTTAGAGACTAAAATACATCTGAAGATTTTAGATACATTTCTGTTCAAAAGTAAAGTCGAATGGAAAAATAAGAGCAATTAAATCGATAGGAAAAGATTGATAGGTTGAATCAGAAAAAAAAACTAAGAAAAAAAAAAGAAGTTTCATAAAAATAAACCAAAGTTTTAAGAATCATACAACACTGAATAGAAGGAAAAATATAATAAGTAAAATAAGAAGAATACGATATTTTCACTATGAGAGTTTGGAAACACCTGCTTTTCTTACGAATTAGTAAAACGTGAAATAAAAATGTTTAGAGGAAGTACGGACTTAGTCGCTAGGTCTCCAGAATGAATGCTTTTTCTGCTGAGACAATGAATAAAAAATACGATAATGAAAACCTAATTGAAACGAAAGAAAAGGTCAATGAAACTAAACGTCTAAAGAAAAAATGCAGCAGGCACAGAAGTTAAAAATGATGGGACAGATAGGGGAGAACTGAACATTTAGTGAAAGAAATATACGCGAAGTTTTGAAATATCTCAATTTAAAGCGAACTAAATGAGGGAAAGGAATGAGATTACGGGAGTTCTTATTAACTTTGATGAGGTGAGGAAACAATAAAAATTTAGTTATACATGAAATAAAGTAAAAAAAAAATAGCTCGTTTAAGAATATGATTTTTGGTGAAAGTATGAAATTTTAGTTGAAATGTCATGACCAGCATTTCGAAAAGAAATAGATTGAGTCGATATGTATAGAAAAGAAGAAAGAATTGCTTCATTTTCGCTATGGGGGTGGAGAATAACTGCTTTTCTGGTGATTAAGTGAAACGTTAAAAAAATTTTATGGGAAGAACGGAATCACTAGCTTTGCCTCTAGAATGAATGTTTTTTCGGACGAGACTGAAAAATATACAGCCCAAAGAATACAAATTTTATCGTAAGAAAAAGGTTTTAGATTGTATGTCTTGACAATGAATGCTTTCTTGTTGGGACAGTCCACGAAAAGTATAGCAAACTAGGAAAGAATAAAAAAATGCATATTTGACTACATGCCAGCTTTGAGGGATATTTTTCAGCAAGTTTTAAAATATGCTATATAAGGCAAACAAAAATCTGATGATTTGCTACATCTAAAATAATCGTTTTGTTGAAATGAAATGAAAAAAAAAAAAGAGTCTAAATAAAAGAAGTCACAAGTTTGAGCAAGTAAGAAAAAAATTACTGACATACTGAAAAGTTTTACGAAATTTCAAAAAAAAAAAAAAAAAAGATGAAGTAAAATAACGAAATTGGGAAGCTATAAAGATATGCGAAATAAAGTAAGAAAATATTGTTTCATCAGAATTTTAACTGTGAAAGACCTATAGAGTTCTTGAACACACGAAAAAATTACGAGAAAATAATATTGCAAAGACGAAAGACTCAGAATTAGCACGAAGTCATTTCACAAAAAAAATGACAAAGTCCAATAATTACTCCGAACAGGAACGAAATCGTTTCTAAAGAAGCATTTCCTCGTCTCATGATCTGTAATAAAATTGAATAAAGGAAAAAGAAAAGTTCCCCAGAAAATTCATTACATCTACACGAAAAAAACTCCCTCAAAACATACAAAAATTATAAAAAATACATGATGAAATAACGTAAAAGTAATTAAAATAAATAGAGTGAATACGTAGTACACGAGACCACCTGACCAATTTTTTGAAACCAAATCATCGTGAGTTAGGACCTCGCTAAGACCATCACAGCATTTTTTATTAATTGGAATGAAAATTCCCCAGCATCGTTACGTAAAAATTTCCTCCGAAGAAAAATAACATCGAAGATGGGGAAAATCCCGCTTGAAAACCACAGGAATAAATGCAAAAAATCCCAATGGACCCGACTCGGTTGTTGCCATCCCTCAAAATCCAAGATCCATCGAAAGTTCCAAGAAACACCGCCAGGGGCAGCACATCGAGTTGACATCCCCTATATCCGCCCCCTTCCCCACTCGGTCGTTGCCATCCCTCAAAAACGAAGATCCATTGAAAGTTCCAAGAAGCACCGCTAGGGGGCAGCACTTCGAGTTGACATCCCCTATATCCGCCCCGTTTCCCACTCGGTCGTTGCCATCCCTCAAAATCAAAGATCCATCGAAAGTTCCAAGAAGCACCGCTAGGGGGCAGCACATCGTGTTGACATCCCCTATATCCGCCCCCTTTGCACACTTGACCGTTGCCATCCCTCAAAAACAAGGTTTCATTGAAAGTTCCAAGAAGCACTGCTAGGGGGCAGCACATCATGGGGACGATCACGTGACAAAAATTCTGACAAGGGGACAGCTGGGGCAGCCTCGGGGGCAGCATCGGGGACAGCCTCGTGGGCAGCCGCGTGGGCAGCCAATGTTAAATCTAAGGAGGGCTGCCCCTGTCCCAGAAGTCTCCTTTTCCTCTACTGTTGCCACACCCAGCATACTCTCCTGACCTTGCACCCTCAGAATTCCACTTATTTCGCTGTCTTCAACAGTCCTTGCGTGGTATAACATTCAATTCAGATGAGGTTGTAAATCATCACCTTGTACAGTTTTTCGCCACGAAAGACAGGTCCTTCTGTGAACGAGGCATTCTGCAGCTCACTGAAAGATGGCAAAAGGTTTTCGAACAAAACGGGCATTCTGTCATTGATTGATCTTTGTTCTTTCCATCAATTAATGACCTTTGCAAAACATGGCTAAAATACTTCTTGACTTTTCCGACAACCCAATATCTTCCCTCTGATGATGCGCAACGGTCCCATCGTTCAGTCCACTTTCAAAGGTTGTGGAAGCTGCTTTAGTGACGCCTGTACAGCTTGAATAACGTCAGCATCTGTGTTGAATGTTGCGCCACGGAACTTCTCCTTTATTGTTGGAACGAGCCAGAAATCGCACTGGGCGAGATCAGGACTGTAGGCAGGCTGTGAGATGGCTTCAATACTGCATTTCATAAGGAACAGCGGAACACAAGTAGCCAGATGTGGGCGGGCGTTATTATGGTGTAGGATCCATATGCCCACTAGTTTCAGTTGCTTAATGGATATGTGTCGTCGCAGACGCTTCAAGACTGAAATGTAATGCTTAGCATTGACAGTAATCTGTGGATGAACGGCATGCTGGTAGACTACACTTTATGATCAAAGAACATTATCAGCATCGCTTTCCCAGCTGATTTGTTTTGGTGGACTTTTTTCGAAGGCGGCGAGTCTGTGTGTTCCAGACACTCGTTGCGCGCTTCTTGAGGGGGTCGAAATAGTGGACAATGTTTCATCCATAGTTATTACTGTGTTTAGACAGTTTGGATTCTTTGCAATCATTTGTTTCCACTGATGGCACACCTAAACTCTGGCTAACAATTGTTCTCTCGTAGGTGATTACGTACCCATCTGGAACACACACGATGCAGCAGTAATTTGTCGCATAGAATGCGGAATGCCGACGCTTTTGAAATATTAGTTGACACCGCTATGTCTTCACGCGTCATTCGTCGTTCTTCTTGCAGGATTGCCCAAACAGTGTTGACAATACGCTTCGTATCAACACTTCCAGGTCGCCCAGGCCTAGGACCGAATTCTGCTTACAAACGCCCTTTTTTGAAATATTGGCGCCATCTAAAAATCGTTGACTCACCCAAACATTTGTCTTTGTAAGCTTTTTTCATTAAATAAACCGTTTCTGGAGCCGTTTTACCCAAACGATAGCCTTTTATCGCACAACGTGTTTCTCTTCTTAAAACCGAATCACTCACCTCCATAGCTCTATTGCGAAATGTAGACTTACCTTGAACAACTGCGCAATAACAAAATCAAAATCGTCTGCCACGACTAATAACTGTTGCCATAGATACTTCCTTAATTCAGTTTGTGGTCTGCGTGGTTATTTTACCGCTTTGCCCTGTTGCCAACTCAAAAAAAATTGCTCTCAGTTTTTATGGAACGGTCTTTGTATCTACAAAGAGTACCAGGATACTCTCTCGATTTTTTCTTATTTTCCGCTCGTTTCAAAGTTAACAATCGTAAGGAACTTTGAGGGATATATGAGCAGTTCATTTCCCTAATCAAGAGCCACTGTTCCCAGGGAATGTAGACAGCAAGCGCCGCCGTAAGAGAAGCAAGGCAGGTTTTCAGTCATCTCTGATACCGGAACGGCCTGTAAGGTTTATACACTGCTGGACAATTGCTAAGGACGGATCATAAACGGCTATATAGCGCATAAAAAAGTAAGTGTGTTTGGATGCCAAGTGAAATAAAATAATGTCAGAATGCCAGGACATTACAAGAAAGACAATTTATTGTGCTCTGAAATCCAGAAGGCTTTGGAACGTGTTCAAGGGACAAACAGGCCATTTTGTGCAGAATACGTAAACGTGAAAAAAATGCAATTACCGTCCGCAGGCGTTCCGGCGTAAAATGTCGATACGAGATATGGCCACCATGGAGGGTGATGCAAGATTCCACACGTCGTGTCATGCTTTGCACAACATTATCAAGCAGCTGTTGGGGTAATTTATCCCATTCCTCTGTCAGTGCACGGATGAGGGTGTCCTTGTTTATTGGAGGGCATTGGCGACCACCAACACTCCTCCCCAAAGCATCCCACACATTTTCAATGGGATTCAGATCTGGAGAACGTGCTGGCCATACGAGGCGTTGAATATCCTCGCTCTCAAGACACTCCTGGACAGCGACTGTTCGATGACATGTTGCGTTGTCGTCCATGAAAATGAATCTATCACCGACAGCACCACGGAACATGCGAACATGAGGTAGCAGAACATAATTAATGCATCATTGGCCAGTCATAGTCCCAGTTGGAAGCACATAGAGGGACGTACGGCCATTGATCATGATGCCAGCCCATACCATGACACTACATGTCGGATATCGGTCCCTTTCCTGTATGTTTGCTGGACAATATGCAGTACGCCTATCACGCCAGATCAGTTGTCGTCGAGAATCAGATGATAGACTGTATCTACTCTAATCTGAGAAGAAGACAGCAGACCAGTCGTTATCAGTCCAATTGCGATGTTGATGGCACCATTGCAAACGAGCGGTACGGTGACGTCTGGACAATGGGATGCACACAACAGGACGGCGGGCGTATAGTCCTCCTTCATGCAAACGTCTGGCGACAGTTTTTCGGGATATCCGCTTGCCAGTAACAGCCATAAACTGATTTGCTACCTCACTAGCTGTGCTGCGCCGGTGTCTTTTTTTTGATAGCACTATGTACTGATCTTTTGCAGGTGTCGTACTGCGAACATGACCTCCCCCGTGACGTTTGCTACACTCTCAATTTGTTTGAAATGATTTCCGAAGCCTTGAAACAACACTGTGGCTGACGTCGAACTCCCTAGCAACATCTGTTATTTTTCGCCCTTCTTCAATCTTGCCAATAATACGACCACGCGTAAAATCATCTAGGTGATGTCGGGAAGACATACTGAAAATTGCAAGTTCGTCAATTGATTCTTTCCCTTTCAACTTTGCGTTTGAACAACAACGGTCAATACGCGTCAAATCCTTTATATCTCTTATCAGCGCTATGACGTCCCGAACAAGTTCGGCAATCCAAAATTTGCATACGCACAACACGTCTTACTGTATCCCGCACTTATGCTAATTTCCACATTTTCCTGCCTTCCATTTTATGGTTGCTATCGTTGCTATTGTCATCCGTCCTTAGCAATTGTCCGGCAGTGTATATTTAAAGGCCCATACAGTGTGGGAACCCTCGGCGACCACTTAACTCTTTTACTGATATACCAAATAAAAGACCTATTTTCGCTTTCTCTCATGTTTCCGCAGCTTTTATCAGGGGTTTCTTTATCCTTCTTCAAAATATTGGACGAATTTTTTTATCTTTCCTGGAGCTTTTTACTAGATGGCGCAGATCTGTATTTAAAAATCAATTCGCATTGCTGTAGGAAACAGACCCAAGCTTGTCTTTATATTATCTAGGGAACACAATATTTGTTAAATCAATGGTTACAGAGTTTTAAATTCCTGGAAATTCTTTTACGACACAAACTTGCAGAATTTTTCCCAAAAGGCAGTTTGAATACACTCTAGGATTTGGTAGAATTCTTGTTTGTTTAGTACGAACATTTTCTTTCATAATGCATGAACTTACCTTTCATTTCCCTGCATTATGTTGCAAATGCTCTCATAAAAGAAATTAGCATTATTCTTTGAGCTGAATTTCTCTGCTCTTCTCATGAATAAATACCCTTTCTGAAACCCTGGTAACAAAAACCATGACAGATCAAAGTATCAATAAATAAAAAAAAAAACGAAAACTTTATCTACTGAAAGCGCATCTCAGAAATATAGCAGAAGAATATGGCAAAGAGGATTTCACGAATCACGGTTGAGCAGTTAAGGAAAAGTTTATTTTTTTCTCTTCTCTTTTATATTTACTTCGGGTCCCTTCTTGGAAAAAATCAAGACCTTATTTTACTCATACATGGAAGTACAAAAATGAAACTACTTATTTCGAAAGAACTCGAGCGATATCGTTTTACAGTTCTTGGAACAGTACCAGAAAAAAACAATGCCCTTCTTTTCGAATATGTCTTTTTCTTATAATCATATGCGTACAATTATAACCTTAAATCTTCAAAATGTCTTTTATCAAGGAAATAGAAGACGGAACCCGTTTCATATATCACCATTCAGACAATTCGAGTATTGCAGACAGATCTTTTTCTCATTAAAAAGAAATATTTGTTCCAGACAGAATTAATGAATGCAGATCTTGTTGTCATCGCTTAAAACATGTGGGCGAAACGATAAACCGTACGAGTAATATATCCATCGAAAAGAACTTCAACTCTTGAAACACAAAATGAGGAAGACAACATCGAATTTTCGGTTGTAATCAGCACGACTTTTGAATCCTTTTCGACGCGATAAAATCTATCAAAGGAATGTTTAGTAAATGGAACCGGTTAAAAAAATCAATCGGATCTTTACAATCGAAAAAACATCCGGAAATAGAAAGAGCTGCTTACATTAATTGGACAGAATAACGTGCATACCTAGGAAAAGAAGGTTTTGCGCTCGTAATGGTGCGTGGGACCTCCTTTGGCATTCAAAACCGCCTGAATCCTCCTTGGAATGGAAGCATACAAATCTTGGATGGTGGTTAGTGGAATGTTACACCATTCTTCACGCAGAAACTTCTCCAGATCCTTGAGAGATGCAGGAGGAGTATAACGGGATCTTACTCTGTTTTCCAACACAGACTAGAGTGACTCGATAATGTTTACTTCTGGTGATTGGGGAGGCCAAGGAAAGAGTGAAAGTTCGTCCTCATGTTCCTAAAACCCTGATTGGACATTCTGAGCTCTGCAAATTGGGAAGTTACCATCTTGACAGATGTCATACTCTGCAGGAAACAATGCCTAAGCCATTGGATGGACTTGGTCGGCTAAAATTGTTTCATACGCCCTTCCTGTCATCCGTCCCTTCAAGGTGATCAGGGGACCTGCTGAAAACCACGACATGACCGCCCAGATCGTGACAGGACAACCAACATGCTGCACTGTTAGGAGTAGATAGTCTGGTTATAGGCTTCTGACAGTGTTCTCCCCAAGTAAACACGTCCTAGGGTGGGGAGTAGTGTGCATGTGGATTTATCCGACTACATTACACGCTTCCATGCATCGGCAGTCCCCGTTGTATGCTCCTGGCATCACTGCCGTCGCCGTTGTGCACTTACATGGGTCACCAGAGGGTTTGCAATAGCAGCTCTGCCATGAATATCTTGTTTATGCAGTTCCCTGCGCACTGTTTTCGTTGATACTGGGGTCTGAAGATGCAGATTGAGCTCCGCACTAATTTTCGGCGCCGTGGTATTTTTACGGGTAACAATCCTTCTTAATGCTCTGATGTCTCTATTAGTCAGGGTCGTTTTCCCGCAGCTCAGGTATGCTGTCATGGCGCTTGAGACAGTAGCTCTCGATACAGCCACACTACTTTAACGACTATTGTCACGGATAGAGACCAATTAGCCTGACACCAACAGTGAACATTCTTTCGAAGTCCGTCAGGTGGCTCATTTCGTCATCACCCTGAAAGAAATTTTGCAACAAGACATTTTAAAAGCACTTAAACAGGACCTTGAGTTTCTAACAAAAAAGTGGTGAATACCTTTGCGTATTGCGACGTACGCAGCTACATTAAAAGTCATGTCTCTGAGCGTGGTGTTCACATTATTCTGTCCAAGTCCTGTATTTCCCAACTGCTCAGTTGCATGACAAAAATTACCAAATGTATCAGAGACAAAGAGATTTTCACATCCAACAGTTAAAAGAAGAAAGGTAGAAATAAACATGATACATTTCCATGCGCTTTAGCAGATGAATTTTACATAATGGAAAAGCTGGAAATAGGCTAAAAGTATTCTTCATGGTAAAAGCTATGCTACGAAAAAAGACATTTTCAAATACGTCTCCCGGAAGCAGAGATAGCGAGAAAAAGGTTTCGACCTTTATGCTCCCTAGCGGGAAACCTGTGCATTATTTAAAGCTGATAATTCTCCCCATCTTTATTGTAGCGAATGGCACACAATAAAAAAAAGTTTCTCAATGGTAAATGGTATCCAGTGTTAACATTATTTCTTAAATTGCGCATTTCCACAGTCGAGCCATATTATTGTGACCACGGCGTACTTTTGACGTCAACAGAAAGAAGGCATGTGTCAGAAAGAAGGCACGAGTCGTGAGCTTGCTTGGAGGATACATAAGGTGTGCTGTAGATTTGCATTTATCAGATTTGCAGAAAGGGATGATTATCGGCTTTCGGGCCAAGGGTGGCAGTATTTCTGAAACAACGCAGTTTGAGATCTGTTCACGCGCTGCTGTGGTTAAAGTTTATCGTGAGAGGAGAAATGGCACCATCGCGAATAAGCGACGTGAAAACGGCGGAGCACCACGTGACATTGATGTGAGAGGTGCACGTCGGCTTCGAAGGTGCGTGAGGGCCGATCGACACGCTACAGTGGAGCAAATCACTGGCCGAATGAACCAGAGGGCTACGGGAAGTGTCTAAAACGACAGTTCAGTGAATGGGGCTCGGATGCAGACGGATGGTTAATGCTTCTAAGCTAACGAAGGTGCATCGGCAGAAAAGGCTTACTTTTGCACGGTGGTATCGGAATTGGACCTCCGCTGATTGTAAAAGGATTGCCTTCTCCGATGAGTCACGTTTTATACTCCATCGAACGGATGGAAGTTGGCGTATAAGGTGAGAAATATCGGAGAACAAACATTCTTCAACCATTGCTGCAAGCACTCAAGCTGGTGGTGGCAGCGTTATGGTCGTGGTAATGCTTTCGTGGTATTATCTGGGTCCACTCATAACTGTGGAAGGCACTATGGACAGAATTCGTTATGAATTCATTCTTGCAGACCACGTACACCCATGCATGCTGATTGTCTTCCATGGGGCTGGTGGGAACTTCCAGAATGACAATGCGACGTGTCACATAGCTAGAAATGTTCGAGAATGGTTGGAAGAGCACGATGAAGAATTCAAAGTACTTCTCTGGCCCCTAAGTCCCCAGACTTAAACACAACTGAGCATCTGTGGGACTCGATCGTGTTGTTCGCTCTATGTAACCTCTACCACGCACCCTTCAGCAGCTGTCAGATGCACTGCAGTCAGCATGGCTCCACATAGCTGCGAACATCTTCCAGCACCTTACCGAGTCACTCCCAGCCCGTCTAGTTGATGTCTGCGCTGCACACGGCGGTTACTCTGGATATTAGCTGGTGGTCACAACAATGTGACTCGACCATGTAGAAGCAAAGATATTGATAAAAAGCGATTAAACATTCGATATCTGTTTTTATCAATATCTCCCGCAATCTCCGCTAGCGGCGAAATTGTGTATTCTTTTGGGAAGAAAATACCAACAATGAATTTTCATAGTTAGCAGTATCTCACCAGAAAAGAATTTTTTAATTGGGATGTTAGTCCCGCAGATATTGCTGTAAACGGAATCGTCAGATTGCGCCCTCTAGTGGCTCACTTGTGGGTTAAGAAAAATTTGATGTTACATGACAAACATTTTGCAGCAGAAACGCTCTCGAACAGAGAAACAACTTTTCAAATCGGACCCTCAGAAGCAGATAAAAAAAGTATGCATTGATAAAAGTAAGAAATACACTGCTGGCCACCCAAAATGCAACACCAAGAAGGAAGCATCCGATTGGCCTGAAATTCGCAGCACGCGTCGCTCGCGAGAGGACATGCAAACCATTAGCATTGCAGGGCATATGCAAATCATGTGCGCTCGGCACGCCACCGAGACGCACTATAAGAAGGGTGCACAGAAGGCGGGGTGGAAGTAGTGGAAGTGTTTTGTGCTGCCGGACCTGTGCGTAAGAAGCTTCCTGATACATCGTCGCAAAATACGGCAGTCATTCCAGCACGTTTCGGAGTTCGACAGAGGACGAATAGTGGCTTATCGCGACAGCGGTTTATCTTACCGAGACATCGGCGCTCGTGTGGGACGACATCCAGCCACAGTGAGGCGAGTATGGATTCGGTGGGTGCAGGAGGGCCGGACGGACAGACGTGAACGCTTACCGCAGCTGCGGCACACCACCGAACGAGAGGACCGGCATGTTGTGCGGCGGAAATTGACGGCTCGCACCGCCACATTACGAACGTTAGCGCATGAATTAGGGTAGGTTGCGCAACAACCTGTGTCAGCACGTACCGTTCGACGTCGTCTGCAGGAGCGAGGACTTGTCGCACGGCGCCCATTGCTCCGATTACGATTGACGTTACACCATCGGCGAGTGCGGTGGCAGTGGGCCGATGAACGCCGCACCTGGACTACGGAATGTCATGACATTGTCTTCTCTGACGAATCCCGCTTCCGCCTGCAACACGACGATGGTCGGATACGCGTGTGGCGGCACCGCGGCGAAGGACTGTATGACACCTGCAATATGCATCGCCATACCGGTCCGTCGCCTGGCGTTATGATTTGGGGCGCAATTGGATATGACACCCGCACCCCTCTGGTACGCATCGCCGGCACACTCAACATCCACCGCTACATCTCCAATGTTTTGTAGCCTGAAGTCCTCCCTTACATGAAGGACCTGCCAGAGGCCACGTTTCAACAGGACAATGCGCGCCCGCACGTGGCACGCATCGTGCAACCATTCTTCACGGCCCACTAGGTATCACTGCTGCCGTGGCCCGCATGTTCTCCCGCTATGTCGCCCATCTGATACGTGTGGTCGCTGATCGGCAACCGAATGGCCCGGCAAGCACCACCCGTGGCTACCCCTGACGAACTGTGGCAACGTGTGGAAGCAGCTTAGACTGACATACCCCAAGCCCACATGCAAAGCCTGTTTCGTTCGATGCGGCGGCTTTTAGCGGCCGTTATTTCCAGCCATGGGGGCCACGCGAACTATCGATGTCTGCGTGTTCCGCAAGTCGCACGGGCCTGTAAGCTCAATCGTTTCATCTTTGTATCTGTTGTGCAGGGATCATCATTCTCACATTTCAAACTTTCCAATGCAAAAATAATTTTTCACATCGGACTGTAGTTGCAGAGAGATACGGTGTCCACAGGCAGGAGGACTGACCGACAGACTAAGTTATAACACAAGCACGATAGTTGTTTTCAAAAGACGCGCTAAAAGAACATCAAAGTCTTGCACTGAAACAAATGATGCCCAGTTCAAGACAACAATGGGAAACTTACGAGCTTTGCAGCACGCCTGATGTGAAATAAAAATGTATGTGCTAATTGTATCACTCTGTCCGTCCGCCTGTCTGTCCGTCCGTCTGTGAACACCACAGCTGCGCAACTATTTTCTGATCTGAAAAACCTTTTTAACGTTAGGAAGCTCAAAATTGGCGAACGTTGATCCCATGATATTGTTTCTATATATCCAATTAAAAAAGTTATTTCTTTCTTCCGATACCATTTACGGCGGGAATTATTTTGAGCAAAGTTTCTTTTCCAAGTAATCTACTGTGCAATTTTTCCGCTAGAGGCATAAAGATAAATTCCGATTTCTCCGATCTCTCTCTCTTCCTAAAATTATTTTATTTCAACTGTGTTTAATTTTTGCATTGCATTAATCTCTTGGTGTCAAATGTTTTCCATATAAGCTTTAATTTTTGGTGAGGAGAAGTTTTTTCTCAAGGGGTGTAAGTGCATAATTGTGTTTCTGATGTACACTCACGGACAATGAAATTTGCGCACAAAGAAGCAAGCATCGGATTGAAATGAAATTTTATGGACATATGATACAGATGAATGATGCACAGAACTGCAGGACAATTACAAAAGGCTCTGTGGCACGAAGTCCGATCATCTTCAATACGCGTCGCACCAGCTCGTTCGGCGATACATGCTGCAATACGGTTCGGCATAGAAGCAAACAGACGCATGATGTTATCCTGCGGCAGACTGGCCAGAACGAGCTGGACGGTGTGCTAAAAATCCCGGATAGTGCTGCACGGCGGCACCCGGCGTTTCAACTGGTCCCACACATGCTTAATAGGGGACATGTCCGGTGAGCGGGAAGGCCATGGACGTATCTGGACATGACGTAGGCAGTCCTGGATAACCCGAGCAGTGTGTGGGCGGGCATTATCCTGCTGGTATAGCGCACCGGGAATCCCGGCCAGGAATGGGAGCACATGGAGCCATAGGATCTCATCCACATACCGCTGGCCCACCAATGATCCACGTACCGCTACTAGATCTGATTGGCTATCGTAGGCTATGGCTCCCCAGACCATAATGCCTGCAGTGGGGGAGGGGTGGCGCACGATAGCGACGTTGGCATTCTGCCGTTGCCCCAGGGACCTCCACACTCGGACATGATGATCATCTGTCCCCAAAAGGAAGCGGCCCTCATCGCTAAATACCACTTGTCGCCAGTCTGTGGCGTTCTACGTCGCTCTGGCCTGGCACCACTACACACAGAGCCGGCGATGTTCCGGGGTTAATGGCAGCACACGTGGGGAGTGCTGGGATATCAGATTCGCTTCCACGAGGCGTCGGGAAATGGTTCGTGGGCATATAGGAGCCGCTACATTTGTCTGTATAGTGGATCGGGTCCACGTGTGAACCGTTCGTGCCTGGTGCACGATCCGTCGATCCTCTCTACCGGTTGTCCTCCTGGTCCGACAGGAGCCGCTCCGCTTTGTGGCAGTGTCGTGACGGGTCCACTGCTCCCAATACAGTCGAAAGGTATGGTTAGAACGATTCACGTGGCGTACAATACGGCGCGCCGACCACCCTGCGGTTTTCAGCCCGATGATCCAGCCTCTCTCAAAGTTCGTAAGTTGCGTAAATCAACGTCTCTGGCTTCTACACGGCATTCTTGTCACTCTGTACTGTTGCTTGCGTCGACCGGTGCTTTTTGTTTTCATGAGTCATTTTGAGAAACCGAATGCCAGTATTTGTCATTTCCTTGTAGGACTTCCGTCCACAGTGAGTAGAGTTTAGGTCCCAGCCACCTACAACGAGATCGCCTTTTGGGCAGGACACAGAAACGGAAGGAATGAGAGCAAGCCTAGCGACTTTGACAGAACAGTTTGTAGTGAGATTACAGTACAGTAGATGGCGCCACCGTACAAGTACGATGTTGCACACAGAGGGGTGAGATAATTTCAGGGGGGCATAGGAAAGGATACCCATTTAACCAGTGGGTCCAGCCTGGGGGCCGTCACTTAACGTGCTCGTCCGATGCACGGCGGATATTCAGCAATTGTTGGTAATTCACACCATCTCTGAAAGATCAGTCCAGTTTTGAACCTGAGGACCTTGCATCGATAGTCTGACTCGCTAACCACAAAGCCATCCGCGGCTCTTCATGAGTCATAGACTAACACGCCGGTTTATAAGGCTGCCGGTTCGTGTTTTTCAGCGCCACCACAGGGTGTGCGGTCATGCGCACTCGCACCATACGTGGATCATTTGCATACCAGCACGCACTCTATATATTTGTAAAGTTTCGCAGTCGTAGCATGTTTTCTTCTAGGTGCGCAAATTTCATTTTCCGTGAGTGTATTTGCAGTAATACGTATATATGCGATTCTGAAAACTCGACTAAAAAATTTTGTAGTCTGATACCTTTCACTACAAATAATATTTTCAAAACTTTCTCTGCTTAAAATCAAGCACACTTTATCCTCCAGGGAGCGTAAGTAAATATCTTGTTTTTTTCAATATCTCTAGTTCTAGCAGTCGGATTTGAAAAATCTTTCTTTGCCTTAGAACATTTCTAGTCAGAAATATTTTGCATGTAATTTCGAATTTTTCTTAATGTATAAGTTTGCCATTAGAGAGCATTAATTCACGTTTGCGTTTACGGTACATTTACCACAACACCTGTTCGTCTAAAAATCCGATTGAAAAAATTATTTTTCAGCCAGATATACTACTAACTATGAAAAATATTTGTGGGCATTTTCCTTCCTAGAAAAATAAACAATTTCCCAGCTAGGGGCTCAAATAATTGATATGTTTTTCTCGATATGTCTTCTTCTGAAAATCCTGCTTAAAAATTATTTTAACACCTGACAATGTTTACATTGTGTAACACTTGCCTGTGCTGGAGGGGTTTGGTAATTTACAGTTTTTGCGTTAGGGGATGTTATTTTCTATTTCTCTTTGCAACTGTATCTCCTCTTCTAAAAATCCTATTGGAAAATTTCTACTTTTACTGTATCCCATTTTCTACAGTAAAAATGAGAAATACAAAAGTTGTACATTATCCTCCTTAAATAAATTACAGTTTTATCACCAGAAGGCGTAAATGTCAAACCCGTTTTCTCTCTATCTCTGCTTCCCAGAGAAGAATTTAAAAATTATTTTTCCTTAGCGTAGCTTTTGCTATGAAGAATGCTTTTCCCTTATTTTTATCTTTTATATTATTCAAAATTCTTCGGCTAGATGGTGTAAAGTTATGTCATGTTTTCCTCTTTGTCTTCTGTTCTAACTGTTCCATTTGAAAATTCATTTATCTGTGATATATCCCTTGATCTACAAGAAAGGCTTTGTGCCGCGTTTGTTCATTTTCGTGATATACTTTTCAGCTGATAATGGTAGAAAGTAGGTATTTCGATTTCTAGATATCTTATCGATTGTAGAAATCCGGTTAATTTTTTATCATGTGTTTTGTAAAAAAAGATCGTGCTAATGTAATCGGTCTGTCCGTCCGTCTGCGGACACCATATCACTGCAACTATTAGTCCGATTTGAAAAATTCTTCTTGCACTGGGAAGCTTGAAATATGCGAATGATGATCCTTCATTTCTTTTTTTTTTTTACGATGTTCAATTATGCCGCTAGAGGGCGTAAATTCAGATGATATCGAATTCAAAATAAATTTTGTACCATATATTAGCTTCTAAACATCCGACTGATAAACTTACTTTACCTTTCGACTCCACTTATGTCGAAGACTATTTTAGGTATAGTCACTTTTTCAAGTTGCGCACAGATTTTCCGCTAGGGGGCGTAAAAATAAACTGCGTTCCCCCCGATATCACTGCTTCTAAAACTCCGATTCAACAATTTGTTTCTGCAACAGATACAGTTCCTGATGGGAAATCGTGTGCATATAATTTCCAATTTTTGTTAAAAATGGTTTGGCCACCAGGGAGCGTAAGTGTTAATTTCTGTTTCTGACGTATTTGCCACAAAATCTGAGCTTCTAAAAGCTCGATTGAAAAACTTCGTTCGTGAACCGATGCCACTTACGTGTATAAACCTTTTGGAAATATTTTCTTCTTAAAATATTTGCATGGTTTCCCCACCAGAAAGCGTAGATATACAATGTATATCTGATTTCTGTCAATATCTCTGCATCTAATGGTCTGATTTAATAACTTTCTTCTTCATTGAATAGAATTTACGGTGCGATATGTTTTTCATATAATTTCAAAATTTTCAAGTAATTCATAGACTTTCCGCTAGGAATAATTGCCTTTCCCTCTATGTCTCTGCTTCTAAAACTCCGATTTGAAAAATACTTTCTACACCGGATACAGCTCCCGATGGGAAATCTTTTGCAAATAATTTATAATTTTTAGTAAAAAATGGTTTGGCTATCAGGTGGCGTGAATGTAAATTTCCGCTTCTGATGATGCATTTGCAACAAAATCTGAGCTTCTAAAGTCTCGATTGAAAAAATTCGTTTGTGGACCAATACTACTTACGTCGATAAATCTTTGCGGTATATTTTCTTCTTAAAATAGGGCCTGGTTTCTCTGCGAAATTGGCGTAGATGTATATCTTGTTTTTGTCAATATCTCTACTTCTAAGAGTCCAATTTGAAAAATTCCTTCTTGGTTGCATAGCGTTTCCGGTGCGAAATGTTTTTCATATGATTTCAATATTTTTAAGTAACTCATAGACTGTTCGCTAGGAGGCGTTAAGGTAAATTGCGTTTTCCCTGCTATTTCTGCTTCTAAAACTCCTATTTAAAAAAATTCTTCCTGTACCGTATACAGCTCCTGATGGAAAATGTTTTTCATATGATTCATAATATTTGGTAAAGAATGGTTTGGACACTAAGGGGCGTAAGTGTTAATTTATATTTGTGATGTATTTGCAGCCAAATCTGAGCTCCTGAAAACTCAAATGAAAAACTTCTTTCCTGGACCAATACCTCTCACATCAAAAAAACTTTTTGAGAATACTTTCTTCTTAAAATAATGCATGCTTTTCCCGTCTCGGTGAGTAAATGCATATCTTATATTTGTCGATATCCCTGCTCCTAAGAGTCCTATATAGTGAAGTAAATTTCTCCGTCATTTTTGTCCACGCCGAGCATCGAACCCAAGTCCCCTCATTCCAGAATGAGTTGCTCTACCAACGGACCTACGCAGACGTATGTTCTCGCTGCTATCTGCCTTTATCTCATGTGCGTCCTGCGGGGCAGGCACGTCACACTTATTTGGAAAGTTATTTCTTTGTTGGAGAGCGTTTCCGCTGCAAAATGTTTTCCATATAAACTGAAATTTTTCTTAACGCACAAGTCTGCAACCAGAGGGCGTAAGTTCACTATTCCATTTACAGGAATATCTATGGGATTAAAAACCCGATTTGAAAACTTCCTCCTTCGATAAATTTAATTCGCGTCAGAACGGATTCAAAAGACGTAATCATTACCCCCCCCCCCCCGAAAATTCGGTGTTAACTTTCTTGTTTATTTATTTAAGGTGTTGCATTGACTGTGAATGACTTTTAAAATATCTTATTCGTATTGGAAAGGATCAAATACTAGTTTTCCATAACGGTTCCATTGACTTTGTATAGCTTTGATAAATTTAATTCGCGTCAGAACGGATTCAAAATACGTAATCATTACCCCCCCCCCCAAAAAAAAAATTGGTGTCATCTTTCTTGTTTATTTATTTAAGGTTTTCCATTGACTGTGAATGACTTTTAAAATACCTTATTCGTGTTGGAAAGGATCATATACTACTGTTTTCCATACCGGTTCAATTGACTTTGTATATATAGCTTTGCTAAATTTAATTCGCCGCCCCGGTGGCGCAGTGGTCTAAGGCGTTGGCCTCTGATCATTCGTCCGTAAGGGGTCCGGGTTCGAATCCCGGTCAGGCATGGTTGTTGTGTTTGTCTTACGGCACTGGCTCTCTCCCTTCCCTGGAACCAGTGACCCTAAATTAGGGACGGGCGACTGCTTATAGCCCATTTGAGTTGTTCACGGTGGTCGTTAAACCTCCAATCCAAAAAAAAAAAAAATTTAATTCGCGAAAGAACGGATTCAAAAGACGTAATCATTACCCCCAAAAATTCGGTGTCATCTTTCTTGTTTATTTATTTAAGGTGTTCCATTGAGTGTGAATGACTTTTAAAATATCTTATTCGTGTTGGAAAGGATCAGATGCTACTGTTTTCTATACCGTTTCCATTGACTTTGTATAGCTTTGATAAATTTATTTCGCGTCAGAACGGATTCAAAATACGTAATCATTACCATCCAAAAATTTGGTGTCATCTTTCTTGTTTATTTATTTAAGGTTTTCCATTGACTATGAATTACTTTTAAAATATCTTATTCGTGTTGGAAATGATCAAAAACTACTGTTTTCCATAACGGTTCCTTTGACTTTGTATAGCTTTGATAAATTTCATTCGCGTCAGAACGGATTCAAAAGACGTAATCATTACCCCCGAAAATTCGGTGTCATATTTCTTGTTTATTTATTTAAGGTGTTCCATTGACTGTGAATGGCTTTTAAAATATCTTATTCGACTTGCTCATTTCAACCAAAAAATCGGTGGCACTTTGCTTAGTTTTTGTTTGATGATTGAACGATCACCTTGAGCAACTCAGTGGGTTATAACTACAGATATCATATACAAGAAGCTAGATCGGACATCCAGCTCTTGAGGCGTGACAATGTAGGCGCCATTTTCAGCGGGTCATCGCTCTCCATTTAAGCAAAAGTACTTTGCATTAAGTCAACGGAATATGAGTTTGGTACTGTGATTTGTTATTTATATTAATATTCTAAGCAGTTAGTACACATTTAACGGTGGAAGTCATGCAATTTAAGTGAAAAAAACAATAATATTCCACAACGCAAACTACAAAGCCAAGGCTCTTGCAAAATATTGCAGCATTTCAGATTCGGTCAGGGCTTAAATTCAGTAGAAACTGCATTCTGTCATGTGCTGTATAAGAAAAAAAATCACACTATTTTTTATTTGTTGAGACATAATATAATTTTGAGATTTTTTGTTACTGAATGCTTAACATTCAATGCGTCCTTTGGTTGCATGCTTGTCCTAATAAATAATTTAAAATGTTAAAAACTGAAATTTCCTTAGTGAATAACAAAGAATCGAAATCTTTAATAAAATTCATATTTTTGAGCAAAATTATAAACAAACCAGAATGGCACAGGTAACCAACCGCTAGCAAGGAAAACGATTAACATCATTTCAACTTTCCTATGTAAAGTATGTGGAAGCCATTATTTTTCGGGTTTAAATCAATAGTTTTCGGGATTTAATAGCAACTTATTGATATCAAACGTATCGCTTGATTTTTCATTATTTTAAATATTTGCCTCATTACAGTCGTAAAATTGTTTTCCAGTTATTTTCAGTATTTGCATACAATACCAATTTTATATTTATCTTGCGAACTAATGCCTTCCCAGATACATTCTTTTAACATTGGAATAAAGACAAATAAGTAAGCGCAATTATATTTTCGTCTCTTAGAGTACGAATTATATCCGAGCAAGTTTTTACCACGATTTACGCAAGAACCAAGTCCAAATTACCCTTCTTAATATGCCCCACTCCAACATCTTGACCCGCTCAATGTGGCTCCACGGTTGTCCAAGCGCAAGCGTATGCTCAACAGAGCAGACAGCCAGTCTAGTCCCTTATATGATATCTGTGGTTATAACCCGTTCCACAATTACCGCATTACATTAGGCGCTTATTACCCATAATCAACCAGACAGATTTAAATAAGTGCGACACATGTTCCATCCTTCATGCGATTCACTCACATGCTGTCCTACTCGGAAGAAAATTCGGTTCCGCGTCAATTCTGTGAATGCGTAAGTACACTGAATAGCAAATTATTAGGATCACTTATTAGCACAGTCGATTCCTATTAACTGAGCCAACGGTTAACCGGGACGGCCGTTTATTTGGGTCAATTCTCGAAGAACTTCACAAATTAGCTCTTTGGGATAAAGCTTTGCATAATTAAGGCAGCCACTTAACCGTTCGTTGTCGCGCGGTGAGCATTTCTCTTACCCTTCGCATAAAAAGGACGCCATTTATTCGGAAGTGACCCTGGTGTTACCACCCCGGCTCGATCTGACTTTTAGAATATTCTCAGAGGTCTGCTATTAGTTCCAATAAGGACTGACGCGTGTTTGACCTTCAAACAGTATGCTCTTTGCTCCCGTGTGCTTCGTGTGAACATTTCTTTCATCAAGCGACCGCTGGTGTTTGCGTCACGTGAAAGCTGTCATCAAGCGACCACTGTCGTTTGTGTTTTGTATTTTTATAGACAAAGCGATGAGGCGAATGCGTTTTTCAACTAATTTGATTTATAACTATACACGGTCGTATCAGAGTAATATGATCACCCCCAGAATCACAGTGTACCCGCCCAGGTGAGTCACAGCGTGCACGCGACAAGGTCGCCCGCACAGAGATATCAGCGGACAGCCAGGACTGATGAGCCATAGTGGGTGACGTGAGCACGATGGGAGGAGGTAGTGATTTGACGGACGTTCAGAAAGGAATCATCATCGGGTGCAGAGCCACGAATGAAAGCATCTCAGAAACAGCGGACTTCGTGGGCTGTTCGGAAGATGCTATGGCAAGGGTGTACATAGAATGGGCCGCTGATATACGGAGTACCTGCCGACGACATAACTGTGGAGCCCAAAAGACCATCGATGGTAAAGGAGAACTACTCCTCTGTAGACTAGTAAACGGCAATAGACGCGCCACAGCGCAGAAACTGATCACGCAAATGAACGCTGGGGCCCCTAGGTACGTGTCTTCGATAAGAGTAGAGCAAACCCTGTTATGCATGAGTCTCCGTATTCAACACTGCGTCAAGCCACCTGCGTTAACCCAGGTCCATCGGCAGCGAGACCTGCAGTTTGCATGGGATTGGACAGTGGAAGAGTGGATAAAGGTTGCCTTTTCCGACGAATCGAGGTTTCTACTAAACAGAAGTGACAGGCGGAGCCGTATACGACGTCAGACACACGAGAATCAACACCCGAACACGCTTGCCGGTCAAGTACAGGCCGGCGGTGTCTGTGTGAATGTCTGGGGGATATTTTCCTGGTAAGACTTGGGACCGCTGGTACCAATGGATGGGTCACTGGACGCCAATGGTTACCTATCCATCATGGCTGACAACATGCATTCTTTCATGTTGGACGTTTACCCTGGTGGTGATGGTGTTTACAAACAGCACAATGCGCCGTGCCACGTCGCTAAGGGGGTTGCGTGACTGGTTCCACGAACAGGACCGCGATATCTGCGTTCTCCTTTGGCCGGCGAAATCACCCGATCTCAATCCAATAGATCACTTGCGGGGCCATTTGGATCGGCAGGTTCGACGTGCCGACCCACAACCACGTCATCTCCGGGACCTCCATGCTCTGCTGCAGTCCAAATGGGCACGTGTGATTCGGGCAACCTTCCAGGGCCTCATTGCGTCTATGCCAAGCCGTCTCGCTGCTGTCATCCGGGTCAAGGATAGTTATTCCCATTATTACGTGAGTAGACATATTATTCTGATACGACTGTGTTTATATATACACTACCGGAAAGTGAAAAAAAAACACACCAAGAAGGAATTGAAGGACAATCATGAAATTTACATATGTTAATGGGGTCAAGTTTACGTAGGTGTGATGTTAATTTCGGGACCAACCGGTGAGCGCTTACACCACAGCACGACATAATATGCAAATTATCGTCGGTGGAATTTAAGGAGTACCGCGAAGCGAATGTAATCAGTCGTCGGCGTACGGTTACGTGCGAAGACCCTGAAGAAGCTGCAATGCCTGGACATGGAAGACGTGTACGATTTCAGCAGTTATCGGACTTTGAGCGAGGTCGTCTAGTCGGACTCCGCGAGGCCGGGTGGTCGTATCGTCATATTGCGGAGCGAATTGGACGGGAAGTATCGGTGGCGGTACGATGGTGGCGTAGATGGTCCAAAAAACATTCCCACACGAGAAGACGTGGAACCGGGAGTCACAGACGGACTGATGAGCGGACCGATCGACGCATAAGAAGAGCGGCGTTGTCAAGCAGAACATCCAATGCGACGCAAATCCGAGCTGCCGTTGCACCTGAGGTGACTGTGCGAACAATCCGCAACCGTCTACTGGATGCAGGACTACGTACACGTGTGCCTCTGGCATGTGAACCTCTGACTCCAGCCCACCGACAGGAACGGCTGCAGTGGTGTCGCCAACGTCTGCACTGGAGAACGCAATCTCGATCTGTCGTGTTCAGCGATGAAAGCAGATTCTGCTTGGGAGCCTCCTATGGCCGTATGCGTGTTCGCAGACGCACAGGGGAGCGTCTCCACCCTTCTTGCATCCGCCAGAGACACGCAGAGCCTGCACCTGGTCTCCTGGTGAGGGGAGCGATCAGCTATCACTCCCGTACACAACTAGTGTTTGTATCGGGTACGTTAAACAGCACCTCCTACATCAACAACATCATTCAGCCCGTTGTTGTGTCATTTGTAAGGTCGGTCCATCGTGGTGTTTTCCAGCAAGATAACGCACGCCCACACACGGCACGTGCAACGCAACATGCACTTCAGGGTGTGATACAACTTCCATGGCCTGCACGTTCACCGGATTTGTCCCACATTAAGCACTTGTGGGATTTTATGGGACAACGACTTATCAGGTCTCCACGGCCAGCCACGACCATCCCTGATTTACGCGTCCAGGTTGAGGATGCTTGGAACTCAATACCCCAAACTTACATCCAACATCTGTACGACAGACTCTATGCCAGAATTGCACAGTGTGACGCAGTTCATGGAGATTCAACCTCGTACTAACCATGTTACATGGAATTATTTTTCAGTTTACCAGCAATTACAGCTGTATTTTGCCATAATATTTTGATCACGTTATCCTCTGTATTCTGTTACTATGCTATATAAATTTCGTTGGTATTAGACGTCTCCTTTTTGGTGTTCTTTTTTCACTTTCCGCCAGTGTATTAACTACATTTCTGGGAAAGAAGGAATTCTGAAGTGTTATTACTGAGATATGGTGAAACACTTATATTTTAACGCATAACTGTTAATTGCTTTTGAAATTGTACTGTTTCTTCCAAATTGTCGCCGACAAAGTTTTACACTCCTGCGAATTTCTTCTTTTATGTGGCGCTTGCTTGATATCTGTTGTCTAAGGTAAATGTAGACATTTGTTACTCCTAGAATTGCCCTATCAATCGCTTAATCTTCAGAATTTTTAAAAAGCATTGTACACGAATTTTGTTTTCCGTAAGATCATTTTTAAGACTTCTTCTTCAGTCTTGTCAGAAATCCTCTGAACTACACTTCACACCACTGAGGGAGCATTTTTAAATATGACTATGTCGTCAGCAAAACAAACGAATATGGTTAATATAATCTATATTACTTAAGATATGGGGAAAGGCTGAAGGAATATTATAGAAGATTTATAGACTATAAAGGTGAAATGAAGATTTATCGATCGATGGGGAAACGTTGGGCAGCAGAGATCAAGCAAAAATAACATTGATGAAGAAATTAATCGACGTATAAAACTTAGTTGGAGAGCTTTTGGAAGAAGCAGTACAACTTTTAAGAGCAATATGCCGTTATGTCTTAAAATAAAAGTGTTTAATCAATACATCCTTCTAGTACTTGCATACAGACCAGAGATGTAGAACTTAACTACAGAGGACATACAAAGACTGCAGCCAACTGAAAGCAGCATGGAGAGATGCATACTTGGTGTAACCAGAAAAGATAAGAAGAGGAACTCATGGATCATGAAAATGACAAGAGTGGAAAACATCATGATCATATTAAAATCCCTAAAATGGCAATGAGGTGGACATGCTGCCAATAGATGGACAATCGAAATTTTTAATAGATGGACAATCAAAATTTTGGACTGGACAACAGACAAGGGAAACACTCAGTGGAAGACCACATGGGATATGGATGAGTGAAATTCGAAAGCATGCTGCTGTAACATGGAGGAGACAGACTGCTGTGGAACAAACTTGGGGATACCTTCATCCAGTAGTGGAATGATAATGGTTGATGATGATTATGATGAAGATGACTTTACATATGTCTTCTGGTTTGGCGGCTTAATGAACACCAACAGCAAATCTTAGGGTTACAAGCAGGTGCCGTTCCAAACTTGGGCCACTGGTTCATGGGCGTTGAGACAGTTAGCTCTGTTGCAAAGTCAAGGCCTCGTGCCACATTTGGGTTTCGAACCCGAGCCCATTTCGAAAGAAAAGTCAGAAACCAGTGTCTCAGACTACTACGATTCCGGATCCAGGAAGGGGCATTGGCATTGCATATACACTCATTGTCAAAAAAAATTGCACCCAGAACGAAGCAACCGACAGGAATGAAACTTGGTGGGTAGGTTTGACATCGTGAGACATGCAAATGATTCAAGTATCACGCTCGGCCGCTCATGTGACGCAAGCAAAGAGGTGTCGTAGCGCTGTGCCTGACAGCCTATATAAGGTCGTCCCGTTGCACATGCTTGCCATCCTGAGTCGTGCTGTTGTGTTGGTTGAATCATTTGCACGTGAAGTATACCTCGGAGAAAAGTTCGGAAGAAATTGCTGCATTTGGAAGAGCTCGAGAGGTGCCTCATTGTCGGGCTTCGGGAAGCGGGATGGTCTTGTTGCCGCATTGCGCGCCATACCTGTCATGCGGGTATCATCATAGCACGCTGTTGGTGGCAGTGGATAAAACAAGGCACGCAGTAGCGACAGGAAGGGTCTGGGAGACCTAGACGAACCACGCCGAGAGAGGACCGACGGGTTGTCCGACATGCGCAGAGTGACGCAACAGCCACGATTGCGGATATTCAGCGAACAGTGGTGCCCTCCAAGCATCGTCCGATTTGTGTCAGCACCATTGGCAGACGGCTACACCATGTAGGACTACACGCACGCAGTCCGTTACGACGACTGCACTTAACACCGTTGCACCGTCGCCAATGACTGCAATTGTATTGTGCCAGACTGTCAAGGACTGGCAATGGCAGTGGGTGATCTTCAGTGACGAGTCCCACTTTTGTTTTGGAGAAGACGATCAATGTATTCGTGAGTGGAGTCACCGTGGTCACCGCCAACATGAACGGTTTGTTGTTCAGCGTCGCACGTCCAGAAGGTCTGGTGTCATGATGTGTGGTGCAATTGCCTACGATGCCAGACCACCTTTGTTGTTCATTACAGGCACTTTGACAGCCCAACGTTACATTAATGAGGTCTTGCAGCCAATGGTCCTACCCTTTTTGAACGCTCACTCCGGTACGATTTTCCAACAGGACAACGCTCGTCCGCATACTGCTGCTGTCTCAAGAACTTACCTTCAAAACACTGATACTCTGCCATGGCCAGCCGCATCGCGAGACCTATCGCCGACTAAAAATGTGTGGGATGCTATTGGACGCGCTATCCACACTCCACCCCTATTGCAGAATCTGTAGGAACTGCGTGAGAAGACTCAAGTTGCATGGGATGGCTTATCGCAGAACACCATTATGAACTCGTACAACTGGATGCCGAGAGGTCTAGCATGCTGTGTGAGCAAACATGGCATCCCGACGCCATACTGAGAGACACCACTCATTGGCGGGTAGCTCAATAAATATTGCCCATATTAGTCTCAATGTTTAATCATTTATTGTTCCTGGTACTCTTTACCGTCCTCCCGAATAGCATTGGAATCCGATATGTCCTTCTAGGTGCAACTATTTTTTTAACGATGAGTGTATGTGCACTCATGTTCATAAAAAACAAAACACCTGAACGGAAGTTAACTGGGGCTTCGATTTTTGCACGATGTGTTCATTAGGCAAGAGAGAAGAAATGATATGCAACTCCGTGTCATACGTACGAGGTGCGTCGATGTAGCTAACAATTGTTTTTGTCACCTCTGGTTTGTACGCGTTGAGGCACCGAATCAAATAATGTGTTTATGTTTTCCTGTGGAATAGCCATCCAGGCTGTATTGACCCTCGTCCAAAGTTCATGAAGAGTTGCTGGCGTTTGACCATGTCCCAGAGATTTTCTAATGGGTGATAAATCAGGTGATCTAGTCGTCCACAGCAGAAGTGCGACATTTTTATACCTGAGGAAAGCACGTGTTGTCGGTGCCACATGCGGTGTGGCATTGTCCTGCTGAAATAACGCAGCGAGGACGCCCTGCAGAATGTCGTGCACGTAACGGGCACTCGTTATGGTGGTACTGACTCTCACCACCAAAGGTGATCTGCTTTCGTACCCGATAGCATCTCAGGCCATAGTGCCTCGGTGTTGGTGCGATATTCCTGGGGCGAATACACTCTCTCCAACGCCTCTACCTCTGTCGTACGCAGGCACAGATGTGGCCATCATTTTCGCCTAGACAGAAGTGCGTTTCGTCTGAAAACACGATATTGTGCCATTCGTCACATTACCCCCCCCTTCGTTTGATGCACCATTGCAGCTTGAAAATTAATTGCTGTGGTATCAAAGGTGCCCTGAGGTGGGCCCGACGAGCCTACAGCCAGAACTGTAATAACCGGACACGTGCTGTTACAGCCGAGATGGGAGAATGCGTCACAGTTCGCCACTGCTGCGCCAACGCTGTTGATGATGCCGAACGCTCACTCAAAGGCAACATCATGAGATGACGGTAGTACCTCCGCGTTGTCTTTTTACGACGTTCAGATCTTTCTCTTCGGTTTTTAAGCACTACTTCATACCATTGCCTGCACAGTCTTGCCACGACGGACTCACTGCGCCTCACACGATTGGCAATCTTACGGAGGGAAGAATTGCGGACTCTCATGCCGATCATGCGACCTCTGTCGAATTCGCTGATGTGACTGTACGCTTCTCTTACACGACAGCTAGGAATCCTTACACACTATTGTCCAAGCAATGACATGCCGACCGAGTCACGTGGCTCTTATAACAGAAAAATGGCCTGTGACGTTGCGCGATATGATTTGCCTAGACACAGTACGCATGTACCTATGACGTCGGAATGCTAATAATTTCTGCGATATTACCTGGTTAGTATTGGGTTGATGCATAAGTTCACGCCGTTTTATTTTACGAGTGTTTCCCAGGTCAATAGTAACGGTGCAGATGGACAGTTGTATATCAAAATGTAGCCAGTAATATCGTGTATCTAAATCATATTGCGTTGTGTGATTGTGGCTAATGGATTTTTGGTTTTTAGGTCCGGAAGTATGGAGTGTCAAGTAGAGAGGAATGAACATTTACGACATCTTCTCCTCTGCAAGTTTAACAAGAGATCCACCGCCGCTGAGGCTACACGACAGATTTGGACTGTGTATGGGGAGGATGCTATTGCTCCTAGAACAGCACGCAAAACTGGTTCCGAGTTGGCAATTTTGACCTCAACGACTCTCCACGCTCATGTCGTACAACTCGCTTTGATGAGGATTGTTTGAGCCATCTAATCCACTTGGATCTGCATCAAACCATACGCGAATTGGTCACTGAGATGGACTGCGGTCAGGCCACAGTGATGCGACACCTGGAACGTATGGGAAAAGTCCGGATATTGGGGTCTTGGATGCCTCACACTCTCACCGAGTTCAAAAGGAACCAGCTTGTTGCCATATGTGGTTCCTTGCTTGCCCGTTACAGCGAATGTTCTCAGCAACACAAAGCCTTTCTATCACGTATTGTTACTGGAGATGAAAAGCGGTGCCTGTACGTGAATTTCAGGCATCGGAGGGAATAGTTAAGCCCAAACAAGGCGCCCACACCACGTCCAAAAAATGGCCATCATCCTGCGAAGATCATGTTGTGTGTCTGGTGGGACATGGAAGACACTATTCACTGGGAAATGCTGCCAAGGAATTGGACCATCAACGTTGCACTTTATTTTGAGCAACTCCGTCGTGTGGAGAGAGCAATTCAGCAGAAACGGCCACATCGGCGCCATGGTGTCCTTCTCCAACATGATAACGCACGCCCTCACAGTGCAAACATGACCAAAATGGCCATTCAGGTCATTTCTACATCCAGCCTATTCCCCAGATGTCTCCCCTTCAGACTATCACCTGTTCCCATCTCTGTCGAATGCACTCTGTGACAGAATGTTCAACAATGATGTTGATTTCTAGAATTTCCTTGATGATTTCTTCGCAGCAAAGCCTGCACGTTTTTTCAAGAATGGCATTGCACACCTATCCAGACGGGACGCCATCGTACACTATGGGAGAGGGAATACATAGTTGTTTAATTCCGTTATCCGTTCTGATGTAATACATTTCTGTAGTGCGGTGAAAAAGACGGCATGAACTTATTCGCCAACCCAATACCAGAATACGAACACATGAAAAGACACAAAATTGTTTTTATAAATGACGCACAAATTACATCGTAATCAGTGTTTACGCAAAAGTTACAAATTTCCAAAGGACATAGTTGGAGATTGTATATACAGTGCTTCGCGATAACCAGGCAGAGAGACATTCCAGTATGGAATAAGTCTGCCCCGAACAGCAATGCAGCTCTCACACGCCAGAGAATGCTAAGTACCAATTGATCCAGGAGTTCCTGAGGCACATCGGCACGCTCCTACCTCAGAGCACGGATGAGCTCCTGCTTGTTTTCTGTAGGAAGGTTACGAGCACTAATACATCTGCCCATTGCCTCCCAGACGTTACCGATGGGTTGAGTTCTGGGAAGCGTGCTGGCCAGTCGATGCGATGAATATCCTGGGTCTCCAGAAGTGTCTCCACGGCTCTCGTACGATAAGGTTACACGTTTTCATCCATAAACTGAAAGCCTTCGCCTGCAGCACCAGAGAATAATCCAACATGGCGTAGAAGAACTTCGTTGCAATATCGTTCGTCCGCCATAGCCCCATTTTCTAGCACCTGTAGCTTGATGCGTCCATTAATCATAATGCCTCCCCACACCATAACCTCGCCACTACCGTATTTTTCATATTCCTGCACTTTATCGCGCTGCTACGCAGTACCACTTTCACGACAGATCAACGGACGTCTAGCATCCGACGACAGACCGAAACGACACTCATCTGTGAAGAGTACATTGGCTCATTGGTGACGTGTCCAATTTCTGTGGATAAGACACCACTGAAAACCTGCGCTACGTTGAGCTCTGGGTAGAAGGATGCAGACTACAGGCCTTGGGGAATATATCCGTATATGTCACAGACGTCTTCCCACAGTTTGTCGGGATGTCCGTGTTCTTGTGCTGGAATGGAGGGCAACTCGCAAGCTGACCAGCCTTGGTGCGGCGATTACGTTTTGCTGTTACAACTAAAGATCTGTCTCCATGCGTCGTAGTAGAGTAAGGGCAACATCCTAGTATGCGCTTGGAACATATTCCATTGGTTTGAAACTCTACCTGGAGCCTGGTTATCACACTCCAAACTCCCTGGCAACATCACTCATTCGGCGACCTTCATCCAGCTTCCCTATAATTCTTCCACGCGTAAAATCATCTAGATGATGTCTTATAACATAACGTAAATTACACATTGCCAGATTTTCCTTTAAAAACCTTTCGCCTTCCGTGCCCTTTTCTTTTTTATTCGTTTAAGCGATACCACGTGACTGCTGTACCCACAATGCGACATTTTGTACGTCCATCGGCTTTCTACTGAACGTTCCCAGTTATGTAAATTGCCACAAGCTGTTGCGCCTGATTTTGTGTTTGTAACCTTTCGAAATAGCGTTCATTACAGTGGAGACATGCGAAAGGCAAAGCAGATTACCGGCTACAAAACTGTTTTGGGTGCGGTATAAAAACAAGACCTTGACAGTTCTGTGGCTTCGTTAACTGACAGGTCAGGCCTGTAGCATATACCAGCAAAGCGGTTGCCTAGAATTATATCGAAATTATTATGGCTATTTTCTATATTAGGGTTTTTTGCGTAGTTTTTGTGCTATAACATTTTATCTTTGCGTCGGAAATGCAACGCTACATTACCTATCTGACAATTTAAGTTTCCTTTTTGGTTTACTAAACTTCCTTTTGTTTAATCTTTATAGTTTTTTACGCTTTCCAACCGCAGGTTCAAGAAGCGTATTGTTCCAGCTTTGTCCGTCCGTCCGCACGATAACTCACGTGAAAATGGTTCGATTTCGACGAAATTTTAGAATGTGGTAGGGGACCACCTGGGGACGAACCCTATTGAAAATGGGCGAAACAGGGTCAAAGGTCAGGACATAGGAGAGGGATCCATTCCATTGCTCTTATGCGTCATAACTTGCGTAAAAATGGTTCGATTTCGATGGACTTTTAGTATGTGGTAAGAAACCACTTGGGAACGAACCCTGTTGAAAATGGGCGGAATGGGGTCAACGGTCAGGACATAAAAGCGGAATCCATTTCATTGCCTTTATGCGTCATAACATGCGTAAATATGATTCGATTTCGATGAAATTTTGGTATGTGGTAGGGAACCACATGGGCACGAACCGTATTGAAAATTGGCGAAATGGAGTCAAAGGTCAGGCAGGGCATAAAAGCGGGTTTATTCCATTGTCCTTATGTGTCATAACTTGCGTAAAAATGGTTCGATTTCGATGAAATTTTGGTATGTGGTAAGGAACCACCTGGGAACGAAACGGATGCCGGTCAAAACGCCGACAATCAAAACACCGACAGGTCAAAACACCGACACCGAAACACCGACAAATCATAACACCGACAATCATAACACCGACAGTTCAAAACACCGACAATCAAAACACCGACAAATTATAACACCGACAGTTCAAAACACCGACAATCATAACACCGACACTTCAAAACACCGACAATCATAACACCGATATTCAAAACACCGACAATTATATGGACTCTAAGCCGGCGAGTAGAGGAACTTTATTCCGAGCGATTGCAAAATCACAGTAGGTGGTATGGGGGATGACAACACCCAACGAATAGATGTGCTTCCCCCTAGCGGTGAACGATGCAACTTTATCCATTTCTATTCCGACCGACGGCAACATATTTTTATTCCGAGATATGGCAACATCTGAGTGGATGGGTGGGAATTGGAATGCATAGGAGTTGGATATGTCGATGCTTATGTGCTGCCCCTAGCGGTGAACAATAGAACTGCATAAATATTTATTCTGACATCTGGCAACATATTTTAATTCCGACCAATGGCTTCATCTGAGTGGATGGGTGGGAAGGGGATGCATAGGCGTTGGATATGTGGATGCTTTTGTGCTGCCCCTAGCGGAGAACAATGGAACTTTATTTATTTCTATTCCGACCGATGACAACATATTTTTATTCCGAGCAATGGCAACATCTGAGTATATGGGTCGGAAAAGGGATGTATAGGTGTTGGATATGTCGATGCTTATGTGCTTCCTTTAGCGGTCAACGATGGTACTGCATACATTTTTATTCCAACCGATGGCAACATATTTTTATTCCGAGAAATGGCAACATCTAAGTAGAAGGATTGGTAGGGGAATGCATACGTGTTGGATATGTCGATGATTATGTGCAGCCCCTAGCGGTGAACAATAGAACTGCATAAATGTTTATTCCTACCCAGCAAAAACAGTCTTGCTGGCCCAGCACTATGTTGCCGCTGCCGAACCGTCAATAAAATGTCCGGGCGGCCAACAGAAGGGCCAGCAGTTCAGGCCAACAGTTGGCACCCCATCAGTTGTCATATGCCACAACAGGGCCATCAGTGGTCCATCACAGGCAGTAGCTGCCACAAGTGGCCCTTCAGTGGCCCTGCAAGCACGTGCCAGAAATGATGGCTAGCCTAATGTGGTCCGCTAGTGGCAGCCATCAACCACGTGACGTAACTGGTGGCTTGCCGAATCTTGTCCGCCAATTTCCCAGTAGTAGCCATAATAATAAAAAAAAAAGCAAGGATAACCGCAGTTTCCTAAAGCTACAATTTTTTCTACCCATACGAAGCTTGTAAATTAACTCACTGCGCTGAGGAAATTTTCTCGACAGACCGGAAAAACGCCCGTTTGCATTTGACTGGATTCGATCCTGGGCCGTTTGTGTGGAAGCCGCGCTCGCTACCGACCAGACTAATTCACTACGCTTGGATAGGTGCTGGAAGTTATCTGTTTGGCATGCAATTTGTAATCGAATGCTTCCTTCTTTCATTTTACAATATTGCGAGGTATTTTTCATAAAAGTCAGTTTCATATAATTGATAAATAAATTTTTTCAACGCAACGATAGTTTTTTTACCTTAAGGGAACTTCACTCATTTTCAAGGCGTGAACATACTTACAGTCGCTTTCCAAAGTTTTGTACTGTCCTTGCCGTCTTGAAACGAGATTGTTGAATAAATATATATTTACCCGGGCTCATTTCACATTCTGTTACATTTTTAACGTTGTGTCTTTCCTTTCCGTTGTCCGAAGCTACATTTGTTTTAAAGAGTAAAAGATATTTTATTTTACTTCTCGTTATCTTTAGAAGCGAATTCCTCCCAGTCTTGTGTATTCAACCCATGGATGAGTACACCACATAGCGTTGCTTTTTTTTTCTTTCAAATAATTAATAAATTTTGTACGCGTATAATTATTTTTTTCCCACCAAACGCTATTTTAATGGTTTCCCAGGATATGTGTTTCAAGCGGTTTAAATTTTTTCTTGTTATTTATCCACTCCATTCCATGAATTGTTATTCATGGGAATGGAGTGGGTGTATTTCATGGCTGTAATCTAGTATTTCACGGCTTAATCTGATATCTTCGTCGACGTAAAATTTCATTAGGAAATTAATTCGCCTCTCCACATATGGACTTTTTCCTTAACATCCATTAAAATAACACGATGGCGATAGCGTCGTCTTCAACTAACTGGTACCATGAGAGACACAGCAAGTGTTGCTTCTGCGCATGCACAGTCCCGATGCTTCCACCTGCTGTTGGGGGTTGCATTGGTTGCCAGCAACGGGCCACTAGTGGCACTTGCTTAGAGGCCCACAATTCACGGTGATGCTGCAGGGCCATCAATGGCTCGCCAACTGATAGCGCTGCCACCAACGGGCCACTACCGGGCCGTGAGCGGCAGATTTCAGCCAGCAGTGACCCATCACTGCCAGCTGGTGGCCAGCAGTTTCCCAGCACTTGTGTTTTTGCTGGGTAGGGACGGTAAAATATTTTTATTCGGAGCGATGGCTGCACTGTTGCCCTTCTGTTGTATGTTACCAGTCTGGACACTCTCCGTTCCGCCCGAGGAGTCACTAGTCGATGACGACCACACGTTGCACGTAGAGACCAGTTTTTTGGCTGACAGTCCAGTCTTTAAACACTTTAACAACAGCTGCTCTGGAACACTTCACGAATGCGGCGGTTTCGGTGATACTCGCTCCATGGTTCCGAGCTCCTACTATCATCCCACGTTGAAAGTCCGTCAAATCGCATTTTTTACCCATCTCGGCACCAAAAAATCCCTTCTACTACTGTCCCAAGCACTAAGGTTTCCCTTTTTATATTAGCCTCTCCTCTGGCGGCAACAGCGTGCATCCATAGCTCAGTTGCTTAAAACTGTCAGGTGGTCATAATAAAGTGGCCACTCAGTGTATGTAGATGAACTGGAGGTAATCAGAGGCAAATGCCTAGACTACATGCAAACATAACTATGGCTAATCCTGTACTTTGGGATAGACTACTAGATTGTTTCCTGGCAGGTGACAGCAAACAATAAATTCATATTACAAATTTTAACTATTACTTCCACAAATTAAATGACAATAAACTGACTTTTTTTATTAATATATGGATAATAGTACTTGCCATGGAAACATGATTTTTGTCACATAAAAAGAAATAGGTGGTTTCTAAGATATTGAAATATTTGAGACACAATACCCTTGAAAATTGTACAGTTTCTTCCATAAGCATCGTTTGGTTGTTATCATTCCCCTCTATCACCCACCCATTTGTGCATCCACTCCAATGTTTCCATCTCTTGGAATAAAAATAATAATGTTCCATCGTTCAACACGGGGCAGCACATAAGCATCGACATATCCAACACCTATGCAACCCCCTTCCCACACATCCACTCAGATCTTGCCATCGGTCGGAACAAACATTAATGCAGTTCCATCGTTCCCCGGTAGAGGCAGCACATAAGCATCGACATGTCCAACATCTATGCATCGCCCTTCCCACTCATCCACTCCGATGTTGCCATCGCTCGGAATAAAAATATGTTGCCTTCGCTTGGAATAAAACTTCATAAAGTCCGTCGTTCACCGCTAGGGACAGCACATAAGCACCGTTTGGTTGATGTCATCCCCTTCTATCACCCACACATTTGTGCATCCACTCCGATGTTGCCATTCTCGGAATAAAAATAATAAAGTTCCATCGTTCACCTCTGAGGGTAGCACATAAGAATCGACATGTCCAACACCTATGCATCCTCCTTCCTACCCATGCACTCAGATGTTGCCATCACTCGGAATAACAATTTACAAAGTTCCGTCGTTCACCGCTAGGGGCAGAACATAAGCCTCGTTTGATTGTTGTCACCCCCTTCTATCACCCACCTATTTGTGCATCCACTCCGATGTTGCCATCTCTCGGAATAAAAATAATAAAGTTCCATCGTTCACAGCTAGGGCCAGCACATAGGCATCAACATATCCAACACCGCACCCCCCTTCCCAATTCTCTACTCAGATGTTGCCTTCGCTCGGAATTAAAATATATTTCCATCGGTCGGAATAAAAATTTATGCAGTTGCATCGTTCACCACTAGGGTCAGCACATAAGCATCGTTTCGTTGTTGTTATCCCCTTCAATCACCCAGCCATTTGTGCATCCACTCCTATGTTGACATCTTTCGTAATAAATATAATAAAAATAATAAAGTTCCATCGTTCACCGCTAGAGGCAGCACATAAGCATCGTCATATCCAACACCTATGCATCCCCCTTCCCAGTCATCCACTACGATGTTGCCATCACTCGGAATAAAAATATGTTGCCATCGGTCAGAATAAAAACGTATGAAGTTCCGTCGTTTACCGCTAGGGGTAACCACATCCATCGATTGGGTGTTGCCATCCCCTTTCTCACCCACTCTGTTGTTGCATCGCTCGGAATAAAGTTCTTCTACTCGCCGGACAATTATATTAATCCATATAATTGTCGGTGTTCTGATTGTCGATGTTATGATTGTCGGTGATTTGAACTGTAGGTTTTATGATTGTCGGTGTTTTGAACTGTCGGTGTTTCGAACTGTCGTGTTATAATTGTCGGTGTTTTGAACTGTCGGTGTTATGATTGTCGGTGTTATGATTTGTCGGTGTTTAGGCCGGTCGGCGTTTTGAACTGTCGGTGTTTTCAACTGTCGGTATTTTGATTTGTCGGTAATTTGATTGTCGGTGTTTTGATTGTCGGTGTTTTGATTGTCGGTGTTTTGTACTAGAGCCGAACGAAACCTATTGTAAAATGGGCGGAATGGGTTCAAAGGTCAGGACATAAAATCGGGATCCATTTCATTGCCTTTATGCGTCATAACATGCGTAAATATGGTTCTATTTCGATGAAATTTTAGTATGTGGTAGGGAACCACTGGGCACGAACCCTATTGAAAATGGGCGAAATGGAGTTAAAGGTCAGGCAGGACATACGAGGATTTGTTCCGTTGCCCTTATGCGTCATAACTTGAGTAAAAATGGTTCGATTTCGATGAAAGTTTAGTATTTGGTAAGGAACGACCTGGGGACGAACCCTGTTGAAAATGGGCGAAATGGGGTCAAAGGTCAGGGCATAAAAGTGGAATCCATTCCATTGCCTTTATGCGTCATAACATGCGTAAATATGGTTCGATTTCGATGAAATTTTAGTATGTGCTAGGGAACCACCTGGGCACGAACCCTATTGAAAATGGGAAAAATGGGATCAAAGGTCAGGCAGGACATAAGAGCGGGATTTGTTCCATTGCCCTTATGCGTCATAACTTGCGTAAAAATGGTTCGATTTCGATGAAATTTTAGTATGTGGTAGGGAGCCACTGGGGACAAAACCTATTGAAAATGGGCGAAATGGGGTCAAAGGTCAGGACACTGGAGTGGGAACCATTCCTTTGCCTTTGGGCATCATAACTTACCTAAAAATGTTTCGATTGCGACAAAACGTTATCATGTTGTTCCTGAGGTATAGTGAACCGATTCTGTTGAATATCAACGAAATGGGGTCAAAGTTCATTGCACAAAAGCAAGATTTGGTCCACAGCCATTATTCACATAACTTGCGTAAATCTGCTTCTATTGCGACAAACCTTTAGTATGTTATTCTTGAGGTATACTGAACCGGTTCTGTTGAATATCATCGAAATAGGGTCAAAGGTCAGGACACAGGAGCGAGATTTATTCCACAGCCATTATCCTCATAAATTGAGTAATAATTTCTGGTATGTTGGAAAGCGTATCATAATCAATGCATCGCATGATTTTACTAACTTGTTAAATAATACTCCCACTTTCACTATACTTTTAAATAAGTCTGTCTTGCGTTTTTTTATTCTTTTTGGCCTTCTTTTCACTTATACACTACATCAACAAAAGGTCACCAAGCACCCCTTCAAAAGCAAATGAACGGATCCGCTGCGTTGTTAAGATGCACGGCATAGTTGCAAACGGCATAAAAACAAGCCTGCAGCTGATGAAATCATATCGCACTGTGAGGTTGAGTGAAAATGTCGCAGCGGGAGAGAACTGACTTTGAGAAAGGAAAGATTGTTGGTGTTATATTAGTGGGTTGTCCATAAGAGAAACCGAGAGGCGGTTAAACATACCCAAGTCAACTGTTTTGGATGTACTGAATACGTGGAAGACACATGGCGTGCCTGAAGCAGCAAAACGTACTTGCAGACCAAAGAAAATCACTGATAGAGGACGTCGAAGCCTCTGGAGAGTCGTTACAGCTAATCGACGGGGTACTGCACGAGACCTCAGTGTACAGCTGAGTAAAAATCCTGGATCCGTGTTACACGCACTATTTGCAGAGAACTCCGTTCCATGGGTTACCGTGGTAGTCCGGCTGCTCATAAGCTTTTGATCTCCACTCGGGATGCTACTCGTCGTTCAGCATCGTGTAAAGAACATTTATCGTGGACCGTAGATCAATTGAAACGGGTCCTATGGACTGATGAATCCGGATACACGATCCAACAGTCTGATTGCCGTGTGTGGGTATGGCGGCAGCCGGAGCAACGGTATTTATCACAGTGTACTGTTCCTACGGTCAAGTTTGTAGCTGCCAGTGTACCCATATGGGGGTGTTTTTCGTGGTATGGTCCCGAACCATTGGTTATCGTGGACAAACCTGTTAACCAGCACGTCTATTCGATATAACTCTGTGGCAATACCATGTAACTAAGCCTTGTTAGTACCAGCAGGATAACACACCGAGCCATAAAGCAAGGATTGTTACGGCGGGGTTTGACGATAATTCCGTATCGTATGTGGACTGGCCAGCACAGAGCCCTGATCGTAATAGAGCACCTATGGGATGAATTAGAGCGCCGCACAAGAAATTTAGAACCAAGGCATACTACTAAGCAACATTTAGCGGCAGCAGTATGTACTGAATGGAAGCGCATGCCTATCGCTGTGTTCGAAAACCTTGTTGAAAGCATGTCTTGCAAGGTCAGTGCATGCATTAAGGCCAAATGTGGAACGACACCGTGCTAATGTATGTCAATAAATGCTATGTTGTGTTTATCTTATAGGAGTCCGGTGACTTTTGTCAATATAGTGTATGCAATCCAGCAAATTTTGCTTATAATGTGTCATCTAGTCTCCATGTTATTAAGAAATTTGAGCTTATTTTTAGTGTTGCTGTACATATTTTTATGTGTCATTTGCACATATTTTTATTTTTTATTTATTTTTCTGTACATATTTTATGTGTTTTACGCTTCTAATGAACTGACATGAGTGAGTGCATTCGTAAATACCCATTCTCGGAAATTTTGAAATCCTTGATTAGATTATTTTCATTGTTTTTTTATAATACACTTTACCTTTTTTTTTTTTTTTTTCATCTCACGCTATTTTTTTTGGTCGTTTCAGGTATGCCGTTACCTGCTGCAGACGACTTCTCTTATTTTTTTTTATAGTGTGATGATGCGGTTGTTATTACCATTTCTATATTTTTCAGATTTATGCAGTTCATAATATTTCGTTATATGTCACCTTTCATGTTCTTTCTTTTATATATGGTCTGACACATTTAATTATTTTGCGCCAAAATATTCAACCGAACGAGCAAACATAAAAACTTGTAATAGTTGCTTTAAAAGGAAATTATTCATGCTTGTTATCATGGGCCCGTTTCGAAACTCGTTAAGAAAAACGGAAATTTCCACTGTGATAAAGCAGCAGACATTTTTTTTTTTTTTTTTTTTTTATATTCATTAGATCTTGCAATATCTGCTTTTGTATACAAGTTTGTTTAGGAAATTTCAAAGAAAAAAAAATTATCACTCAAGTCACAGTAGAAAACGTCGTCTCCCCCCCCCCCCGAATTGTGGCAGTGAAGATATCAGACAATTTTTTTTTAAAGGGCAAAGCAGTATGACTTACGTGAATATATTTCATTGAAAGTATTTTCCTCCTGCGTTAATACAAGAAATGCCACGATCATTCAACGAAAGAAAAGACTTGCAGAGGTCATCTTTTAGTATGGAGTGAAAAGCTGATGGCCGCCTAGGTAGCGCAGTGGTCTAAGCGATGGCCTCTGATCATTCGTCCGAACGGGGTCCGGGTTCGAATCCCGGTGAGGCATGGATGTTGTGTTTGTCTTACGGCACTGGCTCTCTCCCTTCCCTGGAACCAGTGACCCTAAATTAGGGACGGGCGACTGCTTATAGCCCATTGAGTAGCTCACGGTGGTCGTTAGACCTCCAATTAAAAAAAAAGCTGATGATCAATATGGAGTGCGGCCCCCATATTGGGCGAGACAGCTTTGAATCCGACGTGGCATCGAGGCAATGAGAGTCCGAATAGAGTCCTGGGTTATCCTGGACCATGTGGTGTTGATTCGAGTCCACAGTTCATCTTCATTTTGCGGGGGTGGAAGGTACTCAACCGATTTCCAATCATGTCCCACAGATGCTCGATGGGCGAGAGGTCGGGGGATCGTGCTGGACACGGAAGCATCCGCACACCGTGTAAAGCATTCAAGCTGATCAGAACGGTACGCGACCGAGCGTCATCCTGCTGAAGCATGGTGTTTGGAATGCGCTGCAGATAAGAGAGTGCCACAGGCCGCAGCACCTCAACATATCGGCTTGCCGTCAATGTTCCCGTAATGCCTATCAGCGCTGAGCTGCTGTTGGCGCTGATAGCACTCCACACCGTGTTTCCACGTTGCCGGGCCATGTGGAGCTCCACAAAGGAGGAGGAACCCGCCTGTTAACCACGTCGCCTCCAGATTCTCACACGACGATTATCCGTGGTGAGACAGAACCGCGATTCGTCGTTGAACACTACGCTGTTCTATTCGGAACACCACGCCAAACGGTGACGACGATGGTTCGCTGTTAAGGTTAGCCTTCGCAATGAATGGCTGGATAGCAAACCAGATGCAACCAATCGGCGCTACACTGTCCGCGTCGATATCGGAGCATCCAAGCCTCCCCGTACAGTCCGCAAAATGTCGCCCACTGTGGCTTGTGGGTCCGCTACGGCATGACGTCGGATGCAACAGTTGGTGTGATCGGACGTCCATCTCTGTGCTCAGGTCCCCTTACGACGTTGCACGGCTCCTTTCTGGGGCCACTGTCTCTAAATGTGACCGACGGTTGTGGCATCGCGTTGCGTTCTTCCGCAATATGACGCAAGAACCGTCCGGCGGTACGAAAGCCTACGATGACTCCTCTTGTGAACTCATCCGCTTGACGAAATCGCGTACGACGGCTTCTTAACGACATTGGCACCCCTCGTTCGTTCTCCAGACACGGTTACAGCAGAACCACTCACTTATCGCGACCGTGACGACGTCCTGACAGATGGCCTCACGGGCTGGTTGTCCGCTTATATCTTGCGCGCCGTTCGTGCGCCTGGCCTTCAAATGCAATCATTTGCATAACTTGTACGTGTGCACCCACCCTGCAATTTGCATGGAGCTGCGTTCACGTCTTCGTGGTGTGGCATTTTCTCTGTCAGGCAGTAAGTCTAATATTATCAGAAATGTTTCCTCTTCAGAGCAGCTTTAATTTAGGGAATAGAAAGTACACTGACGGTTGCAAATCTGGAAGATAGGGGGATCTTTGAATACACACCCTTGTTTTCGTGTGAGAAATTGCTGTACACTGACTCCTCTGTGTGCGGGTGCGTTATCCAGAAGAAGGAACCGTTGCCCTTTTTTGTACCCAGGGAAGACGCGAAAAATCGTCTTTTACAATCGTTCCAAAATGGGTGTGTAAGCATTTCCAGCGGCAGTTTTACCTTCAGGAATGAACTTGTGATGCAAAATTTCCTTGCTGTCGTAAAAACACACAAGCTTTGTCTTGATGTTCGACTTCTGTAACCTTATCTTGATGAATTTACTCCTGCTCGAATAATTTGGAAGCTCGAGAAGGACCTATCGGTGATGAGGTGGGCCAAGGTTTCGGTATCGCCGAAAGCATCGTATCGCGTGCGTGGTCAACCGTCAGAGTTACAGGCACAGCTGTGCGACAGACCGGTGGTGGTCGTCCTCCACAACACACCCCCAGTCGAAACCGCTATCTGCTCCTACAGGCCAAGAAAGATCGACACCAGGCAGCAAGTAACCTTGCAAAGCAACGGAACATGAGCAGATGACGCCCAATATCGCGGTTTGCCAAGATCAGGCAACTGCACAGAGGTGGACCGCTTGCCCGACGACGAGTTCGCTCGGTTCCATTAACAACTGCTCACCGCATACACAGTTTACACTGGTCCAGAGAACATAAACAGCAGAACAGTGGGATACGGCACTCTACAAACGCGAGTGCATTTAGTCTATCTGGTGATTCTAAGAGTCATTTAATCTGGCATGAAGTAGGCACTCGGTATGGCCCCAAAAACATAAATGAAAGGGATAGGTATGGCGGCCACGGTGTTCTCGTTTGGGGAGGTATTCTGATCAACGGAAGTATGGGGTTCAAGATACTAGAAGGAAGTACTCTAACCGATGCACGCTACTTCGTGTTGATGGATGATAACGCCGCACACCATGATACGGTGACTGTTGATGAGCTGTTCGAAAGTGAAGACATTCAGCGGATACATTGGTCAGCACGTTCCACCTACCTAAGTTCCGTAGAATGCATGTGGTTGCTGAGAAGACGTGTTGCGCTAGGCCAACACACACAGGAAAGTGTCCAACAGCTGAAGACTGCACTGACGGAAGAATGGACAATGATACCGCAAGAACTCATCATCGACTAAGTACGAAATATGGACAGCCGGTGCAAATCATGCATCGATGGTAGGGGTGATCATATACTGAGGATCTCCTTTTCGCTTCGTACCGTCTTTGGCACTGATGCATCTGTATCATGGCACCCAGTGTTATGTAGCCAGTTCTGAATAAAGTTCCAGTATAGTACAATATCTACCAACAAGTAATTGGACACCCCTGCAATCGACGATATCTGCGGTCCTGATACACGTCACGGCGGCCGCCGTTAAATAACGTGTGGGAAACAACAACGCAACCAGTCACATGCAAGATGCCACGCAGTTCGGAGCTCTCTGATTTCGAGAAAGGTGTAATCGTCGGGTATTACAGAAATGGCCGATCCATACGGGACATATCCAGCTAGTTGAAGTACCCAACATCGACAGTGGCCTACGTAATTGGCAAGTGGAAGATGAGAGGTGACTGTCGGAATGTGCCCAGACCCGGCAGACCCACAAAACTGAGAGTTAGAGACCGACGGGTGCTGGCCAGAGAAATTCGGAAGAACCGCACCAAATCGATGGGCCACATCATCGCGGAGTTTCAACAGGCATCCGGAAGTGTTCTTTAGATGAATACCATCCGTAAGGAAGCCTATCTGCTCGGTTATCATGAACGTGCTGCCGCCCACAAGTCTTTGATCACCAAGTCCAATAGCGCTGCTCGGCTAAGGTGGTGAAAAGAACGTCGACAGTGGACCGTTAAACAGTGGAAACAGGTTCTCTGGAGCGACGAATCAAGGTTCATCCTCTACCGTTCGGATGGCGGGGTCTGGGTTTGGCCTCTGCCTGGAGAACGCCTCACGCCGGAATGTATTGTGCCAACTGTGAAGTTCGGCGGCTGTGGAATTATGCTATGGGGGTGTTTCTCCTGGTATGGCACGGGAGCCTTGGTCGCAATTCCTGGTAGGCTCAAAGCCGAGATCTACTGCAATATTTTGGATCACCATGCGCTTCTTACGTTGTGGCAGTTTTATGGGGTGGACCCATGTTACTTTCAGGATGAAAGTTGTCATGTTGCGAGGTCCACCATGGCTTGGTATGGTGACAATGGGGTTAATCGAATGGACTGGCTTGCGCAGAGCCCGGACCTTAACCCTATTGAGCACCTCTGGGACGAGTTGGGGCGTCGACTTAAGGGGTGCCCCTACCGTCCGAAATCGGTGAAGGAACTGACCTGTCTTCTCCAAGCCGAATGGAAGAAAATACCGCTAGCCGTCGTACAACGCCTGGTTGAGAGTATGCCCCGTAGGGTCGCAGCTGTAATCGCCGCTCGTGGAGGCTCCACCTACTATTGGAGGTGAATAAACTTCGTTTTCTTTTGCTATCACAGGTGTCCAGTTACTTGTTGGTAGATAGTGTATCTGCAGTTGGGTCGGGGTTGTTGCCGTCCTCATTTTGGTAAAGGGGTTCCAATGGTTTGAATTTTGCATATCGAGGCCGCTCCTGGGCGACGCTACTGGTCAACACCATGTTTTTCCTTACGTTTTGCACTCCAATGTACAAGGTGGCCCAAAACATACCTACCAAGTTTCAATCTAATCTGTTCTGCAACTGGTTAGTATAATTTGAAGAAACTTTGTAGACACATTATAGCCATCAAGCCATTTGTGTCTCATGCCTTTTCTTTTCATTCTGCAGGATATCAAAAATGGCAACCTATACTATGGAGCAGCGGATAGTCATTATCGAAGAGTACATTCGATCATCAAAAAACCCCGAAAAGATCCGAAGAGCGTTCCAAGTAAAGTTTGGTGTCAAAGTTGAAACTGACAGGCACACCATGCCAAACCTCGTCCGCAAGACTGGGACAGTGTTGGATGACCATTCTCAAGGCGAAAGGCCCTCCACAGGGAGGACTGAACGAAACATTGAAAACTTTCTGAATACATTTGAAAGAAACCCGAAAACGTCTACCGGGAGAGCGTCCCAAAAGTTAGGGATCAAACGCAGCAGTCTTCAGCCAATTCTCAAGGGAGATCTTCATTTGTTTTCCTATAAAATTTAAGCCCAACAGCCACTCACAGAGGCGAACATGGCAGCAAGATTGGACTTCATTCATGCAATGATCACAAGACTAGAGAACCAAGAAATTGAACCTGGTCTCATCTGGATTTCTGACGAAGCACATTTTTGGCTTGATGGGTTCGTGAACAGTCCGAACTGGTGAATATGGGGAACAGAACATCCGCATGTTTCGATTGCTTCAAGTCTTCACCCAAATCGTGTGACTGCGTGCCTTGTCGAAAGTTGGCATCTATAGACCAGTTTTTATTGAGGGAACTGTATCCGCAGTGAGCTATCGAAACTTTCTTGAGAACAATTTCATTCCTGTCCTTCAGAGCTTCCATGGTTCTGACCTCAGAAGTCACTTTTTTATGCAAGACGGTGCTCGTCCTCATCGTACAGAATCCATTTTCCGCCTTCTGAATGAACGTTTCGGTGAGAAAGTCATTGCTTTGGATTATCCAAAGCACTAAGGATGCGGACTGGACTGGCCCCGTATTTACCAGACCTCAATCGTTTGAATTTTTTTTAATGGAAACATTTTAAAGACAAAGTGTATTAGAGCAACCCAAAGACTTTGGAGGAGCTGAAATCATCCATCGAAAGTGAAATCTTGGCCTTTCCAATAGGCGTCCTCCACAACGTGGTGTCCAATTTCGAGATCAGATTGTGCAAGATTGTCGACGTTGAACATGTTGTAATGTAAAACGGCAGAAGATGTAGATTTTATTACACTTTGGATGAGATTTGTATACCTTTTGCGTTCAGGAAGAATACAGCATTAAACTTGGTAGGCACGTTTCGAGCCACACTGTGTTATTACTATTATAGCAGAAATAATTCATATAGGATTTTTAGTCTCAGGCAAATTGATTTAAAATAAAATGGTGCTTTATATCGACCATATCTTTACTCAATTTTACTGGAAAGTTGTTATCGGAGAAAGAGAGAGAGAGAGAGAGAGCTCTTATTTGGTATCTACGCAGTGCTTTGTAAAGAGAACCATGTTTACCAGGAGATGGTTATCTGATAAGCTGCATAGAAGTAGGTGGTAATTATTTCTTCACCGAGAGGCATGTTCAAGCTTTGAGTCATTTCTAACCCTTGTAATTGGGAGCCAACTCCCTTTCTCCGGAGCTCCGAGTAACAGAACGGTCTCGCGATCCAATATAAGCACGGGATGAGCATTGGAGTTGAACCCAACAGTCCCATTTTCCCTTGGCAAATAATGAAACCCTTTCGTCACCTATGAGTACATTCTCTATGATTTTCGGTGATAAATGATAGCCTATCAGGCAAACAGTGATTTGTGATGATAAATGAACGCATCTATCGTACGAATCGGGCTCGTGACAATTTATGAGAGGATAGGGTATCTTCCTAGTTCCCGATAACTTATTTTTGAAGCACAGTGTTCTCCATCTCCTTTTTTTTACTTTTCCAATGGTACCACATAGCGACAAACGTGAGGAATACAGATTTTTTATAATGCATCAAATTCGTCAAACAAGTAGGTTAAAGTAACAATAAAAATTAATTGAACAGATATTCTCTTAAAAATATGAGCATAATTCACCTTTTTCTTCTTGATTTATTCGTTTTCCCACATTTATAGCACGTTACTTCCGCTGACTGTCCGTTGTTTTTTTTGCGTCATCGGGGAGGGATGGGCTTCATACATTAAGTAGTAAATATATACTAGATCAGATTAGATTACCATACTTTTTATTTATTTTTTATTAATTTTATTATCGATTGTTAACAAAATACTAATTGTTAGCCTTTTATTTTTAGAAAGCTTCTACTTTAATCAATTTTTCGTAAATACTTTTTTGTTAACTTTATTACTCTGTTATTGTATTAGTCTATTATGTGATATAATAACTATTAATACACAGTCGAGTCACATTATTATGACTACCTCCTACTTTTGAGCGCGTAGCCAATGAAAGAAGGCACGTGTCGTGAGCTGGCTTAGACGGTATATAAGGTGTGCTGTAGGCATTCAGAAAAGATATCACTAATTGCTGTCATGGATAAAATGAGAGATTTATCAGATTTGCAAAAAGGGATGATTATCGGCTTTCGGGCCATGGGTGGCAGTATTTCTGAAACAGCGCAGTTTGTGAATTGTTCGCGTGCTGCTCTGGTTAAAGTGTATCGTGATTGGAGAAATCACACTATTGCGAAGAAGAGAAGTGAAAACTGCGGAGTACCACGTGCCATTGATGTGAGACATGAACGTTGGCTGCGAAGGTGCGGGAAGGCCTAACGACACGCTATATTGGAGCAAATCACTGGCCGAATGAACCAGGGGACTACCGAAAATCTGCCTAAAACGATAGTTCATTGAACTCTGCTCTGCGTATGGGGTTCCGATGCAGACGGATGGTCACTGCACCTATGCTAACGAAGGGGCATCGGCAGAAAAGACTTAGATTTGCACGAAAGTATCGGAATTGGACCTCCGCTGATTAGCAAGGATTGCCTTCACCGATGTGTCAAGTTTTCTGCTTCGTAGAACGGATGAACGTTGGCGTATAAGTGTAGAAACATCGCAGAAAAAGAACTCTTCAACCATTGCTGGAACTACACAAGCTAGGGGGGCAACTTTATAGTCTTGGGAATGTTTTCGTGGCATTTCCTGTGTCCACTCATACCTGTGGAAGACACTATGGACAGAATTCGTTATGAATCCATCCTTGCAGACCACGTACACCCATACACGCTGATTGTCTTCCCTGGGGTGGATGGGATTTACAGAAGGACAATGTAATGTGTCACACAGATAGAAATATCCGAGAGTGGTTGGAAGAGCATGATGAAGACTTCAAAGTGCTTTCCTAGCCCCCTAATTCCCCAGACTTAAACCCAATTGAGTATCTGTGGGATCACCTCGATCGTGTTGTTCGATTTATGGATCCTCCACCACGCACCCTCTAGCAGCTGTCAGATGCACTGCAGTCATCATTGCTCCACATACCTGTGAACACCTTTCAGCATCTTATTGAGTCACTCCCAGCCCGTCTATCTGCTAACCGTACTACACATAGCGGTTACTCTGGATATTAGCTGGTGGTCACAATAATGTGACTCGACCGTGTGTAATAGACGAAACCATGGATACATTGTCCGTCTTTCCCAGGTAACACGTGGATCGAAAGTATTCAGTTTACATTCGAAAGATAACCGAGTGCGTTCGCCTTACGCTACGGTGCCAACAATCCACGGCGCTATGTGTGTTTATCTGTCAGCATCTGACTTCACAAATCCGTAGGGGTGGGCTCTAACGCACTCGGCTAGTTATCGAGAGATCTGGGATTCGATCCCAGCGGTGTCGAAATACAATTTTTCGGTTGCTGTGTTTTAACTAAAGAAAAACGTGGAAAGAACGATGACTTTGTCTATTTACATTGTCTCCACGTATTTGGAGGATTTTCATTATTTTTCTGGTCCTTTGATTTTTTTTTCTAAACGGTTCCTTTAACAGTGAATAACTTTGATAAAATTTTATTCGCGTCGGGAAGGATTCAAAAGACGTGCTATTTGTCGGAAAAATAAATAATAAATACGTCTCACAGCAGTCGCCGAACATTGTTCCCACGTGAGAAGAAAAAGTTGCTTTTGATTTCCCCATGCGTTAAGTGCTAAAGGTGTCACGTGATCACTTCGTGGAAATGCATCTGGTGAGAGAGGAGGACCATCAATACTCACACGCTTTGTGGCGACCCTTTTGTTATGATGGTCGTTCTCTCTTCTGCTGCAATGTACTTCTCAAGTGTGTGTGTGCTGTGTTATATGAAACTCCATCTTTATTTATTTCTTAAGTGTTACAAACTCCATTTATTTTCTGTTCCTTGCGCGTGCTCCTATATTAAATTTATATTCCTAAGTGCTTCGTCATCTTCATCCTTTTATTAGATAAACTTATTCAAATTGAGTCATTTTCTCTGCATACAATATTTTCCGAAGTAATACACTGAAGTGCCAAAATCATGGGATACGAACCTAGAATCGTGTAGGACCTCCTCTAGCCCGGCGAAGGACAGAAACTTGATTCCACACGTGGCAAGAAGATTTCTGAAGAGATGTTGAGCCATGCAGACTGAACAGCCACCCACAGTTCCCTGGTATTTGTAAGTACAAGATGTGGATGCGAATGGATATTTCCACCACGTCCCATAAGGGATCTGCTGGGTTCATTTCAGATGAACTTGGTGGCCACACCATCCGCTAAAACTGTCCAAAATACTCCTCGAACCAATTTTGGGCAATTTTAGACCGATGACATGGCGCATTGTCCGCCTGGAAAATCCCATCGTTGTTGAGGTACATGAAGTCCATGAAGGGCTGCAAATGGTCACCAGCAGATCAACAAAGCGATTACCAGTTAATGACGTGTTTATGAGGAGCAGAGGACCCAAACCGTGCCACGTAGAGACACCCCACACATGTATAAAACCACCACCAGCTTCCACAGTGCCTTGATAACAGCTTGGATCCATGGCCTCACGGGGTCTGCGCAATATCCAAACCCTAACATCCGTTCGTAACAACTGGTACCGTGAGTCATCGGACCACGCCACATGCTGCCAGTCTTCTTGTGTCCAATTACCGTGTTCATGAGCCCAGGAGAGACGCTGTGTCCGACGACGTGATGTTAACATAGACACTTAGGAGGGTCTTCTGTTGTCATACGCCACGGACGCTAAATTTCGCTGCACTGACATGATGGATATGTCTCTGGTACCTGCTGCATTGAATGTGGATGTTGTTTGAGCCTTTGTCGCTTGTCTGTTCGCATGTATACAATTCTGATCAGACGCCGCTAGTCACGGTCATTCAGCACCCGTGGTCGGACACTGCGCTGTCCACAGTGGGTGGTAATGCCTTCTACGAGATTTTCTTGGTAAACACGTGACACCGTGGATCGAGAAATGTTGAATGTTCGCACAACGTCAGAAGCTGAATGTCCCATCCGTCTGGCTCCCACTACCATGCCTCTTTCAAAGTCCGATAATTCACGTCGGCTTGCCATACTCGTACTGCAGGTAGTTCAACATGACTCACGAGATTATACCTCACAACTGATAAAAATCATGATCATGATCATATGTAGAAGATTTTAGGAAGAGAGTGTCTGAACCCAGGTCTTAAAAAAACCCTTAGAAATAAGAAGCTATGAGATTTTGGGGCTAGAGTGCCCGATAGGAAAGTGACACGGAAGCGAAGTAGAAAGGGGGAGGGAGACGCCCTTATTTATTACCGGGGGACCAGTACCCGGGGTCCGACGGCTTAACTTGCCCATCCGACGCACGGCGGATATTTAGTGGATCGAGCGTTCATACCTGCCGGATATTTAGTGGATCGAGCGTTCATACTTGCCTGGGATCGAACCTGAGGTCCTTTCCGTGGCAGTCACGAACTTTGCCCACCAGGCCACCCGCGGCCCTGATAAAAATCATGATGTGCGTCGAAGCTTTTATACGACGGCAACGCCAGTTATAAGATAACGGCAACGCCAGTTATCTTATGACTTTTGGCCCTTCAGTGTATACCAAGTCCATCCACTGGAACTTAGCACTGTAAGCACACTAAGGCAAGTGTAGATAGATACATAAATATTCCGTTTTCCATATCACACTAATACAACAACTACACTAAATGCAACCGAAAATTCCTTGTCGTCCGTCTTATTTTTTACGTTTTACTGATTCCATTTAGAATAGGATTCGGCTGCATGTAATCCATGGATTTTTGTTTTCTAAAAGAAGTGATGTCCTAAGATTCGTTGAGATTTAATTAGGTGTTTTACACAAGTAGCGCTATTACTCCTATCAAGGAAGGGTGACGTCGTAAAAAGTCTTTACGCCCACAGTCTTCAAGGCCACACAGGATGTAATATCATTTTTACGTTCGCCTATTCAGGATTGTCCGAAGACAGACATTAGGAGCCTGGCTTTAACAAGAGCATTTGATGTGCGTCTACTCTTTCGCCAGTGTCTCTAATAACAATGCATGAAATAACAATGAAGTCCGTTTCACTGTATGGGGTATTGACCAAATAATAGCGGGATTAAGGCACGCATTTCGTTTTCCTTTCACTGGGAAGACTAGCAAGGAACATTTATAGCAGAATTACGGTTTTAAGATGCATTTAAACACAGTAATAACTGAAAGTGGGGGACGCTGGTCACAATGTCAATTTCTCGGGAAGAGCCACTTTTTATGTAAGCCACTTTTTAGCGTCGTCAAACCTGTTTTTGTTCGATTTAGCATTAATAAGAAAATACAATTGGTGGGGGATGGAAAAAATTCTGCTCTCTCCACTCTCCAAACCTCAGTTTTTATTGAACTCAGTGAATATTAAGTTACATGAAGTCTTTAACATTGTATTAAAGTAGTGGCAGCCGCGGGCTTCTCCCTGATCATTCGAATTGTGCCCAGGCTCGAGTTCCGGATGAGTCATACATAGGACGTTTAGTACGTTTTAAGCCAAACATACCAAATCATTTTTTTTTCAAAAATGCACCTTTATTTTTCCACATAGTCCGCCTAACATGGATACGCTTGTTCTACCGATCTTAGAGTTGGCCAATCATCGCTGCAAAAAATGTTTTTTTTCATCTCAAAGCAACGCCTCGTTGCTACCTTCAGTTAAGAATCGTCCCCAAAAGCCTTTCCGCAGATATGTTTCCAAATTGTTCAAACAGAAGTCACTATCGGCGAGGTCTGGTAAGTACGGTGTGTGGTGAAGCAATTGAAAGTCACATTCTATCACAGTTTCCATGGAAACACGGGCGGTGTGAATTAGAGCAATGCCCTGGGAAAGCAGAACAACCTGTTATTCCTCGCCGTTTACTTTTGATTGCCTCAGGCAATTGTAGCAATACCTGCAGGATATTCAGCATTCACCGTCCTTTTATAGGGCAAGAAATCAATTAACAGCTACCCTTCTGAGTCCCTAAAAATGGTGGCCATATTCTTCACTGCAGATGGTTGTGTTTTGAACCCTTTTTGGTGGTGGTGATCCATTATGTTTCCACTGCATGCTCTCTTGTTTAGTATCAGTGTCCCAATAGTGAAACCACGTCTCATGACGAGTCACGATTCACGAACAGAAGACATCTGGATCGTCGTTAATGTGGTCAAGTTGAACCCGACTTGCTTCAACACGATCATTCTTCATCTCAGGTGTCAATATTCGAGAAACCCATCTGGCACAGACTTTTGACATCCGTAAGCGCCCATGCAAAAAGGTCCAAACACTGCCGGTATTTAACTTTACCTCCTAAGCAATCTATACGATGGCGCTTCGGTGGCGCAGTGGTCTAAGCGATGGACTCTGATCATTCGTCGGAAAGGAGTCCAGGTTCGAATCCCGGTGAGGCATGGATGTTGTATTTATCTTACGGTAGTGGCTCTTTCCCTTCCCTGGAGCCAGTGACCCTAAATTAAGGACGGGCGACTGCTTATAGCCCATTGAGTTGCTCGCGGTAGTTGTTAAACCTCCAACCAAAAAAAAAAAAATCTATACGACACGGATTCGCCGGATTGACATCACCAGGTCCTCCACTTTCTAGCACATTTCCTCAGTGGTCAACTCCAATGAGCGTCCCTCTCGAGGATCATCTTCCGACGAGTCTCTTCCGTGTTTAAAGTGAGCAGCCCATCTTTCGACTGTGGCATATGAAGATCCAGCATCGACGTACACACGCACCATCCGTTCACGAGGACTGCGTTGCATTTCATCTTCCTTCGTCAAAAATGTAATTCTCGCTCGATTTCGCAATTTCATCTGGCGCTCATCCATTGTCACCTTATAGACTTCAATGCACTGTGGCGCCGTCTCAAATGCTGACACAGCGACGTGGCGTGGATGTTGCGTCATCCGCGGACCACTACCTTCGAGGTCAAGCTTCGAACATATTGAACACCCCTTGTAGGGGAGTGTTTGTCCTCAGGTGCGTTATCTGTCCCTCTTCTGAAACCAGTGGTACTACACTAGGAATATCCGACTCCTTAGATGCTCATGGAAGTACTTAATATGTTTTCATTATTTACTTTACGTCCTGGAACCGTTGTATAAAACATTATCAGCGTGAAGTATCCGAACCTTGTGGCAGGGCACATTATCAGCGTGAAGTATCTTTCTTCATTATAAACGTCATGCACACGTAAGCGTTATGTTAAGATATCTCCTGGAATCTACATGATGCTCCACTGGTATTACGGAAAACAATACTAGCAATGAAAACAGACCCCAGACCATTACACCACCTCCACCAACCTGCTTCGTTAACGCTAGGAAGCTGAGATCCACTGATTTCTGACTTTGATGCCGTATTTTGGCATGTCAATTGACGAGCATTAGCTGAAAATTTGATTCATCGGAGGAGCCGACCTTTTTGCAGTCCTGAAATGTCCAGTTTTGGTGCTCTGGTCTTCACTGTGCAGAAGAATGTGCCGGTTTTAGCCAAGACGCGTGGAACACGCTGGGAACGACTGCAGTAGAGGTGGACCATTCGTGAACGATTCTTCCACAACGAATAACTCTTCACCATGAATGGTTCGCTCTTACATCTCTGAAGGATCATTCAATCTGCCAACAATGCGATGCACACTAAAGTTACAGCGCGTATAACTTTCTTCGGCCCCGATAAGATTGGAAGTGAATTCCCAATAAGAAAAGCATATCGACAATTAATAACTGTCAGCCGTTATATGACTAATCAATCAGTAGTCAGATAAGAAATAATGGTGAAACATAAGAATGAGAATGATACATGGAGACCATTCATTTTAATCATGTGTCCGAATGTTTCGTGAACAAAGGGTGAATGAATCTCCTAAGCTCTTGCTCTTTAGGGCAACTTGCCAAAAAGAGCAACAGTAGTGCTTGTCACCGAAACATTTATCAGGAACAGTGAATGGTTGAGATTTCGTCCGGCCAGTTTGCCAATTTCTGCTTGGACACCAGCTCGCAGATGCTTTAGTTTAAATAATTTGCTCAGTGAATGCAGTAAGATAACCGGCTGGCAGAGGATGCTAATTGAATGATCGTTCATTTTTAGCAAGTCTTTTGTAAAAAAGATCGTGTTTATGTTATCGGTTTGTCCGCGCGTCCGTCCGCCTGTGGACACCATATCTCAGGAAATAATTGTCGGATTTAAGAAATTCTTTTGCATTGGGAAGCTTGAAATGGCTGAATGATGCTCTTTTGTTTCGTTGTTTGTCGCGATGCACGATTTTGCCGCTAGACGGCGTAAATACAGACGATATCAAATTCAAAATACATTTTATTCCATATATTTGCCTCTAAACGTCGGATTGAAAAATGTCTTTTGCTTTTCGATTCTATTTACGTCGAAGACTATTTTAGGTATAGTCACTTTTTCAAGTTAAACATAGACTTCCCGCTAGGGGGCGTTAAACTAAGCTGCGTTTCCCCCGATATCTCTGCTTCTAAAATTCCGATTTCAAAACTTCTTTCTGCAGCGGATACAGCTCCTGATAAGAAATCGTTTGCACATAATTTCAAATTTTTGGTAAAAAAACTGTTTGGCCACCAGGGAGCATAAGTGTTAATTTCTACTTCTGTTCCATTTGCAAAAAAATCTGAGCTTCTAAAATATCGATTGAAAAATTCGTTTGTGGACCGATACCACTCAGGTCGATAAACCTTTTCGGAATAATTTCTTCCTTAAATAATGCATAGTTTCTCCGACAGGGTGCTTAGATATATATCTTATTTTTGTCGATATTTCTGCTTCAAAGAGACCAATTTGAAAAAGAAATCCTTCTTTGTTGAATGGAGTTTCGAGCGCGAAATGTTTTTCATATAATTTCAAAACTTTCAAGTAATTCATAGCTTTCTGCTAGCGGACATAAAGGTAAATTGCGTTATGCGCGATATCTCTGCTTCTAAATTCCGATTTGAAAAATGTCAATGCTTTGCACATAATTTCAAATAATTGGTACAGGACGGTTTCGCCATCAGGGGGCGTAAGTGTTTATTTCTGCTTCTGGTGTATCTGTAGCAAAATCTGAGCTCCAAGAAACTCGATTGAAAAAATTGTTCCGTGGACCGACACCGCTCACAGCGAAAAACGCTTTTAGAATACTTTCTTCTTAAAATAATGCATGAATTTTCCACCAGGGTTTGTAGGTACATTAATTTTTGCCAATATCTCTAATTCTAAGAGTCCGATTTGAAAAATTATTTTTTGTTGGACAGCGTTTCCTCTGCGAAATGTTTACCATATAATTTCTAATTTTTCTTAACGCACAAGTCTGCCACCAGAAGGCGTAAGTTCACGTTTCCGTTTACAGCAATTCGTGCGGGATTAAAAATCCGTTGAAAAACGTCCTTCTTTTGTCAGATACTATTCACTATGGAAAATCTGTGTGCGTATTTTCTTCCCAAAATAATGCACAGTTTCTCCCCTAGAGGGCGAAAAAGTCTTAATCTCTTTTTCTCAATATCTCTTCTTCTACAAGTGCGATTTAAAAAACTTCTTTCAACACCAGATGCCATTTTCCTTGTAGAAAACTTTAGTCTGGTATATGGGGAATTTTGTTGTCCATAATTCTGTCGGTAGGTAGGGTTTGTGTACTTAAGTGTGCGGCTGTATCACCGCTTCCGCAAACACTATTGAGAAATTTCTTCCTTAGTATATGTCATTCGCTATACTAGAGATGTGGAGCAATATCCTCTTTAAATAGTGAACAGATTTCCCGCTAGGGGCATAAAGGTCGAAACCTTTTTTCTCGCTATCTCTGCTTCCGGGAGACGTACTTCCAAAGTTATTTTTCTTGGCATATGAACATGAAACAAAGATCTTCGCTCTTTCCACGTTTATAAGTGAGTCACGAAAAAATTCTCATTGGCCGCCACCGGGAGTCGAACCGGGTCTTCCAGTTACGCGCCGGATATGCTTCCGCTACACCACAGCGGTCTCGAATTCCTCCGGACTCACACACGCTAACTGCCAAGCCAATTTGGCAGGTTGCTTCTTGGAGCCCCGCACAATGCTGGGGATTTACCAAAGATGGTAAGCAGCAACTGAAGAAATAATTAGTAGGCGAATGAATAATTAATACAGACATTTAACGTGGACCAGGAACATGAAACAAAGATCTTCGTTCTTTCCACGTTTATAAGTGAGTCTTTCGCCTATTTTTAACTTTTCCATTATTCAAAATTCTTCCGCTAGAAAGCAGAGAGTTATGTAATGTTTCCTTCTCTCGGATTTTTCTTCCTTTAACTGTTCGATTTGAAAATCACTTTGTCTCTGATACGTTCCTTGTGAAATCTTTGTGCGCCATTTGTTAATTTTCGTAACATGCTTTTTAACCGCTGGTGGAACTAAACTGATGTTTCTATTTCGGGATGTTTTATCGATGGCTATTTTCAACTTTTCCATTATTTAAAATTCTTCCGCTAGAAAGCAGAGAGATTTATAATGTTTTCTTCTCTCGTATATTTCTTCCTTTAACTGTTCGATTTGAAAATCACTTTGTCTGTGATACCTTCCTTGTGCTATGAGAAATTTTTGTGCGCCATTTGTTAATCTTCGTAACATGTTTTTTAGCCGCTGGTGGAACTTAACTGATGTTTCTATTTCGGGATGTCTTACCGATGGTTGAAACCTTTTAATTGGTTTCCTAACCGGTTCCATCGACTTTGAAAATTTTAATTCGCGTCGGAACAGGTTCAAAATACGTTCTCATTACAACGTCGGTGTCAACTTTCTTGGTTTTGCTTTTTTTAGTGGAGGTTTAACGACCACTGTGAGCTACTCAGTGGGGTATAAGCAGTAGTCCGTCCCTAATTTAGGGCCACTGGTTTCAGGGAAGGGAGAGAGCCACTGCCGTAAGACAAACACAACATCCATGTCTCACAGGATTCGAACCTGGATTCATCGCTTAGACCACTGCTCCACCGGGCCGGCATCATTCATTTGAGCCAAGTATTCATGAATGACTCTTTTATGTGAGTGACTAGGACAAGCCGCCAACGGTAACGGATAACTCGGGTACAGTTGGCAAATTTTGAGGGAAGCTGTTGCAAACTCGAGGCTTTTTAAGTCGTCTATTATAACAAATTCTAAAAAAATCGAACGCATAAAATTTATGTCTTCCAGAACAAAAGCACGAAACATTTAAAAAAGAAATGCCTAAAATTTATCATGAACTACTTTCCTTCACGTTGGTTGTGATCAGGTTGCATGCAAACAAAGCAGAAAGACACAGTCGGGTGGTGCACCACGTTTATCATTTTGTATCGCGAAAGACAGACACACACACATACACAAACTTCCTTTTATTATTATAGATTAAGCAAGTGTTGAGCTAACAGACGCAGTTATTCCATTTCTTCGTTTTTCAATTCAAACGATTTTTTTTTAAATTAATGTTAGTGAGCCGACTTTCGTGAAACGGTTCGAGTAAAAGGCCATTTAGTTTTTATTGAAATTCCTCAATGACACGGAATTTCGGGAATCGGAAGGCGTCAAAACCTGACCATGGACATATCCAATCGCATGCCAAAAATCAGTGTGATCGGATCTGTCATGTCGTAGCTATTCCCGAACAACTCATTCTCCTGAGTATCGTACAGAGAGCGGATATTTTCAATTGTTATTAAAACTGTTCAGTCTTTTAATGGTCATTATTTTTATACGACCCGACCAATCACCGTGATACCAACCACATTATTCTTCAATGACACAGAATTTCGGTAATCGGAAGGCGTCAAAAACTGACCAACGATGATGTCCAATCGCATGGAAGAAATCACGGTGATCGGATGTGTCATCTCGTACCTATGCCCGAACAACTAATTGTCCCGAGTCTCGTAAAGAGAGCTCGGCACGGCCTTCGGCCTCGCTTTGCTCAGTGAATCACCTCATAAGGATGAATGTCTTGTGATATCACTAGTCGACTCTTGTAGCCCATTCGGGCCAGTACACTGTACTGTAAAGAATAAGTGGTGTGAATTCACGGAAAATTCCTAAAAGTAAGGTATAGAAAAGTTCCCGGTAGGTGTCCGTCTTTTAACGAAATTTCCGTTTTTAAAAGTGCCGGGTTTTTTTTTTTTTTTTTTTTTGGTTTTTTTGTAACCTCGATATTTTTACAGATTTGCCGTAGACAGTAATTCCGGTTATTTCAGATAAGTCCATTATGGGTGTTTCAGTATTTATACAGAAATTTCGCAAAATTGAAGACACTGAATTGCTCAGCCCTCACACCAGCAAATGCTTTCGCACCGAGGTAATTTTGGTTAGCTCAACTGAAACCGCGCGTCTTACCGACTGAGCTAGAAAGGCTCAGGAGTCACACCCACGTTCAAGATGAAAGTCCAATTGTAGGGCGATGATTTTTTTTTTCATTCATGCGAATGAATGAATTAGTTATTTGTCATCCCGGTATCGCACGCGTCTAATCTCTGGCTTGTGTCCATTCGGCTGAAATGAGTCCGGGTTCAAATCCCGATGACGCATGGATGTTGTGTTTGTCTTACAGCTCTGGCTCTCTCTCCCAGCCCTGGGACCAGTGACCCCAAATCAGGGCCTGGTGACTGCTTATAGCCCAATGAGTTGCTCACGGTGGTCACTAAACCTCCAATAAAAAAATAGTTACACAACTTCAATTATTTAATTCGTTTTTACTGGTGGAACAATTTACAAAACGCAATGACTAGAGCTTTCTCACTCCAAACGGGAGGCTTTATCAAGACCAGTGAACACTAGAACGTTTTTGTGAACGACAATAATTTGAAATCCCGTAGTGTGCGTCTAGTGTGTGTCTAAGTGATATTGCGTTTCTCGGAAGGTGGCTTCTCGCGAAATGTCTTTTAAACATTCTCTCTTTCTTAATATCCTATCTCAATAAGATCTTCCACGCAGTCGAGAGTTCGAGGGCAGGGCTGTCGTTGCAAGGGTTCAGGTGCGTGCATATTTCAACGCTTTCTCTAGTCAGGGTTCCTTTGTAGTCAGTGTATGGGGCGATCCTCTTCATGTTTTTCCACGCTGGCATGTCATCACATTGGGCTATTTCCTTGCATATCGCCGTTGGGGCTTTGCCAGCTTTAATGCCCCTTATATGCTCTTTCGCCCTAATTGTTAGGGATCTCCTGGTCATTCCCGATGTATGATCGGCACAAACAGACTGGGTATTCCAACGGCATCTCACATACCCCACCTCCAGAATTCCTGTCAGGATACTTGTGCATATTTGCTGCAGTGGTGGCAATGGACCACGGGGATTTGATTTCAAAGCGTAATCCATGGCTCTTCATCAGGTTCTTGAACGCAACTGAAAATGTCGGCATGTATGAGATGGATTCAGCATACTTTAAGTTGTCGACTCCAGAATCTGGTGTCTTGCGGCTCCAGGTTATTGTCTTATGTAAGATGAACCTCAGAGTCCGTTCCGAGAATCCAGCGGAAATACCTTTGTTGATAATGCTTGTTATCTCCCTGTCTTTCGTTTCTTTGTTGGAGCAAATTGTGATTGCTCTACTGTAGTGCGTTCGGAATGCCACCATTTTATATGAGCTAGGGGATGCGGACTCAGAAGGGATGAAATTCGGCACTGTTGTGGATTTGTAATATACGATGGATCATAAACGGCCATCTTGGCATCCTCTTATCTCAGCGCCAAGAAAAGGTAACTTCCCGGCGTTCTCTATTTCATAAGTGAACTCAATGAGGGGTGAATGGCGTTGATTTGCTGTCGGAACTCCTTGAGATCTCTGTCATCATGCTGCCAAATAAAGAACACATCGTCCACGTATCTAAGCCATTGTTTCGGTTTCTTGCCGTCGCTCGAGAAAATCTTCTCCTCCAGTGGGCGTAGGATAGCTTCCGCTAGCACTCTTGATAGTAGAGACCCCATGGGGGCACCTTTTGTCTGCTTGTACGGTGTTCATAGAAACTGGAAGTAATTATTGTTTACAACCAGGTCCAACACCCTTCGTATGTCTTGCACTGCCTCTGGAGGTTGTTCACCATCCCTGGTTAGAAAGGTCTCCAGTTTGTCGCACGCTTCGTTGACTGGGATTGACGGGTTGACTATTTTTGTATAAAAATATTTACGTTATTTTCTGTTGGTACTTGCTATTTTTCCGAATAGGTTTGAAATAATTTCATTTTTTCTATAGGAGGATTTATCACAAATTAAGTATTTTTTCATTATGATTTATCGAAGCAACGGAATGATTTGGAACTTCAGATCTTTTCAAATTGACAATAACCTTAAATTATCTTTAAGAAAAGGTGATTTTTTTGTTTTATAGTATTATTTCACAAAACTCCTGAATATAAAATTTTCTCTTAATACACTGAACAACAAAGATAAACTTTCTGTTTGTCACAAAGATTGCATATGCCGAATCACACAGTATTCTTCATTCTGATTTCAAATCTGCTTGCTAATATGTGCTATCGGGCATAGTTCTCGAGTAACCTGTTGTTTCAGTGTACAATAAGCCTTCATTTCGCTACAAGCAATTAATTGCACTTACTTTAAAAACCAATTATTTTATATTTTCTTCTGTACTTTGGTTGTACTACATCCCTTATTAGAGTCCAAGAGTATTTTGCGAGCTAGCATTTTAGGGCTCCATTTTCCTTTGTAGCGGGTTTCTATGGTACATATGTCCTAATGAAAACGTTATCCGTGCTCATCGCTTACAGTTCCTACGTTCTGTGGGAAAAACTCCAGATGCGAGTGAAGGAAATGTATTTTGAGGGACATATTGCATCCCATGGCCTAATAGTTTTCTAGAAGCTCAGTAACAAGTTCTTTATAATTTTCTGCCTTCCGGTTATTTAACAAGTTCTGTACCACATCTTTAAAGGACTTCCATGCAGCAGCTTCAGTCTCATTCAAAGTGCCATCAAATGCAAGATCACGCATAAGTTCCCTTATTTGTGGACCAATAAGAATGCTTTGTTTAATTTCAGCTTCAGATATTTTGGGGTACTTGTTCTTTAGAGAACGAAAGACTTCTCCATCTTTATTCAAAGCCTTTACAAAAAACTTTGTGAAGCGGTGGTAAGTACACGTTCTGAGGACTTACTAAAGGCTCAGCAACAACATTTTTATTACCTGTAATTAAGGACTTTCTTTTAGGCCAGGACTTTTTAATGTAATGAGAATGTCTGTCCCTAGTGTTCCATTCACAGAGGAAGCAGCAGTATTTTGTGTATCCAAGTCGTAGACCAAAGAGAAAAGCCATCACTTTAAGATCACCACATATATTTCAGGAGTATTTTTTGTATGCTACACACTGAAGCAACAGTTTCATATTTGCATATGTTTCTTTCATGTATGCAGTATATGCAACAGATACTGACGGATACATGTTTCCGTTATGAAGAAGGACAGATTTTAAGCTTATTTTTGAGGAATGTATAAAAGTTTGTGTTGCTGTCGTAAGGCTTCAAACAATAAGTCTATATCATTGCAGTACACAAGATCACCACTCTTCGAAAATAAATGTTCAAACCTTTGCTGAAATTGAAGAAACCTACATACTTTTGTACTTGCTTGTAAAAGATTCCATCCCTTCATTCTTGAAGCCAATATTTTGGCCTGACGTTTTGCTAAAGGAATGTCACGAACCAAATCATTTAATTCTTCCTGACTTATAAGGTGAAGCACAGAATTTTCCGAGAGATCAGGGTCTTGTTTTATTTCAATATCTTCTTCACTGTGGGGATTTATTTCATCGGTATCACTATCATTTAAGCTCCATAACTGTGGAGGTACAGGAACAGGAAGATCTGGACCAGGAGGAACAGGTCTTATGGCCGAAGGAATACTGGGATACTGAATCGTGTCTTTGGTCTTAGCTGTAATTCCAGACATCTTAGTGATGCAGTCTCCAAGCCATTGGTACAGCAAATGGCATTTGAGGTGATCCCTTCAACCAGTCAGTCAACAAAGTTGCATATGAATTACAACAAATATGAGGCTCCCAAGATTGCCGCCCCGGTGGCGCAGTGGTCTAAGCGATGGCCTCTGATCATTCGTCCGAAAGGGGGCCGGGTTCGAATCCCGCTGAGGCATGGATGTTGTGTTTGTCTTACGGCACTGGCTCTCTCCCTTCCCTGGAACCAGTGACCCTAAATTAGAGACGGGCGACTGCTTATAGCCCATTGAGTTGCTCAAGGTGGTCGTTAAACCTACAAACAAACAAACAGCTCCCAAGATTTATCTTCAACACCCATTTTGCACTGGAAATAAAGTTCATACGATTTTCTAATCAACGGTGCGAAATATCGCCTTTGAGACTTTAAAGTAAATTGTCCACAAATATAGCAGAAACAGTTTGGATGGTTTGCAGAAGTACGTGGCATTATTTAACGTACATTTTGCACAACCACGCTACTTTTTAAAACCACGAGAAAATTCACGTCTTTCAATACCAATTAAATGTATTCGAATGACAAACATTCTGCTTTGTTTCCCCTTTCCTGAAGGAATTGCACAACAGGAAGTAACGGCGCCAGTATGTCTACTCTTAAAGACACAGCAATCCTGACTGAAGACAAATGTCTCAGTTGGGAAACATAAGGAAATTCCTTTAAGTAATACAACATTCACCCCAATAGAGAGTTCCATTATAAGAAATTGGAGCCCAGTGGAGCAAGGTGTGACTTCATATTTGGTTTCAGCACCTGTAAATACATACAAAACCGTTAACGTTTTCTTTGCAACAAAACAATTGTTGTTCAGTGATATCTATTATAACTTTTGTTTTGAAGATTCTACAGACTGATACATAGGCATCGTACAATCATCTATACAATAGTTTAAGTACCCCGTTTCTTACGGTAACACACTATACAATATCTGGAGCAGAACATGGGGGAGAGGTGAAGGAATACACGGTGCCACAATAACCAAATTTTCGTAAGATATGCTATCTACAATATCCGATCACTCCGCTGAGCATTAAAATCAGATCCTTCGACAGACGATTGAAATGTAAGGGTTAATAAAACCTAAAATATTTTCGCGAATCGTTCCTCTTGCCGGAATATCTCCGTCATATGGAAACGGAAAAAGTGAGAACAGAGCTTTGCCATTATTATACAAAAGAAACTGCGGAACGTTTTCTGAAAATTCGGAATTTTCCGTTAACACGTTTTAGAAACGGCAGTTCACCATCCTGTAAGTAAAGAGTTGCGCAAAGTTTCATGGGACATGTTGAAGTTAATGCCTCCTTCTTAATACCTTTTGAAATTTTGAAGTGATTTTATTGAAACTACACTGACATGTGTACTACGATATGTTACTAATGTGGGAACAATTTTGTTTTCAGAATCGGAAATAAAGATCATGAATGACAGATAAAAGCAGCAAGCCGTGGTTGAATTCTTGGAAAGAGAGGGATGTGACGTTCCAGAAATCCACAGAAGATTCCTGGTGATGTATGGAGCTGCCACAATGGATATCAATAATGTCCCAAAATGGATGAAGAGGTTTCTAGACGGAGAAAGTTCAGTGTCAGACAAACAACGAAGTGGAAGACCCGCAACTGCAGTGACAGGTGCCAACAGGCAACGAATGAGAGACCTCATCACAGCTGATCGTCCTATCGCCGTTTAGGAGTTGTGTGATGCAATTCATTGTGGTGGTAGAGCTATGGAAACATTAATCAGGTATCTCGAGCCGTAGTTGAATTCCTGGAAACAGAAACGTTTGTTCAAAACGGATCACAAGAAACCTAGCCCGTGAACAATGTGAGCAAAGGGTGGGCATATGCTGGAACCTCTTGGAATGTTATGAGAGGTAGGGTAAAGTTTTTTTCTAATGTTGTGACAGGGGATAAAACCTGAATGTTCTTTCATGACCAGGAAACAAAACGTGAGTCAATGGAACGGCACCGCACATCACCTCGACAGAAAAAGGTGAAAATAACTCGTTCCACAGGGAAAGTGATGATGACAATTTTCTGGGACAAACGTGGTATCTGTTTTACTGATTTCCTTGAACGGGGTGCAACAATAAACAGTGCTCACTATGTGCAGACATTGAAGAAGCTAAAGGAAGCTATCAGAAGGAAAAGACGTGACATTCCACTTCATAGTGTTGTTTTACACCATCGTAACTCACGTCGCCACACCTCAATGGAGACTTCACAAGCTATTGCCAAAATGGGGTGGACGGTGAACCCCCCTACAGTCCTGATTTGACTTCCTCAGACGTTTTGCTGTTTGCCCGTTTGAGAAACACCCTTCGTGAGGAAAGTTTCGACGACGTGACAGACGATAAACTCGCTGTGAAATCATGGGTAAAATAACAGCCTCAGGAATGTTTTCCAAAATGGATTTTACCAATGGGTCAAAAGATGGCGGAAATGTATATAAAGTATAGGACAATACTTCGAATAGGCTAGCATTATTAACAATATGTCCAAGTATTTTGGCACCAAGTTTCACATTTTTGCTGCAACAAATAAAAATCTCATGAGGGACGAGGCATTACTTTCAGGATGCCCTTTGTATCTGAAAATTCAGCATTTTCCGTTAACACATCTTAAAAACGGCAATCGTCAACCTAAGAAAAGAATCATGGAGAGTTTTCTGAAAATTCAAAATTGCTCGGAGTACGAAACATTTGTCAAATTCAAGTCTCTTTCGATCATTTCACGGAAAAGGTTATATCAAAAATTACTTCTTCTTTGTTACTCAGTCCAACGTCAAGTTGTTCAGTAGCTGTACTCTGTTTCTCCATTCCTATCTATTCTCCGCCGTTCTCTTCAAGTCATAGTATGTCCTAGTATTGGTGTCTTGGAGTAATTGTGCCACAAAACTTTTCCTTGCCCGTTCTTTTCCTCTCTTTTCTTGAATTTTCCCTTCCAAAACTTTCAGAATCGGGCGCAATGTGTGTCTCATCCATAACATTCTTCTTTTTAACGTGTTGATCAGATTTCTGGGTTCTCCCACTCTCTCCAGGACCTCTTCAGTAGGCATTCTATTGAGCCAGCTTATTCTCTCCATTCTTCCATAGCTCCACATCTCAAATGCCTCCAGCCTTTTCACTTCCCTCTTGGTCAATGTCCATGTCTCAGAACCGTAGAGAGCTACTGGCCAAACATATACCTTTAAAATTCTCTTCCTCAGTTTTAGATCTATATATTTTGCTTGTCAGTACTCTTTGATTCTCTTTAAAAACCGTTTTGCATATCCCCAGTCTCATTCTAATTACCTTTTCACATCTCGCATCTTCAGTAATAATTTGACCCAAATAGCAAAATGGTTTAACTCGCTCGATGCATTTTCCTTCAATTTTAAGGAAAGCCTGTTTCGGATCCTTCCTTATTACGATTAGTTGTGTCTTATTTTTATTTATCTTCATTCCATAGATATCCGCATTTTTGTGTATTTTTGACATCATGCGCTGTAATGATTTGCCTGATCCTGAAACAATTGCCTGATCATCAGCAAATTTAATGGCCTTAATTCTATGGAATGAAGATAAATAAAAATAAGACAAAACTAATGGTAATAGGGATTGATCCAAAGCAGGCTTTCCTTAAAATTGAAGTACAATGCATCGAACGAGTTATCATTTCGCATTTGATAAACATATATTTTTGATAAATATATTTTATCAAAAATATGTTTCGCTAATTCATGAAAGGCATCGCGGGAACTGGCTCGTGAATTTCAGAATTTTTTTTTTTTCCGGTGTGGAGATTATTAATGATGAAAATTTTCCTGTCGATACCAGAAGTGTACTGCACGGTTACTGAACCCGATGGAGCTCGTTTGTTGCCTCGTACAATCCTCTCCATCCGGCTCCTCCATTATGTGACTAATACATTTGGACAGAATATACAGCTTGGAATTTAAACTTAGTTGTTCTTATTGTATTTGTGGGAACCTTGGCAGTTTTATAGTTTGCTAGGTGACGTAATTCAGAGGTGAAGCGGTTAGAACAACTGGCTCCTGAGCCAGGAGGCGCCATTTTGATCCCGTGACGAACAAATTTGAATTTCACATTTGGCGCCCGATTGAGACAAATGGATGTACTGACGGTTGGGTTCTTTGAAAAATGTGTGATGTTTGTTCCACACATGAAATTAATGAAAATTCCTTCGCTTCAAAAAACAATAATTAAGAGGGAGATGATGTGACGTACTCCAAAGGTGAAGCACGTGTCAAGACGAAAAATCTGCAGCGTTACATTTCGTCGCTGTAATTTAGTTGGTTAGAACAACTGACTCCGGAGCAAGGAGGAGAAATTTGCATTTTCACAGTTAGACCTTAGATATTTGTTCAACAAGCAATGGTAAATCCACAAATCAATCTTAAAACCACTAAAACATTACATCTATTTATCGTTGCTTTAAACCTTTAACCGGCTGGAACGAATTACCTCTGGGTTAACAAAATTTACTGAAATTACAAATTATTACGTACACTTACCTAAAAACGTGTGACACCCCTTTTGCCCGCAGGACAGCATCGTCGTGGTGCGGACGCAATGAGAAACGCCGACTCAGGTATCGCTTACCAACAGTCTAAGAGTGCTTGGCGTAGAGCTCGCAGAGATGTAGGTGAGGATGATTGATCACGAACAGCTCGTTCCAATATGTCCCATAAATTCTCTATGGGGTTGATGTCCGGTGAGCGAGGGGGACATGCGAGTGTGGTAAGCTCACTCCTATGCTCCTGGAGAAAATCGGTCGCCAGCCGAGACCGATGGGGTGAAGCGTTGTCCAGTTGAAAGATCGGAACTTGGTTCGGACAGAGTCACGTAATGAAAGAAAGGAGATGGTCGGCCAGGAGATGCACATAGCCGGAACCAGTGACGGAAGACTCGAGAGGGACCGAGGACGTGTAACGTATACTCTATATTCACTTTCCTTTTGATTTTACTATCTCTGGTTATTTTATTTTACTATGTAAATTATCTTCTTACTGAACGAGATGTTATTTCACCCGCTGAATGAGATCTGGCAATGAGTGTAAGTCATGACGTGGTGGTAGCCAGTATAAATAGGCGCGTTCAACGATACCCGAGGAGAGCGTTTGTTGTCGTATGGAGAGCGTTTGTTGTTGTACGGAGAGTGTTGGTTTATGTGAAAGAGCGCGTTTGTTTATGAGTATAGAGCTCCGTTCATGTGCAAGGAGCTACGTGTTATTTGAGTAGCTGTGTGTGATGATACCAGTAGAAGTTCATAATAAAAGGTTTTACGTAAGTACGTCTTTCTCAGTTCATAGTACTGTCAGACCTCTGTCTGGCTGTTAGGTTTATTTCAATTAATATTACTAGTAACAACCAGCATAAGACTTTATTCATCTTAATTACTGCTACAACATTACTACCAGTTATAAGTTTGTTCATTACTATTACTACACTACTAGCAGGTGACTTTATTCATGATCTTAATTAACTAGTAACAACAACCATTTGAATTCACTATTTGAAGCTTAGTACAAACATATAATTCAGTAGCAGAAGCATTATACTTAGCTTAGTTGAAAGCTTTATTCATTATAATTAGCTTAGCTGGTAAAAGAGTTTATTCATTATAGACGGACCACGTGAAAGCTGCCCAAACAGTTAACCTCCTCCAGTGGTCTGCAGTACCCCAACTAGGCATGCGTGGTCCATAGCTCCGTGTGATTAACGCCACACACGGTGCCTGCCAACGGCGCGATCGTCAAACCATATGACGCGTTTCTACTCATCCATGCTCCAGTTTCAATGGGCCTTCGCATACTGCAGCCGAATCTTACGATGATGTGCCGTTAACATCGGGACACGATGTGGCCTTTGACTGCCCCAGCCGAGTTTTGCCATGTGTCGACGGATTGTCTTTGAGCATGGGCTTCTGGATGCTCCTCCATTAAATTGTGACGTGATTTGCTGCAAACAAGCCTTCTGATTCGTCAGTACGATGCGGGCCAATCGTTGGCGCACTTGATCATCCAATGCACTTTTACGGCCACATTTCATCCGACTGTTAGCGGTTTTGTCGGATTTCACGTATTCCTTGTATGACACACTTGTATGTAGCGGAATTCCTAACAGTTTCGCCGTTGCGCTGATGGAATAGCCGCCCTTCCTGGCTCCCATGACTAGCCCTCGATCAAACTCACTAACGTATCGTCCTCGACCCATACTGGCACTTGACAGAATCCATTCCTCTGCGTTTCGACACACTCTATTTATAGCCCCTCCCTGTTTTCTTGCACACCGCGATTTGCTGATGTCCTGCTGCTTTGCGCATTTTCACCGGGGTTTACGTAATAATTTGTCCCTTCAGTGTGGGCTGAAATCAGCTCGAATATATTCGGTGTCCCAGAAGTGGGCCCAACGCGACAGGAATTAGTGAACCTGCGCACCAGAAAGCGTTGTTTTACCGTACTTTTGTTATTTTAAGTGGTGATTTGGGAAGTATGATGGTCATTAATCCTTGCTAACTGATAAGCTTTTCCGCTAAAATGCTACGAAAAGGATGACAAAGCTAGGAAAGAAGAGAAATGATGTTTGAGTTACTTGTTTCTACCCGGTGGCATTGTGTTCGTGTCCGGGAGACTACTGCTTCCGAATCATTCCTGGAGTAATGGAACCTAGAACAAAGGATTATAAAGGAATCAAACTACATACTTTAAGACTAAGGATTGTAAGGGAGCACTTATAACCAGCGACAGATTTATAGTCGACACTCCCGAAATGAAAGAAGGAAAGGAATTGTTTTGCTGTAACTTTTGGTATAACCCGGTTACTATGGGAACCCTTCTGTTTGAGGAGCACGGGAAATTTGGGCAACTTTTGTGCAGGTACATCGGCCGCTTAAAGGGTTAATCTATTTAATGTTTTAATTACTTTGTGTTATTTTAAAATTCTAGTCTGAGTTTCAAAACCATTTAACTTTTTCTCATTCATGATTGATTTTGTTCGATCCATTTTTTTATTCAGGGTTTAACGACCACCATGACCAACTCGATGGGCTAGAAGCAGTCGCCCGTCCCTAATTTAGGGACACTGGTTCCAGGGAAAGGAGAGAGCCAGTACTGTAAGACAAACACAACATCCATGCCTCACCGGGATTAGAAACCGGAACCCTTCTCGGACGAATGTTCATAAGCCAGCGCCTAGGCCACTGCGCCACCGGGATGACTTTTATCTCTTTGCTGGAGACATCTGCTCGTAAATAAGTCTGTAACATTTCGACTGTTGTACCGAATGTACAAATCATATAAGATTTCATATTTTTGCAGTCCTACACGCGGTGTTTTTTTGTTTTTTTTTTTTGTGTTTGTTGTGTAATGAGGTTAATTGAAACTCGAGGGAAGGAATCAGAAAAATATGTTTTTCTTTTAAATATTCAAACTAATTCCAGCCGGTTCCTTGGAAAAAGCAATTAGACAAGATTTTGACAAATACTGAAAATGAGAAGGGATTTTAGGCTGTTTTCAAGCGTCATCTCTTGAAACGGCTGATGTATATTTATAAGTATCTAATTATTTTCTTCAAAACGATTCCGCGTAGTTGGTGGAGAAAGCAGCTTTTCTCCTACATCTACTCGCGACAAGGTTATTTTTAATTACAATATTGCAGTTCGTTTTCTTTGACGGTGAAATTCGACCTGTGCTTTAGCGAGGGTTTAATCAACCAGGCAGACGGCAAACAACTCCTAGGAATATTAAGATCGCCAGTGTGTATCCTAAATATTTAATGAGCTCGTCTCCGCGATGAATGGATTAAGTTACATTAACGGCTATATGTCACTCACATTCTTTTTAATCCCAGTTCATGTAATACCAATTTTAAAAAAGGAAAATCGTTTTCCGCAACGAAGTAACGGAATACATTATTATTTTCAACGAATTTAGTCTTTCTAATCTGCTCATCAGATATTATTTCAGACTTATTTCAAAGTACGGTCGTTTAATGTCTCATTACATTTGGTTTCCGGCTCTGTAAAATCCCAGTCGGCAGAGTTTCGACTAATTTATACATAGGATGCTCACACATTTTTAGAACGATTTTTCAATAATATAATTAATGTTTAAAATAAAATTACTTCTTTCTTAAATGTTCTATCTGATAGCCCTTTCTTTGGAGATGAACCTACATCCATAGGCGCAACCACTGCGGGGGTCCGGGTGGTCAGGAACCCTCCAGATTTTCACAGTCGGAATCCCCAATGTAAAGGACCCTCCCAAATTTTTCGGAAATATAATGATATAATGCACACGATTTTGCAATGTGAACCAATTAAATTTAATAACGTAAGAATGCAATTTTTCGTAGAATGCAAACACGTGTATAATATCTACTTAGTAAAACAGCGATATCGTTTCCTAATGAGCAAAGTCAGTTCTGCAACTTTGTAATTTACATTTCTGCTTTATCTATCATAATTTTACAGTTGTGTTTGCTAAGTTCCAAAATTCGCCAACAGAGGCGCCTATGTCGTACCAGTTAGATCGCGCCTCAGCAACTGCTTTGCTCCCGTGTGTGTGTTTGCAGGAAGAGGGGGTTCCAAACTCTGTCTTATACAGTATGTATATCATCATCATCATCATTGTCAACCATTATCAATCCACTGCTGGACGAAGGTCTCCCCAAGTTTCCTCCACAACGGTCTGTCTTGTGCCAGTCTCCTCCATGTCACCCCTGCATACTTTCGAATTTCATCCACCCATCTCCCATGTGGTCTTCTTCTGGGTCTTTTCCTGTCCTTTGGAATCCAATCTAAAATTTCGGCTGTCCATCGATGATCTGTCCTTCTGGCAGTATGTCCAGCCCTTTGCCATTTCAGGGATTTAACTTTGATCACGATGTCTTCCACTCTTGTCGTTTTTCGGATCCACGAGTTCCTCTTCTTATCTCTCCTGGTTACACCAAGTATGCACCTCTCCATGCTGCTTTGAGTTGTCTGCAGCCTTTATATGTCTCTTTTAGTTAAGGTCCACGTCTCTGCACCATACGTAAGCACTGGAAGGATGCATTGATCAAACACTTTTCTTTTAAGACATAATGGCATATTGCTCTTGAAAATTATGCTGTTTCTTCCAAAAGCTCTCCAGGCAAGTTTTGTACGCCGATTTATTTCTTCATCAATGTGACCCTCACTTGATATCTGCTGTCCAAGATAAACGTACGTATCTGTTATCTCCAGCTTTTCTCCATCAATCGATAAATCTTCATTTCTTGTAAAAGCATTGAACATCACTTTTGTCTTCTGAAAGTTCATTTTTAATCCCACTTCTTTACTCTTGTCAGCAAGTTCCTGGATCATACTCTGCAGCTCTGATGGGCTAGTTGCAAAAATGACTACGTCATCAGCAAAACGAAGGTGGGTTAGATAATCTCCATTAATCTTTATCCCCTTGTTTTCCCAGCTCAGTGACTGAAAAACACCCTCCAATGTGGCATTAAAGAGCTTCGGAGATATGGTGTCACCTTGTCTCACTCCCTTTCCAATTTTTATGTGTGTTGTATTTTCAAACAGCCTAATCTTTGCACTTGCATTTTCATAGATGTTATTAATAATATTAATGTATGCATCTTCAATACCGCAGGTTTTCAGAGCCATTGTAACTGCTGATGGTTTCACCGAATCAAAGGCTTTTTCATATACGATAAAAGCCATGCACAATGGAAGTTCATATTCCCTCGCTCTTTCAATTAGTTCTCTCAGCACATGGATATGATCTATTGTGCTGTAGCCACTCCTGAATCCAGCTTGTTCTCTCGGTTGAGCCATGTCCAGTGTTACCTTCAAGCGGTGTGAAAGAACTTTAGTGAAGATTTTATAAACTACTTATAGGAGGCTGATAGGTCTGTAGTTTCCGAGATCCTCAATGTCACCTTTCTTATGTAGCAGGATCACTGTAGCGGTGTTCCAATCCTCAGGAATCTTTCCTTCATTAAGGCATCGAGTGAAAATTTGGGCGAGTACTGTTTCGATTTCTCCACTTGCTTCTTGTATGATGTCTACAGTAATTCCATCTTCTCCTGGAGCTTTTCCCCGCTTCATGTTCTTGATTGCATGTGCAACGTCTGCTGGAAGGACTGGAGGAACTCTGGTACTGGTATCTTTCATGATGTCTGGAGTGCATGTATCATCCCTTTCATATAATTTGGAGTAGAAATCTTTCACTCTTGTCAAAATTTCGCCTCTATTTCTTGTTACAGAACCATCTTCTTTTCTCAGTGCCATAATCTGTTTTCTTCCCTTACTGAGATGTCCCTTTGCTATCTTTAGGCTTTGGTTGTTTTCAATTGCTTACCTCACTAGTTCACAGTTGAATTTTCTTACGTCTTCAGTGATACTTTTTCGTACTGTCTTGCATAGCTCTATATATTCCACTTTGGAAGTCACATCTTCTTTAGTTGTCCTCATCTGTCTTCTTTTTTGCATCAACATTTTCGTTTTTCCTGATAATTTATTTACATGCAACTTGTTCTTAGACCCAGCTAATTTTGTTGCTGTTTCCATAAGAGCTTTGGTTATTTTTCTGTTAACTTCAGAGATGTCCACTTCTTCCGATGTTAGGCCTTCTAAAGCAGAGAACCTGTTCTTCAGTTCCAACTTGAAGGTATTACGGTGTTTTTTAAGATTGGTTATGTCAATAGATTTTGTTTGTCTTATGAGCTTGCCACGTTCAAGTTTAGTGTTGAGGTGCATCTTACATCTCACCAATCTATGGTCACTACCTGTGTTGAACTTGTTTAGCACACTGCAGTCTTCGATGACGAATTTTTTGTTACACATAATAAAATCAATTTCACTTGTCGTCCCATTTGGATGTCTCCATGTCCATTTCCTGTGTGGCTTTTCTTTGAAGAAGGAGTTCAAGATGAAAAACCCTTCTGCCTCTGCAAACTCAACGAGAGTATTTCCACGCTGGTTTCTGTTGCCGTGACCGAATTTACCTACTGAAGTTTCATTCTGTTGCCGTTGCCCTATTTTTGCATTGAAATCTCCCATAATTATTTTCAAGTGCTGCTTACCTTTATTATTTAGATGACAAATTTCCTCACAAAATTCTTCAATTTCTTCTTCAGGATGACTTGTGGTGGGTGCATAAGTTTGAATAATCTGAGCCTGGTATCTTCTCGATAGTTGGATAACGAGTCGTGCAGCTCTGTCAGAGGAACTTTCAACTTCTACCACTTTATCCTTCAGTTTCTTGTTTATTATAAATCCAACACCACTAGTTCTGCCAGTATCTGTCCCACGATAGTAGAAGAGATGTCCACTTTTCAGTTCGATGAGATCTTCTCCTTTTCTCCTTGCCTCACTTAGCCCGACGATGTCCCACTTGATCCTTTGTAGTTCCTCTTCCAATTCAAGAAGCCTTGAATCAGAAGATAGGGAGCGTCCATTGTACGTTGCCAAGGTCAGCATCAGATGGCAGCCTAGTCCGGTCCTCCGGGGATTCTTAGCACCCTCTGCCTTCATGTCGCCCTGGCCGCTGCCTTGGCCAGGTACATTCCAGCTGCCGGAGACTGAGGGCCAAGATTTAAGTTGTGGAGTCATTTTGGAGGTGTTTGGCCATTACTCACCACGCTGGCCAAGCGGGTTGGTGAGTGTGGGATAGAATTTCCTCTAATCCCGATGGTATAGTTATACCGCTATTGGCGGTCGTCAGAGCCCCTTTAGTGGGAACAGGATGCACCACGAGAAGGCGGGGTTGACATTTGTCAAGGAGAGGCTGTGATGTTACGCATCACCAGTATGTATATAATATTGTATATATATGTATACATATAATGTGTGTATGTGTGATCGGACCCCCCCCAACTCCCAGATTTTGAAACATGGTTACGCCATTGCCTACATGTAGATTTCAAAGATAACAGGACATTTCTTAAAATTTGCATTTTATTCGACTTCTCTTCCACTGCTTTCCCATAGTCCAATCATTGTTTTAGGTCTGCGTTTAGAAATGGCTCATTTTGGCAGTCCGAAGCCACAACAGTCCATTGGTGACACATCAGGGGACTTTGAAGGAACATGAGCAAAATTTATAGACTTCATACCCGTCTCTGTATGATTGGTAGCCTTATCTCGATGGAGCTGTAATCTCTGAAGGCTCTGTGGTTAAAGGAATGGTATTTCGTCTTTAAATATAGAATTTAAAATTTTTTTAGTAATGTTTGGATTTGATTTTAACATTCATTTCAACTTTTCTTAATTTAATTTTCCATTCTATGAGAAACCAGCAATAATCATGAATTCTTTACTGAAACTTTCTTTGTGTTTTTGGAACCAAGTTTGTAGGTGTTTTTCTGCTCTTTTGCGACAGAAAATCGACCTTTTTGTTAGAGTCGTTTAGGTAGATCCATGCTTCATCAATCGACACAATACATTTCCACCTGTCTCCGCTAAGTGATTTTCATAAAGAAGTCTCCACCATGTTCTGTGCTCACCCCCGTGCTTAGACAAAACACCCTGAACATTATGTTGTTGTTTTTTTGCAGATTCAATTCTTGTTTATTACCTTGTTTACAGTTGATACAGAGATTTTTAACGACTTAGCGATTGCTTTTTGGGTCGGAGGATTTTCTTTTAAGACCAGAGACCAAACTTTTGAAATAGTCATAAAAGTACGTACCTCCTTTGGATATTCTTTTGGTGTTCTTTTTCATGTTAAAAGCAATACCTGACGATTTTTCCTTCTATTATTAATAATATTGCTTATTTTACATTTAGAAATGCTTATTAAATGATTTTTCACAGCGTTCTTAAATTGCAGAATACGAATATTTCTCTTCGTAAAAAACAAAAACCTAACGTTCTATCTACAGCTTGTTTACGTGAGCCATTTTCTTAGCAGACGATATTTAACTCCAGCAGATGTTTCTTTCCTTTTCATCTAACCCGTTGTTGCCCGTTTCAATTCCATGAACTTCTTTTCTTTTCGGCGATTTCTTATCAAAAGCGTTCTAAAAGTGTGTGAACATCTTTTGTAGCAAAATACGTTGAACCTAATTTTAGTTGTTGCCCCATGCATTTTATTTGTGTTTTATTTGAAACAGTTCGGCAGTTAACTAGTGAGACTGATTTGTTTTAATCCCGTTGAAACACAAGGGTCACGAAGGCATGGTTCTTTGATAAGTCATTTATCAGCTATGCGGTAGCAACAGCGTTAGAGTGAGAATTGCGCAGATGACTCTTTACGTTCTGCATGACGTCATTCGTAGGAACAACATAGTATTCTGTCATGGAGCAGAGGACAAATATCCGATTCTGTTTGAAAACTGGTACAACTGCATCTGCCACAGTTGAATTCTTGCGTGATGTTAATGCGGCTAATTTGCCTATCGCGTGCACAAATATTCCGATACACGTTTCAAGGATGGGAGGGAAGATTTGGAAAATGTCGAAAGGTCCGGACGCCTAATTTCAGTGCGCGCACATGTCTGAATTCTTTGAGAAAGTGTTCTAGAGGATACAAAGTGGGCTTTATCTGACCTTAGCAATACTGGAATGTGAGATCGGTTTAATAACGAGACGATTCGTCACATTTTAGAGGAAGATTTGGGAAGGAAATGTTTGTGCCCATTTTGTTTCGCATGCTTTCTCAGGCGACCAGAAAGATACACTAGTGAAGTACGCAAAAGACATCCTGGAGACTCCAGAAACAATTAAAAATTTCCTCTGAAACATTGTAGCAGATGGTAAGACGTAGTGTTTTCGTTAAGATCCCGAAACGAAGCGTCAGGGTACTCAGTGGATGTCGCCATACTCACACAAAGGAATGGAGATAAGGTTACAAAAGTCCAAAATCTACGCAATGACTGTGTGCTTTTGCGACAGCAAGGGAATTCTGCATCACGAGTTCATTCCTGAATGTACAACTACAACTGGGAATGCTTACACAACCATTTTGGAGCGATTGTGGAAAGGGACTGTTAACATCAGGCCTGAGTACGAAAACGGGTAGTGATTCCTTCTTCATGATAGCACACCCACGCACAGAGCAGTCAGTGTACAGCAGTTCCTGACACGAAACCAAGTGTGTGTACTCAACCATCCCCACTATTCTCCAGATTTCTTAGCGTGTGACTGCTTTCTATTCCCTAAATTAAAGCGGCCTTTAAAAGGAAAATATTTTCAAGACATTGAAGACATACAAAGTACTGTGACATCAGCTCTTCACTCCATACCAAAAGATGACCTCCCCAAGTCCTTCCGTTCGTTGGCTGATCCCGCTTCTTGTATTAACTCAGGAGGAATGTACTTCGAATAAAATATATTCACGTAAGTTTTCTTGCTTTTCCATTTTTTTTAATTCAGTCTTATTACTCTACTGCCGCACTCTGTTATTGTAATCCTTTACTCTCTCATTTTTAAACGAAATATGCTTTTTTTATCATATATACGAAAATTCGTGAAAATAGTACCGATATACAGGGATTGGACACAATAATGTGAACACCACGCTCAGAAATGTGACTTTTAATGCAGCTGCGTACGTTGCAATATAGTATCCACCACTTTTTGGTTGTTAACAGCTTTGTATAGAACTTTAGGGCCCTGTTTAAGTGCATTTGAAGTGTCTTGTTGCAAAATTCCTTTCAGGGTGACGACGAAATGAGCGACCTAACGGCCTTCGAGAGAGGGTTAATTGCTAGTGGCCGGCTTGTTGGTGCTTCCGTGACAACAGTCGCCAGGGTAGTGGGGTGGTATCGAGAGCTATTGTGTCTAGCGTCATGACAGTGTACCGCGTTCGTGGAAAAACCTCGTCTGCGAAACACAAGAGCGACCGGGAAACGACCCTGACTGACAGAATAAGAGAGCATTGCAGAGGATTGTTTCCCGTAATAAGAAAACCGCGGTCCCGAAAATTAGTGCGTAGCTCAAACTGCACCTCCAGACCTCAGAATCAACGAAAACAGTGCGCAGGGAACTGCATAAACAAGATATTCATGGCAGGGATTGAAGTACCTCTAGTGGCCCGGGTGAATACACAACGGCGACGACATTGGTACCAGGAGTATACAACGTGGACTGCCGTTGCATGGAAGTGTGTAATGTGGTCAGATGAATCCACATTCCCCATTATTCTCAACCGTAGGACGTGTTTACGTGTGGAGAACGCCGTCAGAAGTGTACAACCCATACTGTCTGCTCCCAACAGTCGAGCATTGTGGTGGTTATGTCATTCGCTGGACGGTCATATCCTGGTTTTCAAAAGGTTCTCTGATCACCTTGAAAAGGCGGAAGACTGGCATGGCGTATGAAACTACATTGGCCGACCAAGTCCATCCAATAGCTCAGGCATTGTTTCCTGCAGGGGATGTCAGCTATCAAAATGATAACGCCCCAATTCACAGAGCTCAGAATGTCCAATTATGGTCCGAGGAACATGAGGACGAAATTTCACTCCTTCCTTGGCCTTCCCAATGACCAAACTTAAATATCATCGAATCACTGTGGTCTGTGTTGGAAAACATAGTAAGATTCCGTTATCTTCCTCCTGCATCTCTCATGGAGCTAGAGCTGTTTCTGTATGAAGAATGGTGTAACATCCCACTAATCACCATCCAGGATTTGCATGCGTCCATTCTACGGAGGATTCAGACGCTTTTGAATGCCAAATGTGGTCCCACACCCTATTAGGTACGTAAAACCTTCTTTTCCTTGGTGTTCATGTTATTCTGTCCAACCCCTTCATCTGATTGTCTTTCAATGTGGATACCACGCTTCGGCAATCATTTATCACTCGAATTTCAAGAATTCCTTTCTAACTCGAACAATAAGAGCGATGATCCAGACATTCCGTTTTTTTTTCGATACACAATCTTCTTGTTGTGCAGCATAAAACAGGTATTTATATTCTGTGAACATTTCCCCGAGCACAACTACTACACCATTTATATAAGAATAACAGCATGCTGTGACGTATTAGCTAAATGGACAATGGGACAGCGATAAACCTGCTGACGTAGTTCAATTGGAAGAACAGCCGCTCCGGAGAAGGGAGATGTGGTTTCAAACCACTCTGTAGGAAAAGAAAAATGATTTCCTGGTCGTGAGGAGTGAGAGCAAGAAAGATGACACTAACTTTTGGTTCGTGGTGAGCGCGTCTTTTGAATTTTTTCTGACGCGAAATTAAGTTTTCAAAGTTATTCCTACTCAAGATAACCTGTTTGAAAAAAAATCGACCCTTCTCCTTGAATTGATAAAACATCCAGAAATAGAAACAGGTACTGATTCCAACTAGAGACTGAATAGTATGTTACGAAAATTAGCAAATGGTGCACAAAAAGTACTTTCTCGTAGAAGAAGGAAGAAATCAGAGACAAAGGTATTTTCAAATCGAATAGTTGTGAAAACACAAGCTTGTCCGCGTCCCCTCGCTCATGAGTAAGTCGCTCTCCCAACTGAGCGACGCGGACAGAATGTCTTACTGCAGATTTGTCGTCCTGACACATGTTTTCACCTCTGTAGTACGTCACATCATCTCCCTCCTAATTTTTTGTTTTTGTTTTAAGTGAAGTAGGAATTTTTCATTAATTCCAAACAATGTGTGGAACAAACATCACACATTTTTTGAAGAACCCAACGGCCAGTGTATCAATATTCCACAATCAGGCGCCAATGTGAAAACACAAGTTTATCCGCGACGGCCATCAAAACTGTGTCCCCTCATTCCGGAGTGAGTCGCTCTTCCAACTAAGCTATGCGGACAGAATGTCTCGCTGCAGATTTGTCGTCTTGACACATGTTTTCACCTCTGTAGTACATCACATCATCTCCCTCCTAATTTTTTGTTTTTGGGTTAAATGAAGTAGGAATTTTTCATTAATTCCAAACAATGTGTGGAACAAACATCACACATTTTTTGAAGAACCCAACGGCCAGTGTATCCATATTCCACAATCGGGCGCCAATGTGAAAACACAAGTTTATCCGCGACGGCCATCAAAACTGTGTCCCCTCATTCCGGAGTGAGTCGCTCTTCCAACTAAGCTATGCGGACAGAATGTCTCGCTGCAGATTTGTCGTCTTGACACATGTTTTCACCTTTGTAGTACGTCACATATCGAAAACATATATAGAGGGAAACATGATATGACGCTACGGCTACGAGCGGAAGTATTGGCATAATGGAAAATTTTAAAATCTACGAAAAGTATTTTTCAAAGCAAACGCTATGTTAAGGAAAAATAATTTTTTCAATACGACTTGCGAAAGCACAAACTTGCCTGTGGGGAAGCTCGAACGAACCCGCATCCTTCAGCTCCGGAGACAAATGCTTTCCCTAATAAGTGACAGCCTGGTGCGAAATTCCTGCAGCAGCTCATGTAAATATGTATTTTAAGCATTTGACCGCATTTTGAAAAGTAATGCCAATTCCAAACAAAATCTATAGTATATCATTTTAACCCTTTCGCAACCACAATACTAAAATGTTTTTTTTTTGTTTTTTTATTGGAGGTTTAACGACTACCGTAAGTAACTCATTGGGCTATAAGCAGTCGCCTGTCCCCTAATTTAAAGCCACTGGTTCCAGGGAACGGAGATAGCCAGTGCCGTAACACAGACACAGCATCCATGCCTCACCGGGATTCGAGCCCGGACCCCTTTCGGAAAAATGATCAGAAGCCAGCGCTTAGACCACTGCTTCACCGGGGCGGTCTAAAATGTTTTGTCACACAAAAAACCGCAGCTCCCGAAAATGTCTGCTGGTCCTTTTCGAATTTCATTCCCTCTCCCTTTGTTAAATTACCACCGTGAGCAACTCAATGGGCTATAAGCAGTCGCCCGTCCCTAATTTAGGGTCACTGGTTCCAGGGAAGGGAGAGAGCCAGTGCCGTAAGACAAACACAACATCCATGCCTGACCGGGATTCGAACCCGGACCCCTTACGGACGACTGATCAGAGGCCAGCGCCTTAGACCACTGCGCCACCGGGGCGGCAGAAAAAGGATTAATGCAGGGTCACAGAAAAGGATTAACAGAAAAGGATTAATGCTTTCGTCCAAGATGGGTTGTGTTTATCTTAAGGCGCTGGCTATCTCCCTTCCCTGGATCCAGTGACCCTAAATTAGGGACGGGCTACTACTTATGGCCTACTGAGTTGCTCCCGGTTGTCGTTAAACCTCAAAGGAAAAAAAACGAAAGAAAAAAAAAATTGAAACTTCTGATCTCTTCTAGGTTTGCTATGCAGTGACCTTCAGATGTTTCCCTGGGGTAAATCAGTGCATTCTTTTACTGAGAGCCTTAGACAGATAGAAGTGGTAAGAGCTGGAAAATCTTGTTTACTTTCCCCTTTTATTGTTCTTTTTTGTTAAAGAAATAGTCTCGATCTGTTTATTCGGATTGAGCAAAATGAAATAATTTTTATGACAAATTTTCTCTCGCAAACTCCGATTTTAGAACACTGTAAAATATCACAGACAAACGAAGTACGCGTCAAGAAAATAAGAGTTCTACTGAGCAATGTCAGAAGGCTGAATGATATAGCCCAGGGATAAACCAACTTCTGTTTCACTTCTTTGTTTAGCGACAACAATGACGACAGGGGCTGATTTATGTTAATCCCTCAGACACCGTGCAGATTCAAAGAACATGGGGTGTGGGAAATCCTATTCATGCTATCCGAGCGACTCGGGCGCTTGTGGTTATCTGCATGACTGAGCGCGTCAGGCGTTCTGGTAGCGAAAGGGGTAAAGATACTTTCGTAAGGAATTCAAAACTTTATGCAGATTTAACATATTTGCATTACTTTTACAGTTATGACAAAAAAAATGACTCTTGAAAAATACAAGCGACCAACAAGTAGTGAAATCGATCAGCTTAATATACTAAAGCTCTCTGTGATGTCTGATTTCCATGTATACAACGAGTTCCTGATGCGTGTTATTGTCATTTCGTAGTTGAAAGCCCTGTGCGTAATCTGCGTGTAATGCTTCTGAAGGGTTTATCTTTTAGTTTAAAATAAGTTGCCGGCAGATAACCTGCTAAGAGTAATGCGCTGCATAATGAAAGAATGTCCTGTTGCCAAATTGCCACGAAATGTTGCTGTCACCATTCGAAGGTTAGAAGGTGCATTAGTCATTTCAATATGACTAGCAATTTGGAAGGCTGACACAGAAAGGGAAGACCAAGAAAAGGTACCATGCGAAATGACCACAGTCTTCTAAGGGTGAACAGATTAAGTATTTCGTACAACAAGTAATCTTAGCGTGAACCAGGCTGTCTCTGTACGATGTGCAAAATTCAGTATGTTCAAACTGCAAAGGTAGACTTCATTTACAAATGAAAACACAAGTCAGTTAAAATATCGCAAGCAAGATCTTTTAAGGCCGCAGCGGCCCAATCATCAGGCTTAGTGCCACAGTCACCGAGTAAGCATGAAATAAATACAATGTAATAGTTCCATGATGCAACAGTCATCAAAAGTCGCTGTTGTCAAACATAGATCCGATTAGTGTCTTCCACAGGCAGGGAAAGAAACTAGGCAGATCAATATTACAAGAGGTATTACCAAATTTAGTAATATACAATCTTTCTGACAAAAGTAATATACGTTTGTTACACGGGGATGCAATAATACTGATGTTTTCCCAATCAAGTAGATAATCTCCTTGATTCACAATCTTTGTCAGGGCTGTGAGTGTAGAGTCAGCCCTAAATGTCTATTTATGTTCTGCTACGCGAACACCAAATGTCCGAAGCGTGGAGCCTATGTAGAATTTTTCAGTAAAGAGGGGGTCACGTGGAACAAGTGGAATGCAGTACATTCCAAATTTATTGAGAGTCGGTACTGAATCTCGGTCTTTTTTCACAAGTCAGAACACATTCGTGCTACCGACCCCAAAATCCAAATTATGTTTTTTGTAAACTTTCTTCAAAATAGATCGAGCGCAGTCTTATTCGGTTGAGTTTGCAAGGCCGCTTTGATAGCTGTGTGAAATTGAGCCGTAAGTGACAGCTATGCAGTTCGGTTACTGTTTCCAGGTGGATTCTAAATCACAGACTGAATGAAAATGGCTTAGGAGCCCACAAGCCTGCGAAGAAGACTTTCATTAATATTAAAACAGAGGGCAAAGCATTTACAGTGGGCACGCGATCATAAAGGATGGATTGTAGATCGGTGGCGTAAGGTCACGTGGAGTCATGAAACAGCAATTTCTTTGACACCCAACAAAGGAAGGACATTTGTATGACGCCGACAAAATGAAAGATTCAAACCCTACCGTACCGTTCAAACAGCAAATCATTGTACTGCCGTTATGATCTAGGGTTGCATCTCAGCTCATGGCGTGAGTAGACTGCATATCGTGGAAAGTAACATGAATGCTGCCCAATATAACCACGTACTGGAGGGGGAAATGCTTCTTTCTTTTGTTAACATGTTCCCAAATAGTGATTTCATCTTCCAGGACAACAACGCTCCCTGCCATCTGGCATACGTAGTGGACAGATAGTTTGTTTCTAAATTAGTCCGGAGATTACAATGGCCTCCACAGACGCTGAGTTTTAATCCGAACGTCCAAACACGGTGCTCCTTTTTCCACTGCGGGAGAAGCTGTCGATGGCCAGCCAACATTTGCACATGAACAGACTCTCAATTCCTCAGAGCCATCCCCAAATTGTGTGCTGGGAAACATTTCATTGTACTTCTTAACTGTAGTCTGCCTTTAAACGAGGAATCGGAAGCCGCCTGTTGCGGTGGAAGCTTCTTGCCAACCGACCTGCACCTTTACTGTCAACTAGTGTTGATCGCCCTTTTCCAGAACGTTGAGTAGATGTGTTTCTCTTCTTGGGCCACTGAAAGACACATTCAGTGGTCTAAGCGATGGCCTCTCATCATTCGTCCGAAAGGGGTGCGGTTTCGAATCCCGGTGACGCATGGATGTTGTGTTTGTCTTACGGCACTGGCTCTCTCCCTTCCCTGGAACCAATGATCCTAAATTAGAAACGGGAGACTGCTTATAGCCCATTGAGTTGCTCACGGTGGTCGTTAAGCCTCCAATCCAAAAAAAAAAAAAAAAAAAAAAAAAAAAAACGTTCACTACGAATAAGTTTTGTCTAATATCTTAGGGTTTCCTTCCGGAATCTCAAACTGCGCGGGAAAGATCTATCTTCGGAATCGTACACTGTAAAAAATAAGTGCTGTGAATTAACGAGAAATTCCAGAGAATAGCTTGCGCCAAAATTGCAGGTAAGTGTCTGTCTTAACGAAATTACCGTTTTAGAAAGTTCCAATTTTTTTTTAATTTCCATATTCTGTTCATTTCAGAAAAGCCCGATTAGAGTTTTCCGGTATTTTACACAGAAATTTCGCAAAATTGAAGACGATGAATTGTTTAGCCCTTGCAGCTGAGACTCCTTTCCGTGGTGGGATTCGCCCCGAGCTTGTTTGATCAGACGAAACCCAGCGTGTTACCCACTGAAGAACAAAAGATCGTTAGTAGCAGTTCAGTTCAAGGTAAAACTAATTACGCTACCATGAAAATTTTTTGTCATTAATGCCAGTGACTTAGTCATTTTATTTTCTGTTGGAGCTTATCATTTTTTTTAATAGGTTTGTAACAATTGAATTTTTTTTTGTAGAAGGACTTATCACAAATACAGGAAATCGTGTTTTTGGAAGCAATAGAATGCTTTGGAACTTGAGATCTTTTTTACGTTTCCCAACCGTAGGCTGAAGAAGCGTATATGTTCCAGCTTTGTCCGTCTGTCTGTCCGTCCGTACGATAATTCGCGTAAAAATGGTTCGATTTCGATACAATTTCAGTATGTGGTAGGGGACCACCTGGGGACGAACCCTATAGAAAATGGGCGAAATGGGGTCAAACGTCAGTACATAGGAGCGGTATCCATTCCATTGCTCTTATGCGTCATAACTTACGTAAAAATGCTTCGATTGCGACAAAACTTTACCATGTTGTTTCGGAGATATACTGAACCGGGTCTGTTGAATATCATCGAAATGGGGTCAAAAGACAGGGCACAGAAGCGAGATTTACTTCACAGCTATTATCCTCATAACTTGACTAAAAATGCTTCTATTGCGACAAAACTTTACTGTGTTGTTCCGCAGATATACTGAACCAATTCTATTGAATATCATTGAAATGGAATCAAAGTTCTGTACACCGGAGCGAGATTTATTCCGTAGCCGTTATCCTCATAACTTGAGTAACAACTTGAGTAATGATTTCTGGTATGTTGGAAAGCGTATAATAATAATAAATGCATTGCATGATATTACTAACTTGTTAAACTGACATTAACTTTCAATTATCTTGAAGAAAAGGCGAATGATACTGTTTCACACAATTATTTTACAAAACTCCTAAATATAAAATTTGCCCTTGGTAGCCATAATAGCTTTGTCTTACGAGCTGCACAGACTGATACATAGACATCGTACAATCACCTGTACAATAATTTAAGCACCCGGTTTCTTATGTAACACAAGATACAATAGCTGCAGCACAAAATGGGGGAGAGGGGAAGGAATATCCGGCGCCACAATAACCAAAATTTCATGCGATATGCTATCCACAATAACCGATCTCGCTGCAGAATTTCAAAATCAGATCTTTCGACAGGTGATTGAAATTTAACATTTAATAGGACCTCAAGTATTCCCGTGAATTGCTCCTATTACCGGAAGTTTTTCGTCATCTTGTAACGTACTACAGAGGTGAAGCACGTGTTCAGATGACAAATCTACAGCGATACATTCTGTCCGTGTGGTTTAGTTGGGAGAGCAACTTACTCCAGAGTGAGGGGGCGCGATTTCGATCTACATCACGGACAAATTTGTGTTTTCACATTGGCGCCCAAACGTAAAAATAGATCTGCTGGCCGTTGGGTTCTTCGAAAAATACACTGTTGTGCAAAAATTAAGGACGAAGAGGAGAAATTAGCATAACAGCGGAACAAGCAGGCAGAACGGACCGAAAGACCGTTCTGCCTGCGCATATATGCAGCCTGACGTAGGAGGGGTGTCGGAAGGGTATAAAGCACACAAGCGGTGTACGCACAGCAATTCGGTGAAAGCTATTGCACGGTGCACATCGGTTTGAACGACGTCGAGTTGCTGCCACCGTGACATATGGCCAACAGGCAATCCAGTAGACGACATCTGGATGACTTTACCCGAGGTCGCGTCATTGGGAAGTTGGAAGAAGGTCGAAGTGTGACTAGTGCGGCCCAGGAGTGCGTGATCGTTCACAGCATTGTTTCACGAGCTTGGATATCATTTCAAACGACAGGAACAGCTGTCCGAGAGTTTAGCAGTGGTCGTCCACGAGCAACCACGGCGGCGGACGACCGGTATATTTTCCTACAGGCGAGAAGAGACAGACGGCAGGCAGCGGGAGAAATCACAAGGCACATGCAACAGACAACTGGACGTCCGTTATCGCGTTTTACCGTGGCCAGGAGGCTGCACAAAGGTGGTCTATTTGCACGACGACCAGTACGGTGTGTGCCATTAACGCCTGCTCATCGGAGACGGCGGTTTCTGTGGTACCAGGAACACAAGAACTGGACACATCAGCAATGGGGTCGAGTTATCTTTACGGATGAGAGCCGATTGAGTCTGACGAGCGATTCTGGACGTATACCCATCTGGAGAGATCAGGGAACACGCAATCACACCTCCAACATCATCGAAAGGGACCAGTTTGGAGGTGGCGGAGTTCTAGATTTGGGCGATATCATGCTTGGTAGCCGTACTGACCTCCACATCTTCCAAGGAGGTTCAGTCACTGGTGTCCGCTATTGTACCGAGGTTCTCCTGCCTCACGTGCGTCTGTTTAGAGGTGCTATGGGTCCTGAGTTCCTCTTCATGGACGACAACGCTACACCTCATCGTACAGTGGCTGTCGCAGAGCTGTTGGAGAGTGAAGATATTTTTCTGGAGTTTTCTGGAGATTCTGGACGTATACACATCTGGAGAGATCAGGGAACACGCAATCACACCTCCAACATCATCGAAAGGGACCGGTTTGGAGGTGGCGGAGTTCTAGATTTGGGCGATATCATGCTTGGTAGCCGTACTGACCTCCACATCTTCCAAGGAGGTTCAGTCACTGGTGTCCGCTATTGTACCGAGGTTCTCCTGCCTCACGTGCGTCTGTTTAGAGGTGCTATGGGTCCTGAGTTCCTCTTCATGGACGACAACGCTACACCTCATCGTACAGTGGCTGTCGCAGAGCTGTTGGAGAGTGAAGATATTCAACGCATGGATTGGCCCGCAAGGTCCCCGGACCTAAAGCCAATCGAACACGTGTGGGATCTTCTCGGGAGACGCTTGGCAGCACGTCACCAGCCGCCAGCAACGATTCCGCAGCTGCGATTGGCGCTACAAGAGGAATGGGCCGCGATGCCTCATCAGCTCCTTGACAACCTCGTCCTCAGCATGTACAGACGATGTAAATCCTGCAACGCAGTCAGGGGTGATCATATCCCCTACTAAAGACTGGAGTTTTCTTGGCAGCCGCCTGTCACATAGACGTTTCTGTCTTCTGTCCAGTTGTGCTCGAAGCTACCTTTTCAATAAAGTGCCTTTGTATCCTTTGGATTCCTTGTTTGGACGGTTTTGCTCACTTGTGGCATATTCTTACATCTTTGGGATCTTATGGTATGATTTGAGTCGAAGTGGAATGCTTCTGCACTACGTTACATTCGAAAAACCGTCTCGTCCTTAATTTTTGCACGCCAGTGTATGTTATGCTTGTTCCACACATCGTCCGGAATTAATGGAAAATTCCTACTTCGCTTCAAATTTAAAAAAAAAAAAAAAAAAGAGGGAGAGGATGTGACGTAGTACAGAGGTAAAGCACGTGTCCAGACTACAAATCTGAAGCGATAGATTCTGTCCGTGTAGCTTAGTTGGGAGAACAACTGATTCCAAAGTCAGAGGGGACGCGTATTCGATCCCGGTCACGGACAAATTTGTGCTTTTTCACAATATGGGTACGGAAAATGTGAGAACAGCATTTCTCCGTTGATATACGAAATGAATTGCTAAAAGGTTTCTGAAAATTCAAGCTTTTCCGTTAACGCATCTTAATAACGGTCATTTCCCGTCAATATAAGAAAGAAATTGCGGAAAGGTTTCTGAAAATTCTGAGTATTTTATTAGAGTTTTTGAGCTCATAATTGAATCCTGATTACTTCTGCAAGGGGAAGTCACATTTAAATTAATCCCTTTTGATTCGCATAAATACCTTACCTGAAAGTATTTAATACCTCAAGTACTCTCCCTAGAGCAAATGCAGAAATTTTCATCTTTAGCAGTTTTTCCGTGTTGCTTTTGCATAATTTACAGATTAATCGTACTTCCGGCATACTCTCGTACTTATCCAAACGTACTTTAACTGCTTATTTTTGTAACTTCTTCAATTAAAAGGAATTTTAAACATACACCGATGAGGTATTAAATTATGCCCACCTACCTAATAAGCTGTAGGACCCCGTTTGGCCAGCAAAACAGCGACCAATCGGCGAGGCATCGATTCGATGAAACGGCAATAGGTATCCTGGAGTATCTGGTACCATACTGTCAACAGCAAGTCCTCCAGTTCCCGTACATTTCGCGGTTGTGGTGTTTTAGCTCGAACCCGCTTTTCCAAGTCGAATCACAAATCTTCGATTGGGTTCATGTGAGGTTAGTTTTCAGAACAGGGCATTAACAGAAAGTCATCAGCATATTCCTCGAACCACTCCTTGACGATTCTGGCAATGTTGCATGGCGCATTATCCTGTTGGTAATAACCATCATCAGCAGGAAATACAGTTGCCATAAATGAGTGAACTTGCTCCGCAGCGATGTTCAGCTAACTGACAGGTGTCAGGAATTGTGCTATTGGGATAATGGGTCCTAAAGTGACCCAAGAAATCATAGCCCACAACATAAGACCGCCGCCGCTGGCCTGTTTCCACCCGACAGTGCATCCTGGTGCCATACCCTCCGTTGATAATCCGCGTATTCGCGCTCGACCGTCTACGTGATGCACCAGGAATCCTGATTCATCAGACCAGGCCACTTTCTTTCAATCATCCAAGTTCCAATCTCGATGATCTTGGGCCCATTTCATGCGTTGTTGGCGATAACGTGCAGTGAGCATTGGTACCCGGCTGGGTCTTCGGCTACGCAGGCCCATGCGCAGAAGGCTGAGGTGCACTGTGTGCGATGACACATTGCCCTGATCGCCACTGTTGTAGCTGCGGGTGATTTGTCGCCCTGTGGTCCTGCGATCGCTGTGACCAAGACGCGACACTCTCCGCTACCCTCTGGCATCAATGGGCTGTGGACGACGGTTCTTCGTTTGGACATCTGGGCACCACTTCTGATCCGTACTCACTACAGCGGCACGCGAACAACCCACAAGCCGCGCCGTTTCCGTGATCGTAGTCCCGAGGCGTCGTGCCATCACAATTTGTCCTTTATCAAACTCCGATAAATCGGTAGCTTTTCCCATTCTGACTCCGAACACTGTACTAACCGAAAGCCGGTCCTCGGGTTGTATATATACTGCTCTGTGAACTTCACCTATGCCACCGTTTGGTCTCCAGGTGTGCTCATTTCTCTAGGCTCGGGGTAGTCATAAGGTATATGGCTCATCGTTGTACATTTGTAGTTCCTTATCACGTGCTTTTTCGATGCCCAGCTTGTAGGTGAATTTATATCGTACAGGAGACAATAAATAATGACTCATGTTATTCACCGCTATACGATGACAACATAAAATTTTCTACTAGTAGCAAACATTTTATTCGTTAAATTGGCAATTTATCGCACAATAGGGAACACTGAACATTTCAAGCAGAACAAAACAAAAAATTTCATATATTTTCATTTCGCCGGAAATCACGTGCTTCTTTCGCGTCTCAACAGATAAATCTGTAAAGAATCACTTAAAAATTTATTAAATGATACCTATATTTCAACCAGGTGCATTAAAAATTTCATTAACGGCAGCCATTTTCTTTCGTCGTACACTTCCCCATGGAATCATCTGGAACACGGTAAAAGAACTTCTGATGAAAGAATAAAATAAACTGCCTTGATCTTTTATAAGACCATTTCGGAGCAATTACATTCTGGAAGTATCGTTTAACAAAAGAAGCTATGGAAACAGCACATTGCGTCTTATTAATGAGAACTGACATAAAGATTAAGCAATAAAACATTTCCGGTAAAACACAAGCATGCCTTCCTTACTGTATAGAAAATACACAGTATAAATCTTGAGACAAAAGAAAAATCCTCGTGAATTTCGATTCAAGAGTCTTTCGCATGATCGCATTTGAATCTAGGCTGAAAACTAGGATGCCGCAGCTATCAACAATCTACACTAATATTTGTGAAAATTAAAGCACAAAACTACCTTAATTTAACTTACAAATTTATCTTACAGCAGTGATTCTCAACCTGTGGGGCGCGGCACCTTAAGGGGGCGCGAAGAAAAGTGGAAATCGAAGGAAAAAACTATTTATTGAAACAAAAAAAAAACCCCATAAAATTCATTCTAAAAATAAAATAATACCTTACGGGTGGCAATAAATATACGCGCATCCTAAGCGTGGTTGTTATAAACGGTAAGAAATGCGGACTTGTTCGCGTTTGTAAGGAAACCTGTTTAACGGGACCAGTCCCTTTTTAGGCTTCGCATGTTAACGTTACGGGAGGTCTCGATGTACTTAGGTACATGTTTCTCACGACAGACTTGGCCTATCAATTGCAAACTTGGCATGCATTTTTCTAATGATACTTTACAACACCTGAACTCCCCGCACGGGGATAACTGGTTTTCCAGTTATTTGGGGAGCGGCGCCCCCACGGCCCGAGCTGACCTTGTGACTGGTCAACATCTGATGTCATGCCACCGCTTGTTTTTTCTTTTGGTGTTTGCAGGGACGGCTGTTCATCCAGCTGTTGGGGAGTTGCGGCCCCACGATCCCTAGCTGGTCTTGTGTCTCGCTTTTTCGTTTTTATTTATTTTCTCCACTGGCTAGTTGCCCGTGTTATATTCTCTACCTAATCGCTACCACGTTATGTACTAACACCCCGGTCTTGTGGTTTTGTTACCCTCCACCACTAACTGTTTTATATTAACCGCTCAGTTCGTAGGTTGCTGAGATTCCGTTTAGGTTCCCTTCCAGGATTTGTTTTCTTTGGATTTCTTTTTTTCCTTTTAGCTGGTTTGGGTGCTAGACCTACCTGCATGTTTGCCGCGTGCGGAGACCCGTGAGGCCGAAATGGGATGTCTGGCGGCTGAGATCGCAGGAGACCGGTTAAGTGCCTCCTGTGTACCAACACTCCTCTTCGACCCCGGCTTCGCTGTAAACGGGAGGCTAGAGACTAACCCACCTCTAGTCAGAAGTCTTGTACCAAGTTGTGTGCAGGGCTTTAGCGGCTTTTTTGTCGTATAGCACGGCAGGGTAAGCCCGGGGGCTGTGGGATCATGCCAAAGGCGTTGGCATGACGGTACCCGGAGGCCGAAGTGTCCGCTGAGTGCGTGTGATCACAGCCAACGGACTATATCTGCAACGTATAAGCTCCAGAACTGTGTCCAGCGTCATTTTCTTGACTTGCAGACCTCCAGTTCTCCCTTGTAGGGCTCGGTGGTGGGTGGAGTAGTTTGCAGACGAATCTTCTTCCTTTTTTCCATGGGTAAAAACAAAAAGAAAAACTCAAAATTTAAGTCGCCTGAGAAAATGATTATTGGCAATGACTCTCCTTCGTCTTCTCAACCTACCAAGTCTCATAACCTTAAACGATCTTTAGACCTTGACCTGGACCAAGAATGTGGAACCTCTTCTTCGGCAGCTGTTCCAGTCGCTCCGAAGCGTCGTCTCCCCTCGTTTGCTGTGACTACGCATGCTACACACTTAGTAGTGGAATCCATCGATCCGTCTGAGAGACTGTCCACCAGATCTCCCTTTTTCATTTGTAAAGCTTTGGACGCTGCGGTTGGCCCCTTGAGGTCTGTGAAGAAGCTTCGCTCTGGGGACCTGCTTGTCCAAACTTGCAGTGTTTCTCAGAGTAACACTTTTCTGCACCTCACTAGTCTTCAGGGCATTCCTGTCAAAGTGACACCTCACCCGTTTCTTAACACCTCTCGGGGTGTTATTTCGGAGTTTGATCTCTTGCCATGCAGTGAAGACGAATTGGTGACTGAACTTGCAGATCAAGGTGTTATTGCTGCACGTCGTATGATGTTCCGGCGCGATGGTTCTTTGATAAAGTCTAAAAATGCGATCTTGACTTTTAACTCCCCGAAAGTTCCAACCGAAATCAAGGCTGGCTACTTGGTCTGTGGCGTTCGCCCGTACATTCCCAGTCCTCTGCGCTGTTTCAGGTGCCAGAGGTACGGGCATTCACAACGTTTCTGTAAGAGTTCCGCTCGTTGCGCTAATTGTGGCTCCAGTGAACATGACGGGGAAGGTTGCACTTCTGCGGCCTGCTGTGTTAACTGTGGTGAGGCCCATGCAGCTTACTCCCGCAACTGTATGAAATGGAAGGACGAGATGGCGATCCAGCGCCTCAAGACCCTGGAAGGCCTCTCGTACCCTGCTGCAAAGGCCAAGTTGGGTATACCCACCAATCGACAGCGTACTTTTGCCGCAGTAGTTCAGTCTCTGCCACAACCCGTGCAGCCCTTTGTTCCACGCCCTGTAGCTCTCGCCGCACTTGCCAAGCGATCTACAGCTGAACAAGCGACACAGGTGGATTTCCCCGAGCTCCAGATTTTTCAAATAGCTGAGTCTGCGCCTTCTCTTTTGAAGACGACCGACTCTTTCAGTTTCCAGCAGAAAGCCTGCACGTGCGGAAGACCCGGCCCTCAATCCGCAAAGGTGTGCAGTGTCCATCCAACTGTCGCGGTCCGCCTGACCAACATTGCAACTGTCTCGGACTCAGCGAGGTCCCCACCCTCAACCAACATTATAGAGGAACATAGGGGGAGGAGAGTGACAGTTCGTCCCCAGCCTCAACCAACATTGCAGAGGAACATGGGGGGGAGGAGAGTGACAGTTCGTCCCCGCCCTCGGCCAGCATTGCAGGGGAGTGTGGGGGGAGGAGAGTGACGGTTCGTCCCCCTCCTGTGACTCATCTTTTGTGTAGTTGTGTTAAATAAAAACAAATTATAATAATTATAATAGTAAGTTAATAAATTTTTATATAAACCCAATTAACTAACTTCTCTTCACGGCTCTCATCATCCTTTTTTCCAACTTTTACCAAGCCTGTCTGCTCTTAATCATTTTCCACGCTTTTAAAAATCTGTAGCTGATAGTTCTTTGTCTGGCGCTCTTTGGCCAAACCTGGCCCTTGCGCCAATAAAACCCATCAACCAACCAACCAACCAACCAACACCTGAACTAGAATTATCGCAATAGGTCAATTCATTAATTTTGTATTAATTAATCAAAATTGCTGTCGATTTTTTTATATTATTTTAATTGAGTGCATTATTTAGTCATTATTCTAGTTCAGGTGGTTGTTGATGTATACAATAAGGTATAAAAAATATTCAAGCCATTATCTTCAGTGGTTTATGAGAAAAATGTTCCTAAATGTACAAATCCACAACTTTTCAGGGGAGGCAAAGAACGAAGAAGACCTGTGGCTAGAAGCCTCCCGCGTCATACTCCTTTTCCTCTGCTTTGCTAAACTTCAGCTTTCTGCTCGACCGTCTTCTTTTGTTTTCCCGCACCTTCTAGAATCTGTTTTTCTTTCTTCCGAGGATGACGACAGATATTCGACCGTCTCACGCATGCTCAGATGTGGCTGGGTACTTGTGCAACTTGTACGCCTAAATTTGAACATGTTTTTCGCCTACAAATATTTTTTTGTTTATCAAGTGTCGTATACCATTCGATTCAGCAAACTCTGTAGAAAACAAAATTGAAATAAAAAAAAATTACCTAATTTTTTTTCAGGACTGGTCTCCTAAACAAACAAAGTACTCAACTTGAGCTATGGTTTACAACAAAAATCGGTACAAAAACTGAAGCAGGCATCTTAAAATATGCCTGGAAGCATTACTCCTCCCCGGAGGAAAATACGTTTACACGCACCCAACTCTTGTAAGACGTTGCTCGGTTGGACTTGTAAGAATTAACGATAGGGTAGGCGGGTGATGATGATCAGAAATTTGCAAAGATGCATTTTTTACGACGCGGACAACGATCTATTCACACAATAGATCTGAATAGGTATTTTAGACAGATCAATACTAAAGAAGTTGTGTAATTTAAAAATTATACTGCAATTTCGCAATTAGAGTGTTCAGATAGCAATACCTAAGAAATTCAAGTAACAAGTGTGGTGTTTTGGCAGCGTCCTTCTTAAAAACATTGGAAGTGGGGGCGCAATAAAAATTATTATGGAAAACGGGGACAGCAAATACAAAAAACACTGATTACAGATTATGTACAGCAGGTTGAGACATGCAAATGATTAACCCTTTAACCACCATAACGGCCATAACCCCCGTTCGTACAAACGGCCATAGCTACCTGAAACGCCTGTCTAGAGAGAGTCAGAGTTCCTACCTTTGCTTGTTAATTTTTTCGACCTGTGAGGGACCAGCAGGAGTCACCCTCAGTCAATATTGTTGTTATTAAACAAACAAGTTAACCAACAGACAGCTTCGGGCGTTATGGTATTTAGAGTGATGCAAGATTTTTGGGTCATGGTCGTTAAAAGGTTAAAATGTCAGTGGAAATGCGCATGCTGTTTAGGAGCAGCGCCCTCTGAACTGTCCGGTCCTGGGTATAAAGAACAGGATCAAACAAGATGATGCAATCAGTAAAGAGCCGACACTGAGTGGAAAGGGTGTATCTTGTGTCTCGCTTTTCCCCGTCGCTGAACAAGATCGCCTTATGAACATCTGACTGACATTGAGCATAGAAAGATTGTTGAGATGAGACAAGCTGGATTTTTCTGCCACGAAATTGCCACTCGTATGGGACCGCAGTGACACGAATGTGGCGTCAGTGGACAGGCGAGGCTCGGATGCTCAGAAATCCAGAAAATGGACCTCAAAATCGCACGACTCAACGGGATGACAGGCACGTCTACCGCATTGCGGTGATTGATCGCACAGCGACATCCACGCTGTTGGCGCAGCACTGTCACTGGCCAGGCTTTGTCCTCCAGCACAGTTCGACATCGTCTGCTTAACAGCCCATTGCTGCGGATTCATTTGACTCTAAACCCTCAGGCTGCAATGGGGGGCCTCGAACGCAGACATTGGCGCGCTGATTGGCAGCAGGTCGTGTTTTCTGACGAGTCACGATTCACCTTGATGCACCGCGATGGGCGCATACGTATTCAGAGACATTGTGGTGAACTGCACCTTGCAGCGTCATACCGGTACAACGTCAAGTGTCGTGGTTTGGGGAGCCATTGGATTCAGTTCGCGATCTCTCCTGATGCGAAATTGAGGGAGCCCTCGACAGGCTCCCTCAATTTCGCATCAGGAGAGATCGATAGATTTTAGAGGCAGAGGTGATGCGCTTCCTTCAGAGTTTTCCTGGCGTTATATTCCAGCAGGACAATGATCGACCACATGTGGCCCGGAATGCCGAAAATGTCCTTCATGCACGGTAGATATCGCTTAATCCCTGGTTTGTACATTCGCAGGATATTTTGCCCACCGAACATGTCTAGGACATGGTAGCCAAGTGACTAGCCCATCAAGCGCCTCCGCCAGTTACCACAAATCTCGCCTCGCATCGAAGCAGCCTGGCAGGTTACTTCCCAGGACGACATCGAAAATCTCTTTCAAATTCAATACCGTGCCGGGTAGAGTGTGTTATTGTTGCTCAGGGTGACTTCACACGATGCTGAGTTTTGAAGCGAAAAATTCTTGTAAAAGCTCTGCAAATGTAATCAGTTTTCTCCTGTCAGATGATAAATACGTAATAATTTCATACTTCATGTAATATATATTTCATTTGAATAGCGCGATTCTTTTTTTGGTGTGGCAGTTTTCACAAAATGTAGCGTAATTTCTGTCACTACTACATAAAATTTCTAATGTTTCATTGGATTCGTTAGAAAAGTGAAATGAGCCTAGGTAGGTCCTACATTGGAAAGTAAACGGCGGCCCGGCGGGGATCATACATTTCAGTTTACATCCTGGCCTGTTTTGGAATTTCATCCAGGGTTCTCCGCCACTTCTTACAAATAATGCAAGCCTTCCAATTGATGAATGGAGCTCTTCTAGTGAAGTGACATATGTTATTAATAGACGGAATGTAAAGCAGAAGGACGTGCTTTTTCTCCTAGAAAGTCTTCCGGTACATAAGGTTTAGATCTGATTACCTACTTCGGTTACAAATGCAAAGGCATTTCTCTTCCGTAGTTAAGTATCAATAAGATAGCGGCCGTCCCGGCAGCACAATAACCTGAGCGCTGGCTTCTGACCGTTCTCCCGAGATGGGTCCGCGTTCGAATCTTGGTAAGGTATGGATGTTGTGTTTGGCTTACGGCCCTAGCTCTCTCCCTTCCCTGGAACCAGTGACCCTAAATTAGGGACGAAGGACTGCTTATAGCCCATTGAGTTGCTCACGGTGGTCGTTAAACCCCCAACCAAAACAGAAGCCATGGCTTCCTATTGATTTCCATCGCTGTCTTGTACGGTCTTAGCGCAAAGAAATAACCGGCTGCCCTGGTGGCCCATTGGTCTATTCATTTGCCCGAGATGTGACGGGTTATAATCCCGTAAGGCATGGACGTTGTGTCCTACTGCTGGCTCTCTTTCTTCCCTGGAACCACTGGCCCTAAATTAGGGACGAACGACTGCTTATAACCCATTGAGTTGCTCACGGTGGTCGTTAAACCTCCAAGCAAAAAAATAAGCCATGGCGTCCTGTTCGTTTCCAACGCTTTCGTGTATTGTCTAAACGCAAAGAAATAACCGGCTGCCCCGGTGGCGCAGTGATCGAAGAGATGGCTGCTGATCATTCGTCCGAGATGGGTCTGAGTTCGAATCTCGGTGAAGCATGGATGTTGTGTTTGTGTTACGGCCCTAGCTGTCTCCCTTCCATGGAAACAGTGACACTAAATTAGTGACGGGCGACTGATTAAAAACCCACTGAGTTGCTCACCAAAAAAACAGAAGGTAACTTCCAACCCCAATGGTTTAAACAAATATTTCGAACTTCTTCATCTCGGTGTAGCAACGAATCACGCCATAAACTCAGGATTTTATGTAGCTGAAAGGTGTGTCTATGTAAACTGTCCGATTCCATAGTTTAGTCATTAATTCTGCAAATGTAAACATCGCTTGAAAACAACAGTTAGACGTATGACATTGGAAGACCCTGACTAATGTGAAATCCTCAGAAAATATTTCATTTCGCATGATCACAAAAGCGTTTACACTATTCCGGTTTCGAAGGGAAAACGTGGTGATATGTATATTTAGAGACTACTAGAGATCCGCGTGGTAACTTTGTCATATGTAAATTAGCATCACGACAACACAGCGCGTGGTGTGCGAGCTCCGATAAAAGTACCCCGTGAGAAGCGGAAAAGCGTTCTTTTCACCGCTTGGTTTAAATGTTTGTTGTATCCATTGTCATCAGAGTTTGATTAACCTAAAGTGTTGTCCAGACGACGTCGAAGCAATGACAACATAAATAGGGTTGTTACTAGCATTTGTGCGGTGCAGACCGATGTGGCTGCTGTTTCAGAAGTTTCCAAAGTGTAGTAAGTCGGCTACACACACAAAATTTCTACGGCACGGAAATGCTGCAGACCGATTCAGGTGTGGTCGCCCGAGGATAACCACCAGAAGACAAGATCTCTACCTGACAGTGAATTCTCGAAGAATTTCTAGTTTCACCTGTAGCCAACTTTGGGGAATTACTTCGAGATGCTTCTGGTGTCAGAGTATATATGCGAACAGTAAAAAACCGTATTCACGAGTACGAACTCAGAGCAGGTAGGCCGCTGAGGTGTATAGCATTAACATCAGCTCACCATTGTCAAAGTTGGATGGATCCAAAGAGCATGCGACGGAATACAGAGTGACACCCTGAACCTTTCCCTGACGAATCCCGTTTCGCTCTTTATCTTGACACTCGACGAGAACACGTGCGGAGGTGACTCGGCATACGAATGCAACCACACTATGTGTAACCCGTCCCACCCTTACCAGCGACAGTCAGTTCTGGTCTGGGCAGGAGTGTGTTTTAATGGCCGTGTTTCTTGAATATTTGTCAAGGCAACATGAATACCTCAGTGTATCAAAACGAGATCATTGTGACATCATGCGGCTATTGGACACGCATTCCTTTTATCGATGTCAGAGCACCCAGGCACCGTGCCTGGAGCGTGCTTAAGGAAGTAAAAAATCATGGGATTGAATCGTTACAGCTGCTTCAAAGGTCTTCTGACCTTAATCCTATTGAGGACATTTTGGAATGCTGTAGAATGACGTCTAGATGGTCATATTCCGTACCCCAGTACACTGGTAGACGTCCGTAACGTGTTATCTGTAATACGGGCCGAGCTTCTACAGACACTCATCAATAATGTTATTCCAAGTATGCCTCCTAGGTGTCCAGACGTTCTTCGACACAGAGGTGGTGTTACAGAGTACTGAAATCCTCAGGTATAGACATTCCCCGAATTTACTATTTTGTCTATATTGGAGTGCTACTTTAATAGTTATTGTACATTCACTCTTTATCTTTTGTGTTACGTAGCCACACTGATGTTACAATGCCTGACAGAGAAAATGCCACACCACGAAGACGTGAACGCAGCGCCAGGCAAACTGCAGGGTGGGTGCACACATACAAGTTATGCAAATAATTTAATTTGTAGGCTAATAGCACGAACGGCGCGCGGGATATAAGCGTCGTCACGGCCGCGATAAGTGAGTGGTTCTGCTGTAACCGTGTCTGGAGAATGAACAAGGGGTGCAAATGCCGTTAAAACGCCGTCGTACGCGATTTCGTCAAACGGATGAGTTCACGAGAGGTGTCATCGTAGGACTTCGCACCGCCGGATGGTCCTTCCGTCGTTTTGCGGAAGAAACGCAAAGTGGGGCTACAACCGTCGACCGCATTTAGAGACAGTGGTCCCAAGAAGGATCTGTGCAACGCCGTAGGAGGACCGGAGCACGGAGACGGACGTTCGAGCGCACCGAATGTCGCAGGCACCATTTTAAAAATGCACGACATTTTGCGGAGTGTACGAGGATGCTAGGATGCTCCGATGTTGACGCGGATAGTGTCGCACCGATTGGCTGCGTCTAGTTTGCTGTCCAGCCGTCCGTTGCGAAGGCTACCCTTAACAACGAGCCATCATCGACACCGCTTGGCATGGTGTCGCTCCATAGCTGCGTGGAGTGTTGAATAGAACAGTGTGGTGCTCAGCGACGAATCGCGGTTTTGTCTCACCACGGTTGATCACCGTGTGAACGTCTGGAGGTGACGTGGCCAATGGGTGGATTTCTCCGCCATTGTGAAGCGCCACACCGTCCGCCAACGTAGAATCATGGTGTTGGGTGCTATCAGCGCCAACAGCCGCTCACCGCTAGTACGCATTGCGGGCACTTCGACGGCACGCCGCTATGTTGACGAGGTGCTGCGGCGCGTGGCACTGCCTTATCCGCAGGGCATTATAAACGCCGTTTTTCAACAGGATAACGCCAACCCGCATACCGCTCTGCTCAGCTTGAATGCTTTACACGGTGTGCAGAAGCTTCCGTGGCCAGCGCGTTCCCCTGACCTCTTCCCCATCGAGCATCTGTGGGACACGATTGGACATCGGTTGAGTACCCTCCCACCTCCGCAAAATGAAGATGAACTGTGCACTCGAATCAACACCACATGGTCCACGATACCCCAGGACTCTATTCGGACTCTCATTGCCTCGATGCCACGTCAGATCTCGCCCAATATGGGGACCACACTCCTTATGGATTATCCTGCATATTCGGCCACTGGAGCTTAGTCTATATGTCACAATTAAATCATTTGTTCAGGACTTACGTGGTTATCTGTGTCTGCAGTTTGGTCCATTTTCGAGCATTCCTTCATGGTGTGCCATTTTCTCTGTCGGGCAGTGTAATTCAATGCGTGTTACTTGAGTCAGATTCATACATACTTCATTTCATGCAATATCCACAACTTTTTGCAACCAGTATATTTATAGCAGTCAAACTGATCGCTGCCGCAGTTCTAGGTATCAGTGGTCATAATTCAGTTTCCTTTCTACATATAAACTGCAAAATCTTCCACGAAGTCATTAAAGTGGACCCACCTAAAATCTTTGCCTTATACAGTATTTCCAATGGACAAACTTCTGTAGTCATTTTCTTCGCAATTAATGCGTTTCCAAGGATGGAAATTTGAAAGTCGATAAACATATCTTCATACTATAGCCTAGTATACTTGATATTTTCTAAAATGTAACCATAATTATATTAAAAATCAATAACTTTTCCTTCGGTGTGTTGAGACCAGAAAATAGATGGTGCGCCCTGCACATTGATGACGTCATTAGACAAACAAATGCTGGATTGCTTACTTATGGTTACGTTTTAGAAAATATTAAGTATGCGAGGCTATAATACGAAATTATGTTTATATATGTACACATTTTCATCCTTGGGAACGCATTAGTTGTGAACAAAATGGCTATAAAGGTTTGCCCATTGGAAATGCAAGGCAAAGATTTTAGGTGGATCCACCTTAAGTAACTGCATCGTGTGCAAAAATTGTATGTGGGATATTCCCGACTTATGCCACAATCATTATGTTAAAGTAAAATTAAATCAACAAGAACAGAATTTGTTTTGAACTTTTAAAGAAATAAACCGGGCGATTTTAGACTCTGATTTTATAACCCGGCATTTTGACTTCAGCTGTAAATTATCAACGCATCTAGTGGAGGATTCACTTCCATGTCTTTTGCTTCCCTCACCGATTTTCGCTATTAGGTTACTTTATGAGTCAGTCTCCGTTTTGTGAGTCAGTGTTCGTTTAGTGCGTCGGAGCGTTCTCTCTTAATCCAGGAGAAAAATGCTAATCCTTCCAGTACAGCCCAGGCACGGGGGACAATTCGGTCTTTAAGGAACGTGCAAAGCTCTACCGTCAAGTGCGATAAGTACTTTAGAAAATATTTTAGACTTTTATAATGGCGTTATAATAGAACCTACGTCCGAAACGTTCCAGGACTGACGCAATAAACAAGTTAGTAAAATCATGCAATGCATTGATTATGATACGCTTTCCAACATACCAGAAATCATTACGCAAGTTATGAGGATAATGGCTGTGGAATAAATCTCGCTCCTGTATCCTAACCTTTGACCCCATTTCGATTATATTCAACAGAATTGGTTCAGTATACCTCCGGAACTACATACTGAAGTTTTGTCGCAATAGAAACATTTTTAGTCAAGTTATGAGGATAATGGCTGTGGAATAAATCTCGCTCCTGCGTCTTGACCTTTGACCCTATTTCGATGATGTTCAACACACCCGGTTCAGTATACCTCCAGAACAACATGGTAAAGTTTTGTCGCAATCGAAGCATTTTTACGTAGGTTATGACACATAAGAGGAATGGAATGGATCCCGCTCCTATGTCCTGACCTTTGACCCCATTTCACCCATTTTCAGTAGGGTCCGTCCCCAGGTGGTCCCCTACCACATACTAAATTCATCGAAGTAGAACAATCTTTACGCAAGTTATGACGCATAAGGACAATGGAATGCATCCCACTCCTATGTCCTGACCTTTGACCCCATTTCACCCATTTTCAGTAGGGTTCGTCCCCAAGTGGTCCCCTACCACATACTAAATTCATCGAAATAGACCAATTTTTACGCAAGTTATGACGCATAAGGACAAAGGAATGCATCCCACTCCTATGTCATGACCTTTGACCCCACTTCACCCATTTTCAATAGGCTTCGTTCCCAGGTGATCCCCTACCACATACTAAAATTTCATTGATATCGAACAATATTTACGCAAGTTATGACGCATAAGAGCGATGGAATGCATCCCACTCCTATGTCATGACCTTTGACCCCATTTCACCCATTTTCAATAGGCTTCGTTCCCAGGTGATCCCCTACCACATACTAAAATTTCATTGATATCGAACAATATTTACGCAAGTTATGTCGCATAAGGGCGATGGAATGGATACCGATTCTATGTTCTGACCTTTGACGCCATTTGTCCCTGTTTCAATAGGGTTCGTTCTTAGGTGGTCCCCTACCACATACTAAAATTTCATCGAAATCGAACCATTTTTCCGCGAGTTATCCTGTCGACGGACGACAGACGGACAAAGCTGGAGCGCATACGCTTCTTCAACCTACGGTTGGAAAGCTTAAAAAAGTACCATACTCACAAGTAATGTTGGTTGCCTTCAAACTAACGCACTTCTGAATCAACGCACAGATTCCAGCGTTTCTGAAGATCCAGAAAACAGTTCTGAAGTCACATTCTGGGATGTATGCAAGTTGTTCTATCACGACTGCTTGGATAGATGTAATGTCTGAATGATACTGTCCTTTTAGTGCCAGTTATATCCTGGAAACAGGAAGAAATCACAAGGGCATAAATCAGGGGAATACAGCGCATTTGGCAATACAGTGATTTGATGGTGAGCCAGGAACTGTTACACTGACAACGTGGTACGTAGTCTGCCATTATCATGGGACCAATTACCATATTCCCATAACTGGGGACGACGGCGAACAATACTGCTGTATAAATGTCGTAAGACTTGCTTGTAGAATTCTTGATTTACCGTTTGACCCACTGGTACGAATTCCTTGTTGATTATACCTTTCGAATCAAAAACGTCTATGGCACAGTGTTTGTCTTTGATGGTGTTATGCAGGCTTTCTTGGTCGATGGTGAGTGGACACCTCTCTAATAAGAGCTTTGTTGCTTGGTTTGTAGATCCTACTGAAGACACCATTTTTCATCTCCTGCAATAATTCTGCAGAAAAAAAAAATCAGGATCCTCAGCTGCCGTGCCCAGCAGATCGGAGCGAGCCTCCTTTGGTCATCATTCAGAATGCGTGGTACCAATCTGGTATTAAGTTTTCGTTTTCCCAGATCCTCGCGTAGAATCTCATGGCAAGTAGACTTACTGATGCCCACCGACTCAGCCAAAAGTCTCACTGTAATTCGGTGACCTTTCTTTAACTGCTGATTGAGCACCTCTTCAATTTTTTCCCCTGTTCTCACACTGGACGGCAGCCCAGATCTCAGATCGTCATCAAAAGATTCCCTCCCGTCATGAAACCGTGCATACTATTCAAAACCTGTGCTGTGAAATAATGCTTCCAATAAAAACAGATGCTTACGCTCTGCTCTTACTTGGCTGAAATGAAATCGGATGAGAACGCTTGTTATGACTCGTTCAATGCCCGTCTGCCACCTGTCAGTACCGGTATAAACCGGTTTCAAGCTGCTCACTGATTTGCTAAGGATTGCTGTCTACTGGCATACACGTGATATTTTTTACCCCACTTCTGATATGTCAGTTATACGGTCAATCTTGGAACTTATTGGTTGTAGGTTGTAAATGCGAGGTGTACATGTGGGGATATTAGTTCAGATAAAATGCAAAATCATCACTGAAAGCTGTTGTGAGATAAAACTGAGAAAAAAAAATGTTATTTTTAGATTGACGTTTTGGACAGGCTGCAGTGTGGATAAGAATTCGGGAAAGTTTGGTGTTCGAGAGAGTAGTAAAATAAGAATAATTCGGCCTAGTGGTGGACAGAGGTGCATTCTAGTTAATCATTCAAGTTGGGTTCGGCTTCGAGTTGAGGTTGAGACATGGGAGCGAGCCCTCTCTCCAAAACCGGTACCCCAAACTGGTGACGAGCGAATTGTTACAGGTTTAAAGTTAACGGTTGTAGTAAACCCTGGAAACGAAAAAAATATGTTTGCTTATTTTTGGTTGGATATCTTGGTTTAGGATTTTTCACCATCTGTTGGAAACTTTCTAAAACCGGATAAAATTATTGTTCCTTCGTCGTTTTGGAAATAAGATGACATTGAACATAGCTTTGCCATTTTGTTTTCAATTTTACAAGAAGATCGTCGAATAATGGATTACACGAACACGGAACTTGGGTAAAAGAGGATACGTTCGAGCATCAACTATTACATTTTTTTCGCGGGGTGTAATGGCTGGGCTAAATATAAGACGAGGGATTTAATTGACGGGCTAAATGTAAGATAAAAATGCAATACTTCATCAACTGCTGTGCGTGCGCGCTTCGCACCGCGTAAAAAGGCAGTAGCAGTTGGAATTTAATTGTTTAAATAGAATTTTATCATTAAACTAATTTTTCTGTGCAAACGTAAAAGACTTTAACTTGTACAATTTAACTTCAGCTTTACTGTGAAATACTAAACAGCTTATTGCACGTAAGATTTACCTTGACGTAGTACATTTGCTTTACTCTGAAACCTCTATTCGCGTAGATAGAGGTATTTCTTAATCAGTACTTTTGTAAATAGTGGTATATTAGTGTTTAATTGAATTTTGTATTTAGAATGTTCATAATTAAATCTTTGTATTTGAATGGTTATGCGGGGTTTTTTTTTGTTTCAGTGATTATGTTATTCATATTCTTCAATAATTATTGTGAATGGGAACTAGATTTGGGGTTGGGTTTGTATTTGGGTAATAATAGTACGAGCACAAAAATGGAACTTTATCATAACTTGTTAACCTGGAAAATGTAATTAATTAGTTAGAAATTGTGAATTTTGTTTTATCTCATAACGTACCAGGTTGTTCCCTTCCAGAGAGTAAGAAAATTTTCCAGTCGGTATGCGCTTATTAAATTTTAATTGCTTACAGTTTTTTCAAGTTAAATACTGTTAGGATTAGATTGTTATTGGGGTGAATACCGGGAAATGTTGGGTAACTGGTAGAGTACCTTTAAATAGTTCCTTTAATACTCGCGATACCTTTTCCTGGTGGGACGGGTTTTAAAATTTCAGTACTTACTCTGAAACCTCGGATTTCTTCTCCGTCGTTGCAGCTGAAAGTCATAATTAAGGTATATACACTGCTGGCCACCCAAAATGCAACACCAAGAAAGAAGAGTCCGATTGGCCTGAAATTCACACCATGCGTCGACCGCGAGAGGACACCAAGAAGCACTATAAGAAGGGTGCACAGAAGGCGGGGTGTAAGTAGTGGAAGTGTGTTGTGCTGCCGGACCTATCCGTGGGAAGCTTCCTGATGTCTCGTCGCAGAATACGGCAGTCATTCCAGCAAGTTTCGGAGTTCGACAGAGGACGAATAGTGGCTTATCGCGACAGCGGTTTATCGCACCGAGACATCGGCGCCAGTGTGGGACGACATCCAGCCACAGTGAGGCGAGTATGGATTCAGTGGGTGCAGGAGGGACGGACGGACCGACGTGAGTGGTTGGCGCAGCCGCGGCACACCACCGAGCGAGAGGTCCGGCATGTTGTGCGGCGGGCATTGACGGCTCGCACCGCCACATCACGAACGTTAGCGCAGGAATTATGGCGCGTTGCGCAACAACCTGTGTCAGCACGTTCCGTTCGACGTCGTCTTCATGATCGGGGACTTGTCGCACGGCGCCCATTGTCCGATTACCATTGACGTTACACCACCGGCGAGTGCGGCGGCAGTGGGCCGTTGAACGCTGCACCTGGAGTACGGAATGGCAGGACATTGTCTTCTCGGACGAATCCCGCTTCTGCCTGCAGCACCACGATGGTCGGATCCGCGTGCGGCGGCACCGCGGCGAGAGACTGTAGGACGCCTGCATTATGCATCGCCATACAGGTCCGTCGCCGGGCTTTATGGTCTGGAGCGCAATTGGATATGACGCCCGCAACCCTCTGGTACGCATCGCCGGTACATTCAACAGCCACCGCTGCATCTCTGACGTTTTGGAGCCTGTAGCCCTCCCTTACTGGCAGGACCTGCCAGCGGCCACGTTTTAATAGGACAATGCCCTCCCGCACGTGGCACGCATCGTGCAACAATTCTTCATGGCCCACCGGGTGTCACTGCCGCCGTGGCCCGCCTGTTCTCCCGATATATTGCCCATCGAACACGTCAGTTCGCTGATCGGCAACCAAGTGGCCCGGTAAGCACCACCCGCGGCTACACCTGATGAACTGTGGCAACGTGTGGAAGAAGCCTTGACCGACATACCCCAAGCCCACATCTAAAGCCTCTTTCGTACGATGCTGCGCCGTGTAACGGCCGTTATTGCCATCCATGAGGGCCACACGAACTATTGATGTCTGGGTGTTCCGCAAGTCGCACGGGCCTGTAAGGTCAATCGTTTCATCTTTGTATCTGTTGTTTTGTGTCCAGTAAATCTGGCTTTGCTATGTCGTGTCTTTCTTGGTGTTGCATTTTGGGTGGCCAGCAGTGTATTATTTCACAAATGGCCAAGGCTTCAACCAAAGCAAGGTTACCTAAAGTTCATATCTGTTTTAGTTTCAGCAAGCACGTCTCTGCTTACTTACGTACACAAGCTCCTTTGTAATCACAACTTGTTTCAACAGCACTTGAATCACAATGAACGTAAAAGCTCACTAAATTCAAAATCTTAGCTCTCCACTCCCTTAAAGTATACTCTGGGGGGACATGACCACCTGGCTAATATTATGTTGGTCCTCCACGTGCCGCTAAAGCAGCTCTTTGCCAGCAACTTATGGACGCTAAATGATTTCTAAAAGTGTTTTGAGGTATCTGGAACCAACACGTTATCAGCAGATCCCTTAACTCTTATAAGTTACGTGGTAGAACCGCCGCAGATCGGATTTGGTGTTCCAACACAAACGACAGATGCTCGATTGGATTGATGGCAAGGGAATTTGGAATACCTGGAAGCCTCTTTCATGTTCCGGAATCATTCTCAAACAATCCGAGAATTGTGGTGTAAGGCGACGGAGTCTAGCACCTCATAATTACACTGCCGGACAATTGCTAAGGACGGATGACAGTAGCAACGATAGCAACCATAAAATAGAAGGCAGGAAAATGTGGAAATTAGCATAAGTGCGGGATACAATGAGACGTGTTGTGCGTATGCAAATTTTGGATTGCCGAACTTGTTCGTGACGTCATAGCGCTGATAAGGATATAAAGGATTTGACGCGTATTGACCGTTGTTGTTCAAACGCAAAGTTGAAAGGGAAAGAATCAATTGACGAACTTGCAATTTTCAGTATGTCTTCCCGACATCACCTAGATGATTTTACGCGTGGCCGTATTATTGGCAAGATTGAAGAATGGCGAAAAATAACAGATGTTGCCAGGGAGTTCGACGTCAGCCACAGTGTTGTTTCAAGGGTTTGGAAATCATTTCAAACAAATGGAGAGTGTAGCAAACGTCACGTGGGAGGTCGTGTTCGCAGTACGACACCTGTAGAAGATCGGTACATAGTGCTATCAACCAAAAGACACCGGCGCAGCACAGCTAGTGAGGTAGCAAATCAGTTTATGGCTGCAACTGGCAAGCGGATGTCCCGAAAAACTGTCGCCAGACGTTTGCATGAAGGAGGACTATACGCCCGGCGTCCTGTTGTGTGCATCCCATTGTCCAGACGTCACCGTACCGCTCGTTTGCAATGGTGCCATCAACATCGCAATTGGACTGATAACGACTGGTCTGCTGTCCTCTTCTCAGATGAGAGTAGATACAGTCTATCGTCTGATTGTCGACGACAACTGATCTGGCGTGATAGTGGTACTGCATATATTCCAGCAAACATACAGGAAAGGGACCGATATCCGACATGTAGTGTCATGGTATGGGCTGGCATCATTATCAATGGCCGTACGTCCCTCTATGTGCTTCCAACTGGGACTATGACTGGCCAACGATACATTAATGATGTTCTGCTACCTCATGTTCGCATGTTCCGTGGTGCTGTTGGTGATATATTCATTTTCATGGACGACAACGCAACATGTCATCGAACAGTCGCTGTCCAGGAGTGTCTTGAGAGCGAGGATATTCAACGCCTCGTATGGCCAGCACGTTCTCCAGATCTGAATACCATTGAAAATGTGTGGGATGCTTTGGGGAGGAGTCTTGCTGGTCGCCAATGCCCTCCAATAAACAAGGACACCCTCATCCATGCACTGACAGAGGAATGGGATAAATTACCCCAACAGCTGCTTGATAATGTTGTGCAAAGCATGACACGACGTGTGGAATCTTGCATCGCCCTCCATGGTGGCCATATCCCGTATTGACATCTTATGCCGGAACGCCTGCAGACGGTAATTGCATTTTTTCACGTTTACGTATTCTGCACAAAATGGCCTGTTTGTCCCTTGAACACGTTCCAAAGCCTTCTGGATTTCAGAGCACAATAAATTGTCTTTCTGGTAATGTCCTGGCGTTCTGACATTATTTTATTTCACTTGGCATCCAACCACACTTACTTTTTTATGCGCTATATAGCCGTTTATGATCCGTCCTTAGCAATTGTCCAGCAGTGTATTTCATGTAGCAACCGTTTCTGTATCGATTTATTATTTCAAGTGTAATGTGATGCAAATTCCAACGAACGAGAGGGACTCGTGGCGCGTTTCTTTTGTACGCCGTATTAGGGAGTGCCGAGCCAGACACCTGCCTGGCGGCATCCGTTGGCCTTGACCTAAACGGCTGCGTTTGATGTATCAAAAGTCATCACTCCCAGAGAGAGGCGAACTCCATGCCAATAGGATTACAGAAGCTCAAATGGGGGGAGGGGGAAGGAAGTTTACGGTTATAAAAGGGAGCAGCACGTTCTCTCAAGACGTTTTTAGTGTTTCGCCTTCAACGTGGTCGCACGGCGTGTACGAGCTGGGAGTTACGGTTAGACCTATCGAGGATTTACGTTTTGGCTGACGAAATAGTCAGGGTTTTTCTGAGATCAGAGATCGACCGGAATTTGGACGGAAAGACTCAAGTTAAATGTGGCGGAGGGTCTTCCGGGATAGTTGAGCGATAGTAAAGGCTTCGCCATCTGGAAGTATGTCGGCACGTGCAGATAGCTAGTTGAAAGGAGCTTATTTTCTCATTTAATAAATTTTGTTACGTCTAACAAAGGACTTGTTTTTGCAGTTACTCTTTGTCTTAGACATTAAGTAATTGCTGACTACACGTTCTAGTATTGCAGAGGTCGAGTTCAACTCGACGGCACCCAAAAAACCTACGTCAGGCTCGTTAGAGAGATTCATAATCAGTAAGGCCTAGTGGCGAATTGAATTCAGCGGGGCCTGACATGTGGAGTAAGGCATTATCTTGCTGAGAGAAGGCACTACTAGAGGGAAATACCGTTGCCTTGAAAGGATGTACCTGGTCTGCAATTATGTTTAGGGAGTGGTAGAAGCTATAGTTTCCTGCACATGAATGGCTGGACCCAAGGTTTCCCAGAAGAACATTGCCGAAAGTACTACACTTCCTCCACCGGCTTGTTTTTTTCCCGCAGTACATCATAGTACCCGCACTTCTTGTAAACGACGCACACGTCCGTCCACAATGTTCAGCAAGAAACAAGATTCATCGGACCAGATGACCTCCTCCCAATCACTGAAGATCTAGTTTTGATGCTCGCGGGCTCATTGTCCGTGCTTTCGATAGTGTACTGAGGTTGGCATGGGGACCCGTAGAGGCCTGCGGCTATGCAGCCCCATTTTCATCAGGGTTCAATCCACTGCGTTTTGTGACACATTACTCATATCACTAGCATTTTTTTTTTTTTTTTGATTGGAGGTTTAACGACCACCGTGAGCAACTCAATGGGCTATAAGCAGTCGCCCGTCCCTAATTTAGGGTCACTGGTTCCAGGGAAGGGAGAGAGCCAGCGCCGTAAGACAAGCACAACATCCATGCCCGACCGGGATTCGAACCCGGACCCCTTACGGACGAATGATCAGAGGCCAGCGCCTTAGACCACTGCGCCACCGGGGCGGCCACTAGCATTTAATTACTGGCTAGTTAGGCCAGTAATTAAATGTCCCTTCTGTTGGCTCGTACCATACAGGTTAGCCTTCGCTCACCTCTAGCATCGATGAGCCGTGGTCGGCCGACACCTTGCCGGAATTTCGTGATTTTTCCCTCCTCGGACAACTTTTTGAAGGTACTAACCACGGCTGAACTTTAACCCAGTGGTCTAGCCGTCGTGAAAACACTCGAACCCGCGTTCCCTCACTCCGTAGTAAGTTTCTCTCCCAACTAAGCTACACGGACGGAATGTATCGCTGCAGATTTGTCATCTTGACACGTACTTTTCCTCTGTAGTACGTCACACCATTACAATTTAGCCTTTGTAAATCTCGCTAAAGTCCGCTGCCTTTCCCCTCTGAAGAAGAAGAATAACACTGATTAACAGAACTCAGTATTTTTTTTTTTTTTTGATTGGAGGTTTAACGACCACCGTGAGCAACTCAATGGGCTATAAGCAGTCGCCTGTCCCTAATTTAGGGTCACTGGTTCCAGGGAAGGGAGAGAGCCAGTGCCGTAAGACAAACACAACATCCATGCCTCACCGGGATTCGAACCCGGACCCCGTTTGGACGAATGATGAGAGGCCATCGCTTAGACCACTGCGCCACCGGGGCGACGAACTCAGTATTGAAACCGTTTCATGACATTCACACGCGTCGTCGGTTACCTGCAGTTGCTTCGATTTTCATATAGACACGCTGGTGGTCATAGTGTTTTTGTCTTTTCTGTGTATCTTTGCTAACGCACACCAATACAAAGCGTACTTTCACTGTATTAACGTACAATTTTTATCGTTTTTGCTAAAAGCCTTCAGAAACAAGATGTGGAACCTCACATTCACAGTTGAAATCCGTGAATTATTTGCTGTTTAAGCATCCTAATACTTTAAAAGTCCAGCATTCGTTCGTTCTAAATAATTTAATGATGAAGCCAATCAACTGTAAGTATTTGAGGCACACCCTAACAATGATAGGGTTACTCATTTTCTGAGGTTCCGTGTCGTAGATTCAGTATCTCCTTTACCTTTTTTATTTTCTGTTCTTTTGCTTTTTGCAATTTGATCCCCATTACTTGCTCATTTTTTATATTTCTTTCCCGTTGATGGCTTAATTCTGTTTCAGATCCTCATTAAAGCTTCAGCAACAAGGATTAAGTAGCGGAATAAACGTTCTAAGCACGTACTGAAGAAATTATAAAACTGGCTACACCGGAGTCAATTAATAAATAAGTACAAGGCAGGAGCTACGTATTAAAATCAGATTTGATACGTGTAAAAAAAAACGCAGAGATAACTGCCGAAATTTTCTTGGCATACAGGCGGCTTTTTAAGGGAGGAAATGATACACAGATTATAACTGACAAATTCTAAATAAAATAACAATTGAAAATTAGTGAACGATGAACACCTTCGCATACAACGATGAGCTATTACATTACGACCACCTCCAGCCTAGAGAAATGAGCGCGCCTGGAGACCGAATGGTGGCGCAGGAGAAGTTCACAGAGCAGTATATACACAACCCTAGGACCGGCATTCGGTTACTAGAGTATTCGGAGTAAGAATGGGATGGGAAAAGCTGCCGACTTACCAGAGTTAGATAAAGGATAAATTGTGATGGCGCTACGATCTCGAAAACAGCGCTGCTTGTCAGTTTTTCACGTGCCGCTGTAGTGAGTACGTATAAAAAGTGGTGCATAGATGGCCAAACGACGAACCTTTCTCCAGCTGCGTGTTGTCCGCAGCACATAGATGCCCGAGGACAGCAGAGACTGTCGCGCATTGTTTATAGCGACATTGTTCAAATCACCCGCAGCTCCAACAGTGGTGATCAGGGAAATGTGCCACAGCACACACTTCATCGCAGCCTTCTGCACATGGGCCTGCGTAGCCGAAGACCCAGCCGGGTCCCCATGCTCACTACATGTCATCGCCAACAACGCATGACATGGGCCCAAGTTCATCAAGATTGGACCGTGGATGATTGGAAGAAAGTGGCCTGGTCTGACGAATCAAGTTTCTTAGTGCATCCCGTAGACGGCTGAGCGCAGATATGCCAATTACCAACGGAGGCTATGGCCCCTGTATGCACTGATGCGCGAAAACAGGCCGGTGGAGGCGGTGTCATGCTGCGGGTGATGTTTTCTTGGGACACTTTAGGCCCCATTACCCCACAGCACAATCTCTGACAGCTGTCAGGTATCTGAACATCGTTGTGGACCGAATTCGCCAATTGATGGCAACTGTGTTCCCTGCTGGTGCTGGCCGTTACAAACAGCATAATGCTCATGCCACACTGCAAGAATCGTGAAGGAGTGGTTCGAGGAACATGCTCGTGACTTTCTGTTAATGCCTTGGCCTCCAAATTCACATGCCATGAACCCAGTCGAACATTTGTGGGTCGACTTGGAAAAGCTGGTTGGCGTTAAATCACCACCACCCCGAAATACACGAGAACTGGATAACCTGCTCTTGATATTATGGTAACAGATTCACATGCATACCTATCGCCACCACTTCCAATCAATCAATTGTTCGCCGATTGGCCGCTGTTTTACGGTCTAAATTAGTGTCATGCAGCTTACTAGGTAGGTAGTCATAATGTAATGGCTTATCAGTGTAGTTCCTTGTGCTACCCCTCCTATTTCTGCAGTTCTAGTTACTGAAGCTATTGCAAGACGCGCAATAACATTCATGCAATGTAAAGAAAATAAATGGTGTGAAATCACAGAGAATTTCTGAAATCCGTCTTTTAACCCTTTAACGACCATAACGCCCAAAACGCCCGTGCATACAAATGACCATAGCCGCCAGAAACGCCTGTCGAGAATGAGTCAGATTTCATACCCTTATTCTTTTTCTTTATGAGGATCAGCAGGAAGTCACCCTCAGTTACTATTGTTGTTATTAAACAAAGAAGTGAAACGTCAGACAGTTTCGAGCGTTATGGTATTTAGAATGATACAATATTTTGGGGTCATGGTCGTTAAAGGGTTAACGGAATTTCCGCTTTTAAAAATCCCCGAAGTTTTTTTTAACTTCAGTATTTTCAAAGACTTTTCGTAGTCAAAAATTCCTTTTATTTCAGAAAAGTCGTTTAAGGACTTTCCGTATATGTACATAAATTTTGCAAGACGCTGAATTCATCCGCCCTTACAACAGATAATCCGTTCGCAGTGGTGGTGATCGAACCGACGTCGTGTGGGTTATTTCGACAAATAACGCGTGTTTTTACCACTGAGCCTGAAAGCCTCGAGAATCAGTGTCACGTTCATGCTAAAACTAATTATAGGATGATGTTTTGTTTTTTGTTTTTTGTCATCAATACGAATGATTTAGCCATTTTGTTTTCCGTTGGAGTTAAAGATTTTTCAATAGGTTTGTAATATTATTTTTTTTTTCTGTGGAAGGATTTATCACAAGTTAAGTATTTTTTTAATCGTAATTTTTCGAAACAACAGAATGCTTTGGAACTTCCAATCTTTTTAAACTAACAATGATTTTGAATTATTTTTTAAGAAAATTTAAAATATACACCAATGAGACATTTTATTATGACCACCTACCTATAAGTTCCCACTTTAGTGCTCAAAACAGCGGCCACTCGACGAGCCATCGATTCGATGAGGTGGCGATAGGTATCCTGGGTTATCTGGTACCATAATGTCAACAGCAGGTCCTCCAGTTCCCGTACATTTCGTGGTAGTGAGGATTTAGCACAAACCCGCTTTTCCAAGTTGAACCACAAATGTTCGATAGGGTTCAAGTCATGTAAATTTGAAGGCCAGGGCATCGACAGAAAGTCACCAGCATGTTCCTCGAACCACTCCTTGACGATTCTGGCAGTGTCGCATGGCGTATTATCCTGTTCGTAATGGCCATCACTAGCAGGAAACACAGTTGTCATGAATGGGTGAACTTGGTCCGGAACGATGTTCAGATAATTGACAGTTGTCAGAGATTTTACTGTTGGGATAATGGGGGGCCCAAAGTGTCCCAAGAAAACATCGCCCACAGCATAATACCGCCGCCGTTGTTCTCTTTTCCCCCAGCAGTGCACCCAGGTGCATACCCTCCTTTGGTAATGGGCGTATCCGCACCCGAACGTCTACGTGATGTACCAGGAATCTTGATTCGTCACACCAAGCCACTTTCTTCCTATCATTCAGGGTCCAATCTGGTTTATCTCGGCTCCATTTAATGCGCTGTTGGCGATGACATGCAGTGAGCATGGGGACCCGGCTGGGTCTTGGCTACGCAGGCCCATGCGAAGAAAGCTGCTATGAACTGTGTGCTGTGAGTCATTACCCTAATCACCACGGTTGTAGCTGCGGGTGAGTTGTCGCACTGTGGCCCTGCGGTTTTCGTGAACAATGCACGACAGTATCCGCTGTCCTTAGCATACATGAGCTGCTGACGACATACGATTGGACGACGTTTCGCCTTTGGCCATCTGTGCACCACTTTTGATACGTACTCACTAGAGCGGCACGTGAACAACCCACAAGTTGCGCCGTTTCCGAGATCGTACTTCCGAAGCGCCGTGTTATCACAATTTGTCCTTTATCAAACTCCGATAAATTTTCCCATTCTGACCCCGAATACGATACTAACGGAAAGCCGGTACTAGGGTTGAATATATACTGTTCTGTGAACTTTACCTGCGCTACCTTTCGGTCTTCCGGCGCGCTCATTTCCCTAACCTGGGTGGGGTTATATTGGAATAGCTCATTGGTGCACTACTTTATAGTATTATTTCACAAAACTCCGAAGTATAGAATTTACATTTTATAGCTTTGACGTACTTCAGAAGTGAATCACGTGTCAAGACAAGAGATCAAGAGTGGTACATTCCGTCCGTGTATCTTAGTTGTGAGAGCAACTTACTCCGGAGTGAGGGGACGCGGTTTTGATCAGCCTCACGGAAAAATTTGTGTTTTAACATAGCTATGATAGCTCTTGTCTTAATGAGTCCACAGACTGATGCGCAGACATCGCACAACCACCTGTACAATAAGTACACAGTTCCTTACAGTAACACAATATAGAGGGTTACACGGAAAGTCCGTGATCAGGACAATATCTCACGAACTATGGCAGTTAGCGATTTACTTCTTGTGCAGTTGTATAGAAAACCCCTATAGCGCACACAATAAGACCACGAAGGATTCCCTCATACCCTTTGACGGAGGAGGGGGGGGGCTATCTTCTTCCCTTTGCAGATATGGAAAAAAGTCAATTACAAACTTGTTCAGCGAGGCAAAAATAGTACATAAATGTTTTTGTCCCATAACAAAAGATGGATGGGGAACGGGAATGTTGCCCCGAGAAAATCACGACACACGGAAGCAACGACAGAGTATTTGGACAAAAACGTATTGCTTGGAACTTATCTAAACTGGTAAGCTCTAAGTAAATGAAAGCACAAAGGAAAAGTTTTCCTACAAACCTTATCGACAGTTCTTGTTCTGAAATAAAACGCAGTTCCTTAACATATTCAATATCATCAGACTTTGATATCCAATACACTAAAAATACACTGAGACAAGGAGAAATAGTTTTCGACTTCCCGTCACTGGTTCACGAAGTTTTGGGACACGGACCACGCATATCATTCTTGTATTCTGACGACGGAGCAGAAAGCACATTTGAAATCCATGCAAACATGCTTCGCCGCCCCGGTGGCGCAGTGGTCGTTGAACAGACAAGTCGCATATTTTTTCGGCTCCTGCGTAGAAGTCAACGTTCGTTAGTTTACTTGTTCTTTTTGTGGTATTTCGTCGTTTTGTGTTTTGGTTGCAGTGTTTCGTACCCACGCTTCACGAGCATTGAGGCTGAGTGCCGAGTGGGTGCTCATTTTTTTTTTTTTTTTTCATTTTCGTGTGTCGTCAGTTACGACGCATGAGTTTTGGTGGGCCAGTGGTCGAGAATGTCCACTACCACTGTGAATAAGTCACCGTCGTCTGCAGCTGCTTCGTCGATTCCTGATATGTCTTCGCTTCTTAGTTCTGTGCCTTCTTCGGGGAATGTTGCGTCGACTAGTGTTGCTGGACTTCCAGAAACTGTGCTTCTGGCCACCCGTGTGCCGGCTGCGTCTAATATTCCTGGTTCTGCTAGTTCTACTTCAACGTCGTTCGCACAAGCTGTGGGAAGTACCTCATATATTTCTACTGATTCTGCACCACATTTTAAACGTGTAGCTTCGGCGTTGAAAATTATTCTTCCAAGTGATTCGCCGCAAGGTAAGCAGTTGTCGTCTGCCTTATTATTAAGTGTTTTCATTCCTGCTTTGCGTGACACTCCCATCCCCCAGTATCTGCATGCTGTGTCGAAGGTCGTTCCAGCCGAAAGCATTGTGTCCATTATTCGCTTGGGTGGAGGGGTGGTTGTTCACTTCACCCACTAGCAAGCAGTAGATTTAATTATATTTCATGGGGTTGATATTGGGTCCTTTCATCTACAACCTGCCGCTGCAGATCAAAGACCAGTTACGGTGACCCTCTCTCCTGTACCAACGGCTGTTCCTGATTCTCTGTTGATTAATGCCCTCAACACGATGGGTCGTGTTGTGGGAGTGACCAAGATTCTTCCAGCTACAGCCCGTGATTCCCCCTGAAGCATGTGCAGGGTGGGCGCCGCCAGTACCGGGTTATTTTTCCAGCTTCTCAGTCAATAGCGGAACGCCCTGCAACTCTGGAATTAGTCACTGATACCCGGACGTACATTTTTAATCTTTTTGCAGGGGTTCAGTGCTTCCGCTGTAAAGGGGAAGGTCATCTCGCTTCTGCTTGTCCTCATGCTACTCCTGGTGCTAGATCTGATTCTTCATTAGCTACTACAGTTCAGGTGGCCGCTGCCCCTGCGGATGTTGTGCAGGCCGCTGAGGCACCTGCTCACATTCTACCTTCATCAATTTTGCCTGCTGTTTCTCCAGTCGTTCCTTCCCTCCCGGTTCCTGTCGTCGTACTGAATGGTTTGGAACCGTCCAATGAGGATTTTCCATCGCTGGAAGTGTCTGCACCTAAATCACAACGTAAACGCCCCAGCTCACCTGGTGTTCCTACTCGCTCTTCCCGTTCGTCTCAACGTCTTCGGTCCAAGAAACCAGCCCATTCTACCTCGGGTTCACCTAGCCATCGTGAGCCAAATTCTGAATTACTAGTTTCGAACCGATTCGCATGTCTCCAGGATGATGATGTTATGGACACGGTTGCCCCTGATCCTGATGACACTGCAATGGTTGACTCTGACGATGATTCTCCTTCTCCTACACTTCTTGACATTTCTACTATGTTTGAAGAACTTGCGGTGCCTTTGCACCCTCTTACCTTAACTGATCTGTATGCATTGACCACTTGCCCGCGTAAGGCGAAGTTTATCACACTGCCTTGCATTAAGAGTAAGCTTCACTTGCTGCCTGAAATGATTGCACAGCTAAACCAGTTCCATGCATTTATAACTAATGTTACTTTGCCTGGCGGGACTGAGCAATATGCTCGCCGTCTGGGATACTTACTCAAGATTTTGAGGGCTGAATTGGAAGGCTGGATGCAACCTACCAGTGATGTCCTTGTTAACACTACTTAGCTTTAATTGTAGAGGGCTTGCGTCTTCTGCGGCGAATGCTTTGGTTTACGAGGACGTTCGTTACCTGGGGGCTAATATCCTCCTTCTCCAGGAGACGAACTGTTCCTTGGATGCCGGGTGTTCCCGCTGGAGACGCTGGCATTACATTTTTTATCATAATTACCGTACCTATCTCAGGTCTGGTACCGCTATAGCGTTTCATGTGCGTTTTCATTCTTCCCTTTCTGATCTTGTTGAGTCACAGAGTCTGCTGGGTTCTTTTCAACATATTTCTTTTTGTTTTTGTTCTAAACGTATTCATGTTTTCAATATCCATTTTCCGCAATCTGCTACGGATGCAGAAACTCTCCTCCAACATCTTTCTTCTATCCTTTCGACCCTCCATCCAAATGATACAGTCATTGTTGCAGGCGATTTCAATTGCACTTTGCAACCCGGTTTTGACCGAGATGGTTCAACCGAAAGCCGTTCCGACCTTGTTTCCAATCTCACTCAACTCGTTGTTAATTTTGATTTGATTGATGCATTCCGTTCCCTCCATACCCGGTCCAAGGAATTTTCCTGGTTCCCCCGGCTGCTTCACGCTGTGTCGCAGCACGCCTAGATAGATTCTATGTTTCCAGTTTTCTCCATTCCTCTCTAGTTGAAATTACTCATCATCCTTCCGTTTCGTCAGATCATCGCCTCGTTCTTTTAAAACTTTTTTGCATTTTTCCTCTGTTCCCCTTCCCCAGTCTGGTCTCTCGACGATTCAGTTTTAACTGATCCTGTTTTCTGTGCTGAAATTCGCTCTATGATCTCGTCTTCTGTGCAACAACTTTCTTCGTCTGACGACCCAGTGGCTCTGTGGCTTTCCACGAAAATTTTGATTATTTCTTTCGCACGTCAGTTTTCTTTCTCTTCCCGTACTTCTCGCTTTCAAGATATTGATGTTCTCCGTCGTAAATTGCAGACTATTTCTCCTTCTGATCCTTCTTTTCCCGTGTTTCAAGCTCAACTTCGTCGTATTCTGTTTACTTTTGCTTCAACAGCCATTACTCGTCTGAAATTCACTCACTTGCGGTTTCACGACGACCCCTTTTCTAGTTTGAAGTCCCTTGAGGAGTATCATGTTAAAAGCAACACAATTTCCTTTCTTTCACTACCTGACGGATCTACAGTTGCCGACCCTTATCTTATCTGTGAACTTACTTTTTCCCATTATTCTGATCGTTTTCAACACCGACTCCTTTCTCCTGCAGATACCTCCCCTCTTCTTCATGTCCTCCCTCAGGTTCCACATTGTTTTTTTGATTCTCTTGTTTCTCCTATCTCTCCTTCTGAAGTCCGGTCTGCAATTTCCAGTCTGAATGACCGTTCTTCCCCTGGCGCGGACGGTCTTCCGCTCTCATTTTATAAGAAGTTTCTTCCTTCTCTCCTCCCGCTTCTGGTTGCTTGTTTTAATGCCGTTTTTACTTCTTCAAATTTTCAGTCTTCTGATTTCACTTTTGCTCTTCTCCGTCTCATCCCCAAAACCGGAAACCTTGGTATTTTTTCTAACTGGCGTCCTATCTCTATTCTTAATACTGACTACAAAACCTTTGCTGAAATTCTCGCTTTTCGCCTCAATCCCGTCTTGCAGCATTTAATCCACCCCGATCAAACTTACACTATTCCCTCCCGTTCGATTACTACCAACATTTCCACCATTCGCAACTTATATTTTCTTGCTTCCCAACTTTCCGAACCTCTCGCAATTTTTAATATTGATCAGAAACAAGCTTTTGACTCCATTAATCACTCTTATCTCTTTGCTGTTCTTCGTCATTTTGGCTTTCCTACTCTTCTCTGTCAAGCTCTTATTAATCTTTACTCTCACTCTTCTTTCCGTATTCGCACTTCCACATTCATGACAGCTACCATCCCCTTTGACAACGGGATCCGGCAGGGTTGTCCCCTTTCGGGTCAACTTTTTACGCTTGCATTTGAACCTCTCTTAATTTGTCTGCGTTCTCGTTAGTTTTCTGTGATTCCTCGCAGTATTGCTCCTACTCGTCACCACCGCATAGTGTTGTCTGCGTATGCTGATGACCTCACTCTCTTTCTTCGCACTGAACGTTCTTTCGGTGTTGTTCTTTCTGCTTATCGTGAGTATGCTTCAATTTCCGGTTCCGAACTTAATATGTCTAAATCTGTCGGTCTGTGGGCCGGATCGTGGGTGGCACACGGTGATCGCCCTTGGGGTGCCCGTTGGTCATCCTCGGTCATTAAACTTCTTGGTGTGTACGTTGGAAATCCCGTGGCTGTTGCTGATGCCGCATGGATTCCTCTGGTTCAGCAGCTCAATCGCCGTCTTGCTCCTTTTTGCCGGTTCAAACCTTTTTTGTCCTTTTTTAGCAGAGCACATCTGGTTTCTTCCTTTCTTCTTCCCATTTTGACACATTCGTGGTTCGCTTATTTTCCCTCGCCCATTTTTCTCCAATCCGCTCAATGTTTTATTACTGATTTCATCTGGAATAAAGTTCACTGGGCTCATCGTTCTACTCTCGTCCTTCCTCTGTCCTTTGGAGGTCTTGCCCTCCCAGATCTTTTTCAAAAATCTAATGCTATTCATCTTCAGACCTTTCTCCGTTCTTTTTCTCATCCTCAGATTTCATCGCTTACTATTGTTGATACTTTACTTTTCCCTCGCAGTCCGTTTCTCACTCTCGCTACTTTCCTCCGTATGGATCTGTTCCCCCTCATTCCAGATCACTTTCCCGATACTTATCGCACCGTTTTTTCCCTCTGGCATTCCTTATGTCCCGTCCGTCTCCCACCTACCTCAACTAATGATCTGCTTGCGGAACCTCTCTTTTACTCTTCTGCACTCCGTTCTCCCTCTTCACCGTACTTGTGCTTCTCTACCTGGTTCGCCAGTGGCGTGGTACAGGTATCCCAACTTGTAGATGCTTCTCTCCGCTGGAAGTCTCTTTCCCAAATCGACCCCCCTCTTGCTGACACTCCCTTACATCGCGCCCAACTCCGGTTGCTTCATTTTCAGCTTCAACGCCTTTACCCGTCCCTCGTGAATTCTCTTGGGTTAATTGTTTCTTCTTCGGCGTCCCCTTGCCTTCCTTTTCTGGTTTATTTGAATGATGTTCCCTTTCTGGTGCATCAAGTTACTGCAAAACTCTTGTACCGCCACTTTCTTACTTATTTTCGAGCACCTCTCGCTATTCCTTTTGTGCCTCCTGATGAAACCTCTCAGACATGGGTCGATTCACACATTTCTCTGGCTTCCCCAAAAGCAACTGATATTCATTGGCTACATCTTCATCGCCGCTTGCTCACACCACGAACTCTTCATCGTTTTGGTCGCCTGTCTTCTCCCTTGTGTTTTTTCTGTTCAACGCTCGGTGATGTTCATCACGCATATGACTCCTGTTTAGTTTTACAGCCTCTTTTTACCTTGATGTTTGCTCTTCTCTCCAAGGTCTGTCCTTCCTTTCACTCTGTTTCACATTACTATTTTCTTCGCCGTCATCATCCTTCCGCTGCTGTTCACAATCCAGTTTGCGCGTTTTTAATTTTGCAGGCCAAACTGACTATTTATTTATACTATCATACCAGTGTTGATCGGCCTGGTCTTCGTCGATATCATCCTGCGAGAGTTTTTCTGTGCCGTAGGTTTCGTTCCTCGATCAAGTCCGTCATCCAACTTGAGTACGAGGTAGCTCTGGCCCGGCAGGCAGTTCCTGCTTTCTTCTCGATCTGGTCCCCCCACCACCCCCGGTTTCGGGTTGAGCATGGGTTGATTCAATTCGTTTGATCAGTTGTTTTTTCTTATTTTTGTTATGGTGTAGTGGTTTCTTCACTTTGTTTGTTTTTGCTTTTCCGGGTTGTTGTCTTGTTCTGTTTTTGATTGAGCTGCAGGTTTTTTTGCCTTGTATTCATTCTTTTCTTCTAATCCTGTTGTTTTTCCTTTTTTTTTACCGTTTTCCTTTTCTTGTTTTTATGATGGCCCTTTGGTAATGTTGTACTGTTTTGCTTCCTTGAGATTCCGGTCTTTTTGTTGTTTTTTCCTCTGTGCTTTGTTAGCTCATTCTACTGGTCGGTATATCCTTTCTTGGATAGTGCTTTTCTACACTTTTCCTCTTACTAGCGGCCTCTGCCTCTTTGTCTGAATTTTCTTGTCATTTTGCGCTGTGATTGGATGTTTTACAGCTAGTTGCTTTGACTTTTTGTCTTTCCGGAGTCCGTGGGCATTTGTGTTCCTGTGTTCTGTGTGTATTTTTTTCTGGTTCTTGGTGGTGCTGTGCAATCGGTTATTGTTTTTTGTGTCGGTATTTTTGTTGAGTTGTTTGTCTATATATTATTGTGTGCTTGCTTTCTATGTTTTCGTCGGCCACAGTTGTTGGTCGACGCATTTCTTGTTGTGGTGTTTTGTTGTACTAGTTGGCCACCAATTGTTTGTGATCACTGTTATTGTTTGGTATTAGTGTGATGCTTGTTGGGTGTTGTTGTTTTCCGTTGGGCTAGTCTGTGTTGTCTAGTTTTGCAAAGATTTTTTGGCGTGTTGTGTTTCTTTTGTGCTTGTTTGTTTGTTGTTGTTCCTGATCTTCTTTTTTGTACTGTTTCCTTAATGTGGTATTACCGTGTTTTTGTAATTGCTCTTGCTTTTTGCACGTGTTGTGTTTAGTTGTTCGGATGGCGGCTGTCCTACTCGCTCTGCTCCTGTGTGAGTTTTTTTAATACTGTGATTGTATTTTACCTATACTGCTAATGTGATAATCTTGTTTTTTACTTGTTTGTGCATGTTCTACTTTCGTGTTTCAGTTGGCTCCGCAGTTTAGGGAGCCTTTTTTTTCTCATGCCTTGTGTTTCATGTTCAATTGTTTGTCTATTGGGTTACGTTGACCCAAGGAGTTGGTCAACGCTCTATTTGCCTTGTACTTTTTTTTACTGTGCCTTTTGTGTTTTTTCTTTCTTGACTGTATGTGACTACATGTGTAGTGAAGTAGTCAGTTGAGGCAGTTTTGTCTTTGATTATGTATTAAGTGCACTTTTTGTGTTTTCGTTTTTGTGTTTCTTTGCACTCAAGCTAGGGTTCTACGTCTTGCTTCGTGCTTCTCCTGTCCGGGTTTTTCCTGTAATATTGTATTTTTTCTCAACACAGTCTTCTGTTGCCGTGCACGACTGGACGTACTTTGTGTTGTTTTCAATGTGTTATGATGCTATGCGATCTTGTTTCCGCGTGATTCTCTCTATAGCGCCACGTCGGCTTCTGGGGTTTGTCAACGCGCGTCTTCTTGTTTTGAGTATGAAATTTGAATTGAGTGCGATTTTTTTTGTGAACCTCGTGTGTCTGTTTGGCTACATTTATTTTGTGTGATGCAGCGGTTTTTCCCCTTATTATCATGTATTCTTCTGTACAGTGTTCCTCCTGACTAACATGCGTCACTTCGTATTTCGTTTTTAGTTATAGCGGTTGGTTAACACCCCTCTTTATGTGCACGGTTTTTTTTGTTTTTTATGTTCTTCTTGTACTAATGTTTTGGCCGCTGCTGCATGTTTTCAGAAGTACAGTTTTGTTTCTCCTGTCGCTGTCTTGCAGTGTCAGTCAATTTGTGTTGTGTTGTATTGTTGTTGTGTTTCTTACCTGTCACCTTTGTGTTCGCGCTGCTATGTACTAGTTTTTGGAATGTGTTTTTCTTCCCTCACTCTGGGGTTTGGGTTTTGTAATGTGTGTGTTTTTTGTTTTCTGTTTTCTGTGTTCCTTTTTTATCTGTATATATTTTAATCTTGTTCTGATGTTACCAGTTTTCCTTCCTCCTTTCTTTTGTGTTGAGACTTCTTGGCCTCGTCTCTTTTAATACAGTCTCATGTGACTGAAGCGTATCACATGTACCTTGCTTTTAGACTAATAAAGGTTTATTTTGAAGGCAGTGGTCTAAGGCGTTGGCCTCTGATCATTCGTCCGAAGAGGTCCGGGTTCGAATCCCGGTGAGGCATGGATGTTGTGTTTGTCTTCCGGCACTGGCTCTTTCCCTTCCCTGGAACCAGTGACCCTAAATTAGGGACGGGCGACTGCTTATAGCCCATTGAGTTGCTCACGGTGGTCGTTAAACCTCCAATCAAAAAAAAAAAAATAATAATAATATGCTTCGGACACAGCGACTCAGGTAGCTTTCCGTTTTTTCCGCATTTGGAGAGTCCCCGAAATCTTTTGTTATAGGACAAAAACATTTATGTACCACTTTTGCCTTCCTGAACAAGTTTGTAATTGACTTTTTGGCCCTATCTGCAAAGGGGTCCAAGATAGCCCCCTCAACCCCCGCCCCCCTCTCCCGAAAATGGAGGTGAGGTGATCCTTCGTGGTGTTATTGTGTGCGCCATAGGGGTTTCCTATACAACTGCACAAGAAGTAAATCGCTAACTGCTATAGTTCGTGAGATATCGTCCTGATCACGGACTTTCCTTGTAACCCTGTATAATAGCTACAGTGGAGCAGATAAGTGTATATTTTCAAACGAATTGTTCATATGTGGATACAAGTACCAAAGCCGGCACACATACTCACTAAAAATCGCACTTTTCATATAAAAGCCACTCGATAATTCAAAATGGCCGCAATTTCAAGATGGCCGACATATGATAATCAAATATTTCAAAGAAATCGTTCTAATATTTATGCAAGTAATAAACTTTAGCATTGAAAATCATACTTTTCATGTAGACCATTAGCCAATCAAAAATTCAAGATGGAGAACTTTTCCAATATGGCCGACACCTTTACCAGTATAGTACTCCACGTTTCATGTTTGAACATTACAATACATGTTTTTATTATTTTTCTGTTTTTAATGTTATAAACTTCAATTACGAGTATGATCTTCTGTTCCAGGTAGTGAAAAAACTAATCCTCGACAGTGAAAGACGTACAATTCAAGAACTTGAGGAATTCTTCACCATTACTTCCAACATGGCGAATTGACTGGACCAAATGCTGTTTGTGCCAAAAGGACAAGAACGAACAATTGAAATCACCACCAACACGTTATAACTGTGTAAATGATGGATATAACATGATTGTAACCAATGTTCCTCTCTTTCATGCCATACATGATTCTCTGGATCCTGGGAGACTGGATCAAGGTGGTGTTATAGAAGAAACACTGAAAAGAAACGAAGCCCAGTACCACCAGAGCTGCCGTATTCTGTTCAGCAACACCAAATTTGATCGACCAAGAAAGAGAAAAATACACTGCTGGCCATTAGAATAACAACACCAAGAAGGACAGAAGATAAGATAGCCAAACTGGGTTTATAGTACAAGGATGAAGCGATTAAAATTTGAGGTAATTCGAATGCATAGAACGAACAAAAATTAGTACGGAGAGTAGCCACTATGCGCTTGAAAAACCACTGCCAGACGGCTCGGTTTAAAGTCGAAGAGACTCTGGATGTCCCCTTGGGCTATTGCATTCCATGAGGCTTCAATTCTGTGCCAGACTTCATCTACTGTAGTCGCCAGTGGTCGCTGTTGGGCAACTCGCTCCGCGACCAGAGACCAGACGTTTTCAATAGGTGAAAGATCTGGTGATCGCGATAGCCAAGGGAGTAGTGGAACATGCTGGACATCAAGGAAATGTCGGACGTTGCATGCGACTTGCGGTCGCGCATTGTCCTGTTGGTAGGTGGCACCCTGAGGCCCAGTACATATGGAACAACCACAGGCTCTAACACCTCGGAGGTGTAACGCTAGCTGTTCAAATTTCCGGCTATGCGTACTAGACGCCTGCGGGATGTATATCCAATGGCACCCCATACCATTACTCCAGGTGCTGGGCCGGTATGACGCTGCAAAGTGCAAGACTCCAGGAGCCGGTCCCCACGGTGGCTCCTGACATGAATACGGCCATCATGGTGCTGGATGCAAAAGCGGGATTAGTCTGAATAGACGATGTCATACCATTCCTGCGTTCATCTGCGCCGTTCAGCGCACCATTGGTGCCTCAGACGCCTGTGCTGGGGAGTTAAATGTAGGCGCAGCAATGGGTGCCGTGCAAAGAGTCCGCGCCGATGATAACGTCTCACCGTACGTCTGGATACTTGTTGTTGTGTCACAGGCCCTAATTCGTGAGCTAGGGTCTGTGATATGCTGGTTCAAACCCTAAGGGGCCGCCCCGGTGGCGCAGTGGTCTAAGCGATGGCCTCTGATCATTCGTCCGAGATGGGTCCGGGTTCGAATCCCGGTGAGGCATGGATGTTGTGTTTGTCTTACGGCACTGGCTCTCTCCCTTCCCTGGAACCAGTGACCCTAAATTAGGGTCGGGCGACTGCTTATAGCCCATTGAGTTGCTCACGGTGGTCGTTAAACCTCCAATCCATCCATCCATCCATCAAACCCTAAGGGCCATGCGCACAGCATGTCTGTCCTCTCGGGCGTTGGTGTGTCAGGGCCGTTGTGATCCTTTCCGTCGCTCCGTCATACCATCCTGGACCCATAGATCCAAATTCGCATCACAGTGGTCGGATTTCGCCCAACTCGAGCACCAGTTTCGCGGAACGATAATCCACAGTCTCGGTACGCTACGATTCTGCCGCGATTGAATTCCGACACGCGCTGAGAAGCATTCCGTCTTCTTACACGAGGCATCCTGAGACCTTCTGCGAGAAAAACCGCGAGCAAACACAATTTCACTCTAGAAAACCACCTCTCTAATCTCCCCTCTTGTACTGCTTCCAGGTGGCGTTACTGGCGCAAATGATTTGCATTATCGCTGCGCTGCTAATCATTTGCTTGCCCTACCATGTTGTACGCATCATGCAAATTTCAGGTCTGTCGGATGCTTCCTTCTTTGTGTTGCTATTTTAATGGCCAGCAGTGTACATGCAGAGAGCAGTACTAAGGAGGAAGGAGGGAGCAGCAAGCTCCCAAGACGTAGAAAGACAAGAATTTCAGTGCTTCCTATATGAAAAAGAAACTCCAACATCCGAACTGAGATAAGTCACGACAATGCATCTTAATCAAAGACTGAAAGAATGTGCATACAGTCTTAATGATGGAAATCTCTCTCAGAAGTGATTAGTGGAGATGCCACTGCACGTGAGCTGAAGTACCACATTGCATGTTTGGCGGACTTGTACAACAGAGAGAGAATACACCTCAGAAACATCAGTAGACAGGAAAAGGACCAGACAGCAGAACATGAAGCATACCCACTTGCATTTTCTGAACTAATGATCTTCGTAGTGGAGACAGAATCCAGGACTGGGAGTCCTGCAGTCTTCCGTCTTGCAGACATAGTTCATCTTTACCAGCAGCGGCTAGAACAGCTTGGTGTCAAGGCACCTCATGTAAACTCAACTAGACTGAAGAAGAAGTTGCTGGAAGTAATGCCTGAGCTGGCAGATCACAAGCAGGGAAGAGATAACCTTCTGGCTTTTACAGAAGACGCTGGTTTCGCCTTATCACAAGTCTCAGACTACAAAGAAGCCGTTATCCTGGGTAAGGCAGCAAAAAGTTTTGCGACGGCACAGGCTTGACAACAAGTCTACATTTAGTGGGACATTCTATGATGGTTGTGTTGATGAGGCTATTCCTCCTACTCGTGTTCAGTTTGTTGGCATGGTTGAACATGGGATTGATATCAAATCTCAGCATACATTTTATTCCACGAAAAACGACCTGGCATTAGCCCAGCTGTTGTAGTACAACTGCTATACAAGGATGAAGGGAGGGGCATCTACTCAAGGATGAAGGAAGGGGCATCTACAAGGATGAAGGAAGGGGCATCTACTCAAGGATGAAGAAAGAGGCATCTACTCAAGGATGAAGGAAGGGGCATCTACAAGGATGAAGGAAGGGGCATCTACTCAAGGATGAAGAAAGGGACATCTACTCAAGGATGAAGGAAGGGGCATCTACAAGGATGAAGGAAGGGGCATCTACTCGTAGACACTCGACAAACCATAAGACACCATTCCCTGTTTACATGGGGATGCTTGCCCATGCAAAGACAAGAAAGAGATCATTGATGGATTAGCTTCATGAGCGTTGTCTCAGCATTAGGCCGGAGGGTAAAAGAAAAATATTCGAATCTCGATATGCCCTAGTGCAGAAACGTTGTGTATTGCTACGTAAATCATGTGAAAATAATTTAGCGAAATCCAAACAATATCTTACGGTTCCACTTTACCTCCAAAATCTCGATATTTGAGTAAAATCGTCACATTTTCATGTCCGTTGTGAGAAAAGAACAGTGTTCGTTACTGACTTTCCATAGTGCGCAAAAACTATCTATTGGTGCCTAAACGAGGTGCACAATTTTTCAGGCAAGCAACCTAATACACTGGCGAAAAGTGAAAACAGAACACCAAGACGGAATTGGCGGGCGATCATGAAATTTACTTATGTTAATGGGGTCGAGTTTACGCAGGTGTGATCTTAATTTCGGGACCAACCGGTAAGCGCTTACGGCACAGCACGGCATAATATGCACATTATCGTCGGTGGTATTTAAGGAATACGGCAAAGTGAATGTAATCAGTCGTCTGCGTACGGACACGTGCGAAGACCCTGAAGGAGCTGCAATGCCTGGACCTGGAAGACTTGTACGATTTCAGCAGTTATCGGACTTTGAGCAAGGTCGCCTAGTCGGACTCCGCAAGGCCGGGTGGTCGTATCGTCGTATTGCGGAGCGAATTGGACGGGAAGTATCGGTGGTGGGACGATGGTGGCGTAGATGGTCCGAGGAACATTCCCAAACGAGAAGACGTGGAACCGGGAGTCACAGAAGGATTGATGAGCGGACCGATCGACGCATAAGAAGAGCGGCATTGTCAAGCAGGACATCCATTGCGACGCAAATCCGAGCTGCCGTTGCACTTGAGGTGACTGTGCGAACAATCCGCAACCGTCTACTGGATGCAGGACTACGTGCACGTTTGCCTCTGGCATGTGTACCTCTGACTCCAGCCCACCGTCAGAAACGCCTGCAGTGGTGCCGCCAACGTCTGCACTGGAGAACGCAATGGCGATCTGTCGTGTTCAGCGATGAAAGCAGATTCTGCTTGGGAGCCCCGATGGGCGTATGCGTGTTCGCAAACGCACAGGGGAGCGTCTCCACCCTTCTTGCATCCGCCAGCGACACACAGGGCCTACACCTGGTCTCCTGGTGTGGGGAGCGATCAGCTATCGCTCCCGTACACAACTAGTGTTTGTACCGGGTACGTTAAACAGCACCTCCTACATCAAAAACATCATTCAGCCCGTTTTTGTGCCATTTGTAAGGTCGGTCCATCGTAGTGTTTTCCAGCAAGATAACGCACGCCCACACACGGCACGTGCAACGCAACATGCACTTCAGGGTGTGAGACAACTTCCATTGCCTGCAGGTTCACCGGATTTGTCCCCCATTGAGCACGTGTGGGATTTTATGGGACAACGACTTATCCGGTCTCCACGGCCAGCCACGACCATCCCCGATTTACGTGTCCAGGTTGAGGATGCTTGGAACTCAATACCCCAAACTTACATCCAACATCTGCACGACAGACTCCATGCCAGAATTGCACAGTGTGACGCAGTTCATGGTGGTTCAACCTCGTACTAACCATGTTACATGTAAATGTTATTTTTCAGTTTACCAGCAAATACAGCTGTATTTTGCCATAATGTTTTGATCACGTTATCCTCTGTATTCCGTTATTATGCTGTATAAATTTCGTTGGTATCAGACGTCTCCTTCTTGGTATTCTTATGGTTCAAATTTAATGCAACAATTCTCCACGTTTAAGGAAATTGCAATACGTTGACACCTAGTGTTCACCATGTGATTTGTTTCCTTGCTGTGTTAGTGTGTGCCCTGCTGCACTCAAAACACAACATATTGTGCAAATGTGCAGTAGTGCACACTGCACACAGGGCAGCTCTTCACATTTTTTTATGTTTCAGAAAATTCTCAGAACTCATCATGAGGAGGTGGCTGCACAGGAAGTTCCACCCGTGCCCAACCCAACCACTCATCCATTAGGGCAAACCAATTTTCTGTTCTTCTTTTTTAATCTTCAATTTCCTGTTCTTTATTAATTTTTACCCGGAAATCTGATTTACTTTCGAAGGCTGGCATTATTTGCCGTGCTTCCAACCCTGCATTATTTCATCGTCGATTAAATTAGTTCGCTTAAGACGCATGATTGCCAGTCAATTAGGTCAAAATAATCCTCCACCTGGAAGTTAAACTGAGGAATTTAAAATACACGGATTACTTTCCAGTTTTGTGTCCTTGCTCTAAGGATCCTGCGGAAGCCAAGTTCTCTGATGTGTCCTCTCGTCTGTGATCGTAGTCAGAAGTATTTATTCTGGATGGGCAAAATAGCCACTCCTTTGGATTACGCGGTCCAGAACGCTCTTCAAATCCTGGGGTGAGAAATCTGGATGTATGGAGCCATCATTTCAAGTGCACTTTTGGAAGATATGGGAATGATAACTCAAGCTGATACTTCAAGTGTTATAGGTAGGCACACAAAGTAGAATTGCATCAGGATAAGCTACCAGTCATCAATTCAAATCTACCACTATATTTTTTCCAAAAAATAAAAAAGGAGACCGGTATCAAGTCTATACCTTTTGCAGACATTCCTTCAAACTCCCCTGATGTGTCACCAACGGGCCTTCGGACTGGAAAAAAAAACGCTTTTTAAACGCAAACCTAAAGTAATCATTGGCCTATGGTAAGTAGTGAAAGAGGAGTGGAATAAAATACCACTACAAATTTTAAGAAGTGCCCTGTTATCTTGGAAATCTAGATGTAGGTTCATAGTCCAAAGAAAGGGCTATCAGATAGAACGTTTAAGAAAGAAATAATTTAATTTTAAACATTAATTATATTGCTCGAGAATTGTTCTAAAAATATGTAAACGTCATCTATACCATCATACAAATTATCCACAACGAAGAAATAAAAAACTACAATATGCAATGAAATAAAATAATGGAAAAATCGGAATCGAAGCGTTTGGGGCCTTGCCCTAAAATGGTCTATCGAAAATTCAAAGCAATTCGAAAAGGTTCATTGTAGAGATAAGTGTTAATAGGTTCTCCACAGTTTCTGTAGTTACCGTCCCTCTTGTCGTATTGTACGGCTCCACTGTGATACAAAAACCATCATATACCATGAGTGGCCACTTTATTATGACCACCTGACAGTTGTAAGCAAATGAGCTATGGCTGCACGCTTTTGCCGGCAGAGCGCGAGGCTAGTATAAAAAGGGAAAGCTTAGTGCTTGCGACAGTAGTAGAAGTGATTTTTGAGTAACGAGATGGGTAAAAAAAGCGATTTGACGGACTTTCAACGTGGGATGATTGTAGGAGCTCGGAACCATGGAGCAAGTATCACCGAGACCGCCGCATTCCTGAAATGTTCCAGAGCAGCTGTTGTTAAAGTGTTTAAAGACTGGACTGTCAGCCAAAATATTGGGTCTCTACTTGCAACATGTGGTCGTCATCGTCTAGTGACTGCTCGGGCGGAACGGAGAGTGTCCAGACTGGTAACAGACAACACAAGGGCAACAGTGCAGCAAATTACAGACCATCTTAATCAAGGATCACCTCAAATGATCTCTGCGCGCACTGTTCGCCGTACACTGTATCGGATGGAATATGGCAGCCGAAGGCCTGTTCGAACACCTTTGCTGTCTACAGTTAACAAGAGAAAACGTCTCCAGTTCACACAGGAGCACAAGGATTTGACAGTCGATAATTGGAAACAAATTATGTGGTCCGATGAATCACGTTTTCAGTTGCACCATGCCGATGGCCGAGTGAGAATTTGACGGAAACAGTACGACAGCATGGACTCCAAATGCATTGCTACAACCCTTCAAGCTGGTGGAGGCAACGTTATGGTTTGGGGAATGTTTTCGTGGCATGCTTTGGGTCCTTTAATTCGTGTTGATCAACGTTTGACTGGCACATCATATATAAACATCGTTGCGGACCAAGTGCATCCTGTCATGTGGATGCTTTATCCCAATGGCGATGATTACTTTCAACAAGATAATGCCACCTGCCATAGTGCTCGTATTGTACAGGATTGGTTTCGGGAACATGCAGGTGAGTTTACTTTTCTTAGGTGGCCCCCACAATCTATAGATCTCAACCCCATTGAGAATTTATGGGATGAAGCTGAACGAGCCATCAGACAGCTGGATCAACAACCCTGCAATCTCACATTCCTGGAAAGTGCTATTCATCAAGCATAGTCTCAGATTCCACAAACCACCTATCAACATCTCGTGGAGTCCATGCCACGAAGAATCGACGCAGTATTGAAGGCAAAAGGTGGCCCAAAGAAGTACTGAGGGAGTGGTCATAATAAAGTGGCCACTCAATGTATAAACTTTTTTGGAAAGAGCTGTAGAGACTATTTCTTATAGCTCTCGTCTTTATGACTCTTTTATGTTCTACAATCGCGTGGCGACCTTTTATCCTTTCTACATAACATTTAAGGGAACCTTGGGGATACTTTAACTGTACAGAATACATTCCAGGATTTTATTTGCATTTGTATCTTCTTTGCAACATATTAGAAAATCGATAATCGGTCAGCGTGTTTTGATTCCTACATGTTGGCCGAATTTTTGACGAGCGTTTTGAAAAAATATGCAAATTCACGTACGTACGGTATTCAACCAACGTACCTTCAGCAGGATACGTTACTCACTTTGTGCTGTGCTACAGAGGTGAAGCATGTGTCAAGACGACAAATCTGCAGCGATACATTCTGTCGGTGTAGTTTAGTCGTTTAGAACAAGTCAATCCGGAGCGAGGAGATGCGAATTCGATCCCTCTCACCGACAAAATAGTGAATTTTACATTGGCACCCAATTGAGAAAATCTGGCAGTTGGGTTCTTCGAAAAATGTGTGATGTTTGTTTAGCGCACCGTCTGTAATGAACAAAAATTCCTTCTTCGCTTCAGAAGAAAAAAAAAAATTTAACAGAGAGATGATGTGACGTACTACAGAGGTGAAGCACGTGTCAAGGCGACAAATCTGCAGCGATAAATTTTGTGGGTTAGAACAACTGGCTTCGAAGCGAGGAGGCACGGAATCGATCCTTCTCACCGACAAATTTGGTGTTTTCGCAAACTTCTTTTACTCTCTTCGTACGTCTCGCTTTTCCTAATTGGCAGCATTCTCACTTGGTAAATCAGGTATACATTTGCATTTATCTGGGCTTTTCTCGCGAAAAAAATTGCAGAAATTTATTCGAGATCGTATTCCGCTAAGCGGTACAAAGATTTTCTTGTTCTTATTACTGCGCAATTTACTCTCGATGTGAGAATAGCTTAAGATAAAATAAAAAAAAAAAAAAAAAAAAAAAAACACGACACTACTTTGTCTGAGGATGTACCCTATCTGTTACATGTTTAGATATTACTAGAAGTTCCTTGGAGGTTCTCGAACATTCTGGGATGCGACGAATTTGCTTTCGTTTTAAACAGACTTTAGCAACTCACAGGAAATTTCGAATTCCTCAGGTTTGTATTATTGTGCAACAACTTTGAAGAAAATTTTGATTGTTGTCTATAAGGTTTCAAATATTCCAGCTATTAAAGAATTATGTAGTTCTGGTGCAGTGGGAATAAATGGGCTGTTAAAATCTGCTTGATGCTCATGCAGCTAAATACGAAGTTTGTTTGAAAACAGACAGGCCTATACTGGTATTCCACATTGGACATTTAGTACAAAAGATAATCTTATATCAGCAGATGCAAAATTTCGTCACCTCTCCGTCGGCTTAGTGCTCTAAGCATTGACTTCTGACCATTCGTCCGAGAAGTGTTCGAGTTCTAATCTCTGTGAGGCATGGATGCTGTGTTTGTCTTAATGCAATGGCGCTGTCTCCATTTCCTGGAACCAGAGGCCCTAAATTAGGGATAGGCGACCGCTTATAGCACATCGAGTTGTTCACGGTGGTCGTTAAACCCCGGAACAAAAGAAAAAAAAAGGAGTTCGTCCCGTTTTAATACACATAATTACACATTTTTTTTACACATAACTTTGAGCCACTATTCCTGTAAGTAAAGCACGCCAGCATCGACTGTATACCGCGATGGCGTAAAACACACGAGACTAATCACGTGTATTTGGTGTGGAGCCGCATTTCGTTATCAGAAACGCAGAGGATGGAGGTCGGTAGATGTGCTGTGTGGGGACTCCTACGTCATTATTGGGAAAAAAAATTTAAACGCTTTATCATGATAGATATTTGTGCAAATGAAGACTAGAAAACAGTGGACAGCACTGCTGCACAAAAATACGTCCAGCGTTTCAATACTATGGACGCACTGAAATGCAAACAGTACTTTTTTCCGTCGAAAATAACGAATGAGCGATTCTTTTGGCGTGGAAGAAACCAACCAAAGTGGGCAATACTTTTGGTGTCAGTGAGAAGAACCTACCTGGTGAGCTTTTTGGTACCGAAGTAAACAATGAGCATGCATTTAGTTCCCATTTTTCATCAAAGAAATCAACCAAAATGGGCAATAATATAGAATTGGAGGAAAGAGCCAATTCAGGCGATCCTGTTGTCAGTGAGAACTTACCTGGTGATCCTTTTGATGCCGAAGTAAACAATAAGCATGCATTTAGTTCCCATTTTCATCAAAGAAATCAACCAAAATGGGCAATAATATGGAATTGGAGGAAAGAGCCAATTCAGGCGATCATGTTTTCAGTGAGAAGAACTTACCTGGTGATCCTTTTGATGCCGAAGTAAACAATAAGCATGCATTTAGTTCCCATTTTTCATAAAAAAAATCAACCAAAATGGGCAATAATATGGAATTGGAGGAAAGAGCCAATTCAGGTGATCCTGTTGTCAGTGAGAAGAACTTACCTGGTGATCCTTTTGATGCCGAAGTAAACAATGAGCATGCATTTAGTTCCCATTTTTCATAAAAAAAATCAACCAAAATGGGCAATAATATGGAATTGGAGGAAAGAGCCAATTCAGGCGATCCTGTTGTCAGTGAGAAGAACTTACCTGGTGATCCTTTTGATGCCGAAGTAAACAATAAGCATGCATTTAGTTCCCATTTTTCATAAAAAAATCAACCAAAATGGGCAATAATATGGAATTGGAGGAAAGAGCCAATTCAGGCGATCATGTTGTCGTTGAGAAGAACAAATAAATGGTCGTTTCACTTCTTGCCCAAGAAAGCAACCAAATTAGGCTATACTTTTGGAATCAAAGAAAAGAGATCCAACATGGCGATCCTTTGCCATCCAAGCAAACAATAAACACGGAAGTCCTCTTTTTCTTCGAAGAAATCAACCAAAAATGGGCGATAGCTATGGCATTAGAAAAGAGGACCAACATAGGTAATCCTGTAGTCGTTGTGAAAAACAAACAAGTGGTCGATTCACTTATCTAAGAAACCAACCACAATGGACTATACTTTTGGTGTCAGAGAAAAGAACCAAGATGTTGATCCTTATTGCATCGAAGGAAGCAATAAAGGTAGAAATCCCCGTTTTTCATCTAAGAAATCAAGGCACCGAAACAAAACAAGCGATGACTATGGCATTGGAGAATAGAACCAGCATAAACTATCCTGTTGCTGTGAAGAACAAACAAATCTCCGATTTACTTGCTGTCCGAAAAGCTGAAGTTAATAACTATATGGGCTATCCGTTCGGCTTCTACAAAAACAACGCCGCGTCGATTACTTTTTTGAACTTCTTGGACTACAAATGAATCATTCATTTGCTTGATCCCTTCAACGACAAAAGGACCGCCCATGTTTCGGTGCCTTGAACTCACTATATTTCCTAAGAATCTGAAAAAAACAAACAACACAGGCTAACGGTTTGGGTTCGAAGAACACAATCAAAGCAGGAGATCCTTTTAGCTTCGAAGAAAAGAACCAACACGGGGGATGCTTCTGTTGTCAAAAAATAATGCTCACTATGGATTTTTCGATGTATATAGATGCAGCAAACTTCTCTCAATGAGGGGAGTTAACACCTCTCCAATCTAGGCCCTATAATTTTGTAAATACATCGTAGTAGGAGTACCACGTTTCGTGTTCATCTATAATTTACGTAAATTATGTAGATCATCCGATAAAAAACAGGCACGGGTTATAATTACATGGAAATCGCTTATGTCACCAAATCAGCAATACATGCCAACAAAACTACATATAAATACTTATTTTTCCACATAGTCACCGTACACATTAATACATTTTTCCCCGCGATAAACGAGTTTAAACATTCCTTACCAGTCCACGATTATTGAAGTACTGCAGAACTGTGGTCTTAAGTGTAGCCTCTTCCTCGAATCGTTTACCCAATTATAAATTATTTAACGGCCCAAAGACGTGATAATCTGATGGGGCTAGTTTGGTACTGTATGGTGGATGCAACAGAAATTCTGCTTTGTGATTCATGCTTTCCTCTGGTTTGATGGACGAGATTCAGCGCCATCATACATATGTCTCACTCCAGCGCTAACACTTCTTGGCGTCTTTCGTTCAATGGCTTTCTGCGATTTTCTTAGGGTGCTACAATACCTGTTACCGTTAACTGTTGTTTTAAGGGGGAAATTCACACAGAATGGGGTCTTCAGAATACCAGAACACCGAAGCCATTGTTTTTTTTTGTTGTTGTTTTTTTACAGACGGCTGATCCTTGAATTTTTTTGGAGGTAGGAAGGCATGGATGCTTCTTTTTTTTTTCTTTTTTTTTTTTTATGATTGGAGGTTTAACATCCACCGTAAGCAACTCAGTGGGTTATAAGCAGTCGCCCGTCCCTAATTTAGGGGTACTGGTCCCAGGGAAGGGTGAGAGCCAGCGCCGTAAGGCAAACACAGCACCCATGCCTCGCCGGGATTTGAACCCGGACCCATCTCGGATGAACAGAAGCCATTGCATAGACCACTGCGCAACCGGGGTGGCAATGGATGCTTCCCCGTCATTGAGTTCCTTTTGGATTCGGGGGTGCAACAGCGCATCTATAATTCACCCCCCCCCCTCGCCCCGTCACAACGCTTTCAACAAATGAGTCTCCTGTTTCTTCATTCTATGCCTCACGCCTGACTTTACTGAAAGCCGACCATGGGGGATTCATAAAGAATTGTTAAGGATTGTTTTTTTTTCCTGCATCCCGTTTAAACACATTTTTTACTTACCTTCATGCCATTTACTTAATCTGAAGATATATCTAAAATTTGGAATTTATTTAAGCTACCATTTTGCAGAATAGATAGGTAAAGAACACAAAGTTTAAATATTTCTGACAGATATACTATTCAAACTAAATTTCATGTGGATCCCAGAGATAAAATCTCACAATAGGTACTTATAAATTATAGCAATATTCTTTCGAATCTTTCATACAGATCTGTCCAAACATCTTTGCGGGAGGAGAAGCCTGCCGGGGGAAAACTACCCGCAGCAGGTTTAATAAAATTTATTTAGAATCACCCCATCAGGGACCACTAATCAAGAGACCCATATTGAAATGATTCTTTAAAAATGATAGAAAATGGAAAAACAAAACAAATAGCAATGAAAGAAAGTGAAAGTACGAAAACAATATGGCCACAGGAAGAGAAACAGTTTCCAACACATGAAAAATTAAAATTTGACCCTGGATCCAACTATGAATTTGTGACTTATTCAATGTTATTTTATTCCATTATTTTATTGATAATATGATTACCTTTTCTATAAACTACTGGTTTTAACGCTATCCATTTTTTAAAGTTTTATTTGCACCATATTTTCTATTTTCAAATTTTAGTACTCTTCGAAAATCGCATTTAATTGCTGATTTTATTTGCTCCGAATTTCGATATTTCTGATTAAATGACCTTAAGTTTCTATTTTTCCAGAGATTATATTTTGTAAATGCTATTAGATATTGAATTGCATTACTTTTTAAAATACTATATTTTAAAGGCGCATTATTAATATAAATTCCCAGATCCGTCTGTCTCTCTGGAACGCTTGACGTCACACCAACGTCTGCATTGTTGCGTCATCACTTATTGATGAATTCGTGTGCGCTCTCGCGATTTCAAAAGGACAACAGCACGCGATCACTTTTAGATGTCAAGATGACTGCGTGCTAATTTAAAAATATTGGATTACTAATGACTCGAGTTCTGTTTTTCCGATCTACAAAATTCGAATTGAATTTTTAATATCACAACAAGTTGAGTTTGCACGTGATCCCATTGAGATGTCAAGGTGATCGCGTGCTAATTTAAAAACATTGGATCATCAGTGACACGAGTTCTATTTGTCCGATCTACAGAATTCGAATTAAAATCTTAATAACACGGGAACTTGCGTTTGTGTATTAATTTAATTAGGTACAATTCGAATATTAATGTACACGCTTTAATTATTTTATTTACTTTTTTAATTTAGCTAACTTTCCGAGTTTAGTGCTTATTTTATTTAACAATTTGCAAAATATCGATCTATCTAAACGCTCTAACATACAAAAAAAAACTGAAATCTTGAAATGTCAAAGTGAGCAAGATTGCATCTAAAAGCGGATGTCGCCCCAGTTGTACATTGGCGAGAATTTACATAGTTCCGATTTATAATACCAGACGTCGCATTATTTTGTTGAGAAAGGTTTGGTATGAAGCTTCAAAATAACCATCGAATAGGACAGTCTAAAGCAAGGCTTAAAGGGAATAAATAACAAGTGTGTCGGAGAAAAAGTAATTTAACTCGAAAAATCTAAGTAAAAGTTATTAAGGTAAGTTTACACGAGAACAACTTTCCGAGTTTAGTGCTGATTATATTACACATTTCGCAAAATATCGATCTATCTAAATGCTCGAATCTACATTTGTTAAACAACAACAAATATTTTACACAGAATGTTATTTATGGCGATGTCTTTTGAAAAACGGAAAAAAATAGCATGTAATTTTTAGTTCTAACATAAATGAGTTCTTACTATATAAGCTTTTACTATATTTCCTTACAGAAATTGGGCGTCTATTTCATTTGTTTTCAATCTGCTTCAATTAAAAATTTCACTCCGTCATAGAACGGGCAACATCCCCTATATATTAGTATTTCTTTAAAGCTTAATGACAACCGTCTTAGGACGGGCTATACGCTAGTGATATAAGATTTGTTTACCTCAAAACTCTCCTTTAAATTTAAGTAATTCATTAACCATGTCCAAATGTTTTTTTGTAAAATCGCATTCAACAAAAATTTGTTCACTGTTCTCCAAGAGACCACAGTGTTTACAATATGAATCATTTGATAAATGTATTTTATGTAACCATTTTCGATTTGGAATAATATTGTGTGGAATTTTAAAATTTAGATCGCTGATGTGTGTACTTAATTTAATTTGAAATTTTTTGTTTCCAAATGGAATTTACAAATGGAGTATTCTTTTTGGAAAGATAGGAAGTGCTTCTGGAAGTACATGATACTCAGGAAAAATAGGAGAAACAAAGTTGTAAGTTGTGTGAAGAATGAGATCGGGGAAATGATATGGGAGCCCAATGAGTTAAGTGAAAGATGGGGTGAATACTTATGTGAGCTATTAGATAAGGAAAGCAAAGATGATTCTGAGACAAACGCAGATAATGTCACAATGAGGGATGGAAGCACAGGAGGGATCTTAAGAGAAGAAGTGTGTAAAGCTCTAAAATCTCTTCAGAATGGTAAGGCTCCGGGAGTTGATGGCATAACTGCAGTGATGTTGAAATATGGTGGTGACTCTGTAATTGACTGGTTAACTGAAATTTGCCAGTTGTGCTGGGAGTTAGGAATGGTTCTTCGGGATTGAAAGGATGCTATTATTGTTCCCTTGTATAAGGGAAAAGGTGATCAGACTGAATGCAAGAACTATCGTTGTATGGTTGTTATTGAAAAAGTGTGCCAGGGAAAGTGTTTGGTAAGGTTGTTATTGAAAAAGTACGGGGTCTTACATCAGAGAAAGTGTGGGATGCTCAGAGTGGTTTTATGCCTCGTAAAGGCTGCACTAACCAAATTTTTGCATTACGCACGATGATTGAAAAGTATCTGGCTGTTGGGAAGAAAGTTTTCACTGCCTTCATAGATTTAGAAAAAGCTTCGACACTATTAAATAGATTCCCAGGTGTTACTGGGAATCCACTTAATAGTGTAAAAGCCATGCATGCGGGTAGTAGAGCTTGTGTTCGGGTGAATGGTGTTTTATCAAAATGGTTTTCTATTGGTGCAGGAGTTAGACAAGGTTGTTTAATGTCACCATGGCTGCTTAATATATTTATGGACGCATGCATGCGTGATGCCAAAATGGATGATAGTGGTTTATGTCTTGGTGATATCCGTGTGTGCAGATTGCTGTATGCTGATGACTCTGTTCTGTTGGCAGAGAGCAAAAGTGAGTTGCAGAGTATGTTGACTCAGATGCACGAAGTTTGCATGAAATTCAAACTGAGTATAAATAAGGGAAAACCCAAAGTTATGGTGTTTGAGAGAGGAACGTGTAGCACTGAATGTAATGTAAGTATAAATGGCACTGTGATTGACCAGGGGAGTGAGTTTGTGTATTTAGGAAGCATGTTTGACAGAGAGAGCAAATTGGATGGTGAAATCAGTAGGCGAGTGAATTCTTCTTTGAAAGTCATAGCTGCTCTGGGAGGTTTTCACAGGAATGATGGGTTCTCTAGAGAGTCCCACATGGCTGTGCATGAAAGTGTAATTGTTCCTACTTTGATGTATGGCAGTGAAACCTGGTTACTGCAGAAGAAACATAGGAGTCATTTGTGTGCTGGAGAAATGCGTTACTTACGTGGGATTTGTGGCAAGACACGGTCTGATTGTATGAGGAATGAAGATGTGTTGCAGTTGTGTGATGTGAAGCAAAATGTTGTTAGCAAGGTGGAGACCAATATGCTTCGGTTGTTTGGTCATGTTGAAAGAATGAGTGATGATACGCTTACTAAGAAAATATTTTTAGCCCAAGTGGCAGGAAGGAAAGGCGGAGGAAGGCCAAGGAAGACATGGGTGGATCAGATTCAGGAGTGTCTGCATGAGAAAAAGATTATGAGTATGAAGTATAAAAGGTCTTGTGTACGGCGTGTAATGGATATCAGTGAAGCACGAGTTGTATGTCAAGATTGCTGTAAATGGAGAAATCTGATACGACAACAGTAAGTAAAAATATCTGGTAGTTTGTATTTCTTTTTGGACCTAACCTCTGAATCTCAGAGAACAGCTTAGTGGTATGTATGTATGTATGTATGTATGTATGTATTCATTATGATTTCTAGTTTTGTCTGATTTTTTAAATTTAAAACCTTATAGATATCTCTTAATTTATCGTGATGAGTAATATTTTTAGAACAGATATTTTATTTATTTTTTTCCCATAGCTTACGGAGATCAATATACCTCCCACTCGCCAAAAAAGAGAAAGGCCGTACTGGTCTCAAGGAAAGAAACATTCTAGATGAATTTTCTTTATCATGGTAATAGGTGAGGTTTTCGAGTGAAGCAGCACTTCTGTCGATTGTGTGCCTGTCGGACAACATTTTTGGAACCCACCGACAAGACACTTTAGGAAACCAAACTGTAACGAAATAAATTTCCCCGTCATTTTTATCCGCGCCGGGGTTCGAACCCGGGTCCCCTCATTCCGGAATAAGTTGCTCTACCAATTGAGCTACGCGGACGTTTATTCTGATTGCTATGTGCCTTTACGTCGTGTGCGTCCTGCTGGCAGGTACGTCACATCTCCTGGTACGTTACATCATCTCCCCCTTATTTTTATTTTTTTCGAAGTGCTGGAGAAGGGATTCTCTTATTTTTCCTATCTCGCGGTGTGGAAACAACATCACACCATTGCGAGATTTTGAACGGTCGGGTCATCCGGATAGTTCGGGCGCCATTATAACGAAGTGAATTTCTCCGTCATTTTTGGTCTACGCCGGGATTCGAACCCGGATCCCCTCATTCCGGAATAAGTTGCTCTACCAATTGAGCTACGCGGACGTTTATTCTGATTGCTATGTGCCTTTACGTCGTGTGCGTCCTGCAGGCACGTACGTCACATCTCCTGGTACGTTACATCATCTCCCCCTTATTTTTTTTTATTTTTCGAAGTGCTGGAGAAGGGATTCTCTTATTTTTCCTGTCTTGCGGTGTGGAAATAACAACACACCATTGCGAGATTTTGAACGGTCGGGTCATCCGGATAGTTCGGGCGCCATTATAACGAAGTAAATTTCTCCGTCATTTTTATCCGCGCCGGGGTTCGAACCCGGGTCCCCTCATTCCGGAATAAGTTGCTCTACCAATTGAGCTACGCGGACGTTTATTCTGATTGCTATGTGCCTTTACGTCGTGTGCGTCCTGCTGGCAGGTACGTCACATCTCCTGGTACGTTACAAAACCTCTGTGATGATCCTATGAACTTCGGAATACCTGTCTGTTTAGCAATTTCACGAACCTTCACTCTTCAATCTTCCCTTATCAAATCTTCGACAAGAACACAATTGTCTGCAAAGTCCTTTATCTGCCCCAGTGTTGTTCGGGATCATCGTTCAATTTTGGACGACCATTTTAGAATTTCCTGCACCACAATGACACCTTTTCTTCGGTTTAAAACCTTCTGTCCATAACTATTCACTCATTTGCGGTGAATATCGCTTTGAGTGACATTTTCAGCTTGTAAAAATCTGATGACTGCGCGTACGTCTAACTAGCAAAACTTTTCAATAACACCGTTCCTTTCTTTCGCTTGCCAATCGCAGACTACTTCTCGAAAAACAAAAACGAATGCGGGACTACTACTCCTCATCCACACGATGTATTCTAGAAACGTATGCATACTTGCATGCACATATCGCATCAACGCCAAGTGTATCTTTAATACCGCTCCGTCCTTGTGGAAAAAGCACGCCGTGCTCTTACCTTATATAGGTCCACCTATATATAGGCCCAGCTTTACTGCTAGCATCCGAAGTAACTATGGGCAAAATGTTTTCCGTTGTATGTGGTATTGGAGAAAACAATATTTTTAACGGAGATTTTAAGATTGTTGGTATTACGTACTATAAATATATCGGAAAAGGAAATATGAATTTACGTTCCTATAAGAATATTGTGCATCCCGAAAAATTAGAAATTATATGCAAAAAATTGCGCATTACGGGCGCTATCTGATGTACACTATCTACCAACAAGTAATTGGACACCTGTGATAGCAAAGGAAAACAAAGTTTATTCAGTTTCAATAGTTGGTGGAGCCTCCACGAGCGGCGATTACAGCTGCGACCCTCCGGGGCATACTCTCAACCAAGCGTTGTACGACGGCTAGCGGTATTTTCTTCCACTCGGCTGGGAGAAGACAGGTCAGTTCCTTCACCGATTTCGGACGGTGGGGGCACCCCTTAAGTCGACACTCCAACTCGTCCGAGAGGTGCTCGACAGAGTTAAGGTCCGGGCTCTGGGCAGGCCAGTGCATTCGATTAACCCCATTGTCACCATACCAAGCCATGGTGTACCTCGCAGCATGACAACATGACAGGTGGCATTGTCATCCTGAAAGTAACATGGGTCCACCCCGTAAAACTGCCACAACGTAGGAAGCGCATGGTCATCCAAAATGGTGCAATAGGTCTCGGCGTTGAGTCTACCAGGAATTGCGACCAAGGGTCCCGTGCCATACCAGGAAAAACACCCCAATAGCATAATTCCACCGCCGCCGAACTTCACAGTTGGCACAATACATTCCTGCAGGAGGCGTTCTCCAGGCAGACGCCAAACCCAGACCCTGCCATCCGAACGGTAGAGGGTGAACCTTGATTCGTCACTCCAGAGAAATTGTGTCCACTGCTCAACGGTCCACTGTCGACGTTCTTTGCACCACGTTAGCCGAGCAGCGCTATTGGACTTGGTGATCAAAGGCTTGTGGGCGGCAGCACGTCCATGGTAACCGAACAGATGGGCTTCCTTACGGATGGTGTTCATCGAATGAACACTCCCGGATGCCTGTTGAAACTCCTCGCGGATGTGGCCCATCGATTTGGTGTGGTTCTTCCGAATTTCTCTGGCCAGCACCCGTCGGTCTCTAACTCCCAGTTTTCAGGGTCTGCCGGGTCGGGGCACATTCCGACAGTCACCTCTCATCTTCCACTTGCCAATCACGTAGGCCACTGTCGATTTTGGATACTTCAACTCGCTGGATATGTCACGTATGGATCGGCCATTTCTGTGATAACCGACGATTACAGCTTTCTCAAAATCAGAGAGCTCCGAACTGCGTGGCATCTTGCATGCGACTGGTTGCGTTGTTGTTTCTCACACGATATTTAACGGCGGCGGCCGTGACGTGTATCAGGACCGCAGATATCGTCGATTGCATGGGGTGTCCCATTACTTGTTGGTAGATAGTGTATTATAGATATCGGGAAAAACAGAATATTGATTTACGCCTTCTAGGGGGAAAACTGCGAGCAATATAAAAAAGAAACTGTATGAAAAATGATCTTCATTTTAAAGGTCATCTAGGAAAATATATAGTGTTAACTGCATTTTTAGAAGCAACTGCATGGAATAAAATACATTTTGGATTCAATAATATTTCTCCTTATGCCTTCTATCCATGAACTTGTGCAGCAACTAATTTCAGTTCATACATAATGACGAGCTTCAAGAAATTAAATAGTATTTTAAGTCCAACATTTCTGATCATATTTGCAAGCGGTAATGATGCAAAAAATAAAAACTTATTCCACGAAAGACTGCCGTTGGGAGTATATATCAAACGTATTACAATTATATTGAAGTCCATTACTTTTCTTATACTCTTACTTCAATGGCTACTGCTCACGTTTGTAATCTGTACATATAAAACTGAAAGACCTCACTGACTCACTCGTTGACTCATCACCGAATCTCAGAAACTACTAAACTCAGAACTTTCATATTTTGAACTTTCATTCTGTACATATAAAACTGAAAGCCCTCACTGACTCACTCCTTGACTCATCACCGAATCTCAGGAACTACTGAACTCAGAACTTTCATATTTTGAACTTTCATTCTGTACATATAAAACTGAAAGCCTTCACTGACTCATTCCTTGATTCATCACCGAATCTCAGAAACTACTGAACTCAGAACTGTCATATTTTGAACTTTCATTCTGTACATATAAAACTGAAAGCCCTCACTGACTCACTCCTTGACTCATAACCGAATCTCAGAAACTACTGAACTCAGAACTTTCATTCTGTACATGCAAAACTGAAAGCCCTCACTGACTCAGTCCTTGACTCATCACCGAATCTCAGAAACTACTGAACTCAGAAATTTCATATTTTGAACTTTCATTCTGTACATATAAAACTGAAAGCCCTCACTGACTCACTCCTTGACTCATCACCGAATCTCAGAAACTACTGAACTCAGAACTTTCATATTTTGAACTTTCATTCTGTACATATAAAACTGAAAGCCCTCACTGACTCACTCCTTGACTCATCACCGAATCTCAGAAACTACTGAACTCAGAACTTTCATATTTTGCAAGAATGTTCCTTTTAGAGCATAGAGGTGCACTAAGAAAGGATATTTTCCTACGATAACTTTAGGTGGGTCGAAATGGGTTTTTTAAATAACCCAGCTTTGATAACGCTATGACGTTTTGCAATGATCGAGCCATTGTTGCCCAGCAACTGAAATCCCGCCCTAAGTTTTGAATGAATTGAGCTGACCTGCTCAGTATATATATATATATATATATATATTGTTCTAAACTTATTTGTTCTGAATTTATTTGTTCTAAATTTATTTAACAAAAAACTTTAAAAATCCTGTAAAAAGCGCTATATCATAATACGCTTTGTATTTAAACATTTATTATCGTTTGACATATCGAATGTCACGGTTTTTTTATTTGTTCAAAATTTATTTAAGAAGAAAACCCTTTTGAAAATATCACGTAAAAAGCGCTATATCTTAATATGCTTTGCATTTAAACATTTATATTATCGTTTGACATATCGAATGTCAAGGGTTTTTGAGTCAAAATCAAATTACCAACATTCGTTTTCACCGAAGCAACGGGGACGTCAAATAAGTGCTAAGTTGACTGCAATAAATGTAAATATGTGGGTAGATTTTCGTAGTAATTGAAATTTAAAATCAAAAGTTTCCCCCTTGAGGTATTAGCGATGGCAACACAATTTTGCTCACGCTTCCAATAACTTCTGACTTGCTAGCTTTTAAATGTACAGTTTCGAACGAAACTGTTGACGAAATTGTTTATAAACAGGGTTCTTTTTACATTTATGCTAGAAGTAACAACGTAGTTTGTTCAGTTTTCTATTATTATTTTGTTCTGTTGTCTATTAATATTTTAGCGATGAAAGTGAAGAGTAACGACGTATTTTGATTTGTTTCGTGTAGGCTTGAAGTTTTAAATTTACAGTTATGAACGAAATTGCTTATGTGTCGTCTGGCAGAATAAGTCTGGCAGACATGGGTTTTCCAAAAGAGCGAAGAAATATGCAGTGTATGGCCATCTCAACTGTCGAAATTTGTTATGGTGTAGGTTTATCAAAATATATATTTACCGTGGACCAAATAGATTTTATTTTAAAGGAGAGGTGACCAGTTTTACATGGAGTTTAAAACTATTAATCAAGTAAGACATCCTTTTCTTTCTATTGAAGCTATTATTCCTACTGTTAAATTGAACTGTGCAGTGTTACGTATAGAAATTGTGTATCAGTTTTCTGGACTATTTCCTTCAAATGAAATCTCTTTCATAAATACCGTGAAACAGTTGGCCAGCAGATTAAATGGATTGCTATAGCAAGAAGAAGGTAATATACACTGGTGTGCAAAAATTGAAAACGGAAAGGAGAAATTAGCATAACAGCGGAACGAGCAGCCAGAACGGACCGAAAGACCACTCAGGAGATAGACTAGGGTCCGGTACGGTAGGGCATGCGCATATATGCAGCATGACGTGGGAGGGGGGAGTGTCGGAAGGGTATAAAGAGCACACGGGCGGGGTACGCTCAGCAATTCGGTGAAAGCTATTCCACGGTGTACATCGGTTTGAACGACGTCGAGTTGCTGCCACCGTGTGATATGGCCAACAGGCAATCCAGTGGACGACATTTGGATGACTTTACCCGAGGTCGCGACATTGGGAAGTTGGAAGAAGGAGGTCGAAGTGTCATTAGTGTGGCCGAGAAGTTTAGGATCGCTCACAGCATCGTTTCACGAGCTTGGAGAGCATTTCAAACGACAAGAACAGCTGTCCAAGAGTCTAGCAATTGTCTTCCACGAGCAACCACGGCGGCGGACGACCGGTATATTGTCCTACATGCGAGAAGAGATAGACGGCAGACAACGGGAGAAATTGCAAGGCACATGCAACAGACAATTGGACGTCCGTTATCGCGTTTTACCATGGCCAGGAGGCTACACAAAGGTGGTCAATTTGCACTACCACCAGTACGGTGTGTGCCATTAACGCCTGCTTATCGGAGACGGCGGTTTAAGTGGTGCCAGGAACACAAAAACTGGACACATCAGCAATGAGGTCAAGTTCTCTTTACGGATGAGAGCCGATTTAGTCTGACGAGCGATTCTGGACGTATACACATCTGGAGAGAGCAGGGAACACGCAATCGCACCACCAACATCATCGAAAGGGACCGGTTTGGAGGTGGCGGAGTTCTCGTTTGGGGCGGTATCATGCTTGGTAGCCTTACTGACTTCCACGTCTTCCAAGGAGGTTCAGTCACTGGTGTGCGCTGTTGTACCAAGGTTATCCTGCCTCACTTGCGTCTGTTTAGAGGTGCTGTGGGTCCTGAGTTCCTCTTCATGGACGACAACGCTACACTTCCTCGTACAGTGGCTGTCGCAGAGCTGTTGTGGAGTGAAGATATTCAACGCATGGATTGGTCCGCAAGGTCCTCGGACCTAAATCCAATCGAACACGTGTGGGATCTTCTCGGGAGACGCTTGGCAGCTCGTCACGAGCCGCCAGCAATGATTCCGCAACTGCGATTGGCGCTACAAGAGGAATGGGCCGCGATGCCTCAACAGCTCCTGGACAACCTCGTCCTCAGCATGGACAGACGTTGTAAATCCTGAAACGCAGTCAGGGGTGATCATATCCCTTACTAAAGACTGGATTTTTCTTGGCAGCCGCCTGTCACATGGACGTTTCTGTCTTCTGTCCAGTTGTGCTTGAAGCTACCTTTTTAATAAAGTGTATTTGTATCCTTTAGATTCCTTGTTTGGACGGTTTTGCTGACTTGTCCCATATTCTTACATCTTGGGGATCTTATGGCATGAATTGAGTCGATGTGGAGCACTTCTGAACGACGTTACATTCGAAAAACCGTGTCGTTCTTAATTTTTGCACGCCAGTGTAGGATTTCTCTTTAATGGTCACAGTCAAACTGTATCCTTCTGGAAAAATGATGATGGCTTCAACCTTTCCAATTCCCATCCAGTTAATGACAAGGGAGGGTGGCAAAAAGGGAGTGTGGCACGATTGTTTAAATGCATTACAGTGGAAGCTTTAGCAACGTTTCTTCCTTGTCAATAACATTTTGATTCACAACAATTTGAGGTGACACAAATTACTGTCTTGAATTTATCCAGAGTAGACTATACTTCAAATCTTCTATCTATTGAGGAATCGCCTACTCCCAAATCCCCCATTTCGTACATTCAGTCAAGCCCATTTGAGCAGTCAAATAGTAATTCTGGAAACACAACAGGTTCTAAACCACGTGTTCGCTTTTCAGATAACGCTAGAGAAAAACAACTTAGGAAAGCATCAGCAATATATGCTAAAAAATCCTAATGTACACGGGGCAGCTGCTGAAAAGTGCACAAAAAAATTCCAGAAGTGAACCTGGCTGCTGCTGAAAAATACACGAAAAGCAATCCAGAAGTGCATCGAGTCTCTGCTGAGAAATATACCAAAACAAAACCTGAAGTGAATCGAACCGCTGTTGCTCACTACGATCCTTCTCACGAAAAGCAATTGCAAAGGAAAAAAACCTTGGTTACAGAAAATGAACTCTGATTTTATGTATAATCCGGATATTGAGTATAAAAGAGATAAATTTGTTGAATTAGGTTCATTGGATGTGGTTTGTAAATGGTGTAAGACTCTCAAATGGAAGGAAGAGCTTACTGGCATGTGTTGTGACAGCGGAAAGTTCATTCTTCCATCATTCCAACCGGTTCCCGAACCTATATGTAGCATTTTAACCGATGATCATCCAGAATCTCGCCATTTTCTAAGCTCAATCCGAAAGTATAACAGTTGTTTTCAAATGACTTCTTTCGGAGCTAAACAAATAACTGAATGAAATTTCATGATCACGTTTAAAGTACAAGGCCAGGTTTATCACTTGATAGGAAGTTTATTACCTTCACCAGAGCAAGAACCGAAATTTCACCAGATGTATTTCGTTGGTGAAGACAACAGGGAAACAAAAATCAGATGTAAAAAATTTAATGGTGTTAAATCAGTTTTAGTCTCCGAACTTCAGAAGATGCTTCATGATCACAATAATTACGTCAAGGATTTCAAGGCCGCCATCGAAAACGCTCCGCAAAATACCGAACATTACCATATAGTAATTCACGCAGATAGGAAACCAACTGACGGTCATAAGGGTAGATTTAATAAGCCAACACAGAACGAAGTAGCTCTTGTAATAGTAGGTCAGGCGTTTGAAAAGAGGGATATTGTTTTGCACAGTCGAGATGACAAACTAATACGAATAAGTGAAACACACAGATCGTATGACGCTTTACAGTATCCTCTCATATTCTGCCGCGGTGAAGATGGATACTCCATCTCATCATCCAAAATCGATCCCGTCACAAACAAACAGCTGCAAAAAAGTCTATCTGCAGCCGACTTCTACATCTACCGCATTATGCACAGACAAGGTGAACTAAATCACATGCTTCATAAAAACAGACTTTTCAGCTAATACTTGGTTGACATGTGTGCTAAAATCGAGACAGAAAGGCTAAACTATAGACGCTATTGTCAAACCAAATTAAGAAAGGAAATTTTTATTCCCCTGCAAGACGCAGTTCAGAAAAATGATGCCAAAGTTTCAGATTTGGGCCAAATGGTAATTTTGCTGTCATCGTTCACCTGAGGCCCACGTTACATGCATCAACGTACTCAGGACGCTATGACTTGTCCAGTCCATGCCGAGACGAAAGTGCGTTATTACGGACATCCAGATTTGTTTATAACGTGTACATGTAACGCAAAATGAACGGAAATATCTGAAGCTTTGCTTCCTGGCCAGAAACCGCATGACTGCCATGAGATCATAGCGTGCGTTTTCCACCTGAAAGTTAAAAAATTATGAACCTATTAACGAAAGGATATATAGTGAAGAATATGAATATATATTCAGGAATACGTTTCTGCCATTCTACAGAGTTACACGCACTCTGTAGAATGGCAGAAACATGGACTACCTCATATACATATTTTGCTTTGTTTACAAAACAAAATTTTACCAGATAATATTGATTCCGTGATAAGTGCTGAAATTCCAGATCCAAAACTAAATCCAATTCTTTACGACATAGTAAAGAGTAACATGATACACGGACCCTGTGGTAGTGTGAACAAAAGCTCACCTTGCATGTCAACAGCCGTTTGAACTAAAAAGGTATCCTCGACCTCTGATCAACAACACTCAAACTTACACTTAAGAGCAATTGAATTAGAGATACCTGTCTAGTAAACTGTAGCTCCACCTATCGCCCTAATGACGGCGGTGATTCGTCTCGGCATGGACTCGACAAGACACCGGAAGCGTTGGGAAGCCATACGGATCCACGACCCTGAACAAGCTCCCGCAGTTCACAAAGATTTGATGAAGGGGACACAGAGCCTTGAACATCTCCCTCGATGGCATCACAGATGTGCTTGATGGGATTGAGGTCAGGTGACCTAGCTGGCCAAGGAAGCGAGGTCACGTCGGTGGAGTGTTCATCCAACCATTCGGATACCATTCGGGAGCGATTGCAAGGTGCATTGCCTTGTTGCAGGGTGAGGTCCCCAGTGGGATGTTGAAGACGCACAAACGGGAGCAAATAGTCGTCCAGGATATCCCGGTAACGTTAACCTGTGAGGGACCGCGTCCCACGTACCAGGGATCCCATTTCAGTCCACGGAAACAGTCCACAGACGAGAATGCCACCCCCACCAGCTTGAAGAGTACCCTGCTGGCAAGAAGGATCCATCGCTTCATGTGGTTTGCGCCGTACTCGTATCCTGCCATCCGCATGTGCCAACGTGGATCTCTACTCATCAGTCCAAGCAACATTTTTCCACATGTCTAAGGTCCAATGGCGATGTTCCCGCGCCCATGCTAATCTTTGCACCCTGTGATGAGCGGTCAGCAGCGGTACCCTCGTGGGACGATGGCTTCTGCACCCCATAGCAAGGAGATGGTTCTAGATGGTTTGGCTGCCTACACGTTTTTGTGCACCAGCGTTAAATTGCCGAGTGATTTCTTGCACTGTGGCCCGTCTATCCGCTGTTACAATGCGAGCTAGCCGACGATGACCCCGCTCATCCACACGCTGTTGTCCACGGCAGTTGGCCCTTGCAGGGATGGTTTTACTGGATGGATTCGATGTACTCACGGTGCACCCGTGACACAGTGGCTCGTGAAAATCCCAGTGCCTGCACGACTTCCGAGATGGAGTGACCCATTCGTCGGGCCCGACAATTTTCCTACGATCAAATGCGCTTAGATCCGTCGTCTTACCCATGCTGCATCCGACTCTTACTGATTCCCGTCGCATCATACCTTATATTTTCGGATCGCTGTCTACGTCATGTCGTTTCCGTTTACAGGGCCGCCCACAGCGCCACATTTTCATACCGCCAGCTGTCTCTAATTCAATTGCTCTTCAGTGTATAATGACGGCTACCCTCAGTATCGACGAAGATTTTCAAACGATGGTGGTTTTACTGTGGAAATAAACGGTATGATACCAGACAACCGTTGGGTGGTGCCCTTCAGTTCTGTTCTTTCTGCAATTTTTCACGCTAACATCAACGTGGAATATTGCAATTCGGTGAGATCAATTAAGTACATCTGCAAATGCATCAATAAGAGCAGTGATCAGGCAACATTTGCATTAGAAAATAACCTTGATGAAGTATTAATTTATCAAACTGGAGGATATTTAAGCAGTGCAAAAGCTGTTTGGAGAATTCTGTCATTTCCGATTCATGAGAGAATTTTTTCCTGTTATGCACCTTTCTGTCCACTTAGAAAATGGTCAACGCCTGAATTTTACATCTCGGAATGTACTTGAGAAAGTAAAGGATTCCCCTAAAACTACATTAACAGGTTTCTTCGAGTTGTGCAAAACTAATGAATTCGCCAAAACACTTTTATATCATGAGATTCCATCATATTTTGTCTGGGATAGGAAAAACATTATACGATGAAAAAAAAAGGAATGAATGTCGAAGGTCATCATGATGTTAAGAAAGATCAAGTTCTCGGAAGAGTATATACAGTACATCCCAATAACTCAGAGTGTTAATATCTTCGCCTACTTCTGCATGGAGTTCGTGGGCCAACATCATTTTTATATCTCAGAACAATTGATAATAATGTCTGTCCGACATTTCAAGCAGCATGTAAAACACTTGGGCTGTTGGAACACGATAACCACTGGGACGAAAGTTTGGAGGAAGCTGACTTATCTGCATCGCCTTATAAGTTAAGACAATTATTTTCGATCATGTTAGTTTTTTGTCAGATATCAGAACCATTGTATCTTTGGGAAAAGTAAAAGAATAGTTTCTCTGAAGATGTTTCGATGCAAGTCAAAAACGCGTTAGGAGATATAGGTACCCTCAACAACATAGAAATACATAACAGATGTTTAGTACTGTTGGATGATGAGGTCCTTAACATGGCGGGGGGGATACCTTGACACACTATTACTTGCCTCAGCCAACACGTTTAGAGAGAGCCAAAGAAAAGAAATAGCACCTCAGAGAAATCAGCTATAATGTTCAATCTTCAGTAGAGAACGTAAATGCAAATGAGCTGCTTCTTACACTAGATCAAACAAGTTAGTAAAATCATGCAATGCATTGATTATAATACGCTTTCCAACATACCAGAAATCATTACTCAAGTTATCACTCAAGTTATGAGAATAATGGCTGTGGAATAAATCTTGGTCCTGTGCCCTGACCTTTGATCCCATTACGATGATATTCAACAGAACCGGTTCAGTATACCCCCGAAATAGCATGTTAAACTTTTGTCGCAATCGAAGCATTTTTACGTAAGTTATGATACATAAGGGCTATGGAATAGATCCCGCTCTTGTGTCCGAACCTTTGACCCCATTTCACCCATTTTCAACAGGATTCTTCCCCAGGCATACTATTATTTCATCCAAATCGAAGCATTTTTACATAAGTTATGACGCATAATGGCGATGGAAGTGATTCCGCTCCTATGTCCTGACGTCTGACCACATTTCACCCATTTTCAGTAGGGTTTGTTCCCAAATTATCCCCTACCACATACTAAAATGTCATCAAAAATCGAACCTTTTTTACGTTAGTTATGACGCATAAGCGCAGTGGAATGGATCCCGCTCCTATGTTCTGACTTTTGACCCTATTTCGTTCACTTTCAATAGGGTTCCTTCCCAGGTGTTCCCCTTCCACATACCAAAATTTCATCGAAATCGAGAGATTTTTACGCGAGTTATCGTGCGGACGGACATACGCACACAACGCGTGACGTAATGAGGCAGATGGGAATCGCGACCATCTGGTCGCAAGAGTGTGACGTCATTAAACTTAATAGGATCCACACACAACGCGTGACGTAATGAAACAGATGACGTGACCGCGCGCAAACATATCAATCGCGAGATTGTGACGTCATAAGATTTCTAAGCATGGATAACATCAATGGGACGACGCCATGACACTAAAAAACGTGTTAATTCGGTGTGGTTATTTAACGCACTAAACGAATTTTCCTAAAGTCGAAATCAAGCTAAATCGATTTCTAATACCAAAAAACAGTAGGTTAACGACTTTCATCAAAATCTTTACAGCCATTTTCAAAATAAAATGTACATACATACAAGAATTGTTCCTTTAAGGTGGACGTCAAGTAATTGTGCTTCCTATACTTCCAATGGAAAAACGTCTGTACACATTTTCTTCACAATTAATGCGTTCCCAAGGATAAAAATCTGAACATCGATTAAAATAGTTTCATTTTATCACTTGGAATACTTAATATTTTCTAAAACATAACCATAATTATGAAATCCAACATTTGTTTGTCTACTGACGTCCTCAAAGTACAGGTCGCGCCATCAATTTTCTGGTTCCAACACAACCTAAGGAAAAATTATTGATTTTTTATATGATTATGGTTATGTTTTAGGAAATATTAAGTATTTCACGTTAAAATATGAAGTTATTTTAATCGATGTTCAAATTTTCATCCTTGGGAACACAATAATTGTGAAGGAAATGCGTACAAGTTTTTCCATTGGAAGTATAGGAAGCAAAATTACTTGACGTCCACCTTAATAGTATGGAAAAAGGGCGATGGAATAGATCCCGATCCTATGTCCTGACCTTTGGCCCCATTTCGTCCATTTTCAATAGGGTTCGTCCCCAGGCGGTCGTTTACCACATACTAAAATGTCATAGAAATCGAACCATTTTTACGCACGTTATGACGCATAAGGGCAATGGAATGCATCCCGCTCCTATGTCCTGCCGTTTGACCCCACTTCACCCATTTTCAATAGGTTTTATTCCCAGGTAGTGCGCTACAATATACTAAAATTTCATCGACATCGAACCATATTTACGCAAGTTATGACTCATAAGGGCAATGTAACGGATCCCACTCCTATGCCGTGACCTTTGACTCCATTTCGTCGATTTTCAATAGGATTCGTCCCCAGGTGGTCCCCTACCACATAACAAAATTTAATCGAAATCGAATCATTTTTACGCTAGTTATCGTGCCGACAGATGGACGGACGGACGAACAAAGCTGGAGCATATACGCTTCTTCAACCTACGGTTGGAAAGCGTAAAAAATGGTTTACGTAAAAGTACTTGAAAGCATCGGTAGCACTAATGGCAAATTATTTATTGTTAAATCTATTACTGGCAAGAGTAAGAAGTGCAGGAAAGATTGCAATAGCTGCTACATCTTCAGGGATTGTTGCAACTTTCCTTAAAGGAGCTAAAACTGCTCATCCAGCCTTTAAACTTCCACTAAACCTGAATTATGTGGAAACTCCAGCATGCAACATTTCGAAGCAAAGTGAATTATCTGAAGTTCTAAAACATTGTAAACTTATCGTTTGGGATGAGTGCACTATGTCCCACAAAGGAGCAGTCGAAGCACTTGATATACGTTTAAAAAACCTCAATGGAAATAACAATTTTATGGGAGGTGTCACAGTGTTGCTTGCGGGAGACTTCCGTCAAATTTTACCAGTTGTTCCAAGGAGAACATGTGCAGATGAAGTCAATGCCTGCTTGGAATCTTCATTATTATGGCCTCACATCGATAAACTTTCGTTGACAAAAAACATGCTAGTTCATTTAAATGGCGACAACAAATGCGGTGATTTTGCGGAGTTACTCTTGAAGAAAGGGAATGCAATATTGATTTTCCACAAAACCTGTTCAAAACCGTTACAAATGTACGCAATTTAATATCAATGGTTTATCCTCATATCAAGCAGTTAAAAGACAAGCCAGTGACTTGGCTTCGTGAAAGAGTTCTCCTAACACCAAAAAATGACAAGGCTTCAGAATTAAATGATATCATGTTAAGCAGCTTTTCAGCTGAGGAAATGACATACAAAGAGTACTTAACAGCGACGAAGTAATTAAGTATTGTGTTGAATTCTTGAACACTCTGAATCCATCAGGATTGCCACCTCACAAGCTCTATTAAAAAAACGGTGCTCCAGTTATGTTCAAAGTAATCGAGGTAGCTGCCTTCAATGCACGATCTTAATTAAGATCGTGCCTTGAAGGCAACTAACTTGATTACTTTGGACTATTTCTGCACGAATTTGAATTCTCCTAAATACAGTTATGTTGTTGCGGAATTTAAATCCTCCCAAACTTTGCAATGTCACAACATTTCAGATCAATGCTCTACATCGCAATGCCATTGAGGCCACCATATTTACTGGTTGCGCACATGGGGAATCTGTATTTATTCCACGTTTACCTCTTAATCCATCTGATTACCCATTTGAATTCAAGAAATGACAGTTTTCTTTGAATGTCTGCTTTGCTATGACCAGCAATAAAACACAAGGACATTCCTTAAAAATAGCTGGTATCGACTTAAGAGAAAACTGTTTCTCTCATGGCCAGTTTTACGTAGCGTGCTCTAGAGTTAATTCTCCTAACAGTTTGATAATACTGGCGGATGATTTCAGAACATCCAACGTAATGTACAAAAAAGAAGCACTAACATAAGTCAATATATTATTTTTATTTTTCCATTCGTTCATCGCTATAAAAATTATTAGTTACAAATGACAACACTCCGTATCTTATAAGGATGCAGAAATTCATGTTATAAACATTATGTGTTTGAATCCATTTTATTACTGATATGATATAACGAAGTTATAGAACAAACCTATCAAGTGTATTGTTAGTATATTAATTTATGGTACAAATTATATTGTGGTATGGTATGAAATCCTGTATTTTAGGAATATTTTCAATATCATCACGTTCGAAGAAAGGGTATTTAGCTAGTATATATATGTATATGATCTTTACCATCAAATATTATCAAACCACTGCTGGTTGAATGTCTCCCACAGCTTCATCTGCGACTTTCCATCTTGAACCTATCTCTTCCAAGTCACTCCAGCAGAAAACCGAAAACCGTGTACGGTCTAAGTTAGAGTACCATGAGATAAATACCAAATTTGGTTGTTCTAAATTGAAAACTGTAGAACTTTTTATGAAATCTTGTATGGGGGCCCCTTGACCCCCGGCTCTGACCCCTTCCACAAACTGTCTACGGTCTAAGTCAGAGTATCATGAGATAATATGCCAAATTTGATCGTTATAAATTGAAAACTGCAGAACGTTTTACGATTTTTTTTTGATTGGAGGTTTAACGACCACCGTGAGCAACTCAATGGGCTATAAGCAGTCGCCCGTCCCTAATTTAGGATCACTGGTTCCAGGGAAGGGAGAGAGCCAGTGCCGTAAGACAAGCACAACATCCATGCCTCACCGGGATTCGAACTCGGACCCCTTTCTGACGAATGATCAGAGGCCATCGCTCAGACCACTGCGCCACCGGGGCGGAACGAAAATTTTGTATGGATACCCTTTGACCTCCGGGCTCCGATCCTTCCCATAACCGTGTACACCCTATATCAGAGTACCATGAGATAGTATACCAAATTTAGTGGTTCTAAAATGAAAACTGTAGAAATTTTAACTAAAATAACGAACATTTTGTATGGGGGCCCCCTTGACACCCCTCCCCCATCCCGGGCTCTGATCCCTTCCAAAACGGTCTAAGTTAGAGTACCATGAGATAGTATACCAAATGTGGCTGTTCTGAGTGGAAAACTTTAGATTTGTATAGCGGACAAAGAAACAAACATACAAACAAACAAATACACAAACTTGCACTTTTATATATTTAGATTACCAGATTGTTCTAAGTCTTGAAAATCGCTTCCCAGTGCATAGAAAAACACTTTTTATTGAAGAGTTACTAATTGCTCACTAATTAGTGATCTCACTAAATTACCATGCGAAAGAATATGCCCGATGAGAAATTGTTATATGTTTCGAGAATTTAATATGATTCTAATGCCTCTAACTGTTGTATGGCAATGGCGCTTCGATCAAAGACGAAGTAATAGAAAATATTTACTATTTGCAGTTCTGGAAAACTTTTCGCGTCACCTTCGAAGATATTCAGCACATAGGGATCTTTTCCTTCAATCTCATTAATTTTTTCCAAATACCGCATTTTGTACTCGAAAGTTAAACTTTCAAAGTAAGGCACCATCATTTCCACGGGGACTGGTTGTCCTTCACTTACGTTACTAAGGATCGTTGCCATGAAGAAAATCACGTGTCTGCTGCATCCTCATAGGCAGTGGAAGCCACGAAAGAATACGAATGGCGGTTTTTCTTTGACTTGTCACTAAAAGCGTTACTGCTCGGCTCCCTTTTATCATAGATTAATGTTTTATACACCTAAACCTTCCTCGACAAATTCTCTATGGAATAATGAAAACCGCATCAAAATCCGTCCAGCGATTATCGAGATTAGCCCGAACAAACAGACGGACGCCAACCGGGGACTTTATTTTATACTATGTATAGATACTAGCGTATTTTAAGCTTTAAATAAATATTAATATATAGATGATGTTGCCCGTCCTGTGACGGAGTGAAATTTTTAACTGAAGCAGATTGAAAACAAATAAAATAGGCACCGGATTTCTGTAAGGAAACATAGTAAAAACTTATACAGTAAGAACTCATTCATGTTAGAACTAAAAACTATATGCTATTACTTCCGTTTTTCAAAAGACCTCGCGATAAATAATATTCTGTATAAAATATTTGTTGTTTAACAATTGTAAATTAGAGCGCTTAGATAGATCGATATTTTGCAAAATGTGTAATATAATCAGCACTAAACTTAAAAAGTTGTTTTCTCGTAAAATTACCTTAATAACTTTTTTTTTTTTTTTTTTGATTGGAGGTTTAACGACCACCGTGAGCAACTCAATTGGCTATAAGCAGTCGCCCGTCCCCAATTTAGGGTCACTGGTTCCAGGGAAGGGAGAGAGCCAGTGCCGTAAGACAAACACAACATCCATGCCGGACCGGGATTCGAACCCGGACCCCTTACGGACGAATGATCAGAGGCCAATGCCTTAGACCACTGCGCCACCGGGGTGGCTTTAATAACTTTTACTTTGGTTCTTCGCGTTAAATTTCTTTTCCCTCCACTGATTGTTTTAGACTGTTCTATTCGACAGTTAGTTTGAAACTTCATACCAAAGGTTTTTTCCGCAAAATAATGCGACATCCTGTATTACAAATCGGAACTATCTAAACTCTCGACAATGTGCTATTGGGGCGACTTCTACTTTTAGATGCAATCTTGATAACTTTGACATCTCAAGCTTTCAGTTTTTATTGCAGGTTAAAGCGTTTAGATAGATCTACATTTTGCAAAATGAATAATATAATCAGTACTAAACTTGGAAAGTAAGTGTAATTTAAAAAAGTAAAAAATAATTAAAGCGTACAAATTAATATTCGAATTGTGCTAAATTAAATTAATGTGCAAACGCAACTTGCCGAGATATTAAGAATTCAATTCGAATTTTGTAGATCGGAAAAATAGAATTCGAGTCATTAATAATCCAATATTTTTAAATTAGCACGCGGTCACCTCGACATCAAAAAGTGATCGCGTGCTATTATATAGCAGGCAATCAGTTTGACATCGCGAGAGCACACACGAATTCATCGATAAGTGATGGCGCTGTACAGTAATGCAGTGGTTGCTGTGACGTCAAGCGTGCCAGAGCGTCTGACAGATAGATCTGGGTGTGTATGTATATATTATTGAAACATTATAACTATATTACATTGTAAAAGTTTTGTAAGCCTATTATACGCTTTCAATAAATGTTTCATTCTTTTAAACAACCTAAAACATTTTTACTTCTCTAACCGGACGTAATTCTACGTACAGTCCTTCGGTTTGTACATATACCCCCTCCCGGCTTTTTTGCAGTGTAGCTTACACGAATAGCATTAAACCTTATGGTGTTTGCATTATTTTGACCAACCTCTGAGTTTGGTTTCACTGTTTGACCTGCAGTAGGCAACTGTGGTTATAGGCAGTTGCCCGTCCCTAATTTTTGGCCACATCTTTTGTGGAATAGTGAGAACCAGCGCCTTGGGACAAACGAATCGTCCATTCATCATCGGGTTTCGAACTGGAACATGCGTTTCTGACTACTTTGCGGCTTTTCCTTAAGGTGGTTCCACCAAAAATCTCAGCCTTATGTTTCCAATGGTAAAACTTCTTTACATATTTTTTTTTTTTGTTTTGTTTTTTGTTTGGAGGTTTAACGACCACCGTGAGCAACTCAATGGGCTATAAGCAGTCGCCCGTCCCTAATTTAGGGTCACTGGTTCCAGGGAAGGGAGAGAGCCAGTGCCGTAAGACAAACACAACATCCATGCCTGACCGGGATTCGAACCCGGACCCCTTACGGACGAATGATCAGAGGCCAACGCCTTAGACCACTGCGCCACCGGGTTACATATTTTCATCGCAATTAATGTATTTCCAAGTATAAAAATTTGCACATCGATAAAACTAACTTTAAATTATAGCATGGGATACTTACTACTTTCTAAAACATAACCATACTTGAGCAATCCAAGATTTGCTTGTCTACTGACGTCATCAGTGTACATGTCGCGCCATCTATTAACAGGTCTGAACATCACGAAAAATTGATAGATTTTTAATATAATTATGGTTATGTTTTAGCAAGTATTAAGTATCCCATGCTATAACTTAAAGTTAGTTTTATCGATGTGGAAATATTTTCATCCTTAGGAATACATTAAGACGGTTTCACCTAAAATATCTGCTCCATGTTTCCAATGGTAAAACTACTTTACGTATTTTTTTTTTTTGATTGAAGGTTTAACGACCGCCGTGAGCAACTCAATGGGCTATAAGCAGTCGCCGGTCCCTAATTTAGGGTCACTGGTTCCAGGGAAGGGAAAGAGCCAGTGCCGTAAGACAAACACAACATCCATGCCTCACCGGGATTCGAACCCGGACCCCGTTCGGACGAATGATCAGAGGCCATCGCTTAGACCACTGCGCCACCGGGGCCGGCTTACGTATTTTCATCGCAATTAATGTATTCCCAAGGATGAAAATTTGCACATCGATAAAACTAACTTTAAATGATAGCATGGGATGCTTAGTACTTGCTAAAACATAACCTTAACTAAGCAATCCAACATTTGTTTGTCTACTGACGTCATCAATGTACAGGTCGCGCCATCTATTAACAGGTCTGAGCATTACTCAAAGAAAAATGATTGATTTTTAATATAATTATGGTTATGTTTTAGCAAGTATTAGGTATCCCATGCTATAATGAAGATTTACACATCGATAAAACTAACTATAAGTTAGTTTTATCGATGTGTAAATCTTCGTCCTTGGGAATACATTAATTGAGAAGAAAATATGTAAAGAAGTTTCACCATTGGAAACGTAACGCTGAGATTTTAGGTGAAACCACCTTAAAGGATTTGAAGAGGTCAAATACTTAGAAATGTTTTGTCCTTTATCCGCTCATTTTAACAAGGCAAGGCTTTTTCAAAGCAGCGCGATATGCATGAGAAAAATTCTGATTCCATAATTAAAACCCCTTCACCAATCTAATGACTGCATTCCTGGGCTCAACTTTTGAGTTTTATCACATCAAAAAGAAAGAGCTTTCAGCTTACGAGAGATGGAAAGCTATTTTTTAACATGATCTAATGGACTTCCCCCTCGACTTTATCTGTTTCTTCCAAGGATTCTCCACCCTCGAGATTAACTGATCATTATCTCTTCTCCATCAAGTTTCAAACATCTATGAAGAAAAGCGAAAGAAGGCGAAAAATAAGAAAAAGTAAGAAGAAAACAGCTTTCGTTTTCATCTGTGGTTTGGTTCATGATATCCTCGCCCTTTGTGTAATCTCTATCCTAACATTTGTTCGCCAATCGATTTCGACCTCTCCGTTTCTCTAGTAATAGACCATCATCACCACCGGAGCCCATTTCACTTGATACGCTCTGTGTCACACTCACCCTTAACTATCGTCTTGATACGTGCACAGTTACAATATTTCCTTTCAGCTTTAATAAGTGGGGTTGTCAGAGGGTCACGATTCACTTCATGTCGCAGTATGGGATCATTTTTCGGAACCCATGCTTCGGTAATTGCATATTACTCGGATCTCCAGCTACGATTCTCCAACGAGCCATCTGAAGTCAGTTATCTTTTAAAAGGAATAAAAGACACATAAATTTCATGGTATCTCAGTATTTCAGCATTAAGTGTCTTATGGCATTTTCAATTTATGATGGCATTTTATGCCTGGCATAAATAATTTACCACAAATCTCCTAAATCATATGTGTATCCAGAAGAAACGTCGTGACAGGCGACTATCGATAATGGCATAGTTTGTCAGTCTTCCACATTTAAATAAAAGACTTCCTTTTGCTATCAAAGCCCAACGTATTGCTTCTGTACTATTTTAAGACATCTCTATGAATTCTGATGCGTATGCAAGGATTATTTCAATTAATATTGGCATAGATGCAGTTATTTTTTCTTTCATCCTAATCCTTGGGATTCAGTGATTTCACGCCAAAGCTGTTAAAAGTGATTTACGCTTGACAGATGACTGAAAACGGTGTAAAAAAGAAACAAAGAAAAAAGGAAATAATGTGGTCACTCATGGCATCCATACTTTAGAAAGATCCAAAGTGTTAGTTTGTGTCTTCCTAAACAGAGTGTGAGCATACGATTGCGTGACTACATGATTTTGCGTGGAACGATTGGGTGCCTGCTTAACTTTGTGGGAAATTTAATACGCCGATTTCTGCAGCTACTCTTCTCGTGCTAGTTCCAGGATCATTGAAACCATGGCCATCACTCGTTCTTCGAAGGCAGGTTCACGCATACATATTCTCAGATCGGAGACGATATGTAATGCCAGGCGCCGTTGTAATGATTTTCTGTTTACTTATTACTACTTAAACATTACTCGTACCATCAGATGTCCCACTGGAACTTCATACTGCTAAGCCTGGTACAGTTAGTGCATAAACAGTTCTTAAATACGCACTGAGCTAAATTAGGCGACCTAATGCCCAGAGGAGAGAAGACGTTGAAACAATTACGAGCAAATGGTCTTTATTATCAACCTTGCACTGCGTTTCAGGAACACATCGCCTACACAAACAATCTCATCAACACCATTCAGAAATAACGACATTTACATCCTACACTCACGGACAATGAAATTTGCGCACCAAGAAAGAACCATCGGATTGAACGGAAATTTCATGGACGTAATGATACAGATGATTGATACACATGATGGCAAAAACAGAGCTTCAGAGCGATTACAGAGGGATCTGTGACACGCAGTCCTGCCATCTTCAATAGCGTGTCGCACCGCCTCGTGCGGCAATACATGCTGCAATACGGTCCAGCATGGAGGCGAACAGACGCCTGATTTTGTCCTGCGGCAGACTGGCCCACACGTATTTTGGACGATGTGCTCCAAATCCCGGATAGTGCGGCACGGAGGTAGATTTGTGGGAACGCTGCAGACATTTTCACCTGCAAGTCATCCAGGCTTTGAGGTCGTTGTGCGCAGACGATGTTCTTCACCACTCCCACACGAATAAATAGGTACAAGTCAGATCCGGGGAGTTTGCATGCCAAGGAGTAGGATCATCGCGGCCCTAGTCCTTCGCCTGAAGCTCTTGCTTCCCGGCTTTGGAGCCTAGCCCCTGAAAAAGTTTGCGACCCTTATCCTTGGAGCACACAGTGTCATATACATCATATCAACGTGTTGTGCTGTGTGATCTGAGAATGTGCCTGTATCGCTTACAGCGTGTGCAAAAACTACGGCAACGTAATCACGTAAGCGTTTTCAAGTTTGTTGGATTCATGTGCGACCGGATAGAAGCGCACACCGCTTTGTAGATCTATTGCTATTCACAGACGCAGCTACATTTCGTGTGAGCGGAAGAGTGAATACGCACAACGCTATCATTTGGGATACCCAGAATCCCCATGCTTCCTACAAAATAGAAAGAGCAATCCCTAAGGTAAATGTGTGGTGCGAGGTGAGTCGTCATCAGCTCTATGGTCCTATTTTATTCTCTGAGGACACTGTACGATCAGGACCACACTTGGACGTGCTACAGATCTTTGTCCTACATCTGGATAACGATGCCATTTTGCAGCAAGATGGGGCCCCACACCACTGGTCACTGAAAATCAGGAACTTTCTCAACAACGCATTCAGTGACAACTGATGTGGCTCAGATGGCTGTATTCCTTTGCCTGAAAACTCCCCGGATCTCACTCTCCCCGATTTCTACGCGTGGGGGTTTGTGAAGAACATTGTCTACGCACAACGGCTTCAAATCTAAGATGACGTGAAGGTGGCAAGAATAGAGCACCCGGTGTGAACTGTGCCGAGTCCGCAAAAGGGCTATATAGCGGCCAAGACAAACTTCTACCCGTAAAGGTAATTCGGCCAAAGATTGATTTATTATACCTGCTACAAATTATATATAACAGCATTTTTAAATTATCCTTACCCAAATGGATCACCCTGTACATCACTCGTGACCTTGGCACGTGGCGCTGATTGGCCGCACGCACGCTTATTTGCATAAGGCAGAGGCAGTTTCAATGTTTTTGCTGACCGACATCTGACATGAATTTTTCACACCGTAAAAGGCATAAGGTATTCTTCTTTTACCGCCCTCACCTGATTTGAAAATAGCTCTTCCAAACTGATTTTAAGAAGCGAACTTATTATAAAATGTAAATTAAATTTACTTGATCTTTCCGCAATACACGTCTGCTCCACCTAGTGGGAAAATTCTGAATCAAAAATGCACAGACATTTTTACACATCAATTCAGCTATTAAATGGAAAACGAAATTTTGCGGTCTGGCTTCCGTAAGTGAAGATATTATGCGCAACATTAAAAAAAAAAGCTTCACACCACCTGGCAGGAAAACAGCAAATTGCATAAATTTGAAAGTTAGTGATTCATCATCCTCATGATCACTCCGATGAAAAATAAATTTTTCGATTTTAACTTACAGATAAGTAGATATCGTGCCTACAGGCGGTCGAACAAAGTGATAACATAGGCACTTACTTTCTTCAAAGGACGTTCTAAACACTCCATTGTGTAGGAATACGGCATTATCTTGTCGAGATTCCCACCAAAACATATAAGAGAGACTTGTTTGCATGACAATATATTATAACATAAATAATAACACAAGGAACTGTACACCAACTATATATAAGATAGCACAACTATACTAGTTATCCGAATTTATTGGCGTATATAAAATCAAGGTTTCCAAGCTTTCGCACATCAACCAGATGGCTTTCTCAAGGAAGGTAGACAGCAAACTGCAAACTGGATAATAGAACGTTTCAACAATTTGAACGCGGTGAGTTGACTTGACAATAAACGAAGAGATGCGAACGTAATTATTCAATAAAAACACGAGACATCATGTTCGTATTGCACGCGGAATCCTTGGAGGAAAACAAAAGGCATTCATTATTTGAAGAATTGGTTCCAAATTCGTGGTAATTCTAGCGAGACGCTATCATTGCAGGCCTCATCGTTTGTAATGATCTCCAATGTTTCCCGAATGGCAGTGGATTTTGGAGTAGAGTAGGCAGCTAATTTCTTTATGTTATCCCACATAGGATCGGCGGACTTGAACTGGACTTCTCTGGACAGGGCCGTGGTTAATTTTCCGTTCTTTATGTCCCTCTTATGCTCGTTGACTCTAATTCTAAATGAACGTTTAGTCATCCCAATGTAGTATCGCTTGGAGCCATCCGGATATTGTAGAGGGACGGCATAAACACCTGCTTCGTTGGAAAATGGGAGTTCGTCAGTATTTCGCTTAAGCATAGCATATAAAGTTGTCGGAGATCTTATGCCGACACCGAGGTTCATCTTTCTGAGCGCGTTCTTGAGTTTATAGGAAAGCTTTGGTACGTACGGAATAGAGCCCAGATAGCGTAGCCGCGACATAGAAAGATCGGTATGCCTCTTTTTGTTTCTTTCGATATATCTATGTACCATGTTCGGATCGTATCCTGCTTCGGTTGCCAAATCGGTAACGCTTTTTAATTCGCTTAGTCTAGAAGGAACATCGGAGGAGATGTCGAATGCTCTTCTGATTCGATAACGGAATAAAGCTGTCTTGTAATCAGCCGGGCAGAATGAGCTACGGAGCATCAGGTTGGGAACGGAAGTGGGTTTGTAGTAGACTTGTGTACGGAAGCGATTTTCAGGCGATTTACTCAGTAAAACATCCAGATAAGGCAATGCATTATTGTGTCCAAAATCCACTGCCATTCGGGAAACATTGGAGATCATTACAAACGATGAGGCCTGCAATGATAGCGTCTCGCTAGAATTACCACGAATTTGGAACCAATTCTTCAAATAATGAATGCCTTTTGTTTTCCTCCAAGTATTCCGCGTGCAATACGAACATGATGTCTCGTGTTTTTATTGAATAATTACGTTCGCATCTCTTCGTTTATTGTCAAGTCAACTCACCGCGTTCAAATTGTTGAAACGTTCTATTATCCAGTTTGCTGTTTGCTGTCTATACCTTCCTTGAGAAAGCCATCTGGTTGATGTGCGAAAGCTTGGAAACCTTGATTTTATATACGCCAATAAATTCGGATAACTAGTATAGTTGTACTATCTTACATATATTATAACACCTTCATTCTTTCTTTTTGGGATTTAACAAGCACCACAAGCAAGAGTAATTGCTGTAACCACGATCCTTTCCAAAATTAGAGCCACTGGTTTAAGGGAAAGGAGATCATGATCATGATCATATGTAGAGGATTTTAGGAAGAGAGTGTCTGACCCCAGGCCTTAAACAACCCTTAGAAATCGGAAACTCGGAGATTTGGGCTAGAGCGCCCGATAGGAAAGTGACACGGAAGCGAAGTAGAAAGGGGGAGGAAGACGCCCTTATTTATTACCAGGGGGCCAGTACCCGGGGTCCGACGGCTTAACGTGCTCATCCGACGCACGGCGGATATTTAGTGGATCGAGCGTTCGTACCTGCCTGGGATCGAACCTGAGGCCCTTTCCGTGGCAGCCATGAACGTTGCCCACTAGGCAACCCGCGGCCCCCAAGGGAAAGGAGAGAGCGAGCGGATTACATATATACTGTCGAGTCATATTTTTGTGACCACCTCCTACTTTTGACGTCAACAGCGTGTAGCCAATTAAAAAGCGCGTGTCATGGGCTGACTTGGAGGGTATATATGGTGTGCTGTAGGCATTCTGAAAACATAGGGGCCGCGGGTGGCCTAGTGGGCAACGTTCGTGACTGCCGCGGAAAGTACCTCAGGTTCGATCCCAGGCAGGTACGAACGCTTGATCAACTAAATATCCGCCGTGCGTCGGATGGGCACATTAAGCCGTCAGACCCTGGGATACTGGCCCCCCGGTAATAAATAAGGGCGTCTTCCTCCTCTTTTCTACTTCGCTTCCGTGTCACTTTCCTATCAGGCATTCAAGCCCAAATCTCCTAGCTTCCTATTTCTAAGGGTTGTTTAAGACCTGGGGTCAGACACTCCCTTCCTAAAATCCTCTACATATGATCATCATCTGAAAACATAACACTCGTTGCCATCATGGATAAAAGGACCGATTTATCAGATTTGCAAAAACGGATGATTATCGGTTTTCGGGCCAAGGGTGGCATTATTTCTGAAATAGTGCAGTTTGTGAATTGTTCGCGTGCTGCTGTGGTTAAAATGCATCGTGATTGCAGAAATGGCACCATTGCGAATAAGTGACGTGGAAACTGCGGAGCATCACGTGCCATTGATGTGAGAGGTGAACATCGGCTGTGAAGTTGCGTGAGGACCGATCGACAAGCTACAGTGGAGCAACTCATTGCCCGAATGAACCAGAGGGCTACCGGAATTGTGTCTATAACTACATTTCAGGGAACGCTGCTGCGTATGGGGTTCTGATGCAGGCGGATGGTCACTGCACCTATGCTAACGACGCTGCATCAGCAGGAAAGGTTTATATTTTCACGGAAGTATCGGAATCGGACCTCCGATGTGTCACGTTTTCTGCTTCACCGAATGGATGATGGACGTTGGCGTGTAAGGAGAGAAACACCGGAGAACGTATAAGGCGAGATACACCGTAGAACCTTCAACCATTGCTGGAAGACCACAAGCTGGTGTGGGCAGCGTTATGGTCTGGGGAACGTCTTCGTGGCATTTCCTGGGTCCACGCATACCCGTGGAAGGCACTATGGACCGAATTCGTTACGAATCCATCCTTGCAGACAACTTACCCCCATACATGCTGATTGTCTTTTTTGGGGCGGATAGGATCTTCCAGCACGACAATACGACGTGTCACACAGATATAAATGTCCGAGAGCGGTTGGGAGAGCACGATGAAGACTTCAAAGTACTTCCCTCTCTCCCTAATTCTCCAGACCCACTGAGCATCTGTGGTACCACCTCGATCGTGTTGTTCGCTCTATGGATTCTCCACCCCGCACCCTCCAGCAGCTTTCAGATGCACTGGAGTCAGCATGGCTCCACATACCAGGGAACTCCTTCCAGCACCTTATTAAGTCACTCCCAGCCCATCTAGCTGCACACGGTGGCTACTCTGGATATTAGCTGGTGGTCACAATAATGTGACTCGACTGTGTATAAGACAAACACACCATCCATGCCTCTTCTGCTACTAGCAGGACTAGCCAGATCTTACGCCTCTGACCATTCGCCCTCCGGGACAGCCACAATTTCGTCCCTCGTATGTTACATAAATTTTAAAATCTATCTGTCATCGTCATTATTCCATTGAGCTAGGTGAATGTACACCGGGCGCCCTTTGGCCGATTGTTCTGAGACAAATCGGCCACGGGGTGCCCGGATGTTCACACATATTAGAACGATTTTTAGCTTTATAATTAATGTTTAAAATAAAATTAATTCTTTCTTAAATGTTGTATTGATGGCTTTTTCTCTGGGATAAGAACCTATATCTAGATTTCCAAGAAAACAGGGCATTTCTTAAAATTCGCATTATATTCCACTCTTCTTCTACTGCTTTTTATAGTCTAATCATTGTTTTAAGTCTGCGTTTAGAAAGCGTTCCTTTTATCAGTCCGAAGACAAAATAGTCCACTGGTGACACATCAGGGGACTTTGAAGAAATATGAGCAAAAGGTATATAGACTTGATACTTTTCTCTTTTTTCGTTTTTTGAAGAAATAGAGTAGTAGATTTGAATGTATGACTGATAGCCTTGTCGTAATGAAATTCTACTCTTTGAAGGCTCTGTGGATAAAGAAATGGCATTTCCTCTTTAAATGCAGGAGTCAAAACATTATTTTGGTAATATGTAGAATTGATTTTGACATTCTTTTCAACTTTTTTACTCAAAATACACTATCTACCAACATGTAATTGGACACCTGTGATAGCAAAGGAAAACGAAATTTATTCACCTTCAATAGTTGGTGGAGCCTCCACGAGCGGCGATTACAGCTGCGACCCTCCGGGGCATACTCTCAACCAGGCGTTGTACAACGGCTAGCGGTATTTTCTTCCACTCGGGTTGGAGAAGACAGGTCAGCTCCTTCACCGATTTTGGACGGTGGGGGCACCCCTTAAGTCGACGCTCCAACTCGTCCCAGAGGTGCTCGATAGGGTTAAGGTCCGGGCTCTGCGCAGGCCAGTCCATTCGATTAACCCCACTGTCACCATACCAAGCCATGGTGGACCTCGCAACATGACAGGTGGCATTGCCATCCTGAAAGTAACATGGGTCCACCCCGTAAACCTGCCACAACGTAGGAAGCGCATGGTCATCCAAAATGGTGCAGTAGGTCTTGGCGTTGAGTCTACCAGGAATTGCGACCAAGGGTCCCGTGCCATACCAGGAGAAACACACCCATAGCATAATTTCACCGCCTTCGAACTTCACAATTGGCACAATACATTTCGGCAGGTGGCGTTCTCCAAGCAGACGCCAAACCCAGACCCTGCCATCCGAACGCTCGAGGGTGAACCTTGATTCATCGCTCCAGAGAACCTGTTTCCACTGTTTAACGGTCCACTGTTGACGTTCTTTGCAGCACGTTAGCCGAGCAGCGCTATTGGACTTGGTGATCAATCGATTTGGTGCGGTTCTTCCGAATTTCTCTGGCTAGCACCCGTTGGTCTCTAACTCCCAGTTTTGTGGGTCTGCCGGGTCGGGGCACATTCCGAAAGTCACCTCTCGTCTTCCACTTGGCAATCACGTAAGCCACTGTCGATTTTGGGTACTTCAACTCGCTGGATATGTCACGTATGGATCGGCCATTTCTCTGATACCCGACATTACACCTTTCTCGAAACCGGAGAGCTCCGAACTGCATGGCATCTTGCATGCGACTGGTTGCGTTGTTGTTTCCCACATGATATTTAACGGTGGTGGCCATGACGTGTATCAGGACCGCAGATATCGTCGATTGCAGTGGTGTCCAATTACTTGTTGTTAGATAGTGTAGTATGACTATACTAATAATCCGAAATTTCTTGGCGTAGAATAGAAATAAAACTTTCCAAACTTTCGCATATCAACCAGATGCCTTTTTCAAGGAAGGTAGACAGCTAACTGCAGAATGGATAATAGAACGTTTCAACAATTTGAAGGCGGTGACTTGACTAGACAATAAATGAATAGTCGCAAACGTGACAATTTGAAGAAACGAGGTCACGTTGGTTGAGCACGCGGTACCATGGTAGAAAACGTAGCATTATTTGAAGAATTGATTCCAAATAATGATTCAAACCCATTGAGCAACATATATTCACCAATATCACCCCAAGGCCTACCACCTGGCTAGGATATGCCGACGACGTATTTTTCATATGGCCACCCGAAAAGGTGACCCTCCCGTTTTTCCTCGATAAAATAAATTATATACACCCTACGATCAATTTCACCATGGAGCTTGAATACAATGGTACCTTACCTTATCTCGACGTCTCAGTGTGCAAATCGCATGACAACCGCCTTCATACGGAAGTCTGTTATAAACCCATTTCCGTTTCTAACCTGATGCTCCGCAGTTCATTCTGCCCTAATGATTACAAGACGGCCTTCTTCCGTTCCCGAATTCGAAGAGCCTGCGCTGTCTCACCCCATGTCCTTTCTAGTCAATCCGAACTAAAAAACATCGTCGAATTGGCCACTGAGGCAGGATATACGTCGAACCAGATGCATAACTTTATCGAGAAAGCCAGAAACAGTCGTGTTAATATTTCTATGCCGCAACTTTAGTGCCTGGGCTCTATTCCTTACATACCAAATGTTTCCTATCAACTCAAAAACGCGCTCAGGAGGATGAGCTTCGGTGTCGGCATAAGATCTCCGGCATCTTTATATACGATGCTTAAGAGAAATATTGTCACGCCCCCTCTTCTCAACGAAGCAGGTGTTTATGCCATCCCACTACAATATCCTGATGCTCCAGACGATACTACATCGGAATGACCAAACGTTCGTTTGGAATTAGAATCAGTGAACATAAAAAGGATACGAAAGACGGAAAAATAACCAATGCCCTATCAAGAGAATTCAAGTTCAAGTCCGCAGATCCTATATGGAGTTGATGTAAAGAAATTAGCTTCATACTTCACACCCAAATTCACTGCCATTCGCAAAACCCTGGGAAATCTTGACCAGCTGCGAAGCATTGCAATGGTAGTGTTTCCCTGGAGTTGCCACGTATTTGGAATCAACTCTTCAAATAATGCTGCGTTTTCTACCATGGTACCGCGTGCCCAACCAACGTGACCTCGTTTTTTCGAATTGTCACGTTTGCGCCTATTCATTTATTGTCTAGTCAAGTCACCGCGTTCAAATTGTTAAAGTGTTCTATTATCCAGTTTGCAGTTAGCTGTCTGCCTTCCTTGAAAAAGCCATCTGGTTGATGTGCGAAAGTTTGGAAAGTTTTATTTCTATTCTACGCCTAGAAATTTCGGATTATTAGTATAGTCATACTACACTGCCGGACAATTGCTAAGGACGGATGACAATAGCAACGATAGCAACCATAAAATGGAAGGCAGGAAAATGTGGAAATTAGCATAAGTGCGGGATACAGTAAGACGTGTTGTGCGTATGCAAATTTTGGATTGCCGAACTTGTTCGTGACATCATAGCGCTGATAAGGGATATAAAGGATTTGACGCGTATTGACCGTTGTTGTTCAAACGCAAAGTTGAAAGGGAAAGAATCAATTGACGCACTTGCAATTTTCAGTATGTCTTCCCGACATCACCTAGATGATTTTACGCGTGGCCGTAATATTGGCAAGATTGAAGAAGGGCGAAAAATAACAGATGTTGCCAGGGAGTTCGACGTCAGCCACAGTGTTGTTTCAAGGCTTTGGAAATCATTTCAAACAAATGGAGAGTGTAGCAAACGTCACGGGGGAGGTGGTCGTGTTCGCAGTACGACACCTGCAGAAGATCGGTACATAGTGCTATCAACAAAAAGACACCGGCGCAGCACAGCTAGTGAGGTAGCAAATCAGTTTATGGCTGCTACTGGCAAGCGGATCTCCCGAAAAACTGTCGCCAGACGTTTGCATGAAGGAGGACCATACGCCCGCCGTCCTGTTGTGTGCATCCCATTGTCCAGACGTCACCGTACCGCCCGTTTGCGATGGTGCCATCAACATCGCAATTGAACTGATAACGACTGGTTTGCTGTCCTCTTCTCAGATGAGAGTAGATACAGTCTATCGTCTGATTGTCGACTACAACTGATCTGGCGTGATAGTGGTACTGCATATTGTCCAGCAAACATACAGGAAAGGGACCGATATCCGACATGTAGTGTCATGGTATGGGCTGGCATCATGATCAATGGCCGTACGTCCCTCTATGTGCTTCCAACTGGGACTATGACTGGCCAACGATACATTAATGATGTTCTGCTACCTCATGTTCGCATGTTCCGTGGTGCTGTCGGTGATAGATTCATTTTCATGGACGACAACGCAACATGTCATCGAACGGTCGCTGTCCAGGAGTGTCTTGAGAGCGAGGATATTCAACGCCTCGTATGGCCAGCACGTTCTCCAGATCTGAATCCCATTGAAAATGTGTGGGATGCTTTGGGGAGGAGTCTTGCTGGTCGCCAATGCCCTCCAATAAACAAGGACACCCTCATCCGTGCACTGACAGAGGAATGGGATAAATTACCCCAACAGCTGCTTGATAATGTTGTGCAAAGCATGACACGACGTATGGAATCTTGCATCGCCCTCCATGGTGGCCATATCCCGTATTCACATCTTACGCCGGAACGCCTGCGGACGGTAATTGCATTTTTTTCACGTTTACGTATTCTGCACAAAATGGCCTGTTTGTCCCTTGAACACGTTCCAAAGCCTTCTGGATTTCAGAGCACAATAAATTGTCTTTCTTGTAATGTCCTGGCATTCTGACATTATTTTATTTCACTTGGCATCCTACCACACTTACTTTTTTATGCGCTATATAGCCGTTTATGATCCGTCCTTAGCAACTGTCCAGCAGTGTATTTTGGATATAATTGGTGTACAGTTCTTACTTATTCAACTTTTCTTAATTTTAATTTTCCGTGGTACGAGAAACCAGGAATAATCATGAATCCTTTGCTGAAACTTCCTTTGGATTCTTGGAATTAAGTCTGTTTCTGTTCTTTTGCAATAGAGAATCGATCTTTTTTGTTACAATAAAGTAGATAGATTTATGCTTTATCAATAGTCGCAATAAATGCCCATGTGTCTCCAACTAAGTGATTTTTTGCCATAAAGAAGTTTATACCGTGTACTGCTCTCAGCCACGTGGCTAGCACAAGCAACGAGGTTAGAATAGATGGAGTAAGGATGACGTCACAAACTTGAAGCACTTTGAAAAGACGAATGTAATGCTCAAACGTCTCATAAACATGGCGGCAGAGACTGTGATTGGCTGCGACTCGTGAAACACGTCTCACAAACATGGCGGCAGAGGCTGTGATTGGCTGTGACTTCATGATCGAGACGCTTTGGTGGCTTCAATTTGATTACACGAGGGAAACGGCTGGCCCTAACTCCATCTATTCTAACCTCCTTGTGCACAAGGCGGCTAACATTATGATTTTTAATATTTTTAGATTCAAATTTTTGTTTATTACCTTGTTTACAGTCGATACAGAGATTGTTTTTAACAACTTAGCGATTTGTCTTTGTGTCGGTGGATTTTCGGTTAAGACCAGAGACCTTACTTTTGAAATAGTCGTAAAAGAACGTACGTTCTTTGGATATTCGTTTGGTGTTCTTTTATCTGTTAAAAGCAATGCTTGATGCTTTTCCCCTCTATTCTAAATCATCATCATCATCGTCAACCATTATCAATCCACTGCTGGACGAAGGTCTCCCCACGTTTCCTCCACAACGGTCTGTCTTGTGCCAGTCTCCTCCATGTCACCCCTGCATACTTTCGAATTTCATCCACCCATCTCTCATGTTGTCTTCTTCTGGGTCTTTTCCTGTCCCTTGGAATCCAATCTAAAATTTCGGCTGTCCATCGATGATCTGTCCTTCTGGCAGAATGCCCAGCCCATTGCCATTTCAGGGATTTAACTCTGATCATGATGTCTTCCACTCTTGTCATTTTTCGGATCCACGAGTTCCTCTTCTTATCTCTCCTGGTTACACCAAGCATGCACCTCTCCATGCTGCTTTGAGTTGTCTGCAGCCTTTGTATGTCTCTTTTAGTTAAGGTCCACGTCTCTGCACCATACGTAAGCACTGGAAGGATGCATTGATCAAACACTTTTCTTTTAAGACATAATGGCATATTGCTCTTGAAAATTATGCTGTTTCTTCCAAAAGCTCTCCAGGCAAGTTTTGTACGCCGATTAATTTCTTCATCAATGTGACCCTCACTTGATATCTGCTGTCCAAGATAAACGTACGTGTCTGTTATCTCCAGCTTTTCTCCATCAATCGATAAATCTTCATTTCTTGTAAAAGCATTGAACATCACTTTTGTCTTCTGAAAGTTCATTTTTAATCCCACTTCTTTACTCTTGTCAGCAAGTTCCTGGATCATACTCTGCAGCTCTGATGGGCTAGTTGCAAAAATGACTACGTCATCAGCAAAACGAAGGTGGGTTAGATAATCTCCATTAATCTTTATCCCCTTGTTTTCCCAGCTCAGTGACTGAAAAACACCCTCCAATGTGGCATTAAAGAGCTTCGGAGATATGGTGTCACCTTGTCTCACTCCCTTTCCAATTTTTATGTGTGTTGTATTTTCAAACAGCCTAATCTTTGCACTTGCATTTTCATAGATGTTATTAATAATGTTAATGTATGCATCTTCAATACCGCAGGTTTTCAGAGCCATTGTAACTGCTGATGGTTTCACCGAATCAAAGGCTTTTTCATAATCGATAAAAGCCATGCACAATGGAAGTTCATATTCCCTCGCTCTTTCAATTAGTTCTCTCAGCACATGGATATGATCTATTGTGCTGTAGCCACTCCTGAATCCAGCTTGTTCTCTCGGTTGAGCCATGTCCAGTGTTACCCTCAAGCGGTGTGAAAAAACTTTAGTGAAGATTTTATAAACTACTGATAGGAGGCTGATAGGTCTGTAGTTTCCGAGATCCTCAATGTCACCTTTCTTATGTAGCAGGATCATTGTAGTGGTGTTCCAATCCTCAGGAATCTTTCCTTCATTAAGGCATCGAGTGAAAATTTGGGCGAGTACTGTTTCGATTTCTCCACTTGCTTCTTGTATGATGTCTACAGTAATTCCATCTTCTCCTGGAGCTTTTCCCCGCTTCATGTTCTTGATTGCATGTGCAACTTCTGCTGGAAGGACTGGAGGAACTCTGGTACTGGTATCTTTCATGATGTCTGGAGTGCATGTATCATCCCTTTCATATAATTTGGAGTAGAAATCTTTCACTCTTGTCAAAATTTCGCCTCTATTTCTTGTTACAGAACCATCTTCTTTTCTCAGTGCCATAATCTGTTTTCTTCCCTTACTGAGATGTCCGTTTGCTATCTTTAGGCTTTGGTTGTTTTCAATTGCTTTCCTCACTAGTTCACAGTTGAATTTTCTTAAGTCTTCAGTGATACTTTTTCGTACTGTCTTGCATAGCTCTATATATTCCACTTTGGAAGTCACATCTTCTTTAGTTGTCCTCATCTCTCTTCTTTTTGCATCAACATTTTCGTTTTTCCTGATAATTTGTTCACATGCAACTTGTTCTTAGACCCAGCTAATTTTGTTGCTGTTTCCATAAGAGCTTTGGTTATTTTTCTGTTAACTTCAGAGATGTCCACTTCTTCCGATGTTAGGCCTTCTAAAGCAGAGAACCTGTTCTTCAGTTCCAACTTGAAGGTATTACGGTGTTTTTTAAGGTTGGTTATGTCAATAGATTTTGTTTGTCTTATGAGCTTGCCACGTTCAAGTTTAGTGTTGAGGTGCATCTTACTTTTACATTTCGAAATGGGGTTTTTTTTTACTTTTTTTTTGATTGGAGGTGTAACGACCACCGTGAGCAACTCAATGGGCTATAAGCAGTCGCCCGTCCCTAATTTAGGGTCACTGGTTCCAGGGAAGGGAGAGAGGCAGTGCCGTAAGACAAACACAACATCCATGCCTCACCGGGATTCGAACCCGGGCCCCTACGGACGAATGTTCAGAGTTCGAAATGTTAATTCTATGCTTTTCACCGCGTTTTTTAATTGCAGAATGCGAATATTTCTCTTCGTAAAAAGCCAAAACATAAACTCCTATCCACAGCTTGTTCCCCGGTGGCGCCGTGGTCTGAGCGCTGGCTTCTGATCGTTCGTCCGAAAGGTGTCCGGGTTCGAATCCCGGTGAGGCATGGATGTTGTGTTTGTGTTACAGCACTTTCTCTCTCCCTTCCCTTGGACTAGTGACCCTAAATTAGGGACTGGCGACTGCTTATAGCTCAATGAGTTGCTCACAGTGGTCGTTAAACCTCCAATAAAAAAATCCACAGCTTGTTTACGTTCGCCATTTTCTCAGCGAACGATATTTAACTGCAGCAGATATTTCTTTCGTGCTTGTCTAACACGCTGTTGATAGTTTCAGTTCTTTGAACTTCTTTTATGCCGCCCCGGTGGCGCAGTGGTCTAAGCGATGGCCTCTGATCATTCGTCCGAACGGGGTCCGGGTTCGAATCCCGGTGAGGCATGGATGTTGTGTTTATCTTACGGCACTGGTTCTCTCCCTTCCCTGGAACCAGTGACCCTAAATTAGGGACGGGCGACTGCTTATAGCCCATTGAGTTGCTCACGGTGGTCGTTAAACCTCAAAACAAACAAACAAAAACTTCTTTTATTTTCTGCAATTTCCTATCGAAGACGTTCTAAATAGGTGTGAACATTCTCTATAACTTCAGATCAGTCGTTCGAGATGATCCCAGGATTCGAATCCCGAATAAGACGAGGATAATGCACTTGTCAGATGGCGCTGGCTCTGTCCCTTACTTAGAACTAGTTGATCTAAATTTGAGTCGGGCAAGTGCGTATTTCCATTGCTGTAGTTTATTTTGGTCGTTAAACCCTGAAGCAGAAAATGGCCGGTGGCGCAGTGGTGTAAGCGATGGCCTCTAATCATTCGTCCGAAAGGGGTCCGGGTTCGATTCCCGGTGAGGCATTGATGTTGTGTTTGTCTTACGGCACTGGCTCTATCCCTTCCCTGGAACCAGTGACCCTAAATTAGGGATGGGCGACTGCTTTTAGCCCATTGAGTTGCTCACGGTTGTCGTTAAAGCTCCAATCAAAAAAAAAAAAAAAAATAGAAGAATCAGAAAAGGAGGGAAAAAAGGTAAACAGGGGTATCACTTAGGTATTTAAACTTACAGCACGTTGTTATTCCTCGTACAGCGAAATCCCACTAAACGGATATATTTACATGCCTGTTTGCTATACACATCGTCTGAAAGGTCTTCAAACTTCTCTAGCCTTTCAATTAAATCGCGCACTCATTTTGTCGAAATCAGCTAGGAATTTCAGAAAAGTAGAACCTCCATGAATGTTTGTCTACGCAAGGATTCACAATATGCATCACTGGGCGAAAAAGTTACTTGTATCTCAAGATTAAACTCATGATTGCAAATTATCGAATCAAACTTCAAAAGGCAGATTTTCACAAGCCATTATACACACTTCCATTAGTGGATTTGACCCTAAGGAATTTCTGCTTCGAAAGCATCAAATCCTTCATCCAAAGCAATGGAATTAATCTGGGAGTAAAGGAACTCTCTCAACACATTAGGATTCAAAGCTACAAAATAAAATGATTTCAGTAAAGTTTGAGTCGATATGATAATGTTATTAAGCGACGAGAACTTAAACTTTGCAAAATTAGGGATCAAGTGAAGTTGATTGTCGTGTATAATTCCAAATTCTTCTAAGAGAGGGTGAACGCTTAAACCCGTACTGAGCATAAATACAAAAACTATTTAAACAGTTGATGAAAAAGAAGTATTTGTGATTCGGAATATTTTTGGGTGCGTTTCATTCATCAGTATAATAATACATTTCTAGCTGTGGTTGTCACCGAGGCCTGTAGTCTTTTTTTTTTTTTTTGATTGGAGGTTTCACGACCACCGTGAGCAACTCAATGGGCTATAAGCAGTCGCCCGTCCCTAATTTAGGGTCACTGGTTCCAGGGAAGGGAGAGAGCCAGTGCCGTAAGACAAACACAACATCCATGCCTCACCGGGATTCAAACCCGGACCCCGTTCTTTTTTTTTTTTTTCTTTTTTTTTTTGTATTGGAGGTTTAACGACCACCGTGAGCAACTCAATGGGCTATAAGCAGTCGCCCGTCCCTAATTTAGGGTCACTGGTTCCAGGGAAGGGAGAGAGCCAGTGCCGTAAGACAAACACAACATCCATGCCTCACCGGGATTCAAACCCGGACCCCGTTCTTTTTTTTTTTTTTTTTTTTTTTTTTTTTTTGTATTGGAGGTTTAACGACCACCGTGAGCAACTCAATGGGCTATAAGCACTCGCCCGTCCCTAATTTAGGGTCACTGGTTCCAGGGAAGGGAGAGAGCCAGTGCCGTAAGACAAACACAACATCCATGCCTCACCGGGATTCGAACCCGAACCCCGTTCCTTTTTTTTTTTTTTTTTTTTGTATTGGAGGTTTAACGACCACCGTGAGCAACTCAAATGGGCTATAAGCAGTCGCCCGTCCCTAATTTAGGGTCACTGGTTCCAGGGAAGGGAGAGAGCCAGTGCCGTAAGACAAACACAACATCCATGCCTCACCGGGATTCGAACCCGGACCCCTTACGGACGAATGATCAGAGGCCATCGCTTAGACCACTGCGCCACCGGGGCGGCCCTGTAGTCTTTGCAAATTCACGGATGAGCCATTGCATTATGACCAACCCCAGCCCAGAGAAATGAGCGCGCCTGGAGACCGAAATGTGGCGCACGAGTAGTTCACAGAACAGTATATATACAACCCGAGAATCGGTTTTCGGTTAGTAGAATGTTCGGAGACTGAATGGGTAAAGCTACCGACTTACCGGAGTTTGATAAATGACAAATTGTGATGACCCGGCACCTTGGAACTTCGATCTCGGATACGGCCGCAGCTTGTGGGTAGTTCACCTGCCGCTGCAGTGAGTACGTATCAAAAGTGGTGCACAGATGGACAAACGGCGAATCGTCGTCCACAGCTCATTGATGCCAGAGGGGAGCGGAGACTGTTGCGCATTGTTCACAGCGACCGCCGGCCACAGTGCGACAAATCACACGCAGATACAACAGTGGTGATTAGGTTAATGTGTCGCAGCACATAGTTCATCGCAACTTACTGCGCATGGGCCTGCGTAGCCGAAGACCCAGCCGGGTCCCCATGCTTACTGCACGTCATCGCCAACAACGCATGAAATAGACCCAATATCGCCGCCCCGGTGGCGCAGTGGTCTAAGGCGTTGGCCTCTGATCATTCGTCCGTAAGGGGTCCGGGTTCGAATCCCGGTCAGGCATGGATGTTGTGTTTGTCTTACGGCACTGGCTCTCTCCCTTCCCTGGAACCAGTGACCCTAAATTAGGGGCGGGCGACTGCTTATAGCCCATTGAGTTGCTCACGGTGGTCGTTAAACCTCCAATCAAAAAAAAAAAAGACCCAATATCTTCGAATCGGACCGTGGATGATTGGAAGAAAGTGGCCTAGTCTGATGAATCAAGATTCTTGGTGCATCACGTAGACGGCTGAGTGCGCATACGCCGATTAACAACGGAGGCTTAGGCACCTGGATCCACTGTTGGGTGTAAACATGCCGGCGGCGGCGGTGTTATGCTGCGGATGATGTTTTCTTGGGACACTTTAGACCCCATTATCCCAACAGCACAATCCCTGACTGCTGTCAGGTATCTGAACATCGTTGCGGACTAAGTTCACCCATTCATGGCAACTGTGTTCCCTGCAGGCGATGGCTATTACCACCAAAATAATGCTCCATGCCACACTGCATGAATCGTGAAGAAGTGGTTTGAGGAACATGCTGGTGACTTTCTGTTGATGCCCTGGCCTCCAAATTCACCTGAACCCAATCGAAAGTGTGTGGTTCGACTTGGAAAAGCGGGTTCGCGCTAAATTACCTCCAACCCAAAATGTACGGGAACTGGAGAACCTGCAGTTGACATTATGGTACCAGGTACCCCAGAATACCTATCACCACCTCATCGAATCGATGCCTCGCCGAGTGGCCGCTGTTTTGCGGGCTAAAATGAGTCCTACAGCTTAGTAGGTAGGTGGTCAAAATGTAATGTCTCATCGGTGTATTGAAATTTTCATTATGTTTTTCAGTTATCTATAATTTGCAGCTGAAACTCCGCGAGGGTGTAAAGCAACATTTTTAGGGTGTAAAAGCAACCGTTATTGGGGGTAAAGCAGTCTTTGCTGTTTGTTTGAAGTCATATTTTGCTTTGTGCGTCATGTACGCTATAATTTAGCCTTGCGTGCGTTTTAATGCCTGTCTTGTTATTTAAATTTTGATTTATTCTCGTTGAATGTTTTGCATCCCGAACGCCACATTTTTCTCCTTCGACGAATTTCTGTTTTCCAACCCTGACAACAGATCAAAGTGTAATGACGTATGCTAAATCCGTTGATAAGAGTTGCTGTTTTAAAAGGCATCAGTAGATTTGATTTGATTCGAGAGTATTTACGAGTTCACTTGACTTGAGTAGTTATTCACGTTCGCAATTAAACTTTACACTTCCTTGTTTTACAGTCTCACTTTTTTATCGAACGATGTCGATCTTTTACGGTTATGATGTTTTGAGCACAAAATTGAGAAGTGTGCTAATTATGAATGCATCAAAGCAAGGAGAGAATAGCGTCTATAGAGAGATGTGTTCTGTTACCAAGCTGTTTGATAAGCACAGTGTTTGCGATACTACCTGTTCTTGAGGAACGTGAATGAAAGGGTGGACTCTGTAGGTACGATTTATTTTTACTTCCATACGGCCGTTATTATTCTAAATGCTTAATTACTTGATTGGTTTTTAATTAAGCATACAGTTGGATAGAAGTGAAGCTTGTGATGATGCGAACAGTCATCGTAAGAAAAAGAAAAGGACAATTTGCGTGTTTATGTAAACAACCACCCAGCGAAGCAAAATTGAGCAAAGCGGTAAAACCTTTTTGCCATTAAGATAAGTGTTGATATATCATGTACTTAAAACGCGTTAGCTGCATGGTGTTGTTTATGTTTCAGCTGACACCTGCCAACGAATGTTGAATTTGAAAACCAAGAAGCGATTCGGAAAAAGGGGTTCGCTTTTCTTTAAGACCATGCGAGCAGGAAGATGTTACTTGGCATCTTAAGCTGTTGTTCCTCTCTGTAAAGGGAGAAAGCCAGCATATTGTAATTTTAATGTTTCTATATGTGTTGTACCGCCCTTGTGTTCGTGTGTTTTTTATTGAAAACCATTTATTTAACTTCCTGCATTTTCTTTTAATAATGATACATGTTAATTTGGGCCGAACTGCGTTAATGAGGAACGGCTGGTGATAGTGCTAAATCTGTTTGGCCGACGCCGCCATAAACAATATCATGTGTGAGTGGAATTAAAACCACCACATGTATTAAAATTTTTTGACGAGCAGTGGGGTTAACACCATCATAAAGTCCGTAGCATAACAAATCTATCCGGCATTCATCTAAAGTAATTCAATAATCTTGACGTTGAAGCAAACTCACTTCGGCAATGCTTAATCTTAGTATGTGATCCTTGTAGTATATTCCAGTGAACTTTAATGTTAGGGTAATAGTTGGAAACATATTGTATTACTGAGTGATTAACGGCCACCGTGAGCAACTCAATGGGCTATAAGCAGTCGCGTGTCCCTAAATTAGGGCCACTGGCTCCAGGGACGGGAGGGAGCCAGTGCCGTAAAACAAACACAATATCCACGATTCATCGGGGGTTTGAACCTGGACCCATCTCGAAGAAATGGTCACCAGGTCAGCGTTTTGACCCCTGCGCTACCGGGGAGGACGTTTTTGCCGCCCCGGTGGCGCAGAGTTATAAGCGTTTGCTCATGTCCATTCGTCCGAGAAAGGATCCGGGCTCGAATCCCGGTGAGGAATTGAGGTTGTGTTTGTCTTACAGCATGGTTCTTTCCCTTCCCTGAAACCAGTGGCCGTAAATTTCAGACGAGCGACTGCTTATAGCCCATTGAGTTGCTCACGGTTATCGTTAAACCTTCAACTATATATACTGTATATATATACACTACCTACCAACAAGTAATTGGACACCTGTGATAGCAAAGAAAAACGAAGTTTATTCACCTTCAATAGTTGGTGGAGCCTCCACGAGCGGCGATTACAGCTGCGACCCTCCGGGGCATACTCTCAACCAGGCGTTGTACGACGGCTAGAGGTATTTTCTTCCACTCGGCTTGGAGAAGACAGGTCAGCTCCTTCATTGATTTTGGACGGTGGGGGCACCAATTACGTCGATACTCCAACTCGTCCCAGAGGTGCCCGATAGGGTTTAGGTCCGAGCTCTGCGCAGGCCAGTCCATTCGATTAACCCCATTGTCACCATACCAAGCCATGGTGGACCTCGCAACAAGACACGTGGCATTGTCATCCTGAAAGTAACATGGCTCCACCTCGTAAAACTGCCACAACGTAGGAAGCGCATGGTCATTCAAAATGGTGCAGTAGGTCTTGGCGTTGAGTATACCAGGAATTGAGACCAAGGGTCCCGTGCCATACCAGGAGGAACACCCCCATAGCATAATTTTACCGCCGCCGAACTTCACAGTTGGCACAATACATTCCGGCAGGAGGCGTTCTCCAGGCAGACGCCAAACCCAGACCATGCCATCCGAACGGTAGAGGGTGAACCTTGATTCGTCGCTCCAGAGAACCTGTTTCCACAGTTCAACGGTCCACTGTCGACGTTCTTTGCACTACGTTAGCCAAGCAGTGCTATTGGACTTGGTGATCAAAGGCTTGTGGGCGGCAGCACGTCCATGATAACCGAGCAGATGGGCTTCCTTACGGATGGTATTCATCAAAAGAACACTCCTGGATGCCTGTTGAAACTCCTCGCGGATGTGGCCCATCGATTTAGTACGGTTCTTTCGAATTTCTCTGGCCAGTGCCAGTCGGTCTCTAACACCCTGTTTTGTGGGTCTGCCGGGTCGGGGCACATTCCGACAGTCACCTCTCATCTTCCACTTGCCAATCACGTAAGCCACTGTCGATTTTGGGTACTTCAACTCGCTGGATATGTCACGTATGGATCGGCCATTTCTGTGATACCCGAAGATCACACCTTTCTCGAAATCCGAGAGCTCTGACCTGAGTGGCATCTTGTACGCGACTGGTTGCGTTGTTGTTTCCCATACGATACTTAACGGCGGCGGCCGTGACATGTATCAGGACCGCAGATATCGTCAATTGCAGGGGTGTCCAATTACTTGTTGGTAGATAGTGTATAAACACTGAAGTTCCAGAGATACTGGTACAGACGAGCTTATGCAAAATACATAGCAACGTCCCCTATGCTCTTACTCGGTTGCGTCCGCCAGTGCGTATATAAAGCGACAGACATCCTTGCCAGATTCCGTGCAGGAAGGTCGCACATCGGTTGGTTGGTTGGTTGGTTGGTGGATTTTATTGGCGCAAGGGCCAGGTTTGGCCAAAGAGCGCCAGACAAAGAACTATCAGCCACAGATTTTTAAAAACGTGGAAAATGATTAAGAGCAGACAGGCTTGGTAAAAGTTGAAAAAGAGTATGATGAAAGCTGTGAAGACAAGGTAGTTAATTAGGTTTATATAAAAATTTATTAATTTACTATTAGAATTATATACATACATATATATATATATACATATACATACACACACATACATACATATATATATATATTTTTTTTTTTTTAAACACAACTACACAAAGGATGAGTCACTCTCCTCCCCCCACACTCCTCTGCAATGCTGGCAGAGGGCGGGGACGAACTGTCACTCTCCTCCCCCATGTTCCTCTGCAATGTTGTTTGAGGTTGGGACGAACTGTCACTCTCCTCCCCCTATGTTCCTCTATAATGTTGGTTGAGGGTGGGGACCTCGCTGAGGCCGAGACAGTTGGATGGACACTGCACGCCTTTGCGGATTGAGGGCCGGGTCTTCCGCACGTGCAGGCTTTCGGATGGAAACTGGAAGAGACGGTCGGCTGCAAAAGAGAAGGCCCAGAATCAGGTAGTCGAAAAATCTCGAGCTCGGGGAAAAACACCTGTGTCGCTTGGTCAGCTGTATATCGCTTGGCAAGGGCGGCGAGAGCTACAGGGCGCGGCACAAAGGGCTGCACGGGTTGTGGCAGAGACTGAACTACTGCAGCAAAAGTGCGCTGTCGGTTAGTGGGTATACCCAACTTGGCCTTGGCAGCAGGGTACGAGAGGCCTTCCAGGGTCTTGAGGCGCTGGATCGCCATCTCGTCCTTTCATTTCATACAGTTGCGGGAGTAAGCTGCATGGGCCTCACCGCAGTTAACACAGCAGGCCGCAGAAGTGCAACCATCCCCGTCATGTTCACTGGAGCCACAATTTGCGCAACGAGCGGAACTCTTACAGAAACGTTGGGAATGCCCGTACCTCTGGCACCTGAAACAGCGCAGAGGACTGGGAATGTACGGGCGAACTCCACAGACCAAGTAGCCAGCCTTGATTTCGGTCGGAACTTTCGGGGAGTTAAAAGTCAAGATGACATTTTTTGACTTAATCAAAGAACCATCGCGCCGGAACATCATACGACGTGCAGCAATAACACCTTGATCTGCAAGTTCAGTCACCAATTCGTCTTCACTGCATGGCAAGAGATCAAACTCTGAAATAACACCCCGAGAGGTGTTAAGAAACGGGTGAGGTGTCACTTTTACAGGAATGCCTTGAAGACTAGTGAGGTGCAGAAAAGTGTTACTCTGAGAAACACTGCAAGTTTGGACAAGCAGGTCCCCAGAGCGAAGCTTCCTCACAGACTTCAAGGGGCCAACTGCAGCGTCCAAAGCTTTAGAAATGAAGAATGGAGATCTGGTGGACAGTCTCTTATTCGGATCGATAGATTCTACAACTAAGTGTGTAGCATGCGTATTCACAACAATCGAGGGAGACGACGCTTCGGAGCGACTGGTACAGCTGCCGAAGAAGAGGTTCCACATTCTTGGTCCAGATCATGGTCTAAAGATCGTTTAAGGGTATGAGACTTGGTAGGTTGAGAAGACGAAGGAGAGTCGTTGTCAACGATCATTTGCTCAGGTGACTTGAATTTGGAGCGTTTGTTTTTGGGTTTACCCATGGAAAAAGGAGAAGGATTCGTCTGCAGACTACTCCACCCACCACCGAGCCCTACAAGGGAGAACTGGAGGTCTGCAAGCCAAGAAAATGACGCTGGACACAGTTCTGGAGCTTATACGTTGCAGATATAGTCCGTTGGCTGTGATCACACGCACTCGGCGGACACTTCGGCCTCCGGGTACCGTCATGCCAACGCCTTTGGCATGATCCCACAGCCCCCGGGCTCACCCTGCCGTGCTATACGACAAAAAGCCACTAAAGCCGTGTACACAACTTGGTACAAGACTTCTGACTAGAGGTGGGTTAGTCTCTAGCCTCCCGTTTACAGCGAAGCCGGGGTCGAAGAGGAGTGTTGGTACACAGGAGGCACTTATCCGGTCTCCTGCGACCTCAGCCGCCAGACATCCCATTTCCGCCTCACGGGTCTCCGCACGCGGCAAACATGCAGGTAGGTTTAGCACCCAAACCAGCTAAAAGGAAAAAAAGAAATCTAAAGAAGACAAATCCTGGAAGGGAACCTAAACGGAATCTCAGCAACCTACGAACTGAGCGGTTAATATAAAACAGTTAGTGGTGGAGGGTAACAAAACCACAAGACCGGGGTGTTAGTACATAACGTGGTAGCGATTAGGTAGAATACAACACGGGCAACTAGCCAGTGGAGAAAATAAAGAAAAACAAAAAAGCGAGACACAAGACCAGCTCGGGATCGTGGGGCCGCGAATACCCAACAGCTGGATGAACAGCCGTCCCTGCAAACACCAATAGCACCAAAATAAAAATCAAGCGGTGGCATGACATCAGATGATGACCAGTCACAAGGTCAGCTCGGGCCGTGGGGGCGTTGCTCCCCAAATAACTGGAAAACCAGTTATCCCCGTGCGGGGGTCGCACATCGTGTGAGCTCCTGCGAGTGAACTTTAGTGCAAGCTTTTCGTCGTCGTCGGCCGTTCGTCTTGTTCTGCGATTAGATAGTTTCTGGGTTACCAGTCTATCCGAATCAGTCCGGTTAGGGGATCTTTTAGTTGTTAAGCTTTTTTCAAAGCTCAATTAAAATTTTCTCGAATCCACTTCTCTTCGTTTCAGCTTCAAGCCCATCGAAAAAAAATTAAAGAGAATTTCAAGTTCTGATGTTGTAGAGCAAAAGCCTGACGCCAAGAAAAGCGATGCCGTTTCCCGTTCCACATCTACTTTCACGGGAAATCCGGAGTCAACTGAAAAGCCAGATCCAAGAAGATCTAGAAGAATTAAGAACCTTCCGCCGGAACTTTGTCATAGTATCCAAAAAGAACAAGAAGAAGATTGGTAGGTAAAAAACTTTCTTATTCTGTGCCTCAGTAAAATTCTAGGCACGTCATCTGACAAAAAAGTTGTCGATGACTCTTTGTATGTCTGTGCCAATTTCCAGACATAATATCTGAGAAAATATCAGATATGAAAAAAACACCGGTGAGATGCCCGGGCGATGGGATTTCTGAAAAAATTACAAATATCATTAAAACACCGAAGAGATGCTCAAGGATGGGATATCTGATAAAATCTCAGATATCATTAAAACACCGGAGAGATGCCCGGGCGATGGGATATTTGTAAAATTTTCAGATTTCAATAAAACACCGGTGGGATGCCCGGGCGATGGAATATCTGAGAAAATACCAGATATGATTTATGAAAAGTCCGAGAAAATTCCGGACAACCTTACCCAAGAGGAAGGTTTTATAGTAAACAGACCTGAGACAGCTTCGGCGTCAGGCTTTTGCAATGAAAAAAAAAAAAAAAAAAGGCCCTTTTTGGGGCCGAGTACTTTTTTCAATAAAGTTACTGTGCAAATACAAAACACAAAAAGGGTTGAAATAAAAGAACAACCTCAGTCATCTTATGAGCATAAGTTAAGCTCAAAAATAAAGAATGCTGTAAATGACACAGAATTAATGAAAAATGACACAAATAAATACCTGCGTAATATTAATTTATTACACAGAGAAAAAAAAAGAGTTGTCCCTAAAAGCAAGGTACAGAACTCTGTGCTAAAAGAAAGGATTGAAAAACATCGCAAAAATTTCCAAAACACAAATGTGACAGAGAAATTGATTGCCGATGTTGACAAATATCTAGGCGAGAAAAAAAAAAAGGCCCTTTTAAGAGCCTGATACAGAATTCCTGTGCCCCAAGAAAAAATAAAAAAATATCGCAAAAAAAAATTCCAAAACACAAAAGTGATAGAGAAATTAATTGTTGATGTTGATAAAAATATAGATGAAAATGCTACGCATAAGCAAAAAAAACTGGTTACTCCAACCGTGGAAAAACCAAAATATTTCGCTGGCAGGCTTAGCAAAGAAATTAAAGAGGCAGAAAAAATAACTGTAATGAAGAGGCTCAATTGCAGTATGCTAATAACAACGATGAAGAAAAAAACAACGGCATATTTAGGGGCCGTTCATTTTCCTCTTTCTCTGAGGAAGGGGGGAAAAAACAACGGCATGCTAATAACAACGATGAAGAAAAAACAACGGCATATTTAGGGGCCGTTCATTTTCCTCTTTCTCTGAGGAAAGGGGGAAAAAAACAACGGCATTTTTAAGGGCCGTACATTTTCCTCCTTCTCTGAGGAAGGGGGGAAAAAAACAACGGCATTTTTAAGGGCCGTTCATTTTCCTCCTTCTCTGAGGAAGGGGGTAAAAAAAACAACGGCATATTTAGGAGCCGTTCATTCTCATCTTCCTCCTTCTCTGAGGAAAGGGGGAAAAAAACAACGGCATTTTTAGGGGCCGTTCATTCTCATTTTCCACCTTCTCTGAGGAAAGGGGGAAAAAACAACGGCATTTTTAGGGGCCGATCATTTTCATTTTCCTCCTTCTCTGAAGAAGAAAATCGCCCTTTTAGTGAAACCTTTCCCCTCATTCTCTGAGGAAGAAAGCAAATTTGACCTATTAATTAAAAAAGTTAAAGGAATGTCCACGAGTGAGAAACTTACGGAAAAAAAAATAAATGGAGAAACCGATAAAAACAAAAAAATGGTGAATGGACCATCAATCAAATAGCAGAATTAGCTGCCAAACTGGTCAAAAGCAAGGAAGCAATCAATTGTAATTCTGACCAAGTTATCGAAATTAACAGCAATATAAATAAAATTGATACAGTAAAAAATGATGAAAAAAAAAACCGAGGATGAATTTTTTCCTCTGAAACAAATGGACTTAACATATTAATTTGGAACGCGCAAGGCATCAAAAGGCAGCATAGAGAATTCTTAGCCTACCTAAAATACAAAAAATTGACATTGCGCTAATTAATGAATCCTGGCTAATGGACAGAATTAAATTCAAAATTCCCAACTACAAGGTTTACAGAAAAGACAAAACCTCCCAAAGTGGGGGAATTTTGATTGCAGTGAAAGATAAACTAGAGCAAAGTGAAGCGATATGCAACACAGAGGATGGCATGGAAGCGCACTCGGTTATAATTCAAACAAAAAATAACCCGATTAAATTTACGGCGCTATACAATCATCCCAAACACACTATTACCAGGAAGCTCTAGATAAGCTTTTCGAGGAAAATATTCCTACGGTCATTGCGGGAGATTTTAATAGTAAACACCGCTATTGGCACTGCCCAAGAGCTAATAAAAGTGGGAACAATATTTTCAGATATCTTTTAAACCAAAACATTGACTTGGGGGCGCCTTCTGAACCCACACGAACGGCGCTCAGAGGAACTAGCAATATACTAGATTTTGCACTCCTGAAGAATAATAAATATTACTTTGAAATTTATACTGAGGCGGCACTCTCCTCTGACCACAATCCAGTTCACCTCCAGCTTTATACTGACAAAACTGTGAAGGTAGCACCCAAAATGGTCACTAACTTCAAGCAATTTGAAGGGAAAATTAAACTGGTGCCACCCCCAGTAATTGGAGACTGTAATAGCAAAGAAGAAACTGACACAGCTATTAAACTCTTTAACCTCGCCATTAAAAAATTATGGAAGAATGTCAAACTCCTGCTAAAGAGAAAAAAATCCGTACTATTTACCCAAAGAAATTTTGGAACTTATAAAAGAAAAAAATAGGTACCGAAGCAAGTGGCAAAGAACAAGAAATAAAACGTTCTATGACCTTTATTGCTGCATAAATAGACAAATTAAAAGAGAAATCAGAAAATTCGAGAATGGGTCATGGGGTCAAGTATTAGAGGAGGCTCATATTGACTACTCTGAAAATTCGGATAAAAAAAAACAAAATGACTCTATGGAATCTTACGTCGAGCTTGCAAAATAAAAATGTCAAATTACTCCCACCCCTTCAAAAAGAAGATGGGACGGTAGTTAGAACTGACGAAGAAAAAGCAGAAATTTTTGCAAACTCACTAGAAAAACAGTTTAAAATAAATGACATCCCTGACACTGATGTAGCCATTAAAATGAAAAAGGCCCTGAATACTTATTTTAGACACGCGGAGGATGTAGAAAATTCTAGAGTCATCGCCCAAAGTGCACAACTCTATGAAGAATTTACTAGTAAAAAAAAACCTGTATTAACATCCCCAATTAAAAGCAAAGAGAAAATCTTTTTAAAAAAAATAGAAGCACAAGGCAAAGAAAACAACAGCCAAAAGTACAAAATGCTACGGTCTCCTTTACGTCCGATAGACAAGTTAAAGGTGCTACGACCTCTCGCGGGTCCGGAACGCCAGAAACTGAAAAGATCAGAAATAAAAAAAGGCCTTTTAAGGGCCAAAAAAAAATTTTTGTTCCTCCTGACTTTGAAAAACCACTACCCATCAGTGAAAGGAAGTTAAGTTTCATATTAACAATCTTAAAAATAAAAAGGCACCAGGCAATGATGGCATAAATAATAAAATTTTGAAAACATTACCGGAAGAGTATGTGCAAACCCTTACTAAAATATACAATTGTGCCATTAAATTAAATTATTTCCCTGATATTTGGAAGACAGCAGAGGTAATACTATTACCCAAGCCAGGAAAAAACCCGGCAATTCCTGAAAATCACAGACCGATTTCGTTGCTCCCAACCATGGGAAAAATCTTTGAAAAATAATTCTATTAGAATGCAACAATTCTGTGAGGAATTCCCAGTAATTCCATTTACTCAAGGAGGTTTTAGAGATAAACACTCCACGGTGCACCAACTCTCTAGAATAACTGAAAAATGTGCTGAAGGAATTATAAAAAAGGAACACACAGCAGCCATATTTCTGGATGTGGCAAAAGCATTCGATAAATGCCCACATGAGGCAATTATCTACAAGCTAATAGCACATGATTTCCCACCCTGGATTATACATATAATCAAATCATACCTCACTAACAGAACATTATATGTAAAAATCAATGGGAAAAAATCGTTAAAAAAAAAAATCGAAGCTGGTGTACCTCAAGGCAGTGTACTCGCACCAACGCTGTATTCTATCTTTACGTCAGACTTTCCCAACTATAATAACAGGAATCTGACTACAGCTCTCTATGCTGATGACACTGCACTCGCTTATACTTCCAAAAATAAAAATCAAGCAACTTTCATGTTGCAACACTATGTTGAAAAACTTGAGAAATATTTCTTAGATTGGAAAATTAAAATCAATACCGAAAAACTCAAGCAATTCTATTTTCTAGGATTAAATGCAATCACAATCCAGACTTTGAAATAGAAATGTATAAAAAAAAAATACCTTGGGTAAATGATGTTAAATACTTAGGACTTTTCATGGACCACAACCTAAACTGGAACAAGCATATTAAAGAAACTGTGTCCAAATCTCTTAAGATCAGAGGAAGTCTCCAGCCAATAATAAAAAATAAAAGGCTTAGCAGGAAAAACAAAACTTTGATATGGAAAGCCTGTATCAGCCCTGTTATTACTTATGCCTGTCCTATCTGGGGTAACTGCAACAAACAGCAGAAAAATAAGATTACCTCATTTCAAAATAAAACCCTACGATATATGGTTGGACTTGATGGAAGAACTTCCAAACCATGCTATCCGAAGCATGCTAAATATTAACTCCATCCATTACACGATGTATGACTTAGCTTATAGATACTATGAAAAAGCTAAGATTCATCCTAATCCTCTAGTCAGAGCGGCCATTAACTATACTGTCAATGAAACTGACAGTTATAAAAGGCCAAAAACTATCTTGAATAAAGTTCCAGAAATGAACCCAATTCACAGCTACCCTAGCAAAAAAAATAACAATAATTGGGACTAGGTTTAGAGGTTATTTCTCACCTATGAAGAATTTCTGATAAAAAAAAAAGGCTCTTTTAAGGGCCTTACTCTGATTTGCAAATTTACTTCACACATGCGAATTAATCTCGTTAAATAAAAAAAAAAAAAAAACAAAGAAGGGTGGGCTCCTCTAAGAGCCGTACTCTGTTTTGAAAACATACTTCACCCATGTGACGAAACCTAGTTAAAATAAAAATGAGAAAAAAAAAAAAAAAAAAGGGGCTCTTTTAAGGGCCGAGCAAAATGTTGCATAAAAGATTTATCTTTTTTGTACTAAATATCTCTGCCCCTAAAAAAAAAAAACAAGGTATTGTTGGTCTTGCCTTTTACTTTAAAATTTGTTGCTGTTTTTCTCTGATTAAAAAACAAAACAAAAAAAAAAAAAAAGGCTCTTTTAAGGGCCGACAAAATGTTGCATACTCTAAACGAGTATCTTAAACCTCGATCGGTGTAATTTTGTGATCACACCACCCCAAGCTATGGTTACTCTGACATGCCTGTCAAGAAGCAACAAAAGTAAACCTGTGAAAAAATTCTGTAAACCAATTCACAGAATTTTTTAACCCAATTCACAGCTACCCTAGCAAAAAAAATAACAATAATTGGGACTAGGTTTAGAGGTTAGTTCTCACCTATGAAGAATTTCTGATAAAAAAAAAAGAAAAAGGCTCTTTTAAGGGCCTTACTCTGATTGCAAATTTACTTCACACATGTGAATTAATCACGTTAAATAAAAAAAAAAAAGGGGGGGGGGGGATCCTCTAAGAGCCGTACTCTGTTTTGAAAACATACTTCACCCATGTGAAGAAACCTAGTTAAATTAAAATGAGAGAAAAAAAAAAAAAAAAAAAGGGCTTTTTTAAGGGCCGAGCAAAATGTTGCATAAAAAGATTTATCTTTTTTGTACTAAATATCTCTGCCCTTAAAAAAAAAAAAAAAAAAAAAAAAAACAAGGTATTGTTGGTCTTGCCTTTTATTTTTAAAATTTGTTGTTGTTAAAACAAAACAAAAAAAAAAAAAAAAAGGCCCTTTTAAGAGCCGAGCAAAATGTTGCATCTGAAACCTCGATCGGTGTAACTTTGTGATCACACCACCTCAGCTATGGTTAATCTGACATGCCTGTCAAGAATCAACAAAAGTAAACCAGTGAAAAAATTCTGTAAACCAATGGGGAAAATCTTTTCTCTCATTGGCTGGCGAGCAACACTGAGCAAATGGCCAGTTTCGTCTTACCCGGAGTTCAAAGACGATTATTCTCTGGGAAAGGATGGAAGATAAAGTGGAGCTTAAAGTGCAGGAAACGGAAATTCCAATTCCTACAACTGAACCATCGCCACTCCAAATTCTCGATAACCATTTTGAGAGTTCCCTTAAGAAAATTCTGAAATCGGAAAAATACAAAAAAAAACAGGAAAAGAAAATTCGCAAAATTGTGAGGCAGGAGATAGCCAGCCTGAAAGAGGAAATAAGGTCCGAACTCCTACAGGAACAACAACAAGCCCTGAATAGAAGGCAAACTGGAATGAGATACAAATTTGTACTCAAAGGAGCGGCCCATCACCTAACTACTGAGGAAATCTCAAGTGCCCTAAAGGAAGAGGGAATTACAACCATGAACCTTGAAAGGCAAAGGTTCGAGTCCGGGGCACCCAGAGGATTCCTCAACTTTGAATCCGAAGGACAGGTCAGAACTGGATCCATCACGATTCTTGGAAGCCGGATGTTAATTGAAAACTTCAGGCCTACCTCCACCACCACTCGTGGCTCTAAAAGCAATATGCGAGGTAGCAGCAGGGGAAGTTACAGAGGAAGCAGCAGAGGCAGGCGAAACGCTCCAGCCACACATAGTTTTGAGCAGACTGCAGCCGTGCAAACCTATGCACAGGCTACGGCCGTACCTGCCACGACAGTTTTGCCTCCAGCTCCTTCGCCCATGAGGTATGATCTGGACGACAAGCAAAGGCTTGAGCTAGCTGCCTCCATACTGCTCAGGAGATAACTACTTAAGTAGCTCCACAGTCATGGAATGATACGAAAAAAAAAAAAAAAAAAAAAAAAAAAGGCCCTTTTAAGGGCCAAACACAATTTTTGCAAAAGGAAATATTAAGTCCACTGATATAACTCTTTCTATCAGAAATTTCTGATTATAAAATATATAACCTCTTTCAATCAGAAACTTCTGAATATAAAAAATATAGAGTAATACAAAGAAAAAAAAAAGGGCCCTTTTAAGAGCCGAGCAAAATGTTGCATCTGAAACCTCGATCGGTGTAACTTTGTGATCACACCACCTCAGCTATGGTTAATCTGACATGCCTGTCAGGAATCAACAAAAGTAAACCAGTGAAAAAATTCTGTAAACCAATGGGGAAAAATCTTTTCTCTCATTGGCTGGCGGGCAACACTGAGCAAATGGCCAGTTTTGTCTTACCCGGAGTTCAAAGACGATTCTTCTCTGGGAAAGATGTTCTGTGTGTGTTGATTTTTTTTCCAGGTTCCCTCTCCCGTGTCCTTTCCTTCCTTTCCCCCTGTGCTCTTCTGTGGCACAGATGTACCGGGCATTTTTCTGCGGAGAGAAATAGCACTTGAAATGGCTTGTTGTTACAGGTAAGTATGTAGGGCAGCTTACAACTTCACTTCTTAACGGGTAACCGTCTACTCCCTCTCCTCTAATATTTCCATACTTTTCTTTCGTACTATTCTATCAGGGAAATCTGTTCCCAAACATCTAATATTTCTCTTTTTCACCTGACAAAGGCGCAGAGCGCTGAGGGTTCGGGTCTCTCAACCTCAGATAGGAATTATCTCTCTCTTGCCAGCTGTCAGAGCTGTTTTCGGCATGAGAATGACAAGTAATAACGATTTAAGCGATTTTCAACGCGGTGTCATAGTTGGCGTTCGTGAGATGGGCAATAGTATTTCGGAGGTAGAAACGAAGTTCGGTTTTTCCCGGACGACAATTGCGAGGGTGTACCGTGACTACAAAAATTCCGGCAAAACCTTCAACCAACGATACCAGTGTGGCCGTAAAAAGACATTCGGTGAAAGTGACCATCGTCGGTTGTCAAGAATCCTTTCACACGATGGGCGTGCAACACTCTCGCAGGTATCATCGGAATTCAATGCTGGAGCCTCAACAAGCATCATCGTCCCGACTGTGCAACATACCCTGCACTATATGGGCTTTGGGAGCCGACGCCCAACTCTAGTCCCCTTGATGGGTGCACGATATAGAGCTATGCGCCTCGCTTGGGCACGGCAACACCGCCACTGGACGCTTGATGCCTGAAAACAAGTAGCCTGGTCTGACGAGTCGCGTTTCCAACTGTATCGGGCAGATGGAAGGATTCGTGTGTGGCGCAAACCCCATGAAACCATACATCCCGCCTGTCAACAGGAAACTGTACCGGCTGGTGGGGAAAATAAGCTAATTTTTAAATGTAGTTAAAATTCATTTGCATTCATCTTTTTCACTGGTCATTGGCCCTGTAGCGATATTCTTTTGAATGCATTCGTATGCAAGAAACTACATTACTTGTAAAATGCGGCAAAAATTTGGTAACTGTACATTATTACAAGTTTGTTCTTCATTTTAACTTTTTAGCATTTCTTTTGTAAAAAAACGATCGTGCTTATGTTATCGGTTTGTCCGTCCGTCCATCTCTGGACACCATATCTCTGTAACTACGTATCAGTCCGATTTGAAAAATTCTTTTTGCGTTGGGAAGCTTGAAATGTGCGAATTTCGTTCCTTTTTTTTTTTTTTTTTTTTTACGATGCAGAATTTCGCCGCTAGAGGGCGTAAATGCAAATGATATGGTATTCAATATAGATTTTATTCCATATATTTGCTTCTCTACATCCAATTGAGAAAATTCTTCTATCTTTCGATTCCATTTATGCCGAAGAATACTTTAGGTGCAGTCACGTTTTCAAGTTACGGATAAAATTTCCGCTAAGGAGCGTAAAATTGAATTGCGTTTTCCCCGAGATCTCTACTTCTAAAACTCCGAATTGAAAACTTTTTTCTTCAGCGGATACAGCTCCTAATGGAAAATATTTTACATATAATTTCTAATTTTTGGTAGAGAATGGGTTGGCCACCAGGGGGCGTAAATGTTAGTTTCTGCGTCTGATGTATTTGTCACAGAATCTGAGCTTCTAAAATCTCGATTGAAAAACTTCGTTCGTGAACCGATGTCACTCACGTCGAAAAACCTTTACGAAATATTTTCTTCATAAAATATTGCATGGTTTTTCGCCAGGGGCGTAGATGTATATCTTATTTTTGTCAATCGCTTTGCTTCTAATGGCCCGATTTGAAAAAAATCCTTCTTTTTTTGATAGTTTCCGGTGCGACATACTTTTCATATAATTTCAAAATTTTCAAGTAATTCATAGACTTTCCTCTAGGGGGCGTAAAGGTAAATTTCGTTTTCTCCGATATCTCTGCTTCTAAAACTCCGATTTGAAAAATTTCTTTATGCACCGGATGCAGCTCAAGATGGGAAATCGTTTGCATATAATTTGTAATTTTTGGTAAAAAATGGTTTGGCCACCAGGGGGAATAAGTGTTAAATTCTGCTTCTGATGTATTTGCAGCAAAATTTGGGCTCCTGAAAACTCGAATGAAAAATTCTTTCCTGGACAGATACCGCTCACATCGCAAACATTTTGAGAATACTTTCTTTTTAAAGTATTGCATGTTTTTCCCGCGAGAGGGCGTAGATGCATATCATACATTTGCCGATATTCTTGCTTCTAAGAGACCGATTTGAAAAATTATTTCTTTGTTGGAGAACGTTTCCGCTGCGAAATGTTTCTCATATTTTTTCAGATTTTTCGTAACGCGCAAGTCTGCAACCGAAATGCGTAAGTTCACGATTCCGTTTACTGCAATATCTGCGGTATTACATACCCGATTGAAAAACTTCTTTCATCGGTCTGATACTACTGCTTTCCATACAGGTTCCATTGAATTTGAATATCTTTGATATATTTAATTCGCGTCAGAACGGATTCAAGAGTTCATTACACCCGAAAATTCGGTGTCATTTTTCTTGTTTGTCATGTTTTGGGACAGCCATGAGAGATGGACTCTGAAGACAATGTTATGCACCGTTGACCTCTCCCGAAAATGTTTTTATCCATTGCAGCCCTGGCAAATCGCTTCCCGTTTTTCGACGTTTGTGTGTGTTATTTTATTCAAAAAAAACCCACACAAACGTCAGAAAATGGACACATACATAGGGATTATTATAAAAAATGAATGAACATTTAATTAGAGAATACTTGTTGACGTATGTGCCGTGAATGAGAATTACGCCGCCCAGGTGGAGAAGTGATGTAAGCGCTGGGGTCCGAGTGGGTCAGCGTTGTAGCCCAGGATGAGACACGGGCGGTGCACTTATCTTAAAGCTTTTTTTTTTTTTTTTTTTGATTGTATGTTAAACGACCACCGTGAGCAACTCATTGTACTATAAGTAGTCGCCCGTCCCTAATTTAGAGACACTGGTTCCAGGGAAGGAAGGGAGCCAGAGCCGTAAGGCAAACACAACACGCATACCTCCCTGGGATTCGAACCCAGACCCACTTCGGACGAATGTTCAGAAGCCATCACTTATACCACTGCGCCCTAACGCATTGGTTCTCTCTCCTCCCCAGAACAAGTGGCGTTAAATTATGGACGGGCGATATCTTATAGCATATAGAGATGCTTACGGTTGTCGTTAAACCCCCAACAGAAAAAAAATGAGAAATATAATACATAGCTTGTCCCAAAACAGCTGAGAACATTTTTTATAAAAACTGTGCAATACTGCGTTCGACTTTAGAATGGGTCTCGAAGAAACGGTAGTCGTTGTAGTAATCAGAGCAACCAGCCGCAGGTTAATCAGCGTTGTTTCGTGAAGCTCTAACAAGTGTTTTCGCCCTGTGATTTTTCGAACAGATGGATGTGAAAGAGCAACAAAGATGTGCCATTGAATTTTGCTGCCGACTTAACAAGTGTGCCGGAGACACTTTCCGTATTATGCAAGAGGCTTATAAAGATTAATCTCCAGGAAAATCAACAATTTACAGAGGGCATAAAGAATGTATGGATGGTCGTGAGTCGGCGGCTTTAATCTGCATGTAGGAAGACCGTCAACCAGTGTTATAGGGAGTCATAGTAATTTTATCCATGGAAGAGCAGAGAGTAAACATCATATTTTGATGGAAACTGGGTAAATCAGCTACTAAAACTTACAGAATGTTAAAAGAGGCCCATGGAAGCATATCATTATCTCGCAATAGAGTTTTCGAATGGTATGCACGGTTTTGTGACAAGCGAGAATCCTTTGATGATGATCCAAAATCTGGGCGACCCTCCAGTGTGGGGACAGTGGAAAAAATCGAAGAGGAGCGGAATCAGTTGAAGAAAGATCGCCCAATTACTGTGAGACTTGTGGCTCAATTGGTGGACATTGGTAAGTCTATCTGGCATGAGATTCTACGAGAGGATCTGGGTAAAGGAAAACTCAATACCAGATTGGTTCTCCTCACACTGGAGGGACGCCCAGATCTCGGATCATCATCAAAGGATTCCTGCCCGTCAAGAAATCGTGCATACCATTAGGCTTGCTGTATGGATCCCTCAATGCCCGTCTGCCACTTGTCGGTACCGGTATAAACCGGTTTGCAGCTATTCGCTGATTTTCCAAGGACTGCTGTATTCTGGCATACACGTGATATTTTAAACCCACTATTGTTACGTCAGTTATGCGTTCAAATCCTGGAACTTTTCGGACGTAGGTTGTATCTCTTGACGTGGGACCACGTCTAAGTCCGCGGATAGTATGGGGCGACTTACCGCAGACCGCCTGTGACATAAATAGGTCCCAATTGAAATCATTATAGTGTTAAAAATACCTGCCGCACGCTGATGGTGTTAGCATATTCGTAAACAGCATGGACTCCAAATCGCGTACTGCGCAATACATCGTGCGCGCGAAGCTCCCCTAGCTCCCTGTGCGCGGGGAAGATGATGCAATATTTCTGGGTGTGCTGCCACCTTTGACTTAGTCTATCTCGGCAACCATGAGCGCAACACGACTGTGCGTGGCATCATTTTAAAGCTCTCGACGAGATCTATTCAAATATACGAAGAACATTTCGCAATGGTTTGAACTGAACATTTCAAAATTGTTTTTTTTTTTTTTGTGAACAGGTGAACACTTTTGACAATATCGCGGTTAATCTGGACAACCCGGAGGGCAAAACGACTGTGCGTGGTATCGTTTTAAAGCTCTCGATGAGATGTATTCAAGTATATAAAGAAAATATCCAGTGGCTTAAACTAAAAACAATTTTTAATTGTTTTCGGGTGAGCGGGTTAACATTTTCAACAATGCCGCGGAATTCGCAGAAGGAACACACGCAAAAGTGGAGAAAATCAAAACGAGAGGCAAGAGCAAGTGATGAGGAATGTAAGAAGCCCAAGAAGACAGAGCACCACGTTAGGTAATTTGTGTGTCGATCTGCTTTGTGTTCGCAATGTATCCAGCATTATTTGTAAAAATTATGTAAGCTACTTTTCATATTAAAGATCTGTGCCGGCTATAACAAATTAAATACACACTTTTAAGGTGGACGTCTAGGGATTTTGCTTCCTATACTTCGAATGGGCAAACTTCTGTACACATTATCATCACAATTAATGCGTTTCCAAGGATGAAAATTTGAACATCGATTAAAGTAGCTTCATGTTATAGCCTAGTATACTTAATATTTTCTAAAATGAACCATAATTATATTAAGAATCAATAACGTTTCCTTTGGTGGTGTTGAGACCAGAAAAAAGATGACGGGACCTGTACACTGATGACGTCAGTAGACAAACAAATGTTGATTGCTTATTTATTTTGGAAAATATTAATTATACTAGCTTATAATATGAAGTTATTTTAATCGATGCTCAAATGTTCATTATTGCAACGCAATTATTGTGAAGAAAATGTGTGCAGAAGTTTGCCCATTGGAAGTATAAGTAGCAAAATCACTAGACGACCCCAAAACCAGCTCGTTTTCAAAATCACTAGACGTCCTTAAACCAGTATTTTCAACTCTCAAATCACTAGACGTCCTTAAACCAGCCCATTTCAACAAGCAAAATAATTAGACGTCCTTAACCAGCATATTTCAACTCTCAAAATCACTGGACGTCCTTAAACCAGCACAAAAGACGTCCTTAAACCAGCATTTTCAACTCTCAAATCACTAGACGTCCTTAAACCAGCTCATTTTCAAAATCACTAGACGTCCTTAAACCAGCTCATTTTCAAAATCACTAGACGTCCTTAAACCAGCATTTTCAACTCTCAAATCACTAGACGTCCGTAAACTAGCATTTTCAACTCTCAAATCACTAGACATCCTTAAACCAGCTCATTTCAGCAAGCAAAATCATTAGACGTCCTTAACCCAGCTCATTTCAACTCTCAAAATACCTGAACGTTTTTAAACCAGCAAAAAAGACGTCATCAAAAGAACATTTTCAACTCTCAAATCACTAGACGTCCTTAAATCAGCTCATTTCAACAAGCAAAATCATTAGACGTCCTTAATCCAACTCATTTCAGCTCTCAAAATCCCTGAACGGCCTTAAACCAGCAGAAAAGACGTCCTTAAAAGAGCATTTTCAACTCTCAAATCACTAGACATCTTTAAACCACCATTTTCAACTCTCAAAATCACTGAACGTCCTTAAACCAGCAAATAAGACGTCCTTAAAAGAGCATTTTCAACTCTCAAATCACTAGACATCCTTAAACCAGATCATTTTAGCAAGCAAAATCATTAGACGTCCTTAATCCAGCTCATTTTAACTCTCAAAATCTCTGAACGTCCTCAAAAGAACATTTTCAACTCTCAAATCACCAGACGTCCTTAAACCAGCATTTTCAACTCTCAAATCACTAGACATCTTTAAACCACCATTTTCAACTCTCAAAATCACTGAACGTCCTTAAACCAGCAAATAAGACGTCCTTAAAAGAGCATTTTCAACTCTCAAATCACTAGACATCCTTAAACCAGATCATTTTAGCAAGCAAAATCATTAGACGTCCTTAATCCAGCTCATTTTAACTCTCAAAATCTCTGAACGTCCTCAAAAGAACATTTTCAACTCTCAAATCACCAGACGTCCTTAAACCAGCATTTTCAACTCTCAAATCACTAGACGTCCTTAAATCAGCTGATTTTAACATGGAAAATCATTAGAAGTCCTTAATCGAACTCATTTCAGCTCTCAAAATCCCTGAACGGCCTTAAACCAGCAAAAAAGACGTCCTTAAAAGAGCATTTTCAACTCTCAAATCACTGGACGTAATTAAACCAGCTCATTCCAACAAGCAAAATCACTAGACATCATTAAACCAGCTCATTTCAACTCTCGGATCTGCAAGTCGTAGTCCTACGTTTCAAACTGACGGCCCAATCAGAACTGAACCTACGTGGGTTTTTTTTGGGGTTTTTTTTTTATACGCCCTCGTATAATCTTTGATAAAGCAAAAAAACTTGTCGAGTGGAGACTTAACGGAATTTCAGATGTGAGCTATTTTCAGCTGAAAAACCAAATTTTCTTTGAGTTGTGTGAAAACAAATATTTATGCGTCAAACTTTCAAATCTGTAATTGCGTTAAATAGCAGTGCATTTCCAATTCCTGTTTTATCGGATAAATCTCACAAGTTTTTGAGAAGAGTGTTGCCAAAATGCAGTCTTTAGTACAATGGGAACAGACCAACAGTGCTTTCACGTTGGATGAAACGATCCGTTCACCTTACGTTACATTTTAATATGGAATACAAAGAAGATGTAGTTAAGTTCTATGCTTTCTGATCGATAAGAGAGCGGAAAAGGACTAATGACAAAATGCAGTTACCACAAATCCAAGCGCAAACTTGATGATCTGGTTTAAAATACAAAGTTCGAAAAGTTATTACTTAGTGAAGATCCGTTCGTCATTTTGTTCGCTTTACGTCCTCTGCCCAATCTTCGCAACTCACATACACACAAGTACATTACTTCAACCGTAAATATTTACTCATTCCTTCGTATGTTCAAAGCGAAATATTCTCTGATGTACACAGGAGTATTACTCCTCCAACACTGCAGAAACCAATCGGTTTAACAAGCACCGGAAACGTTAATATCTCTAAAAGCAAAGGAGCCGAAGAGCAATATCCCAACCGTATCGGGGATGCATCAAAGTTTCTTGCTGTTTGCTCCCAACATCGATTTGTTGGCGATTATTTCGTTAGTAGAGCGATGGAACATCGGCGAAAAGGAGACAGAAGCAACCTGTCGTTTTCTGCAATCTTTGAAACTGGCTTTTTTTTTTGGGGGGGGGGGTGATTCCCAAACGTACTTTATTGACATTTAAAGATATCAATATTCATCGCATATCTAATACTGACATTTTGAAATAAGATATTTCATCTAAGAGTCATGTTTCAAAGGATCTCTCCTTTATTCAGTTTTATTGATGATTTTCTTTTACCTGTGACGGAGACCTACATTCTTTATGTTATCCAGTAGAAGATAAAACCAACTTCTTTCCTATATCTTTTCTTTAAAATAAAAAAGTTCTATAGAGAACGCGTATACAGTGCCCTTCCAAAATAATCGCGGAACTTTGAGATCTCATAAACAAGAACTGAAGGAATTATGGAGAGGATAATGAGGAATTGTTCAAAGGACTTTAAAATAAAAACGGGGCAAGATTATGAAATATGCATAAACACTGTAAAATTTATCCAAGACTGAATCCAAGGGACTAGAAATATTTTTAGCACGTGTTCTGTAAAAACGTACGTATTTATATACGGTCCAGTTACATTATTGTGACCACAAGCTAATATCCAGAGTAACCGCCGTGTGCAGTGCGGACAGCGGCTAGACGGGCTGGGAGGCACTCAATAAGGTGCTGGAAGGTACTCACAGATATTTGGAGCCATGCTGACTGCAGTGCATCTGACAGCTGCTGGAGAGTGCGTGGTGGAGGATCCATAGAGCGAACAACACGATCGTGGCCTCAAAGATGCTCAATTGGGTTTAAGTCTGGGGAATTTGTGGGCCAGGGAAGCACTTTGAAGTCCTCATTGTGCTCTTTCTACCACTCTCGGACATTTCTAGCTGTGGGACACGTCGCATTGTCGTTCTGAAAGATCCCATCCGCCTCAGGGAAGACAATCAGCATGTATGGGTGTACGTGGTCTGCAAGGATGGATTCATAACGAATTCGGTCCATAGTGCCTTCCACAGGTATGAGTATAACGCTACCACCAACAGCTTGTGTTCTTCCAGCAATGGTTGAAGAGTGATCGTTCTCTGATGCTTCTTTCCTCCTACGCCAACGTCCATCCGTTCGATGAAGCAGAAAACATGACTCATTTGGAGAAGGCAATCCTTTGCCAATCAGCGAAAGTCCAATTCCGATACTGCCATGCAAATACGTATAAGCCTTTTCTGCCGATGCATTTGCGTTGGCATAGGTACAGTGACCATTCGTCTACATCAGAGCCCCATACGCGGCAGGGTTTGCTGAACTGTCGTTTTAGACACACTTCCGGTAGCTCCCTGGTTCATTCGGCCAGTGAGTTGCTCCCCTGTAGCGTGTCTATCGGCACTCATGCACCTTCGCAGCCGACGTTCACCTCTCACATCAATGGCGCATGGTGCTCCGCAGCTTCTACGTCGCTTATTGGCAATGGTGTCATTTCTCCAACCACGATACATTACTAACAGCAGAACGCGAAAGGTTCACAAACTCCGCTGTTTCAGAAATACTGCCACACTTGGCCCGGAAGTTAACGAGAGGAAACGAAATTTACGGGAGAACACATAAACTCAAAAAACTGGTTAAATTAGATGGCCGGGCCGGTGGCGCAGTAGTCTGACATGGGTCCGGGTTCGAATCACGGTGAAGCATGGACGTGATTGTCTTTTTTTTTTTTTTTGGTTGTAGGTTTAAGTACCACCTGTAACGTACCTGCCAGAAGGACGCACACGACATAAAGGCAGATAGGAATCAGAATAAAATGTCCGCGTAGCTCAACTGGTAGAGTGACTTCTCCGGAATGAGGGGATCCGGGTTCGAATCCTGGCGCGGATAAAAATGACCTTTGAAAAAAAAAAAAAAAAAATAAGGGGGAGATGATGTAATGTACCAGGAGATGTGACGTACCTGCCAGAAGGACGCACACGACATAAAGGCAGATAGGAATCAGAATAAAATGTCCGCGTAGCTCAATTGGTAGAGCAACTTATTCCGGAATGAGTGGACCCGGGTTCGAGCCCCGGCGTGGATAAAAATGACGGAGAAATTTACTTCGTTATAATGGCGCTCGAACTATCCGGATGACCCGACCGTTCGAAATCTCGCAAAGGTGTGATGTTATTTCCACACCGCGAGATAGGAAAAATAAGAGCAGCACTTCGAAAAAAAAAAATAAGGGGGAGATGATGTAATGTACCAGGAGATGTGACGTACCTGCCAGAAGGACGCACACGACATAAAGGCAGATAGGAATCAGAATAAAATGTCCGCGTAGCTCAATTGGTAGAGCAACTTATTCCGGAATGAGTGGACCCGGGTTCGAATCCTGGCGCGGATAAAAATGACAGAGAAATATACTTCGTTATACACCGTGAGCAACAAGCAGTCGCCCGTCCCTAATTTAGGGCCACTGATTCCAGGGAAGGGAGAGAGCCAGTGCCGTAAGACAAACACAAGATCCATGCCTCACGGGATTCGAACCTGGACCCCTTTCTGACGAATGATTAGAGGCCATCGGTTAGACCACTGCGCCACCGGGCCGCTGTGTTTGTCTTACGGAGCTGCCCTCTCTCTTCCGTGGAAGCAGTGACCCTAAATTAGGGACGGGAGACTACTTATAGGCCACCGAGTAGCTTACGGTGGTCGTTAAACCTCCAATCAAAAAAATATTAGACGTACACGTCGCATGCTTTATAAATTTTTCCTTTTACGATCATTTCTGTGTTGAAAAATTCGAAGTAATCACATGTTAGTATTTCCGAAATCCTTTGCAAAAACGCTTTCCACAGCTGCCATGAGAAGAATATCTTCACGCAACGCTTGAAAATGCCATGGGGTACTATGTACCTAGTGGAAAATGTAAGTGAAAAAATCGCAAAGAAAGGCGCTTTATGATCGATGTATGATCATCTTGCGGGGACGCATTGTTGTCTCTGCTCTGCTTAATAAGATTTTGAAATAAAAAGTAATTACATTAGATAATGCTCTGTCGAAATCGCATACAGTCATCGATGTAACTCGCAATAATGTTCTAAATCTGTACATATGAATTTGCCTTCTGAGTACAAAAGCAGGGAAAATAATTAAACTGAAAAATTCCCTTCCGGAAAAGGTTAGACAGGAATATCAGCAGATTTAATCTTAGCAAGAATTCATTTTACGTAGTTTAAGAGGAATTCCTGACTCGGCAATAACCTTCGTCAAGCGAAGCTGCTTCCTTCCAAACCTCTGCCTTCGTGAACTCCACTTCTCATTTAAAAAATTCCTGAGTTGATATTCAAAACGTCTCTGCATTCTCAACATCTCCTGGATTGGTTTTCCTCTTAGTTTCGCTAACAGGAAATTAATCTTTACCTTGTGATTGCCACATTTCTAGAGTCGTTATTTGTGGGAGATTAACGTCAATGTCTCCAGGTTTTCTCTTTAAATCGATTCCCGACAGACCCGCACAAAAATCACTTTCTTTGTTCATCTCGCGATTTATCTCTTGTTTCTTCGCCATCATAATTCCCTGCGACGTTCGTGTGACAATCACTTTGGTATATCGTATTTCGACGAAAGGTTTTTACTCTGTGCTTCAGCAACAGGGATGTGTTAACTGAGCGAGACCTACCACGATGTACCGGCGACAGTGGAAAACTAAGTTTTCTCTGTATTGAGAAGAGAAGAACGAGATCGAGTTAGTATATACACTGAAGTGACAATAGGTCAACAGTTGCAAATTTTTAAGGGGCCGTCCATAAGGTACGTCTGAGATTACAGGGGGGGGGGGGTTCCTAACAACCGGACCAAATGTGACATGAGGAAGGGGGAGGTTTAGTAATTCGTCCAGTGGCAAAAATATAGTGGATGGTATTTATTTCTTCGTTTTGTTTTCTCTTTTTTTCTTCTTTTAATAGTTAGAAGAAGGTATGAAATATTTCCGATTTCTGATGATATTTAGCTAAATCAGGATATTAATATTAAGTTATCGTATTTGTCCTACCAAATCTATCGTGTTTTGTAGATGGTATGATCGGGAGTGTTGCAACCTTGAATGCGTGCGTTCATTTGTAGATCTTTATTTAAGAATGACAAAGTTCGGGTACCATTTGGGAATAAATTAATGCCTAAATAATCAATATTTTCTAAAGAAAAAGTGTAAATATATGGAAGATTCCTTTAAATAATTACATGTTTACACTCCGTTTCTCAACAGACTTCTAAAAGCAGTTGTCAAAAACAAAGGGGGTTGTGGGTATTAGGACGTACTTTCTAGGAGAGGAGGAGTCAATAATCGGACAAAATATGACATGGGAGAGGGGGAGTCTAAAAATAGTAAAACATCACAGACGTACTTTATGGTCGACCCCTGACTGGCGCTGACGTCGTATAAAGGCGCACGCCACGATTTTTATCACTTGCGAGGTGTAATCCTGTGACTCAGGTTGAACAACCACCAGTAGGATTATGACAAGCTGACGTGAATTGTCGGAGTTTGAACGAGGCATGGTGGTAGGAGCCAGAGGGAAAGGACATTCAATTTCTGAAGTTGTGCGAACATTCAATTTCCGAAGTTGTGCGAACATTCGAATTCCGAAGTTGTGCGAACATTCGAATTCTGAAGTTGTGCGAACATTCAATTTCCGAAGTTGTGCGAACATTCAAATTCCGAAGTTGTGCGAACATTCAATTTCCGAAGTTGTGCGAACATTCAAATTCCGAAGTTGTGCGAACATTCAATTTCCGAAGTTGTGCGAACATTCAAATTCCGAAGTTGTGCGAACATTCAATTTCCGAAGTTGTGCGAACATTCAATTTCCGAAGTTGTGCGAACATTCAATTTCCGAAGTTGTGCGAACATTCAAATTCCGAAGTTGTGCGAACATTCAATTTCCGAAGTTGTGCGAACATTCAATTTCCGAAGTTGTGCGAATATTCAATTTCCGAAGTTGTGCGAACATTCAAATTCCGAAGTTGTGCGAACATTCAAATTCCGAAGTTGTGCGAACATTCAATTTCCGAAGTTGTGCGAACATTCAAATTCCAAAGTTGTGCGAACATTCAATTTCCGAAGTTGTGCGAACATTCAATATCCGAAGTTGTGCGAACATTCAATTTCCGAAGATGTGCGAACATTCAATATTTCACGATCCATGGTGTTACGCGTGTACCGAGAATACCTCACGAAAGCATTACCACCCACCGTGGACAGCGCAGTGGCCGACCACGGGTGCTGACTGACCATAATCAGCGGCGTCTGGCCAGGATTGTCCATGCTGACAAACAAGCGACGCTGTCCCAAATAACATCCACATTCAATGCAAGAGGTACCAGAGACATAACCATCATGTCTGTGCAGCGAAATTTACCGTTCTTGGGGTATGGGAACAGAAGACCCCCAAGAGGGCCTTTGTTAGCAACCCGACATTGGACACAGCGCCGCAACTTAGCTCGTTAACACGGTAATTGGACCCTGGAAAACTAGCAACATGTGGGGCGGTCCGATAGGTCACGCTACCAGTTGTTACGAGCTGATGGTAGGGTTCGGGTGTGTCGCAGACCCCATACGTGCTTGGGGTGTCTTTACGGGCACGGTTTGGGTCCTTTGGTTCTCGTAAACACGTCATTAATCGGTAATCGCATTTTTTCTCTGCTGGGTGACTATTTCCAGCCTTTCGTGGACCCCAACAACAATGGGATTTACCAGGCTGACAATGCACCATGTCATCGGACTGACGTTGTCTAAAATTGGTTCGAAGAGCATTCTGGATAGTTCCGACAGATGGTGTTGCCACCACGTTCGGTCGACATGAACCCAATAGAGCACTTACAGGACGTGTTGGAAGAGTCCATTCGTGCACACGAACCTGCACCTACAAAAACCAGGGAACTGTGGGCAGCTATTCAGACGGTGTGGCTCAACATCTCTCCAAGAGTCTTCCGGCAACTTGTGGAATTGATGCCACGTCAAGTCGCTGCACTTCGCCGGGCTATAGGAGGTACTGCACAATACTAGGCACGTATTCCATGACTTTTGTCACTTCAGTGTACACCGATGAGATAAAATATTATGACCAGCGCATCTTTACGCATATCAGAGTAACTTCAGGTAAATGACGGCTCCTATGAAGGGGCATGAAGCTGTATAAATAACTCCTGATGCTGAGCTCTGTTAATCACTGTTATTCTTCTTCTTCAGATGGCAAAAGCGGCGAGTTTGACAAACGCCAAATTGTACTGGTCAAACCTCTTTATCAGAGTATTTCCGAGATGACAAGGTTTGTGGGGCCCTCACTGTCAGCCTTGGTTATTCCCTTAAAACAGTCAGGACTTTTGATATAATCTTCACTAGACACCTATAAACAAGTGTGCCAAGTTTCAAAACTTTCATATTTATTTCTTATATTTGCCCATTTTCAGCCTTCGGTGACTGGACTAATGACAGCAGGTTGCTTCATGGAGCCCTGCACAGTATTGGGGATTCATCAAAGACGGAAGGCAGCAACTGAACAAATAACTAGGAGGCGATTGTTTATCACTTGTGAGTATGGAGTATTCGAAGCCGCTGTGGTGCAGTGGTAGCAAGTCCGGCGCGTAACTGGAAGACTGGGTTCGATTCCCGGTGGCGGTCGATGAACGTTTTTTCCGTGACTCATTTATTAACGTGGAAAGAGTGATGACTTCTGTTTGGTGTGAACTCTTAAGTTTAACTCTTTTTTTTTTTAACTACCTAATTTTCACAGTTATTTCATCATTTCTATGTCATTAGATGCGAAATGTAACGGAGATTTCAAAAATATCTTAGTTTCTCCTGTAACTACTTCTGTTCTTAAGATACATTACAAAAATCATGACCAAGTCGAAATTATTATGAAAAGGATCCGGTATATAGCAATAAATCGTTTTTCTAATCATAAGGAATGAAATAACATTTAAATATACAGAAATATGATGAAGCAAAATTATAAAATGTACCTAACATTTTGTTGCCCAGCTTTTAGCTTTAATCGCAGCTTTGCATCTTGATGGCTTACTGTGAATAAGATTTTGTAAAAGACTCGGTTGAATAATACGATTACAAATTCGAATTACATCTTCAATGAGTTGAATTTTGATACAGACATTTAACGTGGACCAGGAACATCAAATAAAGATCTTCGCTCTTTCCACGTTTTAAGGGAGGCACGGAAAAATTCTCACTGGCCGCCACCGGGAATCGAACTCAGGGTCTTCCAGTTACGCGCCGGGTATGTTTCCGCTACACCGGCAGGTTGCATCTTGTGCGGGGCTCCAAGAACCAACCAGCCAAATTGGCTTGGCAGTTAGCGTGTGTGAGTCTGGAGGAATTCGAGGCCGCTGTGGTGTAGCGGAAGCATATCCGGCGCGTAACTGGAAGACCCTGGGCTCGACTACCGGTGGCGGCCAATGATAATTTTTCCGTGACTCACTTAAAACGTGGAAAGAGCGAAGATCTTTGTTTGAAGAGTTGAATTTTGGTTGTTGGCTTATTTTTTGATAGTTCACACGACACTTTGAAATACAAATTTTAGATGCTTAACATTTTTTTCTTCTTGAAACCACATTTTCACTTTTTTAGCACGATGACAAGGAGCACTATCATCTTGAAAATTTAAATTGCCATCGAGATGATGGCAGCATCTTGATTTCTAATATCTAGACGTATTTCTGGGTATTTTACCATACCATCGACGATACGGAGGTTCTCAGCGCCATCTGCCCACATGCAGCTCCGAAACATGACCTTCACGCATATTTTTAGTATCACCAGTGTCTTTTACTTTCTTCAGTAGCCTAAAAATGTAGTTTAGTGACAGCCCACTCTTTCAGCGATTTGCCTTGAAGAATATCCCTCTTCATACAGAACAACTGTGTTTTATCTCTCCGCTTGGGGACAATTCCGCAGTTTTAATCATTATTGCGAATGTACACAAATCCCATCCGAATAAGAAGAGGCGACCACTACAATGCTCTAGTATCTGATCATATGTAGAGGATTTTAGGAAGGGAGTGTCTGGCCCCGGGTCTTAAACAACCCTTAGAAATAGGAAGCTAGGAGATTTGGGCTAGAGTGCTCTATAGAAAAGTGACACGGAAGCGAGGTAGAAGACGCCCTTAGTTACTACCTGGGGGGGGGGGGCAGTGACCGGGGTCCGACGGCTTAACATGCCCATCCGACGCACGGCGGATATTTAGTGGATCGAGCGTTCGTACCTGCCTGGGATCGAACCTGCGGTCCTTACTGTGGTAGTCACGAACGTTGCCCACTAGGCCACCCGCGGCCCACAATGCTCTAGTAAGCAAGCAAGTATGAGTCATTTTCTTCTTCCGTCCACAGTGAGTAGATTTTAGGTCCCAGCCACCTACAGCGAGTTCGCCTTTTGGGCAGGACACAGAGACGGAAGGAATGAGAGCAAGTCTAGCGACTTCGACAGAACAGTTTGTAGTGAGATTAGAGTACAGCAGATGGCGCCACCGTACAAGTACGATGTTGCACATACAGGGGTGACAGAATTTCAGTGGGGGCATAGGAAAAGATACCCATTTAACCAGTGGGTCCAGCCTGGGGTCCGTCACTTAACGTGCTCGTGCAATGCACGGCGAATATTCAGTGATTGTTAGCAAATCACACCACCTCCGCTAGATCCGCCCAGGATCGAGCCTGAGGACCTTGCATTGGTAGTCTGAACTGCTAACCACTCAGCCATTCGCGGCTTCACAATGCTCTAGTAGCTCCGTGTCAACCCTTATAAAGGCTAAAGTAGGATTAGGACAGCATTGCGAAGCAGCCAATCAGGCAAAAGAATGTCTATGATTGGCTGTAACAACTGATACGCAGCTAAAGTGAATTTCAATGTGTTTGTGAAACCCTTATTTTATTTCATATCTTAAGCACAGAGGTAGCTACAGGAAAAACTAGGACATTTTTGAAATTTCCATTATATTTCGGATCTAATGACATAAATACGATGAAATAACTGTGAAAATCAGTTAGTTAAAGAAAGAGTTAAATCTTAAAAATTCAAGGTTTTCGCAGGCGATGCAATACTTTTGCCTAACACTATAATTTTTTTTATTTTGATTATTAATTGTTTATAATTTCTGTATAAAAAATTTTCATGCAAATGAACTATAATGTTCTCTTATATGTGTCAGAGCTATTTATCGTGAAAGAAAAAAATCTACAGAAGTATTAATGGTGAAAAATCTTTTGATTGATATTTACTGTGAATTTGCAGTTTGAGAGAAGGAAAACAGAGACTTTATACGTAATGGAGAAAGGGATTCTAAAATTTTCCTGTTCAATCCAACACGGTTATGGTTATTGGAAACAACTTTTAACAAATCTGAGATTTCGAATAAATCATCCATTCTGAGGACGAAATTAATCTGGGCAAAGTGAACGGTAATCGAAATGAACAGTGAACTAAATGAACAGTAGACAAAGTAAACGGTGGACAAAGTGTACGGAGGACAAAGTGAACCGTGAACGAAATGAACTGGACTAGTGAACGTGGACAAAATGAATATGGACCAGATACCCCGCCCCAGTGACGCAGTGGTCTAAGGGTTGGCTAATGACCATTTTTCCGAGATGGGTCCGGGTTCGAATCCCGGTGAGTCATGGATATTGCGTTTTATCGTACTGCACTGGCTCTCTCCTTTCCCTAGAACCAGTGGCCCTAATTAGGGACGGGCGACTGCTCATAGCCAATCAAGTTTATTGAAAAGTGGTCGTTTCACTTTTCAATAAAAACAAGAAAGTTGACACCGAATGTTCGGGTGAAATAAGCATGTCTTTTGAATCCGTTCTGACGCAAATTAAATTTATCAAAGCTATTCAAAGTCAATGGAACCGGTATGGAAAACAATAGATCTGAACAAAGAAAGAAGATTTTCAATCGGGTTTTTAATCCCTCAGATATTGCTGTAAATGGAATCGTGAGCTTACGAACTCTTAGAAACAGAGATATCGACAAAAATAAGATCTGACATTACGTCCCCTGGTGGGAAAACTATGCATTATTTTAGGAAGAAAGTATTCTCAAAAGGTTTATCCGTATAAGCGGTATCGGTCGAAGAAAAAATTAGTCGAGTTTTCAGGAACTCAGATTTTGCAACAAATACTTCAGAAGCAGAAATTAACACTTATGACCCCTGGTGGCTAAACCATTCTTTACCAAACATTAGAAATTATGTGAAAAATATTTTCCATCAGGTCTTGTATGCGATACAGGAAGAAGTTTTCAAATCAGAGCTTTAGGAATAGAAATAACGACAAAAACGCAATTTACCTTTGTGCCACCTAGCGGAAAAAGTATGATTTACTTGAAAATTTTGAATTAATAGGAAAAACATTTCGCATCGGAAACACTATCCAACAAAGAAGGAATTTTTCAAATCGTACTCTTAGAAGTAGAGATATTGACAAAAATAAGATATACATCTACGCCCCCTGGAGTAGAAACCATGCATTTTTTCAAGAAGAAAATTTTCCTAAAAGGTTTGTCGACATGAGTAGTATCGGTCAACAAACGACGTTTTTTTCAATCGAGAATTTAGAACATCATATTTTGTTGCAAATACAACAGATGCGGAAATTAAGATTTAGGCCCCCGGGTGGCAAAACTATTTTTTAACAAAAATTAGAAATTATGTGCAAACGATTTCCCATCAGGAGCTGTATCCGGTGCAGAAAGAATTTTTCAAATCGGAGATTTAGAAGCAGAGACATAGGGGCAAACGCAATTTACCGCTACGCCCCCTAGCGGAAAGTCTATGAATTACTTGAAAATTTTGAAATTATATGAAAAACATGTCACACGGAAAACACTATTCAACAAAGAAGGAATTTTTCAAATCGGACTCCTAGAAGTAGAGATATTGGCAAAAAAAATAAGATGTATATCTACGCGCCCTGGCGGAGAAGCTGTGGAATATTTTAAGAAGAAAATATTCCAAAAACGTTTATCGATGTGAGTGGCATCAGTCCACGAAAGAATTTTCTAATCGATATTTTAGAAGCTACGATATTATGGCAAATACATCAGAAGCAAAAATTAACGCTTACGCCCCCTGGTGGCCAAAGTGTTCTTTACCAAAAATTTGAAATTATATGCAAAAGATTTTCCATCAGGAGATGTATCCGCTGAAGGAAAAACAATTTAAATCGAAGTTTTAGAAGAAGAGTTATCGGGGAAAATATAATTTACTTTTACGCCCCCTAGCGGAAAATCTATGCGTAATTTGAAAAAAGTAACTATATCTAAAATACTCTTCGACATAAATGGAATCGAAAGATAAAAAAAAGTTTTCAATCGGATGTTTAGAAGCTTGAATTTCACATCATCTGCATTTACGCCCTCTACCGGCGAAATTGTACATCGCAAAAAAAAACGAAATAATGGATCATCATTTGCATATTTCAAGCTTCCCAATGCAAAAAGAATTTTTCAAATCGGACTAATAGTTGCTGAGATATCGTGGGTACAGACGGAGGGACGGACAAACCGATAACAGGAACACGATCTTTTTTTACAAAAGACGCGCTAAAAATACTGACAATGTAATAGGGAGCCGTTTAACTTTGAGCATCGGTGTATACATGAACTCTAAAACTCCAGTTTAAAAGGAGGGTTCCCTATCGCTTTGCTGGTGCTCATTTTGTACACGTTCGCTAGTCCAGTTCATTTTTGTTCACGTTCACTAGTCCAGTTCATTTCGTCCACGGTTCACTTTGTCCGCTGTTCATTTACTCCACTGTTCATTTGGTCCACCGTTCACTTTGTCCACGATCATTTCGTCCTCAGAACGGATGGAGTGCAGGAAACATTTCCTGTTTTGATGAAATTTTGATTACTAGACAGAAAAACAAAAGGTCAGCAAAAATTGCTTGCTCGTGATTTTTCCGCTATTTAAGTCTTTCGATTAAAATATAACGATTTTCAATGTTATTTAAAGTAAAACGAGGAACTGAGATTTGAAGAGTTTTCTAACTGTTTTGTTTGGTACGATGTCAACCACTATGACATAAATATCGTGTGGGAAACAACAACGCAACCATGCAGTCGCATGCGAGATGCCACGCAGTTCGGTGCTCTCTGATTTCGAGAAAGGTGTAATCGTCGGGTATCACAGAAATGGCCGATCCATACGTGACATATTCAGCCAGTTGAAGTACCCAAAATGGACAGTGGCCTACGTGATTGGCAAGTAAAAGATGAGAGGTGACTGTCGGAATGTGCCCCGACCCGGCAGAACTACAAAACTGAGAGTTAGAGACCGACGGGTGCTAGCCAGAGAAATTCGGAAGAACCGCATCAAATCGATGGGCGGCCGCCCCGGTGGCGCAGTGGTCTAAGGCGCTGGCCTCTGATCATTCGTCCGTAAGGGGTCCGGGTTCGAATCCCTGTCAGGCATGGATGTTGTATTTGTCTTACGGCACTGGCTCTCTCCCTTCCCTGGAACCAGTGACCCTACATTAGGGACGGGCGACTGCTTATAGCCCATTGAATTGCTCACGGTGGTCGTTAAACCTCCAATAAAAAAAAATACGATGGGCCACATCCACAAGGAGTTTCAACAGACATCCGGGAGTGTTCGTTTGATGAATATCATCCGTAAGGAAGCCCATCTGCTCGGTTATCATGGACGTGCTGCCGCCCACAAGCCTTTGATCACCAAGTCCAATAGCGCTGCTCGGCTAACGTGGTGCAAAGAACGTCGACAGTGGACCGTTGAACAGTAGAAACAGGTTCTCTGGAGCGACGAATCAAGGTTCACCATCTACCGTTCGGATGGCGGGGTCTGGGTTTGGCGTCTGCCTGGAGAACGCCTCCTGCCGGAATGTATTGTGCCAACTGTGAAGTACGGCGGCGGTGGAATTATGCTATGAGGGTGTTTCTCCTGGTATGGCACGGGACCCTTGGTCGCAATTCCTGGTAGACTCAACGCCGAGACCTACTGCACCATTTTGGATGACCATGCGCTTCCTACGTTGTGGAAGTTTTACGGGGTGGACCCATGTTACTTTCAGGATGGCAATACCACCTGTCATGTTGCGAGGTCCACCATGGCTCGGTATGGTGACAGTGGGGTTAATCGAATGGACTGGCCTGCGCAGAGCCCGGACCTTAACCCTATCGAGCACCTCTGGGACGAGTTGGAGCGTCGACTTAAGGGGTGCCCCCACCGTCCAAAATCGGTGAAGGAACTGACCTGTCTTCTCCAAGGCGAGTGGAAGAAAATACCGCTAGCCGTCGTACAACGCTTGATTGAGAGTATGCCCTGGAGGGTCGCAGCTGTAATCGCCGCTCGTGGAGGCTCCAGCAACTATTGAAGGTGAATAAACTTCGTTTTCCTTTGCTATCACAGGTGTCCAGTTACTTGTTGGTAGATAGTGTAGTTCATTCGCATGAAAATTACTAATACGGAACTTATGAACAATTGATAATCAAAATAAAAAGTAAATATAGTGAAAATCTGAGAACTATAATAAACCAATATACATGATGTATTTAAAAACATTAAAAGATATTTATGAAACTTTGATTTATCTCATAGTGATTGACATCGTACCTCACAAAAGTGTTAAAAAGATTTTCAAAGTTCAGTTCGTCGTTTTACTTTAAATAGCATTTAAAATCGTTAAATTTTAATCGAAATACTTAAACACCAAAAAATATCACATGTAAGCAATGTCTGCTGACCTGTTTTTTCTGCCTAGCAACAAACATTCTGTCAGAAGAGAAAATTTCCACGGTATTCCATCTATTCTGAGGACGAAATGAATGTGGATCATGTGAAAGGAGGGCAAAGTGAACGGTGGACAAATTGAACGGTGGACGAAATGAATGGTGGACGAAGTGAGCAGTGGACAAAGTGAAAGGTGAAAGAAATGAACGGTGGACGAAATAAATGAACAGTGGACAAAGTGAAAGGTGAAAGAAATGAACGGTGGACGAAATAAATGAACAGTGGACAAATTGAACAGTGGACAAAGTGAACGGTGGACGAAATGAACAGTTGACAAAATTAACAGTGGACAAAGTGAATGGCTGATAAAGTGAACGGTGGACGAAATGAACAGTTGACAAAATGAAGAACGGTTCAAGTAAAGGGTCTGGTACGATTCGTCCAACGACAATTGGTCGAATGCCGATTCGTCCAATGCCGATTCATCCAAAGGGACGATTCGTCCAATGGACAATTGGTCCAAAGTTACGATTCGTCCAATGGTACGATTGGTCCAATGCCGATTCTTCCAATGGGACGATTGGTCCAATCCCGTCCTATTTGTCCGAAGTCCTACTCGTGCTATAAAAGTCTCATCTGTTCTGATTCTATCTCCGATGTTATACGAAAGTACTGGTAGTCTAAAGAATGTAAAATAATGTTACATTTCATACGTAATATTGTGGTTACAGATTTCTTTCCTTTTTTTTTTTTTTTTTTTTTGGAATCGCGTTTTTTTGTTATACTGTCTTTGCTGCCGTAGGAAGTTACTGAAGTACGAGCCGTTCAATCAACTTCAATGTTTCTCTTTCGCATGAAATAATAACAAATACTTACTAGTTTTCCGTTTCTATTTGTAGAATGCAGTGGGGTTCCGCCAACTACCCAATAGAAACAACTGGTCGGGGTTTGCACAGAGGCCTTTTCAACAGTTTTTATTCCAGCGATGTCATATTCATAACGTTTACATATCAAATCAAGTTAATAATATTGAACGTTTACTTAGGCACGAAATATTAATTAATAGGCTCTAGGCCTAGGCCTTTTTAGGAGTTTTTATTCCACCGATGTCATATTCATAACGTTTACATATTAAATCAAGTTAATAATATTGCGCTTTCATTTAAGCACGAAATATTAATTCATAGGCCTGCGGCCTAGGTGCCTTGCAAAGACCTCAGAAATGATACGATGAGTGCCCTTAATAAAGTTTTATAAAATGTTTACAAATACCAAATATCTAGGTTGTAACTTAAAATCTTTTAAAAAGGCCTGCGACCTAGGTGCCTGTTAGATAGCTTAGAAATGATACGATGAGTGCCTTTTATTAGGTTTTATAAAATGTTTACAAATACCAAATATCTAGGTTGTGACCTAAAATCTTCTAGAAAGGTCCGCGGCCTAGGTGCCTTGTAAAGACCTGGGAAATGATTCGATGAGTGCCTTTTATAAGGTTTTATAGAATGTTTACAAATACCAAATATCTAGGTTGTAACTAAAAATCTTCTAAAAAGGCCCGCGGCCTAGGTGCTTTGAGAAATGCTCCATTGAGTGCCTTTTACTAGGTTTATGTAAAATGTTTGCAATTTCCAAATATACGGAAATTATCTTTTAAAATGATATAAAGAGGAGAATAATTTAAATTGTTATTCCTTTCTGGAAAATAAAAAAGTTTACCGTTGGTAAGATGATACGATTGGATGAATCGGCATTGGACCAATCGTACCATTGGACGAATCGGCATTGGACCAATCGTACCATTGGACGAATCGGCATTAGACGAATCGGCATTGGACCAATCGTACCATTGGACGAAGTGGCATTAGACGAATCGGACATTGGACCAATCGTCGTTGGACGAATCGTCCGGGACCGCCAAGTTAACGGTGGACTGGGTGAACCGTGTACGAAATGAACTGGATCAAGTGAACGTAGACGAAATGAACGCGAACTAAGTGATCCAAAGGAGGGATTAGTAAATTCAGGGAAGCACAATTCTGAAAGCTTAAAATTGTGGAAAGAGGAAAGAACCAAATTAGTAGTTTAAAAAGCAGGTGAATGCCTCGTGAGTGGTCTGCAGAACGAGCTTTAGATTTCTCTTCCGAGCTTGTCCCTGGCTGTAGTCCCTATGTACCCAGTGGGGATGCGTTTTTCCAGTGTCTTCCTCAGCTTGGGACTTGCCCACACCATCCGAGCACATCCTTTGTAAAGCTATCTCACCAAATCGGCTCACTGTGGTGCCGTTGGTCTGATGGCATAATAAGTCATCCTTAGGAGATCACTCATCATTCACGGAAAAGTTATTTACGAGTGATCCTATTTCCAGGTTGTTACTCCGCTCACTGAGTAAATCATTCGTTGCAGGGATCCCGTTTTGAGCTTTCAAGATCACAGCTATTTTTGCAAACAGTCAAAAACTGCACGAGCTCTTCATCCATTCACGATCAATCATTTCTCACGAGGCAGCTCGCGCCAAACAACTCGGGTACACTATTCAAATGACTGTAATTTACGTATCATTCCCATTCTTAAGTTTCACAATTATTTCCTAGAAAACTGCTGATTGCTCACTCACATAGCGGTGGACACTTAATTCTCCTCTATTCCTTTTCTTATTGAGAATTTGTTTCCGATTTCCTGCGGGCGCGGGCGGTGGAAAATTTAACATGCGGCGAATTTTGGTGTGTGTTGCAGTAATAGTGGATAAAACGATCACTCACAGCGCTCATAGTGAACCATTCACGGTAAAAGGTCATTCGTTATTAACGAATAGTTCACCACGAGAGGTCCACCAATACACTTATGATGGCCTGGTACAGACGTTGAAAAAAGAAGCAGATAGTCTTGCTGAAAAACCGAGAAAAGTCAGTCCGTAATCTGACAGAAAACGTGTTACCAAAGTACGAAACATTGTTGAGCCCCCTGTTGGTGCAGTGGTCAAAGCGTTGGTTTATGACCATTCGCCCGAGATGGGTCCGGGTTCGAATCCCGCTGATTCATGGATGTTGTGTCCGTCTTACGGCCACGGTTCTCTCCCTACACTGGAACAAGTGGCCCTGAGTTAGGATGGGCGACTACTTACATGGTGGTCGCTTTTTTTTATTGGAGGTTTAACGACCACCGTGAGCAACTCAATGGGCTATAAGCAGTCGCCCGTCCCTAATTTAGGGTCACTGGTTCCAAAAAAGGGAGAGAGCCAGTGCCGTAAGATGAACACAACATCCATGCCTCACCGGGATTCGAACCCGGACCCCTTTTTGACGAATGATCAGAGGCCATGGCTTAGACCACTGCTCCACCGAGGCGGCATGGTTGCCGTTAAGCCCTCAATAAAAAAAATGTTGTTGAAGCATACGAGTTACAAATCTCCTTATTCACCTCCTTGGTTTTGGATAAGAATGCAAAAAATATTATGGTCTCGAACGAGTGACGGAAGTTTCAGTTCAGTTGAAATGCACGAACGTCGTGTTTTTCGTATGACACTGGCTCTTTCCCGTCCCTGGAACCAGTGGCCACAAATTAGGGACGGGCGACTGCTTATAACCCATAGAGTTGCTCATGGTTGTCGTTAAAGCCTCAATCAAAAAATAAAAATATTGTTGAAAAAATAAATCGTAATGTTTTTGAAGCACACGAGCCACAAATCTCCTTATTCACCTTCTTGCTTTTGGATGAAAATGCAAAACGCCACTGGCTCTCTCCAATCCCTGGAACCAGTGGCCGTAAATTAGGGACGGGCGACTGCTCATAGCCCATTGAGTAGCGCACGGTGGTCGTTAAACCTTCAATAAAAAAAAAAGATGGTATCGAAAGAGTAATGGAAGCTACAGTTGAAAAGGCATGGCTGTTTTGTTTCTCTTACGGCACCGGCTCTCTGTCTTCCCTGCATCCAGTGGCTCTAAATTGGGGACGGGCGACTGCTTATAGCCCACAGAATGACTCATGGTTGTCGTAAACCCTCAATCAAAAAATAAAAATGGTGTTGAAGCATTCCAGCCACAAACCTCCTTATTCAGCTCCTTGGTTTTACGGTAAGAATGCAAATAAATTATGGTCTCGAACGAGTCATCCTCATCATCATCATCATTGTCAACCATTGTCAATCCACTGCTGGACGAAGGTCTCCCCACGTTTCCTCCACAACGGTCTGTCTTGTGCCAGTCTCCTCCATGTCACTCCTGCATACTTTCGAATTTTATCCACCCATCTTCCATGTGGTCTTCTTCTGGGTCTTTTCCTGTCCCTTGGAATCCAATCTAAAATTTCGGCTGTCCATCGATGGTCTGTCCTTCTGGCAGTATGTCTAGCCCATTGCCATTTCAGGGATTTAACTCTGATCATGATGTCTTCCACTCTTGTCATTTTTCGGATCCACGAATTCCTTTTCTTATCTCTCCTGGTTACACCAAGCATGCACCTCTCCATGCTACTTTGAGTTGTCTGCAACCTTTGTATGTCTCTTTTAGTTAAGGTCCACGTCTCTGCACCATACGTAAGCGCTAGAAGGGTGCATTGATCAAACACTTTTCTTTTAAGACATAATGGCATATTGCTCTTAAAAATTATGCTGTTTCTTCCAAAAGCTCTCCAGGCAAGTTCTGTTCGCCGATTAATTTCTTCATCAATGTGACCCTCACTTGATATCTGCTGTCCAAGATAAACGTACGTGTCTGTTATCTCCAGCTTTTCTCCATCAATCGATAAATCTTCATTTCTTGTGAAAGCATTGAACATCACTTTTGTCTTCTGAAAGTTCATTTTTAATCCCACTTCTTTACTCTTGTCAGCAAGTTCCTGTATCATACTCTGCAGCTCCGATGGAGTAGTTGCAAAAATGACTACGTCATCAGCAAAACGAAGATGGGTTAGATAATCTCCATTAATCTTTATCCCTTTGTTTTCCCAGTTCAGTGATTGAAAGACATTTTCCAATGTTTCATTAAAGAGCTTCGGAGATATAGTGTCACCTTGTCTCACTCCTTTTCCAATTTTTATGTGTGTTGTATTTTCAAACAGCCGAATCTTTGCACTTTCATTTTCATTGATGTTACTAATAATATTAATGTACGCATCTTCAATACCACAGGATTTCAAAGCCATTGTAACTGCTGATGCCGAATCTAAGGCTTTTTCATAATCAATAAAAGCCATGCACAATGGAAGTTCATATTGCCTCGCTCTTTCAATTAGTTCTCTCAGTACGTGGATATGATCTATTGCGCTGTAGCCACTCCTGAATCCAGCTTGTTCTCTCGGTTGAGCCATGTCCAGTGTCACATTCAAGCGGTGTGAAAGAACTTTAGTGAATATTTTATAAACCACTGATAGGAGGCTGATAGGTCTGTAGTTCCTGAGATCCTCAATGTCACCTTTTTTATGTAGCAGGATCATTGCAGCGTTGTTCCAATCCTTCGGAATCTTCCCTTCATTAAGGCATCGAGTGAAAATTTGGGCGAGTACTGTTTCGATTTTTCCAGTTGCTTCTTGTATGATGTTTACAGTAATTCCATCTTCTCCTGGAGCTTTTCCCCACTTCATGTTCTTGATTGCATGTGCAACTTCTGCTGGGAGGACTGGAAGAACTGTGGTACTGGTACCTTTCATGACGTCTGGAGTACATGTATCATCCCTTTCATATAATTTGGAGTAGAAACTTTCACTCTTGTCAAAATTTCGCCTCTATTTCTTGTTACAGAACCATCTGCTTTTCTCAGTGCCATAATCTGTTTTCTTCCCTTACTGAGATGTCCCTTTGCTATCTTTAGGCTTTGGTTTTTTTCAATTGCTTTCCTCACTAGTTCACAGTTGAATTTCCTTACATCTTCAGTGTTAATTTTTCGTGCTGTCTTGCATAGCTCTATATATTCCACTTTGGAAGTCACATCTTCTTTAGTTGTCATCATCTCTCTTCTTTTCGAGTAACGGAAGTTATAGTTGAAAAGGCATGGTTGTGTTTGTCTTACCGCTCTGGATTTCTCCTTTCCCTGGAATCAGTGGCCCTTAATTAGGGACGCACGACTACATATAGCAGTAAAGGTACTCATGGTTGTCGTTAAACCCTCAATAAAAAAATAAAAAAATGTGTTGAAGCATACGAGCGATAATTCTCCTTATTCACCTCCTAGGTTTTGGGTAAGAATGTAGATTATGATCTGGAACGAGTAAAGAAGTTCCAGTTCCAGACCATAATTTATGTTCAAAATAACTTTTACTAAGATCAGAGTTCTTTTTTTAAATTTAAAGAAGTTTAATTCAACTATACGTGTTTTCTCACCAATGCAATATATATATATATATATGTCGTCTAGTAGTTCTTTATCTATTTTTGTAAAGAGTCAGAAACTAAAAGAAAAAAAAGAATTTTTCTCAGCGGGCCACTTGTTTTGTAGGAATACCAGAAGAATGATAATACGCACGACGTTAAATCTTTTTCACGTTATTTTTTTCTCTCCAGTTTTCCACGAAACGATTTAAAATGCGATTTTCTGATGCTTTGAGCAGGTGTTTCAATTCTCATGAATTTACTTAGCACGCGAGCCTTCTTACTGGAAATCAGCTCACAGGACCCGCGAAGTGTATTTCAATGGTTTTTCCATTTCCCCCGTATATCACTTCTTCGATAAGTATAGCCGGATTTCGTAAAGCAGATTTTCGAATGTGAAAGCTTAGGACGAATTCCGGATGATTTCCCATAAACACGTAGGTAGTAATTCATTTGTTTAATGTACATTTCCCTAGGCGGTATTTTAATAATTGTTGAAAGTGGGCTCTTCAGACAAAGGGCACAATGGGGTTTTCCGTTTTATGCTATCGTGCTGGAAACACAATACCAAAAAATTCACGAGATTAAAAATTTTGCTGATAAAAGCGACGAATATATAACAATTAAATGAACGTTTCCTATTCAGACTTTGCACGTAAAGCGTATTTAGATTTTATTTCTTTGAGTAGTTTGTTATTGAAGTAATGGTAGGTCTTTCATTTCGTAATCACGTGAACGATTAGAAAACGCGAAAACGTACTGCGTTTTAGATGACAATTTAGCATTATAATTCCATGGTTGGACAGTTGAAATTACTGTATACATTTATACGTCGATCGTATGTATAACTCAACCCCATTTCTTCCGAATAAAATCTGAATTATTTTCATTCCCTGTACAAATCTGGGGCTAATTCTCTTCAACTTAGGTACACCCAAAAATACACTACTGCCTGTGAAAATTGCGACACCAAGAAAGAATCGCGCTACTCAAATGAAATTTATATCAGAATCCCCTCATGTTACAGGAGATAACTGATTACATTATATTATGACACAATTTAGATAGCCGGAAGTTTAAATATTTCGAGTTCGATTGCGCACAGAAACCCAGAACACAAATTCCACTGTTCCTATCATTTCTCTAACCCCAATAATTTTCTTGATAATTTAAATATTCAATAATATCTCAAATCGGACAACACTTGAATCAACGTGTGTTACCACCTTGTAACGTACCAGGAGATGTGACGTACCTGCCAGAAGGACGCACACGAGGGAGATGATGTAACGTACCAGGAGATGTGACGTACCTGCCAGAAGGACGCACACGACATAAAGACAGATAGGAATCAGAATAAAAGTCCGCGTAGCTCAATTGGTAGAGCAACTTATTCCGGAATGAGGGGACCAGGGTTCGAATCCTGGCGCGGATAAAAATGACGGAGAAATTCACTTCGTTATAATGGCGCCCGAACTATCCGGATGACCCGACCGTTCACAATCTCGCAATGGTGTGATGTTATTTCCACACCGCGAGATAGGAAAAATAAGAGCAGCACTTCGAAAAAAAAAAAAAAAAAAAAAATAAGGGGGAGATGATGTAACGTACCAGGAGATGTGACGTACCTGCCAGAAGGACGCACACGACATAAAGGCAGATAGGAATAAGAATAAAATGTCCGCGTAGCTTAATTGGTAGAGCAACTTATTCCGGAATGAGTGGACCCGGGTTCGAATCCTGGCGCGGATAAAAATGACGGAGAAATTTACTTCGTTATAACCTCACGTTGTTCTCATATATTCCACAGGCTGAAGAAAGTAGGTCACTAACGAAACATCCCATAGAGTAATTTCATTTATGCAACTGAAAGTGTAGAGTTCATTCGCAATGTCAGATTAGGAATACTTCTTAACCCTTTGAGCGGCCAATGTAGCAAAACAAAATGGTGCCCAAAATTTTCTGCGCTTCTCAAACAGAAATGATTAAATATAGCGGCCGGGTTTTACAAAAGCTGGTTGTTTTCACGGCAAAACAGTTCCACCCCTTTCACCCTTTAATGACTAGAGACCTGCCACTGGTGAGATGTGATCTCTTCTAGTCCTTCTTTCTATACTCCGTGACACAATACATGACAGGGAATCTATGGCCCAAACCATGGTTTTTTACTGGTAAACAATCATATTTGCTGTCTTAAGCACGAAGAATAAGACGTAACCTATTTTAACACAAAATAAACCAAGCCAAATCATCGCAAGCCGTGATAAAACCTTTACTTACGAAAATTAAAACTTCTTTAAAAGGTTAAAATGATTAAAACAATGTGCGAGATCTTTCGGGTCTGTCTTTACAGACCCATCCTCAGGCACAACGAGAAACTCACACGGGGCACGCTGGCTTATATACACACCTCTGTGCATCAGCGAGATACAACGCATGCACCGTACTACAAGGTCGAGTATGCTTAACACAGAAACTAACAAAATGAAAATATGTACAAATGCATGAAAAGAAATACAAATGGCAGTAAGTAAGTAATCAAAACATACACTGCTGGACAATTGCTAAGGACGGATCATAAACGGCTATATAGCGCATAGAAAAGTAAGTGTGGTTGGATGCCAAGTGAAATAAAATAATGTCAGAATGTCAGGACATTACAAGAAAGACAATTTATTGTGCTCTGAAATCCAGAAGGCTTTGGAACGTGTTCAAGGGACAAACAGGCCATTTTGTGCAGAATACGTAAACGTGAAAAATGGAGGGCGATGCAAGATTCCACACGTCGTGTCATGCTTTGCACAACATTATCAAGCAGCTGTTGGGGTAATTTATCCCATTCCTCTGTCAGTGCACGGATGAGGGTGTCCTTGTTTATTGGAGGGCATTGGCGACCAGCAAGACTCCTCCCCAAAGCATCCCACACATTTTCAATGGGATTCAGATCTGGAGAACGTGCTGGTCATACGAGGCGTTGAATATCCTAGCTCTCAAGACACTCCTGGACAGCGACTGTTCGATGACATGTTGCGTTGTCGTCCATGAAAATGAATCTATCACCCACAGCACCACGGAGCATGCGAACATGAGGTAGCAGAACATCATTAATGTATCGTTGGCCAGTCATAGTCCCAGTTGGAAGCACATAGAGGGACGTACGGCCATGGATCATGATGCCAGCCCATACCATGACACTACATGTCGGATATCGGTCCCTTTCTTGTATGTTTGCTGGACAATATGCAGTACCACTATCACGCCAGATCAGTTGTCGTCGACAATCAGACGATAGACTGTATCTACTCTCATCTGAGAAGAGGACAGCAGACCAGTCGTTATCAGTCCAATTGCGATGTTGATGGCACCATTGCAAACGGGCGGTACGGTGACGTCTGGACAATGGGATGCACACAACAGGACGGCGGGCGTATAGTCCTCCTTCATGCAAACGTCTGGCGACAGTTTTTCGGGAGATCCGCTTGCCAGTAGCAGCCATAAACTGATTTGCTACCTCACTAGCTGGGCTGCGCCGGTGTCTTTTTGTTGATAGCACTATGTGCCGATCTTCTGCAGGTGTCGTACTGTGAACACGACCTCCCCTGTGACGTTTGCTACACTCTCGATTTGTTTGAAATGATTTCCAAAGCCTTGAAACAACACTGTGGCTGACGTCGAACTCCCTGGCAACATCTGTTATTTTTCGCCGTTCTTTAATCTTGCCAATAATACGGCCACACGTAAAATCAACTAGGTGATGTCGGGAAGACATACTGAAAATTGCAAGTTCGTCAATTGATTCTTTCCCTTTCAACTTTGCGTTTGAACAACAACGGTCAATACGCGTCAAATCCTTTATATCTCTTATCAGCGCTATGACGCCACGAACAAGTTCGGCAATCCAAAATTTGCATACGCACAGCACGTCTTACTGCATCCCGCACTTATGCTAATTTCCACATTTTCCTGCCTTTCATTTTATGGTTGCTATTGTCAACCGTCCTTAGCAATTGTCCGGCAGTGTATTTACAGTAGAAGAGGGATTCTCCAGCAGGAACCTCCAAGGACCAGGTATGATTTGCGGGGTTTCTTCATTACAACATTGTTCTGCAAAATCATAAATATATAAACTCTCCAAAAAGAGCACTGCAGTTTTAATTCTCGCCGAGCACATTTGTATTTCTTTTCATGCATTTGTACATATTTTCATTTTGTTACTTTCTGTGTAAAACATACTCGATCTTGTAGTACGGCGAATGCATTGTATCTCGCTGATGCACAGATATGTGTATATAAGCCAGCGTGCCCCGTGTGAGTTTCACGTAGGGCCGCGGGTGGCCGAGTGGGCAACGTTCGTGACTGCCACGGGAAGGGCCTCAGGTTCGATGCCAAGCTGGTACGAACGCTAGATCCACTAAATACCCGCCGTGCGTCGGATGGGCACGTTAAGACGTCGGATCTCGGGTACTAGCCCCCGGTAATAAATAAGGGCGTCTTCCTCCCCCCTTCTACTTCGCTTCCGTGTCACTTTCCTATCAGGCCCTCCAGCCCAAATCTCCTAGTTTCCCATATCTAAGGGTTGTTTAAGACCTGGGGTCAGACACTCCCTTCCTAAAATCCTCTACATATGATCATGATCGTGAGTTTCTCGTTGTGCCTGAGGATGGGTCTGTAAAGACAGACCCGAAAAATCTCGCACATTGTTTTAATCATTTTAACCTTTTAAACAAGTTTTAATTTTCGTAAGTTAAGGTGTTTTCACGGCTTGCGATGATTCGGCGAGGTTTATTTTGTGTTGAAATAGGTTACGTCTTGTTCTTCGTGCTTAAGACAGCAAATATGATTGTTTACCAGTAAATCTTAATTACCTCGACATAACTTCCCCTCATCGCCAAAACATGGTCTCCATGACCCAAGAAACGATGCTTGTCCACCTGACACGAACATCATGCCACTGGGTAGAAACATTTTACTCAAACATGTTCTCTCTCTTTTGTCGAGGTTGTCGTCATTTTCATAGCTCTTTGAGCAGATGAACAGTCAGAAAAAATTAGTGTTAATAATCCGACTGATTTACCAGTTTAAGTAACAAAGCTAAAGGGAAAGCAACGATTTTTATTGCTCAAGTTCACATTCCAACCCTGTTCAGCCCACATTTAGACAGCGAGCACATTCATCCGAGCTTACTGCAGCCCATTTTGTTAACCCCGAGGTAATTCGTTCCCGCCGGCTAAAGGGTTAATGAACAGCCGATAAAGGGTTAATCTCTAGTGTCTAATAATTTATTGGCCATTTTGATCGCAGCTTAGGACTAAAGGTTGTCTGATGACAGAAAGCTTGCTCCTCTTAGCAAATTCCTGGCAGTATTAATTTTTACTAATTTTGAATGATCTATAAAAAAAATATGTTTTCGCTTCAAAACTCACTATCTCCAGCAGCAATAACAGACTCTACACGGCGTGGCATTAAATGGAAGAGGTTTTTAATATCATCCTGGTGAATAGCCTGCCAGGCTGTTTTTACGCCAGACCAGAGTTCATATATGATTACTGACTGAGGCGCTTGACGGGCCAGTCGCTTAGTTACCATAGCTCAGACATGTTCGATTCGGTACATATCCGGCGAACCTGCAGGCAGGAAAAGAAGTGACATCTGTCATGCAGGAAGCAGGTCGTGGACATTCCAGGCCACAAGTGGGAGCATTGTTCCCCTGGAATATAACGCAAGGTCAACTCTGAAGGAAGGGTATCACCTTTGCCTGTAAAATATCCCTGATGTATTGCTGGCTGTTGAAGTTTCCCTCAATTCGTTTCAGGCAAGATGGCGAATTGAACCCAATAGCTCTCCACACCATGACGCTTGGCCTTGGGCCGGTATGACGCTAAAAATGCACTCTGCAAGGTGCTGTTCACCAGGATGTGTTCTAATGCGTATGCGGCCATCATGGCGCATCAAGTTGAATCGTCACACGTCAGAAAACACGACCTGTTGCTAGTCAGCGCGCCAATGTCTGTATCAGAGACCCCGTAGCAGCTTGAGGCATCTCTCGTTGAAGGTTAAAGAAATACGCAGCAATGGTCTCCTAATGACTAGTCCTGTGTCACGCAGACGATGTTGAACTATGCTGCAAGACAAAGCCTGACCTATTACAGTGCTTCATTACTGCACTAACACCGTGGATGTCGCTGTGTGATCGATAACTGCCATGCGGTAGAGGTGTCTGTCATCACGTGCAGTTCCTACAATTTTGCGTCCCATTTCTCGAATTTCTGTTTATAGGAGCCTTTTCTGAGCGTTTTCTGTTCGCATTACTGAATTGGAGTTTCGTTCAGGATGAGGGGCAATTTCGCGGTAGGAAAGTCCAGCTTCTCTCATCCCAACAATCCTTCATCGCTCAAAGTCCGTAAGGATTTTACAATGCGAACTTTTTCGGCCACGGGGCATAGTGAGACACAATAAACACCCTTTCAGCTCAATGTCGGGTTTTCACTGATTGCAACAAATCGTTTGACCCAGCTCTTTATACCCAAAACCGGACAGTTGAGAGAGCGCTGCTCCAAAACTGCAAGCGCAGTTTCACTGAGTTTTAATCGTTTGCATGTCCCAACCTGTTGTACATATCCGGTAAGTTTCAAGCTAATACCAGCAGTTCTTCATGATGTTATAATGTTCAAAAACAGTAGTGTAATTTGTCACTCGTGCGCTGCTAGTGCTCTATATGCGCATTACGCACAACTCCAGGTGCTCCACCCTCACATTGGTCGTCCACGAGTTTTTTTTTTTAATTGGAGGTTTAACGACCACCGTGAGCAACTCAATGGGCTATAAGCAGTCGCCCGTCCCTAATTTAGGGTCACTGGTTCCAGGGAAGGGAGAGAGCCAGTGCCGTAAGACAAACACAACATCCATGTCTCACCAGGATTCGAACCAGGACCCCGTTCGGACGAATGATCAGAGGTCATCGCTTAGACCACTGCGCCACCGGGGCGGCCGTCCACGAGTTTAAGAGTTAGCCACGATATTAGTGATATCGTCGACTGGGAATGAATCACTATATGACACATTGCTAGTGTTCTTTGCTGGGTTTACTAGGATCCCAGTGAAGTTAATGTACACAGTGCGTCAAAGAATTTTTAAGACTGGGTTTGTAAAATGAAATAGAAATAAGAAATTACAATTTGTTTTGATTTGTTATTCAAAATAAGTCCCTCCGGCTTCAATACACTTGTTACAGCGATTTAATAAAGATTCGAATGCCTGTTCCAGTTCACTTTGCGGAATTGCCTCCAAAGCACGCGTCGAAGCTGTTTGTATGGTCGAAATATCATAAAAAAACCCACCCATTTAACGTCATTTTAAGTTTTGGGAACAAAGAAAAGTCGCAGGGTGCTAAATCAGGCGAATACGGTGGATGATTCAACACACAAACCTTTTTTTTTTCGCCAAAAATCTACGAACAAGAAGTGAGGTGTGACTGGGTGCTTTATCGTGCAACAAACACCAACTGTTTTCATCTTGACATTCTGGACGAATGCGACGAATTCTGCCCATCGAACGCCTCAAAACATTTAAATAAAACTCGCCAGTAATTGGCTGTCCACTTGGAACAAATTCTTTGTGAATAATACCCTTACTATCGAAGAATGTAATGAGCATTGTTTTGATTTTCGATGGAACTTTTCTTGTTTTTTTGGCTTGTGGCGAGTTTTTTTACTTCCATTCCGCACTTTGTCGCTTTGTTTTAGGATCATATTGAAAACACCATGTTTCATCAGCAGTAACAATCGATTTTAAGAAGTTTGGATCATTTTCAGCGGCTGAAATGATGTCTCTTCAATGTGCACTTTCCCTTGATTTTTGTGTATTGGTTAACGTTTTTGGAACAAATTTAGCACAGACTTTTGTTTTGCCCAAATCTTCATGCAGGATGGTTCGAATCGTTTCTTTGTTGATGTTTAAAGACTCTTCCATCATTCTTAGTGACACACATCGATTGTTTGTCACGAAATCACGCACTTTTTCAATAATCTCAGGTGTCCTAGATGCACTTGGTCTTCCGATATGCTTATCATCTTCTATCGTCTCTCTTCCGTCCAAAAAAGGTTGGGCCACAGGAAAACATTTGATCTACCTAAACAAAACTCACCGTAAACTTGTTTCATCATTTGGTACGTTTCCGAGGCACTTTTAGCAAGTTTTGCGTTAAATTTAATAACAGCCCTTTGTTCCATCTTAATAATTCAATATGAAAAAATTTTACTTCTCTAATGAACGCCCGTTTCGTTTGAGTTACTTTAACAACTGCGCAATACTTTTGGCAGAAAGCAAGCAGATGGTCACGGTTTATAACGCATTCGCGATTACACTGGTGGCGCCACCGTAGGCTGAAATCTAGTGCCAGTCTTAAAAATTCTTTGACACACTGTGTATGCTGTAATGCACTTTCTGATTAGAAGTATGTGGTTGTGAAAACACCAATTTGCTGGTGGAACTTATCGCTGCAGCTTTGCCGACTTGACATATGCTTCACCTCTGTGGTACATCACATATATCTCCCTTTGCGAAAGGGCTGGGACGGAAGCATTAGTTTCCTGGTCAGCCGGCAATCGTGCTTCAAGTAGCTCGCTGAAGAAGAAGGAATTCTGATTGATTCCAGACGATGTGTGGTAAGAACATCACACATTTTCACAAACCCTAACCGCCAGTAGACCCATTTACACAATCGGGTGCCAATGTGGAAACAGAAATTTGCCTGTGACGGGGATCGAAACAGCACCCTTCTGCTCCGGAGTGGAATGCTTTCCCGATTAAGCTACACCGCCGGAATGTATCTCTGAAACTGTGCTGTCTTGAGATGTGCTTCACCTCTGTAGTATGTCACACGGTCAGTTGACTATATTCAAACTCCCTGTAATATGATAGGAATTAATATCCAGTTGGTTCAACTTTTCCACTATCACAGCCTCCACTTGTTCCAAAGAAAAACTGAATATTCCACTAGATCTTAATAGGTTTTTGTGGTAATTCTTTCCATTGTGACCAGTGTTGCCAGAGACGTTTACCTGAAATCTGTAGATCAGATTTTTTGTTAACTTGAGATATGCACCACGTCACAAATGTGATGTAGCATTGGATGTAATCTCAATACGAATGAATACTTTAATCTACTGGTACGTCAAATATTACCAGTACTCCACAAACTACTATTAAACGGTAGAATGAAAATTCAAACCAACACAACCCTGACTCGCTGTTTTATAAGATATTAGTGATGATCAACTGTACGAGGTCAGACAATTAAGTAATGAGATTGGGTCAAAAAACACATTTACTTACACTTTTAATCAACTACAATGTGATCACCTTCCAAGTAGTTCCCTTGAGCTCGCACACACTTATTTTAACGGTGCTGCCATTGCAGGTAGCAGCTGTGGAACTCATCAGCTGAGACACTGTTCAAGGCCAGCGTCACAGCCTTTTGGACGTCTGCTGCTGTGTCAAAATAGCTTCCTTTCACAACTGATTTCAGTTTTGGGAATAAAAGAAAGTCTCAGAGAGCCATGTCGGGTGAATAATGAGAATGCGTAGTGTTGCAGTGCATTTGGAGGGCAAAAATTGGCGAACCGATAGTGAGGTATGGGACGGCGCATCTTCAGTCAGCATTCCCAGATCTTCAGTCAGCATTCGGCGAACACTTTCGCGATTCATGTTCAGTTCTTCCGCTATCATTCTCACTGTTAATCGTCTATCACGTACCACAACTTCACTCACCCGGGCTGTGATATCCTCTGTCCGTGTTGTTGTTGGTCGCCCACTCCGGTGTTCGTCTTCCACATTGGTTCTGCCCTCACAAAACATTGTGTGCCATCGGAAGGCTTGTGCTCTTGACATTACCTCATTGCCGAAAGCCTGCTGCAGTTTTCCGTATGTTACCGCCGCATTTTCACCGAGTTTCACGCAAAAAAGGATGGCATACCGCTGCGCAATATTTCACGAGTCCGTTTTCCTGACGAGGAGCACACACACAACCTTCACGAGCCAAGTAGCTACTACACACTGAGGCCTTCCAGGGTGCTGCCACTTGGACTACGAATGGAGGAAGAACCAAGGTCACACATATGTGACGTACGGGGCTGCAGCGTTGCCACAGCGCGTGCGACAAAATCAGTCTCATTACTTAATTGCCAGACCTCGTATACCAAGGTAAGACATAAGTTCGTAGTGTTTTAGGGAACAATGTTCAGATCGGTCGCTAAATCGATATGTGTCGTCGCAAGCGCTTCAAAACTGAAATGTAATTTTCAGCATTGCCATAAATTTGTGGATGAACTGCATGCTGGTAGACTACACATTTATGATCAAGGAAAATTATCATCATCACTTTCTCAGCTGTTTTGGTTTGGCGGACTTTTTCCTTAGGAGACGAGCCTGTGTGTTTCCAGACACTCGTTGCGTGCTTCGTGAGGGGGTCGAAATAGAAGACCCATATTTCATCGGCAGTTATTACTGTGTTTAGAAAGTTTGAATCCTTTGCAATCATTTGCTTCCACTCATGACACACCTGAACTCTGGCTAACAATTGTTCTCTCGCCAGGTGATGAGGTACCCATCTGGAACACACACGATGCAGCAGTAATTTGTCGCGTAGAATGCGGAATGCCGACATTTATGAATTATTAGCTGACGCGGCTAGGTCTTCACTCCTCATTCGTTGATCTTCTTGCAGGATTGCCCAAACAGTGTAGGCAATACGCTCCGTAACAACACTCCAGCCGCCCCGTTGGCGCAGTGGTCTAAGCGATAGCTTCCGATCATTCGTCCGAAAGGGGTCCGGCTTCGAATCCCAGTGAGGCATGGATGTTGTGTTTGTCTTACCGCACTGGCTCTCTCCCATCCCTGGGACCAGTGACCCTAAATTAGGGACGGAAGACTGCTTATAGCACATTGAGTTGCTCACGGTGGTCGTTAAACTATAATGAATTAGCTTTATAATCTTTTTGCTAAGCTAATTATTATGAATGAATAATGCTCTAAGCTTCAAAATAATGAATTCCCAAAAGGGTGTTGTTACTCGTTAATTATGAACTTAAACAAAATCTCAACGCTGGTTATTTATATTAAGTAATCAAAGTCATAAACCTAACAGCCAGACAGAGGTCTGACAAAACTAAGAATTGAGAAAGACTGAACTTACTGAACAACTATTTATTTCCCAGACTCGTGGTCAACTAAGGCACTCATATATCTTGTACATAATAATGAATAAACTTTCCTCTTATAGTACGCACACCACCAACACAACCTCAACTCCAACGCAACAACACAACCTCAACACAACACAACTCAACCTACCGATGAACGCGCCTATATACTAGCTACCACCACGTCATGACTTACACTCATTGCCAGATCTCATTCAGCGGGTGAAATAATATTTCGTTCAGTAGGAAGATAATTTACATAGTAAAATAAAATAACCAGAGATAGTAAAATCAAAAGGAAAGTGAATATAGAGTATACGTTACAAAACCTTCAATCAACAACAACAACAAAAAATTTAGGTCAACGAGACCTAGGAGCGACGGCTGGATATCGAGAGACTCGGGTTCGATTCCCCAACGGCGGCCGAATAACAGTTTTTCGGTTTTTGTGGGTTGCTTAAACGTGGAAAGAGCGATGGATTTATTTATTGATGCTTTAGGTCTCCAACACCTAAGGCTCAAAATCCAAGAAGCAGTAATTCTTGATACTATTACGAAGTAAATTTCTCCGTCACTTTCATGCCACGGGTGGGACTCGAACCCACAACTCTCTGTTCCGTAGCTCGGAGTGTTATCCACTATACTACACTGGCATGTGCTCTCACTGCTATATACCTTTATTTTCACGTGCGTCCTGCGGGGCAGCAACGTCACATCTCCAGCCCTCCCCCGAAAGAGGGCCGGTAGCATGGTCAGCGGGGAGCATGTGCAGCCGGGAGCATGGCCAACGGGTCAGCCGGGAGCATGGTCAGCCGGGAACATGTCCCACTGGTCAGCCGGGACCATGTGTCTCTGTAAGCAGCCATCCTATGACAAACGCGCATTTGAGAAATCCCAGACAATTTTGTGTGTGCAAAGTAACATAACACTGATTTTTTTTTCGAAGCATTGAAGAAGGGATTCTTACTTTTCCTGTCTCGCGGTGTGGAAAGAACATCACACCATTGCGAGAACTTTAACGGTTAGGTCATCCTGGAAGTTAGGGCGCTAATATGACGAAGTGAATTTTTCCGTCATTTTAATGCCACGGGCAGGATTCGAATCCACAGCTGAACCCACAACTCTCGGCTCCGGAGCTCCGAGTGCTATCCACTATACTACACTGGCATGTGCTCTGACTGCTATCTACCTTTACCTCATGGGCGTCCTACGGGGCAGACAGGTCACAATACGTGCCACATCGTACTACGATTTTTAAACCATGAGTGACTATGTCTTTGCTTGACATTGTGTCCGTACTAACAGATGCCACAGCTGCAAATCGGAAAATTAAATTAAATACACTGAAGAGCAATTGAATTAGAGACAGCTGGCGTTATGCAAATGTGGCTCTGTGGGCGGCCCTGTAAACGGAAACGACATGACGTATGCAGCGATACGACAATATAAGGAGTGATGCGACAGGAATCAGTGAGAGTCGGGCGCAGACGGGTAAGACGAAGGATCTAAGCGCATTTGATCGTGGGCATAATTGTCGGAGCCCGACGAATGGGTCACTCCATCTCGGAAGTCGTGCAGGCACTGGGATTTTTACGAGCCACTGTGTCACGGGTTCACCGTGAGTACATCGAATCCGGTAAAACCATTCTTGCAAGGGCCAACAGCCGTGGACAACAGCGTGTGGATGAGCGGGGTCATCGTCAACTAGCTCGCATTGTAACAGCGGATAGACGGGCCACAGTGCAAGAAATCACTCGGCAATTTAACGCTGGAGCACAAAAACGTGTAAGCAGCCACACCATCCAGAACAATCTCTTCGCTATGGGGTACAGAAGCCATCGTCCCACGAGGGTACCGCTGCTCACCGCACATCACAGGGTGCAAAGATTAGCATGGGCGCGGGAACTTCGCCACTGGACCCTAAACATGGAGAAAACTGTTGCCTGAACTGACGAGTCGAGATTCCCGTTGGTACATACGGATGGCAGGATACGAGTACGGCGCAAACCACATGAAGCGATGGATCCTTCTTGCCAGCAGGGTGCTCTTCAAGCTGGTGGGGGTGGAATTTTCGTCTGGGGACTGTTTACGTGGACTGAAATAGGACCCCTGGTACGCGTGACATCGTCTCTCACAGGTCAACGTTCCCGATATATCCTGGACGACCATTTGCTTCCATTTGTGCGTCTTCAACATCCCACTGGGGACCTCAACCTGCAACAAGACAATGCATCTCCCGAAGTGTATCCGAATGGTTGGATGAACACTCCACCGACGTGACCTCGCTTCCTTGGCCAGCTAGGTCACATTTGTGATGCCATCGAGAGAGATGATCCCCCTCCATCAAATCTTCGTGAACTGTGGGAGCTTGTTCAGGGGTCGTGGATCCGTACGGTTTCCCAACGCTTCCGGTGTCTTGTCGGGTCCATGCCGAGACGAATCGCCGCCGTCATCAGGGCGAAAGGTGGTGCTACACGTTACTAGGCAAGTATCTCTAATTCAATTGCTCTTCAGTGTATAATAATAATAATAAATATTGTATTTTGAAAAGGTAAATATTCGAGATACTTACTATTGCCGATGCTATGGTTTAATAAATATTTTCTTTTATGACTCATATCTTCTGTCATTGGTTTTACTACAATAAAGTTCATTAATCCAATAAAGTTCAATAATCAGTACTACTCAATGCCCGGAATTATTAAACCTTATTGTTTTTCGGACAGAGGAACTAGGGATGCAATCAGAGTGATGAGGACCATATGCGAAAGGAATACAGAAGTAAACAAAGAGGTTTATATATGTTTCGTCGACGTAGAAAAAGCGGTTGACATGGTGAAATGGGAAAAGCCAATGGAAGTGCTAAGTAAGATACGATTATACTGGACAGACCGAAGGTTAATAGCTGAATTATACATGAACCAGACTGCCATAATAAAGACAAAAGTAGGAAAAACTAAAAAATGTGTGATTGGCAGGGCTATAAAACAAGGCTGCTGTCTGTTACCAACGCTCTTCAATATTTTTGAAGAAGAAATGATAAAAGAAGCGAAGAGGCTGTAAGGGCTGTCAGAGCACGATCAAATTAAACTTGTTACAAAGCGCGCACACACCAAACTTCCAAATTATCGTCTAAAAACGTATGGTCTGAAAAACGTCTTTATTTACAATTTAAAAATATGGTTGTTTAAAAGCTTTGGCGAGCACCTTCGCGACCACTGTGGTCGTATCTTCAGGCCGATGAGTGGAATCATATTAATGGTTTAAATAGTTACAGACATGAGCACAGAGAGTACATATTATGTAAATGAGAAAAACACATACACTGCTGGCCACCCAAAATGCAACACCAAGAAGGACACGAGATAGCAAAGCCAGATTTTCTGGACACATAACAACAGATACAAAGATGAAGCGATTGAGCTTACAGGCCCGTGCGACTTGCGGAACACGCAGACATCAATAGTTCGTGTGGCCCCCATGGCTGGCAATAACGGCCGCTACACGCCGCGGCATCGAACGAATAAGGCTTTGGATGTGGGCTTGGGGTATGTCGGTCCAGGCTGCTTCCACACGTTGCCACAGTTCATTAGGTGTAGCCGCGGGTGGTGCTTGCCGGGCCACTCGGTTGCCGATCAGCGACCAGACGTACGGCAGCAGTGACACCTGGTGTGCCGTAAAGAATTGTTGCACGATGCGTGCCACGTGAAGGCGCGCATTGTCCTGTTGAAACGTGGCCGCTGGTAGGTCCTGCAGGTAAGGGAGGACTACAGGCTCCAAAACGTCGGATATGTAGCGGTGATTGTTGAGTGTACCGGCGATGCGTACCAGAGGGGTGCGGGTGTCATATCCAATTGCGCCCCAAACCATAACGCCAGGCGACGGACCAGTATGGCAATGCATAATGCAGGCGTCATACAGTCTCTCGCCGCGGAGCCGCCACACGGGGATCCGACCATCATGGTGTTGCTGGCAGAAGCGGGAGTCGTCGGAGAGGACAATGTCGTGGCATTCCGTAGTCCAGGTGCGGCGTTAAGCGGCCCACTGCTGCCGCACTCGCCGGTGGTGTAACGTCAATGGTGATCGGAGCAATGGGCGCCGTACGACAAATCCCCGCTCCTGCAGACAACGTCGAACGGTACGTGCTGACACAGGTTGTTGCGCAACACACCCTAATTCCTGTGCTAACGTTCGTGATGTGGCGGTGCGAGCCGTCAATGCCCGCCGCACAACATGCCGGACCTTTCGTTCGGTGGTGTGCCGCGGCTGCAGCAATCGGTCACGTCGGTCCGTCCGTCTCCCCTGCAGCCACCGAATCCATACTCACCTCACTTTGGCTGGATGTCGTCCGACACGAGCGCCGATGTCTCGGTACGATAAACCGCTGTCACGATAAGCCACTTTTCGTCCTCTGTCGAACTCCGGAACGTACTGGAATGACTGCCGTACTCTGCGACGATGCATCAGAATACGGCAGTCATTCCAGTACCCACGCACAGGTCCGGCAGCACAACACACTTCCACTACTTACACCCCGCCTTCTGTGCACCCTTCTTATAGTGCTTCTCGGTGGCTTACCGGGCGCACATGATTTACATATGCCCTGCAATGCTTATCTTTTGCATGTCCTCTCGCGGGCGACACATGCTGCGAATTTGAGGCCAATCGGATGCTTCCTTCTTCGTGTTGCATTTTGGGTGGCCAGTAGTGTAAATCACCACCATTCTTCACAAACTGTTTAAAGTAATCAAAGTTAGTTTGGTGGTTTCTCCCATGAGTATTGTAAAACTAAATTTCTCCAGGCACTAGGGATGTACACAGGAACGTCTTCGATGCAGCACTTAGGTCCTAATTTAATAATATATTTTTTTTTTTTTTGATTGGAGGTTTAACGACCACCGTGAGCAACTCAATGGGCTATAAGCAGTCGCCCGTCCATAATTTAGGGTCACTGGTTCCAGGGAAGGGAGAGAGCCAGTGCCGTAAGACAAACACAACATCCATGCCTGACCGGGATTCGAACCCGGACCCCTTACGGACGAATGATCAGAGGCCAGCGCCTTAGACCACTGCGCCACCGGGGCGGCAATTTAATAATATATAGGCTCTCAGTGAGGAGCATAGAGCTTTTTGTAGAAGCTGTTCATAGCAAGTTCGCATTTTCCCAGTCAGGTCTTAAGTCCCTTTCAATGACAGTCTTAGACAATGTCGAGGTAGTAGCTCCTTTACGGTTGGCATATTTGTGTTCAGCCCACCGAATTCCCAGGCTTCGAAAGGTCGAACCCACATAGCAGAGATTTAGGACCTAAGTGCTGCAATGAAGACGTTCCTGTCTACATCCCTAGTGCCTGGAGAAATTTCGTTTTACAATACTCATGGGAGAAATCACCAAAATAACTTTGATGACTTTAAACAGTTTGTGGTATATGGCGGTGATTTATGTGTTTTTCTCATTTACATAATATGTATTCTCTGTGCTCATGTCTGTTACTATTTAAACCATTTTCCGCTCTAATATGATCCCACTCATCTACCTGAAGAGTTGACCCTAGTGTTCGCGAAAGTGCTCGCCAAAGTTTTTAAATAACCATATTTTTAAATTGTAAATAAAGACGTTTATTAGACCATACGTTTTCAGCCGATAATTTGGAAGTGTGGTGCGTGCGCTTCGTAACAAGTTTAATTTTATCGTGCTCTGACAGCCCTTACAGCCTCTTCGATTTGTAGCGCAAAAATACCTCTGATTTTTAGATAAAAGAAGCATTTGATGAAGAGAAAAGATGATTCATTATTGGAGGAAGAACAATACAAAGTATCAGATTTGCAGATGACCAGGCAATATTAGTTATACTGAAAATGAACTACAGCATCTAATGCCATAATTTGAAAGTGTATTCAAAATACATGATATGGAAATTAACACAAAGAAGACAAAAACGATGAATGTCTGCAGGAAATCCTGAAATGTTGAGGTGATGATGATTGGAGAAAATGTAGAGCAAGTGAGACTATACAAATACCTTGGTAGTATAATCCAAGAAAATAAGAAACCTGACATGGAAGTAAAAGAAAGAATTAGTAAAGGAAAATATGCATTTTATAACAAAGATTTTTTTTATTAATAAAATGAATAAAATTTAAAGAAAAGGCTTATTAAGTGCTATGTTTGGAGTACAACTTTATATGGGGCGGAAACGTAGACAATTGGGAAGAAAGAAGCCAAAATGTTGGATGTATTTGAAATGTGGTAATGGAGGAGAATGAAGAAAATAAAGTGGATTGAAAAAATTACCAATGATGAAGTATTGCACAGAGTTCAACATGAAAGGAATTTACTGAAGACCATACGAAAAGGAAAATGTAAATGGATAGGACATGTGTTAAGAGGAGACAGCCTATTGAAAAGAAGGATAGAAGGGAAAACTGAAGGAAAGCGACCAAGAGGAAGGGGACGACTAATGATGCTTGATGATATAATGAGCACAAGAGGCTATCAAGAAATGAAGGAGGAAACAAGGGACAGAGGAAACTGGAGGAAGAGAACTTGCTGAGATACCGATGGACCTGGCAAGAGGTAGAACACTAATCATGATGATTGTTTGTTATTATGATTTAATTTCATTTTGTATGTACCGGGCTGTGGCTCGATGTGGTCGTGAGTGGCAATAATAAATGAAATGTGTTGTACGTAATAAATGCATAGTCTCAAATCATTTGTTTTACTTCACACCCACAAAGACCTTGGCATGCGAAAGATGTATAGCGTAAATGATCAATAAAAAGTAGCAAGGAACTCTATCGAATTTTTTAAACAACGCCTAAACTCAAAAGAAATAATATGGCAAGAAAACACTTAGGGAAAGTTTTCAAAGTACAAGACACACACATACACACACACACACAACGGTAGCGGTCTGTGATTGAACCTCAAGAAATTGAGTAAAATCTGTCATTTACAAAGGACAATCTCCGAGCAATCAATTTCTTGAACAGATAAATAATTCGGTAAAAATCAAGAAAAGTGGCGATGCGTGTTTTGATCAAGAAAATATTCTTAATTGCTGAGGAAATGACAGCTCGTAAAGCCTAAAAAAAAAAAAAAGCCGCCTTCTTTGAAGATGAGACATCGAAGTTACTCAGACCCTCCCACTAGCATAGCACACGCGCGGCTGGTTTTGATGAAGGAACAGTAGGATTTTATGCATGCTGAGCTAATAAACTTCCATAACGAAAATGTCTCAAAAGACATTTCTGTCATTTCCACAATGGCAAAAGACATCTGTTAATGAAGTGCGCATGTTGCACACGAAGCCACAAAAATACCAAAGGATTTTAAGCAGAATTAATTTCCTTCTGCTGCTCTCAAATATTTTAGAATGTGTTGCTCCTTTTCTTGACACCCGAAATTCTCATTAATGCCTCGTGTCACATGTACCTTCATTTATTTTTATTTTTTAAGACTATAACTATCGTAAACTAATTTCATCAGCATTAACAACTGAAAGACAAAGACCAGTCTCTATTTGTTTACATGTTTAACCCTTTAATCTGCAGAAACGAATTTACTCGGGGTTAGCAAAATGAGTTCGAACAATATGTACGATGTCTAAAAAGTGTGTTGAAATCGGCTGGTGGGGAAAAATTGGATTTCCCCTTAGCTATGTTTTTTAAATTTAGGGGTGACTGACTGTAATTCTTCCTGACTGCTTGCCTGCTAAAATGGCTACAACAATGGCAACGAACCTGAGAAAGGATGCAGAAGTTATAAGCACTTTTTTCCACCCGAGGGCATGATGTCCACTTCAAGAGATCCAGTCACCTTAGGACATTAAGAAAATAATAAAGAACTATAAGAGACCGCTTATCAGCGGTGACAGTTTTACGGTCGGTACTGCAGTGGAATTGTTTTGCCGTAGCGTTTGCACAATCCGGTCGTTATATGAACAATTCTGTTTTAGGAGCATTGAAACTTTGGACACACATTGGTCTACGTACATCGAACGCTTAAATGTGAAAGTAGGAGATGTAATAAAGATATGTGTTCCCCATTTAAAACAAAAATCTACAACACAATGAGTTTAGGAACACCTGCCTATTAACGCGTTGCTCCACCCTTCTGTGCAATCACGACTCGCAGACGTCTAGTAACAGATTGTACAAGGTGTCGAACCTCCCAACATCCTCCATGCGTAACTTAACCCATGTCCGCTGCAGCAGCTCCGTCAGTTAACGTCATTCCGAGGAGGAGGAGCAGCAGTTCCCACATCCCGCTCTAGTATATCCCCCAAATGTTCAAGTGGGTAACAGTCAGGAGACTTTGGGGCCCAAGGCAATGTGGCGAATTCGTTGTCGTGTTCCTCCAACCAATCAGTAATAGTACGCCCTATGACACGGTGCGTTGTCCTGCTGAAAGATCGCACTGTGGTCCGTGTAAATGTTCTACAGATCTGGATGGAGATAACGGGTCCCTGTAGCATCCACCATTCAGTGTTTTTGGGATGATAACCAACGGATCTAGTGCTTGCCAGAGAAAAGCTCTCCAGATCAGGACACCACCTCCAACGGCCAGTTAAACCCCAATTGTGCAATCAGGGAATATGGCTTCATGCTGTTTACGCCATATGCGAGCACGGCCATCAGTAGGATGCAGAAAGAAACGGGACTCACCATTTCAAACGACCTTCTTCCATCTGTCGAGGGTCTATTGCCTGCGTTCCTTGGCCCATGCGAGGAGTTGTTTGCGATGACTGGGCGTCATCATGGGTATACTCGTTGGTCTCCGGCGGTGGAACACCAGACGAAGGAAGGTACGTCTCATGGTGTAAATGGATCGAACTGCACCGATGTTGTACTGGTGGGTTAGCTGAGTGACTGTTGCACGTCGTTGCTGAGATACCAGTCATGACAACCGACGCTAACCTCTTGGATCAACCGCGCGTGGCTGACCAATGTGAGTCCTTCTGCTGGATGTCTGCACATGGTTAATCCAGTCCAGGTACATCCTTGATATAGTAGTACGGAAGCAGCCCGCAGTACGGCTGCTTCCGAAATGCTGGCACCTGCCCTCCGAAACCCAACTATCTGGCCTGGTTCAAATTGGCTTACGTCACCACGTTTCCCCATTACTGTCAAACGTTTACTGATTATGTACAGAGGATAGGTGTGCATAATTTATAGTAAAGGCATGTGACGTATCACGTCATACTTAGTTATCGCTCCGGATATGTAAAACGGGGTGGGGGTGTTCCTAATGCAAAGATAACTCAGTGTACTTTGCATTGAAATTTGTTCTGCATGCGTGTAGTCATTCATGATTATAAGCACTAGTCGTAATGACTGACTAAGATCTTGGTCAGAGCTGATGTCCTAGTTCCCATATACACTGAGTGACCACTTTATTATGAACACACCCTCAGTACTTCGTTGGGCCACCTTTTGCCTTTAATACTGAGTCGATTCTTCGTGGCATGGACTGCACGAGATGTTGATAAGTGTTTTGTGGAATCTGAGACCATGCTTGATGAATAGCACTGTCCAGGAGTGTGAGATTGCACGGTTGTGGATCCAGCTGTCTGATGGCTTGTTCAACTTCATTCCCACAAATTCTCAATCTGGAGATCGTGGGGGCCACCTAAGCAAAGTAAAATCACCGGCATGTTCCTGAAACCACTCCTGTACAATACGAGCACTACGGCAGGACGCATTATCTTGTTGAAAGTAGCCATCGCCATTGGGATAAACCATCCACATGACAGGATGAACTTGGTCCGCAACGATGTTTAGATATGATGTGCCAGTCAAACGTTGATCAACACGAATTATAGGGCCCAAAGCATACCAGGAAAACATTCCCCAAACCATAAAGTTGCCTCCACCAACTTGAAGGGTTATAGCAATGCATTTGGGGTCCATGGTTTCGTGCTGTGTCCGCCAAATTCTCACTCGGCCATCGACATGGTGCAACTGAAAACGTGATTCATCGGACCACATAATTTGTTTCCAATTATCGACGGTCCAATCCTTGTTCTCCTGTGCCAACTGGAGACGTTTTCTCTTGTTAACTGCATACAGCAAAGGTGTTCGAACAGGCCTTCGGCTGCCATATCCCATCCGATGCAGTGTACGGCGAACATTGCGCGCAGAGATCATTTGAGGTGATCATTGATTAAGATGGTTTGTAATTTGCTGCACTCTTGCCCTTCTGTTGTCTTTTACCAGTCTGGACACTCTCCGTTCCGCCCGAGCAGTCACTAGTCGATGACGACCACACGTTGCACGTAGAGACCCGGTTTTTTGGCTGACAGTCAAGTTTTTAAACACTTTAACAACAGCTGCTCTGGAACATTTCACGAATGCGGCGGTTTCTGTGATATTCGCTCCATGACTCCGAGCTCAAACAACCATCCCCCGTTGAAATTCCGTCAAATCGCATTTTTACCCATCTCGTCACCCAAAAATTCCTTCTACTACTGTCGCAAGCACTAACCTTTCCCTTTTTATACTAGCCTCGCCCTCTGGCTGCAACAGCGTGCAGCCATAGCTCATTTGCTTAAAACTGTCAGGTGGTCAAAATAAAGTAGCCATTCAGTGTATAGAAAACGTGGATGTTCTTACAACATAATGGACTTTAAGTGCAATTTGTTGAACGAAATTATGTGGACGTTGGATGATACGAGACAACTCCGCATTGAGCTCTACCATATGTTCGAAACGTCAAAAGCTAGAATTAACGAATTCTAATGAATTTCGGTTGAAGAATGAATACAAGCTAGCTTTGCGTGCGCGATTTTCTGAAACTCTTCAATTGGTCACAGATAAGTAGACACATATCTATCTGTTGGAAAAGCTAGCGATCTTTTTACCGACAGAAACTTCAGATGAAGTACATTGCTCAAAGAAACGGGCTTCATATTTCATTTTATTTACAAAACAACGTTTATGAATGCAATATTTATGACTTATACTCTATTTTAGTTTCGCTGGAAACTATGTCTAGCTTCATAGAACTGAGCGTTTTGGTTGCTCGCTTGTGACGATGTTACCAGTTTCACGTGTCAAACGTCTTTTGCGGCAATCGGTTTTGATGAGTGCTTTCCATGCCCTCGATAGGTATGGAGATAAAGATCAATCATTAACCACGTTATTACGGTTTCGAGAAATGTGAAAGCTTTCTAAAAAGTCTAGATCAAATATTGATTTAGGTCTATCTAACGTTTCATGTTATTTGCATTACTGTCGATTGCGACAAAACAGTATGACATACATTTCAGTTTTACCCGTAGGCATAAATATGATATATAGACTAAAGTTGAACACTATTATGATATAGTGTTCTACTTGGGATATTTTCCCCGGGGTCTGAAAGTTTAACACACGGCGGACATTTAGTGGCGTGAATTTACAACACACAATCAGAATCAAATACGTGCCATCCTTACTTATGTATGCAACTATGAGGTTCAGATAGATTTATAAACACCTCATTGCAAATTGCGCCACGGATGGTCAAGTGATCAGCGTTCCTGACAGCCGCGAAATAGTCTCAGAATCGATCGTAGACACGTAGGAACGTTTGAACCACTAAATATCCGCAGTACGTCGAGGGGTCAGCGTTCCTGACTGACACGGGAAACTCCCAGAATCGATCCCAGACACGTAGGAACGTTCGAACCACTAAATATCCACAGTACGCCGAGGGATCAGTGTTCCTGACTGACACGGGAAACTCCCAGGATTGATCCCAGGCACGTAGGAACATTCTGACGACTAAATATTCACAGTACGTCGAGGGATCAGTTTTCCTGGCAGCCGCGAAATAGTCTCAGGATCGATGACAGACATGTCGGAACGTTCGAACCACTAAATATCCACAGTATGTCGAGGGGTCAGCGTTCCTGACTGACACGGGAAACTCCCAGGATTGATCCCAGGCACGTAGGAACATTCTAACGACTAAATATTCACAGTACGTCGAGGGATCAATGTTCCTGGCAGCCGCGAAATAGTCTCAGGATCGATGACAGACATGTCGGAACGTTCGAACCACTAAATATCCACAGTATGTCGAGGGGTCAGCGTTCCTGACTGACACGGGAAACTCCCAGGATTGATCCCAGGCACGTAGGAACATTCTAACGACTAAATATTCACAGTACGTCGAGGGATCAGTGTTCCTGGCAGCTGCGAAATAGTCTCAGGATCGATGACAGACATGTCGGAACGTTCGAACCACTAAATATCCACAGTGTGTCGAGGAGTCAGCGTTCCTGACTGACACGGTATACTTCCAGTATCGATCCCAGGCACGTAGGAACATTCAAGCAACTAAATATCCGCCGTGTATTAAACCTTCGGACCCCGGGACGCGTATAGGCATTCCGTACATTGAGATATGTGAAGCAAAATTCTGGCCAATGACAGGCCTGCTTTCTTACAACTTAGGGGCGGAGCTTCACTTGTGTCGCGTGATCACAACAAACTGGGAAATCCGTTAGTCATCTCCGCCTGTGTACGCTCACGTTCCAAACTTTAGGTTTTCGCAGTAGGCAAGAGATTTTAAGGCAGTTATAATTTCGTTTGAATTATTCTCAACAATTTTCCACCACAAACACACACGTAGAAAGCATTTTCATCGTAGATTTTAGATACAGCGACACTTATTTAGTTAATATAAAGCTAGGCCCGCGAAACTGTCCAAATGTGGAATAAGTGCATGGATTAGCATTTTGATTTCGAAACTTTAATTTAAAAAAAGATGAAATTTCATAAATCCCACAAACGACAGGTAAGTAACCAAACGTTTTAAATATGCCCAGAATAAAAGTTTACTATCAAAAGCTCTTTCCATGCTACATATTTCAATATTTTTTGTAAACACTATCGATTCCATAAATTGGGACCACATATAAATAAACTGCAGTAAATAATATGAACGGTACAAAAACGAATTATTGACCATATTTTCAAATCAATCTTTTTTTCTGAGTCAAAGGAGGCACTGCGTTATTGTACATCATGAGATTTTTTGTGGATAAGAATTTGTAGTGTGTGATTTACCCCATTAAAATTATGGGGTAAATGACATTTTTAGTACCATTTCAAACAAAGTTTAAAGTTCAGATTGGAATAGTTAAATTGTATATAAAATTATGTATATAAAGTTAAGTGGTAAAAGTGTATGATACTGCTTTGTAAACAAACAGTGAGAAAAAAATATAGATTTCACAGGAACAGTTTTAACAAGCCTCCGACAAAAATAAAAAAAAATCACTCATTATTAAATACTTTGCCACATTACAGGGTGTATCAATGTTATAGGATTTTGTATTACATAAGTACATGCGCGCGCACACATGAGCTGCATTTCCCTTTCGTGTTCCGAATTCCATTTTTTTCATATGGTCACTGCACAATTTGACGTTTTGGCGTTAGGAAAATGCCAAGAATATCCAAAACAAGAAGTTGCACTACACACACCGTGTTTCGTGATGGTAATATAACTAGAATAACTCAAATAATATAACTATAGAATAATTATATTAATATAACTGGAATTAATAAATAAATATAACAATTACGGCTACATAGATATAACAAGAACGAGATTAATCTCACAATAATACCTAAATTAGTACAACTCCTTGAACACAATTGACCTCAATAAACACGACACGAGTGCAAGGAAGCGGGAGATTGGAGCCGAGACATGCTCACATCTGCGGTTGAATCCCACTCGATGATGAAGACATGCTCAAATAACCGAAACGTTTTTCACTGCTGCGCATTGCTGTTATGGCCACACCTGTATACACAGGTAAAATTGAATATTAACGTGCAGTGTTGTAAATACATAGGTAAAATTTTGGATTGCGGGTAAACTGCCACGTTTTTCATTCAGAGGCCATTTCCTCCGAGGAACACTTTGAATGCGTGGCAGTTTTCCAAGGTGCCTAACGATGGGAAGGAGCTCTTTTTGTTTGTCTGAACTTTCATGCCGGTTCATACAATCTCAGAGCAGCTGGCCACAAAAGTTCAAGAGTGGTAAGGGGCTATAAAGATTGCCGTCCAATGTGGCAGTTTACAGTGAAACAAAATTTTGTATGCACATGCATTGTTTTAATATTTTATAGGTGGGTTGTCAGATTTGGAGAGGACTGACATGGTTAAGCATTGCCCTGTAATAGCTCTTATTTCATTATACTCTATGAACATTTTTATCTGTTTTGTAAAATACACTGAAGAGCAATTGAATTAGATACAGCTGGCGTTATGCAACTGCGGCGCTGTCGGCGGCCCTGTAAACGGAAACGACATGACGTATGCAGCAATCCGACAATATAAGGAGTGATGCGACGGGAATCAGTAAGAGTCGGACGCAGTATGTGCAAGACGAAGAATCTAAGCGCATTTGATCGTGGGCAAATTATCGGGGCCCGACGAATGGGTCACTCCATCTAGGAAGTCGTGCAGGCACTGGGATTTTCACAAGCCACTGTGTCACGGGTGCACCGTAAGTACATCGAATCTGGTAAAACCATCCTAGCAATGCCCAACAGCCGTGGACAACAGCGTGTGGATGAGCGGGGTCATCTTCGGCTAGCTGGCATCGTAACAGCGGATAGACGGGCCACAGTGCAAGAAGTCACTCGGCAATTTAACGCTGGTGCACAAAAACGTGTAAGCAGCCACACCATCCAGAACCATCTTCTCGCTATGGGGTACAGAAGCCATCGTCCCACGAGGATACCGCTGCTGACCGCATATCGCAGGGTGCAAAGATTAGCATGGGAGCTGGAACATCGCCACTGGATCCTAAACATGTGGGAAAATGTTGCCTGGACTGATGAGTCGAGATTCAGATTGGTACATGCGAATGGACGGATACGAGTACGGCGCAAACCACATGAATCGATGGATCCTTCTTGCCAGCAGGGTACTCTTCAAGCTGGTGGTGGTGGCATTCTCGTCTGGGGACTGTTTACGTGGACTGAAATGGGACCCCTGGTACGTGTGTCATCGTCCCTCACCGGTCAACGTTTCCGGGATATACTGGACGACCATTTGCTCCCGTTTGTGCGTCTTCTACATCCCACTGGGGACCTCATTCTGCAACAAACAATGCACCGTGCCATCGCTCCCGAACTGTATCCGAATGGTTGGATGAACACTCCACGAGCGTGATCTCGCTTCCTTGGCCAGCTAGGTCACCTGACCTTAATCCCAGCTAGCACATCTGGGATGTCATCGAGGGAGATGTTCGAGGCCCTGACCCCCTCCATCAAATCTTCGTGAACTGTGGGAGCTTGTTTAGGGGTCGTGGATCCGTATGGCTTCCCAACGCCTTCGGTGTCTTGACGAGTCCATGCCGAGACGAATCGCCGCCGTCATGGGGTCGAAAGGTGGTGCTATACCTTATTAGACAGGTATCTCTAATTTAATTGCTCTTCAGTGTACATAATTTTGCTGTCTAACAATTTTGTGCGGTAGGTACAGAAATTTTTAGTGTTCCTGGGCACAGACCCAGCAGTTGAACTTTTTTTTTTATTGGAGTTTAAGTACCATTGTGAGTAACACTATGGGCTATAAGCAGTCACCCGTCCCTAATTTAGGGCCACTGCCTCTAGAGAAGAGAGAAAACTAGTGCAGTAAGACAGACACAGCATCCATGCCTCACCACGACTCGAACCCAGACCCATCTCGGACAAATGGTCAGAAGCCGCAGTTGAGCTTCTGTATGGTTTTAAAATAAAATTGTAGACAGATATTTATAATTTGGTAATTTTATTCAATTGCTTGGCAGGGTTTTCAAATGGTAAAATTTATCAACTGTGGCGACTTTTCTTTTTCTGATATAATTGTATTGTTGGAATTAGCAAAATATACATACAAACCTCCATGATGTGAGTAAAGCAATTCCCCCAGTCCTAATGTGGTGACTTTTCAGCAGTGCGTGTTACTGAAACAATGGCAAGAACAAAAGAGTATTAGCTGCTCCATTGGCGCAGTAGACTAAGTGATAGTTTTGCCGCCACGGCTGCACAGTGGTCTAAGCGATGGCTTCTGATCATTTATCCGACTTGGCTACAGATTTAAATCCCGGTGAGGCATAGTTGTGTTTGTCTTATCGCGCTGGCTCTCTCCCTTCCGTGGAACCAGTGTTTCTAAGTTAGGGACGGGCGACTGCTTATAGCCCATTGAGTTGCTCACGGTGGTCGTTAAACTTCACTAAAGTTCTTTCACACCGCTTGAAGGTAAAAGTGGACATGGCGCAACCGAGAGAACAAGCTGCATTCAGGAGTGGCTACAGCACAATAGATCATATCCACGTACTGAGAGACCTAATTGAAAGAGCGAGGGAATATTAACTTCCATTGTGCATGGCTTTTATCGATTATGAAAAGGCCTTTGATTCGGTGAAACCATCAGCAGTTACAATGGCTTTGAAATCCTGCGGTATTGAAGATGCATACATTAATATTATTAATAACAGCTATGAAAATGCAAGTGCAAAGATTCGGCTGTTTGAAAATACAACACACATAAAAATTGAAAAGGGAGTGAGACAAGGTGACACCATATCTCCCAAGCTCTTCAATGCGACATTGGAAAATGTCTTTCAGTCACTGAACTGGGAAATCGAAGAGATAAATATTAATGGAGATTATCTAACTCACCTTCGTTTTGCTGATGGCGTAGTCATTTTTGCAACTACCCCATCAGAGCTGCAGAGTATGATGCAGGAACTTGCTGACAAGAGTAAAGAAGTGGGATTAAAAATGAACTTTCAGAAGACAAAAGTGATTTTCAATGCTTTTACAAGAAATGAAGATTTATCGATTGATGGAGAAAAGCTGGAGATAACAGACACGTACGTTTATCTTGGACAGCAGATATCAAGTGAGGGTCACGTTGATGAAGAAATTAATCGGCGTATAAAACTTGCCTGGAGAGCTTTTGGAAGAAACAGCATAATTGTTAAGAGCAATATGCCATTATGTCTTAAAAGAAAAGTGTTTGATCAATGCTTCCTTCCAGTGCTTACGTATGGTGCAGAGACGTGGACCTTTACTAAAAAGAGACATGCAAAGGCTGCAGACAACTCAAAGCAGCATGGAGAGGCGTGTAACCAGGAGAGATAAGAGGAGGAACTCGTGGATCCGAAAAATGACAAGAGTGGAAGACATCATGATCAGAGTTAAATCCATGAAATGGCAATGGGCTTGACATACTGCCAGAAGGACAGACCATCGATGGACAGCCGAAATTTTAGATTAGATTCCAAGGGACAGGAAACGACCCAGAAGAAGACCACATGGGAGATCGGTGGATGAAATTCGAAAGTATGCGAGAGTTACATGGAGGAGACTGGCACAAGACAGATCGTTGTGGAAGAGGCTTGGAGAGACCTTCGTCCAGCAGTGGATTGATAATGGTTGTCAATGATGATGATGATATGGGAAATATCTCAGGTTTTATTGTAGAATAACTCAAATTTATATAACAAACTGAAAATGAAATTTAAATTAGAGTATACGTCATGTCAGGTATCCCATAATTTTTGTCCTCTTAGTGTATCAATCTCTCCGGAGAACTACATAAATTTATGTTACCCTGTCATACTACCAGCGTTGCCCAAATGTTCTGTTCGGGTAAGAAATATGCGGTTCAGTTAGAAAACGTTTTCCCAAAACGTAACTAAATTCACCAAGGAAAACAGAACTTTAAGAGGTCGGTTAAATAGAGGAATACGTCACACAGTACTTATTGCATTCCTGATCAAGCAATCGAGTGAGGGAACGTGTTCTGTCTTTTGGGGGGGGGATATTGTGCTCTATTTTCAGATAATGAAAAATTAATGTTTCTGACTATTTTTGTGTTATATACTCCCTCGAGAAACGATTTCATTCGAATTGTAATTTTTAAATTTAAGTCAAATGTAATCTAATTGGAATGTTGAAAATTTAATGCATGTAAAAGAGCTTTATTGAAAACCAAAAGTTTCTTACACGATATATAAAACTGAAATCGAGTTTTAATTCGGGAACAAGTTTACTGCTCTCTTTCTCTCTGTGCGTATCATTCTTCCTCTTTATCTCTGTGTCACGATAACGCAAGTTTATTCATGGCGCAAATGCAATTCCGGAAGCTCCGGAATGATGAAACGTCGCATGTCTCTTTTGCAAGGAACTCATGCATGGACTGACCATGCGGACACTTCAGGATGTGAGATGGGAGGAAAGGAGAACGTACGATCCGTGAATCTTGAGTTGACGTTTTGAGGCCTCGGAGACTGATGATTATGATCATGTGATGGAACGTGGTTAGTGGCGTGTCCTTTAAGCTGAGAAATTGACTGCAACACCGTTTGAAAGTGAAGGGCGCTCTCTTGCCGAATTACCTGCGTTCAGATGAGCGTAATTAAAGAATTTACTACATCTGCATAGACAATTAAGGAGCTGCACCAACAAACTAATTGGGAGTTATTACGCGTGGAAAAGCAAACAGTGAAGAAAAAGATATACATTTATCAGCCAAAAGTATTGGATTTGTTTGAGTAAGTAGTTTCTTTTCTCTAGCCTTAACCTTTAGTTGTTCCGCAGAGCTAAGTGACACTTATTTGAGTATAATAGATTACGAAATATGTTTAACCCTTCTCTAAAGAAATATAAAAATCATTCGTTTGTTCAATTCCTTTTGGCTCCAATTTGAGCATGTGATAAATAGGAAATGGATTTTTAGGTAAATAAATACAGGGTGGTAGTATAAAGTATTTTCCTCGTTAATATTTTTTTATTTAAAAAAAACTATGATGTACAATAATAGTAAAACGTGGTATGCATAAACGTCGTGAGTTACCAGAGTTTAAAAGAGGGATTGTAGTGGGTGCCTGTGACACGTGGGTCACTCTATCACGGAGGTTGTACAAGGAATTGCAGTATCCTCGTTCAACAGTATCATAAATGTATCGGAAAAGCGCAAGTTGCGGTATAACATCGCATCGTAGACCGCGCTGTGGGGGAAGAAAAGTGGTGGGTGAACGTGGCCGTCGACGTCTGTCTAGCATAATTGCAACCAACCGGAGATCGGCAGTGGCACACATCGTCGCCGACGTCGACGGGGGACGTTCCAAAAACATCTCCACCAAGACCCTATCAGGCTATCACAAGCCGCAATATGTTATGGGGAGTGGAAGACCCAGCAGAGTCCCATTGCTAACGCCACATAAGTGTACTGTACGCCTGCCTCGACTGGGTTAAGGAACATCGACATAAGACCCTGAATGGCTGGTGACGGGTCTCCTTCTCCAATGAGTCCCGTTTGCAGTTATTTCGCCCATACGGCAGGGTGCTGATCTGGAGGAAGCCACACGAAGCGAAGAACTCGGCATGTCAACAAGGAACTGTTCAGGCTATTGAAAGTTCGGTTATGGTCTGGGGTGTGTTGAACTGGCACACGGGGTACCTCTGGTTAGTCTAGATTAGTGGTTCCCAACGTGAGGCGCACGCCCCTCAGGGGGCAATTCGGGAATGAGCACACTAAATACTTTTTTACTTTCTTCTAAGATCGCCAGAAAAAAGTAAAAAAAAAATCACAGGCAAATCTGTGATTTTGGTTTTCTGAAAACCAGAGCAAGAAGAATACCCCGAAACCTCTAAAATTTCTCCCCGCTTGCAATCTCCTAGCGCATGCTCACTTCCGCTCCACTAAGAGAAAAACCCTCCTTCAAACTCCATTTCAAAGTCCACTCGCGAGGCTTCCACTGACCTTTGAACCCCAGCGATATTCCCATGAATCCCACGCCAAAGCAATCCTATTCTCTTCGCCTCCACGCAACAAAATAACAGAATACTGATGCCAAGTACTTCCTTTCGATTCGAAACCAAAAACACTTGTCTTATCTGCTCTTTCCGAAACATAAAAAATAACTATCCCACTCCCTCTGCTTTCACATTGTCACAACCATCAAAGTGCATTTCATTTCATAAGTTTTTCTTACATTTATTTCTTTCAGTCACAAATCCTATGCAAAAAATGAGTAGTGCAAGCAAGAAAACCGTTTGTCAGTATTCAGAGGAATATTTAAAATTTGGTTTCATACCTGCTATTCACGACAAACGATCACCTTTCTGATTCTTATGCCAACAATGCTTGACCAACGAATCAATGAAACGAGGTCGTCTTGAGGCGCATTTGAAGGCGAAACATAGTGCGTATGTAAATTCAGATTTAAATTACTTCAAGACTTTAAAAGAGAAGTTTGAAAAAAGATCAACAGTAAAGTCTCTGTTCACTGCACAAACTATTACTGTCAGTCGTACTCTTGAGGCTAGTTACGAAATTTCTTTACTCATTGCTAAATCTGGAAAAAATCATACTATAGGGGAGGATTTAATTAAACCATCAATATCAGCATTTCTTAAAACAGTTCTGAAAAAGATGACAAAGATGTGAAAGCCATGCCACTCAGTAACAATACTGTTAGCAGAAGAATAGATGAAATGAGTGAAGATATTGAAACACAACTTGTTGAAAAGCTGAAATCAAGAAAATGGTCAGTACAAATGGATGAATCAACTCTGAAAGGCAGTGAGGCCGTATTGCTCACCTTTGTAAGATATGTTGATAAAGGTGAATTTGCTGAAGAAATGTTATTCTGCAAACCATTAGAGAGCACCACTACCGCCACTAATATATATAATAAGCAAAAACATTACTTAGATGTCAATAATATATCAATGTAAAACATAACAACTTGTCCTGCAGATGGTGCTCCTGTTATGATGAGCAAGAAAAATGGCTGCTTAAAATTGATGAAAGATGAAAATCCAGATATGCTTCTTGTGCACTGTGTTATTCATAGAAAGAACTTAGTGTCCAAAAATATTTCTCCTGTTCTTAATGAGGTACTAAAATCAGTTATAAAATGTATCAATGCTATCAAAGCTAATGCCAAATGTGAGCGTCTCTTCAAGCAATTTTATGAAGATAAAAATGCAGACCATGTGAGACTTTTACTTCACACTGAGGTAAGGTGTCTCTCAAAGGGAAATTGCTTGAAAAGATTCATGTAACTATTTGATATTCTTAGTGACTTTTTAAGTGTCAAGCCGGAAATGAAGCACCTGCTAACCGTTGATGGTAAAGCATTTCTGAGTTATTTAGCAGATATCTTTGAAAAACTGAATATGTTGAATAAACAACTTCAAGGAACAAATAAAACTCTTGTTGAAGCAAAGGCGAAAATATTTGGCTTCATTGCATTTATAGAGTTATGTCAAAAACATATTTCTGACAAAAATGTTGACCTGTTTCATTGGCTAAAGAAATGTGAGGTGACTGATGCTGCTGTACTTGTCATTGTGGATCATCTGAAAATATTGGCCTCTGATTTGAAAGAAAGATTTTCTGATTTAAAACAAATTGATTTTCCGACATCGGTGATGCAGCCAGTGATAATGGATCTATCTGATGTTTCAATGCAGTACCATGGAGAACTCTCGGAAATGCAAAATGATGAGACAGTTAAAACTTTATTCAATAAAGTTTTAGCTGACTCGTCAAAGCCATGCCATCGTTAAATCTTTATTCAATAAAGTTTTAACGATGGCATGGCTTTGTGATGAGACAGAAACTAAATACCCAAATTCAACCAACTTTGAAAGGTAATTGTTGTTACCGTTTCCATCTTCATATTTAGCTAAATGTGGCTTTAGTGCTGTAAATGATTTGCTACTGAAGAAAAGAAATCGACTGGATATCACTAAACGAGGAGACTTGAGATTGAAGCTGACTAAATTGGTGCCTAATATAAAATCTCTCTGCAGCAGGCATGCAGCACAAGGATCTCACTAATTTTAGTCTACTTATCTTGAAATGAGCTTAAATTGTATTTTTAATTAAAATGATCAAAGTATTACAGAAGAAGCTTCCATAAAATTATTTTATATTTATGCATTTCAGTTTTCTATTATAAGTTTTGAAATTTTATTTGCTGTTTTTTCATATCACTTCATATTATTATTATTTTTTTTAACAATTTCTTAGTGATTTCTTCCTCAGTACTTCAACTGTAATTTCGTTCTTTTATTTTTCTCTTTCACGGATGCTATGTTCTTTGGAAGCTTGTTAATGGTATTTTAGGCCATTAACAAGCTTCTGAAGAACATGTGAATAGGAGCTCATTTTTTGAATAATAAGAATTATATGTCACAGAATTATACGTATATGTCATTATACGTGGAGGATAGGAGTTCATTTCTTTGAATAATAAGAATTATATGTCACAGGGAGGGGCATCCTGATTTTTGAGATGCATAGGTGGGGCATGGCCAAAAAAAGGTTGAGAACCACTGGTCTAGATGCACGTACGCTACGTGTTCATCCTTGCAGAGCATCTACATTTCTTCATGGTCATCGTGCACCCATTGGGAAATGGACCCTTCCAGCAAGACTGTGAGGCCTCTTCACAGAACCGTGGTGAACAGAACATTGTTAGAAAAGCATTTCGCAAGTTTTTTCTCCTTAGAACGGCCTCGCCGTTCACCGGACATGAACTCTATGGAAAATATTTGGGATGCTTTAGGAAGTTCTATCGAGCTTTGAATCCTCTACTCAGGAATGCGACGAAATTACAGACAGTGGTGGAACAAGCACGAGTAGAGATGCCTGCCAAGCTTTTTCTTGACCTAGTGGACTCAATGCTTGACGAAATTTGAGCTACCCGTTACTAGTTCGCATGGTTTCTGTCCATTCAGCGTACCTATATGTGATCGTCGAGTGGGTGTAAAAATCATACGTGTGAGATTTCAGTTGAGACCAGCGGGATATATTGTGTCAGCAGATTATGTTCATGAACTAGAAAGGAAGAAATTACTAGTATAAGTAAGTCTCTTTAATAAATCTTTCTCTTCCCGTAAGTATAGTTATTTAAAGATTCAAGAAATTCGACTATGTTCAATGAAGTTATCTAAGAACGTTAGCTTGCTACGTATAGAGTATGAGTCGAAAGCTTTGCAATATTTGCATACACGCCTGTGCTGCGGCGGGTATGTCACGTGTTTAAACTAGTTCAAGTCACGTACTACATACAGTCAGCCACAACCGGCTAACTAGGGAACTTTTGCTTTACGAGTTTGAACTCGGCCATAACGCTGATCAAGCAACACGAAACATTTGTCATGCGAAAGGGGAAGGTTCCGTGGACCACAGCACCGCAAACCGGATGGTTCAAGAAATTTCTCTCAGGTGACAGAAACCCCGACGATCAGCCAAGGTCAGGTAGGCCGCGAACCGTGGATTCGGAGGCCGTGCGCCAGGCCGTAAAGGCAAATCCGACAACCAGCACTCGGAGATTATCACGCGAGCTGGGCATATCACAAACCACCGTGGTTCGTCACCTTCAAGACCTTGACAAGGTCTGCAAGAGCTGCAGCATTGTCTCTCACGAACTGACGCCAGCTGAAGTACACCGCCAAGTGGAAGTGTGCACGAAACTCCTAGAAAACTCGCGCAATGTACGTTTCATCAAGATAATTGTTACGTGCGATGAAACATGGGTCTATTTCCATAATCCTAAAACACAACGGCAGTGTTTGAGCCCTGGCCAGCTTCCTGAACCTGTTGCCAAACGGGGACGCTTCGAGCACAAGGTTATGCTCTGCGTCTGGTGGAATTTCGAGGGGAAAATCCATTACGAATTTGTTCCAGACGGTCTGATCATCAACGCCAACCTCTACTCTGAACATCTGGAGCGGTTGTATGCCGTTGTGGAGGAGAAGTTCCGGGCACTGGTGAACAGAAAGCACGTTCTCCTACAGCAGGACAAGGCTCGGCCTCATACCGCGCGAACGACCAGGGCAAAACTCCAGGAACTTGAGCGCACTGAACTGATTCCACACCTAGCATATAGTCAGGACCTTGCTCCGTCGGATTATTACTTGTTCTGGTCCATGGCCCACGTCCTTCGCCAGTGAGACTTCAACAACCAGGAGGAAGTGGCAGCTGTGGGGAAGGAGCTCTTCGCTTCGAAGGACAAGAACTGGTACCGCCGCGGAATCGAATAGCTGGCAGACGATGGCTTACAGTCGTAGAGGTACGTATGAAGATATAAAGGTACGTATGAAGATATAAAATATATGCCGGGTGGTCCAAAAGTCTTGTACAGTTTGAAAACTTAATAGCTCGCGGAGGTTTGAGAGTAGGGCAACTCGGTTTGCGTAGAAATGATCAGAATGACATCGGGGTTTTTATGAAATCACATACATTTTTACTCATTTTACTTACATTTTTCATCGGCAGATGGCGCAGCAACCACATTTTGGAAGTGTCGAGAAAAATAGGAACCTGATTGTACTAGGTTAGACACCTCATTGTACCAGGTGTGCAATGTGATGGCCGTCCTGTTTCAGCACTGCCTGCAGACGAGAGAGAACACCATGGACGGCATTGAAGAGCATATCCGGTGGTATAACTGACACATAGTGTCGAATGGCATCTTTCAGCATGGCCACTAAAGTGGGGCGACATCTGTAGACTTGTGATTTTAGGTAACCCCAGAGGCAGAAATCACAGGGTGTCAGGTCTGGTGACCGAGGAGGCCAGGCCTTCGGAAAGTGTCGGCTCAACACACGAGTTGCGCCAAACGTCTCTTGCAGCAATTGCTTAACGGAACGTGGGATGTGGGGTGGTGCTCCATCTTGCATAAATGTGCACAGATTCATTGCATCCCGCTCTTGCAAGCTAGGGATAACGTACGTTCGTAGCATGTTCACATAACGTGCACCTGTCACTGAAACGGTTTTCAAGGAGGTGCCGCGGATCTCTTCAAAAAAAAAAAAAGGTCCGATAATGAAGGAAGCCGTGAATCCACACCACACTGTCACTTTCGGCTGATGAAGTGGCGCTTCAACGACTGCTCGGGGATGTTCTGTGGGCCAGATGCAGCAGTTATGCGTGTTTGCCGCTCCGTTTAGGGAGTCGTGTGCCTCATCAATCCATAAAACGTTCATCAGCCAGTTCTCGTCGATATCCATTTGTCGAAAAAACCATGCTGCGAACTCCTGACGCTGCACGTAATCGCTAGCTTGCAGTTCGTGATGCCGTTGCAGTTTGTACGGGTGTCTGTGCAGAATCCCTCGTAGTGTTCGCCATACAGTCCCGTATGGAATGCCTGTTTGCCGAGAAACATGGCGAGCACTGGAGTCGCCATGTGCGTATGACATTGCAATCACATCCAATTCATGCGTAATCGTCTCTGCTGCAGCAGCACGTGTTCGTGGTCTACTGCTTCGTGGGCGTGCTGCCCAAGATCCCGTTTCCTCGAAGTTTTTCACCATTCGCCGCAGTGCAGCACTTTCCATCGGTCCTTTCTCACTGCGATCACATTTCAGCGACCGGTAGGATCTGAACGCAGCACTCGCACATTCAGCGTTGCAATAGAAAAATTTCACCAAGAGCGCTTTGTCCGGTAATGACAGCATACTGACACGGACCGCTGTGACTTGTGGTTCAGATCAGATCATGTGTAGAGGATTTTAGGAAGGGAGTGTCTGACCCTAGGTCTTAAACAACCCTTAGAAATAGGAAGCTAGGAGATTTCGGCTAGAGTGCCCGATAGGAAAGTCACACGGAAGCGAAGTAGAAAGGGGGAGGAAGGCGCCCTTATTTGTTACCGGGGACCAGTACCCGGGGTCCGGCGGCTTAACATGCCCACCCAACGCACGGCGTATGTTTAGTGGTTCGAGCATTCGTACCTAACTGGGATCAAACTTGAGGTCCTCTTCGTGGCAGGAACGAACGTTGCCCACTAGGCCACCCGTGGCCCGTGACTTGTGGTTGCTCTCCAGCTGCTGCTTTTATACCCACTATCCCAGACCTGTTCGCCTATGACGCCATCTGGCAATGAAAAATGTAAGTAAAATGAGTAAAAATGTATGTGATTTCATAAACCATCCGATGTCATTCTGTTCATTTCTACGCAAACCGCGTTGCACACTCTCAAGACTCCGCGAGTTATTACGTTTTGAAAATGTGCAAGACTTTTGGATCACCCGGTATATAAACTTTCATCGTAGATGTACGTATGAAGATATAAAGTGATCCAAGTATATAAAACTTCCGACTCACCGTCATTTATTTACTATATTGCAACCAGTATGATCAAATTATCACATCAATTGTATTTTTAATAATTTTTTTAACTTGTAAACTTATTCTGTGGTCACCCTGTATTACTAGGCAAGTGGTATTAATAAAATAGACGCTCAGTACATGTTAATTCGAGATTCATTTGTAACGGCCACCGTGTTACTTAGTTTCACTGTTTCTAATGATCAAAATGACAGCTTAACTCTTCCTTTAATTTCTAGCAGAGAGTACGATTCTTTCTCTTTGACCACATATTACCATTGTATCTTAAAATCAGGCTTAGTAGTGGAAAGATCAAGGAAGAATGCATTGTTATAAAATGGAGTTATCTCTCACGCTGAAAGGCGCAGTGTTACCGTTTTATCGATTTTGTATGATATTTTGATATATAATTCACTTACTGGATATCTAATCTCTTCTTCGACAACTATCAATTTTTAGAAAAAGAATGTGCGTAAGTTGCATATGTAACCCAATCTTTCGGCGGCTTTATAGATCTAATATTAAGCGAAAGGAGATTGGCGATACATTAAAAATCCATTATTTACATAATTCAAAGTTCCGTCGTTAATCTGTTAACGGGTATATAATAGAGTTCAGACTTTCGCTATCAATCTGACAACGCAGTCTTAGTTAAGCTTACGCTCGAGATAAAACTGAGCTAAAGTTTAAACTAATTATTTTTAAGATTCCCTTGATCTCCACTACACAATTTTAAAGCCAACCAAATTCGAGAATAATTAAATCTAATCAGCTAACATAAAGGTCCTAGCAACGTATTTCGCAAATTTCGTTTCAGTTCTTGGGTTGATCCAAATAGAATCTAACGAATATGTGGAACAAATTAACCTCACGTCCGTCTTTTCTCAGAAAGGTGGCTGCCTAGGAAACTGACTTTAAACAGCACTCCCAGTAAACAACATTCAATATTAAAATTCAAAAAGAAATTCAAATAGACCTTTGTTGATATACTTTCTAGCATTCTCGGAAACACGAATGTGCAGTCCGTACGAGGTGTCTTTTTTGGAAAGAATGTACTATGATCAAATATTTACCAAGAACGATAATTGCTTCCGCTTGATAACATCCATGTCTGACATGTAGCAGCATTTTATCAATAGTAAAGCTCAACGCCTTGACATCATTTAAATCACACAAAATTTCAATAACATAACTGATTATGCAGTGCTGAGGATCTGGGGAATAATCATCGCTTTGTAAACAAAACATGAATCTCGAAGAAAGCGAAGATCTACTACTTTAGAAATCGATCATAATTTTGAGAGCTAGCATGTAACTGACACAAGACGTCCCTGAATTAGCATTTATCCCGCTGTGTACTTCTCATACATAAAATTTTCGTTTTCAAAATTAAAATGGGGTTTTAGGTTTTTAAGCAGCTTTATTAATACGTCTCGTTGAATAGCTTCCATAAAATACTGGCTCCTCCTTTTCAAGACAAAAAAATTCAACAATAATTGTGAAGAAGTCAACATAAAGTTACTTAATTTCCACAAAGTGACTTAATTTCCATTGACGTCACTGATTTTATAGCAAATATTTAGCGTTTACTTTGTGCATACCATTTAAAAATACTGGCGCAATGAGGGTCAGGTCAATTGGTAAGATTTTTTTTTTGCTCAAATATTTCGAGAAATAAATTTTAAATATTTGAATTTCCTCTCCCTTTGTGATTTGAGACAAAAGTAAATATGTTCTTGGAGTACGTGCGCAATTTGTAACACCACAACACCCAGCGTAACGCAACTTTTATCAAAGGCTACCCGGCAGTCCTTCCTGGGACGGCTGCTTTTATTGCCCGACCTAGGACATGGTGAAATGTTTAATTGAAGCAGATTGAAAACATAGCAAATATTTTCTGTAAGGAAATATAGTAAAACCTCATTCATGTAAGAATTGAAAATGTTTTAGATGCGATTTTGCTCGCTTTTATTGCAGGTTAGAGCGTTTTAAATACATCTGGGTATTTATGTTTATAATAACGCTGATACCTTTTTATGAAATTACTCTGCAATGCGAAGAAAGTAATATAAAACCCGACATAAAACCTAGGTAACACAACAGACGTCGCAGACAGTTGTTCGAACACGTACGCGTTGCCACAGATGAAGTCGTTTGTCTTACTAACTTTATCTTATTTTCCGGTATTTCTCCTTGATTTTAAGTATAGTGCGATAGCAGTGAGCTTAGTTCCGATTTCGGCAACCGGATAAAAGCAGATGGCGCTGCAAGTACTGAATGACGTCAGAGCGTTAGGGACAGACGTAGCCTATTATATCGCTTTTATAAGCCACATTAGAAAAACATAGCTGCGGTTATCTCTCATCTATTCGAAGAAAGGTGCATCGACAAAATGTGAACTGGGAAACGATGTGCACAATAATGCTGAATGTCCGGTTTAAGATTCAGATCCAAGGCACCTGAACGAATAGAAACCTACTGTAGCTTTTGTGGAATGCACGTACTGTAAATGCTGTTTATATTTTGGTCTGGTTATTTTCAAGAAGTAAGTATTTGGTTGATGCATAAGTTCATGCCGTTTTATTTCACGAGTGTTTCCCAAGTCAGTAGGGACCGTGAAGATAACCAGTGGTATATCAAATTGTAGCCAGTATTATCATGCATCTAAATCATATTGCGTTGTGTGATTGTGGCTAATGGTCTTTTTGTTTTCAGGTCCGGAAGTATGGAGTGTTAATTAGAGAGAAATGAACGTTTTCGACATCTACTCCTCTACGAGTTTAACAAGGGATCCACAACCGCCGAGGCTACTCGACGAATTTGTGCTGTGTATTGGGAGGATGCTATTGCTCCGAGGACAGGCCGCAAATGGTTTGAGCGGTTCCGAGTTGGCCATTTTGACCTCAACGACTCGTCACGCTCAAGTCGCCTATCTGACTTTGATGAGTGTCGTTTGAACCATCTTATTCACTTGGATCCGCGTCAAACCACACGTGATTCAGCCACTGTGATTAACTGAGATCAGGCCCCAGTGGTGCGACACTTGGAACGGAGAGAATGGTTAAGCCCAAACGTATGGGATAGGTCAAGAAATTTGGGTCTTGGCTGCCTCACACTCTCACCGAGGACAATAAGAATCAGCGTGTTGCCATATGCGGTTCATTGCTCGCCCGTTATCGCGAATGTTCTCAGCAACACAAACCCTTCCTGTCACGTATTGTTACTGGAGATGAAAAGTAGTGCTTGTACGTGAATTTAAGGCAGCGGAGGGAATGGTTAAGAACAAATAAGATGCCCACGCCGCCGCGTCCAAACCATGACCTTCATCCTGCGAAGATCATGCTGTGTGTCTGGTGGGACATGGAACTTATTATTCACTGGGAAATGCTGCCGTGGAATCGGACCATCAACGCTGCACTCTATTATAAGCAACTCCGTCGTGTGGAGGGAGTAATTCAGCAGAAACGTCCACATCGGCGCCATGGTGTCTTTCTCCAACATGATAACACTCGCCCTCACAATGCAAACACGACCAAAATGACCATTGAGGACATGAAACGGGATATTCTTCCACATCCGCCCGATTCCACAGATATTGCCCCTTTAGACTATCACCTGTTTTCCGATCTCTGTCGAATGCACTCCGTGGCAGAACGTTCAACAATGATGTTGATCTACAGAATTTCTTGATTATTTCTTCGCAGCAAAACCTGCACATTTTTTCAAGAAAGGCATTACCGACCTATCCAGACGTTGGGATATAATCGTAAACAATCAAGGGGGGGGGAGGATATACATAGTTGATTGATTCCATTATCCCTTCTGGTGTAATACATTCCTGAAGCGCGATGAAAAAAACGTCATGAACTTATGCATCAACCCAATATATCATTAAAAGGACTACAAACAAGAAAGATGACACCGAATTTTCGGGTGTAATAAGCACGTCTTTTGAATCTTTTCTGATGCAAATTAAATTTATCAAAGCTATTCAAAGGCAATGGAACCGGTATGGAAAACAATAGTATCTGACGGAAGAAAGAAGTTTTTCAATCGGGTCTTTTTTTTTTTTTTTTTTGATTGGAGGTTTAACGACCACCGTGAACAACTCAATGGGGTATAAGCAGTCGCCCGTCCCTAATTTAGGGTCACTGATTCCAGGCAAGGGAGGGAGCCAGTGCCGTAAGACAAACACAACATCCATGCCTCACCGGGATTCGAACCCGGACCCCTTACGGACGAATGATCAGAGGCCAGCGCCTTAGACCACTGCGCCACCGGGGCGGCCAATCGGGTCTTTAATCCCTCAGATATTGGTGTAAACGGAATCTTGAGCTTACGAACTCTTAGAAACAGAGTTATCGACAAAAATAAGATGTGACTTTACGTCCCCTGGTGGAAAAACCATGCATTATTTTAGAAAGAAAGTATTCTCAAAAGGTTTATCCATATGAGCGGTATCGGTCAAAGAAAAAAAATTTAGTCGAGTTTTCAGGAGCCCAGACTTTGCTACAAATACATCAGAAGCAGAAATTAACACTTATGACCCCCTGGTGGCCAAACCATTCTTTACAAATCATTAGAAATTATGTGAAAAATATTTTCCATCAGGTCTTGTATGCGATACAGGAAGAATTTTTCAAATCGGAGTTTTAGGAGCAGAAAACGCAAATTACCTTTATGCGCCCTAGCGGGAAGACTTAAATGATTTACGTCAAAATTTTGAATTTATAGGAAAAACATTTCGCATCGGAAACATTATCCAACGACGTAGGAATTTTTCAAATCGGAATTTTAGAAGTAGAGATATTGACAAAAATAGGATATACATCTACGCCAGCTGGCGGAAAAACCATGCATTATTTCAAGAAGAAAGTGTCCCTAAAAGGTTTGTCGACATGAGTAGCATCGGTCAACAAAAGACTTTTTTTTCAATCGAGATTTTAGAGGCTCATGTTTTGCTGCAAATACATCAGAAGCGGAAATTAAGACTTACGCCACCTGGTGGCCATACCATTCCCTTACAAAAATTAGAAATTATGTGCAAACGATTTCCCATCAGGAGTTGTATCCGGTGCAGAAATAGTTTTTCAAATCGGAGATTTAGAAGCAGAGTTATAGGGAGAAACGCAATTTTGCTTTACGCCACCTAGCGGAAAGTCTATGAATTACTTGAAAATTTTGAAATTATATGAAGCACATGTCATACTGGAAACACTATCCAACAAAAAAGGAATTTTTTAAATCGAACCCCTAGAAGTAGAGATATTGACAAAAATAAAATATACATCTACGCCTCCTGGCGTAGAAACCATGCACTATTTTAAGAAGAAGGTGTTCCTAAAAGGTTTGTCGACATGAGTAGTATCGGTCTACAAACGACGTTTTTTTCAATCGAGAATTTAGAATCTCATATTTTGCTGCAAATACATCAGAAGCGGAAATTAAGATCTACGCCCCCTGGTGGCCAAACCATTTTTTTACAAAAATTAGAAATTATGTGCAAACAATTTTCTATCAGGAGCTGTGTCCGGTGCAGGAAGAATTTTTCAAATCGGAGATTTAGAAGCTGAGATATAGGGCGAAACGCAATTTACCCTTACGCCCCCTAGCAAAAGTCTATGAATTACTTGAAAATTTTGAAATTATATGAAAAACATGTCACACGAAAAACATTATCCAACAAAGAAGGAATTTTTCAAATCGGACTCCTAGAAGTAGAGATATTGACAAAAATAAGATATACATCTACGCCCCCTGGCGGAAAACCTGTGGAATATTTTAGGGAGAAAATTTTCCGAAAAGGTTTATCGATGTGAGTTGCATCAGTCCACGAAAGAATTTTTTCAATCGATATTTTTGAAGCTCAGATTTTATGGCAAATACATCAGAAGCAAAAATTAACACTTACGCCCCCTGGTGGCCAAAGTATTCCATACCAAAAATTCGAAATTATATGCAAAGGATTTTGCCTTAGGAGATGTATCCTTTGAAAAAAAGGTTTTCAAATCGGAGTTTTAGGAGAAGAGTTATCGGAAAAAAGTGTAATTTATTTTTACGACCCCTAGCGGAAAATCTATGCGTAATTTGAAAAGGAAACTATGTCTAAAACACTCTTCGACATAAATGAAATTGAAAGATAAAATAATTTTTTCAATCGGATGTTTAGAAGCAAATATGTGGATTTTTTTTTTTTTTTTTGATTGGAGGTTTAACGACCACCGTGAGCAACTCAATGGGCTTTAAGCAGTCGCCCGTCCCTAATTTAGGGTCACTGGTTCCAGGGAAAGGAGAAAGCCAGTGCCGTAAGACAAACACAACATCCATGCCTGACCGGGATTCGAACCTGAACCCTTTACGGACGAATGATCATAGGCCAGCGCCTTAGACCACTGCGCCACCGGGGCGGCATATGTGGATTAAAACGTAATTTTGAATTCGACATCATCTGCATTTACGCCCCATAGCGGCAAAATTGTACATCGTAAAAAAAAAGGAATGAAGGATCATCATTTGCATATTTCAAGCTTCCGAATGCAAAAAGAATTTTTCAAATCGGACGAATAGTTGCAGAGATACCGTGGGTACAGACGGACGGACGGACGGACGGACAAATCGATAACAGAAGCACGATCTTTTTTTACAAAAGACGTGCTAAAAACCCTTCCCTCCCGTAAACAAAAAGCACAACCGCCTATAGTGGCGCAGTTGTCCAAGCGTTGGCTTCAGGCAATTCATACAAGATGTGTCCGCTTTCGATTTCCGGTGAGGCAAGGATGTTGTGTCTGTTTTACAGCACTGGCTCTGTCCCTTCCCTTGAACCAGAGGCCCTAAATTTGGGACGAGTGACTGCTTTTAGCCTATCAAGTTGCCCACGGTAGTAGCTAAACCCCCAAAGAAAAAAAAGAATGAGGCGGACGTTTATAAAAACTTATATATTTCGTATAGAGTCTTCGAAAGCAAACGTTTGGCAAAATATTGTTACGTTCTCGTGGCTCACAGTCCTTATTTAATTATGTAAGGACACACACCCATGATAAGACCGTAACGATCTGGTTCCTACTCCATGTTAGAAAACTGGTAAGAAGACAGTGCTACGGCAATGTGTAACGATCGTTAACCCTGAAAAATTGGATTATGTTATCATGTGAATACAATTCAAAGAAAACCGAACGCATCGTAATTTCGCTAAACATAAGAATTATATAAATATATACACTCAACAGACAAAACATTACAGATAAGGGTTATGGGCAATCGACATAGGAATACACCGCGCACATTGTAACAGACCCAAACAGAACGCAGGCGATAAATAGGCGACCAGCAGGGCTTCCCAACAGTGTTTATCGCCTGCATTCTGTTTGGGTATGTTCCAATCTGCGCGGCGTATTGAGTCTGTTCCATTCTGTTTGGGTCTGTTCCAATCGGCGCGGTGTATTGAGTCTGTTCCATTCTGTTTGGGTCTGTTCCAATCTGCGCGGCGTATTGAGTCTGTTCCATTCTGTTTGGGTCTGTTCCAATCTGCGCGTGGCCCCATACATAGCAGGGCTTCCCAACAGTGTATGGGGCGGCGGGAGGCCTAGTGGACAACGTTCGTGACTGCCACGGAAAGGACCTTCAGTTCGATCCCAGCAGATACGAACGCTCTATCCACTAAATATCCGCCGTGCGTCGGATGGGCACGTTAAGGCGTCGGACCCCGGGTACTGGCCCCTGGTAGTAAATAAGGGCGTCTTCTACCTCGCTTCCGTGTGGCTTTCCTATCGAGCACTCTAGCCCAAATCTCCTAGATTCCTATTTCTAAAGGTTGTTTAAGACCTGGGGTCAGACACTCCCTTCCTAAAATCCTCTACATATGATCATTTTTCCCAACAGTGTATCGCAATTGACGAACATGGGTAAAATACGTAATCTGAGTGACCTTGATCGTGGACGCATTGTCGGCGCAAGACAGATGGGTCATTCTATCGCACAAGTGATAAGAACCCTATAGTTCCCGAGGGCAATCATATCAAAGGCGATTATACCATCGACGGACGTACCAGAGCCCAGAGAGCAAGTGGTAGCTGACCACAAGCCATTGATGACCTGGGTCGACGTAGATTATAAAGGCTCGCCGCTTGGCAACGGGGGCGCAAATCACATCCAGATTAAATGTCGTCAGTGGGCGAGCGGTACGGTGCACGCTGCGTGCATTGGGGTACGGGAGTCAACGCCCTACTCGTGTGCCAATGTTGACTGCTCGTCACTGGTGCCGGGAACATCAAACCTGGACCTCTGCAGAGTGGAGACGAGTCGCGTGGTCAGATGAATCCCGATTTCAGCTGAACCGAGCTGACGGGAGGTTGCGGATGTGGTGCTGACAGCATGATGCCATGGCTACATCGTGCCGGCTCTGTTCAAGGCTGTGGTGGCTCTGAGATGGTTTTGGGGAGAATTTTCATGTGACACATTATGTTTCTCAGTGTGTCTGGAGAGGTTCTTAACCGCTGCGCGCTATAATCCTGTGGTGGCTAATCTCCTACATGTTTTCATCGACCTCGCGCTTCTTACGGCAGATGGTCTGTTCTAGCAAGACAATGAACCGTCCCACTGTGCCGCAACAACCCATGCGTGGCTCGATGAACACTCATCTGGGTTTGGACTAATCAAGTGAACCTCCAAAGTCCCAGAATTTAAGCCCGGTGGAAGACTTCTGTGATGTTGTGGAGGGAAACATCATATCCATGGATCTTGTAGCGGTGTCTTGGGCGGAATTGTGGACGAAGCTGCAACGTGCATGTCTGCCGTTATTTCCGAAAACCCTCCAGCATTTGTTGGAGTCTATGCCTCGGCGTGTACAGGCTGTTATTGGCGCTAGAGGAGAACAATCATACTATTAGGTAGGTACCTCTAATGTCTTGTCCATATTGTGTGTACATATGTATAAGAATCACAACTATGCAGCAAATTGACACAAGCTATTAAAATACGTTTTACGAAGGTGAATCAAAAAGTAAGGTCAATGCTCTCGTTACGTAGTCAAGCAGAGCTACGGCAGATTGCTATTTGGGGAGGGGAGCACGTGATCTTGACACGTGGCGGATGCAATCGCTAATCTTCAAACCGCAGTTACTCAGAAGTTCTAAGCGATTAAACATGGCCGCTCGTTTGTGGGAATGCTTCGTTGTCGAGCAGCGAAGTGTAGTGAGATTGTTATGGGCTAAGGGTGTGAAACCCGCTGAAATTCATCGTAGGGTGTTTGAGCAATATGGGGAGGACAATTGTATAAGTCAGAGACATGTGTACTAGTGGATAGAAAAGTTTCAAGCCGGTAGAGCGAATGTGTTTGATGAAGCTCGCTTGAGCCGTCCTTCGACCTCTAGCGCAAAGGTCCATCTGGATCGCATTGATGCCCTCATTAAATAAGATAGCCGGGTTGCTCTGTCTGAGATCGCCCAAAAGGTAAGTATTAGCTATGGTTCTGCATTCTCAATAGTGCATTACGTTCTCGGATATGATAAAATGTGTGCGAGATGGGTTCCGCAGCAGCTGTCTGATGCGCACAAGCAGCAGAGCATGGAAATTGGCAGAATTATTTTGCAGCGGTATGAGTCAGATCCCAGTATTCTGAAGAGGATTGTCACTGGAGACGAAACATGGGTCCATCACTACCACCCCGAGAGCAAAAGGCAAAGCATGGAATGGAACCATCCGAGCTCCCCATGCAAAATCAAGTTGAAGGTTGTCCCTTCGGCACGAAAATTAATGCCGACTTTCTTTTTTGACATGAAAGGACCCATCGTTGAACACTATCAAGCAAAGGGTGACTCAATTAACAGTTGGTCATATTGTGACTTGCTGAAAGATAAATTGATACCAGCAATTCGGACAAAACGACGGGGAATGTTATCCAAAACTGTGCTGTTGATGCACGACAAAGCTCGTCCACATACGGCATTGGCAAATCAACAAAACAATTACCGAGTTGAAGTTTGAGGTGTTGCCTCATCCTGCTTACTGGTCCGATCTAACGCCGTGTTTCATGTCTTTGGGCCTCTAAAAGGAGTTTTGCAAGGCCGCCGTTTTGAAAGTGATGTCCAGGTACAGGAAGCGGTGCATTCGTGCCTGCAGGAACTACACAATACGTTCTTCTGTGCAGGAATCCAGAAGCTTGTAGACAGGTACAAAATATGCGTTGAACGACAGGGCGACTATGTTGAGAACTAAATTAATTGTTATCTCTATGCTTTTTTGTGTTTTTAATATACGACAACATGATTTGCCCATGTATATTGGTGTAAACACGTTATAGGCACCTGGGTAGTGGAACACAACAGAAATGTAAAACATGGAACACTCAACACAGTCGTTGCAAGAGAACTTCGTCTCAACGATGCGACACCTCTATGGCAAGAATATACAGGTTGATTACAAACTTCTTCAACAAAATAAGGTGGGTGATAGTACACATCAAGACAAACAATATTTGCAATGGAACCTAGGGCCGCATTCCACTCCTAGTGCCAGAAGAGAGTAAAGTTACATATCCACGTTGAGCCTTTAACAGTGAAAACAAAGAGACTTACCTAATTTATGAGTTGCACAATTCCATTTGCATCAGAGAAAGACTCAAAGGAGCTGCTCAAACTGGCGTCCAAGGGCGTCGTTGCACAGCCCACACCGGCGAATGAAGGACTGTCGCACCTTCTCGTAGACTCCCGGTGTAGTGTTGATCTTGTCCGCAGCAACAGCGATTCGCGTGACGAGATCTTTCGGAAAGTCCACAGGTGTCTCGTACACCAATGTTTTCATGTGCCCCCCGAAGAAGAAGACTTTGCCAAGCCACAGTTGCACCACGTCCAATTCACCGCCCGGGATATGTCGCATTTAGGAAGTATCGGATCTCGGTGGCAAAGTGTGCTGGGGCCCCATCATGCATAAACCACATGTCCCTCCGTGTGGTGAGCGGAACATCCTGCAACAGACCTGGAAGCACTTGCTCCAGGAACACACGGTATACTCTGCGCCGGGCAGACGTATACCTCTATTATCATGTAATGTTCACATGGTAATATCGCTGTACGGACGGGTTCGGCTGCGTTTTTAAATGTTTGCTCATCGTCTACGCACGTATTCAGCGCACGTGATTTGCCTCTTGTGCTTCTCATGCACTGGTTGGAACTCTGTGTGCCTGCTGGACGTTTTTCGAACGTGTTGTTTTCAGGCACTAGGAATGGAATGTGGTCCTAGGTTCCATTGCAAATATTGTTCGTCTTGATGTGTACTCTCATCCCTCTTGTTTTGTTGAAGGAGTTTGCAATCACCCTGTTGATGTTTAACCCCTAAAGAACCCAAATTGGGAATGCTATCAGACAGTCAATCGAAATCAATACAGCATCATGCACGCAACAATTCTGTCTCACGTGTCTTCCATCGCCTCTAAATAGATATCCTAGAGTAGTAAGGCCTTATGACGATGTATTTCCTTGTTTCTGTTTTCACGTGCGAATTTAGAATTTACGCATAATTTGAAGTATTTCGTTTGAAACTTTAACGTTTCTTGTAAAGTCTTCTGTTATACAGAAATATTTATAATAGAATGAAATAGTGACTTTGGTTATTTCTGTGTGAGAACAGCAGCTAGAAATTCGACTTCAGCTTAAAAGGCGCTTAACCGATCCCATCGGAAAAAGCCATTCTTTGGTGGACCGGGGACCACCCACGAACTAAAGGACCCCCACGACTCGACCCTCAGCAATTAAAGGCAATCAGCCTGTTACGTCAGGAGCATCTTCCTTCGAGCAGCAGAGAAAGAGAGAGAGAGAAAGGAAGAATACAGGGTGGTCGAACAGTCTTGTTTGGGATTTCAGACAGTTAGGAAGGATTTTGCTCAGGCAGGGAGGAACATCTTCGCAAAAGCATGAATGAGAACGGATTTGGCGGGGAATACATAGAGAAAGCCACACAACATATCCATCTGCCGCTGGAAATGTATACTATTTATTTTGATTAACCGATAACTTCCCTTTTCTCCCCAATCTGAAAAATAAAGATTTGTGCGGACGAAATCACCTGTCGTTATATTCTATTTGTATAGCTACTTATTTATTTGCTTCCCTGCTCCCATGACATAGGAACCTGCAAGTGGCAATACTTTTGATACGTTGGTGTCCACTCTGATACTTAACAATAATCACGCAAACAGTAGGTTCGAGTCCCGGTGAAGTATATATCTTGTGTTTGTCATATCGCACTGGCTTTCATCCTTCCATGAAACCTGTGGTCCTAAATTAGGGACAGACGAGCGCGTATAGTCCATTGAGTTGCTCACAGTGGTCGCCAACCATCCAAATAAAAAATATATACTCGTTCCGAAGTAGGAAGATTTTAGTTCTAATTCAACACACTTTTAAAAGTAAGAGGTGTGAATTTACGAAAAATTTCTGAAAATAACATGCAGCAAAGTTGCCGATAGGTGTTCGTTATTTAACGAAATATTCGTTTTAAAACATTCCGTTTTTCTAACTTCAGTATTTTGACAGAATTCCCGTAGTCAATACTTACGTTTACTTCAGAAAAATCCGTTTCGGGGTTTTGCCGTATTTTGACCGAAATTTCGCAAAACCTTCAGCTGGTACTTCTGCGGTCGGTCTCATTCTCGGCGTACTAATTTAAAACGGCGAGCACTCCCTAATCCATCCCTCGCGGTATTCGAACCATCGATCTTTCGAACGGAAAGCGCGTGTCTTACCGCTGAGCGTGAAACTCGCGTCGAGACATTTCGCATGTGAAGTACAACTCTGATTTCTCGATGATGATTTTTTTTTGTTTGTTATTAATGTGGGCGAATTAATCATTTTATTTTCTGTTGAAGCTTGTCATTTTCCTGAATACGCTTGTAATAATTTTATTTTTTTCTGTAAGAGGACTTATTACAATAATGTATTTTTTTCATTCTGACTTTTGAAGTAACAGAATGCTTTGGAAAGCGATATCCTTTTAAACTGACAATGATCTTTCATTACTTTTTAAGAAAAAGGTCAAATGCACTGCCTTATAGTATTATTTTACAAAACTCCTAAATTTAAAATTTACTCTTGATAGCTATAATAACTTTTGCCTTAAGGTATACACAGACAGATACATAGACATCATGCAATCAATTTAATGTAGTTAATCAAACCCGAGTGCTCCCGCGATTCGTTCTTATTACTGGAATTTTTTCCGTCATGTGGATGTGGAAAAAGTAAAAACCAAATTTTCCATTAATATCATAAGTTCCGGAAAAGTTTCTAAAAATTCAGAATTTTCCGTTGGCATCTTTTAGAAACGGCAATTTACTGTCAATATAAGAAAGGAATTGCGGAAAGTTTTGTGAAAATTCAGAATTTTCCGTTAACATCTTTTAGGAACGGCAATTTACCGTCAATATAAGAAAAGAACTGCGGAAAGTTTTGTGAAAATTCAGAATTTTCCGTTAACATATTTTAGAAACGGCAATTTACCGTCAATATAAGAAAGGAACTGCGGATTTTTTTGTGAAAATTCAGAATTTTCGGTTACATCTTTTAGAAACGGCAATTTACCGTCAATATAAGAAAGGAACTGCGGAAAGATTTGGGAAAATTCAGAATTTTCCGTTAGCATCTTTTAGAAACGGCAATTTACCGTCAATATAAGAAAGGAACTGCGGATTTTTTTGTGAAAATTCAGAATTTTCGGTTAACATCTTTTAGAAACGGCAATTTACCGTCAATATAAGAAAGGAACTGCGGAAAGATTTGGGAAAATTCAGAATTTTCCGTTAGCATCTTTTAGAAACGGCAATTTACCGTCAATATAAGAAAGGAACTGCGGAAAGTTTTGTGAAAATTCAGAATTTCCCGTTAACATCTTTTAGAAACGGCAATTTACCGTCAATATAAGAAAGGAACTGCGGAAAGTTTTGTGAAAATTCAGAATTTTCCGTTAACATCTTTTAGAAACGGCAATTTACCGTCAATATAAGAAAGGAACTGCGGAAAGTTTTGTGAAAATTCAGAATTTTCCGGGCGTACGAAAACCCTTGAAATTCAGGTTTTTTTGCTCCCTTATTTCACGGAAATGGTTGTATCAGAAATATGCTAATTTGGTTACGAAAGGGATTACGCAAAAATGGTTCGTGAATTTCCGAAAATATTTTACAGTGCACCGGCAAAGAGAGTTTACACACACACACAGCCCGCATAATATCTCATGAATAATTCTCATGAATAATTCTAACCATTTCTACAAGGATAAATCTCATGAATAATTCTAACCATTCTTACAGATATAGAACTCATGCACAATTTTGAAGACAGTGAAGGAATAAATCTCATGAACATTTTAGATACCAATTCACGGATAAAACTCGCGGATAGTTTGTCTACCGGCTACAGAAACAGACCTCATTTGCACCGATGAACCGTTACATTATGACCAACCCAGCCAAGAGAAATGAGCGCGCCTGAAGACCGAACGGTAGCGCAGGTGAAGTTCACACGGCAGTATGTATACAACGCGAGGACCTGCTTTCGATTAGTACAGTGTTCGGAGTCAGAATGGGAAAAGTTGCCGATTTATCGGAGTTTGGCGAAGGATAAATTGTGATGCCACGGTGCCTCGGAACTACGATCTCGGAAACGTCGCGGCTTGTGGGTTGTTCACGTGCCGCTGTAGTGAGTACGTATCAAAAGTGGTGCACAGGTGTCCAAACGACAAACCGTTGTCCAGCCGTGTGTCGTGCGCAGTTCATTGTTGCCGGAGCGGAGAGTAGACTGTCGCGCATTGTTCACAGCGACCGCAGGGCCACAGTGCGACAAATCACCCGCAGCTACAACAGTGGTGATCAGGCCAATGTGTCACAGCACATAGTTCATCTTAGACTTCTTTCTGCGCATGGACCTGTGTAGCCGAAGGCCCAGCCGGGCCCCCATGCTCACTGCACGTCATCGACAACAACTCATGAAATGGGCCCATGATCATCGAGATTGGACCGTGGATGATTCGAAGAAATCGGCCTGGTCTGACAAATCAAGATGCATCCCGTACACGGCAGTGCGCATATACGCCGACTACCAAAGAGGGCTATGCACTATTGGGTGGATGTGTTTTTTGGGACACTTTAGGCCTCATTATCTCAGTAGCACAATCCCTCAGAACTGTCAGGTATCTGAACATAGTTGCGAACCAAGTTCACCCATTCATGGCAACTGTGTTCCTTGCTGGTTGTGGCCATTAACAACAGGATGTACTAGCTAGAATTGTCAAGGAGTGGTTCGAGTGACATGCTGGTGACTTTCTGTTAATGCCCTGGCCTCCAAATTCAACTGACATGAACCCAACCGAACATTTGTGGTTCGACTTGGAAAAGTGGGTTCGCGCTAAATCACCACCTCCCCAAAATGTACGAGAACTAGAGGACCTGCTGTTGACATTATGGTACCAGATACCACAGGATACCTATCGCCACCTCATCTAATCGATGCCTCGCCGGGTTACCGCTGTTTTGCGGGCTAAAGGGAGGGTCTTACAGTTTATTAGGTAGGTGGTTATAATGTAATGGCTCATCATTGTATAGTTCTACTACCCGGTCTAGGGTTGGGCCTCATACATAATTCTACCAAACGCGCAGAATAAACAGGAACTTCTACTGACAACTCGGCAAACCCGCCGCCCCCGGTGGCGCAGTTGTCTAAGGCGCTGGCTTACAATCATTCGCTCTAGTTGGGTCCGGGTTCGAATCCTGGTGAGCCATGAATGTTTGTGTTTGTCTTTCGGCACTAGCTCTCAATATGTTACTTGTCCAACACTGGTTATCTGTGTACATTTGGGGTACTGTAAAATCCATGTTTGATGTATACTTGTTCACAATGTGTTACATAATCAACACTATCTGTGTACTTTTGGCATGCTGTCAACCATATATGATTTGTACTTGTTGCCGTGTAATTTCTGCCTTGTAGCTCAGTGGTTAAAGGCGTGCGTTACCGGTTGAGCCAACCAAAACGACGGCGATTCGATGCTGACTGCAGCGGAAGAATGCAGCATCGTCGGTTTTGCAGAATTTCAGTTTAAATGAGGAAAAACCTGAAATGGACTTTTCTGAAATAAACGGAATTTCTCTCTACGGAGAATCAGTAAAAATGCGGAAGTTTTAATAGCCGACACTTTTAAAAACGGAAATTACTGGAAAAGAAGGACACCTGCCGCCAACTTTGCTGCACATTATTTTCAGAAATTTCCCGTGAATTTACACAACTTATTTTTTGCTGTATACACTGAGTTGCCACTTTACTATGACCACCCCCTCAGTACTTCGTTGGGCCACCTTTTGCCTTACATACGCGTCGATTCTTCGTGGCATGGACTCCACGAGATGTTGATAGGTGGTTTGTGGGATCTGAGACCATGCTTGATGAATATCACTTTCCAGGAGTGTGAGATTTCAGGGTTGTGGATCCAGATGTCTGATGGCTCGTTCAACTTCATCCCACAAATTCTCAATGAGGTTGAGATCTGGAGATTGTGGGGGCCACCTAAGCAAAGTAAACTCACCGACATGTTCCTGAAACCAATCCTGTACAATACGAGCACTGTGGCAGAACGCATTAGCTTGTTGAAAGTAGTCATCGCCATTGTAATAAACCATCCACATGACAGGATGAACTTGGTCCGCAACGATGTTTAGATATGATGTGCCAGTCAGACGTTGATCAACACGAATTAAAGGGCCCAAAGCATGCCAGGAAAGCATTCCCTAAACCATAACGTTGCCTCCACCAGCTTGAAGGTTTGTAGCAATGCATTTGGGGTCCATGCTTTCGTGCTGTTTCCGCAAAATTGTCATTCGGTCATCAGCATGGTGCAACTGAAAATGTAATTCATCGGACCACACAATTTGTTTCCAATTATCGACTGTGCAATCGTTGTGCTCCTGTGCGAACTGGAGACGTTTTCTCTTGTTAACTGCAGACAGCAAAGGTGTTCGAACAGGCCTTCGGCTGCCATATCCCTTCCTATGCAGTGTACGGCGAACAGTGCGCGCAGAGATCATTTGAGGGGATCCTTGATTAAGATGGTCTGTAATTTGCTGCACTGTTGCCCTTGTGTTGTTTGTTACCAGTCTGGACACTCTCGGTTCCGCCCGAGCAGTCACTAGTCGATGACGACCACACGTTGCACGTAGAGACCCAGTTTTTTGCCTGACAGTCAAGTTTTTAAACACTTTAACAACAGCTGCTCTGGAACATTTCACGAATGCGGCGGTTTCGGTGATACTCGCTTTACGAGCTCCTACAATCATCCCACGTTAAAAGTCCGTCAAATTGCATTTTTTACCCATCTCTTCACCCAAAAATAACTTCTACTACTGTCTCAAGCACTAAGCTTTCCCTTTTTATACTAGCATCGCCCTCTAGCGGCAACAGCGCGCAGCCATAGCTCATTTGCTTAAAACTGTCAGATGGTCGTAATAAAGTGGCCACTCAGTGTATATCTCTAACTGCTAAGTTATCAATGTACGCTGCTTTGTTGTTCTTTGGTCATATCTAGCATTTTTCACCGTGAAGATCACGCTACAAAATTTCTTCTCAATCAGATGTTTCCATCTTTTGTGCATTATGTGCCAGTATCACTTGGCGATATTTTTTAAACCTTCATTCACAATCATTCGAGTGAGTGAACGTTCGCCGCGGAATAATTATCTTTCACCTAAGCATACTGGACATAATATTAGTCACCCCCGTCAGAACTTACCTAATAACGAGTGACGGCACCTCTACTGCATGAATCCGGTGTGGCAAAGACTCCACAAGATTGTGGATGTATTCGACATCGACTTGCAGCCACTCGTTCCTCAATTGGTCCCGACGTTCCACCAGAGTACATGTGTGTCTATACTGGGGTTTCACCTTCTGTTCCAAATGATCCAAAAGATTTTCAATAGCATTTAAATCTGGGGATTTGGCGGGCCAGTCGAGGAGAGGCAGTGTTGCTGATTGTTCGTTGTGCCACTCAGGCACCGTTTTAGCCTTGCTCACACGGCAATTGTCGTCTTGGAACACAATAGTGGCAGTGTGATGCTGCTCATGGAGATGTAGGGCAAAGGGCAACACTTCGTCTTTCAGAATGCGAAGGTACGCAAGTTGGTTCAAACTCGTCGTAACTGTAAAGAGAGAGCCCATTTCGTGGTTCGAAAAACATCCCCAAAACATCACAGAACCCTCTCCAGCTTAAACAACACCTTCGACACAGTCATGATTAAAAGCTTCATTGGGCCTGCGATTCACTCCTCGCTTACCATCATTGGAGTACATACAAAAACGAGGTTCATCAGACCAAATTACTCGTTTCTAATCCTCCACTGTAAAGTTTTGGTTCCTCTGAGCACATTGACAACGTGCGACTTTGTGACTTGCTGTTAAAAGAGGCCTATTCCGTGGTACTCCGCTCCAGACGTTCATCGCATGCAATTCTCGTCACAGTGTGTTTTCGGAAATTGATTGGTGAGGACTTTCATTGACTGTTTGGAGCAGTTGTTGCCTAGTTTGAAACCGATTTTCAGAGTAGTACTAGGCGTGAAACATGGCGGCGGTTCCTGTTGATGAGAATCGTTTTCCGATCGCAGTTACGTCGCCGATTTTTAGTTGACTGCGAACTACACCACTGTTTGTAGACTCGCTAGATAGTACGCTTCGACACTCCAACAAGTTGGGCGACTTCCTTCACTTTGTGTCCGTGGGCATGGCCAAACACGATGGCTCCTTTTTGCCACTCAGTATCGTCTGTCTTACGGCCCATATTGCAAATTAAATTCAACATACACGTTGCTCTTCACCACTGCACGAGACAGAAACGATCCTGTAGTCCACGTCAATGCTGTTTATCTCCCAACAATGCTATCACGGCGCCCTCTGTACAACCGGTAACTTCCTACTGTCATTTCTGCTAGGGGTGACTAATTGTTTTGTCCGGTGTGCTGATCTCACAGCAACGCCTTGTACGATTTTTGCAGCTCTGCCTTTCTTATTCCGTGTGTGTCAATATCCCTTTATGGTGCTGGACTAATAACGAGAATTTACGAGGGCCATCCAGAAAGTAAGAACCGTTCGCGCATCACTCCAGCGCAAGTATTCGCTTCAGCGTCGCGCATGCGCAGTTGCGTTGCTTCATCCATTAGCCACGCCCTGACGCCATTTTGTGAGATAGTGCTTATGCTAAAGGTTTGTGCTGTGTCTTAATAATGTTTAAGTTAATAGAACGGCCCGCCAACTGCGAAGTCCGGTCTGTGATATGGTTTCTGAATGCGGGAAATGCCAGACCAAGTGATATTCATCGGCAAATTAGTGACATTTACGGACAAAACTCAATGAGTGCAGGAATGGCGCGGAAGTGGGTTCGAATGTTTAATGAAGGACGACAGAGCGTTTGTGACGAATTGCACATTGATAAGTCTTCTGTGGTCACGGAGGAATTGGTAGAGACAGTGAATGGAAACACATCATTCGTCCGACGATGATTTTAAGACGACGGTTGATCGATAGCTCAAAACCCAGGCGGCACATATTGATGAGAAAGGTATCCAGAAACTCGTCATCATATGAAAAATGCGTTAACATCCACGAAGAATATGTTGAGAAGTACACTGAATTGCCAAAAGTCATGGGATACGCACCTAGTATTGTGTAGCACCTCCTCTAGCCCGACGAAGTGCAGTAACTCGACGTTCTGATGAGTTGCTGGGCCATTCCGTCTGAACAGCTGCCCACAAGTCCCTGGTATTTGTAGGTGCAGGATCTTGGGTGGGAATGGACGTTTCCACCAAGTCCAATAAGTGCTCTATTGGGTTCATGTCGAGCGAACATGGTTGCCACACCATCCATCGGAACTGTCCAGAATGCTCCTCGAACCAATTTTGGGCAACTTGGGCCCGATGACATCGTGTATTATATGGCTGGAGAATCCCATCGTTCTTGAGGTACATGAAGTCCATTAAAGGCTGCAAATGGGTACTTAGCAGAGCAACAAAGCTGTTATCGGTTAATGACGTGTTTACGAGGACCAAAGGACCCAAATCGTGCCACGTAAAGACATGCATGGAACCACTAGGAGTTTGCACAGTGCCTTGTAAACAGCTTCGGTCCGGCGTCATGCGGTCTGCGCCACACCGGAACTCCACCATCAGCACGTAACAACTGGTAGCATGACTCATCGAACCACGCCACATGTTTCCAGTCTTCCGGGGTCCAATTACCGTTTTCACGAGCCCAGGTGCGGCGCTGTATGTGTCCGATGTCGTGGTGTTAACAAAGGCACTCTGGTAGGTCTTCATCTTCCATACCCCATGGACGCTAAATTACGCTGCACTGACTTGATGGATATGTCTCTGGTATCTCCTGCATTGAATGTGGACGTTATTTGAACCAGTGTCGCTTGTCTGTTAGCATGGACAATCCTGGTCAGAAGCCACTGGTCACGGTCATTGAGCACCGTGGTCGGATATTGCGTTGTCAAAAGTGAGTGGCAATGCCTTCCAGCCGTCCCTGTGGCGCAGTGGTCTAAGCAATGGCTTCTGATCATTCGTCCGAGATGGGTCCGGATTCGAATCTCGGTAAGGCATGGATGTTGCGTTTGTCTTACGGAGCTTGCTCTCTCTCTCTCTCTCTCTCTCTCTCTCTCTCTCTCTCTCGCTTCCTAGTGGCCCTAAGTTAGGGACGGACGACCGCTTATAGCCCACTGAGTTGCTCACGATGGTCCTCCAATCAAAGAAAAAACTGCGTATCGCGGAATGTTGAATGTTCGCACAACTTCGGGTAATTAACGTGCGCTTGCCATAATTCTACTGGCCCCCGGTGGCGCAGTGGTCAAAGAGATGCTTCTGATCATTCTGCCTAAAAGGGCCCGAGTTCAAATCCCGTTGAGGCATGGATGTTGTGTTTGTCTTACGGCACTGGCTCTCTCTCTCTCTCCTTCCCTAGAACCAGTGACCCTAAATTTAACGACCACCGTGAGCAACTCATTGAGTTGCTCACGGTGGTCGTTAAACCTCCAATAAAAAAAAATAATAATCCTACTGGCGGTTGTTCAATACGACTCGCGAGATTACTCCTCTCATCTGTTAAAAATCGCTGCATGCGTCGAAGCCTTTCTACGACGCCACCGCAAGTTGCAAATTTGCATACTGCTATCTCATGACATTTGACACTTCAGTGTAGATTAAGGTATGTAGAATTCATAGTACATTAAAAATTAGTTATCAGTATTTTTTATTTTGATTTATCTTTAAACGGTACATACTTCCTGGATGGCTACTATTTCCACGAAATAGTCAATTTCCTTTTTTTTATTGGGGATTTAAAGACCACCGTGAGCAACTCAATGAGCAGTCGTCCGTCCCTAATTTAGAACCACTGGTTTCAGGGAAGGGAAATAGCCAGCGCCGTAAAACAAACACAATATCCATTCCTCACCGGAATTCAAACCCGGATCCATCTCGGACGAATAGTCATAAGCCAGTGCTTTGAACACTGCGCTACCGGGGAAACCGTCTTCCTTTCCGTTATCTTTTCATAGTTTTGAAAAATTCATATGCTTTCTACACTGCTTGCAACACCAAAAAAGAAACAAGCTATCCCAGTGAAATTCATGAGAGTGATTAGTTATTGTACAAGCTGCAAAGCAATCACAATTACATACCGGTTGGTGATGAGGAAGGCCAAAAAAATTAGTATCAACTAAATCCATCCTGAGCGGTGATAACCCACCCCACACGCCGTGGGATCAAATGAAACAGAGTTTCGATGGTCATCTGCGGTATCGCATTCTATTCACGCATCCACAATTTGGTGGTTGTGCCATGCAAGCCAGTCGTTACGCGATGACACCCCAGACGTTCTCTATAGGCGATAAATCTGGCGAGCAAGCCAGCCAGGGAAGACGAACTACTTGACGCGCACAGAGTACGTCTTGGACAGTACGAGCAACATGGGGGTCTAGCATTGTCTTGTTGGAAGACGGCTCCCGGGATCGTCTGAAGGAATGGTAGAAGTTGAGATTCCACACTTCCGTGTTCTAGCGTTGACTGTTCAATGTGCCAGTGGTGCGTAGTAGGCGAGTGCGGGAATGAAACGCAATAGTGCCCTAGACCATCACGTTCGACGTGGAACCGGTATGGGCAACCTTCCAGATGCCGTTCACCACAATATCTGCGAACAATGATTAGGCCGTCGTGACGCATTAGATTGAATCTGGACTGGTCCGAAAACACAATATACCCCCATTCAGCACTACAGTTTCGACGTTCGCGGCACCACTGCAATCGCTGGCGCCTATGGTTCAGAGTCAAGGGAAGTTGCAGCAATGGACGGCGAGCAACGAGGCCTCTCTGCAGCAATCGGAGACGAACAGTGCGTGCAGATTTCGGACGATGTGTGACCATCCTCTATTGCTGCGCAAGTGTCGTGGATGGTGTTGTGTGCGACGTCACTGTCATACGGTGCAAGTGCCTGTCTTCCCGCTCGGTTGTGCGATTTCGAGCTCTAAACCCTGCACGGTATTGCGTAGAACTTTCTGCTGTCCATTGACGCCATGTACGCATAACAGTAGTTGCGTTACGCCTAACGCGTGCAGCAATTTCACGATATCATAAACCACCTTCTCTGAATCCAAGGATTCTACATCTTTCAAACTCCATCAAGTGTTCGTATGGTTGTCTCGTCCTTCTACGCGGCATGTTTTCATGTTAACAACTGCCTACGATTGAGTTTAGCGATAGTAAGTTTAAAAACCTGATCTCTGTACGCCTTCTTTTAAACCTCCTGGTGTGACGTTTCCGATGGCTTTGCGTGCGCCTCACATTTACATGTGTGCTCCAATTGTAATCATTTGGGTCTCCCATGGTGCCCTATCCACTCTGAAAATTTCGTGAAAATCTGATCGTTTCTTCATGGTGTTACGTTTTCTGTAAACAGCAGTACACTGTAAAAAAATGACTATAGATTTTACGGTTTTAAACCGTTTTTAAGGGTGCCAACGCAAAACCGTAAAATCTACTACAGTTTTATGCAGTGTTGGAGCAAAGCTATAGCTTTGCTCCAATACTGCATTTAATGAAGAAAACAGCAAAGAATTTGGCTGGAGCGAGTCACAGTCCAAATAATCAAGAAAACACAAAAATTTGGCTGGAACGAATGTGTTGATTGTGTTGGAGCAAACCTATAGCTTTGCTCCAACACTGAATAAAACTGTAGATTTTACGGTTTTGTGTGGCACCCTGGGAAACGGTTTAAAACCGTAAAATCTACAGTAAATTTTTTACAGTGTATATAAAGTTCTTAATACGCAACAAACGTTTATAGCGCAGTAAATCCGTTTATTTTCGTGGTGCAAATCTGTACAAAGATTCTCCAAGCTTTCATACTCCACTGGAAGTCTTCCCCAAGGCAATGTAGACATAAAATGTAGTCCTTAATCTGGTTCGAGTTTTTTCCTCAACATAACCTTCACGTGTCAACGCGGAAGTTTCTCATTTCTTTTCCTCCACATTTCCATAGCTTCCAGTTCCATCAAATTTTTATATAGATCCTGTATTAAGGCTTGTGCTTGGTTCAGGAAAATAATGGAAAGAATTCTAAATTTAAGAAAAATGTAGTCAAATGACCGATCGCTGCATGCAGCAATAACAAACGGGGCCGGCCATTTTGCGGGAGTGCACCATTTACAGAGCACTCTCTTGCATTGTTCCCTAATGATTGCCAGAGAACTTTGGCCTGAACGACAAAAATCACCCAGAATATAACAGCAACAAGAAAAAGAGAAGAAAAAGGAAATATAGTGTTGCAAAAGCGTAGATCTCCATCGATGAAATTCGCTTCTCACTGCCTTATTTGAACAATGATGAATGGTGACGTACGGCATTCAATGATCATTCATCACTACGCGCTGACAGGAAGAGGGGGTTGGGGCCAAGACTTTCAGTCTCTTATATATATTGCAGTAACAGTTTCCCGCGAAAAATCCGAAAAGTGCGTTGGCTAGCAGTAAAATATGTAAATAGCGCTGTACGTGCAAAAATTTTGTAGTAATCTCACTGTCTTTGAGTTGCTTCGGAATGACATTCCAGCTATTGGAATAAAAACAAAACTTCAAAAAATAGGGAAAACCGGCTTTACAGAATACAGCGAGATCGATAAGTATTGGAGAACAGGGAACCGATCGAACTAATATGACGTCGCTTGCAGTTGATCCGATATGGCGACAGGATTACTGACTCGAAGTTCCTGCGGAGAATATCACACTTGAAATGAAAAAATCTCATGAACTAGATTAACGTTGCCCGTGTTGCAGAAGAAGCGGCACTGAAAGTAATTTGCTTCCTTGATTTTAAAATATTGTATCAAAACTGAGAATTCGTAGATATAAAGTGCGTGCGTATGTGTAAAAATTGAAAAGATAGGTAACGTACTACGAAGGTAAAGCACGTGTCAGGACGACAAATCTACAGCGATAAATCCGATCCGTGTAGCTTAGTTGGGAGAGCAACTAACTCCAGAGAGACGGGGCGCAGTTCGATCCTCGTAACGCACAAATACACTGAAGAGCAATTGAATTAGAGATACCTGTCTAGTAACGTGTAGCACCACCTTTCGTCCTGATGACGGCGGCGATTCGTCTCGGCATGGACTCGACAACACAGCGGAAGCGTTGGGAAGCCATACGGATCCACGACCCCTGAACCAGCTCCCACAGCTCACGAAGATTTGATGTAGGGGGTCAGAGCCTCGAACATCTCTCTCAATGGCATCCCAGATGTGCTCGGTGGGACTGAGGTTAGGTAACCTAGCTGGCCAGGGAAGCCAGGTTACGTCGGTGGAGTGTTCATCCAACCATTTGGATACAATTCGGGAGCGATGGCACGGTGCATTGTCTTGTTGCAGGATGAGGTCCCCAGTGGGATGTTGAAGACGCACAAACGGGAGCAAATGGTCGTCCAGGATATCCCGGTAACGTTGACCTGTGAGGGATGATGTCACACGTACCAGGGGTCCCATTTCAGTCCACGTAAACAGTCTCCAGACGATAATGCCACCCCCACCAGCTTGAAGAGTACCCTGCTGGCAAGAAGGATCCAACGATTCATGTGGTTTGCGCCGTACTCGTATGCTGCCATCCGCATGTACAGACGTCAAAAAAAAACGAGCCACCTCCCTTATCTTTCGAACCGTTTGTCGCATGCAAACAAGTAAGGTACCGTTCGAAAGCACTTGAAGGGAGCTATTATGTGATGTGAAGAAACATACTAATTACGCTAATTAACATGCTAATTAGCTATCCATCTCCGAATTTTTCCATATAAGAGGTGTTATTTTACGCACGTTCTATTCAGCACATAATAAAACCCTTAAATTCAAAATTTCATACTAATCGATTAATAAATACGTGTACAGTGAGTTACGGAAGAAAGATTCCGCTAATGTTAAACTGCAAAAGTTGTTTTTGACTTGTATAATTTAATCGAGAACAGATACCGTGATTCGGTGTTGCAACAGTAAAACACAAAGCTCCTATACAAGATCAGAACGGGTATATTAAGGGAATTATAAATTCTGAAATATGATCGAGAGAAAAAAATGAAATATGACCATATCTGGTTATTAGTCCATTGAATGCGAAATATCGTTAGATACTTAAATTCAAATTTTCAGCTCGGTAGCATAAAACCTTCTTGAGATAAAAGCGAAAACTCCAGCATACATTGATTAAGGGGCCGTGCATAAAAAAACATATTTTCCTCTACTTACTGTAGAACGGCTTACCCCGCAGCACTAAGAAACGCTTAGGAGAAAGTGTTTCTACGTGAAGTTGGTTAAAGGAAGCAATAATGATGTTATACCCTTCAATTCAGAATTGCAACTTTTAATGATGAACATCATAAGTTAATAGTTTTGCACATAAAAAAACTTAACTTACGACATAGTTCGTGCAATTACATATTTAATTTTTTCCTATTGCTCACATAGCTGACTCTTGTATATAGTTAAATTCAAAAACGCAAAAAAAAAGTACGTTTCACAAAACGAAAGCTTCGTATGTGTCTTCTGTGTATTTTTTACATAAATACCTTTACAGCTTCGTTATATTAGGAAACTGTGGACATGAAAATAAAAATTCCAAATTGTTCCCTGCGCAAGTGAAACCGCGTGCCTGTTTTTTTTTTTTTTTTTTTTTTTTTCGTATTGCAGATTTTATGTTGTCTCCATTCCGTCTCGAATTAAGGTATAATACAAATGTAATTGCATATCGTTTCGATTCATTGGAATATTCCACTGTAGTTATACTGCTTAAACTGTCTGTCGCCGCCCCGGCGGCGCAGTGGTCTAAGCGATGGCTACTGATCATTCGTACGGACGGTGTCCTGGTTCGAATCCCGGTGAGACAGGGATGTTGTGTTTGCCTTACGGCGCTGGCTCTCTCCCTTCCCTGGAACCAGTGGCCCTAAATTAGGGACGGGCGACTGCTTATAGCCCATTGAGTTGCTCACCGTGGTCGTTAAACCTCCAATCAAATAAAAAAAAACTGTCTGTAATTTATTTAGTTGCAATATAGAAGCCGAATGAATCTACGTATGTAGCCTGGATGTGCACGCAAATTTCCTCTTCGGCATTCGTCGTTTTCGACTACCGGTTAAGAAAATAACCGTAACCAGTAGGATTGAGAGCATTAAGCTTACTTAGTGTAGTTTAATACGGATCTAATTGCATTTTTCTTTTCTTTTTGTTTTCTTCTACAAATATAAATAAAATAATAACTGGTTATACTCCGCGATAAGAAAAAATAGTTATATTCTGAGAATTTCGTAGTTTAAGAAAAAAAAGGGAAAAGAGAGTTCCCAAATCTTGTTTCTTTTTTTTTTTTTTTTTTTTTTTGATTGGAGGTTTAACGACCACCGTGAGCAACTCAATGGGCTATAAGCAGTCGCCCGTCCCTGATTTAGTGTTACTGGTTCCAGGGAAGGGAGAGAGCCAGTGCCGTAAGACAAACACAACATCCATGCCTGACCGGGATTCGAACCCGGACCCCTTACGGACGAATGATCAGAGGCCAGCGCCACCGGGACGGCAATCTTGTTTCTTCAGCATGCTCATGAAATAAGAAACATACACTGTTACCTACTTTATTGGAACTCTCAATTTTTAGACTTAAATGAAAAAAGAAACATTTTATGTTCACAAGGGAAATCTTGAAATTAAATTTCATACGACAGAATTCTTGTCGGGTGTTCGAATCTCGGACCTGCCGGCCATCTAGTCTGCGATTTTTCTGGGGTTTTCCACAGACTCCCTGAGCTTCGGGACGCCAATGCGTAGATGGCTCCCTGTCAAGTCGGTCCCAGGTACACTTTGTTTCTTTGTCCTCATGCTGGCAGCAGCAGAAAAATATATTTCCCAAGCCGTCTGGTCAACGTGGGATATTAGGCAATTACCCTCCCGAATAAAAAATTGAGAGATACCTATAGCCAGAATTGCCTATAAAAATGGTTAACAGATCGGCAAACAGACGATAGGATTCTAAATGAAAAATTCTACACTGCTGGACAATTGCTAAGGACGGATCATAAACGGCTATATAGCGCATAAAAAATAAGTGTGTTTGGATACCAAAGGAAATAAAATAATGTCAGAATGCCAGGACATTACAAGAAAGACAATTTATCGTGCTCTTAAATCCAGAAGGCTTTGAAACGTGTTCAAGGGACCAACAGGCCATTTTGTGCAGAATACGTAAACATGAAAAAATTCAATTACCGTCCGCAGGCGTTCCGGCGTAAGATGTCAATACGGGATATGGCCACCACGGAAGGCGATGCGAGATTCCACACGTCGTCTCATGCTTTGCACAACATTATCGAGCTGCTGTTGGGGTAATTTATCCCATTCCTCTCTCAGTGCACGGATGAGGGTGTCCTTGTTTATTGGAGGGCATTGGCGACCAGCAAGACTCCTCCCCAAAGTATCCCACACATTTTCAATGGGATTCAGATCTGGAGAACGTGCTGGCCATACGAGGCGTTGAATATCCTCGCTCTCAAGACACTCCTGGACAGCGACTGTTCGATGACATGTTGCGTTGTCGTCCATGAAAATGAATCTATCACCGACAGCACCACGGAACATGCGAACATAAGGTAGCAGAACATCATTAATGTATCGTTGGCCAGTCATAGTCCCAGTTGGAAGCACATAGAGGGACGTACGGCCATTGATCATGATGCCAGCCCATACCATGACACTACATGTCGGATATCGGTCCATTTCCTGTATGTTTGCTGGACAATATGCAGTACCACTATCACACCAGATCAGTTGTCGTCGACAATCAGACGATAAACTGTATCTACTCTCATCTGAGAAGAGGACAGCAGACCAGTCGTTATCAGTTCAATTGCGATGTTGATGGCACCATTGCAAACGGGCGGTACGGTGACGTCTGGACAATCGGATGCACACAACAGGACGGCGGGCGTATAGTCCTCCTTAATGCAAACGTCTGGCGACAGTTTTTCGGGAGATCCGCTTGCCAGTAGCAGCCATAAACTGATTTGCTACCTCACTAGCTGTGCTGCGCCGGTGTCTTTTTGTTGATCGCACTATGTACCGATCTTCTGCAGGTGTCGTATTGCGAACACGACCTCCTCCGTGACGTTTGCTACGCTCTCCATTTGTTTGAAATGATTTCCAAAGCCTTGAAACAACACTGTGGCTGACGTCGAACTCCCTGGCAACATCTGTTATTTTTCGCCCTTCTTCAATCCTGCCAATAATACGGCCACGCGTAAAATCATCTAGGTGATGTCGGGAAGACATACTGAAAATTGCAAGTTCGTCAATTGATTCTTTCCCTTTCAACTTTGCGTTTGAACAACAACGGTCAATACGCGTCAAATCCTTTATATCTCTTATCAGCGCTAGGACGTCACGAACAAGTTCGGCAATCCAAAATTTGCATACGCACAACACGTCTTACTGTATCCCGCACTTATGCTAATTTCCACATTTTCCTGCCTTCCATTTTATGGTTGCTATCGTTGCTATTGTCATCCGTCCTTAGCAATTGTCCGGCAGTGTATATGACCTTTATGAATGACAAAGTAGAACTAAAATACCTGACGTAACGCTTTCTTATTTCAAAAGACTTGATTGTGTGACGTTAATCGTGTGACGTAAAGCATCTCTGACGTAATGTCAGAATGATTTAGATGAAATGGTGTCCAGCAGCTGTTGAAAATCGGTTCTACAAGTCCGCAGCACCAGTTGTTGACGTCATCACAGGAAGACCTTGCCGTAACCGCCCTACCTAGTGGACTGGTGCTATGTAACGCGACGGTGATATCCCGAACTTAGATGCTTACAAAACTCGAACAGTTGAAACTATGTTCTTTCCAACTATTTGAAACAGATATTTGCGATGGTAAAAAAAGGTATTTGTACTGAGTAAATAGAACAATATCTGTAAACTCACCGGTATAAGTTTTTTTTTATTTATTAATTTTTTAGGGGGAGAGGAGCTGTTTTTCGAGAGCAAGTGATACAATACGTTGATTCTATTATTGAAAGACGAATGCAATGAAACTTAGGCGGTTTGTTCAGCATTTCGATTTTAAGGTATTTTGTGGCTAAATAAAAAACGGAAATTCCGTTTTAATTTTTCCACTTGAACTGGAAGGACACCCCCTATCCCCCCAAGAAAAGTTAATAAATAAGACAACTTCAGTGCATTGAGTTTACAGATCTTGTTCTATTTATTCAGCAAAAAATACATTTTTCTTCTTTTTCTTTAATTTATACCTCGTGTCCGACTCTAAAAAAAGATCGACGCGTGAGGGACTGTTAAGGAATTTATTAATATTTTACCTTATGAAACTTATTCTTGTAGTAAACTAAGATACTTAATAGATACTTTCTTTTAATTTTTTAAAATTTTGTTTAACTTCAAGAAAGGATCCTTTAAAAGTTCCATTTTTACCTCCTTCCACACAGATCAGACAACCAACTAAGAGGGTGGGAGCTTGCACAAGAGTTTCCGCTTACAACAAGAAGTATACAATTTATTTAGAAATCACCTTTTAGAACACTCTACATATACTTAGTAAGAGGTTCATGACAAAGGTATTTCAAATTAAAAAATTAGTAAGAATTAGACTAAACAAAATACCTTTTTAAATAATGAAAACATGAAATTAAATTATGAAAAAATGAACATAAATTTACATTATGAACAGATAACTTTTTAAATTATGAAAAAATGAAAAAATGAGAAAGTACTGAAATACAAAAAGGTGAAGGTGAAAAAATATAAATGGATTCAATTTTTTTTATTAGTGGCAAATGTTTTATTTTTATATTATGATGCTCCGTAATGATTAAATAATTCACTTGCTACATTATAATACTTGCCAGTAAAATATTGTAATCTTTTAATTATAGGCAAAATCGAATTTGTATTTATAATTTTATTTTTCCAGTACAATTTCCGTATTCTCACAGATTTTCTTTTACATTCTTTATTTAACTTTCACATTCACAAATACGTTTTTCTTACAACCACTAATATTTACCCTTGCTGAAAAGTTGCAACACACACTATCTAGAGCATTTAAGTTAAACAAATTTTTTTTTCTGAATATGTTAAATGCAAAAAGTGGTTATCTTTATTTAAGAAACCTTTTTGCACCGTCAGTTCAATAGTTCGAAGTGTTCTCCTTTTTGTCTCAACAGTGTGCCATAAATAGTAGCATTACCTTAGGGAATAGAAATTGAAAAGTAATAAAACTTAGTTTTAACACCCTGTTGGTGGAAAAAAAAGTGTCAATACAATTGCTATAAATAAACAAAGACATTGCTCTTTCCACGTTTTAGCAACACCCAGCAACCGAAAAATTGTTATTTGGCCACTGCTCGGGAAACGAATCCCAGATCTCTTGATATCCAGCCGAGAGATTTGGGATTCGTTTCCCAAGCAGTGGCCAAATAACAATTTTTCGGTTGCTGTGTGTTGAAAAACGTGTAAAGAACGATGTCTTTGCTTATTCACTGACGCCACGTATTTGGAGGATTTTCACCAATTGCTATAGATTTTTCATGTATGTCCTTCGAAAAATGTAACATTTACAGTTAGAAAACTATTGCGTGCCAAAAAATTTATTTTTACTGTTAAAAAAGGATTCTTGATTTGATTGAGCAAACTTTGAGATCAGTTCCATATACTAAAAACAATTCATGGTTTTCACTTTCTTTATTTCTTTTCGAAGGAATAAAAAAAATTGTGCATCAAAATAATGTATAAAAACCAGAGTTTTTAGCATATCTTAAGGAATGAATTGGTTTGAAATTCTGCAATTCTAGTGTATAGAAAAAATGTACAGCCGTAGAATTAACATAACCACAATTAACTTTATTAACAGTACATTACAACCTAGTTTACAGATTTGTAATCATTACATACTACGCGATTTAATGCCGGTTCAAACATCTTCAGATAAAGCACTTTATTGCGGTACATTACTAAGGTTAAAGATCGTTCTCTCAACTGGATTATATTTCACACTAAATACAAAATCGCAAAGAAACTGTATTATAAAAGAGCTAATAAAACATACATACCCTTGAAGCTCCTGTAGGCTGGAAATCTCGAGGAATTTCACGAATCCATTTGGAGCGTAGTTTTTCATTCCCGGGAAATTTAAACACTGACGCTTTAGGACCTGTGTCGTAATTGCTACGGCAATTTAGTACACAACAATGTGAAGGCATATTAGAAATAAGAAATATTTTTTTAACACCGTGAAATAAATAACAAAGAGTGGAATGATATGAATCAGTCAGCTGCAAGAACAATGAACAACCTCATGGAGCAACGCTACAATAATCTCACAAGATCACAGACGCTAACTATGGTTACGGCCGTTCGTCAAATTTAACAGGTCTTCCTTTAGTGACGTCAGACGTCGAAGAGCAGGAGGTGTTTGGGCCCTGTTTCAGGGGGCGTTGGCTGTGAGCGACAAAATGGGAAAAAGTTCATACTTTTGAACAAAGAAAATTATATTGTTTTAAATTTACACGTGGAGTTATTATATGACAGGTGCAATTTTAAATTACATGACATAGCTGTTCCCATTAATTCGTATGTTAAGCACCATAACTATGAAAGAAAAGTGCATTTTTGAGATGGAAATTAACAAATCATTTGGAATAGATCACACGTTTTCGTAACACTTTACTAAAGCCATTTCCAAAAAGAATAATGGCTGTGGAATAAATCTCGCTCCTGTGTCCTGACCTTTAACCCAATTTCGATGATATTAAACAGAATTGGTTCAGTATACCTCCGGAACAACATACTAAGGTTTCGTTGCAATAGAAGCATTTTTAGTCAAGTTATAAGGATAATGGCTGTGGAATAAATTTCGCTCCTGTGTCCTGCTCTTTGACCCATTTCCATAATATGCAGCAGGACAGGTTCAGTATATCTACGAAACAATATGTTAAAGTTTTGTCGGAATCAAAGCATTTTTACGTAAGTTATGACGCATAAGGGCGATGGAATGGTTCCCGCTCTTATGTTCTGATTTTTGACCCTATTTCGTCCGTTTTCTACAGAGTTCGTCCTCAGATTGGCCCCTACCACATACTAAAATTTCATTGAAATCTAATCATTTTTACTCGAGTAATTGTGCGGTCAGGCAGACAGACGGACAAAGCTAGAGCATATACGCTTCTTCAACTTACGATTGGAAAGCGTAAAACATCGGATTTCGTGGTTCTGCTCAATTTTCTATTATGATACAACGTTTCAATAACATGCGAATGCTCAGTGCCTCGAGAAAATGTAAGGATCGGAAACCAGAAAATTCAAAACAAATTTCAGCTTGCACAGATTCAGGTTTTCCGTTATCAGAAAAATGCATATTGTTTATTCTAATATTAATTCAAGTCATTAGCACGAATAAATGAATCTGTTATAAAGGAAACGGCGATACTAAATGAACTCCGTCCTTGGAAGGCCCAAGTTACTGTACAAATCACTGTCAGGGCTTTTGCTCTGTACTCTGCATTCAATTTGTCTGAGGTTCGAGTAAGACGCCAACTTTCCAGCATTATCACTGCCCTTGCAGGGAAAGAAACATTCCAGGTGTTTTTTCCCAGATGTAGATATATGGATGCCCCCTCTAACTTTATTTGCAAATATCCTCGCTATTAATCATCTGATTTGGACGATATTTAGAATTTAAGGGGTTTTCCGTGCGCTAAATGGAATGTGCATACAATAACATACCCCTTATATGGAAAAATGTGGAGATAGCTAGCTAATTAACATGTAAATTAGCTTAATAAGCATTTTTCTTCGCATCACGAGATAGTTCCCTTCGAGTGCTTTCCAACGGTACCTTACTTGTCTATCTGCGGCGAGTGGTTCCAAAGTTAAGGAGGGTTGCTCGTTTAATTTTTGAGGTCTGTACCAACGTGAATCTCGACTCATCAGTCCAGGCAACATTTTTCCACATGTCTAGCGTCCAGTGGCGATGTTCCCGTGCCCATGCTAATCTTTGCACCCTGTGATGTGCGGTCAGCAGCGGTACCCTCGTGGGAGGATGGCTTCTGTACCCCATAGCGAGGAGATGGTTCTGGATGGTGTGGCTGCATACACTTTTTTGTGCACCAGCGTTAATTGCCGAGTGATTTCTTGCACTGTGGTCCGTCTATCCGCTGTTACAGTGCGAGCTAGCCGACGATGACCCCGCTCATCCACACGCTGTTGTCCACGACAGCTGGCCCTTGCAGGGATGGCTTTACCGGACTCGATGTGCTCACGGTGCACCCGTGACACAGTGGCACGTGAAAATCCCAGCGCGTGCACGACTTTCGAGATGGAGTGACCCATTCGTCGGGCCTCGACAATTTGCCCACGTTCAAATGCGCTTAGATCCTTCGTCTTACCCATACTGGGTCCGACTCTTACTGATTCCCGTCGCATCACTCCTTATATTGTCGGATCGCTGCATACGTCATGTCGTTTTTGATTCCGTCCTAGCCCCTTCAGAAAGGGCTAAGACGGAATCACAGGTTTCCGGGTCAGCCGAAAAACCGTGCTTGAAGGAGAGCTCTTTGCTGAAGAAGGAATTTTAATTCCAGACGATGTGCGGAAAGAACATCAACCATTTTTCGAAGAAACCAACGGCCAAGAGATTCATTTAACGTTCGGTTGCCAATGTAGAGTATCAGCGACCACGTAAAAACATTTCTGAAAGTCACGAGCCACTGTCTGTGTTTTCTTTCGTGAATCAACGAAGCATATTTCTGATACAACTTCTTCCGTGAAATGAAGGAAAATATCTCTGAATTTTACGGAGTTTTCGTACGTCAGAAAAATTCTAAATTTTCTGAAAGCTTTCAGCAATTCCTTTCTTATTCTAACGGAAACACTCAGTTCTCACCGTTTTCGTATCCATATCACAAACCGTTTTCGGTAATAGGACAGACTCACGGAAACACCTGGGGGTTTGATTAACTGTTAAATTTCAGTAGGCAGTCGAAGTATTTGATTTCGAAATTCTGTAGCGCAGTCGGACTTTGTGGATAGTATATCGCATGAATTCTGGTTATTGTGGCACAGGATATTTCTTCTCCTCTTCCCCATTTTTTTTTCATTGGAGGTTTAACGACCTCCGTGAGCAACTCAAAGCGCTATAAGCAGTCACCCGTCCCTAATTTAAGGCCACTGGTTCCAGGGAAGGGAGAGAGCCAGTGACGTAAGACAAACACAACATCCATGCCTCACCGGGATTCGAACCCGGTCCCTTGTCGGACGAATGAACAGAAGCCATCGCTTAGACCGCTGCGCCACCGGGACGGCTCCCCATTTTATGTGCCAGCTATTATACAGGGTGCATAGGAAAGTCCATTTAGCCTGGAATAACGTGCGAACACAGAGAGGTACAGTTATGCAAGTGAGATAACGGTATAGTAACGCGACTACGCCCGATCGAGTGCAACCAATAGCAGCGCCCTTAGTCGCGAAATGCTGACGTTAGCCATTGCAAATCGAAAACGAAAAGAGATAGCGCAAAACTTCCAATTACAAAGTTGTAGAGCATCAATTAATTAGTACAAAACGACATTTGTTTCACACGGATAAGGTAAATTGTCGCCTGAATACCCTACAATGTCCGAAATCGATGCGCGACGATTCGAATCTGCATATTCACATTTCGCGAATGTAGCGGTATGCAAATGCAAATTGTGACGTTGTATCGTGCCTGCGATATAAAAATCAGTAGCAGGATGTACCCTGATCAGAAGTTTATGTCTACGTACGCTGCGTGAGAATGGCGAGCTTGGGTCTCTGGGGTTACGTAAAAAATCAGGTGTATGCAACAGCACCTACAAGTCTGTTGGATCTACGTCGCCGTGTTACAGATGCTTGCAATAGTGTGACACCTTCCATGCAGAAGAATGTTCATGCAGAGTTACTTTCACGAATACAAATGTGTATCGTGGGCAACGAACATACTCGACATTATCTTTTATAACGAAGTAAATTTCTCCGTCATTTTTGTCCACGCCGGGGATCGAACCGGAGTCCACTTATTCCGGAACAAGTCGCTCTACCAACTGAGCTACGCAGACGTTCGTTCTTGCAGCTATCTCTGCCTTTATGTCGTGTGCGTCCTGCGGGGCAGGTACGTCACATCCCGCCCCCCGAAAGAGGACCAGGGGCATGGCCCACGGGTCAGCCGTGACCATGAATCATTGCAGGCAGGAATCCGCTGAAGAACGTGCACTTGAGAACTCCCAGTCAATCTGGTGTGTGGAATGCAACATCACACACTTTTATTTTTCGAAGCACTGAAGAAGGGATTCTCTTATTTTTCCTATCTCGCGGTGTGGAAAGAACATCACGTCATTACAAGATCTTTAACGGCCGGGTCATCCGGGAAGTTCGGGTGCCATTGTAACGAAGTAAATTTCTCCGTCATTTTTGTCCACGCCGGGGATCGAACCCGAGTCCACTTATTCCGAAACAAGCCGCTCTACCAACTGAGCTACGCAGACGTTCGTTCTTGCTGCTATCTCTGCATTTATGTCGTGTGCGTCTTGCAAAGGCAGGTACGTCACACTTTTTATCACTGTGCGCCAGTTTGCCTTTTTTTGGTTTTTGTTTTGTCGGACGTCATCAAAACTGTATTGACATAAGTACGCATTTATGCAATAAATTATGCGTATTTGCTCATACCTATGCCTGTTCCCTTCAAATGTTCACACAAAAAGTGGCGCATCGATTTCGGACATTTTAGGGTATTCAGGCGACAATTTATCTTATCCGTGTAAAACAAATGTCGTTTTGTACTAATTAATTGATGCTCTACAACTTTGTAATTGAAAATTTTGCTCTATCTCTTTTCGTTTTCGATTTGCAATTTCTAACTTCCGAATCACGCCACTAGGGGCGCTGCTATTGGTTGCATTCAATCGGGCGTAGTTGCTTTACTACACCGTTATCTCACTTGCATAACTGTACCTCTCTCCGTTCGCACCAGGCTAAACGGACTTTCCTATGCACCCTGTATAACGTGTTACCGCAAGAAACTGGGTACTGAAATTATTCTACAAAGGCAGTTTAACAAAAACTGAGAGTTTTTTTGTTTTTTTTTTAGTTGATAATAATTAGAAGGTGAAAAACAAGCACGCTGATGACTAACTGAATCAATGAAGTATCTATGGCAACAGTTATTAGCCGTGGAAGACGATTCTGGGTTTGTTATTGAGCAGTTGTTATGGAGGTAAGTGATTCAGAGTGAAGAAATGAAATGCGTTTTGCGATAACATTTTCCTATCGTTTGGATAAAACGGCTCCAGAAACAGTTGATTTAATGAAAATAGCTTACAACGATAAATGTTTGGCTGAGTCAATGATTTCTAGTGGCACCATGATTTCAAAAAAGGGCTTTTGTCGGTAGAACTCTCTCGCAGTCCAGGTCGACCTGAAAGTGTTGTGAACACTCATTGGGCAATATTGCAAGAAGATCGACAAAGGACATGTGAAGACATTGCGGCGTCAACAAATATTTCAGAAACGTCGGCATTCCGCATTCTACGCGACGAATTACTGCTGCATCGTGTGTGTTCCAGATGGGTATCTCATCACGTGACAAGATAACAATTGTCAGCCAGTGTTCAGGTGTGTCATGAGTGGAAACAAATGACTTGCAAAGAACCCAAACTTTTTAAACACAGTAATAACTGCCGACGAAACATTGGTCCACTATTTCGATCTCCTCACGAACCCCGCAAAGAGTGTCTGGAAACACCCAGGCTCGCCTCTTCTGGTGATGATGATAATTTTCTTTGATCATAAAGGTGTAGTCTACCAGCATGCCGTTCCTTCACAAATTACTGTCAATGCTGAGTATTGCATTTCAGTCTTGAAGCGTCTGCTACGGCACATATCGATTAAGCGACCCGAACTGGTGGTGAAGTGGACCCTACACCATTATAACGTTCGCCCACATGTGGCTGCTTGTGTTCCACAGTTCCTTACCAGATGCAGTATTGAAATTATGCTGCATCCTTCCTACAGTATTTTACATCGCCCCGTGCGATTTCTGGTTGTTTCCAACAACGAAGGAGAAGTTCCGTGGCGCAATATTCAACACAGATGCTGCGTTATTCAAGCTGTACAGTTATCGCTAAAGCAGCTTCCACAAAATGCCTTCGCCACATGATTTGAAAAGTGGACTGAACGATGGGACCGTTGCTTATCATCCCAAGGAAGATACTTTGAAAAAGAATAACATATATTTGGCTGTACCTATATTTCTTCATTTTGTGTGATTTTACTCTCAGTTTTTATGGAACGACCATTATACAAGTGATTGTACGATGTCTGTCTATATAGCTGTTAAGAGTACATTTTATATTTAGAAGTTTTGCTGGTCACCCAAAATGCAACACCAAGAAGGAAGCATCCGATTGGCCTGAAATTTGTAGCATGCGTCGCCCTGGAAAGGACATGCAAACGATTAACATTACAGGGCATACGCAAATCTTGTGCGCCCGGCACGCCACCGAGACGCACTATAAGAATGATGCACAGAAGGCAGGGTTTAAGTAGTGGAAGTGTGTTGTGCTGCCGGACCTGTGCGTGAAAAGCTTTCTGATGCATCGTCGCAGAATACGGCAGTCATTCCAGCACGTTTCGGAGTTCGACAGAGAACGAATAGTGGCTTATCGCGACAGCGGTTTATCGTACCGAGGCATCGGCGCCCGTGTGGGACGACATCCAGCCACAGTGAGGCGAGTATGGATTCGGTGGGGGCAGGAGGGACGGGCGAACCGAAGTGAGCGATTGCCGCAGCCGCGGCACACCACCGAATGAGAGGACTGGCATGTTGTGCGGCGGGCATTGGCGGCTCGCACCGCCCCGTCACGAACGTTAGCGCAGGAATTAGGGTATGTCGCGCAACAACCTAAGTCAGCACATACCGTTCGACGTCGTCTGCAGGAGCGGGGACTTGTCGCACGGCATCCATTGCTCCGATTACCATTGACGTTAAACCACCGGCGAGTGCGGCGGCAGTGGGCCGTTAAACGCCGCATCTGGACTATGGAATGGCACGACATTGTCTTCTCCGATGAATCCCGCTTCTGCCTGCAACACCACGATGGTCGGATCCGCGTGTGGTGGCACCGCTGCGATAGACTGAATGACGCCTGCATTATGCATCGCCATACTGGTCCCTAGCCTGGCGGTATTTTTTGGGGCGCAATTGGATATGACACCCGCAACCCTCTGGTACGCATCGCCGGTACACTAAACAGCCACCGCTACACCTCCGACATTTTGGAGCCTGTAGTCCTCCCTTACCTGCAGGACCTGCCAGCGGCCACGTTTCAACAGGACAATGCGCGCCCGCACGTGGCACGCATCATGCAACAATTCTTCGCGGCCCACCAGGTGTCACTGCTTCCATGGCCCGCCTGTTCTCCCGATATGTCACCCATCGAACACGTCTGGTCGCTGATCGGCAACTGAGTGGCCCGGCAAGCACCACCCTTGGCTACGCCTGTTGAATTGTGGCAACGTGTGGAAGCAACCTGGACCGACATACCCCAAGCCCACATCCAAAGCCGCTTTCGTTCGATGCCGCGGCGTGTAGCGGCTGTTATTGCCAGCCATGGGGGCCACACGAGCTATTGATTTCTGCGTGTTCCCCAAGTCGCACGGGCCTGTAAGCTCAATCGTTTCATCTTTGTATCTGTTGTTATGTGTCCAGTAAATCTGGCTTTGCTGCCTCGTGTGCTTCTTGGGGTTACATTTTGGATGGCCAGCAGTGTAGTATTATAAAACAGTACATTGCACTTTCTCTTTTAAAATAATTGAAGTTATTGTCAGTTAAGGAAACAGATATCAGTCTCCAAATGATTCTGTTGCTTCGAAACATCACGATGCAAAAATTGCGTAATTTGTAAAAAGTACTCCTACAGAAAAAAGTTTATTTATTATAAACTTATTCAAAAAATAGTAAGATCCAATGGAAGATAAAATGATTAGATCCCTGGCATTAATTTAAAAAATCATCGCCCAATTATTTTTAGCGTGAACGTGAGCCTAATTCCTGTGACTTTCTGGCTCAGTGGTTAAGAAGCGTAGCTTCACGCCCAGCGGGTTGGGCTCCATCCTCACCACTTGAGCAAAATGATTCTCTCGCGTGAAGGTTGTTGGATTTTGCGAAATTTTTGTCTATTAGCGGTATGCAAATATTTCCGCCGCCTCGCTAGCGGGAGCTGTAGGGGCCTAACCGACCGGCGACCCGAGCTGCCAGTTCTTACATGAAGCCAAGCATGGCGGTCGATAAAGTTAATTCGCTGCATCCTTGTATGCTTCACACGCACTTTTCCCTAATTTATGCTTCACTTACTTTCGCCTAAACTGAGTGAAGCATAAATTAGGGAAAAGTGCGAAAAAGCATACGTATGCTTCACTCGCACTTTTCCCTAATTTAAATATGAATAACAAACATGTTTCTTATTCATGTTTAATTTAGGGAAAAGTGTGAGAGAAGCATTGGGTTCAATATGTCAGGCGTATGGCGAAACGGTTATGGGCGAGAGGACGTGTCGAGAATGGTTTGCCAAGTTTAAGAAAGGTGATCTAAGCTTGGAAGACAAGCCACGTGCAGGTGCAGGAACTCGCAGACGAGGAGCTGGAATCGCTGCAGCAACAGGATGTCACATAATCGAACTGGTGAAACGTTTGAAAGTGGCTCAATCGACGGGGTGGTACGGCGTCTACAGGCCTTGGAGAAGATCCAGAAGATTGGTAAGTTGGTTCCGCATAATTTAACGGAGCGTAATATTGTTCAACGATTGGGCATCTGCATGTCGTTTCTGAAGAGATTTCAAGGGAAGAATTTCTTATGAAAAATTGTCACCGGGGATGAAAAATGGGTATATCGCGACAACACCGTACGTAAGCGATCCTGGTTCGACCCAGAACAGACGTCGAAATATACTGAAAAACAGGATATCCACGGGAAAAAGGTGCTGCTGTGTGTGTGGTGGGATGTGCATGGAGTGCTGAATACTTCGAACTGTTGAAACCAGGCGAAACAAACACTGTACAACGATATAGCGATCAGTTGATGAAACTGAACGCCTCAATCGAGCAAAAACGCCCGTGGATAGGTAAAGTACGCCGCCTAGTCCTCCTGTTATACGATAATGCCAGACCACATGTCGGTGCAACAACGAAATCGGCCCTTGAACAGTTCCAATGGGAGGTTTTACCTCACCGGGCTCACTTCCCTGATATTGCATCCTCAGACCTTCATCTGTTTCGCTTTATGCAACATGCCCTAGCCCAACAGCATTGCACCACAGTTCCAGAGGTGGAAAATTTTGTTTCTTCAGCTCAAAACTAGAGTCCATCTATCACAAGGGCATTCATTTGTTGTCTGAAAAATGGCAAAAGGTAATAATAACCACCTTCACAATGCTGTCATTACACGATTTAACAAGAAAGATGACACCGAATTTTGGGGTGTAATAAGCACGTCTTTTGAGTCCCTTCTGACGCAAATTAAATTTATCAAAGCTATTCAAAGTCAATGGAACCGGTATGGAAAACAATAGATCTGACGAAAGAAAGGAGATTTTCAGTCGGGTTTTTAATCCCTCAGATATTGCTGTGAACGGAATCGTGAGATTACGAACTCTTAGAAACAGAGATATCGACAAAAATAAGATGTGACTTTACGTCCACTGGTGAGGAAACCATGCATTATTTTAGGAAGAAAGTATTCTCAAAAGGTGTATCCATATAAGCGGTATCCGTCGAAGAAAAAAATAGTCGAGTTTTCAGGAGCCCGGATTTTGCAACAAATACTTCAGAAGCCGAAACTAACCCTTATGACCCCTGGTGGCTAAACCATTCTTTACCAAACATTAGAAAGTATGTGAAAAATATTTTCCATCAGGTCTTGTATGCGATACAGGAAGAAGTTTTCAAATCAGAGCTTTAGGAGCAGAAATAACGCAAAAAACGCAATTTACTTTTGTACCCCCTAGCAGAAAGTCTATGATTTATTTGAAAATTTTGAATTTATAGGAAAAACATTTCGCATCGGAAACACTATCCAACAAAAAAGGAATTTTTCAAATCGTACTCTTAGAAGTAGAGATATTGACAAAAATAAGATATACATCTACGCCCCCTGGCGTAGAAGCCATTAATCTTTTCAAGAAGAAAATTTTCCTGAGAAGTTTGTCGACATGAGGAGTATACTACTCGGTCAACAAAAGACTTTTTTTTCAATCGAGATTCTAGAAGTAGAGATATTGACAAAAATGAGATATGCATCTAGGCCCCCTGGTGTAGAAACCAAGCACTATTTTAAGGAGAAAATGTTTCTAAAAGGTTTGTCGACATGACTAGTATCTGTCAACAAACGACTTTTTTTCAGTCCAGAATTTAGAAGCTCATATTTTGCTGCAAATACAACAGAAGCGGAAATTAAGACTTACGCCCCCTGGTGGCCAAACCATTTCTTACAAAAATTAGAAAATATGTGCAAACAATTTCCCATCAGAAGCTGTATGCGGTGCAGAAAGAATTTTTCAAAGCGGAGAATTAGAAGCAAATATATATTGGGAAACGCAATTTACATTTACGCCCCCTAGCGGAAAGTCTATGAATTACTTGAAAATTTTGAAATTATGTGAACCACATGTCACACTAAAAACACTATCCAACAAAGAAGGAATTTTTCAAATTGGACTCCTAGAAGTAGAGATATTGACAAAAATAAGATATACATCTACGACCCCTGGCGTAGAAACCTTGCACTATTTTAAGAAGGAAATGTTTCTAAAAAGTTTGTCGACATGAGTAGTATCGGTCAACAAACGACGTTTTTTTTTCAATCGAGAATTGAGAACATCATATTTTGCTGCAAATACAACAGATGAGGAAATTAAGATTTACGCCCCCTGGTGGCCAAACTATTTTTTTTTTTTCAAAAATAGAAATTATGTGCAAACAATTTCCCATCAAGAGATGTATCCCGTGCAGAAAGAAGTTTTCAAATCGGAGATTTAGGAGCAGAGATATAGGGGGAAACGCAATTTACCGCTACGCCCCCTAGCTGGAAGTCTATGAATTACTTGAAAATTTTGAAATTACATGAGAAACATGTCACACGGAAAACACTATCCAACAAAGAAGGAATTTTTCAAATCGGACTTCTAGAAGTAGAGATATTGACAAAAATGAGATATGCATCTAGGCCCCCTGGTGTAGAAACCAAGCACTATTTTAAGGAGAAAATGTTTCTAAAAGGTTTGTCGACATGACTAGTATCTGTCAACAAACGACTTTTTTTTCAGTCGAGAATTTAGAAGCTCATATTTTGCTGCAAATACAACAGAAGCTGGAATTCAGATCTACGCCCCCTGGTGGCCATACCATTTTTTTACAAAAATTAGACATCATGGGCAAACGATTTCTCACCAGGAGCTGTATCCGGTGCAGAAAGATTTTTTTAAATCGGAAATTTAGAAGCAGGGATATAGGGGAAACGCCCTTTACTGCTACGCCCTCTAGCGGAATGTCTATGAATTACTTGAAAATTTTGAAATTATATGAAGAACATGCCACACGGAAAACACTATCCAACAAAGAAGAAATTTTTCAAATCGGACTTCCAGAAGTAGAGATAGTGACAAAAATATGATGTACATCTACGCCCCTGGCGGAGAAACTGTGGAATATTTTAAGAAGAAAATACTGCGAAAAGGTTTATGGATCAGCAAAAATTAGAAGCAAAAATTAACACTTACGCCCCCTGGTGGTCAAAGTGTTCTTTACCAAAATTTTGAAATTATATGCAAAAGATTTTCCATTAGAAGATGTATCCGCTGAAGAAAAAAATTTTCAAATCGTAGGTTTAGAAGAAGGGTTATCGGGAAAAATGCAATTTATTTTTACGCCCCTTAGCGGAAAATCTATGCGTAATTTGAAAACGTAACTATATCTAAAATACTCTTCGATATAAATGGAATCGAAAGATAAAAATTTTTTCAATCGGATGTTTAGAAGCAAATATGTGGAATAAAACGTATTTTTGAATTTAACATCATCTGCATTTACGCCCTCTACCTGCAAAATTGTACATTGTAAAAAAAAACGAAATAAAGGATCATTCGCATATTTCAAGCTTCCCAATGCAAAAAGAATTTTTCAAATCGGACTAATAGTTGCAGAGACATCGTGGGTACCGACGGACGGACGGACGGACGGACGGACGGACCAACCCATAACGATCTTTTTTTACAAAAGGCGTGCTAAAAAAGGGCGCCTTTCATCCGTCTTGGTTGTTAGATTCGATATTAAAGACGAGGTGGTGGCTTGCTTGTATTGTTGATAATAACATCGCTGGCACGACAACGCGAAACCAATGCCCACAGTGAAATTTGCATGTCAGTAAACAAAATTCTGGCCAGTATGTAAATTGAGTTACATACTGAAAACCAACGGGAAACGGCAAAGGCATTTCTCGTTGGCAGAGCCTCTAAAAAGAGTTCCAGTGACTGCACATGCATTTCCTTATGTTTCATACACGTGTATCGGCCGCATTACGGTGGCGAGCGATAGGGCGACTAGAAGCAGGTCAGTCTCAGTTCCAGGTCGCAAGAGACTTCCATGTGCACCCCAGAGTGGTTTCACGAATTCGGCAGAAATTCAAAAATACCAGTGGGATGCCACGATTACCTGTCCAAGGTAGTGGAAGGCGTACGACACTTCGTGAGCACCGTTATGACGTTTTAACCGTACGACGTCACAGGTCCTGTACAGCCCGGCAATTGCCTTCGGAGCTCTCCGCTGCCACTGGAGCTGTGACATCAAGGAAAACGATATAAACAGATGAGCCATTACATTATGCCCACTCCCAGCGTAGAGAACTGAGCGCGTCTGCAGAGTCGAACGGTGGTGCAGGTGAAGTTCACAGACCCGTTCGTCTCGACTTCAGGACATGTAGACGGCCGAGCGCGGATACGCTGATCACCAACGGAGGCTATGGGACCTGGATGCTGTTAGGCGGAAACAGGCCGGCGGCAGCGGTGTTATGCTCTGGAAGATGTTTTCTTGCGACACTTTAGGCCCCACTATCCCAATAGCACAATCCCTGACTGCTGTCAGGTATCTGAACATCGTTGCTGACCATGTTCACCCATTCATGGCAACTGTGGTGTTTCCTGCTGGTGATTGCCGTTACCAACAGGATAATGCGCCACCCCACACTGCCAGAATCGTCAAGGAATTGTTCGAGGAACATGCTGGTGACTTTCTGTTAATGCCCTGGCCTCCAAATTCACCGGACATGAATCCAATCGAACATTTGTGGTTCGACTTAGAAAAGCGGGTTTGCACTACATCACCACAACCCCGAAATGTACGGGAACTGGAGGACCTGGTGGTGACATTATAGTACCAGATACCCCAGGATACCTACCGCCACCTCATTGAATCGCTGCCTCGCCGAGTGACAGCTGTTTTGCTGACTAAAGGGGTTCCTACAGCTTGTTAGGTAGGTGGTCATAATGTAATGGGTTATTGGTGTATAGAAGATTTAATGCAATTGGCCTTTATGCCAGGAGATCCATAGCTTGTGTTCCGCTAACAGCATCTAACAGCAGAGCTCACTTAAACTGGTGCAGACAACATTGTTCCTGAAGTCGAGACGAACGGGTCGGTGTTCTTTCTGCAGACAAGTCAAGATTCAGTCTACAAAGAGATTTTCGTCGGCATTCCATCCCTGGAAATGACCGCGAACGAGACTTCTTCGGTGGTCTGCTCGTGTACTGTCGAATATTGCTCAACGGCCGCACACCACTCCACGTGTTCGCAGGAGACAATATGAAATCTGAGCGCTATAGGGACGATATCCTAGAGCCCTATGCTAGACCTTCTCGGGGAGCTGTTGACCTTGAGTTCCTTTATGAACGATAACGCTCATCCGCACAGGGCTCATATCGTCGATGACTTTCTGTAGAGCGAAGATATTCGGCGTATGGACTTGCCAGCCAGGTTTCTTGATCTGAATCCCATACAGCATGCCTAGAATTCTCTATGACAATATGTAGCAGCTCGTCAAACTTCTCTCAGAACCCTTTCCGAGCTACGAACCGGTCTCATTGAGAAACGGAATCTTTAGCTCCAGAGTTTATCAACAGCCTGCAGATGAGTTTCGTCATTGTTAAGAGATGTCTGTTCGTACGAGGTAATCACATTCCTTATTAAGACATTTTTACCTTATATTCTTTCATCTCACCTTGGTGACATTTGCGGATGGGAAACTGTATACGCAAAATGTGTATGTATTTGTCTGATGTTATAAAACGTTTATCACCGTTATGAGTGTGTCAGTTAACACGCCAAACATCTCTATCTGTTGTACGGGTTTTCTTTTTGACGTAGAACTACGTCTTTCTCTGCGCTGGGTGGGGGATAACATCGGAAGAGCGGATACAACGAAAACATGTCACACTTTGAAAGCTTATATCTTCAAAACTAATAACCGTAGAGTAATAGATAATACGTCATTAGAAAGTTTATAGAGTCCCATTTATAACAAAATGAGTTTCAACCCTCCACCTTTTAACCCATTGATTCAGTAGTAGGTTAGAAAGTTAAGCTAAATTTCGCGTGATTTTCTTTCACCGCACGCAGTTTTAAGGTTGACAACTAGTGAATAGATAATAATAGCAATGACCTCAGCCCTGCAATCCGTAACTGACGGTCAGAGCTAACGAACGTATGTGATAAACCGAAATAAAGTGGATTTAAAATTTAAGTAAAAGATAGCATTGGTGACGAAAATTTAGAAATGCCGCGAAAATCCAAGGAAAATTGCTATAAGAACCGACGAAAGTTGGAGAAACAGCTAGAGGAGAACGAGAGGAATACGAAAAGGTCTCCTAAGTCATCAACCGAAAGGTCATGGGAATGTAGGGAGCGTCAAAGGTCAGCACGCCAGGATACGTTTCACCCGAGTTCGACTCTAGAGCCACAACCTTCCACCTCAACTGCACAAATTGAGCCTGAACAGCAAGAACAGATGTAGATTGATGACATCGATCCAGATTTTCAAATTTTCAAACTGAGCATGGAATACCAATGAACATCGCCAGTCTTCACAACTTAGCTGAATAAATGAATGTATTACGTCTCAAACCTTTACACTTCCGATGCGATCTGAATCTAGACAAGAACGATATCAATATTAGGCCAGAAACGTTTCGCCAAATTTATAACAAAGCAACTAAGGAGTTTGAAAAACTGTTTCTGTAGAACGATTTCAATTTTAGCAATAACTACTGACAATCATGTCTTCTTCTTCAACTAACATTAATTTATAATCAGCATAAGTTACTATGAATTGTATAAGCTGCTTTTAAGTAAATAAAACGAAACACTTCTTTCGTTTTATTTCTTAAAAATTTTGTATCTGAAAAAAATCAATGTGCCGCAACCTACTACGTCCACTGTCCTTCGCTAAATACCTTAAGAACATACAACTAGTGAGATAGTGCCATGAAATAGTGAAAATTGGCAAAATTCTACCTTGTAGGTTACGGCACAGTTGCTACTGTGCCCCTTTGATTTTTTTTATCCCTGCGAACGCCTTTCCGACTTTAATTTTGGAAACCAGTGTATTTTATAGTATTGCTGTAAGCAAATGCAGCCTATGACGTTAATTAATAGTCTTCCAAAATAATTATCGTAAACAAAAAAGGGAAAACACGATCCTAGAACTTAAAAACAATGTAACTGAATTACGTACGTACAAAATTATTAATGCTACCTCAGCTTCAACAATGGGCACAAGTTATGCTTCCATGGTCACCCATTAAGTTGCATTTGTGTTCCTGTAAAAACATAGCTCGAGGATTTTTAGGTTGATAATTAATAATGAGCGGGCATTTTAATATTTTCTTTGAGGATTTCGCGTACAAATCTTTCGCTCCTATTTTTTTAATTTGCTAAATACTTCTTAATGTTTCCTTCAGAGAAACTGACAGGAAGTTATTTCATACAGCCTTTGAGAAAACACTCTACCCCGTGGCGGATCGTAAAATGTACGGCTGATTAGATTTAGGGTGCAAAAGATTACTTTTCTGTAAACTGTCATATCGATTTTTTCCACCGTAGTCTTTTTACGAGAGGCGTTATACCCTCCATCTCTCAGTGGAGTGATTTTGGAGATCACTTTTTCTTTGCCCGGTCTTATCTTCTCGGTTTTTTTCTTTCATCCCATCACAGATGAGAAGGAGCTCTCCGCTCGTGGCAGCCATTGAGGTGGCGGGAATTATCGTATCGTTTGTTCCAAATCCCCGGCTTACACCTTCGACCTAATTCCTTTGCTAGACAGATTACTTTTCCTATTTCTACCCCAAGGTTAGCACACGAGCATTTTAGAGTAAATGCTTAAATTCACACTTCCTTATGCAGCTCTAAAAATGTGCGCATCAAAATATTTTTATACAGCACTGCAAATGAAATTGAAAGAGTTTCCAAATTTTATACTTGCGTGTTGCTTTGGCTGGAATGCCATTTCGGTTTTGAAAAAAAGAAAACATGTTTTGAAACTCTTTTTTTATAATCAGAATAAGTTTCGTATCACAAACTATATAATTTACTTTGTCTGAACGTTTGTCCCACTTTGGTGGCGCAGTGCAAATAGTCCTCACCATAGCAACAATCGAGAATGAAATATTTGTGACGCCACGCTTAGCTTTTCGCGTTTTTGTGCAGATGTTCAGTGAATGGAAACTTCTTTCCCGATTAAATTATGATTAGTCTTCACTTAAGCAACAACTGACAAAGATATATTTGTGACGATACGCTTAGTCCTCGTGGTTTTGCTCAGGTGTTCAGCGAATGGAAACTGCTTTGCTTCCAGGATATAATAATCTGACGTCATCACCATATCACCAACTATGAAAGAAGTAATTTTGACGACACGTTTAGCTTTTCTTCTATTCGGGCAGGTTCTCCATTAATAGAAACTACGAATTGCACAGTTGTAACAGAATATCGACCACACGGAGATATAAGCGGCCGGCCAGGTCATATATATCCGCGTGGTCGACCTTGGCAAAGGTAGTGATTTGACGGACAATCAAAAAGAAATGATCATCGGCTACCGCGCCAAGGATGGAAGTATCTCGGAAACACCAGACTTAGTGGGCTGTTCGCGAAGTGCTTTGGTAAGGGTGTGTAAAGAATAGACCGCTGGCACACCGAGTACCTCCCGACGTCATAACTGTGGATCCCCAAAGGCCATCGACCCCAGAGGAGAACGTCGTCTCCATCGACTGGTAAAGGGCAATTGACACGCGACAGTGCATCAATTCATCGCGCAAGTGAATGCTGGGGCACCCAGGTACGTGTCCCCGATAACAGTAGAGCGAATCCTGTTAAGTATGGGTCTCCGGGGTCGACGCTGCGTCAAGACGCCCATGGTAAACCAGGTCCATCGGCATCGACGCCTACAGTTGGCATTGGACAGTGGAAGAGTGGGAAAAGGTTGCCTTCTCCGACGAAACGAGGTTTCTACTCCATGGATAAGTGACAGGCGGTGGCGGATACGGCGTCAGACACACGGCACAGTTAAGTATTAATAAGCTTCAAGCAGCTGTCTATGATTGGATGTAAAAACTGTTACGCAGCTAACGTGAATTTTGCGGCCCCGGTGGCGCAGTGGTCTAAACGATGGCTTATGACCATTCGTTCGCAAAGGGTCCGGCTTCAAAACCCCGTGAGGCATGGATGATGTGTTTGTCTTACGGCACTGGCTCTCTCTGTTCCCTGGAACCAGTGGCCCTAAATTAGGGGCGGGCGACTGCTTATAGCCCAATGAGTTGCTAACGGATTTCGTTAAACCTCTAATCGCCCCGGTGGCGCAGTGGTCTAAGCGATGGCCTCTGATCATTCGTCCGAAAGGGGTCCGGGTTCGAATCCCAGTGAAGCATGGATGTTGTGTTTGTCTTACGGCACTGGCTCTCTCCCTTCCCTGGGACCAGTGACCCTAAAGTAGGGACGGGCGACTGCTTATAGCCCATTGAGTTGCTCAAGGTGGTCGTTAAACCTTCAGTAAAAAAACAAAAAAAAACCGTAAATTTCAATATGTTTGTCAAACGCCATATTTTATGTCTTGTCTTAAGAGAAGTAGCTACAGAAAAAACTAAGACATTTTTGAAATATCCATTAAATTTCGCATCTAATGTCATATTATAAATAATGAAATAACAATGAAAATTAATTAGTTAAAAAAAGAGTCAAACCTAAAAATTCACAGTTTTTGCAGGTGATGCACAGCTTTTGCACACCACTGTACTAGTGAGGGTACGCATGAGTAAAATCGAGCTTTCAGCGATCAGCCTTGCAGGCGTAGTTCAGTTGGGAGAATATCCCTCTCTGGAATAGGAAGGCGTGGCTTCGAAATCCACCACGGACAAAAACGTTAAACGCTATATACTGAAGTGCCAGAAAAACTGGTACAGACGAGCTTATGCAAAATACATAGCAACGTCACCTATGCGCGTACTCCGTTGCGTACACCAGTTCCCTTGATGGGTGCAAGACACAGAGCTCTGGGCCTGCCTCGTTTGGGCACGGCAACATCGCCACTGGACACTTGATGACTAGAAACAAGTAGCCCGGTCTGACAAGTCGCGTTTCCAACTGTATCGGGAAGATGGAAGGATTCGTGTGTGGCGCAAACACCATGAAGCCATGGATCCCGACTGTCAACAGGGAACTGTACCGGCTGGTAGGAGTCCGTAATGGTATGGGGTGTGTTTAGCTGGACTTCACTGGGATCCCTGGTACATCTACAAACGTCTGTCACCGGGCAACGCTATGTGCGCATCCTTTCTGACGAGGTACACCCGTTCATGTCCTGCATTCATGCTGATAGGTTGGGCCTGTTCCAACAGACAATGCACCTCCACAGAAGTGTCGGAACGCCACATTATGGCTAGAGGAGCATTCATCTGAGTTTGGGGTGTTGCCATTCCTACATAAGTCCCGATATTTGAACGTGATAGAACGTATTTAGAATGCCATGCAACGCGGTATCGAGCACAGGAATCTAAGGCCTCCGAATACACCCGAATTGTTGAACGTTCTGCAGGAAGTATGGTGTGCATTGCCTACAGCATATTTCCAGAAGCTTGTGGAGTCCATGATACAGAAATCCTTGGCAACATCTGTTATTTTTCGCCCTTCTTCAATCTTGCCAATAATACGGCCACGCGTAAAACCATCTAGGTGATGTCGGGAAGACATACTAAAAATTGCAAGTTCGTCAATTGATTATTTCCCTTTCAACTTTGCGTTTGAACAACAACAACGGTCAATACGCGTCAAATCCTTTATATCTCTTATCAGCGCTATGACGTCACTAACAAGTTCGGCAATCTAAAATTTGCATACGCACAACACGTCTTACTGTATCCCGCACTTATGCTAATTTCCACATTGTCCTGCCTTCCATTTTATGATTGCTATCGTTGCTATTGTCATCCGTCCTTAGCAATTGTCCGGCAGTGTATATATATACAGTATATATATATATCATCATCATCATCATCATTGTCAACCATTATCAATCCACTGCTGGACGAAGGTCTCCCCAAGTTTCCTCCACAACGGTCTGTCTTGTGCCAGTCTCCTCCATGTCACCCCTGCATACTTTCGAATTTCATCCACCCATCTCCCATGTGGTCTTCTTCTGGGTCTTTTCCTGTCCCTTGGAATCCAATCTAAAATTTCGGCTGTCCATCGATGATCTGTCCTTCTGGCAGTATGTCCAGCCCATTGCCATTTCAGGGATTTAACTCTGATCATGATGTCTTCCACTCTTGTCATTTTTCGGATCCACGAGTTACTCTTCTTATCTCTCCTGGTTACACCAAGTATGCACCTCTCCATGCTTCTTTGAGTTGTCTGCAGCCTTTGTATGTCTCTTTTAGTTAAGGTCCACGTCTCTGCACCATACGTAAGCACTGGAAGGATGCATTGATCAAACACTTTTCTTTTAAGACATAATGGCATATTGCTCTTGAAAATTATGCTGTTTCTTCCAAAAGCTCTCCAGGCAAGTTTTGTACGCCGATTAATTTCTTCATCAATGTGACCCTCACTTGATATCTGCTGTCCAAGATAAACGTACGTGTCTGTTATCTCCCGCTTTTCTCCATCAATCGATAAATCTTCATTTCTTGTAAAAGCATTGAACATCACTTTTGTCTTCTGAAAGTTCATTTTTAATCCCACTTCTTTACTCTTGTCAGCAAGTTCCTGGATCATACTCTGCAGCTCTGATGGGGTAGTTGCAAAAATGACTACGTCATCAGCAAAACGAAGGTGGGTTAGATAATCTCCATTAATCTTTATCCCCTTGTTTTCCCAGCTCAGCGACTGAAAAACACCCTCCAATGTGGCATTAAAGAGCTTCGGAGATATGGTGTCACCTTGTCTCACTCCCTTTCCAATTTTTACGTGTGTTGTATTTTCAAACAGCCTAATCTTTGCACTTGCATTTTCATAGATGTTATTAATAATATTAATATATATCTATATATAGAGTGAATTGTTAAGAATTAATAACGTTTAAAAAATATTCAGAAAATACAAAATTAAATTCAAAATTGGAGTTCAGAATTGAAAACCGGATAATATAAAAGAAAAAACAGGTTGCAGTCGTCAGGAGAGCATCAACCTGCGGAAGTGGCCTTTCTAGTACCAACAAACGACAAGGAGAACCAAAAATGTCGGTTGGTCATGCTTCCTAGGACACCAGACCGAACACAAAAGAGACTTAAAAACTATTTAATAATTTTTAAATTATTTAATAATTTTTTACAATGCGCACTAAAACTTTCGTATGAGTTTGGTTTGCCCCTCGAAGCCTTTAACGAATGGCTGGATTCTGTATTATGTGACATTCGTCATGAGCTAAACAAGTTCAAGGGCTCTGGTGTTTGTACCCGGCAGCCACATAATTTTGCTTTGATTAATTCACAAATTCGTGACCTTCAAAACTTATTCACTATTTCTCCAGTGGATAAGGCTGGTAATAACTTTGCCTTTTCTTGTAAACAATTCTATCAGGATCTCCTGATACAGGAGATGAATACCACAGATACTTACACTCCGGTTTCTCAAAATCATAAAGACATTGTTAAGAAAATAATCGCTCTGCATAAAAGGATAAGGCTTAATGTGTCCAACTTAAACTTTCATTTTATTTATGCCATCCCAAAGTTTCATAAGGAACCTGTTTCCTTCCGTTTTATTACTAGTGGACGCAACTGTTATAACAGCAAAGCGGGTGGGTTGCTTCAGAGATACTTGTCCGTGGCTCTTCGCAGGTTGGGTTTGACCTGGATTATTGGGAGCAATAACAGAGTCATGGAGACACTTGGCTCGGTGACTGTCACATCTGTGGATACTTACGACTTTAAAAACCTCTTCACCTCAATTTCATTGAAGGGTCTGTGGCAGTTAGCCCGAAATATACATACGAAGTTCGAGCCCGGGACTACAGAACAGTATTGGCATTTCCTACTGGATTTCTGTATCAATAACAATTTTGTTACCGTGGGCGATGGGCTTTACCTCCAAACTCAAGGTATCCCGATGGACAGTCGCTTTTCTAGCAGTTTGGCTAATCTCTATCTACATTTTTTGAGGATAGATATGTTGCCAATCATCCTTTACGTGGGATTGCTCTAAGATATGTTGATGACATTATTGTCATTAACATTCCGGACTTTCTGCGTTGCGCCGCTGACTTGTGTCCTGACGACCTTACCCTAGAAAAAACCAACAGATCGTCTACTTGTGTTTGTTACCTCGATGTAGAGGTTCAGGTGGACGAGGAGGGAAGAGGTGTGGTGAATTTATTTGATAAAAGAAACTCTTTTGAGTTTGATATCATTCACTACACTCACTGGTCATTAAATATTTCAAAAGTTATACATCGTAATCTACTCATCTCCCAGTTTCATAGAATGGCTAAAATTTGCTCTACACAGCTCTTACTTGCCAAAAATCTGAAAGCTCTTATTTCTAAATTGCAATCTAACAATTTTCCTAAAAATTTCTTAAGGAATCATTTTAACCATTTAATTTTGAACTTTAATTCGGTGTCCAAAAGTTTCAAATTACACATTGACATGCTTTATTAAACTAGGACCTAACAATTTTAAATATATAGGTAACACAAAGTGCTATTTGGTGGGTCCCTAATAGCTGAAGATCTTATCTACATACACAGTCTTGCATCTTGTCAACTCACACATTTTTTGGCTTACCAGGTAGTTGTTTTACCGTGACCACCTTTCTTATCAGTGTATATATTTGGGTTCTTGTTGGTGCTCTGTTCAGTCTTGTTTGACTCTTTGTCATGGCTGTTTTTGTTCTGCCGGTAAGCTTTTAATTCTTCTTTTTTAAATTTGATTTTGTAACTTTTCTGTTTATTAGAATTTGGTTTTGTGGCCTAGGGAGCATGACCAACCGAAGATTTTGGCTTGCCTTGTCGTTTTGTTGGTACTAGAAAGGCCACTCCCACAGTTTGATGCTCTCCTGATGACGGCAACCTGTTCCAGTTTTTTACTTGTTTTGAAATTTTGTATTTTTGTTCTGTAATATTTTCATTATATATATATATATATATATATATAGAGAGAGAGAGAGAGAGAGAGAGAGAGAGAGAGAGAGAGGGAGAGAGAGAGAGAGAGAGAGAGAATAGTGAAAAACGACAAAGGAGACAAAGTAATATCGAGTAAAATTATTAATAGTGAACTGAAGAACGTAAAGAAGAAAAATAAAAATTAAAATTAAAATAAAAACCAGGCTGCTTTCATCAGGACAGCATTAACCTAGGGGAGTGGTTATCTTGGTATCAGTAAACGACTAGGGAAAACCAATAGTCGACTGACTAGCTCCAGGAACCACTGAAATCGAAAACAAATGGAGTAAGAACTTCCAAATGTTACAAAACTATAGAAACTATAATGAAGTTAGAGCACAATAAGCCGGTGTGAATCCTGCAGCGGGACTCAGTAAGCCACCGTAACTTCGGAGACTGAATTACGAATGGAAGAAACACGAAATAAACTGCTGGCCACCCAAAATGCAACACCAAGAAGGAAGCATCCGACTGGCCTGAAATTCGCTTCATGCGTCGCCCGCGACAGGACATGCAAACGATTAGCATTGCAGGGCATATGCAAATCATGTGCGCCCGGTAAGCTACCGAGAAGCACTATAAGAAGGGTGCACAGCAGGCGGGGTGTAAGTAGTGGAAGTGTGTTGGGCTGCCAGACCTGAGCGTGAGAGGCTTCCTGATGACTCGTCGCAGAATACGGCAGTCATTACAGTACGTTTCGGAGTTCGACGGAGGACGAATAGTGGCTTACCGCGACAGCAGTTTATCGTACCGAGACATCGGCGCCCGTGTGGGACGACATCCAGTCACAGTGAGGCAAGTATGGATTCGGTGGGTGCAGGAGGGATGGACGGATCGACGTGAGCGATTGCCGCAGCCGCGGCACACCACCGAATTAGAGGACCGGTATGTTGTGCGGCGGGCATTGACAGCTCGCACCGCCACATCACGAACGTAAGCGCAGGAATTAGGGTGTGTTGCGCAGCAACCTGTGTTAGCACGTACCGTTCGACGTCGTCTGCAGGAGCGGGGACTTGTCGCACGGCATCCATTGCTCCAATTACCATTGACGTTACACCACCAGCGAGTGCGGCGGCAGTGGGCCGTTGAACGCCACACCTGGACTATGGAATGGCACGACATTGTCTTCTCCGACGAATCCCGCTTCTGCCTGCAACACCACGATGGTCGGATCCGCGTGTGGCGGCACTGCGGCGAGGGACTGTATGACGCCTGCATTATGCATCGCCATACCGGTCCGTCGCCTGACGTTATGGTTTGGGGCGCAATTGGATATGACACCCGTACCCCTCTGGTACGCATCGCCTCTAAACAGCCACCGCTATATCCCCGACGTTTTGGAGCCTGTAGTCTTCCCTTTCCTGCAGGACCTGCCAGCGGCCACGTTTCAACAGGACAAAGTGTGCCCGCACGTGGCACGCATCGTGCAACAATTCTTCACGGCCCACCAGGTGTCACTGCTGCCGTGGCCCGCCTGTTTTCCCGATATGTCGCCCATCGAACACGCCTGGCCACTGATCGGCAACTGAGTAGCCCGGCAAGCACCACCCGCGGCTACGCCTTATGAACTGTGGCAACGTGTAGAAGCAGCTTGAACCGACATACCCCAAACCCACATACAAAGCCTCTTTCGTTCAGTGCCGCGGCGTGTAGAGGCCGTTATTGCCAGCCATGGGGGCCACACGAACTATTGATGTATGCGCGTTCCGCAAGTCGCAAGGGACTGTAAGCTCAATAGTTTCATCTTTGTATCTGTTGTTATGTGTCCAGTAAATCTGGCTTTGCTATCTCGTGTCCTTCTTGGTGTTGCATTTTGGGTGGCCATCAGTGTAAATAACACTGAATTGGTGTAAATAAAAGTTAAACAAATAAAGGGTAACCTAATTGGCCGAAACAGGTGAGCGTAATAATAGATGCAAGACTGTGTATGTAGATGTTCTTCAGCCACAGGGGACCTGTCAAGTGGCACTTGGTATTTCCAAGTGCCCCTTGACAGGTTCCCTGTGGCTGAAGAACATCTACATACACAGTCTTGCATCTATCATTCGAAATACCATATTTTTGGAAATACCAAGTGCCACTTAACAGGTCCCCTGTGGCTGAGGCACATCTACATACACAGTCTTGCATCTATTATTACGCTCACCTGTTTCGGCCAATTAGATTACCCTTTATTTGTTTAACTTTTATTTACATCAATTCAGTGTTATTTATTTCGTGTTCCTTTAAATTCGTAATTCAGTATCCGAAGTTACGGTGGCTTACTCAGTCCCGCTTAAGGATTCACACCGTCTTCGGGTAAGTTATTGTCCTCTAACCTTATTATAGTTTCTATAGTTTTGTAATATTTTTGAAGTTCTTATTCCATTTGTTTTGGATTTCAGTGGCTTCGGGAGCATGGTCAGTCGACTATTGGTTTTTCCTAGTCGTTTACTGATACCAGAAAAGCCACTCCCCCAAGTTGATGCTCTCCTGATGAAGGCAGCCTGGTTTTCATTTTTATTTTAATTTTAATCTTTGTTCTGTACGTTCTTCAATTCACCATTAATACACTGCTGGACAGTTGCTAAGGACGGATCATAAACGGCTATATAGCGCATAAAAAAGTAAGTGTGGTTGGATGCCAAGTGAAATATAATAATATCAGAATGCCAGGACATTACAAGAAAGACAATTTATTGTGCTCTGAAATCCAGAAGGCTTTGGAACGTGTTCAAGGGACAAACAGGCCATTTTGTGCAGAATACGTAAACGTGAAAAAAATGCAATTACCGTCCGCAGGCGTTCCGGCGTAAGATGTCAATACGGGATATGGCCATCATGGAGGGCGATGCAAGATTCCACACGTCGTGTCATGCTTTGCACAACATTATCAAGCAGCTGTTGGGGTAATTTATCCCATTCCTCTGTCAGTGCACTGATGAGGGTGTCCTTGTTTATTGGAGGGCATTGGCGACCAGCAAGACTCCTCCCCAAAGCATCCCACACATTTTCAATGGGATTCAGATCTGGAGAACGTGCTGGCCATACGAGGCGTTGAATATCCTCGCTCTCAAGACACTCCTGGACAGCGACTGTTCGATGACATGTTGCGTTGTCGTCCATGAAAATGAATCTATCACCGACAGCACCACGAAACATGCGAACATGAGGTAGCAGAACATCATTAATGTATCGTTGGCCAGTCATAGTCCCAGTTGGAAGCACATAGAGGGACGTACGGCCATTGATCATGATGCCAGCACATACCATGACACTACATGTCGGATATCGGTCTCTTTCCTGTATGTTTGCTGGACAATATGCAGTACCACTATCACGCCAGATCAGTTGTCGTCGACAATCAGACGATAGACTGCATCTACTCTCATCTGAGAAGAGGACAGCAGACCAGTCGTTATCAGTCCAATTGCGATGTTGATGGCACCATTGCAAACTGGCGGTACGGTGACGTCTGGACAATGGGATGCACACAACAGGACAGCGGGCGTATAGCCCTCCTTCATGCAAACGTCTGGCGACAGTTTTTCGGGAGATCCGCTTGCCAGTAGCAGCCATAAACTGATTTGCTATATCACTAGCTGTGCTGCGCCGGTGTCCTTTTGTTGATAGCACTATGTACCGATCTTCTGCAGGTGTCGTACTGCGAACACGACCTCCCCCATGACGTTTGCTACACTCTCCATTTGTTTGAAATGATTTCCAAAGCGTTGAAACAACACTGTGGCTGACGTCTAACTCCCTGGCAACATCTGTTATTTTTCGCCCTTCTTCAATCTTGCCAATAATACGGCTACGCGTAAAATCATCTAGGTGATGTCGGGAAGACATACTGAAAATTGCAAGTTCGTCAATTGATTCTTTCCTTTTCAACTTTGCGTTTGAACAACAACGATCAATACGCGTCAAATCCTTTATATCTCTTATCAGCACTATGACGTCACGAACAAGTTCGGCAATCCAAAATTTGCATACGCACAACACGTCTTACTGTATCCCGCACTTATGCTAATTTTCACATTTTCCTGCCTCCCATTTTATGGTTGCTATCGTTGCTATTGTCATCCGTCCTTAGCAATTGTCCCGCAGTGTAATTTTACTCGATATTATTTTGTCTCTTTTGTCGTTTTTCACTATTCTACATTTTTGTTAATTCCTTCAGTCTGCTGCTTACTGCGCAAACCAGATATTGGCTTCATTTTTTCGTTTTCTAGTTATACTTCTTAGTTTTTCAGTTACCCTTTTCAGTTACCCTTTTTTGTGGTTTTTTCATTTACTTCTGTTTCAACCTACTATATACGGGGTGATTCATAAAAAAGTACACAGCTTCCAGATGCTGTAAAACAGTAACAGTTGATGGCACGGACCACAACTGCAAACCGTTAGGTAGATGTACTCATAAAGTTTGTGTCCCGCTACTGAGGGAAGTGACGTAGGCGATAGCGCGCGTGTCACGTGACTAGTCAGTCAAAATGGCAGCGTCTGCAGTGGAGAAGGCGTTTTGTGTTCTTGAATTGAGCAAAACGGAATCTGTAACTGTTGTGCAACGGCATTTTCGATCACAATTCGGAAAAGAACCTCCAACCAGAAAATCTATCTACGATTAGCATAAAAGATTTCGAAATACGGGCTGTTTGTGCAATCCTGGACGACCGCGTGTATCGGAAGATGTCGTCGATAGTGTTCGCACCGCCATTCAACGAAGCCCGAGAAAATCAACGCGGAGGGTGAGTCGCGAAGTGCAGGTTTCACAGCCCACTGTCTGGAGAATTTTGACAAAGAAGCTGAAAATGATTCCATACAAAGTGCAGATGTTGCAGAATCTCCTTGACAAGACAAAGCGCTTTGAATTTTGTGCCGAAATGCAGCAAGCACCATTTTGAAAATGACGATTTTGCCGATCACTTAGTTTTCACCGATGAAGCTACATTTCACGTGAGCGGTCAGGCAAACAAGCACAATGTTCGTTTTTGGGAAACGGAGAATCCCAGATTTACAGTGCAGTACGTGCGAGATTCCCCTAAGTTAAATGTGTTCTGTTCTGTGTCCAAAAAGAGAGTGTACGGCCCCTTCTTTTTTCACCAGAAAACTGTCACGGGAGGCACTTTTCTGGATATGTTAAGTCTTTGGTTGATGCCACAGTTGCAGGACGACAGTTACAACTTTATTCTCCAATTGGATGGTGCACCACCGCACTGGTCAGGCGACGTGCGAGATTATCTCGGTGAACATCTTCCTCACCGATGGATTGGACGAGCCGCGGACTTTAACATGCCACTGACCCAATGGCCACCCAGAAGTCCTTACTTAACATTTTGTGACTTTTTCCTGTTGGGGGTACGTAAAGGACAAGGTATTCGGCCCTCCTTCCTGTTGATCTAGCGGAGCTGAAGCAGCCTATGACAGCCACTATCACTGCACTTGATTCAGATATCTTAACTCGCGTTTGGGAGGAAATGGATTACCGACTCGATGTGTGTCGTGTGATTGAGGGTGCACACATAGAACATCTGTGACTGTCTCTAAAAAAACTTAAAACATTCCCCTACAATTCTGTCACAGGTAACATGAAATATCTTATATTGTTCTTGGTGTAAAAATCCATGGCAAAAATTGACAAATACATCCTCTCGTCCACTGCTTCGATCACGAAGACACGTGCTCGGTTTTTTTAGTTGCACTAAAAATCGGGTCAAAAGTGAATTATTTTCGCTGCAATTTGTAGTTTGCACGAAGGGAACGTACGTGAAATGCCCACAGACAAAATGCCCATAGAAATAATGCGCACAGAAAAATGCCCACAGAAATAATGCTTACTTCCCGAAAACAGGAAAGAATACCTACATCTTAAAAATAGAAAAATTCGCCAGCTATTGACGGATGTTTTCTTACGTCTGTTAGAAACGGTTTTTCTTAATTTCATGAAAAAATATCTCAACTTCAAATAAGCAATCGACAAAACTACAGAGGGTTAGTTGAAAGTTTTGCAATATTTGGATCACTTCATGCCTTCATACGTACATTTACGACGAAAGCTGACTAGCATTCAAATTATAGGCAATCGTGTTGCATCGTTTTTTGTCATCTGTCAGCCAGTTCTTCGATTCCGCAGCGGTACCAGTTCTTGTCCTTCTATGAGAAGATCTCCTTCATCCCAGCTGCCACCTTCTCCTCGTTGTTGAAGTGCCTCCCGTGAAGGAAGTGGGACATGGACCGTAAGAAGTAATAATCCGACGGCGCAAATTCCGCACTATATACTGGGTGTAGCATCAGTTCGGTGAGCTCATGTTCCTGGAGTTTTGCCCGGGTGGTTCGCGCGGTACGAGTCCGAGGGTTGTCTTGCTGTAAGAGAGCGAGCTTTCTGTTCATCACTACCAGGTACTTCTCCTCCAGAACGGCATATATCCGCTCCAGCTGTTCAGAGTAGAGGTTGGCGTAGGTGGTCCTACCGTCCGGTACAAATTCGTAATGGATTCTTCCCTCGAAATTCCACCAGACGCAAAACGTCACCTTGTGCCCGAAGCACCCACATTTCGCAACAGGTTCTGGAAGTTGGCCCAGGCACAACCAATGACGTTGTATGTTAGGATTACGGAAATAGACCCAGTTTTCATCGCACGTAACCATTCCCTTGATGAAGCGTACATTGCGCGGGTTTTCTTCACCCTTCTACTCTGCGGTTTGCTTCAGTTGGCGTCAGTTCGTGAGGAGCAATGCGGTAGCTCCTGTAGACAGTGCCGAAGTCTTGAAAGTAACGAACCACTGTGGTCTGTGATATGCTCAACTCGCCTGATAATCTCCATGTGCTAGTTGTCGGATTTGACTCTACGGCCTGGTGCACGGCCTCCGAATCCACGGTTCGCGGCCGACCTTACGTTGGCTGATCGTCGAGGTTTGTCGCCTGGACGAAACTTCTTGAAAAATCTGGTTTCGGAGCTGTGGTCCATTGAACCTTCCCCTTTCGCATGACAAATGCTTCGTGTTGCTTGACCAGCGTTATGGTTGAGTTCAAACTCGTAAAGCAAAAGTTCCCTAATTAACCGGTTGTGGCTGTTTATATTTTAGGCGTCCCAACCACAGACAGAACGACGACATGCAACGACTACCACTTTATAACTCTTTCGACTGACTGCAGTGCGTAACTTGAACTAGTTTAAACACGTGACATACCCACTGCAGCACGTGCGTTTATGCAAATATTGCAAAACTTTCAACTCGCCTTCTGTAGTCAGAACATTTTTTTTTCTCAACCACATATTGTTAACTAGCATTAAAAGTACATACTACACTGCTGGCCACCCAAAATGCAACACCAAGAAGGACACGAGATAGCAAAGCCAGATTTACTGGACACATAGCAACAGATACAAAGATGAAACGATTGAGCTTACATGCCCGTGCGACTTGCGGAACACGCAGACATCAATAGTTCGTGTAGCCCCCATGGCTGGCAATACCGACCGCTACACGCCGCGGCATCGAACGAAAGAGGTTTTGGTAGTGGGCTTGGGGTATGTCGGTTCAGGCTGCTTCCACACGTTGCCACAGTTCATCAGGCGCAGCCGCGGGTGGTTGCTTGCCGGGCCACTCGGTTGCCGATCAGCGACCAGACGTGTTCGATGGGCGACATATCGGAAGAACAGGCTGGCCACGACAGCAGTGACACCTGGTGGTCCTTGACGAATTGTTGCACGATGCGTGCCACGTACGGGCCCGCATTGTCCTGTTGAAACGTGGCCGCTGGCAGGTCCTGCAGGTAAGGGAGGACTACAGGCTCCAAAACGTCGAAGATGTAGCGGTGGCTGCTGAGTGTACCGGCAATGCGTACCAGAGGGGTGCGGGTGTCATATCCAATTACGCCCCAAACCATAACGCCAGGCGACGGACAGGTATGGCTATGCATAATGCAGGCGTCATACAGTCTCTCGCCGCGGTGCCTCCACACGCGGATCCGACCATCGTGTTCTTGCAGGCAGAAGCGGGATTTGTCGGAGAAGAGAATGTCGTGCCATTAAGTATTCCAGGTGCGGCGCGGCGTACGTACAACGGCCCACTACCGCCGCACTCGCCGGTGGTGTAACGTCAATGGTAATCGGAGCAATGGGCGCCCTGCGACGAGTCCCCGTTCCTGCAGACAACGTCGAACGGTACGTGCTGACACAAATTGTTGCGCAACCCACCCTAATTTCTGCGCTAACGTTCGTGATGTGGCGGTGCGAGCCGTCAATGCCCGCCGCACAATATGCCGGTCCTCTCACTCGGTGGTGTGCCGCGGCTGCGGCAATCGCTTACGGCGGTCTGTTCGTCCCTCCTGCACCCACCGAATCCATAGTCGCCTCACTGTGGCTGGATGTCGTCCCACACGGGCGCCGATGTCTCGGTACGATAAACCGCTGTCGCGATAAGCCACTATTCGTCCTCTGTCTAACTCCGAAACGTGCTGGAAGAACTGCCGTATTCTGCGACGAGGCATCAGGAAGCTTCCCACGCAGAGGTCCGGCAGCACAACACACTTCCACTACTTACTTCTGTGCACCCTTTTATAGTGCTTCTCGGTGGCGTGCCGGGCGCACATGATTTGCATATGCCCTGCAATGCTAATCGTTTACATGTCCTCTCGCAGGCGACGCATGCTGCGAATTTCAGGCCAATCAGATGCTTCCTTTTTGGTGTTGCATTTTGGGTGGTATAACGTAGATGTCTTTTCGTACTGCTACGTTATTTTAAAACATCACCATACGATAAAAAAGTTCCTAAATTAAACCTTAACGGCCAGACGAAACATTTAGAAACAGAAGTCAAACTTACGGGAAAGATGATTTATTCAAGATGTTTTCTCCAACACATCGTAACATAACATACCCCAACAACGTTACGTTCCACAACGCTCTACAACACAACGCTCCACATTAAACTCTCACATTAATCGCTACACACAGCTTCACAAGCAACTGTTTACTCGTAGTTTATATCTCTGGTTCGTATCATAACAACAGGCATACGTCACGTTCATTCAACCTCAATTATGTTGCCAACAGCATTCGTTTGAAAGAAAAGATATCACGTTAAGTGTGAAATATAACTGAGAACACACTAAAGATTTACATAGGGAAAGAAACTAAAAAGGAAAGTAAAACTAGAATATACGTCACAGTGGCCAGCAGTGTAGTTTGTACCCAAAATGACAGAAGAGACTCATTGTTCGAAGAAACACGTGCGTGGCTGATCCACGAACAGTAGCTACCCCTAAGGTAATTCTTTTTAGTTAGTTGCTCATTGCAGGGGAAGCAACTGTAACTGAGCTTTCCAAATGAAACTTAGACACGTGGTAAAATCAAAAGAACCCCACCTCATAAACAATGTATATCGAATGTGTTAATACGAGTGAGGGTGCACCAGAAAAACCCTAGTCTACGCCTAGGGACTTTTTAAGGGTTTCAGGTTCAATGTGTTTCTGACTCTTGATAATATTTTTTTATGTGTTTAAACATATTAAGTTTGTTGTGTTCCTTCTAACAATCATCATCGTTTTCCATTTTTGGAACACACAATACTAAGTCTTCGTAGTTCTACATACCGTGATGTAGTTGAGATGGGGAAATGTTCCGACTAGTTTTGTGATTGCTTAGTTGAAATTAAGATTTTTCTTCATGAAATTAAAAAGCACCTCATGTTTCTAACAGACGTAAAAGAAAAAAGAAGCATCAGACAACAACAGGAGCATTTTCCTATTTTCAAGATGTGTGCATGTTTTCCCATTTTCAAGAAGTGGGCATTTTTCCCATTGGCAGTTTTTTATTCATACCCACTAAAAAAAATGGTGCAAATCAGATTATTTCTAGCACCACTTTATAGTGCAAGTGCGAAATTCGCACGACATCATGGTGTAAGGGTGTGAAATTGCACCGTAATGTGGAGCAACGTTGAATCAAAACTTTTACCAGTACTTGACCCAAGGTATGATGAGGAAATGATAATCTTCCTGACACGGACACCATGACACTGGAGAGAAACAAATGTCTCAAACATCTTCTTTCCCCGTTCTTAGGTTCGTCGCAATGGTTATAGCACACTTAGCCGGTAATATGTAAGCCAGAAATGATTAGTGCCAGCAATGCCCGTAAATAAACATTTTGAATAACAAAGCTAAGGAGGAAATCAACGTTTTCTGATGAGAAAGCTTACTCGTTCCAACCGCGTTCGGCCCACTTTTTAACCAGCGAATATATTAGTTTTAGATGATTACAGAACATTTTTCTAACCTTGATGTAAGTACTCTTATTTTAATAATGTAATTTCCTCCTTTTTTGCATATACACTATCTACTAACAAGTAATGAGACACCCCTGCAATCGAAGATATCTGCGGTTCCGATACACGTCACGGCCGCCGCCGTTAAATATCGGATGGGAAACAACAACGCAACCAGTCGCATGCAAGATGCCACGCAGTTCGGTGCTCTCTGATTTCGAAAAAGGTGTAATCGTCGGGTATCACAGAAATGGCCGATACATACCTGACATATCAAGCGAGTTGAAGTACCCGAAATCGACAGTGGCCTACGTGATTGGCAAGTGGAAGATGAGAGGTGACTGTCGGAATGTGCCCCGACCCGGCAGACCCACAAAACTGGGAGTTAGAGACCGACGGGTGCTGGCCAGAGAAATTCGGAAGAACCGCACCAAATCGATGGGCCACATCCGCGAGGAGTTTCAACAAGCATCCGGGGGTGTTCTTTCGTTGAATTCCATCCGTAAGGAAGCCCATCTGCTCGGTTATCATGGACGTGCTGCCGCCCACAAGCCTTTGATCACCAAGTCCAATAGCGCTGCTCGGCTAACGTGGTGCAAAGAACGTCGACAGTGGACCGTTGCACAGTGGAAACAGGTTCTTTGGAGCGACGAATCAAGGTTCACCCTCTACCGTTCGGATGGCAGGGTCTGGGTTTGGCGCCTGCCTGGAGAACTCCTCCTGCCGGAATGTATTGTGCACACTGTGAAGTTCGGAGGTGGTGGATTTATGCCATGGGGGTGTTTCTCCTGGTATAGCACGGGACCCTTGGTCGCAATTCCGGGTAGACTCAACGCCGAGACCTACTGCACCATTTTGGATGACATGCGCTTCCTACGTTGTAGCAGTTTTACGGGGTGGACCCATGTTACTTTCAGGATGACAGTGCCACCTGTCATGTTGCGAGGTCCACCATGGCTTGGTATAGTGACAATGGGGTTAATCGAATGGATTGGCCTGCGCAGAGCCTGAACCTTAACCCTATCGAGCACCTCTGGGACGAGTTGGAGCGTCGACTTAAGGGGTGCCCCCACCGTCCTAAATTGGTGAAGGAACTGACCTGTCTTCTCCCAGCCGAGTGGAAGAAAATACCGCTAGCCGTCGTACAACGCCTAGTTGAGAGTATGCCCCGGAGGGTCGCAGCTGTAATCGCCGCTCGTGGAGGCTCCACCAACTATTGAAGGTGAATAAACTTCGTTTTCCTTTGCTATCACAGGTGTCCAATTACTTGTTGGTAGATAGTGTATATTAATATCAAGGGTACTTGCTAAACCCGTCGACTGCGCGCTGAGTCATGGGGTCCGGGATACTTCTCAGGGGCTTTAGCGGACACTCCCCGGGATTAGCATTGGAGAGATGAGCGAGAGACGCCGTCTTAGATAGACGGGCAAGGGCCAGTGCTGGTCGGACGGATGTTATGGCACACGTGAAACAGAAGAGCTTCCGTGTGAGAAAGATACATGTGGATGCAATTCCATCATAATGTTGATCCGATAATAAAGTTCTTGTTTACGCTTTTCAACCGTAGGTTGAAGAAGCATATATGCTCCAGCTTTGTCCGTCTGTCCGCACGATAACTCGCGTAAATATGGTTCGATTTGAATGAACTTTCAGTATGTCGTAGAGGACCACCTGGGGACGAACCCTATTGAAAATGGGTGAAATGGGGTCAAAGGTCAGGACATAGGAGCGGGATGCATTCCATTGCGCTTGTGCGTCATACCTTGCGTAAACATGGTTCGATTTTGATGAAATTTCAGTATGTGGTAGGAGACCTTCTGGAGACAAACCCTTTTGAAAATGGATAAAATGGGGTCAAAGGTCAGGACATAGGATCGGGATCCATAATTAATACAGACATTTAACGTGGACCAGGAAATTCAAACAAAGGTCTTCGCTCTTTCCACGTTCATAAGTGAGACACGGAAAAATTCTCATTGGCCGCCACCGGGAGTCGAACCCAGGGTCTTCCAGTTACGCGCCGGATATGCTTCCACTACACCACAGCGGCCTCGAATTCCTCCGGACTCACACACGCTAACTGCCAAGACAAGTTGGCAAGTTGCTTCTTCGAGCCCCGCACAATGCTGGATATTCACCAAAGATGGTAAGCAGCAAATGAAGAAACAATTAGAAGGCGAATGAATAATTAATACAGACATTTAACGTGGACCAGGAAATTCAAGCAAAGGTTTTCGCTCTTTCCACGTTCATAAGTGAGACACGGAAAAATTCTCATTGGCCGCCACCGGGAGTCAAACCCAGGGTCTTCCACTTACGCGCCGGATATGCTTCCACTACACCACAGCGGCCTCGAATTCCTCCGGACTCACACACGCTAACTGCCAAGCCAAGTTGGCAGGTTGCTTCTTGGAGCCCCGCGTGGCATATACGGCGCGTAACTGGAAGACCCTGGGTTCGACTCCCGGTGGCGGCCAATGAGAATTTTTTCGTGTCTCACTTATGAACGTGGTAAGAGCGAAGACCTTTGTTTGAATATCGGGATCCATTTCATTGCCCTTATGCGTTACAACTTACGTAAAAATGCTTCGATTGAGACAAAACTTTTCATGTTGTTCCGGAAGTATACTTTACCGGTTCTTCTGAATATCATTGAAATGGAGTCAAAGGTCGGGTCATAGGAGCGAGATTTATTCTGCAGCCATTATCCTCATATCTTGAGTAATGTTTTCTGGTATGTTGAAAAGCGTATCATAATAAATACATTGCATGATTTTACTAACTTTTGTTATATCTATGCGAGTATTCATGAGGTGCAAAATATGTTTGTTCCCAAACCTTATGGGCATGTGAAAATGAAGGACCTATTGAACGCAGTAGGCGCATGACAGCAAAAACGAACCATGAGACTCGAAGTTGTATGGGTCTCTTACACCTGAGTTAATTCGTTCCAGCCCGTTGAAGGGTTGAATGACTAATGGCCTTAAATTAGGAACTGTCATCTCCTTACATATATCCCTAGATGCTTTTGGGCATTTTTTTTTATTGGAGGTTTAACGACCACTTTGAGCAACACAATGGGCTATAAGCAGTCGGCCGTCCCTAATTTAGGGTCACTGGTTCCAGGGAAGGGAGAGAGCCAGTGGTGTAAGACAAACACAACATCCATGCCTCACTGGGATTTGAACCCGCGCCCCTTTCGGACGAATGGTCAGAGGCCATTGCTTAGACCACTGTGCCACCGGGGCGGCCTCTTGGGCATCGTTAAACTCCGAAAAGGAAAAGCCTTTTTAGTAACTACGGTTACTAGAGCGCTGCTTTGAAATGGGTCACACAAGTAGTGTTTAATTTTTTTTGGTCGTCTCGGTGGCACGGTGGTCTAAGCGCTGGCTTTTGATCGTTCTTCCGAGTGGGCCGGAGTCCAAATCCCGAATGAGGCACGATTTATGTTTGTCTTACGGCACTGGTTCCATCTCTTCTCCAGAACGTGGCCGCAAATAAGGGACGGGGCAGTTTTTATGGCTCTTAGAATTGCTTACGGTGGTCATTATAACCCCAAATAAAACAAAATAAACTCTTTAGTACACAATGCGGTCAGTGGCGGAACTACCGTCATCGCAGCCCCCGCAATGGCGGGAAGCACAGGTAACGAAGGGACGTACTGCAGCCGCCTGTTATAGTTTTATGAAAAAATTCGAACACGCACAATAATTAACCCAAAGATTGATATTTTGCTTTAAGATATATTTAGCTTTGCCTAAATAAATGCCTAATTTCCCTTTTAAAGCACTGAATGTCCTACAGATTGAAAGTGTTCGGCTCTTTGATTTCGGGCTGTAATACGACAGCTATGCAATGGGTTGTAAATAATACGATCGCTCTCCAGTCGCCCTTTCTCTGCGTCGCTGAGGAAAAGAGCGAGGCCACAGTGGGATTCCCCGTGGAGGATGTGGGAAAGCAGTCAGCTATCTAGGACAACGAGCACGACAGGCGTCAACATTTGTTCACAGCAGCCGCAGATCTGCTATGGGTAAGCGGGTGATTTCTTCAAGTGATTTATTTTAGTTTTGTACAAAGCAATTAAGCGTATTGTCAAATCTATTACTTAAAATGTTAAAACTACAGGGCTCTAGGTACCACCATTAATTTTGCAGGCGCTCTTCCTGACTTCTTAACCTCTCTCCCCCCCGCCCCCGGACCACCACACACACACCGCAAAAAATGTATAATTACTGTGCTTAGCCGTGCTGAAGTAAATCTTGGGGGGGGGCGTGGTTGCGCACGTTGTGCTAGTTACGCCACTGAGTGCGGCAATTAAGTAATATGTTTGTTTGTTTTTAAAAATCCCAGTATAACACAAGGGTCAGGAAGGCATGTTTTTTTTTATAAGTCATTTATCAGCTATGCAGTGGCAACAGCGTTGCAGTGAGAATTTCGCAGATGATTATTTACGCTGTGCATGACGTCATTCGGTGGAAGAACATTGTTACTCTCTGTCACGGAACAGAGAGCAAATATCCGGTTTTGTTTGAAAATCGGTAAAACTGCGTCTCAGGCAACTGAATTGTTGCGTGATGTGTATGGAGTGAATTGCCTATCTTGTGCACATATATTCCAATGGTATGCACGTTTCAAAGACTGAAATTTTAGTATGTGGTAGAAGACCATCTGGACTGACGTCACCAGATGGTCTCCTACCACATACTAAAATTTCATCGAAATCGAACCATTTTTAAGCAAGGTATGACGCATAAGGGCAATGGAATGCATCCCGCTCCTATGTCCTGACCTTTGACCACACTTCACTAGTTTTTGGACACCCGATTTCACAGCGGATGACTGAACTCAATGAGAAAGTTTGGACACCCGATTTCAGTGCGCATGGCTGAACTCAATGAGAAAGTTTGTACACCCAATTTCAATGCGCATGTCTGAACTCAATGAGAAAGTTCGTGAAAGGATATAACGTGATCCTTGTGTGACCTGGAGGGCCCTGAAATGTGAGCTCGGTGTTAACCCTGGAATACATAGACTATTTTCTCACCTCCTAATACAGAGGCAGGGTATTAGGGAACTCCAGGGGAAAATCGTAAAATTTATCAGGAAACAACAACCTTCCTTAGCAAATTTATCAGGAAACAGCCAGCTACCTTGGCAAACACTGCGCTATTTGGGAGTAAACGAAGAACTACTGGGGTGCTGTAGACACCCGCTGTGTATCCTAGGGTTAATAATTGGACGAGTCGTCAAATTTTAGTGGAAGATTTGGGGAGGAAAAAAGTGTGCGCTCGTTTTGCTCTGCATGCTTTTTCAGACGTCCAGAAGCATGCACCAGCGGAGTACGCAAAAGACACCCTGAAGACTGCAGAAACAATGAAGACTTTTCTCCAAAGCGTTGCGACAGGTGACGAGACATGGTGTTTTCCATATGATGTAACGTATATTCTACACTGGCGGAAAGTGAAAAAAGAACACCAAGAAGGAGACGTCTGATACCAACGAAATTTATACAGCATAATAACGGAATACAGAGGATAACGTGATCAAAACATTATGGCAAAATACAGCTCTATTTGCTGGTAAACTGAAAAATAACAATTCCATGTAACATGGTTAGTACGAGGTTGAACCGCCATGAACTGCGTCACAGTGGGCAATTCTGGCATGGAGTCTGTCGTACAGACGTTGGATATAAATTTGGAGTATTGAGTTCCAAGCATCATCAACCTGGACGCGTAAATCGGGGATGGTCGTGGCTGGCCGTGGAGACCGGATAAGTCGTTGTCCCATAGAATCCCTCACGCGCTCAATGGGGGACAAATCCGGTGAACGTGCAGGCCATGGAAGTTGCCTCACACCCTGAAGTGCATGTTGCGTTGCACGTGCTGTGTGTGGACGTGCGTTATCTTGCTGGAAAACACCACGATAGACCAACCTTACAAATGGCACAGCAACGGGATGAAAGATGTTGTTGATGCACGGGAGTGATAGCTGATCGCTCCCCACACCAGGAGACCAGGTGTATGTCCTGTGTGTCGCTGGCGGATGCAAGAAGGGTGGAGACGCTCCCCTGTGCGGCTATACTTGCACATCCATTTTAGAACGATTGTGGAAGAGGGTTGTTCGTGTGGGGTCTGAGTAGAAAAACGAGCAATGGTTCCTTCTTCACGGTAACGCACCCGCACACAGAACAGTCAATGTAAAACAATTCCTAGCACGAAGACAAGTGCGTGTACTCAACCATCCGCCTGTTATAGAGATTTGCCACCGTGCGACTATTTTCTATTCCCAAAATTAAAGCTGCCGTTAAAAGACATCAGCTCTTCACTCCATATCAGAAGATGACCTCTGCAAGCCCTTCCTTTCGTTGGCTGATCGCGCCACTTCTTGTATTAATGCAGGACGAATGTGCTTCGAATAAAATAATGGGGGGGGGGGGGAAGCGGAGAGTAAGGTCGTTTTGGGGAAAGAAGAGAAATACTGTTTGTAACAGAAGAAATTTATTACTTAATCAGCTATATAATCTCCATCATTATCGATCACACATGCCCATCGTGAAACCAAACTTCCAATGCCGTCTTTACAAAAAAGACGTTGGTTGTGATGCAAGAGCCCCTTTTTGACATCCTCAATAATGTGGAATCTTTTCCCATTAAGAAAGTGCTGCAGAGATCTGAACAAATGGAAATCAGATGGAGCAATGTCAGGCGAATAAGGGTGACGGGGCAGAACTTCCCAGCCAAAATCTCTGATCGTCTGTTAGATCCGTCTCGCGTTGTCATGCTGGAGGATGACACTTTATCTGTTGACCAGTGCTGAATGTTTTACAACAAGAGCTTGCTTCAAATGGTCCAGTTGTTGATAATAAAGGTCTGCCGTTACACTCTGTCCGGGTTCCAAGAGCTCAAAATGCCAACTATGCCAGCGGTGGTGCACCAAACACAGAGGTAAACCTTTTTGGGGTGTATGCCCGGTTTTGGCGTAGGAACTAGCATCTGACCTGGAGAAAGCCACTGAGTTTTTGAGTTTTTTGTTCACGTAAGAAGCCCACTTTTCATCTCTAGTGACAAGTCGATGAAGAAATGGATCCTTTTCCTGTCGGCTGAGCAAAGAGTTGCAGATGGTGGAACTCTGAGCTTTGTTGTCAGGTGAAAGTTGGTGTGGGACCCAAACTCCTTGTCTATAGACCTTCCCTATCTGTTGCAGGTGCCCTTGAACAGTAGACTATGATGCATTAAAATGTTGGGATAATTCATCAATGCGTCGCAGTGGATGTGGAGCAGGTCATTGTCCAGTGGATGTGAGCGGGTCATTGTCAAGTCATTGTCCAGTGGATGTGAGCAGGTTATTGTCAGTGGAGCAGGTCATTGTCCAGCTCCATGGGCCTTCCTGCACGAGGGGCATCAGAGCGGTCAAAATTGCCCCACCGGAATTCCGCGAACCAATGCAAGCATTTAACGCATTCGGATAAATAGCGCAAATGTTGCCACGGTTGCATTGTTTCCCTTGTGAAATTTATACAGCATACGAGGACTAACATGGCTTTCCTCGGGTTTTATGTCACTCATTTTGTTCTGCAAATCTGGAAAACAAAAACACCAACATAAGTTAAAGGAGAATAATTCATTCACTTGTACATACACTTAATTTACGTTGAGCGTACATAAAGACCTCACAACTGCTCCCCAAACTTAGCCCCCTAAAAAACGACATTAATTTCCGGAAACCCCCAGCATACTCACGTAAGCTTTCCTAATTTTCCATTTTTTTTTAAATTCAGTTTCATTATTTAATTTTCGCACTGTGTATTTTATTATGGTCAACAGATATTATGTTCAGTTTTCTGGCCGTTTTTTTTATGCGCGAGGGAAGCAACTTGTGTTCCAGCGCAGTTTTGTCGAAACACGTTAAGCGATTTTTCAACTTAGTCTATGCAGCTACAGTAGCGAACTACTGTAGCTGCATAGATTATTAGTGCTCAAGACAATTCTTGAGCACTAATACATAAGAGACGACAAAATTTGGGAAAGCTCTGTTTATTTACAGTAGCGAACAAAAGTATTTGGCGAAACACTTTTTCGACCATAATTTTAATTCTGCTGGACCAAATCGGGTCATTTTGGGAAATGATATGTGTTGATTCGTGGGTTATAATGCCGCGTAGTTTGTATTTCGCTCAGAGCGAATTTGTCTTTCGAAATGGGCCATATTCAAGAGTCGCCAATTATTACCCATTTGTTTGCTGCATGTAGTAATGTTTTGCTTGTGATTTTTGTAGGTTTTTTGATGTTTAGTGTGATAATAAGAGTCAATCTCAGGTTTTAAGAAATGGGTAAAAAGGCAGAGATTCCTGTTGGAGCTCGCCAGGTGGCCGTGAACATAATGGAATCCGAAATGCGCGTCACCGGCATTGCGAGGGCCCTGAAGATCCGACACCAGTCCATTTCAGCTATCCTGCAACGTTATAAGAAGACTGGGACCGTCGAGAACAGTCCGCGATGTGGTAGGCCTCGTTCCACTACGTTGCGTCAGGATAGACGCATCCTCCGTCGATCTCGTGCTGACCCCACCTTGACTGCTGTGGCCATCGCCACCGAATTCCGCGACAGAGACGACCTGAACGTCAGCCGAATGACCATCTCCCGTCGTCTCATTGCTGGTGGATTGAATGGAAGACGCCCAGCCAGGAAACCACTCATCGGAGTCAAGAATCGACGAGCCAGAGTCGCGTTCGCACGCCGTCATCGACACTGGACCACGGTGGACTGGAGTAAGGTGCTTTTCACCGACGACAGCAAGCTCAACTTGTTAGGAAGTGATGGCATCCGATATGTACGACGTTCGTGTGGCCAGAGGTTCAACCCCCAGTTCATTCAGAAGACTGTCAAGCACGGAGGAGAATCGCTCATGGTTTACGGCGCCTTCTCTCGCAATGGAATAGGGCCCATCATCAAGATTGACGGAATAATTCCCGGCCAGAGCTACACGAACATGCTTATAAACGGTGTCTTCCCATGGGCAAATCAGAACATGCGACCCACATGGATCATGCAGCAAGACAACGACCCGAAGCACACCTCCAGAGTAGCGAAGGCAGCCTTCAAACAGCAACAGGTCACACTTCTAGACTGGCCAAGCCAATCTTCAAACTTCAACCCCATCGAGCACATGTGGGAGGAGCTGGAGAGACGATGTGCGAAGAAAACCTGTCGGAATAGGGTCCAGAAGTTCGACCAGCTGTCTGCAGAATGGGCGCGAATTCCGCAGGTCACCGTCGAGAAGTTAGTAGACTCGATGCCGGCCCGTTGTGCAGCTGTTATTAAGTCTCGTGGTTATCCCACTAAGTATTAGTTATTATTTTGTCGTTTTCTCGTACTTGTTTTCTGTTATCGTTGCATTAAATGAATGTGATACACACCTACTTTGTTGGTCAATTTGTATGATTTTTGCGATTAAGCTCGGTACCTGATCTGCGTTAAGGTTTCCGATCCGTCTGCATATGGGTCATGTTTACAACTGAATAACACATATCATATCCCAAAATGACCCGATTTGGACCAGCAGAAAAGAAATTATGGTCAAAAAAGTGTTTCGCCAAATACTTTTGTTCGCTACTGTAAATAAACAGAGCTTTCCCAACTTTTGTCGTCTCTTATGTATTAGTGCTCAAGAATTGTCTCTGAGCGAAGATTTTTGTCTGACTTTTAGTTCGATACTCCGCCATTATTTCTTTTATATTAGCAAACAATCACGTCTGACGTGAACTGCATCGGTGTGATGTTCAGAGAACCCCTCATCGTATGTGGTCTATCCACTTTCCAGCGACCATCTTTTCTTCCTTTCTTGTGAAAAAATCGATGTGATTAAACTTCTCCTTGCATGTTTAAACTATGGACCCGCAGCCGGCAGCTTGGAAAAATGAATGACTTTTTTCTTTTTTTTTTTTTTATTCATTTATCACAAAATTTATCACTTAGTGTCAGCCCAAATATCTGCATCGAAGATGTGGGATGAATGATTTTTCCCCCTTAACAAAGCTTTGCGGTAGGCCGCAACCACGCTGCTAAATCCAAGCGTGATTCTCACACGGTAGCACAAGCATTTTTTTTTTTTTTTTTTTTTTTTTGGAAGGGGTCAGATACTTCAACCATTATATCGGAAATGAGTTAGTGCACACAACTTGAAATTTGTTAACAAGTTTGTGGAAAGCAAAGAAAAAAAGATTACAATTTTTTTAAATGCATTGAACTTCAGTAACTGCGTTACAAATGCATTAAACGCCTGCGGCAGAAATGTTTTCTAAACTCTAACACAGATCAAAATTCATGTAAAAAAAATTACATTTAAAAACATGAAATAATTTCAAAAAAATAATTGAAATAGGATAACCTTATTCCCGAAACTACACCTAAGACTATTATATCACAATACTTTTGCAGCAGTTACTATGATATCATACCATTGCACGCTACAAAAAAATGTTTAAACTGACGCAACAGAAAAGTAAGATAAAGCCTTGTATCATCATCGTATTGATTCACTGCATGATGAAGGTCTTCCCAAGTCTATTCCGCCGCCCCGGTGGCGCAGTGGTCTAAGGCGTTGGCGTCTGATCATTCGTCCGTAAGGGGTCCGGGTTCGAATCCCGGTGAGGCATGGATGTTGTGTTTGTCTTACGGCACTGGCTCTCTCCCTTCCCTGGAACCAGTGACCCTAAATTAGGGACGGGCGACTGCTTATATCCCATTGAGTTGCTCATGGCGGTCGTTAAACCTCCAATCAGCCGCCCCGGTGGCGCAGTGGTCTAAGCGATGGCCTCTGATCATTCTTCCGAAAGTGGTCCGGGTTCGAATCCCGGTGAGGCATGGATGTTGTGTTTGTCTTACGGCACTGGCTCTCTCCCTTCCCTGGAGCCAGTGACCCTAAATTAGGGACGGGCGACTGCTTATAGCCCATTGAGTTGCTCACGGTGGTCGTTAAACCTCCAATAAAGAAAAAAACAAAAAAAACCTCCAATCAAAAAAAAAAAACAAAAAAAAACCTCCAATCAAAAAAAAAACAAAAAAAACCTCCAATCAAAAAAAAAACAAAAAAAAAACAAGTCTATTCCTCAACGGTCTGTCTTGAGCCAGTATCATTCATATCACTCCGTCATGCTTTTGAATCCATCCACCCATATCCCACGTGGTCTTTTTCTTGGTCTTTTCCTGTTCCTCGGCATTCAGTCTAATATTTCAGTTGTCCATCGATGCTGCGTTCTTCTGGCAATATCTCCAGCCCATTACCATTTCAGGAATTTTATCCTGATCTTCCACTCTTGTCATTTTAATGACCCACGAGTTCCTCTCCTTGTCTTTCCTGGTTACACCAAGCATGCATCTCTCAATACTTTTTTCAGTTGTCGGCAGCCTTTGTATGTTTTATCGGTTAAGGTCCATATCGCTGCTCGGTACGTAAAAACTGGAAGAATGCACTGATTAACACTTTTCTTTTAAGTCATAACGATACACCGATCAGCCATTACATTATGACCACCTACCTAATAAGCTGTAGGACACCCCTTAGCCCGCAAAACAGCGGTCCCTCGGCAAGGCATGGATTCTATGAGCTGGACGACAGGTATCCTGGGGTATCTTGCCTCCTTCTGGGAACCCTTCTGCCTCTGCTGCAAGTTACTCTGCTGTTGTGGATGGCGCTCATCGTTCTGATCAATTGCCTTCCCACCCATCTTCGCAAACGTCCATTTTGTCTTCTGCCATGCAGGTAACCTCTCTTGTTAACAAGAAAATCTCAATCTCCATTGAAGAGGATTCTCTTGCAAGCCGTACCCTGTGACGTACCTGCCAGCAGGACACACACGACATAAAGGCAGATAGCAGTCAGAATGAACGTCTGCATAGCTCAGTTGGTAGAGCGACTTGTTCCGGAATAAGCGGAGTTCGATTCCCGGCGTAGACCAAAAATGGCGGAGAAATTTACTTCGTTATAATGGCGCCCGAACTATCCAGATGACCCGACCGTTCAAAATCTCGCAATGGCGTGATGTTATTTCCACACCGCGAGATAGGAAAAATCAGACAATCCCTTCTAGAGCGCTTCGAAAAATAAATGTGTGTGACGTTGCATTCCACACACCCAATTGACTGAGAGTTCTCAAGTACACGTTCTACAGCGGATGGCTGCCTGCAACGATTCGTGGTCACGGCTGACCCGTGGGCCATGCCGCCGGCCCTCCTTCGGGGGGGATGTAACGTACCTGCCAGCAGGACGCACACGACATAGAGGCAGATAGCAATCAGAATGAACGTCTGCGTAGCTCAGTAGGTAGAGCGACTTGTTCCGGAATAAGCGGACTCGGGTTCGAATCCCAGCGTAGACCAAAAATGACGGAGAAATTTACTTCGTTATAATGGAGCCCGAACTTTACGGATGACCCGACCGTTCAAAATCTCGCATTGGTGGGATGTTATTTCCACACCGCGAGATAGGGAAAAATCAGAGAATCTCTTCTCCAGCGCTTCAAAAATAAATGTGTGTGACGTTGCATTCCACACACCAGATTGACTGGGAGTTCTCAAGTGCACGTTCTACAGCGGATGGCTGCCTGCAACGATTCATGGTCACGGCTGACCCGTGGGCCATGCCCCCGGCCCTCCTTCGGGGGGAGATGTAACGTACCTGCCAGCAGGACGCACACGACATAAAGGCAGATAGCAATCAGAATGAACGTCTGCGTAGCTCAGTTGGTAGAGCGACTTGTTCCGGAATAAGCGGACTCGGGTTCGAATCCCAGCGTAGACCAAAAATGACGGAGAAATTTACTTCGTTATAATGGCGCCCGAACTTTACGGATGACCCGACCGTTCAAAATCTCGCATTGGTGGGATGTTATTTCCACACCGCGAGATAGGAAAAATCAGAGAATATCTTCTCCAGCGCTTCGAAAAATAAATGTGTGTGACGTTGCATTCCACACACCAGATTGACTGGGAGTTCTCAAGTGCACGTTCTACAGCGGATGGCTGCCTGCAACGATTCATGGTCACGGCTGACCCGTGGGCCATGCCCCCGGCCCTCCTTCGGGGGGGGGAGATGTAACGTACCTGCCAGCAGGACGCACACGACATAGAGGCAGATAGCAATCAGAATGAACGTCTGCGTAGCTCAGTTGGTAGAGCGACTTGTTCCGGAATAAGCGGACTCGGGTTCGAATCCCAGCGTAGACCAAAAATGACGGAGAACTTTACTTCGTTATAATGGAGCCCGAACTTTACGGATGACCCGACCGTTCAAAATCTCGCATTGGTGGGATGTTATTTCCACACCGCGAGATAGGAAAAATCAGAGAATCTCTTCTCCAGCGCTTCAAAAAATAAATGTGTGTGACGTTGCATTCCACACACCAGATTGACTGGGAGTTCTCAAGTGCACGTTCTACAGCGGATGGCTGCCTGCAACGATTCATGGTCACGGCTGACCCGTGGGCCATGCCCCCGGCCCTCCTTCGGGGGGGGGGAGATGTAACGTACCTGCCAGCAGGACGCACACGACATAAAGGCAGATAGCAATCAGAATGAACGTCTGCGTAGCTCAGTTGGTAGAGCGACTTGTTCCGGAATAAGCGGACTCGGGTTCGAATCCCAGCGTAGACCAAAAATGACGGAGAAATTTACTTCGTTATAATGGCGCCCGAACTTTACGGATGACCCGACCGTTCAAAATCTCGCATTGGTGGGATGTTATTTCCACACCGCGAGATAGGAAAAATCAGAGAATATCTTCTCCAGTGCTTCAAAAAATAAATGTGTGTGACGTTGCATTCCACACACCAGATTGACTGGGAGTTCTCAAGTGCACGTTCTACAGTGGATGGCTGCCTGCAACGATTCATGGTCACGGCTGACCCGTGGGCCATGCCGCCGGCCCTCCTTCGGGGGGGAGATGTAACGTACCTGCCAGCAGGACGCACACGACATAAAGGCAGATAGCAATCAGAATGAACTTCTGCGTAGCTCAGTTGGTAGAGCGACTTGTTCCGGAATAAGCGGACTCGGGTTCGAATCCCGGCGTATACCAAAAATGACGGAGAAATTTACTTCGTTATAATGGCGCCCGAACTTTACGGATGACCCGACCGTTCAAAATCTCGCTTTGGTGTGATGTTATTTCCACACCGCGAGATAGGAAAAATCAGAGAATCTCTTCTCCAGAGCTTCGAAAAATAAATGTGTGTGACGTTGCATTATACACACCAGATTGACTGGGAGTTCTCAAGTGCACGTTCTACAGCGGATGGCTGCCTGCAACGATTCATGGTCACGGCTGACCCGTAGGCCATGCCCCCGGCCCTCGGTCTAGAAGTCCGATTTGAAAAATTTCTTCTTTGTTGGATAGTGTTTTTAGTGTGACATGTTTTTCATGTAATTTCAAATTTTCAAGTAATTCATATACTTTCTGCTAGGGGGCGTAGAGGTAAATTGCGTTTCTCCCTATATCTCTGCTTCTAATACTCCGATTTGAAAACTTCTTTCTGCACCGGATGCAGCTCCTGACAGGAAATCATTTGCACAAAATTTCAAATTTTTGTAAAAAAAAATGGTTTGGCCACCAGGGGGCGTAAATCTTAATTTCCGCTTCTGATGTATTTGCAGCAAAATATGAGCTTCTAAATTCTTGATTGAAAATAACGTCGTTTGTTGACCGATGCTACTCATGTCAAGAAACCTTTTAGAAACATTTTCTTTTTAAAATAGTGCATGGTTTCTACTCCAGGGGTCGTAGATGTATATCTTATTTTTGCCATATCTCTACTTCTAAGAGTCCCATTTGAAAAATTCCTTCTTTGTTAAATAGTGTTTCCGATGCGAAATGTTTTTCCTAAAAATTCAAAATTTACAAGTAAATCATAGACTTTCCGCTAGGGGACACATAGGTAAATTGCGTTTTCTGCGTATTTCTCCTTCTAAAACTCCAATTTGAAAAAATTCTTCCTGTACCGCATACAAGACGTGATGGAAAATATTTTTCACATAATTTCTAATGTTTGGTAAAGAATAGTTTGGCCACCAGGGGTCATAAGTGTTAATTTCTGATGTATTTATAGCAAACTCTGGGCTCCTAAAAACTCGACTAAACTTTTTTTTCTTGGACCTATACCGCTTATATGGATAAACCTTTTGAGAATACTTTCTTCTTAAAATAATGCCTGGTTTTGTCACCTGGGGACGTAAAGTCGCATCTTATTTTTGTCGATATCTCTGTTTCAAAGAGTTCGTAAGCTCACGATTCCATTTACAGCAATATTTGAGGGATTAAAAATCCGATTGAAAATTTCCTTTCTTTCGTCAGATCTATTGTTTTCCATACCGGTTTCACTGACTTTGAATAGCTTTGATAAATTTAATTTGTGTCAGAACGGATTCAAAAGTTGTGCTTATTACACTCGAAAATTCGGTGTCATCTTTCTTGTTATTAACTGGCAGAGGTCGTTCAAATTGCGCATGTTGCTAGATCCTCTTCTCCTGTAGTAACCCTTCTTCTTCATTGCAGGTAAATAATGGATTCTAAGCAGAATTTCTTGACGAAGGAAGGGTCCAGGCAGTCCGCCATCCACAGAAGGCTACAGAATGTTTACGGAGATAACACCATTGACAAGAGCAATGTTCACAGGTGGATGAAGATATTTAAAGAAGGGGAAGCCAGCATTAAAGACAAACCACGTAGTGGGAGACCATCTACTGTAACCACTAATATGAACCGTCACGAGTGGGTGAATTGATTCGCACGGTGAGACAAGTTTTAATCCATGAGCTTGCTGAACAACTGGACTGTGGATGACTTAGGGTCTTGGGAAGTGTATGCAAAGTGACAATTGACACCCAACTTGAAGGAGAGAAGGTGGAAGTCTGCTGTGATCTGCTGGAAGCGTTTGAAGCCAATGAAGACAAGGTTGTTTTTCGATCTGGTGACAAGGGATGAAACGTGGGCGTATCTTTACAATCCGGAAACGAAGAATCAATCCACGGAATGGCGTTACACCTCTTCACTAAGTCCTGAGAAGGTCAAGAGGCAGTGATCAGCACAGAAAGTCATGGTGACTGTTTTCTGGGATGACAGGGTGTCATTCTCCTTGATTTTCTGGAGAGTGGCCGTACCGTGAGCAGCGAGCGGTACATTGATACACTCAAAGTGCTTAGAGAAGCCATAAGGCGGAAGAGACCGAACAAGAATCTGAAAAGGATCCAAATTCACCATGACAATGTGAGACCACACACATCTTTGGCAGCAAATCAGGCGATCAGAAAGTTAGGCTGGTCAATGTTCCCCCATCCACCGTTTACCCTCCGACTTTCACTTGTTCGGTCCAATGACGGACAGTCTGTGGGACAATGATTTGATGACACATACGAGGTGAAAGTGGCTGTGAAGAAGTGGGTACAACATTCCACGCCTACATTTTTACAAAAGGATTCGAGCGTTGGGGTAAACGATTGCGCAAATGCATAGCCTGTGATGGAGACTGTGTTGAGTAGCACTTCTGTATAGAGAAACAGTTACTCTACCAAAATGTGCAATTTGAACGATCTCTGTCAGTTAATAAAAATGTTATGCCCACTTTTGCATTACTTTCGGTACAACCCTCTTATATTATTTGCATACATACATACATATCACTAAGCTGTTCTCTGAGATTCAGAGGTTAGCTCCAAAAAGAAATACAAACTTCCAGATATTTTTACTTATTGTTGTCGTATCAAACTTCGCCATTTTCAGCGATCTTGACATACAACTCGTGCTTCACTGATATCCATTACACGCCTTACACAAGATCTTTTATACTTCATACTCATAATCTTTTTCTTATGCAGACACTCCTGAATCTGATCCACCCATGTCTTCCTTGGCCTTCCTCTGCCTTTCCTTCCTGCCACTTGGGTTGAAAATATTTTCTTAGTAAGCATTTCATCACTCATTCTTTCAACATGGCCAAACCACCGAAGCATATTGGTCTCCACCTTGCTAACAGCATTTTGCTTTACATCACACAACTGCAATACATCTTCATTCCTCACACAATCAGATCGTGTCTTGCCACAAACCCCACGTAAGTAACGCATTTCTTCAGCACCACAAACGACTCCTATGCTTCTTCTGCAGTACCCAGGTTTCACTGCCATACATCAGAGTAGGAACAATTACTGTTTCATACACAGCCATGCGGGACTCTCTAGAGAACCCATCATTCCTGTGAAAACCTCCCAGAGCAGCTATGACTTTCAAAGAAGAATTCACTCGTAGTGAGCGATGGGTTTGCCTCCTCCAGGGCGCTCCGTGGCAACAATGGCACACACAACAGCAACTAGGCCTCTGTGAATCTTGGAGAGGTGCAAGCTAGTTTTGTGTGACATTGGCGAAAAGACCCCAACTCACTGGGTTTTGTTCTAGAATCCTTAGGTTGAATGAACAACTGGAACCCTCAGCTGTGGGCTAATCCCCCACACTGATGTACTCACCTGATTAAAAAGACAAAAAGAAATATTGTTTGCGTAAAAATGAATTTAACTATTGCTGCGTCACTTCATGGAACCGCATTTAAAAATCAGATTTCAGCAACAGAGATACAAACATATACGAACGATGAAGAAACGGGTTTCTGTCAAGGAGTATAGAATAAGGGGAGAGAGCATGTGCTCTCACCATTGAAGCCAGCTAAGTTGCGTGGCCGCCATGTTACATTACCCTCAGTTGCTCATTTTTGCTTAGTAAGTTAAGGAATATTTCAGTTTTTTATTTCGTGTAAGAAGGGCGTTTGCTTATGACTGATTTATGGAATTGTTCATTTGAAGTTCAACTAGCATTAAAAGCTAAAGAGAGATATATTGTATTTGCGGATTAAAAACTTATGATGGAACAACTAAACATTTCTAGTGCGATTTAAAAATGTGTCCAGTTTTCAATAACTCCTGGTCAAAGATCACATTCCCGAAAACGTTTTATTAAAACTTTTTAAAAAGCATTCGTTTCTCGCGCACAATAAAATTCGTGTTTGTCTGGGGGTTTTTTTTTGGGGGGGGGGAGGAGGGTTAATTTTAAATTCGTAAGTTATCGCATTTCTTATTAGTACATAGTAATCTATCAACGCTAACGGATTTTATTGTGCGCTACAAACGTTTTTCAATTTGAATATTCCCTGTACTCTTCGTTAACATTTTGTAAATTATCAAAGTTTAGCACGAACTATTGTTTCTAAGGTAACATTACGTTGCGTTTCTGTCTTCAAAAACATTCACTCGATCACATGAAATAAATGAGGGTTTTCTTCTTCACTTTAGAATTTGTGAACGGCTTCATGCATTACTTTAAACAGTATGTACTTTTCGTGTGACGAGTTAAAGGGATTTTTGTCGTACACAGCAGTAAAACGTGACTTAGCAGTGCTTTGAAAGAAAAGAAAAGAAAACAGTGGTGATATTATAGACTACATCCATAAATGTACATGATATTTTTTCTTTTCGCAAGAAGGCTTTAAAAGTGTTAGCCTGCCTATATTGTTAGGTACGTAATTCCATGGGAACGCAATCAGAAGGGTAACATAAGATGGCTACCGCTCAGAGCGTCGGCTTCAGAGCTTTACGTAGGGCTTGCTTGTTATGCTCCCTCCCCTTATTCTAACCTCCTTGGTTTCTCTGCGCCTAATTAATGTGAAAGACGATAAAAAGTGAACTCCGTTTATTAGGCGTATAAAATAAAGTGATCCAGAGATGCTAGCTTTCACTACCTCCGGGTAGCTTCATCAGGCATTTAGTAGCTAAAGATCGCAGAAGCAACTGGAAAAAATATTTCTAAGAAAAATTTGCTTAGAAATATTTTTTCCAGTTGCTTCTGCGATCTTTAGCTACTAAATGCCTGATGAAGCTACCCGGAGGTAGTGAAAGCTAGCATCTCTGGATCACTTTATTTTATACGCCTAACAAACGGAGTTCATTTTTTATCGTCTTTCTGCAAGGGTTTTGACCACTTCCATTTCCCATTTTCGTTACATCAAAATGTTTTGCATGGGATTTGCTTTACTGCTGTCAGGAAAGACGTATAGCTCAACAATGTGCAGCTTTTTCATTAGTTACGTAAATACCTTCTCTTTTTTGCTGAGTTTTTCCGTTTTTCTAAACCCTCTACTTAGAAAAGTTTCTGTTAAAAGCGATTAAAGAGAGAGACATGCATTTTGCACCCGAGAATTCGGTGTCATCGTTCTTTGCTGTTGTTATGTAACTTTTTTTCGAAACGTTGAAAATAAGTTATAGATTTTTCTTTTAAACTTGGATGTTTTACATGCAAATGCCTTTTGGGTCTGGAAGTCTCTAAATTTCCTTTAGCCAGTAATTCACGCAAACGACACATTGGCGCACGACGAGTACTTCTACTTCACGAGAGCAAAAACCGAACGTAATGTAGTTTTAATCATACTCTCGACCCGACGATTTTCTTTCTGTCGTTCCTTCCACGGCAGTTCCAGCAGAGCTGAATTCGAGGTATTATTACCTTCTGACACTGAAGTCGACGGTTCCGTCTCCTCAACGACAGGATTTCGTGAGAAAGTGTTTTATGCAAAGGAAGGACTTCTTTCGCGAAATGATAAACGTTTTCATTTTTATAAACGGCTGTTCAATTAACTGGAGTAATCATAATGCAGCTCCCTTATCAATTGGAAGAAATCACTAACTAGTTGCACAGAGCAGAAGAAAAATGAAATATAATCAACAAACAAAATTGGATCTACACACTCGCTCTCCACTAACTATAGCAAAGAATGCTCACTGTCACGCCCAATTTACTGAACGCCAGATGTTTAGAATGACCACTCACGCGTTACTCAGATCACTATTTTACGAGAGACAGTAGCAGTGATGTATTCAGGCATCTTTTTTTTTTGGGGAGGGGGGAGGCTGAGCACCTCTAAAATCCGTGAACACCCCCCCCCCCTTATGGTTTTGGGTGATCTCCCCTTACATTTAGTCTAATTGTGTTCGTTTATAGCTGAATATTTGGAGAAATTAATTTTAAGAAATTTAAGAAAATGAGGGAAAATATTATAATTATAAAAAATAACATCCAGATGGACTTCAGTCTGAAATTTCTATTCTCCTCCGATAAAACATTAAACGGTCTTCTCTGAAGGGACCCTTTTTGAAGCACTGACAACTCGAATTACTTTCGCAATAAAAACCCAATTCCACAGAGTAGAGATGTTTGCACTGCAATACATCATCATATTTTAAAAGCCAGCATTCAGCTTTATTTCAGTCTTCTGAATGCCGACTTTACATGTATATGGTTAAGCTTCAGTGCATCTAACATGATGTTAGTGCTTCCAATACGACAAAATATTTGCTACCTAATTTTTAACAATAGCTAGTTATTAGAAATTTTTCCCATAAAAAGTTATTTTTCCTGGCGGGTTCACACTCTGTGACAAAAAAAATTCGAGACACCTCATACTGGCATCCAAACGGTTAGTTAGTTTTTGTTTTTTCTACTACGTCGTGCTAATCTAAAGGGGCTGAAACCAAATAGCAGGGCAATGGTTTACACCATATGTTTTCAGGTAACACTGTAAAAATTCCTTAATAATCAGAAACACGCTTATAATAAAGCGAAGTCATTTTTAACACTCCTAATTTTTGGGGAGAGACTTTCTCCGGCACAGAGTTATCATACTATAATATTTTATGGTGAAACCCCATGGTGAAATCCGTGGTCCATTACTGAATTAAAGCAAATATATAACATTTTTACTTTGTTAATCACTTGTATGTGTAGGTCTCTTGGAATCTGCATTTGCAACATACGGTGGCAAGAAAATGTTTATACTCTATTTAAAATTTTATACACACTATATTGACAAAATTCACCAGATACCCCTTCAAAAGCAAATGAACGGATCCGCTGCGTTGTTAAGATGCGCGGTACAGCTGCAAACGGTATAAAAACAAGCCTGCAGCTGACCGCGATCATACCGCACTGTGAGGTTGAGTGAAAATATCGCGGGGGGAGAGAACTGACTTTGAGAAAGGAAAGATTGTTGGGTGTTATATTAGTGGGTTGTCCATAAGAGAAACCGAGAGGCGGTTAAACATACCCAAGTCAACTGTTTTGGATGTACTGAACAAGTGGAAGACACATGGCGTACCTGAAGCAGCAAAATGTACCGGCAGACCAAAGAAAATCACTCATAGAGGACTTCGAAGCCTCAGGAGAGTCGTTACAGCTAATCGACGGAGTACTGCACAAGACCTAAGTGTGCAAGTGAGTAAAAATGCTGCAACCTCGGTATGCACACGTACCATTCGCAGAGAACTTCATTCCATGGGTTACCGTGGTCTTGCGGCTGCTCATAAGCCTTTCATCTATACTCGGAATGCTACTCCTCGTTTAGCATGCTGTAAAGAACATTTATCGTGCACATTGTCAGTGCTTCAAAAAGGGTCACCGTAGATCAATGGAAAAAGGTCCAATGGACTGATGAATCCAGATACACGATCTACCAGTCTGATGGCAGTGTGTGGGTATGGCGAAATCCGGGGAACGTTATTTACCATGGTGTACTTTTCCTACGGTAAAGTTTGGAGCTGGCAGTGTACTCGTGACGGGGGGATTTTCGTGGTAAGGTCCCGACCCATTGTTTATCGTGGACAAACCTGTTAATCAGCACGTCTACCTCGATATTCTGGACAATTATGCCCTACCAACTCTGTGGCAATACTATGGAACTGAGCCTTGTTGCTACCAGCAGTATAATGCCCCGAGCCATAAAGCAAAGACAGTTACGGTGTAGTTTGACGATAATTCCATAGCGTGTGTGGACTGGCCAGCACAGAGCCCTGATCTTAATCACACAGAGCACCTATGGGGTGAATTAGGGCGCCGAATAAGAAGTTTGGAACGAAGGCCTGCTACTAAGCAACAGTTAGCGGCAGCATTATGTACTGAATGGAAGCGCATACACATCGCTGTGTTCCAAAACCTTGTCGAAAGCATGTCTCTAAGGGTCAGTGCATGCATTACGGCCAAAGGTGGACCTACACCGTACTAATGTATGACAATAAATGCTATGTTGTGTTTCTCTTATAAGTGTCTATTGACTTTTGTCAATATAGTGTATATTAATGTATGTAATAATAACAAAATTGTGATGATATGTATATAATCAGTCAACAAGTTTCAGCCCCTCAAAATATGTAACTACCCCCTTCCTCCGGGGAAAAAAACTCTGAATGCAACGTTGGACAATAGACACTTTGGTTAGGTAGGTGTCTTCTCCACTTCCTCCCCACGTCATAGTCATGTTCCAATATCAACGCAATTAAGCGTCGAAGGCGAGTGTCCGTTCCCTATAACTTCGTGGTTTTCTTCCACTCCTTAAGTTAACAGACTTGGCTAAATTTAATGGAAAAATATGGCTGTTATTTCTTGCATCACAACCATGGGAATCTGTTTAACACTGCCGTAGTTTATTTGCTACGATGGCATCATATGACCTTCTCACGTTAAAAATTTCCAAACTCTGCAGTACAGCCCATTCTACTGTTACTTTTTGTCAATATGATTGCGAAACCGCTTGCACTTTTTATACTTGTACTGTGACGTGTACGGGATGTTTCACGAAGAGTGTCCGAAAGGAATAGGAAAGTAACGGTGAAGTGAAAAATGCAAAATACGCAGCAAAATAGAGGAAAATTCAGCTAAGATAGTTGCATCCCCGGAATGGATAGTTTCCGAAAAATACGAAAATTTAATATCTATATGCCCCCTCCACGAAAATCAAAGTCAATAAGTGAAAAACGCGCCGAATTAGGAGGGAAGAAATTTACCCGGACGCTTTAGAGGAATATTTCTCTGAGATATCGATAGTTGAAGTTCTGGATATACCCCATCGTACCTGTGATGTCAATCATAATACCTTCAAGTTGGAACTGAAGAACAGGTTCTCTGCTTTAGAAGGCCTAACATCGGAAGAAGTGGACATCTCTGAAGTTAACAGAAAAGTAACCAAAGCTCTTATGGAAACAGCAACAAAATTAGCTGGGTCTAAGAACAAGTTGCATGTAAATAAATTATCAGGAAAAACGAAAATGTTGATGCAAAAAAGAAGAGAGATGAGGACAACTAAAGAAGATGTGACTTCCAAAGTGGAATATATAGAGCTATGCAAGACAGTACGAAAACGTATCACTGAAGACGTAAGAAAATTCAACTGTGAACTAGTGAGGAAAGCAATTGAAAACAACCAAAGCCTAAAGATAGCAAAGGGACATCTCAATAAGTGAAGAAAACAGATTATGGCACTGAGAAAAGAAGATGGTTCTGTAACAAGAAATAGAGGCGAAATTTGGACAAGAGTGAAAGATTTCTACTCCAAATTATATGAAAGGGATGATACATGCACTCCAGACATCATGAAAGATACCAGTACCAGAGTTCCTCCAGTCCTTCTAGCAGAAGTTGCACATGCAATCAAGAACATGAAGTGGGGAAAAGCTCCAGGAGAAGATGGAATTACTGTAGACATCATACAAGAAGCAAGTGGAGAAATCGAAACAGTACTCGCCCAAATTTTCACTCGATGCCTTAATGAAGGAAAGATTCCTGAGGATTGGAACACCGCTAAAATGATCCTGCTACATAAGAAAGGTGACATTGAGGATCTCGGAAACTACAGACCTATCAGCCTCCTATCAGTAGTTTATAAAACCTTCACTAAAGTTCTTTCACACCGCTTGAAGGTAACACTGGACATGGCTCAACCGAGAGAACAAGCTGGATTCAGGAGTGGCTACAGTACAATAGATCATATCCACGTACTGAGAGAACTAATTGAAAGAGCGAGGGAATATGAACTTCCATTGTGCATGGCTTTTATCGATTATGAAAAAGCCTTTGATTCGGTGAAACCATCAGCAGTTACAATGGCTCTGAAAACCTGCGGTATTGAAGATGCATACATTAATATTATTAATAACATCTATGAAAATGCAAGTGCAAAGATTAGGCTGTTTGAAAATACAACACACATAAAAACTGGAAAGGGAGTGAGACAAGGTGACACCATATCTCCGAAGCTCTTTAATGCCACATTGGAGGGTGTTTTTCAGTCACTGAGCTGGGAAAACAAGGGGATAAAGATTAATGGAGATTATCTAACCCACCTTCGTTTTGCTGATGACGTAGTCATTTTTGCAACTACCCCATCAGAGCTGCAGAGTATGATCCAGGAACTTGCTGACAAGAGTAAAGAAGTGGGATTAAAAATGAACTTTCAGAAGACAAAAGTGATGTTCAATGCTTTTACAAGAAATGAAGATTTATCGATTGATGGAGAAAAGCTGGAGATAACAGATACGTACGTTTATCTTGGACAGCAGATATCAAGTGAGGGTCACATTGATGAAGAAATTAATCGGCGTACAAAACTTGCCTGGAGAGCTTTTGGAAGAAACAGCATAATTTTCAAGAGCAATATGCCATTATGTCTTAAAAGAAAAGTGTTTGATCAATGCATCCTTCCAGTGCTTACGTATGGTGCAGAGACGTGGACCTTAACTAAAAGAGACATACAAAGGCTGCAGACAACTCAAAAAAGCATGGAGAGGTGCATACTTGGTGTAACCAGGAGAGATAAGAAGAGGAACTCGTGGATCCGAAAAATGACAAGAGTGGAAGACATCATGATCAGAGTTAAATCCCTGAAATGGCAATGGGCTGGACATACTGCCAGAAGGACAGATCATCGATGGACAGCCGAAATTTTAGATTGGATTCCAAGGGACAGGAAAAGACCCAGAAGAAGACCACATGGGAGATGGGTGGATGAAATTCGAAAGTATGCAGGGGTGACATGGAGGAGACTGGCACAAGACAGACCGTTGTGGAGGAAACTTGGGGAGACCTTCGTCCAGCAGTGGATTGATAATGGTTGACAATGATGATGATGATGACCTGAGATGTACTACAGACGTAAAGCACGTGTCAAGACGAAAATCTGCAGAGATACATTCCGTCCGTTAGCTTAGTTGGGAGAGCAACTTACTCCGGAGTGTGGGGTCGCGGATTCGATCTCCGTCACGAACGAACTTGTGTTTTCACATTGGCGCCCGTACGTAAAAATGGATGTACTACCCGTTGGGTTCTTCGAAAAATGTGTGATGTTCGTTCCACACATCGTCTGAAATTAATTAAAATTCGTTCTTCGCTTCAAAAACAAAAAAAAAAAAAAAACAGGTGGACTCAGTTCTGATTGAGCCGTCAGTTTGGAACGTAGGACTACGACTTGCAAATCGGAGAGTTGAAATGAGCTAGTCGAGTATGGTTTCGAAGCGTTTATTTAATTTGTTATAGCATGCACAGGTCTTTGATGTGAAAAGTAGCTTACATAAATTTTACATTTAATGCTGAATACATTGCGCACACAAAACAGATCGATACACGAATTGCCCAACGTGGTGCTCTGTCTTCTTGGGCTTCTTTCATTCCTCATCACTTGCTCTTGCCTCTCGTTTTCATTTTTTCCACTTTTGCTTGCGTTCGTTCTGCGAATTTCGCAGCATTGTCGAAAATGTTAACCCGTTCACACGAAAACAATTTTTAAAATTTTTGTTTAAACCGCTGCGATATGTTCTTTATATATTTGAATAGATCCCGTCAAGAGCTGTAAAACGATACCACGCACAGCACTTTTGCACTCACGGTTGTCCAGATAAACCGCGAAATTGTCAAAAGTATTCACCGGTTCACAAGAAAACAATTTTTTTAAATGTTCAGTTCACACCACTGCGAAATGTTCTTCTTATATTTGAATAAATCTCGTCGAGAGCTTTGAAACGATACTACGCACAGTCGTGTTGCGCCCACGGTTGCACAGATAGACTGAGTCAAACGCGGCGGCACACCCAGAAATATTGCATCGTCTCCCCCACTCACAGGGAGCGTTGCGCGCACTATGAATCGCGCAGTACGCGAATTGGGCTCCATGCTGTTTACGAATATGCTAACACGATTAATGTGCGGAACGTATTTTTAACGCTATAACGATTTCAATTGGGACCAATTTTTGTCACAGACGATCGGCCGTAGATTGCCCCAAAATATCCGCGGAGCTAGACCTAGTCCTACGTCAAAAAAAAAAAAAAATACAATAAGAGGGAGATGATGTGACGTATACTACAGACGTAAAACACGTGTCAAGACGACAAATCTGCAGCGATACATTCCGTCCGTGTAGCTTAGTTGGGAAAGTAACTCACTCCGGAGTGAGTGAGGGGGCGCAGGTTCGATCAGCGTCACGGACAAATATGTGTTTTGACATACCTGTATTGAACATGTGCAGCGTTAACGTCCGCGAATAGCACATATGCACAAAACGTCGTTTGTCCTTTTTAAAATGGATTTGCAGGTGTGCCTCATATGTACTATTTGCGGACATTAACGCTGCACATGTTAACGGCATGTAAGCTAGCATACGTCCAGAACATCTGCTATCCGTATCTCAGCGAAATATTCCTCTAAAGCGTCCGGGTAAATTTCATTCACCCTAATGAGTCGCGGCGCGTTTTTTGCTAATGGACTTTGGTTTCCGTGGTGGGACTTATAAACATTTAGTTTTCGTATTGTTGTAACCGTGGCCGAGCAATTATTTATAATTCACAGTTACAAAGAGTCGTCCTTGGCGCGAAGACTGACTTTTCATGGGCAAACACTTAAACACCTAAATAAGACAATATTCATCTGAAAAGAGGTCTTAAACTTATCTCCGACTTCACATGCAAACAATTTAATGGATTATATAAAGATACCGAATTCTAGTCTATATACATGCAAATCTATTGTTGGTAGAGCGGTCTTTTCTGACCGAAATTTACTCCAGGTAAAGAGTTTCTGTGTTCTTAAACCTTGCAGTTCAGTCATTTAAAAGAAATCTATCAGTTCAGTTCACTACATGAAGTAATTGCTAATTCGTAATTTTTATCTCAGTTCCTTAGTCATTATTTGTTTTTAGTAATAAGTTTAAATAGATAAATGTACTTAAAATTTGATGATAACGATGATGTATCCACAAAAATCAAAGCATCAGATGCAGCCGCATAAAATTGGTGACATATCAATCACCTACTAACATGAAGTTTTGGCACACACCCACTTTCTTTCACGGTGATTATCACTTACGCTGGTTCCTTTTGTTCAAGACTTCCCTTACGTAGTCAGACGCACATACACTGTAAAAAATTGACTGTAGATTTTACGGTTTTAAACCGTTTTCCAGGGTGCCAACACAAAACCGTAAAATCTACAGTTTTATGCAGTGTTGGAGCAAAGCTATAGCTTTGCTCCAACACTGATTGTGTTGGAGCAAAGCTATAGTGTTGGAGCAAAGCTATAGCGTTGCTCCAACACTTGATTGTGTTGGAGCAAAGCTATAGCTTTGCTCCAACACAATCAACACATTCGTTCCAGCCAATTTTTTGTGTTTTCGTGATTATTTGGACTGTGACTCGCTCCAGCCAAATTCTGTGCTGTTTTCTCCATTAAATACAGCGTTGGAGCAAAGCTTTGCTCCAAGACTGCATAAAACTGTAGATTTTAGTGTTTTGTGTTGGCATCTTGGAAAACGGTTTAAAACCGTAAAATCTACAGTCAATTTTCAACAGTGTACACATCCCTTTTCGTCAAGGAATACTTGGCAGCTCCCCTAGTACTCTGCCACCGCTGGGGTTGTGGATGATGAAGGGGCTCTATTAGTCGTCCATGGCCCTCCTTGCGAGTTTCTCTATCGGTGAGGGTCAATAACCTACTCCGCTGGACACTTCCCGGTGATCCTACGACTCTCGCTCTCTCATGCTTGTCCGCGTCTTTCAGACAGCAATTAATAGGTTTCTATTAATCTCGGATTTTCAGTTCTCTCGTATGCATCATCGAGTGTTCTGCTGCTCCACAACAATACCTTTTTCAATTCGCTCCCACGAGTTGCCATGCAGTTATCATAATGCCCTGACATCTCGCCATTCAGCCGGAGTGTAGCCCAGACTACGTCTTTAAATCTCTTTCCGTCAGACTCCAAAACAGCAACTGAACTTTCTTATTTTCAAAGCAAATGCGCAATCTTGTTTACCGACCAGACCACATAAAAAGAGAGCAATTGCACTCGTAAATGTTCTTAAACAATCGACAAATTTATGATTCTTCACTCACCCTCTATTCCCCCATCTACATTTAATTCTACAATTGACCTGTAATGTCTCGCTTCGATCCGTCCCTTCTTCCCGGTGTTTAGTCTATCCGTCAGCTGCGATTTACGACTTCAAAGCGCTCGAAACTCCGACCACCCAACCTGTGTGAGAATTCTTCCTTTCTTTTCGTTTCTAACCCCGGATAAAACTTCCTCTGCTCTTTACACTTTTTAACCTCAATAAAGCCTCGAACTTAATTAAAACCTAATTAATTCCATACATCCACCACGCCCATTAATTCCGGAATTAATGGCGCGGGTGGGTCGTAACAGCATTTTTCTGAAATTTTTCATTCCGGGGTGTAACTACCATAGCTGAATATCCCTCTGTTTGCTGCGTATTTTGCAATTTTTACTTTATTGCTTCGACCCCAACCGTTACTTTCTTATTCCTTTAAAACACTCTTCGTGAAACCCCCTGTATAGTCAAAGCCGCTATTCATAAGGGGTGTCCAGATAATTTTGATCCTATAGTGTATGTGAGTGAATGCGCGCTCCTGCATGTGTATTTATTGTGCGTGTGGTAATCGCAGTAATAAATTTCAGCTCTAACAAAAAACGAATGCTTAGAAGATCGGGCAGCCAAACAGATTGCTCTCATGATAATTAACACGGCAATCAGACATCGCTGAATTGGCTGTAATTACTGTATCACACGTAATACCAATAATATCAGAAAACTTAAAAATGTCACTGTGATGGCAGCACAATATGCTTTGGTTAAGAATGTTGTCAGAGAATATTCCGATGCTCTTAACACTCAGATACTTGTGACTTTCTCGTCCTGGATGGTGTAACAGATAGCATGCTCCAACGGTAATCGGGAGATGTGGGTTCGATTTCCGTTCTAGGGCGACGAAATTTTCAAGTTTTCTGAGGTGATTGATACTACGTGTGAAACAGTAATTTCAGTTAATTCAGCGACGTCTGATTGCTGTGTTAATCATCATAACGTACTTACCACGTATTATGAGAAGAATACTTCTTCCACACTGTATACTTGAATAGATTGTCATCACTTTCTACTGGGTGTGCCATAAAGAAGAGGCCCGAGTATAATGAACGACAACAGTCAGGCAATGTTACTATACATGGTAAAGAATAATTGAAATGACAGAAAACAGGGGTACTTTACCTGCGTTTGCAACAGTTGCTGAAAGTGCTCTCCTCCGACATCAAGACACAGCTGCACACGACGGAACATGTTGTTCGTAACGCGCCACAACTCATCGGCCGTTATCTAAGCTATGGCATCCGTGATGTTCACTTTTAATTCATCAAGAGTGTGCGGGTTAGTTGCGTACACTTTCTCTTTCAATGTTCCCCACAGATAAAAGTCACAGGTGGAGAGATCGGGTGATCTGGTTGGCCATAGTCCCTTCGATACAGTTCTGCCTTCCCCAAAAACTGCATGCACAGCACGTAGACTGTTCCCATAGCATATGTTCGCTCTTCTTCTGCAAGTGTGGCAACAAATGGGTTGAACAGTTGCTGAACATAGCGCTCCGAGTTGATGGTGTCAGTGAAAACGAATGGGCCGATTATCCTCTTAGCAGACACAGCACACCAAACGCCTATCTTTTGGTCGTTCAGAGGAGTCGCCATTGTCAGTCTGGGATTCATGTCAGTCCAAATCCTGCTGTTTTGAGCATTCGCATACCCGGACAAATGAAACCATGCTTCATCTGACATTTAATAAAGTGTTGGGTCCATTTCACCGCTGAAAATGAAACCACTTACAATGTTGCATCCGTTTTGCATAATCAGGAGTTTTAATTTCTTGGAGCGCCATAACTTTGTACGGCCGAAAATGCAAATCCACCGTAAGTATGCGCCTGCATGACAAGGCAGATATTCCCGTTGCAGACGATAATCCGCGAATCAACTTCCGAAGGCTTTGTAAAATCATTGTGCACACATCCTTGCTATTGTCTTCAGTACGAATTTTCTTGGGTTTGTTTCTTTTCCTGTTGCACACCGTGCCGGTTTCACGAAATTTCCGCACTGATTTCGCCGGAGCTGCACGATGTGGACATTTTTCTGTAAAGAACTAATTTAAAACCTTGTATGTGTTATTTCTGAAATACTGTTCCAGAATAAAAATCCGCTGTTCCGTACTTAACACCATTTCCGTTGCCTTTGTTCTCCCTTCACTTACACTTATGACCGCGTACCCACATTGCTCTGGCTGTGACTAACCACTCCGGAGAATTCCTTTGCAGCTGTATACGCAGAAACCGGTTAGAAGTTGAACAAAGCGGTTTTAACTGGAAACCCGGCAAAACAACTTTAACCCGCTTAACAACGTCTGGCCACGGGGCCTCTTTTATATGGCGCACCCGGTATTTCCAGATGATCTCAATTCCATAAAGAACAACTTAGGAAAAATAAAGTTTTTTCGTTGATCATTGTTCGTTTTACAAATTTGTTTCATAAATAAAGTTTCCTTTGGGTGAAATCACATAGAGATGCGCAACCAAATATTCAATTAATTAATTTGCCTTTTTTTTTTATCTTTGCTCCTAGGAAACAAGCACCTCCGCGCGTAGATTCTTCACTGGAATTTTTCAGAAGCAGTTCATTTAATTTGGAACGCATCTGTTCTGCCCAGGAAGAATGTTTCCTTCTTTGGTTTCCCTACGTAATTGATCAAAGCTTTATTTACCCACAGCAGCAATCCGGTACTAAAAATAGTAAGCTGTTACACTCAGGAGCGTGTAACATGTTCAAAGAAAAACGCAAGGACAGAAGAGCAATCTGGCAGTGAGGTTCCATTCCACCAAGATTATTTGATAAAATCCTTTAAAGCGACACTCCTAAAACAGCGTCTTAGGAAAAAAAAATAAACAATTAATGGGAAAGATTCCAACGGCTCTAAAAACAACAGTTTTGTCCATGTATATTTGGGCAGAAATAATGTTAAAAGAGAAAGAACATTCCAGTGCTAAAAAAGAAAGCAGTAAGCGTTTTTATTAATCTATGCCATTCCCCGAATATTTTCTCTAAAACAGAAATTGCTTTTTGTGCATATCTAGATATTTCTGCTTCAGTTTAATTTTGAGACTTTGCCTCTTACTAAAGGTGAAAAATAATACAGGAATAAAATATGTAATTTAGTACTTGCGTGTGCAATCTTGTGCAGACAGTACGGCACCAAAAAGGAAATTATCGGTCACATGACTGCATTTCATAACCTACGGCACGTTTATAATACATTGGAGGGCTCTGTAATTTTAACAACCAACGTTGTAGTCATCGTCTAGACCAGGAGTCTGCGTAGAGTTGATCGCGAAGATAATAAATATATAATACTGTCAACCATTATCAATCAACTGCTAGATGAAGGTCTCCCCAAGTTTTTCCACAACAGTATGCCTTGACTCTGGCTCTTCCATAGCACTCCATCATGCTATCAAATTTCATCCACCCACCTCCCACGTGGTATTCTTCCGGGTCTTCTTGGTATCCAGTCTAATGTTTCAGTTGTCCATCGGAGGTCCGTTCTTCTGGCAATATGTCCATCCCATTGCCATTTCAGAGATTTTACATTGATCACTATGTCTTCCAATAGTCAGTTTACTAATCCACCAGTTCCTCTTCTTATCTTTCCTGATTACACCAAGCATGCATCTACCCATGCTTCTTTCAGCAGCTCTTTTTAATACTTTCATTATGTCGTCACTTTACCATACATGGATCATCTACTCTTCACCAACAACATTCAATCTTTCTTTACAACTTTCATTCATCAACTTTATACGGTATAGCATGCATCATATTCGCGCAAATATGCTTACATACCCACCTTCATATGGAAGTGTAAACCTTCCATCGATCACTCTTCGCGACAAAGTTTTCCGTAGTATGCTGCCAACACGTCAAGTTTCTAGTACACCTTCTCCTTCAAGTGATATCATGAATTTTTTTTTTTTTTTTTTTTTTTTTTTTTTGATTGGAGGTTTAACGACCACCGTGAGCAACTCAATGGGCTGTAAGCAGTCGCCCGTCCCTAATTTAGGGTCACTGGTTCCAGGGAAGGGAGAGAGCCAGTGCCGTAAGACAAACACAACATCCATGCCTCACCGGGATTCGAACCCGGACCCCTTACGGACGAATGATCAGAGGCCAGCGCCTTAGACCACTGCGCCACCGGGGCGGCCATGAAATTCTTCGTCAATCTACACTGGCGGAAAGTTAAAAAAGGACACCTAGAAGGAATTGGCGGCCGATCATGAAATTTACATATGTTAATGGGGTCGAGATTACGTGGGTGTGATGTTAATTTCGGGACCAACCGGTGAGCGCTTACGCCACAGCACGGCATAATATGCAAATTATCGTCGGTTGTATTTAAGGAGAACGGCAAAGTGAATGTAATCAGTCGTCGGCGTACGGGCACGTGCGAAGACCCTGAAGAAGCTGCAATGCCTGGACATGGAAGACGTGTACGACTTCAGCAGTTATCGGACTTTGAGCGAGGTCGTCTAGTTGGACTCCGCGAGGCCGGGTGGTCGTATCGTCGTATTGCGGCGCGAATTGGACGGGAAGTATCGGTGGTGGTACGATGGTGACGTAAATGGTCCGAGGAACATTCCCACACGAGAAGACGCGGAACCGGGAGTCACAGACGGACTGATGAGCGGACCGATTCGACGCATAAGAAGAGCGGCATTGTCAAGCAGAACATCCACTGAGACGCAAATCCGAGCTGCCGTTGCACCTGAGGTGACTGTGCGAACAATCCGCAACCGTCTACTGGATGCATGACTACGTGCACCTGTGCCTCTGGGATGTGCACCTCTGACTCCAGCCCACCGTCAGGAACGCCTGCAGTGGTGTCGCCAACGTCAGCACTGGAGAACGCAATGGCGATCTGTCGTGTTCAGCGATGAAAGAAGATTCTGCTTGGGAGCCTCCAGTGGCCGTATGCGTGTTCGCAGACGCACAGCGGAGCGTATCCACCCTTCTTGCATCCGCCAGCGGCACACAGGGCCTGCACCTGGTCTCCTGGTGTGGGGAGCGATCAGCTATCACTCCCGTACACAACTAGTGTTTGTATCGGGTACGTTAAACAGCACCTCCTACATCAACAACATCATTCAGCCCGTTGTTGTGCCATTTGTAAGGTCGGTCCATCGTGGTGTTTTTAAGCAAGATAACGTACGCCCACACACGACGCAACATGCACTTCAGGGTGTGAGACAACTTCCATGGCCTGCACGTTCACCGAATTTGTCCCCAATTGAGCACGTGTGGGATTTTATGGGACAACGACTTATCCGGTCTCCACGGCCAGCCACAACCATCCCTGATTTACGCGTCCAGGTTGAGGATGCTTGAAACTCAATAGCCCAAACTTACATCCAACATCTGTACGACAGACTCCATGCCAGAATTGCACAGTGTGACGCAGTTCATTGCGGTTCAACCTCGTACTAACCATGTCACATGGAAATGTTATTTTTCAGTTTACCAGCAAATACAGCTGTATTTTGCCATAATGTTTTGATCACGTTATCCTCTGTATTCCGTTATTATGCTGTATAAATTTCGTTGGTATCAGACGTCTCCTTCTTGGTGTTCTTTTTTCACTTTCCGCCAGTGTATATATAATTCTGTTCTTTCATTCAGCATTCTTCTTCGCATGGGTAAATATCCTCTTATACATCATTTTCCTTCTATTACTGCAAAAGTCTTTCTCTTTTTCGTTCTCTCCCTCTCCTACGTCTTTATCCAACTACCACTCTAGACTGTTTCACGCGTAATATCAATGATATCAGAAAACTTGAAAATACCATTGTGATGGCAGCACGATATGCTTTGGTGAAGAATGCTGTCGGAGATTATTCCGATGCTCATAACACTCAGATACTTGTGACTGTTTTTTCTACAATTCCTTCTTTCACTCATCTACATGTACTTATTTTTTCTCCCCATCTTGGTCCCGTGCTTGAATTCTTCAAGTTCAACATCTTATCCAACCAGATTTATCATGGATATCTACTACAGACTTTTCTGGCTCCGTCCCTAACACAGCTGCTGATAAACCGAAACTTCAACTGCTGCAAGAATCCATCATCAATAGCTTCTCGGAAATTGCTTCAACTACGCTGGACTAACTTAACTTCCATCTGCACCATTATCTCTTCTTTTCTATTTACAAATCAATCAGACAATCATCTGCGCTTCTTACCTCACTACAAAAGACCTTTACCTCCTCATGCTGACGTTAGATAATCAACCTGCTCCAATTTTTGACTTAGATCTTTCACTTCAACGCTCATGGAAAGCCGCATCTAACCCGCTTTCAATACCCTTTTCTTCATAATCGCCTACTTTCACCTTTACGACTTTATCAACTACAAATTTTAACTTCAGATATTTGTTCATACTGCAATACCACTGGCTCAACGGTTTATTTCTGTTCTCAATGTCCCCTACTCTCGCCAGTCTTCAATTTCACGTTTAGCATCACTTCATCCGTCTGTACTACAGCACACAATCTTCATGTTTCTACCAGCCCATGACCTTATAACTACTTGCCGAAGCCCACGAAGTGACTACATGTTTATACCTGCCCATGACCCTATAACTACATGCCGAAGTCCATTATGCGCATTTTTCTTCATTCTCACAAAATCTGCAATTTATAATTTCTTTCTTAATCATACCAAAGATACTCCACCTTTACTACTTCGTACGGCAAGAAAGCTACTTCTTCAATTCCGCATTCAGCTCATATCCAGATTACAACTCGAACTTACAATGGCACGTAAAGCTGCTCAACTTTCGAATTTTCATTCCACGTGGAAGACTTCTACTGATTGGATGTATGTTCACCTCATTCGTATCCGTCTTAGAAACTAGAAGTTTGTATCTTCGGCACTTTTCATCGTTTCGTAATGCTTAATCTAATATGTTTGTTTTGAATCAAATATGACTTCTGAAATAACCGTTTTGTAAATTTTTCTTTCATTGTTTTACCAAGTATCACATTATATTATTTTATATATAATGCCCTTTATTTTTGGGACGTTTATACTCACCACTTCTGTTTTAATATCTATTTTCTTTTATTTAAGTTAGCTTATTCATAGTATATTATTGCTATTGTGCAATGCAAGCACACTGCTGGCCACCCAAAATGCAACACCAAGATATTTTCAAGTCAAATCACGTTGATGATATTGTGAGTGATTCAGTAACTGCAAAGAAAATCGTCTATTTTTACACTGGCGTGCAAAAACTAAGGACGAGACGGTTTTTCGAATGTAACGTCGTACAGAAGTGCTCCACATCGACACAAATCACACATCCCCAAGATGTAAGAATATGAGACAAGGGAGCAAAACCGTTCAAACAAGGAATCCAAAGGATACAAAGGCCCTTTATTGAAAAGGTAGCTTCCAGCACAACTGGACAGAAGACAGAAACGTCCATGTAACAGGCGGCTGCAAAGAAAAATCCAGTCTTTAGTAGGGGATATGATCACCCCTGTCTGCGTTGCAGGATTTACAACATCTGTCCATGCTTAGGACGAGGTTGTCAAGGAGCTGTTGAGGCATCGCAGCCCATTCCTCTTGTAGCGCCAATCGCAGCAGCGGAACCGTTGCTCGCGGCTAGTAACGTGCTGCCAAGCGTCTCCCGTGAAGGTCCCACACGTGTTCTATTGGATTTAGATCCTGGGACCTTACCGGACAATCCATGTGTTGAATATCTTCACTCTCCAACAGCTCTGCGACAGCCACTGTACGATGAGGTGTAGCGTGGTCGTCCATGAAGAGGACCTAAGGGCCCACAGCACTTCTAAACTGACGCACGTGAGGCAGGAGAACCTCGGTACAATAGCGGACACCAGTGACTGAACCTCCTTGGAAGATGTGGAGGTCGGTGCGGCTACCAAGCATGACACCGCCCCAAACGAGAACTCCGCCACCTCCAAACCGGTCCCTTTCGATGATGTTGGACGTGTGATTGCGTGTTCCCTGCTCTCCTCAGATGTGTATTCCATTCGTCCAGAATCGCTCGTCAGACTAAATCGGCACTCATCCGTAAAGAAAACTCGACCCCATTGCTGATGTGTCCAGTTCTTGTGTTCCTGGCACCACAGAAACGGCCGTCTCCGATGAGCAGGCGTTAATGGCATACACCGTACTGGTCGTCGTGCAAATAGACCACCTTTGTGCAGCCTCCTGGCCACGGTAAAACGCGATAACAGACGTCCACTTGTCTGTTGCATGTGCCTTGCGATTTCTCCCGCTGTCTGCCGTCTGTCTCTTCTCGCCTGTAGGACAATATACCGGTCGTCCGCCACCGTGGTTGCTCGTGGACGACCACTGCTAAACTCTCGGACAGCTGTTCCTGTCGTTTTTTGAAATGCTCTCCAAGCTCGTGAAACGGTGCTGTGAGCGATCCCGAACTCCTCGGCCACACTAGTCACACGTCGACCTTCTTCCAATTTCCCAATGACGCGACCTCGGTTAAAGTCATCCAGATGTCGTATACCGGATTCCATATTGGCCACATCACACGGTGGCAGCAACTCGACGTCATTCAAAACGATGTACACCGTGCAATAGCTTTCACCTAATTGCTGGGCGTTCACCGCCCGTGTGCTTTATACCCCCCCCCCCCCCTACGTCATGCTGCATATATGCGCATGCCCTACTGTACCGGATCCTAGTCTATCTCCTGAGTGGTCTTTCGGTCCGTTCTGTCTTTTCGTTCCGCTGTTATGCTAATTTCTCCTCTTCGACCTTAATTTTTGCACACCAGTGTATTATTTATGGTCAAGTATTGTCCCAATTTTTAGATGTGCTTCATCATGAGAGTTCAGTTGCTCCGTGTGCAGAGACAGGGGTCAGCAAGTTTGTTAACATCAGTAAGTTGGATTTAAAAATTGATGTATTATGTTGGCGTTGAGATTTGTGTTAAATATCTCTTACGAGTAACGTATTTGTACTGACTGGACTGATTTCCTGATAGGAGAAATTATCGTCTGCTGTTGCAGCTCGTTTGCTGTTGCCAACTAACATTGTTGTTGACGTTGTTGCTCGTGTCGTCTGCTCTGCTGGGTGTACTTGGCTGCCAGTGTCGTCTGCATTACTGAGTTGCTGTGCTGTCTTGTTATTTGATCTGCTTGTACACAGAAAATCAGAAATATCATGTCTTCGTTGAAGTGCTCCAGTTGTTCTGACAGATTGCTTGAAGATGACTGTGTGCATTGCTATGGAAGATGCGGTGGAAAATTCCATTTCGACTATTCTTCGATTAGCGAGGCTTCCTATCGAGAAATGAGCAAGGAAAAACATTTAAATGTCAATGTAATGGTTGTCGGCGGGGCGTTTCGCCCGCGGATGTGAGGACCCGCGGTGGATCTAATGGCAGTGGGCGACCAATGAAGTCCTCCGTGGATATAGCTATACGGGATATAAGTGTTTCTGAAGAATTTATGGAGCGTTTAAATGAGAAGTTGGATATGATTGTGAGCTTGAAAACTGAGATATCTGATTTGCGTAAGTCAGTAGAGTTTTTTTCATTAAAATATGACGACGTTTTGGATAAAATTGGACAATCGCATGCATTACTGCAGGACTCATGTAAGACAATTGCTTCTTTGGAGGAGAGAGTGCAAACTCAGGCTGCTGATATAAATACATTAAAGGAAAGCTTGAATACTTTGGATCAATATGTTAAAAATAAAAACTTAGAGATCCACGGAATCAAGGAGGTTCAGGGAGAGGGAGTTGATGATCTCAAGGACTTGTTACATCGCATCGCAGGTAAGTTGAATATTGATGGATTTTCTGTGACTGACATTGAGGTAATTCACAGGCTGCGTGGAAGAGAGTCCCGGAAAGTGTCGCTAATTATTGTTCAGTTTAAAGGTAGAGAAATGAGGAACAAATTCCTTGCAAGGGGTAGGACTGGTCTGAGGGTGATAGATGTTGTTAATCATTGTACGGGCGGCAACAGGGTGTATTAATGAAAATTTAACTGTTCATAATAGACAGCTCTTTTGGCAGGCATGTGACTTTTCGAAAACCAACAATGTTAAATTCTGTTAGTACAGAAACGGAAAAATCTTCTGCCGGTTGGCGGAGGGTTCGAACCCAGTTCATATAAATAGTAAGCTGAATTTGAATTTGGAGCGGTTTTAGCGCTCTAAATTGGTATCAATATTTCTGTTGTTGACTGTATTTCATTTGATTGTATATTTTGTGTTTGATGGTGAATTGTGTACCGGATTTTATAACAGTTGCAGAATTGCAAAGCTTGATTTTATCGAGTACTTACAGTTTGAAATTTTTGTACTTGAATGCCCGAAGTCTGTAAAGTAAGTTAGATGCTTTGGTTTGCTTGCTGCGTGATATAAATTACCAATTATATTTTAAATGTGTCTCAGAGACCTGGTATGATGCTGATGCTGGCTCTGTATGTAACATACCTGGTTACCAGGTTTTCGCGGCTTCCCGTTCTGTGTCCCGGGGGGTGGGGTTGCGATATATGTTAAGCGTTCCAATACCGCATTATTACTTGATAAATACACTGTCATAACTGACGATTATGAAATACTTTCAATTGTGTTACAACAATCAATAATAAGTGTTATATACCGTCCTCCACATGGTAATATTAGATCTTTTTTGAACTTTTATTCTGGTTTGTTGGATGACATAAATTTCACTGGTAGGACACTGTACTCTTTTGGTGACTTTAATGTGGATATGAATTCCTCTAGAACGGGTGCTGCCTTATTTAGAGATATAATTATTTCTTCTGGAATGTTAAATGTAATAACTATTCCCACTAGAGTTACAGATTCAACTTCTTCTTTATTAGATTTGTGTATAACAAATAACTATAGTACATGCTCGGGGGTTCTCTCATTTCATATCAGTGATCATCTACCGAATTTTCTTTTGGCGGACTGTTCAGTAGTACACGGATCTAATTCATGTTATATGTTGATAAGAAATTATAGTTATGATAATTTACTTCTGTTTCGTGGGGCTTTATCACTAATTGATTGGACTTCTGTACTTCAGTTGGATGATCCAGTTGAGTTATATAATGAATTCTGGAGAATTTTTTGGAATTCTTATGATGTTGCGTTTCCATTTCGTAACTTACGTCGTACGTCGCGTTGCAGGAAACCTTGGTTAAACCGGAGTTTGTTACGTTGCTTAAATAGATAAAATAAATTATTTCCGGTTTTCCTCCGTTCCAGGAACCCAATTCATTTGTCTAATTTTCGTAGGTATAGAAATTGGTATAATTCTAAATTAAGACTGGCTAAAAAAAGCTATTATTTTAATTATTTCGGTACTACTACTGACGGTAGGAAAATCTGGCGTTCAATTAATGAACTGTTGGCAACCTCGAGGGATGCCCAATCACCAACTATAATTGAATGTAATGGAATTAGGACGTCTAATTTAGGAGAGGTTGTTGATATTTTTAACAAATATTTTTTGGAGTTGCCGGACATTCTGTTGTCTAAAATTCCTCATTATACTAACTATTTCTCTGATTACCTACCTCCGTCGTCTGATTCCTCATTCTTTTTTAAACCAGTGGATGATGACCTCTTGAGGGTAATGAGTGAATTGGACCAGTTCAAAAGTGCGGGGTCTGATAACGTACATCCCAGGGTTATAAAATTTGTTTCAGGGGAGCTACTTGTTCCGTTGACCCATATTTTAAATCGTATTTTGCATACAGGATGTGTCCCGTTGCCATTGAAATTAAGTCGTGTTACTGTTATACATAAAAAGGGATCAGTAACAGATGTTGCAAATTATCGACCAGTATCTGTAATTCCTGTGTTTGCTAAAATTATGGAGAGATTAATACTGATACAGTTGTTATCTTATATTGATAAAAAAAATATTAAAAAAACAAACCAACATGGGTTTCGTAGGGTGTTTCGACAGAAACTGCTACACTATCTACCAACAAGTAATTGGACACCTGTGATAGCAAAGGAAAACGAAGTTTATTCACCTTCAATAGTTGGTGGAGCCTCCACGAGCAGCGATTACAGCTGCGACCCTCCGGGGCATACTCTCAAATAGGCGTTGTAAGACAGCTAGCGGTATTTTCTTCCACTCGGCTTGAAGAAGACAGGTCAGTTCCTTCACCGATTTCGGACGGTGGGGGCACCCCTTCAGTCGGCGCTCCAACTCGTCCCAGAGGTGCTCGATAGGGTTAAGGTCCAGGCTCTGCGCAGGCCAGTCCATTCGATTAACCCCATTGTCACCATACCAAGCCATGGTGGACCTCGCAACATGACAGGTGGCATTGTCATCCTTAAAGTAACATGGGTCCACCCCGTAAAACTGCCACAACGTGGGAAGCGCATGGTCATCCAAAATGGTGCAGTAGGTCTCGGCGTTGAGTCTACCAGGAATTGCGACCAAGGGTCCCGTGCCATACCAGGAGAAACACCCCCATAGCATGATTCCACCGCCGCCGAACTTCACAGTTGGCACAATACATTCCGGCAGGAGGCATTCTCCAGGCAGACGCCAAACCCAGACCCTGCCATCCGAACGGTAGAGGGTGAACCTTGATTCGTCGCTCCAGAGAACCTGTTTCCACTGTTCAACGGTCCACTGTCGACGTTCTGTGCACCACGTTAGCCGAGCAGCGCTATTGGACTTGATGATCAAAGGCTTGTGGGCGGCAGCACGTCCATGATAACCGAGCAGATGGGCTTCCTTACAGATGGTATTCATCGGAAGAACACTCCCGGATGCCTGTTGAAACTCCTCGCGGATGTGGCCCATCGATTTCGTGCGGTACTTCCGAATTTCTCTGGCCAACACCCGTCGGTCTCTAACTCCCAGTTTTATGGGTCTGCCGGGTCGGGGCACATTCCGACAGTCACCTCTCATCTTCCACTTGCCAATCACGTAAGCCATTGTCGAATTTGGGTACTTCAACTCGCTGGATATGTCATGTATGGATCGGCCATTTTTGTGTTACCCGACGACTACACCTTTCCCGAAAGCATAGAGCCCCAAACTGCGTGGCATCTTGCATGCTACTGGTTACGTTGTTGTTTCCCACACGATATTCAACGGCGGCGGCAGTGACGTGTATCAGGACCGCAGATATCGTCGATTGCAGGGGTGTCCAATTACCTTTTGGTAGATAGTGTATTTTCGATGTATTAAACTATTTACATTTTAGTCTTGATAATGGCACTAGTGCGGTGTGGGTCTTTTGTGATCTTTCCCGCGCTTTTGATACCATTTGTCACGACACATTGTTATCTAAGTTAGAAAATATTGGCATCAGGGAGGTTGTTAAGACTTTATTCCAAAATTATTTAACAGGCCGGAAGCAATTTGTAGAAATACAGGGTGTTCGATCTTCTGCTCGTATGGTTCGTCATGGTGTTCCTCAGGGATGGGTTTTGGGCCCGGTATTATTTTTAATTTATGTTAATGATTTATTTACTATTACTTCAAGTGCTACTCCTATTTTATATGCTGATGACACAGGCCTATTCTTTTTCCGGGACACTCTATCTGAGTTGATCCCACGTGTAAATCTAGAACTTCAGGATTACTTTCGTTGGTTTTGCTGTAATTCCTTCACAACAAATTTTTCCAAAACTACTAGTGTACTATTTTCGCGATGTAAGCGAAGAGCGGATATTGCAAATGGGATATTATTTAATGGAGTGCCCTTTGACTTTCAGGCTGTTGTAAAATTCTTGGGTGTATATTTACAAGATAATTTGAGATGGGATGCACATGTTAGGGAAATCGCGGTTGGGCTCAGATCCAGTATTGGGGTCATTTGTAGGATTTCAAGTTTGTTGCCTACCAGGGTTAAGTTGCTATTGTATTTTTCCTTTATTTATCCATTTCTGTCTTATTGTCTCTTGGCTTGGGGTCGCATAACTATTGGGAATGTTAATAGAATTTATGTTTTACAAAAAAACATTTTACGTTTGGTGAATCCGTCTTTACAGGTACATTCTCTTTATCTCAGTTATCAGATAATGTCATTTGATAAATTATACAGTTTTCGATTATTACTGTTTATGCATGAACGTATATATGCTTATAAATATTCAGATCTAATCACCATGCATTTCCGTTTCCATTATCATAACACTCGTGGAAATACCAGTTTTTTAATACCTAGAGCGCGTACTAATTTATTATTTAATAATATTAACTTGACCTGCCCTAGGTCCTGGAATGGGTTGCCGCTTCGAATCAAGACGATTACACACTTTTCGGTGTTCAAAAAACAACTAAAGAATTTCGAAATTAATAGTTGATTAACGTTTGGTTATATATTACGTATTATTACTTTATTTTCTGCATAATGGTTAAATTGTTCTTTGGCTTGACTATTTAGATTCTTTTTGGGGGTGGAGGGGGGGGGACTAGGGGCCCGTCAGGCTATTGTTAGCCTTTTTCCCTGGTTCCCTTGCCACAATCACAGAGCACTGCACTGATTTGTTTTTAAGAACCTGTAGTGGTGCTTCAATTTACTTAAACTAAAATTAAAAACAAAATTATTCATATTATCATACGTGTTTTTGTATTTCCTATTACTTCATCTATACTTTACAATATATGTATAATATTATTGTATAGTATTTGTATTTGCATGTTTGAAGTTTTATGTGTTTGTATTAGTTGTATTATCATTCATATTTTTGCATTTATGTGTTGTATTAATTCTACCTTCTGTTTTTTTTTTTACATAGATCTACTGTATTTCTTTTGTGTTTGCATATGGTGCGATTTGTAATTGGTTCACATTTTTTTGGTACAGAAATTGTATCTCTGATTTAATTGTGCGGTGAATGGTGTAGTGTAGAAAAGAAATAAAAAAAAAAATAAAAAATAAAAAAAAAGAAGGACACGAGATAGCAAGACCAGATTTACTGGACACATAACAACAGATCCAAAGATGAAACGATTGAGCTTACAGGCCCGTGCGATTTGCAGAACACGCAGACATCAATAGTTCGTGTGGCCCCCATGGCTGGCAATAACGGCCGCTACGCGCCGTGGCAACGAACGAAAGAGGCTTTGGATGTGGACTTGGGGTATGTCGGTCCAGCCTGCTTCCACACGTTGCCACAGTTCATCAGGCGTAGCCGCGGGTGGTGGTTGCCGATCAGCGACCAGACGTGTTCGATGGACGATATATCGAGATAACAGGCGGGCCACGGCAGCAGTGACATCTGGTGGGCCGTGAAGAATTGTTGCACAATGCGTGCCACGTGCGGGCGCGCATTGTCTTGTTGAAACGTGGCCGCTGGCAGGTCCTGCAGGTAAGGGAGTTCTACAGGCTCCAAAACGTCTGAGATGTAGCGAGGATGATATCAACAACTATAGACCTATATGCGTTTTGTCACAAGTGTATAAACATTTCACAAAAATAACATTAAAAAGATTAATTTCAAAATCAGAAGATGCACAATCGGTAGAAGAAGCGGGTTTTAGGCCTGATTACTCCACAATAGACCATCTACATATAATCAACCAATTAGTAGAAAAAACAAATGAATATCAGAAAGAAGTTCACTTAGTTTTTGTAGACTATAACAAAGCTTTTGATTCTATATATCAAAAGGAAATGAGTTCTTCAATAAAAAGACAAGCATTGGGAAGAAAATATGTCAGTTTAATACATAAAATATGTAGCAAGGCTGCAGCAGAAACAATAAAGTTGGAGAGCATGGGCTCGGTTTTCGAGGTGGAGAGACGGGTTAGACAAGGAGATGCACTATCTCCAAAATTATTTAACTCTGCATTAAAAGATTATTTTAGAAATTTAAACTGATATGAAAAAGGATTAAACATAAATGGAAGGTACCTAAATCACTTAAGATTTGCTGATGATATAGTCATCATTACAACTACAATAGTGAAATGCAAAATATGATAGAGGATTTATGGATGGAAAGTCTTAAAGTTCTGACAATAAACACAGCAAAAACTACATATATGGACAATACAGAAAAGGATACATAAAATATTTTGATAGAAGGAAAAGAAATTGAAAAAAGTAGGATAATACATTTATTTAGGTCAAGTAATCAGTTTTAAAGATAAGAAAGAGAAATAGATAAAATCATAGAGCCCTTTGGAGACTTAAGACTATTTAACCGGCGATCTTCCATTGTATTTAAAAAGCAAAATCTTTAATGCATGTAGTAAACCCGTATTTTCTTATGGAAGTGAAACGTGGAATGTCACAGAACGGCAATGTGAAAAAATACGAGTATCGGTAAGAACATTAGGGAGAAGAATGTTGGGAATAACAAGAAGAGACAGAGTTAGAAATGAACTCATAAAAGAAAGAACAGGAATAATTGATATTATAAAAATAATAAAAGAATCAAAGTGGAGATGGGCTGAACATGTTGGAAGACTGAAAGATGAAAGATGGACAAGCTTAATAACAGAATGACAACCGAGAAATGGAAAGAGACGAAGGGGGCGCCAGAGAACAAGAGGGAGATATGATCTTCAGAGATTTAGGGGTGCTAAATGGTGTACTAAGGCTAAAGATCAAGGAAGTTGGAAAAGACAGGGGTGGCCTATACCCTGCAGTGGATGCCAACAGGATAAGAAGAAGAAGTAGTACGAGACCGAACTTCTAGCATGCGTCTGGAACACATTCCAATGGTTTGCAATGCTGCCCAGAGTCTGGGTACTACACTATGCGCGATTCCATTGGTTTGAAACGCTGCCCAGAGTCTGGATACTACACTATGCGCGGTTCCATTGGTTTGAAACGCTGCCCAGAGTCTGGATACTACACTATGCGCGATTCCATTGGTTAGAAACGCTGCCCAGAGTCTGGATACTACACTATGCGCGATTCCATTGGTTAGAAACGCTGCACAGAGTCTGGGTACTACACTATGCGCGATTCCATTGGTTAGAAACGCTGCCCAGAGTCTGGAACACCATGCGCGATTCCATTGGTTAGAAACGCTGCCCAGAATCTGGATACTACACTATGCGCGATTCCATTGGTTAGAAACGCTGCCCATAGTCTGGATACTACACTATGCGCGATTCCAATGGTTAGAAACGCTGCCCAGAATCTCGATACTACACTATGCGCAATTCCAAACTCCTTGACATCATTACTCACTCGGCGGCCTTCCTCAAACTTACCTATTATTCTTCCCCACGTGAAGTGATCTAGATGATGTCTTTGAGACATAAAGTAAGTTACACGTTCGTACCTTCATACCTTCGTGTCCAGATTTTTCTTCAAACACAAGTCGCCTACCGCGCCCTTTTCTCTTTTATTCGTTTTAAGATATACCACGTGAATTGTATACGCACGATTCGACATTATACATGTGCACCGGCTTTTTACTGAACGTCAGCAATTATGCAAATTATCTGATTTTGTGTTTGTAACCTTTCGAAGTAATGTTCGTCCTTAGGTTTTGGAAACTTGTGTAGCAAAAGTAATTAACAGCAGTAACTAACAGACAAGAGCAAAATCCATGTTTCCCCGTGTCACTAATATTGTGCAAACCATTTTTGGGGAGAGTTTATCATACATGTTCCTCACCCACATTTCTGGACGTTTCAAAGCTCCAAATTATGCAAATTTTAATGATTGATTAATCCCAGTTACGGATCACTGCAGTGATCGTTACTGAGTTACGAAACAAGTCTCTTTGAATATCTTAAAACACAATACCACAACAGTTTATCTGGAAAATTTCAAATAATGAGCATTAATTAGAACTTCAAATATTTAGAAAAATGTAAACTGGTTTTGTTGAGGTTTGAACATTCTACACATTAATTTGATCTGGAACAGAAAAAAAGGAACCACGGAGAACGTGTTAACATATTTAGAAACAACTTTGCTCCTTTTGAATGACTATGCGGCGCGTTTCTCATTATTAAATCTGTTTATTAATGAATTTGATTAAAATTGCTTCCATTTTTTTTACTTATTCAAACATATATTCGTCACGGTAATCAGTGGGCAAGAATTTGGGTTTAGCCCGTGCTGACAACATCATTTTAATTACTAACAGTGTAATTAATCTTCAAAAGTTAATTACATGTCTTGCTCAATTGGCCGATATCTACCCACCCTTAATATTAATCTGGAGAAGTCGGAAACTTCATCTCATCAAACAATTTCAAACATTTCCCTAAAAGAAAGGCGCTCATGATAAATTATAAATACGGAATTTTTTTAAAAAAATGTCGCGACTAACTTATTTCTCTGCTACCATAAATTTTAATATGGAGAAAATGAGAGTTATACTTTTCAGTCGTAAATACATTGAAAATCTGATCTGTAAAGGGCAACATTGAAAGCTGCTTTATTGGTAATATCAAAGCAATGATCACAATCACGATGTATGATAGTTAGGTGGTACGACTCCGGAAACAAAAATCGTCCGTTAATGTCACTTGTCACCAGATGGCGCGAACAACGTGTGGGCCGATGGCTGAACACAACCTATGTTTTCTTATGGGAAGAAGGGACAGAAGTATTCGTGTTTTACGAATGCTGTTTTTCTAGGAAATTGAAAAAATGAAACTTGAAACGCTTCGTAAACATTCGCTTTTGTGCCTGCCAGGTGGGATGTCGTCAATTATAGAGATATATATGCATATTTATGTTTTATAATCTCACTGATTACTAGGCGCGTATTGCATTTCACGTTTCCACACTTTTATGTAGGACAGTTTCATTTTTCATATGTAGAATAGCAAGTTTAAAGCGGCGGTCGACAGTTTTTTCCACCGTAAAATAGCTTTTTTTTTAATTGAAAAAAAAACGAAATGTTTATCTATGAGCGATCGCGATTGGCTTCTTCATTAATATATTTAAACATGGCGGCGCACATGTATAACGTAAACAACTTACACTACCAGAGTTCTGCTGATATCAAAGGACAAATCAGTTATTGTCTTTTATTTCCTGGGCTTTAAAAGTTGATACACGTTCTTTACATGTCTAATAATCTGTCCGATAGTTCGATACAAAAAGCTTTCGTTCCATTTTGAAAACGTAAGAACTGAACTGATCCTAGTCTGACACACGGCTGCACTATAAATTTTAGTCTCCTTCTAAATTAAAAGAAGTTGACGTGCTTTAACTTCTGTAGAGAAACTTCAACGTTTCTGGAATTTCAATACCACACAACTACACAATGTAATTAATTAAAAACAATTGTGATAAACACAGCTTTAGCACTGATGAAATCATAAACGCTATGTATTCCTATGATGATTAGGGTAAACAACCGGCCCACAACTCCCGCACGTCCGATGTCGAGCTATGACATTAACGATTAATTTTTCTAACTGTTAACTCTATGGAGAGTTGTATCACCTGACTATCATACACCGTGATCACAATGCAGGGCTATTCAAAATTATTGTCGGGGTTTAAAAAATTCGCCGCACGTGCTACACTTGAGATAGGAACATAAATCTTCGTACATTGTACAAGTAAACTCATCAAATTTCATTCTGTGCCTTACAAATGCTTAATACCAGGTCGTTCGGAAAATAAGGGCCTGTAAAAATAAGAGACATATACCTCATAGCACACAACGTTGTTTTATTCGAAATAGGCGCCTTCAGAAGCTACACACCTCTGCCAGTGAGTGACAAGTGCTTCAATGACAGTCCGGAAGAAATCTGGCTACCTGGATGCAAGACAGTCCCGGAATGCGATCTCGGCCTCCTCTCGGTTTCGGAAGGTCCTGTCCTTGAAGTAATTTCTAAAATGCATAAACAGATGAAAATCGGTAGGCGCCATGTCAGGCCAGTAGGCTGGATGCGGGAGAGTTTCGAACCTCAGTTCGTGTAGTTTCTGTTTCGTCATTTGTGACACATGTGGTCTTGTGTTATCATGGAGGAGCATAAGGCCTATCCTGTTCACCAAAGATGGCTGTTTAGAACACAACTTCTGGTGCATTCGGTCAATTTCTTCAGAGTATATGACTAAGGTAATGCTTTCCCCAGAATTCAATAGACTGCCGTGTGTGACACAGTGAACAGTCTATCACACTGTCAGCAAACCATTCTTCGGCTTCAACTTTGATTTAGGATCTTATTTCGGTGGTTCACCACGGTTCAGCCACTGTCCAGATAGTCGTAGAGCACCAACACCCACTTTTCATCACAGGTTATAATGTGATCAAGTAGAAGATCCTTTTCGTTGCGAAGCAGAAGGTTACTGCACATCTCAAACGGTTATTGTTTCTGATGCTCGGTCAGTACGTGTGGGACCCACGTATCGAGCTTCTAGACCTTACAAATTTGGTGGAGATGTTCGGAAATAGTTGACACCAACGCATTGTACTGTTTGACGAGTTCTTTGACTCTGCCGCGAGGATTTGTCTCCACATTTGGCTTCAGAGCGTCGTCATCAAAGACAGAATATTGTCCTCGGCCCTCCTCATCTTGGAGGCTCGTGTCACCGGAACAAAACTTTTCAACCCCCGACGAACAGTACGTTCATTCATGTATGTTGCTTCCTCGCCCTATGCCTCTACCACATTACAGTAGGTTTGTGCCCCATAACGACCCGATTTGAACTCATGATGCGGAATCACCCACAACTCACTCCTTCTTAGCATATTGTACTGACCACTCTCACACGAGTAGCAACGACTGCAGCTCAACCGATTATTGCGTGTATATGGCGTCTGACTAGCCTTTCAGCTCGTACGAATAGCGCTGCCAGCGGCAAGCATGCAATGGGGGACGAGTTGAATTGTGCACCTCAGAAACCCTGCCATTATTTTCTGAACTACCTGATATAAGCTCCTTTTGTCACTCTTCATGTTTCTATACGGAAATCCATTTCTTCTCATACACGTCGCAGCTTCTCTGCGTTGATGGTTTGAATGGCGTTAACGATGCACATCTTGATACGTGTCTATTAATTTTTCCCCACAAATGTACCGTTGCTTCATCAGGAAAAATCAGTCTGTTGCAAAAGCTTTCTTTTGTGACCATTACGTCTTGCGGTGCGGTGCACAAATTCCTCCTTAGTAATCATCATGCTTCAACGCTAAAGCTTAGGCGATACGGCTTCATTCGGAGTCGCTTCCGCAAAACACGCCAAACAGTCGGTTGTGGTATGCCGAGTTCCCTGCTGGCTGTCGCAGTTGATTATTTGGGGCTTCGTAGACAGGCTTATCTGATCTGTTCCGTTTTTGCGTCTAACAGGAAGGGACGCCCGCGCCTATTTCCCTTTCACAGGCACCCTATCTACTTAAATTGGGTTTACCACGTGCGAATGGATTTGTCGGAGGGCGGATGCTTTCCAAAGTTCGCGCGGAAGTGCCGCTAGACAACGGAAACGGACTGACTTTGAAGATATTCGAGGACACAAAAAAAGCTTTTTCGTTTCCATCAGATGCCATCTCGGAAACACGTAAGCTACTGACTGCCGGGAGGTTCGAATAAGAACTTTAAAGGTTTAGCTATCCATCAGTACGGCTATAATTGTCGTATGTTAAATGCACCACCCACAAACAAGTATTGAAGCTCCGACAATCATTTTGAATAGTCCTGTGTTTGGAGTAATTATTAGTTGTTTCCCTCGTTGCGAATAATACTTTCCCAAACTGTGGGCATTTCTCGAACACCATTTGACCCCTTAAATATCCAGTCTATGTGAAATAAATGGTGCCTAAAATCAGCCACAGCTTGCAAACGCATTGGACCCACATTTTCTGCTATTCCCAAATAAAAATGTTCTCATAGCTGCTGAGTTTTACGAAAGCAGCTTGTTTTCAAGGCAAAACAATGCCTTTCTGCCTCTCACCACTGCATTGCCGACCATTGTCCACGTTTCTGCCCCATATAAAGTTATACTCCAAATATAGTACTTAATAAGCCTTTTTTTATTCATTTTATTACTAAATATTTTTTTCTTATTGTAAAATGCATATTTTCCTTTATTAATTCTTTCTTTTATTTCCATGTCACATTTTCCATTTTCTTAGATTATGCTACTGAGGTATTTGTATAGTCTCACTTGCTCTACATTATGTCCATTCATCATCACCTCAACGTTTCCTGGTTTCCTAGAGGCTCTCATCGTTTTTGTTTATTTAAGCAGATTTCATTAAGTGCAGTAAATAAATTTAATTTATATTAACTTAATGTGTCGATATCACAATGTTAATCTTGGAATGAAAGTTAAATTTATCGTATTAAGTATGTAGGCTGAACGATCGGGATTTTGATGTTTTCATTACGCTTATTAAACTATTATTATTTACTATTATTACGAAATGTTGTACAAATTTTTATTTATAATTATTTAAGACAATAATAACATTACTATTATTAAGAAAATATTATTATTATTATTATTATTATTATTATTATTATTATTATTATTATTATTATTATTATTATTATTATTATTATTATTATTATTATTATTATTATTATTAAATAACAATAATATGATTTTATTACTCTTTTCTTTCATAATAATAATTAATTATTTTATTATTAATAATTTATTATTATTTAAGAAAATAATAATAAAATCTGAATTTTTATTTGCAATGGTGGATGGCAAAACATGAAATGCTGTAACTGACACTTTTTCGCAGACATCTTATATTTGTGATGCCACTCGCAAATACACGAATGAAAGCAAGATGAGAAAGGTTTTAGTCGACATTATACATATAACTTTGGACTGTACCCCTTACATATCTTCCTGGATTAGAATGATTACTCCATATTTCTAATGGGTTTTTTGAATGATTACTCCATATTTCTAATGGGCTGGATATGAAGAAGCGGCAGATTAGAGAAAAAGAAGAAAAGGCATCAATGGAAAGAAAAAAGAACTTCTACGCGAAAATTTCAAAAGAAAATAGCATTGATTGTGGACCTGCCGACCTCCAATGCAAGTGAAAATTCCAATGACGGCGATACACCTCGCAGCTTTTTTCATTCAATCCAGAGATTTAGAACCATTCTCAGAACTCTTCTTCTGGTTTCTCAGTAAATCTTAAAATACTTGACCTTTACGCACGTAAAACAAAAAATCTGTTCTTAAGGTGGACGTCAAGTAATTTTGTTTCCTGTACTTCCAATGGAAAAACTTCTGTACACATTTTTTCACAATTAATGCGTTCCCAAAGATGAAAATTTGAACATCGATTAAAATAGCTTCATTTTATAACTTGGAATACTTAATATTTTCTAAAACATAACCATAATTATGCAATCCAACATTTGTTTGTCTACTGACGTCATCAAGATGCAGGTCGCGCCATCTTTTTTCTGGTTTCAACACCACCAAAGGAAAAGTTATTGATTTTTAATATAATTATGGTTATGTTTTAGAAAATATTAAGTATTTCAAGTTATAAAATGAAGCTATTTTAATCGATGTTCAAATTTTCATCCTTGGGAACGCATTAATTGTGAAGAAAATGTGTACAGACGTTTTTTCTATTGGAAGTATAGGAAGCAAAATTATTTGACGTCTACCTAAAAGCTGTATCCATGGTTTTATATGCCTGTCATTGTGCATAAATGGGCTAATACATGGAGTACATGTCATTGAATATGCAATGTTACCGATTGGCATGTTTTCCGAAGAAGCGCAAAAGGTTAGCAATAAGCACATAAGAGAATTCCGTGAAAGCCATGCACGAAAAACTTCACGGAAAGACAGAATGCAAGATGTTCTGAATCTACTGCTGATCCCTTCAGATTTTTTCATCTCAAATACGCATAATTTATACTAGAAGAAGAAATCTATTTTACCCTTGGAAGTCCGGCAGCTCCTGAAAGAACTACACATTATTAAAAGCAAGAAAGACGAAGGTGAGGAGATAAATACAGCAGCTGCAGAACATGAAGAATAATGCGAAGATGATGATGGTAATGAAGAAGAACGAAAATAAGTTTTCTTGTAGTGATGATGAGGAAAATTATGAAGAAATTTCTGCTATTGATGACACTGATGAGAATATCTGGTAATAACATAATCATACTTGTCATGGATGCATGCATCAGGAGATAAGAAAGTAACGTTTTAAATAATAATGTATACTTATATTGCGTCGTATCATATTATTATATTATACACTATCTACCAACAAGTAATTGGACACCTGTGATAGCAAAGGAAAACGAAGTTTATTCACTTTCAATAGTTGGTGGAGCCTCCACGAGCGGCGCTTACAGCTGCGACCCTCCGGGGCATACTCTCAACCAGGCATTGTACGACGGCTAGCGATATTTTCTTCAACTCGGCTTGGAGAAGACAGGTCAGTTCCTTCACCGATTTCGGACGGTGGAGGCACCCGTTAAGTCGACGCTCCAACTCGTCCCGGAGGTGCTCGATAGTGTTAAGGTCCGGGCTCTGCGCAGGCCAGTCCATTCGATTAACCCCATTGTCACCATACCAAGCCATGGTGGACCTCGCAACATGACAGGTGGCATTGTCATCCTGAAAGTAACATGGGTCCACCCCGTAAAACTGCCACAACGTAGGAAGCGCATGGTAATCCAAAATGGTGCACTAGGTCTCGGCGTTGAGTCTACCAGGAACTGCGACTAAGGGTCCCGTTCCATACCAGGAAAAACACCCCCATAGCATAATTGCACCGCCGCCGAACTTCACAGTTGGCACAATACATTCCGGCAGGAGGCGTTCTCCAGGCAGACGCCAAACCCAGACCCTGCTATCCGAACGGTAGAGGGTGAACCTTGATTCGTCGCTCCGGAGAACCTGTTTCCACTGTTCAACGGTCCACTGTCGACGTTCTGTGCACCACGTTAGCCGAGCAGCGCTATTGGACATGGTGATCAAAGGCTTGTGGGTGGCAACACGTCCATGGTAACCAAACAGATGGGCTTCCTTACGGATGGTATTCATCGAAAGAACACTCCCGGATGCCTGTTGAAACTCCTCGCGGATGTGACCCATCGATATGGTGCGGTTCTTCCGAATTTCTCCGGCCAGCACCAGTCGGTCTCTAACTCCCAGTTTTGTGGGTCTGCCGGGTCGCAACACATTCCGATAGTCACCTCTCATCTTCCACTAGCCAATCACGTAGGCCACTGTTGATTTTGGGTACTTCAACGCGCTGGATATGTCATGTATGGATCGGCCATTTCTGTGATACCCGACGATTACACCTTTCTCGAAAGCATAGAGCTTCAAACGGCGTGGCATCTTGCATGCGACTGGTTGCGTTGTTGTTTCCCACACGATATTTAACGACGGCGGCCGGGACGTGTATCAGGACCGCAGATATCGTCGATTGCAGGGATTTCCAATTACTTGTTGGTAGGTAGTGTATTATATTATTATATTAAAATATCTGATTTTTTTATTATTATATACAATATTATTTTGTTTTATTCATTTCTCATGATGTATTACATTAGATTTAAAGTACGATATAAACTGTGCCGTGCATTTTTCAGAGTTATAAAATTAATAATTTTTTTTATCAGTCATCATAACTAACAGCCTTAATAAGAAAATCACCATGCAATTTCACTGTTTTGGAGATTTTATTTGTTTATGCTACAAGATCTATCAGTTTCAAGCTGCAAATAATTTTGTCCTCGCTAGATTCGCATTTGGGACCACTGTGCCCGGTAAAACGTTCTATCTTATATTAGGGCCCGAACGAAAGTTAATCTCACGGAAGTTAGGTTTCGAAAATATCTTTAATGAGTGTAATAGTTGTAACTGTAAGGTTTAACATTAAGGATTACGTTGGAACTATAAGATTTACTTGCTTACATGTTAACGTTATTTAAGCTACGCATACCGGTCACTGAATTAAAAACTTATATTCAGTACCGGGATGGACCTCCTTTAGCCATATTTACAGAACTTATGAGGTTTGGCATAGATTCCACAAAGTGGTGGAGTTCATCTAGGTCTACAGCATACCAGGTGTTCACCAGACTGTCATTTAAGTGGCTCCGATTTGACGGCAGAAGAATTTGTGCCCGTATTTGTTTTTCTAGCATGTCCCATACATTCTCAGTGGTGTTTAGATCCGGCCTTTGTAGTGTCCAAGGAATATGGTAGAAGCCGCTATCATACTCGCTGAACCACTGCCGAGCACATCTTGCGCGATGGAAAGTAGCACTGTCGTCAATGAGACAGTGGGTAAAACGTCATCATTTCATAATGGACGGAATCGGCAACAAAGTTCAGATAATCCTTGAAGCACACCCAACTTTTCAGCCATATCAGGGGGCCCGTCCCGTTCGAGCAGAACGTGCGCCACACAGTGACACCGCCTCGAGAACTTTGAGTTGGGTTTACAAAGCAAGCTGGGTCCATAGCATCATGAGGCTTCATCCAAACTCTCTGCCTCACATGGGTACAGAACAAAGTGTTCCACGACTCGTCGTACCATATGACATTTTCCCAGTCTTCCAATGTTTTCCTAACACCCATTTAAACGAACTTACCGGTTCATTGCAGAAAACAATGGTTTTAGTATAGGCATGCGAGTGTCAATACCGATCCTCTCCGATTCCCTGCGCACAGTTCCCTGAGGTATGGGTCGCAAACAGCCTTCATTAAATGCTTCGGTTAACTGCTGGATACAGGAAGCCCTGTTCCTCCGTACTAGCCTTCTCAGACGACGACAATCTCGTTCCTGAGAGATTATTGTCGTACCACAGTTACGTCTCTTGGAGAAGCAATGTAGGTTATTTTTCCAATGATTAAAAACCCGGAATATTTCACTTTTTGAGAAACCAGTCTGTTTTCAAAATCGTCGCTCCAGCCAGACGGGTACCTACAGTGAGCGTTTTATCAAACTCCGAAAGATCCTTTCTTTTTCCCATTGTGAGCAACAGTCTTAAATAGTTTCCTAGATCACGTGGAGACCATCGTGACCACGTGTTTTGCATATAAGCACCGTAAATGACATTTACCGACATTTGCATAGTCTCTAATTCAGTGGCCGGTGTGTGTTATGTGTGTGTGTGAGTGTGTGTGTGTGTGTGTGTGTGTGTGTGTGTGTGTGTGTGTGTGTGTGTGTGAATTTGTGAACATAAATATCGAGCACTAGAAAATCTTTATCTGATGGACAAGGTTCTGAATCAGCTTAAAAGTAAGTCACGTTTGTCCTCAAACATTATTTTTCTCCATAGATCTGCAGCACAGGTTGTGGCACTGCAGAACCTCACGATTGGATAACGGCAGCAACGCGATGAGGTATGGACTCCACGAGCTCTCCGTTGTACTGTGTAGACAGTGCACAAGATGCTTCCTGAAGAGCGTCCCACTGTTTCGTAATATTCGCAGGTGGCGGAATCCTGGCATTGATGGCACGTTGAAAAGCGTCCCAAATGTGTTTGATGGCGTTTAAATCTGGCCAACGAAAGGGCCACATCAGGATGTCAAACTCCGTGAAATGTTCCTCCCGCTATAATAGGGCGATTGTGGATGTCGTGTTAGAAGAGGTCGCACCCATCGGAGTGGTTACATGACATGAAGGGGTGCAAATTATCCCCAAGGGTGGTTGCGTAGACTCGACCGGTCAAAGCGGTCTGTAGACGTATGAGGGGTCCTAATGTGTGCCAGCTGAGCCCCCCTTCCCACCCCTACCATGACAGGGCCATCGACGGCCTGAACTCTCCATTGTAGACATGAGGGATCCATTGCCTCGTGGGGTAGTCGCCACAGCCGGAGTCGGCCATCTGCCCCAAAACAGTTGGAACAACGATTCGTCGGGCGAAGCTACATGTTTCCAGTCACCTTTCGTCCAATGGCGGGGTTCCTGAGCCCAGGTGAGCTGCACAACCTTGTGCCGTCGGGTCAGCAATGACACTCGTGTGGGCCGTCGGCTCCGGAACCCCATAGAACACAGGGTACGTTGCACTGTCCAACCGCTGATGCTACTACTTGCCTCAACATTGAATTGCGCTATTGCGGCAATGTTGCACGCCCGACGGATGTTATGATGCTTCCCAGACGCCGCTATCCACGATACTTCAGGGATTTTTTACAGCCACTCCGGTCTCGCACTCTGGATTTTTTCCCTTAGGTTGTGTAGTCCAGGTATACCATTAAAATTTTTAACTTCGTAAATCCATATTTCGTGTTAATTTCCGGGATAGAGTGACCCATCTCCCGGGCACTAGCTATCATACCACGTTCAAAATCGCTTAAATCCTGATGAACTGCACCTGAACTGCGAATGCTACTACCTGACTTGCAAGAGATGTCTGCCTCTATATACACGTCGATTGCGGAAGATACGATTTTTCACATGTGTGTGTGGTGGCATGCAACGGACATAGAAAGGGTGCTAACAATGGAAACGGCAGCGCCTTTAAATTTTTTTGGCACCTCAGTGTATATGGGTGCAGTACATACAGTATTGGATATTACGTGGCAATGCGAAAGTGACAGAATAAACAGTAGCTGTGGAGTAGTTGCCAACAACTTCAGATCTCAGTGACCTCAAAAAAGCATAATCAGTGGTGCGCGTCTTGCACGAGCTTCAGTGATTAGAATGGCAGGAACTCTCTCAAAAGTAAGCAGTGAAGGCGTTGCGAGAGTAATCCCGCAAGGATCCGGCAGTCCTTCACCCGGCCAGAATCGGCCCGGAAACCAGCAGTTATTTACCACCCCCACGGGACCAACATCCTCCCTATGCCACAGCCCGTATGTGAGACGTATTAGTGTTAGGCGTAACACGAGGAACTACACTGAAGAGAAATTGAATTAGAGATACCTGTCCAATAACGTGTAGCACCACCTTTAGCCCTGATAACGGCGGCGATTCGTCTCGGCATGGACTCGACAAGACACCGGAAGCGTTGGGAAGCCATACGGATCCACGGCCCCTGAACAAGTTCCCACAGTTCACGATGATTTGGTGGAGGGGGCCAGAGCCTCGAACATCTTTCTCGGTGGCATCCGAGATGTGTTCGATGGGATTGAGGTCAGGGGACCTAGCTGGCCAAGGAAGCGATGTCACGTCGGTGGAGTGTTCATCCAACCATTCGGATACAATTTCGAGAGCGATGGCACGGTGTATTGTCTTGTTTCAGATGAGGTCCCCAGTGGGATGTTGAAGACGCATAAACGGGAGCAAATGGTCGTCCAGGATATCCCGGTAACGTTGACCTGTGATAGACGATGTCACACATACCAGGGGTCCCATTTCAGTCCACGTAAACAGTCTTCAGAGGAGAATGCCACCCCCACCAGCTTGAAGAGTACCCTGCTGGCAAGAAGGATCCATCGCTTCATGTGGTTTGCGCCGTACTCGTATCCTGCCATCCGCATGTACCAACGTGAATCTCAACTCATCAGTCCAAGCAACATTTTTCCACATGTCTAGGGTCCAGTGGCGAAGTTCCCGCGCCCATGCTAATCTTTGCACCCGGTGATGTGCGGTCAGCAGCGGTACCCTCGTGGGACGATGGCTTCTGTACCCCATAGCGAAGAGATGGTTCTGGATTATGTGGCTGCTTACACACGTTTTTGTGCACCAGCGTTAAATTGCCGAGTGATTTCTTGCACTGTGGCCCGTCTATCCGCTGTTACAATGCGAGCTAGCCGACGATGACCCCGCTCATCCACACGCTGTTGTCCACGGCAGTTGGCCCTTGCAGGGATGGTTTTACCGGATTTGATGTACTCACGGTGTCCCCGTGACACAGTGTCTCGTGAAAATCCCAGTGCCTGCACGACTTACGAGATGGAGTGACACATTCTTCGGGCCCCGATAATTTGCCCACGGTCAAATGCGCTTAGATCCTTCGTCTTACCCATACTGCATCAGACTCTTACTCATTCCCTTCGCATCACTCCTTATATTGTCGGATCGCTGCACACGTCATGTCGTTTCCGTTTACAGGGACGCCCACAGCGCCACATTTGCAAAACGCCAGTTGTCTCTAATTCAATTGCTCTTCAGTGTATATCGAAGATTATGACTACCTATCAAAGAAGACACGGCGTGGCCTCCAAACGTGCAAACTGTGGACGCAATACGAAGATGGCAGATAGATAGGCGAACGTTGGCATAGATTGCACAACGAAACAGAAGGCCACAGTACCAGAAATAGCAGCAGAGGTGACCACCAGTCGGAATGATCCGGTTTCCGTCATAACAGCTCATCGGGAACGCCATAGTGCGGTATTTATGGCCGCGCTGCAATTCACAAACCTCTTATTACCAACATCAATGCAACAAAACGTGTAAGCTGGTGCTGAGCACATAAAAACTGGAATGCTTAAGACTGGTAGTATGTCATCTGGTCTGATAACTCCTGCTTCACATTGTTTTCCACCACTGGTAGAGTGTACGTCTGGCGAAATCCTGCAGAAGAGCACCATCCTGACTGTTTGGTTCTGACTGTGAAGCATGGAGGTGGATCCATGATGTTATGTGGTTCCGTCTGTGAAGCATGGATGGGGATCCATGATGTTATGTGGTTCCGACAGGGTCATTGGTTGTTCTGCACTATCGTGTCACATCTACAACGTACGAATCCATTCTTCTGCACTCAATGTTGCACGCATTGTTCCCCTAAGACCGTCCCTGGTTTCAAGCAGATAATGCACTCCTGTATTGCGCGAAATGTGTCAAGTTGTGGTTTGCAGAGCATGAGGATGAGGTACACCTCAATCTCCAGATTTGAATATAATTGAACATTTGTAGGAATATCTGGATCAAAATGTTAAGATTAATTTGATAGTGAAGGCGTAACACTTCCCACCCCTTTGCCATAACTCGCGCACATCGTACGCGCGAGTTATGGCAAAGGGGTGGAGGTGTTGGTCCTGTGGGGGCAGCAGAGTCTAGCCGGTCTCTCGACCGCTCGTGTCCGGGTGAAAGACTTGCCGGATCCCGGCAGGATTGCTCGCGCAACGCTTTCACCAAAATTTTAGAGAGAGTTCCATTTATCTCTGCAGAGTCGGCATTTCGACGGAGCAGGTAATAGTCATCAGCCTAGCTGACACTTTCTACTTCCAATATAAGTGGCACAGCTGGGGCATAATTTACAAGGATGGTGCCAAATTGCATTCTGGTATGTGCATGACTTGTATAAGTCTATTCCAAGTTGAATTCTCTCTGTTCTAAAAACCCGAGGTGGGCCTACAGCTTATTAATAAAACGTTCTCCACAAACAGTAAGTGCTTCCATTATTTTGATAAACCACTGCATACCACAATGCTTCATCAAACGATACATTTGGTTTGATGTCCCATGGAGTCCATGGCTTATTTATAAGGCTCTGCAGCCTGTTGTATTCTTCCTGTTGAAATCAGTTGAAGACATAAGTTTGAGTTTCAGAGCACAATATGGCTTTGTTTTAATGTCTTTCTCTTCACCCTTCTAATAACAAAGATATTTATCTACGTTTTCCTTCTTACGTGATGGATTACACTGGTGTATCGACCTTGTAATTTGGACGACAGACGGGTGAAGAATGTACCTCTTCCCCAAAATATCTAGTAATCATCACTGTCTCCCAAAAAAGACATTGAAATTTATTTTTCACCAAAGGGCAACGCAATCAGATAAAATGGCAAAATGGTACCTATAACATCGCACATGAACGTTGCCAAGGGGATGGGACGGTGCGCTTGAGCCCACTCTGGAATTTGTCTTGCCCACTCAGCTGAAAATGTGCCTTTCTCAGTATATTTAACTTCAAATGTAATCTTGACTTTGCCGAGTTATAAGTCTTGCGTTTTATTTCATACAGCCCTACGTATGTTTCCCTTGGAAGTGCGTTGCTTACGTCTCCAAAATATAGTTATCAAATTAGCATCAGCAGGGCCATGAATATTGAATTGTTCTCCACTCTTCAAATTCCTTAGCTCTTTTTTGCACTTTTCAGATTCCTTAGCATCTTTCTTCATGTTTATATGGCCATGGATCTAATGAGGAGGGTGGATAGGAATTCATTGAGGAGGTCACTACTAATTGTTCTGCTGTTTGTTTTGTTTAAATATTATGGGATTCCAACACAAAAAATGGAGTCTAGTGCTTTAAGTCTGCCACGGGACAGTGAAAGTCTAAAAAGTAGCTGATGTCTGCTTTGTAGAAGATTAGTGCAAGGCAAGCCCGCTGAGTTGAAGGAAGGGAGTTAAGGATGGGGATGGAACGTATTGTGTCTGCATGGCACGACGTTATTATTTGATTTAGATACAAAAAAAGAGACATTTTCCTTTAAATAAATTGTTCAAGTACAGTACTGTTTTCGTAAGCAAAAATCCAAAATTTTGAAAAGCAGTTTAAGACAATGCATTCAGAGCAAGCAAAGGGTTGAAGGCGACATTCTAATAACACTTGTATCTTACTGACTTACACTAGCGGCGTAACTAGTCTGATCCGTGTGTGTATGTGTGTGTCCAGGTCGAGGGGATGGAGACTGCATGAATTCTTTTGTAGCCTATAGTGAAAAGCATTACAAATTCTTTCTTTCACTGTTTCTAAAAACAGACGCTATCAAGCTTACCCCACCAAAAATAATGCTCGCTCACCCGTTGCCGATCTTGATTTCAAAGTCTAGCGACGTCCGTGATATCGCAACGCAAAATCAAGGGACTAAGGTTTGATTTGAGGTTCTTCCGTTAGTTCGAAAATTCATCAAAGCAACAGAAAAAAACCTCAAGGAAAGAAAACACAGGTATCTGATCGTAGCATGAAATATAATGAATAACCGTCAACTAAAACGACATCCAACACTTTCTGGAGAGTAATCAGTTCTGGTTCAACACCTGGAGTATAAGAAAACAAGTTAGTAAAATCATGCAATGCATTGATTATGATACGCTTTCCAGCATACCAGAAATTATTACTCAAGTTATGAGGATAATGGCTGTGGAATAAATCTCGCTCCTGTGTCCTGACCTTTGACCCCATTTCGATGATATTCAACAGAACCGGTTCAGTACACCTCAAGAATAACATGCTAACGTTTTGTCGCAATCGAAGCAGTTTTACGCAAGTTATGAGAATAATGGCTGTGGAATAAATCTTGCTTTTGTGCAATGACCTTTGACCCCATTTCGTTGATATTCAACAGAACCGGTTCACTATACCTCCGGAACAACATGATAACGTTTTGTCGCAATCGAAACATTTTTTGGTAAGTTATGATGCACAAGGGCAATGGAATGGATTCCACTCCAGTATCCTGACCTTTGACCCCATTTCGCCCATTTTCAATAGGGTTCGTCCCCAGTGGCTCCCTACTACATACTAAAATTTCATCGAAATCGAACCATTTTCACGCAAGTTATGACGCATAAAGGCAATGAAATGGATCCCGCTTTTATGTCCTTACCTTTGACCCCATTCCACCCATTTTCAATAGGTTTCGTTCCCAGGTGGTTCCTTAACACATACCAAAATTTCATCGAAATCGAACCATTTTTACGCAAGTTATGACGCATAAGGGCAATGGAATAAATCCCGCTCTTATGCCCTGCCTGACCTTTGACCCCAATTTGCCAATTTTCAATAGGGTTCGTGCCCAGGTAGTTTCCTACCACATACTAAAATTTCATCGAAATCGAACCATATTTACGCATGTTATGACGCATAAAGGCAATGAAATGGATCCCGCTCTTAAGGCGTGACGTTTGACCCCACCTCACCCATTTTCAATAGGGTTCGTCCCCTGGTGGTCCCCTACCACAAACTAAAATTTCATCGAAATCGAACCATTTTTACGTGAGTTATCGTGTCGACAGACAGACGGACGGACGGACGGACAGACAGACGGAAAAAGCTGGAGCATATACGCTTCTTCAACCTACGGTTGGAAAGCGTAAAAAACATGCTTCTTTCATCTTCTCTTATATTAGACTAGCTAAATACCGTTCTTCGAACGGATGATATTAACATACAGTTGAAATACAGATGATATACGGTATATGATATACAGTTGAAATGGCCATACACTGCATATGTCTTCGCTCTTTTGGGAAACATGTCTGTCTGACTTATTCTGCCAGACGACACATGAGCAATTTCGTTCATAACTGCAAATTTAAAACTTCAAGCCTACACGACACAAATCAAAATACGTCGTTACTCTTCACTTTCAGCGTTAAAATATTAATAGACAACAAAACAGAATAATAACAGAAAACAGAACAAAATGCATTGTTACTTTCAGCATAAATTTAAAAAGGACCTTGCTTATAAACAATTTCGTTCATAACTGTACATTTAAAAGCCAGCAAGTCAGGTGTTTTTGGAAGCGTGAGCAAAATTTTGTTGCCATCGCTAATATCTCAAGGGGAAACTTTTTTTTTTTTATCAAATTTCAATTTTTAAAATACCATGAAAATCTACCCGCATATTTAGTTTTATTGTAGTCATCTTACCACTGATAAGACGTCACCGTTTCTTTGGTGAAAACGGATGTTGATAATTTGACTTTGTTCAAAAAACCACTTATTGCGACTTATATTAGTCGCATATAAGTGTTTTTTCAAAAAAACACTTATATGCGACTAATGGTAATTTAATTTTGACTCAAAATACCTTAACATTCGATATGTCAAACGATAATATAAATGTTTAAATGCAAAGCATATTATGATATAGCGTTTTTTACGTGATTTTCAAGGTCTTTTGTTAAATAAATTCAGAACAAATAAATTTTGAACAAAATATATACTGAGCAGGTCAACTCAAGACATTCAAAACTTAGGGCGGGGCTTCAGTTGCTGGGCAACAATGGCTCGATCATTGCAAAACGTCCTAGCGTTGTCAAAGCTGGGTTATTTAAAAAACCCATTTCGACCCACTTAAAGTTATCGTAGGAAAAAAATCCTTTCTTAGTTGCGCCTCTATGTTGGAAAAGGAACATTCCTGCCAAATATGAAAGTCCTAAGTTCAGTAGTTTCTGAGGTTCGGTGATGAGTCAGTGAATCAGCGAGGGCTTTCGCTTTTATATGTACAGATGAAAACCATCCCGCCCCGGTGGCGCAGTGGTCTAAGCGATGGCTTTGTAAAGGTTGTGTTGACCTGTGCTCCGTGTTTGACCAGGGTTTATTGGTGTTCTTTTGTGTGTGTGCTTTCATTTTGTGTATCTCCTGTGTTGTAAATGTCTCCTGGGTCGATTGAGTCCGACTTTGACGTCCTGTAAGTAAAACTTTACTTGTACTAACTCTTTTTCCGTCCTGGCTTTGTCCAGGGTCGGGTTTAGCAAGCCAGCCATTGCAAATGGCGGCGACCGCATCTGATAGGCCAGGTCTGAAGCTTGATAGCAAAGCTCCGCCCCCACCTGGCCACGTTCGGTCATCGTCACTACCACACGCAGCTGGTTTCCAAGCCGCATTATCTGATGTTACCACCTCTTCTTCCAACTTTATGAATGCTGATTTCCCGACATTTTCCACCACCGTGACGTCATTAACTTCTTCAGTATCCGTTGCCTCTGGTACTTCATCTGCTCCTGCGAGCACTGCGTCTCGACCTTCCCCATCTCCGCCCATTCCTACGGCAACTCTACCTTATGCTTCCATTGTGAAGGGTACCAGTTCATCTTCCTCTACAGCGAAGAATCCATGTACAACGCCTCTTGATATGATTGTCACTAGAGAAAACAAGAAATTACGCATCGAAATTCCGGAAACTTCAGCTGCTGGGCAGGAGGTTTTACGCACACAGAAACTTGGCATATGTTTTGATGCCCTCCCGGACACCAGCCTTAAGAAATACTCCTTAGCCGTCCGCCAAATCCTCCCTAAGGGAGCGATCACCCATATGGCGAGGAAGCCTAGGACTGTTCTCATCTATTTTGCGAAGCCAGAGTTTGTGGAGCGCGTCTTTTCTGACGGACTGCATGTTGGGGATCATACCTTACTGGGAGTCCCGCTCACGCAGCGCCCCGTACTTGTTACGTGCTACCCCGTACCACCAGAAATCAAGGACCATTACTTAATGGCGGCCCTTTCCCGTTGTGGAAAAGTAGTTGGTTCCATTTCCACTCTGTCTTCCGCACCAACAGACCCAGATGACAGGAACATCTTAGGTCTGCGTCGCCAAGCAAGGATCCTGTTTCCTACTGAAGATGCCATTGCTGATTGCCCTACTGACCTCATTGTGGTTGTAGGGAAGCAGATTTTCTGGATCGATATCGTTACTGCCTTGCATTGTTTTAAATGCAAGGCATATGGCCACATCCAATCACGTTGTCCACATGTATCTGCCAAGCCACCTATTTTCATACCACCCAAAGTCAACACCCCAGCCTCAACACCAGTTTTTCTGGCCACACCAAGTTTGGCTCCACAGACGTCCTTGATCCCTTCTACTGTTGTTCCAGATGCTTCTCCCCCAGCAAATGATGATTCATCATCAGTCTCCAAGTCTTCGATATCTACTACAGGAACTTTGGCCACCTCTCCATTGTTGGACACACTTGCTGCTGTGGTACCTCTACGTTCTTCGGAGGGTATTATCTCAGAAAAGGAATGGCAACCCCTCCGTCGTGTTGCTTCATCTTCTTCCCTTGGATCCCCTAATGTGGAGTCATATCTAACTGTCCTACACCCATCATCTTCTCCCGTCGTTCCCACGTTGAAACGTACCAGACAGAGTTCCATCTCGCCAGTGACGTCTTCTCCACGCTGCTCTCGCTCCCGTTCGCCAATTCGACAGTCTTTCTCTCCAACAGCAGTTCCTACATCTCTTAAGTCCCCAGCTGTTCCAAAATTGTTGGATCAAAAAGCTTTCGCTGAATATCTGGAAACTTTTCCTGCATTAGACGGGCCGCTGGCGCCCTCTGATCTTGCTCTCATCATACTCAATCAACCGTCACGTCCTCTCAAGCAGCTAGACTGCGCTCAATCACGTAATGCTCAGCTTCCTACTATTATCACCCAACTTCAGAATCTACTTGTTCTTTTGCCAAAAATTGACACAGTCACTAATGCTCAGACATCTAACTTAAAGAAACGTGTAACCAGTCTTCACAGAAGTGCTGATAGTAATATTCAACCACTACAACCTCTTTCAAGTTAAAATTACTTTCTTTCAACTGTAAGGGATGCTCCGTCTCCCCTACCAATGCGTTAGTGTTTGAAGACATTACACCGCATGATGCGGATATATTATTGCTACAGGAGACTAACTGCCATCCCAACACCCCATACCACCGGTGGCGAACCTGGCCATTTTAATTCTACCATGCCCATCGACTTAGTCTTCACGCAGGACTTGCAGTGGTCATCCATTTTCGTCTTCGATCCTTCATTACTGTTATCACGGTCAAACCGATTTATGGTGACCTCCTGCAGCTTCTGTCTTTCCGACTTCACAACTTCCGATACCATATCTTCAACATCTATGTTTCCGGCAATCAACAGTATGCAGACTGTCTTTTTGAGCATTTTGTTTCCTGTGTTCAAGGTCTTCCGGCCACTGATATTGTCATCTTAGGTGGTGATTTTAACTGCACCCTTGACCCATCCCTCGACAGATCGGACTGTTCCACGGATACCAGGTATTTTCTTACCAGAGCACTTTCTACAGCCATCAACCAGCTACAACTCCAAGATTCTTTTCGATACCTGCACCCATTTCTTCGTACATACACCTGGCGCTCCTACTCCACTTCCTCCCCTACAACTGCCCGACTTGACCGGTTTTATGTTTCTTCAATTCTTCTTCCTTCAGTTATCTCCCTTTCTCACACACCGACAGTTTCTTCCGACCACAGCTGTGTCGTAATGTGTCTTCACACTGGTCCATCTCCTCGGCAATACTACCGTACTTGGACCCTTGATGATGATCTTTTACTTGATTCAACTTACGTAAATTCCATCCAATCGCAGCTCCAACAAGCCTTATATACGCTCCCTTTTGCTTCTTGTCCCTTGCAACACTGGTTAAATGTCAAATCCCAAATTCTTCTTTATACCAAACAATATTCCCACGAAAAACGTACCACCGCCTTTATGAAGATTGATGCTGCACGCTCGATTTTTTCCACACTAGATCTTGATTCTCCGCTGTTTTCTCATTACCAAGCTGAACTTCGTGTCTTGCTACTTCCTGTCTCCCAACAAGCTCTTCACCGCCTCAAGCTCCTTTATCTCCAGCCAAATGACTATCTATGTGAACAGGTTCAACAACTGGAATTCCACAAACGTTCTGCTCATCACCTCCGTAATCTGAAGTTACCCGATGGAACTGTTACTAATGACCCCACTCTCATTTGCTCCGGTGTTAGAACATATTTCCAATCACGTTTTGCTCAGTTCCAGTCAGGTTCTTTGCATGCTGATTCGATTCTTCGTGCCTTACAACATATTCCATCGTATCTTGTTACATCTCTTTCTATGCCTATCACCCCAGCAGAAGTAGTACAGTCACTTGCCTTACTTAACTGTCACTCGTCACCTGGTCCTGACGGGTTGACTGTTAATTTCTTTCGTACGTTTTCCTCTTTCTTACACCCTCTCCTATTGCCTTGCTTTACAGTTGCTTTTTCCTTATCTGTTCTTCCTCCCGCTTTTACTCTAGCTCACACCATTCTTCTTCCAAAGAAGTGGTGTCTGCTGGAGTTGGATAACTGGCGTCCTATATCCATCCTTAATGTCGACTACAAGATTTATACCAAAATACTCTCTCTTCGATTGAACCCTGTCTTTCCCACCGTCATACATCCCGACCAAACGTACACCATCCCTGGCCGAAGCATTCATACTAATATTAATCTCCTCTGTGACTCATATTGCCTTGCCCACCTTTCCTCCGAACCTTTAGCCTTCCTCAATCTTGATCAGAGGCAGGCCTTTGATAACGTGAGTCATCAGTGGCTTGCCTCTGTGCTCTCTGCCTTCGGTTTCCCATCTGTCTTCATCACAGCCCTCCTTGCCCTGTACCAGGACTCAGTTGTCCATATCCGGACGGCCTCCTTCCTTACAGCCCCCATTCCGTTTCGTAAGGGCATCCGTCAAGGATGTCCTCTTTCCGGACAACTTTTCTCTCTAGTCTTTCAGCCTTTTCTTTGCTCTATCCGTTCTCTTCTACAACTTCCCCCCTTCACCATTCAGCATAGCACCAGGCACCATTCTATCGTTCTTACTGCCTACGCCGATGATCTCACAGTTCTCATCCGAGAAGAATGGCAATTCACAACTGTTCTTGCATGGTATCAAGTGTATGCTGCGGCTTCCGGCGCTTCGTTAAACCTTTCAAAGTGTACAGGCTTGTGGTGTGGCTCCTGGAGACATCGCCCCGATACACCGTGGGGCGCTCATTGGACTTCCACCAGTCAAAAGATACTTGGGGTGCACATTGGCAGCCGGGTCTCAGCAGCGGCTGCCACCTGGAGACCCTCGTCAGGAAACTACGTCACACCGCTGCTTACTGGTCCAAGCTCAAGTGCTGTTTGACCTACCACAGTCGTGCGCGGGTTTCTGGCACCCACATTCTCTCGTTAGTTTATCATTCCTGGATTGCACAACCGCCACCAGCCTACGTTCAAACTGCAACAACATCAGCAATGCGCAGCATTGTTTGGTCATCTACTCATTGGTTATCTTCCTCAGTATTGTCTCTACCTTCGACTTGTGGTGGCCTCAATATGCCAGAGATTACCGTACGTTATAAAGCTGTAAGAATTTTCAATTTCCTCCGTTTGACAGCTCAACCAGACTCTTCCGCTTCCATTCTTCTGCTTAATGTTCTGACTTCCCCCTTAATCCCTGCCTCACCGTCCATCTTCTTCTCAAGATGGTTATTCACACTGTCATCCCCCCCGTTTTCCTCTAGTCTACCATGAAGCTGTTCAGTTCCTTAGTTCTTTACCGCTCATTCGTCAACCCCCCTCTTCCACTCTTGATCTTCTTTCCGAGCCTCTTTTTTTCTCCTCCGTCCTCCACCCCCTACTGCCAACTTTTTCTTTTTCCCCGCATGGCTACACGCTGGTGTAGTCTCCGTTCACCAACTGGTCCTCCCCGATTTTTCATGGAAACGCGTTTCCAAATTTTTCCCACCCTACCACCCTCGCCCGAACTCTCTGATAACTTCCTCCAACTTAAACATGCTCTTCAATCACTTTTTCCTTCCCTAGTCGATTCCTCTGGCCTCCTTTCCGTTTCCTCTGCCTCTCTCCCTTTTCCGTTCTTCCTTCCCTTTTCCGGTGATCTCCTCCCTCTCCACAGTCTTTCCACCCGCACCCTGTACCGTTTTCTCCGTTCTTCTTCTGCGGTACCTTGCCCTATTCCCTCTGTTCCTTCTTTTGCACTAACCTCAGTTTGGTCTACTGCCCAACATTCACCGGCCCTCTCCTCAGAACTTAATGTGCACTGGAGGTTTTTGCACAATCGACTGCCTGTCCCTTCGAATTTGTTCCGGAGAATTATAGTATCATCAGATCTCTGTCCTTTTTTGTAACGTCGTTGGAGACGTCTTACACATGTTTGTTTACTGTCCGACGCTGCTCCCACTATTTCACAGTATGTTCCAACTTGCACATCCTTCTTGTACCAGTGATCTCACCCTAGAAGATTATCGTTTCCTCGGCCACAGTTCTACAAGTTTCTGCTCTATTTTACCAGTTTGTTCGTATTTATTTATTCTAGCTAAATATATTATTTTCTCTCACCTGCTACAGTTACAAGATCCAGATCCTATTACATTCTCTAACTCCTTGGTTGCACACTACCGCAACAGGGTTAAAGCCAGACTCACTCTGGAATATTCTTTGGCGAAAGATACGGCACGGTTACCTGCCTTCTTCACAACATGGTCGCCGTGTCGTCCCTGGTTTCAGTTTTCTAGTGCCCAGACTGTTCATCTGCTGTTTTAATAAACCTACGTCGGAACTTTCAATTTTTACTGTTCCCTCACCATGTTTTCTCCTGGAACTGGATTGTGTTTGCTTCCTGCTGATGTCACCTTTTGTACACAGTTCTCTTCATCCGCACAGTGACTCTCTCCCACTAGTGATTCCCATGTCACTAGAACTGTGCGAATTTTTTCTGTAAAATGTTTCGCTCCAGTGATGTTCCAAGACTTCAATGAACAATTATCCCAGAGCTACTGCTGTTTACAGCAAATAATACAATGCCTGTCAATGCTCATTTGTATAATTATCATTTCATTGTAAATATCTACATTTTGTTTTATTTCTCCCCTTCTCTCACACTGCGTGTGAGGTTGGGGATGTTCTGTTGTAATTCTTTTAAGTGAATAAAAGCGAATATTGAAACTAAGCGATGGCCTCTGATCATTCGTCCGAACGGGGTCGGGGTTCGAATCCCGGTGAGGCATGCATGGATGTTGTGTTTGTCTTACGGCACTGGCTCGCTCCCTTCCCTGGAACCAGTGACCCTAAATTAGGGACGGGCGACTGCTTATAGCCCATTGAGTTGCTCACGGTGGTCGTTAAAAATCCAATCAAAAAAAAAAAGCAATCTGCGAATCGTATGGACGCTTATGCATGCTAATCCTGTAGTAAGCATAGTTTCCAAATAAACTGATAAAATTCAGTTCCCTTTGAAGTAGGTTTGAAAGGTAATAAGATTTTTTTCTTTTAGATATCGTTGTTTGATTTCCGTTTTTATCAACTATGTTCTCACTTTCGTTTGTTTCTTCAGAAGGCTTCTTCTTGTTAATGGCCTTTCCTCATTCCAGTTTCTTTGTGCGTTCCTCCCTGTACGTTTCTCTTTTTCATCGTCTCCATTGTTTCCTGTAAGTTCGATTGGTGAACAGAGATCTTTTTCTCACACTCTGTTTCCTCCTAAAAGACACTTAATCCTTGTTTACCCTGTATTTAAAGAGGAGATGGGAAAGAGAGAATAAGTGCCAAATCATTGCCCACTATTCGACCATGCCCTGAAATGAGTGAATGGTATATATGATATTATCCTAGAAAGTTAATTCATAAACACTGGTCACAAAAAGTTGTATTGCATGAAATGAAGTGTACATGTATCTGACTCAAGTAACAAGCTTTCAAATAACATTAATGCGGCTACGTAACACAAACGATAAAGCGTGCGTTTTCAAAAACAATTTATTGTGCAATTTTTGCGCACAATTAAAGTAACACCTGCCCATACTAGAACTGACTGCCGCTGGTAAGGGTGGACGGACTGCACATAGTGCAGTTGCATTTGTGTCCCAGATCTCCTCCACACGTGTCTTCCTTGAGTATCAGGATAAAGAACAAGTTAGTAAAATCATGCAATGCATTGATTATGATACGCTTTCCAACATACAAGAAGTCATTACTCAAGTTATTACCCAAGTTATGAGGATAATGGCTGCGGAATAAATCTCGCTCCTGTGCCCTGACCATTGACCCCATTTCGATGATATTCAACAGAACCGGTTAAGTATACTTCGGACACAACATGATAAAGTTTTGTCTCACTCGAACATGTTTACGTAAGTTATGACGCATAAGGGCAATGGAATGGATCCCGCTCCTACGTCCTGACCCTTTACCCCATTTCGCTCATTTCAATAGAGTTTGTCCCTAGATGGTCATTTACCAGTTACTAAAATGTCATCGAAATCGAACCGTTTTTACTCAAGTCATGACGCATGAAGGCAATGGAATGGATTTCACTCCTATGTCCTGACCTTTGACCCCATGTCGCCCATTTTCAATAGGTTTCGTCCCCAGGTGGTCCCCTACCACATACTAAAATTTCATCGAAATCGAACTATTTTTGCACGAGTTATCGTGCGGATGGACAGACGGGCAGACAGACAGACGAAGCTGGAGCATATACGCTTTTTCCACCTACGATTGCGTATACGCTTCTTCCACCTACGTACATGACGCCACTCTGTATTCCATGACATGTACTGTTGGAACCAGGTACATCTTTGACGAGGTTGAGTTGATGTCAATGCTATACATCTCAGTTGTGTCCTTGCTCTGAGTCCGTACTCGTTAAAACTGTTTCGTGCCGTTTGAGCACATACTGTGATTCCTGGAGTTAGCTACTGGTGATACTACGCCGTCTCCGACATACTGTCAGGTAGTGATCTTGCCTCCTGGTGGTTGTCCTCGGGCAACCACTCCTGGGTCGATCTGCACATTTCTATGCCGTAGAAATCTTGTGTGTAACCGACTTTCTACTCTTTGCAAAACTCGTAAGATAGCAGCCTCATCGATATGCCCTATATGCCAACAGCCCTATTTCTATTTGCAATGCTTAAAAGTCGTCTGGAGATCATTTCAGGTTAATACCACACTGAAGGCAATACATTCAGCAAACTTCTATACCAAGCGGGAAATGATCCGTTTTCTACTTCTCGCAGGGTACTTTTACCGGAACTCGCAGCTCACGTGCTGTGTTCTAGAACTCAATGCTCATTTACATATCACGTAGCTACCAATGCTGTTGCTAAATTTGCATATCACCATGTTTTCCCTTCGAAACCGCAATATTCCTAACTTTGCGTGACCAAAGTGTAAGCATGCGGTTTTGGTTTTTTCCAGAGGCCTGCTGAAAACAGGTTCCACAGTTCTTCCTGGTTCTGAAGACTTTTGTGCAAACCTTTTTCCCGCATTAAACAACGGATTATTCGCAATATCCGTACCTTTTGGAATCAGCAATATCCCTACTTTTAAACCGTAATATCCGTAAATTTTTGTTACCAGTTCATATCCAGTAGAACCCCATTTTATTATGTTTCTCGACCATACGTCTCTTTTCATCTATAAGTAAAATGTCACCGGTCCAAAAGTTTCGAATTACCATTAGTGTTAAATTTTATGAATTAAACGTTAATCGAATTATCCATCTTCTCATTTATACAGTACGTTGAATTGTGGTGCTGAGGTTGCGTGAACTATAAATTGAAACCATTTGAGTTCCGCTTACCAAACTCTATATCCATCGTCGACTTTCTCCACGAATTCGGTTTTCCAATCGTCGCCTTGCCTTTGACTCTCCCGCTTTTTTCTTCCCATCCAAGTACTCTATGACTCCTTCTGCGGTATGCGCGCGTTTCACTGGCACTACCACCGGTCAGTTCATATCACGCCTGCAGTACACATTTACTCTTGCTTGACGTTGTCATATAAAACTATTTCCTTTAGACTTTCCTTTGTATTCTCTTTCTTTGATTGGAGCCATGGCCTTGCTATCTCGTAACGCCTTTTCTTTAGCCATTTAACGACCATAACGCCAAAACCGCACGTACATAAAAACGACCATAGCCGCCCGAAACGCCTCTCTAGAGTGAGTCACATTTCCTACCCTTACCTGTTCTTTAAATTTATACGATCTATTAGAGATTAGCAGCAGTCACGGTCAGTCACCATTGTTGTTACTAAACAAGGAAGTGGTACAAAAGACATATTCGGGCGTTATGGTATTTAGAGTGATACCAGATTTTAGGGGAGTGGTCGTTAAAGGGTTAAAAGACAAAAATGGAGATTTTAAAGGAAGTTGATGAGAATCACACGCTGACAAAACGTCTTTAGCTGCAAAATTAAAAATTCAGGATTTGGACTCCTCCGTACATAATTTACAAACTTCGGGAAATCGAAAGGTTGATGTGAAAGGTGAGAGCCGGGTCCGACGATTCGTAGGGGCCAGCAAACGCAGCACTGTTCAACAGTTGAATATCCAATAAAACGGAGGTTGCAATGCATCTTACACTCGTAGGTATGGACTGTAGCAGGAGACGACCCCGACGACATTCTCCTCTAACCACGGTTGATCAGAGCGAAAGACTCGCTTGATGCAAAAATCATTAACGTTGGACGTCGGATGGCTGGAAAAAAGTGTGCTGGTCTGACAAGTCGCGTTTTTACTCCCCTCCGTGGATGGTCGTATAAGTAATTGGAGCAAACAACATGAGACACTCGATCCATCCTGTATGGTCTCCAAAGTGCAAGCCAGTTGAGACGGTTGTATGATGTAGGGCATTTTTACCTGGCAGGAACTTGGACTCCTGGTGCATGTGGAACAATGTATGACTGGTGCCCACTATCATGAATTGCTTGCTGACTTTGTACAGTTAGTAATGTTGCACTTTTTTCCGAATGGTGACGGTGTCTTCTAAGATGACAATGCGCCCAGCCGCAGGTCCAATGTTGTGCAGGAATGGTTTGAGGAACACAGTTCAGTCCTCCAGCATATCGATTGGCCTCCGAACTCCCCGATATCAATCCCATAGAGCACTTGTGGTACATTATGGAAAGGCATATCAGGCGCTTGGATGCACCAATCACCTCCATACCTACATTGAAGGCCGCATTACACACAGCTTTGTTGGCTATACCTCCCAACTTCTTCCGGCATCTTGTTGAATCGATGCCACGTACGATAGCTGCTGTGTTGAGGGCGAAATGAGGACCTACGAAGTATTAGATAGGTGGTAATAACTCAGTGATGACTCAGTGTATTTCGCGAATAGGCAATCTGCTGTTCGTACTTGAGGAAAAGGAATAAGCATTTATACTTTATTGACGGGCGTCCAAAGCACTCTTTATTTTGACAAACAGTTTTTCACTTTTGTGGAACAAAAACTGTCCTGGTTGATTTCAATAATTTACGTGCACAGCAAACAGAAGGCACCCAGGGTCTTCCCTGGGTTCGATTCCCGGTGGCGGCCGATGAGAATTTTTCCGTGACTCACTTATAAACGTTTAAAGAGCGATGACTTCTGTTTGATGTCCCTAGTCCACGTCAAATGTCTGTATTATTATTTATGTGCACAGGGCTTGTAACGTACCAGGAGATGTGACGTACCTGCCAGAAGGACGCACACGACATAAAGGCAGATATGAATCAGAATAAAGCGTCCGCGTAGCTCAATTGGTAGAGTGACTTATTCCGGAATGAGGGGACCCGGGTTCGAGTCCCGGCGCGGATAAAAATGACGGAGAAATTCACTTCGTTATAATGGCGCCCGAACTATCCGGATGACCCGACCGTTCAAAATCTCGCAATGGTGTGATGTTATTTCCACACCGCGAGATAAGAGAATCCTTCTCCAGCACTTCGAAAAAAAAAAATAATAAGGGGGAGATGATGTAACGTACCAGGAGATGTGACGTACCTGCCAGAAGGACGCACACGACATAAAGGCAGATAGGAATCAGAATAAAGCGTCCGCGTAGCTCAAATGGTAGAGCAACTTATTCCGGAATGAGGGGACCCGGGTTCGAATCCTGGCGCGGATAAAAATGACGGAGAAATTCACTTCGTTATAGGCTCTCATTTTTATTACTCATTCTATAACCTTCAAAAAGAATTTCCTCATCTTAATATTAAATGCGAAAAACCTTAATTATATTCCACTTATTTCGTTTCAAAATAATTCATCTCCCTGTGTGAAGGAAACAGTCCTGATTTCAGGCCTGTGATTTCCACAAGAGTTTAATGACGGGACATAGACGCTCTTCCAAAAATTCACACAACGAATATTTAGCCAATCATAAGTTTTTAGTCTGTTTTCAAAAGCGTGTTTTAAGTTTTATTACAAAGGTACAATCCTCTAAATATTACAAATGTTTCGGATATCTTAAGCGTTCGTTTTGCATCCAAAGCGATTATTTTTATTAATGTGTAATTTAACATTTATTTAAAAACGCGAAAATGAATTTTTCTTTTGAATTTGGTTAAAATGAGTCCTATTACAGAATTTTTCTCTACCTTAAAACGAGTTCAAAAGCAAATCTGGAAGCCACATAAGGTAATTTCTGCACGTAACGTAATATATTGCTTTCATTTTTTATACGAATCACACCGCATAATTCAAAATAATTTACCTTATCGGGGTAATAATTCTCTCTCGTGCATAGCTCTTCCCTTCTCAAAGCTACCTTTATCGCTCTACGGTCATTTATTGCTTAAAGAAAATTATTTTTCTGCAACTGCTTTTCAGCAAAAACCCTAAGGATAAAGAAACAATTCGACGAGGGGCTAGGCTTCATCTATTAATTCTCCCAGTCTGAAGTGCCTCCCTTTCATCATTAAACCTGAAAGATTTCTTTTACAGTTTTCTTGAAGCTCTTTAACGATATTTTTTCCTTCACATTACCTTGAAACGAGAAAATAAATGAACCAGAGTGTGTAGAACCCAAGTAACTGCCGCACGTTCTCGAAATTCGGAAATACATAACTAATTCATTCAGAGCTGTTTCACTCCAATCGCGTGTCAGCCAACACACGTTATGCAAAAAAGCAGAAGGAAAAAGAGCAAATGAGAAAAAGAATCAGTTTCAGCAAAGGATTTAAACCTAATGTGTATGCATCTCAAGTCTTCCGCATTTGGCACCTACACAATATATACAGGTAATCGTAACATTATTTTTCAAGATGTCATGCGAACTCCAAAGCCCGAAATGTTGATGGATAAGGGATGGGTTGTTACTTAATGCTTGTCTCTTAATGTATGTATGTCAGCTTAGAAACAAATAAAAATTGAAAAATCTCGAAAAAGGAAATATGACACGCACGTGTAGAAAAAACTCGGTCAAAGGGGAGAAAAAAAGGAATTATTAACTTTATACCGTATCGTAGTTTTTTCCCATTTCTCGAAACCCAACCGTCTGTGAAATGCGCTACTGGAATAAGTTACACAAAACGCATCCCGATATCCGAGCCCTTTAACTCAGCAACTAAATAATATCGGAGAAAAGAGATCTAGAAAAAGCAAAATGTCGGATGTTTCAGATTAATGCGATTGTTTTTTTATTTTATTCAAAATTACAGTACGATATTTAAAATAAGGTAACTACGCTAGTATTCCGAATTAATTGTTGTCAAATAGAAATCAAAGTTTCCAAGCTTTCGCACATTAACCAGATGGCTTTTTCAAAGAAGGTAGACAGCAAATTGAATAATAAAACACTTCGACAATTTGAACCCGGTTACTTGATTGTACAATAAATGAATAAATGCGAATGTATTTATTCATTCAAAGAAACAATGCGTCATGTTAATTGGACACGCGGTACCGTGGAAGGAAAAGCATTATTTGAAGAACTGATTCCAAATTCGTGGCAATTCTAGAGAAACCCTATCGCATTTGTTATAGAAGATTTAACGACCACCGTGAGCAACTCGATGGGCTAGAGCAGTCGCCCATCCCTGATTTAGGGTCACTGGTTCCAGGGAAGGCAGAGAGCCACTGCCGTAAGACAACATCCATGCTTCACGGGATTCAAATCCGGACCCTTCTCGGACAAATGGTCATAAGCCAGCGCTTAGATCACTGCGCCACCGGTGCGACAGCTTACAATTGCAAGCCTCACTGGTGGTAATTATCTCTACGGTTTCGCGAATGGCAGTAGATTTAGGGATGGAATAGGAAGCTAATTTCCTTATATCATCCCACGTAAGAACAGATGACTTGAACTTGTCTTCTCTGGATAAGACAGTGGTTGCTTTACCGTTCTCTGTGTCCCTTTTATGCTCGTTGACTCTAATTCCAAATGAACGTTTGGTCATTCCAATGTAGTATCGTTTGGAACTGTCCGGACACTATAGAGGGATGGCGTGAACACCCGCCCGCCTCATTGAAAAGAGGGGGCTTATCGGTATTTCCCTTAAGCGTGGTATATGAAGATGCCGAAGACCTTATGCCGACACCGAAGTTCATCCTCTTGATCGTATTCTTGAGTTCATAGAAAACCTTTGGTATGTGGAAAATAGAGCCCAGGTGGCGTAGTTGCGGCGTAGAAAAATTAATACGACTGGATCTTCTTTTTTTTTTCGATGAAGTTATGCATCTGGTTCGAAGTGTAATCTACCTCAGTGGCCAATTCGATGATGTTCTTCTTTTTCCAGGTTGCATTATCTATAACGAGCATCGCAGGAGACGGTGAGGCTCTTCTAATTCTAGGAAAGAAGAAAGCTGTCTTGTAATCAGCGGGGCAGAATGGACTGCGAAGCATCAGGTTGGGGACAGAGTATGTTTATAATAGACTTGTCTGCAAAGGCGTTTGTCAGACGATTTGCTCCCTAGAACGTCCAGATAAGGTAAGATGCTATTGTGTTTAAGCTCCATAGTGAAACTGAACATAGGGTGTATAGAACTGACATTACCAACAGTGAGGCTTGCAATGATAACGTCTCTGCAGAATTGCTACGAATTTGGAACCAGTTCCTCAAATAATGTTTTTGCTTCCACGGTACCAGGTGCCTACAGGGTTTAATCAATGCATCCTGGTTGTCCTTTCATATGGATCAGAGACACGGATCTTACAAAAAAAAAAGAGACATCCAAATGACCCAGACAACTGAAAAAAGGTGCATGCTTGGTGTATCCAGGAATGATAAGACGCCGATTGACAACTGAAATACTAGACTGGATTCCAAGCGACGGGAAAAGACCCAAAAGAAGACCATGTGGTAGATGAGTGGATGAAATTCGATGAATTGTCATGGAGGAGAATGGCTCAAGACAAACAGGTGGGGGAGAAACTTTGGCAGGGCTTCCACCATCTGTGGATTGATAACGGCTGATGATGATGACATGCGCGGTAGGATTCAAACGTTCCCGGACTGCGTCCGCAAGTCCATAGATAGTTAGAGTTGCAAAGATGAAGCACATCCTCCTTCAAAATAAGACCCACTTGAAACAGCATACTTCTGCCAGCGGTTGTAGAGTTCATCGAAGCAATTCTGGAACCTATTCTTTGTAATGCTCTTCAGTGCAACCAGCGATGCGTTTTTCACTTCTTCTACGCTCGAAAACTGACGACCCTGAAGTCGAAATGGCAGCTCAGGAAGAAACAGAAGCCGCAGGGGGGTAGGCGAGCTCCGACGAGTACGGTAGGTTATAATGAATAACGCTTTTGCTACCAAGCTAATTATCGTGAATATAGCTTTCACTAATATTATAATGAATTCAATGCTTGTGCTAAGCTTCTAATAGTGAATTCAAATGGTTGTTGTTACTAGTTAATTAAGATCCTGAATAAAGTCTCCTGCTAGTAGTGTAGTAATAGTAATGAACAAACTTATAACTGGTAGTAATGTTGTAGTAGTAATTAAGATGAGTAAAGTCTTATGCTGGTTGTTACTAATAACACTAAATGAAATAAACCTAACAGCCAGACAGAGGTCTGACAGTACTATGAACTGAGAAAGACGTACTTACGTAAAACCTTTTATTATGAACTTCTACTGGTATCTTCACACACAGCTACTCAAATAACACGTAGTACCTTGCACATGAACAAAGCTCTATTCTCATAAACAACAGCTCTCCACATTAACAAACGCTCTTCCTATACAACAACAAACGCTCTCTCCGTACAACAACAAACGCTCTCCGTATACAACAACCGCTCTCCCTATACAACAAACAAACGCTCTCTCCGTACAACAACAAACGCTCTCTCCGTACAACAACAAACGCTCTCTTTTTGCATCGTTGAACGCGCCTATTTATACTGGCTACCACCACGTCATGACTTACACTCATTGCCAGATCTCATTCAGCGGGTGAAATAACATCTCGTTCAGTAAGAAGATAATTTACATAGAAAAATAAAATAACCAGAGATAGTAAAATCAAAAGGAAAGTGAATCGAGAGTATACGTTACAAGGTGTGGGAAGACAACAGTTCTGGTTTTGGCGAAAAACTCACGAACGAGGAGTGATCTGTATGAGGCGTCGCATGATGTCTGGATAGAGCTTCTTGTTGGCAGTGCGTGTTTCAGGGGTAAATTCAAATCAACAATACCCTGGATGTCGAAGAAGACCTCTAGCACGATCTTGCCTTTGCTGCGATCTCGGCGGAATATCTGCTTGCGTGGAGACGATGGCGATTTCCTCGTTCCTGATGCCAGCTTAGTCTGCGGGTCTTAGAGGAAACACCATTATTCATCTCCCGTTATGATTCTTCTAAGAAATTCTGAGTGATGGTCGGCGACGGTTACGAGATCGCCCGTCATTTCCATATGTATGGCCAACTGATCTACAGTAAACATGCGAGGGACGATGTGTTGACACACCCGGTGCATCTCCAGATCGTCTGTAAGTAACCGTTGACACGTAGTTTCCGATATCCCACCAGACTCTGTTATTTGCTCGACCGTCTGTTGTCTGTTTGCGCGTACAATGGCCGCAACCTTCGAAATGTTTTCAGCCGTGCAAGCTATCACAGGCAGCCCGCTTCATTCGTCGTCTTCTACCTCGTGTCTGCCTTCTCCGAAGCGTCGATGCCAAACGAATATTTGTGACCGTGACAGGGTGTTTTCGACATAAATTTGCTTCAACATCTCGTAAGTTTCTGTTGGACTTTTGTACAAACGAACGCAAAACTTAATGTTAACGCGCAGCTCAAAAACCGTCATTTTACATCACTCGCCGAACTCTGCGTAAATTGCCCACAATGCCCGGATGTACCGCAGCGAGCGCGTGACGTAGATGGACGAAACCAATTTCCCTGTGAGGGGGGATAATGTAATGTAATACAATTCTCACCGTGGGTATGCGATACGCGATTTCTCAGTTTCCGAATATCCGATGTGAAAAATTATATTTATGTTTGAAAGGATTCAACCGACGCGACGTGCTCAATACACCCGAGAATTAGGTAACATTTTTCTTGTTCCCATATAGAAACGGATATAATTTTTTTACAGTTCACCTATGGCAGAAACGTTCTTCAAAAACAAATATAAAATATAAAACTGCGTATCTTCCATCTATTTGTTTTGACACTGCGATTTAACGACTTCCTATGCCTAACGCTTGAAGTCTTCCCCATTCAGAAATGTCAAGATAAATTTCAGGCATGACGAAATGCATCTGCCAATTGCGAACCATCCATTGTTTCGGAAGGTTATTCTCACGGTTGCTTTCTGATCGGGGTACACACGTTTCATGAATTCAATTACATTTGTTCAGCGTTCCATGTTTACAATTGTTTCCAAAGCTTTATCATGCAACACACAATGAAGGGTTGTGGTTTAATTAACAAAATATGCAAGTAGCTGTTCAAAATTTTTCAATAATGAAGCGGAATTCCGATATTTGATCACCTATTCTTCTATCTCTCTTGCAGATTGTTTAGTTGTCATGCATTTTTATTTATGTTTCATTGGCGTAGTGTTAGAAATCATCTTGAGAAAAATTTTGCTGCCATGAAGAACAATTTTATAAACGTATAGTTCTGTGTAGTTACCAAACACTCTACATTTCTTTTCATTTTCGTAAAACAAGGCCTCAATTTTCAAGTTTTCTGCATGAGTGAATGCTCACTTTGGCGCCTTTGTATCACCAAGTAAAGAATTTGTATCTTCTATGTAAACTGCAGAATTACTTTTGCACGGATTTCTGTGGTCTAAACTAGTGCTCAAAATTAAAGGATGGTTTATAAATTCGCACATAACTCGAACTATTTACTGCGCATTTGTGCAGAGTTATCAAACTCGTATGTACTTTTTGATTCCTAGGGCTCGTACTAATGCGCAGTATTTTTTAATGCTCGTTGTCCCCGGCTCTGGTACGGGTTGCCGATTTATTTAAAACCACTTGTCAGTTTTGCTTTCTTTAAAAAATGCACTAAAGGAATGTTATGTTTATAGTTTGATTACGTTTATTTCAATTATATTGTATTCAGATTATGTGTAAAAATTTATATATTGCCGCCCCGGTGGCGCAGTGGTGACGTGATGGCTTCTGATCATTCTTCCGAGATGGGTCCGGGTTCGAATCCCGTTGAGGCATGGATATTGTGTTTGTATTACGCCACCGGCTCTTTCCATTCCCTGGAACCAGTGACCCTAAATTAGGGACGGGAGACTGCTTATAGCCCGCTGAGTTGCTCACGGTGCTCGTAAAACCTCCAATCAATAAAATCTAATTTGCATATATCATTATCACCATCATTGTCAACCATTGTCAATCCACTGCTGGATGAAGGGCGCCCCAAATTTCTTTCACAGCGGTCTGTCTTGCGCCAGTTTCCTCCATGTCACTCACGCATGTTTTCAAATGTCATCCTCCTATCTCCCACGTGGTCTTATCTATTCCTGTCTCTTAGTATACAATCTAAAATTTCGGTTGTCCGTTTGTGGTATGTTCTCCTGGCAGTATGTCCAGCACATGGGCATTTCAAGGATTTTACTCTCATCATTAGGTCTTCCACTCTTGTCATTTTCCTTACCTCCGAGTTTCTCTTCTTATCTTTCTTGGTGACACCAAGCATGCATCTTTCCATGCCTCTTCCAGTTATCTGTAGTTTTGTATGTCTTTTTTTGTAAAGGGTTAAGCCTTTGCTCCGTACGTAAGCACTGGAAGGATGCATTGATTAAACACTTTTCTTTTAAGGCTGCCTTTGAATGAGTGTTAGGTTTCATCTTCTGTGATAGATGGTGCAAAAAATCACTCCTTGGGCGTGGTTTTACGTCTTGAGTGATTGTCCCAGAAGTTGGCGTCAGCGAATTATTGCAGACCTCAACATATTCGAAATGGAGGCGGACTCTCGTTGGCTCTAAAATGAAAAGACAAAATACGCGCTGTTACGTTTTAACCAGTGACGTGTTTTGGAGGTGGAGCTTAGTAAATAGGCGGAGTTTCGATAGATCAAATTCATGGGTTCCCTGCTTATGTACACATTTTCTCTTCAAAAAATGAACGTACAATAGGATTTAAGTTCGTTTATGGAAGAAAAGATTCCAATCTCACTTTTGCCCGCATTCATTTACACTGGCGTGCAAAAATTCAGAACGAGACAATTTTTCGAATATAACGTCGTGCAGAAGTGCTCCACATCGACTCAAATCATACCATAAGATCCCCAAGATGTAAGAATATGGGACAAGTAAGCAAAACCGTCCAAACAAGGAATCCAAAGGATACAAAGGCACTTTATTGAGAAGGTAGCTTCGAGCACAACTGGACGGAAGACAGAAGCGTCCATGTGACAGGCGGCTTCCAAGAAAAATCCAGTCTTTAGTAGGCAATATGATCACCCCTGACTGCGTTGCAGGATTTACAACGTCTGTACATGCTGAGAACGAGGTTGTCAAGGAGCTGTTGAGGCATCGCGGCCCATCCCTCTTGTAGCGCCAATCGCAGCTGCGGAATCGTTGCTGGCGGCTGGTGACGTGTTGCCAAGCGTCTCCCGAGAAGGTCCCACACGTGTTCGAATTCCGGGGACCTTGCGGGCCAATCCATGCGTTGAATATCTTCACTCTCCAACAGCTCTGCGACAGCCACTGTAAGATGAGGTGTAGCGTTGTCGTCCATGAAGAGAAACTCAAGACCCACAGCACTTCTAAACATACACACGTGAGGCAGGAAAACCTAGGTACAATAGCGGACACCAGTGACTGAACCTACTTGAAAGATGTGGAGGTCAGTACGGCTACCAATCATGATACCGCCCCAAACGAGAACTCCGCCACCTCCAAACCGGTCCCTTTCGATGACGTTGGAAGTGTGATTGCGTGTTCCATGCTCTCTCCAGATGTGTATACGTCCAGAATCGCTCGTCAGACTAAATCGGCTCTCATCCGTAAAGAGAACTCGACCCCATTGCTGATGTGTCCAGTTCTTGTGTTCCTGGCACCACAGAAAACGCCGTCTACGATGAGCAGGTGTTAATGGCACACACCGTACTGGTCGTCGTGCAAATAGACCGCCTTTGTGCAGCCTCCTGGCCACGGTAAAACGCGATAACGGACGTCCAGTTGTCTGTTGCATGTGCCTTGCGATTTCTCCCACTGTCTGCCGTCTGTCTCTTCTCGCCTGTAGGACAATATCCGGTAGTCCACCGCCGTGGTTGCTCGTGGACGACCACTGCTAAACTCTTGGACAGCTGTTCCTGTCGTTTGAAATGCTCTCCAAGCTCGTGAAACGATGCTGTGAGCGATCCCGAACTCCTCGGCCACACTAGTCACATTTTGACTTTCTTCCAATGACGCGACCTCGGGTAATATCATCCAGATGTCATCTACTTGATTGCTTGTTGGCCATATCACACGGTGGCAGCAACTCGACATCGTTCAAACCGATGTACACCGTGCAATAGCTTTCACCGAATTGCTGAGCGCACACCGCATGTGTGCTTTATACCCTTTCGACACTCGCCTCTTTACGTCATGCTGCATATATGCGCATGCCCTACCGTACCGGACCCTAATCTATCTCCTGAGTGGCTTTTCGGTCTCGTTCCGCTGTTATGCTAATTTCTCCTCTTACTCCTTAATTTTTGCACACCAGTGTATTTCTATTTGGCTCAAATAATGAGAAAAATCAGATAGAAATGAGAGATTTCGTTTCTTCCAGACAGAGACATTGCAAAGTTAACTTATCGCGCCGTCTAGCGCTAAATTGGAATACTTTCGAGTCAGATAAATTGTTTTGTTTTTTTTAAATTCAAACAAATTTTCCGGAATAATAACTGCTGCATATATTAGCTATGGGTTGTTTTATGTGTGCTCAAAATTTCAGACACTATATATATATAGATAAACCCTAACACTAATTTCAAGACAGCCTTAAGACATAATGGCATATTGCTTTGTACTGTTTCTTTCAAAAGCTCTCCAACCAAGTTTTATACGCAGATTAATTTCTTCCTCAGTGTGACCCTCACTTGATATCTGCTGTCCAATGTAAATGTAGGTATTGGGTATCCCCATCAATCGATAAATCTTTCAACTTATATAAGTTGAAAAATATGTAAATTACTTGACTTGACATTCTTCTTTCTTCGGGGCCAGGGGATAATCAGGCTAATATTAGCCTTTTTCCCTGGTTCTCTTCTATGTTGTACTATGGATGTTTTAACACGTGTTTCTTAATGGAATATAATGTGATTTTCATTTGGGTTGTTTGTTTCTGGTTAATGAAGGATTTGTAGTGTATGTTCTTAAATGCGTGTAACATGGCAAATAAATAAATAAATATTGACGAGGAAATTCAATGAAATTTGATGAAGTGGTTATTATTACATTACTTATACGTAGTGAGATCAAAATGTTCCGAGACTAGGTACGTAGAGCGCCAACAAATGGCAGTACGTGGATGCGCAAGCAGCAGTCGAGGGCAGGGACTTTCATGAGTCATTGTGCCGAGTGGCGTCGTTCTGCGAACATCGGGAACTGTGCTACACGATATTTGGTGACCACGTGCAGAACACAGCTGCGATTTCGGTATGGACTGCAAACTAGAGCAGAGAGCGAACATCAAATTCTGCGTCAAACTCAGCAAATCGGGAACGCAGACGCATGAAACCTTGCCGCAGGCTTATGGCAATGAAGCAATGAGTCGTGCGAGGTGTTTTGAGTGGCACTCGCGCTTCTAGAGCGGGAGAACGACACTAGAAGACGACGAGCGGTCAGTGCGACCGTCCACGAGCAAAACCCCCGAAATTGTCGACCACACGAAGATCGTCGGAGAACCATTCAACACATTGCTATCATCGTCAATGTGTCATACAGAACAGTGCAATAAGTTCTGACGTCGGTTTTGAACATGCGTCGCATTGCTGCAAAGTTTGTGCCAAAGATTCTGAACCCCAAACAGGAGGCGCTTCGTTTCGAACTCTGTCGTATGTCAAGATCTTCGTCAGCAGGTGGTGAATGAACCAACGTTCCTGTCGCGGCTCATCACTGGAGCCGAGACTTGGGTCTACGGTTACAAACCGGAGACCAAACAACAGTCGTTGCAATGGAAGAACCCGGCATCTCCAAGACCGAAGAAGGCCCGACAGTTCCGGAGCGCAACCAAAAGCAGGCTCATCGTGTTCTTCGACATTCGTGGGGATGTGCAACGTGAATTCGTCCCCTAGGGCCAGATCGTCACTGCCCTTTTTTACTGCGATGTTCTGCGGCGTCTTATGGAAGTCATTCGCCTCAAACGATTTGAAATGTGGCGCATGGGCGACTTCCTTCTCCATCACGACAGTGCAGCTGCTCACAGATCGTTAGCAACACGTCAGTTTTGCAACCGCAACAGCATGACTAACCTTCCTCACCCGCTTTACTCGCCGGATTTGGCCCCCTGCGACTTTTTTCTGTTCCCGAAGATGAAGCTGAAGCTCAAAAGTCACCGGTTTGAAACCATGGACGAGATCCAGTGCGAATCGCAGACGGTGCTTGACACGATTCGCGAGCAGGACTTCCAGGGAGCTTTCCAACAGTGACAAAAACGCTGGCAGCCGTGTTTTGAGGGAGATCATAACCAGACTTAAGAAACGTAAGTACTTTGTTGTATATCGGCCTAGTCTCGGAACTTTTTGATCTGACCTCGTAACTCAATCAGAAGCATATCATCAATATACTCGTATAAAAAGCAGTGTGAAAATGGGAAAATGCGAGTGTTTCCGTCCGCGTATTGTTCAACCACTTCTAAATGACCTAGAGATCTGAAAACTGGTATGCTGACAGGGTTTACGATCCCGATACCTAGAAAAGTCCGAAAACAAAAAAAATCAAAATGGCGGCTTTAGAATATTGTCTGTTTGCCTTTTTCTACCACTTCTACACAAAGAAATGTCTCAAAACCAAGAAATTCAAACGGGTGACTTAGCTTTACTGTTCAAAGTGCTGATAGGTCTTAAGGTCCGGATACCTAGAAAAGTCCGAAAACCAAAAAAAATCAAACTGGGGGCTTAAAGGTACATAGCGTTTTTCCGATATTTTGGGTTCTAAAAGTCCGATCAACCCCATTGGCTCAGTGGTCTAAGCGCTGGCTTATGACCATTCGCCCGAGAAGGGTCCAGGTTCGAAATCCGGTTGGCATGGATGTTGTGTTTGTCTTACGGCATGGATGTTGTGTTTGTCTTACGGCATGGACCCCTTCCCTAGAGCCAATGACCCTAAATTAGGGACGGGCGACTGCTTATAGCCCATTGAATTGCTCACGATGGTCGTTAAACCTTCAATCAAAAAATAAATAAATAAAATAAATAAAAGTCCGATTTGAAAAATACTTCCTGCATCGGCGGAAACTGCTCCTCATGGGAAATGTTTTGTAATTAATTACTAATTTTTGGTAAGGAACGGATTCACCACCAGGAGGCATAAGTGTTTATTTCTGCTTTTAACATATTTGCAGCAAAATCTGAGCTTCTGAAATCTCGATTAAAAAAATTATTTCGTGCACCGATAACGTTTACCTCGGAAAACCCTTTGAGAATAGCTCCTGCTTAAAATAGCGGATAGTTTTGTCACCAAGATGCATATCTTATTTCTTTCGATATCTCTGTTTCTAAGAGTCTGATTTGAAAAATTACTTCTCTGTTGGGGAGCGTTTCGGGTGCGAAATCTTTGTCATATATTTCAATTTTTTTAGTAACCCATTGATTTTCCACTAGAGAGCGTAAAGGTAACGCGTTTTCCCGATGTCTCTGCTTCTAAAACACCGATTTGAAAAATTCTTCCTGCATCGAATATTTCTCCTGATGGGAAATGTTTTGCATATAATTCCTAAATTTCAATAAAAAATGGTTTGGCCACCAGGAGGCGAAAGTGCTTGTTTCAGCTTCTGATGAATGTATTTGCAGAAAAATCTGAGCTTCTGAAAACTCGATTGAAAAAAATCTTTCATTGACCGATGCCGCTTACCTCGGAAAACGTTTTGAGAGCACCGTTTTCTTATCAGGGGGCGTAGATGTATTTCTTATTTTTGTCGATATCTCTGCTTCTAAAAGCTCAATTTGAAAAGTTTTTTCTTTGTTAAAGATCGTTTCCGCTGAGAAATGTTGCTCGTGTGTGCCACTAGAGGGCATAAGTTTGAGTTTACGTTGGCAGCAATATCTGCGGGACCAGAACCCCGACTGAAAAAATTATTTTTCCATCAGATATTACTAATTATGAAAACTCTTTGTGGGTGTTTTGTTCCCAAAATAATACCCAATTTCGCCGCTAGGGGCGCAAATGCTTAATCTCTTTTTCTCAATATCACTGCTTTTACATACATGTGCGATTTAAAAAATTATTTCAGCACCGGATGCCATTTACCTTGTAGAACACTGTAGGTTAGTATTTGAGGAGTTTTATAGTTCACAGTTCTCTCGCTAGGTGGTGTCTGTGTACCTCGGTTTGCAGCTGTACCTCCGGTTCTAAAAACCTTACAGAGCAGGGGTTTTTTTTTTGGTTTTTTTTATTGTATGTCATTCGCCACAATAGAAATGTGGGACATTATCCATTTTAAATAATGCACAGAATTCCCGCTAGGGGGACTAAATACCTTTCTATCGCTGTCTCTGCTTCCGGGAGACGTATTTGAAAAGTTCTATTTCCCTACCTTAGCTTTTGCCCTGAATATTTTCCGCCTATTTTTGATTTTCCCATTAGGCAAAATTCTTCCGCTAGAAGGCGTGGAGTTTTATCATGTTGCCTTCTATATTTCTCTGTTTTAACTGTTAGATTTGAAAATCTGTTTTTTTTTTCTGATACCTTCCTTCCCCTACGGGAACTTTTTTGTACGACATATGTTAATTTTCGTAACACTTTTTAGCTGCTGGTGGAACTAAGTAGCTGTTTCTATTTCCGGATGTTTTATCGATTGTAGAAATCCGGTTGATTTTTTCTAACTGCTTGCATCCATAAGTCGTGCTCATTACAACCGCAAATTTAGTGCCATCTTTCTTGTTGTTTATTGCCCAGTATAGATACATACTTCGGCTTTGTCACTCATTCTATGCCCCACACACCCCAAAGTCCAATCTAAGCGGGAGACCTTCGATATTTCTTATCACTAACGGTACCAATCAATACTAAAGAACATAACAGAACACGTACATTGCTTTTCGTGATCAGACAAAATCTCTTTTAGTTCTGCAACGAGCTTTTCCTGTTTCTGAACCTCTGGTTTTTGTCTACCTGATGAATCTAGAACAGAATATTTTATCTCCAAATTTACCAAAAATATCAGTTGTTATTAAAACTTTTGCGAAAATTTGTGCGTCTTTTACGATGCTTTTTTGAATGAGTAATTCATAATTACTAACTTGGCCGTTTAATAAGCAAAAATCTGCTTTAAGGGTGCGATCGTCCCACTTAGCCCCTGCTGGATCATCTACTGCGTATATACACTATCTACCAACAAGTAATTGGCCACCCCTGCAATCGACGATATCTGCGGTCCTGATACACGTCACAGCTGCCGCCGTTAAATATCGTGTGGGAAACAACAACGCAACCAGTCGCACGCAAGATGCCACGCAGTTCGGAGCTCTCTGATTTCGAGAAAGGTGTAATCCTCGGGTATCACAGAAATGACCGATCCATAAGTGACATATCCAGCGCGTTGAAGTACCCAAAATTGACAGTGGCCTACGTGATTGGCAAGTGGAAGATGAGAGGTGACTGTCGGAATGCGCCCCGACCCGGCAGACCCACAAAACTGGGAGTTAGAGACCGACGGGTGCTGGCCGGAGAAATTCGGAAGAACCGCACCAAATCGATGGGCCACATCCGCGAGGAGTTTCAACAGGCATCCGGGAGTGTTCTTCCGATGAATACCATCCGTAAAGAAGCCCATCTGCTTGGTTATCATGGATGTGCTGCCGCCCACAAGCCTTTGATCACCAAGTCCAATAGCGCTGCTCGGCTAACGTGGTGCAAAGAACGTCGACAGTGGACCGTTGAACAGTGGAAATTGGTTCTCTGGAGCGACGAATCAAGGTTCACCCTCTACCGTTCGGATGGCAGGGTCTGGGTTTGGCGTCTGCCTGGAGAACGCCTCCTGCCGGAATGTATTGTGCCAACTGTGAAGTTCGGCGGCGGTGAAATTATGCTATGAGGGTGTTTCTCCTGGTATGGCACGGAACCCTTGGTCGCAATTCTTGGTAGACTCAACGCCGAGACCTACTGCACCACCATTTTGGATGACCATGCGCTTCCTACGTTGTGGCAGTTTTACGGGGTGGACCCATGTTACTTTCAGGATGACAATGCCACCTGTCATGCTGCGAGGTCCGCCATGGCTTGGTAGGTGACAATGGGGTTAATCGAATGGACTGGCCTGCGCATAGCCCGGACCTTAACCCTATAGAGCACCTATGGGACGAGTTGTAGCGTCGACTTAAGGGGTGCCCCCACCGTCCGAAATCGGTGAAGGAACTGACCTGTCTTCTAAAACCCGAGTGGAAGAAAATACCGCTTGCCGTCGTACATGGCCTGGTTGAGAGTATGCCCCGGAGGGTCGCAACTGTAATCGCCGCTCGTGGAGGCTCCACCAACTATTGAAGGTGAATAAACTTCGTTTTCCTTTGCTATCACCGGTGTCCAATTACTTGTTGGTAGATAGCGTACAAGGAGTTTCACTAGGTCGCCGTCCTAAAGAATCAGCCATATTTTGCAACACACTCTACTTATAAACAGGGCTTGTGGTTCACAACGTACCTTACTTCATGGGAATGTAGCACCATTCACAATAAATACTGGAAGTGTCCTCCACCGACATCCAAACACACTAGAACGCAACGCTGCAAATTATCGAAGTTCTTCCGCAGCATGTCCTCATCAATAGTCCAGATTGCTGCACTGATGCTGCTTTCTAAGTGTTCTAACGTGCGAGGCTTATTGCTGTAAGCACGACACTTTAAGTATCACCATAACAAACAAGAAAGATGACTCCGAATTTTCGGGGGTAATGAGCACGTCTTTGGAATCCGTTCTGACACAAATTAAATTCACCAAAGCTGTTATACATCAGAAGCAGGAATGGAACCGATATGGAAAATAGTAGAACCTGACCGAAGAAAGAAGTTTTTCAGTCTGGCTTTCAATCCCGCACATTGCTGTAAACTGAGTCGTAAACTTACGACCTCTGGTTACAGACTTGTGCGTTAAGAAAACTTTGAAATTATATGAGAAACATTTCGCAGCAGAAACGCTCTCCAACAAAGAAAGAATTTTTCAAATCGGAGTCTCAGAAGCAGAGATATCGACCAATATAAGATGTGCATCTACGCCCCTAGCGGGAAAAACATGCATAATTTTAAGAAGAAATTATTATCAAAAGGTTTTTCAATGTCGGCGGTATCGGTCCAGCCAAGAATTTTTTCAGTTGGGTTTTCAGGAGCTTAGATTTTGTTGCAAATACATCAGAAGCATAAATTAACACTTATACCCCTGGTGGCCAAACCATTCTTTGCCAAATATTAGAAATTATACGAAAAATATTTCCCATCAGGAGATATATGCGATACAGGAAGAATTTTTCAAATCGGAGTTTTAGAAGCAGAAATATCGAGGAAATGCAAGTTTCCTTAACACCCTCTAGCTGAAAGTCTATGAGTTATTTGAAAATTTTTGAATGCTATGAAAAACGCTTTGCACCAGAAATGCAATCCAATAGAGAAGGAACTTTTCAAATCTGTCTCTTAAAAGTAGAGAAATTGGCAAAAATAAGATGTAAATCTACGCCCTCTGGCGGAGAAACCATGCATTATTTTAAGAAGAAAATATTGCTAAAAGGTTTATCGACGTAAGTAGTATCGCTCCACAAACGATTTTTTATTTCAATCTAGAATTTAGGAGCTCAGATTTTGCTGCAAGTGCATCAGAAGCGAAATTTAATACTTACGCACCCTGGTGGCCAAACCATTGTTTACCAAAAATTAGGAATTATATGCAAAAGATTTCCCATAAGGAACTGTTTCCAGTTCAGAAAGAATTTTTCAAATCGGAATTTTGGAGGCAGAGTCATCGGGGAAACCGCAATTTGCCTTTACGCCCCCTAGCGGAAAGTCTATGAAATACTTGAAAATTTTGAAATTATATGAAAAACATGTCGTATACTCTATTCAATAAAGAAGGAGTTTTTCAAATCGAACCATTAGAAGCAGATATATTGACAAAAATAAGATATAAATCTACTCCCCATGGCGGAGAAACCATGCAATATTTTAAGAAGAAAATATTCCCAAAAAGGTTGAGTGGCATCGGTCCACGACGAATTTTTTCAATCGAGATTTTAGAAGCTCAGATTTTGTGGCAAATACATCAGAAGCTGGAATTAACTTTTACGCCCCCTGGTGGCCAAACCGTTCTTTACGAAAAATTAGGAATCATAAACAAAATATTTCCCACCAGGAGCTTTATCCTCTGGAGAAACTTTTTTCAAATTGGAGTTTTAGAAGTAGAGATATCGGGGGAAATGCAATTTGCTTTTACGCCCCCTTGCGGAAAATCTATGCGTTACTTGAAAAAGTGACTATATCTAAGATACTCTTTGGCATAAATAGAATCGAAAGGTGTCAATCCGATGTTTAGGAGCAAAGATATGGAATAAAATGTATTTTGAATTCGATACCATGTGCATTTACGCCCTCTAGCAGCAAAATTGTGCATCGTAAAAAAAAACGAAACAAAGGATCATCATTCGCACATTTCAAACTTACCAATGCAAAACGAAGTTTTTGAATCGGACAAATAGTTGCAGAGATATGGTGGCTACAAGCGGACGGACGGACGAACAAACCGATAACATAAGCACGATCTTTTTTTACAGAAGACGTGCTAAAAGTCGGGAGGAGTCAATTCGGGACTAGGTGGCCACATTCCTCTGGAGATCACTCGGTTACCGAAGAAAGAAGAAATTTCACACATGCTCACACGTGACATGTGGCATGTCACTCCATCCTGTTGAATGTACCCGTTGTTAAATCGATGTCTGTAAATTGGTCCACAAATTGTCTGAAAAATGTTCAGATATGAGCCCAAGTTTATTATGCTCCTGAAGAAAACAGGTCCAATTATTCTGTTTCAGGATACAGCACACCAAACAGCGACTTTTGCAGGATGTAATGGGGTTTCGTGTAATTCATATGGTAGCCCAGATGCGGGAGTTTTTGGGAATTGGCATACCCGTCTAAATGAAACCATGTTTCGTCTTGAAACCATGTGAAATTCAAAGTGTTCGGAATTGCGAGTAAATCTGTCAGAAACCAGTGACAATAACGCTTTTCAATATCCGGTTCTTGCAACTCTAGCACAGCAAAGCTGAGACGGGCTGAGCCCGAGCCCGAAAGTCCGAAGCAGAGACCGGGCCAGAATCAGGCTCGGGCTGTAGAATATTTACTGCGGTTCGGGCTCGGGCTGTAGAATATGTACTGCGGTTCGAGCTCGGGCTGTAGAATATTTACTGCGGTTCGGGCTCGGGCTCTTAGAGAGTGGGAGAGCGAAAGAATGTTTTTACGTATAAATGTGATAAAGGTTAATATATATCAAATACGTGGAGATAATGTAAATGGACGATGTCATCACTCTTTCCACGTTATTTTTTAAACAACGCATAGCGACTGAAAAATTGTATTCCGGCACTGCTGGGATCGAACCCCAGAACTCTCGATAACTAGTCGAGTGCGTTCGAATTTACGCTACAGCGCCAACAATTCTCAGCGCAACGCGTGGTTTATCAGTCAGCATCTGACTACACGAATGCGTATTGATGGTCTCAGCAACTGAGATGTCGTCATCTGGTGGCATTTAACGCAACAGCTATTTTAATTGTAGCTGATAAATTCAAAGGGCGATAGAAATGGTTATATATATATCAATATAAAATGTGATTTTGTGATTTAGCAAATGAAACACTTTATAATTGGTAAAGTGAATTCTTCGCAACTGGTTCTGGTTGGGGAGCTGGCATTCGAGATGGCTATTTATTCGGGGCTTGGGTAGAAAACGCCACTGAGATATTGGATAGTTGATAGCATGCCGACGATAATTTAACCCTGTCTCCACGCAGTAGCTTCCTGCTAATTCTGTTTAGCAATGTACATATTGCAGCGCATTATGGCGCAATAATATTAACATTATTTACGCAACATACAATTGCAGCACCGCCCGATCATTTTGGATACCTGGCTGCCCGAAACAGTTCAGGTGGAAAAGAGCGCTCAGAGAAAATAGTACAGTTACACTGAAAATAGAGATCCCTTCCCCACTCCCCATTTGAGAAATGCATTGGTTAATTGCAGGAGGAGGAGAGAGTGGAAGTGTGGAAAAAGATATGTTTTTTATTAATGGTTGAACAGGTTAGCCAGTTTTCGGGCTCGTTCGGGCCCGGGCTCTATCTTGCAATATAAACTTCGGACTCGGGTGGGCTCGGGCTGATATACCACGGACTCGGACGGGTTCGGGCTCCAAAAATTGAGCCCGAACTCAGCTCTATTGCACAGCTGTTACACAGTATGGATGAAGCAACGCTTTCTTCGTGGCTCTTTGGCAGGTGGAAACAAATTACCCAGTTTCTTGTGACCAATGTCGTAGTGACTTCTTCGGTGATGCTAGAAGCCTGTGCTTTACCTCTTTGATTTTTTCTTCCGCTAAAGGAGGACGTCCGCCACTGTATTGGTTCAAAACATTGCCCGTGGTTTCAAATTTCTTCACTAACCTGGCAATGTAGCGTTTGTCTGGTGATTTTCTTCCCCCAAACTTCTCCAGGAATTCACGCTGTTTACTTTTATAGATTTTGTTCTCCAATAACTTTTCACAATAAGCACCCGCTCCGCAACGGTATACACAACCATCCTGAACGACGTTCAACGACACAGTAAAACACGCAGATTGCCACCGGACATAATTAGCGTGCCCGGCTATCTGGTGGTATGACGTCACAATTAGTCATCGCCTTATCAGGAAAATCACTCACACGCATTTCTGAAGAATCAAGGTCACTTGTAAACCAAACGTCCTGTTGCTATGTAGACTGGGAAAACTTTCCTAGCGTCAACAATAGTTGGTTCTTTGGTGGGGGGGGGGAGGGAGGACTACCTAGTGAAACACCCTGTACATATGTCAAATAAAATGCATCGCGGAATTATTTTAAAAGTGATAATGTAGCCATTCTGTTTTTCTGTTCTTTCTATCGCTTACTTTATATAAGCCTAAAGGGATCTGATGTGTCTGACAAGGTCGTGATCATTTACTTTTGAATTCGGCAGCTTCCAGAACTAACAGGAAATGGTTTAATGTTTAAATAACGTTCCAAATAATCATCAGACCAATATGAAAAATTGTTTGTTTATACTTAACTCGCCATTGCTATTTTCTCCTCCTACATAAGCGACGCAGACCGGTTTGTATTTCTTCTTTAAAAAAAGAATGTCATTTATTGTGAAACAAACTGTCCTTAGTTCCAGTCTGCTCCAAAGATTACATGATTGATTTGAAAACAGCAGGGCAGATGGCAAAGCCAGTTGTCAAACTTTCCCATTCGAATGATGAATGGCAAGACAAAGTGCAGAAGGAATGAGCCTTAATTTTTCTGCCTTTGGTAAGTTATCTCTTATTATTTTTTTTCTTCTGAAACCACGAAGTGTTAATTTTTTTTCTGACATCAAGATGACTTTCACTTATCCAGTTCTTTAGCCTTAGCTTTTCTCCGAGGGTTCTAAGCCATTATTCCTAAAAATATATATCACCTACCGCGAACAGCAGTTACGTTTTCAAAAGCAACCATTCAGAATTTACAGTCATGACCACTCAAATTCAAGTGTGTAAGTTCTTTCATTCTTACGTTCGTTTGTCCTATGAACAACACCTTTAGAGACTGCCTTAAAACATTCATACATCAGATTTTTATACCTGCTTTCCTGAAAACTCTGCAAATGCTCATCTATTAGTATGTATACTTACAGGGCAAAAATGTAGCCCCAGCTAGTGAGAAATTTAAAATATCGATATAGTTGTTTTTCAAGTCGCAGTCATGAAAGCAAGCAATCTTTTTCACTGTCCGGCAGCAGATGAAATTATCATGAAGCAAATATGATGGCAAAGAAAAAAAAATTTGTAATGCTGTTGAAGAGGTTTCCAAAATTAACATCAAACATGCAAATTCGAGATTGTCTCCAAACCAAGACGACCGACTGTAAAGATTTTTCAGAGACATGTGCTAGGGCAGAAGTGGGGAACCTTTACATGTTGGAAGGCCGCAGAAAGTTAGCTGTAATCAAGCAAGCCACACTCAAGAAACTTCAATTAGATATACTTCGAAATGTACATTATTTTGTAAAAAATATTCCTATGTGCTAACTAACTTCAAAAAATGAAAAACAGCTGTTAATTCTAAAGTTAACTAGCCTTTTAATGACTTTGTTATGACTGCTTTTCGTTGCAAAGCATTTGAATATTTGGTTGCAAGATGGAGTTCCGCACTTTTTGTCTGATCCTCTACATGGGTATCCGTCATTTGGGACCTTAAGGGTGCCTTGATTTCGGTTAGGTAGGAGAATGTAGATTCGCAACAATAAGTGGTTGAAAAGCAAGAAAGCATTTTTCGTGCATGTTGCCGAAAGCCTGGGTATTCTATTGCATTTTTCCATATTTCAACTGGATCTTTCTTCGCGTCAAATAAGGATTTTAAAATGTCATCTTCTGAGAGCTCAATCAATTTTATCTGTAGTTCTTTAGGAGCCATAGAGCAACATCAAGAGCCTAGCAGGTGCCAAAATAACCCTTATGACTCACTAATATTTTAATTGTGTCCATCAGTCGGTGAGCATTATTTCTTTGAATATTTGACGATTTGGTATATTAAATACGGTCATTTTAAGATTAACACTAGCTGATGACAATACCTGCACCGTCAAAGTGCTGACTTCGCAGGGAAATGCGGAACTCTCTCGAATAGTTTGGGATAGATAGGATCCCTGACGGCGTTCCGACAGCTAGCCTGTCAGTCACCGGAAACCACAGTCTTCCACTCGGACAGATTCGGTCTAGAGACCTGTGGGGATCTGCCTCCCCACGGGACCGGTACCTTACACCCCTCTGTCACAACCCGTGTGTGCGACGTGCTATGGGCAGTTGGGGCGAGCAACTTTTTCAGAATATCTCATCTCGTGGCCGGGAGATCGCCCGCCAACGCGAGTTTTTTGGGACAACTGTCCTTTATTACAAAACTCAGCACAAATACAATGATTTTCACTATGAGGGTCTCATGCACCCCTCTCACAAAACTTAGACAATAAAACAAAAATCACACACATGGAAATATTTACATTGTTCACAGCTCTAGGGCCAGTGCTGTGATGGTGACCCCGGGCCAGGATCAACTCAAACACCTTGGTCAATAGACCGAAAAACTCGTTATCGAGAGCTGCGTACCTCCAAGGATACTTCCATCCGTCAACAGTAGTTGACCCGACTCTTCCTTTGCTCAAGTTCCCTAAGAAGACTAGGGCATGTCTTACTGAAGCTGGAGGGCGAGACGTCCAGCTTCAGGCGGAACTTGGCATTTGCAGCGGTGCAGTTGCTGCAGTTCGGTGCGGCGGCACACTGATGGTGCTGGTGCCCAACTTCACCACAATTGCCGCACCTTGCATCTGTCTCGGGGCAGTTGCCTCGGAAATGGCCGAAGCCATTACACCGAAAGCACCTGACCTCCCTCAAAAATTCCTTTATACGGAGCACTGACCAACCCAAGTTGAGTGTCTTCCGCCTCACCAGGTGCTTGAAGGCCTTGTGATCCACGTCTGCCACCCAGTGGACCCTACCTCTCTTGCACCTGATGGGAAAACAGGCTTTGAACCCGTTCTCGAGCTCTGGGTTCTGCTCACGAACCATCTGCTCGAACTCTTTCCCTGAGAGATCCCCGTCGACCCCATACACAATCAACCGGGGATTTCTCTTTCGTGGGGCCGTGGGGGTTGTGCAATCCTTGGTCATAGGATTGCTTCTCAACTCCTGTGCAAGGCGGTCGAGCTCCCCGGGGTGGGAACATTCCACCGCGACCCCTCCTTTCCGGATGCTCCGAATGCTCTTGACCCCTATCTGCAGTTTAGTTGGGTTTACTGCAGTTTTCAGGGTCTTCTTCGTGTCCTCTGAGGACGCACTCTCGACTGTCGGGTAGACTAAAAGCACGTGTCTCCTGTCTACCGACTTACCCTTCTTCTTTCTAGTCTCAATTGGGGCGGGCGAAGGCACTTTCGCCTTGATAGCCCCCTTCCTAGCCACTTCGGCGTAGGAAGCCACTTTCACATCGCCTTCGCAGCCCAATTCCTCACGCACGGACAGCCTGCCCTCGACATAGGCCACCCGTGCTGCTTGCTCATAACAAGCGTCTCTAATACTGCTCAAGGCAGCTCTCACCTTCTCTCTCCCTGAGGAAGTGACCCGCGAGTCCAAGAGAACGGACTTGACTTCCGAAATGAGATCGGAGATGCGATCCATAAACGCCTCGGGTGTAAGCACCGGGGGTGTCCTGGGATGCGTACCTCCCACCGAAGGTACCTCTGGGCACCCCGCGGACGACCCCTCGTTAGCCCGAGATGGTTCGGGCTGGGGTGTTGTTTTCCCCTTCCTTGCCATGGGCGGAGCTGGCAAGGGGGTGCTTACACCCTTCGTGGGTGTAGCAGCTTTAGAGCCCCTCGCTGGGGGAAGCTTCTTTGACAGTTTCCCCCAGCGTTGGGCTCTACCTTCCGGCTGTTCTCGGAAGAGGGGCTAACCCCTTTAGCACTGCCGACAGGGCTTGGTAGTGCTTCTGCCGCTACCTTCTGCGTCCGGGTTGTCCCGGACGATTTGGGGACGGACCCCTTTAGTTTCACTCTACCCTTCGGGGTAGATGACATCTCTGTGAGAGAGATGAAAAAACACAAAAATTTCTTCTAAGTACTGAGTGGGCACCCAGGGGTTCTCCCACTCCAGTCTAACCTTAGAAGCCGGGTGCTCGGGCTTTGGGCGGGCGAAGGATCCCTCGACCGCGGGACCAGAACGACGACGACGTACCCGATGACTGATGCCAGAGTCTCTATGAGAGCTGAACGGAACTTCGCCCTCACAAGGGCGTTTTTACTAAGTCCCGACACTGCTCTAATCGATGGGTAAAATATAATACCCAAATCGAAAAAAAACAAAAATCGCGAGATCGGGATTGAAACCCGTCTCGCGGTTGGAATCGTCAGTTCTGCTTAACAGCGCAGTTCAGCTCAATCAAACACACACAGAAACTCTCACCCGGTCGGCATCAGACTGACCGGTCAATTTTTTTAAGATTAAAATAAAAATAATAAAATAAGAACAAAAACATATTAATAAAAATGAAAGGGTTTGTCCTAAAAATTTTGGATTCACTCTAAAGGCCGCACTTAATGGCTTTGAAGGCTGCAGGTTCCCCAGCTTGTGCTAAGAGAAATGCTAAGTCGACGTACCCAAGCAACATTGTGTTAGCTCCAACGGAATTATGCAAATGATGACCATACGTCATCAAGATGGCAGGAACACGACCTTGATAAAAGTTGTTCTGAGCAGGGTGTGGTAACTGAAGTTTGAGTTGTACTATTAGTGGAAGAATGGCTCCGCACCATCGCTTACGAGACTCTTTACAGTGGAGTGCGAACGGTAGATTCAAAGCAGAGCAATCGTAGGCTGAGGTAGCAAGATCTCTGATTGTGTCGATGCAAGTGGTCCCTAATCTTTGGAAACAGTTCCAGAAAACCGGAAGAATAACCAGAATGCCAGGACAAGGACGCCAACGAGCCACAACAATTCAAGACGACCGGTAGTTGTCCCTAACACCTTGCCGCCATATGGAGTCGACAGCCAGGCAACTCTTCCTGGAGCTCTCCTCTGCTACGGGAACCGCGATATTGAGATAAACAGTTTGTACAAGGTTCCACAAGAGAGGTCAGTATGCAAGACGGCCTATGGTCTGTATTCTACTCGCCGTATCGCACAGAAAGGCCCGTCTGAATTGGGCATAACAACATCACCGCTGGACCCCTGATCAGTGGGCCTGTGTTCCCTTCAGTGACGAGTCACCGTACACCCTAAACACGGATTCTCGAAGTGTGTACATTTGGAGAGAGGCTGGATGACAAAATGTCCCCTCCAACATTAGGGAAATTGGCCACTACGGTGGTAGGGGATCCTTGGTTCGGGCTACCATCAGGTTAGATGGAAGCATGCTGCTGCACGTGTTTCCAGGTGGGTTCCTAACTGCTGTACGCTCCGAGGACGACATCCTACAGGCCTATGCATGCCTTTTCATGGGAGTTGTTGGTCCACAGTTTCTTATTATGGATGATGACGCCTATCCTTATGGGTTTCGGCTAGTAGACGAATACCTGGAAAGTGAGGATATTCATAGAACCGAGTTGCTCACGAGATCTCCGGACCTGAGCTTCATCGAACGTTTATGGGATGTCCTCGGAAGAGCAACTGACCTGCGAAGTGAAGAGCAAAAGCCTACAAAGTTAATTAGTTTTCATATTAGTTATTGCAGCACATTGTAAATGATCTATGAGAAAACAATGAAAGCTCACATCAGAGAAATGGTTTATAAATGGCCTCGCTGAGAAACAATACAAGCAACCCACATAGCGTTTTCTCGTCTATTGTCGGACACGTTCGAAAAACCCCAAGGTGTTCTGATGTTTTGTCGGATAACAAATCATCCGTGATCTGTTTGCTAAGATTTTGTGTAGCAGCATAGCGTAAACATAAGGCTTAAGGCGGTTTGGTAAGAACAAATCCAGTAGATTAAAATCTGGAGAGCATCAAGGCCACGCAGTTGACCATCTCTACGAATCCAACGAGCAGGACACGTGTTCCACCGTAGTGTGACTGGTGCACATAGGCGGTGGTCCGAAAGCCTCGATTCCCGCATTCAACAACAAGCCGCAACAGCCCCACATTCTACAGAGGACAACATTCGACGAGGTATATAGGCAGCTATGCACGTCCTCGTATAGACATGAACTCTGAATCGCAAATTGGCTGAGAAAGGTATGCGCTGTCGGAAGTCACTGCGACTACTAGCACCCATCGCAGGACATCGTTGTGCAAGGTTTCAGTGTTGCCATACCAGACATGCGAACCATGTCTAATTCAGCGGACGTATCTAACCATGTCTAATTCAGCGGACATATTTAACCATGTCTAATTCAGCGACTAGTCTCTCTTCAGTCTCAGCGCCTACAAAAGCGGGTTGAATGTGTGGGGGCGATGTAGTGACCGGGACTATCTTACTGCCATCGTGAGCGTCGTACGGTTTCTCAGCCTGGTGTCATAGTTTGGGTCGTTAGACGTACAGCCGTCCATTACTTGTACGCATAGTGGTTACAATGACAGCCCGGCGATACCTCGATTAAGTTGTACAGCCGTTTCTACCGTATCTACGTGGTATTTCTGATGCCAGTTTCAACAATGTAACACCAGTCCTCACACTCACCATCAGCCTGTAAGGTGTCCAGGTGCTGCACTTGCCAATATTATTCCTATGGGTTCTCCACAACAGCAAAAGTTTGAGACATCATTGGCAGACGACTTAACGTCTCTTCACGATGCCCTCGCATTGTCGATGCATGTTGGGCACATGAAAACGATACCTTAATGCACCATCCGGGAAAATTTTCACTTAATGCCACGCTGTTTTGCCGAATGTATGGCACAGCACGGCGGTCTTACGACCAACTGACTCAAGCCACATTACACCCAGTGATCATTGAATTATGACCACCACTATCAAAAACGGATGCAATCCGTTAACCACGTGGTCTCCGAAAGGGCGCGATTAATCGACCGACGTAGCATATATAGGTTGTGAGTAGAGCAGTAGGTACTAAAATACGGAGCGTGATGGGTAAACGGGAGAATTTATCGAACTTTGAGAAAGGACAGATTGTGAGAGCTGGGGTGCCTCGATGTCCCAAGCGTCTGAACTGGTCGGTTGTTCGCGAGCCCCCGTAGATAAAGTGTATTAGGACTGGCGTGAAAATGCTCAAACAACGACCCGGAGGCAAAATTACACAGGACAGTGAAAGGTTGATGTGAGAAAGGTTGATGCCGTCCTGTGAAGTTTTGACAGCTCGTAGAGGCCAACAGACGTAGCAGCTTTGTTCAACAGTTGCGTAACCAATACAACAGAGTTCAACCCGGAACAGTATCTGTCATCACCATACTTTGCACGCCAGTGAAAGGTTCAGCGAAAGGTTGATGCCGTCCTGAGAAGTTTTGACAGCTCGTAGAGGCCAACAGACGCAGCAGCTTTGTTCAACAGTTGCGTAACCAACACAACAGAGTTCCACCCGGAACAGTATCTGTCATCACCATACTTTGCACGCCTGCTCCTGTTATACAGGAGACGACCCGACGACATCCTCTCCCAACTACGGTTCATTGACGCAAAAGACTCGTGTGGCGTAAAGTCAGTGGAAGTTGGACGCCGGATGACTAGAATAAAGTGTGTTGTTCTGACGAATCGCGTTTTCTACTTCCACTCCGTGGATGGTCGGTTACGTATTTGGAACAAACAACATGAAGCACTTGATCCATCCTGCATGGTCTCCACAATGCATGCTAGTTGAAGGGGTTGTATGGTGTGGGGCATGTTTACCTGGTAGGAACTTGGACCCCTGGTGCATGTGGAACAGCGTATGTTTTTATTGGAGGTTTAACGACCACCGTGAGCAACTCAGTGGACTATAAGCAGTCCCCCGACCATAATTTAGCGCCACTGGTTCCAGGGAAGGAAGATAACCAGTGACGTAAGACAATCGCAACATCCATGCCTCACCGGTATTCGAACCCGGTCCCATCTCGGACGAATGATCAGTAGCCATCGCTTAGACCACTGCAACCAACACAACAGAGTTCCACCCGGAACAGTATCTGTCATCACCATACTTTGCACGCCTGCTCCTGTTATACAGGAGACGACCCGACGACATCCTCTCCCAACTACGGTTCATTGACGCAAAAGACTCGTGTGGCGTAAAGTCAGTGGAAGTTGGACGCCGGATGACTAGAATAAAGTGTGTTGTTCTGACGAATCGCGTTTTCTACTCCACTCCGTGGATGGTCGGTTACGTATTTGGAACAAACAACATGAAGCACTTGATCCATCCTGCAAGGTCTCCACAATGCATGCTAGTTGAAGGGGTTGTATGGTGTGGGGCATGTTTACCTGGTAGGAACTTGGACCCCTGGTGCATGTGGAACAGCGTATGTTTTTATTGAAGGTTTAACGACCACCGTGAGCAACTCAGTGGACTATAAGCAGTCCCCCGACCATAATTTAGCGCCACTGGTTCCAGGGAAGGAAGATAACCAGTGACGTAAGACAATCACAACATCCATGCCTAACCGGTATTCGAACCCGGTCCCATCTCGGACGAATGATCAGTAGCCATCGCTTAGACCACTGCAAACAGCGTATGACTGGTGCCCACTATCGTGAATTGCTTGCTGATTCTGTAGAGCCAGCAATGTTGCAATTTTCCCGAATGGCGATGGTGTCTTCCAAGATGACAATGCGCCGAGCCGCAGGTCCAAATGTTGTCCAGTAATGTTTTAAGGAACACAGTACAGACCTCCAGCATATCGATTGGCCTCCGAACTCCCCCTATATAAATCCCATAGAGCACTTGTGGGATATTATGGAACGCATATCAGTCGTCTTGATACACCAATCACATCCATACCTGCATTGAAGGCCGCATTACAAAAACCTTTGTTGACCATACCTCCCAACAACTTCCTGAATTTATGGAATCAATGCCACGTCAAATAGCTGCTGTAGTGAGGGCGAAATGAGGACCTACGAAATATAAGGCAGGGGGTAATAATTCAGTGTTCACCCAGTGTGTACAATCTCCTCACCCATCGCATTTGTGCAATCCCTCAGAAATTAAACCACTTCTTTCCCACTTAATTTTTCTTCAGGTGTAGTAAGTTTCGGGCATTTCTTCAGAGTGCGGCATTTTTTATTCCGACCAGTGTAAATTGTGCTATTATTGTATGTTTAACAGAAATGTTTTTAAAAGTCAAGAAGTTAAAGTTGAGGGTCCCTCATTATCCTCGGCAACGTACAGTTTCTTGGACTGTACGTATGGGTATCCGGCACTGAATATCACTCTCCGTGGTTAAAGTCCATTCACATGTGTACTTTCAGAGCATTTGCCACGAAGCCATGATGATTTCATACAAAGCTAAACTCCTAATCAGCAGTGAAGTATTCATTTCCAGTGTTGTGAATCTTATAAGATTGCCTGACTCATCATTAGGATCATTAGCCAACTTGTAAGATTTAATTTTTATCGTATGTTACGAGTAAACTGATTTAGAGGTACTTACTCTCTACGTTTCATTATTTGCATTACTTGTTAGACACCCTTTTTGAGTGTTATCTTTAAGTATAAGAGGATTTAGTGATATTCCTTGAAGTTAGTTCTGGAGTCATAAAATCTTCGCATAGCGCCATCCGAATTATTTAATTGGAATTATTCTACTGACATTGTGCTTTGCATGTAAAATAATTTATGTTATTTCATGCAGGGAGTTTTAAATATAATTGCAAAACAAAACCTTGTCTTGAAATCCCAGACGTTTTTGTACAAAAGGTAATTATACGGAAAATAAACTAACTTATTTAGTAATAATACAGCAAATTTAAGTCACAGTGTCTTTAGCTTACAGCTTTTTTCTCTGAATTCTTATCGCCAAGAATGCTGCATCCAATTCAAATTTAGCACTAGAAGTTAAGAAAATCATTCATATATGTTGTGCCTGTATTACGGAGTTGCCTCTCTCACCCTAAATTAGGGATGGGAGACTGCCTATAACCCCATTCAGGTACTCTTACTCGTCGTTAAACCCCGAAATAATAAAAGCAATTATATATTTTATGTCTAAAAAGCCATTTATGGAAATTCATAGTTCTTACAAACTGATTATTATTATAATAGTTCAGCAAATTTAAGTCTAAGTGCTTTTTTGCCTTACAGCTTCCTGTCTCTGAAGTTTTATCGTCGAGAGCGTCACCCAATTTAAATTTAACGCTAGAAGTTAAGAAAATCAGAAACATGAAGCTTTATAAATGGCTTTTTAGAAATAAAATACATCTTATTCCCAAAATAAAACGAAGCAACCCGAGAAAATCGTTCGATCCTGATGAAACTCCGCATGCAAGTACCTCAAGGCTGAATATGCAAATGATTAAAAAATAACGACCAATAACGAAATAGTAGCCCACCACAGCACATGGAAACAGTGTATCGAGGAGGGTATATCAAGAGTTTGCTCGCACGCAGGGACAATTCTGACAGCGCATTGCCGTTGCATTAACTTCCACGGACAGTAAGGATGCCACGACGTCGGATCCGTACACAATACGAGCAGCTGAGCGAGTTTGAGAGAGGGCGTACAATTGGGCTGAGAAAGGTCGGTTGATCAAATCGCCGTGTGTAATGTTCATGTACATATGGCTGACTGAACACTACATAAACCAGTTCTTAAATACTTCAGGTACAGTGAAACAGGAGTCACCCAAGAAACTTCAAGAAGAGGTTACTTACATTTAGACTTTATTCAGCCAACACTTCTTTGGCACTTTCAACAAGACACAACTACTACTCACTTTTCAATAATATTAACTTAATCCAACTGATGTGAGTTAACAAACAAAACTTTCGATTAAGGAAAAACACTAAAGATATAACACGTAGCCTTCAAATTGATCAAACTTCAATTAAACCAAGCCGCTTCCACAATTATAGCATTGTAGCATCCACCATCTCCACACCTTTGCTGCTGCTCAGACATTATATATCTTCCAGTTCTCATCGGACACATGCGCACGTCGTACGTTCCGACCTCAAGAAGTTGCTAACCATACTCTTGCGAGAGAGAATATATATAACGTTAAGTTTGAAAAATGCTAAAGGAGAATGAACTCAAGTTTACATAGAGAAAGTGACTAAAAATGAAAGTTAAATTAGAGTATACGTCACGTCATCTACCTCTTATTATTTTTTTCTCCCTTTCTTTTTTGAAGCGAAGAACCAATTTTCATTCATTCTAGACGCTGTGTGGAAAAAAACATCGCACATCTTTCGAAGAATACAACGGCCAATACATCCATTTTACGTCCCCCTCCCTCCGGAGTATGTTGCTCTCCCTATGAAGCTACACGGACGGAATATCTGTCGTCTTGACATGTGCTTTTAACTCTGTAGTACGTCCCACGTATCACCAGACATTTGGGCCGGAGCGACGCTGCAATAGGACGATGTTGACGCCAATGGATCAGGGAGGGTACAAACTAGCTGCACGCGGGCAGTGGACGGCCAAGGACAACAACAGAACGCGAATATCGAGCGATTTTGAAAGCCGCGCGAACAGAGCTGAATTCGTCGCTCTCAACCATCTGTGGCCATGTTGCGTCGTCTATAGGTACGGAAGTGGTCATTCGAACCGTTGCCAGACGAGCTGCAGCACGGGGACCACATTTGAGGAGGCCCTCTGCCGCTTACCACTGACCAGCAAGCATCACCGACACCAGTGGCCGCATTGTCGGGCTCGATTAACGTGGGATAACCTCCAGTGGCGTTGTGTTGTCCTCAGTGATGGGTCGCGGTTTGCACTTGCGCTGATGAACAGCGCATACGGGCCTGGAGACGAGCCGGCCAGCACGCGAACCCTGCCTTTACCGTGGAACGGCACACGGCTCACACACCTGGAGTGACTGTCTGGTAAGCCATTTCCTACGATAGCCCGATACCCTTGGTAGTCCTCCGTACAACTTTCATGGCTCAACGGTACGTCGACGACCTGTTGTGTTGTCATTTCTGTCGCAATTTTTCAACAGGATAATGTCCGGCCACACACGGCACGGCTCCCTCAGGCTCTGCTTCCATAATGCCGACAGTCTTCCAAGGCCAGCCTGATGGCCTGACCTCTCTCCGATCGAACATGTTTGGAACATTATGGGACGCCACCAACGCCCATTCCGGAATGCCGGCGAACTGGTCCGCTGTTTGCGCACCATCTGGCATGCTATACCTGAGGACAGTATCCGTGAACCATATGCGTCTCTGCCACACCGTGTAACCGCTTGCATACGAGCCAGAGTTGGTGCTGCAGCGTACTGTCTTGTTCCACTCGTGTAGCTGTTTTATCCGAATAAATGGCCCAACTGATCTGGAATTGCAATAATTTCGTTTCCTGTACATGTACATTGCACATACTAATTTTCATCTTCATTGGATGATTCCTTTTGGGTGCTTTAATTTTAGGGGGCAGGGCGGCGCTGTAAAGAGTGTATATACTTGGTTTTGGGGGGGTTTAACGACGACCAAGAGCAACTGAATGGGGCTATGCCCAGTCTTCCATCCCTAAATGGGGTCACTGGTTCCAAGAAAGAGATAAAGAGAACCAACGCAGTAAGACAAGCACATCACTTATGGCTTATAACATTATCTATGAATGCACATATGTGAGAAACAAAAAGCAGCGATACGGTATTCTAGGTTGATTTGAGCACACTTTTTGAAAGATTCATCAAACTTACGACGCTAAACATATCTCAAGATATCGCTTTTATCATAAAGGATAAATGAACAATCGGGTGTAATAAGCACGTCATTTCATCTGCAACAACCATTCCTATCACCCTGTAGATGTGCTACAACACTGCTCCAGTCGAGCTGTCAATACCCTGAGGTCAGTGGCAGTCGAAGCAAGGGATGCCGGGAGCGCAGGTCTGCATCCGCTAATCTTTTGCTCACTGCCGGAGTACTGTGGGGAATGATTACAGTAGTAGCCTCTGCAGTCTACCGAATATTCTCTGAATTACTGTGGATGCGAAGTTTTCTGACGACTACTCCGCCGATTAGCGGCTTGGGTGACGCATTGGCCTACGCGCTGGGACTTCTGGCGAATTCGTTCGAGATGGATACGGGTTCGAATCCCGGATGCGACATGGAAGGTATATTTGTTTACGACAATGGCTGTCTCCCTCTCCTTGAAACAGTGACCCTAAATTCAAAATGGGTGACTGCTTATAGCCCATTGAGTTGCTTACGGTGGTCGTTAACCTTTTAACGATCAGGACACTAAGATCGTACGTCGCCCAGAAGACCATAACGCCCGAGACTGTTGTGACTCTTCGAATTTCTGCCCATGTTAACGAAAAAAGGTAGAATAAATTATCAACGTTTATTCACAATTAAATGTTTTATTAACACCGACTACAGTTATGCAGAGCGTTTGGCTCGGCATCACCGGGACGAATGATGGCGAGCCAAACGCTTTGCGAAACTGTAGTCGGTATTACTAAAAATATTTCATTTTGAATAAACGTTGGTAGTTTATCCTATTCCAACATCATAACTGTGTAGTTTTAAATTATATACACTGCTGGACAATTGCTAAGGACGGATCATAAACGGCTATATAGCGCATAAAAAAGTAAGTGTGGTTGGATGCCAAGTGAAATCAAATAATGTCAGAATGCCAGGACATTACAAGAAAGACAATTTATTGTACTCTGAAATCCAGGAGGCTTTGGAACGTGTTCAAGGGACAAAGAGGCCATTTTGTGCAGAATACGTAAACGTGAAAAAAATGCAATTACCGTCCGCAGGCGTTCCGGCGTAAGATGTCAATACGGGATATGGCCACCATGGAGGGCGATGCAAGATTCCACACGTCGTGTCATGCTTTGCACAACATTATCAAGCAGCTGTTGGGGTAATTTATCCCATTCCTCTGTCAGTGCACGGATGAGGGTGTCCTTGTTTATTGGAAGGCATTGGCGACCAGCAAGACTCCTCCCCAAAGCATCCCACACATTTTCAGTGGGATTCAGATCTGTAGAACGTGCTGGCCGTACGAGGCGTTGAATATTCTCGCTCTCAAGACACTCCTGGACAGCGACTGTTCGATGACATGTTGCGTTGTCGTCCATGAAAATGAATCTATCACCGACAGCACCACGGAACATGCGAACATGAGGTAGCAGAACATCATTAATGTATCGTTGGCCAGTCATAGTCCCAGTTGGAAGTACGGCCATTGATCATGATGCCAGCCCATACCATGACACTAAATGTCGGATATCGGTCCCTTTCCTGTATGTTTGCTGGACAATATGCAGTACCACTATCACGCCAGATCAGTTGTCGTCGACAATCAGACGATAGACTGTATCTACTCTCATCTGAGAAGAGGACAGCAGACCAGTCGTTATCAGTCCAACTGCGATGTTGATGGCACCATTGCAAACGGGCGGTACGGTGACGTCTGGACAATGGGATGCACACAACAGGACGGCGGGCGTATAGTCCTCCTTCATGCAAACGTCTGGCGACAGTATTTCGGGGGATCCGCTTGCCAGTAGCAGCCATAAACTGATTTGCTACCTCACCAGCTGGGCGGCGCCGGTGTCTTTTTGTTGATAGCACTATGTACCGATCTTCTGCAGGTGTCGTACTGCGAACACGACCTCCCCCGTGACGTTTGCTACACTCTCCATTTGTTTGAAATGATTTCCAAAGCTATGAAACAACACTGTGGCTGACGTCTAACTCCCTGGCAACATCTGTTGTTTTTTGCCCTTCTTCAATCTTGCCAATAATACGGCCACGCGTAAAATCATCTAGGTGATGTCGGGAAGGCATACTGAAAATTGTAAGTTCGTCAATTGATTCTTTCCCTTTCAACTTTGCGTTTGAATAACAAAGGTCAATACGCGTCAAATCCTTTATATCTCTTATCAGCGCTATGACGTCACATACAAGTTCGGCAATCCAAAATTTGCATACGCACAACACGTCTTACTGTATCCCGCACTTATGCTAATTTCCACATTTTCCTGCCTTCCATTTTATGGTTGCTATCGTTGCTATTGTCATCCGTCCTTAGCAATTGTCCGGCAGTGTATAACTAAACAAGGGTTAGTGCTGATTTAGAACACCTAAACTTTCAATCTGTAAGCTTGATATGCATGGACATTCAGGCGGTTCCCCGGGGGCAATCATTGCATTCTTCCACGGAGAGGAGGTGCGATCTCATGAGATTGAACCGTTTCGTCCCGGGAGATACCAACCGCTTGTTCACTTCTTTGATTAGTGACAATATTAGTGACTGAGGATGACTTCTGCTAATCTCTCAAAGGCCATGCATATCCAAGGAACATGTGAGGGTAGGAACTACCATTCACTCTACACTGGTGATCCGGGCTGGCGTGGTCGTCTGCATGTACTAACGTTTCGAGCGGTATGGCCATTAAAGCGTGAAACTCACAAACAAACAAATAAAAATGCGCTGATCATAAGTGTTGACGCCCCCTTGGTTGTGCTGGTCCCGCTAAGGCCACTGGCGATGCCTTCTTTTTATCGCTGGCGCCAATAACATACACCTCTTTTGGCATATCGATGCACATGGACCGAATCTAGCAACCAGCTTAGGAGGTATACGTTCCTGCCTCTCTCAGACGCATCAAGCTGGTGATTGAATTTGTGGCGAGGTCTGAGAGGCATCTTCCGGCCTTGGATATCCTATAGCAGCTCACAACACTTTTATGTTTTGTTCCGTGCAACCTGGAACACAACATAACTTCGGCGGTTCGTGTTTAGCCTTTTATCTCTCGCAGATCTCACGCGATTGGTTGCCTGCCCGAGTGATTTGCATAAACCATTTGCTTGTATACACCTAACAATTTAAATGTCATTACTCTGACTTTTTCTGAGAGCAGTGCAATTCATTGCTGCTAAATAGAAACATGGGAATCCCTTATCTGGTAAACATTGCAATGCCTTACTTTCTCAGATAATTACAGTGTTCAGTGGTTTGCATCAAAAACAAATAAACGTATTATGGCAAATTCCGTATACACACACCAGCCACTGAATTAAAAACATTATGCACAAGTAAGCAAACGTCACTTACGCAGCGTATCCGCAAAATATGAGATCACGTGCGTCATCACGTGATCTAGTCAACTGTATAAGACTGCTGCTGGACCGTAATCGTCAGTAGTGTTAATTACAATGGCAAATACAAGGGATCTTTCCGCCGCCCAGATGGCGCCGTGGTCTAAGCGATGGCTTCTGATCATTCGTCCGAAAGGGGTCCGGGTTAGAATCCCGGTGAGGCTGGATGTTGTGTTTGCTTTACGGCACTGGCTCTCATCCTTCCCTGGAACCAGTGGCCCTAAATGAAGGACGGGCGACTGCTTATATCCCATTGAGTTCCTCACGGCAGTCGTTAAACCTGCAATCAACAAAAAAAAAAAAAAAAAAAAAAAAAAGATCTTCCCGAGTTCAATAAAAGGCTAAATAAAGGTGCTCATCTGGCTGGAGCGACAATTTGGAAAACAGACTGGTTTGCCAAAGGGTGAGATATCCCGGGTCTTTAATCAGTGGAAAAATAACCCACACTGCTTGTCTTAGAGGCGTAACTGTGACGCAACGGCAATCTGTCACGAAAGAGATCGCCGTCCTCTGAGAAAATTGGAACGGATAAACAGGACTTCCTGTGTGCAGCGATCGACCGAAGTATTCAATGAAGCCTGTCCCGACTCATATCTCAGCAAACCATTCGCAGGGGTTTGAAGAGGGTCAATTTTGGCAGTCGCGTGCCTATACAGAAATTACTGGTTTCTGCGTAGAATCGGAAAGTTCGTCTACACTGGTGTCAGGAACACCATGACTGGACACTGAAAAAAGTGATGGTGTCCGACGAGTCACGATGCACCTCGTTCTGTGCCGACGAAGAGTTGGGCGGGATTCCCATGAAGCAATGGTCCCAGCTGGTCTTGTAAACACAACTCAAGGTTCTGGATTTAGTGTCAAGGTGTGGGACACGTTCTGTTGGTATGGGACGGGTATCCTTACGCTGCTGCAAAGTCTTTGTCTTCCACAGATTATCTGAACATTGTTGCCGATCGAATCCATCCTTTAATGTTGATCAGTAGAAAATAAAGGCCGTCTTACGCACGATTAAAATCGTTAATGATTAAAAACACGTTGGCTAAAAACCTGATATCTACATGACATCTTTCGAGTCAGCAACTAACTCGTCCTCAGATGTGAATACATTTGCCGACTGGTCAAGAACCAAATGGTATAAATACAAACACTTTGTGAAGTAAGTGTTTGTACACTGGTGAGCAAAAATTAAGGACGAAGAGGAGAAATTAGCATAAGAGCGGAGTGAGCAGGCAGAACGGACCGAAAGACCACTCAGGGGATAGACTAGGGTCCGGTACGGTAGGGCATGCGCATATATGCAGCATGACGTGCGGGGAGTGTCGGAAGGGTACAAAGCACACGGGCGGTGTACGCTCCGCAATTCGGTGAAAGCTATTGCACGGTGTACATCGGTTTGAACGACGTCGAGTTGCTGCCACCGTGTGATATGGCCAACAGGCAATCCAATAGACGACATCTGGATGACTTTACCCAAGGTCGCGTCATTGGGAAGTTGGAAGAAGGTCGAAGTGTGACTAGTGTGGCCGAGGAGTTCGGGATCGCTCACAGCATCGTTTCACGAGCTTGGAGAGCATTTCGAACGACAGGAACAGCTATTCTAAAGTTTAGCAGTGGTCGTCTACGATCAACCACGGCGGCGGACGACCGGTATATTGTGCTACAGGCGAGAAGAGACAGACGGCAGACAGCGGGAGTAATTGCAAGGCATATGCAGCAGACAACTGGACGTCCGTTATCGCATTTTACCGTGGCCAGGAGGCTGCACAAAGGTGGTCTATTTGCACGACGACCAGTACGGTGTGTGCCATTAACGCCTGCTCATCGGAGACGGCGGTTTCCGTGGTGCCAGGAACACAAGAACTGGACACATCAGTAATGGGGTCAAGTTCTCTTTACGAATGAGAGCCGATTTAGTCTGACGAGCGATTCTGGACGTATACACATCTGGAGAGAGCAGGGAACACGCAATCACACCTCCAACATCATCAAAAGGGAACTGGTTTAGAGGTGGCGGAGTTCTCGTTTAGGGCGGTATCATGCTTGGTAGCCGTACTGACCTCCACATCTTCCAAATAGGTTCAGTCACTGGTGTTCGCTATTGTACCTAGGTTCTCCTGCCTCACGTGTGTCTGTTTAGAGGTGCTGTGGGTCCTGAGTTCCTCTTCATGGACGACAACGCTACCCTTCATCGTACAGTGGCTGTCGCAGAGCTGTTGGAGAGTGAAGATATTCAACGCATGGATTGTCCCGCAAGGTCCCCGGACCTAAATCCAATCGAACACGTGTGGGACCTTCTTGGGAGACGCTTGGCAGCACATCACCAACTGCCAGCAACGATTGGCGCAACAAGACGAATGGGCCGCGATGCCTTAACAGCTCCTTGACAACCTCGTTCTCAGCATGGACAGACGTTGTAAATCCTGCAACGCAGTCAGGGGTGATCATATCCCCTACTAAAGACTGTTTTTTTCTTGGCAGCCGCCTGTCACATGGACGTTTCTGTTTTCTTTCCAGTTGTGCTCGAAGCTACCTTTTCAATAAAGTGCCTTTGTATCCGTTGGATTTCTTGATTGGACGGTTTTGCTGACTGGTCCCATATTCTTACATCTTATTGAACTTATGGTATGATTTGAGTCGATGTGGAGTACTTCTGCACGACGTTACATTCGAAAAACCGTTTCGTCCTTTATTTTTGCACGCCAGTGTATTTAATTTGCGCATTGCTTGATAGTGCACAACCAATGAAAGTCATGAAGTTCACAAAACACAAAAACTGTAATATTAGGTGAGTGTCCAGTTCTCATTGTTCAGATTTGTACCTCCCCATCTACCAAAGTTTTCCAAGGCAGCGGGATTACAGTAGGGTAATCGTCGTTACAACACATAGATTTTAACTTGTGAATCATTAGGCTTTCGGAGAATAACAAACACGATTTTAGTCTTGGAGCGCCAAGGATCTTGGCCTCGGCCCAAAGCGGATAATGGGTACCGCGTGAACACAATCTTGACAGGGATGTGGGGAAAGCACCAGACTTTAAATTATACTTATGCTCTGAAATTTTGCAACTAAGATTGCGGGATGTAGAGCCCACATAAATCCTGTCGGTTTCATCTTCTTCCTTGGCTTTTAGAGTGATGGCATAAACCCCCTAACGAGATTCCAATGGCACTGAATCCCTATCGTTTTTATTAAATGTCAAAACGTTGTTAGCTCTGACTCCAAAGCCAACGCCGTGTATTTTTGTAGATGTTCTTTCAAGATATTGGTAACACCTGGAATGTACTGCCACGAGGTAACATACCTAGCGCATCTACGTTCCTGGACTAAGGTTGAAGAAAAAGGTGTCACAATTCGGCGAAATAGCCAGTCCACATCCAAGGGGGATGCAAAAAACACGGAGTTAACTTTGGAGTCAGAGCTAACAACATTTTGACATTTATTAAAAACGATAGGGATTCAGTGCCATTGGAGTCTCTAATGGGGTTTACGGCATTCCTTTAAAAGCCACGGAACCAGATGAAACCGACAGGATTAATGTGGACTCTACATCCCGCAATCTTAGTTGCAGAATTTCAGAGCATAAGTATAATTTAAAGACTGGTGCTCCACCACAGCCCTGTCAAGATTGTGTTCACTCGGTACCCATTATCCGCTCTGGGCCGAAGCCAAGATCCTTGGCGCTCCAAGACTGAAATCTTGTTTGTTACTCTCCGAAAGCCTAATGATTCACAAGTTAAAACATATGTGTTGTAACGACGATTACCCTACTGTAGTCCCGCTGCCTTGGAAAACTTTGGTAGATGGGGAGGTACAATCTGAATATGAGTACTGGACACTCACCTAATATTACAGTTTTTGTGTTTTGTGAACTTCATGACTTTCATTGGTTGTCCACTATCAAGCAATGGTTAGGTCACTAAGTGTTTGTAATTATATCATTTGGGTCTTGTCCAGTCGGCAAATGTATTCACATCTGAGGACGAGTTAGTTGGTGACTCGAAAGATCACATGTAGATAACAGGTTTTTAACCATTAAAGATTTTAATCGTGCGTAAGACGGCCTTTATTTTTCTACTGATAATTTCAGCACGACCTGCGTAGTACTGTAATGTTGACTTTTTATTTAGCAGGTGACAGCTGTTTCATAGACGACAGTCGTACTGTCCATCCGCAAGATGTAGTCAGCTGCAGGTCAGCGAGCACGACAGAGGCTTCTACCGTCTTCCCTGAACACCATATAGCCCGGATCTGAACCCCATGGTGAATGTATGGTACCTGTAAGAGTTAGGAAAAACATCCTTGAGCAAACTCCTTCTTCGGTCAAATCTGAGCCAAAGGACTGTCAGGTTAATGCTTGGTATGCTGTAGACGTAGATGCACTCCGACACCTTGTGGAATCTATGCCGAACCGCCTACGTGCTGTTATTTGGGCTGCAGGCGGTTCATCCTTGCACTGAATAAAAGTTTCTGAATAAGTAGCCTGTCTTTGTATTCATGCACCGTAACATTGATCGTTACGCCATGGGTTTCATCATTAACTAACAATTCACTATGACAAAAAATGCTGAAAATCAGTATATTGCATTTATTGCTTTAGATGAGAAAACCAATGCGTCTAAATATCTAATAATAAAGTTGAATGCTTGTTTGTTTGTTTGTCCGCTGTGCAAATCTACAGTTTTCAATTTAGAACCCCCAAATTTGGTATACTATCTCATGGTACTGTAACTTAGACCGTAGACGGTTTTTGGAAGCGGTCGGAGCCCGGGGTCAAGGGGCCCCCATACAAAATTTTCGTAAAAAATTCCGTTTCTTATTTTTTTATTTTGAATTGGTATATTATCTCATGGTACTCTAACTTAGACCGTAGACGGGTTTTGGAAGGAGTCGGAGCCTGGGGTCAAGGGGCCCCCATACAAAATTTTCGTAAAAAGTTCCATTTTTTTTTTTTTTTTTTTTTTTTTGAAATCGAATATAATAATTTTTGTTGTTCTACAGTTTTCCATTTAGAACCACCAAATTTGGTATACTATCTCATGGTACTTTAACTTAGATCGTAGACGGTTTTTGGAAGGAGTCGGAGCCTGGGGTCAAGGGGACACATACAAAATTTTCGTAAAAAGTTCAATTTTTTTACATTTTTATTTCGAATTCGAATCTGATACTTTTTGTATAGTGATAAGTGCAAGAATTGATTTTTTTGTGACAAGTACTTTCCAGTGAAGAACTGTAATACAATGGAAAAATGGAACATTTCTGCTGCCAATGGAAAAACCAAAAATATTGTTTACCAAAAAGCAATAATAAATGAATTAAAATTAATTTACTGAAAAATTACAGGAATCTATTTTTCATTCATACACTTTCACCCGCTGAACGTGGTGATTCCACGAATAATAACATTTACCCGGGAAATAGCGGGTACCCCTGCTATATGTATATAAAAAACAAAACAAAAATCAAACGGGAACCCTAAAACTACTGTGTGTCTAAAGACTCTACAGAGAATAAAATTCAAATTCAATGAAGAAATGAAATACAGTAATAAGTACGGTTCATACCATAAAACATTTATCGTTATCATTTGATTTGTACAAAGTTTGGGTAGTGAATTATCACCACATTCTCCCGAGTAACGCCAGACAATTCAGCTAGTTTGAAAATAAAAAAAAATCAGTGAGATGGCTGTCTATAAAAATAAAAACAGCATTTGCGTTAACATAAATATTATAAAATTATTATTTTAATTGAACTATCACAAGACATTTCCGAGCAAAGACACTTTCAGAGAACATATTTTTTTTTCTCTTGCGCAAGATATTAAGCGGCTATTTCAAGAATCTCCTCCTACCAAGAGAGTTGTGTTTTTTTTTCTTTAGAATAAGAAGTACACTTTATATTTGACTAGAGAGTTTTAATGAAGCCGCTTTGACACTACACTAAGATCTCCAAATGTATCTAGCGATACACATTAGTTTGAAACATGAGTTGTCAGAAACGGTGTGATTTAATCCTTTTCCGAGAAACGAAATGCTTAAAAGATTTAATACCCTGTTATCGTCTCTTTTCGAAAGCAAGGTCTCGGGGAATCCTGTTTATTCGTTACTTTAGCTGCTCAATTCCGCAAGATTAAAGGATAAGAGCGCCTTTTCTTTCATTTGCTAAAGGCCTATACCTTGTTTAGGTTCAAATAAGAGAAATCGAAGTACGTGGGGATTGTTTGGTAGTGCAGTCCAATTTTCCAAACATGCTTCAAATTTTCTCCAGAAGTCCTCCAATTCCCGCGAGCCTTAACTTTCTTCCGAAAACGATAGCAATTGGCTTCGGAAATGTTAAAGTGTAGATTAGTTTACTTTCTCCCGGTTTGGAAATTTATCGGTTTAAGTAATTTTTGGATATTCTACTTTTGCCACAAGTGACTTGAAGAAAAAGAAGCTAGTTTCTTCGTAAAGCTCACACAACAGAAACAATATGTGAGCGTCGCGAAGGAGCAATGAATAGTTAAACAACGGTTATCGGACGCATCCGAGATACCGCAGCATACGTACAGAACTATCCGGAGCAATCTCCTTCACATAAAGAAAAAATGAGAATAACAAACAATAAATCGAGAGGTACACTTTGGTACACTTTGTAGATAATTTATGCGATGCATCTGCCAAGATCTTTGTGGGTGTGAAATAAAACGAGTGAATCGAGAGTAAACATTTATTTACGTACAACATACACTGAAGTGCCAAAAGTCATGGGATAGCAGTATGCAAATTTTTAACTGGCGCTGCTGTCGTATAAAGGCTTCGACGCACGCCACGATTTCATCAGTTGCCAGGTGTAATCTTCGGTTGATCAACCGCCAGTAGAATTATGGCAAGCCGAAATGAATTATCGGAGTTTGAACGAGGCATGGTAGTGGGAGCCAGACGGATGGGATATTCAATTTCCGAAGTTGTGCGAACATTATGGAAGGCATTACCATCCACCGTGGACAGCTCAGTGACCGACCACGGTGCTGAATGACCGTGACTAGCAGCGTCTGACCAGGAATGTCCATGCTAACAGACAAGCGACACTGGCTCAAATAACATCCACATTCAATGCAGGAGGTACCAGAGACATATCCATCGCGTCAGTGCAGCGTAATGTAGCGTCCATGGTGTATGGAAGCAGAAGACCCACCAGAGTGCCTTTCTTAACACCACTAAATCGTACAAAGGACCTTATCTGGGCTCGTGAACACGGTAATCGGACCCTGCGAGACTGGCAGCATGTGGCGTGATTGGATGAGTCACGCTACCAGTTGTTACGAGCTGATGGTAAGGTTCGGGTGTCGCGCAGATCCCATGTGGTCATGGACCCAAGCAGTCAACAAGGCACTATGCAAGCTGGTGGTGGTTCCATACCTATGTGGGGTATTTTTACGTGGCACAGTTTGAATTCTCTTGTCCTTGTAAACATGTCATTACCCGGTAATCGCTTTGTTGCCCTGCTAGGTGACCATTTGCAGCTCTTCATGGGCTTAATGTACCCCAACAACGATGGGGTTTTCCAGGCGGACAGTGCACCATGTCATCGGGCCCAAGTTGTCCAAAATTGGCTCGAGGAGCATTCTGGACAGTTCCGACGGATGGTTTGACCACTCAGTTCGCCCGACATGAACCCAATAGAGCCCTTATGGGACGTGGTGGAAAGGTCCATTTGCACCCAAGATCCTGCACCTACAAATACCAGGGAACTGTGGGCGGCTGTTCAGAGAGCATGACTCAACATCTCTCCAGAAGTCTTCCGTCCACTTGTGGAATCAATGCCATGTCGAGTTGCTGCAATTCGACGGGCTGGCAGAGGTCCTTCACGATACCAGGTACGTATTCCATTACTTTTGTCACTTCAGTCTATTCGCGTCATTCACGATCACACTGAGCCACAGTCCGGGACATACTAAGTGAAATTAAATCATAACAACAAACAATAAGGTTTACTAATTCCTGACATTGAGCGATACTTAGGTAGGTAGATTAATTAATGTTATTGTAGTAAAACAAATGAAAGAAGATATGTGAGTCATAAAAGTAAATATTTACTAAACTATGAAGGCGGCGATAGTAAGTATTTCGACCGTTTAGTTTTTCAAAAGCGATATTCATTTTTATTATTATTATATATTATTCAGATTTAGATGAACGTAAGAAACGACACTGGCACCGATGAGATATGATGTAGGTACGAAGTGCGTCGGTGCATACGCAAACTAAAATCTGACCTCAAGGTGAAAAGAAAAGCTGAATCGTATTGGTGTTAGTGAAAGAGATCGGTAACGTTTGGTCTAGGATGTCTACAGGTTGCATCCCATTGTGTTATACAATGTGTTATACTATCCCCCTGGGAAATGGGGGTCGAGAAGAAGCCAAATTTTGCTGTGATGAAACGTTCCCATAGCATCAAAAATGCGTTTGTTTTTATAATGGCATTTACGACATGTAGTCTCAGGTTCTCGTAATTTACGCAGATGTCGCAGTGATTTTACTTGTTGTCATTCGATATTATTTGGCATAACAATTGTACTTTGTACAATGGAAGAGTGTGCGATTTGTTTAGTTTGTACAGTCGAGAGCCGATACGCGATGTATGGTAACTCCTGCAATTTGTACGGTTGAACGTATGGTTTTTTTGAAACAGAGTTTGTCAGATCGATTGGCTTTCAAACAACTGTCCTCACGATAGGGTATTACGCGCTAGATCCACGACCAGGAAAACTCTCGATTTCTTTTTCCCTTCTTTCTCTTTTTAGCACGTCTTTTGTAAAAAAGATCGTTCTTATGTTATCGGTTTGTCCGTCCGCCTGTGGATACCGTATCCCTGCAACAATTAGACTGATTTGAAAAAAATATTTTTGCATGGGGAACCCTGAAACATGGAAATAAATCTGATCGTTGCATTTCGGTTTTCCTTAGATGCATAACTTCGATGCTAGAGGGCTTAAATGCAGATGATATCCAATTCAAAATATATTTGGTTGCATATATTTGCTTCCAAATTTAAAATTGAGGAAAATCTTCCTTCCTTTCGATGCGATTTATAACGAAGGCTATTTTAAGCACAGTTTCTTTTTCAACTGACGTACAGGTTTTCCGTTAGGGGGCGTAAAGGTAAATTGCGTTTTCCATTATATATCGGCTTCTCAAACTCCGATTTGAAAAATTCTTCCTGCATCAGAAACAGCTTCATAAGAAAAATGTTTTGCATGTGATTTCTAATTTTTGATAAGAATGGTTTGGCCATGAAAATACCTCCTACTTAAAATACCTCACAGTTTTCCCACCAGGGGGCCTAAATGTACATCGTATTTTGCTCTGTATCTCTTTTTCTAAAAGTCCGATTCGAAAAATTCTTCCTTTGCTGAAGAACGTTTCATATGCGAAATGTTTCTCACACAGTTTCAAAATTTTCAGGTAATTCATATATTTCCCACTAGGGGGCGTAAAGGTAAATAGCGTTTTCCTCGACATCCGATATATCTGCTTCTACAACTCCTATTTAAAAAATTATTTCTGTATCGGATACAGCTACTGATGGGATATGTTTGTATTATCATTTCTAATTTCCAATAGAAATTATTTGGCCACCAGGGGGGGGGTAAGCACTAACTGCTACTTCTGATGTATTCGCAGCAAAATCTAAGCTTCCAAAAACTCGACTGGAAATATTATTTCATAAATCGATACCGCTCACCTCATAAAATCTTTTTAAAATACTTTCTTTTTAAAATAATGCATAGCTTTTCCACCAGGGGCGTAAATATATATCTTATTTTTGTCGATATCTCAGCTTGTAAGAGTCAGATTTCAAAAACGTTTCCTTTGTTGGAGACCGCTTCCCGTGTGAAGCGTTTCTAATATAATTTCAAATGTTTGGTACCGCCCGAGTGTGCCACTAGAGGGCGTAATATCACTTCTCCGTTTACAGCAATATCAGCGATACTAAAAACCCGACATAAAAAAATTCGTTTTTGGTCAGATACAACAAATTAAGAAAGCTCTTTGTGAACATTTTCTTCTCAAAATAATGCACAATTACGCCGCTAGAGGGCGCCAGATTTTAATCTGTTTTTTTCAATATCTGTGCTTCTCAATGTGAGATTTACAAAATTCTTTCAACAAATGCCATTAACATTGTGCAACAATTTAGGTTTGTATTTGAGGAGTTTTGTAGTTCACAGTTCTGTCGCTAGGTGGTGTTTATGTACTTTTGTTTGGAACTGTATCTCCGCTTCTAAAAACTCTATTGAGAAATTATTTTTTTTACTGTATGGCATTTTCTAAAATAAAGATGGGGATAATTATTCCCTTTAAATAATGCACAAATTTCCCGCTAGGGGACGTAAAGGTCAAAACCTTTTATCGCCACTTACGGGAGCCGTATTTGAATAGTTCTTTCTGATTAACTTTTGCTGTAAAGGATACCTTTCGTCTATTTTCAACTTTTCCGTTATGCAAAATTCTTCCACTAGAAGGCGCAGGTTCTATCATATTTCGTTCTATATTTCTTCTTTTAACCGTTTGATTTGAAAATCTCGTTGTCTCCAATAACTTGCTTCTGCTGTGAGATAATTTTTGTGCGCAATTTGATAATTTTCGTAACATACCGTTTAGCTGCTGGAAGTAAGTAGCTGTTTCTACACGGTCGGCTCGCATTATTGGGACCACCAGCTCATATCCAGGGTAACTGCAGTGTGCAGCACGGACTGCAGCTTGACAGGCTGGGAGTGACTCAATAAGGTACAGGAAGATGTTCACAGGTATGAGGAGCCATGCTGACTGCAGTGCATCTGACAGCTGCTGGAGGGTGCGTGGTAGATGATCCATAGAGCGAACAACACGATCGAGGTGGTCCCACAGATGCTCAATTGGGTTTAAGTCTGGGGAATTATGGGGCCAGAGAAGTACTTTGAAGTCTTCGTCTTGCTCTTGCAGTCTCGGATATTTCTATCTGTGCAACCCGTCGCTTTGTCGTGCTGGAAGATCCCATCCGCCCGAGAGAAGACAATCAGGATGTATGGGTGTACGTGGTCAAGAAGGATGGATTCATAACGAATTCGGTCCATATTGCCTTTCACAGGTATCAGTGTACCCAGAGAATGCGACGAAAACAATCCACAGACTATAACGCTGCATTCACCAGCTTGTGTTCTTTCAACAATGGTTATAGACTGTTTGTTTTCCGATGTTTCTCGCCTCATACGCCAACGTCCATCCGTCCGATGAAGCAGAAAACGTGACTCATCGGAGAAGGCAATCCTTTGCCAATCAGCCGAGGTCCGATTCCGATGCTGCCGTACAAGTGTAATCCTTTTCTGAAGATGCACCTTCGTTAGCATAGGTGCTGTGACCATTCGTCTGCATCGGAGCCCCATACGCAGCAGGTATCGCTGAACTCTCGTTTTAGGCACACTTCCGGTAGTCCCCCTGGTTCATTCGGCCAGTGAGTTGCTCCACTGTAACGTGTCGATCGGCCCTCACGCACCTTCGAAGCTGACGTTCACCTCTCACATCAGTGTCACGTGGTGCTCCACGGTTTCCATGTTGCTTATTCGCAATGGCGCCATTTCTCCAATCACGGTACACGTTAACCACATTATCACGCGAACAGGTGACAAACTGCGCTGTTCCAGAAATACAGCCACCCTTGTCCCGAAAGCCGATAATCATCCCTTTTTGCAAATCTGATAAATCGTTAATTGTATCCATGACAGCAACGAGTGATATGTTTTCAGAATGACTACAGCACACCTTATACACTGAGTGGCAACTTTATTATGAGCACCTGACAGTTTTAAGCAAATGAGCTATGGTTGCACGCTGTTGCCTCCAGAGGGCGAGGCTAGTATAAAAAGGGAAAGCTTAGTGCTTGCGACAGTAGTAGAAGTGATTTTTTGGTGACGAGATGGGTAAAAAATGCGATTTGACGGACTTTCAACGTGGAATGATTGTAGGAGCTTCGAGCCATGGAGCGAGTATCACCGAAACCGCCGCATTCGTGAAATGTTCCAGAGCAGCTGTTGTTAAAGTGTTTAAAGACTGGACTGTAAGCCAAAAAACTGGGTCTCTACGTGCAGCGTGTGGTCGTCATCGACTAGTGTCTGCTCGGGCGGAACGGAGAGTGTCCAGACTGGTGACAGACAACAGAAGGGCAACAGTGCAGAAAATTACAGACCTTCTTAACCAAGGATCCCCTCAAATGATCTCTGCACGCACTGTTCGCCGTACACTGCATCGGATGAGATATGGCAGCCGAAGGCCTGTTCGAACACCTTTGCTGTCTGCAGTTAACAAGAGAAAACGTCTCCAGTTTGCACAGGAGCACAAGGATTGGACAGTCGATGATTGGAAACAAATTATGTGGTCCGATGAATCACGTTTTCAATTGCACCATGCCGATGGCCGAGTGAGAATTTGGCGGAAACAGCGCGAAGGTATGGGCCCCAAATGCATTGCTACAACGCTCCAAGCTGACAGAGGCAACGTTATAGTTTGGGGAATGTTTTCCTGGCATTATTTGGGCCACTTAATTCGTGTTGATCAACGTCTGGCTGGCACATCATATCTAAACATCGTAGCGGACCAAGTGCATCCTGTCATGTGGATGGTTTATCCCAATGGCGATAGCTACTTTCAGCAAGATAATGCGTCCTGCCATAGTGCTCGTATTGAACAGGATTGGTTTCAGGAACATGCCGATGAGTTTACTTTGCTTAGGTGGCCCCCACAATCTCCAGATCTCAACCCCATTGAGAACTTGTGGGATGAAGTTGAACGAGCCATCAGACAGCTGGATCCACAACCCTGCAATCTCACACTCCTGGAAAGTGCTATTCATCAAGCATGGTCTCAGATTCCACAAACCACCTATCAATATCTCGTGGAGTCCATGCCACGAAGAATCGACGCAGTATTAAAGGCAAAAGGTGACCCAACGAAGTACTGAGGGGGTGGTCATACTAAAGTGGCCACTTAGTGTATACCCTCCAAGCCAGCTCACGATACGTGCCTTCTTTCATTGGCTACGTGCTGTTGACGTCAAAAGTATGAGGTGGTCACAATTATAGGACTCGACTGTATGTTTTATCGATTGTATAAATCCGGTTCTGATTTTTTTCTGTCGGATTGCATTAACTTTGAATAACTTTGATAAATTTAATTCGTATCAGAAAGGATTCAAAAGACGCACTCATTACAACCGCAAATTCGGTGGCCTCTTTTGCGTTTATTTGTGTCTTGTGATTTTTCCTTATCTCTTGACCTACACATAGCTTTTAATTGAATAATAATTTCGACGTTAGAGGCGCTCATCTCGTTGACTCTCATTCTAAACGAAAACTTGGTAATTCCAAATGTTCTAGTCTTCCTGTGCAGCAGCTTCGCTACCTAGACTCAATTCCATACATATCAAAAGTATTTTACAAACTCAAGAACGTCCTCAACGAGATGAACTACGCTGTTGGCATAATGTCTCCTTTATCTTTATATAAGTACACAGGACAAAATATTAGTCAGCCCTGGCAGAACTTACCTAATAACGGGTGACGCCGACTTTTGCCTTGATAACAGCATGAATCCGCTGTGGTAGAGACTCCACGAGGTTGTGGATGTATTGAACATCGATTTGCAGCCACTCGTGGGTCCCAAACTTCCGCCAGAGTATGTGGGTGTCTATTCCTGTGTTTCAGCCAGTGTTCCAAATGATCCCACAGATTGTCAATAAGATTTCAATCTAGGGATTTGGCGGCCAGTCGAGGTGAGACAGTATTGCTGATTGTTCGTCGTTCGTGACACTCAGACACATTTTTTGTCCTGTGTACACGCCAATTGTCGTCTTGGAAGACATAAGTGACAATGTGATGCTGCTCCTGGAGATGTAGGGCAAAGGGTAACACTTCGTCTTTCAGAATGCGAAGGTACGCATATTGGTTCAAACTCATCGTCACTGCAAGGAGAGAGCCCGTTTCGTGGTTCGAAAAACATCCCCAAAACATCGTAGAGCCCTCTCCAGCTTGAACAACACCTTCGACACAATCAGGATTAAAGTCTTCATTGGGTCTGCGATGCACTCGTCGCCTCCCATCATTGGAGAACAAACAAAAACGAGACTTATCAGACCAAATTACTAGTTTCTAATCCTCCACGTAAAGGTTTGGTACCTCTGAGCCCATTGATAACGTGCGACTTTGTTACTTGCTGTTAAAAGAGGCCTCTGGTACTCCGCTCCAGATGTCCATTGCATGCAGTTCTTGTCGCAATGTCCTTTCCAAAAATGGTTGGAGTGGGCTTTCATTGACTGTTTGGAGTAGTTGTTGCCTGGTTTGAAACCGATTTGCAGTTACTAGGCATGAAACATGGAGGCGGGCCCTGTTGGTCAGAATCGTTTTCCAGCAGCAGTTACGTTACCGATTTTCAGTTGACTGCGAACTACACCACTGTTTGTAGACCCGCTGGACAGTACGCTTTGACACACCAACAAATTGGGCAACTTCATTCACTTTTTGTCCGTGGGCACGGCAAAACATGATGGCTCCTTTTTAGCCACTCAGTCACGTCTGTCTTACGACCCATGTTGCAGACTAAATTCAACACACGTTGCTCTTCAACACTGCACGAGACAGAAATGATCCTATAGACCACGTCAGAAGCGCTTCAGTCTCCTAAATATCAAGTTCAACCTTGTTATTATATAGGCTCAACCCTCAGGACGTTGGGTTTGAGAACGTCTGAACATAAATACGATATTTCTAGAAAGGCCATGTCGACCTCCTTAGCCAGGAAAGTTAAAGTGGAACATTTTGTTCCAGCTTGGGAACAAATGAGACATTTGGCATATACTGGAAACAAGACTGATACCTTTTTTAATGAAGCCTTATTTATTCTATGGTACGATAATTCATGCTGTAACGAAGATTTACCATGTTATGTACCAAACCCATGGCGACAATACATTCGAACACTTAGACCACCTAAGAATACTTAACTTAACCTAAAGACTTTAAGATATAAAAAACTATATATGTTTTACCACGTTGTTATTGCTACTTTGCGTTGCTATGGTAACTACACGTGACTAACCCTGTATGTATTATAGTCCCACTCACAGGAAATCTGAGCTCACTTGTTGGCTTGATAATGGCCACTTGGGTGGACCGAAAGTGCTCGTCTTTCAACTTTTAACATGCTCTTAGCTGTACATAGATGTTTTTAATTTTTAATAAAAGTGTTTGTTCATTGAGGACGGGTATGTGCAGTTGTAGAGTATCTTTGTAATCGTGCTTAAGACAGATATTTATTGCGTCCTAGATACATACTGTGCACGAGTAAAATAGTAAGTTCTAGACTTACACTTAAAAATGAATTTTACATTATTACCGTATGTTACAGACCACCTAACTCAGACTATAGCGAATTTTTAGTAATTTTAAATAACCTTTTAGAATTTGCAAATCTTACAAATGAAAAAACAATTGTAATGGGAGATTTTATTATTGATATTTCGTGTAACAACTCTATAACTAATCAATTTAACTAACTACTAACTATATCAGGGGTTCTGAATACAATTAATTCCTGAACTAGAATCACTCCCAATACTAACACAGTGTAACTTGTTTAATTCGAACGTTTTTAATTCGAAGTCTTGGTTAATTCGAATTTTCGTTTGGTCCTTTGAATTTTCTATATAAATAATGTTAAAAAACACCTTTAATTCAAACTTTTTTGCACGTCTTTTGTAAAAAAAGATCGTGCTTATGTTATCGGTTTGTCCGTCAGTCCGTCCGTCCGTCTGTCTGTACCCACAATATTTTTGCAACTATTAGTCCAATTTGAAAAATTCTTTTTGCATTGAGAAGCTTGAAATATGCGAATGATGACCCTTTATTTCGTTTTTTTTTTACGATGTACCATTTCGCCGGTAGAGGGCGTAAATGCAGATGATGTCGAATTCAAAAATACGTTTTATTCCACAGATTTGCTTCTAAACATCCGATTGAATTTTTGTTTTTACCTTTCGATTTCATTTATGTCGAAAAGTATTTTAGATATAGTTACTTTTTCAAATTACGCATAGATTTTCCTCTAGGGGACGTAAAAGTAAATTTTTGCTTCTGATGTATTTGCCATAAAATCTGAGCTTCTAAAATATCGATTGAAAAAATTCTGTCGTAGAGCGTTGCCACTTACGTCGATAAACGTTTCCGAACATTTTCTTCTTAAAATATTCCATGGTTTCTCCGCCAGGGGCGAAGATGTATATCTTATTTTTGTCAATATCTCTACTTCTAGGAGTTCGATTTGAAAAATTCTTTTTTGTTAGATAGTGTTTCCAGTGTGACATGTGCTTCGTATAATTTCAAAATCAAGTAATTCATAGACTTTCCGCTTGGGGGCGTAAAGCTAAATTGCGTTTTTCCCTATATCTCTGCTTCTAAACCTCCGATTTGAAAAATTCTTTCTGCACCGGATACAGCTCCTGTTGGGAAATCGTTTGAACATAATTTGTAATTTTTGTAAAAAAAATGGTATGGCCACCAGGTGGCGTAAGTCTTAATTTCCGCTTCTGGTGTATTTGCGGCAAAATATGAGCTTCTAAATTCTCGATTGAAGAAAACGTCGTTTGTAGACCGATACTACTTATGTCGACAACTCTTTTAGAAACATTTTATTATTAAAATAATGCATGGTTTCTACGCCAGGGGCGTAGATGTATATCTCATTTTTGTCAATATCTCTACTTCTAGGAGACCGATTTGAAAAATTCCTTCTTTGTTGGATAGTTTTTCCGATGGGAAATATTTTTCTTATAAGTTCAAAATTTTCAAGTAAATCATAGACTTTCCGCTAAGAAGCACAAAGCTAAATTGCGTTTTCTGAGTTATTTCTGCTTCTAAAATTCCGATTTGAAAAATTCTTCTTGTATCGCATACAAGACCTGATGAAAATATTTTTCTCGTAATTTCTAATGTTTGGTAAAGAAGGGTTTGGCCACCAGGGGGCATACGTGTTAATTTCTGCTTCTGATGTATTTGTAGCAAAATCTGGGCTCCTGAAAACTCGACTAATTTTTTTTCTTGGACCGATACCGCTTCTGGCAAAAACCTTTTGAGAATACTTTCTTCCTACAATAATGCATGGTTTTCCCACCAGGGGACGTAAAGTCACATCTTATTTTTGTCAATATCTCTTTTTCTAAGAGTCGGGTTTGAAAAATTATTTCTGTTTTGGAGAGCGTTTCCGGTGCAAAAGTTTTCTCATACAAATTCATGTTTTTCTTAACGCACAAGTCTACAACCAGAGGGCGTAAGCCCACGATTCCGTTTACAGCAATATCTGAGGGATTAAAACTCCGATTGAGAAACTTCTTTCTTCCGTCAAATACTATTGTTTTCCATGCCGGTTCCATTGACTTTGAATAGCTTTGATTAATTTAATTGGCGTCAGAACGGATTCAAAAGACGTGCTTATTACACCCGAAAATTCGGCATCATCTTTCTTGTTTTTGTTTAATTCCTAGAAAACCCCATTTTCGTAATCTCATATTTTCAACAATTAGCTTTCAAAATGGGTACGTACTGTTCTGGATGAAGTTCCGAGTGTTGTTACAAGGTCGAGGTCACAAGCGCCAATTCTGCCCGCTCTAGGTTTACCTGAAAGCTGTTGTCATGCAGCTGGTGGCGAGTGGCGGGAAGGGGTCAAGGTCACGACACTTCCTCTGTAGGCTGTAACCGTAGATGTTTAGTTTGTTTGCATTTACGTGAGGTGAACAATGTAACTGCCTGCTCCGGTTGTTTTAATGTCTATTTGTGTTTCAGTAGTGCTGTAACCTGCTGTACCTAAGTTTTGCATCATGTATTTGTGTAGACTAGCCCGTGGTGAGTACAAAACATTGACTTTAGCTCAAAAGGCGGAAGTGATTCATGAAGTGGAAAAGTGGTTAAAAAAAAGGCTCAGATTGCAAAGGACTTTTGCATTCCTCCCAATACGTTATCCACTTATCTAAAAAATGATAAAATTTTGAATACTCTTGGGACTCAGCGTAGTGGTGGGGAAAGGAAAAGGGTAAGAGGACAGGACAATCCTGATGTTGAGGACAGCGTGTTGAAGTGGTTTAAGCAGGCACGTGGCAGAAGCATTCCACTAAGTGGCACCCTGATTAGAGCTAAAGCTGAAGAATTTACCACTAAATTGAGGGGAAATTATTTTATGGCCGGTACTGGCTGGCTTGATGGACTTAAAGAAAGAAATGGCATTTCTTTTAAATCCATTTGTGGGTTGAAAGTGCAGATGTTAATCTAGAAGCAGCTGATGAGTACAAATGAGAACTATTAGAAATGATTGGGAACACGGCCCCTAAAAACAGTTTTAATGTCGACGAAACAGGTTTATTTTTCAGATATACCCCAGACAAAACATTAGCCTTCAAAGGTGAACGCTGCAGTAGTGGAATACATAGCAAGAAACGGGTAACGATTTTAGTCGGAGCTAATATGGATGGATCGGAGAAACTTCCTTTATTAATAGTTGGCAAATCAGCTAACACACGCTGCTTCAAAAATGTAAAAACTAAGCCAGTTGAATATGAAGCAAATAAAAAAGCGTGGATGACGAGTAACATCTTTGAAAAAAGGCTTCTAAAAATTAGATAAAACATTTCAGAAAGAAAACAGAACGACCTTGTTGTTTATTGACAACTGTACGTACAGCACATGACACCATACGTCTGCTGGAAAATGTAATGGTTTTGTTCTTTCCGCCGAATATAACTTCAGTAGTTCAACCCATGGATCAGGGTGTGATTAAGAACTTTAAGCACTTCTACCGACGCCATGTAGTCCAGACAATTCTATCATTTATCGATACACAAGATCGCTTCAAAATCCACCTTCTACAAGCTGGTCGTATGACTCGCAGTGCATGGCAACAAGTTAAACCTTAAACTTTAGCCAACTGTTTCCGAACAACAGGCTTCAAGTACCCCGATGATGAGTCTCAACTACATAAAGATAATGGTGGTGAGGAGATCATACCCACTCTGGAGCACTGGGAAGACGTAGGCCGTGATGTACCGTATGAGGCTTTTGTGAGCGTTGATGACAATTTAGCTGTTTGCGGTGAGCTCACAGATGATGAGATCTTGGCTGATGTTTTGAATACAAAGACCTACTGGGTATCTTCAGATGAAGAACTGGAACGGCCAGAAGTTCCTGAAGAGCGCCTTTCAACTTCAGTAGAGGCTTTGGTTCACTTCTAACAGTTAAGGAAGTTTGTTGAGCGACAGCAGAATGTAAGTGACTCTCTATTTCATTCACTCGATAAACTTGAGAAATTTACACTTACCCATAACGTAAATTCTAAGAAGCAGGCCAAAATTTAACGTCTTTTAAAAAAAGTATGTAAATTTGCTGTACTGTATTTTTATATGTTATGAATAAATATGGTCGTTTTTACAGTACTGTAAGTGATTTTTGAATGTGCCCATATTCAAACTTACCTAATTCGAACTTGTCGATAATTCGAATTATTTTTGTGGTCCCTTCAGCTTAGAATTATCCACGTTACACTGTACTACAATTGACTTATCTACACTGAAGAGCAATTGAATTAGAGATACCTGTCTAGTAACGTGTAGCACCACCTTTTGCCCTGATGACGGTGGCGATTCGTCACGACATGGACTCGACAAGGCACTGGAAGCGTTAAGAAGCCATGCGGATCCACAACCCCTGAACAAGTTCCCACAGTTCACGAAGATTTGATGGAGGGGGGTCAGAGCCTCGAACATCTCTCTCGATAGCATCCTCGATGGGATTGAGGTCAGGTGACCTAGCTGGCCAAGGAAGCAAGGTCACGTCGGTGGAGTGTTCATCCAATCATTCGGATACAATTCGGGAGCGATGGCATGGTGCATTGTCTTGTTGCAGGATGAAATCCCCAGTGGTATGTTGAAGACGCACAAACGACAGCAAATGGTCGTCCAGGATATCCCGGTAACGTTGACCTGTGAGGGACGATGTCACGCGTACTAGGGGTCCCATTTCAGTCCACGTAAATAGTCCCCAGACGAGAATTCCGTCCCCACCAGCTTGAAGACTACCCTGCTGGCAAGAAGGATCCGTCGCTTCATGTAGTTAGCGCCGTACTCATATCCTGCCATCCGCATGTACCAACGCGAATCTCGAATCATAAGTCCAGGCAACATTTTCGCTCATGTCTAGGGTCAGTGGCGATGTTCTCGTGCCCATGATGATCTTTGCACCCTATGATGTGCGGTCAGCAGCGGTACCCTCGTGGGACGATGGCTTCTGTACCCCATAGCGAGGAGATGGTTCTGGATGGTGTGGCTGCTTACACGTTTTTGTGCACCAGCGTTAAATTGCCGAGTCATTTCTTGCACTGTGGCCCGTCAATCCGCTGTTACAATGCGAGATAGCCGACGATGACCCCGATCATCCCCACGCTGTTGTCCACGGCAGTTGGCCCTTGCAGGGATGGTTTTACCGGATTCGATGAACTCACGGTGCACCCGTAACACAGTGGCTCGTGAAAATCCCTGCGCCTGCACGACTTACGAGATGGAGTGACCCATTCGTCGGGCCCCGACAATTTGCCCACGATCAAATGCGCTTAGATCCTTCGTCTTACCTATACTGCGTCCGATTCTTATTGATTCCCGTCGCATCACTCCTTATATTGTCGGATCGCTGCATACGTCATGTCGTTTCCGTTTACAGGGCCGCTTACAGCGCCATATTTGCATAACGCCAGCTGTCTCTAATTCAATTGCTCTTCAGTGCATAACTAATGCTCCATTTCAATTTACAACAGTAATATTGCAATATGATATTAGTGATCACTAACCAATTTTTTTAATCTGCCGGAAGGGAAATACATTTAAAACTACACCTATGCTTCACAAAAGTCGATGCATAAATAAAATAAATCTTGATAAATTCAAAACCCTTTTAGGAGCGGTAACATGGGAAGAACGTGAAATGTATGAATCTCCAAACTTAGCTTATAATAGGTTTTTCACGATTTTAAAAGAAACCTATGACAAAGCCTTCCCAACAATTTTAAATAATACAAGATGAAGAAAGAAATTTCGCAAACCTTGGGCTACCTCACATCTCTTAAATCAAATAAACAAGAAAAATAGGTTATACTCAAAATTTATTAAACAAAATTACAAAATGATTTTAACAAATTTAAAACATTTCGAAATTCCTTAAATTACACTATTAGAACAGAAAAAAAAACTATTATGCACATATATTTGCTCAAAATTCTTTGAAACTGACTTGGAAGCACTTAAATACTTTACTTAGTAATCAAACTAAAATCATAACTCCTGAACACATAATTGATAGCATGCAATCAAAGATAACAAGAACACAAGATATTAATCATGGTTTTATTTCTATTCCGCATACTCTTAACAAACTTATTTAGCTGGAAATATCTTATATACACAAAATTCGAATACAGTACACCTTTTTAATTCATTCTTCCTTACAGAAATTACCTACTCTGAGCTGTCGTATATTTTACAGCAAATTAAACTTAATACCGATTCTGGCCACGATGATACTTACCCTATTGCAATCAAACATGTTGCGGAATTAATAATAACCCCATTATTAATAATGTTTAACTTAGTATTTCACACAGGAATTTTTCCGGATGCACTAAAGATAACAAGGGTTACTCCCAAATATAAATCAGGCTCAAAAACTGATGCTAATAATTATCGCCCCATTGCAAACCTGTCCATATTTGCTAAAATTTTAGAAAAACTAATATACACAAAATTAATAACATTTACACTGAAATATAATATTATAAATAAAAATCAGTTTGGCTTCCAACCCCATAAATCTACTGAAATTGCAGTCCTTCGTTTACAAAACACTATTTAAAAAAATTTGGCACTTAATAATATAACACTAGCTATTTTTTTAGATCTAACAAAAGCATTCGACACAATAAACCATGAAATCCTTCTTCATAAATTATATACTTTGGGAATAAGGGGAACACCTTATAATTTATCCAAAAGCTATTTAACAAACAGACAACAATATACACAAATTAATCAATTCCATTCCACTTTAGAGCAATCACAATATGGAGTCCCACAGGGATCGATTTTGGGAACTTTGTTATTCAATTTATATATTAATGATATATTCACCATAACACCAGTCAATGATCTCATACTATATGCTGATGATACAACCCTACTTTTTAGTGGACATAATATAAATGACATTATTACTAAAGCTTACACTTATTTACATCTTTACTCAAATTGGCTAACTACAGTACTAACGAACTGATAATTCACATTTCTAAAACTAAGGCTATGGTCTTCACTAGACAGAGATCTGAACGGGGCCATATCATAACTTTATTATTGGAAAATCAAATAATTGATATGGTACCACACGCTAATTACTTGGGAGTGATTTTTACCCCTGACTTACGTTGGAATAAACACATAGAAATACTTTCGCATAAATTATCAAGAAATATTGGACTCATTAGTAAACTATTAACAACTCTCTCAGTTAAAACGCTAACTCTCCTGTATCACTCATTAATTCAGACTCACATTAAATATTGCTTTTTATCCTGGGGTCAAACAACTAAAACAAACTTAAATAAATTACAGGTATTACAAAATAAATACATTAGATTAACAAACCTACTTTCAAAACGAAGTGCTGCTATGACAACACACATATATAAATATTTACGCCTTCCAGTTCATCCTAATGATTTCCGAATCTTAACAATAGATCAACTTTTCCATTACAAACTAGGTAAAATTATGTTTCAAAAACTCAAGATTAATCTACATATAGACTTAATTGAAATTAACTGCAACAGACATAACTACCAACCAAGAAATAGATTACCGCTTCGCCAAATACAGCCTAAAACCCAGCTATTAAAACAAAGCTTGAATTACTCTGGGCCGGACTATTGGAATTCATTACCTGTACACTTAACAAATATTAATGACCAAAATCTCTTTTAAACAAGTTAGTAAAATTATGCAATGCATTGGTTATCATACGCTTTCCAACATACCAGAAATGATCACTCAAGTTATGTGGATAATGGCTGTGGAATAAATCTCGCTCCTGTGTCCTGACCTTTGACCCCATTTCGATGATATTCAACACAACCGGTTCAGTGTACCTCAGGAATAACATACTAATATTTTGTCGCAATAGAAGTAGTTTTACGCAAGTTATGAGAATAATTGCTGTGGAATAAATCTTGATTTTGTGCAATGACCTTTCACCCCATTTCGTTGATATTCAACAGAACCGGTTCACTATACCTCCGGAACAACATGATAACGTTTTGTCGCTATCGAAGTATTTTTAGATAAGTTATAATGCACAAGGGCAATGGAATGGATCCCACTCCAGTGTCCTGACCCTTGACCCCATTTCGCCCATTTTCAAGAGGGTTCGTCCCCAGTGGCTCCCTACTACATACTAAAATTTCATCGAAATCGAACCATTTTTACGCAAGTTATGCAGCATAAGGGCAATGGAATAAATCCCACTCTTATGTCCTGCCTGGCCTTTGACCCGATTTCGCCCATTTTCAATAGGATTCGTGCCCAGGTGGTTCCCTACCACATACTAAAATTTCATCGAAATCGAACCATATTTACGCATGTTATGGCGCATAAAGGCAACGGAATGGATCCCGCTCCTCTGTCCTGACCTTTGACCCCCATTTCATTTATCTTCAATATGGATCGTCCCCAGGTAGTTTCGTTTTTATTTTGTGGTTTTTTTTATTGGAGGTTTAACGGCCGCCGTGAGCAACTCAAAGGGCTATAAGCAGTCGCCCGTCCCTAATTTAGGGTCACTGGTTCCAGGGAAGGGAGAGAGCCAGTGCCGTAAGACAAACACAACATCCATGCCTCACCGGGATTCGAACCCGGACGAATGATCAGAGGCCATCGCTTAGACCACTGCGCCACCGGGACGGCCCAGGTGGTTCCCTACCGCATACTAGAATTTAATCGAAATCGAACCATTTTTACGCAAGTTATGACGCATAAAGGCAATGGAATGGATCCAGCTCCTATGACCTGACCTTTGACCCTATTTCACCCATTTTCAATAGGGTTCGTTCCCAGGTAGTTCCCTACCACATACTAGAATTTCATCGAAATCGAACCATTTTTACGCAAGTTATGGCGCATAAGAGCAATGGAATGGATCCCGCTCCTATGTCCTGACCTTTGACCCTGTTTCGCCCATTTTCAATAGGGTTCGTCCTCAGGTGGTCCCCTACCACATATTAAAATTTCGTCGCAATCGAACCATTTTCACGTGAGTTATCGTGCAGACAGACGGACAGACGGACAAAGCTGGAGCATATACGCTTCTTCAACCTACGGTTGGAAAGCATAAAAAACACTTAAGAAACACTGACTGAGTTAGAAAATAAAAAATACTTTCCTTAATTAATCCAAACACCAATACTAATTAATTACTAAAAACACAAAGTCATTTCTAAATTTATTATTCTCAACTGGATTCGTCTACTAAGGCCAAACTCGCTTTTCTTACAATTTGAGGGAACGAAAGGCTTGTCAGGACTCCTAAAAGGCCTTTTCCCTTGTTCCTTTTGCTGTTCAACTAATAGCCTTTGTATGCATAATTTATTGTTACTTAATATTGTCATGTAACAGCATAAATAAATAAATAAATAAATAAACTATTGCTTGAAAAAAGAGACTGTGCCTAAAGTTGTAATCATTATAAATGTCATTGAAAAGAAGCAAGATTTCTTTTAATCGGATAATTGAAGGAGATATATGCGATAAAATATATTTTGAATTCGATACCATCTATATTTACTCCCTCTAGCAACGAAGTTGTGCATCGGAAGAAAACCAAAATGCAAGGATAATCATTCTCAAATTTCAAGCTTCCCAATGCAGAAAGAATTTTTCAAGTCGAACTAATAGATTCAGAGATTTGGTGTCCACAGTCGGACGGACGGATGAACGAACAAACCAGTAACACATGCACGAACATTTTTGTACAAAAGACGTGCTAATTATATCAAACGGATTTCTACACAATCGGTAAAACATCCGCATATTGAAACACCGGCTGAAATGTGTGCTTCGAAAAATCCTGTGCACAAAACATTTCTCATAACGGAAAATATCCATGGCAAAGGGGATTTTGAAATCTGGTTCTTGGAAACGGAGATACTGTTCCAAGTATGGTGTGACGTGCGATAGAATAGACAGACATATCAAGGCAGCAAGTAGCAATAATAAGCACTTGCCAGCGTAGCTTAATTCGAAAGCATTAGGCTTCTAAACAGAAGGATGTGGATTCGAAATTCCGCCACTGGCAGAATGAGAGAGGGATTGAATTCACATCACTGGCGCCCGAACGTAAAAATGGATCTACCAGCCGTTAGGTTCTTCGAATAATGTGTAATGTTCCTTCCACACATCGTATGGAATGAGTAGGAATTCCTTCTTCTACCGAGTAGGTCACCTGACCTCAATGATGTTTAAATCCGGAGAATGAGGGGACCAAGACAGGAAGCCAAACTCCATGGAATGGTCTCCAGTCATAATCGGGCGACTGTGGACATGTGCCGTGGCGCATTGTCGTGTGAAAGAAGTCTCACCCGTCGGACTGGTTGCATGACGTAATCGGATGTAAATGATTTCCAAGAATGGTTACGTAACCTCCACCACAAATCAGAGCGGTCTGCAGTCGCACGAGGGATATTAATACATGCCTGATGAAAACACCAAACACAATAACAAAGCCGCCACAGGCCTACACTGTCCCTTGTAGGCATGCGCAATCTATTGCCTCGTAGAGTTGTCGCGACACGCGGAGTCGGCCATCTGCCTAAAACATTTTGGTACTGCGATTCGTCGTACCAGGCTACATATTTCCCGATATCTTGGGTCCAATGGCTGCATCCTCGAGCCAAGGCGAGGCGCTCAGCTTTGTGTCAGCGGGTCAGCAGGGACACCACGGGTAGGCCGTCGGCTCCTGAACCCCATAGAAAACACGAAACGTTTGTGACGTATATTCTAAGTTAACTTTCATTTTTGGTTTCTTTTCCTGTGTGAATTTGAGTTTGTTCTGCTTGTACTTCCAAACTTAACGTTATACCTTCTCCCTCAAACGAGAATGAGGTTGGCAACAATTGAGGTCAAAGTGAAGGTGACGTATGAATGTATGAGATAAAGGCAGATAGCAGCGAGGGCATATGTCTGCGTAGCTCAGTTGGGAGAGCGACTTACTCCGGAGTGAGGGGACCCGAGTTTGATGCCCGGCGTGGACAGAGATGATGGAGAAATTTACTTCGTCATACGTTGCATTATTCGAACGCTAATGCTACTACTGGCATTGAATTGCAGTGTATCTTGCGGCAATGTGGCGCGCCGGGCAAATGTTACAATGCGTGCCAGATGCCGCTGTCCACAATTGTGCAGGGTTTTTCTACGGCCACACCGGTGTCGCCCTCTGGATGTTTTTCCCGAGTTTGTGTAGTCCAGGTACACCCTTCAAATTGTTAACTGTGTAAATCCAAATTTTGTGGTAATTTCAGATATGGAGTGACTCATCTCCCGAGCGCCGACTATTATACCACGTTCGAAATCGCTTAAATCCTGATATGCTGCTATCTGAACTGCGAATACTACTACTTTAGCTTGCAGCGATATCTGTCTCTATATACACTGGCGTGCAAAAATTAAGGACGAGACGGTTTTTCGAATGTAACGTTGTGCAGAAGTGCTCCACATTGCCTCAAATCATACCATAAGATCCCCAAGATGTAAGAATATGGGACAAGTGAGCAAAACCGTCCAAACAAGGAATCCAAAGGATACAAAGGCACTTTATTGAAAAAGTAGCTTCGAGCACAACTGGATTGCAGATAGAAACGTCCATGTGACAGACGGCTGCCAAGAAAAATCCAGTCTTTAGTAGGAGATATGATCACCCCTGACTGCGTTGCAGGATTTACAACGTCTGTCCATGCTGAGAACGAGGCTGTCAAGGAGCTGTTGAGGCATCGCGGCATATTCCTCTTGTAGCGCCAATCGCAGCTGCGGAATCGTTGCTGGCGGCTGGTGACGTGCTGCCAAGCATCTCCCGAGAAGGTCCCACACGTGTTCGATTGGATTTAGGTCCGGGGACCTTGCGGGCCAATCCATGCGTTGAATATCTTCACTCTCCAACAGCTCTGCGACAGCCACTGTACGATGAGGTGTAGCGTTGTCGTCTATGAAGATGAACTCAGGACCCACAGCACCTCTAAACAGACGCACGTGAGGCAGGAGAACCTCGGTACAATAGCGGACACCAGTGACTGAACCTCCTTGGAAGATGTGGAGGTCAGTAAGGCTACAAAGCATGATACCGCCCCAAACGAGAACGCCCCCACCTTCAAACCGGTCCCTTTCGATGATGCTGGAGGTGTGATTGCGTGTTCCCTGCTCTCTCCAGATGTGTATACGTCCAGAATCGCTCGTCAGACTAAATCGGCTCTCATCCGTAAAGGGAACTTGACCCCATTGCTGATGTGTCCAGTTCTTGTGTTCCTGGCATCACAGAAACCGCCGTCTCCGATGAGCAGGCGTTAATGGCACACACCGTACTGGTCGTCGTGCAAATACACCATTTTTGTGCAGCCTCCTGGCCACGGTAAAACGCGATAACGAACGTCCAGTTGTCTGTTGCATGTGCCTTGTGATTTCTCCCGCTGTCTGCCGTCTGTCTCTTCTCGCCTGTAGGACAATATACCGGTCGTCCGCCGCCGTGATTGCTCGTGGACGACCACTGCTAAACTCTCGGACAGCTGTTCCTGTCGTTTGAAATGGTCTCCAAGCTCGTGAAACGATGCTGTGAGCGATCCCGAACTCCTCACCACACTAGTCACACTTCGACCTTCTTCCAACTTCCCAATGACGCGACCTCGGGTAAAATTATCCAGATGTCGTCTACTGGATTGCCTGTTGGCCATATCACACGGTCGCAGCAACTCGACGTCGTTCAAACCGATGTACACCGTGCAATAGATTTCACCGAATTGCTGAGCGTACACCGCCCGTGTGCTTTATACCCTTCCGACCCCCCTACGTCGTGCTGCATATATGCGCATGCCCTACCGTACCGTACCCTAGTCTATCTCCTGAGTGGTCTTTCGGTCCGTTCTGTCTGCTCATTCCGCTGTTATGCTAATTTGTCCTCTTCGTCCTTAATTTTTGCACACCAGTGTATTTGTTCTTTGCGGATGACACCATTTACCGCATGAGTATTGCGGCATGTAATGGAAATGGTAGCACACTGCCCATGTTTTTTTTTGGCACCACAGTGTACCTCTGTGTATGTGACGTACTACAGAGCCCACGCAGCACATAATATTTCGTATATGTTACAAGTACGTAGCACTAAAACACTGAGGCTTTTCAGATGCGTTGCGCAATGTAACAATAATGTTTCAAAAACCTTACGGTTACGTCAAAATGTCCTCAAACGTGACATAACTTTGAAATAAAACCGATACGTTACAGTGAAAGGTCTTTGTAACCTCAACATACCAAATTCATGTTACTGTTACGTATTTGAAAGGTATTTGTAACTCCGTTACATTACTGTTACGTATTTGAAAGATATTTGTAACTCCGTTACATTACTGTTACGTATTTGAAAGATCTTTGTAACTTCGTTGCATTACTGTTACGTATTTGAAAGATATTTGTAACTTCGTTACATTACTGTTACGTATTTGAAAGATATTTGTGACATCAACATATTACTGTTACGTATTTACTACGTTGAACATTATAGTTTTAATAAACTTTGTATAATCACAATAAAAAATATTACACTCGACAGCTGTTTCAAAAGCAACAACAGTCGTATTACGAGTTGTTTACATTTTCACAGGATCAACGTAGTCCGCTGTCCATTGGGAACAGTGGCGGCGTTTATATATTGATAACAAAAGAAACAAAAATCGGTCCCAAATGAGAGTGTCGAATTTCTGTTATACATGTGGAATAGACTATATTTCACCGAAAAAAAGAAAGAAAATCAAATTCGTCATTTCTCTAAACACCTACCAATATGAAATTTCTCATCTTCAAGTAAAATAAAACCATGCTGGTATAGTATATTAATACAGGGGTTGTCCAAATTAATGGAAACACCTCGCTGAAAACAGTGACTTTGGTATGTGCTACTTTTTGAGTAAAACGAACACGTAGCTACAATTGTTTTTGTAAATAAGTGTTGCTTATAGTCTCAAGGGTCTGTGTGATTGCATTGTAAATCGGCGTTTGCATAGCTTCGTTCCAAGTGAAGGCACAGTGAGTGCCCTGTCAGAGTTCCAAAAAGGGCAGACTCTGGGAACCCGTCTGGTTGGTGCGTCGGTAACCAGTGACACAGGTATTGTGCGTCCCGACCGTGTCGAAGGTCATGACAGCATACAATGTTCACGGCACAACATCATCTGAGCGACACAACTGTGGAAGGAAAACCAAACTCCCTGCGAGAGACAGGAGGACATTAAAGAGGATTGTGACCGCAAGGAGGAAGACCACGGCGACGAAAGTGACTGCTGAGCTTAACGCACATCTCCAAAACCCAGTGTCGACCCATAACGTGCGAAGGGAATTGCATAAGCACAATATTTACGGCAGAGCTGCGATTGCAAAACCCCTGGTGTCACATGTGAATATGAAACGGAGGCTACAGTGGTGCCAGGAACATAAAACGTGGACTGTGGATCACTGGAAACATGTCTGGTTTTCCGATGAATCACGTTTCTCACTATTCCCCACCACCGGACGGGTTTACGTGTGGAGAACCCCCGCAAAAGTCTACAACCCACACTGTCTCTATCCTACAGTGAAGCATGGGGGCGGTTTCGTAATGGTTTGAGCCATGATCTCGTGGGTTGCAGCAGGTCCCATTATCACCTTACACGGACGCATCACTAGCGGTGACTATGTCACTCTTTTGGCCGACCATGTTCATTCAATGGCGCAGACATTGCTTCCGTCAGGGGATTGCACCTTTCAAGATGATAATGCCCCGATTCACAGAAGTCGAACTGTTCAGTCATGGTTTGAGGAACATGAGGATGAAGTTGCACACCTTCCCTGTCCTGCACAATCACCGGACTTAAACATCATTGAGCCCCTGTGGTCTGTGTTGGAAAACAGAGTGCGATCCCGTTATCCTCCTCCGGCGTCTCTCAAGGAATTGGAGCCGCGTCTGCAGGAAAAATGGTACAACATACCACTTACTACCATCCAGCACTTTTATGCGTCCATTCCAAGGAGAATTCAAGCAGTTTTAAATGCCAAGGGTGCTGCTCCCACAGCGTATTAGGTGCGTAACACCTATTGCTTCAAGGTGGTTCTATTATTTTGGACAACTCCTGTACAACAACACAGCCATCTACTTAGATTTAATAAAAAGGCTTTTTAGAATTTAAAAATTATAATAATCAAAACAATTACAGGGTGATTCATAAAGAAGTATACAGTTTCAATGCACTGTAAAACAAGAACAATGTTAGATACTTTATGTTACCTGTAACAAAATTTAGGAGAATGTTTCAAGTTTTTTAGAGACAGTAACAGATGTTCTATGTGTGCACCCTTATCCACATGACACACATAGAGCAGGTAATCCATTTCCGTTTCCAGTTTCCAGATGCTGTAAAACAGTAACAATTGAAGACACGGACCACAACTGCGAACCGTTAGGAAGATGTACTCATTAAGTTTGTGTCCCGCTACTGAGGGACACAAACTCCCCTTCCTGTTGATCTAGCGGAGCTGAAACAGCGTATCACAGCCACTATCACTGCACTTGATTCAGATATCTTACATCGCGTTTGGGCGGAAATGGATTACTGGCTCGATATGTGTCGTGTGACTAACGGTGCACACATAGAACATCTGTGACTGTCTCTAAAAAAACTTGAAACATTCTCCTACAATTCTGTTACAGGTAACATAAAATATATTACATTGTTCTTGCTTTACAGTGCGTTGAAACTGCGTAATTCTTTATGAAGCACCCTGTACTTACTTTCAGATGATCTTGAATCACAAAACAAAAAGGATGAAATATTAAATCAACTAACTAGCTAACTCGAATACGACAATGTCACCACAGAATATCCCAGTAGCACGTGTAAATACGACTACAACAGTGCTTCGATGAAATGGCATAAATGCGCATGCGCATCCACGTCGTTGCCAAATCAAAAATCTTAAATATCGCCGGAATGTAACATCAAGGTAGCAACAAACAAATCTATAGATAACTCCGTTCATTGGTGTGAAGGTATATTTAAAAAAACGAAATACAATGAAACGTTGTATCTGCCGAGCTTTCGCTCTCCAACCGAGAGGCTTTCTCAAGGACTACAAACGTTACAAACAATTCTGGCGAGTATAAACAAAATTTGAAACACCGGTGCTCGAAGACGTCGTATTTTGAATCTTGATGTTCGAGGTACGAGGCGATATACAGGCTTCCTTTCGTGAGGAAAACTACCTCAGCATGTTCCTCCACGCGGATGGGATCAGTGTTTCTGTCAGGCATACATCCAGGGTGGCGAAGCCCTACCGGAAACGACCATCCTCCCCACCCCCCCCCCCACCCGAGACATTTTAGGATACCGAGGCAAATTTTAATAAATGCAGGCTATGATGAAAAAGGAAGTTTCATTTCTCCTTATGCTACAAATATTTCTCCAATTATATTCTTTTAAATATTTGTTCAAATGGTACTAGTTTTAGTTTATTTTATTCAAAAGTGTATTACGTCGCATGGTATTTTTCAATAAGTAGACTAATCATACCTAATTGTCTGGGAATCGTGATTCAGGATCAAGAGTGCGTTGAATGCATTTTAATAGATGAAAATTTCAAGCCTGCGGAACTCCCCCTCCCCCTCTCTCCTTTAGCTAAAGAAAGTGTAACGTACCAGGAGATGTGACGTACCTGCCAGCAAGACGCACACGACATGAAGGCAGATAGGAATCAGAATAAACGTCCGCGTAGCTCAATTGGTAGAGTGACTTATTCCGGAATGAGGGGACCCGGGTTCGAATCCTGGCGCGGATAGAAATGACGGAGAAATTTACTACGTTATAAAAGTTTGTTTTTCCTGAAATGTTGGAAGAAGTAATAACCATATCAGAGATGTATATAGAATTTTTCTTCGGGGAAGGGGGTGGGGGAGGAAATGGGAAGTTTTTGAAATCCACCATCTGGAACAAAATCAAAGTTAATGAAAAATTTAAGAAAAATTGAAGCATTTTTTTTCAATGTAAGTCGATACATTTTTATTAAATTAAGGCATTTTTTTCTAATGTAAGTCGCATTTTTACCAAGAAACAAAAAAATGACATTTTCCGGGGGGTGCAAAGTCCTCTCTAAATGCGCCCCCGTGCTAGATATATAGTAATGACTTCTATATATATAAATATAGTAGTTAAAATTATATATATATATATAGCAAATGGAAAACTTGCCCCCTGTGGGGTTCCATTTGTCCCCCCCCTTCCCGACCAAAAAGTCCTGAACGAAACACTGGATGGGATATGAACAGATTGGGTATCATTGCATGCGTAGGGATGCGCGGAGATCTCAATGCTTTCTCTGATTAGTGTGCCCTTTTATCCAGTATACTGCGCAATTATCTTCATCTTATCCCATAACGGTATCGCGTTTCTTTGTGCTACTTCTTTCCACAAGGCTGTTAAGGTCTTCCCCAATCTGATGTCTCTCATATGATCCTTAGTTCTTAATGCAATTGACCTTCTTGTCATTCCGATGTAAACCTTCGACGAACTGTGCGGGTTCATCAGAGGTATCTCGTATACTCCTGCTTCCGATTTTCTGTCCGGGTTTCTGCGAGTGTCCGTCACTGCGTTGTGTATGTTGTTCGGTGATCTGATGCCAATGCGAAGACCATGGCGTCTCATTAGGCTTCTGAAAGCTTAAGAGAATTATGGAATATATGGTATAGATCCGGTGTAATGCAAATTATCTCCTTTCATCTTGGGAATTGTACGATCCCTTGATTTGACCTTTTGCAGGACTCTTCTTAACCCCTTAAGCGGGCAATCTATATGAACCAAATGGTGCCCATAAACAGGGCATCTTGCGGACGCATTGTCACCAAATGTTCTGTGCTCCACAAGCTGCAGTGGTCACATAGCGGCCGGGTTATAGGAAAGCTGTTTGTTTTAAAAGCAAAACAATTTCTCAACTCGGCAGAGCCAACCATAAATGTATTATTTGTGATAAGTGCTCTTTTCAAGTCCTTTATTCTCTGCTCCATGACGCGAGGCATGAATAAGGAAGGGCTAGTTCTCCTGACACGAATACCATGGCATTGAAACATTTTCTACCTCCTTTCTTCGGTTTGTCGCCATTGTTATAGCCCTTTACAGATAATCAAACAGAAAGGATTAGAGTTGATCATACTCCTAAATGACCACTTTGAATAGCAAAGCAAAGGGGGAAAACATCGCTTTCTGAAGGGCAAGTTTTGCAGGTCACTCGTTTGAATGGCGTTGGGACCAATAAGCACACCCCGAATGAATTCATTCCAGCCGCGTTTGACTCATTTCTTAGAAAACGAATATATTCGTTTGAGCAAATTTCAGCTCATTTTGCTAACCCCGAGTTAATTCGTTCCAGCCGGTTAAAGGGTTAAGTCACGCTCTTGGAAGCCAGCTGTAATGCATTTATTGATGATATCTCTTCGTTCCTTGCTTCTATGCTGGAACAGACGTTGAAAGCTTTTTCAAAATACTTTCGAAATAGTTCGATAAAGTTGGGTACTGTTATTGGTTTGTAGTAAACCGTTGTGCCAAGTTGATCGTTCTGGTTTCTACGTAATTCAACATCTAGGAACGGTAGTCTTCCTTCAGTTTCCCTTTCTAGGGTGAATTTGAGTGTTGGATGTTGGATGACTTGTCTCCAGAATGCTTCAAGGTCCGCGTCAGAATGCTGCGATATCAAAAGTATGTCGTCAACATGACGAAACCATATACTTGATGGTGCAGGAGAAAATTCTCCCTTCTAATGGGTGTAGCCTCTGCTAATATGCCCGACTGCGGGGATATTAGAAGATTTTGGATATTACTGCTAATATACCCGCTGATATCAACAGATGGGATATTACTTAATCTGTTGATATCCCTATTCGCGTGAAGAAACATGCTGAGGTAGTTTTCGGCACGAAAGGAAGCCTGTATATCGCCTCGTGCCTCGAGCATCAAGATTCAAAATACGACGTCCTCAAGCATCGGTGTTTCAAATTTTGTTTATACTCGCCAGAATTCTTAGTAATGTTTGTAGTACTTGAGAAAGCCTCCCGGTTGGAGAGCGAAAGCTCGGGAGATACAATTTTTCCTTGTATTTCGTTTTTTTTAAACATACCTTCACACCAATAAACGGAGTTTTCTATAGATTTGTTTGTTGTATTTAGGTATGAATCCCGTTCAATAAATCAAAGTAGCAATTATGTACAATGGAAACTATAAAACAGTAGTATCGGTGAATTTTTAAAGTAACCATATGTATCGGTAATGTTTTTAACGTAATAGTAATGTACAAAGAGTTATGTTCCAAAATAGATGTTGCTGAAACGTAATTGTAAGATATCTCTGAAAGTGTAACGAAAATGAGAGATTGTAACATTATTGATACATATCTGAAACGTTTTGTGCTGTATGGGAGGTGACGCACATGTCAAAACGGCAAGTAGCAGTGACAAACATTTGTCGGTGTAGCTTAATTGGGAAAGTATTTCGCTCCGGAGCACAGGAATGTTGGTTCTAGGATCACCACCGGGAAATATTGTTATCTGATTAGCGCCTGAACGTAAAAATGGAACTGCAGGTTCTTCGAAAAACGTGTAATGTTCCTTCCACAGTAACTGTCTGTTTTCAACAGACAGTTACCTAAAGCATGGTTTGCGGCAGACCCGAAACATACGATCTCGTAACCCTGCCTTCCTCAAGGTGGGGATATACAGGGGTTGGGCAGAATAATATGAACACCTAGAAGAACAAGGTTTTACGTACTTAGTAGGGTGTGGGACCACCTTTTTGCATTCCAAACCGCCTGAATCCTCCTTGGAATGGACGCATACAAATCCTGGATGGTAGTTAGTGGAATGTTACACCATTCTTCATGCAGAAACTGATCCAGGTCCTTGAGAGCTGCAGGAGGAGGGTAACGAGATCTTACTCTGTTTTCCAACACAGACCACAGCGGCTCGATGATGTTTAAGTATGGTGATTGGGGACGCAAAAGAAGGTGTGAAAGTTCTTCCTCGTGTTCCTCAATGATTTGACATTCCGAGCTTTCTGAATTGGGGCGTTATCATCTTGATAGATGGCATCCCTTGCAAGAAACAATGCCTGGAGCCATTGGTTGAACTCGGTCGGCCAAAATGGTTTCATACGCCCTACCAGTCATCAGTCCTTTCAAGGTGATCAGGGGGCCTGCTGTAAACCACAATATAACCGCCAAGAGCATGAAGGAACCACCACCATGCTGCACTGTTGGAAGCACAGAGTCTGGGTTGTACACTTCTGACGGTGTTCTCCACACGTAAACATGTCCTGCGGTAAGGAATAGTGTGAATGTGAATTCATCCGAACACATTACACGCTTCCATACACTGAAGAGCAATTGAATTAGAGACAGCTGGCGTTATGCAAATGTGGCGCTGTGGGCGGCCCTGTAAATGGAAACGACATGACGTATGCAGCGATTCGACAATATAAGGAGTGATGCGACGGGAATCAGTAAGAGTCGGGCGCAGTATGGGTAAGACGAAGGATCTAAGCGCATTTGATCGTGGGCAAATTGTCGATGCCCGACGAATGGGTCACCCCATCTCAGAAGTCGTGCAGGAACTGGGAATTTCACGAGTCACTGTGTCACGCGTGCACCGTGAGTACATCGAATTCGGTAAAACCATCCCTGCAAGGGCCTACTGCCGTGGACAACAGTGTGGGGATGATCGGGGTCATCGTCGGCTAGCTCGCATTGTAACAGCGGAGAGACTGGCCACAGTGCAAGAAATGACTCGGCAATTTAACGCTGGTGCACAAAAACGTGTAAGCAGCCACACCAACCAGAACCATCTCCTCGCTTTGGGGTACAGAAGTCATCGTTCCACGAGGGTACCGCTGCTGACCGCACATCACAGGGTGCAAAGATTAGCATGGGCACGAGAACATCGCCACTAGACCCTAGACATGTGGAAAAATGTTGCCTGGAATGATGAGTAGAGATTCACGTTGGTTTATGCGGATGGCAGGATAGGATTACGGCGCAAACCACATGAAGCGATGGATCCTTCTTGACAGCAAGGTACTCTTCAAGCTGGTGGGGGTGGCATTCTCATCTGGGGACTGTTTACGTGGACTGAAATGGGACCCCTGGTACGTGTGACATCGTCCCTCACAGGTCAACGTTAGCGAGATATCCTGGACGACCATTTGCTCCCGTTTGCGCGTCTTCAACATCCCACTGGAGACCTCATCCTGCAACAAGACAATGCACCGTGCCATCGCTAACGAATTGTATCCGAATGGTTGGATGAACACTCCACCGACGTGACCTCGCTACCTTGGCCAGCTAGGTCATCTGACCTCAATCCCATCCAGCACCTCTGGGATACCGTAGAGAGAGATGTTCAAGGCTCTAACCCCCGCCCCTCCATCAAATCTTCGTGAACTGTGGGAGCTTGTTCAGGGGTCGTGGATCCGTATGGCTTCCCAACGCTTCCGGTTTCTTGTCGAGTCCATGCCGAGACAAATCGCCGCCGTCATCAGGGCGAAGGGTGGTGCTAGACGTTACTAGACATGTGTCTCTAATTCAATTGCTCTTCAGTGTACATCGGCAGTCAACGTTTTATGCTCCTGGCAACACTGCCGTCGCCGATGTGCATTCACCCGGGTCGCCAAGAGGTTTTGCAATAGCAGCTCTGCCATGATTATCTTGTTTATGTAGTTCCCTGCGCACTGATTTCGTTGATTCTGATGTCTGGAGGTGCAGATTGAGCTACGCACTAATGTTCGTCTCCGTGGTCTTCTTAATACTGGAAACGATCTTCTGTAATGCTCTCTTTCTCTATCAGTCAGGGTCGTCTTTCGGCGGCTTTTGTGTTTCGCAGACGAAGTTTTGCCACGAACGCGATATACTGTCATGACGCTAGACACAATAGCTCTCGATACCCCGTCTACCCTAGCGACTATTGTCCCGGAAGCACCAACAAGCCGGCCACCAACAATTAGCCCTCTTTTGAAATCCGTTAGGTCGCTCATTTCGTTGTCACCCTGAAAGAAATTTTGCAACATGACAGTTTAATGAGCCTTGAGATTCTAAACAAATTCATTAGAACCAAAAAAATGTTGGATACGTTGCGTATTGCGACGTACGCCGCTGCATTAAAAAAATCACGTCTCTGAGTGTGGTGTTCGAATTATTCTGTCCAGCACCTGTATATATAACGCACTACAGAAGTGACGCACATGCCAAGACGGAAAGTAGCAGTGATAAGCATTTGTTGGTGTAGCTGAATTCGTAAATCATTCGGCTCCGGAGCAGAAGAATGCGGTTGGCTATCCTCCACTGGTAAATTAGTGTTTTCGCCGCCCCGGTGGCGCAGTGGTCTAAGCGATGGCCTCTGATCATTTGTCCGAACGGGGTCCGGGTTCGAATCCCGGTGAGGTATGGATATTGTGTTTGTCTTACGGCACTGGATCTCTCCCTTCCCTGGAACCAGTGACCCTAAATTAGGGACGGGCGACTGCTTATAGCCCATTGAGTTGCTCACGGTGTTCGTTAAACCTCCAATCAAATAAAAATAAAATAAAATTGGTGTTTTCACACGTATGCACAGGTATGTCACACAGACGATTGGGCTGATATAATGATTCTTTAAGAACGTATTTTAAAAAGAAAAAAGATAAAAAATACTCTCCTTGTAAGATTGTATCTCATTCTTCTTGTACTTACGTGTATGTGTGCGTGTGTGTTCAGTCTTTACATTGTCAGGCCTTCTTTATAAAGAACCATTTCTTGAAGACAGTCCCCTCACGTGTAACCTAGCTTTTCACAGCAAAGTTCAGATTAATATAATGTTCACTACTTCTTCGCAAAGCGAATATTTCTAAGGAAGATGCGAATGCTTTCAGAGGGTCCATTTCGATAAATCCTTTCCCACAGCTTCACGAAAATACACTGTGACAAACAACAATGTCTCGCATTTCTGGAAAACTGAAAAAAAAAAAAAAAAAAAAGACATTTTGCCAAAGCAGCAAAAAAGAATAAAAAAAGAAAAAAAGAATACACATCATCACAAGGGACACTCTAGAATAAAGGATGGCCATGTTGGTCCACAGGGAAATCTAAATGTCTTTTGTTCCAAAGCAGATAACCTGACACCGAGAAACTTACTAAGCGTCATTGACTTAGACTTCCCGACAATGATAGCCAATAAATGGTACGTTCTCTGCCAAATTTTCCAGGGTATGAAAAAAAAAGTGGAAAAAACAAACAAAAGGTAATTCCGGACGCACTTTTATTCGAATGACGAATAAAGGAAGCTACACTGTAAAAAAATTACTGTAGATTTTACGGTTTTAAACCGTTTTCCAGGGTGCCAACAAAAAACCGTAAAATTTACAGTTTTATGCCGTGTTGGAGCAAAGCAATAGCTTTGCTACAACACAAAGCAATAGCAATAGCTTTGCTACAACACAATCAACATATTCGTTCCAGCCAAATTTTTGTGTTTTCGTGATTATTTGGACTGTGACTCGCTCCAGCCAAATTCTGTGCTGTTTTCTTTCATTAAATACGGTGTTGGAGCAAAGCTATAGCTTTGCTCCAACACGGCATAAAACTGTAGATTTTACGGTTTTGTGTTGGCACCCTGGAAAACGGTTTAAAACCGTAAAATCTACAATTTTTTTTTACAGTGTAGCGTAAAATTAATCTTTCTCATTTTAAGTATTCCAGGAAGAAACATTACTCTGGAACTGTATTAAAAAAGAAAAGTTATTAGAGGAATATTTCGCTGAGGTATTGTGACGTTCCTGCCCAGCAGAACGCACAAGGCAGATATCAGTCAGACCGAACGTCCGCGTAGCTCAATTGGTAGAGTGACTTATTCCGGATTGAGGGGACCCGGGTTCGAGTCCCGGCGTGGACAAAAATGACGGAGAAATTTACTTCGTTATAATGGCGCCCGAACTTTCCGGATGACCCGCCCGTTCAAAATCTCGCAATGGTGTGATGTTCTTTCCACACCGCGAGAGAGGAAAAATAAGAGAATCCCTTCCCCAGCGCTTCGAAAAAATAAATGTGTGTGACGTTGCATTCCACACACCAGATTGACTGGGAGTTCTCAGGTGCACGTTCTACAGCTGATGGCTGACTGCAACGACTCATGGTCACGGCTGACCCGTGGGCCATGCCCCCGGCCCTCCTTCGGGGGGAGATGTGACGTGCCTGCCCAGCAGGACGCACAAAGCAGATAGCAGTCAGAACGAACGTCCGCGTAGCTCAATTGGTATAGTGACTTATTCCGGATTGAGGGGACCCGGGTTCGAGTCCCAGCGTGGACAAAAATGACGGAGAAATTTACTTCGTTATAATATCGATAGTTGAAATTCTGAAAATATGCCAGCTTTCCTGTCGTGAACATGTGCGTTATCAAATGTAACGCATAACATGTGCAGTGTCTGTCTCAGAAACACATCGACGCCTCTAATGTCTGAACAGACAACACGTCGATTGTCCTTGTGACGTAGGACTACGTCTAACTCCGCGGATAGTGTGGGGCAACTTACTGCCGACTCCCTGTGAAAAAAATAAGTCCCAATTGAAATCTTTTGAGCGTTAAAAATGCGTGCCGCAAACTAATCGTGTTAGCATATTCGTAAACAGCATGAAGCCCAGTTCGCGTACTAAGCAATACATCGACGCTCCCCTCACTGTGCAGTACTTCGTACGCGGGGGAGGTGATGCATTATTTCTGAGTGTGCCGTGAGCGCAACACAACTGAGCGTGGTATCGTTTTAAAGATCTCGACGAGATCTATTCAAATATATAAAGAAGAAATCGCACTGGTTTAAACTAAAATTTTGAAAAATTGTTTTCGTGAGAACGGGTTAATATTTTTGACAATGCCGCGGAATTCGCCGAATGAACGCAAGCAAATGCGGAGAAAATCAAAACGAGAGGCAAGAGCAAGTGATGAGGAATGTAAGAAGCCCAAGCAGACGGAGCACCACTTTATGTAATTCATGTATCGAACTGCTTTGTGTTCGCAATATATCCAGCATTATTTGTAACAATTATGTGAGCTACTTTTCATATCATAAGCCTGTGTTGGCTGTAACAAATTAAATAAACGCTTTGAAGCCATACTCGACTAGCTCATTGCAACTATCCGATCTGCAAGTCGTAGTCCTACGTTCCAAACTGACGGCTCAGACAGAACTGAGCCTACCTGTTTTTAGCACGTATTTTGTAAAAAAAGATCGTGCTTACGTTATCCATTTGTCCGTCTGTCCGTCCGCCTGTGGAAACCATATCTCTGCGACTATTATTCCGATTTGAAAAGTTATTTTTGCATTAGAAAGCTTGGAATATGCGAATGATGATCCTTCATCCCGTCTTTTTTTTTTTTTTTTTTACGATGTACGAAATACAATTGCGCCGCTAGAGGGCGTAAATGCAGATGATATCGAATTCAAAATACATTTTATTCCATATACACTGGCGGAAAGTGAAAAAAGAGCACCAAGAAGGAGACGTCTGATACCAACGAAATTTATACAGCATAATAACGGAATACATAGAATAACGTGATCAAAACATTAAGGCAAAATACAGCTGTATTTGCTGGTAAACTGAAAAATAACATTTCCATGTAACATGGTTAGTACGAGGTTGAACCGCCATGAACTGCGTCACAGTGGGCAATTCTGGCATGGAGTCTGTCGTACAGACGTTGGATGTAAATTTGGAGTATTGAGTTCCAAGCATCCTCAACCTGGACGCGTAAATCGGGGATGGTCGTGGCTGGCCGTGGAGACTGGATAAGTCGTTGTCCCATAAAATCCCACACGTGCTTAATGGGGGACAAATACGGTGAACGTACAGGACATGGAAGTTGTCTCACACCCTGAAGTGCATGCTGCGTTGCACGTGCCGTGCGTGGCCGTGCCTTATCTTGCTGGAAAACAACACGATGGACCGACCTTACAAATGGCACAACAACGGGCTCAATGATGTTGTTGATGTAGGAGATGCTGTTTAACGTACCCGGTATAAACACTAGTTGTGTACGGTACTGATAGCTGATCGCTCCCCACGCCAGGAGACCAGGTGTAGGCCCTGTGTGTCGCTGGCGGATGCAAGAAGGGCGAAGACGCTCCCCTGTGCGTCTGCGAACACGCATACGACCATCGGAGGCTCCCAAACAGAATCTGCTTTCATCGCTGAACACGACAGATCGCCATTGCGTTCTCCAGTGCAGACGTTGGTGACACCACTGTAGCCGTTCCTGACGGTGAGCTGGAGTCAGAGGTACACATGCCAGAGGCACACGTGCACGTAGTCCTGCATCCAGTAGACGGTTGCGGATTGTTCGCACAGTCACCTCAGGTGCAACGGCTGCTCGGATTTGCGTTGCAGTGGATGTTCTGCTAGATAACGCCGCTCTTCTTATGCGTCGATCGGTCCGCTCATCAGTCCGTCTGTGACTCCCGGTTCCACGTCTTCTCGTGTGGGAATGTTCCTCGGACCATCTACGCCACCATCGTACCACCACCGATACTTCCCGTCCAGTTCGCTCCGCAATACGAGGATACGACCACCCGGCCTGTCGGAGTCCGACTAGACGACCTCGTTCAAAGTCCGATAACTGCTGAAATCGTACAAGTCTTCCATGTCCAAGCATAGCAGCTTCTTCAGGATCTTCGCACGTGTCCGTACGCCGACGACTGATTACATTCACTTCGCTGTACTCCTTAAATACCACCGACGATAATTTGCATATTATGCCGTGCTGTGGCGTAAGCGCTCACCGGTTGGTCCCGAAATTAACATCACACCTACGTAAACTCGACTCCATTAACGTATGTAAATTTAATGAACGTCCGCCAATTCCTTCTTGGTGTTCTTTTTTCACTTTCCGCCAGTGTATTTGCTTCTATATATCCGATAGAAAAAATTATTTTACCCTTCGATTCCATTTATGTCGAAGAGTATTTTAGGTATAGTCACCTTTTCAAGTTACGCATGGATTTTCCGCTAGGGGGCGTAAAAATAAATTACATTTTCCTCGATATCTCTACTTCTAAAACTCCGATTCGAAAAAAATTTCTTCAGCGGATACAGCTCCTAATGGGAAATCTTTTTGCAGAAAATTTCTAATTTTTGGTAAAGTATGGTTTGGTCAACAGGAGACGTAAAGTGTCAATTTCTGCTTCTGATGCATTTGCTACAAAATCTGAGCTTCTAAAATCTCCATTAAAAAAATTATTTCATGATTATTGCATCAAGTTTCTGGTGCGTCACGTCGATAAACCTTTCCGGAATAGCTTTTTCTTAAAATATTGCGTGGTTTCTCCACCAGGGGCCGTATATGTTTATCTTATTTTTTCAATATCTCTGATTCTAAGAGACTGATTTGAAAAATTCCTTGTTTATTGCATCGAGTTTCTGGTGCGACATGTTTTTCATATAATTCCCAAATTTTCGTAATTCATGGCCTTGAAAATAGCTGGGGGACTTAGAGGTAAATCGCGTTTCTCCCTAAATCTCTGCTTCTAAAACTCCGATTAAAAAAATCCTTCTGCACCGGATACAGCTCCTGATTGGAAATGCTTTACATATAATTTCTCATTTTTGGTAAAAAATGGGTTGGCCACTGACGGTGTTAAGTGTCAATTTCCGCTTGTGATGTATTCGCAGCAATATCTGGGCTTCTAAAATCTCGATTGAAAAAAATTCGTTTGTGGACCGATACTACGCACGTCGATAAACCTTTTCGGAATATTTTCTTCTTAAAAAGTGAATGGTTTCTCCGCTAGGGGGTTAGATGTATATCTTATTTTTGCCAATCTCTCTGCTTCTCTTAGGCCGATTTGAAAAATTCCTTCTTTGTTGGATAGCGTTTCCGGCGCGAAATGTTTTTCATATAATTTAAAGATTTTCGGGTAACTCATAGACTTTCCGCTAGGGGGCGTTAAAGTAATTCTTTTTCCTCCGATATTTCTGGCTCTAAAACTCCGATTTGAAAAATTCTTCCTGTATCGCATACAGCTCCTGATGAAAAATATTTTTCACGTAGTTTACAATATTTGGTAAAAAATGGTTTCGCCACCAAGGGGCGTATTTGTTAATATCTACTTCTGATGTATTTGCAGCAAATCTGAGCTTCTGCAAACTCAACTGAATTTTTTTGTTCCTTTACTGTTGCGGCTTACATAGAAAAACCTCTTGAGAATACTTTCTTCTTAAAAAATTCATATTTTGCCCGCCAAGGGGCGTAGATGCATCCCTTATATTTGTCGATATCTTGGCTTCTAACAGTCCGATTTGAAAAATCCTTTCTTTGTTGGAGAGCGTTTCCGTTGCGAAATGTTTCTCGTGTAATTTCAAATTTTTCTTAATGTATAAGTCTACAACCTGAGGGCGTAAGTTCACGATTCCGTTTACAAGAGTATCTTCGGGATTAAGCACCCAACTGAGAAACTTCTTTCTTCAGTCAGATACTATTGTTTTCCATACCGGTTCCATTGACTTTGAAAAGCATAAATAAATTTAATTCGCGTCAGAACGGATTCAAAAGACGTGCTCATTACACCCGAAAATTCGTTGTCGTCTTTTTCGTTTTTAAATGGATTTCTAGAGGTCCCCATATGTTTTATTCGCGGACGTTAACGCTGCACGTGTTCACTGCAAGTAAGCTAGCATACGTTTAGAATTTCAACTATCGATATCTCAGCGAAATATTTCTCTAAAGCGTCTGGGTAAATAAATTCTTTCCCCCTAATTCGGCGCCACGCATTTTTTACTAATTGAGTTTGGTTTCCGTGTGGGGCCGTATCAATATTTAATTTTCGTATTTTTCAAAAATTATCCATGGTAGTTGCACCCCGTCCCCCTGAATGGATAGTTAACAGGGAAATTATCCACTCCGAGGGTGTGTGACTATCATAGCTGAATAGTCCTCTATTTGCTGCGTATTTCGCATTTTTCACTTTAACCAACCGCTACTTTCCTATTCCTTTCGGACACTCTTCATGAAACACCCTGTATACCTTACATCGCTGTGAGCCTGTGATTTGTATATGGCGCATAGCGTGTATTCCAGTCGCAGTCGGTGTTTCCAATTATTTTGAAAAAACCCTGTATACCAAACACATTTAACACCTGTGAAATTCACAGTTTTGCCGGTGACGACCATCATCCCTCTGCTCCGGAGCCAAATGCTTTACCATTAAGCTACACCGACGAAATTCATCGCTGCCGCTTTGCCGACTTGACTGTGCTTTACTTCTGTTGTACGTCACATCATCTTCCTCTTCATTTTTTATTTATTTATTTATTTTTGCAGCAAGAACGAATTTTTTCAGTAATTCCAGTTCTCGTGTGAAACGAACATCACACATTTCTCGAAAAAACCAACGTCCAGTAGATCCATTCTCCATAATCAGTTGCTAATGTGAAATTCACAAATTCGTCGGTGACCGAGATCGAAGTCGCGTCTTCCCGCTCCGGAGCCAGTTGTTCTAACCGACTAAACTACACCGACGGAATATATCTCTGCAGATTTAACGTCTTGACTCGTGCTTTATCTCTGTAGTACGTCACACCCCATGTTACAGCGTCTTTTTAATGTGCACTACACTGGTGATCGGTAGCTAAGAAAACAAACACAAAAGCCAAGTCCTTTAAAGCAGTGTTTCCCAACCGCCGGTCCGCGAGTTGTGTTCTGCCGGCCCGCGAGAAACGAATGAATTTGTTTATTTTTCTTTTGAATTGAAATGGTGTCAAAGTAAGAGAAAATCTAGATCTAACTTTTTTAACACCTGTCGTGGAAGATTAAAGGAAGCCTGGATTGCTAATCCTCTTCACAGAAGATCTGAACTCCTGCAGGCCAACTCACCAGCAAAAAATAAGCTTTGTTGAACTTCCTTCTAATGCCAGTCTGGTATCAATATTCAGATCCAAATATCTTTGACTCAGTTTTGAGGTATTATGGAGAAAGTATATCCAAGTCTCAGCGACAAAGCTGTAAAATTATTGGTAACTTTTTCGACCAAGTATTTATTGCGAGAAAACCTTTTCAGCCGTTTCGGCAATCAAAACAAGGTGCAAGAACATAGTGGACATTAATGCTGCCCTACGCCTTGCTGAAACGATGCTGGAACCATGGCTCGAGGAGATTATCGCGAAGCAGCAGCAACAGACGTCGCATTAACCCCACAAAAAGTATTAACGGTAAGGAAACTACTGTGATATATTCATTATGGGTTGCACTTATAAATATTTTGGTTTGTTTGGAGGTTTAACGACCACCATGAGAAACTCAATGGGCTATAAGCAGTCGCCCGTCCCTAATTTAAGGTCACTGGTTCCAGGGAAGGGAGAGAGCCAGTGCCGTAAGACAAGCACAACATCCATGCCTCACCGGGATTCGAACCCGGACCCCGTTCGGACGAATGATCAGAGGCCATCGCTTAGACCACTGCGCCACCCAGGCGGCACTTATTAATATTTAATGAATATTAACAGATTATATATATATTAGCTGTAAGTAGGTGTCATGGAATAATCTATTGTATAAATTATGGACTGTACGCAGTGATCATTATATTATAGAATCTTACTACATTAAATGCTCCAAAATAGCCTAAAGGTTTTGTTTTGACATCGCCGGTCCGCGAAAGTTTCCCAAACGTTTTTCCGGTCCGCGAAACTTTCTCCAGCATTTTGCTGCTCTGAGAATGCAAAACGTTTGGGAACCATTGCTTTAAAGGATTTCAACGAAATTTTTCGATGGAGTGTGTCATAATATATCGCATTAATACCTAAAAAATCGAATTACCACGAATACAGAAGGTCGTTCGAGATACCCTATATTGACAAAAGTCACAGGACACCCCTTCAAAAGCAAATGAATGGATTCGCTGCGCTATTAAGATGCGCGGGACAGCTGCATACGGTATAAAAACAAGCCTGCAGCTGACCGCGATCATATCGCACTGTGAGGTTAAGTGAAAATGTCGCGGCGGGAGAGAACTGACTTTGAGAAAAGAAAGATTGTTGGGTGTTATATTAGTGGGTTGTCCATAAGAGAAACCAACAAGGGTTTAAACATTTCCAAGTCAACTGTTTTGGATGTACTGAATAAGTAGAAGACACATGGCGTGCCTGAAGTAGCAAAACGTACCGGCAGACCAAAGAAAATCAGTGATAGAGGAAGTCGAATCCTCAGGAGAGTCGTTACAGCTAATCGACGGAGTACTGCACAAGACATCAGTGTACAGGTGAGTAAAAATGCTGGTACCTCGGTGTGTACACGTACCATTGGCAAATAACTTCATTCCATGGGTTACCGTGGTCGTGCGGCTGATCATAAGCCTTTCATCTCCACTCGGAATGCTACTCGTCGTTTAGCATGGTGTACAGAACATTTATCGTGGACCGTAGATTAATAGAAACGGGTCCTATGGACTGATGAATCCAGATACAGGATCCATGAGTCTGATGGGCGTGTGTGGGTATGGCGGTAGCTGGGCGAACGTTATTTACCACAGTGTACTGTTCTTACGGTCAAGTTTGGAGCTGGCATTGTACTCGTGTGGGGGTGTTTTTCGTTATATGGTTCCGGCCCATTGGTTATCGTGGACAAACCTGTTAAGCATCACGTCTACCTCGATATTCTTGGCAATTATGCCCTACCAACTCTGTGGCAATACTATGGAACCGAGCCTTGTTGGTACTAGCAGGATAATGCACCGAGCCATAAAGCAAGGACTGTTACGGCGTGGTTTGACGATAATTCCGTATCGTGTGTGGACTGGCCAACACCGAGCCCTGATCTTAATCCCATAGAGCACCTATGGTAGGAATTGGAACGCCGCATAAGAAGTTTGGAACCAAGGCCCACTACTAAGCAACAGTTAACGGCAGCATTATGTACTAAATGGAAGCGCATACCTATCGCTGTGTTCCAAAACCTTGTCGAAAGCATGTCTCGAAGGTTCAGTGCATGCAGTAAGGCCAAAGGTGGACCGACACCGTACTAATGTATGTCAATAAATGTTATGTTGTGTTTCTCTTCTAGGTGTCCGGTGACTTTTGTCAAAATCGTGTATATTGCAACGGCCTTTAGACGACAGGGATAGTTGCAGAAATCTTTCTCCACCATGGATGGTGTTCAGTCTAATTGCCCTGCATTACTGCTATTGGTCTACAACGCAATTTCTACTGTAGAAATCTGTTTTGAAGTATAGTCATGCTGATACTGGCCCACTCTTCCTTGCACTTTTTCCAAAGACCATCTCTTGTACGCGGTCGTCTCAAACTGCAGATCTCGCCTCGGTTTCATTCGTTCGTGGAGTCCATGTCTTGTTGTGTGGCCGGTTCCATTAAGACAGGAGGTGGCCTTGCGCGTTACTAGGAAGATATCTCTAATTCAATTGGACTCCAGAGTATAGTACATTAAAAAATGATATCCAAGTTTCCGTATCTAAGGAAAGCTTTCGAATCACACGAGATATATACTTGTATTATTAATTAGCATGGAAATGGTGTTAGATATGTTCCTACAAATGGCCTTCTACTTTTCTGAAAATCGAAATTATTGGTGTCGAATTTAAGAGTATAACATCAGAAAAATTAAATTACTTAATGAGAATTCGGTTCATTTTGCAGATGAAATTACACAAAAAAATATAGTTCTTCGCAGTCAGTCTCTCAATAGGGAAATTAATGAAAACACCAGAAAGAAAAGGAAACGGTTCTACAGAAACCAATTACTACCCACGATAATGTAAAATTACTTACTTTAATTTGTGTAATGATTATGAATTAATCAGACCGCAAAAATTACATTAACAGCTGTTCACTCTTCATATTAGTACTTGCGTTTTGAACTAACGTGATTAATCCAAGACGTTTATGAACAATATTATCTATAGCGATTCGAAATGAAAACAAGAAAAATGAAACCGAATTTTCGGGTGTAATAGCACGTCTTTTGAATCCGTTTTGAGGCGAATTAAATGGAAAACAATAGTATCTGACCGAAGAAAACAAATTTTCAAGCGGGTTTTTAATCCCGCAGATACTGCTGTAAACGGAAACGTCAGCTTACGCCCTCTTGTGGCAGACTTGTGCGTTAAGAGAAATTTGAATTTATATGATTTATATGAGAAACATTTCGCAGCGGAAACGCTCCCAACAAAGAAAGAATTTTTCAAATCGGGCTCTTACAAGCAGAGATATCTACAAATATAAGATATACATCTACGCCCTCCCGCGGAAAAAACATGCATTATTTTAAAAAGAAACTGTTTTCGAAAGGTTTATCGATGTGAGCGGTATCGGTCAATGAAATAATTTTTTCAAACGAGTTTTCAGGAGCTCAGATTTTACTGCAAATACATCAGACGCAGAAATTAACTCTTATGCCCCCTTGTGGCCTAACCATTCTTTATCAAATATTAGAAATTATATGCTGAGAATTTCCTATCAAGAGCTGTATCCTCTGCAGAAAGAGGTTTACAAATCAGAGTTTTAGAAGCAGAGATATTGAAGAAAACGCAATTTACCTTTACGCCTCCTAGCGAAAAGTCTATACATTACAAATCCAACTTCTAGAGGCAGAGATACTGACAGAAATGAGAAAGACATCTACGCCCTCTGGTGGAGAAACCAAAAAAGCTGAGATTTTTGCTGCAAATACCTGCGAAGCAGAAATTTAGCGCTTACGCTCCCTGGTGGCTAAACCATATTTTCTAAAAAATCAGAAATTACAATAAAAAAATTTCCCACCAGGAACTGTATCCGGTGCTGGAAGAATTTTTCAAATCGGAGTTTTAAGAGCAGAGATATTGGGGAAAGCGCAATTTACTCGTACCTTTACTCCCGCAGCGGAATGTCAATGAATTATTTGAATATTTTGAAATTATATTAGAAACATGTCGCACCGGAAACTTTGTCCAACAAAGCAGATTTTTTAAATCCGATCATTAGAAGTAGAGGTATTGGCAAAAACAAGATGTACATCTACGCCCCTGGCGGTGAAACCATACTTTATTTTAAGAAGAAAATATTCCGGAAAGGTTTGTCTATGTGAGTAGTATCGGTCTACGAAAGATTTTTTCAATCGAGATTTTAGAAGCTCAGATTCTGTTGCAAATACATTAGAAAAAGAAATCAAAACTTACGCCCTCTGGTGGCCAAACCATTTTATACCAAAAATTAGAAATTATATTCAAAATATTCCCCATCACGAGCTGTATCCGCTGAAGGAAACATTTTTTAAATCGGAGTTTTAGAAGCAGAGATATCTGGGGAAAAGCAATTTACTTTTGCACCCCCTAGCGGAGTGTGACTAAAATAATCTTTTACTTGAATGGAATCGAAAAGTAAAGGAATTTTTTGAATTGGATGTTTAGAAGCAAATATATGGATTAGAACGTGTTTTGAATTCGATATCATCTGCATTTACGCCCTCTAGCAGCAAAGTTTTTGCATCGTTAAAAAAACGAAATAAAGGATCATCATTCGCATATTTCAAGCTTCCTAACGCAAAAAGGATTTTTCAAATCGTACTATTAGTTGCAGAGATGTCGTGTCTACAGAGGGACGGACAAACCGATAACATAAGCACGATCTTTTTTCACAAAAGACGTGCTAAAAATGTGTTAAATACTTAATATACAGTTTCAGTCCATTTTCGTGAAATTGCATCGTAAAAAATATCGATTTCACTAACTTTCTCTTTTTCTTAAGAACATTGTGTTTTGTGTAAAATAGTTTAATACTCCTCAACATTTTCGCTGCCAGCGGGCGCTCCCAAAATATTTATACCACCTACTAGTTGGCTGACCACAAGTCCATTTATAGCAAAACATGCAGACGTTGCGCGCGACTGACGTGGCGCAAAAGTTAAACGTGATGTTGTATAGGCCATGCGGGCGCGGCTAACTTCGTACAAGCTTATGTAAACAAGTTAGTAAAATCCAGTAAAATCATGATACGCTTTCCAACATACCAGAAATCATTACTCAAGTTATGAGGAACATGGCTATAGAATAAATCCCGCTCCTATGCCCTCACCTTTGACCCAATTTCGATTATATTTAAACTGAACCGGTTAAGTATACTTCCTGAACAACATGATAAAGTTTTGTCTCAATCGAAACATTTTTTACGTAAGTTATGACGCATAAGGGCGATGGAATGGATCCCGCTCCTATTTCCTGACCATTGACCTCATTTCACCCATTTTAATAGAGTTCGTCCCCAGGTGGTCCCCTACAACATACTAAAATTTCCTCGAAATCGAACCATATTTACGCAAGTTATGACGCATATGGGCAATGGAATGCATCCCGCTCTTATGTCCTGACCTTTGACCCCATATCGCCCATTTCCAATAGGATTTGTCCCCAGGTGGGCCTCTACCACATACTAAAATTCCATCGAAATCGAACCATTTTTACGCGAGTTATCGTGCGGTCGGACAGAAGGACACACAGACGGACAGACGGACAAAGCTGGAGCATATACACTTCTTCAACCTACGGCTGGAAAGCTTAAAAAAGGAATTGCGGAAAGTCTGTAAATAATGAGTGCTCCTCCCTCTTTCCTTTCTTTGTGTAATGTGTTGTGTCTAGCGGAGGTTCAGCTGGGACACCGCGTCGGTCGTAGACATATAATTCCCTACTGGGGGAAGGCAATTCCCACTTAGGTGGTTCCACACACTGATTCCTTAGCACAGGGTGACTGGTGGAAGCTAAATAAGAGAAAACTTTTCTCTTACTAACAATATTCTTTTTTTTTTTTTTGGTTGGAGGTTTAACGACCACCGTGAGCAACTCAATGGGCTATAAGCAGTCGCCCGTCCCTAAATTAGGGTCACTGGTTCTAGAGAAGGGAGAGAGCCAGTGCCGTAAGACAAACACTACATCCATGCCTCACCGGGATTCGAACCCGAACTCCGTTCGGACGAATGATCAGAGGACATCGCTTAGACCGCTGCGCCACCGGGGCCGCCTAACGATATTTCTCTGCTCGGATGCAGTTTATGTAAACAAATGCTGCAGAAAAAGTAGCCTTCTTTCTTCCCTTTTGGGCTATAAATTTCTTTTTTTGCCATTAGACAGCACTTACTTCACTTGAGATAATAGATTTCGGGATGTCAACACCTTTTCTTTCTTTTTTTTTTTTTTCGTTTTTCTCCCCAACCGCACTAATTTGTAGTTCGACGAATATCCCATAACTGCTCTTGTAGTCAAAGCGTGAGGATGGCCGACCACATATATAGCAAAAAGTTTTACTCCAAAAGGCGAAAATTAGAATCCGTTGTCAGGCTTCCTTCTCCATGGATACTTGATCACACTGCTGGTCCATCTGGAATTACTAACCCCGCTACAGATCTTTCTGCTATAGATGATCCAACTGTTGGTCCAACAACAACCGATTCTGTTGAATCGGACACAAGTGACAACGAATCAAGTCTTTCCGGTTTTGAAATTTCTTCTGCATCTGATTCTGATCCAGATTATGAAATCAGTACTGAAGAATATGATGATGATTGTGATTTCTTGCAAACAATGGAAGAATATCGGTGTTTAGACGTGAATCCCGTACATCACGAACAGCAACAGATAATTTGGGGGCCAATTGATTCGTCAAAGCAAAAAGAAATTTCATTGACAGCACCCTCAGGTATATCTTCCGATGTAATGAATTTAGACCCCCTTACAGCTATTGACATTTTCCACTATCTAGTGACTGATGATATTTATCTTCCAATGGCTACTGAAACAAATAAAAATGCACATCAAGTCATTCAAGGCGGTATCCTATCACCACATTCGAGGATGAAACAATGGCTGCCAACATCTGTAAGTGAAATAAAAAAAATTCTTGGTCTGCTTATTTGGATGGGCCTGGTTAGATTTCCGAAGATTACAGATTATTGGTCCGCTCATGTGTTGTTCCAAAACCGAATTGCACCTAACACTCTCAGCAGAAACAGGTTTCAACTCTTACTGAAGTTATGGCACTTCGCTGACAATTCTCAAGATCCAGGAAACGATCGCACTTATAAGGTCAAAAGGCATATGGAGATTACTGCTGTGCAACATGAATAAATTGAAACAGCCAGGAAAAGAAATTTCTGTGGATGAAAGTCTTGTGCTATTTAGTGGAAAACTTGGTTTTAGGCAATACATTCCCGGAAAGGCCCACAAATATGGTATAAAAATTTAGAAGTTATGCGATTTATAAGTTATGAGTAGCCCCACAACAAATTTGCACTCTATATTTTACTTTAAAAAAAAAACTCTTTGCAATATATCATGAAAATTTCGAAAATATTTACAAATCTACGGAATCTATGAAAAAAATAATAATAGTCGCGAGTTACTTCTATGGCCATCTGATTTACGCTGTATTTCTTCAGTATGTTGCGTAGTAATTCTAATGCTTCAAAACATGGGTAAATCTAGTGAAAGGAATACAAAATAAAAACCAAATTAATTGAAATGTTCCAGGCACCTGCACCAGTGTAGCTTTCCTTTTATTAATTTTACTCATTTTTTCCAAACGGGATAACCTTTATGACTCATTTTTTTACATGCTACTTTCCATAAAAACAAAATATAATACAAACATACATACATATATATATATATATATATATATATATATATATATATGTATATATATAAGAAATAAATAAATCATCATCATCATCATTGTCAACCATTATCAATCCACTGCTGGACGAAGGTCTCCCCAAGTTTCCTCCACAACGGTCTGTCTTGTGCCAGTCTCCTCCATGTCACCCCTGCATACTTTCGAATTTCATCCACCCATCTCCCATGTGGTCTTCTTCTGGGTCTTTTCCTGTCCCTTGGAATCCAATCTAAAATTTCGGCTGTCCATCGATGATCTGTCCTTCTGGCAGTATGTCCAGCCCATTGCCATTTCAGGGATTTAACTCTGATCATGATGTCTTCCACTCTTGTCATTTTTCGGATCCACGAGTTCCTCTTCTTATCTCTCCTGGTTACACCAAGTATGCACCTCTCCATGCTGCTTTGAGTTGTCTGCAGCCTTTGTATGTCTCTTTTAGTTAAGGTCCACGTCTCTGCACCATACGTAAGCACTGGAAGGATGCATTGATCAAACACTTTTCTTTTAAGACATAATGGCATATTGCTCTTGAAAATTATGCTGTTTCTTCCAAAAGCTCTCCAGGCAAGTTTTGTACGCCGATTAATTTCTTCATCAATGTGACCCTCACTTGATATCTGCTGTCCAAGATAAACGTACGTGTCAGTTATCTCCAGCTTTTCTCCATCAATCGATAAATCTTCATTTCTTGTAAAAGCATTGAACATCACTTTTGTCTTCTGAAAGTTCATTTTTAATCCCACTTCTTTACTCTTGTCAGCAAGTTCCTGGATCATACTCTGCAGCTCTGATGGGCTAGTTGCAAAAATGACTACGTCATCAGCAAAACGAAGGTGGGTTAGATAATCTCCATTAATCTTTATCCCCTTGTTTTCCCAGCTCAGTGACTGAAAAACACCCTCCAATGTGGCATTAAAGAGCTTCGGAGATATGGTGTCACCTTGTCTCACTCCCTTTCCAATTTTTATGTGTGTTGTATTTTCAAACAGCCGAATCTTTGCACTTGCATTTTCATAGATGTTATTAATAATATTAATGTATGCATCTTCAATACCGCAGGTTTTCAGAGCCATTGTAACTGCTGATGGTTTCACCGAATCAAAGGCTTTTTCATAATCGATAAAAGCCATGCACAATGGAAGTTCATATTCCCTCGCTCTTTCAATTAGTTCTCTCAGCACATGGATATGATCTATTGTGCTGTAGCCACTCCTGAATCCAGCTTGTTCTCTCGGTTGAGCCATGTCCAGTGTTACCTTCAAGCGGTGTGAAAGAACTTTAGTGAAGATTTTATAGACTACTGATAGGAGGCTGATAGGTCTGTAGTTTCCGAGATCCTCAATGTCACCTTTCTTATGTAGCAGGATCATTGTAGCGGTGTTCCAATCCTCAGGAATCTTTCCTTCATTAAGGCATCGAGTGAAAATTTGGGCGAGTACTGTTTCGATTTCTCCACTTGCTTCTTGTATGATGTCTACAGTAATTCCATCTTCTCCTGGAGCTTTTTCCCCGCTTCATGTTCTTGATTGCATGTGCAGCTTCTGCTGGAAGGACTGGAGGAACTCTGGTACTGGTATCTTTCATGATGTCTGGAGTGCATGTATCATCCCTTTCATATAATTTGGAGTAGAAATCTTTCACTCTTGTCAAAATTTCTGCCTCTATTTCTTGTTACAGAACCATCTTCTTTTCTCAGTGCCATAATCTGTTTTCTTCCCTTACTGAGATGTCCCTTTGCTATCTTTAGGCTTTATTTGTTTTCAATTGCTTTCTTCACTAGTTCACAGTTGAATTTTCTTACGTCTTCAGTGATACTTTTTCGTACTGTCTTGCATAGCTCTATATATTCCACTTTGGAAGTCACATCTTCTTTAGTTGTCCTCATCTCTCTTCTTTTTTGCATCAACATTTTCGTTTTTCCTGATAATTTATTTACATGCAACTTGTTCTTAGACCCAGCTAATTTTGTTGCTGTTTCCATAAGAGCTTTGGTTACTTTTCTGTTAACTTCAGAGATGTCCACTTCTTCCGATGTTAGGCCTTCTAAAGCAGAGAACCTGTTCTTCAGTTCCAACTTGAAGGTATTATGGTGTTTTTTAAGGTTGGTTATGTCAATAGATTTTGTTTGTCTTATGAGCTTGCCACGTTCACGTTTAGTGCTGAGGTGCATCTTACATCTCACCAATCTATGGTCACTACCTGTGTTGAACTTGTTTAGCACACTGCAGTCTTCTATGACGAATTTTTTGTTACACATAATAAAATCAATTTCACTTGTCGTCCCATTTGGATGTCTCCATGTCCATTTCCTGTGTGGCTTTTTCTTGAAGAAGGAGTTCAAGATGAAAAACCCTTCTGCCTCTGCAAACTCAACGAGAGTATTTCCACGCTGGTTTCTGTTGCCGTGACCGAATTTACCTACTGAAGTTTCATTTTGTTGCCGTTGCCCTATTTTTGCATTGAAATCTCCCATAATTATTTTCAAGTGCTGCTTACCTTTATTATTTAGATGACAAATTTCCTCATAAAATTCTTCAATTTCTTCTTCAGGATGACTTGTGGTGGGTGCATAAGTTTGAATAATCTGAGCCTGGTATCTTTTCGAGAGTTGGATAACAAGCCGTGCAGCTCTGTCAGAGGAACTTTCAACTTCTACAACTTTATCCTTCAGTTTCTTGTTTATTATAAATCCAACACCACTAGTTCTGCCAGTATCTGTCCCACGATAGTAGAAGAGATGCCCACTTTTCAGTTCGATGAGATCTTCTCCTTTTCTCCTTACCTCACTTAGCCCCACGATGTCCCACTTGATCCTTTGTAGTTCCTCTTCCAATTCAAGAAGCCTTGAATCAGAAGATAGGGAGCGTCCATTGTACGTTGCCAAGGTCAGCATCAGATGGCAGCCTAGTCCGGTCCTCCGGGGATTCTTAGCACCCTCTGCCTTCATGTCGCACTGGCCGCTGCCTTGGCCAGGTACATTATAGCTGCCGGAGACTGAGGGCCAAGATTTAAGTTGTGGAGTCATTTTGGAGGGGTTTGGCCATAACTCACCACGCTGGCCAAGCGGGTTGGTGAGTGTGGGATAGAATTTCCTCTAATCCCGATGGTTTAGTTATACCGCTAGGAGCGGTCGTCAGAGCCCCTTTAGTGGGAACAGGATGCACCACGAGAAGGCGGGGTTGACATTTGTCAAGGAGAGGCTGTGATGTTACGCATATATATATATATATATATATATCATCATCATTATTGTCAACCATTATCAATCCACTGCTGGACGAAGGTCTCCCCAAGTTTCCTCCACAACGGTCTGTCTTGTGCCAGTCTCCTCCATGTCACCCCTGCATACTTTCGAATTTCATCCACCCATCTCCCATGTGGTCTTCTTCTGGGTCTTTTCCTGTCCCTTGGAATCCAATCTAAAATTTCGGCTGTCCATCGATGATCTGTCCTTCTGGCAGTATGTCCAGCCCATTGCCATTTCAGGGATTTAACTCTGATCATGATGTCTTCCACTCTTGTCATTTTTCGGATCCACGAGTTCCTCTTCTTATCCCTCCTGGTTACACCAAGCATGCACCTCTCCATGCTTCTTTGAGTTGTCTGCAGCCTTTGTATGTCTCTTTTAGTTAAGGTCCACGTCTCTGCACCATACGTAAGCACTGGAAGGATGCATTGATCAAACACTTTTCTTTTAAGACATAATGGCATATTGCTCTTGAAAATTATGCTGTTTCTTCCAAAAGCTCTCCAGGCAAGTTTTGTACGCCGATTAATTTCTTCATCAATGTGACCCTCACTTGATATCTGCTGTCCAAGATAAACGTACGTGTCTGTTATCTCCAGCTTTTCCCCATCAATCGATAAATCTTCATTTCTTGTAAAAGCATTGAACATCACTTTTGTCTTCTGAAAGTTCATTTTTAATCCCACTTCTTTACTCTTGTCAGCAAGTTCCTGGATCATACTCTGCAGCTCTGATGGGGTAGTTGCAAAAATGACTACGTCATCAGCAAAGCGAAGGTGGGTTAGATAATCTCCATTAATCTTTATTCCCTTGTTTTCCCAGCTCAGCGACTGAAAAACACCCTCCAATGTGGCATTAAAGAGCTTCGGAGATATGGTGTCCCCTTGTCTCACTCCCTTTCCAATTTTTACGTGTGTTGTATTTTCAAACAGCCTAATCTTTGCACTTGCATTTTCATAGATGTTATTAATAATATTAATGTATGCATCTTCAATACCGCAGGTTTTCAGAGCCATTGTAACCGATCATCATCATCATCATTGTCAATCATTATCAGTCCACTAATGGACGAAGGTCTCCCCAAGTTTCCTCCACAACGGTCTGTCTTGTGCCAGTCTCCTCCATGTCACTCCTGCATACTTTCGAATTTCATCCACCCATCTCCCATGTGGTCTTCTTCTTGGTCTTTTCCTGTCCCTTGGAATCCAATCTAAAATTTCGGCTGTCCATCGATGATCTGTCCTTCTGGCAGTATGTCCAGCCCATTGCCATTTCAGGGATTTAACTCTGATCATGATGTCTTCCACTCTCGTCATTTTTCTGATCCACGAGTTCCTCTTCTTATCTCTCCTGGTTACACCAAGCATGCACCTCTCCATGCTGCTTTGAGTTGTCTACAGCCTTTGTATGTCTCTTTTAATTATGGTCCACGTCTCTGCACTATACGTAAGCACTGGAAGGATGCATTAATCAAACACTTTTCTTTTAAGACGTAATGGCATATTGCTCTTGAAAATTATGCTGTTTCTTCCAAAAGCTCTCCAGGCAAGTTTTGTACGCCGATTAATTTCTTCATCAATGTGACCCTCACTTGATATCTGCTGTCCAAGATAAACATACGTATCTGTTATCTCCAGTTTTTCTCCATCAATCGATAAATCTTCATTTCTTGTAAAAGCATTGTAGATCACTTTTGTCTTCTGAAAGTTCATTTTTAATCCCACTTCTTTACTCTTGTCAGCAAGTTCCTGGATCATACTCTGCAGCTCTGATGGGGTAGTTGCAAAAATGACTACGTCATCAGCAGAACGAAGGTGGGTTAGATAATCTCCATTAATCTTTATCCCTTTGTTTTCCCAGTTCAGTGATTGAAAGACATTTTCCAATGTGGCATTAAAGAGCTTCCGAGATATGGTGTTACCTTGTCTCACTCCCTTTCCAATTTTTATGTGTGTTTTATTTTCAAACAGCCGAATCTTTGCACTTGCATTTTCATAGATGTTATTAATAATATTAATGTATGCATCTTCAATACCGCAGGATTTCAGAGCCGTTGTAACTGCTGATGGTTTGACCGAATCAAAGGCTTTTTTATATATATAAAGAAATAAAGGCGACATTTTGACAAGAGTGAAAGATTTCTACTTCAAATTATATGAAAGGGATGATACATGTACTCCAGACATCATGAAAGGTACAAGTACCAGAGTTCTTCTATTCCTCCCAACAGAAGTTGCACATGCAATCAAGAACATGAAGCGGGGAAAAGCTCCAGGAGAAGATGGAATTACTGTAGACATCATACAAGAAGCAAGTGGAGAAATCAAAACAGTACTCGCCCAAATTTTCGCTCGATGCCTTAATGAAGGGAAGATTCCTGAGGATTGGAACAACGCTACAATGATCCTGCTATATAAAAAAGGTGACATTGAGGACCTCAGGAACTACAGACCTATCAGCCTCCTATCAGTGGTTTATAAAATCTTCACAAAAGTTCTTTCACACCGTTTGAAGGTAACACTGGACATGGCTCAGCCGAGAGAACAAGCTGGATTCAGGAGTGGCTACAGCACAATAGATCATAGCCACGTACTGAGAGAACTAATTGAAAGAGCGAGGGAATATGAACTTCCATTGTGCATGGCTTTTATCGATTATGAAAAAGCCTTTGATTCGGTGAAACCATCAGCAGTTACAATGGCTCTGAAGTCCTGCGGTATTGAAGATGCATACATTAATATTATTAATAACATCTATAAAAATGTAAGTGCAAAGATTCGGCTGTTTGAAAATACAACACACATAAAAATTGGAAAGGGAGTGAGACAAGGTAACACCATATCTCGGAAGCTCTTTAATGCCACATTGGAAAATGTCTTTCAATCACTGAACTGGGAAAACAAAGGGATAAAGATTAATGGAGATTATCTAACCCACCTTCGTTCTGCTGATGACGTAGTCATTTTTGCAACTACCCCATCAGAGCTGCAGAGTATGATCCAGGAACTTGCTGACAAGAGTAAAGAAGTAGGATTAAAAAGGAACTTTCAGAAGACAAAAGTGATCTACAATGCTTTTACAAGAAATGAATATTTATCGATTGATGGAGAAAAGCTGGAGATAACAGACACGTACGTTTATCTTGGACAGCAGATATCAAGTGAAGGTCACATTGATGAAGAAATTAACCAGCGTACAAAACTTGCCTGGAGAGCTTTTGGAAGAAACAGCATAATTTTCAAGAGCAATATGCCATTATGTCTTAAAAGAAAAGTATTTGATCAATGCATCCTTCCAGTGCTTACGTATGGTGCAGAGACGTGGATCTTAACTAAAAGAGACATACAAAAGCTGCAGACAACTCAAAGTAGCATGGAGAGGTGCATGCTTGGTGTAACCAGGAGAGATAAGAAGAGGAACTCGTGGATCCGAAAAATGACAAGAGTGGAAGACATCATGATCAGAGTAAAATTCCTGAAATGGCAATGGGCTGGACATATTGCCAGAAGGACAAACCATCGATGGACAGCCGAAATTTTAGATTGGATTCCAAGGGACAGGAAAAGACCCAGAAGAATACCACATGGGAGATGGGTGGATGAAATTCGAAAGTATGGAGGGGTGACATGGAGGAGACTGGCACAAGACAGACCGTTGTGGAGGAAACTTGGGGAGACCTTCGTCCAGCAGTGGATTGATAATGATTATTGACAATGATGATGATGATAATGATAATGCTATATATATATATTTATATATGTATAGCTGAATATTTAAAACATCAAAAATTTCGGAAATAAATCTGATGTTTTTACGAAATGTATAAAAAAAAATTAACAGTAAATCCCAGGCCTCGGAAGTCGCGTGCGACTTCTCATCGCCAGGCCATCTGCGTTACAACACCTGCACTGTGTTGCCTAGCAACCTGATACTTCAAAACACGAAGTAGTTGCGTCACCTAGCGGAAGTAATACAAAACAAAAACCGAAACCCATTGACAATTTGAAGTCGCTGGCGCCAGCATGGCCCTTTACAACGATTTTTTTTGCTGGTGCCTGCTGGCAGAAAAAGTGTTAAAGGATTATAATTTCTCCTTCTGCTTACCTGTTTTTTGAAAATTCAAAAAAGATTGTAAATTTATATCATAAAACTATGCTGGAATTAATTCCACATTAGGAAACCGTTTGGATATTCTCCCGATTAGAAAATAATATGTAGCTCAATTGATTTCTCTATAAAAATGCTGATTCTTTTTTTACAGAACACAAACTCTTCACATTTCGAAAAAATGAAGTAGAATTTCATAAATGAATAATTATTTTGCGGTTACATCTTTAGGTTTTTTCACACAGCAACACAGGAAAATATATTAAAAAAAATATTTCTACTGTAACACATTTTATTCATTTACATGTCGTTTATCCATGTTTCGGTGTTAGACCGTTACCTTATTTTATGTCTTCTTTCCACTACAATACCAAAACAGTTTTGATTATTAAAAAAACAATGTTCATTCATTTTTTTTAATTTATATCAAAAGAATTCTGGAATTAATTCCACATTAGGAAATGGTTTCGATATTCTCCCGATAAGAAAATAATATGTAGTTCAATTGATATCTTTATAAGAATGCTGATTCGCTTTTTCGAAGTAGAAATTTTTCTTATTTTGAAAAAACAACGTGAAATTCCAGAAAAGAATAATCATTTTGCAGTTACATCTTGTAATTTTTTTCACACAGCGAAACAGGAAAAAATGTTCAAAAAGTTTATTTTTGCTATAAGAAATTTTATTCATTAACATCTCGTTGATCTACATTTCGGTGTTGTGAGTGCTGCACAGTTAATAAATTTCTTGTCTTCTTTCCCTTACTTCCCCAAAACAATTGTTCTCATCCTTTCCTTGTATGGATAGAAATGATGGTTCCCAAAATACAAAGGTCGTTCCACAAAAATTGAGAGTATTTTTTTTTGAGTTGGCAACAGTGTGAAGGGGGAAATAGCAGACGACTAACTGAGTTAAGGAAGTATCTATGGCGACCGTTATTAGCCGTGGCAGATGATTCTGGTTTTGCTATTGTGCAGTTGTTTAAGGAACGTCTGCATTTCGCCATACAGCTCTGATGGAGGTAAATGATTCAGAGTTAAGAAGTCAAATACGTTGTCCGATAAAATTTTGCTATCGTTTGGGTAAAACGACTCCAAAAACAGTTGATTTAATGAAAAAACCGTACAAAGATAAATGTTTGGGTGAGTCAACGATTTTTAGATGGCACCATGATTTCGAAAAAGGGCGTTTGTCGGCAGAACTCGCTCCTATGCCTGGTCGACCTAAAAGTGTTGTTACGGAGTGTATTGTTAACACTGTTTGGGCAATCCCACAAGACGATCGACGAATGACGTGCGAAGACATAGCGGCGTCAACTACAATTTCAAAAAAAGTCGGCATTCCGCATTCTACGCGACAAATTACTGCTGAATCGTGTGTGTTCCAGATGGGTACTTCATCACCTGACCAGAGAACAATCGTTAGCCAGAGTTCAGGTGTGTCATGAGTGGAAACAAATGATTGTAAAACATCCAAACTTTCTAAACACAGTAATAACTGCCGATGAAGCATGAGTCCACTATTTCGACCTCCTCACAAAGCGCGCAATGAGTGTCTGGAAACACACAGGCTCCCCTCCTCCGAAAAAAAGTCAGCCAAATCAAATCAGCTGGGAAGGTGATGATGATAATTTTCTTTGATCATAAAGATGTAGTCTACCAGAATGCCGTTCCACCACAAATTATTGTCAATGCTGAGTATTACATTTTAGTGTTGAAGCGTCTCCGACGACACATATCGATTAAGCAACCGGAACTGGTGGGCAAGGGAACATTACGGACCCATGATAACGCCCGCCCACATGTGGCTGCTCGTGTTCAACAGTTTCTTACGAAAAATAGTATTGAAATCCGGCTGCAGTCTGCCTACAGTCCTAACCTCGCCCCGAGCGATTTCTGGTTGTTTCCAACAATGAAGGTGAAGTTCCGTGGCGCAACGTTCAACACAGATGTTGACGTTATTCAAACTGCACAGGGGTCGCTAAAGCAGCTTCCACAAAATGCCTTCGCCACATGCTTTGAAAAGTAGACTGAACGGTGGGACCGTCGCATATCATCCGAGGGAAGGTACTTTGAGAAATAATAACATACACTGAAGTGCCAGAAAAACTGGCACAGACGAGCTTATGCAAAATACATAGCAACGTCACCTAGGCACGTACTCGGTTGCGTCCGCCAGTGCGTATATAAAGCGATAGACATCCTTGCCAGCTGTCAGAGCTGTTTTCGGCATGAGAATGACAAGTAATAACGGTTTAAGCGATTTTCAACGCGGTGTCATAGTTGGCGCTTGTGAGATGGGCCATAGTATTTCGGAGGTAGAAACGAAGTTCGGATTTTCACGGACGACCATTGTAAGCGTGTACCGTGCCTACAAGAATTCCGGCAAAACCTGCAACCTACGATACCAGTGTGGCCGTAAAAAGACATTGGGTGAACGTGACCATCGTCGGCTGTCAAGAATCGTTTTACGTGATAGGCGTGCAACACTCTCGCAGGTATAATCGGAATTCAATGCTGGAGCCTCAACAAGCATCAGCCTCCGGACTGTGCAAAGTACCCTGCACGATATGGGCTTTGGGAGCAGACGCCCAACTCGAGTCCCCTTGATGGGTGCACGACACAGAGCTATGCGCCTCGCTTGGGCACGGCAACACCGCCACTGGACACTTGATGACTGGAAACAAGTAGCTTGGCCTGACGAGTCGCGTTTCCAAGTGTATTGGGCAGATAGATGGAAGGATTCGTGTGTGGTGCAAATCCCATGAAGCCATGGATCCCGCCTGTCAACGAGGAACTCTACCGGCTGGTGGGGGGTCCGTAATGGTATGGGGTGTGTTTAGATGGACTTTACTGGGATCCCTGGTACGTCTACAAAGGTCTGTGACCGCCCAACGCTATGTGCGCATCCTTTCTGAAGAGGTACACCCGTTCATGTCCTGCAGTAATGCTGATGGGTTGGGCCTGTTCCAACAGGACAATGCACCTCCACAAAAGTGTCGGGACGCCACATTATGGTTAGAGGAGCATTCATCTGAGTTTGGGGGTTGCCATTCCCACCCAAGTCCCCAGATCTGAACGTGATAAAACACATTTGGGATGCCATGCAACGCGCTATCGAACACTGGAATCCGAGACCTCGGAATACACCCAAATTGTGGAACACTATGCAGGAAATGTGGTGTGCATTGCCTACAGCATATTTCCAGAAGCTAGTGGAGTCCATGCCCCGTCGTATTTCTGCAGTCCTGCGCTCCCGTGGGGGACCTACCAAGTATTAGACTGGTGTATCAGTTTTTCTGGCACTTCAGTGTATATTTTGCTATACCTATATTTTTTCATTTTGTGTGATTTCCCTCTCAGTTTTTATGGAACGACCGTTGTACATATTGACTTTGAATACAGGGATTTTTTCAGTATAGTCAATTTTATAACGGCTAAAAAATATTGTCCTCGTGTGCCTTTCAAGCTCTTGATAAACATATTCCTCATTTGATGTTTACCACGTCTTTAGAAGTATTTGCTACATGAATATGTCTTGTCCTTTTGTGGTTTATTTGACAGTTAATAAATCTATTTTAATAACAATTGATGGTGTATTTAAACATTGATCTCAACGTTAAAAAAGTGCGACTCTGATTAACGTCATTATTCGATGCAATTTTCTTTGATGATCATTTATCTTCTCCGATTTCGTCAATACGGAGCCGCTTAGATTCCTTTAAATGATTGTTTTGGCGCCATTTCAACGTTTAGGCATTGCCATACTTTTCGAGAAGATTTGGCTGGTGATACTAATGAAGCAAGTAACCTTCAATGCCCTTTACATCACTTATCAAGCTTGGCGCTGGACACTTCTGAACCCTAAACGACATGTCAATATTAACAAATGATCTTGACTATTTACAAAACATGGTTAAGCACAAGAGAGTGTATATACGTGTATATAGCTTACAGTTTCAAGTATTCTAGCCTCATTAGAGAAATTATTCAGAGAATCGCACTTTAAAATCCGCAAACCCATAAAACTAGCTACCGAAAATTTCAAAACAGAAAATATAATGCAGTGAAATGGAGGTGGATTATTTGGTACAGTTAACTGATTTATCAGGAGCACACCAGAATGGGTCAAATGTTCGTACCGTTTGCAGCTAAAAAAACTTTAATTATGTAAGAAATCCGTACAGGTTCACGTCTTTCAGCAAACTACAGAGGGGGTTTACACATTTTTACAACGATTTAAAATAAAATTACTTCGATATTTAAAATAAAACTACTTCTTTCTTAAATCGTCTGTCTTATAGCCCTTCCTCTGGATTATGAACCTACATATAGATTTGCAAGATAACTAGGCATTTCTTAAAATTTGTAATTCATTCCACTCCTCTTCTACCGCTTTCCATAGTACTATCATTGTTTTAAGTCTGCGTCCAGAAAGCGCCTTTTTTAGCAGTCCGAAGGCACAATGGTCCATTGGTGCCACATCAGCAAGCTTTGAAGGAATATGAGTAAAAGGTATAGGCTTCATACCCGTCTCTTTTTAGCACGGTTCGTCCGTCCGTCCGTACCCACGATATCTCTGCAACTATTAGTCCTATTTGAAAAATTCTTTTTGCGTTAGGAAGCTTGAAATATGCAAATGGTGATCCTTTATTTCGTTTTTTTTTTTACGATGTACAGTTTCGCCGGTAGAGGGCGTAAATGCAGATGATGTCGAATTCAAAAATACGTTTTATTCCACATATTTGCTTCTAAACATACGATTGAAAAAAAAAATTTATGTTTCGATTCCATTTATATCGAAGAGTATTTTAGATATAGTTACTTTTTCAAATTGCGCATAGATTTTCCGCTAAAGGGCGTGAAAGTAAATAACCTTTTCCTCGATAACTCTACTTCTAAAACTCCGATGTGAAAGTTATTTTCTTTAGCGGATACATCTCCTGATGGAAAATCTTTTGCATATCATTTCACATTTTTGGTAAAGAATACTTTGGCCACCAGGGGGCGTAAGTGTTAATTTTTGCTTCTGATGTATTTGCCATAAAATCAGAGCTTCTAAAATATCGATTGAAAAAATTATTTCGTGGACTGATGCCACTCACATCGATAAACCTTTTCGGAATATTTTCTTCTTAAAATATTACACAGTTTCTCCGCCAGGGGGCGCAGATGTACATCTCATTTTTGTCAATATCTCTACTTCTAGGAGTCCGATTTGAAAAATTCCTTCTTTGTTGGATAGCGTTTTTCGTGTGACATGTTTTTCATGTAATTTCAAAATTTTCAAGTAGTTCATAGACTTACCGCTAGGGGGCGTAGTGGAAAATTTCGTTTCCCCCAATATCTCTGCTTCTAAATCTCCGATTTGAAAAATAAATTCTTTCTGCACGACATACAGCTCCGGGTGGAAAATCGTTTGCACATAATTTCTAGTTTTGTAAAAAAAATAGTTTGGCCACCAGGGGGCGTAAATCTTAATTTCCGCATCTGTTGTATTTGCAACAAAATATGATGTTCTAAATTCTCGATTGAAAAAAACGTCGTTTGTTGACCGATACTACTCATGTCGACAAACCTTTTAGAAACATTTTCTTCTTAAAATAGTGCATGGTTTCTACGCCAGGGAGCGTAGATGTATATTTTATTTTTGTCAATATCTCTACTTCTACGAGCCGGATTTGAAAAATTCCTTCTTTGTTGGATAGTGTTTGTAGTGTGACATGTGGTTCATATAATTTCAAAATTTTCAAGTAATTCATTGACTTTCCGCTAGTGGTCGTAAATGTAAATTGCGTTTCCCAATATATCTCTTCTTCTAAATCTCCGATTTGAAGAATTCTTTCTGCACCGCATACATCTCCTGATGGGAAATCGTTTGCACATATTTTCTAATTTTTTGTAAGAAATGGTTTAGCCGCCAGGTGGCGTAAGTCTTAATTTCCGCTTCTGTTGTACTTGCAGCAAAATATGAGCTTCTAAAATCTCGATTGAAAAAAAAGTCGTTTGTTGACCGATACTACTCCTCATGTCGACAAACCACTTAGGAAAATTTTCTTCTTGGAAAAATGCATGGTTTCTACGCCAGGGAGCGTAGATGTATATCTTATATTTGTCAATATCTCTACTTCTAAGAGTACGATTTGAAAAATTCCTTCTTTGTTGGATAGTGTTTCCGATGCGAAATGTTTTTCCTATAAATTCAAAATTTCCAAGTAAATCATAGACTTTCCGCTAGGGGGCACAAAGGTAAATTGCGTTTTCTGCGTTATTTCTGCTCCTAAAGATCTGATTTGAAAACTTCTTCCTGTATCGCATACAAGACCTGATGGTAAATATTTTTCACATAACTTCTAATGTTTGGTAAAGAATGGTTTAGACACCAGGGGTCATAAGTGTTAATTTCTGCTTCTGAAGTATTTGTTGCAAAATCTGGGCTCCTGAAAACTCGATTAATTTTTTTCTCTTATATGGATACACCTTTTGAGAATACTTTCTTCCTAAAATAATACATGGTTTTCCCACCAGGGGACGTAAAGTCACATCTTATTTTTGTCAATATCTCTGTTTCTGAGAGTTCGTAAGCTCACGATTTCGTTTACAGCAATATCTGAGAGATTAAAACCCCGATTGAAAATCTTCTTTCTTTCTTCAGATCTATTGTTTTCCATACCGGTTCCATTGACTTTGAATAGCTTTGATAAATTTAATTTGCGTCAGAACGGATTCAAAAGACGTGCTTATTACACCCGAAAATTCGGTGTCATCTTTCTTGTTTCATTTTTTTAAGAAAAGGATTGGTAGATTTGGATGTATGACTGATAGCCTTGTCCTGATGGAGTTCTACCCTTTGATGGCTCTGCGGATAAATGAATGTCATTTCCTCTTTAAATATAGGAGTTAAATTTTTGTTTTGGTAATATGTAGAATTGATTTTAACATTTTTTTAAAATTGTCTTCACTAAAACGTTCCGTTGTACGAGAAACCAGCAATAATCATGAATCCTTTACTGAAACTTTCTTTGGATTCTTGAAACTAAGTCTTTTTCTGATCTTTTGCGATAGTAAATCGACCTTTTTTGTTGCCATCGTATAAGTAGATCCATACTTCATCAATAGTCACAATAAATTTCCATCTGTCTCCTGTTAAGGGATTTTCATACAGACGTCTATGCAGTGTTCTGCGCTCAGCCACGTGTCTAGAAGTCTGAGAACATTTTTTTTTTAAGATTCAAAGCTTTGTTTATTACCTTGTCAACAGTTGGTACAAAGATTTTTAACGACTTTGCTCTTTGAGTCGGTTGATTTCGTTTTAACATCACAAGCGTTATTTTCGAAATAGTCGTAAAAGTGCGTACCTCCTTTGGATATTCGTTTGGTTATCTTTTTCCTGTTATAAGCAATACTTGACGATTGCCCCCTCTATTATTTATAATATTGCTTATTTTACATTTAGAATTGCTAATTCCATGATTTTTACAGCATCTTTTAATTACAGAATACGAATATTTCTCTTCGTAAAGAGCAAAAACATAACCTTCTATCCACAGCTTCTTAGCGCACGCCATTTTCTTAGCAGACGATATTTAACTGCAGCAGATGTTTCTTTCGTGTTCATCTAACACGCTGTTGCAAGTTTCAGTACTTAGAACTCTTTTTTTCTGTAATTTCTTATCGAAAACGTTCTAAAAGTGTGTGAACATCCTCTCTATACGATGTTGTTTCCTATAGAGTTCGTGGCTCTGGTGGAACGGTTTACCAACGTCCCACCAGATCCACGATTCCACGGCGTTACCTCTTGGCATTTTTCGAGGACAAAAACTCTATGATGCCAGATTCCACATCTACCACTGAAGCGAATTGCCGCCGCCCTTGTAGGAAACTGACCATTGACAGAATGATATACAGATGGGGGGCAAGGTCAATGGCTGAGTGAACGAGCAAGGAGATGGTATCCTGTGCGTGACGTCACAAGTTTTCTTCCCAACAGTTCTGAGGCTTTCTATTACAGACGGTTTGGGCTGAGTGAGTGAGCAAGAAGATTGCCTCTTGTGCGTGAAGTCCCAAGTTTTCTCCCCAAACAGTTCTGAGGCTTTCAACTAGAGACGGTTTTGGCTAAGTGAACGAGCAAGGAGATGGCTTCCTTTGCGTGAAGTCTTAAGTTTCCTCCCCAACAGTTCAGCAACTTTCTATTAGAGACGGTTTTGGCTAAGTGAACGAGAAAAGAGATGGTTTTCTGTGCGTGACATTCTACGTTTTCTCCCCAAACAGTTCTGAGGCTATCTATTAGAGACGGTTTTGGCTGAGTGTACGAGCACAGAGATGGCCTCCTGTGTGTGACGTCACAAGTTTTCTTCCCAACAGTTCTGAGGCTTTCTATTAGAGACGGTTTTGGCTGAGTGAACGGGCAAGGAGATAACCTCCTCTGCGTGATGTCACAAGTTTTCTCCCCAAACAGTTCTGAGGCTTTCTATTGCAGACGGTTTTGGCTGAGTGAACGGGATAGGAAATGGCTTCCTTCGCATGACGTCACAAGGTTTCTTACCAACAACTCTGAGGCTTTCTGTTGGATACGGTTTTGGCTGAGTGAACGAGTAAAAAGATAGCCTTATGTGCGTAACGCCACAAGTTTTCTCCCCAATAGTTATGAGGCTTTCCATTACAGACGGTTTTGGCTGAGTGAACGAACAAAGAGATGGCCCCTGTATGTGACGTCAGAAGTTTTATCTCCAACAATTCTGAGGCTTTCTATTAGAGACAGTTTTGACAGAATGGGGCAATGTCTGGACTATATGGAGGATGGGGAAGGATCTCAGTCCCTTTCAATTCCTTTAACTTCCAGTAGACCACTCTGGAGGTGTAATTTGTTGCATTATCCACTAACGATAACGCCCAATACCTATTGATGAGTGCTGGGTAGCATTGTTGCAGAGCATTATGGACACGTTGCAGTTGTTCTACATAGAGGTTCCTGTGCACAGCTTGAAAATATAGCACGAGTTTTCAGAGCAAATGACCCTCACAATTCCAACAATTGCACAGCATGTCTTTCCTTTAGAACCGCCCTCTTTGCATCACTGTTTGTGCTTCCTGGAATGGACTCAACCACTGTTTTCCATTGATAGCATGATATAGAAATATCCGTTTTTCTTCACCTGTAACGGTACGACGTCAAAGCCTATCGTTGTGTGGATTTGACAGCAGTCTGCGACATTGAACGACACGTTATTTCGTCTGCTGGGTGTCAATTCGTGACGATCCATTCAACTGGGCCTGGAGGAGAAACCAGTCCATATATCGGCACAACTAATCTGCTGCCAGCTTCCATATACTGTATTTCCGATCACTTACTTCTTTGAGACGTAATTTCATTTGCGCAAATTTTAATTGGAGATGTACGAAAATCGTGCGACTGCTATAATTTGAGCTGAAAATTTTCAAGGAAATTCTCAACTGTCAGGAAAATCTGGTGTTCCAAATTTTGAAAAGGGCAGGAACCGGCAACAGCAATTTATGATCTCATTCATTGGACAAAAAAATGTGAATCCCGTGCAGCCACCCGTGATGCAGTGGTCTAAGCGCTAGATTTTCACTGTTCGTCCGTGATGGGCCCTCGTTCGAATCCAGTTTGGGAAATAGGTGGTGTGCTTGTCTTAAGGCACTCGCTGTCTTCCTTCCCTGGAGACAGTGTCCCCAAATTAGGAACGATTCATTGCTTATAGACCATCGAGTTGCATATGGTCGTTAAACCCCAAAGGAAAGTACACTACTGTGTATTGAAAAAGCAACTCCAAGAAAGACTTGAGTTGTTGAAGTGAAATTTATAGGGTACATTACGTGTGATACAAGATTGAAGAGTTCTGAAGTACAGTCCCCGGCATCAACTGGAAGAGGTTCTGTTTGTCGTACACCAGAAAGGAATTCCATGTTGTCTCTATTCTTATCCACAGTTCATCTTGGGTAACTGGCGGCGAAACCTGACGGGCTAAGCGTCGAGCGGCCATATCCCAGGTTTGTTCAATGGGCGAAAAGTCAGGTGAACGTGCTGGTTAAGGAACACGTCGCACATGTCGGGCATCCAGGAGCTGTAAGTCTTTCCACGCTGCATGTGATCGGGCATTGTCCTCATGGAAGATTGAACCTGGGACCGTCTGCAGATGTGGTAGCACTTCAGATTCCACAGCTTCCGCTATGTACCGCTGGCAGGTCATGGTTCCTACAATACGTAGGAGGTGGGATCAACAATTAATCGAAAAAAAAAATGCACGTAACTCAAAAGGAAAATCATGGTTATTTTGTTAACATGTGGCTATGCCACGACACGTTAGAAGAAATACACTCGTGAAGATTGCACATGGAACATGTTTGGTAAACAGTTTTTTCGCCAATCTTCCCATATATCTAAGAGTGAACCAGGCTGTCTCTGTACGATATGCGAAACACACCATGTTCAAATTGCAAACTTAAAATCTTTATTTATAATTAAAAACTCAAGTCAGTTAAAAGACCGTAAGCAAGATCTTTCAAGGGCGCAGCGGCCCAATCATCAGGCTTAGTGCCACAGTCACCGAGCAAGCATGCAATAAATATAATGTAATAGATCCATGATGCAACAGTCATCAAAGGTCTCTGTTGCCAAACGTGAACGTCCAAAATCATGTAGAAGATGGCAAGGAACGCATACCATCCGCTGTAGGAAGCATACGTAGATTCTAGTAGTGTCTCCCACGGGAGGGAATGAAACTAGGCAGATCAATATTACAGCAGGTATTAGCAAATTTAGTAACATACAAACTTTTTGACGAAAGTAACGTACGTTTGTTACACGGTGATGCAAAAAGAAATTAGAAAGTCTAATTTAACCTTCCTTTTGAGTTTTTGTGTTCTCATTGTATAACTTTCTTACTTAACGACACATTGTTCCTCCCGACGAGCTTTTTAAAGTTAGAAACCTGAGAGTGGTTCAGATTTCAATAAACTGTAAGCCAAGTTCGATGAGAGTGGGTTGTTATTGTGCTGAGTACCATATGCAGTGTGCTAGGTGAAGATCGATAAGCGATGTACGAATGAGATAAGAACTGATTTTACGAAAAGATATACTCTGGCCAAATTACTGTGACCACCAAACAATTTTATGCAAAGTAGCTATCCCGCAGATGCTGCTCACGGGAGATGAATGGATCGGTACATAAAGGGAACGCTGAAGGCATGCAGAGGCTAAAACCGTGCATTGCACAAGAAAAAATGGATAAACGACGCGCTCTGTCAGACTTTGAAAGTGGTATGATCGTGAGTGCTCGAAACATAGGTGTGAGCTGTAGCAAAACGGCTGCACCTGTGAAATGTTCGACGACAGCAGCTGTTAAAAGTTTAGAGAGAGTGGACCACCAGTCAAAGCACTGGGTCTGAGTGCAAGACATGTGATCGTTAACGATAAGATCAGATCATATGTACAGGATTTTACGAAAAGAATGTCTGACCCCAGTTCTTAAAAAACCCTTAGAAATAGAAAACTAGGAGATTTGGGCTAGAGTGCCTGATAGGAAAGTGATACGGAAGCGAGGTAGAAAGGGGAGGAAGACGCCCTTATTTATTACCAGGGGTGCAGTTCCCGGGGGATCGTTAATGGCTACTGGATGCTCGAGCTGATCGAAGAGTAGGCAGACTTCTTCCGTCCAACAGACGGGCAACACTTCGTCAGATTGCATATAATCTGAATCAGTGACCAAGTCCGATGGCCTCTCAACGTACAGTTCGCCGCATATTACATCCTATGGGTTCCAGAAGCAGACAGCCTGTCCGTAAGCCGTTGATATTTGCAGCGAACCAGAAGAAACGCCTCCAGTTCGCTCAGGAACACAAGAGTTACACAGTAAATGAATGAAAAAAGGAAATGTGGTCCTCCTACGAATCACATTTTCAACTACACCATGCAGATGGAAGGGTGAGGATATGGAGATAGATGCACGAAAGCATGGTATCATCTAGCATCGTCACTACTCATCAAGCTAGCAGAGGCAACATTTTCGTGGGAGTGTTTGAGCCCTTCGATCCGTGTGGAGCAACGTCTGACCTCTCAAATGCACTTAAATATCGTTTCCAACCAAGTCCACCCAGTTATGTTGATGGTTTATCTCAATGGAGATGGATACTTCCAGCAGGACAGCGATTCATGTCATAGTGCTTACATCGTACACGAATGGTTTGAGGAGTATCATGGAGACTTTTCCCTGCTACAATGGCCTCTTTAATCATCAGATATGAATACAATGGAGCATTTGTGGGATAAAGTCGAAAGGGGTATCAGACAGCTGGATCTGCTACCATCAAATCGTGGAGGGTGATTCATCGTATTTGGGCTAATATATCCAAAGCCAATTAGCAACATTTAATAGAGTCCATACCAAATACACTGAAATATGTAATACTGTCTATACCAAAACGAATTCAAGCAGTAATAATGGGTCTTCAAGAGCTCGAAGGGGCAATTCATCGCATTTGGGCTAATATACCCCAAGCCACTTACCCACGGTTGACACTATAATTCGTGCATGAATACTAGTATTAAAAGAAATCCGTCTTGTTGCACGATGATATTTATTCAGCTAAAAAATGAAATCTATATACAGTTTAAAAACACATGAGCACTTTCGGTGTCACATTGACACCGAAAGTGCTCTACGATGTAAGCACTATGACATGAATCACATGGTGAAATTGCATCTGATGAAGGTGTCAATGTGACACCGAAAGTGCTCATGTGTTTTTAAACTGTATATAGATTTCATTTTTTAGCTGAATAAATATCATCGTGCAACAAGACGGATTTCTTTTAATACCACTTACCCACATTTAATACTGAATATACCAAATATACTAAATTATTTAATACTGTCCATAACAAAACAAATTCAAGCAGTATGAATGGGTCTTCAAGAGCTGGAAGGTGCAATCATCGCAGTTGGGCTAATATAATACCCCAAGCCACTTATCGACATTTAATAGATTCTATACCACGACGAATTCAAGCAATATTAACGAGTCTTCAAGAGCTGGAAGGTGAAATTCATCGCATTTGGGCTAATATACCCAAGCCACTTACTGACATTTAATAGAGTCCATACCAAGACGAATTCAAGAAGTATTAAGGGCAAAAGGTGGCCCAACAACGTACTAACCAGGTGATCATAATAATTGGGCCACTCCTTGTATATACATATATACATATTGGTGTGTGTGTGTGTGTGTGTTATATAGTGAGTGAAAGTTGAGTAATTCTGTCTTGTTAAAATATAGCAAGTACTAATTTATACATTGTACTATTGGATTTATATCTGACCTCAAGTTGTTCTTCAGCGAAATACTTCTACGCTGAATAAACGGATATCAAATTCGTGAGTACCACCTTGAGTCCATACCAAGACAATTCAAGCAGTATGAAGGGGTCTTCAAGAGCTGGAAGGTGTCTGTTGATCATTGAATTCAGGACAGATTTTTAAATGTTTTTGCAATTTGTGAAAACACAAATTTGTTGGTGACCGAGATCAAAACCACGCCTCCTGCTTCGGAGCCAGTTGTTCTAACCGACTAAATCAAACCGATGGAATTTATCGCTGAAAATTTGTCTTCTGGACACGTCATTTACCCCTGTAATACGTCTCAACATCTCCCTCTTATTTTTATTTTTTTTATTGAAGCGAAGAAGAAAGTTTCATTAATTCCAGGCGATGTGTGGAACAAACATCACATATTTTTAGAAGAATCCAAAGGCCAGTAGATCCATTTTTCAAAATCGGGCGCCAATGTCAAAACAGAAATTTGTCAGTCATCGAATCCACGCCTCCTCGATCCGGATCCAGTTGTTCTAACCGACAAAAGTACACCGACGGGATGTATCGCTGCAGATTTCTTTTCTTGGCACGTGCTTCGCCTCTGTACTACGTCACAAATTTTAATTTATCTTGCGCCTTGAATTTCTACAGCAACGGTACGGGTTAATACACTGCCGGACAATTGCTAAGGACGGATGACAATAGCAACGATAGCAACCATAAAATGGAAGGCAGGAAAATGTGGAAATTAGCATAAGTGCGGGATACAGTAAGACGTGTTGTGCGTATGCAAATTTTGGATTGCCTAACTTGTTCGTGACGTCATAGCGCTGATAAGAGATATAAAGGATTTGACGCGTATTGACCGTTGTTGTTCAAACGCAAAGTTGAAAGGGAAAGAATCAATTGACCAACTTGAAATTTTCAGTATGTCTTCCCGACATCACCTAGATGATTTTACGCGTGGCCGTATTATTGGCAAGATTGAAGAAGGGCGAAAAATAACACATGTTGCCAGGGAGTTCGACGTCAGCCCCAGTGTTGTTTCAAGGCTTTGGAAATCATTTCAAACAAATGGAGAGTGAAGCAAACGTCACGGGGGAGGTCGTGTTCGCAGTACGACACCTGCAGAAGATCGGTACATAGTGCTATCAACAAAAAGACACCGGCGCAGCACAGCTAGTGAGGTAGAAAATCAGTTTATGGCTGCTACTGGCAAGCGGATCTCCCGAAAAACTGTCGCCAGACGTTTGCATGAAGGAGGACTATACGCCCGCCGTCCTGTTGTATGCATCCCTTTGTCCAGACGTCACCGTACCGCCCGTTTGGAATGGTGCCATCAACATCCCAATTGGACTGATAACAACTGGTCTGCTGTCCTCTTCTCAGATGAGAGTAGATACAGTCTATCGTCTGATTGTCAACGACAACTGATCTGGCGTGATAGTGGTACTGCATATTGTCCAGCAAACATACAGGAAAGGGACCGATATCCGACATGTAGTGTCATGGTATGGGCTGGCATCATGATCAAGGCCGTACGTCCCTCTATGTGCTTCCAACTCGGACTATGACTGACCAACGATACATTAATGATGTTCTGCTACCTCATGTTCCCATGTTCCATGGTGCTGTCGGTGATAGATTCATTTTCATGGACGACAACGCAACTTGTCATCGAACAGTCGCTGTCCAGGAGTGTCTTGAGAGCAAGGATGTTCAACGCCTCGTATGGCCAGCACGTTCTCCAGATCTGAATTCCATTGAAAATGTGTGGGATGCTTTGGGGAGGGGTCTTGCTGGTCGCCAATGCCCTCCAATAAACAAGGACACCCTCATCCGTGCACTGACAGAGGAATGGGATAAATTACCCCAACAGCTGCTTGATAATGTTGTGCAAAGCATGACACGAAGTGTGGAATCTTCCATCTCCCTCCATGGTGGCCATATCCCGTATTGACATCTTACGCCGGAACGCCTGTGGACGGTAATTGCATTTTTTCACGTTTAGGTATTCTGCACAAAATGGCCTGTTTGTCCCTTGAACACGTTCCAAAGCCTTCTGGATTTCAGAGCACAATAAATTGTCTTTCTTGTAATGTCCTGGCATTCTGACATTATTTTATTTCACTTGGCATCCAACCAGACTTACTTTTTTATGCGCTATATAGCCGTTTATGATCCGTCCTTAGCAATTGTCCAGCAGTGTATATAAGGGTTCAGTGAACATACGCCGATGCGCCATTACATTATGACCACCTACCTAATAAGCTGTAGGACCTCCTTTTTCCCGCAAAACAGCGGCCACTCGGCCAGGCATCGATTCAGTGAGGTGGCGATAGGTATCCTGGGGTATCTGGTACCATAATGTCAACAGCAGGTCTTCCAGTTCCCGTACATTTCGGGGTGCTGGTGATTTAGCGAGAACCCGCTTTTCCAAGTCGAATCACAAATGTTCGATTTGGTTCATGTCAGGTGAATTTGGAGACCAGGGCATTACCAGAAATTCGCCAGCATGTTCCTCGAACCACTCCTTGACGATTCTGGCAGTGTGGCATGACGCATTATCCTGGTAGTAATGGCCATCATCAATAGGGAACGCAGCTGCCATGAATGGGTGAACTTGGTCCGCAACGATGTTCGGATAGGTGACAGCTGTCAGGGATTGTGCTATTGGGATAATGGGGCCTAAAGTGTCCCAAGAAAGCATCGCCCACAGCATAACACCGCCGCCGACGGCCTGTTTCCACCCAACAATGCACCCAGGTGCCATAGCCTTCGTTGGTAATCGGCGTATCCGCGCTCGGCTCTCTACGTGATGCACCAGGAATCTTGATTCATCAAGCCAGGCCATTTTCTTCCAATCATCTACGGTCCAATCTCGATGATTTGGGGCATATTTCATGCGTTGTTGGGGATGACGTGCAGTGAGCGTGGGGACCCGGCTGTGTTTTCAGCTACGCAGGCACATGCGCAGAAGGCAGCGATGAACGGTATGCTGTGACATATTACCCCGACCACCGCTGATGTAGCCGCAGGTGATTTGTCGCACTGTGGCCCTGCGGTCGCTGTGAACAACGCGCGACAGTCTCTGCTCCCCTCTGGCATCGGTGAGCTGCAGAGACACACGGCTAAACGAGGGTTCGTCTTTTGGCCACCTGTGCACCACTTTTGATACGTACTCTCTGAACAACCCACAAGCCACGCCGCACTGTACTAACCGGAAGCCGGTCCTCGGTTTGTGCATATACTGCTCTGTGAACTTCCCCTGCGCCACCGTTCGGTCTCCAGGCGCGCTCCCTTTTTAGGCTGGGGGTGATCATAATTGAATAACTCATCGGTGTATTAAGTCGTAGAGTAACCTTAAACCGATATTTTAAACGCATTAGCCTCTTATTGTTCTATAAAATGTACCTTAAATTTTTCAAGTTTTCTGATGGGTTCCCTTCACAGATTAGGATTTCTCAAAACACATAGTTAAAGTAATGCTATATGTAATCCTAGCTCCTCGGGAAGCTTAAATGCATGTTAAAATGTATGCCATTCCTTCAGCAAACTGATATGCGAGCAGAAATATCATAACAACATTTTTGTATTTGAAATCCATGATAACATTAAACATCACAACTGGCAATTTAAATATACATGACAACTGAAAAGGTTCGAAATATTTAAATAACCGGTAATGGTGCTATGGGACAAGTAAATCTAAGATCTGAAAGTTCGAAATGTAAAAATATCCCTCTGAGAACTCCTTGTACGTGTCAGAAAGCTGTATAAAATGTAGATGAGGAAACACTGTTGAATTGTCACATAAAAAGAAGAGCGATGGGGTATGTGAAGCTAATGCATGATTCACTGTCACAGAGTGCAGACAAAGAATTCGATGAAGTCAGTGTAGCGTGCAGTAATGCAGTCTGTGATCCCAGAAGGAGGATGTTAAAAATGGCTTTTAGGGTATTATAGTGGGGCCTTTTTTCTTCAGTCATTGACATGCTTTTAAACTTAATGCAACATTCGAAAACTTTCACGTTCGTAATAAATATATCTGTTACTGCTAAAAGTCGTGTCGCTGTTTGAATCTGTTTTCATCATGAGGAAAAGGATGGCTTTTAAATGAACATCTATTGAGCTATCAATATCGAAAACAGATCAGTAAAGATACCGAATATTTCATAAAACTTTAAACCACTTTTGAAAATGTGTATTATTTTCCTAAAGGCTACAGAACTAGACTTTTAAGCAAAGGAGGAAAAGTTATCTGTATATCTAAAGGAGAAAAGTAATAATTTCTTCTTGTCTTGGCAATTCATTTGCTTATGAAAGAGTTGCAGGTATTCCAATATTTCTTCTAAAAATAGTTTTTCAGTGATTATTGCAATTAAAGCAAGGAAAGCAACGTAACGGGAGGTTATGTGTTTGTAGGTGTTAAGCATTAGTAGTAAGATATTGCACATGAATAACTGATTTGCTCAAGAAAAAAGTTAGAGAAAGGGATATCGACCGGACTTAAACACTGCATGCATTTAATTAGAGTCAGAAGCCTCAGTTTCCCACTACTCGTAATACAAAACACCAACCATACAAGAAATGGTCAGACAAATAATGTGGCATAGTACTTCCCACGTTTAAACTGGAGAAAATCTCACTGAATCAGAAGGAATAAGAAGCACGTGATGTTTACCTTTGTCAGTCAATACGTCGTGACACCTTTACGTTTGTTCACAAGTGCTTGGCACCTGTACAGCATATTACAGATGAGATAAATCAGCTTAATGGGGAGTAGTGTCGACCACAGACCGAGCAATAGGGTACAAATTCTGAAAGTTGGGACTGGGTGATACCTATCCAAGATCCAACTCGATGTATCCCATACTTGCTGAATGGGATTAAGGTCCCGAAACTTTGGAGGTACAGATAAACATGGTATCAGTCTTCTAGCTCACCGAACCACGATGAGTGCTCAATGAAGTCGTGCATTATGATCCACAAATAAGAAATTATATGGGAAAAGGTAACAGTACACCTGGCCATGTTAGCTACCCAGCAAAAACACAAGTGTTGGGAAAGTGCTGGCCACCAGCTGGCAGTGATGGGTCACTGCTGACGTAAATCTGCCGCTCACGGCCCGCAAGCGGTCCCTGGTTGGCAGCGCCATCAGCTGGCAGCCATTGATGGTCCTGCAGCCTCTCCGTGAATTGCGGGTCACCAAGCAAGTGCTGGCCCGTAGCTGACAACCGATGAAACCCCAACATCAGGTGGGAGCAACGGAACTGCGCATGTGCAGAAGCAACACGTGCTGTGTCTCTCGTGGTACCAGTTAGTTGAAGACGACGCTATCGCTATCGTGTTATTTTAGTGGATTTTAAGGGGGGAAAGCATAAGTAGAGAGGCGAATTAATTTCCTAATGAAATGACACGTAGACGAAGATATCAGATTAAGCCATGAAATACTAGATTACAGCCATAAAATACACCCACTCCATTCCCATGAATAACAAGAAATAATTTCTGTGTAATCTTTCGTTTGAACATTCACTAAACTGATTGAAACAAAAGTCCTGGAAAAACAGTAAAAAAGCGTTTTGTTGAAAAAAGAAGGAAGAATTATACGGTGTACAAAATTTATCAATTATTTGAAAAAAGCAAGCAACGCTATGTGAATATAAGGTACTCTCATCCATGGGTTGAATACACAAGACTGGAGGAATTCACTTCTAAAAATAACGAGAAGTAAATTAAATATATTTCCTCTTTAAAACAAATGTAGCTTCGGACAGCGGAAAGGAAAGATGCAACGTTAAAAATGTAACAGAATGTGACATGAACGGGTAAATATATTAATTCAAAAATCGCCTTTCAAGACGACAAGGACAGCTCGAAACTTTGGAAAGCGCCTTTAAGTTGGTACACTCGTTGAAACAGTGAAGTTCCATTAAGGTAAAAAAATTGTGCGTTGACAGAATAAATTTATTAATTATATGAAACCTACATTTATGAAAAATATCTCGCAATATTGTAAACTTAAATAGAGAACCATTCGTTACACATTCAGCAGAAAAGATGGTCAGCTTCAAGCCATGCTCATGCGTGCCAAATCAGTCCAGTTGGTAGAGCGCCCGTTTCCCTTGCAGACAGTCCTTGGTTCGTTTCTAACTAGTTCCAAACGGGCGTTTTTCCGGTCCTGTTGAGGAAATTTCCCCGGAGCCGTGCTATAATTCTGAAGATCCGTAAGGAGAAAAAAAAAGTTAATTGTTGCTTTGGGAGACTGCGGTTATCCTTTATTATTTTATGACTACTACTGGGAAATTGGCGGACAAGATTCGGCAAGCCATCAGTTACGTCACGTGATTGCAGGGCCGCTGAAGGGCCACTTGGGGCAGCTATTGCCTGTGATGGATAATTGATGGCCCTGTTGTGGCAAATGACAACTGATTGGGGTGCCAACTGTTGTCCAGCTGCTGGCCCTTCTGTTGGCCGCCAGGACATTTTATTGGCGAGTGCTGGCTGCCAGCAATAGCCCTGTGCTGGCCCAGCAAGACTGTTTTTGCTGGGTAGGTACTTGCTAGCTTTCACTCCAACCATATAGATCTTGCGACCATTGAAGCAGATCGCTCCCCATACTATGACTGAGCCACCGTGGAACGTATGCAAAAGTTTGCAGAAATGCTGCTCACAGAGTGTTTCTAAGGTTCTCCAGACGCAAAGTCGCCGATTATCGGAGTGTAAGTAAAATCTGAGCACATTGCAGAATGGGACGCTTTCCCATACTTCTCACAAGACGTGAGTCTGCATTCACTCACTTCTTTCTTGCCGAGTTATAGCAGACAGCATTAATGCCGCACAATGGACGTTCTCAAAATAGATATTACTGATGAGATAGATTATGGATCAAGTAATCATCCGGTGGCACTTCTCGCCGCATCTAGGATGCGGCGACTGTCCATTGTGGAGTTCCTGAGAGTATTTATTGTCACATACAGACCATACCATGCTGTACTTGTCCTCCTCTACCCACTTCTCCGTCTTATAGCGTTATGGCGATGCTCTCGGTTATTTGACTTTTTCAGTGGAGTTACTGCGGGTTTTAATTGTGTGCAATCTCTAAATGCCAGAGGTTTCTTTTTTTACTGCAAAAGCCAGGTAGTTTTAGTTTGTTTGTTAATACTAAACGATTTATTGTGAGTCTAAGGCTTTGATCGGCTAATGGTTTGAATCTAACACAGCTGCCCCTGCCACATTTGGTACCACTGTAGCGGAGATAAAGACTCAAGCCGAGTCGATCACAATACGAATCAGTGTGCCGCCCCGGTGGCGCAGTGGTCTAAGGCGCTGGTCTCTGATCATTCGTCCGTAAGGGGTCCGGGTTCGAATCCCGGTGAGGCATGGATGTTGTGTTTGTCTTATGGCACTGGCTCTCTCCCTTCCCTGGAACCAGTGACCCTAAATTAGGGACGGGCGACTGCTTATAGCCCATTGAGTTGCTCACGGTGGTCGTTAAACCTCCAATCAAAAAAAAAAAAAACTTCTTTTCAGATGACGTCATCTATTCCTACAGAGATTCGCACGTCACCCCAGTTTGAAATATCGATGTCTTCTACGCCTTTCCCAGAGAAAACATACATGTGTTTATCTTCTTCCGTTCCGTCTGTTTGAGTACCACTCACCCTAGCTATAAGGTGTGCTGTCTAGACCAGCACTGCGCGATTCTCTTCCCAATCCATCTTCAGCACAATGCTTCAACTGGTTTCAATAATTCTGCCAGCGTCTTTGTTTCAGGATCTTGTTTTCCGCTCCGTCTTTTGCTCCGACCCCAAGTTCCACGGCCCCCAATATTTATTTTTATCAGCTACGTCACCCACTGATCAATTAAATGTAGGCGTGGCTCAACAAACTTCAACGGAGGTAAATGTATCCCACAATTCCTAAAGACCTGAAGTAATAGTAGCGGCTCCTCGATACTTTGTGGAAGCTTCCCGGGATTCAACTACCTCGTATGATTGGAAAAGTTCATTTTTGACGTAGAACTACGTCTAATGGTATGATACAGATTAGCGTTGGACACGACATAATTGTGAGACCAATTTTAACTCGCAATAACTCCGGGGTTATCGGGGATGTGGCAACAGCGATAGTATAGTTTGATAGCGCATAGGTGACATTTAGTGGCAATTATAAGTGCCGGGGCCGGCGGATCAATAGCAGTTCGTGACAGCACGCTGAAGTGGATCGTCATTTTTGTGCTCTGCGCTGCGAGTATACTTTTGTTTTCGTTTTTTATACTTCTGAACTAAAGGTGCTTGAACATTGATTTTCGTGTTTAGTTAATGTTAACATTGTGGACTAGTTGTGTGAATTGAAAAAGTTACAATTGCAACTGTTAACAATGACAGTAGATGGTAATGTAACTGTACTTTATTATTATTATTTTTTTTTTGAAGATTCGTAGAATTAGCGGAAGAAAACATCAAAATGTTACGAAAATGCAAAGTTGAGCGCAGAAAGGGACTGCGGAAACTGAAAAGACTGGCAGAACAGGAAATTTGTGGACCCAAGGAACTCCGAACTACCAGTGCCGAGCGTTGCAAACGCTGCCGCGATGCCAAACGATACCGTCAAAGTGAGCCAGTCGTGAGCACCTCTAGAGCACCGGTCGACGCCGCGGAGCCAATGGAAGTTCATATAGAGTCGGATATTGACTGGTGTCAAATGAAGGAGCCGGATTACGAAAAACCAACGACTTATAAAAATACACTCATTGTCATAAAAATCCGCGCACCAAGAACGAGGCGTTGGCTTGAAATGAGATTTTAGTAGTGAGATGGTACATACCAAGGACAGAAGTGATTACAATATCACAGCAGTAGGATGATTTCCCGCAGACATACGGTACACATTCCGGTCAGCGTTAGTACCGCGTCGGACCGCCTCGTGCTCGGATGCACGCGGTGATACGGTCCGGTATGGAGTTAACGAGACGCCGTATGTTATCCTGAGAGAAATTGACCCACACTTCTTGCAACTGACGCTCTAAATCACGAGCACTGGGACATGGAGGAAGCTGGCGTCCCATCTGGCCCTACATGTGCTTGATGGGCAAGAGATAAGGCAATCTGGCAGGCCACGGAAGCGTCTAAGCGTGACGTAGACAGTCCTGGGAAACCCGAGCTGTGTGTGTGGACGGGCGTTATCTTGTTGGAAAATGGCTTCGGGCCGCTCCGCCAGGAAAAACAGCACATGGGGCCGCAGGATCTCCTGTACGTAGCGCTGGGGTGTCAACGTCCCTCGGATCACTGCGAGGGAAGTCCGGCTGTCATACGCGATGGCTCTCCAGACCATCACGCTTGCAGTTCGGGACGTGTGCCGCTATACACTGAGGTTAGGATTGTAGCGCTCACCTGCGGTCCTCCACACTCTGACACGGTGGTCATCCGTTCCCATGAAGAAGCGGTATTCATCGCTGAAAACTCGACGGCGCCAGTCCGTAGCATTCCACGTTGCTCGTTGCTGACACCATTGCCATCGACGCCGACGATGGTCACGTGTTAATGGCAGAAAACGAAAAGGGCCGTCGAGAGTGCAGATTCGCCTCTTCCAGGTGTCTGGAAATGGTTCTGGCGGACACAGGAGTCCCGTATACAGCCGCCACATGTCTGTGGATATTGGACAAGGACGTCGTTGCATCTGAGCGTGAGGCTCTCACGATCCCACGGTCCTCTCTGCTGGTGGTGTGTCTGGGTCATCCAGAGCCAGTCCGTCGTGTCGTGGTGCCTTTCCGTGTCCATTGCTCCCAACACGATCGCACTGTACTATCCGACTGGCCCAAATGGCGGCCGATTCGGCGCGCCGGCCAGCCTGCCTCTCTCATCCCGACGATACGGCCACGTTCAATCTCCGTCAGTTGCCCGTACGTACTTCCACGCGGCTCTGTGACATGTCTGTCACTCGGGGATCTTACCTGACTCTTACCTTGCACTTCGGCACGAATGTGGAGTCCCCTGCGCGGCGCCTTATACGCCTTAAGGATTGCGATTGCAGCTGCAGTCTTGGACGTGCGGGCATGCGGAATTACACGAAACTTTAAACATTTACATGTCTGCCCTCCGCGTAGCTATTCGCCGAGTTTCGGGTTAATCGCACGGGTTTTTTCTTTGTGCGCGGATTTTTATGACGATGTGTGTATTTATGAAAATGAAAAACCGGAATTCCAGAAAAAAGCCATCAACAACGAGTTTGGTCGCGTATGCAACGTCTTGCCAGTGATTTGCAGCCGATCAATGAGCAGCAACAGGCAGCTATTCGACATGTATTTCCTGACGATGTGACAACTGATTTTATGGCGTACGTTACTTGCAGAACTAACTTGAAGAACAGTCGGGTGCCTGCGTTCTCAAAATTTAAGAGCTTACATATGCAGAGTACCCAAATGAATTGCTGCCGCTGGATTACATCGCCGAAAGTCTGATCGCACCGCCGCTGCCATTTATGCAGATTAGTCGATTGAGGCACGAGACTGGTAGCTGCGGCATCGTCGAGCAGGCAGTAAACGTGCCTGTTGACGTCAACAACATGGATCAACAACTACCGCGGCAACTGGATGCCGACTACGCGCTCAACGTGAACATGAAGAAACATACGACACACAAATTTTCTTATCTGTCTGGTTTCCTGAAGAAGGCGATCGGACAACCATTGGTTTCTCGAGTTTATGCTCTCAGAGTTCCAGATGAACTTAGCGACTAATCCGGCTCAACGCACACTGGGCAGTACGTCTATTGATGCGATATTCAGACGCGGCATACAACTGTTCCGTATAGTCAACTATGTCTCTTACTTCTCGACTGTTCCGTATAGTTGGCATACAACTGTTCCGTATAGTCGGCATAGAACTGTTCCTTATAGTCAACTACACTGGTGTGCAAAAATTAAGGACAAAGAGGAGAAATTAGCATAACAGCGGAACGACCAGGCAGAACGGACCGAAAGACCACTCAGGAGATAGACTAGGGTCCGGTACGGTAGGGCATGCGCATACATATATGCATCATGACGTAGGGGGGGGTGTCGAGGTTGATGAACCAAATTAAGCCATTGGTCGAGGTCAAACCCACGTTACACGACACGACAGATTGCAGACACATTGCACATCCATCATTCAAGCGTTCACGACCACCTGAAGAAGCTAGGATACGTAAGCAAGCTCGATGTGTGGGTTCCTCATGAACCCAAAGAAGCTCAATTGACGGCGAGTATAAACATCTGCGATATGCTCATTAAACGTGACGAAAACGATCCTTTTTTGAAGCGACTGATAACTGGTGACGAAAAGTGGATTGTGTACATCAATGTGCTGCGCAAACGGTCTTGATTCCGACGTGCTGCTTCACCTCAAACGACATCCAAAGCAGACGTTCATCAGCGGAAGGTTCTGGTGTCAGTGTGGTGGGATTTTAAAGGTGTCGTGCTTTTCGAGCTCCTACCACGGAACCAAACTAGTGTTTTCCCACTTTCAAGTTTGAACGAATACATCATCCAGAAACGTCAAGAGCTCGTTCATCGTACAGGTGTTGTGTTCCATCACGACAACGCGAGACCACACACAAGTTTGATCATCCGCCAAAAATTATTGGAGCTTGGGTGGGATGTGTTGTCACATCCAGCATACTTGTCTGACCTTGCGCCGTCAGACTTCCCCTTGTTTCGCTCTCTTCATCAGTCCTTGCGTGGTATAGCGTTCAATTTAGATGAGGCTGTAAATCAGCACCTTGTACAGTTGTTCGCCACGAAAGACAGGTCCATCTATGAGCGAGGCATTCTGCAGCTCACCGAAAGATCGCAAAAGGGTATCGAACAAAACGGGCATTATATCATTATTTCTTTGTTCTTTCTATCAATAAATGACCTTTGCAAAACATGACTAAAATAAACTGTGACCTAAAGAAATCATCGATAGTTGAACATTGTTAAGAAAATGACCATAGATTTGTCTTTGAAGAAGCGAAACTAATCGACAAGCCAGATTCAACCACCAGACTTGATATATTAGAAGCTTTCGATATATTACAATGAAGTGCCAAAAGTCATGGGATACGTATCTAGTATTGTGTAAGACCTCCTCTAGCTCGGCGAAGTGCAGCAACTCAAAGTGACATCGATTGCGCAAGTGGCCGGAAGACTTCTGGAGAGGTGTTGAGCCGTGCCGTCTGAACAGCCGCCCACAGTTCCCTGATTTTTGTACGTGCAGCATTTTGGGTGCGAATTGACCTTTCCACCACGTCCCATAAGTGCTCCGTTGGGTTCATGTCGGGCGAACGTGGTGGCCACACCATCCGTCGGAACTGTCCAGAATGCTTCTCGAACCAATTTTGGACAACTTGGGCCCGACGACATGGTGCATTGTCCGCTTGAAAAATCCCATCTTTTTTGGGGTACATGAAGTCCATGAAGGGCTGCAAATGATTACCCAGCAAAGCAACAAAGCGACTACCGGTTGATAACTTGTTTATGAGGACCAGAGGACCAAAACCTTGCCACGTAACGACACCTCACACATGTACGGAACCACCATCAGCTTGCACAGTGCTTTTTCGACAGCTTGGGTCCATGACCTCATGGGATCTGTGCCACACCCGAACCCTACCATCAGCTCCTAACAACTGGTAGCGTGAGTCACCGGACCACGCCGCATATTGTCAGTCTTCCAGGGTTCAATTACCGTGTTTACGGACCCAGGTGAGGCGCTTTACTCGATGTCGTTTTGTTAACAAAGGCACTCTGGTGGGTCTTCTGCTTCCATACCGAATGGGTGCTAAATTACGCTGTACTGACCTGGTGGATATGTCCCTGGTACTTCCTGTATTGAATGTGGATGCTATTTGAGCCAGTGTCGTTTGTCTGTTAGCATGGACTATCCTGGTCAGACGTCACTGGTTGCAGTCATGTAACACCCGTTGTCGGCCAATGTGCTGACCACGGAGGGATGTAATGCCTTCTGTGACGCACTACAGAGGTGAAAACATGTGTCAAGATGACAAATCTGCATCGAGACATTCCGTCCGCGTAGCTCAGTTGCTAAAGCGACTTACTCCGGAGTGAGGGGACACGGTTTTGAAGACCTTCGCGGTCAAACTAGTGTTTTCCCACTTTCAAGAGGTATTCTCGGTGCACACGTGACACCGTAGATCGAGGAATGTTGAATGTTTGCGCAGCTTTGGAAATTCAATGTCCCATCCATCTGGCTCTCAGTACCATGACTCGTTCAAACTCCGATAATTCACGTCGGCTTGCCATAATCCTACTGGTGTTTGTTCACCCTTACTCACGAGATTACATCTCTCAACTGATAAAAATCGTGGCGTGCGTCGAAGCCTTTATACGACGGCAGTGCCAGTTAAAAATTTGCATACTGCTATCCCATGACTTTGGGCACTTCAATGTATATCAGAATTCTTCGCAACTTGTCAACGACATGGCATCCACACCATTTATTATAATAATAATAAAATTGACATAGTGAATTATTTCACCTATTTGGGAGTGACACTACAGCATAACTTAAAATGGGATTATAACGAAGTAAATTTCACCGTCATTTTTGTTCCACGCCGGGAATCGAACCCGAGTCCACTTATTCCGGAACAAGTCGCTCTACCAACTGAGCTACGCAGACGTTCGTTCTTGCTGCTATCTGCCTCTATGTCGTGTGTGTCCTCCGGGGCAGGCACGTCACATTCCCCTCCCCGAAAGAGGGCCGGGGGCATGGCCCACGGGTCAGCCGTGACCATGCATTGCCGTAGGCAGCCATCCGCTGAAGAACGTGCACTTGAGAACTCCCAGTCAATCTGGTGTGTGGAATGCAACGTCACACACATTTATTTTTCAAAGCGCTGGAGAAGGGATTCTCTTATTTTTCTTATCCCGCGGTGTGGAAGGAACATCACACCATTGCGAGATCTTTAACTGCCGGGTCATCCGGGAAGTTCGGGCGCAATTATAACGAAGAAAATTTCTCCGTCATTTTTGGTCCACGCCGGGGCTCGAACCCGAGTCCACTTTTTCCGGAACAAGTCGCTCTACCAACTGAGCTACGCCGACGTTCGTTCTCGCTGCTGTCTTCCTTTATGTCGTGTGCGTCCTGCGGGGCACAGGATCGACATATAGAATATACTATTAAGAAAATCTTTAGACTCATTGGAGTAGTTAGTCGAGTGCTTAATAATCTAACTAATAAAACCCTTAAATTATTATACTACACTCTTGTGCATACACATTTTAATTATTGTCTATCCTGTTGGGCACAAACAACACAAACTAATATCAACAAGAAAGATGACACCAAATTTTCGGGTGTAATAAACACGTCTTTTGAATCCGTTCTGATGCAAATTAAATTTATCAAAGCTATTCAAAGTCAATGGAACTGGTATGGAAAGAAATAGTAGAAAGACGTTTATCAATCGGGTTTTTAATCCCGCAGATATTGTTGTAAACGGAATCGTGAGCTTACACCTTCTGGTTGCAGATTTATGCGTTAAGAAAAATATGAATTTGTATAAGAAACATTTTGCACCGGAAACGCTCTCCAACGCAGAAAGAATATTTCAAATCGGACTCTTAGAAACAGAGATATCGAAAAAAATAAGACATGACTTTACGCTCCCCCGTGGGAAAACCATGCATTATTTTAGAAAGAAACTATTCTCAAAAGGTTTTACAATATGAACGGTATCGGTACAAGAAAAATACATTTTTAGTCGAGTTTTCAGGAGCCGAAATTTTGCTGCAAATACATCAGAATCAGAAATTAACCCTTATGTCCCCTGGTGGCCAAACCATTCTTTACCAAACATTAGAAATTATATGAAAAATATTTTCCATCAGGTGTTGCATGCGATACAGGAAGAATTTTTCAAATCTGAGTTTTAGAAGCAGAAATAACGCAGAAACGCAATTTACATTTGCGCCTCCAAGCGGAAAGTCTATGATTTACTTGAAAATTTTGAATTTATAGGAAAAACATTTCGCATCGGAAACACTATCCAACGAAGAAGGAATTTTTCAAATCGGACTCTTTGAAGTAGAGATATTGGCAAAAATAAGATATACATCTACGTGACCTGGCGTAGAAACCATGCATTATTTCAAGAAGAAAGTGTTCCTAAAAGGTTTGTCGATATGATTAGCATCGGCCAACAAAAGACTTTTTTTTTCAATCGAGATTTTAGAAGCTCATATTTTGCTGCAAATACATCAGAAGCGGAAATTAAGACTTACGCCACCTGGTGGCCATACCATTTTCTTACAAAAATTAGAAATTATGTGCAAACGATTTCCCAACAGGAGCTGTATCCGGTGCAGAAAGAATTTTTCAAATCGGAGGTTTAGAAGCAGAGATATAGGGAAAAACGCAATTTAGCTTTACGCCCCCAAGCGGAAAGTCTATGAATTACTTGAAAATTTTGAAATTATATGAAGCACATGTCACACTGGAAACACTATCTAACAAAAAAGAATTTTTCAAATCGAACTCCTAGAAGTAGCGATATTGACAAAAATAAGATATACATCTTCGCCCCCTGGCGGAGAAACCATGGAATATTTTAAGAAGAAAATGTTCGAAAACGTTTATCGACGTGAGTGGCAACGGTCTACGACAGAATTTTTCAATCGATATTTTAGAAGCTCAGATTTTATGGCAAATACATCAGAAGCAAAAATTAACACTTACGCTCCCTGGTGGTCAAAGTATTCTTTACCAAATATTAGAAATTATATTCAGAGGATTTTCCATCATAAGTTGTAACCGCTAAAGAAAACATTTGTCAAATCTGAGGTTTAGAAGAAGAGATATCGGGGAAAACGGAAAATCTATGAAAATCTAGCGGAAAATCTATGCGTAATTTGAAAAAAGTAAAAATAAATGGAATCGAAAGGTAAAAAGGTAAAAGAATTTTTTCAATCGGATGTTTAGAAGCAAATATGTGGAATAAAACGTATTTTTGAATTCGACATCATCTGCCTTTACGCTCTCTACAGGCGAAATTATACATCGTAAAAAAATCGAAATGAAGGGTCATCATTTGGATATTTCAAGCTTCCCAATGCAAAAAGAATTTTTCAAATCGGACTAATAGTTGCAGATATATCGTTTCTACAGACGGACGGACGGACAAACCGATAACATAAGCGCGATTTTTTTTACAAAAGACGTGCTAAAAAGCTCCAAGTACTCCAGAATAAATTTATTAGATTATCAGAATTTAAACTACAAATGCTAATAATACAGATTATTCAAATATTTATAATTACTTGCGGGTAGATGTTAATCAACGTAACATTTTGAATATAAAACAATTATGTCAATATACCTTGGGATTAAATATGTTTAAAAGGATTAAACAAAATGTCAATATGGATACCATAGATATAAATATTGATATCCATAACTATGAAACTAGAAATAGATTTCAAATAAAGCCATACTTGCCTGGAACACAGCAAATGAAACAAAGTATCAACTATCAGGGACCAACTTTTTGGAATCTTTTACCTGAAGAACTAAAATGCATTAACAATTATAACTTGTTTAAAAAAAGACCAAAAACATATTTGCATATTTGCTGAACTTATAAAAAAAAACCTTAAATTAATATATAACATTTCAATCCTTTTTTAATTGCTACTAATATTTACCAACGACTAACTGTTCTACTGCATGACCCACCTACTACTTACCTTCATTTTTTGACAATTTTTATATGACTTGGATTTATTACATAGGGAGATCAGGGCTTTAGTCAGGTCATGTAAACACCTTTTCGCTGATTTCCCTGGCTGTTATAATAATTACATTTTACACTCAAATGTAAATACAAACTTGATGAAGGTATAATGTAACAGCTAAAACAATAAAATTATTATTATTATTATTATTATTTCTATCAAGTGCGTGAAAGCAACTAACTAAACTCGTGACCGTAAACACCGTTGATCATGTCATATGCGATTTGAATATTTGCAGTAGTGGCCAAAATTGTGGAAACCTTTTGGAAAAGGCGTATTTTTGAGGTTTGATGCCTCATAACACCACTTTTGTTTGGAGTAATACCATAAAATTATATATCAGTGGAAAGATACTTTCATCAAGAATGTAATGCAATAATGTTTGTGTAATTATCTGTATTCTATGAAACGTTATAGCCAAATAACCAGAAAAAGAGAAGCACAACTTGCTTAGGTTGATATGAAGTGGCTTTCCTTCATTTGAATATAGCCAATGAGCATGAGTGTTTAGAGGGCCAATCAGGTATCATCTTGTTTTGACAATGAGCCAATCAGGTCACAGCAGGATTCAGCTATTGATGTCATGTATTGGAGCTGAGAGGAGGACATTTGTCAGTGTGTTATGTGATTGCCATCCAGTTGTCGTTGCCTTTTTTTTTTTTTTTTTGTGTGTGTTCTTTCATTTAGTGAGCTTATAAAACGTAATTAAATTAAAGAAATGGCCCAAAGAGTTGACTGGTCACCCAGAAAGCGATGTAAAATAGTACTATTAAGTGAACAAGGCTTCAGTTATAAAGAAATTAGGAGAAAAATTAGTGGAAACTTAACCAAAGGTGGCATTTCCAAATTTTTAAAGATGTATAAGGAGACTCAGTCACTACAAAACCAGACTGGTAAAGGCAGGAAAAGGTGCACAACAGCAAGTGAGGACAGAAGAATTAAAATACTGTGCCTAGATGACAGAAGAAAATCATCTGGGTGTATACAAGATGAAATGGCGCAATGCAATGTGAAGTTGAGTGCAAGGAGTGTTCGGCGCAGACTGCAGGAATTTGGTCTGAAAGCTAGAATTCCACGAAAAAAGCCATTTTTATTTCTCAAACAAAGGTTGAAAAGGTTAAATTGGGCGTGTTAACTGGACAGCGGAACAATGGCACAGTGTTATTTGGAGTGATGAGATCAAAATCTCCCTGTTTGGTAGTAATGGCATGAAATACGTAAGGAGAAGAATCGAAGAAGATTTGCATCCTGATTGTATTACATGTACTGTGAAACACCCAGTTAGTGTGATGATATGGGGTTGTATGACATCAAAAGGTGTGGGCAGAATTTGCGTGATTAATGGGAATATAAATAGCCAAAAATATATTAATGAAATACTTGAGCCCAAACTGAGGCCTTCCGCACGTGATCTTTTCCAAGGTAATGAAGCATTTATATTTCAACAGGATTCAGCTCCATGTCATGTTGCTGCTGTGTGCAAAAAGTGGTTTCAAGATAATCATATTCCACTGCTGGAATGGCTTGGGAATAGCCCAGACCTTAACCCTATCGAAAATCTATGGAGCCGTCTTAAGAAACTTGTAAGTCAGAAGCAACCCAGCAACAAAACCGAATTAATAGAAGCAATAATTCAATCTTGGTTTCACATTATAACAGCTGCAGAACTAAAAAACTTGGATCACTCAATGGGAAGGCGTTGTAAGGCGGTAATTAGCGCTAAAGATTACCCAACGAAGTATTAACTGGCATGGTGTTTTCTATATCTCATTTTTTCTTTGTTTCACTTTTCTTCTTTATAACTACTGTTCTAATATAAAATCCTTCATAAAAGTTATTGCATTACACTCTTGATGAAATTATCTTTCCATTGATATATAATTTGATGGTATTGCTCCAAACCAAAGTTGTGTTATGACCCATCAAAGCTCAAAAATACACTATTTACAAAAGATTTCCACAATTTTGCCCACTACTGTACGTGCCATTTCTCTTGATGAAGCTGTGCCGGTAGCCACGGTGGCGCAGGGATCTGAGCAATAGCATCTGATCATTTGTCCGAGATGGGTCCCGGTGTGAATCCCGGTGAGGCACGGATGTTCTGTTTGTCTTACGGTGCTGGTTCTCTCCCTTCCCTGGAACCAGTGGCCGTAAATTACGGACAGGAGACTGCTTATAGCCCACTGAGTTGCTCACGGTGGTCGTTTAACTTCAAAAAAAAAATGAGAAGCTGAGCCAAAGCCCAGAGAAATTTTGGTCGACACGAAAAAAAAAAATATTTGTGAAGTAACGTTGTGTTTCCTTAATATACAACTAATTGTGTCTTATGTTTCGTGGTATTATATCATAGTTTCTAAACTCCGTATTCAAATCAATAAAATTTGAGCAAACTCTACATTGTAGCGTTGAGATTGGTTTCTGTATTGTAGACTTCCACGTAACACAAATCCTGGCCTGATATAATATTTCAAGTTAGATTTAAGATATTGATATGATCGCTAATTTTCGAGGGTCTGTCGTAACGCTTTTTGAAAGTGAAAATTATGCAGGAACATTAGCATAACTTACCGTTTATTTGTTTAAGCAACCTTATGTATTAGTTCGTGGTCTTTCAAAAGAGACGAAGACTTTTTTTTTTTCAACAGCTTCCTCGAATCAAATGTTTAATATTTATTCAATATGCGACGCAAATATTTGCCTGCAAGCTAAATAATACGCTCAGAGGGATTGCAGAATTTGTTTTATCCCTCCCGTATTTACCTGCGTCATCAAGCACTATTTATTTTCTGATATGAAATATAGTATGACTTTTTCTGCAATAACGAAATATACACAAAAAAGGAATTGTTCACCATTTATCATCAGTGTATTTCCCCCTGTTTTTACTTCTGGGAGATATAAATGCGTCTGGATGGAATTGAGGAAAAGGACGACAAGTAATTGCGTTAAATTGTATTTTACGAATGCTCTCATGAAAAAAGCAAGCGCAAGTTTCAGTGCAATTTTCCTCAAAAGTGAAGCTGGATCGAAAGAAGCCACTTTTGCGTTATAAAACATTGAAGGCTTTCCCATGTCTTCTCATTCGAAGTCTTTTAAAAGCGGTTGCTGCGGATACAGGTATATGTAAAAGGGGGGGGGGAGTGCAAGCGCAAACAAATTCAATAAACAAGGAAAAAAAGGAGTTTTTCTTCGAGTGTTAAGGCACAGGAGAGGAAGATTGAAAACTGCATCATTTATTCGGTTTCATGATCTTCCGTGAACTCATCCCGAGCATGTTTTAGAAAGATAAATAATGGATGTGTTTCCTACAAAGTTATACAACATTTGAAACAGGGACAGCCAAAATATAAGAAAAAAGTATTGCTGCATCTACTCAAAGCCGTTTTGTTTTTGTATCGCTGCTCTGCCTTTAGATCAACTTACTACAAGCCTCACTTAATATAAAACCACTATGTTGAGTAAAGTTTTAAAATATACACATCTCCGGAAAATGTACGTAGCTCTTCCTTTCCTTTTCCATCTCACCATCCCCCACCCCGCACTTATTTGCCTAATGCCTCAGATAAACTGAATGAAGTCCGCCTAAAGTCTTGTGTAATCGAAAGACTTCTTTTCCTAACGTGAGCAAAATTTTGTAATTCCGTACGTCTGAATGCCATGTGAAAAGATTGAAAAAGTCTGAAGTGTTGTTATCATTTTTTTCCAAAACCAAGAACACAGCAGAATATTATGTAAGTTGTTTCTATCTTCTTTCTATTGTACACGTTGCATTCGTATGAAGAACGGAATCACGTATTGTTCCGTAGATTGTATGGCAGCAGAAAGTACTTTCTCCTGATATACGCGGACACTTTCTTAGATCATTCCAAAGTTCACCAGCTTCTCAAATGAATGTTGAATGAGAAAAAAGGAGAACAAAACAAGAAGCAAGCCACTGGAGTCTCGTGTGCAATGGGCACGTTTCGCGGGACAAAAACGAACGACTCAAATTCAGAATCTTCGACTAGTTTCCAAAATACATAACACTGAAATTCCTGGAAACTTTCTAGGCAACGGAGTCAGCGTTTGTTTGTTTTAAACGCACTGTACGTTCAAAGTTGGTAAATTTTGAAAGCAAAAACCTTTCTCAATGTTATCTGATCTTAAACCCGGATTATTTGCACGGGTTGGACAAAATAATCTGGCCGCCCCGGTGGCGCAGTGGTCTAAGCGATGGCCTCTGATTATTCGTCCGAACGGGGTCCGGGTTCGAATCCCGGTGAGGCATGGATGTTGTGTTTGTCTTACGGCACTGGTTCTCTCCCTTCCCTGGAACCAGTTACCCTAAATTAGGGACAGGCGACTGCTTATAGCCCATTGAGTTGCTCACGGTGGTCGTTAAACCTCCAATAAAAAAAAAAAATAATAATAATTTGAACACCTAGAAAATAGGCGGCATTTATTTTTAATAATGTGTTTGACCACCATTTACCTTTAATACAGCTTTCAACCTTCTTGGAATAGATTCATAGGGCCGCCCCGGTGACGCAGGGGTCTAGGTGATGGCCTTTGATCATTCTTCCGAACGGGAGCCGGGTTCGAATCCCGGTGAGGCATCGATGTTGTGTTTGTCTTACGGCCCTGGCTCTCTCCCTTCCCTGGAACCAGGGACCCTAAATTAGGGACGGGTGACTGCTTATAGCCCATTGAGTTGCTCACGGTGGTCGTTAAACCTTAATTAAAAAAAAAGAATAGATTCATACAGCTTTTGAACACGATCCAGAGGAACGCTGTACCATTCATCGATCCGAACATCAGCCAATAGCTTGTAATATTTGTTCAAGATGGACGTCTAGTGATTTTGCTTCCTATACTTCCAATGGGCAAATTTCTGTACACATTTTCTTCACAATTAATGCGGTCCCAAGGATGAAAATTTGAACATCGATTAAAATAACTTCATATTATAACTTGGAATACGTAATGTTTTCTAAAACATAACCATAATTATATTAAAAATCAATAATTTTTCCTTTGGTGGTGTTGAGACTAGAAAAAAGATGGCGCGACTTGTACATTGATGACGTTAGTAGACAAACAAATGTTGAATTGCTTAATTATGGTTATGTTTTAGAAAATATTAAGTATTCCAAGTTATAATATGAAGATATTTTAATCGATGCTCAAATTTTCATCCTTGGGAACGCATTATTTGTGAAGAAAATGTGTACAAAAATTTGCCTATTGGAAGTATAGGAAGCAAAATCCCTAAACGTCCACCTAAAATATAGATGTCTGAACACTAAACAAATCAGTTCTTAATAACTTCATTTTTAAGTGAATCAGGAGTCACTCAAATAACTTCAGAAAATGTTACTTACTACAGGGTGTCCCACTCGCTATCGAACACGGCATTTCTTTTATAATATCAACACCAATGAAGATATTGCAACGAAATTGGAAGTAAACTTACCTCATTTCGTGCAAAATGTGATGACATCACATTTTAGACAGCATTGAATCCGGCGTTGTTCGCCAGCCAGCCGGAGTGCACCTTAGTAGCAGACACATTCCTAAGTGTGGCGCCACTGAGTAGCAGTCCGCCAGCCAGCCGGCTGCACCTCTCTGCTGCTTTGTTATGCCATTTCGCTGAGCGAGTCCACACAATACGGTTGTTGATAGTGAGTGCTCGTGCTCGTGGCTGTTCGCGTACTTGTGAAAATGTATCGGTATACTCTGGAGGAGCGAGTGTTATTGTTCGCACTTATTATAAAAACAGAATTGATAAAGTCTTGTCAATAGCAATTCCTGGACAGGTTTGCAGGCAGACATCCGCCGAGCAAGTCCACCATTTGGGCATTGGCGAAGAAATTGGAAACCAAGGGGACTTTATTAGACCACCATGCAGCAGGTCGTTCACAAATGTCCGAGGAAACGATCCATAATGTAAAGGGCTGACTACTTGCTTCTCCCAGGAAGTCACTTCGCCGACTGTCACAGAAAACAGGGTTGTCCAAGAGCACTTGTCAACGTGCTGTGAAAAAAGCGTATCTCCTTGGTCCTCGAACTGAAAGAGCCTGACCACGTAAAACGAGTGACATACTGTCTATGATTTCAGACATTTCTTCAGGAAAATCCGGGCATTCTGGACTACACCTTGTTTCTCGGACGAGACGTGGTTTCGCCTGTCCGGATACGCCAACTCTCAAAATTCCCGTATTTGGGCCAGTGAAAATCCCACGGCGATACATGAAGAACCCCTTCATTCACAGAAAATCGGTGTTTGGTGTGGGATGACCGGGCGCCGCATAATTGATCCCATCTTCTTCGATACAACCATCACAACAGCTGCATATACGGAAATCTTCAACACCTTTGTAAATCAATTGGACGACGAAGAACTCTCCATTGGATATTACCAGCATGATGGAGCAACATCACATACATAACACACCAGTATGGCCGAAATTTAGTCCTTTTTTCGGCGACCGCGTTATTTTGAAGGGTCTATAGACACCGCGCTCGCCCGATCTGACGCCTCCTGATTACTTCTTAGGAGGATATCTAAAAAGGAAGAGTTTACCAAAAGAAACCGCGAACCATAGATGCCTTTAAAGCAAACATCACCGAAGAAATTCAGGCAGTGATGGCGGACGTACTGGCAAGGACTTTCCACAATATGCGCCGCGTTCAATGCTGTATGGACGCAAATGGTGGCCACTTCCTACACATGTAGTGATGTCATCCCATTTCGCGCGAAATGAAGTAAGTCCACTTCAAATTTCGTTGCAATATCTTCATTGGTGTTAATATTATTAAAGAAATGCCGGGTTCGATAGCGAGTGGTACACCCTGTATTAGTCATTATTCAACAAAATCTTCTTTAGCAGGACTCAGTCTTCACCATTAGTGGAAAAATCCAATTACTTGTTAGAGAACGTTTAACGATAAACAAAAACACCAACTCTAAAAACTAAATACGTAGACGTCAAGAAATCACAACTTCAAGTACTTCAACTTCCGCAACTACTATTATACACTGCTGGACAATTGCTAAGGACGGATCATAAACGGCTATATAGCGCATAAAAAAGTAAGTGTAGTTGGATGCCAAGTGAAATAAAATAAGGTCAGAATGCCAGGACATTACAAGAAAGACAATTTATTGTGCTCTGAAATCTAGAAGGCTTTGGAACGTGTTCAAGGGACAAACAGGCCATTTTGTGCAGAATACGTAAACGTGAAAAAAAATGCAATTACCGTCCGCAGGCGTTCCGGCGTAAGATGTCAATACGGGATATGGCCACCATGGAGGGCGATGCAAGATTCCACACGTCGTGTCATGCTTTGCACAACATTATCAAGCAGCTGTTGGGGTAATTTATCCCATTCCTCTGTCAGTGCACGGATGAGGGAGTCCTTGTTTATTGGAGGGCATTGGCGACCAGCAAGACTCCTCCCCAAAGCATCCCACACATTTTCAATGGGATTCAGATCTGGAGAACGTGCTGGCCATACGAGGCGTTGAATATCCTTGCTCTCAAGACATTCCTGGACAGCAACTGTTCGATGACAAGTTGCGTTGTCGTCCATGAAAATGAATCTATCACCGACAGCACTACGGAACATGCGAACATGAGGTAGCAGAACATCATTAATGTATCGTTGGCCAGTCATAGTCCCAGTTGGAAGCACATAGAGGGACGTACGGCCATTGATCATGATGCCAGCCCATACCATGACACTACATGTCGGATATCGGTCCCTTTCCTGTATGTTTGCTGGACAATATGCAGTACCACTATCACGCCAGATCAGTTGTCGTCGACAATCAGACGATAGACTGCATCTACTCTCATCTGAGAAGAGGACAGCAGACCAGTCGTTATCAGTCCAATTGCGATGTTGATGGCACCATTGCAAACGGGCGGTACGGTGACGTCTGGACAATGGGATGCACACAACTGGACGGCGGGCGTATAGTCCTCCTTCATGCAAACGTCTGGCGACAGTTTTTCGGGAGATCCGCTTGCCAGTAGCAGCCATAAACTGATTTGCTACCTCCCTAGCTGTGCTGCGCCGGTGTCTTTTTGTTGATAGCACTATGTACCGATCTTATGCAGGTGTCGTACTGCGAACACGACCTGTCCCGTGACGTTTGCTACACTCTCCATTTGTTTGAAATGATTTCCAAAGCCTTGAAACAACACTGTGGCTGACGTGGAGCTCCCTGGCAACATCTGTTATTTTTCGCCCTTCTTCAATCTTGCGAATAATACGGCCACGCGTAAAATCATCTAGGTTATATCGGGAAGACATACTGAAAATTGCAAGTTCGTCAATTGATTCTATCCCTATCAACTTTGCGTTTGAACAACAACTGTCAATACGCGTCATATCCTTTATATCTCTTATCAGCGCTGTGACGTCACGAACAAGTTCGGCAATCCAAAATTTGCATACGCACAACACGTCTTATTGTATCCCGCACTTATGCTAATTTTCACATTTTCCTGACTTCCATTTTATGGTTGCTATCGTTGCTATTGTCATCCGTCCTTAGCAATTGTCCGGCAGTGTATCATCATACATATCATTACCTCCACACACTGCTGCTTCTCAAACATTATATAACGTTTAGTTCTCATCGGACACATACACACGTCATATATTCCGACATCAACGGTGACGCCAACCTTGCGAGACTGAAGATATCACGTTAAGTTTGAAAAATGCTAAGGACAACAAACTCCACGTTATAAGCGTCACCCAAATAAAACTCCGACTGTCGGTTTTTTGCCGTAAGAGTTTATAGGTTGGAATATGTGAACATACAGGAAGTAAGAGTGAGACATGGGTTACATACCCGCTATACATAGTCGTCTTGTCGGTTCAAGAAGACGTCCCAGCGTGGCACGAGATTGTGGAAGCCCTGAGGTTGGCTGTGGAACCAGTCTTCAACGGCGTCCCAGACCTCAGCGTCGTTAGCGAACCGAAGGCCCTTGATAGGCTTTTTCAGTGGCCCGAATATGTGGTAGCACAGGGCGATAGATTGGGGCTATAGGTGGGGGGATGGTTGAGGACCGGAAGCTCCGCAGCGAATCTTGGCACACTGTCGCCACATGCGGGCGGGCTTTGTCGTGTAGCAGAAGAACCCCATTTGACAACACACCGGGTCGCTTACACTTGATGGCCGTTTTGAGGTTGCGTAACGTATTTCAGTATGTGGTTGTCTTGACCGTACTGCCTGCGTCCGGCCAATCTAACAGCAATGGGCCATTCTCATCGAAGAAAACCGTGAGCATCCCTTTTATAGCTCTTAAGGATGACTGAGCTTTTTTTATGGACGTCGAGAGTTGGGATGCCGCCATTCCATACTCTTCCGTTTTGTGGTCGGATCGAAGTGGTGGCCCACAAGTTTTCATCTCCGGCCACAATCTTGAAAATAAACTGTCCCCCCTCTGCGTGGCAGCGATGCAGATGCTCCAGGCAAGCACCAATTCGCCGAGTCTCTGCTCCTCCTGGAGATGTTTGGGGACCCATTCTGCGCAAACCTTGCTGTATCCCAATCGGCGATGGAGAATGTAGTTAACAGTTCCCTTACTCACGGAAAATGTCGCCGCAAGCTCGCGGGTGGTGATCCGGCGATTCTCCTTTACAAGGTTTTCCACGGTACCAATCGATTCTATGGTGATGGCCACGTGTGCTTGCCTAGATCCCCGCATGTTCTCCGTGCTCACACGTCCTTTACGAAATACACTACACCAACGGAACATTGTACACCATGACTGACACTCATTCCCAAACACATCCTTTATACGACAATAATTTTCGGCTCCACTAACCCCTTCTGCCGTCAAAAATTGCATAACTGGCAGCTGGGCATGTTTCGACGAATGCATGTCATGACCCTAAGTAGTCAACTTGCCCCCGCACATGCGAACACCACACTGACACGAGCCGCCGATAACAACGTATTTCCTGTCATGACACGCCATTCACCGGCGTAAATGCACGACTCTGTGTAATTGTACAACGACGCTATTACACGAGTCTCACTTTCATTTGGGCGACCCTTATACATAGAGAAAGAAACTGAAAAGGAAAGTTAAATTAGAGTATACATCACAAGCTTCGGAGATGTTGGAGGCGGGAATCTGCTTCTCACTCTGCTTTCCAAGACTGCCCACGATGATATTCAAGTCCGGTGATTGAGTTGACAAGGGCTGATGTTGAAGTTCATCTTGGCACACATCAATCTAGGATTGAACTGTTCTGGCTGTGTGTATGGGAACATTATCATCTTGCAACAGGGCATTATTCTTGGGAAATAATATTTGTATCTTAAGGTCACCTGATCACCTAGAATGTCTAAGTACTCGCTAGTAGTAACTCGGCCATGTAGGGTAATTATGGGGACAGTCGAATACCAAGATATGGCCGCCCAAATCATCACAGATCAACCTCATGTTTGGCAGTTGGAACCACACATTCTAAATTGTACGCTTCCATGGAGGGTTCTCCATACATAAACCCGAACCTACTTTTGGGAATAATGACACTGTACTTTAGTTTCGGGGGCGGCGGGGGGGGGGGAATATTCCATTGGTATTGTGGCTTCATCTATCGTTATCGGAATTTTTAAAATCCTCTTCCTGACGGACATTTCAATTTGTTTTTATAATTTTAATTTTTAAACCTTTTTATAATAAAATAGATAGATAAATGGGTTGGGTTTAAAAAATATTCCGCAGCAAATATGTAATTTATCGATCTATCTATCTAATCACTTAACAAAAAATAAACTCTTTAGTTTTTAGTATATTACTATTAGTTAGCGAGTAACCATACGTGAACCTCTGCAGTATTACCAGAAAACCAAACTGAACAATATGACACAGAAATCACATGAAAAACAGCAAGATTACACAGGAGACAGGCCGAAAACAAGTACAGTTTGAAGAATGAAAATCATAAAAAATTGAAATTTCCGTCAGGAAGTGAATTTTAAAAATTACGATAACCATTGATGAAGCCACCATACCAATTCACTTTGACGTTCAATTGGCCGTCTAAGAGTTGTTATGATAAAAACTATTAGACGGCCAATTCATAGCAACTATAGTTGCCATGATAGCAGCTATTAGACGGCCAATTCATAGTAGCTATAGGGGCTATGATAGAAACTATTAGACTGCCAATTTAACGCCAAAGCCCCTTGGTGTGGTGGCTTTATCTATTGTTACCAGAATTTTTAAAATCCACTCCCTGACGGGAATTTCAATTTTTTTTATAATTTCTATTTTTTAAACCTTTTTATAAGATAAATAGATAGATAGACAGATGGGTTGGGTTTAAAAAAATATTCCACCGCAAAAATGTAATCGATCTGTCTATCAAAAATGTAATCGATCTGTCTATCTAAACACTTAACAAAAAATAAACTCTTTAGTTTTAGTATCTTAGTATTAGTTAGCGATAAATGAACCTCTGCAGTATTAACAGAAAACCAAACTGAACAATGTCACAGAAATCACGTGAAAAACAACAAAAAACGAATTTGAAATCTCCGTCAAGAAGTGGATTTTAAAAATTATGATAACGGTGGATAAAGCCACCATACCAAGGGACTTTGGCGTTAAATTGCCCGTATAATAGTTTCTATCATAACAACTATTCAACAGTCAATTGAACGTCAAAGTCACTTGCTATGGTGACTTCATTAATTGTTATCGTAATTTTTAAAATCCACTTCCTTACGGAGATTTCAATTTTTTTATGATTTTCATTTTTCAAACTGTACTTGTTTTCAGCCTGTCTCCTGTGTAATCTTGTTGTTCTTCGTGTGATTTCTTTGCCATATTGTTCAGTTTGTTTTTCTGTTAATATTGCAGAGGTTCATGTGTCGTTACTCGCTAACTAATACTAATATACTAAAAACCAAAGAGTTTATTTTTTGTTAAGTGATTAGATAGATAGATCGATAGATTACATTTTTGCCGTGGAATATTTTTTGAACCCAACCCATCTATGTCTATATATATCTATCTATCTATCTATCTATCTATCTATCTATTTTATTATAAAAAAGATTTAAAAGAGAAAATTATAAAAAAATTTGAAATCTCCGTCAGAAAGTGGATTTTAAAAATTCTGATAACGATAGATAGTCACCATACCAAGGGACTTTGGCGTTAAATTGGCCGTCAAATAGTTTCTATCATAGCAACTATAGTTGCTATGAATTGGCCATCTAACAGCAGCTATCAATAGTTTTATTGACGGTCTAATAGCGGCGGTCCAATAGTTTCTATCATAACAACTGTCAGACGGCCAATTCAACGTCAAAGTCACTTGGTATGGTTGCTTCATCAATCGTTATCGGAATTTCTAAAATACACTTCCTGGCGCAGATTTAATATTTTTTTTTATAATTTTCATTTTTTGAACCTTTTTTATAATAAGATAGATAGATAGATGTGCGGGGTTAAAAAAATATCCCACAACAAAAATGAAATCTATTGATGTATATATCTAATCACTTAACAAAGAATAAACTCTTTAATTTTTAGTATATTAGTATTAGTTAGCGAGTAATGACACATAAACCTCTGCAGTATTAACAGAAAAACAAATTGAACAATATGACACAGAAATCACATGAAAAACAACAAGATTACACAGGAGACAGGCTGAAAACAAGTACAGTTTGAAGAATGAAAATCATAAAAAAATTTGAAATCTCCGTCAGGAAGTGGATTTTAAAAATTACGATAACAATTGATAAAGCCACCATACCAAGTGACTTTGACGTTCAATTGGCCGTCTAAGAGTTGTTATGATAGAAACTGTTAGACGGCCGATTCATAGCAACTATTAGAGGGCCAATTCATAGTAGCTATAGGTGCTACGATAGAAACTATTAGACTGCCAATTTAACGCCAAAGTCCCTTGGTGTGGTGGCTTTATCTATTGTTACCGGAATTTTAAAATCCACTTCCTGACGGAGATTTCAAATTTGTTTATAATTTTCATTTATAAACCTTTTTATAATAAAATAGATAGATAGATAGATGGATAGAAACGTCCTGTACTTCTATAAATTTGTTACTGCTGACCAGTAGGTATAGTGAGAAAAAAATGTCCTTCTGAAGGAAGGTTTATCAAAGGAAATAGCAGAAACAATTTGTGAAAAGAAATGAAAAAAAGATAACGACGACTGCTGTTGATCTAATAACTTACGATAAACAAGCAAAAAACAATTTGCCCCGAAATATTTCGAGGGGGTGGGGGTGGACCCTAAAAACCCCTCCCCTGGATACGGCCATGAACTCAATACACTCAGGGCTCAAAGTAAAGGAAATGCATAACTGAGGTAATGAATTTATCTTGATACAGCTGATCTACTCCTATCATTTATTCAAGACGTTTCCTTATCGCTAGACACCTTCACAAAAATGGTTGAGGCTAACAAGCAGTGAACTTCAAAAACATTAAATTTAACTAAGCTCGTGCCTGAAAAAATACAATTCCCTAGCCAGTTATACTGTAGGATGTACGCAAAAGAATGTCACAACAGGAAAAATTAATAATAAAAAAAGTAGTGCTCATACCTGTATTTTATTTTTGGAAAAGAGCTTCCAAAATGTTTACTTTCTGAGTGAACAATTTATAATAAATGAGGACTCATTGGATCATTTCTCATGTTTCCAATCACCAGCTGTCCAGGTTTTATGCTCATGACTATTTTTTTCGCATTCCGACGTTGCTTTCTGTGATTAAAGGTTAAAGGTTTAGCAACTGCAACTCTTTCCTGTATGTCGGCTTTGTGAAGTTCTCTGCGGACTGCTTTTGTAGAAGCAAGATCTTCCAGGTGGATATTGTGTTCTGCAGTCACTTTTGCTGCAGTACCTCTGTGTTTGGACACAACACTTGTTAGATTTCGGTGGCCCCTCTCATTCAGTCTCGGCTTTCGCCCATTATTCTTCTTCGCTGATGAAGTCTTGCCATGCTTTGTGTACGAAGTCATAACCCTGGAGACTGTTGCTCTTGAAACACCAAACTATTTGACTGTTACGGTTACAGACGCTGCTGCTAAACAGGATCCCACGATTTGTCCTCTTTAGCAGTTGACAGCTCACCCATTTCACCGACCGCCCTCACGAAACCCCTACTGAACACAACCTGTAACACACTGGCATACAACCTAGAGAATATATTTTAATACAAAGAAAAGATACACAAAAGATAATTGCAACGGTATTTTTTTCAGTATAGCCTACACGAATAATATTAACCCCTGTAATCATGGTGTTCACATTATTTTTTCCAACCTCTGTAGATTTTAGGTTTTATTCAGCAATGAAGAACAAGACGATTTAGACCATGATAATTCGAATTGGGGATGAGACATGGATGGTGTGTTTTTCCTACCGCACGGGCTCTCTCCCTTCCCTGTAATCAGTGACCCTAAATTAGGGATGAGCAACTGCTTAGATCCCATTGAGTTGCTTTCGGTGCTCGTTAAACCTCCGAACAAAACATCAAAGAAGAGGAAAAACACCATTGGATTTTTCGGGTTTAATTATCTCGGTTGTGCTGCAAACCACTCGTACGCAGCAGCTGTGGCCTCCTCAATGCTCAAAAAAATTTCCTCTTGAGATGTGTCTTTTCATGTTAGAAAAGAGTTAGTAATCTCGAAGGGGCCAAATCAGGTGAGTACGCCAGGTGTTTCAGAATTTCAAGGTGAAGATTAGCCACTTTTTGATCCGTAATAGCCGCTTTGTGAGGAGAACCATTGTATTGAAGAAACAAGATCCCTTTCGAAAGCGTGCCCGACATTTGGAGACCAGTTCTTGCTTCAGTTTGTCGAGAAGTGCAACGTAGTACTTTGTCTTGATGGCTGCACCCTATAACGAAGTAAATTTCTCCGTCATTTTTGGTCCACGCCGGGGATCGAACCCGAGGCCTCTTATTCCGGAACAAGTTGCTCTACCAACTGAGCTACGCAGACGTTCGTTCTCGCTGCTATCTGCCTTTATGTCGTGTGCGTCCTGCGGGGAAGGCACGTGACATCTCGCCCCCCCTGAAAAAGGGCCGGGGGCATGGCCCACGGGTCAGCGGGGACCATGTATCGTTGTAGATAGCCATCCGCTGAAGAACGTACACTTGAGAACTCCCAGTCAATCTGGTGTGTGTAGTGCAACATCACACACATTTATTTTTCGAAGCGCTGAAGAAGGGATTCCCTTTTTTTCTTGTCTCGCGGTGTGGAAAGAAAATCACACCATTGCGAGATCTTTAACGGCCGGGTCATCCTGGACGTTCGGGCGCCATTATAACGTATTAAATTTCTTCGTCAGTTTCGGTCTACGACGGGGATAAAACCCGAGTCCTCTTATTCCGGAACAAGTCGCTCTACCAACTGCGCTATGCCGACGTTCGTTCTCGCTGCTATCTGCCTTTATGTCGTCTGCGTCCTGCGGGGCATACACGTCACAACCCTTTTCCAGATAATATACAAGCAAAATTCCTTCTTTATCCCAGAAGACAGACGCCAACACCTTGCTTGATGACCTCTGTGTCTTGAACTGCTTTGAACGCGGGGAACCACTGGGTCTCCATTCTGCAGATTGTTTTTTTGTCTCTGGATTATACAGGGTGATTCAGCTAAGCGTGTACAAACATCTGGCAGGGGTAGGTTGCATAAAGACAAATCGGAAGCACATAGCAATACAAGGTCGGAAACGCCATCTTCATGTGCTAGTGTACAGAGAGGACGAGAAATGAAAGACCAGCACGTAAGAGAACAAAATGCTTTTTATTACTCACAAAACATTTGCAAAATGCATTGAGGTTACAGAAGGTGTTCAAAGTTGCGACCATGAGCTGTAACACACAGTTGACATCGTCGGCGCATGGAATCACGCACATTTTGGAAAATTCCTTGCGTGTCTCAGACTTCCGAAGCAGCTACAGAGATGCGCACTACAAGGTCCTCATCTCTTTCAACGGGGCTGTCGTACACCAGCCAGTCCTTTAATGTAACCCCAAAAGAAGTAATCAAGGCATGTGAAGTCTGGCGATCTTGCAAGCCAATGAACGGGATAACCACGCCCGATCCACCGATATCCAAATGTCATGTTTAAGTGATGACGAACGTCATTGCTGAAATGGGCAAGGGCCCCATCGTGCTGGAATCACATTGCACGGAAGAATTCAGCCATCCACATTGAACTCAGCCATCCTACTACCTCTGCGGGCGGTTTACAAATGACGGTATCTTGAAAGAACGTATGACCAGTCTCGCGGCCGAACAACGCCATCTACCGCTTGAAGATAGCGTTTCCGACGCTGCATTGCTATGCGATTCCGATTTGTCTTTGTGCAACCTACCCTCCCAGAAGTTTGTACACGCTTAGCTGAATCACCCTGTATATATGGATCAATGTTTCATCCATAGTCACGGGAAGGTTTAAAACTTCCACAAGGATTCCGCCGAAATGGCTTAAGGAGCAATCACTCGTTCACGCTTCGGGGCAGCATTGAGACATTTGGGAATGCATTTTGGCTGAGAGATTTCTCGTGTCTGAAATCTCATGAATAATATGGCCTACTCGTTCTCGGTTTATCACCAGGGTCTCTGCTATTTTAGTGGATATTCTTTGATCATTTGGGTTCATGGAATTAAAAGCATCTGCGTTTTCTGGAATAGTTACTTGAATTGGTCTCCCAGAACGTTCTTCGCCTTCGGTGCTCAAATGTCCAGTTCTAAACCTCGCAATCCAGTTCTTGACTCTGGAGTAGGAAGGGCACCTATCTCCTAATGTAACCGATGTTTCATCCTAAATTTGTTTGGCCAAGTTCCCTTTTAGGAAAAGGTATTTTATCACTGCTCGACATTCTTTTGCGGTGAAATCTGTGTTGATTCGCATCATTGTCACTTCACACCTGCAAAAAAATGAAATAATCAGGCTACAATTAAGATACTTGGTCAGACACATACATAAAAATCAATTTTGATATGACAAAAGTATTATCCGTTTAACAATATATGAAATGGGAAAATCAAGAGACTTATTAGCACCCCTACGTATTGATAGCACTAAGGGTGAGTCAAACGTTTGGAAATGTTTGGATCCCTTTATGTCTTCATACGTACCTTTACAACAAAAGCTGATAGCATTAAAAGTATAGCCCATCGTGTGGCACCGTCTTTAGCCATCTGTCTGCCAGTTCACCACTGCTGCCACCTCCTCCTTGTTGTTGAAGTGCCGCCCGCGAAGGAAGTGGGCTATGGATAGGAACAATAATCCGATGGGGCAAGGTCCGGACTATATTCTGGGTGCGACATCAGTTTAATGCCCTGAAGTTCCTGGAGTTTTGTCCAGGTCGTTCGCGTATATGAGGCCGAGCGTTGTCCTGCTGAAGGAGAGCGCGCTTTCTGTTCACGAGTGCAAGGTACTTCTCCTTCAAAACGGCATACATCCGATCAAGCTGTTCAGAGTAAACTGTAGAGGTTGGCGTTGATGGTCCGACCTTCTCGAACAAATTCGTGATGCATAATCCTTTCGAAATTCCACTAGACGCAGAGCATCACCTTGTTGGCAACAGGTTCAGGAAGCTGGCCCATGCTCAACCACTGCCGTTGTTTGTTAGGATTACGGAAATAGACCCACTTTTCATCGTACGTAACAAATCTCTTGATGGAACGTACATCGTGCTGGTTTTCTAGGTATTTCTTGCACACTTCCACTCGACGGTTTGCTTCATCTGGCTTCAGTTCGTGAGGGACAATGCGGCAGCTCCCGTAGACCTTGCCGAGTTCCTGAAGGTGACAAACCACGGTGGTCTGTGATATACCCAGCTCGCCTGATAATCTCCGGGTGCTGGTTGTCGGATTTTCCTCTACGGCCTCCGAATCCACGGTTCGCGGCCTACCTGACATTGACTGATCGTCGAGGTTTCTGTCACCTGGGCGAACTTTTTTGAACCATCTGACTGTGGTGCTGTGGTCCACGGAACCTTCCCCTTTCGCATGACAAATGTTTCGTGTTGTTTGAGCAACCTTATGGCCGAGTTCAAACTCGTAATGCCAAAGTTCTCCAATTAACCGTTTGTTTGCTGTTCATCTTTTAGGCGTACCAACCACAGAGAGAATGACGACATGCAATGCTGTATAACGTAATTGTTTTTCCGCTGTAACTTAGTCCTTACGTCAGTAATTACGTTACGTGCGCTAAAGTCAATGTAATACATATTAGAAGGTACTCAGACGCATTACAAGAAAGAGGTGAATTGTAGTACTTACAAATACGTTTATTTTGCTTGTATGATTTGTACTCCACAATCACATCCGGTTTATCGGCGTATACTCAATACAGTATCAGTGATTTAACATTCAATCGCAGTATAACAGCACGTCTATCATCAATAACATCAATCTCCCCTTGAACAGATCAGATCATATGTAGAGGATTTTAGGAAGGGAGTGTCTGACCCCAGGTCTTAAACAACGCTTAGAAATAGGAAACTAAGAGATTTGGGCTAGAGTGCCCGATAGGAAAGTGACACGGAAGCGAGGTAGAAAGGGGAGGAAGACGCCCTTATTTGTTACAGGTGGGGCCAGTACCCGAAGTTCGACGGCTTTACGTGCCCAATCCCTCTTGAACAACCGCTGCATTACCTTTTTATCTATCGTTCTTATTCGACCGCACATACGTCACTTCTTCCAACCTCAGTGTGTTGCCAACGTCAACGTCTGAGCTTATACTAGATGGAGACACCCCTGACTCTGCCGCCATAGGTCACAGCTAATCGTTGGCGTGACGTCACATACAGGCAAAAAACGACTAAATTATACAGTTGATAAAACAGTAAGCTTGTGTATAATTGATAAAGATTAATTAATTACTCATTTTAACGGTCTATACGCCTAGAAGCTTTTGTTCCGTTGTTTTCAAAGCAGCTTCTTTTTTGCGGCTGCGTCTTGCCTGGATATGACGTCACTTGCAGCACGGACGGGACTTATGGCGGCCAATGCTTCGTGGATAGGAGTGGTGTCTCCACCTAATATAAACTCGATGGAAAAGACATAACGTTAAGGTTTGAAAATGTCTAAGAGAACGAACTCAAATTTACATTGAAAAAGAAACTCAAAAGGAAGTTAAAATATAGTATACGTTACAGCTCTTCCCAGCATCGACTACCACTGTATATCCCTTTCGATTGACTGCAGTACGCGACTTGAACTAGTTTAAACACGTGACATACCCGCCGCATTACATGCATTTATGCAAATATTGCGAAACTTTTGACTCCCTCTGTACCTTATTTACTCACGCTGTAGCAATATCGTTCATCGGAGAAAAGAACTAAACGTTGTGAATCATCATTTTTTAAAGTCCAACTAAGCAAAGGAAAGTAAATTTTTTTAGATCCGACTAACATGTGCAGAGATGTAGTACCTACTGAGTGAAAAAGCGAGAGAGCAGTACGAATTTTAGCATATTTCGTACCATTAAAGATGCTCTAATATGAGAGAAAGCACTGGGTGTTTTCATAAGTCGCGTAGCTACCGCTTTACCGGCGAATAAAGGCGAATAACGAGGTAGAACCAACGGGACTGGTGTAAGTGATAGTGGACGAATGCCATCCATTAGCACTACTCTAGCGCTCATAGCAGCGAATTCAAGAACTTAGCTCATCAAAATCAGAAATTATGATAGGTAGAGCAAAAATGTCAATTGCGGAATGGCAGAGCATCATTCGTTCCCTACAAATCGGTCAAAAACAATGGAGGCCTTCAGGGCAAACTTTGGCTGTTCACTAAGGATGCCAATCTAGGAAAGTTCTAATACAGGGTGATCCAGCTAAGCGTGTGCAAACTTCTGGGAGGGGTAGGTTGCACAAAGACAAATCGGAATCACATAGCAATGCAAGGCCGAAAACGTCATCTTCATGCGGTAGATGGCGTTGTTCGGCCGCAAGACTGCTCATACGTTATTTCAGGATACCGTCATTTATAAACCACCCGCAGAGACAGTAGGATAGCTGAGTTCAGTGTGGATGGCTGAGTTCTTCCGTGCAATGTGATTCCAACACGATGGGACCCCGCCCATTTCAGCAATGACGTTCGTCATCACTTAAACATGACATTTGGACATCAGTGGATCGTGAGTGGTGGTCCCGTTCATTGGCCTGCAGATCGCCGGACTTAACATGCCTTGATTACTTCTTCTGGGGTTACATCAAAGGACTTGTTTACGACACCCCCGTTGAAAGAAATGAGGACCTTGTAGTGCGCATCTCTGTAGCTGCTTCGGAAGTCTGAGACACGCAAGGAATTTTCCAAAATGTGCGCGATTCCATGCGCCGACGATGTCAACTGTGTGTTACAGCTCATGGTCGCAACTTTGAACACCTTCTGTAACCTCAATGCATTTCGCATATGTTTTGTGAGTAATAAAAAGCATTTTGTTCTCTTACGTGCTGGTCTTTCATTTCTCGTCCTCTCTGTACACTAGCACATGAAGATGGCGTTTCCGACCCTGCATTGTTATGTGATTCCGATTTGTCTTTGTGCAACCTACCCCTCCCAGAAGTTTGTTCACGCTTAGCTGAATCACCCTGTATTTGACCGCTTTCAAAACAGGCACAGCCACCATCACTGGAGTATGAACAATTCACGGCGGATACAGGAAGTCTGAAGTCAGCACGTCGGTCAATTAACATATGGTGTCTGGATAAATACCCTCGTCTTACCAGCGTCCTCCGAAGATGCTGCAGAATGGTATCTTCAGGTGCTCTGTGATGCCATACTGGACTTTATGGAAGTTGTTCCGCTTCAGTTGCGATGTTATATGGTTTCAGTACGACGGAGCACACGTGACACCGCAGAGTATCGGTCAGCGGTTTCATAACCGTAACATTTGGTTGATACATCATGAGCATCGGCAGTCCGATCATGCGGTAACCGATCCAACCCGAAGATGTTTTTCTCTCGTGCGGTTATCTAAAATCTAAGGTCCACCACACACCACCCTAGCAAGTGGACTGAAGAATTTGCAAGAGCGGATGCATCAAGTTGCAGCGCAGTTACTAGCATTATGACTGATGTTCGAAATAACTTACTACGTCGCATATCTATGCATGGCAGCCCCGGTGGCGCAGTGTTCTAAGCGATGGCTTATTACCATTCGTCCTAGTTGGGTCCGGGTTCGAATCTCGGTGAGGCATGGATGTTTGTCTTTCGGCACTGGCTCTCCGTGCGTTCCTTGATAAACACGGGCTCTCTGTGCACATTGATCATTTGACACACTGTGTACCATGTTTCATATGTACTAGTTCTCCATGTGTTAGTTGATTACACTGGCTCCCTCTCTGTATATTGATCATTTGACATATTGTGCATCATGTTTGATTTGTACTTGTTGATGTAAAACCGTTTCTGTCTCAGTACAAACAAGAAATGAATCCGTTCTGACGCAAATTAAATTTATCAAAGCTATTCAAAGGCAATGGAACCGGTATGGAAAACAATAGATCTGACAAAAGAAAGAAGATTTAAATCAGGTTTTTAATCCCTCAGATATTGCTGTAAACGGAATCGTGAGTTTACGAAATCTTAGAAACAGAGATATCGACAAAAATAAGATGTGACTTTACGTCCCCGGGTTGGAAAACCATGCATTATTTGAGGAAGAAAGTATTCTCAAAAGGTTTATCCATATAAGCGGTATCGGTCCAAGAAAAAAATCAGTCGAGTTTTCAGGAGCCCAGATTTTGCAACAAATACTTCAGAAGCAGAAATTAACACTTATGACCCCTCGTGGCTAAACCATTCTTTACCAAATATTATAAATTATGTGAAAAACATTTTCCATCAAGTCTTGTATGCGATACAGGAAGCATTTTTCAAAACAGAGCTTTCGGAGCAGAAATAACGAAGAAAACGCAACTTACCTTTGTGCCCTCTAGCGGAAAGTTTATGATTTACTTGAAAATTTTGAATTTATAGGAAAAGCATTTCGCATCGGAAACACTATCCAACAAAGAAGAATTTTTTCAAATCGTACTCTTAGAAGTAGAGATATTGACAAAAATAAGATATATATCTACGCCCTCTGGCGTAGAAACCATGCATTTTTTCAAGAAGAAAATTTTCCTAAAAGGTTTGTCGACATGAGAAGTATCGGTCAACAAACGACGTTTTTTTCAATCGAGAATTTAGAAGCTCATATTTTGCTGCAAATACAACAGAAGCGGAAGTTATGATTTACGCCCCCTGGTGGCCAAACTATTTTTTTACAAAAATTAGAAATTATGTGCAAACGATTTCCCACCCGAAGCTGTATCCGATGCAGAAATAAATTTTCAAATCGGAGATTTAGAAGCAGAGATATAGGGGGAAACGCAATTTACCGCTACGCCCCCTAGCGGAAAGTCTATGAATTACTTGAAAATTTTGAAATTATATGAAAAACATGTCACACGGAAAACACTATCCAACAAAGAAGGATTTTTTAAATCGAACTCCTAGAAGTAGAGATATTGACAAAAATAAGGTGTACATCTATGCCCCCTGGCGGAGAAACTGTGGAATATTTTAAGAAGAAAATATTCCGAAAAGGTTTATCGATGTGAGTGGCATCAGTCCACAAAAGAATTTTTTAATCGATGTTTTAGAAGCTCCGATTTTATGGCAATAACATAGGAAGCAAAAATTAACACTTACGCCCTCTGGTGGCCAAAGTATTCTTTACCAAAAATTTGAAATTATATGCAAAAGATTTTCCATCAGGAGATGTATCCGCTGAAGAAAAGATGTTTCAAATTGGAGTTTTAGAAGAAGAGTTATCGGGGGAAATGTAACTTAATTTTACGCCCCCTAGCGGAAAATCTATGCGTAATTTAAAAAAGTAACTATATCTAAAATACTCTTCGATATAAATGAAATCCAAAGATATAATTTTTTTCAATCGGATGTTTAAAAGCAAATATGTGGAATAAAACGTATTTTTGAATTCGACATCATCTGCATTAACGCCCTCTACCGGCAAAATTGTACATCGCAAAAAAAATACGAAATAAAGGATCATCATTTACATATTTTTAGTTTCCCAATGCAAAAAGAATTTTTCAAATCAGACTAATAGTTGCTCAAATATCGTGCGTACACAGACGGACGGACGGACAAACCGATAACAGAAGCACGATCTTTTTTTACAAAAGACGTGCTGAAAATGTCCGCATTGTATATGTCTGTTTGTATCATCATCATCATCATTGTCAACCATTATCAATCCACTGCTGGACGAAGGTCTCCCCAAGTTTCCTCCACAATGGTCTGTCTGTATATGTCAATGTATCTCTCAACCAAGTCCAGTAAATAATTTAAGAAAAAATCTTCAATCAAAAAAAAAATCCAGGCATGCATTTGTGGATACGCTGACCCGTGAGAGGCAAGTTTCTTGTAGCTCACAAATTCGCGTTTCTGTGACAACAACATCTGGTAGCACGTGGTGCTATGCTTAAGTTCCTTGTAATTGCACGATGAATGTCTTAAATATCTGCAACTTGTATATAATTTCTAATTTTTTCTGAACTCATAGGTGATGATCATATGTAGAAGATTTTAAGAAGGGAGTGTCTGACCCCAGGTCTTGAACAGCCCTTAGAAATGGGAAACTAGGAGATTTGGGCTAGAGCGCCTGATAGGAGAGTGACACGGAAGCGAAGTAGAAAGGGAGAGGAAGACGCCCTTATTTATTCCCGGGAGGCCAGTACCCGGGGTCCGACGGCTTAACGTGCCCATCCGACGCACGGCGGATATTTAGTGGATCGAGCGTTCGTACCTGCCTGGGATCGAACCTGAGGCCGTTTCCGTGGCAGTCACGAACGTTGCCCACTAGGCCATCCGCGGCCCTGAACTCATAGGTTTGGCACCAGAGGGCATAAGTTCACGTTTGTGTTTACAGCATATTTACAGCAATATCTACTTTTCTAAAACCCCGACTGAAAAAATTTTTCAGTCACATCTGCTAACTGCGAAAAATATTTCTGTGCCTTTCCATCCCGTAATAATGCAAAATTTTCCAGCTAGGAGACGAAAATATTTAATACATTTTTCTCAATATCTGCCGTTCCAAATGCTCGATTTATAAAATTCTTTTCACACTGAATACGCCGCCCCGGTGGCGCAGTGGTCTAAGTGATGGCTTCTGATCATTCGCCTGGAAGGGCTCCGGGTTCGAATCCTGGTGAGACATGGATGTCGTTTTTGTCTTACGGCACTGGCTCTCTCCATTCCCTGGAACCAGTGGCCCTAAATTAGGGACGGGCGACTGCTTATAGCCCATTGAGTTGCTCACGGTGGTCGTTAAACCTCCAATAAAAAAAAACATCGGATACCATTTACCTTGTGGAATACTTTGCTTGTACTCTTGAATTTTTATAGTTCACAGTTCTGGTGCTAGGTGGTGCTCGTGCGCATTTCTTTTTGCAGCTTAAACTCAGCTTCTAAGTATCGCATTGAAAAACTCTTACATTTTAATGTATGCCATTCCCTACAGTAAAGATGGAAAATATTATCCTCTTTAAATAATACCCAGTTTTCCTTCTAGGGGGCGAAATGTGAAACTTTTTCCTCGCCATCCCTGCTTCCAGGTGCGTATTTGAAAAATTGTTTTTCTTTATTATAGCTTTTACTGTGAAAAATACTTATGCCATACTTTCTGTCGTTCCATTATTCAAAATTATTTCGCTAGTTGGCGTAAATTTATATCGGATTTCCCTTTATATCTATTCTTCAAGCCGTTCCATTTGAAAATCCATTTGTATCTTATATCAGGTAACCACAAAAGTATTTGCCGTTTTTCTAGGTAGCAAAAGAAACTCCTTGTAATGATTGAATTTCCGAAGAGATGGCGTTCTGCCCGTGGTGTAACGTCAGCTAAAATCCCAAGATGTCCTGCGCATACGAATCAGATGAGTAAGCAGTTTGATGGTGGAAAGATGTGCGATTACAATGGCGATAACAGTGAAGATTATTCGTGGGTATTTGTTATACAGATTTAACCCTCCAGGTGGCAGGAGCTTTGGAAAGGGCAATGCCGAATTTTGTCACATATGTAATAGGAGACTCCCCTAAAAGTGTCCTGTCTTTCTGTAGTATTCGTCGCCGTTAAGATGCGCATATATGCGTTCTGGCCACTATGAGCCTGTAAGTTCTTTCGACGCAATATTGCGCGTTTTCGCTGCTTTTGAACAGGTTTTAGATGAACGTATTGTTGCGTCGTCACTGCTTTGGGCACAGAAATCTCCGAACGTATATATGCGTGCTTGCCACCTGGATGGGTAAATTCGATTCATCTGCTGCAGAAAGAACTCGTCGCATTTGCTCAACATTCGGGGCAGTGCCGTGAAAGACGCACAACTCTTGGTTTTGAAACTTTAGAGACGGAGATGAATCCAGTCAAGAGAAGTCCCGGAGTGGTCGTCCTATCAGATTTGACAGGACGAAAGTTGCTGTTGAGCAGGACAAAGGCCATACATGCCAGGAAGTAGCACAGTCATTTGGTGTTAGTGGAGAAACCGCCCGAAGACATCTGCATGCAATAGGTAAAGCATACAAATTGTCTAAATAGGTTTACCACGAATTGTCTGCAGAGAACAAGCAGCAAGGTGTCTCAGCTTGGTTTCAATTGCTGTCTCGCTACGACAAGGAATCATTTTACGATACGGTACTCACATGTGATGAGAAGTGGGTTCAGTTCAGCACCCCAAAACGTTCCAGACAATGGGCCGGGACCATACCACGAAAAACAACCCCACACGAGTACACTTCCAGCTCCAAACTTGACCGTAGGAACAGTACACTGTGGTAAATAGCGTTCTCCTGGCTGCAGCCAGGACCCACACACAGTTATCAGACTGATGGATCATGTATCTGGATTCATTAGTCCATAGGATTCGTTTCAATTGAGCAACGGCTCACGACAATTGTCCTTTACACAATGCTAAACGACGTGTAGCATTCCGAGTGGAGATGAAAGGCTTATGAGCAGACGCACGACCACGGTAATCCATGGAATGAAGTTCGCTGCGAATGGTACGTGTACATACCGAGGTTCCAGCATTTTTACTCACCTGTACACTGAGGTCTTGTGCAGTACTCCGTCGATTAGCTGTAACGACTCTCCTGAGGCTTCGACGTCCTCTATCACTGATTTTCTTTGGTCTGGCAGTACGTTTTGCTTCTTCAGGCACGCCATGTGTCTTCCACTTATTTAGTACATCCAAAACACTTGACTTGGGTATGTTTAAACGCCTCTCGGTTTCTCTTATGGACAACCCAGTGATATAACACCCAACAATCTTTCCTTTCTCAAAGTCAGTTCTCTCCCGCCGCGACATTTTCACTCAACCTCACAGTGCGATATGATCGCGGTCAGCTGCAGGCTTGTTTTTATACCGTTTGCAGCCGTACCGCGCATCTTAGCAACGCAGTGGATTCGTTCATTTGCTTTTGAAGGGGTGTCCGGGGACTTTTGTCAATATAGTGAATGTAAATTGCTAACACGTTGGCAGAACGTTGTTAATTTACATGGTAATTATTTTGATGAATAAATTGCTTTTCTACTAGGTATGTGTCATACTTTGTTTCAGTCTCCGAAAATGGCAAATACTTTTGTGGTTACCTGATATTTTTCCTTCATCTACGAAAAACGTTTTGGGCATAATTTGTTAATTTTCGTAACATACTTATCAGCCTCTAATGGAAAAAAAAGCTATTTTAATTTCTAGATGTTTCATTGCTTGTAGAAATCAGCTTGAATTTTTTAACGGGTTCCATTGACTATAAATGACTTTGAAATATTTTATTCGTGTCGGAAAGGATTCAACATTACAACCGGAAATTCGGTGTCATCTTTATTTTATTATTTTAGGTTTGAGAAGCCATTTCAAAATATAGCACAGCTGAAAATTTTAGAAGCAGATATATAGCGCTCTCTGTGTAGTAAGCGATAAGAGCTAGTGGTTTAAAAAAATTTTCAGCTCGCTTTTTCTTTTCATAGCTAGATTTTTTATTTTCTTAAGCTTTCTTTCTAAACAGCGAAGATCATTCGTACTACCCTACATTTATTTGCCATTTCTTCACAGTAGATTTTGTAATTCAAAGATGTACATTCTATGTATGTGCAAATGGTTTTCCGACCTCTGTTGACCGGAGAAAAATTCTTCCGTGTTTTTCATTTATTGGATTAATTTGGTGCAGTGAGTAAAAAACATTGAAATTAACATTAAAGAACTGGAAGCATATTTACCTTTTGCCTAAATAGATGGAGATTAAAGCAATTTTTCCAGCAGCTTACGAACAGCAAGCAAGATGATTTGCTCATAAATCGTGGTTTGCTACCGCAATGTTTTTCATCTGTTGGGAAGTCTCTTTAGTGAAGACATTTTCCGTTACTGACATAAAGCCGATTCCTGCGGTGTGTTTAACGTCTTATACTTTGCTCTTCTCTAAATAAACGTGAAAGCTAATTTGCATACGGTAACTCGCAAAATCACCTAATCCGTGAATTTCCGTAAAGTTTAATTTCATTTTTTTCCAGACTTCTTTCTTTTTCTTTCGAGTTGTAAGAACGATTTACTGAAAAGATCCTTTACTGAACTAAAAGCGGATGTGCATGTTTGAGAAAACCGTTTTCTTTTCTGCTGAGTGATGCACGTGTCTTTTAACTAACAAGTAAATTACGTGTACATCTGTTGTAAAATCTTTTTGAGTTTGATGGCAGGTAAAGTTCAGTTTTCGTACAATTTTGTGCATTTATAAAAGGCCCCATAATAATGAACCTTGTGGAAGAGAATACTTTTGGAAGTTTACAGCTGAAAGTGTGATAAAAGCTTACATGCGACTTGTTTGCATTTGTTCTCTTATACTCAGTTGTCAACAAAAAAGAATGTGTATCAAAAGTGAGTAAAGGAATTTCTCTCATTTTTTTCTCATAAAGAATCACCGTGGTACAAACGAAATTATGGGTTTGTATCTTGCGTGATCTCTCTCTCACTCTCTCTCTCTCGCTCTGTTCTTTCTTATTATAGAATTGCTTATCTTCTTCTGCAACACAGCGGTCTGAATTAGGGATGAGCATCCGCCCGCGCTATATGCAACACAGCGGTCTGAATTAGGGATGAGCATCCGCCCGCGCTATATGCAACACAGCGGTCTGAATTAGGGATGAGCATCCGCCCGCGCTATATGCAACACAGCGGTCTGAATTAGGGATGAACATCCGCCCGCGCTGTATGCAACACAGCGGTCTGAATTAGGGATGAGCATCCGCCCGCGCTATATGCAACACAGCGGTCTGAATTAGGGATGAGCATCCGCCCGCGCTATATGCAACACAGTGGTCTGAATTGGAGATGAGCACGGATTCGGGCCATATACAACACAGCGGTCTGAATTATAGATGAGTACGGGCGCTTTATGCAACACAGCGCTCTAAATTACGAACAAGCACTAGACTAGCCTTGGCTATATGCAAAACAGCGGTCTGAATTACAGACGAGCACGGGCCCGCGCTATATGCAACACAGCGGTCTGAATTAGAGATGAGCACGGGCCCGCGCTATATGCAACACCGCGGTCTGAATTACAGACGAGCACGGGCCCGCGCTATATGCAACACAGCGGTCTGAATTAGAGATGAGCACGGGCCCGCGCTATATGCAACACCGCGGTCTGAATTACAGATGAACACGGCCCGCGCTATATGCAACACAGTGCTCTGAATTAGAGATGAGCACAGGCCCGCGCTATATGCAACACCGCGATTTGAATTAGAGATGAGCACGGTCCCGGGCTATATGCAACACGGTGGTCTGAAATGTAGATGAGGACGGTACCGGGCCATATGCAACACAGCGGTCTGAATTAGAGATGAGCACGTTCCCGGGCTATATGCAACACCGTGGTATGAATTAGAGATGAGCAGAAGCCCGGGCTATATGCAACACAATGGTATGAATTAGAGATGAGCAGAAGCCCGGGCTATATGCAACACCGTGGTATGAATTAGAGATGAGCAGAAGCCCTGGCTATATGAAACACAAGAGATCTGAATAAGAGATGAGCACGGGCCAGGGCTATATTCAACACAACGGTCCGAATTGTAAATGAGCACGGGACCGGACCATATGCGACACAGCGGTTTGAATTACAGATAAGCACGGCCTGCGCTATTTGCAACACATTGCTCTGAATTGTTGATGAGTACGGGCCAGGGATACATGCAGCACAGCTGTTGTTTGAATTAGAGTTGAACATGAACCCGGGCAATATGCAACACAGTGGTCTGGATCTGGATTGTAGATGAGCACGGGACCTGCCCATATGCAACACAGCGGTCTGAATTAGGTATGAGCACGGGCCCTGGCTATATGCAGCACAGTTGTCTAAATTACAGATGAGCAGAAGCCAGGGCTATATGCAACACAGCGGTCTTTATTAGAGACCAGCACGGGCCCGGGCTATATGCAACACAGCGGTCTGAATTAGAGATGAGCATGGGCCCGGGCTGTATTCAACACAGTGGTCTGAATTAAAGATGAGCATGGGGTCGGGCTATATGCAACACAGTGGTCTGAATTTCAGGTGAGCACGGGTCTGGACCATATGCAGTACAGCGATTTGATTTAGAGGATGAGCACAGGCCCGTGCTATATGCAAGTCAATGGTCTGAATTAGAGATGAGCAGAAGCCCGGGCTATATGCAACACAGTGGTCTGAATTAGAGATGAGCAGAAGCCCGGGCTATATTCAACACAGCGGTCAGAATTAGAGATGAGCGAGGGCCCAGGCTATATGCAACACAGTGGTCCGAATTGTAGATGAGCACGGGACCGGGCCATATGCGACACAGTGGTCTGAATTACAGATGAGCACGGCCCAGGCTATATGCAATACAGTGGTATGAATTGCAGATGAGCACGGGCCCGGGCCATTCGCAAACAGCTGTCAGAATTACAGACGAGCACGGGCCCGAGCTATATGCAGCACAGCTGTCTGAATTAGAGATGAGCACAAGAGGGCTATGTATACTGAAATTCTTCTCTCGATACCTCTGTTGTACTACTCTGTTGCGTGATGCAATGGGACACGTCTGATACCTCATACAATCCTTTCCAGCCGCTATTGCCTTCGATCATCGACCAGTCGTTTCGTCCACAGGAAGACCGCTGACTGCTTGTTTTTCAATTGCGCACCTCATTATACATATACAACCTCCATCTGAAGCGTTCCAGGACTGATGCAATAAAGAGTGTAAAAAGAACCATACTCACACTTAATGCTGGTCACCTTCAAAATACCGCCCTCCTGTATCAACACACAGTTTCCAGCGCTTCTGAAGATCCTCAAAAGAGTTCTGCAAGGAACTTTCCGGGATGTCCGCAGGTTGTTTTGTAGCAACTGCTTGGATAGCAAGTAAGAGTGTGTTGCCGGTGTAGCTCAATTGGGAAACCATTCGGCACCGGAGCAGGATGATGTGGTGTGGTGGTGCTCCACCGGCAGAGAGAGGGTTTGAATCTCACACTGGCACCCGAACGTAAAAACCACTCTTCTGGTCCTGCGAAAAATGTGTGATGTTCCTTCCACACGTCGTCTGGAATTAGCGAGAATTCCTTCTTCTACAGAGGGTTACTTCAAGCATGGTTTGCCCTGGCCCCGAAACCTGCGAATTCGTGCCCCCGCCTTTCTCAATAAGTGTGTGACGTACTACATAGGTGACACACGTGTCAAGACTGCAAGTAACATTGATAAGCCCTTCCCGGCGTAGTTTAATTGGGAAAGCATTCGGCGCCGGAGCAGAATAATGTGGGTTCTAGTGGCGCCACCAGTAAAGACAATGTTTGAATTTCACACATGCACTTAACAGTCTAAAGAGAATTTGGCAGCCCCTGGTGCGCAGTGGTCTGCATGCTGGCTTCTTAGCATTCGTTCGAGTGGGTCCAGATCCGAATCTCGGTCAGGCTTGGGCTTTGTGTTTTTCTTACCGCACTAGCTCTCTCCTTTCCCTGGAACTAGTGAGCCTAAGTTAGAAACGGTCGACTGCTTATAGCCCATTGAGTTGCTCACGATGGTCGTTAAAACCCCCACCCAAAAAGATTAAAGATATTTTCGTTACCTTTCGCAACTGTAGTCCAGGAGCAGATGTACTGGGGAAAATAAAGTGCTATAGAAACAGCTTCAAGGCACAGCTAGATAGATTTCATGTGGCATAATAGTTGAATATGGAATAATATTTGCCTTATTTGGCAGTTGTTGTTTTTTCAAACCAATTCCCCAATGTAAACTTCGGTGGAAAGCAGTCTTCTGACTAAAACGCAAAGATGTGCAGTACTTTGCTTCACAGTAAAGCTTAATGAATTACTTAACCGAATGCCGGATAGATTCACTTTGTGAGGCTCTCTCCCGTCTCTGGAACTAGTGAGCCTAAAATTAGAAACGGTCGACTAATACTGCAACATCTTTGCGTTTTTGTCAGAAGACTGCTCGGTGGAAAGCAGTCTTTTGACTAAAACGCAAAGATGCTGCAGTACCTTGCTTCACAGTAAAGCTTACTGAATTACTTCCGGATAGATTCACTTTTGTGAGGATGTGTACGTTTTTAACATACATCAATTAATTAGGCACTAAAACCAAGACGGCCAGAAGAATATCAAAATGTTTCATGCTTAAAAGGTTCAGTTATTTTTTTATTGAAGGTATAACGACCACCGTGAGCAACTCAATGGGTTATAAGCAGTCGCCCGTCCCTAATTTAGGACCACTGGTGCCAGGAAAGAGAGAGAGTCAGTGCCGTAAGACAAACACAACATCCATGCCTCACCGGGATTCGAACCCAGACCCTCTCACAGACGAATGGTCAAAAGCCAGCGCTTAAACTACTGCGCCACCGGGACGGCTAGAAATTTCAGTCTCTATTCGTCAAGAAGTAGTATGGCAAACCTCTCTGCACAATCAAGCAGCTTAGTCATAGAACAAACGCGGCGAGAAACAATCCTCTCTCTTTCAGAAATATACAATACTGAGTTTGCTAGATACTTTAGCAATTCACAGCATTTTACAACGTCGTACCCCGAAATGGCATTAAGGTAACATCACCAACGTTCGACACACAAGCGAGTGACTACACAAGTCAGTGTAAAATCATGAATATCTTCAAACCAAATCAAATTTCTTCTACAAATCAAATTGTGGTTTCGCTACAAATCCCCTTGGTACATTTCAAAAGAGTAACTCTTATCATCAGCTTTCACATACGTTGTTATACTTTGAGTTGTTGTCAGGCTGCCAAACGGAAATTCGCCGAGAGAGAAAATGCAGTGTTAAGGCTTAAAAACGTTTAAATAGATATAATAACCCAAATTTATATAAGAAGACAGGAACTAAAACGGAAGGTTAAATTAGAATATGTGTCACATTTTTTATGCATCTTTTACTTTTTGTGTCTCCATAGCCAGTTTTAAGTGAGCTTTGGTTTGACACTAAAACAAATACTAAAATCAACTCTCTAATTTTTAACAATTTATTGTTTTTACGAGTTTTTAACCTTCCAAGAATTTTGAAACATGCGTTAATTAGGAGGATGTACTTTCCCTCTTTCTTCGAATAAATGACTAGGAATTTTCATAACATCTACTTTCCTAATTAACTTCATGATATGATCCTTACGTGTTACTTAAGCATACAAAAAATTTAACTGATTCGTAACTTTTTGTTGCAAGAGCAAAATTGTTGCAATTTTTTTGCAGTTATTGCACCATTTGACTACGTTTTACTTCTAATAAGTGTTTTCTTTTATATTTTAGTTTCATCTCTCAATTCGTAATAGCCTTTTTATTTTTATTTCCCTTTAACTTCTGTAGTGCAAAATATAATTTTTCATTTTTTCTGCTTATTTTTGATATTATGTTACACAATTTTGAAAAAAATCTAAAGGAATAAAATTGTTTTGAAAAGCTTCTTTTCCTTTGCTAAAGCTGTTAACAAGGGAAATTTTAAGTTTTTTGCTCGACCAGTTTTATGCAGACTGGGAAAGATACATTCTGATGTTTAACAAAGCTTTTTTCAGTAAGCTCTCTCTTTTTATGATTTACTCCAAATTTTTATTTCATCGCTTTTTGCAAGGACTCTAATTTTTATTCTAAATCTGTGTTATATTTACTTTCGAATTATTAAATATAAAAATTCTGAAAATATATATTAAAACAATCCTTCCGTAGACATTTTGTTACATATAACATGCACGTGTAAATAAACTTTCTTTTTAAATTTGTTTAATTTGCAGGGAGCAAATGAACATTCTGTTTTCATTTTCCGGTAAAAATTTCATTAACGCCTGCGAAGTCAGAAATTATTTCTTAGTATCTGAATACTGTCAATTATATCAAATTTTTTTTTATTTCCCTGAAAGTTGTTTTTTCTTATTCAATAATCTCAGGCGTGTTTACTTTTTTTCATTTTTCTAGATGATAGCAAGCAAAAAAGCATCCCCTAATTTCTTTGTTAACACAAATTGGTTGCAGTTGCATTAAACACATTGAACGATTCTTTTTTGTTGATATTATTGAGTTGGAAAGGAAGTAATGTCCAATGACGAGGTACCCGAAGTGCAAGCACCCGCCACGGCGCTGTTACACGACAAAAAGGCGCGCGACGAAAACAAAAGGGCGCACGTCTACCAGACTAACGATTCACTAAACTAGGAGAACTATTTAACCAATTTGCAAGAAACGTTAAGAAGATATAAATTTCGAAATTGTCATTGTATATTCAAATCCCAACTGAAAGCAAATGTTAATTTTATGTAATTCAATAACCTATATCTAGTGCTTTCAAAAAGATATTATTTCCAAAATGGCACGTGAGGACTTCAAGCAAATTGTTTATTTCTTTGTGTACTCAAATTCCTATTGAGCGCAGATGTGACATTGTTTGTACTGAAATGCAACCTATACACAAGGCTTTCTAAACAATGTTATTTTAAAAAAGGCCCCAGGTGCCCTTTCAGTAACTGCTTATTTCTTCAATTGTATGTATGGAAGACCTGAAAAGAAGTGGAATTTTATGGAAGGAAAAGATTTTTTGATGAAAGAAAATGAACAAAAAAGTTTTCTTGAAAACAAGAAATGAAACAAAAAAAAAAGGTTTGCGGGGACCTTTTGGAAATATCTCATGGGCCATTTCTGCAGGCTGCAGTTGAAGCACAAAAAATTTTATGCATGCGTAAAATTCCGCTTTGAATGTACAAAGAAAGCAATTTCAGAAAAGGGCTCCGTAGCCTTTTTGGAAAAACACATCTTTTAGAAAGCCTTCAACATAGATTTCATTTAAAGTACAAAAGATGACACGTTTTGTAACGTATACTCTAGATTCACTTTCCTTTTGATTTTACTATCTCTGGTTATTTTATTTTCCTATGTAAATTATCTTCTTACTGAACGAGATGTTATTTCTCCCGCTGAATGAGATCTGGCAATGAGTGTAAGTCATGACGCGGTGGTAGCCAGAATAAATAGGCGCGTTCAACGATACCTAAGAGAGCTTTTGTTGATGTGCGTAGAGAGAGCTTTTGTGTTACCTAAGAGAGCTTCGTTTATGTGAGTAGAGCTTCGTTCATGTGCAAGGAGCTACGTTTTATTGAGTAGCTGTGTGTCCGGTGAAGTGTTTGTTGGATCATATCAGGAGTTTCCCTAATGAAAAGTTGTTTTAGTAAGTACGTTTTTCTCAGTTCATAGTTTTGTCAGACCTCTGTCTGGCTGTTAGGTTTATTCCATTAAGTGTTGTTATTAACAACCAGCATAAGACTTTATTCATCTTAATTACTACTACAACATTACTACCAGTTATAAGCTTGTTTATTATTATTATTACACTACTAGCAGGAAAGATTATTCATGATATAATTAACAACACAACAACCATTAGAAGAAGCTTTGAATTCATTATAGTTTCATTTCAATTGGGATAATTTGAATACACAAAGAAATACTGAATTTACTGAAAGGGCCCCGGGGCCTTTTTGGAAATAACATCGTTTAGAAAGCCTTCTGTATAATTTTCACTTAGAATACAAATGATGGCACGTCAGATTACCGTTAGGATTATATGAATACACAAAGAAATACTGAATTTACTGAAAGTGCCCAGGGTCCTTTTTTGGAAATACACTGCTGGTCCCCCAAAATGCAACACCAATGAGGACACGAGATAGCAAAGCCAGATTTACTGGACATATAACAACAGATACAAGGATGAAACGATTGAGCTTGCAGGCCCGTGCGACTTGTGGAACACGCAGACATCAATAGTTCGTGTGGCCCCCATGGCTGGCAATAACGGCCGCTGCACGCCGCGGCATCGAACGAAAGAGGCTTTCGATGTGGGCTTGGGGTATGTCGGTCTAGGCTGCTTCCACACGTTGCCACAGTTCATCAGGCGTAGCCGCGGGTGATGCTTGCCGGGCCACTCGGTTGCTGATCAGCGACCAGACGTGTTCGATGGGCGACATATCGGGAGAACATGCAGGCCACGGCAGCAGTGACACCTGGTGGGCGGTGAAGAATTGTTGCACGATGCGTGCCACGTGCGGGCGCGCATTGTCCAGTTGAAATGTGGCCGCTGGCAGGTCCTGCAGGTAAGGGAGGACTACAGGCTCCAAAACGTCGGAGATGTAGCGGTGGTTGTTGAGTGTACCGGCGATGCGTACCAGAGGGGTGCGGGTGTCATATCCAATTGCGCCCCAAACCATAACGCCAGGCGACGGACCGGTATGGCGATGCATAATGCAGGTGTCATATAGTCTCTCGCCGCGGTGCCGCCACACGCGGATCCGATCATTGTGGTGTTGCAGGCAGAAGCGGGATTCGTCGGAGAAAACAATGTCGTGCCTTTCCGTAGTCCACGTGCGGCGTTCAACGGCCCACTGCCGCCGCACTCGCCGGTAGTGTAACGTCAATGGTAATCGGAGCAATGAGCGCCGTGCGACAAGTCCCCGCTTCTGCAGACGACGTCGAACGGTACGTGCTGACACAGGTTGTTGCGCAACACACCCTAACTCCTGCGCTAACGTTCGTGATGTGGCGGTGTGAGCCGTCAATGCCCACCGCACAACATGCCGGTCCTCTCGTTCGGTGGAGTGCCTCGGCTGCGGAAATCACTCACGTCGGTTGGTCCGTCCCTCCTGCACCCACCGAATCCATACTCGCCTCACTGTGGCGGGATGTCGTCTCAAACGGGCGCCGATGTCTCGGTATGATAAACCGCTGTCGCGATAAGGCACTATTCGTCCTCTTTCGAACTCCGAAACGTTCTGGAATGACTGCCGTATTCTGCGACGAGGCATCAGGAAGCTTCCCACGCACAGGTCTGTCAGCACAACACACTTTCACTACTTACACCCCGCCATCCGTACACCCTTCTTATAGTGCTTCCACGTGGCTTGCCGGACGCTCATGATTTGCATATGCCCTGCAATGCTAATCGTTTGCATGTCCTCTTGCGGGCGACGCATGCTGCCAGTTTCAGGCCAATCGGATGCTTCCTTCTTGGTGTTACATTTTGGGTGGCCAGCAGTGTAACATCGTTTAGAAAGCCTTCTGTATAGATTTCACTTAGAGTACAAGAGATGACATGTCTCATTTCAATTGGGAATATTTGAATACACAAAGAAATACCGAATGCACGGAACGTGCCCAGGGTCCTTTTTGGAAATAACATCGGTTAGATGTATTGTATTTGAGAGTAAATGTACTTTCTATATAGGATGAGACGTCTGATTTCAGTAGGGATTTGAATACATACCCCTACTGAAATCAGACGAAAAATGTATGATGCTTCTTTCTCACATCGTTTGGAATTAATGAGAATTCCTTCTTCGCTTAGGAAAATGTGTGATGCTCCTTCCACACATCGTCTAGAATTAATGAAATTCCTTTTTCTACAGAGAGTTACTTCAAGCGAGGTTTGGCCGCCCCGGTGGCGCAGTGGTCTAAGGCACTGGCCTCTGATCATTCGTCCGTAAGGGGTCCGGGTTCGAATCCCGGTCAGGCATGGATGTGGTGTTTGTCTTACGGCACTGGCTCTCTCCCTTCCCGGGAACCAGTGACCCTAAATTAGGGACAGGCGACTGCTTATAGCCCATTGAGTTGCTCACGGTGGTCGTTAAACCTCCAATCAAAAAAAAAAAAAAAAAAAAAAAAAAAAAAAAAGCGAGGTTTGCCCGCTGACCCGTAAACCTACGATTACGTCCCAGCCCTCTCTTAAGGGAGGATATGTGACGTACGACAGAGGTGAAGCACATGTCAAAATGGCAAAGTTTCAGAGATGATGTCCGTCGGTGTAGCTTAATTGGAAAGGCATTCGGCTCCGGAGCAGAAGAATGCGGTTTCGAGACCCGGCAAATTTGTGTTTTCATAACCATTGTGAAGAACTGGAACAACATAAATTGACGGCAAAAAATAAGCTGTTAGAAATAAATTTGGAAATTATTTTAGAAACATCGAATTTTGCTATGTCAAAGTACAGGGTGCCCATAAATTAAGTATACAACTTCAGTATGCTATTGAAAAAAAAACTACAATAAATATCAACTTACATTTAATGTCAAAACACATGGTAACTGTGAAAGTTTTTTTTTTTTAATATCAGTAGGTCCCTACGTGTGCTCCGTTGTTGTTCATAGGTTATCTAAACGATAGTCCAGTTCCACCCACGTATGCTGCAGAATGTCAGGTGTGACAAGGAGGAAAGGTACAGTAATGCGTTCTTTTTTTTTTATTGAAGGTTTAAAAAACATTTTAAATTATTTATTGGACTTGGTTGACAGATACATTAACAGATATATTGAACTTGGTTGACAGATACATTAACAGATATATTGAACTTGGTTGACAGATACATTAACAGATATATTGAACTTGGTTGACAGATACATTAACAGATATATTGAACTTGGTTGACAGATACATTAACAGATATATTGAACTTGGTTGACAGATATATACAGCATAGACATCCTGTGTTTCAAAGACAGCAATGTACATAGGTGAACAAGGAACTCGGCGAATAAACCCCCGAAAGACAAACACAAACAACCATGCCTTATCTGGGATTCGAACCCATACCCCTCCGTTGGGCGAATAATCAGAAGCTATCGCTTAGACCACGGCACCACCGTGGCGGCAAATAATGCGTTCTTTGAACTCAGTGATAGATGTAACCTTTTTCTTGTACATAATGTCCTTAATAAAACCCCAAATAAAAAAATCGCATGGGGAAATATCAGAAGAACGGGGTGGCCATGCCGTCGGTCCCCCACGTCCAGTCTAACGCCTTGGAAAATGGTGGTCTAAAGATCGAAATTTTTCGTTACATGAGACACCTGGTGCCATCTATCATCTGACATAACAAACTTTAACACTTGATACCACTCTTGACGTTTAAAATATTTTTTTCTACCGTATGTTTTTTTAAAAGCATACAGAAGTTGTATACGTCACCCCGGTAGCGCAGTGGTCTAAACGATGGCTTCTGATCATTCGTCCGAAGGGGGTACGGGTTCGTATCCAGTGAGGCACGGATGTTGTGTTTGTCTTACGGCACTGGCTCTTTCCCTTCCCTGGAATGGGTAACCCTAAATTAGCGATGGACGACTGCCTATAGCCCATCGAGTTGCTCACGGTGATCGTTAAACCTCCAATGAAAAAAAAAGCAAAAGTTGTATACTTCATTTATAGACACCCTTTATAAAGTTTCTACGCAACTTTTTGTTTGGTTTTAATTTTTATTTTCATATTTACGTCGTATGCAACATAATAAAATTTAACATTTTTCGGATTAGAAGGAGTGAAACGGCGATGATGATGACGACGAGTTATACAACTTTCCATCTTTGTATTTTATTCTTTGTAAAGAGAAGAACCTTCGCTAAATAAGCGAATTACCTTCTCTTCCCTTAACAGGTAACACAAGGCCGCCCCGGTGGCGCAGTGGTCTAAGGCGTTGGACTCTGATCATTCGCCCGAAAGGGGTCCGGGTTCGAATCCCGGTGAGGCATGGATGTTGTGTTTGTCTTACGGCACTGGCTCTCTCCCTTCCCTGGAACCAGTGACCCTAAATTAGGGACGGGCGACTGCTTATAGCCCATTGAGTTGCTCACGGTGGTCGTTAAACCTCCAATCAAAAAAAAAAAAAAAAAAGGTAACACAACATTCCTTTTATTCGTCACCAAAGTAAATTAACTTTTTTCTTGCAGTAAAAGATATACACTCATTAACTATGTACGCAATATTTAATCGATCTTCTCGCAATAGTTTCACGAGGAGGTGAATATATAAGTGAAGCACGTTAATGCAGAGACATAAGATAATTACTTTTCTCTATGAAATCTAAATTTTCTGGAGGAAATGAATGCCCGGTCGAGGACGCTAAATATGTTTCAGAAAATTAATTTTATTGTGCATGTATCAGGCAGTACAATAAGAAATAAACTTTCCTTTTCCGACTCGAAGAATTCTCCTTCCTTCTTCTCTTTTTGATCTCCTTTATTGTTTTCCTTCGAAGTTGGGAAGTTCATAAAATCTGTTCCTCGCTCTTCCTTTGCTCGAGAACCATTTTCATCTTCCCAAGATGAGCCATCTCATCTTTGGGTTTCAGCTGCTGTTAAGGATTGCATTGTTGACACAAGTTAACGGCACATCTTTTTTACGGTTGCGGAGACTTAGTCAATGTGAAGAGGATGAGATTGCTCACCTAAAAATAGAATTTTTTTGATTGATTAGAAGAAGTTCACGTCATTTTTACTACTTTCTTTCTCCCATAGAAACGTCAACTCTTGCGAGAGAGGAAAAATGAATGGACTGGAGTTTGATGAATCCCAGTGGCAGCGGGATAGGAAGTGCTACCACAAAGTGCTGCCAGAAAAGAAAGTTTTAATGAGCTCTAAGCCTGCCTAACCGTGGAAATACTCGAACAGAAAAAAGAATCATGTCGACTTTTGAAAGCTGCTATTTGACGAGGACTTGAACAATCCACACGATCATTCGAAATACCCGGACGTTTCACTGCTTCCAATGATCAGATTTCGAGCACCGGAAATCTCATTTCGTGATGAAAAATTTATTTTTAATTTTCTGATTAAGGCTTTGATGAAAAAATGCGCTCAAAACTCCATCTTTTATTCATCGTAGCCGTGACCTGCCATTAGTTACAAGAAATTACAACTTTTATATGTTGAACGTGAACGAGATCTTTTTTATTCTTTTTCAGTTTTTGTAAAAGTATAAATGTGCTCTCTATATGACTTGAACTATACCGTATTTTATGGTACTTATTTTTCTGGTTGCTTCAAAATGAAAACGAAAAAGGGTTTCTTTTGGTATGTACAGGTAATTCAATGACTGCTGGAAATAAAAATGTATAAGGGACAGTAAAATTATTTGGCCAAATGCTTCGGGTTGCGTATACACTGAGTGGACCAAAATCGTGAGATACCTAGCGAGTAGACCCTCATTTCCAACAATGATGTCTCTAGGGAAATAAAAATCCGTCTCATGGCTGCAAATTGAGTGTTCTATACCCCTGCGAAAACTGTTGAAATCCTAGGTAGCACAGCCTTGCAATTTAACGTAGTCCCAATACTGAACCAACGTCTTCTCTTCCAAAAAATACGATGTCTCAGTGTTTGGTCTACGTAAAATCGCAAAGCTGTGCTACTTGGGAATTCTTATTTCGAGCAACATATTTGTTTAGCCTAACACTTTGCAGAGCGAAACTTACAAAACTGCATGGCTATGATGACATTATTGTTGACCGCCTTTTAAGAAACTTACTTAACTCGTCTGTATCTGCCTTCCAATGGGAGCATCGCAGATCCACTTTTGCTGGGTCCATTTGCTACTACCCTGAACTCACGTCTGTCTCGTCAAATATATGCAAGCGTTATGAACTGGCATTCCGTGTTAAAATTTTTGACATCTTATCAGTCATCAAAAAAAAGATAGAGATTCCATTAACCCTAGTGAACGACATGGAATTTACAGTATTCCGTGGACAACAATGCCCCATCAAAACAGTATATCGGTTTCACTTACCGCTCTTTGCAGACTCCCTTGTCGGAACACGTTTAAAGTGTGCGGATGGGGCCATGAGCACAGTTCTAGCCCGTTTAACCAACAGTGGAACTGATTATCCCGTATGGGATGAAGCTCGTATTTTAACAACTCCAGCAAGCAAGTCATCACTACTTCTGGCGGAGGGTATGTACATTTACTGTCAAATACAGTACATCTCTGTTATAATGACACTTTACCTTGTGATATTCCTCAACCTTGGAAATATCTATTTCCAAGCGATTTACCACAACATCCAGAGAGACTCTTCTCACGTAGATCCAAAGTGACTCTTCTCAGGTGGCTTCAAAGTGGATCTTCTCAGAATGACAGCCAGAGTAACTCTTCTCAAAGTGACACTACTTCTGGCGGAGGGTTTGTACATTTACTCTCAAATACAATACATCTCTGTTGTAATGACTCTTTACCTTGTGATATTCCTCAACCTTGGAAATATCTATTTCCAAGCGATTTACCACAACTTCCAGAGAGACTTCCCACGTAGATCCAAAGTGTCTCTTCTCAGGTGGCTTCAAAGTGGATCTTCTCAGAATGACAGCCAGAGTAACTCTTCTCAAAGTGACACTACTTCTGGCGGAGGGTTTGTACATTTACTCTCAGCTACAATACATCTCTGTTGTAATGACTCTTTACGTTGTGATATTCCTCAACCTTGGAAATATCTATTTCCAAGCGATTTACCACAACATCCAGAGAGACCCTTCTCACGTAGATCCAAAGTGACTCTTCTCAGGTGGCTTCAAAGTGGATCTTCTCAGAATGACAGCCAGAGTAACTCTTCTCAAAGTGACACTACTTCTGGCGGAGGGTTTGTACATTTACTCTCAAATACAATACATCTCTGTTGTAATGACTCTTTACCTTGTGATATTCCTCAACCTTGGAAATATCTATTTCCAAGCGATTTACCACAACATCCAGAGAGACTCTTCTCACGTAGATCCAAAGTGACTCTTCACAGGTGGCTTCAAAGTGGATCTTCTCAGAATGACAGCCAGAGTAACTCTTCTCAAAGTGACACTACTTCTGGCGGAGGGTTTGTACATTTACTCTCAAATACAATACATCTTTGTTGTAATGACTCTTTACCTTGTGATATTCCTCAACCTTGAAAATATCTATTTCCAAGCGATTTACCACAACATCCAGAGAGACTCTTCTCACGTAGATCCAAAGTGACTCTTCTCAGGTGGCTTCAAAGTGGATCTTCTCAGAATGACAGCCAGAGTAACTCTTCTCAAAGTGACACTACTTCTGGCGGAGGGTTTGTACATATATTCTCAAATACAATACATCTCTGTTGTAATGACTCTTTATCTTGTGATATTCCTCAACCTTGGAAATATCTATTTCCAAGCGATTTACCACAACATCCAGAGAGACCCTTCTCACGTAGATCCAAAGTGACTCTTCTCAGGTGGCTTCAAAGTGGATCTTCTCAGAATGACAGCCAGAGTAACTCTTCTCAAAGTGACACTACTTCTGGCGGAGGGTTTGTACATTTACTCTCAAATACAATACATCTCTGTTGTAATGATTCTTTACCTTGTGATATTCCTCAACCTTGGAAATATCTATTTCCAAGCGATTTACCACAACATCCAGAGAGACTCTCCTCACGTAGATCCAAAGTGACTCTTCTCAGGTGGCTTCAAAGTGGATCTTCTCAGAATGACAGCCAGAGTAACTCTTTTCAAAGTGACACTACTTCTGGCGGAGGGTTTGTACATTTACTCTCAAATACAATACATCTCTGTTGTAATGACTCTTTACCTTGTGATATTCTTCAACCTTGGAAATATCTATTTCCAAGCGATTTACCACAACATCCAGAGAGACTCTTCTCACGTAGATCCAAAGTGGATCTTCTCAGAATGACAGCCAGAGTAACTCTTCTCAAAGTGACACTACTTCTGGCGGAGGGTTTGTACATATATTCTCAAATACAATACATCTCCGTTGTAATGACTCTTTACCTTGTGATATTCCTCAACCTTGGAAATATTTATTTCCAAGCGATTTACCACAACGTCCAGAGAGACTCTTCTCACGTGGATCCAAAGTGACTCTTCTGACTTGGATCCAAAGTGACTCTTCTCAGAATGGCAGCCAAAGTGACTCTTCTCCAAAGTGACACTACTTCTGGCTGAGGGTTTGTACATTTACTCTCAAATGACAATACATCTCTGTTGATCCAAAGTGACTCTTCTACCTTGTGATATTCCTCAACCGTGGAAATATCTATTTCCAAGTGACTCTTACCACAACATCCAAAGTGACTCTTCTCACGTGGATCCAAAGTGACTCTTCTCACGTGGATCCAAAGTGGATCTTCTCACGTGACAGCCAAAGTAACTCTTCTCACGTGGATCCAAAGTGACACTACTTCTGGCGGAGGGTTTGTACATTTACTCTCACGTGGATCCAAAGTGACTCTTCTCACGTGGATCCAAAGTGACTCTTCTCACGTGGATCCAAAGTGACTCTTCTCACGTGGATCCAAAGTGACTCTTCTCACGTGGATCCAAAGTGACTCTTCTCACGTGGATCCAAAGTGACTCTTCTGACGTGGATCCAAAGTGACTCTTCTCACGTGGATCCAAAGTGACTCTTCTCACGTGGATCCAAAGTGACTCTTCTCACGTGGATCCAAAATGACTCTTCTCACGTGGATCCAAAGTGACTCTTCTCACGTGGATCCAAAGTGACTCTTCTCACGTGGATCCAAAGTGACTCTTCTCACGTGGATCCAAAGTGACTCTTCTCACGTGGATCCAAAGTGACTCTTCTCACGTGGATCCAAAGTGACTCTTCTCACGTGGATCCAAAGTGACTCTTCTCACGTGGATCCAAAGTGACTCTTCTCACGTGGATCCAAAGTGACTCTTCTCACGTGGATCCAAAGTGACTCTTCTCACGTGGATCCAAAGTGCCTCTTCTCACGTGGATCCAAAGTGACTCTTCTCACGTGGATCCAAAGTGACTCTTCTCACGTGGATCCAAAGTGACTCTTCTCACGTGGATCCAAAGTGACTCTTCTCACGTGGATCCAAAGTGACTCTTCTCACGTGGATCCAAAGTGACTCTTCTCACGTGGATCCAAAGTGACTCTTCTCACGTGGATCCAAAGTGACTCTTCTCACGTGGATCCAAAGTGACCCTTCTCACGTGGATCCAAAGTGACTCTTCTCACGTGGATCCAAAGTGACTCTTCTCACGTGGATCCAAAGTGAATCTTCTCACGTGGATCCAAAGTGACTCTTCTCACGTGGATCCAAAGTGACTCTTCTCACGTGGATCCAAAGTGACTCTTCTCTGACGTGGATCCAAAGTGACTTTTCTGACGTGGATCCAAAGTGACTCTTCTGACGTGGATCCAAAGTGACTCTTCTCACGTGGATCCTATGTGACTCTTCTAACGTGGATCCAAAGTGGATCTTCTCAGAATGACAGCCAGAGTGACTCTTTTCAACTGCATTTATTTTTGCTATTGTCATTTTTCTCTTGTATACCTGCCTTCCGTCAGGGTGCGCAGGCACCAAAATTTTCAACGCCATTCCCATTCTGCACATTGGGTAATTAAGGTGTCAGCACGGTGTATTATGCAAGTTTAGTCTGATGATGGGACCATAGTGTGTCCGCGAAAGATCTCACATTTTAATTTGTATATAGTTCTTTTAGCTTTTAGTAAAGTTTGTCACGTACTCGTAGGGAGTTTTTTTACAGTAACTATGAGTTTAATCGCGTATTGACGGTTTGTTTTGAATTAATGCATATTTTTTACACGTAATCATCGTTTTGATCGTGCAACAAAGTTAGTCATCTATAAAACTTTGATAAGACTTTGCTTACATATGCCTCAGAAACTTAGGCACTAACTAGGAAACATATACGAATGTTGGATACATTTAAAAGAAACATCATCAGAAAAATAATTGGCCCAATATGAGATGTTGGACTCCGGTGAAAACGCTACAATAAAGAACCATACTTCATTTATAAAGACCCCACTGTTACTAACATGATTAGGTCATCGAGATTGAGGTCGGCAGGCCACGTAATGGGAATGGAGGAAACTGAAGCTCCTGAGAAAGTATTGTTCGAAAATCCTGAAGGCCACAGAAGACGAGGACGACCAAAGACCACCAGGTGGATAGATGGAGTAGTGGAGGACACAAAACTCCTGGGCTGCCAGAACTGGAAAAAATGGCCCAAAATAGAGAACGATGGCAAAACCTTTTTGAGGACGCCAAGGTTCACACTGAACTGTAGAGCCAAGAAGAAGAAGAGGGGTAATACCAATAAGCATCGCCTGTACTGCCAAAGGCTTGACAGGGATTAGTTGAACTCACTTAGGTAATGGATGGGATGTCATGGCAGCAACCCCACCCAGCAACCGCAAATTCGAACAATCGGTAAAACCGAAAATTTAATAACTCATACCCAACTGGGAAACCCTCGCCACGTGAACATCGGGACCATCTAGGTCCTTTATTAACAAATTGATTTACAACGAATAAAGTACAATACAAATCCAAAGAGAATAACAAACAAATTAAGCAAGTCAAACCATCACTATGGTAAAAATAATACTTTGGGACAATTTTCCCAGAAGTAAATACTCTCACTTAGGGAATACACAAACATGGGTTCGAACTTTAAAACTTTAAAATTTAAACTAAGTAATATCCAGTTACAAATTTAACACAGCTATGAAATAAACTCAGTAGAGCAAGCAGAATCTCTTTTCAAATAACATGTCTCAAATGAATCCCGAACAACAATGACTCAAAGACTATTGTCGAGTAATGCGCGTAAACAAAGAAATCAAACTAAAACAGTTTCAACAGAAAAATAGATGAACACGCAATTCTAAAAAGCAACACTTGCAACAATGCAACACAAACATCCAGTAAAAACTTTAAAAGTTGTACCAATAAACAAATGCGATACAACCCAAAATGTGTGACAAAAACAAACTCAAACGAGTTCAAACGAACTGTCTGCATCTTCCAAGATTTCTGATGACGCAAAAATTTCTGTGCGACAAACATTTAAAACATTACCCTCGTGAAGCGTCATGTAATTAATAAATTGTGAAATCCTAGTCTTAAAATCCAAGTTAGTCAAGCCTTTACTAATATCATATTCAGACATTGATCCCAGGAATTGTCCTCTGACATGAGAAAGTCCGTTGCAGAAGAAAACCAAATACGACATAGTTGCCTGTTTGTAACCACACCTGCACTTCATTTGCTTAATATTAAATCTGTTAAAGTAATATGGTGATGCTCCATGCTCAGTTAATAACTAATTTAGATAACGATCATCGTAGCATCTCTTCACCGACACCTTTGAGAAAATCGAGAACATAGTACGTGCCAACTCTCCATCCTCTCATCTTTGCTGCCATCTGTCCATAAGTAGAATTTTTAGTTCCCTTTTAAATTCACATCTTGCTGATTTCATCTCAAAATCGACAATATCTTGAAACGAGCCCTGTTTTGCCATCAAGTTTGCCATCTCATTTCCAGGATGGCTACAATGTCCCTTAATCAAATGTAAACGAATTATATAAATACCCAATTTAACTATCATACTCCGGAAGTTAATTGCCTGATAGTTCGATCGGTTGTCCGAATATAAGTGCACATGTTCGTCACTATCATTTGTTTGTAACCATTCCAATGCAATTTCGATTGCTTTCAAATTCTGCCTGAAAAACCGTTGCGTTGTCAGACAGTCTAAAATTTCTACGGATAACAGGATTACCACGTGATAGTGCACAAAAGTCGGCCCCAACTCTGTTATTCATGTTCGAGCAGTCAGTGTAAATCTCATGAAGGACAAACTCCGGTTTCATCATATCCCAAGTCAAAGTCATTACCTCCGCCGGATGATCAATCACTACTTGAGATTTGTACCTCAAAAGATGATGGATGAAGTACTCTGTCGAAAACCGTGACAACTTCATGATAAGTCTTAAGTCGGAAAAGTGCTACCTTCTGTTCCACCGATAAGTCCAGTGGCTGACATCCCGCCAATACCTGTAAAGCAAGTGTAGATGTCGTCCTAAATGCACCAGTGATTCCCAATAGGGCACGTCTTTGAATCTGTTGTATCTTAGTTTTCACTGTTACCGTTGGAACATACCAAGCACCACATGCATATGTAATTATTTTCTCAATACATGTCTGGAATAAAATCTTTTGACCCATCCCTGAGAATTTCATGAATACAATTCTGTTTACAATTTTCAATACTTTTTCCTTGAGATATTCCAAATGCGGCAATGCTGTGAATTTTTCATCCAAAACAACACCCAAGTATCGTAATGTTTTCACACATTAAACTGTTACATTTTTAAATTTACACTTTGGTGGAGTTTTCATAGCTGAACCCTTAGAGAAAACCATTAATACTGTTTTTTTTTCGGTGCGAAAATGTTTTTAAACTCCAGCTCTCAAGTAATTTAAAAGTTTCTTCTGTTTTCTTCTCAATATTCTGCCTTCCCGAATCAGAGACCAAGAAGACAAAATCATCAGCATATGCTATACAGTCCACTCCTTAAGGAAACTGCAATTGCAGGACCTAATTTTCAATGACGTTCCACTACAAGTGCCTTGAATTGGACGCATGGGGACATCCTTTACTGTACATTCGAGTAGCCCGTAAACCACCAATTTCGTATTCTACATTACGATCCTTGAAGTAATGCAAAATCAATACAAATACATACACTGACGGAAACAAAATCCCAACACCACGAAAAAATAGTTGTAGGGGAATGAAATGGCGGCAATACATTTGTATAGGTAACATATTTAATCGATTAAGGTTTCAAGATCACAGCTTATTGTAAGCGCGAGAAGAGCCATTTTAAATGTGAAATGCTGGTACATTAATAACCGGTGTAACCGCCAGAATGTTGAATGCAAGCACGCAAACGTTCATGCATTGTGTCGTACAGGTGCTGGATGTCAGTTTGTGGGATGGAGTTCCATGCCTGTTGCACTTGGTCGGTCAATATAAGGAACGGTTAATGCTGGTTGGGGGTGACGCTGGAGTTGTCGTCCAATGATGTCCCATACGTGCTCGATTGGTGAAAGATCTGGTGATCTAGCAGGCCACGGCAACATGTCGACACTCTGTAGAGCATTTTGGGTTACAACAGCGGTATGCGGGCGAACGTTATCCTGTTGGAAAACACCCCTGGAATGCTGTTCATGAATAGCAGCACAACAGATTGAATCACCAGACCAACGTAAAACTGTGCCGTCAGGGTGCGTGGGATAACCACGAGAGTGCTCCTGCTGTCATAGGAAATTGCTCCCCAGACTATAACTCCAGGTGTAGGTCCAGTGTGTCTCGGCCACAGACAGGTTGGTTGCAGGCGCTCACCTGGCCTCCTTCTAACCAACACACGGCCATCACTGGCACCCAGGCAGAACTGGCTTTCATCAGAAAACACAACAGATCTCCACTCCATCCTCCAATGAGCTTTAGCTTGACACCACTGACGTCGCAAACGGCAGTGGTTTGAAGTAAGTGGAATGCACTATACAGGGCGTCTGGCTCGGAGCTGTCCTTCAAGCAACCGATTTGTAACAGTTCGTTGTGTCACTGTGGTGGCAACTGCAGCTCAAATTGCTGCCGCAGACGTGGTACGATGCGCCACGGCCATACGCAGTACACGGCGATCTTCCTTCTCAGTAGTGCCACGTGGCTGGTCGGAACCCGGTCTTCTTGAGGCAGTGCCTTCCCTTGACCACCGCTGCCAACAATCATGCACAGTGGCTACATTTCTACCAAGTCCTTCTGCAATATTACGGAAAGAAAATCCACCTTCTTGTAGCCCTATTACACGACCTCGTTCAAACTCCGTGAGCTGTTGTTATTGGCTTCTTCGTCTTCTTAAAGGCATTCTTGACTAACATCAACACACTACGTCGAATCTCAACGATAACTAACGCTCACGAACGTTACAGCGCGTATTTACAGCAAACCTGCTTTGCATGTTCCGAGGGGCGCTACCACACGTATGCGCTGAGCGCGAAATTTGCATAGACGTCATCTTACAGATGTACTCTCACAGCCTACCTACTGTCGTTTATCTAACACAACCCCTTCTTGGTGTTGGGATTTTTTTTTTCCGTCAGTGTATATTTCTTGAGCAGTTCAGTAATCTAAGTGTATAGAGAACTGCAGGCCACCAAACGTTTCCGAAAGCATTCCGCACATCAAGTGAAACTAAACATGTGGGCTTTCCTAATTGTTTCTTATATCCAACTTGTGTTTTAATGTAATCGATAGCCATTGTTCATTTTTTGTTTGAAGTAAATCCAAACTGCTTAGAAGAAAACCAATTAAGTTTATTTAAATGGAAGGACACTCTGTTTGTAATCACTTTATCTAATAATTTTCCCCAACAGGGTAGTAAACAAATTGCACGGTATGCCGCTGCCTCACTTCTTTGTCTTCCTTCCTTGTTAAACCATACCAAAAGTGATTGCTTCCAGCATTTTTTTTTTTTTTGATTGGAGGTTTAACGACCACCGTGAGCAACTCAATGGGCTATAAGCAGTCGCCCGTCCCTAATTTAGGGTCACTGGTTCCAGGGAAGGGAGAGAGCCAGTGCCGTAAGACAAACACAACATCCATGCCTGACCGGGATTCGAACCCGGACCCCTTACGGACGAATGATCAGAGGCCAGCGCCTTAGACCACTGCGCCACCGGGGCGGCACCAGCATTTTGGAAAAGTCCCTTTCCGCAAACAAAGATTAAACAAACCCCCAAAGAAATGTGGATCTGGAATGAAGAATTTCCTTATAACAGAATAATGAAGTCCGTCACATCCAGGTTATTTTCGGAGATCCACTTGCTTAAATATACTTTCAACCTCAGCAATTGTAATAGGCAAATCGTCCGCTGTATCTGGCACGATTCTGAAATATCTTCCAATATCAAAATGCTGTTCCAAGTCCGAAGCACAATCATCTTCTGGGAAATGGAAATTCACTAGTTCATTCATTGGTTCCTCAACGGATGCAGCCAGGGATCCATCTGGTCTCATAATGGCCAATAAAGTAAAAGGGGCCGATGCCTTTCCTTTTGCAAGTCTGTACGGGAAATCAAATGGTGTTGAAGGATCAACTTGAGACCTCCAAAATTAATGCTTTCTTATAAATGGCTGATTCCTTTTATAGATCATTTGCTAAGAGACTGTTGTATCTCCACATCATTCGATCTGCAACGTTGCATCTTTCTTCTGGCAATTCTAACCTTTGTTCTTAGAATCTGCAAATTAAAATTCCACCAAATGTCTTTATCAAAATCTTTTCTTTTTCCCTTAATTTTACAATCTGTACAAGCTGTAACTATATCATTTGTTAATCATTCAAACAAAAATTCATCTGTATCCTCCAATTCAGCAAAAAGCGTTTTTATATGATGCAATTATCTCGGAAAATCTGCTCTTTAATTGAACCCAGTCCTAATTCTCCATTTGATAGCGCTTCTTGGGCCTTCGGTTGCTCACAAATGATGCCGTTACCACAAACGAAATCGCCTGGTGGTCACTCCCCGAGTAATCATCCAATACTCCCCAATACAAAATTTGGACCTCAAACTTAATGGCCAACACTGTGATATCTATCCACGAGGAACCCAATGTTCCCTTGAACGTTGGAGGCGCATCTGGGTCGTTTACAATCAACAAACCATTTGACAAAGCGAAATCCCTAATAATACTTCCTCGGTAATCCTCATTCTGATCACCCCAGACGATCTCCTATAATCACATCCGCATCACTATAATGAACATACTACTCAATTTCTAATAATACCATCTGAATATCCTCAGATAGAGTACTGTAAGTATTCAAAAGGAGACATGGTGTCGTAGATAATTCAACCAAATGATTACGATCATTTCTAGATTTGATGAAAAATTTTATTTTAATAGCATCTTCTGAAACATCTGGATTTTGTTCAATAATTTTTCCTTGAACCTCTTCCTTAGTCAGTTCTTTCTTAACATCATAAATACTAATCCTCGGGTCTTGCTTTTCTGGTAATTTTGATATTAGACTTTCCCTAAATGCTGGATTTGATCCAGTCTCTTCTTCTAATTTAGTGATGTCATGTAACGTACCAGGAGATGTGACGTACCTGCCAGAAGGACGCACACGACATAAAGGCAGATAGCAATTAGAATCAATGTCTGCGTAGCTCAGTTGGTAGAGCAACTTATTCCGGAATGAGTGGACCCGGGTTCGAATCCTGGCGCGGATAAAAATGACGGAGAAATTAACTTCGTTATAATGGCGCCCGAACTATCCGGATGACCCGACCGTTCAAAATCTCGCATTGGTGTGATGTTATTTCCACACTGCGAGATAGGAAAAATATGAGCAGCACTTCGAAAGAAAAAAAAAAAAGAAGAATAATAAGGGGGAGATGATGTAACGTACCAGGAGATGTGACGTACCTGCCAGAAGGACGCACACGACATAAAGGCAGATAGCAATTAGAATCAATGTCTGCGTAGCTCAGTTGGTAGAGCAACTTATTCCGGAATGAGTGGACCCGGGTTCGAATCCTGGCGCGGATAAAAATGACGGAGAAATTAACTTCGTTATAGTCAACCCGACGCTGACATTCAATAAGCACACCACTTTTATTTATTTTCTTGATGTTTTTAATACCAACTTGCAATCTGAATGGATTTATATTCATCTTTAAGTTCTTCTTAACTTCCTCTTAAGTTGGCCCGTTCTCTTTAGAGTGTACTAAGAGTATGTGTTTATTTTCCGGTCGCTTCTTTGACGTTCCGGATTGACTTTTTCTTCAGAGCACCTCGGCATAAGAATCAGCCTCACGCCTGTACGTATCCGTGTCATAGCAGCGCTCTCCTGCAATCTTCCCCTTAGATGACAGATAGTATTCATCTGGGTTGTTGCCAGTGATTGTAGTTCTTGGAAAAAAGCTCGGATTTTAAATCTCGCTGTTACAGACATCCTGTTATTTTTATCTTCTAGGATATCTTTTGAGTCTTGATTACTCTCTGAAATCAGAGAGTTCAAGTTTTTAGTTATTTCTGTGCCTAAGCCCTGCGCTGCCATTGTGCGCCTTCTGTGATAGTCCTGTAGATATAGCAGATGTTATGCTGAAAAAGAAACCCCAACTTGGTCCTACAGTAGCAGGGGTAACTGGCACCTCGTCGAGATGTGGGGATGATCAAGAGACAGAAAGCCCGCCTTGAAAAAGGCTCAGTATTACCGAAAGGTTCCGTGCACTAACCCACTGCACCGAAACACTTTCTCCACTTTTCTCGAACATTTTGTGGCAAATTAGACTCACTGAACTCTTGACCGCCTCTCAAGAAGAAGGGCAGTCAGACGGTGAGGCACCGAGTCCGCTAGGTCACAAAAGTGTTGTGCAGGTATCTCCTCCAATGCTTGCTACTCCTTGAGTATAGGATCCAAAGCAGGAACGGATCTTTCCACAACAACCCAAAGATTTTCCACAAAGTTCATGTCCAATGAAATGGTAGGTCTTTCCACGGTGGGAACTTCTGCGGAGCGCTCTTCTCGGATAGTGTTTCCAACAACACGGCACCGGGTGGAAGCTCATTGTCCTGCTGGAGGAGTTCACTGCATTGTGCGTGAATGATGAGCACGAAAGGATGCAGATGGGCTGCAAGGATGGCCACGTAGCTTGGACCGTTCAGAGATGCATCCAGACGCACCAGGAATCCCGACATGTGCTGGATGAACACAGCCGAGACCATAACTGAGGCTCCATCAGCCTGAGCAGTTCCTTGTTGACATGCTGGGTCCATCGCTTCGTTCGGTTTCGGACAATTCCATACCTGGAAACGGAATTCATTGGACCAAAAGACTCTATAATTGTACATGGCCTACCAGGTGGCGATTACGCTGTTTTTTCTCTTAGGTATTTGCACTTCACAATTCCTGGCAGCTGCAGCAGCGCAGGAATTTTCCGAACTGACTTGTTGCTAAGATAGCATCCTATGACCATGCCACCTTGAGAGTCACTGAGCTCTGCCAATGCCCCTGTAACTGAAAGCCCAACAACCTGTTTATGACGTCATCGTAAGTGGACCGCATGTTTATTTCCAGTGCTCGTTAGCCAAAGAGAATACGAGGTTCCTGGGGTAGCCTGAACAGGCAGAATAGATGTTCAAACGCAGTCGTTATTTGCAGTATTTTGTGTAGCAAAATCGACTGGAATTGTAATATAGCACAACTGCAGGGGGTGCTGAGTTGTGTCACTAGACAATCCAATTACGTTCTTATCGCCAACCCAGTCAGTTTTGTGACGTGAAATACCATAAACAACTAATAATGTATGTCAACATCTGCTGTTCCGTCTGTACATGCTCTTCCTATTCTTGTCAGTAGACAGATGATGAAAACGAGAATGTGGTCCACCTATGATGACGTCACAAACAAGTTGTTAGCATTCAGTTAGAGGGGGCTTTGGCTCTGCCGGGCCACCCACGTTTTTCATACTCAGTGAATATCAGAGCGTCTTTTCATACATGTTGGGAGTCCCTGAGCTCTGCCAGGACACACACGTATTTTCGTACCTGTATTGGTAAACTGAGTCGCCGCCCTGGTGGCGCAGTGATATAAGCGATGGCTTCTGATCATTCGTCCGAGATGGGTCTGGGTTCGAATCCCGGTGAGGCATAGATGTTGTTTTTGTCTTACGGCACTGGCTCTCTCCCTTCCCTAGAACCAGTGACCCAAAATTAGGGACGGGCGACTGCTTATAGCCAATTGAGTTGCTCACGGTGGTCGTTAAACATCCAATCAAAACAAAACTGTGTCCTACTGCGGTGGGACACAGTTTGACGTATACAGGGTGTATAGGAAAGTCCTTAAACAGGGAACTAACTTTTGAACGAAAAATGCTAGAGTTGTGAAAGTAATGTGTACATATAGTAAAGTGACTATGTTCTGTCAAATGAGACCGATTGCAGCACCCCAGCGGCGAATTTTAGAAGTTAGCTATTCTATCGCGAGAACCAAGAGAGATAGCGAAAAAAGTCAATAGCAAACGTGTAGAGGGTCACCGATTTAGTATGAAATGACGCCCTACATTCACCAAAAACTCCAAGAGAAGTCCGAAAATGCAGATCTCTCGGTATCCGATCACCGGCATAAATACGTCACTCATTGCGTGCAGAAGTGTGACATTATAAGGCGATGCAAATTTACTAATAAAACTAATACATGTACGTGTCAGCAAAGTACAATTTATTGTGTACTGAACAGTAAAGTAGTAGGAAATTCATACAGCGGTAGGACATTATGAAGAAGAAAAACACAAAATAATGTTCTAGAAATACAAAATGTCTGTACTAATACTTAAACATTCGCGATGTGTTCACCATCGGCAGCAATACACACCTGCATTCGAGCTAGAACTTCTTGTTGGACGTTCTGCAGCATTTCAGGTGTTACGTTACTGCATGCTTGGATAATACGGGGTTGTAGAAATTTGCCATACACGACCAAATGTAACGCCACACGTCGCACTGATATCTCTCGTACTGCAGTGTGGGTGGCCTAGCGCATAGCCCTGGACGTCCACTGGCTGCACGTGCACACCTGCAAGTGTCGGTCTACCTGAACGGGAACGACTTGTAATGCTCCCGGTTTCTCTCAGCCGGCGAACGACATTGATGATATTAGCCGCAGTAGGATGAGAACGATTAAGGAAACGTAATGCATATTGGCGTGCTGCCTTTCTTGCCTGACGACCGCATTCCCCGTACAACATACCCATCTCGCAGTACTTCTCGTTGGAATAACTAGCCATGTGTAGACTCGAAGATCCAGTCCACGCACTGTCTGACAAACCTTCCCTGGCCGCCAATTTAAGCTTCCCGATGAGGTAGGACTTAGCGTGACAATTTGCATACTTTCATCCATCCTTCGCTGTTTTCCAGGCAAAATTCGTTTACAGATTTTATGCTTTGCAATGTCATGCGTGACGTATTTATGCCGGTGATCGGATACCAAGAGATCTGCATTTCCGGACTTCTATTAGAGTTTTTGGTGAATGTAGGGCGTCATTTCATACTAAATCGGTGACCCTCTACACGTTTGCTGTAGACTTTTTTTTGCTATCTCTCTTGGTTCTCTCGATAGGATCGCTAACTTCCAAAATTCGCCGCTAGCGGTGCTACAATCGGTCTCATCTGATAGAACATAGTCAATTTACTATATGTACACACTAGTTCCATAACTCTTGCATTTTGCGTTCAAAAGTTATTTCCCTGTTTACGGACTTTCCTATACACCCTGTATAGGCAAGTATACTACTCGAAAGTGGAGTCCAGATAGTTTTGATTTCATAGTGTATCTTGTACCCTCAATGAAAATTTGCAGGTTTCTCGGGAAGCAATTGAACAGTTTGATATTTCTGAAGGTGCCAAGGACTGATAATTGCCTTGTTGAAGAACATCGGTAGAAACGTGCTATTTTGGGAAGTAAGAGGATATTTCTAACTTTGAATGGTTGTGGAAAAAAATCGTACAAAAAGAGACCTTTAAGTTCCGCCGTATGAAAGACACGGGTTCTTTTTATATTTTTGTTGAAATATTAAGAGTCCTTTAATGCCTTGTTCGAAGTTAAACTTTGAGGTAGGCGTTTCATAAACTCTAAAGAATTTGTGCGAATAGACTCCCACAACCAAGCAATCAGCTGAAACACATATACGGCTCAGAAAATTAGGCGTGAGACCGTTCATGGTTGGATTGGTATCGAAAACCTGAAGTGAGAGAGACAGAACATGAAACATGACAAAAGTGAAAACACTCAAGCCATTTGAGCATATTGACGGCGCTATTGTGGCCACAAACAGCTCGTGATAGTGCCTCAGCTTCTGAAATGTCGTGGTAGGGGACAAGCGTGCTTTAACACTTCTGCTCACCGCGTCCAAGCGACCAATGCGTACCCAATCGGTCTAGTTCAGGAGACCGCGAGGGCGAGTCCATACCCTCGATGCCCTCTTCCTGAAGCATGTTTCTCATCAGTTGGACTTGATGCTGAGATAACGTATCACCCACGAAGAGGCACTTATTCCCAGCTACTGCGATAGGACACAAGTATAATACTAGCAGAATTTCATCTGGATATCTAATTGCGGTCAGGGGTCCATTCATGATGACGCAGAGGTCTCTCCGACCTCAAATGCTGATGCCCGGCCGCATGAAAGTTCCACCACCATCGAAGGGCATCTCTTTTTTGCATGAAGGCTGTAATAGTCTATGTTCCTCGTTCACTCCCCAGAAGCACGCGACAATAATCAGACTTCAGGCTGAGCCCTGACTCACCCGTGAAAACACCGATGCTTAATGGTTCACTGTCTCAAACACGATAATCTTTAGTCCACCCTGTGCGGGCTCTTCAATCATGTGCAGAGAAGGGCAAGTACATCAAAGGTATCCGGGTGTACAGATTCCCCTCTGGGAGAGCCTGATTGCGTATACTCTGCGAGGATATGCTTCGTCCTGTTGCTGCTGTAAATAGGCGTTGCAGTTGAGTAGAATTTGGTTCTCGGTTCCTACAAACTAGTAAAATAAAACAAGATTCCTCTTATGCTGATGTTGATATTGGCCGACTCTGCCCTGCCCCTTTTTTGTACTTTTCCGGTCTCCTAGAAACGCCTCCATAGTATACTTTTGACACTCCAACAGCTTTTTTATTACTTTGTTCTCCAAGCTGTCGATTCTGGTAAATCGCCTTGTTGAGACATCGTTCAAATAAAACACGCCTTCAGCTGCAACTTTCTACTGAATGAGAACGACAGGTTTAGAAATGTATGTAGAGGATTGTAGGCAGGGAGTGTCTGATCCCATGTTTTAAACACCCCTTAAACGTTGGAAGCCAGGTGATATGGGCAAGAGAGCCCGACAAGAAAGTTCACACAGAAGCAAGGTAAAAAAAGGGGAGAAACAAACGCCATTAATTTCATTACAGGAGACCAGTAGGCTTAACGTGCTCGTTTCACGAACGGTGTATATTCAGACGTTCCTTCCCAGGAAGGGAACTGGGATCCTTTCCGTGACAGCCAGAAGCTCTGACCACTATGCCATCCGCGGAACTGATGAGAACGATTTAGAAAGCGCGATACTTTTACCCGGTTTGCTTGCTCTTCTGTAAATCGCGCAAATGCTTCAGTGTTGCTCATTTACATATTTTGGTTCCCTTCTTATTACTAACATATATATGCCTCTCAGAGGTTGACTTTTCATCACTGATTTGCATCTCGTCGATGTTTCCGCCAATTCTTGCTTGTATCGCAAAGTAACTTAAGTTTTTGGAGCAGTCTAAATGCATTAGGTGTTTTTTACATCATTTTCATGTTAAGAAATATGCAAAGCGTCATTTCTTGGTTAATTTGTGGGGAGATTCTCGTGCTATGTGCATGGAAAATCATGCATGTATCATTACGATACTCCTTTCCTTTCTCTTGAACCACGCGTAGAAAACTTCTCTTGTTTCGTAAAAATTACAAGTTTATCACCGCTGAGCTAAACGTCTCTGCCCACGCACAACTGTAAGCCACATTATTTCGCATTAATGAGTACCGTTTTCATATTAAAATAATTTATGCAGTGTTAGGTTTTTTCCTAGAAGGTGAACATTTCGCAGTTTTTACAGCAAAAAAAAATTAGCACATCTTTCGTAAAAAACGATCTTGCTTATGTTATCACTTTGTCCGTCCGTCTCTCTGTGAACAACATATCTCTGCAACTATAGGTCCGATTTGCAAAATTCTTTTTGCGTTAGGAAGCCTGAAATATGAAAATAGTGTTCCTTGCATTTCGGTTTTTTTTTTTTTTTGCAGATGCACAATTTCGCCGCTAGAGAGCGTAAATGCAGATTATATCGAATTAAAACAACATTTTATTCCACATATTTGCTTCTAAACATCGGATTGAAAAAGTTCTTCATTTCGATGCCACTTATATCGAAGACTATTTATTTTACGTACAGTCTGTTTTTCAAGTAATGTATAGATTTTCCGCTAGGGTGCGTGCAGATAAACTGCGTTTTCCCCGATATCACTGCTTCTAAAAATCCGATTTGAAACATTCTTCCTGCATCGTATACAGCTTAGGATGCGAAATATTTTGCATATAATTTTTAATTTTGGTGAGGAATGGATTGGCCACTAGGGGGCGTAAGTGTTTATTTCTGCTTTTCATGTATTTGCAGCAGAATCTGAGTTTCTTTTTGTGACCAGTTTCTGCTTAAAATAGTGCATAGCTTTTCCGCCAGGGTATGTAGATATATACCTTATTTTTTGACGATATCTCTGGTTCTAAGAGTCCTATTTGTAAATTTCTTTTTTTACTGCAGAGCGTTTCCGGTGCAAAATGTTTTTCATATACTTTCGAATTATTTCTTAACGCACAAGTGCGCCACGAAAGGGCGGAAGTCCACGTTTTCGTTTACAACAACATTTGCAGAACTAAACACCCGATTGAAAAATTATTTTTCAGTCAGATACTACTAATTATGAAATATCTTTGCGTTTATTTTCTTCCTAAAATAATGCACAGTTTTGCCTTCAGAGGACGCTAATATTTAATCTGTTTTTCTCAACATCTCTGCTTCTAAATGTGCGGTTTAAAAAATTATTTCATCACCGGATACAATTTGCCTTGTGACATACATTAGGTTTTTATTTGAGGAGTTTTGTAGTGCACAGTTTTGTCGCTAAGTGGTGTTTGTGTACTTCTGTTTGCAGCTGTATCTCCGCTTCTAAAAACCCTTTGAGAAATTTCTTTATTTACTCTATGCCATTCGCTATAATAAAGCTGGGGAGCATTATCCTCTTCAAATTATGCAAAATTTTTCCGCTAGGGGCGTAAACGTCAAAACTTTTTTCTCGCTATCTCTGCTTCCAGGAGACGAATTTGAAAAGTTATTTTTCCTTAGCATAGCTTTTGCCATGAAGACTTTTCGTCTATTTTCAACTTTTTCATCATGCAAAATTCTTCGGCTAGAAGACGTAGAGTTATATCATGTTTCCTTCTATATTTCTTCTTTTAACTGTTCGATTTGAAAATTTCTTTGTCTCTGATAATCCTTCTACTATGAGAAAATTTTTGTGCGGCATTCGTTAATTTCGGTGACATAGTTTTTAACTGCTGATGGAAGTAAGTAACTGTTTCTATTTCTGGATGTTTTATCATTTGTAGAAATCCGGTTGATTTTTCTAACCGGTTCTGTTGACTATGAATACCTTAGAAATGTTTTACTCGTGTCGGAAAGGATTCAAAAGACGTGCTCATTAGAACCGAAAATTCGGTGTCATCTTTCTTGTTAAATATCGCGTTCGCATATTAATGCAAATCCTATCCAGGAAATCAGAATGTGTTAAAACAAGGACTTTTAACAGAACAAGCGGGTGTGCACACATAGATGCAAAAAATAAAAAGCAAAGCTTTTGCTATGTTTGAACACACGTGGACATTAAGAATTCACATATCTCACTAAAGGACTCTACGTCAAAGGCTTCGGGTAATTTAAGAAGGGCACTCAAAGAAGCATTGAAAAGCATGACTTTAAAAGAAAAAAGAAGAAAACCTTTTGGTAGTTATCACTTTTCCGATTTTGAGATTCGCCATACCTCTTTGTCATGGGAACAATGAATTCTTCATGCATCATAAAAGAGAAGAATGATTTCTTTTCTGTTATTATCTTATGTCTATTTCCATCAGATTACGCAAATATAAACTGTTATTCGATAGTTGCTTGCCATTGTGAAAGGAATTTTCCACGGGAATCTTTATTATTTATCTCAAGAATGCCTCTTTGCGTCGCTTAAAAACACTTTCTGGCTAGTCATTAGTTGTGACAACTTTCTTCAGCCGTTACAAATAATTCATTGGGAGGTTTTTTAACGTTCTTTTCGCGTACCTCAGAGAAGTAAAGGCTTTTAGAAGGCTTCGAAATTTCTTTCCGCATGCGATCATGTCACCTGTGACTTAATGAATAACGACAATTGCCTCTAGCGAGACTTGTGAGAGTCTTTTCAGAAACTGTGAATAATGTGATTTGTACCAATAACATCAATTATGGTAATATATTCAGCTTCCCTGTCTGCTCTTTAAGGCTCATTGTTTTTGAAGAACTACAATGTAAAATTCTTTTCGGGTATTCCTTGCTGTCCTACAATAATTGACAAATTACTCTTCAGAGTTTCAGTTTGTAGCGGTTATGTGATGAAAGCAAGTTTCGTTCAAGAGTTCCCTCATTCCGTGAGGAAAAGGGAATCAAGAAAAAGCATCAAAACATGATACGCATTACAACACGAAACAGGTTTCATACTGAAATTTTTCTTTTTCCCGCTCTCACCTTCCTTTTCGGGAGTTTGTGCATGGTGCAGCAATTAATTAAGGAGACCGATCTTAAAAAAATCCGGTAAAACACTCCGGTCAGGAATGCATGGTTTTCTGATAAATCATTTATCAGCTATGCGGTGGCAACAGCGTTTGCGTGAGAATAGCGCAGATGATGACTTACGCTGTGCATGACGTTATTCGGTGAAAGAGCATTGTCCCAACTCTGTCATGGAGCAGAGGGCACATATCCTGTTCTGTTTGAAAATTGGTAAAACTGCATCTGAAGCATATACAGGGTTACAAGGAAAGTCCTTGATCAGGCCAATATCTCACGAACTATGGCAGTTAGCGATTTACTTCTTGTACAGTTGTGGAGGAAACCCCCCCATGGAGTACCCAATAACACCACGAAGGATCCCCTAGCCCCCTTTTGGGGGGTGGGGTGAGGGAGCTGTCGCGCCCCCTTTGCAGATGGGGCAAAAAAGTCAATTACAGACTTGTTCAGCGAGGCAAAAATAGTACATAAATGTTTTTGTCCCCTAACAAAAGATGGAAGGGGACTGTACAAATGCGAAAAAAGCGGAAACTACCTGAGTCGCCGTGTCCGAAGCATATATGCATGGATTTCAAATGTGATTTCTACTCCGTCGTCAGAATACAAAAATGATATGCGTAGTCGGTATACCAACACTTCGTGAACCAGTGACGGGAAGTCGAAAGCTTTGCCACGTACGCAAGTCAATTAGATGTGCATACAGTTTTCCTATTGGATAAGTGTTTCGCCACGTTATGCTATTTCTCCTTCCCTCAGTGTATTTTTTACTGTATTGGACATCAAAGTGTGATATTGAATATGTCAAGGAACTGCGTTTTATTTCAGAACAAGAACTGTTGATAAGGTTTGTAGGAAAACTTTCCTTTGTGCTTTCATTTACTTAGAACTTACCAGTACAGATAAGTTTTAAGTAATAAGTTCTTATCTAACTACTCTGTCGTTGCTTCCGGGTGTTGTGATTTTCTTGGGGCCACATTCCCGGTAACCTTCCATCTTTTGGTATGGGACAAAAACATTTATGTACTATTTTTGCCTCGCTGAACAAGTTTGTAATTGACTTTTTTGCTCTATCTGCAAAGGGGGGACGCAATAACCCCCTCCCAAAAAAAGAGGTCAAAAAGATCCCTCGTGGTTTGTGCACCATAGGGGGTTTCCTATACAACTGCACAAGAAGTAAATCGCTAACTGCCATAGTTCGTGAGATATTGGCCTAATCGAGGACTTTCCTTGTAACACTGTATATTAAGATAATACATATTCAAATACACATAATACACATCCCCACATTCAATTCAGCTACGAAACTGAAAATAACGGATGCTTACCATTCCTTGACGTCTTGGTTACTCGCTCGAATGGATCTCTTGCAACTACAATTTATCGGATGCCTTTCGCTGTTTTCTCACCTCCACATGACAAGTCCAATCACCCTTGGCAACAAAAACTCATCGCCTTTTACAGTTGCGTATATCGCGAGATACATATACAAGGTGTCCACAAAGTATCTTTACAATTTTCCACATTTATTACGAATACACTGCATGAGATAGACAAATGTGGTTGAGCACATAAGTAAGAGCAAAGACAAATGTTTTTTCTACCTCATTACAAAAGCTCAATATGAGCACCATTTGTTGCGCGTAGAACGTCCAGCCGAAACTCCAGTTCCAACCATGTGCGTTGCAGCATGTCCTCAGTAATGGTCGAAATGGCATTGTTGATCCTCGATTTCAGGTCATCGATGTCCTGCACCTTTGTCCGATACACGATATCCTTTACATATCCCCCATACAAAAAAAGTCCAGAGGTGTGACGTCGGGGGAACGGGGTAGCCATGCAATTAGACCATTCCATCCAATCCACCTCCCAGGGAATGTTGAGTTTTAAAAGTTCCCAACGTGCCGTCCCCAGTGTGGTGGCGCACCGTCCTGTTGGAATATCACGCTTGGTTCAAAGTCCTCCAAATGTGGCACAACATACTCACGCGAAACATCGAGGTAAACATCTGCCTTCACTGTTTTCTCACTGAAGAAAAATGGTCCAAGGATTCGGGTATGCATAACTCCGCACCACACGTTCACTTTAGGACTGTTTCTCGCAAGTTTCATAAACGCATTGGGATTTTCAGACCCCCAAATCCTAACATTGTATCTCTTTAACTGCACAGAGGCATGAAAAGTTGCCTCATCCGTAAAACAAACATGTGTGATAAACTCGGGATCTTCACTCAGTCTATCCAGCATCGTTACTGCGAATTCTTTTTGTCGTGGTCTATCGTTTGCCTCAATTGCTTGTAACAGTTGCACTTTGCATGCATATAAGCGTAGATGTCTATGTAGCACCCTGAGTACCGTGGACCGGGGCATTTGTAGTTCTCTGGCAGCGGAATGAATGGACTTATTCGGGCTTCGTGAAAATGAATGATGAACACGTTTGATGTCTTCATTCGATGTTCGTGGGCGGCCACTACGATCTTGATCCAACACGGACCTAGTCTCCATGAGTTTCTGGTGCCATTGGCGGATACTAGGACGAGATGGCGTGGTTTTCCCGTACTTAGTCCGGAAATGTAGTTGCGTTTGTGTATCAGATTTTGTTTCGATGAACCAAGCGACGCACTGCGCTCTTTCTCTCTCTCGTGAAGACCACATTTTAATAGAACAGCACCTGCTACGTCAGTGAGGGACCTATTACAAAAAACGATAATGTCAATTAAAACTTTGATATTTACAGTATATTATACAACAAATACCATGAACTTACATAGTACAGGGTGTCCGTAATAAATGTGCAAAAATGTAAAGAGACTTTGTGGACACCCTGTATGTTCGCATAAAAACAGTTTGGAAAAAGAATTTGATTTCCTTAAACGTGCTGCAATACAGCGAGGATACAACCCTTCCATTATAGACAAGGCTTTAACAAAATTCCGGAAACCGAAGCCTATCTCCACGTTAACTCCTGTGATGCGGCCATTACGGGAGAGGGCCGCCCCGGTGGCGCAGTAGTCTAAGCGATGGCCTCTGATCATTCGTCCAAACGGGGTCCGGGTTCGAATCCCGGCGAGGCATGGATGTTGTGTTTGTCTTACGGCACTGGCTCTCTCCCTTCCCTGGAACCAGTGACCCTAAATTAGGGACGGGCGACTGCTTATAGCCCATTGAGTTGCTCACGGTGGTCGTTAAACCTCCAATCCAAAAAATATTACGGGAGAATTTTGCCATTATTTCCCATGACATTGCCTCCAAAATTTCAAAAATTCTCAAAACCTTTAATTTTAAAGTGATTCTTAAACCGATAGACAAAATGAACTTTTTAGGATCAAATGACTAGGTTGAAGACAAAAGCACGTAGGGAATTTCTCAAATTCCATGTCAATGTGGCGCTTCGTATATAGGACAGACCCCCTAGAGCCTTGCTTTTTTGATTGAAGGAGCACAAGATCTAAAGTAGTATATTCCGAACTGTGACCTAAACAAGTTATGGATTGCTAAACATTGTTACGAAAAGGACCATAAATTTCTCTTTGAAGAAGCAAAACTAATTGACAAGCCAGATTCAACCACCAAACTTGATATTTTGGAAGTTTTCTATATACGTATATCAGAATTCATCGCAACTTGTTACTCACATAGCATCCACACCATTTCTATCAATCGCGTAGAAGCAACTAACCAAAACCCGTGACTGTAAACACTATATGGTATCATGTACAATATGAATATTTACTTGCCATTCGTTCTGATGAAGCTAGGTCAATACCGAGCGAAACCTTCGTTAACTTGAAGAAATAGAATATTTGTGACAAACGTTGTATTACCTTAATATACGCAGTCGAGTCACATTATTGTGACCACTTCTTACTTTTGACGTCAACAACGCGTAGCCAATGAAAAAAGGCACGTGTTGTGAGCTGGCTTGGAGAATATATAAGGTGTGCTGTTGGCATTCTGAAAACATATCACTCGTTGTTGTCATGAATAAGAGGAGTGTTTTATCATATAAATCGCTTTTTTTATCCAGATTTGTCTAGCGAAGGTGCATCGGCAGAAAAGGCTTACATTTGCAGGGCAGTATCCGAATTGGATCTCCGCTGATTGGCAAAAGATTCCCTTCTCCGATGAGTCACGTTTTCTGCTTCATCGGACGGATGGACGTTGGCGCATAAGGCGAGAAACATCGGAGAACAAACGCTCTTCTACCATTTGCTAGATTAAGACAAGCTGGTGGGGGCAGCGTTATGGTCGGTCAAATGTTTTCGTGGCATTTTCTGGGTCCACACATACCTGTAGAAGGCACTATTGACCAAATTCTTTATTAATCCATCCTTGCAGACCACGTACACCCATACATGCTGATTTTCTTCCCTGGGGCGGATGGTATGTTCCAGCACGACAATGCGAGATGTCGCACAGCAAGAAATGTCCGAGACTGGTTGGAAGAGCACGATGAAGACTTCAAAGTACTTCTCTGGCCCCCTAATTCCCCAGACTTAAACCCAATTGAGCATTTGTGGGACCACAGCGATCGTATTGTTCGCTCTATTGATCCTCCGCCACGCACCCTCCAACAGCTGCCAGATACACTGCAGGTAGCATGGCTCCACATACCTGTGAACACCTTCCAGCACCTTATTTATCCAGCCCGTCTAGCTGCTGTCCGCACTGCACACCGCGGTTACTCTGGATATAATGTGGCTCAACCGTGTATTTCCTTCATAAAATATATTTACAAATAAAAATAGCCATTAAGGCGTCTATTATAACACAATTCTAAAAACGAAACGCATAAAACTTATCGTGAACTACTTTCCTTCACGATGGGTGTGATCAGGTTGTTTGTAAACAAAGCGGAACTATATACGGGATGTCGAGAACCACCTTCTTTTCTCAAAAATTCAAAAAAAAATCTAAGCCCGAGATGCACATCCTTGGTATGTAAGCTACTTTCGTGCAAAATTTCCGATTTCTAGGTTGAGTAATTTTTCTGTATGGCGGAGGACTCCCACACACTTCGTTTTCTTAATATCATCATCATCATCATTGTCAACCATTATCAATCCACTGCTGGACGAAGGTCTCCCCAAGTTTCCTCCACAACGGTCTGTCTTGTGCCAGTCTCCTCCATGTCACTCCCGCATACTTTCGAATTTCATCCACCCATCTTCCATGTGGTCTTCTTCTGGAGCTTTTCCTGTCCCTTGGAATCCAATCTAAAATTTCGGCTGTCCATCGATGGTCTGTTCTTCTGGCAGTATGTCCAGCCCATTGCCATTTCAGGGATTTAACTCTGATCATGATGTCTTCCACTCTCGTCATTTTTCGGATCCACGTGTTCCTCTTCTTATCTCTCCTGGTTACACCAAGCATGCACCTCTCCATGCTGCTTTGAGTTGTCTGCAGCCTTTGTATGTCTCTTTTAGCTAAGGTCCACGTCTCTGCACCATACGTAAGCACTGGAAGGATGCATTGATCAAACACTTTTATTTTAAGACATAATGGCATATTGCTCTTGAAAATTATGCTGTTTCTTCCAAATGCCCTCCAGGCAAGTTTTGTACGCCGATTAATTTCTTCACCAATGTGACCCTCACTAGATATCTGCTTTCCAAGATAAACGTACGTGGCTGTTATCTCCAGCTTTTCTCCATCAATCGATAAATCTTCATTTCTTGTAAAAGCATTGTACATCACTTTTGTCTTCTGAAAGTTCATTTTTAATCCCACTTCTTTACTCTTGTCAGCAAGTTTCTGGATCATACTCTGTAGCTCTGATGGGGTAGTTGCAAAAATGACTATGTCATCAGCAAAACGAAGGTGGGTTAGATAATCTCCATTAATCTTTATCCCTTTGTTTTCCCAGTTCAGTGATTGAAAGACATTTTCCAATGTGGCATTAAAGAGCTTCGGAGATATGGTGTCACCTTGTCTCATTCCTTTTCCAATTTTTATGTGTGTTGTATTTTCAAACAGCCGAATCTTTGCACTTGCATTTTCATAGATGTTATTAATAATATTAATGTATGCATCTTCAATACCGCAGGATTTCAGAGCCATTGCAACTGCTGATGGTTTCACCGAATCAAAGGCTTTTTCATAATCGATAAAAGCCATGCACAATGGAAGTTCATATTCCTTCGCTCTTTCAATTAGTTCTCTCAGTACGTGGATATGATCTATTGTGCTGTAGCCACTCCTGAATCCAGCTTGTTCTCTCGGTTGAGCCATGTCCAGTGTCACCTTCAAGCGGTGTGAAAGAACTTTAGTGAAGATTTTATAAACCACTGATAGGAGGCTAATAGGTCTGTAGTTCCTGAGATCCTCAATGTCACCGTTAAGCACGAATCACAAAAATGCTAATAAAATAAAAACGAGTAAAGCAATGGGAATGAAAATTGATGGCGAGACATACACTATATTGACAAAAGTCACCGGATACCTAGAAGAGAAACACAACATAGCATTTATTGACATACATTAGTACGGTGTCGGTCCACCTTTAGCCTTAATGCATGCACTGACCCTTCCAGACATGCTTTCGACAAGGTTTTGGAACACAGCGATAGGTATGCGCCTCCATTCAGTACATAAGGCTGCCGCTAACTGTTGCTTAGTAGTAGGCCTTGGTTTCAAACTTCTTATGCGGCGCTCTAATTGATCTCATAGGTGTTCTATGGGATGAATATCAGGGCTCTGTGCTGGCCAGTCCACACACGATACGGAATTATCGTCAAACCACATCGTAACAGCCCTTGCTTTATGGGACGTAAGTCGTGTCTGTTTTGAGCTCCGTGTTTCGCCGTCTACTGAGTGTGTTTTGTGTGCTCTGTCGTTTAACTTTTGTGCGTGCCTTCAAGACGAAGGTTGTATCTTTCATTTAAGACATCTCCCGAGTCGGTGAGTACTATTTTCAATTAGCTATCAGCACTTTATTTTCTCGACCAGTTGGTCGTTTTTACTAAGTTAGGCCTCGCCATCGGCGATGGCGACTGCTGATAAGAGCAGAATTCCCGCTCTCGTCACAGCTTCTCCTACTACGTCGATCCTTATCTCTGACGGAGCAAACCAATCAGCGTCCGTCCTTGATGATAGGGAATATCGCCCTCCTCCTGATGCCTATTGCTCTTCTTCTTCTACGCTTCAACTCTCTGACTCCACCACCCCTCCTGGTGGTGAGGCTATGACGTTCGTTCCTGATGCTACCGATGACGTAATGGATATCTCTGAGGGCGTTGCTTCTCTGCCCTCGGTAGCCGTGCCCAGCGTTGTGTCAGCTCCTTCATCCAGCTGCACCTCTGCCTTCCAATGGAGGATTGCCTTCCCGCTCTTATTCTAGCGTTGCCTCCAGGTGCGTCCCTTTCGACGCAATCGACTCGCCTTCCCCTTGCAGATGCCCATGTCCAGATACATGGTGACTCACTTCAATTGGACGTTCCGCACTTCTCACCCGCTGCGCAGGAACTTCACTCCACCCGCGAGTTGGGAGTGTGCCTAGATGCTCTTCCGAATACACCGCTGAAAGTCTATTGTGATACGCTCCTTGCTTTTCTTCCAGCCGGAGCCATTACTCACCCTCACCCGCCGGCCGCGGACGGTGATTGTTTATTTCACATCCAAAGAGCATGCAGACACGCTTCTAAACTTTGGTCTTGACCTGGGAGACCACCACCTGGAAGCTGAACCGATTTCCAGGCGCCCTGTTCAGGTCTCCTTGCATCCGGTGCCCCCGAAATCTCGGATGCGAAGATATGTACTGCACTTAGTAAGTGTGGTAAGATTGTTGGTCCTGTTATCACACATTCAGCTGCGCCCAAGGATCCTGCAAAAAGAATGTTCGTAGTTTTCGCCGGAGTGTTCGACTCATCTTTCCATCAGAAGAGCATCTCCGTAAGTTCCCACGGATCCTAAACGTCCGATGTGGGCAGCTCTCCTACAGAATTGACATGCTAACATCAGAACACTGTGCTAATTGCAAAGAACTTGGGCATCAGCGTGCTCGATGCCCCAACAACCAGTATCCAGCTCCCACGGCTTCTACAGTGCCTACCGCCTCTAAGCAGCCTCCTGCTACATCTCGCTCTCGACCTGCACCGTCTTCAAATGTGCCAACTGCCCCAGGGCCGAGTTACACAAAAAGTATATCTACAGCCTCTCGTCCACGAGCGTCTTTTGATGCTGATCTCACCTCCCACCTTCAATTTCCAGTGCTCACCTCACCTATTACTCCTCATCCCGTGGCAACATCCGGAGACTTCGCCGCTGGTTTCCCACCAGTCTTCACTGTTGGGGTCTCCGTGTGTGACGGCGGTGCCGATAACTCCTCTGACTCTGCGTCAGCTTCCCGAGCATCGTCGCTCCCTGGAAAACGAATTTCTGGCACTCGTACAGGTACCCGACGTAAGAGGAAGAAGAAGAAATCTTCCTCTGCGGATGGGCAACCGTTCCGTACTACCAAATCTTCAGGAGATATCTCTCCCTCTCCTGCGCCAACAGAAATTGAAAGGGACACTGATGATGATGGGTCTCCGCCTTCGTTTGAGGTCTTTTCAAGTGTTCTCTCCAAATGTGGTGCTCCTTCAGAACCTCTCAATCTTGGAGATTACTATCAGTTTTGCACCCACACCACGAACCTGGAGTCGACGTATGACTACCTCCGAGAGCGCGAAGACATTCTTCCCGCGCTGCTCCTGCAAGCCGGATGCATTGCTAAGTACCTTCGTGGGTTTGTTCATGACCCCCTGCACCACTCATGGACCCTTGGCTGCGTAAACCGATTACAACAGCTCCTGAAAGTTGCTCCGCGACTCCTCCAACCAACGACTGACCAGTCCATTCAAGGTCACGACCCTTAATTGCAGAGGGTTCGCTAGCCCCCTAGCGAATGCTCTTGTAATGGAAGACCTCTCGCCCCTCGGGGCCGATCTGTTACTACTACAAGAAACAAACTGCCATTCCTCCACTCTGTTTACTCGCTGGCGTGCTAGCGATTATGTGTTCCATCATGCTTTCCGCTACTCATCTCATGGTGGACTTGCTATCGGAATACATCAACATTTCCGATCCACCCTCACTGCACTCTCAGTGCAGAACTTATGCCGAGATTTACTCCAGCAAGTCTCCTTCACAGTTGGCGGAGCTCGATTTCACATCTTTAATGTGTATATTCCATGCACCTCTATTCATTTATCCATCTTGTTCACCAAACTCCGTAAAGCTCTCTCGAAAGTCTCACCTTCGGATCGTGTGCTCTTGGGTGGAGACTTCAATTGCACCCTTGACCCAGCTCTGGATCGCTCTCCTTCGTCACGAGAGCGTCGGACGGATCTCGTCGCACTACTCCATGACCTTGTTGCTGATTTCTCCTTCACCGATGCTTATAGGCGCCTTCATCCACAAGAGACCTCACACACGTGGCGCTCGTCTGGGAGTCAGCTTCCATCAACTGCACGCTTGGATCGGGTTTACGTTTCCACACCGCTTCTTGCGTCTATTACTGAGTTGCAACATCAACCTACTGCTTCCTCAGACCACTGCACGGTCACCCTCACAGTGTTTGTTGCAGCGTCACTCCCTCGGACTGTTCGTCCGTGGACATTTGACTCCAATCTCCTCACTGATCCTGAATTTTGTGCCTCTGTCCGTTCTTTTCTCGCTGCTCGTCGCGCAGGGTTGCATTCCGCACCCTGTACCTTGACGTATTGGCTTCGTGTCAAGCATCAGCTCCTCTTACATATCAAGCAACTTTCCTTCACCATGAAGACTTCTAGTCAGATGCGCCTCGATCACGCCAGGCAGATGCTCACACTGATTGGGTTATCAGATCCGCTTTTTCCAGCATTTCAGGCGGAGCTCCAGGCTTTGCTGAAACCTCTTGCGCAGCAAGCACTTTTACGTCTGCGCATTAAACATCTCAATCCGGAGGAATGCACCCTATGATTTTCTAACATCAATGGAATCTGCACGTAAGTCTTCTACCTCGCTTCGTCATCTTCGCCTCCCCTCTGGCGAAATCACATCCGATTCGGCAGCGATTTGCTCTCACGTTCGTCAGTTCTATACCACCAAGTTCAGTGAAACTCCTCCCCCTTCTCCCTCTGCTCTACCCCATCTTCTCAATAACCTACCTCAAGTTCCGTCTCATCTTGCTCCCACCCTGTCTCTTGCACCCACATCCACGGAGGTGTCCGACACCTTCTCTTCCCTTAACCCCCATGCCGCTCCGGGTCCGGACGGCCTCTCTTTCCTTTTTACCGTGCGTTCTTGCCTCTTTTGTTGCCTTTTCTCCTCTCCGCTTTTTCTGCTGCATTTAACTGCTCCCCCCTCCCGAGGAGTTTCACGGACGCACATGTGGTCCTATTTCCCAAGAAGGGTGACCCTCTTGACTTGGGAAATTGGCGCCCCATTTCTCTTCTCAATCAAGATTATAAACTCTATACTAAGCTTCTTTCCCGTCGACTAAACTCTATCCTCCCTCACATCCTTGCTGACTCTCAAACCTATACTGTTCTTGGCCGTTCTCTTTCCTCCAATGTTCAACTTCTTCGCGATCTCATTCATCTTGCCAAGACTCATTCTGAACCTCTTGCTCTCCTTTCCTTAGACCTCCGTTCCGCTTTCGATAATATCTCACACGCCTATTTAACACAAACCCTGCTACACTTTGGCTTTCCTCCACAATTTGTCTCCGTTCTCGTCTCCCTCTACCGGGACGCCGTTTTCCATGTCAAGACGGCATCTTTTCTCACAGCACATGTTCCCTTCAAGCGGGGAGTTCGTCAGGGCTGCCCGCTTTCTGGTCAACTGTTTGCGATTGCCGTCGAGCCTTTTCTACGCTCTCTGCAAACATCTCTTCTAGCACAACTTCCACCACCAGTTGCCAGCTCACGGCATCACTCAGTCATTTACTCTGCTTATGCAGATGACATCACCGTCTGCATTCGTAGCGACTCACAGTTCCAACTGCTTCGTCGTTTGTTCTCCGCATATGCTTCATGTTCTGCAGCTGAACTGAATACGTCTAAGAGCACTGGATTGTGGTGCGGGTCGTGGTCCAATCGCTTGGATGCTCCATGGGGGGCCACATGGTCATCCACTACCCAACGCTTCCTGGGTGTGCACTTAGGCGCACCACAAGCTACATCCAGTGCAACTCGCTCGGAACTCCATCCTCGCCTCCTCCGCACAGCTGCATTCTGGTGTCGTGCGCAGTTCTGTACGTCCTACTACCAGCGTGCAAATCTCACCAGGACATACCTTCTGTCCATCTGCAAGCATTCTTGGATTGCATCTACGACCCCGCTTTTCTGTCTCCAGGAGGTTACACGCTGCCTTACTCGAGTAATGTGGGCGGGTCATCACTGGATTAACGTCCACAAGCTCTGTGCTCCTCCCTCCTATGGTGGTGCTGGCCTACCTGATGTCCCGCTGTGCTACAAAGCAAGCCGAGTGATCAACTTCATTCACCTTTTCACGGCTCCAGTGGCTTCCGCAGTTCAGGTACGTGACGTTCTTGCCTCCTTGCGTAACCCACATTTTTCCTTTCTTTCTTTAGTTCTCATGGATTGCTGTCCTTTCCCCCCTCCAAACTCCCACCTGCATATTCTGAAGCCCTCATTCACCTTCGCTCTCTCCCCCTCATTCGCTCCCCTCCCTCTTCAACTCTAGAGCTTCTTTCTGAACCCCTCTTCTTCAACTCCCTTGTTCATCCCCCCATCTCCCCTGTTTTTCATTCCCCTCTTGGCTCCGAGCAGGTGTAGTAACTGTACAAGACCTCACTAACTCGGATCTATCCTGGCGCCCTCTCTCTGGCCTCCCCCTGCAATTCTCTCGTCCCCATCCGCCCATTTGGTCTATGACTCTCTGCTAACTGCATTTCTTTCTGCTTTTCCCTGATCTTGTCTCCCCCACCGGTCTCGTCTCTGTCTTTTCTGCCCCTCTTCCGCTGCCGTTTTTCCTCCGACTCACAAACTCGGTTCTTCCTCTCTCCTCTCTCTCCTCTAAATCTCTTTACCGTTTTCTAGTGCACCTTGCCGCCCCTTCACCGCTTTCTATTCTGGAGGTTCCCCCTGCTTCTCTTCCTCTTGTCTGGGCCGCTGCCCGCTTACCCTTATCTGCCCCTCTTGAAATTAATACCCACTGGCTCTTTTGCATAATCGCCTCCCTGTTCCGTATTTTCTCTTTCGCATGTCTCTTCTCTCCTCCCCTCTCTGCTCCTTCTGCGCACAGGAGGCAGACGTTTCTCACGTCTACCTTTACTGTCCCATCCTGATGCCTCTCCTCCACCAGGCTTTCCGGATTGCCAATCGCTCTTGTTCTCAAGATCTTCCGTTCACTGCCTACAGACATCTTCTTCTGCGGGCTCATCCACCTATAACTCTTCCTTCAGTATGTGCCTATCTTTTCGTGCTGGTTAAACACGTTATTTACGTATACCTTCAACAACTCCGCAGCATTTCCTCGCCGGTCTCTTTACACCAGGCCAGCGCAGCACTTTTGTGCCATTTTCAAGATCGATTGCTTTCTCGACTCCGCCTGGAGTACCAGTCGGCTTCTTCCAGTCGTCGAGAAGCCACCTTCTATGCTACCTGGGCGCCGGCCGCTCCATGGTTTGCGATTGATTCTGGACTGCTACACCTATCAGAACCCTAGGACATTCTACACCTCCTTTGCTGAGTTCCTTGGCACCCTGGTGGCCCTCCTCCACTCTACGACTCGTGCAATCCACACTACCGTTGAATTGTGAATGCTAATGCCATCTCAGTGTATTTTCATGCTTACTCGTGTACATTACTTACTTTCACCCCGCCTGTATTATGTTGCTTTGGTGCCCTCGTTAAATAACTTGCACAATTGTGCACGCTGTGTTTTTATCTCATGCATGTAATGTTTTACCTTCACGGCGGTGTTTGTGCTGTTCTTTTTCTAATTGTGTGCTATTGTTTCGCCTGTGTTATCCTGTAAATCATGCCCAGCCAATGTCATGTGACACGATGTGTTTCTCTTTGTCACTTCTGCAATTTTTTATTCAATAAGCTTTGCTTGCAGCATTTGTTATTCATCCCCATTGTCATTGCAGTGTATATACCATCATGTTTTTTAACAGCTTTGTATTATTTCCCAGTGAGATGCCCAATACTGTACGTCTCCCTCTTATGTTTTCTTATGATAAATTAGAATAAAGCGATTTTGAAACCTTGCTTTATGGCTCTGTGCATTATCCTGCTAGTACCAACAAATCTCGGTTCCATAGTATTGCCACAGAGTTGGTAGGGCATAATTGCCCAGAATATCGAGGTAGACGTGCTGCTTAACACGTTTGTCCACGATAACCAATGGTCCAGGACCATACCACGAAAAACACCCCCATAGGAGTACACTGCCAGCTCCAAACCTGACCGTAGGAACAGTACACTGTGGTAAATAGCTTTCCGCAAGCTGCCGCCGTACCCGCACACGGCCATCAGACAGGGATCCTGTATCTGGATTCATCATTCCATAGAACCTGTTTCCATCGATCTACGATCCACGATAAATGTTCTTTACACCATGCTAAACGACGAGTATCATTCCTAGTGGAGATGAAAGGCTTACGAGTAGCCGCACGACTACGGTAACCCATGGAATGAAGTTCTCTGCGAATGGTACGTGTACATACTGAGGTTCCAGCATTTTCACTCACATGTGCACTGAGTTCTTGTGCAGTACTCCGTCGATTAGCTGCAACGACTCTCCTGAGGCTTCGACGTCCTCTATCACTGATTATCTTTGGTCTGCCGGTACGTTTTGCTGCTACAGGCACGCCATATGTCTTCCACTTATTCAGTACATCCAAAACAGTTGACTTGGGTATGTTTAAATGCCTCTCGGTTTCTCTTATGGACAACCCACTAATAAAACACCCAACAATCTTTCCTTTCTCAAAGTCAGTTCTCTCCTACCTCGACATTTTCACTCAAAGTCACAGTGCGATATGATCGCGGTCAGCTGCAAGCTTGCTTTTATACCGTTTGCAGCTGTACCGCCCATCTTAACAACGCAGCGGCTCCATTCATTCGCTTTTGAAGGGGTTTCTGGTTACCTTTGTCAATATAGTGTGTTTTATAATGTAAATGCTTAATATCCACTCGAACGTAATGTCACGTGTACCCTTAGACGCCAGTTAGGAACACGGTAAGAAAAGCGTATTTTGTTAATGGTCATAATTTGTAATTACAGACCCCGGTCAAAATTTCCGAATACATAGTTTATTGAACATGTCCCAAAGAAGACGTTTGGAGGACTCAGTAAGATGGAGAGCCGTCGGATGGATGGAAGCTGGGCAAACATTCACCGAAGTGGCCAGATTCTTTAATATCCACCATTCCGTCATCTCAAAGCTGTGGAGACAATTCCAAATAAGGGAAACCGTTGTTAAACGACCTGTTGCAGGGCGTCCGAGGTGTACAACACCACAGGATCACCGCAATATCGAACTGGAACCGTACGGCATCTACATCATCTCTGCGTTCTGACCTCATGGCATTCACAAGCAGGCAGGTATCGCTCTCAACTGTTCCCAGGTGGCTCCACAAGACCATGCCATATGCCAGGCGACCAGCCATATGTGTACCGTTAACTTCGAGACATAGACAGACTCGCCTGAGGTGATGTAAAGAGCATGTATGCTGAACCCGAGAACAATGGGCCGATGTCCTTTTCACAGATGAATTCAGGTTTTCCCTGGAATCTGACAGCATGCGTGTATTGATCTGGAGGGAGTTGGGCACCCGCTACCAGCCACAAAATATCATCAAAAAACGTGCTCTCTGTGGGGGTGGAGAAACTATGTGTGCTAGATTTTCATTAGGTGGAGGCACCGACCTCCATATGTTTCCTGGAGGTACCGTTAATGCTCAAAGGTATCGGGATGAGATCCTGGACCTGTATGCCAAACCTTATGCTGGAGCCATTGGACAAGATTTCATTTTAATGCACGATTATGCTCGTGCACACAGACCCAGACTGGTCGACCAATACCTTGATGACGAATCAATTCAACGAATAGAGTGGCGTGCATACTTTCCGGACCTGAATCCCATAGAACATCTATGAGATGCCCTCGGGAGACGTGTTTCGGCCCTCATACCTCCTCCCCAACCCTTAGTGAGTTTTAAACTGGTCTTGTGCGTGAATTGCAGTTGTTGCTGTCTCACTCTTCCGATATTCTTATTGATGGTAAGAATTGACGCTGCCAGGCTTGCATTCATTCCAGAAGGGATCACATTCCATTTTAACGCGATTTGGTGTTCATACCACATTTTTCTTATTCCGGAATTTTGGATACCTTCTTTCATCAGTGTGTTTGTTCGGGTTATATGCAATCAAGTTTCCCAATATTTGTATGATATCTGCCTAAGATTTGTATTGTCTGACCGAGTTGAATTTGAATAAATTTGTTCACGTGGTTTTGGAGTTATGATGGTTTGTGTGACCCGTACTTAACTTTTAGCGCGCAGTGTATTTATTCTGCCTTTGCAGAAACGCAAGGGCCTAGCAATGTTAACTTAGGCCTAATCTCCGAACAACGGCTACCTCCTAACAATTGCCATTTTTTCCCGGTCAGAACGTGACCGTTAATTGGAGGTTTCACTGTATTTACCTACGGTGTATCCACAGTGTTTCGTTCTAAAACTATCATCAAATAATATTTCTAAGCCAGCGGAAGGACAGAAAGACATAAAAACAATTTGATGAATTCCGTGCATGTGCCAACATTCAAGCCCGATCTGTTAAAATCTCAAGGTCAGGGTTTTTCTTTTTTACAGAGGCTTTACCTGCATCTCGTGCACGCGAATAAAATGAACTATCGCTTAAATGAATAGCATTAAGCTTCTTTTTTTGGTTTTTTAGAAAAAAGAAAAGAATTACATTAGTTTCTGCAAATGGTATTTGTATCTTAAGGACTCCATTCGTGTATAACACACTTATTACAGTTATCTTCGTAATCTGGCGGTTTAAAATTAATTACAACTACATGAATTTATTTTAGCTGGCTAAAACTGCAAGAGAAGATAGGAAAATGACGAGAGAGAAATAATCTTCGTGTTCAAGTTATCTTTGAAGTAAAGACCCTTGCGGCCGGTTAATTTGTTCATTATGTTTTATCACTCGTCAAAATTACAAAAAAAAAAAAAAGAAACCGACATTTCTGCTAATGCATAAGAAGAAAGAACAAACCCCAATCGATCGGGCCAGTCTCGTTAATTACCCAGTAATCGAATTTTAATTACCGTGAGGTGCGTATTTAGATAACTATGGCTTCACTGGGCTATGTAAACAAACCCCTATACTTCTCTCTCCGACAGCTGACAATTGTTTTGCGAGCCCTAATCTGTTTAAACTGTCACAGAAACAACTACGATTTCCAAAGAAATCGGCCGATTTCTTTTCCTTCTATAACTAGATTTCACCTCGGGAAGTACTGAGATCCGTAAACATTTAAAATAAAATAATGGGTCTATTTATCATTTTGGAGCCTTTTATTCCAACAGATGTAAGAAGGGAAAAAAGTGTTGAAACGTTGCATCTGTTCTTTCTGATCTGTATAACTGTTTATTCAGGCAGATTACAGAGATCTTAATAGCCTCCATGCAGGGGGGTTAATCAATTTACGTCGACAACACTCACCAGAAGCAAAAATACATTTTTCTGAAAGAACTTTTGCATTTTTATTAAACACGCTCTGAAACGATGGCAGTAGTTATGGATTTTCTCCTCGCAAAATAAGATTTTCATTTAATCGGAGCTATCCCGATGATTGCAAAAGAACTACAGATCAACAAATGCTATATAAATATTGTAGAATAATCTATATATATTAATTCTATAAGCTTTTTCACTGTAAGACCTATTTTGAGAGAACGGCTGAACATAAAAATATGGTTGAGGTATCAAAATAAAGGTCTTACCATGTAGATGCGCCAGTCGAAGAGACAAATGAGAGGGGGGCAACGGTTCGGGAGTTGTTGTGGGGCGGCAAAGTCCGCGTGTAAAGTCTATGGGAGAAGCGTGCGGTTGACATTCGATCGCGTGTGGTTGACTGAAACAACTCTCGCGAAACACTCGCTGTTAAAGGCGGAAGCATGGAGTGACTGAGATAGTCCAAAGTCCGAAGTCTTCTCTTTTCTGAGCTAACCGATGCGCAAAGCAATGTTTCCTTCACCTCCATACGCTGATTCATGTTGTCATGGAAACGCTAGCAGGTGATCGTATCAAAGTTCTTCGCATCAGAACAGCGAAGACTCTCGAAGACCTGCTTGTGTTATGCCGATGGACTGTGTGATGTATATATACAATTTAATATTCATTCGTTCGATCCAGTTTTTTCACGTAGGTAAGACGTTTCCCATTATGTAAAGCTGTAAATATTTTTTTTTATTGGAAGTTTAACGACCACCGTGTATTATCGCTCGGGTTCCTAATTGGGTTCACCCGGCGTAATATTGGGAGCCAAGGGGGTGTCGAGTGGATTGTGATTCTGCGATTCCCTGATTTAGGGCCGACGCAGCTTCAGAATCCACTGACGGGGCGTTGTATTTCACACAGCAGATTTTCCTTTGGGAGTCAAAGGGTCCGCTGTGTGCCGCAATATTTTTGTGAACGTCTAGATTTAAAATAAAAAACATAAGTGAAGTGATTTTCTAAGTTCCGGTTCCAAAAGATACATATATTCTCCAAATAATCTAGAGTTGAGCACACATATTGTAGTTAAAGATACACTCATCATGGAACTGAGACAAAATTAACAACAAAAACAATTTATTGGTTATGATTTGGCATAATAATAAATATACGCTCATGATACTAGCAAAAATGATTTAAGACTCTCTGACAGGAACCTGTACTAAACTGAGTATTTGTTAAAAAAATTATTTACTCTATGTGTGGACTGCTCCGATAAAGATTTTATGAGGGGACACCAAAAAAAAGAATAGGATGGATTTCCTACCTTAACCTCCGAATCTGACCTAGATATCGCGCTGCTGACCACTCCTGAGCCGGGAGAATTCTCGTCCGCCAAACACTTATCGTGGTTCCTCCACATAGGGTATACTGGTCTGCGATGTCTGCCCCGGTCCGTCAAACTTGGTGTGGGCCCTCGTCATCCTTTGCCGGGTTCCTGATACATCATGGCGTGTCCAAGTTTTGGACCACCAAAAAAAAACCCAAGTGACAAGTCACCATTAAAAAAAAGTGCAAGTCAAGCACCTCGACTTAGAAGAACAAGCGAAAAGATGAAAGTGACGAAGTTCTTCTCTTCCCTGGTAAAAATTTCGACGACCCCCAAGAAGACCCACACTACCTCAAAATATCCCATCATCCAATCACTAGCTGGCAAACGCAAGCCTCCCTGAATTAAATTCCCCAGTGTAGATCTTACTGGTCGGAAAATTAACATTTTGATCTTCCATTCGCTAGGGGGTCAAGATTCCCACCCGTTCCAGTGAAATTCTGAGAACCCCTGAAGTTACGTTTGCCGCGTGATACAACCACCGGCCATAAATCCTTACCCCAATTAAACTGTTAGGCCCGGTTCCAACAAGTCTCCAGTCGGGCCAACACGCATTGTTGATGCTATAGACGGTGGACACTTCTATTGCCTCAATAAAACATACTACAAAGCCAGCTCGCCGATGGCTGTCGCCAGCGTTTACTCCTTAACAGTGTCGGTCTGCCCTGTGACGCCTTGTGCTGGGAGAGGGGGACGGAGAGGAAAAAAAGAAAAGATTCACCCGAAAGTATATGGCAAAATAAAACGTACTCCTTCTTCAAAAAAATACATGAATTAATAAAAATGAATAAATAAATAAATAAATAAATAAAATAATAATTAAATAAATAAATAAACTAGGGAATGGGTTTTCGACCTAAATGTGCAGCGTTCAGTTTGGGCGCTGTCACACGTGAGCAACTCAATGGGCTGTAAGCAGTCGCCCGTCCCTAATTTAGGGCCACTGGCTCCAGGTAAGGGAGAGAGCCAGTGCCGTAAGACAAACACAACATCCATGCCTCAAAGGAATTCGAACCCAGACCCCTTTCGGACGAATCATCAGAGGCCAAGCTTAGACCACTGCGCCACCGGGGCGGCAAATAAACATTCCGTTGACCATTGTTAGCAAAAATATTAAGAATGTACATATTGAGTTACGTCATCTATATATTAATTCTATAAGGGTTTTTTTTTATTGTGAGACCTATTTTGAAAGAACGGCTGAACGTAAAAGTATGGTTGAGATATCAAAATAAAGGTCTTACCATGTAGATGTGTCAGTCGACGACGAAAGTGAGATCAGAGCAACGGTTCGGGCGTGGCGGAGCAGGAAAGTTTCCATGTAAAGTCTATGGGATAGGCGTGCGGCCCTTATCTACATCACGCGCTCAGTTCAGTGTCAGACTTGTTGTGTGCATGGTGTTCTCTAATCAGTCCTAAAGTAAGTAAATACTTTATGGCATACTTACCCTTTACAGAAAGTCTCTCCCACAGAAAAAAAGAAAAGAAAGAAAACGTAAGAGCCTTACGGGAAGGCGTAAGCGATCAATGGGCGGCAACTATATAACTCAGGCAAGAGAGAATGAAGAGTATACACAACGCGAATCTCATTCCAACAACATTTACAAAAGCAGTTGTGACTGAAGATGAGAGTGAAAGAGTGCGCTATCCAGTTGAATTTTTGCACACGATCGAGATCCCTAGACTTCCGCCTCACATTCTAGACTGAAAACGGGTGCAGTCGTGATGCTCATCACGAACCGGTGGCGCAGTGGTCTAAGCGCTGGCTTACGATCATTCGTCCGTGAAGGGTCCGGGTTCGAATACCGGTGAGGCTTGGATGTTGTGTTTATCTTACGGCACTGGCTCTCTCCCTTCCCTGGAACCAGTGACCCTAAATTAGGGACGGTCGACTACTTATAGCCCATTGAGTTGCTCACGGTAGCCGTTAAACCTTCAGTCAAGAAAAAAATCAGGAATCTGGACACGAGGAAATGTTTAGTCCATGGCACACGTACGATCGTAAAGTCGCTCTTCCAAAATACAATTTCTGTGGAAATTTTGTGCGAAGAACACAAAGGGTCATTGCGCACCTTGCCACGCATTCCGCTGACTCCAAGCGACAGCACTTTCCCTTTTACGACCAAACGGATTCAATTTCCGATCATATTGTTCTTTGTGATGAAAATAAGAGTCAAGGACAGACACTTGCTAAAATCGGAATATACCTGCCAGAACCTGTCTTCTCACATGGTACGTTCTACGTTGCCCTATCTCGAGCAAGATCAAAGGATTCTGTTGCAGTAAAGATCACTCACGAAGATGCACCTGATTACGTGTCGCAAATGGATGGACTCAACATATTGTCTTTACTGAAGTATTTGAATGAATTTGTAACATTTTTTTGCCAAATGAAGTTTACATTTGTTGTTTGATATGAGTTTATTCTTAAAAAAAAAACTAACCGTCGATTTCGACGGGTTTCGACTAGTAGTTATTTAAATGACTATGTTTATGGTTTGTCGCGACTACACTGCTCAAAATAATTAGGACAGCATGTGACTTTGGCAATATTATGCAATCCAATCATGACCGCCTAGGGGGCGCAGTGGCCAAAGCGCGCTGTCTTATGACAATTCGTCTGAGATGGGTCCAGGTTCGGATCCCGGTGAGTCATGGATGTTGTGTTTGTCTTACGGCACTGGCTCTCTCCCTCCCTGGAACCAGTGGCCCTCAGTTCGGGGCGGGCGACTGCTTATTTCCCATTGAGTTTATAACGTAACACTTTTTACCTTACGTAAGATTTCTTATGCTAAAGTTTCAAATGTCCCGCTGAATCGATATTGAATAAAGGGCAAATGCGACGCACTAATTGTACCGGATAGCTCACTTTAGATTAAGGCTTTTAGGGCCAGACGAATCATATACAGAAAGTTAATGGACTTATGCAAACTTTTTATTGGTCCAGCAACTTTAGACGACATCACAAACATATCACGGCGAGGTGCACACATAACTTCACATACGTTAATCAGCTGTCGTACAAACAACCTCAGCAACGATCTAACATCTCCACACTCAAAACAAATGCGTTTCCAAATATACTGTACATACCTTCTCGTTCTTATCACCATGCATACGTCACTTGCGTACTGGCCTCAATGGTGTTGCCAAACCTCATTCATGTGAGAGAGAAGATATCACGTTAAGTTTGGAAAGTGCAAAAGAGAACAAACTCAAATTTACATAGGAAAAGGAACTAAAAATGAAAGTTATATTAGAATATAAGTCACAAGTTGCAAACGGTGGTCGTTAAACCCCCAATAAAAAGAAAGCCAATCGTGTTATATCTTACAGAAACTTGGGAAACGGAAGTCCAGTGTGACGTAGATAGCCGAATCATGCATATCATCAGGCAATTAGCGTCTGCGACATCAGAATGCGTAAATAACAGATTTAGATGAAAACGAAGGTTTTGCAGGAGGTCCTTTATTCTGCCGCGTTGATTCTTTTTTTTTTTAGATGGGGATTTAACGACTACAGTGAGCAATTGGATGAGCAAAAAGCAGTCGCTCGTCCCTAATTTCGGGTCACTGCTTCCAGAGAAGGAAGAGAGCCAGAAACGTAAGACAAGCACAACCCAGAGCCATCTCTGACGAATTGTCAGAAGCCAGCGCTTAGACTACAGCGCGACCTCTCTGCCGCGTTCAGCGCGAAATATCCTTTCTTGAAGTCTTCTGTTCAAACGATGTTTTAACATTATGATTTACAGGAATAAACGACGTGCAGACCTATTGGCAGTCTGGGAGCAGGTTGCCGCCCCGGTGGGGCAATGACCAAAGCGATGGCTTCTGATCGTTCGTCCGAGATGGGTCCGGGTTCGACTAACGTGAGGCATGGATGTTGTGTTTTTCTCTCCCTTCCCTGGAGCCAGCGGCCCTAAATTAGGGACGGGTGCCTGCTTATAGCCCACGGAGTTACTCATGGTGGTCGTTAAACCTCCAATTAAAAAAACAAAAGCAGGTCAGACGCAGTGGGTGGTAGCAGAAGCCATTGGGGTGTCACGAAGTGTCATAACCCAGCTGTGGACATGATACCAGGACACGGGAAATGCACGAAAAAGGCAAGTTCAAGGCCGTCCACGGGCAACTACAGCAAGGGAAGACCGTTATCTATTGTTAAAAGCCCGTCGTAACAAGCGGCAAAATGCTACTCAGCTCCAGCTTCTCGTGTTAACAGGATGCAGGAGGTGAACTCAAATTATCCGCAATCGCCGTCACCAAGGCTGCCTTTATGCACGTAGGCCATGTAATGTTCGTTTAAGTATAGCTGTCTGAGCATTACACAGATCAGTATCACAAACTTCACCTACAGTGAAACAGGAGTCATTCAAGAAACTTCAGAAAAGGTTACTTACTGTTAGTCTTTAATCTTCCACTAATCCTTTGGCACTTCCACAAGGTATAATCAAACGAACGTGAGTTAATAATAATAACAACACTTGGTTAAGAGAACAATACTAAAGTACACTGTTGAAAATTTTGTGGTAGGTTGCACCAAAAAGTGGTGCTACACCAGCTGCACCACTTTCCGAGAAACGATACACCATCGTGTGGTGCAAAGAAATCCCAACAACATGGTGCAACTTTGTACTGCGTCATGGCTCAAAGTTGCACCACATTATGGTTCAAGGTTTCACCATATTGTTGGGTTCTGTTTGCACCACAGAATGGTGTATCTTTTCTCCCTAAGTGGTGCAGCTGGTGTAGCACCGCTTTTTGGTGCAACCTACAACAACATTTTTAACAGTGTACAACACGCAGCCTTCAAATAACTCAAACTTCAATTTAATTAATGTTTCTTCCACAATTAGTATGATAACTTCCACTATCTCGACATACTGCTGCTTCTCAAACATTATATATCAATCTGTTTTCATCTAACACTTTCACACGTCACGTGTTCTGACCTCATGCTCTTGCGAGAGAGAAGATATCGCGTTGCCGCCCCGGTGGCGCAGTGGTCTAAGGCGTTGGCTTCTGATCATTCGTCCGTAAGGGGTCCGGGTTCGAATCCCGGTCAGGCATGGATGTTGCGTTTGTCTTACGGCACTTGCTCTTTCTCTTCCCTGGAACCAGTGACCCTAAATTAGGGACGGGAGACTGCTTATAGCCCATTGAGTTGCTCACGGTGGTCGTTAAACCTCCAATCAAAAAAAAAAAAAAAAGATATCGCGTTAAGTTTGGAAAACGCTACGGAGAATGCACTCAAATTTACATATAAAAAGTAGCGAAAAAGGGAAGTTAAATTAGAGTAAAACATCATAACCAACAGTGGCGCGTACCTGGAAGACCCTGAGTTCGATTCCCGGTGGCGGCCAATGAAAATTTTTCCGTGACTCACTTATAAACGTGGAAAGAGCGATGACCTCTGTTTGATGTTTCTGGTCCACGTCAAATGTCTGTATTTATTATTCATTCGCCTTCTGATTATTTGTTCAGTTGCTGTTTACCATCTTTGGTTAATTCCAGCATTGTGCGGGGTTCCAAGAAGCAACCTCCCAAATTGGCTGGGCAGTTAGTGTGTGTGAATCTGGAAGAATTCGAGGCCGCTGTGGTGCAGTGCAAACATATCCGGCGCGTAACTGGAAGACCCTGGGTTCGATTCCTGGTGGCGGCCAATGAGAATTTTTCCGTGACTCACTTATAAACGTGGAAAGAGCAATGACCTCCGTTTGATGTTCCTGGTCCACGTCGAATGTCTGTATTTAGCCAATAGTGTGTGCCCCTTTAACCGCACGACACCGTACTGCCCATAGGAACTGGGCTAAGGAACATCGTGGTTGGAGACACGTCGAGTGGAATCGAATTCTATTCTCTGACGAGTCGATATTCAATCTCAAGTTTGACAATCGACGAGTTCTTACCTGGATAGATCCCGGCACACGAAATAACCCAGAATTTGTGTAAGAAATATCACATTACGGCAGTCATGGGTTGATGATCTGAACAGATATAAGTATCGGTGGACGTACGGACCTGTATGTCATCCGAAAAGCAGTCTGACGGCGAAGAGATATAGAGACGAGATTCTTAAGCCTACTGTGACGCCGTATGCTGCAGCCGTTGGTGATTCGTTTCTTTCCATGGACGATGGCGCTCGACCTCATAGAGCTCGGTTAGCCTGCTTTAAATCCCATTGAGTATGCCTGGTACACACTTGACAGACGCATTGCAACTCGGCCGGAACCTGCGTTGACTCTTCGTGAACTGGAGACTGCTCTCATTGAGGAGTGGCAAAGATATCTCCAAAAACTCCTCGATACCATCGTCAATTCCATGCCACAAATGTGTGAAGCGGTTTTAACCGTTCGAGAGGACTACACCCCCTACTAGAAGCCAGTTACCATTTTCAAAAAGTCATTTTTTCTTGTTGTATAGATATGCATATTGTTGTACAGCATATCGCATCATATGCATTAAATTATAGTATCTCTCTATTCTAAAAAACAGTAACTGCCGCCGCTGCTGCTGCTGCCGCTGTTTTAGAAATTTCGCGACACTCTTGCTTTCCTAGCTCGCAGCGCAAAACGTATTGAACACAAAAATATGAAATTTACGTTGTTTGTAGAGAATTGTTTGGAGAACACGCTGAAATAAACCGTTTTTCGATTCTGGCGATACTTCAAGAGCTATCATATTTCAAAGTTAAGGTAAGCAAAAACCTGCTATCAGGTCGCGTTCCGGACACACTAACAGCAACAGAACCACGAAACTTTGTAGGCATGTAGTGCCATGACCGAATTTTTGCACCTCGTCGCCCTTTTTTTGAATTTCGATTTAGTTTACGAGAAATTAAATTTTTAAATTTCACAAATTTCTCTGTTTCGCGATGGGATTAATTTTAAAAAACGGATATATGGCAAACTATAAATCATAACGCATTGCAATTTTTACAGCATAAAGTTACAACTATCATCCCTTTTTTATAAAAAACAGTTTAAGAAAAAGTCATTTTCTGATTAGTAAGCATTTTTTTGAAGACGCAATGGAAAGAAACGAACGGCTTGTCTTCATAAGGTATTTATTGCTCAAAATGTTAGGTATAAAAAACGCCTCTACAAAATATAAACAAGAACAGAATACAAAACAGTAACAAGATGTGGGAGAGAACAAGGTGTACGCAAGCATTTAAAAAAAACAATAACAACAGTGTAAAGGGTGTGAAAAAGAGGGCGCTCACAGGCTGCCCAGTTGAACAGTAGTAAAAAAAAGTCTATGAGTCCGTTGATAACAATAGTATTAAACTGTGTCTAAGAGTTCGCCCAAAACTAAACAAAAACAGACCGTAAAGCAGTACAAGTTCAAAGGTAAACAATTTCAAAACAAAACGTTTATTCAGAAGAAAAAAACTCAGTCAGTTGGGAAATCATGAACAGGCTGTTGATTGTTTTCGAGTTCAGCTGTGAGCAACTTCAGCATGTACCACAGACGATGCTGAAGCTGGGCATCTTCAGGAGGAACGGAAACGTTAAGCAAAAATTCATCAAGCAATTGCAGTTGTTGAAGCATTTCAGGTAACCAATTTAACTTAGATTGAATACACGGGATTGTTAGAAATTTGTCAATCCTAGGGCGTTGAATTAGTTCAAGAAGTTCAGTAAATGTGAGCGGTTGCATTGGAACAGAACAGTCTTTGAACAGAGCGGAAAGTTTGGGAATGGTGGGAAGAGAAGAATCATCTCCAACAACATCCGAAGCAATCGATGCTGATTCACTTAAATTAGCAGCAACATCCATATCATCATCAGTAGGGAGGCAAGCGAATCTGTTTGTTGTACGAAGTTGAGAAGAAAACTTTTCTACGCCAGGTGAGGTTCCAGAGGAAGTGGCAGAAGATTTGGTCCGAAAACGCCTAGTGCGACGCGAAGGCCTAGGAGAAGACTCGGCAGAATTTGGGCGTTTCCCGGCAGTTTTGGGTCCAGAGGAGCCCACCGAAGTAGGAAGAGGTGGAAATGACATGTCAACAATGAGAGCAGATTTGAACAGTTCAGAAGCAGGTGTTTGCACTTGCGAAACAGGCTGTGAAACGGGAGGCAATTTGTTGCTTGGTGGTGGCGCGTGAGAGCTGGGCAATGATGACGCAGTAGTTTCGGAAGAAAGCGGCTGCTCGGAGTTGAATGGAAATGGCAGTCCAGTGCTTGGCAATAACTGCGTAGTTGTTTTGAAAGAAAGCGCCTGCTCGGAGTTGTATGGTAATGGCTGTTTAGTGCTTGGCAATAACTGCGTAGGAGTTTTGAAAGACAGCGGCTGCTCGGAGTTGAATGGCAGTGGCGGAACTGAAACAGGTGAAGACAACGAAATATCTGCAGTCATTGAAGGAGCAAGTAGCAGAGATGGTGACGTGGTTGACATTGGGGAAACAGTTTGTTCAGTAGTAAGGGAGGAGGAAGTGTATGATGGAGGTGTGTCAGGAACCTTCAACGAAGGGACAGCACCTTGCGCAAGTGTGCGCTGAGGGCACTCATAAGCCAGGTGTCCTTCATCTCTACACCGGAAACACTGGACACCAGCAAATAAGTTGAAAACGTATGTTCGTGTGTCCGTAACAAGTTGCAGAGATGTGGGGCGGTTAGAAATGGCTTGGTCAGTGGGGAAAATAACACGATATTGGCGACGTCCTCCTTGCACAAATTTGAATGGAGAGTCTCTGGCAGCAGCTGGGAGAAATTTAGTCTCTCCCACTACTCGACCAAGAGTGCCGAGTGCAGCAACAAGTAAGTTGTCAGGAATAGCAGTAGGCACAGGAGATAATGTCACTGTGACCGAACGCTGTGCAGAAGCGACAGGTTGCAAGTGAAAGGAGCCAATATCAATGCCTGTAGCAAGAACGGTGTCGGTGGCTTTTTGGTGAACAAAATGAACGACAACACCCCCTCCAATGCGAATAATTGAAACGATGCTTTCCTTGGGAACAACTTTAACCAAGGCCTCCAAATAGAGGGGGAGTGGGGTGTCACGAAGAGACGGAAAATACACACTTAATAACAAAGCTGAGGAAAGTTCTTTACCTGCTGGTGAGTCGTCAGAAATCCGAATCTTGAGAACTTTATCTTCTCTAGAAAATTCTGGTTGCATTGAAAGTGGTGCATGAGATTGGTTTGGACGAGCAGTCGCAGCATACGAGCGTGGAGGAGTAGCAGCTGTGGCAGCAGAACGTGACTCGGCATCCAGGATATGCAAATTAGGACGAAGAACATTCGATGCAGAAACATTAGGACGAAGCACATTAGAAGCAGAAACACAATTAGAAGTAGACAAATCCACATTTGAAAAGGTCATAGTTGTCTCACAAGCGGTCGATGTAGCCAAAGAAAATACAGCGGAGATAAAATCAGCAGACGGAACTTGCATTTGTACTTGGGAAGCAGCCATCATGGCCGCTAAGCCGAACAACACAACACTGTGTGCTGCAACTGCGTCACACAGAAGAAACACAAAATAACGAAACAGAAGGCACACACACTCACTTCAAGTGAGGCAAAACGGTGAAAACACAACACAGTCAACACGAACCACTAACGCAGACGATAAATTCACAGGAAAAAAAACATTTTTTTTACAGACGCAAAGGAAAGAAACGAACGGCTTGTCGGTCTTCACGATAACCACAGAGGAACGTTCTGGTCCCGTGACCTGCTACCATGGTAACGCAGAGAATTTGCTATGCATATGTTTTGCTGGTAACGCTATCTCAGTTGTTTAATGGTTTAGCGTAATGGTTTACGGTTTAGAGAAATGCTTTTTGGACCGCTTTTGTTTTCCTTAGTGGTAAATTTAGTAAGTGCTATAAGTTCAAAAGACAAAAGTCCGCCCTTCCAAAAACTAAAGACAGTAGAAAAACTCGGAAACTTCGGAATGGCGGCGGAGCCGAGTCCTTCAATAAAAATAGAAGGAAATTGAAAAACGATCTTCATGTATGGACCGGGTGGATCTAGTGCCAGTGAACGACCAAGAAGAAGATGTCTAGATGATGTGGAGGATGATTTAAAGAAAATGGGAGTAAAGGACTGGAAGAACAATGCGCAGAATCATGAAGAATGTAAGGCTATCCTGAGGGAGGCTCAGGTCCTAGAGTAATGCCAAGGAGTAGTAATCTCGTTTTGGGTTTTTCCGTATTTTTACATATATTTTGTAAATTCTTCAATTCTGACTTTTTCGGTCAGTTCCTTTCTCGGGGTACTAACTTAACGAGCACTCCCTTATTCTTTCCCTAGCGGGATTTAAACCAGCAATCTACTGAACAGGAAACGGGTATCATACCGTTGAGCCAGTAACTCTTGTTAACACCTTCCGCGAGTGAGGTAGAATTTTAATTGCGCGAAGATGTTTTTTTTTTTTTTATTAATGTGGGTGAATTAGTCATTTTATTTTTTGTTAGAGCTTATTATTTTTCTGAATGCGTTTGTAATTACTTACTTTTTTTTCTGTAGGGAGATTTACTACAAATTGCGTATTTTTGTCATCATGACAGAATGCTTTGTAACTCGAGATCTTTTAAAACTGACAATGACTTTCCATTATCTTTTAAGAAGAGATGAAATGTACAGCTTTATAGTATTATTTCATATAACTCCTAAATATAAAATTTATTCTTGATAGCCATAATAGTTTTTGTCTTAAGGACTGCACAGACGGATACATAGACATCGGACAGTCAATCTAATAGTTAAACAAACTTCAAGTATTCCCGCGAATCATTCTTATTACCGTAATTTTTGCGTCATAAGGACATGGAAAAAGTGAGAACAGAATTTTCCATATACACTTGAGAAACAAATTTCCCTTAAGAAATAGTTCTTCATAAATACATGGTAGGCAGTGTAATGATGTTATCGGCATATTTGCTCTGTATTCCACGTAACCACTTCCTTCAGAAAACTTGACATTTTTCATCGTCCTGGAGCGGGAATCGAACTCGCACCTCTCGATTTCCGGTCGAGCATGCTAGTCATTACACTATCCAGGACAAGGAAATTCCAAGCAACTGAACGTAGACATCTGAGAACCTTCAGATTTGCTTTAGTCGAACCTATTCCTACCCCATCGTAGCATCTCACGACCTTTTCTCACATCCAGGGTCGGATGTAGGTCATAAATTCCAGTGATGAAAATACGTCATATACAATTGAAAAACGAATTTCCCCGAAGAAATAGTTCATAAATACATGGTAAGCATTGTATTGCTATTATTGGCATATTTTCACTTATTCCATATAACCACTTCCTTCAGAAACTTGAACATTTTCATCGTTCTGGAGCGGGAAATTTTTCCGTTAATATACGAAAGGAATTGAGGAAAAGTTTTTGAAAATTCAGAATTTTCAATTAATACCTCTTAAAAACGGCAATTTACCGTCAATACTGCTTTATAGTATTATTTCACAAAACTTCTAAAGCATAAAATTTATTCTTGATAGCTATAATAGCTTTTGTTTTAAGAAATCTACGGACTGTTACGAAGATATTAGACATACAATCAATCTAATAGTTAATCAAACCTCAAGTACTCCCGCGAACCGTACATATTACCAGACTTTTTCCGTCCTATGGATACGGAAAAAGTAAGAACAGAATTTTCCGTTAATATACGAAAGGAATTGCGGAAAAGTTTCAGAAAATTTAGAATTTCCATTAACACCTCTTAGAAACGGCAATTTACCGTAAAAATAAGGAAGAAATTGCCGAACGTTTTCTGCAAATTTAGAATTTTCCTGGCGTACGAAAAATCCGTGAAATTCAGGTCTTTCCTCTCATTTCAGGGAAAAGATCTTATGAGAAATATGCTTCGTTAATTTACGAAAGGAATTACCGAAAATGGCTCGTGAATTTCCGAATTTTTTATAGTGTACAGATTCCATCTGCCACAAAATATCCCTTAGGACACAGGAAATCGGTTAAATAAACTTTATCTCGGGAGTAATCACCACGAGATAAAGAGGCAACTGAACTTGCGACGGTCTAACCTGCAACTATCTCTTTACCCGGCCGCAGCTAGCTCAAAAAAGCCTTCAGGAAGGACTGTCTTAAATAAGTTGACATTCAAAAGTTAAGTTAAGTAAATAGCGACAGTGCACAAAATTTAGCACAAATTCAAGTTTAACTGTTTAATAAAATCTCAAATAATTCCAAATTATCACACATTTTTGCTTTAAATTCTGTCATATTCGTATCGCCTGTCGTACGTATATTTATATTCATGTACGTACTCAGTGTGATCTTCCGTGGGGTTGGTAGATTTTATTATACTTGCTCATTACTCGTTCTTTATATTTTGTGGGAGTAGATTGGAGTTTGATTAATTGACTCCGTATGGTAATTAGCTGCCACCAGACCAGAATATCTCTGTCTCAGTCAACTTACGCTGTTGTGTTGCTCCTCAGAGGCACGGTGAAGGAAAGGATGACTTGTGGAGACATACTTAGAGCTGAGCCTTATTTACAGGTATTCTTCATCGGGGAAGTGATCTCCGCTGTTAACATCGTCGATTATGCATTTGATATACAGTAGATGGTTCTTGATGTCGAGCAAATTAATCCCACAGCACGGTCAGAGTTCAGTCACTGTTCAGTTCTGCACTATAAGTATGCACATAGCTTTAAGAAGTTGTTATACATAGCAGTTATGCTCTTCAAAGGTGGCTGTATTTCTCAGGTGGAGGATTTCTTGGCAGACCGCAGTCTGGCATGTAATTAGTATTACTACCCAATTACCCGCAGGTAATACAATGTATGTACCCTGGTGGCCTTAACCCGCAGGTAGGCTCCTACCTAGTTAAATAGTCAGCCGCAGCAGACTAGTGTGCGTACATCTCGAGCACTCTGATCTCTTGAGCGACGACTACAGAACGACCGTCCTCTTCCTATTTGAGCAAGAAAAGTGTCCCACAACTCATGCAGCCCTGTGCCGCCCGGACTTTGCACAACCAATCCCGTAAGCGCACGCCTTCGGAGCAAGAGGCCATGTGGTAAACATCTTTTTCCTCCTCAGCTGTCTCTAGCTGCTTGAACCCTTCTGCGCTAGGAAGACATCCCCATGTGTTGTGAACTTCTGCCTCAGCGTGGAATTCACCATGGAAAGAATTTCCTTCCCCCTTTTCCTCTCCGTGGGACCCTGGGCACACAATATGGCCAGCCTGAAGTCATTTTTCATCCTACAGGGAACAAATGGCGTTCCACCTCCCAATTTGCATTTTTTCCATTTTCCCTGTCTTAAATATTTGTACATCATCACGAAGGCCAAGAACACATTTACCTTGAGATGATCGATCATTTTTTAAGCTTTCCAACCGTAGGTTGAAGAAGCGTATATGCTCCAGCTTTGTCCGTCCGTCCGCACGATAACTCACGTGAAAATGGTTCGATTTCGACAAAATTTTAGTATGTGGTAGGGGACCACCTGGGGACGAACCCTATTGAAAATAAAAGAAATGGAGCCAAAGGTCAGGACATAGGAGCGGGATCCATTCCATTGCCATTATGCATCATAACTTGCGTAAAAATGGTTCGATTTCGATGAAATTTTAGTATGGGGTAAGGAACCACCTGGAGACGAACTCTATTGAAAATGGGCGGAATGGGGTCAGAGGTTAGGACATAAAAGCGGGATCCATTCCATTGTTTTTATGCGTCATAACATGCGTAAAAATCGTTCGATTTCGATGAAATTTTAGTATGTGGTAGGAAACCTCCTGAGCACGTACCCTATTGAAAATGGGCGAAATTGGGTCAAAGGTCAGGCAGGGCATAAGAGCGGGATTTATTCCATTGCCTTTATGCGTCATAACTTGCGTAAAAATGGTTCGATTTCGATGAAATTTTAGTATGTAGTAAGGAACCACCTGGGGACGAACCCTGTTGAAAATGGGCGGAATGGGATCAAGGTCACGATAAAAATGTTTCGATTTCGATGAAATTTTAGTATGTGGTAGGGGACCACTTTTGAACAAATTTTATTGAAAATGGACGAAATGGGGTCAAAGATCAGGACATAGGAGCGGGATCCATTCCATTGCTCTTATGCGTCATAACTTACATAAATATGCTTCGATTACGACAAAACTTTATCATGTTGTTCCGGAGGTACACTGAACAGGTTCTGTTGAATATCATTGAAATGGGGTCGAAGGTCAGGACGCAGGACGAGATTTATTCCACAGCCATTATCCTCATGACTTGAAAATAAATACTTCGATTGCGACAAAACTTTATCATGTTGTTCCGGTGGTATACTGAATCGGTTCTGTATAATATCATCGAAATGGGTTCAAAGGTCAGGGTGCACGAGCGATATTTATTTCACAGCCATTACCTCATAACTTGAGTAATGATTTCTGGTATGTTGGAAAGCGTATCATAATCAATGCATTGCATGATTTTACTAACTTGTTTTTTTATTGGAGGTTTAACGACCACCGTGAGCAACTCAATGCGCTATAAGCTGTCGCCCGTCCCTAATTTAGGGTCATTGGTTCCAGGGAAGAGAGAGAGCCAGTGCCGTTAGACAAACACAACATACATGCCTCATCGGGATTCGAACTCGGACCCCTTTCGGACGAATGATCAAAGGCCTTCGCTTACACCACTGCGCCACTGGAGGTGTAATATCGATCATGCAGAAGAACAAACTCCCAATCGGTCACAATTCACAGATACCAGCCCTTGAATAAACGCCTTTAACATCACTTACACAAAACTGGAACATAAGGCAAGAGCTGTCGACAAGGGCAGACCAATATATCTGGCGGTCGACATCCTTAGCGATGATTGAGCGTAAACACCCCTGTGCTGCACCGACATTCACCGACAGGTAGAAGAATCAAGACTGGGACTCCAGGCAATAGTCCAACCGAAACTGTCGAACGAGGTTAATCCATTACACACGGTCGTCCGCGTCATCAGCAGGGGCACAGCATAGACACTCCTCCGCTGCACTGACGTTCACCGGCAGGCCAAAGAATCAAAACTCGGAACACCTGGCAACTCCGACATCATCGCATCAACTCCAAACGTTCACGGCTCCGGGCCCTATATGAGATCGGAAATTTCATCAACAAGCATACTGAACCATCGTCCTGAGAAAAATGAAAACAGAAGCAACAGCCTCTGATAACCAGCAAACAGCTCTCGCGTTAACAGACAGTCGCCCTCGAATCTCATTTCCCCATTCTTTTATCTCACTCTAGAACAAAGAATCCAGGCACACGCATTCCAAGAATATGCAAATGCCAATGAAAGGACAGTAACCGAAAAGAAGCTCCCAATGACAAAATGAACTGTTTTAATGGCAGTTGATGTGCAATTGCGAGGTAATGCAGGGTAGGTACGTACGTGTGAGGCGAAAACGCAGATATGTCAACATTTGGAAAATTTTGGGTAGGGCCGTACAGCCTACTTTAGCCAGCAACGTCCCCGGATTGTTCCCCTGTTGAGTACATCTGGGATATTCTGGGACTTCTAAATCTAACACTCAACAGCCTGCGTACCCAGTTGAAAGACAAAATGGCGAAATTTCTCACAAGCCCTGTATCGAACGACGTTTTTCTGCATGCATCTCCAAAAATATGGGGAGGCCCCGGTGGCGTAGTGGTCTAAGCGCTGGCTTCTGACCATTCGTCCGAGATGGATCTAGGTTCGAATCCCGCTAAGGAATGGATGCTGTGTTTGACTTACGGCACTGTCTCTCTCCCTTCCCTGGAACCAGTGGCTCTAAGTTAGGGGGACTGCTAGCCCATCGAGTTGCTCACGGTGGTTGTTAAACTCCCCCAAAAAAAATAATAATGTGGGGGCACCCCTTACTGAGGGAAGAGCACAGAGATAGTCTTCCAGCATCCATGTCGTTATCGCAGAATCTCTCATTGCTTTTGTAGATACTTTATTACCGTGCCAAGCTTGAACTGTCTCCATGGACTGCACCATAGCGTTGCGTAAGTGTACATTATATTGTTTCAATCATTTTCAATCACCTAATGACCATCTTTGTGACATTTATCTTCTAATAATTATCCAAAATTGTATTCTACCCTATTAATGCTTATGAATGCGACTGTCCTTTCCGATAATGTCAAGCCCTATTCTTCCTTCCAAGTTTGTTTGTTGTTTCCTTTTTGAAAAGAAACAATGTTCCAAATTCATTTTTAAATACATCTATCATGCAAATGAACCAATCAATAAATAAAAGCAAGCGAAACGTGAAAGCCCAAATTTTGTTTATGCCACACAGCCATTTATTTTCCCATCAGAAGGATTTTATTTTTTATTTCCTTAGCTGCAGAACTTTTTTTGCTGAGTTCTCACAACTTATCTTTATGGGGGGCTGTAAGTGTCATTTATCTAAATGTTCTGCGCCAGACTTCTTGCATTTATTTCTTTTTTTCATTTCTGCACTGAACGCCTGAGTTACATTCGAGCGTTACATATTTTTCTGCTGTGTCTCCATTTCATTGAGTTTATTAACAGCCATCTTCAAATTTAATTTTCTTTTTTTTTCAGCAGATAATTTTGATGATATTTCTTTTTTTTTCCTGATTTGAATTATATTGATTGCGCCATAGAGCAGCCATGTTTTGACGTAGGACTAGGTCTAACTCCGCGGATAGTATGGGGAGACTTACGGGCGACAGCCTGTGACAAAAATAGGTTCCAATTAAAATCATTACAGCGTTCAACATACGTACCGCACACTAATCGTGTTAGCATATTCGTGACCAGCATGGAGTCCAATTCGCGTAATTTGCAATACATCATGCGTGTGACTCTCCCCTTGCTCCCTGTAAGCGAGTGAGACGATCCAATATTTCTGGGGGTGTCGCCGCGTTTTACTCAGTCTATCTCGGCAACCGTGAGTCCAATACGACTGTGCGTGGTGTCGTTTTAAACCTCTCGACGAGATCTATTCAAATATACGAAGAACATTTCGCAGTGGTTTGAACTAAACATTTAAAAAATAGTTTTCTTGTGAACCGGTGAACGCTTATGACAATATCGCGGCTCATCTAGACAACCGACAGTGCAAAACGGCTGTGTGTGGTATCGTTTTAAAACTCTCGACGAGATCTATTCAAATATGTAAAGAACATATTACGGTGTTTTAGATTAAAATTTTTAAATATTGTTTTCGTCTGAACGGGTTAACATTTTCGACAATGCCGCGGAATTCGCAGAATGAACCCAAGCAAAAGTAGAAAAAATGAAAACGAGAGGCAAGAGTAAGTGATGAGGAATGTAGGAAGCCCAAGAAGACTGCAGCCCAACGAACTAGAGAGTATCGAGAACGCCTGAAAACCGCCACGCCGCCAAACAAAATTCAACACACCGATCGAGCCCGCACCCGGCCCATCTCGAACTCGCGGAAAGAAACATAAATCGACAGAAACAACTTCAGAGCGAGAGCAGCCGATAGACCTACGTTGGCTATAACAATTAAATAAACGCTTTAAAACCATACTCGACTAGCCAGTGGCGTACCCAGAAATTAATTTGGGGGGGGGGGTTGCATATTGTCGCCGCAATGTCAAAACCACCAATGCTACTAAATTTTGCAGTTTGAATTATCTCTATTTAAAAATTAAATTTGATCAAAAAATCACTTTTGCAATTGCATCATACTGCTCAAGCACTATATATAACATTTACATCATGTTGCATCTGTATTATGCATCAGTGAATAAAATTTTATATGATGTCAAGTCAACAATCGAAAAATTCTCACAATTTTGGTTTTATCACTGCATCTACGATATCATTCCTTCCTAAAGTGATGAAAAAACTGTGCATGAGAACAGGCATTTATTTTTTTTTTTGTTGCCAAATACTATTAATTACAAAGTAATGTTCATTCTACGTTTTTGTGTTCCTACTATGGTATGTACTCAAGATAAAAGGCTTACGCCTCCTTCCCCCAGGCCCCAGCCCCCACCATTTATTAGCTTAACGCCCTGACTACTACAACACCAGTTTTCTCTCTACTTTCTTTAGTGGCATACAAGTGGGAAATACGCACGGGGAGGAGGGGGAGGGGGTAGGCATTAACAATAGGCATGTGTGATCTCGTCTGACCATTCCAAATAAAGAAGTAACTAAGGGCAATTTAATTTAAGGAAGACCAGAATGGCGACACGAGCAAAATAACGTCACCGATAATTTTTATCAAATTTTAATACTAGACAAAATTATTTTGGGGGTGCATATGGCCCTCTGCACCCCCTCTGGGTACGCTATTGCGACTATCTCATTTCAACTCTCCGATCTGCAAGTCGTAGTCCTACGTTCAAAACTGACGGCTCAATCAGAACTGAGCCTACCTGAACTTTTTTTATTATGTTTCTTAGCAGGTGTCTTAATTTCTGAATTTTGGTCACTGAAGAAATCAGTTTAAAGCAGAGCTAACAAATTGCTGTTAGTAAAATATTTACACTGCTGGCCACATAAAATGAAACACCAAGAAGGAAGCGCCCGATCTGCCTGAAATTCGCAGCATGCATCGCCGGCGAGACGATATGCAAACGATTAGCACTGCAAGGCATATGCAAATCACGTGCGCCCGGCACGCCACCGAGAAGCACTATAAGAAGGGTGCACAGAAGGCGGAGTGTAAATAGTGAAAGTGTGTTGTGCTGCCGGACCTGTGCGTGGGAAGCTTCGTGATGCCTCGTCGCAGAATACGGCAGTCATTCCAGCACGTTTCGGAGTTCGACAGAGGACGAATAGTGGCTTATCGCGACAGCGGTTTATCGTACCGAGACATCGGTGCCCGTGTGGGACGACATCCAGCCACAGTGAGGCGAGTATGAATTCGGTGGGTGCAGGAGGGACGGACGGACCAACGCGAGCGATTGCCGTGGCCGCGGCACACCACGCACCGAGAGGACAGGCATGTTGTGCGGCGGGCATTGACGGCTCGCACAGCCACATCACGATAGTTAGCGAAGGAATTGGGGTGTATTGCGCAACAACCTGTGTCAGAACGTACCGTTTGACGTCGTCTGAAGGAGCGGGGACTTGTCGCACGGCGCCCATTGCTCCGATTACCATTGACGTTACAGCACCTGCGAGTGCGGCGGTAGTGGGCCGTTGAACACCACACCTGGACTACGGAATGGCACGACATTGTCTTCTCCGACGAATTACGCTTCTGCTTGCAACACCACGATGGTCGGATCCACGTATGGTGGCACCGCGGCGAGAGACTGTATGACGTCTGTCTTATTCATCGCCATACCGGTCCGTCGCCTGGCGTTATGGTTTGGGGCGTAATTGGATATGACACGCGCACCCCTCTGGTACGCATCGCAGGTACACTCAACAGCCACCGCACCATCTCCGACGTTTTGGAGCCTGTAGTCCTCCCTTACCTGCAGGACCTGCCAGCGGCCACGGTTTAACAGGACAATGCGCTCCCGCACATGGCACGCATCGTGCAACAATTCTTCACGGCCCACCAGGTGTCACAGCTGCCGTGGCCCGCCTGTACTCCCGATATGTCGCCCATCGGACACGTCTGGTCGCTGATCGGCAACCGAGTGGCCCGGCAAGCACCACCCGCGGCTACGCCTGATGAACTGTGGCAACGTGTGGAAGCAGCCTGGACCGACATACCCCAAGCCTACATCCAAAGCCTCTTTCTTTCGATGCCGCGGCGTGTAGCGGCCGTTATTGCCAGCCATGGGGGCCACACGAACTATTGATGTCTGCGTGTTCCGCAAGTCGCACGGGCCTGTATAAGCTCAATCGTTTCATCTTTGTATCTGTTGTAATGTGGCCAGTAAATCTGTCTTTGCTATCTGGTGTCCTTCTTGGTGGTGCATTTTGGGTGGCCAGCAGTGTATATCTGTATGCCCTGCAACATTTTGCAGATAAATAGTAAGATTACATCTCTAATTCGTTCAATTTCAAAATACACTAGGTGAAGAAGGGAAGTTTAAGTTGTTAAATCCACACAGAACTATAGACTGTAGTAGGATTATTAGCATTTTTTTTCGACTTTCTTTTCCAAATACGTTCTCAGTAATAATTTAGTATATAGTTGACCTTCCCTAATTTTTATTCATTTATGTATGTACTGCAACATTGACCTGGTGCATCATTATCATAATTTTTCTTCTTTGTTAATTACCTTTTCATATTCGCAGATTATTAATTTCGGAACAGTTTGCCTCTTCAAATTTATTATTTTTTTGAATGACAGCAATGTTATTTGATCAGAAAAAGTGAGGGTCCAAAAATGCAATTTTGGATGCTGTTTTATTAATTTTTCGCCAGTTTTTCTTTTATAGACGCAAATTGCAATGTAACAGTACGTCAACGTACTAACAGATTGCGTTTCAGGTATTTTCTGCGTCTGTTTAAAACTGCATTAACACAATTTTTTTATACAGAACAGAAACAGCGAGAAAGCGTAATTCATGAGAGACGTAAAACAAACGCAATTTTCTTTCTTTCTTCTTTTCTTTTCTTTTTTTTTTTTTTTTTCAAATTTCGGTAGAACTGGTGTGTCACACAATAATTTGCAAAAAACTAAAATATGGACTTTATTAAGCTTTTCCTTCAAGCATTAAGTGCGATTGAATGCCCAGAAACGTATAATGCTGTAACCTTCTCGGTGCACAGCTCCGTCGCTTAGCGTGACGTCACAAAAACGATGGCCAAAACCGTAAAGAGAGGTGAGGTGAATTCCGGGAGCCTCGGCCGTGAGCTGCAGATTTCAGCCAGCAGTGACCTAACACTTGTTGTGTTTTTGCTGGGGCGTTATTAGGCAGGTGTTCCAAATGAAAAGCGAACTCAGAAGGCCCCGTTAATTGTTTTCTTTAAAAAAAGGTGTAATTTTGGAAGAGTGGGTTCCCGATGGTGCAGCGTTGTACCAGCATTACTACAAACAGGTTATGGTGACCCTGCGAGAGCCAGAATTGAAAGATGTCAGAATTGTGGAAAAATGGTTTCATCCTTTATCAGGGTAACGCGCCAGTTCATTCAGCGCTCTTACTGAAGTATTTTTTATACGAGAAACGCATCACAGTGCTTGAAGATACGGTCTTCTGGCTAGATTTGGCCCAATGCAACTTTCTTTCTTACTAAAGTCAAATTTGTACTCCAGGGACCCGTTTTAAGTCAGTTACTGTTATGAAGAAGAGAACGACCGGGTTTCTCAGAGGGATCACACCAGATGAGCTACGACACTGTTTGCCCAACAGAGGATCAGAACGCAATGGTGTATTGAAGAGGAAGAAGAGTACATTGAAGGTGAGAACTGTTAAAAAACTAAGTCTCGTTCTTAAGTTACAGCGTCGGTCCCTTATTTAATAGTCATACCTCTTATGTGCTTTTTAGCACGTCTTCTGTAAAAAAAAATGGTGCTATGTTATCACTTTGTGCGACCGTCCGTCCGTTTGTCTGTCTGTGGGCACCATATCTCTGCAAATATTATTCCGATTTGAAAAATTCCCTTTACATTGGGAAGCTTGAAATGTTAAGAATAATGATCTTTGCATTTCGGGGTTTTTCCGATGCACAACTGTGCCGCTAGAGGGCGTATATGCAGATGATATCGAATCCAAAATGCATTTAATTCCATATATTACAAGCGTTCAAATTTGACCTGGACTTTTGTTTCTAATGCATTAGGTTGAAAAATTGTGGCCGTCCCGGTGGCGCAGTGGTCTAAGCGGTGGCCTCTGATCATTCGCTCACAAGGGGTTCGGGTTCGAATCCCGATGAGGCATGGATGTGACCCTAAATTTGGGACGGGCGACTGCTTATAGCCCATTGAGTTGCTCACGGTGGTCGTTAAACTTCCAATCAAATAAAAAAATTGCGCGTATTATTATTGTGAGCTTGGCAGCACTGGTATCTCACGCTACCCGAACGCCACTTGTTTCGTTAATTTTCGTTGCCATGACAACTCCCGCTTTAAAGAAAGAGAAATGGCGAGTGAAGGTGTTTCGACTTCGGTGCAGCAGAGAATAATTGTCAAATTTCTTTGCAATGAAGGTGCGAGTGGCAGTGAAATTCACCAGAGACTTCAAACACAGTTTGGTGTTTCGTGTCTGTCCCGTTCATCCGTCTTCGAATGGTGTAAAGAGTTCAAAGAAGGCAGACAAAGCGTCGGCAACGACCCGCACAAGGCACAACTGGCAACTGCTGTTAACGACGCCATGATTGCACGCGTAAATGAGCTCATACGGAACAACAGGAGGATTACTGTAAGCGATATGAGCTGTGCACTGAACATCAGCTCCGGTAGCGTGCATATTATCATCCACGATAAAATGCACTTCAGCAAATTGTGTGCCAGATGGGTACCGAAGCAGCTATCCGACGAGCAGAAAGCCAGCAGGTTGTAAATTGCGAACATGTTATTTCGTAGACATCAGAGAAAAAGGAGACAACTTTCTCAGACGTGTGGTGACAGTGGACGAGACATGGATTCATCACCATACGCCGGAAAGCAAACGTGCAAGCATGGAATGGACACAGTGATTCGCCCACATCCAAAAAATTCGAGATCAGGGCATCAGCCACGAAGGTAATAGGTACGGTGTTCTGGGACATTAACGGTATTATTCTTACGGATGTCCTGGAAGATCGTCAAACAATCAATGCCACCTTTTGCAGATATCTCCTCAAGAACACCCTTAAGGCAGCACTGATAAAGAAGAGACCAGGACTCCTCAACAGTGGAGTATGCCTTCTCCAAGACAACGCCAAGCCCCACACCGCTCAAGTGACTATGAAAACCTTAGGAGAATTGGGATGGGACGTTGTACCACACCCTCCGTACAGCCCCGGATATGTCACGATGTGACTACCACCTGTTTGGCCCATTAAAGGAATTTTGGGGAGGGCAGAAGTTGAGATCAAATGAAGAGGTGAAAAGTATCGGCCTGAGATGGTTTAAATAACAGAGTAAAGAATTCTATGAAACTGGGATCCGGAATCTTCCAGAATGCTGGGAAAAATGTATGGACCACGACAGAGATTCCTTCGAAAAGTAAGTGAAAGAAATATCTGATTAAGAAAATAAAGTCCAGGTCAAATTTGAATCCCCTTCATATTTGCTTCTAAATATCCGATTGAAAAAATTATTTTACTCCCGATACTATTTATATCGAAGACTATTTTAGGTATAGTTTCTTCTTCGCTAGAGGGTGTAAAGTTAAATGGCGTTTCCCCCGCTATCTCTGCTTCTAAACGTCCAATTTGAAACTTTTTTCCTACATCGGATACAGCTCCTGATGGGAAATGTTTTACATATAATTTCTGATTTTTGATAAAGAATGGTTTTGCCTCCAGGGGGCGTAAGGGTTTATTTCTGCTTCTGATGTATTTGCAGCAAAATCTGAGCTTTTGAAAACTCGATTGAGAAAATGCTATCGTGGACCGATAGCGCTCATCGCTGAAAACCTTTTGAGAACAGCGTCTGCTTAAAATAATGCAGAGTTTTTCCGCCAGGGGACGTAAATATTTATCTTATTTTTAACGGTATCTCTACCTCTAAGAGTCCGATTCGAACATTTCTTTCTCTGTTGGAGAGCGTTTCTCATATGATAATTTTTCTTAACGCACAAGTGTGCCACGAGAAGGTGGAAGTTCATGTTTCTGTTTACAGCAATACCTGTGGAACTAAACCCTCCGATTGAAAAAATTATTTTTCGGTCAGATATTACTGATTATGAAAACTGTTTATACACTGCTGGCCACACTAAGAAGGACACGAGATAGCAAAGCTAGATTTACTGGACACATAACAACAGATACAAATTGGAAACGATTGAGCTTACAGGCCCGTGCGACTTGCGGAACACGCAGACATCAATAATTCGTGTGGCCTCCATAGCTGGTAATAACGGCCGCTACACGCCGCGGCATCGAACGAAAGAAGCTTTGGATGTGGGCTTGGGGTATGTCGGTCCAGGCTGCTTCAACACGTTGCCACAGTTCATCAGGCGTGGCCGCGGGTGGTGCTTGCTGGGCCACTCGGTTGCCGATCAGCGACCAGACGTGTTCGATGGGCGACATATCGGAAGAACAGGCGGGCCACGGCAGCAGTGACACCTGGTGAGCAGTGAAGAACTGTTGCACAATGCGTGCCACGTGCGGACATGCATTGTCCTGTTGAAACGTGGCAGCTGGCAGGTGCTGCTGGTAAGGGAAGACTACAGGCTCCAAAACGTCGGAGTAGGTGCGGTGGCTGTTGAGTGTACCGGCGATGATTACCAGAGGGGTGCGGGTGTCATATCTAATTGCGCCCCAAACCATACCTCCAGGCGACGGACCGGTATGGCTATGCATATCTAATTGTGCGTCCAGAGACGTCATACAGTCTCTCGCCGTGGCGCCGCCACACGCGGTTCCGACCATCGTGGTATTGCAGGCAGAAGCGGGATTCATCGGAGACGACAATGTCGTGCCATTCCGTAGGCCAGGTGGGGCGTTCGATGGCCCACTGCCGCTGCACTAGCCGGTGGCGTAACGTCAATGGCAATCGGAGCAATGGGCGCCGTGCAACAAGTCCCCGCTCCTGCAGACGACGTCGAACGGTACGTGCTGACACAGGTTGTTGCGCAACACACCCAAATTCCTGCGCTCACGTTCGTGATGTGGCGGTGCTAGCCGTCAATGCTCTCCGCACAACATGCCGGCCCTCTCTTTCGGTGGTGTGCCGCGGCTGCGGCAATCGCTCACGTCGGTCCGTCCGTCCCTCCTGCACCCACCGAATCCACACTCGCCTCACTATGGCTGGATGTCGTCCCACACGGGCGCCGATGCCTCGGTACGATAAACCGCTGTCGCGATAAGCCACTATTCGTCCTCTGTCGAACTCCGAAACGTGCTGGAATGACTGCCGAATTCTGCGACGAGGCATCAGGAAGCTTCCCACGCACAGGTCTGGCAGCACAACACACTTCCACTACTTACACCCCGTCTTCTATGCACCCTTCTTATAGTGCTTCTCGGTGGCGTGCCGGGCGCACTTGATTTGCATATGCCCTGCAATGCTAATCGCTTGCATGTCCTCTCGCGGGCGACGTATGCTGCGAATTTCAAACCAATCGGATGCTTCCTTCTTGGTGTTGCATTTTGGGTGGTCAGCAGTGTAAATAAAAAACGTTTTGAGGCTGCCAAGTAGACTAAATTGTTATTGAGAATGTGTAACTCTCAGCACAATGTATTCACAGAAATAAATAAATGAAAAATAAACTTACCTTGTACTGATTTCGTCCCCCCCCCCAATGGTTACGAAAATGTGTTAGAACATGCATACTTGTAATTTTTCCCACACATGAAATGAAGATAGAAAATATATAAAAACGAAAATTGAAATATATTTATTTACATGGGGTTTACGGTAGTTAAACTGGGGTTAGGATTTAGGTCTTTTGTAATTTGCCAAAATTTCGAGATCTATATTCCCATTGTTAGTGAGGCACAAAGGAAGAACAGATTCATTAAATAGCTGCTACAAACATAGCATATTTTCTTTTCTCTGACCTGTTATATAAGCAGTGATTTTTCAACTTGGTGAGTAGTTATTTAAAAATATCTTTAAAAATACAGAAGCGCACTTTAGTCCCAGTTAAAATTCGGTTTGATTACATTTTGAACATTTTCCGTTTGCCACATTAAAAAAAAATTCTTTGCCGCTAATTTTTTTTAACACAAATTTTACATTTTGTACATGGAGTAACTGCTAACAATTATTAGTCAAAAGGAATTTAAATAATTTGAAGCAAATGATCAATATTTTCACAATGTCTTCAGTTACCTATAGACGGTGCCCGTCGCTTCTTAACGTGACGTCAGAAGCAAGTTCTTAATCCAGTGGCCAGACCCGTACACATGGGGAGGAGGAGGAGGAGGAGTCCCGGGGGCCCCGTCACGGCCCGGTAGCGGTCCATTATTGGCAGCGCCATTAGTTGGCAGCCATTAATGGCCCTGCATCATCGCCGTGAATTGCGGGCCACCAAGCACGTGCCACTAGTGGCCCGTAGCTGGCAACCGATGCAACGCCGACACCAGGTGGAAACAACGGTACTGCGCATGCGCAGAAGCAACAAGTGCTGTGTCTCTCGTGGTACCAGTTAGTTGAAGATGACGCTATCGCCATCGTGTTATTTTAATGGGGTTAAGAAAAAAAAGCCATATGTAGAAAGGCGAATTAATTTCCTAAGTAAAGGCTACGTCGACGAAGATATCAGATTAAGCCATGAAATACACCGACTCCATTCTCATGAATAACAAGAAATAATTTCTGTATAATCTTTCGTTTTAACATACACTAAACCGCTTGAAACAACAGTCCTGGAAAAACATTAATTAAAAAAAAGTTTGTTGGAAAAAAAAAGAATTATACGCGTACAAAATTTATGAATTATTTGAAAAAAAAGCAAGGCTATGTGGATATAATGAACTCATCCATGGGTTGAATACACAAGACTGGAGGAATTCGCTTCTAAAAATAACGAGAAGTAAAATAAAACATCTTTCCTCTTTAAAACAAATGTAGCTTTGGAAAGCGGAAAGGAAAGATACAACGTTAAAAATGTAATAGAATGTGACATGAACGGGTAAATATATTAATTCAACAATCGCCTTCCAAGACGACAAGGACAGCACAAAACTTTGGAAAGCGCCTTTAAGCTGGTACACTCCTTGAAAATGAGTGAAGTTCCCTTAAGGTAAAAAAAGAAAACTATCGTTACGTTGAAAAACTAAATTTATGAATTATATGAAACTGACTTTTATAAAAAATACCTCGTAATATTGTAAAATTAAAGAGAAGCATTCGATTACACATTCCGCAGGAAAGAGACACAGCTTCAATCTAACGCGCGGGCGTGTCATGTCAGTCCAGTTGGTAGAGCGTGCGCGCTTCCCACGCAGACAGTCCTTGCTTCGTTTCTAACTAGATCCAAACGGGCGTTTATCCGAACCTATTGAGAAAATTTCCCCAGCGTAGTGCTATAATTCAGAAGTTTCGTAAGAAGGAAAAAAATACTTGTAGCTTTGGGAAACTGCGATTAACCTTTGTTATATTTTTTATGGCTACTACTGGGGAATTGGCGGACAAGATTCGGCAAGCCATCAGTTACGTCACGTGATGGCCGGCTACCACTGCCGGGAAACTAGCGGCTCACATTTGGCTAGCCATCATTTATGGCGCGTGCTTGCAGGGCCGCTGAAGGGCTACTTATGGCAACTACTGCCTGTGATGGATAACTGATGGCCCTGTTGTGGCATATGACAACTGATGGAGGTGCCAACTGTTGGCCAACTGCTGGCCTGAACTACTGGCCCTTCTGTTTTTGCTGGTGCGTTGGTCTACCTTTCTATGCAATCACGGCTCGCAAACGCCTAGGAACAGTGTCGAACATGTTCCACGCGTAACTTCACACTTATCAGCTGCAGCAGACGCTCATTCCGTGGAGAGGATTAGCAGTTCTTGCACGCCGTTCCACCGTATCCCACAAATGTCCCATTGGGTTACAGTCAGGGGAGTTTGGAAGCCAAAGCAATGTGGCGAATTCGTTGTCGTGTTCCTCGAACCACTCAGTAGTTATACGAGCCCGATGATACGGTGCGTTGTCCTGTTGAAAGATAGCACTGCAGCCCGAGTGAACCTCCTGCAGATATGGATAGGGATGCTCTGCTAACAGATCCCTGTAGCGTCCACCAATGACTGTTTGTGGTATAATAACCAACGTACCTAGTGCTTACCATATAAAAGCTCCCAGGACCAGAACATCACCTCCACCGGCCTGTTGAACCCCAACTGTGCAACCAGGGGATAGAGCTTCATGCTGTTTACTCCATATTCGAAACTCGCCATCAGAAAGTGAATGTGTAGTGGGGCTTATTGGCTGATCGTGTGTGATCGGACTTTCTTTTTTGCAAATCCACCGTCACGAAATAAATTTATTTGGACACGATTCAAATTTTTGCTGTCTCTCAAATTTTCCATTTACATCCTAAATTCATTTGGCAACAAGATGGTGCACCGCCACATTGGAGTAAAGCTGTACAAAATGTTTGAATGACGAGTTTCCTACCAGGTGGTCTGGACGAGATAGACCCATCCCTTGGCCTCCCAGCTTTCCAGATTTCCCTTCTCTAGACTTCTTCTTGTGGAGTTATGTGAAAGACAAAGTTCATTCATCCTAAGTGCAAATTCTTGACGAACTGAAAACTCGTATAGTTGCTGTAATTGCGTCTGTTACAGAATTCACTTTGGCACGTACATGGGCAGAGATTGAATACCAGCTTGATGTACTCCGCGCAACAAAAGGTGCACATATTGAAGTTTATTAACTATACGAAAGAAAACTTTTCGAAGTAAGTTTACAAGATCTGAAAAAAAATTGTTCCTATTCCGAATAGTCGTCTTAATAAATTTTTGAAATGTGTCAAGGACTTTTGACACATTTACGCACCAACGGGTGGCTATTCCAAGGCAGATTGACACTCACCTATACGCGGAGAGAACTTATAGTAAACGTTAGCTTTTGAAAATCCATACTTTCTAGTATTCAAAGTACCTGCTTTTAGCCCATCTAGTTGAAAATCGATGCTTTCTAGTATCGAGTTTCAAAGGGTAACGTTTACTATAAGTTTTCGTGGCATAGGTTAGTGTCAATCTGCCTTGAAAAAGCCACCAGTTTGGTGCTCGAAAGCTTAGTGCTATCAGTTTACCCTACGCCAATAAATATAACGGATTTCGTACTATATCAATTTGGTGCATTTGTCCTTCTTGTTTATTCTTTGTGTTAAAGTTACCCATTCAAGTTTTCCATTTGAATAGTTAGTGCCGCCTCGGTGGCGCAGTGTTCTAAGTGATGGCTTCTGACCATTCGTCCGAGGTGGGTCTAGATTTGAATCCTGTGAGGTATGGATGTTGTGTTTGTCTTACGGCACTAGCTCTATCCCTTCTCTGCAACCAGTGACCCTAAATAGGACGAGCTACTGCCTGTAGCCTCTCGAATTGCTCACGGTGGTCATTAAACCTCTACATAAAAAAGAACAGTAAGCAACATATTTAGTATAATATCTTAACCTGGAACAAAGGAAGTAGAAAAGCTCTTGAATATTTTATTATCATCATCAGTGATCATCAATCCATCGCCAGATGAAGGTCTCTCCAAGTCTCTACCATAAAACTCTGTCTTTAGCAATTCTCATCCATATCACACCGGCATGCTTTCGAATTACATTCATCTATCTCCCACGTGGTCTTTTGCAAGGTTTTTTCCTGTCTCTTGTTATCCTGGCTGGAATTTCAGTTGTCCACCTGTGGTCAGTCCTTCTTGTAATATATCCAGCTCTTTGCTACATGACGATCTTGACTGCAATCATATTTTCTACTCTTGTCAATTTCTTGCCCCATGAGTTCCTTTTCCTACATCGGACTGCCAGAAGGTGAAGCGTGAGTCATAACTTCAGAGAACGCCTATCACTGCTCCAGAGTCCACTGGCGCTAAGTTTTACACCACTCCAACCGACAATTGGCGTTGATTTTGCTGACGTTATGCTTGTGCTCAGCCATGAAAACCCATTCTCTTCAGCTCTCGACGAACCGTTATGGTGCTGGCGTTGCTTCCTAGAGGCAGTTTGGGACTCGGTAGTGAGTGCTGCAACCAAAGATAGGCGATTTTGTCGCATCACCAGTTTCACCACTCGTCAAATCAAAAGCCGATGGCTCAAAATTTTGAAGCACACACTTCAATAATTTTGAAAAACTCCTTCTAGTTACTGGGTCCCTAAAAGGGTTAGTCGCCAACACACAAGGCCCTAGGAACCTTAGAAGACGGGAAAGGATGTAACGCCTTAGGTCAAACCGTCTCGAAATGAGGAACAAACAGGTGTTCTGATAGAAAAGGATTAAAGCCAAAGTAATAAAAACTTAGAGTTTAAGAGAATATACATTGGCTTAGCTGGCTGAATGCATAGCCGGGGAAAAGCTAATTTTGCTGCTGAACAATGCTCTCCCTTAAATTTTATGAACTGAATTTGGCACTCGTCTGTCCCGTTCTGTCATTTTTTCTACCAGATCGCAATTGTGCTGTTGTTGCTCCTTGGCGTCTTCACTTTAAAAAAACATTCCATAAAGTTGGTCGGTGCAGCTGGAAATTTGTCAACCTGACTTGTTGCTGAGATGTCATCCTACGGCCGTGGCCACAATGAAAGTCACTGAGCTCCGCCGTATGACCTATTCTACTACTCTTCATGCTTCTATATGATGTTTGCAAGACCACGTACATCTTTCTATACCTGTATGGGCCATGACTTGTGACCTACTACAGAGGTAAAACACATGTCAAGAGTAGCTTAAATTGGAAAAACATTCGGCTCCGCAAATTTGTGTGTTTTCACATTGGCATCCATTATGGAAAATGGATGTACTGGCCGTTGGGTTCTTCGAAAAATGTGTGATGTTTGTCCCACACATCGTCTGGAATTAATGAGAAATTCTTCTTCACCGCTTCAAAAATATGTGATGCTTCTCCAACATATCGTCTCGAATTAATCAGAATTCCTTCTTCTTCAGTGAGCTACTTCAACCATGGTTTTCCGGCTGACCCAGAAATCAGGCCCGACGAGAGAGGGAGGCAGAGGGCGTATTTACCTAGAGGCCCAGGCGTCTGGTGGACGTTTGTCAAGAATTTTTAGCGAAAGGGTCCAGCAGAAAAGTAAAATATTTGCGCCTCCCGAAACAGCCGCTTTGGTTTCCACGCTTGCATTCTCCCCCTTTTCACAAAAACTAAACAAAAACAGGAACTTCCCGTACTAATTCCCTTACCAATGGAAGCAGGTCAATTTTTGACCCTTCGAAAAAAAAAATTGGAGTCTTTGTACCCAAATGTGTGTGTGTATAGCAGGCTATCCTGTACTCTTCCAGCGGCAGTGGCAGGAGCTGAGAGATCCTTCAGTGTTTTAAAAAGGATCAAAATTTATGATGGATCAACCATGGGACAAGAAAGATTGTGTGGATTAACCACTCTTGCCATGGAGGCAGATCTTGCTCATACTTTGACTTTGATGAAGTAATTGACATCTTTGCATCTAAAAGAGCCAGAAGAGCTATTTTATAGAAACTATGAGAACAATTAGATAACCAAATCTGTTTATTAAAAATATTATTTTTTCTGTTTCGATATTTCATTATAAAATGTGTTTTTGTAAATTAATAACTAATTTAACAAAAAAAGTAACTTTGTTTTAGTTTTCAAATATTGAGTACTCAACATTTATTAAAATTATGTCAAGTGATTTTATTTATAAGTTAAGAATGAATTTCAGAATTGTACATAACCATAAAATAATTCTGATAAAATATTAGCAATTTGATGGAAGTTTGTTTTATCATGTATAGGGTTTTGTACCTGTGATTAATCTAAAGTATACTAATTCTGCACTCTTCTAAAATCTTTTTGTGGGGAGGAAGAATTGAGGAAAACTTTGGGCGGCCCCGGCTTCTAGACTGCTCTGAGAGCCTAACATCCTGTCGTCGGGCCTGCCGGAAACTAATGATTCCGACCCAGCCTTTTATCAAGAAGGCGATATATGTGACGTACAACAGAGGAGAAGCACATGTCAAGACGGCGCCGCCCCGGTCGCGCAGTGGTCTCAGGGCTGGCTTATGACTGTTTGTCCGAGAAGGGTCCGGGTTGGAATCCCGATGAGGCATGGATGTTGTGTTTGTCTTACGGCACTGGCTCCCTCCCTTCCCTGGAACCAGTGACCCTAAATTAGGGACGGGCGACTAGTTACATCCCATTGAGTTGCTCACAGTGGTCGCTAAACCTTCAATCACAATAAAATGTCAAGACGGCAAGATTGTAGCGATAAATTCCGTCGGTGAAGCTTAATTGGGAAAGCATTCGGCTCCGGAGCCGAAGGATGCTGGTTTGAATTTTCGTCACCGGCAAATTTATGTGTTTTCACATTGGTGCCCCATTGTGGAAAATGGATCCACTGGCCGTTGGGTTCTTCGAAAAATGTGTGTTGTTCCTTCCACAAATCGTCTGGAATTAATAAGAATCACTTCTTCGCCTCAAAAATATGTGCGTCTGAAATAACATAGAATTTCTTCCTCTACAGAAAGTTACGAAATGTCACGACCAAAACCTGATATTTCGTGCCCTCGCCTTTCTCAAGAGAGGAATATACGTGACGTACCACAGGGATGAAGCACATGTCAAGACGGTCAAGTTGCAGCGTAGGTGTTGTTTAATTCGGAAAGATTTGGGCTCAAAAGCAGAAGGGTCCGGTTTTGATCACCACCAAATTTGTGTTTTCACAGTACTCAAGTTTTTGTTATTCAGTACTCAAAATGGGGTGTCCAGATAATTTTGGTCATATAGTTTATGTTATATAGGAATTTAAGTTGTAGAGTCATTTTGGAGGGCTTTAGCCATAACTCACCACGCTGGCCAAGCGGGTTGGTGAGTGTGGGACAGCATTTTCTCTAATCCCGATGGTATAGTTATACCGTTATTGGCGGTCGTCAGAGCCCAAGCTCTTTAATGCCACATTGAAAAATGTCTTTCAATCACTGAACTGGGAAAACAAAGGGATAAAGATTATTGGAGATTATCTAACTCACCTTCATTTTGCTGATGACGTAGTCATTTTTGCAACTACCCCATCAGAGCGCAGAGTATGATCCAGGAACTTGCTGAGAAGAGCAAAGAAGTGGGATTACAAATGAATTTTCAGAAGACAAAAGTAATGTACTATGCTTTTACAAGAAATGAAGATTTATCGATTGATGGAGAAAAGCTAGAGATAACAGATACCTACGTTTATCTTGGACAGCAGATATCAAGTGAGGGTCACATTCATGAAGAAATTAATCGGCGTATAAAACTTGCCTGCAGAGCTTTTGGAAGAAACAGTATAATTTTAAAGAGCAATATGCCATTATGTCTAAAATGAAAAGTGTTTGATCAATGCATCCTTCCAGTGCTTACGTATGGTGCAGAGACGTGGACCTTAACTAAAAGAGACATACAAAGGCTGCAGACAACTCAAAGTAGCATGGAGAGGTGCATGCTTGGTGTAACCAGGAGAGATAAGAAGAGGAACTCTTGGATCCGAAAAATGACAAGAGTGAAAGACATCATGATCAGAGTAAAATCCCTGAAATGGCAACGGGCTGGACATATTGCTAGAAGGACAGACCATCGATGGACAGCCGAAATTTTGGATTGGATTCCAAGGGACAGGAAAAGACCCAGAAGAAGACCACATGGGAGATGGGTGGATGAAATTTGAAAGTATGCGGGAGTAACATGGAGGAGACTGGCACAAGACAGACCGTTGTGGAAGAAACTTGGGGAGACCTTCGTCCAGCAATGGATTGATAATGGTTGACAATGATGATGATATAGGAACTATGGTTTGATTACAATCTTTGTTTTGGATAAAATGAAAAGGTTGTGCTTGAATTTATCACTTATTAATTCACAGAATATCAAAAAATCATTCTGTTTCTTTAAAATTAGCTTCAATGTTCGCGTTGTTTAATTCGGGCAGGTTTGAAGCTGTACCTAAGATTTCAAGGTCATCCACTTCATAATCCGAATGAAAATTAAGTCAGAATGAAGATATAATTTTCACTGCCCTTCATTTCCGCATTATCAGCTTTACACGCTCTCCCGAACAAAACTTTATGGTTTGAAAGTGACGCATCATCGTCATTTTCTCATCCATCATACCCTCGTCCTCTCTTTCGAAGATCAGAATGACAGGTGCATAGTGTTCAGCAATCCTATAACAGACAGAAAAGAAAGAAAAAAAAGTCAGGCGACGTATTATGATCAATAAAGAAGTGGCGACTATGTGTTTCACTCGGTTCTTGGTTTACTAAAAATCCGAAGTAATACCTTTCCCCGCTGATTTTTATTCAGCTCCCGCTATCTAGAAGCATTTTCAAAAATTTAACATTTTAAAGTATTTTAAGACTTCTTCTGGGCGGGCGTCCTTTTTCTCGAAAGTGTTTTGGGAGTATCCAAGAAGTTTCTTTCGGTCGCTCGCATCAAATGACTCTCCGCACAAACACACAGAGAAATATACGAAAAAGAAGTGCGCGCCGACTTCTCCTCAGCAGCAGGCAGGAGTTTCTTCTTTTTTTTTTTTATCCCTCTTTTTTTTTTTTTTTTTTTTTTGAAAACTGAGTATTTCTATAGGCAATCCCACGGTGTTCGCCATATAATGATGACTCTGCGAGATAAGTGATATCATGTGCGCTCAGCCTGCTCGCCGAAAGAGGAGACTGGAAGCGAGAGTAGGAATCCATCTACTCGTGCAGCAGAGCCGTCCATTCCTAAATATTGCTTCCATTCAGAGAAACGTGACGTGCGGAAACCTAATCCATCAGGGATTGAGCGATTTCAGGGTGTCGCCATGGTCTACAATATGCTGTCTCGCAGTGAAATATGGCGCAAACAACGACTTGGACAGAAGGCGATGGTTTTGCATTATTAACGCCCCAATATCTCTTTACTCAGCACACACGCTCGCCGCAGCCAGAACACTGCAGGCTGGAACAGCTAAAGAACACAACTCGCACTACCAGACGTACATTTCTTTTCCTTACGTCATTCGATAAATGCATTCCTCGATAATGCTGGACATCTTGGACCGCGCGAAACAGTGCGGAAAAAAAAGGGACTTCATCCTCCGCCCCACCACCCTCCTCCTTCGGTTTGTTTTTCTCGAAAGCGGTTAAACCGCGAAAGTAAGCATGAATTAAGGGTCTTCCCCGTCCGTCTGTGTTCATTCTAAAATAGAAAAGCTAGCATAAAAAAAATTGAGGGGAGATCCAAAAGAAATGTTTTCTTCCGCCAGATGTAAAATACGTGATTTTGTTAGCAGCATGAAGTGATTCGGCAGAAAATTAGGTTTGTAAAGCAATCAAAATATGCGCATTGTTATTTATTTATTCTTTGGCTCGATTGATTCGTATCCGAGCAAAGCATTTTGAGAAATGTAAAACGCCTTTGAAAAGCCTGATTTTTTACAATCCTTTGGTGGTGGGTAGCGCCGGAGACCTAGTGGTATAAAGCGCTTGCTTTTAATCATTTGACCGCGATGAGTCCGTATTCGAACTCCAAGTGAGGCATGGAAGGCACTCTGCCCTCCCAGGATCCACCAGCCTCAAATTAGGAACGCTTAAAGCCAATTGAGGCGTTCACCGGGGTCCCAACACAAATGTGGTCCCCAAACACACACAAAATGGTCAACGGTGCTCCCCAAACAAAACCGATTGGTCAGCGGTGATCCCCAAACACACAAAATGGTCACCGGTGCTCCAAAAATACAAAAAGAATGATCACCGGTGTTCCCCAGACACGAAGAAAGAGTGATTAACGGTGCTCCCCAAACACACAAAAGATGGTCAACGGTGGTCTCCAATCACAAAAAAAATGGTTAAGGGCGCTCCACAAACACACAAAAGAATGGTCAACGGTTCTCCACAAACAAAAAAGAATGGTCCACGGTGCTCCACAAACACAAAGAGGAATGGTTAAAGGTGCACCCTAAACACAAAAAAAATGGTCAGCGGTGATCCCCAAACACAAACAAATGGTCAACGGTGCTCCAAAAATACAAAAAGAATGATCACCGGTGTTCCCCAGACACGAAAAAGAATGATTAACGGTGCTCCCAAACACAAAAAAGATGGTCAACGGTGGTCTCCAATCACAAACAAAATGGTTAAGGGCGCTCCACAAACACACAAAAGAATGGTCAACGGTTCTCCACAAACAAAAAAGAATGGTCCACGGTGCTCCACAAACACAAAGAGGAATGGTTAAAGGTGCACCCTAAACACAAAAAAAATGGTCAGCGGTGATCCCCAAACACAAACAAATGGTCAACGGTGCTCCAAAAATACAAAAAGAATGATCACCGGTGTTCCCCAGACATGAAAAAGAATGATTAACGGTGCTCCCAAACACAAAAAAGATGGTCAACGGTGGTCTCCAATCACAAACAAAATGGTTAAGGGCGCTCCACAAACACACAAAAGAATGGTCAACGGTTCTCCACAAACAAAAAGAATGGTCCACGGTGCTCCACAAACACAAAGAGGAATGGTTAAAGGTGCACCCTAAACACAAAAAAATGGTCAGCGGTGATCCCCAAACACAAACAAATGGTCAACGGTGCTCCAAAAATACAAAAAGAATGATCACCGGTGTTCCCCAGACATGAAAAAGAATGATTAACGGTGCTCCCAAACACAAAAAAGATGGTCAACGGTGGTCTCCAATCACAAACAAAATGGTTAAGGGCGCTCCACAAACACACAAAAGAATGGTCAACGGTTCTCCACAAACAAAAAAGAATGGTCCACGGTGCTCCACAAACACAAAGAGGAATGGTTAAAGGTGCACCCTAAACACAAAAAAAATGGTCAGCGGTGATCCCCAAACACAAACAAATGGTCAACGGTGCTCCAAAAATACAAAAAGAATGATCACCGGTGTTCCCCAGACATGAAAAAGAATGATTAACGGTGCTCCCAAACACAAAAAAGATGGTCAACGGTGGTCTCCAATCACAAACAAAATGGTTAAGGGCGCTCCACAAACACACAAAAGAATGGTCAACGGTTCTCCACAAACAAAAAGAATGGTCCACGGTGCTCCACAAACACAAAGAGGAATGGTTAAAGGTGCACCCTAAACACAAAAAAAATGGTCAGCGGTGATCCCCAAACACAAACAAATGGTCAACGGTGCTCCAAAAATACAAAAAGAATGATCACCGGTGTTCCCCAGACACGAAAAAGAATGATTAACGGTGCTCCCAAACACAAAAAAGATGGCCAACGGTGGTCTCCAATCACAAACAAAATGGTTAAGGGCGCTCCACAAACACACAAAAGAATGGTCAACGGTTCTCCACAAACAAAAAAGAATGGTCCACGGTGCTCCACAAACACAAAGAGGAATGGTTAAAGGTGCACCCTAAACACAAAAAATGGTCAGCGGTGATCCCCAAACACAAACAAATGGTCAACGGTGCTCCAAAAATACAAAAAGAATGATCACCGGTGTTCCCCAGACATGAAAAAGAATGATTAACGGTGCTCCCAAACACAAAAAAGATGGTCAACGGTGGTCTCCAATCACAAACAAAATGGTTAAGGGCGCTCCACAAACACACAAAAGAATGGTCAACGGTTCTCCACAAACAAAAAAGAATGGTCCACGGTGCTCCACAAACACAAAGAGGAATGGTTAAAGGTGCACCCTAAACACAAAAAAAATGGTCAGCGGTGATCCCCAAACACAAACAAATGGTCAACGGTGCTCCAAAAATACAAAAAGAATGATCACCGGTGTTCCCCAGACATGAAAAAGAATGATTAACGGTGCTCCCAAACACAAAAAAGATGGTCAACGGTGGTCTCCAATCACAAACAAAATGGTTAAGGGCGCTCCACAAACACACAAAAGAATGGTCAACGGTTCTCCACAAACAAAAAAGAATGGTCCACGGTGCTCCACAAACACAAAGAGGAATGGTTAAAGGTGCACCCTAAACACAAAAAAAATGGTCAGCGGTGATCCCCAAACACAAACAAATGGTCAACGGTGCTCCAAAAATACAAAAAGAATGATCACCGGTGTTCCCCAGACATGAAAAAGAATGATTAACGGTGCTCCCAAACACAAAAAAGATGGTCAACGGTGGTCTCCAATCACAAACAAAATGGTTAAGGGCGCTCCACAAACACACAAAAGAATGGTCAACGGTTCTCCACAAACAAAAAAGAATGGTCCACGGTGCTCCACAAACACAAAGAGGAATGGTTAAAGGTGCACCCTAAACACAAAAAAAATGGTCAGCGGTGATCCCCAAACACAAACAAATGGTCAACGGTGCTCCAAAAATACAAAAAGAATGATCACCGGTGTTCCCCAGACATGAAAAAGAATGATTAACGGTGCTCCCAAACACAAAAAAGATGGTCAACGGTGGTCTCCAATCACAAACAAAATGGTTAAGGGCGCTCCACAAACACACAAAAGAATGGTCAACGGTTCTCCACAAACAAAAAAGAATGGTCCACGGTGCTCCACAAACACAAAGAGGAATGGTTAAAGGTGCACCCTAAACACAAAAAAAATGGTCAGCGGTGATCCCCAAACACAAACAAATGGTCAACGGTGCTCCAAAAATACAAAAAGAATGATCACCGGTGTTCCCCAGACATGAAAAAGAATGATTAACGGTGCTCCCAAACACAAAAAAGATGGTCAACGGTGGTCTCCAATCACAAACAAAATGGTTAAGGGCGCTCCACAAACACACAAAAGAATGGTCAACGGTTCTCCACAAACAAAAAAGAATGGTCCACGGTGCTCCACAAACACAAAGAGGAATGGTTAAAGGTGCACCCTAAACACAAAAAAAATGGTCAGCGGTGATCCCCAAACACAAACAAATGGTCAACGGTGCTCCAAAAATACAAAAAGAATGATCACCGGTGTTCCCCAGACATGAAAAAGAATGATTAACGGTGCTCCCAAACACAAAAAAGATGGCCAACGGTGGTCTCCAATCACAAACAAAATGGTTAAGGGCGCTCCACAAACACACAAAAGAATGGTCAACGGTTCTCCACAAACAAAAAAGAATGGTCCACGGTGCTCCACAAACACAAAGAGGAATGGTTAAAGGTGCACCCTAAACACAAAAAAAATGGTCAGCGGTGATCCCCAAACACAAACAAATGGTCAACGGTGCTCCAAAAATACAAAAAGAATGATCACCGGTGTTCCCCAGACATGAAAAAGAATGATTAACGGTGCTCCCAAACACAAAAAAGATGGTCAACGGTGGTCTCCAATCACAAACAAAATGGTTAAGGGCGCTCCACAAACACACAAAAGAATGGTCAACGGTTCTCCACAAACAAAAAAGAATGGTCCACGGTGCTCCACAAACACAAAGAGGAATGGTTAAAGGTGCACCCTAAACACAAAAAAATGGTCAGCGGTGATCCCCAAACACAAACAAATGGTCAACGGTGCTCCAAAAATACAAAAAGAATGATCACCGGTGTTCCCCAGACATGAAAAAGAATGATTAACGGTGCTCCCAAACACAAAAAAGATGGTCAACGGTGGTCTCCAATCACAAACAAAATGGTTAAGGGCGCTCCACAAACACACAAAAGAATGGTCAACGGTTCTCCACAAACAAAAAAGAATGGTCCACGGTGCTCCACAAACACAAAGAGGAATGGTTAAAGGTGCACCCTAAACACAAAAAAAATGGTCAGCGGTGATCCCCAAACACAAACAAATGGTCAACGGTGCTCCAAAAATACAAAAAGAATGATCACCGGTGTTCCCCAGACATGAAAAAGAATGATTAACGGTGCTCCCAAACACAAAAAAGATGGTCAACGGTGGTCTCCAATCACAAACAAAATGGTTAAGGGCGCTCCACAAACACACAAAAGAATGGTCAACGGTTCTCCACAAACAAAAAAGAATGGTCCACGGTGCTCCACAAACACAAAGAGGAATGGTTAAAGGTGCACCCTAAACACAAAAAAAATGGTCAGCGGTGATCCCCAAACACAAACAAATGGTCAACGGTGCTCCAAAAATACAAAAAGAATGATCACCGGTGTTCCCCAGACACGAAAAAGAATGATTAACGGTGCTCCCAAACACAAAAAAGATGGCCAACGGTGGTCTCCAATCACAAAAAAAATGGTTAAGGGCGCTCCACAAACACACAAAAGAATGGTCAACGGTTCTCCACAAACAAAAAAGAATGGTCCACGGTGCTCCACAAACACAAAGAGGAATGGTTAAAGGTGCACCCTAAACACAAAAAAAATGGTCAGCGGTGATCCCCAAACACAAACAAATGGTCAACGGTGCTCCAAAAATACAAAAAGAATGATCACCGGTGTTCCCCAGACATGAAAAAGAATGATTAACGGTGCTCCCAAACACAAAAAAGATGGTCAACGGTGGTCTCCAATCACAAACAAAATGGTTAAGGGCGCTCCACAAACACACAAAAGAATGGTCAACGGTTCTCCACAAACAAAAAAGAATGGTCCACGGTGCTCCACAAACACAAAGAGGAATGGTTAAAGGTGCACCCTAAACACAAAAAAAAATGGTCAGCGGTGATCCCCAAACACAAACAAATGGTCAACGGTGCTCCAAAAATACAAAAAGAATGATCACCGGTGTTCCCCAGACATGAAAAAGAATGATTAACGGTGCTCCCAAACACAAAAAAGATGGTCAACGGTGGTCTCCAATCACAAACAAAATGGTTAAGGGCGCTCCACAAACACACAAAAGAATGGTCAACGGTTCTCCACAAACAAAAAAGAATGGTCCACGGTGCTCCACAAACACAAAGAGGAATGGTTAAAGGTGCACCCTAAACACAAAAAAAATGGTCAGCGGTGATCCCCAAACACAAACAAATGGTCAACGGTGCTCCAAAAATACAAAAAGAATGATCACCGGTGTTCCCCAGACATGAAAAAGAATGATTAACGGTGCTCCCAAACACAAAAAAGATGGTCAACGGTGGTCTCCAATCACAAACAAAATGGTTAAGGGCGCTCCACAAACACACAAAAGAATGGTCAACGGTTCTCCACAAACAAAAAAGAATGGTCCACGGTGCTCCACAAACACAAAGAGGAATGGTTAAAGGTGCACCCTAAACACAAAAAAAATGGTCAGCGGTGATCCCCAAACACAAACAAATGGTCAACGGTGCTCCAAAAATACAAAAAGAATGATCACCGGTGTTCCCCAGACATGAAAAAGAATGATTAACGGTGCTCCCAAACACAAAAAAGATGGTCAACGGTGGTCTCCAATCACAAACAAAATGGTTAAGGGCGCTCCACAAACACACAAAAGAATGGTCAACGGTTCTCCACAAACAAAAAAGAATGGTCCACGGTGCTCCACAAACACAAAGAGGAATGGTTAAAGGTGCACCCTAAACACAAAAAAATGGTCAGCGGTGATCCCCAAACACAAACAAATGGTCAACGGTGCTCCAAAAATACAAAAAGAATGATCACCGGTGTTCCCCAGACATGAAAAAGAATGATTAACGGTGCTCCCAAACACAAAAAAGATGGTCAACGGTGGTCTCCAATCACAAACAAAATGGTTAAGGGCGCTCCACAAACACACAAAAGAATGGTCAACGGTTCTCCACAAACAAAAAAGAATGGTCCACGGTGCTCCACAAACACAAAGAGGAATGGTTAAAGGTGCACCCTAAACACAAAAAAATGGTCAGCGGTGATCCCCAAACACAAACAAATGGTCAACGGTGCTCCAAAAATACAAAAAGAATGATCACCGGTGTTCCCCAGACATGAAAAAGAATGATTAACGGTGCTCCCAAACACAAAAAAGATGGTCAACGGTGGTCTCCAATCACAAACAAAATGGTTAAGGGCGCTCCACAAACACACAAAAGAATGGTCAACGGTTCTCCACAAACAAAAAGAATGGTCCACGGTGCTCCACAAACACAAAGAGGAATGGTTAAAGGTGCACCCTAAACACAAAAAAAATGGTCAGCGGTGATCCCCAAACACAAACAAATGGTCAACGGTGCTCCAAAAATACAAAAAGAATGATCACCGGTGTTCCCCAGACATGAAAAAGAATGATTAACGGTGCTCCCAAACACAAAAAAGATGGTCAACGGTGGTCTCCAATCACAAACAAAATGGTTAAGGGCGCTCCACAAACACACAAAAGAATGGTCAACGGTTCTCCACAAACAAAAAAGAATGGTCCACGGTGCTCCACAAACACAAAGAGGAATGGTTAAAGGTGCACCCTAAACACAAAAAAAATGGTCAGCGGTGATCCCCAAACACAAACAAATGGTCAACGGTGCTCCAAAAATACAAAAAGAATGATCACCGGTGTTCCCCAGACATGAAAAAGAATGATTAACGGTGCTCCCAAACACAAAAAAGATGGTCAACGGTGGTCTCCAATCACAAACAAAATGGTTAAGGGCGCTCCACAAACACACAAAAGAATGGTCAACGGTTCTCCACAAACAAAAAAGAATGGTCCACGGTGCTCCACAAACACAAAGAGGAATGGTTAAAGGTGCACCCTAAACACACAAAAAAATGGTCAGCGGTGATCCCCAAACACAAACAAATGGTCAACGGTGCTCCAAAAATACAAAAAGAATGATCACCGGTGTTCCCCAGACATGAAAAAGAATGATTAACGGTGCTCCCAAACACAAAAAAGATGGTCAACGGTGGTCTCCAATCACAAACAAAATGGTTAAGGGCGCTCCACAAACACACAAAAGAATGGTCAACGGTTCTCCACAAACAAAAAAGAATGGTCCACGGTGCTCCACAAACACAAAGAGGAATGGTTAAAGGTGCACCCTAAACACAAAAAAAATGGTCAGCGGTGATCCCCAAACACAAACAAATGGTCAACGGTGCTCCAAAAATACAAAAAGAATGATCACCGGTGTTCCCCAGACATGAAAAAGAATGATTAACGGTGCTCCCAAACACAAAAAAGATGGTCAACGGTGGTCTCCAATCACAAACAAAATGGTTAAGGGCGCTCCACAAACACACAAAAGAATGGTCAACGGTTCTCCACAAACAAAAAAGAATGGTCCACGGTGCTCCACAAACACAAAGAGGAATGGTTAAAGGTGCACCCTAAACACAAAAAAAATGGTCAGCGGTGATCCCCAAACACAAACAAATGGTCAACGGTGCTCCAAAAATACAAAAAGAATGATCACCGGTGTTCCCCAGACATGAAAAAGAATGATTAACGGTGCTCCCAAACACAAAAAAGATGGTCAACGGTGGTCTCCAATCACAAACAAAATGGTTAAGGGCGCTCCACAAACACACAAAAGAATGGTCAACGGTTCTCCACAAACAAAAAGAATGGTCCACGGTGCTCCACAAACACAAAGAGGAATGGTTAAAGGTGCACCCTAAACACAAAAAAAATGGTCAGCGGTGATCCCCAAACACAAACAAATGGTCAACGGTGCTCCAAAAATACAAAAAGAATGATCACCGGTGTTCCCCAGACATGAAAAAGAATGATTAACGGTGCTCCCAAACACAAAAAAGATGGTCAACGGTGGTCTCCAATCACAAACAAAATGGTTAAGGGCGCTCCACAAACACACAAAAGAATGGTCAACGGTTCTCCACAAACAAAAAAGAATGGTCCACGGTGCTCCACAAACACAAAGAGGAATGGTTAAAGGTGCACCCTAAACACAAAAAAAATGGTCAGCGGTGATCCCCAAACACAAACAAATGGTCAACGGTGCTCCAAAAATACAAAAAGAATGATCACCGGTGTTCCCCAGACACGAAAAAGAATGATTAACGGTGCTCCCAAACACAAAAAAGATGGCCAACGGTGGTCTCCAATCACAAACAAAATGGTTAAGGGCGCTCCACAAACACACAAAAGAATGGTCAACGGTTCTCCACAAACAAAAAAGAATGGTCCACGGTGCTCCACAAACACAAAGAGGAATGGTTAAAGGTGCACCCTAAACACAAAAAAAATGGTCAGCGGTGATCCCCAAACACAAACAAATGGTCAACGGTGCTCCAAAAATACAAAAAGAATGATCACCGGTGTTCCCCAGACACGAAAAAGAATGATTAACGGTGCTCCCAAACACAAAAAAGATGGCCAACGGTGGTCTCCAATCACAAAAAAAATGGTTAAGGGCGCTCCACAAACACACAAAAGAATGGTCAACGGTTCTCCACAAACAAAAAAGAATGGTCCACGGTGCTCCACAAACACAAAGAGGAATGGTTAAAGGTGCACCCTAAACACACAAAAAAATGGTCAGCGGTGATCCCCAAACACAAACAAATGGTCAACGGTGCTCCAAAAATACAAAAAGAATGATCACCGGTGTTCCCCAGACATGAAAAAGAATGATTAACGGTGCTCCCAAACACAAAAAAGATGGTCAACGGTGGTCTCCAATCACAAACAAAATGGTTAAGGGCGCTCCACAAACACACAAAAGAATGGTCAACGGTTCTCCACAAACAAAAAAGAATGGTCCACGGTGCTCCACAAACACAAAGAGGAATGGTTAAAGGTGCACCCTAAACACAAAAAAAATGGTCAGCGGTGATCCCCAAACACAAACAAATGGTCAACGGTGCTCCAAAAATACAAAAAGAATGATCACCGGTGTTCCCCAGACATGAAAAAGAATGATTAACGGTGCTCCCAAACACAAAAAAGATGGTCAACGGTGGTCTCCAATCACAAACAAAATGGTTAAGGGCGCTCCACAAACACACAAAAGAATGGTCAACGGTTCTCCACAAACAAAAAAGAATGGTCCACGGTGCTCCACAAACACAAAGAGGAATGGTTAAAGGTGCACCCTAAACACAAAAAAAATGGTCAGCGGTGATCCCCAAACACAAACAAATGGTCAACGGTGCTCCAAAAATACAAAAAGAATGATCACCGGTGTTCCCCAGACATGAAAAAGAATGATTAACGGTGCTCCCAAACACAAAAAAGATGGTCAACGGTGGTCTCCAATCACAAACAAAATGGTTAAGGGCGCTCCACAAACACACAAAAGAATGGTCAACGGTTCTCCACAAACAAAAAAGAATGGTCCACGGTGCTCCACAAACACAAAGAGGAATGGTTAAAGGTGCACCCTAAACACACAAAAAAATGGTCAGCGGTGATCCCCAAACACAAACAAATGGTCAACGGTGCTCCAAAAATACAAAAAGAATGATCACCGGTGTTCCCCAGACATGAAAAAGAATGATTAACGGTGCTCCCAAACACAAAAAAGATGGTCAACGGTGGTCTCCAATCACAAACAAAATGGTTAAGGGCGCTCCACAAACACACAAAAGAATGGTCAACGGTTCTCCACAAACAAAAAAGAATGGTCCACGGTGCTCCACAAACACAAAGAGGAATGGTTAAAGGTGCACCCTAAACACACAAAAAAATGGTCAGCGGTGATCCCCAAACACAAACAAATGGTCAACGGTGCTCCAAAAATACAAAAAGAATGATCACCGGTGTTCCCCAGACATGAAAAAGAATGATTAACGGTGCTCCCAAACACAAAAAAGATGGTCAACGGTGGTCTCCAATCACAAACAAAATGGTTAAGGGCGCTCCACAAACACACAAAAGAATGGTCAACGGTTCTCCACAAACAAAAAAGAATGGTCCACGGTGCTCCACAAACACAAAGAGGAATGGTTAAAGGTGCACCCTAAACACAAAAAAAATGGTCAGCGGTGATCCCCAAACACAAACAAATGGTCAACGGTGCTCCAAAAATACAAAAAGAATGATCACCGGTGTTCCCCAGACATGAAAAAGAATGATTAACGGTGCTCCCAAACACAAAAAAGATGGTCAACGGTGGTCTCCAATCACAAACAAAATGGTTAAGGGCGCTCCACAAACACACAAAAGAATGGTCAACGGTTCTCCACAAACAAAAAAGAATGGTCCACGGTGCTCCACAAACACAAAGAGGAATGGTTAAAGGTGCACCCTAAACACAAAAAAATGGTCAGCGGTGATCCCCAAACACAAACAAATGGTCAACGGTGCTCCAAAAATACAAAAAGAATGATCACCGGTGTTCCCCAGACATGAAAAAGAATGATTAACGGTGCTCCCAAACACAAAAAAGATGGTCAACGGTGGTCTCCAATCACAAACAAAATGGTTAAGGGCGCTCCACAAACACACAAAAGAATGGTCAACGGTTCTCCACAAACAAAAAAGAATGGTCCACGGTGCTCCACAAACACAAAGAGGAATGGTTAAAGGTGCACCCTAAACACACAAAAAAATGGTCAGCGGTGATCCCCAAACACAAACAAATGGTCAACGGTGCTCCAAAAATACAAAAAGAATGATCACCGGTGTTCCCCAGACATGAAAAAGAATGATTAACGGTGCTCCCAAACACAAAAAAGATGGTCAACGGTGGTCTCCAATCACAAACAAAATGGTTAAGGGCGCTCCACAAACACACAAAAGAATGGTCAACGGTTCTCCACAAACAAAAAAGAATGGTCCACGGTGCTCCACAAACACAAAGAGGAATGGTTAAAGGTGCACCCTAAACACAAAAAAAATGGTCAGCGGTGATCCCCAAACACAAACAAATGGTCAACGGTGCTCCAAAAATACAAAAAGAATGATCACCGGTGTTCCCCAGACATGAAAAAGAATGATTAACGGTGCTCCCAAACACAAAAAAGATGGTCAACGGTGGTCTCCAATCACAAACAAAATGGTTAAGGGCGCTCCACAAACACACAAAAGAATGGTCAACGGTTCTCCACAAACAAAAAAGAATGGTCCACGGTGCTCCACAAACACAAAGAGGAATGGTTAAAGGTGCACCCTAAACACAAAAAAAATGGTCAGCGGTGATCCCCAAACACAAACAAATGGTCAACGGTGCTCCAAAAATACAAAAAGAATGATCACCGGTGTTCCCCAGACATGAAAAAGAATGATTAACGGTGCTCCCAAACACAAAAAAGATGGTCAACGGTGGTCTCCAATCACAAACAAAATGGTTAAGGGCGCTCCACAAACACACAAAAGAATGGTCAACGGTTCTCCACAAACAAAAAAGAATGGTCCACGGTGCTCCACAAACACAAAGAGGAATGGTTAAAGGTGCACCCTAAACACAAAAAAAATGGTCAGCGGTGATCCCCAAACACAAACAAATGGTCAACGGTGCTCCAAAAATACAAAAAGAATGATCACCGGTGTTCCCCAGACATGAAAAAGAATGATTAACGGTGCTCCCAAACACAAAAAAGATGGCCAACGGTGGTCTCCAATCACAAAAAAAATGGTTAAGGGCGCTCCACAAACACACAAAAGAATGGTCAACGGTTCTCCACAAACAAAAAAGAATGGTCCACGGTGCTCCACAAACACAAAGAGGAATGGTTAAAGGTGCACCCTAAACACAAAAAAAATGGTCAGCGGTGATCCCCAAACACAAACAAATGGTCAACGGTGCTCCAAAAATACAAAAAGAATGATCACCGGTGTTCCCCAGACATGAAAAAGAATGATTAACGGTGCTCCCAAACACAAAAAAGATGGTCAACGGTGGTCTCCAATCACAAAAAAAATGGTTAAGGGCGCTCCACAAACACACAAAAGAATGGTCAACGGTTCTCCACAAACAAAAAAGAATGGTCCACGGTGCTCCACAAACACAAAGAGGAATGGTTAAAGGTGCACCCTAAACACACAAAAAATGGTCAGCGGTGATCCCCAAACACAAACAAATGGTCAACGGTGCTCCAAAAATACAAAAAGAATGATCACCGGTGTTCCCCAGACATGAAAAAGAATGATTAACGGTGCTCCCAAACACAAAAAAGATGGTCAACGGTGGTCTCCAATCACAAACAAAATGGTTAAGGGCGCTCCACAAACACACAAAAGAATGGTCAACGGTTCTCCACAAACAAAAAAGAATGGTCCACGGTGCTCCACAAACACAAAGAGGAATGGTTAAAGGTGCACCCTAAACACAAAAAAAATGGTCAGCGGTGATCCCCAAACACAAACAAATGGTCAACGGTGCTCCAAAAATACAAAAAGAATGATCACCGGTGTTCCCCAGACATGAAAAAGAATGATTAACGGTGCTCCCAAACACAAAAAAGATGGTCAACGGTGGTCTCCAATCACAAACAAAATGGTTAAGGGCGCTCCACAAACACACAAAAGAATGGTCAACGGTTCTCCACAAACAAAAAAGAATGGTCCACGGTGCTCCACAAACACAAAGAGGAATGGTTAAAGGTGCACCCTAAACACAAAAAAAATGGTCAGCGGTGATCCCCAAACACAAACAAATGGTCAACGGTGCTCCAAAAATACAAAAAGAATGATCACCGGTGTTCCCCAGACATGAAAAAGAATGATTAACGGTGCTCCCAAACACAAAAAAGATGGTCAACGGTGGTCTCCAATCACAAACAAAATGGTTAAGGGCGCTCCACAAACACACAAAAGAATGGTCAACGGTTCTCCACAAACAAAAAAGAATGGTCCACGGTGCTCCACAAACACAAAGAGGAATGGTTAAAGGTGCACCCTAAACACAAAAAAATGGTCAGCGGTGATCCCCAAACACAAACAAATGGTCAACGGTGCTCCAAAAATACAAAAAGAATGATCACCGGTGTTCCCCAGACATGAGAATGATTAACGGTGCTCCCAAACACAAAAAAGATGGTCAACGGTGGTCTCCAATCACAAACAAAATGGTTAAGGGCGCTCCACAAACACACAAAAGAATGGTCAACGGTTCTCCACAAACAAAAAAGAATGGTCCACGGTGCTCCACAAACACAAAGAGGAATGGTTAAAGGTGCACCCTAAACACAAAAAAATGGTCAGCGGTGATCCCCAAACACAAACAAATGGTCAACGGTGCTCCAAAAATACAAAAAGAATGATCACCGGTGTTCCCCAGACACGAAAAAGAATGATTAACGGTGCTCCCAAACACAAAAAAGATGGCCAACGGTGGTCTCCAATCACAAACAAAATGGTTAAGGGCGCTCCACAAACACACAAAAGAATGGTCAACGGTTCTCCACAAACAAAAAAGAATGGTCCACGGTGCTCCACAAACACAAAGAGGAATGGTTAAAGGTGCACCCTAAACACAAAAAAAATGGTCAGCGGTGATCCCCAAACACAAACAAATGGTCAACGGTGCTCCAAAAATACAAAAAGAATGATCACCGGTGTTCCCCAGACATGAAAAAGAATGATTAACGGTGCTCCCAAACACAAAAAAGATGGTCAACGGTGGTCTCCAATCACAAACAAAATGGTTAAGGGCGCTCCACAAACACACAAAAGAATGGTCAACGGTTCTCCACAAACAAAAAAGAATGGTCCACGGTGCTCCACAAACACAAAGAGGAATGGTTAAAGGTGCACCTAAACACAAAAAAAATGGTCAGCGGTGATCCCCAAACACAAACAAATGGTCAACGGTGCTCCAAAAATACAAAAAGAATGATCACCGGTGTTCCCCAGACATGAAAAAGAATGATTAACGGTGCTCCCAAACACAAAAAAGATGGTCAACGGTGGTCTCCAATCACAAACAAAATGGTTAAAGCGCTCCACAAACACACAAAAGAATGGTCAACGGTTCTCCACAAACAAAAAAGAATGGTCCACGGTGCTCCACAAACACAAAGAGGAATGGTTAAAGGTGCACCCTAAACACAAAAAAAATGGTCAGCGGTGATCCCCAAACACAAACAAATGGTCAACGGTGCTCCAAAAATACAAAAAGAATGATCACCGGTGTTCCCCAGACATGAAAAAGAATGATTAACGGTGCTCCCAAACACAAAAAAGATGGTCAACGGTGGTCTCCAATCACAAACAAAATGGTTAAGGGCGCTCCACAAACACACAAAAGAATGGTCAACGGTTCTCCACAAACAAAAAAGAATGGTCCACGGTGCTCCACAAACACAAAGAGGAATGGTTAAAGGTGCACCCTAAACACAAAAAAAATGGTCAGCGGTGATCCCCAAACACAAACAAATGGTCAACGGTGCTCCAAAATACAAAAAGAATGATCACCGGTGTTCCCCAGACATGAAAAAGAATGATTAACGGTGCTCCCAAACACAAAAAAGATGGTCAACGGTGGTCTCCAATCACAAACAAAATGGTTAAGGGCGCTCCACAAACACACAAAAGAATGGTCAACGGTTCTCCACAAACAAAAAAGAATGGTCCACGGTGCTCCACAAACACAAAGAGGAATGGTTAAAGGTGCACCCTAAACACAAAAAAAATGGTCAGCGGTGATCCCCAAACACAAACAAATGGTCAACGGTGCTCCAAAAATACAAAAAGAATGATCACCGGTGTTCCCCAGACATGAAAAAGAATGATTAACGGTGCTCCCAAACACAAAAAAGATGGTCAACGGTGGTCTCCAATCACAAACAAAATGGTTAAGGGCGCTCCACAAACACACAAAAGAATGGTCAACGGTTCTCCACAAACAAAAAAGAATGGTCCACGGTGCTCCACAAACACAAAGAGGAATGGTTAAAGGTGCACCCTAAACACACAAAAAAATGGTCAGCGGTGATCCCCAAACACAAACAAATGGTCAACGGTGCTCCAAAAATACAAAAAGAATGATCACCGGTGTTCCCCAGACATGAAAAAGAATGATTAACGGTGCTCCCAAACACAAAAAAGATGGTCAACGGTGGTCTCCAATCACAAACAAAATGGTTAAGGGCGCTCCACAAACACACAAAAGAATGGTCAACGGTTCTCCACAAACAAAAAAGAATGGTCCACGGTGCTCCACAAACACAAAGAGGAATGGTTAAAGGTGCACCCTAAACACAAAAAAATGGTCAGCGGTGATCCCCAAACACAAACAAATGGTCAACGGTGCTCCAAAAATACAAAAAGAATGATCACCGGTGTTCCCCAGACATGAAAAAGAATGATTAACGGTGCTCCCAAACACAAAAAAGATGGTCAACGGTGGTCTCCAATCACAAACAAAATGGTTAAGGGCGCTCCACAAACACACAAAAGAATGGTCAACGGTTCTCCACAAACAAAAAAGAATGGTCCACGGTGCTCCACAAACACAAAGAGGAATGGTTAAAGGTGCACCCTAAACACACAAAAAAAATGGTCAGCGGTGATCCCCAAACACAAACAAATGGTCAACGGTGCTCCAAAAATACAAAAAGAATGATCACCGGTGTTCCCCAGACATGAAAAAGAATGATTAACGGTGCTCCCAAACACAAAAAAGATGGTCAACGGTGGTCTCCAATCACAAACAAAATGGTTAAGGGCGCTCCACAAACACACAAAAGAATGGTCAACGGTTCTCCACAAACAAAAAAGAATGGTCCACGGTGCTCCACAAACACAAAGAGGAATGGTTAAAGGTGCACCCTAAACACAAAAAAAATGGTCAGCGGTGATCCCCAAACACAAACAAATGGTCAACGGTGCTCCAAAAATACAAAAAGAATGATCACCGGTGTTCCCCAGACATGAAAAAGAATGATTAACGGTGCTCCCAAACACAAAAAAGATGGTCAACGGTGGTCTCCAATCACAAACAAAATGGTTAAGGGCGCTCCACAAACACACAAAAGAATGGTCAACGGTTCTCCACAAACAAAAAAGAATGGTCCACGGTGCTCCACAAACACAAAGAGGAATGGTTAAAGGTGCACCCTAAACACAAAAAAAATGGTCAGCGGTGATCCCCAAACACAAACAAATGGTCAACGGTGCTCCAAAAATACAAAAAGAATGATCACCGGTGTTCCCCAGACATGAAAAAGAATGATTAACGGTGCTCCCAAACACAAAAAAGATGGTCAACGGTGGTCTCCAATCACAAACAAAATGGTTAAGGGCGCTCCACAAACACACAAAAGAATGGTCAACGGTTCTCCACAAACAAAAAAGAATGGTCCACGGTGCTCCACAAACACAAAGAGGAATGGTTAAAGGTGCACCCTAAACACACAAAAAAAATGGTCAGCGGTGATCCCCAAACACAAACAAATGGTCAACGGTGCTCCAAAAATACAAAAAGAATGATCACCGGTGTTCCCCAGACATGAAAAAGAATGATTAACGGTGCTCCCAAACACAAAAAAGATGGTCAACGGTGGTCTCCAATCACAAACAAAATGGTTAAGGGCGCTCCACAAACACACAAAAGAATGGTCAACGGTTCTCCACAAACAAAAAAGAATGGTCCACGGTGCTCCACAAACACAAAGAGGAATGGTTAAAGGTGCACCTAAACACAAAAAAAATGGTCAGCGGTGATCCCCAAACACAAACAAATGGTCAACGGTGCTCCAAAAATACAAAAAGAATGATCACCGGTGTTCCCCAGACATGAAAAAGAATGATTAACGGTGCTCCCAAACACAAAAAAGATGGTCAACGGTGGTCTCCAATCACAAACAAAATGGTTAAGGGCGCTCCACAAACACACAAAAGAATGGTCAACGGTTCTCCACAAACAAAAAAGAATGGTCCACGGTGCTCCACAAACACAAAGAGGAATGGTTAAAGGTGCACCCTAAACACAAAAAAAATGGTCAGCGGTGATCCCCAAACACAAACAAATGGTCAACGGTGCTCCAAAAATACAAAAAGAATGATCACCGGTGTTCCCCAGACATGAAAAAGAATGATTAACGGTGCTCCCAAACACAAAAAAGATGGTCAACGGTGGTCTCCAATCACAAACAAAATGGTTAAGGGCGCTCCACAAACACACAAAAGAATGGTCAACGGTTCTCCACAAACAAAAAAGAATGGTCCACGGTGCTCCACAAACACAAAGAGGAATGGTTAAAGGTGCACCCTAAACACAAAAAAAATGGTCAGCGGTGATCCCCAAACACAAACAAATGGTCAACGGTGCTCCAAAAATACAAAAAGAATGATCACCGGTGTTCCCCAGACATGAAAAAGAATGATTAACGGTGCTCCCAAACACAAAAAAGATGGTCAACGGTGGTCTCCAATCACAAACAAAATGGTTAAGGGCGCTCCACAAACACACAAAAGAATGGTCAACGGTTCTCCACAAACAAAAAAGAATGGTCCACGGTGCTCCACAAACACAAAGAGGAATGGTTAAAGGTGCACCCTAAACACAAAAAAAATGGTCAGCGGTGATCCCCAAACACAAACAAATGGTCAACGGTGCTCCAAAAATACAAAAAGAATGATCACCGGTGTTCCCCAGACATGAAAAAGAATGATTAACGGTGCTCCCAAACACAAAAAAGATGGTCAACGGTGGTCTCCAATCACAAACAAAATGGTTAAGGGCGCTCCACAAACACACAAAAGAATGGTCAACGGTTCTCCACAAACAAAAAAGAATGGTCCACGGTGCTCCACAAACACAAAGAGGAATGGTTAAAGGTGCACCCTAAACACACAAAAAAATGGTCAGCGGTGATCCCCAAACACAAACAAATGGTCAACGGTGCTCCAAAAATACAAAAAGAATGATCACCGGTGTTCCCCAGACATGAAAAAGAATGATTAACGGTGCTCCCAAACACAAAAAAGATGGTCAACGGTGGTCTCCAATCACAAACAAAATGGTTAAGGGCGCTCCACAAACACACAAAAGAATGGTCAACGGTTCTCCACAAACAAAAAAGAATGGTCCACGGTGCTCCACAAACACAAAGAGGAATGGTTAAAGGTGCACCCTAAACACAAAAAAAATGGTCAGCGGTGATCCCCAAACACAAACAAATGGTCAACGGTGCTCCAAAAATACAAAAAGAATGATCACCGGTGTTCCCCAGACATGAAAAAGAATGATTAACGGTGCTCCCAAACACAAAAAAGATGGTCAACGGTGGTCTCCAATCACAAACAAAATGGTTAAGGGCGCTCCACAAACACACAAAAGAATGGTCAACGGTTCTCCACAAACAAAAAAGAATGGTCCACGGTGCTCCACAAACACAAAGAGGAATGGTTAAAGGTGCACCCTAAACACAAAAAAAATGGTCAGCGGTGATCCCCAAACACAAACAAATGGTCAACGGTGCTCCAAAAATACAAAAAGAATGATCACCGGTGTTCCCCAGACATGAAAAAGAATGATTAACGGTGCTCCCAAACACAAAAAAGATGGTCAACGGTGGTCTCCAATCACAAACAAAATGGTTAAGGGCGCTCCACAAACACACAAAAGAATGGTCAACGGTTCTCCACAAACAAAAAAGAATGGTCCACGGTGCTCCACAAACACAAAGAGGAATGGTTAAAGGTGCACCCTAAACACAAAAAAAATGGTCAGCGGTGATCCCCAAACACAAACAAATGGTCAACGGTGCTCCAAAAATACAAAAAGAATGATCACCGGTGTTCCCCAGACATGAAAAAGAATGATTAACGGTGCTCCCAAACACAAAAAAGATGGTCAACGGTGGTCTCCAATCACAAACAAAATGGTTAAGGGCGCTCCACAAACACACAAAAGAATGGTCAACGGTTCTCCACAAACAAAAAAGAATGGTCCACGGTGCTCCACAAACACAAAGAGGAATGGTTAAAGGTGCACCCTAAACACAAAAAAAATGGTCAGCGGTGATCCCCAAACACAAACAAATGGTCAACGGTGCTCCAAAAATACAAAAAGAATGATCACCGGTGTTCCCCAGACATGAAAAAGAATGATTAACGGTGCTCCCAAACACAAAAAAGATGGTCAACGGTGGTCTCCAATCACAAACAAAATGGTTAAGGGCGCTCCACAAACACACAAAAGAATGGTCAACGGTTCTCCACAAACAAAAAAGAATGGTCCACGGTGCTCCACAAACACAAAGAGGAATGGTTAAAGGTGCACCCTAAACACAAAAAAAATGGTCAGCGGTGATCCCCAAACACAAACAAATGGTCAACGGTGCTCCAAAAATACAAAAAGAATGATCACCGGTGTTCCCCAGACATGAAAAAGAATGATTAACGGTGCTCCCAAACACAAAAAAGATGGTCAACGGTGGTCTCCAATCACAAACAAAATGGTTAAGGGCGCTCCACAAACACACAAAAGAATGGTCAACGGTTCTCCACAAACAAAAAAGAATGGTCCACGGTGCTCCACAAACACAAAGAGGAATGGTTAAAGGTGCACCCTAAACACAAAAAAAATGGTCAGCGGTGATCCCCAAACACAAACAAATGGTCAACGGTGCTCCAAAAATACAAAAAGAATGATCACCGGTGTTCCCCAGACATGAAAAAGAATGATTAACGGTGCTCCCAAACACAAAAAAGATGGTCAACGGTGGTCTCCAATCACAAACAAAATGGTTAAGGGCGCTCCACAAACACACAAAAGAATGGTCAACGGTTCTCCACAAACAAAAAAGAATGGTCCACGGTGCTCCACAAACACAAAGAGGAATGGTTAAAGGTGCACCCTAAACACAAAAAAATGGTCAGCGGTGATCCCCAAACACAAACAAATGGTCAACGGTGCTCCAAAAATACAAAAAGAATGATCACCGGTGTTCCCCAGACATGAAAAAGAATGATTAACGGTGCTCCCAAACACAAAAAAGATGGTCAACGGTGGTCTCCAATCACAAACAAAATGGTTAAGGGCGCTCCACAAACACACAAAAGAATGGTCAACGGTTCTCCACAAACAAAAAAGAATGGTCCACGGTGCTCCACAAACACAAAGAGGAATGGTTAAAGGTGCACCCTAAACACAAAAAAAATGGTCAGCGGTGATCCCCAAACACAAACAAATGGTCAACGGTGCTCCAAAAATACAAAAAGAATGATCACCGGTGTTCCCCAGACATGAAAAAGAATGATTAACGGTGCTCCCAAACACAAAAAAGATGGTCAACGGTGGTCTCCAATCACAAACAAAATGGTTAAGGGCGCTCCACAAACACACAAAAGAATGGTCAACGGTTCTCCACAAACAAAAAGAATGGTCCACGGTGCTCCACAAACACAAAGAGGAATGGTTAAAGGTGCACCCTAAACACAAAAAAAATGGTCAGCGGTGATCCCCAAACACAAACAAATGGTCAACGGTGCTCCAAAAATACAAAAAGAATGATCACCGGTGTTCCCCAGACATGAAAAAGAATGATTAACGGTGCTCCCAAACACAAAAAAGATGGTCAACGGTGGTCTCCAATCACAAACAAAATGGTTAAGGGCGCTCCACAAACACACAAAAGAATGGTCAACGGTTCTCCACAAACAAAAAAGAATGGTCCACGGTGCTCCACAAACACAAAGAGGAATGGTTAAAGGTGCACCCTAAACACAAAAAATGGTCAGCGGTGATCCCCAAACACAAACAAATGGTCAACGGTGCTCCAAAAATACAAAAAGAATGATCACCGGTGTTCCCCAGACATGAAAAAGAATGATTAACGGTGCTCCCAAACACAAAAAAGATGGTCAACGGTGGTCTCCAATCACAAACAAAATGGTTAAGGGCGCTCCACAAACACACAAAAGAATGGTCAACGGTTCTCCACAAACAAAAAAGAATGGTCCACGGTGCTCCACAAACACAAAGAGGAATGGTTAAAGGTGCACCCTAAACACAAAAAAAATGGTCAGCGGTGATCCCCAAACACAAACAAATGGTCAACGGTGCTCCAAAAATACAAAAAGAATGATCACCGGTGTTCCCCAGACATGAAAAAGAATGATTAACGGTGCTCCCAAACACAAAAAAGATGGTCAACGGTGGTCTCCAATCACAAACAAAATGGTTAAGGGCGCTCCACAAACACACAAAAAGAATGGTCAACGGTTCTCCACAAACAAAAAAGAATGGTCCGGTGCTCCACAAATCCAAAGAGGAATGGATGTTGTGTGCACCCTAAACACAAAAAAAATGGTCAAGCGGTGATCCCCAAACACAAACAAATGGTCAACGGTGCTCCAAAAATACAAAAGAATGATCACCGGGCGACATGCTTATAGAATGATGCTAACGGTGTCTCCCAATCACAAAAAAAAAAACAAACACACAAAAGAATGGTCAACGGTTCTCCACAAACAAAAAAGAATGGTCCACGGTGCTCCACAAACACAAAGAGGAATGGTTAAAGGTGCACCCTAAACACAAAAAAAATGGTCAGCGGTGATCCCCAAACACAAACAAATGGTCAACGGTGCTCCAAAAATACAAAAAGAATGATCACCGGTGTTCCCCAGACATGAAAAAGAATGATTAACGGTGCTCCCAAACACAAAAAAGATGGTCAACGGTGGTCTCCAATCACAAACAAAATGGTTAAGGGCGCTCCACAAACACACAAAAGAATGGTCAACGGTTCTCCACAAACAAAAAAGAATGGTCCACGGTGCTCCACAAACACAAAGAGGAATGGTTAAAGGTGCACCCTAAACACAAAAAATGGTCAGCGGTGATCCCCAAACACAAACAAATGGTCAACGGTGCTCCAAAAATACAAAAAGAATGATCACCGGTGTTCCCCAGACATGAAAAAGAATGATTAACGGTGCTCCCAAACACAAAAAAGATGGTCAACGGTGGTCTCCAATCACAAACAAAATGGTTAAGGGCGCTCCACAAACACACAAAAGAATGGTCAACGGTTCTCCACAAACAAAAAAGAATGGTCCACGGTGCTCCACAAACACAAAGAGGAATGGTTAAAGGTGCACCCTAAACACAAAAAAATGGTCAGCGGTGATCCCCAAACACAAACAAATGGTCAACGGTGCTCCAAAAATACAAAAAGAATGATCACCGGTGTTCCCCAGACATGAAAAAGAATGATTAACGGTGCTCCCAAACACAAAAAAGATGGTCAACGGTGGTCTCCAATCACAAACAAAATGGTTAAGGGCGCTCCACAAACACACAAAAGAATGGTCAACGGTTCTCCACAAACAAAAAAGAATGGTCCACGGTGCTCCACAAACACAAAGAGGAATGGTTAAAGGTGCACCCTAAACACAAAAAAATGGTCAGCGGTGATCCCCAAACACAAACAAATGGTCAACGGTGCTCCAAAAATACAAAAAGAATGATCACCGGTGTTCCCCAGACATGAAAAAGAATGATTAACGGTGCTCCCAAACACAAAAAAGATGGTCAACGGTGGTCTCCAATCACAAACAAAATGGTTAAGGGCGCTCCACAAACACACAAAAGAATGGTCAACGGTTCTCCACAAACAAAAAAGAATGGTCCACGGTGCTCCACAAACACAAAGAGGAATGGTTAAAGGTGCACCCTAAACACAAAAAAAATGGTCAGCGGTGATCCCCAAACACAAACAAATGGTCAACGGTGCTCCAAAAATACAAAAAGAATGATCACCGGTGTTCCCCAGACATGAAAAAGAATGATTAACGGTGCTCCCAAACACAAAAAAGATGGTCAACGGTGGTCTCCAATCACAAACAAAATGGTTAAGGGCGCTCCACAAACACACAAAAGAATGGTCAACGGTTCTCCACAAACAAAAAAGAATGGTCCACGGTGCTCCACAAACACAAAGAGGAATGGTTAAAGGTGCACCCTAAACACAAAAAAAATGGTCAGCGGTGATCCCCAAACACAAACAAATGGTCAACGGTGCTCCAAAAATACAAAAAGAATGATCACCGGTGTTCCCCAGACATGAAAAAGAATGATTAACGGTGCTCCCAAACACAAAAAAGATGGTCAACGGTGGTCTCCAATCACAAACAAAATGGTTAAGGGCGCTCCACAAACACACAAAAGAATGGTCAACGGTTCTCCACAAACAAAAAAGAATGGTCCACGGTGCTCCACAAACACAAAGAGGAATGGTTAAAGGTGCACCCTAAACACAAAAAAAATGGTCAGCGGTGATCCCCAAACACAAACAAATGGTCAACGGTGCTCCAAAAATACAAAAAGAATGATCACCGGTGTTCCCCAGACATGAAAAAGAATGATTAACGGTGCTCCCAAACACAAAAAAGATGGTCAACGGTGGTCTCCAATCACAAACAAAATGGTTAAGGGCGCTCCACAAACACACAAAAGAATGGTCAACGGTTCTCCACAAACAAAAAAGAATGGTCCACGGTGCTCCACAAACACAAAGAGGAATGGTTAAAGGTGCACCCTAAACACAAAAAAAATGGTCAGCGGTGATCCCCAAACACAAACAAATGGTCAACGGTGCTCCAAAAATACAAAAAGAATGATCACCGGTGTTCCCCAGACATGAAAAAGAATGATTAACGGTGCTCCCAAACACAAAAAAGATGGTCAACGGTGGTCTCCAATCACAAACAAAATGGTTAAGGGCGCTCCACAAACACACAAAAGAATGGTCAACGGTTCTCCACAAACAAAAAAGAATGGTCCACGGTGCTCCACAAACACAAAGAGGAATGGTTAAAGGTGCACCCTAAACACAAAAAAAATGGTCAGCGGTGATCCCCAAACACAAACAAATGGTCAACGGTGCTCCAAAAATACAAAAAGAATGATCACCGGTGTTCCCCAGACATGAAAAAGAATGATTAACGGTGCTCCCAAACACAAAAAAGATGGTCAACGGTGGTCTCCAATCACAAACAAAATGGTTAAGGGCGCTCCACAAACACACAAAAGAATGGTCAACGGTTCTCCACAAACAAAAAAGAATGGTCCACGGTGCTCCACAAACACAAAGAGGAATGGTTAAAGGTGCACCCTAAACACAAAAAAAATGGTCAGCGGTGATCCCCAAACACAAACAAATGGTCAACGGTGCTCCAAAAATACAAAAAGAATGATCACCGGTGTTCCCCAGACATGAAAAAGAATGATTAACGGTGCTCCCAAACACAAAAAAGATGGTCAACGGTGGTCTCCAATCACAAACAAAATGGTTAAGGGCGCTCCACAAACACACAAAAGAATGGTCAACGGTTCTCCACAAACAAAAAAGAATGGTCCACGGTGCTCCACAAACACAAAGAGGAATGGTTAAAGGTGCACCCTAAACACAAAAAAAATGGTCAGCGGTGATCCCCAAACACAAACAAATGGTCAACGGTGCTCCAAAAATACAAAAAGAATGATCACCGGTGTTCCCCAGACATGAAAAAGAATGATTAACGGTGCTCCCAAACACAAAAAAGATGGTCAACGGTGGTCTCCAATCACAAACAAAATGGTTAAGGGCGCTCCACAAACACACAAAAGAATGGTCAACGGTTCTCCACAAACAAAAAAGAATGGTCCACGGTGCTCCACAAACACAAAGAGGAATGGTTAAAGGTGCACCCTAAACACACAAAAAAATGGTCAGCGGTGATCCCCAAACACAAACAAATGGTCAACGGTGCTCCAAAAATACAAAAAGAATGATCACCGGTGTTCCCCAGACATGAAAAAGAATGATTAACGGTGCTCCCAAACACAAAAAAGATGGTCAACGGTGGTCTCCAATCACAAACAAAATGGTTAAGGGCGCTCCACAAACACACAAAAGAATGGTCAACGGTTCTCCACAAACAAAAAAGAATGGTCCACGGTGCTCCACAAACACAAAGAGGAATGGTTAAAGGTGCACCCTAAACACAAAAAAAATGGTCAGCGGTGATCCCCAAACACAAACAAATGGTCAACGGTGCTCCAAAAATACAAAAAGAATGATCACCGGTGTTCCCCAGACATGAAAAAGAATGATTAACGGTGCTCCCAAACACAAAAAAGATGGTCAACGGTGGTCTCCAATCACAAACAAAATGGTTAAGGGCGCTCCACAAACACACAAAAGAATGGTCAACGGTTCTCCACAAACAAAAAAGAATGGTCCACGGTGCTCCACAAACACAAAGAGGAATGGTTAAAGGTGCACCCTAAACACAAAAAAAATGGTCAGCGGTGATCCCCAAACACAAACAAATGGTCAACGGTGCTCCAAAAATACAAAAAGAATGATCACCGGTGTTCCCCAGACATGAAAAAGAATGATTAACGGTGCTCCCAAACACAAAAAAGATGGTCAACGGTGGTCTCCAATCACAAACAAAATGGTTAAGGGCGCTCCACAAACACACAAAAGAATGGTCAACGGTTCTCCACAAACAAAAAAGAATGGTCCACGGTGCTCCACAAACACAAAGAGGAATGGTTAAAGGTGCACCCTAAACACAAAAAAAATGGTCAGCGGTGATCCCCAAACACAAACAAATGGTCAACGGTGCTCCAAAAATACACAAAAGAATGATCACCGGTGTTCCCCAGACATGAAAAAGAATGATTAACGGTGCTCCCAAACACAAAAAAGATGGTCAACGGTGGTCTCCAATCACAAACAAAATGGTTAAGGGCGCTCCACAAACACACAAAAGAATGGTCAACGGTTCTCCACAAACAAAAAAGAATGGTCCACGGTGCTCCACAAACACAAAGAGGAATGGTTAAAGGTGCACCCTAAACACAAAAAAAATGGTCAGCGGTGATCCCCAAACACAAACAAATGGTCAACGGTGCTCCAAAAATACAAAAAGAATGATCACCGGTGTTCCCCAGACATGAAAAAGAATGATTAACGGTGCTCCCAAACACAAAAAAGATGGTCAACGGTGGTCTCCAATCACAAACAAAATGGTTAAGGGCGCTCCACAAACACACAAAAGAATGGTCAACGGTTCTCCACAAACAAAAAAGAATGGTCCACGGTGCTCCACAAACACAAAGAGGAATGGTTAAAGGTGCACCCTAAACACAAAAAAAATGGTCAGCGGTGATCCCCAAACACAAACAAATGGTCAACGGTGCTCCAAAAATACAAAAAGAATGATCACCGGTGTTCCCCAGACATGAAAAAGAATGATTAACGGTGCTCCCAAACACAAAAAAGATGGTCAACGGTGGTCTCCAATCACACAAACAAAATGGTTAAGGGCGCTCCACAAACACACAAAAGAATGGTCAACGGTTCTCCACAAACAAAAAAGAATGGTCCACGGTGCTCCACAAACACAAAGAGGAATGGTTAAAGGTGCACCCTAAACACAAAAAAAATGGTCAGCGGTGATCCCCAAACACAAACAAATGGTCAACGGTGCTCCAAAAATACAAAAAGAATGATCACCGGTGTTCCCCAGACATGAAAAAGAATGATTAACGGTGCTCCCAAACACAAAAAAGATGGTCAACGGTGGTCTCCAATCACAAACAAAATGGTTAAGGGCGCTCCACAAACACACAAAAGAATGGTCAACGGTTCTCCACAAACAAAAAAGAATGGTCCACGGTGCTCCACAAACACAAAGAGGAATGGTTAAAGGTGCACCCTAAACACAAAAAAATGGTCAGCGGTGATCCCCAAACACAAACAAATGGTCAACGGTGCTCCAAAAATACAAAAAGAATGATCACCGGTGTTCCCCAGACATGAAAAAGAATGATTAACGGTGCTCCCAAACACAAAAAAGATGGTCAACGGTGGTCTCCAATCACAAACAAAATGGTTAAGGGCGCTCCACAAACACACAAAAGAATGGTCAACGGTTCTCCACAAACAAAAAAGAATGGTCCACGGTGCTCCACAAACACAAAGAGGAATGGTTAAAGGTGCACCCTAAACACAAAAAATGGTCAGCGGTGATCCCCAAACACAAACAAATGGTCAACGGTGCTCCAAAAATACAAAAAGAATGATCACCGGTGTTCCCCAGACATGAAAAAGAATGATTAACGGTGCTCCCAAACACAAAAAAGATGGTCAACGGTGGTCTCCAATCACAAACAAAATGGTTAAGGGCGCTCCACAAACACACAAAAGAATGGTCAACGGTTCTCCACAAACAAAAAAGAATGGTCCACGGTGCTCCACAAACACAAAGAGGAATGGTTAAAGGTGCACCCTAAACACAAAAAAATGGTCAGCGGTGATCCCCAAACACAAACAAATGGTCAACGGTGCTCCAAAAATACAAAAAGAATGATCACCGGTGTTCCCCAGACATGAAAAAGAATGATTAACGGTGCTCCCAAACACAAAAAAGATGGTCAACGGTGGTCTCCAATCACAAACAAAATGGTTAAGGGCGCTCCACAAACACACAAAAGAATGGTCAACGGTTCTCCACAAACAAAAAAGAATGGTCCACGGTGCTCCACAAACACAAAGAGGAATGGTTAAAGGTGCACCCTAAACACAAAAAAAATGGTCAGCGGTGATCCCCAAACACAAACAAATGGTCAACGGTGCTCCAAAAATACAAAAAGAATGATCACCGGTGTTCCCCAGACATGAAAAAGAATGATTAACGGTGCTCCCAAACACAAAAAAGATGGTCAACGGTGGTCTCCAATCACAAACAAAATGGTTAAGGGCGCTCCACAAACACACAAAAGAATGGTCAACGGTTCTCCACAAACAAAAAAGAATGGTCCACGGTGCTCCACAAACACAAAGAGGAATGGTTAAAGGTGCACCCTAAACACAAAAAAAATGGTCAGCGGTGATCCCCAAACACAAACAAATGGTCAACGGTGCTCCAAAAATACAAAAAGAATGATCACCGGTGTTCCCCAGACATGAAAAAGAATGATTAACGGTGCTCCCAAACACAAAAAAGATGGTCAACGGTGGTCTCCAATCACAAACAAAATGGTTAAGGGCGCTCCACAAACACACAAAAGAATGGTCAACGGTTCTCCACAAACAAAAAAGAATGGTCCACGGTGCTCCACAAACACAAAGAGGAATGGTTAAAGGTGCACCCTAAACACACAAAAAAATGGTCAGCGGTGATCCCCAAACACAAACAAATGGTCAACGGTGCTCCAAAAATACAAAAAGAATGATCACCGGTGTTCCCCAGACATGAAAAAGAATGATTAACGGTGCTCCCAAACACAAAAAAGATGGTCAACGGTGGTCTCCAATCACAAACAAAATGGTTAAGGGCGCTCCACAAACACACAAAAGAATGGTCAACGGTTCTCCACAAACAAAAAAGAATGGTCCACGGTGCTCCACAAACACAAAGAGGAATGGTTAAAGGTGCACCCTAAACACAAAAAAAATGGTCAGCGGTGATCCCCAAACACAAACAAATGGTCAACGGTGCTCCAAAAATACAAAAAGAATGATCACCGGTGTTCCCCAGACATGAAAAAGAATGATTAACGGTGCTCCCAAACACAAAAAAGATGGTCAACGGTGGTCTCCAATCACAAACAAAATGGTTAAGGGCGCTCCACAAACACACAAAAGAATGGTCAACGGTTCTCCACAAACAAAAAAGAATGGTCCACGGTGCTCCACAAACACAAAGAGGAATGGTTAAAGGTGCACCCTAAACACAAAAAAAATGGTCAGCGGTGATCCCCAAACACAAACAAATGGTCAACGGTGCTCCAAAAATACAAAAAGAATGATCACCGGTGTTCCCCAGACATGAAAAAGAATGATTAACGGTGCTCCCAAACACAAAAAAGATGGTCAACGGTGGTCTCCAATCACAAACAAAATGGTTAAGGGCGCTCCACAAACACACAAAAGAATGGTCAACGGTTCTCCACAAACAAAAAAGAATGGTCCACGGTGCTCCACAAACACAAAGAGGAATGGTTAAAGGTGCACCCTAAACACAAAAAAAATGGTCAGCGGTGATCCCCAAACACAAACAAATGGTCAACGGTGCTCCAAAAATACAAAAAGAATGATCACCGGTGTTCCCCAGACATGAAAAAGAATGATTAACGGTGCTCCCAAACACAAAAAAGATGGTCAACGGTGGTCTCCAATCACAAACAAAATGGTTAAGGGCGCTCCACAAACACACAAAAGAATGGTCAACGGTTCTCCACAAACAAAAAAGAATGGTCCACGGTGCTCCACAAACACAAAGAGGAATGGTTAAAGGTGCACCCTAAACACAAAAAAAATGGTCAGCGGTGATCCCCAAACACAAACAAATGGTCAACGGTGCTCCAAAAATACAAAAAGAATGATCACCGGTGTTCCCCAGACATGAAAAAGAATGATTAACGGTGCTCCCAAACACAAAAAAGATGGTCAACGGTGGTCTCCAATCACAAACAAAATGGTTAAGGGCGCTCCACAAACACACAAAAGAATGGTCAACGGTTCTCCACAAACAAAAAAGAATGGTCCACGGTGCTCCACAAACACAAAGAGGAATGGTTAAAGGTGCACCCTAAACACAAAAAAATGGTCAGCGGTGATCCCCAAACACAAACAAATGGTCAACGGTGCTCCAAAAATACAAAAAGAATGATCACCGGTGTTCCCCAGACACGAAAAAGAATGATTAACGGTGCTCCCAAACACAAAAAAGATGGCCAACGGTGGTCTCCAATCACAAAAAAAATGGTTAAGGGCGCTCCACAAACACACAAAAGAATGGTCAACGGTTCTCCACAAACAAAAAAGAATGGTCCACGGTGCTCCACAAACACAAAGAGGAATGGTTAAAGGTGCACCCTAAACACAAAAAAATGGTCAGCGGTGATCCCCAAACACAAACAAATGGTCAACGGTGCTCCAAAAATACAAAAAGAATGATCACCGGTGTTCCCCAGACATGAAAAAGAATGATTAACGGTGCTCCCAAACACAAAAAAGATGGTCAACGGTGGTCTCCAATCACAAACAAAATGGTTAAGGGCGCTCCACAAACACACAAAAGAATGGTCAACGGTTCTCCACAAACAAAAAAGAATGGTCCACGGTGCTCCACAAACACAAAGAGGAATGGTTAAAGGTGCACCCTAAACACAAAAAAAATGGTCAGCGGTGATCCCCAAACACAAACAAATGGTCAACGGTGCTCCAAAAATACAAAAAGAATGATCACCGGTGTTCCCCAGACATGAAAAAGAATGATTAACGGTGCTCCCAAACACAAAAAAGATGGTCAACGGTGGTCTCCAATCACAAACAAAATGGTTAAGGGCGCTCCACAAACACACAAAAGAATGGTCAACGGTTCTCCACAAACAAAAAAGAATGGTCCACGGTGCTCCACAAACACAAAGAGGAATGGTTAAAGGTGCACCCTAAACACAAAAAAAATGGTCAGCGGTGATCCCCAAACACAAACAAATGGTCAACGGTGCTCCAAAAATACAAAAAGAATGATCACCGGTGTTCCCCAGACATGAAAAAGAATGATTAACGGTGCTCCCAAACACAAAAAAGATGGTCAACGGTGGTCTCCAATCACAAACAAAATGGTTAAGGGCGCTCCACAAACACACAAAAGAATGGTCAACGGTTCTCCACAAACAAAAAAGAATGGTCCACGGTGCTCCACAAACACAAAGAGGAATGGTTAAAGGTGCACCCTAAACACACAAAAAAATGGTCAGCGGTGATCCCCAAACACAAACAAATGGTCAACGGTGCTCCAAAAATACAAAAAGAATGATCACCGGTGTTCCCCAGACATGAAAAAAGAATGATTAACGGTGCTCCCAAACACAAAAAAGATGGTCAACGGTGGTCTCCAATCACAAACAAAATGGTTAAGGGCGCTCCACAAACACACAAAAGAATGGTCAACGGTTCTCCACAAACAAAAAAGAATGGTCCACGGTGCTCCACAAACACAAAGAGGAATGGTTAAAGGTGCACCCTAAACACAAAAAAAATGGTCAGCGGTGATCCCCAAACACAAACAAATGGTCAACGGTGCTCCAAAAATACAAAAAGAATGATCACCGGTGTTCCCCAGACATGAAAAAGAATGATTAACGGTGCTCCCAAACACAAAAAAGATGGTCAACGGTGGTCTCCAATCACAAACAAAATGGTTAAGGGCGCTCCACAAACACACAAAAGAATGGTCAACGGTTCTCCACAAACAAAAAAGAATGGTCCACGGTGCTCCACAAACACAAAGAGGAATGGTTAAAGGTGCACCCTAAACACAAAAAAAATGGTCAGCGGTGATCCCCAAACACAAACAAATGGTCAACGGTGCTCCAAAAATACAAAAAGAATGATCACCGGTGTTCCCCAGACATGAAAAAGAATGATTAACGGTGCTCCCAAACACAAAAAAGATGGTCAACGGTGGTCTCCAATCACAAACAAAATGGTTAAGGGCGCTCCACAAACACACAAAAGAATGGTCAACGGTTCTCCACAAACAAAAAAGAATGGTCCACGGTGCTCCACAAACACAAAGAGGAATGGTTAAAGGTGCACCCTAAACACAAAAAAAATGGTCAGCGGTGATCCCCAAACACAAACAAATGGTCAACGGTGCTCCAAAAATACAAAAAGAATGATCACCGGTGTTCCCCAGACATGAAAAAGAATGATTAACGGTGCTCCCAAACACAAAAAAGATGGTCAACGGTGGTCTCCAATCACAAACAAAATGGTTAAGGGCGCTCCACAAACACACAAAAGAATGGTCAACGGTTCTCCACAAACAAAAAAGAATGGTCCACGGTGCTCCACAAACACAAAGAGGAATGGTTAAAGGTGCACCCTAAACACAAAAAAAATGGTCAGCGGTGATCCCCAAACACAAACAAATGGTCAACGGTGCTCCAAAAATACAAAAAGAATGATCACCGGTGTTCCCCAGACATGAAAAAGAATGATTAACGGTGCTCCCAAACACAAAAAAGATGGTCAACGGTGGTCTCCAATCACAAACAAAATGGTTAAGGGCGCTCCACAAACACACAAAAGAATGGTCAACGGTTCTCCACAAACAAAAAAGAATGGTCCACGGTGCTCCACAAACACAAAGAGGAATGGTTAAAGGTGCACCCTAAACACAAAAAAAATGGTCAGCGGTGATCCCCAAACACAAACAAATGGTCAACGGTGCTCCAAAAATACAAAAAGAATGATCACCGGTGTTCCCCAGACATGAAAAAGAATGATTAACGGTGCTCCCAAACACAAAAAAGATGGTCAACGGTGGTCTCCAATCACAAACAAAATGGTTAAGGGCGCTCCACAAACACACAAAAGAATGGTCAACGGTTCTCCACAAACAAAAAAGAATGGTCCACGGTGCTCCACAAACACAAAGAGGAATGGTTAAAGGTGCACCCTAAACACAAAAAAAATGGTCAGCGGTGATCCCCAAACACAAACAAATGGTCAACGGTGCTCCAAAAATACAAAAAGAATGATCACCGGTGTTCCCCAGACATGAAAAAGAATGATTAACGGTGCTCCCAAACACAAAAAAGATGGTCAACGGTGGTCTCCAATCACAAACAAAATGGTTAAGGGCGCTCCACAAACACACAAAAGAATGGTCAACGGTTCTCCACAAACAAAAAAGAATGGTCCACGGTGCTCCACAAACACAAAGAGGAATGGTTAAAGGTGCACCCTAAACACAAAAAAAATGGTCAGCGGTGATCCCCAAACACAAACAAATGGTCAACGGTGCTCCAAAAATACAAAAAGAATGATCACCGGTGTTCCCCAGACACGAAAAAGAATGATTAACGGTGCTCCCAAACACAAAAAAGATGGCCAACGGTGGTCTCCAATCACAAACAAAATGGTTAAGGGCGCTCCACAAACACACAAAAGAATGGTCAACGGTTCTCCACAAACAAAAAAGAATGGTCCACGGTGCTCCACAAACACAAAGAGGAATGGTTAAAGGTGCACCCTAAACACAAAAAATGGTCAGCGGTGATCCCCAAACACAAACAAATGGTCAACGGTGCTCCAAAAATACAAAAAGAATGATCACCGGTGTTCCCCAGACATGAAAAAGAATGATTAACGGTGCTCCCAAACACAAAAAAGATGGTCAACGGTGGTCTCCAATCACAAACAAAATGGTTAAGGGCGCTCCACAAACACACAAAAGAATGGTCAACGGTTCTCCACAAACAAAAAAGAATGGTCCACGGTGCTCCACAAACACAAAGAGGAATGGTTAAAGGTGCACCCTAAACACAAAAAAAATGGTCAGCGGTGATCCCCAAACACAAACAAATGGTCAACGGTGCTCCAAAAATACAAAAAGAATGATCACCGGTGTTCCCCAGACACGAAAAAGAATGATTAACGGTGCTCCCAAACACAAAAAAGATGGCCAACGGTGGTCTCCAATCACAAACAAAATGGTTAAGGGCGCTCCACAAACACACAAAAGAATGGTCAACGGTTCTCCACAAACAAAAAAGAATGGTCCACGGTGCTCCACAAACACAAAGAGGAATGGTTAAAGGTGCACCCTAAACACACAAAAAAATGGTCAGCGGTGATCCCCAAACACAAACAAATGGTCAACGGTGCTCCAAAAATACAAAAAGAATGATCACCGGTGTTCCCCAGACATGAAAAAGAATGATTAACGGTGCTCCCAAACACAAAAAAGATGGTCAACGGTGGTCTCCAATCACAAACAAAATGGTTAAGGGCGCTCCACAAACACACAAAAGAATGGTCAACGGTTCTCCACAAACAAAAAAGAATGGTCCACGGTGCTCCACAAACACAAAGAGGAATGGTTAAAGGTGCACCCTAAACACAAAAAAAATGGTCAGCGGTGATCCCCAAACACAAACAAATGGTCAACGGTGCTCCAAAAATACAAAAAGAATGATCACCGGTGTTCCCCAGACATGAAAAAGAATGATTAACGGTGCTCCCAAACACAAAAAAGATGGTCAACGGTGGTCTCCAATCACAAACAAAATGGTTAAGGGCGCTCCACAAACACACAAAAGAATGGTCAACGGTTCTCCACAAACAAAAAAGAATGGTCCACGGTGCTCCACAAACACAAAGAGGAATGGTTAAAGGTGCACCCTAAACACACAAAAAAATGGTCAGCGGTGATCCCCAAACACAAACAAATGGTCAACGGTGCTCCAAAAATACAAAAAGAATGATCACCGGTGTTCCCCAGACATGAAAAAGAATGATTAACGGTGCTCCCAAACACAAAAAAGATGGTCAACGGTGGTCTCCAATCACAAACAAAATGGTTAAGGGCGCTCCACAAACACACAAAAGAATGGTCAACGGTTCTCCACAAACAAAAAAGAATGGTCCACGGTGCTCCACAAACACAAAGAGGAATGGTTAAAGGTGCACCCTAAACACAAAAAAAATGGTCAGCGGTGATCCCCAAACACAAACAAATGGTCAACGGTGCTCCAAAAATACAAAAAGAATGATCACCGGTGTTCCCCAGACATGAAAAAGAATGATTAACGGTGCTCCCAAACACAAAAAAGATGGTCAACGGTGGTCTCCAATCACAAACAAAATGGTTAAGGGCGCTCCACAAACACACAAAAGAATGGTCAACGGTTCTCCACAAACAAAAAAGAATGGTCCACGGTGCTCCACAAACACAAAGAGGAATGGTTAAAGGTGCACCCTAAACACAAAAAAATGGTCAGCGGTGATCCCCAAACACAAACAAATGGTCAACGGTGCTCCAAAAATACAAAAAGAATGATCACCGGTGTTCCCCAGACACGAAAAAGAATGATTAACGGTGCTCCCAAACACAAAAAAGATGGCCAACGGTGGTCTCCAATCACAAACAAAATGGTTAAGGGCGCTCCACAAACACACAAAAGAATGGTCAACGGTTCTCCACAAACAAAAAAGAATGGTCCACGGTGCTCCACAAACACAAAGAGGAATGGTTAAAGGTGCACCCTAAACACAAAAAAAATGGTCAGCGGTGATCCCCAAACACAAACAAATGGTCAACGGTGCTCCAAAAATACAAAAAGAATGATCACCGGTGTTCCCCAGACATGAAAAAGAATGATTAACGGTGCTCCCAAACACAAAAAAGATGGTCAACGGTGGTCTCCAATCACAAACAAAATGGTTAAGGGCGCTCCACAAACACACAAAAGAATGGTCAACGGTTCTCCACAAACAAAAAAGAATGGTCCACGGTGCTCCACAAACACAAAGAGGAATGGTTAAAGGTGCACCCTAAACACAAAAAAAATGGTCAGCGGTGATCCCCAAACACAAACAAATGGTCAACGGTGCTCCAAAAATACAAAAAGAATGATCACCGGTGTTCCCCAGACATGAAAAAGAATGATTAACGGTGCTCCCAAACACAAAAAAGATGGTCAACGGTGGTCTCCAATCACAAACAAAATGGTTAAGGGCGCTCCACAAACACACAAAAGAATGGTCAACGGTTCTCCACAAACAAAAAGGAATGGTCCACGGTGCTCCACAAACACAAAGAGGAATGGTTAAAGGTGCACCCTAAACACAAAAACAAATGGTCAGCGGTGATCCCCAAACACAAACAAATGGTCAACGGTGCTCCAAAAATACAAAAAGAATGATCACCGGTGTTCCCCAGACACGAAAAAGAATGATTAACGGTGCTCCCAAACACAAAAAAGATGGTCAACGGTGGTCTCCAATCACAAACAAAATGGTTAAGGGCGCTCCACAAACACACAAAAGAATGGTCAACGGTTCTCCACAAACAAAAAGGAATGGTCCACGGTGCTCCACAAACACAAAGAGGAATGGTTAAAGGTGCACCTAAACACAAAAAAAATGGTCAGCGGTGATCCCCAAACACAAACAAATGGTCAACGGTGCTCCAAAAATACAAAAAGAATGATCACCGGTGTTCCCCAGACATGAAAAAGAATGATTAACGGTGCTCCCAAACACAAAAAAGATGGTCAACGGTGGTCTCCAATCACAAACAAAATGGTTAAGGGCGCTCCACAAACACACAAAAGAATGGTCAACGGTTCTCCACAAACAAAAAAGAATGGTCCACGGTGCTCCACAAACACAAAGAGGAATGGTTAAAGGTGCACCCTAAACACACAAAAAATGGTCAGCGGTGATCCCCAAACACAAACAAATGGTCAACGGTGCTCCAAAAATACAAAAAGAATGATCACCGGTGTTCCCCAGACATGAAAAAGAATGATTAACGGTGCTCCCAAACACAAAAAAGATGGCCAACGGTGGTCTCCAATCACAAAAAAAATGGTTAAGGGCGCTCCACAAACACACAAAAGAATGGTCAACGGTTCTCCACAAACAAAAAGGAATGGTCCACGGTGCTCCACAAACACAAAGAGGAATGGTTAAAGGTGCACCCTAAACACAAAAAAAATGGTCAGCGGTGATCCCCAAACACAAACAAATGGTCAACGGTGCTCCAAAAATACAAAAAGAATGATCACCGGTGTTCCCCAGACATGAAAAAGAATGATTAACGGTGCTCCCAAACACAAAAAAGATGGTCAACGGTGGTCTCCAATCACAAACAAAATGGTTAAGGGCGCTCCACAAACACACAAAAGAATGGTCAACGGTTCTCCACAAACAAAAAGAATGGTCCACGGTGCTCCACAAACACAAAGAGGAATGGTTAAAGGTGCACCCTAAACACAAAAAAATGGTCAGCGGTGATCCCCAAACACAAACAAATGGTCAACGGTGCTCCAAAAATACAAAAAGAATGATCACCGGTGTTCCCCAGACATGAAAAAGAATGATTAACGGTGCTCCCAAACACAAAAAAGATGGTCAACGGTGGTCTCCAATCACAAACAAAATGGTTAAGGGCGCTCCACAAACACACAAAAGAATGGTCAACGGTTCTCCACAAACAAAAAGGAATGGTCCACGGTGCTCCACAAACACAAAGAGGAATGGTTAAAGGTGCACCCTAAACACAAAAAAATGGTCAGCGGTGATCCCCAAACACAAACCAATGGTCAACGGTGCTCCAAAAATACAAAAAGAATGATCACCGGTGTTCCCCAGACATGAAAAAGAATGATTAACGGTGCTCCCAAACACAAAAAAGATGGTCAACGGTGGTCTCCAATCACAAACAAAATGGTTAAGGGCGCTCCACAAACACACAAAAGAATGGTCAACGGTTCTCCACAAACAAAAAGGAATGGTCCACGGTGCTCCACAAACACAAAGAGGAATGGTTAAAGGTGCACCCTAAACACAAAAAAAATGGTCAGCGGTGATCCCCAAACACAAACAAATGGTCAACGGTGCTCCAAAAATACAAAAAGAATGATCACCGGTGTTCCCCAGACACGAAAAAGAATGATTAACGGTGCTCCCAAACACAAAAAAGATGGTCAACGGTGGTCTCCAATCACAAACAAAATGGTTAAGGGCGCTCCACAAACACACAAAAGAATGGTCAACGTTTCTCCACAAACAAAAAGGAATGGTCCACGGTGCTCCACAAACACAAAGAAGAATGGTTAAAGGTGCTCCCTAAACACAATAAAAATGGTCAGCGGTGATCCCCAAACACAAACAAATGGTCAACGGTGCTCCAAAAATACAAAAAGAATGATCACCGGTGTTCCCCAGACACGAAAAAGAATGATTAACGGTGCTCCCAAACACAAAAAAGATGGTCAACGGTGGTCCCCAATCACAAAAGAAATGGTTAAGGGCGCTCCACAAACACACAAAAGAATGGTCAACGTTTCTCCACAAACAAAAAGGAATGGTCCACGGTGCTCCACAAACACAAAGAAGAATGGTTAAAGGTGCTCCCTAAACACAATAAAAATGGTCAGCGGTGATCCCCAAACACAAACAAATGGTCAACGGTGCTCCAAAAATACAAAAAGAATGATCACCGGTGTTCCCCAGACACGAAAAAGAATGATTAACGGTGCTCCCAAACACAAAAAAGATTGTTCAACGGTGGCCCTCAATCACAAAAAAGAATGGCTAACGGCGCTCCCCAAACACACAAAAGAATGGTCAGCGGTTCTCCACAAACAAAAAAGAATGGTCAACGGCGCTCCCCTCCCAAAAAAAAGAATGGTCAACGGTGCTCCTCAAACACAATAGGGAATGGTCAACTGTGCTCCCCAAACACAATAGGGAATGGTCAACGGTGCTCCAAAAACTCAAAAAGGAATGATCACCGGTGTTCCCCAGACATGAAAAAGAATGGTCAACGGTGATCCCCAAATTCAAAAAAGAATGGTAAGTGATGCTCCCGAATCTCAAAAAAAGAATGGTCAACGGTGCATTCCAAACACCAAAAAAAAAATGGGCAACGGCACTCTCCGAACAAAAAAAGAATCGTCAACTGTGTTCCCCAAACACAAAAAGGAATGGTCAACGGTGCTCTACGAATACGTAAAAGAATGGTCCAAGACGGGTCCGGGTTCGAATCCCAATGGGGCATGTCGGATGCTGTGTTTGTCTTACGGCACTGCCTCTCTCCCTGTCCTGGGACCAATGACCCTAAATTAGGGATGGGCGTCAGCTTATAGCCAATGAGTTGCTCACGGTGGTCGTTAAACCCCCAATATAAAAAATGGTTAAAGGTGCTCCCTAAACACACAAAAAATGGTCAGCCGTGATCCCCAAACACAAACAAATAGTCAACGGTGCTCCAAAAATACAAAAAGAATGATCACCGGTGTTCCCCAGACACGAAAAAGAATGATTAACGGTGCTCCCAAACACAAAAAAGATTGTTCAACGGTGGCCCCCAATCACAAAAAAGAATGGCTAACGGCGCTCCCCAAACACACAAAATGGTCAGCGGTTCTCCACAAACAAAAAAGAATGGTCAACGGCGCCCCCTCCCAAAAAAAAAGAATGGTCAACGGTGCTCCTCAAACACAATAGGGAATGGTCAACGGTGCTCCTCAAACACAATAGGGAATGGTCAACGGTGCTCCTCAAACACAATAGGGAATGGTCAACGGTGCTCCTCAAACACAATAGGGAATGGTCAACGGTGCTCCCCAAACACAATAGGGAATGGTCAACGGTGCTCCAAAAACTCAAAAAGGAATGGTCATCGGCGTTCTCCCAGAAAAAAGAATGGTCAACGGTGATCCCCAAATTCAAAAAAGAATGGTAAGTGATGCTCCCGAATCTCAAAAAAAGAATGGTCAACGGTGCATTCCAAACACCAAAAAAAATGGGCAACGGCACTCTCCGAACAAAAAAAGAATCGTCAACTGTGTTCCCCAAACACAAAACGGAATGGTCAACGGTGCTCTACGAATACGTAAAAGAATGGTCCAAGACGGGTCCGGGTTCGAATCCCAATGGGGCATGTCGGATGCTGTGTTTGTCTTACGGCACTGCCTCTCTCCCTGTCCTGGGACCAATGACCCTAAATTAGGGATGGCCGTCAGCTTATAGCCAATGAGTTGCTCACGGTGGTCGTTAAACCCCCAATATAAAAAAAATGTGCATTGTGCTACTGTAAGAAACGAGTACTTAAATTATCGTAAGACTGATTGTATAATGTCTATGTATTAGTCTGTGTGGACCGCTTGATACAAAAGCTAATATCGCTATCAAGTGTAAATTTTATAATTACAGGTTTTGTGGAACAACACTATGAAACAGTACATATCATCTTCTCGTAAACTTGAAAGTCATTGTTTGTATAAACAAGAAAGATGACATCGAATTTTCGGTTGTAATGAGCATGTCTTGAATCCGTTCTGACGCAAATTAAATGTATCAAAGCTATTTAAAGTAAATGGAACCGGTTAGGAAAACAATCAAACGGTTCGACAATCGATAACAAATTCAGAAATAGAAAAAATTATTTACTTCCACTAGCAGCTTTTTAAAAAGTATGTTACGAAGACTAACAAATGGCGCACAAAAAGTTTCGATTAGCACAAGAATTTTCAAGTAGAACAGTTAGAAGAAAAAATACAGAAGGAAACATAATATAACTCTACGCCTTCTAGCGGAAAAAATCTTGCATAATGGAAAACTTGAAGACATTAAAAGAATATTCTTCATGGAAAAAGCAATGCTAAGAAAAAAGATTATAAGGCAAGAATTTCACAGCTGAAATGCTCTCCAACAAAGATAGAATTTTTTAAATCGGACTCTCAGAAGCAGAGATGTCGACAAAAATAAGACATATATGTACGCCCCCTGGCGGAAAAAACTATGCATTATTTTAAGAAGAAATTATTCTCAAAAGGTTTTTGGAGGTGAGTGCTATCGCTCCACGAAGGAATTTTTTCAATCGAGCCTTCAGAAGCTCAGATTTTGCTGCAAATACATCAGAAACAGAAATAAACGTTTACGCCCCCTGGTGCAAACCATTCTTTACCAAAAATTATAAATTATATGCAAAACATTTCCCATAAGGAGCTGTACCCGACACAAGAAGAATTTTTCAAATCCGTGATTTAGAAGCAGAGATGTGGAAAACGCAATTTACCATTACACCCCGATTCGAAAGTCTATGAATTAATTGAAAATTTTGAAATTATATGAGAAACATTTCGCACAAGAAATACTATCCAACAAAGAAGGAATTTTTTCAAATCGGACTCTTAGAAGTACAGATGTTAAAAAAAATAATATATACTTCTACGTCCCTGAAGGAGAATCCATGCATTATTTGAAGAAAAAAAGTATTTGGAAAACGTTTATCAACGTGAGCGGTATCGGTCCACGAAATAATTTTTTCAATCGAGCTTTAGAAGTTCAGATTTAGCTGCAACTACATCAGAGGCATATATTGACACTTACGCTCCCTGGTGGCCAAACCATACTTTACCAAAAATTAGGAAACGTATGCAAAACATTTCCCATCAGGAGCTGTATCTGATGCAGAAAGAGTTTGTCAAATCGGTGTTCTAAAAGCAGAAAATCGGGAAATGCAATTTACTTTCACGCCTCCTATCGGAAAATCTTTTTTGACAAGCGATTGTGGCTTTTCGGACAAGCGATTGTGTTACTGAAATGTTTTCCTCCTTGGCTTTAATCTGATTTAGACTTAATCATTTATTAATTGTCTGAAGCCAACCGTTCATCACTTGCGGTACAGTTAGATATTTGGTTAGCTCCTTGGTATGATATTAAAGGACCTCCCTTAGAAGTTCACTGGAATGTTGTAGCATCTTTTGCAAAAATTTTGGATCGATCTGCGAACAGCGTTTTACATGAGAGGTATTCCTGAAGTAATGATCTTATTAGGTTAATTGATAACTTTATTACATCAGGTATTTTTCAATGCAAATTTTCTGTTCAAAATAATCTCCTTCACAGGCGAGCGCCATTTCTGAATACAAAGACTGATATCCTGTTTGGAAATATTCAAGAAAGTATTGTCTGACCCACCTAAAGCCTTGATTTAATTTGTGAGTTACGAAATGGTGAGTTTCGAATTTTCACGTGGTCCGGAGAAATGAAATTCTGAATGACCTGATATGTGAACACAAGCATTGACTTCCCTGATTTCCTAGCACATTTTAAAAGAAAACCAGAAACTCGTGGATCAGGAAAATGGCAAGAGCTGATGGCATCACGATCAAAGTAAAGACCCAAAAGTGACAATGCGCTGGACAAATTGCTAGAACTGCCCACCGTTGGATAACTGAAATACAAGACTGGACACCAAGGAACAGGGAAACAACACCCAGCAGACGACCACGTGGAAGATGGTTCGATCAAAGTCCAGAGCATGCCGGAGCGACACATGGCAGATAGACTTGTCTTCCATGTTTTTAGTGAATCCACACAATTTATTTTCACAGTGCAGCTTTCCATACTTCACCTCTCTCTTGAGTCTCAATACTCCCCTTTTGCTCCGGCACGTCCTGGTAAGTGAAACACTAACCGTGAAGTAATGTTTACAATCTACTTTCACTTTTCTTCACTTTGTTACTTTTGCATGCTTTTTCTGCTTCTTTATTTTATTTCTCATGTCCGACTTTGATCAAAGCCGACCATGAAGGTTTCATAAAGAATTGGTAAGGATTTATTCTTTTCCTAACTTTTCATTTATTCAATCATTCATTTTCACACAATGAACTTATTAAATTTTTTATTTATTTTTATTTAACATATATTTATTGAAAGTTATTTATGTTATAGATTACTCTTTTCGGGATTTCAATATGAGTTTTACAGATAAGTTCCTGGATCCAGATTAGTAATAGTTAAAGTTTACAAAATATTCAATCATTCCTTTTACACGACGGGAAGCAGCCTGACCAGGAATAACCACCTGGAATAGGTTATATACAATTTATTCAGAAACACTCCTTTAGAAGACTCTAGAAAAAGGTTCATATGACGTGCTTCTTAAACTGAAGGAAACAGCATATAAATAAAACCAAAATATTTTTTGAAAGACAGTCAAGGTTAATGACAAGATAGTACAGGAAGAAAAAGCTTTTAACACACAAAATTTCATTTTTGGAACTCAGTGGGCTATAACAGGCGCCCGTCCCTGATGTAGGGCCATTGGTTCAAGGGAAGAGAGTGATACAAGTGGCGTAAGACAAACACAACATCCATACCTCCCAGGGATTTGAGGCCGGACCCTCTTGGATGAACAGTCAGAAGCCAGCGCTTAGACCACAGCCTCACCGAGATTCCAACCCGGACCCTCTTGGATGAACGGTCAGAAGCCAGCGCTCAGACCACAGCCTCACCGAGATTCCAACCCGGACCCTCTTGAATGAATGGTCAGAAGTCAGCGCTTAGACCACAGCTTCACCGAGATTCGAACCCGGACACTCTTGGATGAATGGTCAAAAATCAGAGCTTAGACCACAGCCTCAGCGAGATTCCAACCCGGACCCTCTTGGATGAATGGTCAGAAGTCAGAGCTTAGACCACAGCCTCACGAGATTCGAACCCGGACCTTCTTGGATGAACGGTCATAAGCCAGCGCTTAGATCACAGCCTCACCGAGATTCCAACCCGGGCCCTCTTGGATGAATGGTCAGAAGTCAGAGCTAAGACCACAGCCTCACCGAGATTCCAACCAGGACCCTCTTGGATGAACGGTCAGAAGCCAGCGCTTAGACCACAGCCTCACCGAGATTCCAACCCAGACCTTCTTGGATGAACGGTCAGAAGTCAGCGCTTAGACCACAGCCTCACCGAGATTCCAACCCGGACCCTCTTGGATGAATGGTCAGAAGCCAGCGCTTAGACCACAGCCTCACCGAGATTCCAACCCGGAACCTCTTGGATGAATGGTCAGAAGTCAGCGCTCAGACCACAGCTTCACCGAGATTCGAACCCGGACCTTCTTGGATGAACGGTCAGAAGCCAGCGCTTAGACTACAGCCTCACCGAGATTCGAACCCGAACGTTCTTGGATGAACGGTCAGAAGCCAGCGCTTAGACCACAGCCTCGCCGAGATTCGAACCTGTACCCATTTGTATGAATTGTTAGAAGCCAGAGCTTTGACCACAGCCTCATCTAGAGATTCGAACCCGGCCCCTCTTGGATGAACGGTCAGAAGCTAGCGCTTAGACCATAGCCTCACTAAGATTCCAACCGTGACCCTCTTGGATGAACGGTCAGAAGACAGCGCTTAGACCACAGCCTCACCAAGATTCCAACCGTGACCCTCTTGGATGAACGGTCAGAAGCTAGCGCTTAGACCACAGCCTCGCCGATGTTCGCACCCGGACCCTCTAGGACGAATGGTCAGAAGCCAGCGCTTAGACCACAGCCTCGCCGATATTCGAACCCGGACCCATTTGTTTGAATTGTTAGAAGCCAGAGCTTTGACCACAGCCTCACCGAGATTCGAACCCGGCCCCTCTTGGATGAATGGTCAGAAGCCAGCGCTTAGACCACAGCCTCACCGAGATTCCCCAGCGGGACTGCTATTGCACGCTTCTTTAATTGATGTGAGACAATTCAGCATGAGTAAACTCCCCAGTAAGTAATGCTTTCAAAATTGCAGCTTTGAACCGGAAATATACGTTTCAAAATTATTTTCCTACGCTTGCATCCTCTGCTAAGATGTTTGTAACAAAGGAATTTGATGCTCTGCATAAATGTTATGAGATTCCGCTGAAGCACTTTGATGCGCAGTGAATGACTTTCAAATCAGCTTATTTGTTTTTCCATATCCAGTCTCCTCGAATGAAAAATAAAAAAAGTATGGTTTTCTAAGGAAGTACGTTCCTTCTATGTATTCCCCGCTAGACATTGTTCCTACCTTACAAGCTTTTCAGCATATCAATGCATTTGAATTATGCAACAAGTGAATGTACAAAACACTTTCATAACCGCACATCCAACAAAACGATCTAAGGTGAAATATTTCGAAAAATACAAACACTCCTAGTAGATATGGATTTCACTGATTATGAAAAGGCCTTTGAATCCGTGAAACCATCAGCATTGATAATGTCTTTGAAATCCTGAGGTATTGAAGACAGCACACTGCTCCGGTGGCGCTGTGGTCTAAGCGCTGGCTTCTGCTCTTTCGTCCGTGATGGGTCTGGGTTCGAATCCCGGTGAGGCATGAGTGTTGTGTTTGTCTTACGGCACTGGCTCTCTCTTCTCTGAAACCAGTTGCCGACAGGCGACTGCTTTACCCGATGGAGGTGCTCGCGGTGGTCGTTAAACCTTCAATAAAAAAGATAACAAACTTTATTTTGTCAAGTGGAATATCCGGACTCACATCTTAACGAATTGCAGCACACAGAGGATATAGCCTTCCGTTGTAGATAAAGCTGCCTAAAAATTTAGGAAACCGAAGCCTGTCTGCACGCTGACGCCAATAGACGTCCCAGTACCAAAGAATTGGGCTGTTTGTTATCCCATTTGCTCCTCAGATTTGCTTCAGAATTTCAAAAATTCTCAAAAGTTTTAATTTAAAAGTTATTTCAAACCTATAAACAAAGTGAATGTTTTCGGATCAAAATACTATGTCGAAGGCACAAATTCCTGCGGAATTTATCTGATCCCTTGTGAATGTGGTCTTTCATATATAAGGCAGACCCGCAGGGCTTTAAGTTTCTGTGTGAAGAACACAAGACTTACGTACGAAACTGTGAACTGAAGAAGTCTTCTATAGCCCAACATTGTCACGAAAATAACCATAAATATTCGTTTTGAAACGCTATGCTTATTGATAAACCTGATTCGACTATCAAGCTTAATACAGGGTGTTCAGAAAGTAACTGTGCACCTAGGCTACCGTTTTGTTTTCGCAGTTATCAAGTGCAGTATGTGCCACCGGAACGTAATAAAGTGGATTCTCCCAGTCGCAGCCAATCGCGGGAACCCATGGGGCTCACTGCGCATGCGCAGCAAGCTGCTCGAAGCGTCGGTAGCCGCATTGCGGCAGTTGAGTTCCAGAGGTCAACAGAGACGAGTCGTTGTTACTGTAAGTATCGAAGTTATCGTGTGTGCTGTTGTTGTTCAGTTTTTCGCACTATGGTTCTTTCAATTGCGGAACGTGTGTTTCTGGTTGAATACGTCTTTCGAGAAGGCAATGCATACACCGATTTAGTGAGGCAGCAATTTGCTGCCAAATTCCCAGACACACCTGTACCTCATCGTAATGCAGTTCGTCGACTTATTGAGAAATTTCGTGCGACAAGCTCAGTGTTCGACGCCGAACGAAGCGGGAGACCAACTAAACTTACCGACGGGAAGTTGATGGACATCTCTGACTCCCTGCTGCGGAGTCCATCAAAATCATTGCGCAAGTTGGCGCAAGAGGAAAATATCGGGCTTGCGACAGCGCATAAAGCGGTGAGAGAATCATTGCACTTCTACCCATTCAAAGTAGCAGCGATACAACAATTGCAACCGGCGGATCACGTAAAACGACTCCGGTACTGTGAATGGTTTACCAATTTTATTCAAACGAAATCGGTTGCTGTTCTTGATGTCACCTTCTGTACAGATGAGGCCTAGTTCCACCTCTCTGGGTATGTTAACGCACAAAACACACGATTGTGGTCCACAGAGGCTCCTCATGCTGTGTCGGAACGACCCTTGCATGACCAGAAAATCGGAGTTTGGGTTGCGCTATCCGGACGGCGCATTGTCGGGCCGTTATTCTTTCAGGACACCGTGAATAGTGCACGTTACTGTTCCATATTCCACGACTTCATCGGCCGCCTTGAAGAAGACGAAATCACCTACAGTTGGTTTCAACAAGATGGCGCTACTGCGCACACACCTCTATGAAACTTCTGAATGAGGTTTTCGGCGAACGTGTCATCTCAAAAAACCTATGGGCCCCTCGCTCCCCAGACCTTATTCCACCAGATTTTTTTCTGTGGGGCGCAGCAAAATCTGCTGTGTATCGTGATCGCCCACGCACGCTTGATCAATTACAAACTGCAATAACTACGTTCATCAGAAACATCTCACAAGCTGAGCAGCAGCAAGTGTTTGCAAATAAACTGAAACGGGTTCAGCGCTGTATCGACGCTCGTAGAGATCACTTCGAACATTTTTTCTAAGTGCATAGCTTAGGTGCACAGTGACTTTCCGAACACCCTGTATATTAGGTGTACAAATAAGTTTTAAAGCGTTTTAAGACAATGCAACATGTTGATCTGATACGATCTCGGAAACGGCGCGGCCTGTGTGTTGTTCAGGTGCCGCTGTAGTGAGTACGTATCAAAGGTGGTGCACAGATAGCCAAACGATGAACCGTTGTCCAGCCGTGTGTCGTCCGCAGCTCATTGATGCCAGAGGGGAGCGGAGACTGTCGCGCATTGCTCACAGCGACTGCAGGGCATCACCCGGAGCTACAGACAAATCACCCGGAGCTACAGACAAATCACCCGGAGCTACAACAGTGGTAATCAGGACAATGCGTCGCAACACACAGTTCACGCAGCCTTTTGCGCATGGGCCTGCGTAGCTGAAGACCCAGGCGGGTCCACATGCTCACTCCACGCCATCGCCAACAACGCATGAAATGGTCCCAAGATCATCGAGATTGAACCGTGGATGATTGGAAGAAAGTGGCCTGGCCTGACGAATCAAGATTCTTGGTGCATCACGTAGAGAGCCGAGCGTGGATATGCCGATTACCAACGGAGGCTATGGCACCTGCGTGCACTGTTGGGCGGAAACAGGCCGCCGACGGCGGTGTTATGCTGTGGGCGATGTTTTTTGTGAATACTTTTAGGCCCCATTATCCTAACACTAAAATCAATGACACCTGTCAAGTATCGTTGAGGACCGCATTCACCCGTTCATGGCAACTGTGTTCCCTGCTGGTGATGGCCATTACCAACAGGACACACTGCCAGAATCGTCAGGGTCTGGTTCGAGAAAAATGCTGGTGACTTTCTGTTTATGTCCTGGCCTCCAAATTCACCTGACATAAACCCAATCGACCATTTTTTGTTCGACTTGGAAAAGCGAGTTTGCGCTAAATCACCACCACTCCGAATTGTACGGGAACTGGAGGACCTGCTGTTGACATTATGGTAACAGATACCCTAGGATACCTATCGCCACCTCGTCGGATCGATGCCTCGCCGAGTGGCCGCTATTTTGGGGGCTAAATGGGGTCCTACAGCTCATTGGGCAGGTGGTCATGATGTAATTACTCATCGGTGTACTTCGCTACTGTCGGGAAAGATGCATAGCATCAAAAAACAACTTCGCTCCTTCGATAAATTATTCCGACTGAAGCAGGAAAATATTTAGAGAGGGCCAAATGGAGCCCCCCCCCCCCCCCGTTTCTTTTTTTTTTTTTTTTTTGTGTGTGTTTTTGGTTAAAATGCGACTTACAGAAAAAAAGATTAATTTAATAAAAATGCATCAACTTACATTCATAAGAATGTTTAGTTTTTTCATATATTTTTCCTTAACTTTTATAGTGTTTTGCTCTGCTGGATTTCAAAAACTTCCATTTTTTGTCGCCCTCCCCCGAAAAAAAATTCCATATACGCTCCTGGACTAAAGATCAGAGGTACGTCGGGAGAGCTCGCAACCGTAGACGGTGCAACACACAACTCAGCCTGATGGCTACAAACGATTAATGAGCATGCGCAGTTTTCCTGATATTGTCATTCCCATCACAGCCGGCGGAAGGTAGGGGACCCCTGGAATTACATGATCTCCCTAACTGGGGGAGTCTTCGTACGAAATGTCTTAAAAATTTGTGATTTACATATGATTTAACTGGGGTTTTTTTTTTGTTATTGTTTTTTGTTTTTTTATGAAGATTTCATAGTCTCTCACCACGTTCCGCAGCTTCTGGAAAACGCTTCAAGTACAATTTTGAAAACTGTTTTTGCACAAACAAGTTGAAAAGCTAACTCACTGTTGTATTCCTCTCTTTAAAAACGATCGTTTAAAATCTAAAGTGGCAACGGGCTAGATATACGTATTGCTAGAACTGATCACCAATGGTCAACTGAAGTAACAGTATTGTAACGTACCAGGAGATCTGACGTGCCTGCCCGAAGGACGCACACGACATAAAGGCAGATAGGAATCAGAATAAAACGTCCGCGTTGCTCAATTGGTAGAGTGACTTATTCCGGAATGAGGGGACCCGGGTTCGAATCCTGGCGTGGACAGAAATGACGGAGAAATTTACTTCGTTATAATGGCGCCCGAACTATCTGGATGACCCGACCGTTCAAAATCTCGCATTGGTGTGATGTTATCTCCACACCGCGAGATAGGAAAATAAGAGAATCCCTTCTCCAGCACTTCGCAAAAAAAAAAAAAAAAAAAAAAAAACATAAGGGGGGAGATGATGTAACGTACCAGGAGATGTGACGTGCCTGCCCGAAGGACGCACACGACATAAAGGCAGATAGGAATCAGAATAAAACGTCCGCGTAGCTCAATTGGTAGAGTGACTTATTCCGGAATGAGGAGACCCGGGTTCGAATCCTGGCGTGGACAGAAATGACGGAGAAATTTACTTCGTTATAGAATGCATACTAAGGAGAGGAGAAGGCGCAGAAGACCACCTGATTCGAAAGCATGCTGAAGTTACTTGGAGGAGGTATGCTCAAGACATGAAGTTGTGGAAGAAACTTGGGGAGAACTTCATCCAGCAGTGGATTGACAACGGTTGATGATGATATGTACGAGTAAATACATATACGTATATCCTACGGGGTTTTTCTCTCCTTTTTTACGCTTTCCAACCGTAGGTTGAAGAAGCGTATAACCGATATAGTCACGTTCCTTTCGAGCTCTGTGTTTGTGCCCAGTTTTTGAAAGTATATAGTGAGTGTTTCTTCCTATTTTTGTGTTCCCCTTCAAGAAGAAGATCTGTACATTCTTTTAGCTCAGCTCCCAAGTCGGTGAGTTGCATATTTTGTTTGCATTCAGCGTTTTATTATTTTCGATCAAGCTGATCGATCCTTAAGTTAGTCCTCGCCATTTACAATGGCTGGCACTGATAAGGGTGATGTCCACGCCCACATCAGTGATGCTCATTCAACCTCCTCCTCCTCCTCACTCTCAGGAGACCAATCAGCATTCATGCACGTCAGAGACGTCATACGCATTCAAGATGTGACGCGAGACTCCTCTGCAAAGGCTCAAGCTGATATCCCTGCCCAAGAGAGTGACGTCACCTTGACGCACGGCCCTGGTTCATTTGCCGAAGCTATGGATGTGACCGATTGCACGGTTGCGTTGCCTTCAACTGGCTCAACTTAGTTTACCAAGCCGCTATCAGCAATGAGCACTGTATCGCATCCTTCCGCTGCCAACTCTACGTCTCTCACTTACTCCACAGTGACCTCCGGAGCGAGAGTTCCTTCCAAGTTTATTGCTCCCGTTTTTCCTGACTCTTACGTCAGTGTTGAGGGTAGTTCTGCCACCATCGATATCCCAGAGGATTCCCCAGCCGGGAAACAATTTTTCTCCACAATGGATTTCGGTGTCTGTTTTGATGCATTACCAGACACGAAACTCAAGGAATATAGTATTGCCCTAAAGAAGATGCTTCCTACAGGAGCTTATATCACTCATATGGCTCGAAAGCCACGGGCCGTATTAGTGTATTTTGCCCGTAAAGAACATGCAGACCTTGTGATGACTGCTGGCTTATCCATCAAAGATGTGCATCTTCTGGCTGAACCTGTGGCACAGCGACCTATCCAGGTCACTTTCCACCCAGTCCCACCTGAAGTCTCAGATGTCGCTCTATGCACTTTACTCAGCAAATTTGGCCGACTGGTTGGGCCAATAACGACCCTTTCGGCGGCGCCCAGAGATCCCGATGACAAATCCATTGCAGGGTTTCGTCGAAGCCCCCGTGTCATATTTCCGTCGGACGATCATCTGCTTGCGTGCCCGAAGATCCTAACCGTACGGTGTGGCCAACAACGTCGGAGAATCGACGTCATTACCTCCTTGCACTGCACGCTTTGCCATGGCGAAAACCATCTTCGCGTGCACTGCCCACATCAAGTTCCACCGACTCCGACTGGCGCTCCTACAGGTACTGTTCCTACCTCGAAGCGTACTACACCATCTACTTCAGCACAGCAGGCCTCGGAGCCAAGATATGATGAAAAAAGTCCGCTTACAGACGTTGGTCAACGCAACGCTCCCACAGCCGCTTCCTCTTTTTCACTATAGGACTTTCCTACAATTGCCTCCTCACTCCCGCAACGTCGTCGCTCCACCACTGAGTCCCTTTCAGAAGGTTTACAACCAGCTATTACCACTGGAACCTCCGAAACAGCTGATGTGGAGTCCGTTGGTCCAGAGACGCAGTGTGAGGATGAGACGACCGAGCCTCCACTGAAGCGCCGCGGCTCTGGCCGCAGCAGGCGAGTAGCGAAGCAGCAAAACTCTACTTCACCTCGTTCAACCTAACTCTCCAGCAGTTCTCCTCGACACACCTCGCCAGCCGGAGTCTCCTTTCCCACGGTCGAAGAGTTCGCTGCATTTCTCCAGACAGCCAATATACCTCCCGTACCACTCTCATACATTGATCTCCATACATACTTAACGAATCCGACAAGCTACGCAATAGCGCGTGCCTTAGCAGTCAAGAATCCATCGCTTCGCCAACTTGTGCCGGAGCAGATCTTCAATGTGTCGCATTTCTGTCGCCAGAATGTTCCCACCCATCCGTGGGCACAAATCTTCTATAATCGTCTCAAGTCTTTTCCTCCAGCTCTGAAAGATCTTCAGCTAGAGGCAAGGAACCCCACAATTCAAGATCGTGTCACTTAATAATTGCAGGGGATTCGCTTCCCCCTCAGCAACTCTCTAGCATATGAAGACCTCAACCCGTTGGGGGCTGATATTCTTCTCCTTCAAGAGACAAATTGCAAACCATCTACCGTCTATTCTCGATGGCGCCAGTGGAACTTTGTGTTTCATCACGCCTATGGACTAACATCTCATAGCGATCTTGCCATCGGCATTAGTCATACTCTCAATTCTATTATCACATCCCTCTCTGTGCGAAATATTTGTCGAGATCTCTTACAGCATGCATCCTTTACCATCGCGTCTTCCAGATATCATTTATTCAATATCTATATTCCAAGCACTACAACACATTTATCAGTTCTCTTCACGCGTCTTCGCAGAGCACTCGACCGTATCCCACCGTCAGACCATGTTCTCGTTGGTGGGGATTTTAACTGTACCCTGGATCCTCTTCTGGATAGGTCTTCTACAAATATAGGGCGCCGCCATGCCCTGGCGAACCTGCTCCAGACAGTTGTCACGAACAACGCTCTTCATGATGTACATCGGCATATTCATAAATGGTCGACTAATTACACTTGGCGCTCCTCTCATGCGCAAAATCCTTTCTTAGCCCGCCTTGACAGGTTTTATGCCTCCAGTACTCTACTTCCTGCCGTGACAGAATCGAGTGTGCATCCCACGGCCTCATCTGACCACTGCGCCATTGCCATCATAGTCCATACTGCACCATTCAAACCCAGGATAATTCGCCCGTGGACATTTGATGATGCACTTCTCTCCGACCCGGCATTCTGCTCTTCGGTCCGGTCATTCCTGATTGACGGACAACCGCAGCTTCAATCTGCACTCTGCGGATTACATTCTTGGTTGGAGATCAAGCAACAGCTCGTTCTGCATGTCCGAAACTACTCTTTCCAACTAAAGACACTCCAGAACATGCGCCTAGACTATGTTCGTTCAATGCTATCCATGCTCAGTCTCAGTGATCCTCTCTTCTCCTCCTTTCAAGAAGAGCTTCGATCTCTTCTCACTCCTCTGGCGCAACAAGCTCTCCGCCGACTTCGTTTGCAACACCTGACGCCGGATGCTCACAACTATGAGTTCCTGACGTCGGTGGAAAACACCCGACGAGCTTCGTCCATACTTCATCATCTACGCCTTTCTTCTGGAGAGGTATCAGATGAGCCGATTGCGCTTTGTTCCCATGTCCGTCAGTACTTCTCCATGAAGTTCAGTGAACCTCCTCAACCATCCTCTGCAGCAATGGATTCTCTCCTTTCTAATCTACCTTAGGTTCCCCCCATCTCGCTTCTTCTCTACTCCTTTCCCCCACGCCCTCTGAACTAAACACTACATTCTTTTCTCTGAATTCTAGTGCCGCTCCGGGTCCGGACGGCCTAACCTTTAGCTTTTATAAAACTTTTCTGCCTCTTTTTCTTCCGTTTCTCCTATCCGCTTTCTCTGCTGCCTTTACTTACTCTCCTCTCCCGAGGGGATTCACAAATGCATACGTTGTCCTTTTCCCCAAAAAAGGTGATCTCCTTGACTTGGTGAACTGGCGCCCAATTTTCCTACTGAATCTCGACTACAAACTTTATACCAAGCTTCTTTCACAACGACTAAATCCCATCCTCACTTACATCCTCTCCCCTAACCAGACTTACACAGTTCCCGGCCGTTCCCTATCTCACAACATCCATCTCCTGACTGATCTAATTCACCTTGCGCGCTCACGCTCTGAACCCCTCGCCCTCCTCTCTTTAGACTAACAGTCCGCCTTTGATAATATCTCCCACACTTATCTCTCCGCCACACTTCTCCGATTTGGATTTCCATCTCCGTTTATTTCTCTCCTCACCTCCCTCTACCAGGACGCCAGTTTCCAGGTCAAGTTGCCCACCTTTCTTACAGCACCAATCCTCTTCCGCCGTGGAGTGAGGCAAGGCTGCCCACTCTCCGGTCAACTTTTCGCTATAGCCTTAGAACCTTTTCTCCGCTCCGTTCAACGCTCCTTTCAAGAGACCCTTCCGCCACTCATCGCCCGCACGAGACACCATGTCACCACTTCCATGGCGTATGCAGACGACGTTACCTTCTGTATACGCCTGGATTCACAGTTCTCTTTGCTCCAAAGTCTTTTCGCCGATTACGCCTCCTGCTCCGGAGCTGCGATTAATACAACCAAAAGCACAGGCCTGTGGTGCGGCTCATGGGTTGACCGTTTGGATTCCCCATGGGGAGCGCACTGGTCTTCAGCCTCTCAACGTTTCCTTGGCGTACATCTTGGCGTCGCAGGTGAAGCCTCCAGCACAACGTGGAATACCATCCAGCCACGTCTTCATCGGTCAACTGCGTTTTGGCGAAAAGCGCAGTTCTGCACCTCATATTTTCAACGTGCACGTCTTGCGCAAACCTATCTTCTCTCCATGTGCACACATTCCTGGCTTGCTACTAAATCCCCACTTCTTCGTCTCAGTGATATCACTCGCTGCTTCACCTCAGTTATCTGGACAGGACACCACTGGCTCAGTGCCCCAAGCTCAGCCTTCCTCCTGACCAGGGTGGCATTGGCCTAATTGATACACGACTGTACTATCAAGCTCTCCGGATTACTTCGTTCCTCCGTCTTCATACCTCACCTGTTGCCGACGCCGTTACCGCAAGGAATGTCATCACCTCTTCGAGCAACACTAATTTCACTTTCACTTCTTTCATTCTAATGGACCTCCGTACTACCACTCACTCTCGCCTTCCTCCTGCCTTACGGGAGACTCTTACCTTTCTCCGCTCTCTCCCGCTCACTCGATCCCCACCCGATTCCACCACTGAACTTCTTGCCGAACCCCTGTTCTTCTCCTCTCTTCTTCACCCCCCTCATCTTTCATGCTTCGCCTATCCTTCTTGGCTCCGAGTCGGAGTTGTAACCGTCAAAGACCTTGTAACCTCAGATCTGTCCTGGCGACCCTACGCGAGCCTCCCACCCACCGTTCTACTTTCACCCTCCTCTCGCTCTGTCTATGACTCCCTACTCTCTACCATCATTGCTAAGTTTCCTCATCTCGCAACCACCACCGGCCTGACCTTTGTTCCTCACGCCTCCCTCCCCTTCCTTTCTTTCTTTCAGTCGGCAGATCCACACTTCCACTATCCTCTCTTTCAACCTCAGTTCTCTATCGGTTACTTTTAAAATCCCACTCTCCTTCTCCCCTTCACATCCCTGATGTCTCCCAATCCTCTCTCACCGCTGTCTGATCTGCCACCCTTTCTCCTCTTTCAGCTCCTCTTGAAATAAACACTCACTGGCTTTTTCTCCACCGCCGTCTTCCCGTTCCATCCATCCTCCACCGCATGACCATTCTTGACTCACCTCTTTGCCCCTTCTGTGCTCAAGAAGCTGATGTCTCTCACGTTTATCTACATTGTGTCATCCTCCTTCCACTACTCCATCTTGCATTTTCCATTGCTCAACGTTCAGCCACAACTGATCTTCCTTTCGATGCATATAAGACACTCCTCCTGCAGGTCTCTCCGCCAGTCAAGCTTCCACCCATCTGCTCATATATTTTCATCCTGGTGAAACACGTCATCTACGTATTTCATCAGCGCTGCCGAGATATTTCATCTCCTTATACCATCCACCAAGCTTCTGTGGAACTACTGTGCCACTTTCGGGAGCGTCTCCTCTCAAGACTTCGTCTTGAGAACCTTGTGGCCGTCGCCCAACAGAGGGAACAACATTTCCGTTCCACCTGGTCTCCGGCCGCTTCCTGGTTCGCCGGCATGCCAGCGACGTTACAACTGACTGTCGGTAGTTTATAACCTCGTTGCTCCTAGCTCTGTTGAACTTCAGTTCAACGTGCATGCTCACCATTGGTTTTCGGAATCAAACTTCAACATAAAGCTTATATCTTCTAACAAATGTGAATATAATATGCACCATACTGTACAAATGTATATAGTCTTACTTGTTTTCTCTTTGATTATAATTTTTTCTACCAGTACTAAGACATCGTAATTCCGTTTGTCTTAGGTTTCACATTGTCTACTTTGTCATCTACAGTTCTCCTTTTGTACAGTGCTTCATTATAATATTATCGTTCTGTTATTTGTCAGCACTATAATATATTTATGCTTCGAGACGAAATGTTTCGACAATCTCTCTTATTGTTCTTGTGCAAAATGCCTGCACCTCTTACCACGAGGCTCCTTTGTGAATCAATACATCGTGCTGTGTATAATGTACATAGAATTTTAGAGTTTGTATATTTTACCGTACAGTATATGTACCAGGACGCCCATGTTCGCCTCCTGAACCCAACCTTGTTAATAAAATTGTGTTGAACTGTTAATAAAATTGTGTTGAACTGAAGAAACGTATATGCTCCAGCTTTGTCCGTTTGTCCGCACGATAACTGGCGTAAAAATGGGTCGATTTCGATGAAATTTTAGTACGTGGTAGGGGACCACCCGGGGACGAACTCTATTGAAAATGGGACAAACGGGGTCAAAGGTCACGACGTAGGAGCGGATCATTCCATTACCCTTATGCGTCATAACTTGCGTAAATATGGTTCGATTTCGATGAAATTTTAGTATGTGGTAGGGGACCACCAGGGAACGAACCTTATTGAAAATGGGTGAAGTGGGGTCAAAGGTCACGCCATAAGAGCGGGATCTATTTCATTGCCTTTATGCGTCATAACATGCGTAAATACGGTTCGATTTCGATGAAATTTTAGTATGTGGTAGGGGACCACCCGGGGACGAACAATATTGAAAATTGGCAAATTGGGGTCAAAGGTCAGGCAGGTCATAAGAGCGGGATTTATTCCATTGCCCTTATGCGTCATAACTTGCGTAAAAATGGTTCGATTTCGATGAAATTTTGTTATGTGGTAAGGAACCACCTGGGAACGAACACTATTGAAAATGAGTGGAATGGGGTCAAAGGTCAGGACCTAAAGGAGGGATCCATTTCATTGCTATTATGCGTCATAACATGCGTAAATATGGTTCGATTTCGATAAAATTTTAGTATGTGGTAGGGAACTACCTGGGCACGAACCCTATAGAAAATGTGCGAATGGGGTCAAAGGTCAGGCAGGGCATAAAAGCGGTATTTATTCAATTGCACTTATGCGTCATAACTTGCGTAAAAATGGTTCGATTTCAATGAAATTTTAGTATTTGGTAAGGAACTACCTGGGGACGAACCTTATTGAAAATAGGCGAAATGGGGTCAAAGGTCAGGGCATAAAAGTGGAGTCCATTCCATTGCCTTTATGGTTCGATTTCGATGAAATTTTAGTATGTGGTAGGGAACCACCTGGGCACAAACCCTATTGAAAATGGGCGAAATGGGGTCAAAGGTCAGGCAGGTCATAAGAGTGGGATTTGTTCTATTGCCCTTATGCGTCATAACTTGCGTAAAAATGGTTCGATTTCGATGAAATTTTAGTATGTTGTAGGGAGCCACTGGGGACGAACCCTATTAAAAATGGGCGAAATGGGGTCAAAGGTCAGGACACTGGAGTGGGAGCCATTCCATTGGCCTTGTGCATCATAACTTACCAAAAAATGTTTCGATTGCGGCAAAACTTTATCATGTTGTTCCGGAGGTATAGTGAACCGGTTCTGTTGAATATCAACGAAATGGGGTCAAGGTCAATTGCGCAAAAGCAAGATTTATTCCACAGCCATTATTCTCATAACTTGCGTAAAACTGCTTCTATTGCGACAAAACTTTAGTATGTTATACTTGAGGTGTAGTGAACCGGTTCTGTTGAATATCATCGAAATGGGCTCAAAGGTCAGGACACAGGAGCGAGATTTATTCCACAGCCATTATCCTCATAACTTGAGTAATAATTTCTGGTATGTTGGAAAGCGTATCATAATCAATGCATTGCATGATTTTACTAACTTGTTTTTTTACTGTTTTAACTTTCGGAGAAGTTGAACCTTCTCCGAGAGTTAAAACGGTGGTCTAAGCGCTAATCTTTGATCATTTTTCCGAGATGGGTCCTGATTCGTATCCCGGTGAGGCATGGATGCTGTGTTTGTTTTACCGTACTGGCTTACTCCGTTCCCTGGAATCAGTGACCTTAAATTAGGGACGTCCGACTGCTTATATACTGAGTTGCACACGGTGGTTGTTAAACCTCCAACCGAAAAAAAAAGAGAGAAAAGAAAAAAGCCCCCCCCCCTGTAATTATTGAGTTCCGCCGCCCATGACAGTAGATTCTACAGTTCCTTAAAAACTAAATTTAGTTTTACAGTGTAGAGATTATACGCGTTATTGCACGGTGAAAAGAGAATTTAAGCGAGCTATATCGATGTGATACGAAAGGCTGTTGTATATGCGGATTATATTCGATGCTTGATTGACTACAACTTACTGGTAATGGATATCTGAAGTGATGGTGTACTAAAATCCTGAATAATAAACTATTTGGGAACGTAAATTACTTGATTCATTTCTGATCCCCAATGGCATTATTTTCCTGAAATGATCCGATATGCGAATTAAGTTTTCAGCAGCTACGAAACACTGAAACTCATACAGGAAAGCAACGTTTAAGGGGCAGTCTCTAGTGAAGTCAAACCGTTAAGATCTGTTTGTAGTAGTTATCATTTTCTGTGTTCAGAAGCTATTAAAATCTCTTTTTACTGTCAATTTGGGTAAATCGTGTATTTACTAAAGCTATATATATTCGCGAAAAAGGTATGATTTATCCCAATCGTAGCTATTTTTATTTATTTATTTATTTATTTATTTTTTTGTTACGGTTTCTATCTTGAAGGGCTATGAACCCATTATTTTTAGCACGTCTTTTGTAAAAAAAGATCGTGCTTATGTTTCCGGTTTGTCCGTCCGTCCGTCTGTACCCACGATATCTCTGCAACTATTAGTCCGATTTGAAAAATTCTTTTTGCATTGGGAAGCTTGAAATATGCGAATGATGATCCTTCATTTCGTTTTTGTTTTTTGTACGATGTACGATTTCGCCGCTAGAGGGCGTAAATGCAGATGATGTCGAATTCAAAAATACGTTTTATTCCACATATTTGCTTCTAAACATCCGATTGAAAAAATTATTTTATCTTTCGATTCCATTTATGTCGAAGAGTATTTTAGATATAGCTTCCTTTTCAAATTACGCATAGATTTTCCTCTAGGGGGCGTAAAAGTAAATTACATTTTTCCCGATAATTCTTCTAAAACTTCGATTTGAAAAATTGTTTCTTCAGCGGATACACCTTCTGATGGAAAATCTTTTGCATATAATTCCAAATTTTTGGTAAGGAATACTTTGGCCACCAGGGGTCGTAAGCGTTAATTTTCGCTTCTGATGTATTTTCCATAAAATCTGAGCTTCTAAAATATCGATTGAAAAAACTATTGGACAGATGCCAATCACATAGATAAACCGTTTTGGAATATTTTCTTCTTAAAATATTCCACAGTTTCTCCGTCAGGGGGCGTAGATGTATAACACGTTTTCGTCAATATATCTACTTCTAGGAGTCCGATTTGAAAAATTTCTTCTTTGTTGGATAGTGTTTTTAGTGTGACATGTTTTTCATATAATTTCAAAATTTTCAAATAATTTATAGACTTTCCGCTAGGGGGCGTATAGGTAAATTGCTTTTCCCCTTATATCTCTGCTTCTAAACCTCCGATTTGAAAAATTCTTCCTGCACCGGATACAGCTCCTGATGGGAAATCGTTTGCACATAATTTCTAATTTTTGTAAAAAAAATGGTTTGGCCACCAGGGAGCGTAAATCTTAATTTCCGCTTCTGATGTATTTGCAGCAAAATATGAACTTCTAAATTCTCGATTTAAAAAAAGTCGTTTGTAGACCGATAGTACTCATGTCGACAAACCTTTTAGAAACATTTTCTTCTTAAAATAATGCATTGTTTCTACGCCAGGGGGCGTAGACCTATGTCTTATTTTTGTCAATATCTCTGCTTCTAGGAGTCCGATTCGAAAAATTCCTCCTCGGAGTCCGATTCGAAAAATTCCTTCTTTGTAGGATAGTGTTTCTAGTGTGACATGTTTTTCATATAATTTCAAAATTTTCAAATAATTCATAGACTTTGCGCTAGAGGGCGTAAAGGTAAATTGCTTCCCCCTATATCTCTGCTTCTAAATATCCTATTTGAAAATTTCTTTCTGCACAGGATACATCTCTTGATGGGGAAATCCTTCGCACATTATTTCAAATTTTTGTAAAAAAATGGTTTGGCCACCAGGGGGCGTAAATCCTAATTTTCGCTTCTGGTGTATTTGCAGCAAAATATGAGCTTCTAAATTTTCGATTGAAAAAAAGTCGTTTGTTGACCGATACTACTCATGTCGATAAACCTTTTAGGAACATTTTCTTCTTGAAATAATGCATGGTTTCTACGCCAGGATGCGTAGATGTATATCTTATTTTTGTCAATATCTCTACTTCAAGGAGTCCGATTTGAAAAATTCCTTCTTTGTTGGATAGTGTTGCCGATGCGAAATGTTTTCCCTATAAATTCAAAATTTTCAAGTAAATCATAGACTTTCCGCTAGGGGGTACAACGGTAAATTGCATTTTCTGCGTTATTTCTGCTTCTAAAACTCCGATTTTAAAAATTCTTCCTGTATCGCATACAAGTCCTGATCGAAAATATTTTTCACATAAGTTCTAATGTTTGGTACAGAATGGTTTGGCCACCAAGGGGCATAAGTCCTAAAGTAATGCATGGTTTTCCACCAGGTGACGCAAAGTCACATCTTATTTTTGTCGATATCTCTGTTTCTAAGAGTCCGATTTGAAAAATTATTTCTGTGTTGGAGAGCCTTTCCTGTGAGAAATATTTCTCGTATAAATTCCTGGTTTTCTTAACGCACACGTCTGCAACCAGAGGGAGTGAGCTCACGATTCCTTTTACAGCAATATTTGAGGGATTAAAAACCCAATTGGAAAACTTCTTTCTTCCGTCAGATATTGTTGTTTTCCATACTGGTTCCATTGACTTTGAATAGCTTTGATAAATTTAATTTGGGTCAGAACGCATTCAAAAGATGTGCTTATTACACCCAAAAATTCGGTGTCATCTTTCTTGTTTATTTTTCCTCCTGTTCGTTAAGTCACAAATCTGTTAAATATTGTGAGGATATCACGTTTTAACGAGGTGTGGTGCTACTCGGAATATGCAGAAAGAAAAAACCTGTGTTCTCTTTCATAAAGAAAAGGAAAATGATGGAAATTAAGATGTACTTTTCCGCCTCTTGCAGGATTTTGTTAAGAATTTATTTGAATTGTTTCATGCGATATGACTCACGTGTTTCACTTATATGCGGAAGTATTTGAAAGAACTTTTATACTTCTCATGCTTCTCAAAGTTTGATTGCTTTACTGCATTTTCTTGAAGACATTCTTTCACGAAAATAATTCTGCTTTGCATCTTAATGGTTTTCTTTTTACGAAAAAGAAAGTTCGCTTTCGAACGCGTTAATTTTAATTGACAGTTGGTGTGAATTCCAACAGCAAAGTTTTGTTAGTTAACAGAAATGGCGCTTGAAATTTGGAGCATATTAAAACATCGAAACACAATGCGTAATAATCTGAAAGATACAAAAATTTTATTTCGTAATCTGAAACACTGCCACGAAGTCTTTTCGTTTTAAGGAAAATAAATTGCTTTTCTTAAGTCTTCAGTCAAGGCTGCCTTAATTCCTGACCATTTCTTCAACCAGTTTCTTACGAAGTTTCCGCAAAAAAAAATTCAAAATCTGTTTGCTGATCACTCTCTCGCAAGTATTCGCTTCTGTGTCGCGCATGCGAAGTTGTGTTGCTCCATCCATTAGCCATGCCCTGACGCCATTTCGTTAATAATGTTTAAGTTAACAAAACGGCCTGCCGACTGCAAAGTCCGGTCTGTGATAGGTTTCTGAATGCGAAAAATATCAGATCAAGTGAGATTCATCGGCGAATTTGCGAAATTTATGGACAACCCGTATTTAGTGCAGAAATGGTGCGGAAGTGAGTTCGAATGTTAAATGAAGGACGACAGTGCGTAATTGGTAGGCCTTATCTGGTCACGAGAGATTTGGTGGAGAGAGTGAATGAAAACATTAAGGAGACAACCAACGATTCACAATTTCTGATGTTTCAGAACATCTCCCTGAAATTTCGAAATCATTGCTGCACGAAAATTATACCTATATAATAGGTTTAATTAAACCTATATAACCAGATACCTTCCTTGAAAAAGCCATCTGGTTGATGTGCGAAAGCTTGGAAGCCTTGATTTTATCAACGCCAATAAATTCCGGTAACTAGTATAGTTGTACTATCCTATATAATAGGCTACGTCAGTCCCTAACGCTCTGATGTCAACGCTCTGACGTAATTCAGTACTTTCAGCGCCATCTGCTTTTATCCGGTGGCCGAAATCGGAACTAAGCTCACCGCTATCACACGATACGTAAAATCAAGGAGAACTACCAGGAAATAAAATCAAGTTAGTAAGACAAAGGACTTCATCTGTGGCAACACGCACGTGCTCGAACAACTGTGTGCTACGTTTGTTCTGTAACGTAAGAGTTATGTCGTCTTTTATTTCATTTTCTTCGCACTTCTGAGTAATTTCATAAAAAGGAATAAAATTGCAGAGTAATTTCATAAAAAGGAATCAGCGTTATTTTATTTCATAAAAAGGAACAAGTAAAATTGTAAGAAAGTAACTGCTGGCGCAGTTTTGATTCGCTGTGACGGAAAATTAAAAAAATTATTGTTTCCGTGGAATTTTTTCTTTGTAGTACAAGATAGAAGAAGATAAAGCTGAAAAAAAACGTCGCTTAAATAGAGAACGACAACGACGATGGCATGCAAACCAATCTTTTAATACTTTGCATAACTTGAACGAAGGTAGAGCTAATCGCTCGCAGACGAAATAAAACTTTGTAAGAAACACAAGCCCGACATATTACTGATGCTCTTGCGTGTGCTAAACGCGGACAGCAAGAAACTCCTAAACAATTACAAGCTCGACGTAATGCAGCTGCTCTCTCAGATGTATATGAATTTTATGATTCGTGTTATACAAATTTCAGACACAGCTTTTTCACGCGTGCATGGCACGGGCTATGAGCCAATCATTACAGAAAAGCTTCAATATCACAAGGGGTGTGCACGTTGGGTGCCAAAGATGTTGACGAAAGAGCGCAAAACGAAGCACGTGGGATCTGCTTTGGAAGTTTTGGGGCGGCAGGCTGAGAAAGGCGATGATTTTTTAAGCCGTATAGTGACGGAAGAGGAGATTTGGATCTCTCACATCACACCTGAATCAAAACAGCAGTCCCTGCAACGGAAACACAGCATTCGTCGGACGATGACCTGAACACGACGGTTGAGTAGTGGCTCAAAACGCAGGCGGCAGACTTCTGTGAGCATGGCATCCAGAAACTTGTGCCACGATATGACAAATGCTTTAAATTCCACGGGGAATATATTGAAAAGTAGATTAAGTTATGCAGAACCCATGCGGCAGACGTCTATGAGGAGGCTGTCCAGAAACTTGTGCCACGATATGACAAATGTCTTAACATCCACAGGGAATATGTTGAAAAGTAGATTAAGGTATATCAAACAAAGATCTTTGCTCTTTCCACGTTTATAAGTGAGTCACGGAAAAATTATCATTGGCCGCCACCGAGAGGCGAACCCAGGGTCTTCCAGTTACACGCCGGATATGCTTCTATAATGAATTAGCTTTATTTGCTTTCCGCTAAGCTAATTAATATGAATGATGCTCTACCTACCAGCTAGCTAATGATATACTTGTACTAAGTTTCAAAATAGTGAATTCAAAAGGGTGTTGTTACTAGTTAATTACGAACGTAAATAAAGTCTTAACGCTGGTTATTTATGGTAAGAAACTAATGTCATAAACCTAACAGCCAGACACAGGTCTGACAAAAACTATGAATTGAGAAAGACTAACTTACGGCAACTTCTTTATTATAAGACTCTTGGTCATCTAAAGCACACACACAACTTGTTTTACAATAATGAAGAATCTCTCCTCATAACAACGCTCTCCGTAAACAACAACGCTCTCTCATAACAACCACAAAAGCTCTCTCTAAGTCTCGATGAACGCGCCTATATACTAGCTACCACCACGTCATGACTTACACTCATTGCCAGATCTCATTCATCGGGTGAAATAATATTTCGTTCAGTAGGAAGATAATTTACATAGTAAAATAAAATAACCAGAGATAGTAAAATCAAAAGGAAAGTTAATATAGAGTATACGTTACATCATCTCCCCCTTAATTTTTCTTTTTTTTTTTTTTTTTTTCTTTTTTCTTTTTTTTTTTTTGTTTCCGAAAAACCTATCAATTTTGGAGTGTAAGTCTTACATTTCGTTGAATGACGTTTCTCGACCTCTTTTTTGTTTTGTTGTTTGGTGGTAGCCGTATTTACATTATCAAACTTGGCATGACAAATTGAAGAAATCTGTATTCGTCTGTGAAACTTGTATTGTGGAACAAAACAAACCTGCATCGGCATACCTTCCTTTTATTCTGCCTAGCAGGAATCACTTTTTTTAATTTCAAATGACGTTCTCTTTATGCGGTGAATACATACCAACTGTATCAGCAGCAAAGATTGCCTGGAGCTGCCTAACAGTAACAATTTTATTATTTTAATTTCAAATTACGTTCGCATTATTCGTTGAATACATACCAACTGTATCAGCAGCGAAATTTACCTGGAGCTGCCTAACAGTAACAATTTTATTATTTTACCCCTAAGCACATAGATATATAAAAAAAAGTGGATTAGTAGATGGACATAGAAGAAATATAAAAAAAAACACACATATATACACAAAAAAGAATGCATAGGCCCACACGAAAAAAAGAAATTCTGACACGCCAACTGGTCGTGCAGGAAAAACAACAAACTGAGAAAAGAACCTGTCCACGAGAACTTACTTATCTCGAGGACGCATAAAAAACTCTAGTGCGATAACGTTTTCCAGGCCTAATCGGACTGGTAAAATCAGGTGGCTTGGATCTCTTCAGGGACTTGAATGGATCTGGAACATCGGTCTGCTGTCGGTCAGGAAATCCCGGCGGCTGACGGGAACGGTCAGGAATGGCGGAAATCCGTCGGTCCGAAACGCCTGAAGTCTGTGGGTCCAGAAATCCCTGCGGCTGAGAAGAACGGTCAAGAACGGCTGAAATCTGGCGGTCCGGAAATCCTTGCGGCGGATAGGAACGGTCAGGAACGTCAGAAGTCCGGCGGTCTGGAAATCCTTGCGGCTGATAGGAACGGTCAGGAACGTCAGAAGTCTGGCGGTCCGGAAATCCTTGCGGCTGAGAGGAACGGGCTCCCCCAGGCTTTTGATATGAAGTCCCTGTTCGGGCGCCAATTATAATGAATTAGCTTTATTTGCTTTCCGCTAAGCTAATTAATATGAATGATGCTCTACCTACCAGCTAGCTAATGATATACTTGTACTAAGTTTCAAAATAGTGAATTCAAAAGGGTGTTGTTACTAGTTAATTACGAACGTAAATAAAGTCTTAACGCTGGTTATTTATGGTAAGAAACTAATGTTATAAACCTAACAGCCAGACAGAGGTCTGACAAAAACTATGAATTGAGAAAGACTAACTTACGGCAACTTCTTTATTATAAGACTCTTGGTCATCTAAAGCACACACACAACTTGTTTTACAATAATGAAGAATCTCTCCTCATAACAACACAATCTCTCCTCGTATTACAAACGCTCTCCGTAAACAACAACGCTCTCTCATAACAACCACAAAAGCTCTCTCTAAGTCTCGATGAACGCGCCTATATACTAGCTACCACCACGTCATGACTTACACTCATTGCCAGATCTCATTCATCGGGTGAAATAATATTTCGTTCAGTGGGAAGATAATTTACATAGTAAAATAAAATAACCAGAGATAGTAAAATCAAAAGGAAAGTGAATATAGAGTATACGTTACACTTCCGCTACACCACAGCGGCCTCAAATACCTCCGGACTCACACACGCTAACTGCCAAGCGTTGCTTCTTGGAGCCCCGCACAATGCTGGGGATTCACCAAAGATGGTAAGCAGCAACTGAAGAAATAACTCACTTATAAACGTGGAAAGAGCGACGATCTTTGTTTGATGTTCCTGGTCCACGTTAAATGTCTGTTTAAATTATTCATTCGCCTTCTAATTATTTCTTCAGTTGCTGCTTACCATCTTTGGTGAATCCCCAGCATTGTGCGGGGCTCCAAGAAGCAACCTGCCAAATTGGCTTGGCAGTCAGCGTGTGTGAGTCCGGAGGAATTCGAGGCCGCTGTGGTGTAGCAGAAGCATATCCGGCGTGTAACTGGAAGACCCTGGGTTCGACTCTCGGTGGCGGCCAATGAGAATTTTTCCGTGACTCACTTTTTTTAAACGTCGAAAGAGCGAAGATCTTTGTTTGATGTTCCTGGTCCACGTTAAACGTCTGTTTAGATTAAGGTATGTAGAACCCAAGCGGCAGACTTCTATGAGGAAGGTGTCCAAAAGCTTGTGCTACGATATGACAAACGCCTTAACGTACACGGGAAATTTGTTGAAAAGTATATTAACGTGTGTAGAACCCAGGCGGCAGACTTCTATGAAAAGGGTATCCAGAAACTTGTGCCACGATATGAAAAATGTCCCAATATCCACGGGGAATATGTTGAAAAGTAGATTAAGGTATGTAGAACCCTGGCGGCAGATTTCTAGGAGGAGGGTATCTAGAAACTTGCGCCACGATGTGACAAATGCCTTAATGTCCATGGGGAATATGTTGAAAAATAGGTTAAGGTATAAAGAACCCAAGGGGAAGACTTCTATGAGGAGGGTATCCAGAAACTCGTGCCACGATATGATATATGCCTTAATATCCACAGGGAATATGTTGAAAATTAGATTAGGTATGCAGAACCCAGGCGGCAGGCTTCTATGAGGAGGGTATCCAGGAACTGAAATGACAAATGCCTTAACATCCACAAAGTACGTGCACGATATGACAAATGCTTTAAGATCCACAAGGAATACGTTGAAAAGTAGATTAACGTATGTAGAACGCATGGGGTAGACTTCTATGAGGAGGGTATCCAGAAACTTGTGCCACCGTATGACAAATGCCTTACCATCCACGGGGAATATGTTGAAAAGTAGATTAAGGTATGTAGAGCTCATCGCACATTAAAAATTAACTGTCTTTTCTTTTTTTTCCTTTTTTCTTCAAAAGTTACTTCTGGATGACTCTAGTACATGCCCAGGGCTGTAGCTAGCGTGAGGGTAGGAAGGCGGTTGCTCTCCCAGAATGGTCATTCCAGGGAAGTAAATTCCTGTTCTGGTGGGCAAAATAAAAAATAATAGAAACGAACAACGTGTGAATAAATTTACTGAAAATTGTAACTGAAAAAGAAAGTTATACGCTTCAGTATCTTCTTTTTTTAAGACATTAGCAGCACACAATATTCCGCACAGCTAAATAGGGTACAGAGTTCCCTGTACTCTGAGGTGTGAACCCCGCATAGGCACAGAGGAATTGTCTGAAACAGCAGATGGAAGCAAATAAAACAATATGCGGATATCCCTGACCTCCGTGACATTTCTGAACATGTCGCAGAAGTGAAGAGCTAATTAGTCATTTGTGACCTTGAATTTTTCCAAGCCCTATCACTAAAGATCTTCCTATTTTTACGTTCAATTTCTAATACTCATTCGTTTTGTGCTGGTGTGTTTCCATTCTGCATTTCTGCATATGTTGTGTTATCAGTTTTTACATAACTTTTATCTTTTATTTAATATTTATAACCGTTGGCTCTTGGGTATTTACCTACAATCGTGGCCAAAAGTCCTGCATCAGTAGACTGAAAGTCAAATTTTTGATGTTTGAAGTCAACTTATACAGCGTAATGGTAAAGTCAGGAATACATATTATACATCATTTTAAAGTACAATTTTTATGCTGAATTCAAATTATTTTACATATACCACTTGACACTTGCAAGACACTTGAAGTAACTGACCAACAAGCAAAATATAATTTAATATTTAATTGGATAACCACGGTTACTTGGTAACAAAGTACACCTTCTTGGCATGGAAATAACGAGCTTCTCTAGTTGTCTGTTGGTGATAACACTGTGCCATACGGCCCTCACAGACTCAATTAAAGACTTTAATTGAGTCTGTAAGGGCCGTATGGCACAACTGTGGTTAACCAATCAAATATTAAAGCATATTTTACTTGTTGGTCAGTTATTTCAAGTGCCCTGCAAGTGTCAATAATGTACTGTACAGTACTTTAACGTTAAATGCATTGTACACTAATTTCACAAATTCCACTATTTGTTGCTTTTTATGACTAGACGCTCTACTTTTCCTTGTACCTTCCCTTCTGTTACTGGTAATAACATTCTGTAAAAATATTTGAATTCAGCATAAAATATCATTTAAAATGATGTATAATATGTATTCTTGACTTTACCATTACACTGTATAAGTTGACTTCAAACATCAAAAATTTTACTTTCGGTCTATTGGTGCAGGACTTTTGGCCACGATTGTAGTTTTACATCCTAAGCGAAATTACGTCAAAAACCTGAAGAACGACTTTTGAAGGATTATGATATTTTCCCATAACGGAGTTGTGAGAAAGTAAAAACCGCGTTCTATTTGAGTGCATATCTCCGAAGCTCTTTAATGCCACATTGGAAAATGTCTTTCAATCACTGAACTGGGAAAACAGAGGGATAAAGATTAATGGAGATTATCTAACACACCTTCGTTTTGCTGATAACGTAGTCATTTTTGCAACTACCCCATCAGAGCTGCAGAGTATGATCCAGGAACTTGCTGACAAGAGTAAAGAAGTGGGATTAAAAATGAACTTTCAGAAGACAAAAGTGATGTTCAATGCTTTTACAAGAAATGAAGATTTATCGATTGATGGAGAAAAGCTGGAGATAACGTACGTTTACCTTGGACAGCAGATATCAAGTGAGGGTCACATTGATGAAGAAATTAATCGGCGTACAAAACTTGCCTGGAGAGCTTTTGGAAGAAACAGCATAATTTTCAAGAGCAATATGCCATTATGTCTTAAAAGAAAAGTGTTTGATCAATGCATCCTTCCAGTGCTTACGTATGGTGCAGAGACGTGGACCTTAACTACAAGAGACATACAAAGGCTGCAGACAACTCAAAGCAGCATGGAGAGGTGCATGCTTGGTGTAACCAGGAGAGATAAGAAGAGGAACTCGTGGATCCGAAAAATGACAAGAGTGGAAGACATCATGATCAGAGTTAAATCCCTGAAATGGCAATGGGCTGGACATACTGCCAGAAGGACAGACCATCGATGGACAGCCGAAATTTTAGATTGGATTCCAAGGGACAGGAAAAGACCCAGAAGAAAACCACATGGGAGATGGGTGGAGAGAATTCGAAAGTATGCGGGAGTGACATGGAGGCGACTGGCACAAGACAGACCGTTGTGGAGGAAACTTGGGGAGACCTTCGTCCAGCAGTGGATTGATAATTGTTGACAATGATGATGATGATGATTTGAGTGCAAGTAAGAAACTTTTAAACTCGAAGGGGGTAAATTCAAGACTTGCCTTCCCAGTTAAGGAAAGCTTGCTCCGGCCCCGCACATGCCACTATATCAAGCAAATAAGATTTCAGCGATGGGATTCCGGAACTTTATATCTGACTCAAATCCGAAAAGCTTTATTTTCCTGATATTTTAATTTCGTCAATATCTAACAGCAAAATGCATTCAGGAATCAGTGGAAATTTCGTTCCTCTTGAGCCAGTGAGAAGATAATGAAAGCTGGGAATTTCTTGACAAAGATTTTCTTAGGAATCATCTGCTATTAAAGCTGCGTAGCGTGCTGTTACCATTCGGGAGAAACCATTTTCGCAATGTTTGCAAGTTCTGAACTGAGGCCAATAATTATAAAAGGATTAGTGCTGCTCACATTATGAGGAGAATTACAGTAGTACGCAAAAGAACGGAGAAGGTTAGAGAGACGCCGGATAAAAAATAAAGGAAGGATGGAAGGTGGGTTTGAGAGCAGCATAACGGGAAGATTTCGCCAGATAGAAGGCAGCAGAGACGAAGTTAGTCACGTGTCATTAGGTGCGTGGGTCGATGGATCTGACGGTAGGGCTGCTGCTGCAGATGATATTCGGAAGCAGAACACCAGATACCGTTTAAATAAAGTGGCAGAAAGAATTCCCATGAATTAATGACTCCTCAACATATCCATTACTCACGGTAGCATGGGACTTCGATATTCAAAATTTACTCTCCCTGCTCTTTTTTTTTCTTTTTCTTTGCTGCAAAATGCCGGGACATAAGGGAATTTGTAGTTAGATTGCATCTCATTATAGGCACCGCGGAGAAGGTAGGTAGCAAAAACTCTTGGCGCAAAATTAACTTTATGCTAATTTTGAAGCTCGACATTCGCCGATAAGTTTTGAATGGACTTATAGCGACTACTTATAGCGTTACTTTCAGGTTCCTGGAGGGGATGCTGTTAAAATCTTGATGCGCGGTGAGGAAGTTTTAGTTTATGGAAGCATTGCTTCTATTTATTCTCGGATACAGCTGATATGGGGCTGTGTTAAAATATATAAATCCCTTCTTCTCACCCAAAAAAGAAAAATAAACTACAAGAAAAATTGAATCTAGTGTGAACACTTACTGCTTTGATAAATTTACAGAAGCAATGGAAGTGGAAACGTTTGTTCGCGGAAAGTAGTGTTTCTTTTCACAGGTCTCTCCTTTCAAAAAAAATGAAAAGAAATATTTGCTTATGTTATCGCTACGTTCATGGTGTGTTCTTCCACCTGTGAACGCAATATCTTTGCACCGATTTGAAAAATTAATTTTTTGCATTGGGAAGCCTGAACAGAGAGAATGATGATTCTTGAATTTTGGTGTTTTTCCAATGATTAAACTCGCCATTGAGGGGGCTATAATCGGTGCCGGACGTAACTTTTGCGGGACCCGAGGAGAATTTTCATATCAGGGTCACACAGTTAAAAATAAGTTGTGTAAATTCATGGGGAATTTCTGAAAATCCCGTGCACACGCAAAGTTGCCGGTAAGTGTCTTTTAACGAAATTTCCATTTTAAAAAGTGACAGTTTTTTTTTTTTTTTTTTAACTTCCTTATTTTCACGAATTTTCCATAGTCGGTAATTCCGTTTATTTCAGAAAAAACCGTTTCACGTTTTTCCGTATTTATACGGAAATTTTGCAAACTCAGGTCCACGAGGTTTCAAGGCGCGCGTCTTAACCATTGACCCAAAACGTCTTAACCATTGAGCCAAAACGTCTTAACCATTGAGCTAAATCGTCTTACGAATTACACTCACGTTTAAGGTAAAATGATCTCGAGGTGATATTTTTCTTTTTCTTTTTCTTTCATTAATGCGAGTGGTTTAGCCATTTTATTTTCCGTTGGAGCTTTTTTTTTTTTTTTTTTTAAATATGTGTGTAATCATTATATTTTTTTAGGGAGGACTTATCACAAATTAATTTGATGATCTATATATTAATTCTATAAGGTTTTTTACTGTAAGACCAGTTGTAAGAGAACGGCTGAACGTAAACATATGGTTGAGGTATCAAAATAAAGAGGTCTTACTATGTAGATATGCCAGTCAAAGAGAAAAAATGAGATTTAGGCAACGGTTCGGGCGTTGTGGGGCGGCAAAGTTCCCATTAAAGTCCATGGGAGAAGTGTGTGTTGACATCCGATCGCTTGCGGTTGACTCACGCGCTGTTGAAGGCGGAAGTATGGAGAGACTCAGATAGTCCAAAGTCCGGTTTCCCTTCTCAGCGAACCGTTGTGCAAAACAACGCTAGCAGGTATTTGTTTGAAAGTTCTTATCGGAACAGCGAACACTCGAAGACCTGATTGCGTTGTGCCATTGGACTGTGTGATGCATACATACAACTTAACATTCATTCGATCCAGTTTATTCACGTAGGCAAGACGTTTCCCATTATGTAAAAATGTAAGTAAGCTTTTCATATGAGTTTATTCTTTTCAAAAAAAAAAAAAAAAAAAAAACTATTCGTCGATTTCGACGGGGTTTCGTCTACCGCGTTCGAATCCCGGTGAGGCATGGATGTTGTGTTTGTCTTACGGCACTGGCTCTCTCCCTTCCCTGACACCACTGACCCTAAATTAAGGACGGGCGACTGCTTGTAGCCCAAGCGTTGGCTTATGATCATTCGTTCGTGAAGGGTCCGGGTTCGAATCCCGGTAAGGCATGGATATTGTGTTTGCCTTACGCCACTGGCTCTTTCCCTTCCCTGGAACCAGTGACCCTAAATTAGGGACGGACGACTGCTAAAAAACTAATCGTCGATTCCGACGGGTTTGGTCGACCGGGAAAAAAAACTATTCGTCGATTTCGACTACTGGGTTCGAATCCCGGTGGGGCATGGATGTTGTGTTTGTCTTACGGCACTGGCTCTCTCCCTTCCCTGAAACTACTGACCCTAAATTAGGGACGGGCGACTGCTTATAGCCCAAGCGTTGGCTTATCATCATTCGTTCGTGAATGGTCCAGGTTCGAGTCCCGGTGAGGCATGGATGTTGTGTTTGTCTTACGCCACTGGCTCTCTCCCTTCTCTGGAACCAGTGACCCTAAATATTTTTTTTATTGGAGGTTTAACGACCACCGTGAGCAACTCAATGGGCTATAAGCAGTCGCCCGTCCCTAATTTAGGGTCACTGGTTCCAGGGAAGGGAGAGAGCCAGTGCCGTAAGACAAACACAACATCCATGCCTGACCGGGATTCGAACCCGGACCCCTTACGGACAAATGATCAGAGGCCAACGCCTTAGACCACTGCGCCACCCGGACGGCAACCCTAAATTAGGGACGGGTGACTGCTCATAGCCCACTGAGTTGCTCACGGTTGTCGTTAAATCTTCATTCACAAAAAAAATCGCGAACCAGGACTATTGTCTTTACTGAAGTAGTTGAATGAATTTGTCAATCAAATAGAGTTAACATTTGTTGTTTCATATGAGTTTATTATTTTCAAAAAAAAAAAAAACTTACCGTCGATTCCGACGGGTTTCGTCCAGTTTCTTGTGATTTGTCTAGGGCATTCGATGCCGTTCGTCATGATATTTTGTTAACCATGTTACACAATATTGGGATTAGGGGAGTACCATTTGCATTGTTTAAAAACTATCTTTCTGGTAGGAGGCAGTTTGTTCAGATACAGGGTATTTGTTCAAGTGTTGAGCCAGTACATTATGGTGTTCCTCAGGGATCAGTTCTGGGTTCTATTCTTTTTTTTATTTATGTTAATGACATTTTTAGTGTTTTCTCTAGTTCACACCAGGTTTTATTTGCAGATGATACCAGTTTATTTTTTTCTGGTAATTCTGTGTCTGAGTTGCTGTCTCGTGTTAATTTGGACCTTCAGGAGTACTTTCGTTGGTAATTATCTTACCATAAATGCAACTAAAACAAACTGTGTTTTCTTTTCGACTTGCAGATTTCGGTTATCTACTCCTTCTGGTGTTGTCTTGAATGGGGTTCCCTTGGTCTTTCATGCAACAGTGAAATTCTTGGGTGTTCATTTACATGAGAACTTACGTTGGGACTCGCATGTTGATCACTTAGTGGCTGGTCTGAGATTTCGCATCGGTGTAATTGCTAGAATCTCGAGTTTTTGTCGGTTAGGGTCAAGTTGGCATTGTATTATTCACTTATTTATTCATTTTTATCTTATTGTATTCTGGCTTGGGGCCAGACAACGAGGAGTAATGTTAACAGAATTTATGCTCTATGGAGTCAACAAGGTCATATAATCCGTGTGAATGGTGTATATCAAAATATATTTAATCGTGCCAAGCTTTCGCCTTCCACCGGGTAGGCTTTATCAAGCGCAACATCCACTAGAACAACAATCCGTTTGGAGTTTAAAATTAGACAATAGCACACGTATTAAATATAAACACATATAACGTATTACAAACACGTGAATTGCTAATCATTGCATGGGTCCAACGTTCACGTTACGCATCATGCAAGGTATCAAGTGATATTTCATATTGGACTAAAATTCCCAGGCTGCTGAAAATGGAGGTCCACGGAGATGGCAGTTCAAACGACACCCCATCATTGCAGGCATCGTTTCTTGTGATAATTTTAAATCTCCCCTGACCATAGTTCCCTTATAAGTAGTGAAAGGGGCCACTATTTTTATATCACTCCATATGGGAACTGCGCTGCGTAGCAAATAACCTCCTTTGCTAAAGTAGTCGTTCCTCTTCTTTCTCTTATGTCTTTCATATGCTCTTTATTTCGCACCCATAAGGACCTTTTCGTCATTCCGATATATGATTTTACAGAGGAATCCAGAAACTTTAATGGAATTGCATATACCCCTACAGTACAGTCCACGTCTGTTTCCTTGTTATTTGCTGTTAAAATCTTACCAATAGTCTTTGGTGGTTTCAACGCTACTTCAACACCATGCTTTCTCAGTAAATTCTTGACGTAGAAGAAGAAGTGGGGAACGTATGAAATTCTGCCTGCAAATTTCATGCTTATCGTCTCTGTGTCGTTCTTCAATAGAGTTCTTTTCACTCTTTGGAGTATGTCGCGAAGTTCGCGTTCCTGAAAACCAGCTGCAACTCCTTTCTTTATTATGTTGGAGATCTCCTGGTTCTTTAAGCTATCAGATGAGTATATTGTAAGAACCCTCCTCATCCATGATCTAAAGACAGCAGTCTTGTAATACCTTGGACATGAGGCACTGTGCTAAATGATGTTGGTTATACTTGTAGGTTTATAGTACACTTGAATATTTAACGAATGGTTAAGATTTCTGGACAGCAGGAGGAAAAGCAACTCCCCATTCTCTTCTATTTCCACTGTGAAGATAATACTGCGGTGTGCACTGTTGATAGTGTTGAAAAAATTATCAAGTCATACCTCTCAAGTGGCCAGACAGAGAAAATGTCGTCAACGTATCTGAGCCACATTTTGGGGTTTTTCATCGAATTATTATTTTGGGGTTTATTCATCGAGTTGCCGTTACATATTAGATCTACATTATAATAAACTACACTGCTTTTAAATGAGTGTTGAGGGGTTTCTTTTTGTTTGGTTAAATATTGTTTTGATACCACAGAAGTGTTTATTTATACACAGTTGGCAGTTAAACTGAACTTGAGGATGTCTTGACTTGGCATATTATCCGTTGAGGTTCAGGGGCTCGTCAGGTTAAATAGTTTGGCCTTTTTTCCTGGCCCTTTGCTATACTGTATCTTACGTTTTTGTATTATATATAAATTGTGCTTCTAATTGTACCTGTATTGATATTATTGTGAGTATTTGTTGACTATAATGGATTCTTCCCCTTTATTATGATTGTGGTACAAATGAGCCAACTATTTTATTGTATTTTACTTATAGCTAAATCGTATTACCATTTGTATTTTGTAAATTATTTCACTAATAAGTGTCATAAATGTATTGGATGTCTTGATGTATTCACATTATCTTTTGGACACTTTCCAGTTTGCATTGTTATGGTGTTTGATGTATTTAATGCTGTTTGGTGTGGTGTAGCAAAAATTTACAATAAATTCAAATTCAAGTATTTTTTCAACGTGATATTTTGAACCAACAGAATGTTTTGCAACTTGATATATTTTTTTTTCTTTCTGACTGAAAATAACTTTCATGTATCTTTAAGAAGTAGTGAGATGTACTGTTTTATAGTATTATTTCACAAAACTTCTAAATATGAAATTTACTCTTGATAGCTACATTAGCTTTTGTATTAAGCTTTCCACAGACTGATACCGAGACATCGTACAATCACTTGTACAATAATTTAAATACCCGGTTTCTTACAGTAACACAATATATAATAGCTAGTGCATAGAACGAGGGAGAGGAGAAGAAATATCCTGTGCCACAATAACCAAAATTCACGCAATATGCCATCCACAAGATCCGATCTCGCTACAGAACTTTAAAATCAGTTCCTTTGACAGAGAATTGAAATTTAACAGTAAATCAAACCTCAAGTATTCCCACGAATCTCTCCTATTATCAGAATGTTTTCGTCATGTGGATGTGGAAAAAAGTGAGAACGTAGTTTTTCCGTTATTATACGAAAGGAATTACGGAAAGCTTTCTGAAAGTTCAGAATTTTCCGTTAACACATCTTAAAAACGGAAATTTACCGTCAATATGAGAAAACAATTGCGGAAAGTTTTCTGAAATTTAGAATTTTCCGTTAACACATCTTAGAAACTGAAATTTACCGTCAATGTAGAAACAGAATTTCGGTAAGGTTTCTGAAAATTCAGAATTTTCCGTTAACACATCTTAAAAACGGAAATTCACCATCAATATAAGAAAGAAATTGCGAAAAGGTTTCTGAAAATTCTGAAATTTCGTGTCGTACGAAAAATCCGTGAAATTCAGATTTGTTTCCGTCATTTCGCGGAAAAGGTTGTATCAGAAATATGCCTCGTTAATTCACGAAAGGAAACACTGAAAGTGGCTCGTGAATTTCAGAATGTTTTTTTTTTACAGTGTAGGAGTGAATTCAATGGAGTAGTGTGAAGAAAATCAGGTCTCGCGGATAGACTGGCCTGCTCAGAGCCTGGACCTCAATCCCATTGAACACTTATAGGATGAACTTGAACGACGGGTGAGCTCTAGACCAACACGACCTTCTTTACTGACAGAGATGGTCGATGTACTCAAAGCGGAATGGAGGAACAACTCGCTCTCCGTACTGCATGGACTTGTGGTCAGTTTATCTAGACGGGTGGCTGCTGTAATCTCTGCAAATCCAGGACATGATCATGATCATATGTAGAGGATTTTAGGAAGGGAGTGTCTGACCCCAGGTCTTAAACAACCTTTAGAAATAGGAAACTAGGATATTTGGGCTAGAGTGCCCGATAGGAAAGTGACACGAAAGTGAGGTAGAAGACGCCCTTATTTACTACCAGGGGCCAGTACACGGGGTCCGACGGATTAACGTGCCCTTCCGACGCACGGCGGATATTTAGTGGATAGAGCGTTCGTACCTGCCTGGGATCGAACCTGAGGCCCTTTCCGTGGCAGTCACGAACGTTGCCCACTAGACCACCCGCGGCCCACAAATCCAGGACCTACCCGCTACTGATTTAAATATGATACTGTTTTTCTATTTACTTACCGTGTCAAATCACTTTTGTCCACATAGTGTATTTGACCGTATCTTCCCGTCTAGAATTACTATTAAATCGAGAAAGATGGCACCGAGTTTTCAGGTCTTTTGAATCCTTTCCAACAAATAAAAAAATTTTCAAAGATGATTTTTAGAAAAAAAAAATTTTAGAAGCAGATATGTCCAAGAAATTGTAATTTACCTTTATGCCACCTAACGGCAAAACTGTGCGTTACTTGAGAAAGAAACTCTACCCAAAATGGTCTTAGTCATAATTGGTATCGGATGGAAAAAAGATTTTTTTTCAGTCGGATATTTTGAAGCACTTATATGGAATACAATACTAATGAATTTAATAATATCCGCATTTACGCCTTCTAGCGGCAAAGCTGCGCATCGTAAAACAAGCGGAAAGCATGTTTCATCACTCTCGCATTTCCTGCTTCCCAATGCAGAAAGAACTTTTCAAAGTAGTAACTCAGATTTTTTTAATGCATGACTCAATAGCCTGCATTGTTCTCTTGGTTATACATAATGGTACTATGAATATAGGCATATACACTGGCGTGCAAAAATTAAGGACGAGACAGTTTTTCGAATGTAACGTCGTACAGAAGTGCTCCACATCGACCCAAATCATACCATACGATCCCCAAGATGTAAGAATATAGGACAAATGAGCAAAATCGTCCGAACAAGGAATCCAAAGGATACAAAGGCACTTTATTGAAAAGGTAGCTTCGAGCACAACTGGATAGAAGACAGAAACGTCCATGTGACAGGCGGCTGCCAAGAAAAATCCAGTCTTTAGTAGGGGATATGATCCCCCTGACTGCGTTGCAGGATTTACAACGTCTGTCCATGCTGAGGACGAGGTTGTCAAGGAGCTGTTGAGGCATCGCGGCCCATTCCTCTTGTAGCGCCAATCGCAGCTGCGGAATCGTTGCTGGCGACTGGTGACGTGCTGCCAAGCGTCTGCCGAGAAAGTCCCACACGTGTTCGATTGGATTTAGGTCCGGGGACCTTGAGAGCCAATTCATGCGTTCAATATCTTCACTCTCCAACAGCTCTCCGTCAGCCACTGAACGACGAGGTGTAGCGTTGTCGTCCATGAAGAGGAACTCAGGACACACAGCACCTCTAAACTGACGCACGTGTGAAACAGGAGAACCTCGGTACAATAGCGGACCCCAGTGACTTAAACTCCTTGATAGATGTAGAGGTCAGTACAGCTACCAAGCATGATACCGCCCCAAACAATAACTCCGCCACCTCCAAACCGGTCTATTTCGATGATGTTGGAGGTGCGATTGCGTATTCCCTGCTCTCTCCAGATGTGTATACTTCCAGAATCTCTCGTCAGACTAAATCGGCTCTCATCCGTAAAGAGAACTCGACCCCATTGCTGATGTGTCCAGTTCTTGTGTTCCTGGCACCACAGAAACCGCCGTCTCTGATGAGCAGGCGTTAATGGCACACGCCGTACTGGTCGTCGTGCAAATAGACCACCTTTGTACAGACTCATGGCCACGGTAAAACGCGATAATGGACGTCCAGTTGTCTGTTGCATGTGCCTTGCGATTTCTTCAGCTGTCTGCCGTCTGTCTCTTCTCGCCTGTAGGACAATATACCGGTCGTCCGCTGCCGTGGTTGCTCGTGGACGACCACTGCTAAACTCTCGGACAGCTGTTCCTGTCGTTTGAAATGCTCTCCAAGCTCGTAAAACGATGCTGTGAGCTATCCCGAACTCCTCGGCCACACTAGTCACACTTCGACCTTCTTCCAACTTCCCAATGAGGTGACCTCGGGTAAAGTTATCCAGATGTCGTCTACTGGATTGCCTGTTGGCGATACCACACGGTGGCAAAAACTCGATGTCGTTCAAACCGATGTACACCGTGCAATAGCTTTCACCGAAATGCTGAGCGTACACCGCCCGTGTGCTTTATACCCTTCCGACACCCCCACCCCCACCCCCATGTCATGCTGTATATATGCGCATGCCCTACCGTACCGGACCCTAGTCTATCTCCTGAGTGGTCTTTCGGTCCGTTCTGCTTGCTTGTTCCGCTGTTATGCTAATTTCTCCTCTTCGTCCTTAATTTTTGCACACCAGTTAATAATAAGGTATTATAACTCGATTATTGATTTACTGTATGTTGTTCACGCCACTCTGGGCGTAACTTATTGTTTGGTGTTTATTTAATGTGGTGTATTACCGGTATGGTGATTTTCTGTTAATATTAGTTATATTCGTTTCTCATATCAGCATGGTTTGTGGGGCACAGTTATTGGAGTCCGGGTTATGTTCAGTTCCTTTTTGTTTACAGTTCCCACCTACTGTTACATGTGTGACAAATATTTCATATGTAGCTTCGAGATCTAAGTCTTCGGACTATCGTCTTATATTGTGCTACACATCAGTATACTTATCATATATTATACTTGACCTTTTTCACTAGTTTGACTTTCGGCGTTTTGGCTTGTCAAGACTTTGTGATATTTAAATAACTTCACATTAGGTATTTCATGGCTTGTTTGGTACTTGTTCATATACTGTTGCATGCTGGATACAGTGTATGATATTCTTATTATGCTAGTTTTCATGACTAATCTGTGTTATACTACACATTTTCTGTTTCGTACTCTCTGGCCTGTCACTTATTAAATTGGAGATCAGGGGCTTGTCAGGCTTTTTTAATAAAGCCTTTTTTCCTGGCGCCATGCCATTCACCGTGGTGATTCATGGCGCCTTAAATAATTAATCTATGTGTTTACAGTACTAACTGTACATGTTTCGTATTTTGAACAGTTTATGAAATATTTAAAATGGTACTTATGTAAATTGAATATTTTTGACTAATTACTTAATATTTCTTATACCGGGTGAGCAAGAAAAGGTGTTAAAAAGTAAAATGACACAACTTCGTTATTACTGGATTAAATTTACTGAAACTTTCAGAGAAACTCAAGAAATAAGTGAAATTAATAGAACAGATTTTCAAAATGGCCACCATCTCCGCAAACCATTTTATAGAGACGGGACTGGAAATTGCCGATAACATGCTGCAACAAATCTTTTTTGATGGTCTGGATTTTGTCTGCAATGTTTTTTTTTGTTGTTGTTTATTTTTTTGAGGTCTTCCAGTGTCTTGGGGCCAATCCTGAAGACTCGGTCCTTCAAATAACCCCACAGTAAAAAATCACATGGGTTCAGGTCAGGGCCATAGGGTGGCCATTCAACGCAAAACGCATGATCATAACGCATAATCAAAACGCATAATCAAAAACGACATTCAATGCCCTGATTAATAAACCTCGCAGTGTCCAAAGCGATGATACGGTCTTGAAAGGTGTCCTGTAGCCAGGAAAACACATCAGCAACTCTATGTGGACGTGCACCATCCTGCATGAACCAGTAGGTGTTGACCATCCGATGACTTCTTGCTCGGGCTCCAAACTCCTTGGCCAGTAGCTGTCTGTAACCTGCACCAGTAACAGTTCCGTTGATGAAGATGGGTCCGATTATGCGTTCTGCGTTGATTCCAGAACACACCGTCACACGTTGCAAATGCAGATTTTCACTGCCCGATTTCGTTACTGCATCCAAAACCGTAATATTTTTGCACTATAAACAGTCGCTGCTCCATGCTGAGGGACTCCGTTTTGAAAAGGCGTTTTCCAGAAATGGTGAGGCGTTTTCAAATTTCAATCTCTATACTGTCCTGTGAAAGAAACATACCGCAATTATAGAGCTCAGTGACCTGATGAGAGCACTTTGCTTTGTAACACCATTTTTTGGCCACCCTGTAGTTTTATTGTGATTGACAATATTGCATAATTACTGTTATGTATTGAATTACCAGTTGTGTGGCAGAATATTTCAATAAATGAAAATGAAATGAAAATCGTACTATTAGTTGCAGAGATATGGTGTCCACAGACTAAAGGACGTACAAAGTTGTACAATATGCACGTACTTTTTTAAGAAAAAACGTGCTAAAAATGTGTCCGTTTTCTTTTATTGGGTAGAGAATGTGATGCCTGCAAATGCAAGACAACAGAAAAGTGCTAATTACCGTAACATCATCATCATCATTGTCAACCATTATCAATCCACTGCTGGACGAAGGTCTGTCCAAGCCTCTTCCACAACGGTCTGTCTTGTGCCAGTCTCCTCCATGTTACTCCCGCATACTTTCGAATTTCATCCACCCATCTTTCATGTGGTCTTCTTCTGGGTCTTTTCCTGTCCCTTGGAATCCAATCTAAAATTTCGGCTGTCCATCGATGGTCTGTCCTTCTGGCAGTATGCCCAGCCCATTGCCATTTCAGGGATTTTACTCTGATCATGATGTCTTCCACTCTTGTCAATTTTCTGATCCACGAGTTCCTCTTCTTATCTCTCCTGGTTACACCAAGCATGCACCTCTGCATGCTTCTTTGAGTTGTCTGCAGCTTTTGTGTGTCTCTTTTAGTTAAGGTCTTTTTTTTTTTTTTTGATTGGAGGTTTAACGATCACCGTGAGCAACTCAATGGGCTATAAGCAGTCGCCCGTCCCTAATTTAGGGTCACTGGTTCCAGGGAAAGGAGAGAGCCAGTGCCGTAAGACAAACGCAACATCCATGCCTCACCGGGATTCGAACCCGGACCCCTTACGGACGAATGATCAGAGGCCAACGCCTTAGACCACTGCGCCACCGGGCCGGCTGGTTAAGGTCTACGTCTCTGCACCATACGTAAGCACTGGAAGGATGCATTGATCAAACACTTTTCTTTTAAGACATAATGGCATATTGCTCTTGAAAATTATGCTGTTTCTTCCAAAAGCTCTCCAGGCAAGTTTTATACGCCTATTAATTTCTTCATGAATGTGACCCTCACTTGATATCTGCTGTCCAAGATAAATGTAGGTATTGGTTATCTCCAGCTTTTCCCCATCAATCGATAAATCTTCATTTCTTGTAAAAGCATTTATAATGAACTAAGTTTTTTACTGGTAGTTGTTGTAGTAGTTATAATGAACAAGCTTAACTGCTAATAATGTTGTAGTAGTAATTTAGATGAATAAAGTCTTATGCTGGTTGTTAATAGTAACACTTAATGAAAGAGACCTAACAGCCAGACATAGGTCTGACAAAACTATGAACTGAGAAAAAAACGTACTTACTAAGAAAACCTTTTATTAGGGAAACTCCTGGTATTATCCAACACACACTTCACAGAGCACAATAATGACGAAGAACCTAATCACATAGAACGAAGCTCTCTTTACATCAAACGAAGATCTCTTACACATAAAACAAAGCTCTCCCACGTACACAAAAGCTCTCTTAGGTATCGTTGAACGCGCCTATTTATACTGCCTACCACCACGTCATGACTTACACTCATTGCCACATATCATTCAGCCGGAGAAATAACATCTCGTTATGTAAGAAGATAATTTACATAGGAAAATAAAATAACCAGAGATAGTAAAATCAATAGGAAACTGAATCTAGAGTATACGTTACACATTGTACATCACTTTTGTCTTCTAAAAGTTTATTTTTAAACCCACTTCTTTACTCTTGTCAGCAAGTTCCTGGATCATACTCTGCAGCTGTGATGGGGTAGTTGCAGAAATGACTACGTATGTACAAGTATAAATCAGTCCAAAATGTAGTCGCCATCGTTTGCAACGGCCTAGGTAGCTGTTTGATACCGTCCCTGTAGAATTGTGAGAGCTTGGACGCAAAGAAGTGAGTAAGTGCGCGTTCGACATCGTCCCGGTTGGTAAACCGTTGTCCGTCGAGAAAATGCTGCAACGACCGGAAAAAAGTAATAGTTGCTCGGGACAATGTCCACAGAATAGGTTGGGTGCGTCAGCAGGTCCCAGCCAAGGTCCCCGATCTTGTGACAGGTCACCCGTGCTGTGTGGATCTCACTCCATCCTGCTGTGGGAGGACGCCCTTACGGTACAGCAGTGCTGGTCGTTTCGACGTGAGCGATGCGTAACAGATCGTCGAGCTGGCGACAGTACACATCGGCGATGATAGCGGTGTTGTCCGGCATGCAGCTCAAAAAACACAACATCCGCATATCCTACCAAACAGAGAGCAGGACCTTACGTGTGTGTAAGTCGGCTTTGGGAGGTCGGCAGGGGATTCTGTTTTGGGTCCAACCACTGTTTCTGGACGCTGACATTGTCATACAGGACACATTTCTCGCCACCTGTCACAATGTGGTCCAAGAACGGATCAACTTGGTCACGTGCAAGCAGAGGCGACTTTAGACCTTTTGGGGCCCTACGCGCTAAAACTTTCAGGGGGCCCTGCCCCTTCTTATCGCCTCAGAAATTTTCATCAGTCCGATTAGCAAAAAATAAATAAATAAATAAAATAATGTAAAGTCGAGAAATAAGTAGTTACGCTTTTTAAAATTCCATTCTATCTACCTATTATTAGAACGTTTCGTAAGAAACAGTGCGCATGGCACTTTTTGTTTTTAGAGATATTTCAGTAATTACTTTTGCGGCTAATAAGAAATCTAAGGATATTAAGTTCGGTACTTTAAATGCCACTAAGGGCTGTCCAGTCAAAAATTCAAAAAAAAAAAAAGTTCTGTTGTGAAGAAACTGTTCAACTTAAAAGGAAAGAATTATTTTTGTGCCTCTCAGATTAGGCTTAACGGTTCCTTCTCAAATATTTAAATTTTCTAACTACACTGGCGGAAAGTGAAAAAAGAACACCAAGAAGGAATTGGCGGACGTTCATTAAATTTACATATGTTAATGGGGTGGAGTTTACGTACGTGTGATGTTAATTTCGGGTCCAACCGGTGAGCGCTTACGCCACAGCACGGCATAATATGCAAATTATTGTCGGTGGTATTTAAGAAGTACGGCAAAGTGAATGTAATCAGTCGTCGGCGTACGGACACGTGCGAAGACCCTGAAGAAGCTGCAATGCCTGGACATGGAAGACGTGTACGATTTCAGCAGTTATCGGACTTTGAGCGAGGTCGTCTAGTCGGACTCCGTGAGGCCGGGTGGTCGTATCGTCGTATTGCGGGGCGAATTGGACGGGAAGTATTGGTGGTGGTACGACGGTGGCATAGATGCTCCGAGGAACATTCCCACACGAGAAGACGTGGAACCGGGAGTCACAGACGGACTGATGAGCGGACCGATCGACGCATAAGAAGAGCGGCGTTGTCAAGCAGAACATCCACTGCTACGCAAATCCGAGCTGCCGTTGCACCTGAGGTGACTGTGTGAACAATCCGCAACCTTCTACTGGATGCAGGACTACGTGCACGTGTGCCTCTGGCATGTGTACCTCTGACTCCAGCCCACCGTCAGGAACGGCTGCAGTGGTGTCGCCAACGTCTGCACTGGAGAACGCAATGTCGATCTGTCGTGTTCAGCGATTAAAGCTGATTCTGCTTGGGAGCCTCCGATGGCCGTATGCGTATTCGCAGACGCACAGGAAAGCGTCTCCACCCTTCTTGCATCCGCCAGCGACACACAGGGCCTACACCTGGTCTCCTGGTGTGGAGAACGATCAGCTTTCACTCCCGTACACAACTAGTGTTTGTGCCGGGTACGTTAAACAGCACCTCCTACATCAACAACAACATTCAGCCCGTTGTTGTGCCATTTGTAAGGTCGGTACATCGTGGTGTTTTCCAGCAAGATAACGCACGCCCACACACGGCATGTGCAACGCAACATGCACTTCAGGGTGTGAGACAACTTCCATGGCCTGCACGTTCACCGGATTTGTCCCCCATTGAGCACGTGTGGGATTTTATGGGACAACGACTTATCCGGTCTCCACGGCCAGCCACGACCATCCCCGATTTACGCGTCCAGGTTGAGGATACTTGGAACTTAATACCCCAAATTTACATCCAACATCTGTACGACAGCCTCCATGCCAGAATTTCACAGTGTGACGCAGTTCATGGCGGTTCAACCTCGTACTAACCATGTTACATGGAAATGTTATTTTTCAGTTTACCAGCAAATACAGCTGTATTTTGCCATAATGTTTTGATCACGTTATCCTCTGTATTCCGTTATTATGCTGTATAAATTTCGTTGGTTTCAGACGTCTCCTTCTTGGTGTTCTTTTTTCACTTTCCGCCAGTGTAGGGCTTTAATTTCCCGCTAAAAGCGCTGAAGGCCTAAAAATTAGGTTTTCATAGATTTTTCAAAAATTATTTTTGCGAATGATCGGACATAAAAATTCGTTAAAATTGTCCCCTTTTTAATTTCACTATTAGTTCATAAATTTCCTATTAGGAGTTCTCAAAGTGGAAATTTCGAAAATTTTAGCTTTGCGCTACGAACAGACTATTTCAGTTACAGCAAAAGTTATTTTTGAGTTTGATACTTTGGGTAAAACTGATTACTTTAACACCTTTTCAGTTGCAAGTTTTTTGGCAAATTTAACGCTAGGGGCGCTGAAAATAAAATTGTGTACATCGCGTGTAAATTGTCATAAAATTTCATAAAATTGGAACGCATCTCAGTTATAAAACCTACTCTTTCCATTGCTTCAACTTTGGAAAATCATCTTGTTTTTTTTACATTTTGAACAAATTAGTAGGAAACGAGCATGACATCAAACAAAATAAAAAACATTGGCAAACGGGAAAGTGGGTAAAATGCAATTTATGCACAGTGCTTCACTTGAAAAAGGTGGATGACTTTTCGTGGAGCAGTTTTGGCATGGACGAATGCCATGAAACAAGAAAGGTGGATAGTAAGGATTTCATCAGTCACTGCAGGAAAGCAAGAATATGAAAAGTTTTTTGAAAAAAAATTTCTTATTATTTACATCGAAAAATTAAGAAGGTGTGCACTTTTTTGTTTCGGTTTGTGAAAACCAAATGTTTTCGGGGCCCCTCAGGCTCTGGGGCCCTAGGAGTGCGCCTAGTGCGCCTGATTGGTAATCCGCAGCTGCGTGCAAGCAAGGAAACGTATGTACTCGTGCGATTTGCTTTCTGCTCAATTGTGAGTTGATGGGGTACCCAAACTCTCCTCTTGTGCACCTCCCCAAATTGACGCAGGTGCGTGATAATGCCCCAGCTGTTCACCCAGCTCCAGCGTTGTCACGCGTGTGTCTGTCGCTAATAAATTCTTCAGCATGTCCATATCCACTGTTGCGGGTCTTCGGGCTTTGGGAGGTCGGACAGGTCAAAGTTTCTCTCTCGAAACCATTCGAACCAACGGCAGCACTGAAGATGTGACATGGTATTGGGTACACACTGGCAATGATCCTTACAGCCTTTGCGGTGGTGCTACCGCGACGAAACTCATACAGCATGCAATGGCGGATGTGCTTCTTGTCCACTTCCATGTTGGCTGACGCTTAACACTCTTCGCCTTCTGACGGCTAACAGCCACTGACTTAAGCCATCTAACTGCTGATGTCATGCCGGTGTGCTGCGCAATCTCAGTACGCAATGTGCGCCGTGGGCGCGGGCTTCGACTTCGGGTACCTCGTCATTGGACATTACTTTCTTTCCAACCCATAACCATATTCATGATTTTGCAGATTATCTGATGCAAAATGTTCCAGTCATGTAGAGAAAGTTCTTTTTTTAGCTGCTAATTTGCTTCCACGTAGGCCCAATTGAAAAAACATTTTCTGCATCCGGTTGCTGAAATTTTTGTGATTTTCTTCGTATTTTCCAGGGGACTTCTTTATATAAAATGTTCCCACGGGTATCGCGAAATCTGCTTTTTAACGCTTTCCAACCGTTGGTTGAAGAATCGTATATGTCGCTGCTTTGTCCGTCTGTCTGTCTGTCTGTTCGTCCGCACGATAACTCGCGTAAAAATGGTTCGATTTCGATGAAATTTTAGTACGTGGTAGGGGATCATCTGGGGAAGAACCCTATCGAAAATGGGAAAAATGGGGTCAAAGGTCAGGGCACAGGAGCGAGATTTCTTCCACAACCATTATCCTCATAACTTAGGTAAAAATGCTTCTATTGCGACAAAACTTTAGTATGTTTATAACGAAGTAAATTTCTCCGTCATTTTTATCCGCGCCAGGATTCGAACCCGGGCCCCCTCGTTCCGGAATAAGTTGCTCTACCAATTGAGCTACGCGGACGTTTTATTCTGATTCCTATCTGCCTTTATGTCGTGTGCGTCCTTCTGGCAGGTACGTCACATCTCCTGGTACGTTACATCATCTCCCCCTTATTTATTTTTTTTTCGAAGTGCTGGAGAAGGGATTCTCTTATTTTTCCTATCTCGCGGTGTGGAAATAACATCACACCATTGCGAGATTTTGAACGGTCGGGTCATCCGGATAGTTCGGGCGCCATTATAACGAAGTAAATTTCTCCGTCATTTTTATCCGCGCCAGGATTCGAACCCGGGCCCCCTCATTCCGGAATAAGTTGCTCTTCCAATTGAGCTACGCGGACGTTTTATTCTGATTCCTATCTGCCTTTATGTCGTGTGCGTCCTTCTGGCAGGTTCGTCACATCTCCTGGTACGTTACATGTTGTTCCGGAGGTATACTGAACCGGTTCTGTTGAATATCGTCGAAATGGGGGTCAAAGATCAGGGCACAGGTGCGAGATTTATTCCACAGCCGTTATCCTCATAACTTGAGTAATGATTTCTGGTATGTTGGAAAGCGTATCATAATCAATGCATTGCATGATTTTACTAACTTGTTTATTTACTAATTTTGCTCTTCGAGAGCTTTCGTTTGCAAGCATTCCGTTTTGTATCATATTGCCGTATGCATGACCATGAGTTTCCTTGAATTTTCCGAGTTAATCGGATGCAAGGTGTTACTGTCAAGGGAGAGTGGAGCAAAATTAGATTCTTCATGAGAAAATTTCTGATTTTACAATTGAAAAAGAAAATTTGAAAAGCGTTTGGCGTTGCACACTTGTAACGTTATGTCAAAAGAAACACTCATTTCACCTAAGAATTTGGTGGTATTTTTCTTGTCTTTTACTTAGGATCAATTTGCTCTTATAAATATCAAAATGCATTACTGAAACATTTTCCTATGAGTGGCGTGACTGTTCGGAAGACATCCAGAGCATAACACATTACACCACTTTCGAACGGTCTTCAAAGAATTCAAAAGTTGCGCTGAAAAGACCTGTGGAAATTCATCCTTTTGGTAGTGACTTCATCTTAAAGAAAAAAAAACGTTTCATAGCATTATGTTTTATTTGCTGTGATTTGAAATTTGAAATCCGTATCTAAAGGAAAGCAAATTCTAGTCTGCATAACTCTTTCATATCTTCTAAGTCACCTTTTAAAGGATAAAGAAGAAGAAAAAAAAAGGTTGTTTTCGTTTCGTGTAACACTAAAACTCCAATATGTCAATGCGAATTTCATCTTCTTTCTAGTACACTCGTTGTTTTTTTTTTATTATTGTTGGATTACTGCTTTCCAACGGAATATAGAGGATTCCGTTAAAATCTTTTCTCTAACTTCTACAGCACAAAATTTGTTTGAAGTTCGATATTCCCACAGCGGTACTCTGGCAAAATTGGATGCTGAAAATATCTTCCAGCATAAAATTCTATCTCAGTGCTCGGGTTAAGGATTTGAGAAACGAAGTCATTTCCTTTGAAATGAACCTTTTTGCTCCAGCAAAGTATCAAAAACACATATATATATATATATATATATATATATATAAAGGGGGAAAACTTCACTCCAACCTAGTACAGGAATTTCAGCGGCTTCTTTTTTTTTTTTTTTTTTTTTTTTTTTTTTTGCGGGGGAGGGCTTATATTCCGGTTGAATCGAAGCTGGAGCTGACAAACACCTAATGTCAAAAGAAACTTAAGAAAACACTAGCTCGCGTTTTGTAAATGTAAAGAAAAAAAAGAAACAGCGGGAAAACACATGGTTGCGTTTCTACTGCGAAACGTAAAGGACACCGTTTCTAAACAGGATCACCTGAAGAATCAACCTTGCGAATTTTGCATAGTATTCAATTGAAATATGCTTTCAACAGCGAGGTTTTAAAATTCCTTATATTCAATCACCTACCGAAGAATTCCCAAAGGAAATGCGTAATGCAGAACGGGCGTAAATAAAAAATTCCTTAATATTCACCGACCCCTTTTTCATGGCTTCTCGCTACAACGTGTATAGCACCAGCGGTTTTGAAACCTTTTCGGTTGGCGTAACGTTACTGGCAAAGAGACGCGACAAATTATTTTCTACGTATCGATAAAAGGCCTGATCTCTCAGTGTCAGTTTATAGAGGGTGAGTCGAAAGTTTTGCAATATTTAGATCGCTTTATGTCTTTACCATACGTACCTTTACGACGAAAGCTGACTAGCTTTCAAAGTATAGGCCATCGTTTTGCACCGTCTTTTGCCATCTGTCTGCTAGTTCTTCGGTTCCGCGGCGGTACCAATTCTTCCCCTTCGAAGCGAAGATTTCCTTCACCCCAGCTGCCACCTCCTCCTGGTTGTTGAAGTGCTGCCCGTGAAGGAAGTAGGCCATGGACCGGAACAGGTTATAATTCGACAAAGTAAGATCCGGACTATATTCTGTGCGTGGCATCAGTTCGATGCACTCAAGTTCCGGGAGTTTTGCCAGGGTCGTTCGCGTGGTACGAGGCCGAGCGTTGTACTGATGTAGGAGAGGGCGTTTTCTGTTCACCAGTGACGGTACCTCTCTTCCAAAACGGCATACATCTGCTCCAGCTGTTCAGAGTAGAGGTTAGCGTTGATGGTCCGACCGTCTGGAACAAATTCGTAATGGATTATTCCCTCGAAATTCCACCAGACGCAGAGCAAGACCTTGTGCTCGAAGCGCACACGCTTGGCAACAGGTTCAGAAAGCTGGCTCGGGCTCAACCACTGCCGTTGTGTGTTAGGATTATGGATATAGATCCCCTTTTCATCGCACGTAACAATTCTCTTGATGAAACGTACATCGCGCGGGTATTCTAGGAGTTTCGTGCGCACTTCCACTCGACGGTTTGCTTCAGCTGGCGTCAGTTCCTGAGGGACAATGCGGAAGCTCTTGTAGACTTTGCCGAGGTCCTGAAGGTGACGAACCACGATGGTCTGTGATATGCCCAGCTCGCTTGATAAACGCAGACGCTTGCCGGTTGTCGGATTTGCCTCTACGGCCTGGCGCACGGCCTCCAAATCCACGGTTCGCGGTCTACCCGACATTGGCTGATCGTTGAGGTTTCTGTCACCTGAGCGGAATTTCTTGAACCATTTAGTTGCGGTGCTGTGGTCTATGGAACCTTCCCCTTTCGCATGACAAATGTTTCGTGTTGCTTGAGCAGCGTTATGGCAGAGTTCAAACTCGTAAAGCAAAAGTTCACTAGTTAGCCAGTTGTGTCTGTACATTTTTCAGGCGACCCATCCACAGACAGAACGACGACATGCAATGCTGTTCACAGCAACGACTACCACTTTATATCCCTTTCTACTGAATGCAGTGCGCGACTTGAACTAGTTTAAACACGTGACGTAGCCGCCACAGCACATGCGTTTATGCAAATGGTGCAAAACTTTCGATTCACCCTCTGTAAAATGCATATTACGGAACTTCTGAGTGTATATTGAAAACGTCGGGACCAGCTCAATGTCCAAAATACACTGAAGTGCCAGAAAAGCTGGTACACCAGCTTTTCTGGCACTTCAAGAATATCTTTGTTTGCTGGTACACCAGTCTAATACTTAGTAGGTCCCCCACGGGAGCGCAGGACTGCAGAAATACGACGAGGCATGGACTCCACTAGCTTCTGGAAATATGCTGTAGGCAATGCACACCATACTTCCTGCAGAGCGTTCCACAATTCGGGTGTAATCAGAAGTCTCGCAGACACAACCCATCAGCATGAATGCAGGACATGAACAGGTGTACCTCGTCAGAAAGGATGCGCACATAGCGTTGGTCGGTCACAAACGTTTGTAGACGTACCAGGCGTCCCAGTGAAGTCCAGATAAACACACTCCATACCATTACGGACACCCCATCAGTCGGTACAGTTCCCTGTTGACAGGCGGGATCCATGGCTTCATGGGGTTTGCGCCCCACACGAATCCTTCCATCTGCCCAATACAGTTGGAAACGCGACTCGTCAGATAAGGCTACTTGTTTCCAGTCATCAAGTGTCCAGTGGCGGTGTTGCCGTGCCCAAGCGAGGCGCATAGCTCTGTGTCGTGCACTCATCAAGGGGACTTGAGTTGGGCGTCTGTCCCAAAGCCCATATCGTGCAGGGTACGTTGCACAGTCCGGACGTTGATACTTGTTGAGGCTCCAGCATTGAATTCCGATGATACCTGCGAGAGTGTTGCACGCCTATCGCGTGAAACGATTCTTGACAGCCGACGATGGTCACGTTCACCCAATGTCTTTTTACGGCCACACTGGTATCCTAGGTTGGAAGTTTTGCCAGAATTTTTATAGTCACGGTACACCCTCAAAATGGGCGTCCGTGAAAATCCGAACTCCTTTTCTGCCACCGAAATACTATGGCCCATCTCACGAGTGCCAACTATGACAGCGCGGACGCAACCGAGTACGCGCATAGGTGACGTTGCCATGTATTTTGCATAAGCTCGTCTGTACCAGTTTTTCTGGCACTTCAGTGTATATATACTACTGTTTGTGGAAATTGCGACAGCATGAAGGAATGCTGTTAGTAGCTTGAAGCTTACAGGATATCTACTACAGTTTGGGACATGCACATGATCACAATTTCAGTGAAAATGCGCATGCAGTTTCAAAGCAGTGCCCTCTGAACAGTCCGGTCTTGGTTATAAAGAACTGGTTCAAACGAGATGATTCAATCAGTGAAGAGCTGACATTAAGTTGAAAGGGTGTTTCTTGTGGCTCACTATTCCGGGTTGTTGAAGAAGTTCGCATTATGAACACCTGACGGACTTAGAACGAGAAAGGATTTTCGGGATAAGAGAAGGTGAATTTTCCTACCGCGAAATTGCCACTCGTACGGAACGAAACGCCAGTACAGTGGAGCGAACGAAGCGTCAGTGAGAGTCGGACATACAGAAATCTGGGACGTGGACTACAAATTCGCGCGATTGCACGGGATGACAGACACCTCTACCGCATGGCAGTGACTGATCGCACAGCAACATCCACTGGGTTAGAGCAGCAGTAGAGCACTCTCATAGGTCAGGCTTTTTCCTCCAGTACAGTTCGACGTCGTCCACTTAACATAGGATTAATCGCTAGCAGCACTTTGCTGCGTATTCCTTTGACACTCAACAACATACGCTTCAGGCTGCAATGGGGTCTCAAACACGGACATTGGCTCGCTGATTAGCAACAGGTCATGTTTTCTGATGAGTCACTATTCAACTTGACGAACCATGATGGTCGCATTTAAGTTTCTCCATAAAGAAAGAAGGCCACCAAAGAGTAAAGGTTTCTCTAGAACGTGTTCGAAAACATCGTGCAGTATCATACCGGCCCAACACCCAGCTTTATGGTTTAGGGCGCCATTGGGTTCCGTTCCCGGTCTCGTCTAATACGGATTGAGGGAACCCTCAACAGCCAGCGATACATCAGAGATGTTTTAGAGTGCAGAGGTGATACCCTTCCTGGGGTGTTGTCCTGGCGTTATGTTCCAGCAGGACAATGCTTGGCCCCATGTGGTACAGAATGTCCAAGTTCTCTTCCATGCACGGAAGATACCGCTTCTTCCCTAGCCTGCACGTTCGCCGGATATGTCACCGATCGGAACTGTCTGGAACATGCTAGCTAAGCAACTGGCCAGTCAACACAAATGGACTCTGGCCTCGCATGGAAACAGCGTATTCCCTAGAACGGTATCAAAAACATTTTCCATTCAATGTCGCGCCGTGTAGAGTCCGTTATTGTTGGTTGAGGTGGCTTCACGCGATACTGAGTTCTGAACCAGAAAAATCTTGTGTAGCTCTACAAATGTAATCAGTTATCTCCTGTAACATGAGCAATCTGTGATGTAAATTTCATATGAATTGCGCGATTCGTTCTTCGTGTTGCAATTGTCACAAACTGTAGTGCATGTCCGGGAGCCCTCTCACTATCAATGATAAGAGTCAAGTACCTCCACAGTGCCTGTGATAACAGTCTGGTACCGCTCTCAGTGCTTAGGTACATACGTATATCGGACAACCCCCTCAGGGTCGAATAACGAAATCTCACGTATGACTTTCAGTTTTTCAGGCTTTTTTACGCTTTCCAACCGTAGGTTGAAGAAGAGTATATGCTCCAGCTTTGTCCGTCTGTCCGTCCCTCCGTCCGTCTGTCTGTCCGCACGATAACTCGCGTAAAAATGGTTCGATTTCGATGAAATTTTAGTATGTGGTAGGGGACCACTTGGGGACGAACCCTATTGAAAATGGGCGAAGTGGGGTCAAAGGTCACGGCATAGGAGCGAGATTCATTCCATTGCCTTTATGCGTCATAACTTGCGCAAATAGAGTTTGATTTCGATGAAATTTTAGTATGTGGCAGGGGAAAACCTGAGGACGAACCCCATTGAAAATGGCTGAAGTGGAGTCAAAGGTCAGGACAAAGGAGTGGGATGCATTCCATTGCCCTTATGTGTCATAACGTGCGTAAAAATGGTTCGATTTCGATGAAATTTTAGTATGTGGTAGGAGACCATTTGGGGATGAAACCTATTAAAAATGGACGAAATGGGGTCAAAAGTCAGGACATAGGATTGGGATCTATTCCATCGCCCTTATCCCATACTATTAAAGGAGCAATTCTTGTATGTAAGCAAATTTTATTCTGAAAACGGCTCTAAGGATTTTGATGAAAGTCGTTAACCTACCGTTTTCTGGTACTGGAAATCGATTTAGCTTGATCTCGACTTTAGGAAAATTCGTTTAGTGGGTTAGATAACCACCCCCAATTACCACGTTTTTAGTGTCATAGCGTCGTCCCATTAGATGTCGGCGCGCGGTCACGCCATCTGTCTCATTACGTCACGCGTTGTGTGTGGATCCTATTAAAGTTTGATGACGTCACACTCTTGCGAGCAGATAGTCGTGATTTCCATCTGCCTCATTACGTCACGCGTTGAGTGCGTATGTCCGTCCGCACGATAACTCACTTAAAAATCGTTCGATTTCTTTGATATTTTAGTATGTGGTAGGAGAACACCTGGGAATCAAACCTATTGAAAGTGAACGAAATGGGGTCAAAGGTCAGGACATAGGAGCGGGATCCATTCCACTGCTTTTGTGCGTCATAACTAACGTAGAAAGGGTTCGATTTCGATGAAATTTTAGTATGTGGTAGGGAACCACCTGGAGACAAACCCTGATGAAAATGGGCGAAATGGGGTCAAAGGTCACGACATAGGAGCGAAATCACTTCCTTCGCCATTATGCATTATAACTTACGTATAAATGCTTCGATTTGGATGAAATGTTAGTATGTTGTAGGGGCTTACCTGGGGACGAATCCTGTTGAAAATGGGCGGCGAAATGGGGTCAAAGGTTAGGACACAGGAGCTGGATCTATTCCATATTCCTTATGCATCATAACTTACGTAAAAATGCTTCGATTGCGGCAAAACTTTATCATGTTATTTCGGAGGTATGCTAAACTGGTTCTGTTAAATATCATCGAAATGGGATCAAAGGTCAGGGCACAGGAGCGAGATTTATTCCACAGCCATTATCCTCATAACTTGAGTGATAACTTGAGTAATGATTTCTGGTATGTTGGAAAGCGTATCATAATCAATGCATTGCACGATTTTACTAACTTGTTTTATGTCTTTCAGTGGGTTTCCGGAGTCGACGCTGCATCAAGGCTCCCATGTTAGCCCAGGTCCATCGGCAACGACGTCTGCAGTTCGTACGGGACTGCAGTCATTGGACAGTGGAATAGTGGAAAAAGGTTGCCTTCTCCGACGAATCGAGGTTTCTGCTCCACATAAGTGACGGGCGGTGACGGATACGGCGTCAGAAAAACGAGAGCCAATACCCGGACCCTCTTGTCGGTCAAGTACAGGCCGGAGGTGGCAGTGTGCATGTCAGGGAGATGTTTTCCTGGTATGACCTAGAACCGGTAGCACCACTGGATGGGTCCCTGAACCACGATGGCTACGTGCCCATCCTTTTGGACATTTTCTCTGGTGGTAATGGTGTCTACCAACAGAACAATGAGCCGTGCCACGCCGCTAAGGGAGTGCGTGACTGGTTTCAAGAGCACGACAGCGATGTCTTCGTTTTCCCTTGGCCGGGGAAATCGCCCGACCTCAATCCGATAGAGCACTTGTGGGACTATTTGGATCGATAGGTTCGACGTGCCGACCCACAACTACGTCTTCTCCGGGACCTCCATGCTCTGCTGCAGTTCGAATGGGCACGTGTGCCTCGGTCAACTTTCCAGGGCCTCATTGCCTCCATGCCACGCCGTCTAGCAGCTGTCATCCAAGCCAAGGGTGGTTATTCTCATTATTAGGTAGGTGGTCATATTATTTTGATATGACTGTGTAATGTGTTTTCGAACTTTTTCTCTCGAGTTTATTTCATTGGTGTTCAATTGGATCAAAATCCGGTAACTGGTGAGGTGAATGGAGCTGTTCAGATACCTTATAAAGCAGTCACTCGTTAACAATCTTTGCTGCGTGCTTAGGAGCATTATCCTGATGAAAGACCCATTGGCTTACGAGTTCTAAGCTGTCGACAGATGTCTGTAAATTGGTCTGCAGTATCTTCCAGTATTGTAGGTGATCCAGTATACCCTCGATGGAAGCTAATTTCCCAACCCTAGACGCCACCATAGATTCCCAAACTATTAATTGCCTCCACCATGCTTAACTGTGGGAACCATATTTTCGGGTTTAATTTCTTCATTTTTCCGTCGCCAAATCTTTCCACGACAGTCATATCCAAAAAAATTACTTTGCTTTCGTCGGTAAATGGGACTTTTTTACACCAAACAGAGTCTTTGTTGATATGTTACCGCGAAAGTGCAGAAATCAGTTATTCTACAGATTATCTAGGTAATGTGCAGATTAACTAGGGTGATCCGTTAAAGTGCCGAAAATTGTTTCATTGCTCAAATTACCTAGGTAATCTGCAAATTACCTAGATAATCTGCACATGACCTACTAGGCACTCGTTAAAGTGAAAATAAGATCTTTGCTGGAACAACAGCAACGTTTCTGTACGCTTAAATTAACATAATGTTATTTATTTATTTTTCGATATATAAAGAATCAAGTTAATACAATCAAACAATCAACAAATTAGTTGATAGAATCAATCATCAATCAATTAAAAAACTATAATAGAAAGAATCAAACGGTTTAAAATATTATTATAATTAAGGAAATGAATTTGCAAAACATATGATAAAATTATGCTTACTTATTAGTGCAATCTAAAGATTGGTGACACTTTGAATTACATAGCAATTGGTTTTTGCGACAAGCACACCTATTTGTGGTACATTTAGATTTGCAGTCACATTTTCTGAAACCCTGCCCAGTACCAAGGGATTGTTTTATTGCTGTTTGACGTAAAGATATTTCTACAGCAGGCACCTTTCTTCAGCAGGCATCTTCTTTCGTTAAAAATCTCTCTTTGTAAACACTGAATTCAGATTTTGCATACAATTGTTTTTAAAATACCCGTTTTAGTACCAAGTTTATAAAAGCCATCCTCTGTTTTACTAAGAACCACAGCTAAAATCGAGCGGGCGTCAGTTTTTGCTCTGTCTACTTCGGGTACTTTAATTCTCACAGTGACACCTTCATCGACATTTGGGTGCTTTGCATTAGAAACTGCTAACATTTTCTTTGCTTGCTTTTCTAAACCTTTCTTGGCTTCATCACGCTGTATTTTCTGATCCATATTCTTTTTACAGATGTTGCACAATACATTCTTACCATACCTTTTCTCTTTAGGATCTATTTCACCACAAATTACGTGAACAAACATATCACATGAAACCAAACTAAGCGTGGAGGGAGAGGGGAAAGGTGTAGGGAAAGGAAATGAGATAAAAAAACTTTTGAACTTTAACGATACGGAAGCCGTTAATGTGCATATTACCTAGGTAAAATGCGGAAAACTCTTGATTCCACACGTTAACGGAGCAAATCAGTTAATCTGCAGATTAGCTAGGTAATGTGCACATTAACAGCTTTCAAGCTTTAGCGGTAACAAATATACTTATAACTGATTTAATCACACCTATTCGCAAAACTAGAGGTTATTTCTAAATGGGTAGGTCTAAGTTTGTTTGTTTTTCCCTAATTTACTATTTTCATAAATTTTCTCTTCTTTGAGCGAATGTCATCTCCATTTCTGGTATTTCTTTTGGCAGTTAGGGTGGACTGCAGCTTCTCATTCAAATATTTCATCCTAATTACAATTCTCATTTTAACATATGTCCTAAGAACCTCTGAGAAATCCAGGAAACAAGAGATGCTTTTTCGGTTAGCGTTTTTGCGCAATAAGGCTGTTTACTTATAGTGTAATTTATGTTTTGTTTAAGATACTCATATTCCAAATTTTTAGCGATATTATACCACTCAGGAGATGGTTAAATTAGTCATCCAAATGACAGATGATGTAGCCATGATTCCTCAATATGTACATATGTTATTTTTTAATGTGTAATCTCCCAGATGTGGGTATTTTTCTTTATATTTTTTGGCCAACCAACGAGCAAGATACTCTCGGCCATCATCTTCAATTACTGTGGTTAGACATTGTGTATTTAACACATTATCGTTGTCGCTTGTATACATAGAATAAGCATCGTATAAATCTTTGGATATTTTTTCATCACTTTCGACTTCAACGTGGAGCAGCACTTTCACAACTATGAATTCTTCCGTGTGTGATTCATCAGTCTGGGTATTGGTGTTTTTCAGTATTATGTCCGGATTTTTTCCCATGACAATCATGTATGACCAAGTAAATTTCTCCATCGTTTTTATGCCAGGTACGGGATTCGAACCCACAACTCTCGGCTCCTGGAGTGCTATCCACTATACTACACTGGCATGTGCTCTCACTGCTATCTGCCTTTATCTCATGTGAGTCCTGCGGAGCAGGCAAGTCACACATGTGAATTCTGTATTCAAAGGGGTGGGATGATCATTCAGTCCTCCTCTTGTACGAATTTGCGAAAAAACGTTCTCTAAACAATCCTGATCAAGTCTATATGTCATTCCGAACACATCACGTGCATCAGTTAGAAAATCCTTTAATGAGCGTATTGATATTAGAATACCTTTCTGAAATTGTTGCAGGTGTTGTGGGGGTGGGAGGATACTAAATTAAAATGAAGTTGGCATATGCAAATTTAAATTTAAAATTCCACCCTTTCCCTCAGAGTATGGATATTAAAGTAGACAAGCAAAACTTACGGGTATTTCTATATGAAGACCCAATTTATTCCCACAACTGATGACAATAATAGGAAATTAGTTGTTGCAGTACATGACAGTTATTCCACTTTTATGGCCGAAAAAACAAACAACAACAACAAAAAAAAACAATTTGTGTTATTCAAGGACTTTTTGCTGTCTGTGACGTGCAAAATAAATGGGCAGAGCCCCAAATCCGATCCACCCACTAGTCTAAGCTAATGTGGATACATGCTATTGACTAACATATATTAATCACACAACACATGACAAACTCAAGAAATCAATTTTGTAAAAGACCAGTCGGTCTGCATTTATTTGTAAACAATTTAATCAGTGATTTTAAATTCCCTTTCTTTTGTAATTTGAATTTCTGCTTTGCTTTCCACAAACACACAGGAAGGTTACATAAATTTTACATTTTTGTTTATATTTCTACACAGCAATTTTTTTTTCGATTCCTTAAGGACAACTTTGAGAAAAAAATGTTGTATACTTTCTAGCGTTATTCAATATATATATATATTTTCAGGCAATTTTACTCTTACATGGGAGGTGTTGGCCAAGATTCTAAAATCTAGTTTTTTTTTTTTTTTACGTCACCACATTTTCTAAACTGACAGAAATATTACCTTGGGGAGTAACTCCCAGAACAGAGTAGATTTTTTCTTTTGTATTTAGTTTAGTTGTTTGTTTGTTGTTTTCAAATAGGAAGGTGAAAAAAAAAAAAGAAAGTCTCGTAGTGAGAAAAGAGTCAACTTCTGAAGGACCAACATGGCGGCTAGTAGGTTAGACGTTCGGTGTGACGAGGATGATTTAAAAATTTCTGCTTACAGCTTCCGGAATACAGCATACCTCTCCACGTTTTGTTTCACCTCTAGTCTCTGAAGAAATGGGTACCTCCAGGGTACAGGAGTGGCACTAGCAGAAGTCCAGGAATTTTAGTCCTTAGGACTGCCATGTGAATTTTTTTTTTTCTGTTGATGTTCTAATTACATCTACCATGGGACTGGTAGTACAGCAGCAGTTCTCCTTCCGAGCAGCCCTTAGCACTCATCCCAGGATGATAACCCTTTGTTGTTGTTTTTTTTTAATGATGAGTCGATGTGACGGGTTGATAAGCGAACTTGCCCGGTCGCTGAGGTAAGCAGGCTCTTCCAAGAGCCGACGCTCCGGTTACAAACCCGCACATGGAGACAGGGAGCAAATCCCTTTTTTGTTAATCCTATGCTGCTCTTAGTTTTCGGTTTCCTTTTTGCCGTCGTTCATCTTTCATTTACCGGGCAGGCTATAAAGGACTTCCCGAGAATTTGGGATATCTCGGGGACCACGAAATTTTCTTCATCTTCCGGAGAGGACTCGGTCTTAGCAGCCAAAAAAAGTAATCGAAGAGTGTCAAAAAAAAAATTTCAACTCACACGTCTTCTCTGAAGGATGAGAGAGTACGCCAGCGCCCTCTGCACCGACGCTACTTTCCTCCAATAAGATTGCCCCCATCCAGCTGACTAACGCTTGCGTCTTATGACATAACATGGAAAGGGCGATTCCAGATGCGAAATTTATCACCATTTGCAAAGAGTGAACGCATTCCAAAATGCGTAATCTGATACCACTCTGCCTTCAACGACTTTCTCTTCTCCTGGGAACGCAGGTGCACTGCTGGCCGGAAATGCTTGACCAACTTCTGGTCATCCCATAAATAAAGAGAGAGATGCTGCAAACCACCCCCCTCTGCGTACCAGCAACACTTGGTAAACCCGAGTACGCGTAAAGCTTTTCCCTGTTACTGGGGCCGGAAGCAAGCTGAGCTTTTCTTTCACACCATCCCGTAAGAAAGAGGGGGAAGCAAGGAACCTTTCTGGTTAACCATCTCTACGTGGTAGCTTCACTTCAAGACAGAAGACGGGGGAGGAATAAAAGAAAAAAAAAAAATCTCAAAGTTATCATGTACATTTATATGGCACCTTTATACATATATATCCATAATTCTACGCGGGACAGACTGTTCCATACAACAAATACTTATTTCCTAATTATATTTGTAATCGACACAGAATTTTCTTTATAATGGTGGTTACATAAATACAAGTAGATGGTCGATCAACACCATAATTACTATACACACACATATACCTATATATCTATATATTTCTCTTTTTTTTCTCTTCTTCTCCCAGAAAAATAAAAGAGGAAAACAAATTTATGAAATGACGTTACAACGATTCACCTAAAATACAATATCCTCACTCCGACCTACTGACAGCATAAAAAAAAGAACTACAGTTACCTAAAGTACACACACACACAGAGCACACTCACCAGAAAGATAGATTAATTTTGAAAGAGAAATTTCCGAGACAAGATTTCTGACTTTTTCTCAACCTTTTTTTTCTTAAGAGGACATATATATGGATATATATATCCACCACCTGCACAATGCCAAGAAAAGTGAGAGACCACCTAAAAAAATTATGATCACACATTTTCTCATTTTCTTTTATAGAAAATGCGTTGGACTGTTGTCAGTCCTGAATGAAAATTCACATAAATTGGCCAGATTTATGTGTTTCCAGGACTGAGCAACAGGACACAGGCAAGTTTTTCCTACGCACCTGATTTCGCTAAACAATTCATAAGCATTGTCCAAAATCTTGTTCTGCTCTATATAATACATCCCGTAACCGCATTTCACAGGGAAACAATTTTATTTGGCAACATAACTGCTCATTACGTCGAACCAATCATTAACATACTTGATGAATTTTGATAAACCGATGGCACTGTCAAAACAGTTACCTGACATGTAATGTTCTAAAGCTGTGGCTGTTGTATTTGACAATAGCTCAACAGCAAGACGAACGTTTTGTCTTTGGGGTCCTTCATATTTAACAGGAATTGGTTTTAGTTTATGACACACTTTAATCGCAAGATCATCTTTTTCCAACAGGTACAATAGTGGAGTTTTTCGACTTTCGTTTTGTCGTTAAGAACAAAACCAGTGTCTAACAGACAGTTCCCTACTAATTTAATTAAATGCGGTGCGTCGGCACATATATATATAAACTGGCGGAAAGTGAAAAAAGAACACCAAGAAGGAGACGTCTGATACCAACGAAATTTATACAGCATAATAACGGAATACATAGGATAACGTGATCAAAACATTTTGGCAAACTACAGCTGTATTTTCTGGTAAACTGAAAAATAACATTTCCATGTAACATGGTTAGTACGAGGTTGAACCGCCATGAACTGCGTCACACTGTGCAATTCTGGCATGGAGTCTGTCGTACAGATGTTGGATGTAAGTTTGGGGTATTGAGTTCCAAGCATCCTCAACCTGGACGCGTAAATCGGGGATGGTCGTGGCTGGCCGTGGAGACCGGATAAGATATTTTCCATAAAATCCCACACGTGCTCAATGGGGGACAAATCCGGTGAACATGGAAGTTGTCTCACATCCTGAAGTGCATGTTGCGTTGCACGTGCCGTGTGTGAGCGTGCGTTATCTTGCTGGAAAACACCACGATGGACCGACCTTACAAATGGCACAACAACTGGCTGAATGATGTTGTTGACGTAGGAGGTGCTGTTTAACGTACCCGGTACAAACACTAGTTGTGTACAGGAGTGATAGCTGATCGCTCCCCACACCAGGAGACCAGGTGTAGTCCCTGTGTGTTGCTGGCGGATGCAAGAAGAGTGGAGACGCGAACACGCATACGGCCATCGGAGGCTCCCAAGCAGAATCTGCTTTCATCGCTGAACACGACAGATCGCCATTGCGTTCTCCCGTTGGAGACACCACTGCAGCCGTTCCAGACGGTGGGCTGGAGTCAGAGGTTCACATGCCAGAGGCACACGTGCACGTAGTCTTGCATCCAGTAGACGGTTGCGGATTGTTCGCACAGTCACCTCAGGTGCAACGGCAGCTCGGATTTGCGTCGCAGTGAATGTTCTGCTTGACAACGCCGCTTTTCTTATGTGTCGATCGGTCCGCTCATCAGTCCGTCTGTGACTCCCGGTTCCACGTCTTCTCGTGTGGGAATGTTCCTCGGACCATCTACGCCACCATCGTACCACCACCGATACTTCCCGTCTAATTCGCTCCGCAATACGACGGAACGACAACCCGGCCTCTCGGAGTCCGACTAGACGACCTCGCTCAAAGTCCGATAACTGCTGAAATCGTACACGTCTTCTATGTCCAAGTATTGCAGCTTTTTCAGGGTCTTCGCACGTGTCCGTACGCCAACGACTGATTACATTTACATTCACTTCGTCGTACTCCTTAAATACCACCGACGATAATTTGCATATTATGCCGTGCTGTGGCGTAAGCGCTCACCGGTTGTTCCCAACATTAACATCACACCTACGTAAACTCGACCCCATTAACATATGTAAATTTCATGATCGACCGCCAATTCCTTCTTGGTGTTCTCTTTTCACTTTCCGCCAGTGTATATATATATATATGTATATATACTTAAGAGCAAAACTGAAGACTAAGGAAAAACTTTAGAATTTAAAACGAAAGTTGCAAAATAACCTGAAGATCAAAACGCGCAACGCAGCAGTTTTGAAAATTCAGAATTCACATTCTATTAAGAAGATACCTAAGCAAAAAAATACATATATAATTTTGACTCACACCAAGTACAACATAGAAAAGGTTATGTATCTACCTGTGTGAGTAAAAGGAGAAAAGATAAAAAAAAATAAAACAACTGAATGTAGAAGGTGTCGAGAATACTGAGCCTTGGCTTTATCAAGGACCAGCAAAAACTCTGCATTTTCTCACTTCCACAAAGACCTAGTTGGAAATGGGTTTCTGCAAGGACATAGATGCAAGTAACATTCCCACCTAAAATTGTTTTAAAATATATATATATATGTCATGTCCTCCGCAGAGTTGTATGACCTAGCACTAGTTAACAATTTCGCTTGCATCCATTAACCTTCCTGGCCCGACCCATGCTCTTCATCTGTTACTATTAAACAGAGAGAAGAAGATTAAAGAGAACTCAAGCTGTGAGAGTGACATAATAATTAGAAATAATTTTCAGCTATAACGAAATGCCAAGTTCGTTTGAGAGCGAATTTAAACCTGAAAATCAATGCAAAAGAAATCCATATTTTTACATTGCAATTAAAAAAGGAAATATTAATTTTTAAAAAACAGATTTTTGAAAGAAAACTTGAGTCTAAAACCGCCTACTCTACAACTTATGACAGCACGAAAACGAGAATAAGTTAAAGACAATAATTAACTAAAGAAAACTTTGTGAAAGTTATATGACTTAAACAGTTAGTTGCAATATGTACAAAGTATTTCAGCAGTGCTTTAAGTGCATAATTAATTAGTTATTAAGAACTTAACTACTTTGAAAATACAGCGCATAGAAAAGGAACAAGCTTAGCCATCTTCTGTTCCTAGGTACCCCAAAAGACGCGCAAAGTTACAAAGAAAAGAAAGAGTTAAAACCCGCAAAAATGTTAACAGACAAGCCAGTGCCTAAAAGCTGAAAGGCTAAAAATCAACAGAGAAAAAGTACATGAAGTACAAACATTGAACTTATAAAACCTAAAACCCAAATACAAGGAAGAGAGCTTACCTCTTGTGTGACTAAACTTTCTCCTCACAATAGTGAAACATGGCTGACCTCTTCCGCCACTCCCTAGTCGCTGGGGGGCAGTGAGGGTGGGGCTGATGGCCTCCTCATACAGAAAGAAACCAACTCGCGGAGATTTTAACCAGAGAAAAAAATATATAAACTTAAGACTGTGGATCTGTATGATCAGAAAGAGCAGAATTAACTCTCCAGAATACATGAGAAATATTATAAAATACACGAGTAGTGTATTTAATAATCTTTGCATGTATTAAATCACCTTAGTGAGCTTCTATAGATTAATCAGAATCTTATTAATTTTAATGTTGGTTTTACTATTTTTAGTATAGCTATCCTAGTGATGAATAACTAGTTTTCTTTTTTATTTGTTTTTATTTTCTTTTATAAACAGATTTTTAAGCTTTTTTTTGTGATTTTGTTTATATTATTTAATTTTTTGTTTTAATAGGACCTTCATATCCATAGCACTAAGGTTCCTTTAGGTAGTTAATAGGCATCCTCTAGCCAACTTCCTTACGGCTTTGATTGGTCAGAATCATATTATTAACTGTGTAGAAAATTAAAGCAGATCTGCCAACCTTACTCTATTATTCAGAATAATTTTTCTTAAAGTTCTTTTGATGAAAGAAGAAGGAATTTCGTTCTCTAGAAAACTATATAATAGTATATTAATGTGGTAATTGAAGTCCAAATTGTTGCTGCAAATTCTTGAAATTCTTAGGACCTGAGAAATTAGTACATTCTCAATTACTTTGGTTGAAATGTTATTATTCCAGTGTAGATATTTATTTACTTTGAAAGGGAAATTAACTCTTTTATCAAAGAGGCTAATAGATGGGTTACCTCTGTTGAGCTTAATGCTTAAGTCTAGGAACTCAAGTTCCTGATTACTGTGGTTGGTTTTACATAAGTTAAGAGAGCTAGGATAGATATTATCAAAATCACTCTCTATAACTTCTGAATTATTGATACACAGCAGATCATCGATATATCTAAAAGTGTAAAGGTAGTTATCTGAGCAGGTGGGGTGATTTTTAATGAATTTATATTCCTTAAAGAACAGGAATAGATTAGCGATATTCGTGGACGTTGATGTTCCCATGGGAATACCGTTCACTTGCTTATAGAGAGTATTATTATATAAGATATGGTTATTTTTTATGCAGCAATTGAGATAAGATTTCCAAGTTCCTACATTAACAAATTGGTTAAGTTTAAATTCTGCATACAGCTCTTTAAAGGTAGTGATTATATCTGATAGAGGCAGATTAGTATATAGGTTTTCAAAATCATAACTGTTAATATCTAGGGGACAAACTTTGAGTATAGTAGAAATTACTTCTGCATTATTATTAATTATCCAAAAATCTCTGTACATCAAGTTAGTACAGTTTCTAATGTGTTTCAAAACCTTCTTTAAGACATCTTCAAAAGCAAGATCTATTTTCTTTTTATGACTCCTTACTCCACTAGCTATGAACCTGAACTTCACAGGATCCTTATGAAACTTAACCGTTGCAAAAAGAAATGGAAATTCAGGATCATATCTTCTTGTTTGTGGAATTTTAAGTTTCTTGAAGAATGCCTTAAACCGATTTTCTAACTGCTTGGTAGAATAACTTACGGGCTCGTATGTTACTCTATTATTGAGTTCCATAGTTAACAATTCAAAATAGAACTTCTTACAGATAATTGCAAAATTATTGCTAGCTTTATCCGTAGTGGTAAAAATAAATTGGTCTTGTAGTTTGGAGAGTGACCTTTTAGCTTCTCCAGAGAAAAAGAGATTTCTGTCGAAACAAAAGTCCAGACCTGCCAACTCACCGGTGAAGCTATTGATTATATTATATTTCCATTCTGCGAAGGCCTCAATAGGCTGATTGTACGTTAAACTGGTTTTTACGATGTACCTATTAACATCTTGAGTCAAGCTCTCAAGAATCCTTTCTTTGGAAATTGTGAAGGAAGGTCTGAATTTAGAGCCATACTCTAATAAATTCCTAAGCTTTTCATTTTCAACAAAACTCAAGTTTCCGGTGATAATATGGTTGTAGTTCTTATCATAGTGAACTGTTTCTTTATGTTCATCACAAGAACATGTAGTAATTACAGGAATGTAGCTCGAAGAGTTAAGTTTGTAGTTTTTAACTATTGACCCTAAGGTCACTCTCCAAACTACAAGACCAATTTATTTTTACCACTACGGATAAAGCTAGCAATAATTTTGCAATTATCTGTAAGAAGTTCTATTTTGAATTGTTAACTATGGAACTCAATAACAGAGTAACATACGAGCCCGTAAGTTATTCTACCAAGCAGTTAGAAAATCGGTTTAAGGCATTCTTCAAGAAACTTAAAATTCTACAAACAAGAAGTTATGATCCTGAATTTCCATTTCTTTTTGCAACGGTTAAGTTTCATAAGGATCCTGTGAAGTTCAGGTTCATAGCTAGTGGAGTAAGGAGTCATAAAAAGAAAATAGATCTTGCTTTTGAAGATGTCTTAAAGAAGGTTTTGAAACACATTAGAAACTGTACTAACTTGATGTACAGAGATTTTTGGATAATTAATAATAATGCAGAAGTAATTTCTACTATACTCAAAGTTTGTCCCCTAGATATTAACAGTTATGATTTTGAAAACCTATATACTAATCTGCCTCTATCAGATATAATCACTACCTTTAAAGAGCTGTATGCAGAATTTAAACTTAACCAATTTGTTAATGTAGGAACTTGGAACTCTTATCTCAATTGCTGCATAAAAAATAACCATATCTTATATAATAATACTCTCTATAAGCAAGTGAACGGTATTCCCATGGGAACATCAACGTCCACGAATATCGCTAATCTATTCCTGTTCTTTAAGGAATATAAATTCATTAAAAATCACCCCACCTGCTCAGATAACTACCTTTACACTTTTAGATATATCGATGATCTGCTGTGTATCAATAATTCAGAAGTTATAGAGAGTGATTTTGATAATATCTATCCTAGCTCTCTTAACTTATGTAAAACCAACCACAGTAATCAGGAACTTGAGTTCCTAGACTTAAGCATTAAGCTCAACAGAGGTAACCCATCTATTAGCCTCTTTGATAAAAGAGTTAATTTTCCTTTCAAAGTAAATAAATATCTACACTGGAATAATAACATTTCAACCAAAGTAATTGAGAATGTACTAATTTCTCAGGTCCTAAGAATTTCAAGAATTTGCAGCAACAATTTGGACTTCAATTACCACATTAATATACTATTAGATAGTTTTCTAGAGAACGAAATTCCTTCTTCTTTCATCAAAAGAACTTTAAGAAAAATTATTCTGAATAATAGAGTAAGGTTGGCAGATCTGCTTTAATTTTCTACACAGTTAATAATATGATTCTGACCAATCAAAGCCGTAAGGAAGTTGGCTAGAAGGATGCCTATTAACTACCTAAAGGAACCTTAGTGCTATGGATATGAAGGTCCTATTAAAACAAAAAATTAAATAATATAAACAAAATCACAAAAAAAGCTTAAAAATCTGTTTATAAAAGAAAATAAAAACAAATAAAAAAGAAAACTAGTTATTCATCACTAGGATAGCTATACTAAAAATAGTAAAACCAACATTAAAATTAATAAGATTCTGATTAATCTATAGAAGCTCACTAAGGTGATTTAATACATGCAAAGATTATTAAATACACTACTCGTGTATTTTATAATATTTCTCATGTATTCTGGAGAGTTAATTCTGCTCTTTCTGATCATACAGATCCACAGTCTTAAGTTTATATATTTTTTTCTCTGGTTAAAATCTCCGCGAGTTGGTTTCTTTCTGTATGAGGAGGCCATCAGCCCCACCCTCACTGCCCCCCAGCGACTAGGGAGTGGCGGAAGAGGTCAGCCATGTTTCACTATTGTGAGGAGAAAGTTTAGTCACACAAGAGGTAAGCTCTCTTCCTTGTATTTGGGTTTTAGGTTTTATAAGTTCAATGTTTGTACTTCATGTACTTTTTCTCTGTTGATTTTTAGCCTTTCAGCTTTTAGGCACTGGCTTGTCTGTTAACATTTTTGCGGGTTTTAACTCTTTCTTTTCTTTGTAACTTTGCGCGTCTTTTGGGGTACCTAGGAACAGAAGATGGCTAAGCTTGTTCCTTTTCTATGCGCTGTATTTTCAAAGTAGTTAAGTTCTTAATAACTAATTAATTATGCACTTAAAGCACTGCTGAAATACTTTGTACATATTGCAACTAACTGTTTAAGTCATATAACTTTCACAAAGTTTTCTTTAGTTAATTATTGTCTTTAACTTATTCTCGTTTTCGTGCTGTCATAAGTTGTAGAGTAGGGGGTTTTAGACTCAAGTTTTCTTTCAAAAATCTGTTTTTTAAAAATTAATATTTCCTTTTTTAATTGCAATGTAGAAATATGGATTTCTTTTGCATTGATTTTCAGGTTTAAATTCGCTCTCAAACGAACTTGGCATTTCGTTATAGCTGAAAATTATTTCTAATTATTATGTCACTCTCACAGTTTGAGTTCTCTTTAATCTTCTTCTCTCTGTTTAATAGTAACAGATGAAGAGCATGGGTCGGGCCAGGAAGGTTAATGGATGCAAGCGAAATTGTTAACTAGTGCTAGGTCATACAACTCTGCGGAGGACATGACATATATATATTTTTTAAAACAATTTTAGGTGGGAATGTTACTTGCATCTATGTCCTTGCAGAAACCCATTTCCAACTAGGTCTTTGTGGAAGTGAGAAAATGCAGAGTTTTTGCTGGTCCTTGATAAAGCCAAGGCTCAGTATTCTCGACACCTTCTACATTCAGTTGTTTTATTTTTTTTTTTATCTTTTCTCCTTTTACTCACACAGGTAGATACATAACCTTTTCTATGTTGTACTTGGTGTGAGTCAAAATTATATATGTAATTTTTTGCTTAGGTATCTTCTTAATAGAATATATATATATATATATATTTACTGTTGTCTAAAGGATGAGGGAAACAGGTTTTATTCACATTTATCCTCGATTGTTTCCACAATTCAACATTTCCTCCACCCATGTCAGAAACACAAGCCATCACATAGTAATCACTTTCGGATAGAGCCGTTATTACATTGCATAGAATATTTGGAGTCATTTTACAGTCACAATCGACGTAAAGGGTTGTTTCTGTTTAGCAAACAAGCCCCTGGCCATCACAACTTGCATAAATGAATAAGGACCCATTACTTCATCATACCTTTGGTTATATTCATATGCTTTTATTACTTTGATTTCATCAAACTGTAATACAGTTATTTTTTCGTGAGGTTGCATACCTAATGCAGCAGTTTTCAGAATTTTTAGTACGTCTGTCATGGTACCTTCTTGGGGATTAATCTTGGACGCCCATTTCTGCGAAGTTGATAATCCAGGCAAGGGATAATTCAGTTCACTTCGTAAATAAATGTATGCCCTCTTACTCAGGTATCGCAGAATCAAAGCGATCGGTATATCCCTATTGGACCAAGTAACCTTTTTTTTATTCAAATGCATATTTACTTGACCCTTTGTAAACAGGGCCGGATTAAGGGGGGTCTATAAGGGCTATAGTGTTGGGGCCCCACCATGACCAAGGGCCCAGGAGACATGCCTGGGCAAATAATAGATAGATAAGTAGAAAGAGACAGCGGTTTGTAAAATAGTTTTACTTTTGTCTCGTGTGATTTCCACTAGATCAGAAACAGAGGCTGGTGGACGAACAGATTTCAAGGCAATGACTTATAAAAGGGCACAGCGGAACCAGCGAGACCGTTTCAGCTATTTCAGTACCATCCACCTACACCTTCCAATTAGCGCTTGGAGCTGTTAATGGTCGAAGTCTCCTGTGGCTTCACATTGCATAATTAAAAAAATAAATAAAAAAAAAAGATGAACTAAGAAAAGTATACAATGCTGAAACTTTAGAAAATCCAAGACAAAATCTAGGAAACTTAAACTTTTAAATCATGTTCTTATGAGAACAATGGAAAATACAGTTACTATTTATGAAAATTATGCAGATAATTTATTAGTTTGAAGAATGCACTACGTATTAATTATCAAAAGCATATTGCAACAGTTTCGTGTTTTAACGGGTTTCATAATGATTCCCCGTCATAATTCATTGAGGCCCACTAAAATGTCTTAGCCTTGGGGCCCACCAAGGCCTTAATCCGGCCCTGTTTGTAAACATCTTGAGTAGTATTGAACGAACTTGAAGTTCAACATTTTTTTTACAAATATTTTTTTTTCGTTTCATTGCAACAATTTCATATTTCAATCTGCGTATTTTTTTGAGTTGAATCCCTTATTTCGTTTCGTCGATTGCACACCTTTTCGCGTAACGCAGTATTTTCAGTCAGCAGCTGCCTATTTTTTACACATTGATGATCCATATTCTATATCTCTGATTTCTGTTACTCCATCGGATTCCACTGCATTTTGCTCCTCAGAACTGTTATCTGAATAGTTTACTTGTAACAAATCAGAAATCATATTTTCAGTTTCTCTTTGAGCGAGTCTTTCAATGCGATTTTTATTGCAGGAAGCCACGTGTTTTATAACCTCAGAACTTTTCAGCCAATTTTTTGAAGGGAAGGCAAAGCTTTTTAATTTTCTTTTGGGTGGCAAATTTAAAAGTTCGGATTTCAAATTCCACTCATAATCTTCGGGTTCAAAATGTTTTGAACACACGGTACAGGATGCTGGGTTCCATTTCCCATCTCTGTGACAAAGATGAATAAACTTTTTCCCGAGCCCTGGATCTTTTGGAAAAGAATGATACATTTCGTTCTTTTTATCATGATGTTTTTTTAGTTTTCGACAAACTGTTGTTGCAAATTGCAACAGTACATCTCATCCCCGGCATCACTGATAGTCAGGCACATAAAACAGTAGCTATCAATGTTGAATGTTACTAGGTAACAGTTAATAGATCACTCTGAAAAATGTTGCTACACAAAAAACGCCTGAGCTCAAACTGAAATTACATTGGATTTAGCTCTTCCGGGAAGGGATTGGTGGGCGTTAAATTTGACTGCGGGTCTATCACTGACGTTACTCCCCCATCCAAAATGTGATTGCAGGGAAGTGTAGGGATCGAGGCAACCTTCTCTTCTACTAACCTTGTCCAGGAATTACCTCACCACTAGCAAGCTGCCATTAACAGCGGAGGGGAATACATTGAACGGCAATAAGGTATGTTTTATCCGCTACTTTACACTATTCTTAAAAATGGACAGTGTGCAGAACTTTTGGTAGGACTACCGTAGATGTCTACACGGGAATTATTTGGTGAGTCTGGCCTGGCCCGTTTCAGGTATTAGACACTCGGCCCAGCCCGGTCAATTTCAGCTGTTATGAGAGGAAGTCAGAAAGTAACTTTTCCTGTTGAAGAACGTACTGCATGTATTGAATATGTTTTTGCTGATGTGTAACTTGACATGTTCTGTTTTAGGTAGCTGCAGTTTGAAGCTCCAGAGAGATTACGTTCCTGATCTATACACAGATTGAAAATGGCTGCTCTACTGGTTGAATCATAGGCGTCACCGCCTACTGATTATTTTTGGGGGGGGGGGCACAGATATATCTTTTCTCACTATAAAACAATGTATTATTTTCCCTTGAGAGCTCCTCTTTCCCCCCCTGTCAATTTATCCACCTTTAGATACTTCATGATGCAATAACCAGAATTTATGTCAGCTGTATTGTACGAGTAATTAGGGGTAAAATCATTACATTAAACCCTTTCAAAGGTGAGTGTCAACAATGTATTTATTCAGTTAAAGCACATTTTTTTACCTATACTTTAATGACATTTCATGTGAGGGCCTAGTTTATAGAATAAAATCTTGTTCTACACAACCTTGATTTAGAAGCAGGAACATAATAAGTCTATAGTTGCCGTTTAATCACAAACTGATCCAAAAACGCTCTCCCCCCCCAGTCCCTGTTTGATATGAAAATCTTTGCCACTTTGTCCAGGTCAACAGCATCGAGTATGTCCTGGTGGACATAGCACAACGCTACGTGGTTAAGGCGTATTAGTGTATTTAGTACAGTAATAAGAAATTCTCAAGGGTTTTGTTTTTTTGGTTGGAGGTTTAACGACCACCGTGAGCAACTCAATGGGCTATAAGCAGTCGCCCGTCCCTAATTTAGGGTCACTGGTTCCAGGGAACGGAGAGAGCCAGTGTCGTAAGACAAACACAAATTCCATGTCTCTCTGGGATCCGAAGCCGGACCCCTTTCGGACGAATTATCAGAAGCCATCGCTCAGAACACTGCGCCAAGGTTTTAATTGATTTGTAAAAATATATTCTCAATGTTTTAATTGTTTTGTAATTTTTTTTCCCACGTCGATGTAGCCTGTCCCTCGGTTCTCCATTTGGCAAAATATTGGGGGGGGGCGTTCTCGTATCCCCATAGGCCGTGACGCCCGTGGTTGAATAGACAAAGGAAGAAGTCCGAGGAGTCATTCGTTTCTTGTGGGCAAAAGGGACGCCGCCTATTGAAATTCAAAGTAAACATCAAGCTGCGTACGGCCCGAACGTGGTGAGAGTGCAGCAGGTGCGAAAGTTGTGTCGTCATTTCAGTGGTTGTAGCGTGAGCGTCCATGATGAACCAAGGACCGGACATCCTTCAAACCAGTACAGTAGTCATTTTGAATCTATGTAGTTCAGGAACGTAATCTCTCTGGAACTTCAAACTGCAGCCACGTAAAACATAACATGAGAAGTTACAAGTCGGCAAAAAAATATTTTCAATACATACGGTACTTTTAACGTTCTTCAATAGGGGAAGTTACTTCCTGACTTCCCTTCGTATTTAGGCCCGGCCCGTGATGTGCCATTTTGTATTATTTTTTGTCTTTCTACTGTATTTTATTAAATTGTGAAAATTAAATAATGAAATGAGATACTTTTGAGAATAGTTAGTTGAATGTAAACCTAAAACTATTAACTAAACTTTAGCAATTATCGAAGAATATTACCTTTAAAAAGAGAAAAGAAAAAATACTAAACGCGTTCAAAATCTTCCTTTCTCGGAACTAGCAGACGGTAACACAATAAAAGTCAATCCGTATATGGATTAGGAATAGGAGAAACAATCGATGTCGTCGTCCCAATCTCTCATACAAACACACACAGCAAGTGCCACCCTCAGTAACTGTTGTTGATCAGCAAGTGTCACCCTCAGTCACTGTTGTTGTTACTAAACAAAGAAGTTAACCAACAGACAGTTTCGGCTTTACGGTAGTTAGACTGATGCAAGATTTTCGGGTCATGGTCGTTAAAGGGTTAAAAAGAGAAAAGATTAAAATACTAAACGCGTTCAAAATCTTCCTTTCTCGGAACTAGCAGGCGGTAACACTATAAAAGTCAATCCCTATAAGGATTAGGAATAGGAGAAACAATCGATGTCGTCGTCCCAATCTCTCATACAAACACACACACGCCCCCCCAACCACCCACTGCTGACCCCTCCTTCCTCACTCCACACAAAACATACACACACGCTCGATCGGGATAGAATCTTTTTTTTGTCAACTTATCATACACTGCCGGACAATTGCTAAGGACGGATGACAATAGCAACGATAGCAACCATAAAATGGAAGGCAGGAAAATGTGGAAATTAGCATAAGTGCGGGATACAATAAGACGTGTTGTGCGTATGCAAATTTTGGATTGCTGAACTTCTTCGTGACGTCATAGCGCTGATAAGAGATATAAAGGATATGACGCGTATTGACCGTTGTTGTTCAAACGCAAAGTTGAAAGGGAAAGAATCAATTGACGAACTTGCAATTTTCAGTATGTCTTCCCGACATCACCTAGATGATTTTACGCGTGGCCGTATTATTGGCAAGATTGAAGAAGGGCGAAAAATAACAGATGTTGCCAGGGAGTTCGACGTCAGCCACAGTGTTGTTTCAAGGCTTTGGAAATCATTTCAAACAAATGGAGAGTGTAGCAAACGTCACGGGGGAGGTCGTGTTTGCAGTACGACACCTGCAGAAGATCGGTACATAGTGCTATCAACAAAAAGACACCGGCGCAGCACAGCTAGTGAGGTAGCAAATCAGTTTATGGCTGCTACTGGCAAGCGGATCTCCCGAAAAACTGTCGCCAGACGTTTGCATGAAGGAGGACTATACGCCCGCCGTCCTGTTGTGTGTATCCCATTGTCCAGACGTCACCGTACCGCCCGTTTGCAATGGTGCCATCAACATCGCAATTGGACTGATAACGACTGGTCTGCTGTCCTCTTCTCAGATGAAAGTAGATACAGTCTATCGTCTGATTGTCGACGACAACTGATCTGGCGTGGTAGTGGTACTGCATATTGTCCAGCAAACATACAGAAAAGGGACCGATATCCGACATGTAGTGTCATGGTATGGGCTGGCATCATGATCAATGGCCGTACGTCTCTCTATGTGCTTCCAACTGGGACTATGACTGGCCAACGATACATTAATGATGTTCTGCTACCTCATGTTCGCATGTTCCGTAGTGCTGTCGGTGATAGATTCATTTTCATGGACGACAACGCAACATGTCATCGAACAGTCGCAGTCCAGGAGTGTCTTGAGAGCGAGGATATTCAACGCCTCGTATGGCCAGCACGTTCTCCTGATCTGAATCCCATTGAAAATGTGTGGGATGCTTTAGGGAGGAGTCTTGCTGGTCGCCAATGCCCTCCAATAAACAAGGACACCCTCATCTGTGCACTGACAGAGGAATGGGATAAATTACCCCAACCGCTGCTTGATAATTTTGTGCAAAGCATGACACGACGTGTGGAATCTTGCATCGCCCTCCGTGGTAGCCATATCCCGTATTGACATCTTACGCCAGAACGCCTGCGGACGGTAATTGCATTTTTTCACGTTAACGTATTCTGCACAAAATGGCCTGTTTGTCCCTTGAACACGTTCCAAAGCCTTCTGGATTTCAGAGCACAATAAATTGTCTTTCTTGTAATGTCCTGGCATTCTGACATTATTTTATTTCACTTGGCATCCAACCACACTTACTTTTTTATGCGCTATATAGCCGTTTATGATCCGTCCTTAGCAATTGTCCAGCAGTGTATTAGTACCTACAGATGGTAAAAACACTGCGAGAGCCTTTCCTCACCACTGGGATTAATCCCTGGGCTATGTCACGGAAGCAATTACAGCCAACAAAAAAGTTAAACACACCAGAATATCGAGAAACACAACATTTTTCTTTCTTTACTATTGCGATAAAAAGAATGGGTCGAATTGACCCGGCCAGGCCAGATCCGCTGCTTTGTTCTCTAAGATAAAAAAAAAGAAAGCCCGCCCCAGCTCGAACAGACCTCCTATGGATTTGACATGAATTTGCGACCGAGAGTGATACGTTGTTCGCCCTGCTGGGGTGTCAATTCATGGGGAACTATTCGATGGCTCCTGGAGAAGAAACTGAGCTGGTGCTGGGGATGATGTATTGGGAAGACCCAACTCAGCTGCCAGTTGTCGTGTACTAGTACTGGGGTTCTCTGTCACACTTTCGACCAGGATGTCAGTATTGGTGGTTATTGGACATCTTGACCTCTGCGTGTCTTTGAGACTTATGTCTCCAGCTTTGAAGCACGGGCGCCATATTGGTGTATAGCTGTTGTCCACTGATTTCTTGCCTACAACTACTTAAATTACCCTCGCTGGTCCTGCCGCATTGACCCCTTTAACCAGCTCGAACGAATTAACTCGGCGTTAGCAAAATGGGTTGAAATCAGCTCGAACGAATATATTCGCTGTCTCAGAAGTGTGCCGAACGCGGCTGGAACGAGTGCTGAACCTGTGCATCAGAAAAACTTGCTTTCCCTTTAGTTTTGTTATACACTGGTGTGCAAAAATTAAGGACGAAGAGGAGAAATTAGCATAACAGCGAAATGAGCAGGCAGAACAGACCGAAATACCACTCAGGAGATAGACTAGGGTCCGGTACGGTAGGGCATGCGCATATATGCAGCATGACGTAGGAAGGTGAGTGTCGGAAGGGTATAAAGCACACGGGCGGTGTACGCTCAGGAATTCGGTGAAAGCTATTGCACGGTGTACATCGGTTTGAACGACGTCGAGTTTCTGCCACCGTGTGATATGGCCAACAGGCAATCCAGTAAACGACGTCTGGATGACTTTACCCGAGGTTGCGTCATTGGGAAGTTGGAAGAAGGTCGAAGTGTGACTACTGTAGCCGAGGAGTTCGGCATCGCCCACAGCATCGTTTCACGAGCTTGTAGAGCATTTCAAACGACAGGAACAGCTGTCCGAGAGTTTAGCAGTGGTCGTTCACGAGCAACCACGGCGGCGGACGACCAGCATATTATCCTACAGGCGAGAAGAGACCGACGTCAGACAGCGGGAGAAATCGCAAGGCACATGCAACAGACAACTGGACGTCCGTTATCGCGTTTTACCGTGGCCAGGAGGCTGCACAAAGGTGGTCTATTTGCACAACGACCAGTATGGTGTGTGCCATCAACTGCTCATCGGAGACGGCGGTTTCTGTGGTGCCAGGAACACAAGAACTGGACACATCAGGAATGGGGTCGAGTTTTCTTTACGGATGAGAGCCGATTTAGTCTGATGAGCGATTCTGGACGTATACACATCTGAAGAGAGCAGGGAACACGCAATCACACCTCCAACATCATCGAAAAGGACCGGTTTGGAGGTGGCGGAGTTCTCATTTGGGGCGGTATCATGCTTGGTAGCTGTACTGACCTCCACATCTTCCAAGGAAGATCAATCACTGGTGTCCGCTATTTTACCGAGGTTCTCCTGCCTCACGTGCGTCTATTTAGAGGTGCTGTGGGTCCTGAGTTCCTCTTCATGGACGACAACGCTACACCTCATTGTACAGTGGCTGTCTCAGAGCTGTTGGAGAGTGAAGATATTCAACGCATGGATTGGCCCGCAAGGTCCCCGGACCTAAATCCAATCGAACACGTGTAGGACCTTCTCGGGAGACGCTTGGCAGCACGTCACCAGCCGCCAGCAACGATTCCGCAGTTGCGATTGGCGCTAAAAGAGGTATGGGCCGCGATACCTCAACAGCTCCTTGACAACCTCGTCCTCAGCCTGGACAGACGTTGTAAATCCTGCAACGCAGTCAGGGATTATCATATCCCCTACTAAAGACTGAATTTTTCTTGGCAGCCGCCTGTCACATGGACGTTTGTGTCTTCTGTCAGTTGTGCTTGAAGCTACCTTTTCAATAAAGTGCCTTTGTATCCTTTGTATTCCTTGTTTGGACGGTTTTGCTCACTTGACCCATATTCTTACATCTTGGAGATCTTATGGTATGATTTGAGTCGATGTGGAGCGCTTCTGCACCACGTTACATTCGAAAAACTGTCTCGTCCTTAATTTTTCCACGCCAGTGTACAATGTGGTTGTTTAGGGCTAGATTGACACTAATCCTTTTTAACTGATTACCTGCTAAAAGGGTTATAACAATGGCGACAAACCTAAGAAAGGGGAGACAAAAGATGTTCGAATCGCTAGTTTTTACCTAGTGGCACGGCGTTTGTGTCAAGAGCACTAGCCCTTCGCCATCATTCCTTAGAGTAGGGGGACTAGCCCATCTACATCTTTCCGCGGAATGGAAGTGTTGTGGACCAGAAAATACCTTATCAGCGTTCGCAGGTTTATGACCGGTACTGCTGAGATATGAAAGTGAAGGAATTGTTTGGAAGTAGCTTTCGTAAAACCCGGTCGCTATGTGAACATTTCTGTCTGAAGAGCGCAAAACATTTTGGGTGCTATTTGGTTCAGATAAATTGGCCGCTTAAAGGGTTAATACTTTTTTCTAGTGAGGGTTTAGGAGCAGCCGAACAGCACGTTTATCGGCCTCCATCTTCTGCTCATTTGATAACGCCATGTGACTCCGCGCCTAATGCACGTCATTGGTGTACCCAGTCGACGCGTTTCACTCAGATATGGAGGCCTAATATTACGTGTAGCTCAAAACGGGTGAACGTTTGATTCACATTGGATCTACGGGAAAATAAATCATTAATAGTCACCGGCAAGATGCGTGTGAATGCAAAACACAGCTCATTTTTTTTATCTCGGGTTGCCCCCAATTCGGAGCTACTGGCTTTAGGGAAGAGGGGGACTTACTGAAGGAGAGAAAGAGCATTTTTGTAAAAGAAATATTAAGAATGACTCAAGTGTGGGATATGGTGGACCTACCACACTTGAGAAGGACGGTCCACCACGGAATCGACCTGGACTTTCTAAACGGCGTATGAGAAAGAGATCTCGGCTGAGTGAATGTAAGATTGGTGTATAAAATACTAGAGGTATAAATGGCAAGATGAGTGACGTGATTGAGCAGATGAATAAGTATAGACTGGATGTGCTGTGCGTAAGTGAAACCAAAAGAAGGAAATTGGGGTAGAAGAAGTGAATGGCACGGTGAGTGTGTTTTCTGGAGTATTGGATAATATGAGAGGATAGGCTGGTGTAGGTGTGATTTTAAGTGAAAAGATGAAGAACAACTTGATTCACTATAGTTGCGTAAGTGAGAGAATTCTCTGGATTCGTTTGAAAGTAAAGCTTCAGAGAATTGTAATTGTTGTAGTGTATGCTCCTTGTGACTCGGAACCTTCTGATAAGAAGGAAGATTTCTGGAATGAGCTAAAAGCTGTTTTGAGCCAGTTTGGTGCTAAAGAAAAAGTTATAATAGCAGGGGATTTCAGTGCTAAAGTAGGTGTGCAGAATGCAATTTCTGACAATGTTCTGGGTAAGTTTAATGATCTTTGTGTGAATGATAATGGTGAAAGATTAATTGAAATCTGCATTGAGAATGGTTTGTGTGTATCTAATACATTTTTCAACCACAAGTATATCCACACATATATTTGGGAAAATCGTACTCTTGGTCAAAAGAGTGCGATAGATTTTGTTGTCTACGATCAACGTTTGAAACACTTAGTTGTTGACACCTGTGTGATAAGAGGTGCGGATGTTGGTTCTGATCATTACTTGGTAGTGTCACGAGTGAAACTTAATGTTGGTTGGAGGAAAAGGAATAGGAAGAGACCCAGGATAGAAAGAATAAAGGTTGATAGGCTCGTTGAAGATCATCAGCGGTATTCTGACTTACTCAGAGAACGACTGAAAGATCTGAAGTCTGGTGAGAGGGATGTAGAAAAGAAGTTGGAATGTTTTAAGAACTGTGTTGTCACTGCTGCTAAAGAGAGCTGTGGCACCACAATAGTGGGTAACAATAGAGGTGATGCTTCGGTGGAATAGTGAGATTGAAGAGGCAGTAAAGAGAAAGAAGGAAGCCTATTTGGGGATGCTGCAAGGTAGAGTCCCTGTGGATGAATATCGCTGTAAGAAGCGTGAAGCTGCTAAGCTGGTTCGCCACAGTAAGGCAAAAGATAGGAAGGAGAAAGTGGAAAGGCATGAACTGGCTTTTTGGAAAGATAGGAAGTCCTTCTGGAAGTACACGAGACTCAAGAAAAATAGGGGAAACAAAGTTGTAAGTTGTGTGAAGAATGAGATTGGGGAAATGATAAGGGAGCCCAATGAGTTAAGTGACAGATGGGGTGAATACTTTTGTGAGCTTTTAGAACAGGAAAGCAAAGATAATTCTGAGACAGATGCAGATGATGTCACAATGAGGGATGAAAGCACAGGAGGGATCTCAAGAGAAGAAGTGTGTAAAGCTCTAAAATCTCTTCAGAATGGTAACGCTCCGGGAGTTGATGGCATAACTGCAGAGATGTTGAAATATGGTAGTGACTCTTTAATTGACTGGTTAACTGAAATTTTCCAGTTGTGCTGGGAGTTTGGAATGGTCCCTGGGGATTGAAAGGATGCTATCATTGTTCCCTTGTATAAGGGAAAAGGTGATCAGACTGAATGCAAGAACTATCGTGGTATTAGCCTACGGAGTGTGCCAGAGAAAGTGTTTGGTAAGGTTTTTATTGAAAAAGTACAGGGTCTTACATCATTGAATGTGTGGGATGTTCAGAGTGGTTTTATGCCTGGTAAAGGCTGCACTAACCAGATTTTTGCATTACGCACGATGATTGAAAAGTATCTGGCTGTTGGGAAGAACGTTTTTACTGCCTTCATAGATTTAGAGAAAGCTTACGACCGAGTGAATAGGACACTTTTGTGGAAGGTATTGAATGAATATGGTGTTACTGGGAATCTACTTAATAGTGTAAAAGCCATGAATGCTGGTAGTAGAGCTTGTGTACGAGTGAATGGTGTTTTATCGAAATGGTTTTCCATTGGTGCAGGAGTTAGACAAGGTTGTCTAATGTCACCATGGCTGTTTAATATATTTATGGACGCATGCATGCGTGATGCCAAAATAGATAATAGTGGTTTATGTCTTGGTGATATCCGTGTGTGCATATTGCTGTATGCTGATGACACTGTCCTGTTGGCAGAGAGCAAAAGTGAGTTGCAGAGTATGTTGACTCGGATGCACGAAGTTTGCATGAAATTCAAACTGAGTATAAATAAGGGAAAAACCAAAGTTATGGTGTTTGAGAGAGGAACGTGTAGCACTGAATGTAATGTAAGTATAAATGGCACTGTGATTGACCAGGGGAGTGAGTTTGTGTATTTAGGAAGCATGTTTGACAGAGAGAACAAGTTGGATGGTGAAATCAGTAGGCGAGTGAATTCTTCTTTGAAAGTCATATCTGCTCTGGGAGGTTTTCACAGGAATGATGGGTTCTCTAGAGAGTCCCGCATGGCTGTGTATGAAACTGTAATTGTTCCAACTCTGATGTATGGCAGTGAAACCTGGGTACTGCAGAAAAAACATAGGAGTCGTTTGTGTGCGTTACTTACGTGGGGTTTGTGGCAAGACACGATATGATTGTGTGCAAAAATGAAGATGTATTGCTGTTGTGTGATGTGAAGCAAAATGTTGTTAGCAAGGTGGAGACCAATATGCTTCGGTTGTTTGGCCATGTTGAAAGAATGAGTGATGATACGCTTACTAAGAAAATATTTTTAGCCCAAGTGGCAGGAAGGAAAGGCGGAGGAAGGCCAAGGAAGACATGAGTGGATCAGATTCAGGAGTGTCTGCATGAGAAAAAGATTATGAGTATGAAGTATAAAAGATCTTGTGTGCGGCGTGTAATGGATATTAGTGAAGCACGAGTTGTATGTCAAGATCGCTGTAAATGGAGAAGTTTGAAACGACAACAATAAGTAAAAATATCTGGAAGTTTGTATTTCTTTTTGGAGCTGACCTCTGAATCTCAGAGAACAGCTTAGTGATATGTATGTATGTAGGTCAAAGATAACGTTACAACATGCTTGTTTGCCGTGAGTTGGTTTTTCTCGTTCTGGAATTTACGCTGGTTGGCCCAAAACGTGTCAAAGAGAATTTTATTCAAAAAGAGATTCTGCAGCATTTTTTAACCAATTTAGACTTCCATAAAGAATGCTTTGACGAAATACTTCTTCGATTCTCCCATGTGAGCAAAAGGGATAAAAATAAAAGATAATATTGTAAACTTTAGGAAACGTCTGAAATAAGTAAGATTTAGCTGAGTCAATAAACGGAATGTTCGGTTGTCAAAGTACCGGTGCTCAGGATTTTGGAAAGAAGACTTCTGTAAACAGCGATCTCGTGGGATTTCAATTTTTTACTGACTGACGTCGAAATACTACAAGATAGTTTCTAAACACTAATGGTACAAAAGAAAGAAGCGAAAGAAGAGAAATTGTTAAACATGCACAAGTGTACCTGGAAGCAACTAATTTCTTCTAACAACTGTGCAATGAATTATTCAATAGCTTAACTATTTTACATCTATGGGGTCTCAGAGAGGAAATTAAAAAGAAATGAACCAAGAAGAAGAGGAGTTTTGAATAGCAAACAAAGTCGACAGCTGTTTTGAAGCGGAAATCGTGATTATTCCACGAATGTTTGTTTGATTGTTTGTTTGTTTTGTTTTTTGTTTTTTTCTATTTTAAGTGTTGTGAAAGGAATTTGTGGTACATTTACCGTAACATGTAGGCGTTCAAAAAATAAGTTTCACACGTTTCGCATAGCTTTTGCTAAACAATGAGACACCAAGCAGATATAATTTTTTTGGAACATATACCTTTCCTTTATTTTTCCAGGTAATTGCCAAGTTTTAGAAAACACTTGTCGGAACGAGAAACCAGTTTTTAAATACCGAGAAAGTAAAAGTTCGCTCCAAGTTCACAGTGACACTGTAACGTACCAGGAGATGTGACGTACCTGCCCGAAGGAAGCACACGACATAAAGGCAGATAGTAGTCAGAACAAACGTCCGCGTAGCTCAATTGTTAGAGCAACTTATTCCGGAGTGAGGGGAGACGGGTTCGAATCCTGCGCAGATAGAAATGACGGAGAAATTAACTTCGTTATAATGGCGCCCGAACAGGGACGGATGACCCGACCGTTCAAAATCTCGCATTGGTGTGATGTTATTTCCACACCGCGAGATAGGAAAAATAAGAGAATCCTTTCTCCAGCACTTCGAAAGAAAAAAATAAAAAAAGGGGGAGATGATGTAACGTACCAGGAGATGTGACTTACCTGCCCGAAGGAAGCACACGACATAAAGGCAGATAGTAGTCAGAACAAACGTCCGCGTAGCTCAATTGGTAGAGCAACTTATTCCGGAGTGAGGGGAGCCGGATTCGAATCCTGGCGCGGATAGAAATGACGGAGAAATTAGCTTCGTTATAACACCTTTTCACAGCTTCCTTGATTTCATAATTATTTGCGAAACGCTTTCCCTAAGGCCTTTTTTTCATTTTTGGGAACGAATGGTAATCGCAGTGGGCTAAATCAGGACTGTACGGGGGATGTGGCTATACTTCTAACTTGAAATTGCCGAGAAGTTTCTCCGTAGCGGCAGCTTTGTATGGGGTTGCGTTGTCGTGCAACAAAATGATTTCTTTTGACATTTTTCCTTGTCTTCGTTCTTTAATTGTTTTCTTTAACTTCTTCAATGTCTCGCAGTACATTGCAGCGATTATCATGTTCCCTTTTTCCATAAGCTCCGAGTACACCGGTCCCTTGCAGACAAAAAAGACTGTTGTCATCATTTTCCCGGCAGACAGCACGACTTTTATTCTTTTTTTTTTTTTTTTGCAGTTGGAGATCTGTGGTGTTTCCACACCATTGATGCGGATTTGCTTTCTGGTGCGAAGTGATGCACCCACGTCGCATCGACGGTAACGGTGCGCAGCGAAAAATCTGTCTTCTTCAGAATAAAGTAGTAGGAACACAAGACTGGACGCAAATCGTTGATTTTTCTGCTGTTTCGTTAAAGATCGTAGAACCCATCTTGTGCACACTTTTCTGAAATTCAGGAGCTCGTGATTGATAGCGTGTACACTACCATATGACACGCACAAACCTTCAACAATTTCATGAGTTTTAATGCGGCGGTGGTTGTCCCTAATCAACCCCTCGACGCGCGAAATGTGATCAACGGTCGTCGAAGTCGAAAGTCTGTTTTTGCCCGGTTTATCTGTCAAATCCCTACGTCCTTCTTCGAACTGCTTACACCATTTTCCGATTGCTCAGCGAGACATTTCCAAAAACAGCCTACACATCACGATAGATTTCAGTTAAATTCAAACGTTTTGCACATGAAAAACGCACTGTTCCGTGAAATTCCAATTTTGAGTAACACTCCAGCTACTGTTCTATAACGAAGTAAATTTCTCCGTCATTTTTGGTCTACGCCGGGATTCGAACCCGAGGCCGCTTATTCCGGAACAAGTCGCTCTACCAACTGAGCTACGCAGACGATTATTCTGATTCCTATCTGCCTTTATGTCGTGTGCGTCCTGCTGGCAGGTACGTCACATCTCCCCCCCCCCGAAAGAGGGCCGGGGGCATGGCCCACGGGTCAGCCGTGACCATGAATCGTTGCAGGCAGCCATCCACTGTAGAACGCGCACTTGAGAACTCCCAGTCAATCTGGTGTGTGGAATGCAACGTCACACACATTTATTTTTCGAAGCACTGGAGAAGGGATTCTCTGATTTTTCCTATCTCGCGGTGTGGAAATAACATCACACCAATGCGAGATTTTGAACGGTCAGGTCATCCGGGTAGTTCGGGCGCCATTATAACGAAGTAAATTCCTCCGTCATTTTTGGCATACGCCGGGATACGAACCCGATTACGCTTATTCCGGAACAAGCCGCTCTACCAACTGAGCTACGCAGACATTTGTTCTGAATCCTATCTGCCTTTATGTCGTGTGCGTCCTGCTGGCAGGTACGTCACAGTTCCATAACAAACGAACGTTAATCAAGCCGCCGGTCTACCTGAACCAAATGGTGCCCAAAATTTTCTACGCTCTACAGGTAGAAATGTTCCCATAGCTGCCGGGTTATATGAACGCTACGGGAATATAGTTCCCCCTCTATCTCTCAATTCAGCAGTATCACCTATAAATCTGTCACGGGTGATAAGTGCTCCCGTATAGTACTTAGTCGGTTGGTTGGTTGGTTGGTTGGTTGATTTTAATGGCGCAAGGGCCATGGTTGGCCAAAGAGCGCCAGACAAAAGACAGACAAACAAACAGTATTAAAAAATGTGCGATAAAGTTTAAAATATGGCTGATCAAATAAAACTGAAGAATGAGAACGATGAAAGGGCTAAAAAAGATAATGAAACAGTATTAAAAACATGATACATAAATTAAAATCTAGCTGATTCAGTAAAACTGAGAAATGAGGATGATGATAGGGCTAAAATCTAAATACGTTTAAAATAGTCAATTTGTTTAAAAAATGATAAAACAGCAACAGTATTGCAGTGGTCATTTAGCAGCCGCTGCAGTGTAGCGGCGTCCTCGTTCAACAAATGAGAATGAAAGAAATGAAAACGCACATCACGAAAACGAACACAGGTGCACAAAAGATGAGCGACGGTGAGTCGGCAGTTGCACGTCTCACACATCGGCGCAGTGTCGCCACACAGCAAAAAGCGGTGAGTGAATCGACAATGCCCAATGCGGAGACGAGCAAGCACCACTTCCTCCCTACGGTTCCGACGATATGAGGATTTCCAGACTTCAATATTAGGTTTAATACGATGCAGTTTATTTTCCACCTGTTGGTCCCACAGACCTTGCCACGTTCGCTTGATATGGTCGCGAACCAGAAAGCGGAAATCCCGGTGAAACAGTGGCAAGGGTGTGACGACCAAAGAGGAAGCAGATCTAGCAGCCGCATCAGCACACTCGTTACCCGAGAGTCCAACATGCCCGGGAATCCAACAAAATTGTATCTGGACACCGGCCTCGAGCAAAGAACAAAGAAGCCTTCGTACGGTAAAAAGAAAAGGGTGGTCATAGCAGTCCAACGATGACAAAGCCTGCAAAACACTCAAGGAATCAGTGTACACCGCAGCCCGGTGATGAGAACTCGACTGAACATGGAGAAGGGCGAGATACACAGCATGCATCTCCGCTGAAAACACAGTGGCCTCAGCTGGAATCCGCGCTACTGAAACGTCATCTACACAGACAGCCGCGGATCCAACAACTCCATGCATTTTGGAGCCATCAGTAAAAATGGGAGTGTAATCAGAATGTAGGTCACGGTGCTCAGCGAAGAGCTGCTGGTACACTAACCCAGGGGTTGAGGATTTATTGAAAGATGTAAAGGTGGTATCAACCATGACACCAAGTGGGTGCCATGGCGGGTCCCCAAAGCCCCTGGTCTCTCCAACAAGTGACAAGTCGAGCCCTACATCACGGGTTACGGCCGCCATACGAAGACCGAAGGTTGAAACGCACGAGGGCCGGTTCCCGAATAAACGAGCATGCTGGGGATGAAAAACTGCATCGTATAAAGGATGGTCTGGAAGAGATCTAAGTTTCAGGTAGAATTGAATAGACAGCTGCAGACGGCGTAATTCAAGCGATGGTTCGTTCGCGTCAGCGTAAAGGCTGGGAATCGGAGATGTTCGAAATGCTCCCGAACAAAGACGCAGTGCTTGATGGTGAATAATGTCCAAAGGCCGGAGAACGGAAGGACGCGCAGAGCCATACACGATACAACCATAATCCAGTTTCGACCGTATTAAGGAATGGTAAATGCGAATCAAAGACAGTACTTAGTCTTATACGGGGTTTCTAACAAAAGTTCTGCACACCGTCCATTTTTGAGAAAAGTGTGAAGTAACGGAAAAAACTTTGTTTATTGCCGTTCAATGTACTCCCTCCGCTGCTAATGACAGCTTGCCAGCGATGAGGCAGGTCCTGCATGCCCCGCAGTACGCCATCTTTGTTCAGTTGTCGTATTACTCGGGTCACGTCCATTGACAGTTCGTTCAGCGATTCGTAACGGATGCCACGTAGCCTATTTTTTAACTTTGGGAAAGGATCAAAGTCGGGTGGACTGAGATCAGGGTTGTATGGTGGGTGGATTAAAGTTTCCCAGCCATATTTCGACAAAAGTCCCCGTACCGACGCTGCACCATGACACGGTGCGTTGTCATGCAGCAAGATCGCTCCCGCTGCCAACAAGGAGGGGGAATTTAGACGAATTTTCGGTCACAACTTTGTCATCAGAAAGTCACGGTAATATTGTGCGTTGACATTTTGCTCTACCGGCACTTGATGAGAGACCACAACACCATAGGCATCGGCATGGTATGCAAAAATCATCATTTGCTTCACTTTGGATAGTTGCCGAAGACACTTTGAGTGGCGGGGGAACAGATTGTGAGTTTAGTTCCGGCTCAAAATCATGATTCCAAGTCTCATCAATGCGACAGTTCTGCTCAGGAAGGTATCGTCCTCCCTTTCGGGCCTGTCGAGGTGATCCTGTGCGATGCTCACTGTGGCTGCCTTCTGCTGGAAGGTGAGCTAATGGGACACCCAGTTCACGGCGATTTTCTTTTTCCCAGTGAATTTGTCAAAATCCGGTGAACAGACGTGGTGGAAAATTTTTTCTGATGAGCAATCTCCTCGATTGGGAAACGGCGATTCTCTTAGAGAAGTGTTGCAACAATGGTGACAGGCTGCTTCGGGCATCCCGAAAGCACGATGCCCATCGAGACATTGTGCTACGATCAAAAGTTCCATCCCCACAAACTTCTTGCAATGCAGTGCGGACCTATGTCAGAGTTTTTCACCTCAGAGTTTCTATTTTCACGTACGAGCGCTGGTGCAACGCCGCGACTCGACATGACTATCTGCAAGTTTCCATTTCCAAACCCTCTCACGTCCACGCAGCAAATGATAGCGCGTCGTTCTTACACCAATGTGTTGATGAGAGTCACTTTCTCGATTGCATCGTCCGCTTCTGTTTAGATTAACGTGTGCAAAACCTTTACTATGACAGCGCGTCGTTCTTACACCAATGTGTTGCTGAGAGTCATTTTCTCGATTGCATCATCCGCTTCCGTTTTAAATTAACGTGTGCAAAACGTTTGCTATGACCCTCGGAGTCTGATTCCCTTCTAGTCCTCTATTTTCAGCTGTATGACACAAGGAATGATTGGAAAGGCACGGTCGTCTTGATACGGACATTATGTACAAACAAGTTACTCAAATATCTTTTCTCTCCTTTCTTAGGTTCGTCTTCATTTTCACAGCTTTTTAAGCAGAAAATATAATTAGACAGAAAGGATTAGCATCAACCATCCACCTAAACGACCACTGTGAATGACAAGCCTAAGGGAAAAGCAACACTTCCTGATACGCGGGTTCAATCGTTTCTGCCGCGTTCGGCCTACTTCTTAGACAGCGAATTTATTCGTTTGAGCTGATTTCATCCCATTTTCTACACACGAGTTTATTTGTTCCAGCCAGTTAAAGGGTTAACGAATAAACTATGCAGCACCAGCCGTGTTGCAATTCCACTGCTTTATCAGTAGATCTACTGATTTTGATTCCTGTCTGCTGACAGATTCTCGCAATCTACTGATTTTTTTCTATTGTTTTAAGACCACCTAAACACTCAGTTTCATAAGACAAAACTTGCTGAGAAGAGCAAAGAAGTGGGATTAAAAATGAATTTTCAGAAGACAAAAGTGATGTACAATGCTTTTACAAGTAATGAAGATTTATCGATTGATGGGGAAAAGCTGGAGATAACCAATACCTACATTTATCTTGGACAGCAGACATCAAGTGAGGGTCACATTGATGAAGAAATTAATCGGCGTACAAAACTTGCCTTTAGAGCTTTTGGAAGAAACAGTATAATTTTCAAGAGCAATATGCCATTATGTCTTAAAAGAAAAGTGTTTGATCAATGCATCCTTCCAGTGCTTACGTATGGTGCAGAGACGTGGACCTTAACTAAAAGAGATATACAAAGGCTGCAGACAACTCAAAGCAGCGTGGAGAGGTGCATGTTTGTTGTAACCAGGAGAGATAAGAAGAGGAACTCGTGGATCCGAAAAATGACAAGAGTGGAAGACATCATGATCAGAGTTAAATCCCTGAAATGGCAATGGGCTGGACATATTGCCAGAAGGACAGACCACCGATGGACAGCTGAAATTTGAGACTGGATTCTAAGGGACAGGAAAAGACCTAGAAGAAGACCACATGGGAGATGGGTGGATGAAATTCGAAAGTATGCGGGAGTAACATGGAGGAGACTGGTACAAGACAGACTGTTGCGGAACAAACTTGGGGAAACCTTCGTCCAGCAGTGGATTAATAATGGTTGACAATGATGATGATGATGATAATGACACACTCAGTAACATGCCGTCTAAGGATGATTGCAATCCTCTAGTACTTGCCATCTTCTGATCCATTGAACAAGACTCACCTCAGAACCAGTCTGAAGAGAAAAAGCTGCCGAAGACTAAAACTATTCAACCCCTGCTGCCTATTATGTTTCTAAATTCACACTGGTTGTTATAATTTTTTTATTCTACATAATTAATTATTCTGTTTTACAAAGATTTTCTCTAGTTTTATTAAAACGCAGAATATTAGGAAAACATCTATAGTACGATATTTGGGTTAATTATACTTTAACTAAATCTATATACTGTATATGCTGTTTTGGTGCATGTTTTTTTTTATATTTTTTTATATTTTTTTCTTCTTTTTTTTTTTTTTTTTTTGCTAGCAGTGTTGCTGGTTTTGCTTGTGCTTTGTGCGTATTTTTCTTGGAATGCTTATTTACTACAAAGAGTTTCTGGTTGTATTGACTCAGAAAGTAAGTGTTTCTGGCGTTTTTAGTTTTTTCTTGACAATGATAGGTGTGATGTGCCTGCACCGCCGGACGCACATGAGATAATGGCAGATAGCAGCGAGGGCATACGTACGCGTAGCTCAGTTGGGAGGGCAACTTATTCCGAAATGAGGGGACCCGGGTTCGATGCCCGGCGTAGACAAAAATGACGGAGAAATTAACTTCGTTATATAGGGTTGGTCCGTCCGCACAATTCCAACATCTGCGAACAGTGCATACAAGGTTTCCAGCAGTGCTGAGTTCGGGTTCAATTTTAAGAGCCCGAGCCCGTCCGTGCTCGAGGTATGTCAGCCCAAGCGCTCCCGAGCTCGAAGTATGTCATTCCGAGCCGGCCCGAGCGCGCCGGAGCTCGAAGTACGTAATGCCGAGGCCGCCCGAGCCCGAAGTATGCCATCCCGAGCCCAAAGTATGTCATTCCGAGCCCACTCGAAGTATGTTAGCACGAGCCCTCTGGAGCCTGAAGTATGTCAGCATGAGCCCGAATTTTGCATTGCAAGATAGGGCTGGGACCGAAGGTGCCAGAAAAGTATGACTAACCTGTTTAGGCATTAATAAAAAAATCTCTTCCGGACTTCTCCCACCTGTATTTTACCAACGTGTTTTTCAATTGGGGACTAGAAAAGAACCTTCATCTGTTTCTGCACTACGTATAGCCGCTTGAGTTTCTTTGACCATTCGTTTCCCCCTGAAATACTTCTGGCTACCGGACATCCTGGAAGATCGGGCGGCACTCTAATCTACGTACGTTGGTCAATGGACTTAGCAAAGAGCTGCTGAATGGAGGTAGGGTGCAACATTTCGTTCGCGTGCTATCTGCTATGAAGTGTCCATAGTCCTTGCATAAGCTTTTTCCCTTCTTCGCAGAAATCCAGAAATGCGTTGTCTGTGGTATTCGTTATCCAAGCCCGGAATAAATAGTCCTCCCGAGTCCCCGCACCGCACTCCCCATCCAGAGCCAGTTGCCAAAAAATTCTCTCTACCAACTAGAAAGTGTAAGAGAAGTCTCGTATGCTAAATCATACAACATCACATTTAAAAACAAAAGAAAATTCTCTCACTTTCTCACAGAGCCCTAGCCCGAACCTTAATAATTATTATGTAGTCCAAGCCCGTCTGAGCCCGAACCGTAGTAATTATTATATAGTCCGAGCTCTTCCGACCCCGACCGCAGAAATTATTATGCAGTCCGAGCACGGACTGCAGTAATTACTATGCAGTCTGAGCCCACCCGCACCTGAACCCGAACCGCAGTAATTATTATGTAGTCCCAGCCCGAAACTCAGTAATTATAATGTAGTCCGAGCCCGCCCGAGCCTGGACCGCAGTAATTACTATGAAGTTAGAGCCCGCCGGAGCCCGAACCGCAGTAATTATTATGTAGTCCGAGCCCGGACCGCAGTAATTGCTATGTAGTCCGTGCCCAACTGAACACGAACCGCAGTATTTATTGTGTAGTCCGAGCCCGAATCTCAGTAATTATTATGTAGTCCGAACCCGCCCGAGCCCGGACAACAGTAATTATTATGTAGTACGAGCCTGAACCTCAGTAATTACTATGTAGTCCGAGCCCGCCCAAGCCCGAACCGCAGTAATTAGTATGTAGTCCGAGCCCGCCCGAGCCCGAATCGTTGTAATTATAATGTAGTCCCAGCCCGAAACGCAGTAATCATTATGTAGCCCGAGCCCGGACCGCAGTAATTACTATGTAGTCCGAGCTCGCCCGAGCCCGAATCGGAGTAATTATTATGTAGTCCGAGCCCACTAGTGCCCGAATCGCAGTAATTATTATGTAGTCCGAGCCCGAAACGCAATAATTACTATGTAGTCCGAGCCCGCCATACCCGATTCGGGCCAAGGCTCTGCTTCGGGCTCGGCCCGTCACAGCACTATTGTCCAGTTGCTGCCACGGCCAGCGCGATCTACAGACTTCTCTCCAATAGAGAACATGAGAGACGTCATCGGCAGATGATTTAAAGCCTTTGCAGGACCTCGCAAAGTCGATGTAATATGGGAGCATGTCAAGGACGCATGATCAGCGATACCTCAACGTACCATTCGGGAATTTATTTCTCCACTCGATGCCGTGCCGTGTTGCTGAATTTAGGGCTCAGTATGGTGGCCATACTCTACCTACTAAATTAAATCACTTCTTTGCCCCTACTTGTATACACGTGTGGTAAGTTTCGTCTCATTTAGTACATTACTTCGTGGTTTGATATTTTTTATGCCGAGCAGTATATTAAAACGAGATCTCATAATATTTTGCATACTGTGCACTTGCAAATTTCTGCGTTGCTGTTCGGCAACCTTGCGATCATAAACGAATAAACCGTTGCAAATTGAATTTTTCCAGAAGCTTGCGATATTGCTGACAGCCCGAACAGTAACCTCAAAAATAAGAGATGATGCAAAAATCCATGCAAGGACAAAGATTCGCGCTGATGTTTTACAGAGCTGAAACCATTGACAACAATGATGAGATTTTAATTTCACAGGACATGATACGCCTCACAGAATGAAGTAGTTGGACATTAGGGAATAACGTTTACGATGCCTTTATGATGATTTCGTAGGCGATCAGTTGGCACCTTTCCTTTACAGTACTGGTACAGGGTTCCCCTTCAGTTCAATAACACAGTTCAAGCTGACGATACAGACAGTGAAAAAGGGTGATAGACTGTACAGAATTCATCTGTTGACTACACTCAGGTGTTCTAGACCTCAGCCTGAACCAATAATATCTACTGTATCTATAGGAGTACTAGCCGCAGTTAGTTAACGCCTGTTAAGCTACTCAGCCGCAGCTGAGAACTAATTACGGGTTTCTTGTTCTCCTTTAATGGTGAACGAACCAACCTCCGCTCTAACTATCTCATAGACGAAAAGTGCCTCGAATATTCCTCATGTTCCTGCGTCCCCTCCAGTTTCTTCAAGCCTGGACTTTGCACAGCCAATCAGACACTTGCACGCTGCACCCCTTGTCCTGGGCTTCCTTCTGCATGCTGCCTTTCGCCCAAATCAATAATCTACATGCATTACCCTTCCTTGCAGCTGTGGACTTCTCTCGGTTTACGAATTCCATATTCCATGCACTGAGATGATGATGCCTCCCTCTTTTTGTGGCCTTGTCACAAAAATTGCTGTCTGAGTTCTCCTCCCTTCTTTCTCACAAAATGGCGTCCCACTATCCATTTTCGAAATTGCTTTCCATTTTTGGAATTCAACATTTACTGAAACATCCTAAAATAGTGGCATTGTTTCCTTTTTTTTCTAGTCATCCCAGAATTCTACATCATCACAATTCTCTTTAAGCATTTTCCAATCGTAACGCTACATTTTTTGACTGAAAGTTTAACGACCACCGTGAGCAACTCAATGGGCTATAAGCAGTCACCCGTCCCTAATTTAGGGCCACTGACTCCAGGGAAGGGAGAGAGCCAGTGTCATAAGACAAACACATCATCCATGCCTCACCGGGATTCAAATCTGGACCGACCTCTGACGAATAATCAGAAGCTATCGCTTAAACCACTGCACCACCTGAGCGACAAAGTTACATTTTAGCTCACGCTGAATGTTGTGTGGCAACCCGACTTGAAATCAAAAGGTGACTAACGAGACTTATAAGAGTGATGTTTACGATGTATCAGAACTTTTGTTAGATTGTGTGATCGTTATAATTGCTTCGAAGAGAAATTATTGAGAGAGCTCAGACAACTTTGATCTAAAACGTTTATCGATTAACCTATCCTAATATATAAAGAGAAAAAATTTGTTTGTGTGTTAGAGGTAATCTCGAAAACTACTCAACCGATTTGAATAATTCTATCACCGTTGAGAAGCTTATTTCTGTCCGGTGGACATAGGCTATTTCGTTTATTTTTTATTAATTATGGCTGTACTACGGAATCAGATCGCTTTCAAGTAGTTCCCCATTTCCCGTGTATCATTCATATTTGTTTATATACACCCTGATCACACCCAACGTGAACGAAAGTAGTTCGCAATAATATACGGAATTTTTTTTTACTAATGTGGAATAATATTGAAACGCTCCATTTATGAACAAATATGAGAGATCATTTAGGAGGCGGAGGTAGCCAATTTTCTACTCAGTTACTACGTGTCGGTGATGGCAAAGTACCTAATCAGAACGATTTGATTCCAGTACACAGTAAACTAGGAAGCATTGTAAGATCTATAAATGAATTAGCTGACAAAATTTATCCTAATGTAGAAAATGTGCTCCAAAGAAGTCACAACTAGATGTGTGAACGAGCTATCGTGTCACCAAGAATGCATTTGCTGATAAAATAAACGATGCTATTTTGCAAAAAACTGCCCGGCGAATACAGAATTTACACATCGATCGATATTGTCGTTAACTTGGAAGATACAGTGCATAATCCATATGAATTTTTAAACTTTTGAATTCTTTCAGCGCATTGTCTAAAATTGAAAGTTGGCATTCCTATAATATTATTACGGAACCTGAATCCTCCGAACCTGTGCAATGGTACAAGATTACAGGTTAAAGAGCTGCGTAATAATATTATTAAATTCTTTACACTAACTGGGGCAGCAGCTGGACAAATGGCACATATACCCAGGATCCCGATGATCGCGACGGACTTGCCTTTCGCGTTCAAAATATTAGTTTCTTAATAAACTATCCTTCGCTATAACGATCAATAAATCCCAGGGCCAAACTTACAACCATGTGGGATTGGATTTGCGTCGAGAATGTTTCTCGCACTGAAAGGTATTTTTATTTTTTTTGTTTTGTTGGAGGTTTAACGACCACCGTGAGCAACTCAATGGGCTGTAAGCAGTCGCCCGTTCCTAATTTAGGGTCACTGGCTCCAGGGAAGGGAGAGAGCCAGTGCCGTAAGACAAAAACAACATCCATGCCTCACCGGGATTCGAACCCGCACCCCGTTCGAACGAATGATCAGAGGCCATCGCTTAGACCACTGCGCCACCGCAGTGGTCTAAGCGGTGGCCTGTTCAGACATTCAATTTATTTTCATAACGACCGGAAACAAGACAAAGAATATTGTATATGCAGAGGCATTATGAATTATTTTTAAAAAATAAAATAAAAATTATGTACTTAAATTTATGTGAAAATTAATTATACAATCGCTGCCAAAAGTCCCGCACCAGTAGACCGACAGACCCTTTTTTTGATGTTGGAAGTCAATTTATACAGCAAAATGGCAAAGTCAGGAATACATATTATAGATCATTTTAAAGGAAATGTTATGCTGAATTCAAGTATTTTTACAGAATGTTATTTCCAGTAATAGAAGGGAAGTTACAAGTAAAAGTACAGCGTCTAGTCATAAAAAGCAACATGCAGTTTAATTTGTGAAATTAGTGTACAATGCATTTAACGTAAAATTACTGTACAGCCCATTATTGGCACTTACAGGGCACTTGAAATAACTGACCAACAAGCAAAATACGCTTTAATATTTAATTGAATAACCACGGTTGTTCCATACGTCCCTTACAGACTCAATGGCACCGTATTATCACCAATGGACAACTAGAGAAGCTCATTAGTTCCATGCCAAGAAGGTGCACTTATTACTAAGTAACCGTGGTTATCCAATTAAATATTAAAGCGTATTTTGCTTGTTGGTAAGTTATTTCAAGTGTTTCAATAATGTACTGTACAATAATTTTACGCTAAATGCATTGTACACTAATTTCCCAAATTCCACTATTTCTTGCTTTTTGTGAGTGTTCCACTATTTGTTGCTTTTATTGTGTTTGTCTTACGACACTGGCTCTCTCCCTTCTCTGGAACCAGTGAAATTAGGGACGTAGGGACGGTCAACTGCTTATAGCCCATTGAGTTGCTCACGGTGGTCGTTAAACCTCCAATCAAATTACACAGCTTCACACACTTAAGAACAAAGCATTACTGTAAAAAAAACAAAAAAACAACAACGGACGAGCATTGGAGACGTGACTCATGGCACATGCGTAATAGGCTCCAAGGTCAACCTGTGCGAAACAGCTTCCTGCTGTGTCGCGGGATTCCGAACTGATGCAACCAGTCTCAATACTTTTTTATCATATTTCGAACTTCTAATCTTACCTTCCATTGTTTTGTTTTTTCCGGGTTTAGCCCCTTAATCGGACGATTTACGGGACAATGACTATAAGCAGTCGCCCGACCCTAATGTCACTGGCTCCAGGGAAGGGAGAGAGCCAGTGCCGTAAGACAAACACAACATCGATGCCGCACGAGGATTCGAACCCGGACCGCTTTCGGGCGAATGATCAGTCAGAAAAAATTGATCAACGAATTCGCATCAGATTTTGTCAAAAACTTGGCGAAACTTCCAAAGACACATACTTAAAGTTACAGAAAGCCTATGGGGAGAATTGAATGAGCCGTGTATTATAAGTTTATGAGTTGCATAAACGTTTTAAAGATGGTCGTGAAAGTGTTAAGAGTGATGAACAGTCTGGAAGGCCCGCAACCAGAAAAAGTGAAAACAATGTCGAACTTGTGCATCCAGGTGTGCAGGAAAATGGCAGAATCACTATTCGTGAGTTATCTGAAGACTTACAGATTAGTTTCGGTTCAGTGCAGTCGATTCTTATGGATGATTTGGCTATAAGACGCGTCTCAGTCAAATGTGTGCCAAAATTGCTCTCAGATGAGCAAAACCAAGGCCGTGTTTCAGCTGCTTGAGTGCGTCAGAAACGACGAAACCTCTTTAAAAACTATCATAATTAATGATAAATCGTGCATTTGTCATAACTAATGATGAATCGTGTGTGGCTTCTGAAGGGTGTGACGTGCCTGCCCAGCAGGAGTAACATGACATAAAGGCAGATAGCAGCGAAAACGAACGTCCGCGTAGCTCAATTGGTAGTGACTTATTCCGGAATGAGATGGCCCGGGTTCGAGCGCCGGCGTAGACAAAAATGACGGAGGAATTTACTTCGTTATAATGGGACTACTCAGAAGGCGATTAAGTTTCAAATCTGTAACTCTTATACTTTTTTTAAATCCGGCCTGGATACTTTTTGATCACCCCTTGTATCCATCATAAACCCCGGATAATTTTTGCAAGACTGTCCTAAGGCGAAACGTAAGTCTTTTTTCATTAGTTTTTTAAATGAGTGTTAAATAATGATTGGGCTACAGCATTTTAGACTCATAACGTTAAATGAAAATCTTTACAGTGCAATTTCTATCTCTTAACAGAGTTTCTCCCATCTTCTTTTGATAAAATTATGATGTAAACTACAGGCCTTGTACTGGTATCGGATAACCATTAAAATATTGACGTTGAATGCCTATTATCGGTTTTTCGCCAGACAGGGCTTCTGACACTAATAACGCCCCGAGCCAAGGATTCGCTAAAATTGGATCATTATCATATCGAAATTATTGTAATTGAAGAGTTATCTTGCACTCCGCGCTCTCGTGACAAAAGACACAGCTAATGCTCTATCACCTTTGCATCACATCGATGAATACAGCTTAGGCATCGTTCATCCGAAAAGTTAGAAAATTGGCAATCGGATTTTCGAGCATTGTTATACGTATTCTTTTCCTCGTTCCCATTGGAGGAAAAGGGGCCGAATTCTTTCGATATTCACATAGTCTCATAAGGGGGAAAAAAGCCAGATTCAAAAATAGAATTGGAAAATCAATGTTTAAAAATAAGTCAATGATAATGTTAATGCAAGTAATGATTATTGAGCGTAAACTGAATCAGAGAGAACTATGTAAATGCTTTTAAATTTCGAAAAAGTCTAAAATGTGCGATGAAATAACACAATATTCATTTCAGAAAAATGTATACACTTAATGATTTTTACCAGTGTCGCACCCTGGAATTCCTTTTGGGGGCTATGTATATGTATGTGTGTGTATTTTTTTTATTGGAAGTTTAACGACCACCGTGAGCAACTCAATGGGATATAAGCAGTCACCCGTCCCTAATTTAGGGTCGGGTGACTGCTTATATCCCATTGAGTTGCTCTCTCCCTTTTCTGGAACCCATTGGAACTGGCTCTCTCCCTTTTCTGGAACCCATTGGAACCAATGGGTTCCAGAAAAGGGAGAGAGCCAGTGCCGTAAGACTAACACAACATCCATGCCTAACCGGGATTCGAACCCAGGCCTCTTTTGGACGAATGATCAGAGGCCATCGCTTAGACCACTGCGCCACCGGGGCGGCGATATGTGTGTGTATACGCTCATAATATGGTCATTTGCAAAAGTTTAAGACCACCTGTTTATGTTAGGAGATTTCTGCCGATTGGGTCAGCTACTGTCTGTATTACTAAACTTCCTGTCGGTCTTGCATAATCCTACAGTGGCAGCTGCTGATATAGTTGGGGGAAGCGTGCGAGCGTCAGTTTGTTTCTGGTTTTCATGCTGAGAGGTTTTGTACGCATTTCCTACATAGCAAAAATTTGGCAAAAAAGCGTCATTAAGTGTTACTCAGAGGGCACAAACAATGACTTTACATCATGAAAGATACTCCAAATGTGACATAAGCAGAAAAGTGAATGTGAGCAAGACTGTTATTCACAAAACGATCATGAAATTACGAGATACATGTGAATTTAGCGACCGAAAGAGAAGTGGACGTCCAAGGAAAACAACCCCATGTAATGACAATAGCATAAAGCGAATAAATTTGCGTTCTCCGAGGAGTTCGTGCCAAAAAATCAAGGCCTTTTTACATTCAGAAGGGTCTGACAGTAGTATCAGCACTGTTTTTCGACGTCTTAGCAGAGATTTTGGATTAAAGTCTTATAAACCTGCACATAAACCTAGACTGAACTCTGTCATGAAAAAGAAGAGACTCAAGTTTGCCAAGCGTCATCAATCGTGGACTGTTGAAAATTGGAGCCAAGTTCTTTTTCCGATGAATCAACTGTGCGTCAATTTGAATCACGCGAAAAAGATGTTCGACGACCAAAAAGCAAAAGGTTTGATGAAAAATACACCGTTAGCACCGTGAGACATCCGCCTAGTCAGATGATATGGAGTGCTATGCCAGCATCCGGTACTGCTTCATTATTCTTTTTGCCGACAGGCTGTAAAATACGAACTTCCACGCACAACAGTGCAGAATGATACATTGACACTTAATGACTTAAGCGTGTGGTGAGTGATGTAGGGGAGTAGCGTGAGAGATATTGAAGGAGTAGGACATGCCGAGCTTTGGCTAAGACAACAAGTTCAGTTTGTACCGCGGAGTGTATTCCAGTTTATGTTTTTGTGTGAAATAGAAATGTAATAAATGTTCTGTGTTGTTATCAAGTGTCTGTGATGTTACAGACAAAGAAAGAAGTGGAGGCACCGACGAGATCCGAGCTTCGGCGGCGTTTTTAGAACCGTGGGAATCGATGAGTTGAAAAATCTTGAAGCGTGAGAACGAATCGACGCGACAGGGATTTTTTTTCCTCTTTGTTATGGGAAGAACAAAGAATGGTGACTTTTGTTTTTCGAAATTAGTTCGTGAGAAAACAAACAAGTTCCGTATCGGATTTACACTTACGTTAGATGTTTATGTAAGTACTGTTTTTGTTGTTGTTCCTAGAGAATTATCCAAAGGAATGAGATATCAAAGCAAGCTTTTTAGAAGTTTCCGGGCACGGAATTAAATAGAAGGAAATAATTTCTGTCAAGAAATAGTACATTCAAATCAACTGTTTGAGTCTAGGGTATAGGTAAATGTAGGATATTGTTGTAAATAATTTCTGTAAACGTATACACATATACGATAATAAATAAACATTGGGTACACGTAGAACTTGTCTAAATTCGGCATTGTTGAAATGGCTTTCTTAGGAACAGCTCGCAAAGAAGAACTTCTGCAGTTGGCGGAAGAATTGGGTATAGAAGTTACGCCAAATATCAAAATTCTGGATTTAAAAAATAAAATTGTCAACTTTGAAGGTTATGAAGAGGATTTCGTGAAAGAACTTTTGGCAGGTATAAAAGAGCGTAGAGAAACAGAAAGAGAAATGGAATTTGAGCTTGAAAAACTCAGAATAGAAGCTGGACGTCAGCCGCTGAGAGGCAGTTTGGAGCAAAATGAAAATTCTCATAAACCGAGATTGGAACTTCGTCATTTGATGAAAACATTTGACCCAAAAGACAGTGATATAAGTATTTACTTAGTTACTTAGTTTTATTTGAAAGGCAAGCACAACAAGCAGAAATAAAAAGGAAGATTGGGTCGTGAATTTGATAGGACTTTTGCCCTACGAAATATCACAATTGATTGCCAGAGAAAATGTGAAAAATGCTAAAAACTATGAATATGTTAAAAGGTTACTTCTTAAAAGTAACCTTTTAACTGTAAAAGTAACCTGTAACCTTGTAACCTTTTAAAGTCCAGAGAAATTTAGATTGAAATTTGTACAACACATGCGTACATCAGAGAAGACCTGGAGAGATTTCGACTTCGAGTTAGAAAATTATTTTAATAAATGGATTTCAGGACTTAAAAGAGGCGATTTTGAAGGGCTAAAAAAATTAATGATCACAGATCAATTGAAGCGGAGAGCGCCTATAGAAATAAGGGAGCATTTTATTGATAAATGGTCAAATATTGTCTCACCTTCAGATTTGGCTGATATGGTGGACAATTATGAAAGTGTAAGAGGAGGAACCAAGAAAAATTCGTCGAATGAATTTTGTGCTTCAAAGAAAATGTAAGGTAGTGAGAAAAAAACTAGAGATAACTATGATCGGGGAAATTTTATGAAAAATGGATTTTATAACAAAAATTATGTTAAGTCAGATGTAGGACAAGGGTGGTCAAATCGGAATGTATCTCAGAATGAAGAAAAGTATAATCTCAGACGGAAGATTCAATGTTACGAGTGTGGATCTTATGATCACATTCGACCTCAGTGTCCTAAGCTAAAATCACAGAATTCAGGAAGCGTAAATAGAATCAGAGAGGAAACTGAAGGGGATCTCTTGGCACCCTATACCACTGAAGGAAAAATAAATGGAGTTACCATGCCTATTCTCCGGGATACAGGTTCATCAGTTGATACCATTTGTCAAGAGTATGTGTCGCCAGGTGAGTTTACTGGAGAACATGTGTGGGTACAGCATCTTCTGAATGAACAAAAGGTCTGTTTACCATTGGCAGAAGTTGAACTAGAACGTGAAAATGGTGAAATGTATTTAGAGATTAAATTTCCGCAAATTGAAAAAAATCCAAATATACTGTATTTAACTTCTCTGATATCGAGGAGAACAGTAAACTTCGAGAGCGCCTAAGTGGCCAACAAATTCAGGATCTGAAAAAACTATTATGTCATTACTTGAAAATGTTTTCTAATATTCCAGGAAAGACTCATTTGGTCGAACATGATATCGAGCTAGCTAGTAATGCTATTGTAAGAGTTAAGCCTTACAGAATGTCGCCCAGGCAGGTAAATATTCTTAAAGCCGAGATAGATAAAATGCTGCAGTACATGTAACGTACCAGGAGATGTGACGTACCTGCCAGAAGGACGCACACGACATAAAGGCAGATAGGAATCAGAATAAAATGTCCGCGTAGCTCAATTGGTAGAGCAACTTATTCCGGAATGAGTGGACCCGGGTTCGAATCCTGGCGCGGATAAAAATGACGGAGAAATTCACTTCGTTATATACAAGATTATAGAAGTTGGTGAATCAGACTATACATCACCCATGATTTTGGTAGAAGTACCAGGAAGAGATCCACGCCCATGTATTGATTACAGGCGATTGAATGAAGTGACAAGGACCCAGTTCTATCCATTGCCCAACATAGAAGAAAGAGTCGAAAAGGTTTCTGGAGCGAAGTATATTACAGTATTAGACTTAACAAAAGGGTACTGGCGAATTCCATTAAGTGCTAGAGCTCAACGATTGGCAGCGTTTGTGACTACTTTTGGAACGTATCGGCCCTTAAAGATGTCATTTAGCCTTAAGAACGCACTTTATTTCTTTAGCAAAATGATGTCGGAACTTTTGAGAGGCTGCGAAGAGTTTGCCGTACCATATCTAGATGATGTTGCCATTTTTTTCCGAAAACTGGGGGGATCATTTGATACATCTTGAAGAAGTGCTACAGAGGTTACAGAGGGCTTCCTTGACGATAAAACCTTCCAAATGTAAGTTTGCTCAATATCACGTCTTGTATTTGGGTCATATTGTTGGACAAGGATATCGGAAACCAGCAAAACGAAAGGTTCAGGCCATACAAAATTTTCCTACGCCAAAGAACAAGACGCAAGTAAGATCTTTCTTAGGCCTGGCGAAATATTACAGCAGATATATTCCAATGTTTTCTTCGATAGCAGCTCCCTTGACAGACATCTTGAAGGGTAAAAATCGTAAAAAGGAAATTATATGGGCAGAATAATGTGAGAAAGCTTTTGTGGAACTAAAAAAATCTTTATCTAGTTTTCCTGTTCTGTATGCCCCTTACTATGAACGTAGATTTATTCTACGAACTGAGGCTTCAGATCAAGGAATTGGAGTCGTCCTCTCGCAAGAACAAGAAGATGGCACTGAACATCCTGTACTCTATCTAAGCAGAAAACTTTCGACAGCAGAGAAGACATACAGTACCAGTGAAAAAGAATGTGCCGCCATTATATTTGCGGTACAGAAACTGAAATGCTACCTTTATGGTCAAAATTTTCTCATACAAACTGATCATAACCCTCTCGTTTGGTTACGCACCAACGAAAGTTCCAATGCTCGTCTGATGAGATGGGCCCTTGCTCTACAAGCATGTGATTTTGTTATAATTCATCGATCAGGAACTATGCACAAAAATGCAGATGGACTGCGCAGGATTCCAAATTTAGATGATCCACCTTGATCATGCTATGTGTCTGCTAGTGAAAACATTTTTTTTTTTTTGGTTGTGGTATATTATACATAGAAATTGTTGGAAAACACGTAAAGATAATTGTCAAATTAACTCATATATTTCTCTTTGTAAATGGATTATGACTCATTATGTGAACTATGACTATTGTATTGTAAAATGACAAGAACTTTTTACCACTGGAAAAAGTTCCTCTGGAGTGAAGAGGGGTTGTAAAATACGACCTTCCACGCACAATAGTGCGGAATGATACATTTACACTTAATGACTTGAGCGTGTGTTTTGGAGTGACAACCCCTCATTCCTCAACCTCCGTCTCTGCTCAAATGTATTCTTTGTTGGACTTTCGGGACGCTTCCGTGGCAAATCGCAAAGTTCGGGCCTTGGAGAAATGTATTACTCTCTCAAGACGTTTCTATGTGAGGACGCCCCATTTCTAACCTTCATTCTCATGAGCGTGCCCCTTTGATGGACTTTTGTGCTGCTACTGTGACTTCACGTGCTGGTCGCAAGGAGGTTCTCCTCCGTGGCTGGTCGTGCATCTTTAAGATTCTTAGTGATCAGGAGTTATTTTAGCTATTTACGCATAGCCAACTAGTTGCTGTGAGGCACAAAGCTTAGTCTATAAGCCTCATCGTCTTATTAAAAAAAAAAGACTTGAGCGTGTGGTGAGACATGTAGGGGAGTAGCGTGAGAGATATTGAAGGAGTAAGACATGCCGAGCTTTGGCTAAGACAACAAGTTCAGTTTGTACCGCTGAGTGTATTCCCGTTTATGTTTTTGTGTGAAATAGAAATGTAATAAATGTTCTGTCTTGTTGTCAAGTGTCTGCGATGATACAAGGCACTATCATGACCGGTCCTTTTAACGTGGAAATGTTACGTGAGAACCTCTTAATTCATATGCAATTGCACAATCTTTATGCATGATAGTGCTCCATGCAACAGATCAAAGACAGTACAGCACTACCTGCAGAGGAAAAACATAACCGTGCTTGACTGGCACGGTAATAATCCCGAGAAAATTTGAGGACCATTTTAAAAGACAAGGTAGCAGTAAAACAGCCATCAAATTCCCAAGCTTTGATTGACGCAAAAAAGTACGTCTGGTGCAAAGGCATTTCAAGTTTCTACTGCAAATCCCTCGTTCAGAGTATGCCACATCGCGTTGTGTCCGTTATAGAAAACAAAGGTGGCCACACAAAGTACTGATTTCGGTCTTTTTGTGCTGTGAACGGTGTAAGTGTTCATCTATGGTGGCAGTTTTTTCAAATATCTCTGACTAGTAATTAGTTGTTTCTTCGAAAGTCTTAAATTTCAATAAAATGACAGGTGGTTTTAAACTTTTGTACTTTTGCAAATGACTGTATATACACTATATTGGCAAAAGGTCACCGGACACCCCTTCAAAAGCAAACGAACGGATCCGCTGCGCTGTTAAAATGCGCGGTACAGCTGCAAACGGTATAAAAACAAGCCTGCAGCTGACCGCGAATATATCGCACTGTGAGGTTGAGTGAAAATGTCGCGGCGGGAGGGAACTGACTTTGAGAAAGAAAAGACTGTTGGGTGTTATATTAGTGGGTTGTCCATAAGAGAAACAGAGAGGCATTTAAACATACCCAAGTCAACTGTTTTGGATGTACTGAGTAAGTGAAAGACACATGGCGTGCCTGAAGCAGCAAAACGTACCGGCTGACCAAAGAAAATCAGTGATAGAGGACATCGAAGCCTCAGGAGAGCCATTACAGCTAATCGACAGAGTACTACTGCACAAGACCTCAGAGTACAGGTGAGTAAAAATGCTGGAACCTCGGTATGTACACGTACCATTCGCAGAGAACTTCATTCCATGGGTCATCGTGGTCGTGCGGCTGCTCATAAGCTTTTCATCTCCACTCGGAATGCTACTCGTCGTTTAGCATTGTGTTAAGAACATTTATCGTGGACCGTAGATCAATGGAAACGGGTCCTATGTACTGATGAATCCAGATACACGATCTATCAGTCTTATGGCCGTATGTGGGTATGGCGGCAGCCGGGGAACGCTATTTTCCTCAGTGTACTGTTCCTACGGTCAAGTTTGGAGCTGGCAGTGTACTCACGTGGTGGTGTTTTTCGTGGTATGGTCCCGTCCCATTGGTTATCGTAGACAAACCTGTTAACCAGCACGTCTGCCTCGATAATCTGGACAATTATGCTGTACGAACTCTATGGCAATACCATGAAACCGAGTCTTGTTGGTGCCAGCAGGATAATGCACCAAGTCATAAAGCAAGGACTGTTATGGCGTGGTTTGACAATAATTCCGTATCGTGTGTGGACTGGCCAGCACAGAGCCCTGATCTTAATCCCATGGATCACCTATGGGATGAATTAGAGCGCCGCATGAGAAGTTTGGAGCCAAGCCCTACTACTAAGCAACAGTTAGCGGCAGTATTATGTACTGAATGGAAGCGCATACCTATCGCTGTGTTCCAAAACCTTGTCGAAAACATTTCTCGAAGGGCCAGTGCATGCATTAAGTCCAAAAGTCCAACGATACCGTACTAATGTATGTCAATAAATGCTGTGTTGTGTTTCTCTTCTAAGTATCCGGTGACTTTTGTCAATATAGTGCATATACGTATATATGAAATGAAATTTCTCTAAAATGAAATTCCTTTACACATGAGAAATCTGATAATAAAAGTTAAGATTCAAAGCGAAATGAAATTCCTCTACACATGAGAAATGTGATAATACAGTTAAGATTCAAAGCCCACCCCTCTTCAGTGGGTGTGCCAGTGCTTTTGACTGGCAGCTAGTGATCAACACATACATAGTTTATCGACCACCTTGAGCATCTCAGTGGGCTATAAGCAGTCGCCCGTCTCTCATTAAGGGCCACTGGCTCTAGGGAAGGGAGAGAAGCAAGCGCCTTAAGACAAACACAGCACCCATGCCTCACCGGTATTCGAACCCAGACCCATTTCGGACGAATGATCAGAAGCCATCGCTTAGACCACTGCGCCACCGGGGCGGCAACACATACATGGAAACTCACGCGAATTATGTTAGGAAAGATAGGTTATGAAATGACGAGATTAAGCTTCCAGCTATCGAAACTGGACCCTGGCCTTAAGCTATCCGTAACCGGACACGCAAAGCTTACCCCACTGTCACGTGTCAATAAAAGTATACAGTCGGTCACAAAAAGCAACATACATCCTTCAAAATGTAACCATTTAAGACATTATGACCGTTTGGGAACCTCACATGTCAGTAACCTTACATTTTACGAGTACAACAATACTGTAAAATAGCAAATGATTGAGAGAAAATAAATTCACAAGAATATGCAAGTAACTTCGAAAATCACATTACAAAAGTCTGCAGGCAGCACGTGTATTTTTGTTTCGTCATACGAACCCGTTCTTATTTAAGCAATCAGGAAACTATAGCGCATTACACTGTTGAAAACTTTACCCTTTGTGTGTTAGTGAAGTTCTTTTTAGTGTTCCAGTTAAAATGGCTCAATGAAATGAAATTCCTCTACACATGAGAAATGTGGTAATACAGTTGCGAAAGGAAAAAAATCTTACGGTGAGATTTCAAAAATTGTTGAAAAAAGCCGTTCAAGTGTCCAAACTGTTATTAAGAATTACGAGTAAGCCGGAAATGTGTTCAACAAAGCTCTAAGTGATCGCTCCAGAGCATTAAGTGATCGAGCTGTTCTAAAAGGAGTCAAGTCAAATCCGAAAATGTCTGCTTCAAAATTAACGGAATATATTGCAACGATGACTGGTAAGACTGTGCATGCCAAGACTGTAAAAAAATTATTCGGTTTAAAGGATTTAATGGTAGCATTCTCAGAAGAAAGTCTCTAATAACCTCGACAAATCAGACAAAAAGACTTAACTTCGGCAAAAAGTATATCTGTTACCGCTAAAAGATCTTATTTTCACTTTAACGAGTGCCTAGTAGGTAATGTGCAGATTATCTAGGTAATTTGCAGATTACCGAGGTAATTTGAGAAATGAAACAATTTTCGGCACTTTAACGAATCACCCTAGTTAATCTGCACAATACCTAGATAATCTGTAGAATAACTGATTTCTGCACTTTAGCGGTAACATATTAATTGATTATAACTCATGTTCCTGAATCATGAACAGCCAAAGAAACAGAACTGCAACTACAGTGAACGTAAGTACAAAATAATATACTTTATGCTGTGAACAGACATGGTGGACAAATTTGCCTGATAATCAATCTCCGCGACTAACAAACGGCGATTAAATAATACACTTATTCACTATATATTATTCGCAAAATAATACACTTTATCCGGTGAACAGACATGGTGGACAAATTTGCCTGATAATCAATCTCCGCGACTAACAACCGGCGATTCTCTTCGAGCAGCAATGCAACAATGATGACAGATGTTTTGTCTATTGCCGTTTGAGGTCGCCCTTGCGTGGATTATCTCCGCTGCTGCTTCTCGGCCCTCCCGAAGGCGGGATGCCCAGCGAGAAATTGTGTTTTGATCAAGAGTTCCGTCACCACAAACTTCTTGCAAAGCAATGTGGATCCGTGTCGGAGTTTGTCTCCGCAGAGTTTCTATTTTCGCGTACGAGCGCTCGTCTAACGACCGGTGCTTGACCTGAGGAGCTGCACAGTTCCATTTCCAAACCCTCCCACTTCCACACAGCAAATGATAGCGCGTCGTCCTGATACCACTGCGTTCCTGAGAGTCTGATCTTGGCATGACGCAATCATTTTACCGATTGCATCATCCTCTTCCATTTTAGACTAAAGTGTGCAGAACGTTTGTTATGACCTTTGTATGCGTCGTATCGTCACAGGGGATAAAAGGGGATACTCCTAACAGTGGGAGCAGGTGGAATTTGGTGGAATTGTGGGAGTACTGTGCACTGAGAACTCGTACCATGTGGGCAGGCTGTGGACGGGAACTTCTATGCCGAGTAACTGCAGCGGGTCCAAGATACTCTGCACCAATGCTTCTCAGCGCTCACCAGTGGAAGCGGGAGTTACTGCAAGTGGATAATGCCACAAATCACATAGTCAGAGTGGCTCACCAAACACTACAGTAAATGGAAAGGATTGAGATCCCATCCCATTCTCCATACAGTCTGAATCCTTCCGGCTACCCTCTGTTTCTCTCCATGAACAATTTCCTACAACGACAGCAATTTGGATCAATGGTGGATCTGGCATACGAATGTTTTTGTCCTCGAAATCTTCCGTGTGTTACCACCGTGGGCTCGTGGCTCCGGCGAAACGTTTGCAAAGGACTAAAGTAAAAAGGCCTGTGCTTTGCAGAATGATGTGAGATTGTATGGCTTTCTTTCACCACTAAGCTTCTTAGTTGCAAGCGGAATGAGCTTTCGACTCACCGTGGTAAGTATCAAATGGGTGCAAATGTATCTTTAGTTGTTCAAGTTAGAGTTTCAAATTTAGAGTAGGGATAACTTAACGATAAATGCTCTTTTGGGGAAAGTTTATTTACCGACCCCGAGAACAGCTAAGGATATCAGGAGTCACCCGTTCGTAATTAGATTGTCCTGATTCCAGGAAAGAGACAAACATATCATCCATGCCTTACCTCGAGAAGCCTGATTAGGAGGTCACAGCGACGGCGATGTAAATGTTTGAGACGATTTGAGGACAGAGCACGCCCGTATTATACAGTCAGTCACAAAAATCCCTTCAAAATCCAAAATTCCCTTCAAAATGTAGCCATTTAAGAACTGTGACGTACCTGCCAGCAGGACGCACACGACATAAAGGCACATAGCAATCAGAAAAAATGTCTGCGTAGCTCAGTTGGTAGAGCGACTTATTCCGGAATGAGGGGACCCGGGTTCGAATCCTGGCGCGGACAGAAATGACGGAGAAATTTACTTCGTTATAATGGCGCCCGAACTATCCGGATGACCCGGCCGTTCAAAATATCGCATTGGTGTGATGTTATTTCCACACCGCGAGACAGGAAAAATCAGAGAATTCCTTCTCCAGCGCTTCGAAAAATAAAAATGTGTGATGTTGCATTCCACACAGCAGATTGACTGGGAGTTCTCAAGTGCACGTTCTACAGTAGATGGCTGCCTGCAACGCTTCATGGTCACGGCTGACCCATGGGCCATGCCCCCGGCCCTCTTTCGGGGGGAGATGTGACGTACCTGCCAGCAGGACGCACACGACATAAAGGCATATAGCAATCAGAAAAATGTCTGCGTAGCTCAGTTGGTAGAGCGACTTGTTCCGGAATAAGCGGCTTCGGGTTCGAATCCCGGCGTAGACCAAAAATGACGGAGAAATTCACTTCGTTATAGAACTTATGACCATTTAGGAAACCTCACATGTTTAGTAACCTTACATTTTACGAGTACAACAATATCGTAAAATAGTAAATGATTGAAACAAAATAAATTCGCAAGAATATGCAAATAACTTCGGAAATCACATCACAAAAGTCTGCATGCAGAGCGCGTATTTCTGTTTCATCATACGAACCCGTTCTTATTTAAGCAATCAGGAAACGGTAATGCATCTCACTGATGAAAACTTTACCTTTTGTGTGTTAGTAAAGTTCTTTTTAGTGTTCCAGTTAAAATGGCTCAACGAAATGAAATTCCTCTACACATGAGAAATGTAGTAGTACAGTTGCGAAAGGAAAAAAATTATATTTTAAAAATTAGAAAAAGCCGTTCAAGTGTCCAAACTGTTATTGGGAATTTCGAGTAAGCCCGAAATGTGTTCAACAAAGCTTTAAGTGGTCGCCTCAGAGTATTAAATGATCGAGATTCTGGAGCTGTTCTAAAAAGAGTCAAGTTAAATCCGAAAATATCAGCTCCAAAATTAACGGCCGCCCCGGTGGCGCAGTGGTCTAAGCGATGGCCTCTGATCATCTGTCCGAACGGGGTCCGGGTTCGAATCCCGGTGAGGCATGGATGTTGTGTTTGTCTTGCGGCACTGGCTCTCTCCCTTCCCTGGAACCAGTGACCCTAAATTAGGGACGGGCGACTGCTTATAGCCCATTGAGTTGCTCACGGTGGTCGTTAAACCTCCACACAAAAAACAAAAAAATTAACGGAACATATTGCAAAGATTACTGGTAAGACTGTGCATACCAAGACTGTAAAAACAATTCTTCGGTTTAAAGGATTTCATGTTAGAGTTCTCAGAAGAAAGCTTCTAATAACCTCAACAAATCAGACAAAAAAATTTAATTTTGCCGAAACGTATATCAACAAAGACTGATTTGTACAAAACAGTCCTATTTACCGAATTTTTGGATCTGACCGTTGTGGAAAGATTTGGCGACGGAAAATGAAAAAAGGGAACCCGAAAATGTGGTTTCAACAGTTAAGCATGGTGGCGGCAAATAATAGTTTGGGAATCTATGGCGGCAGCTAGGGTTGGGAAATTAGTTTCCATCGAGGGTACAGTGGATCACCTGCAATACTTGAAGATATCGCAGGCGAATCTACAGTCATCTGTCGACAGCTTAGAAATTGGAAGCCAATCCATTTTTAAATTATTATTCAGCAGGAAAATGTTCCTAAGCACGCAGCCAAAATTGTCAAGGAGTGGCTGCTTTATAAGGTACCTGAACAGCTCCATTGATCTTCCCAGTTACCGGACTTAAATCCAATTGAATGCCTATGGGATAAACTCGAGAGAAAAGTTCGAAACCACACTATCTCTGGTAGAATCTTTGAAGGCAGCGTTAAGGTAGGCATGGTCTGAAATTATACTGGATACCACAAACTCTCTTGTGCTGTCAATGCCTAGGGGATTACAAGCAGTGATTGATTGAGAAGAAGGGCCTACGTTATATTATTTTATTTTCCAGAGGTCTAAATCATGCATACTTCTAATCTTCTTTCCTTTGTATGTAGACTTTGGTGAGATTCATATATTCATGAAAAATATATTTCTTGTATTTTAACTTGATACTTTCTCCTTTTCTAAGATGTTTCAGATCTGTACATACTTAATATTTTACTGTAAAAAACGTATCATTTCTCAAATGCTAATAGTTTTTCTAATAACGCTGTTTTGAAGGTTGTATGTAGTTGTATGTAGTCTTTTGTGACTCACTGTATATTCGCTATTAAAGCATTTGGTCCCTTTAAGCGGCCGATCTACTTGAACTAAACGGTGCCCACAACTTTAGCTATCTCCATAGATGTTCATATAACGACGGGGTTTTAAAAAAGCTACGGCAAAACAATTCATCTTGCATTTCTTACATTTATCCCTTCTCATCACAGCAGCACCGAAAATAAACCTGTCTGATAAGCTTTCCCTTATAGACCTGCACTATATCGACAAAGATCACCGGACACCTAGAAGAGAAACACAACATTGCATTTATTGACATACATTTGTACGGTGTCGCTCCACCTTAGGCCTTAATGCATGCACTGACCCTTCGAAGCTCGAAGTGGTTGGGTTTTGAGCTCCGTGATTTTCGTTGCTATAAGGTGTTTATTGAGTGATTTAGTTTCTGTGGTTGCGTGTATCTTCAAGTTGAAGTTCTACATTTTACGTTCGTGTATCTCCCATGTTGGTGAGTGCCATATTTTTTCATTATTCACTGTTTTATTTTTCAACCAAGCTGGTCTTTTTTCGTTAAAGTCTCGCCATTGCTTCGATGGCGGAGGCAGACAAGGGTGACGCCCACATCCTTATCTTGGCAGATCAGCCAGCTTCCTCTTCTTCTTCTACCGCGGTAGCTCCTGCTCAGCTTAATGAGGTGGCTCCCGAGCGTCATGGACACCTCTTCTTCTCCAGCTATAACTCCCACCAAGTGCGGTGGTACCAAGTCTCCTATCTACATCTCAGCAGATGATGACGCATCCGTTATCAGCAATACTGAGCTCATAGCTTCTACTTCTCATCAACTTTCTGATCCGCCCTCACTGCTAGGGGCCGCTTCATCGAATTCTCGACCCATGTCTGCCCAAGCGTCCTATGCTTCTGCAACTTCTGGGGTCCTCACACCCCCAGTTTCATCTGCTATGCCTTTTCCTGAATCCTATGTCACTGTCGTCGGTTCTACTGCTACAATTGACATACCAGAGGATTCCCGAGCTGATCACCTTTTTTCCTCCACTAGGGAGCGGGGCGTCTATTTTGATGCGCTTCCCGACACTAAGCTGTGGCAATATAGCCGAGCCCTCAAAACTATCTTACCAAAGGATGCAATAGACTTTGTAGCTCGAAAACCCAGATCTGTCTTGGTCTATTTTAAGGATAAAGCGCATGCTGACCAGGTCCTTACGGAAGGTCTAACCATCAATGACGTGCATCTGTTAGCACAACCGGTTGCGCACCGCCCGGTGCAGGTGACCTTCTACCCCGTACCACCAGAAGTATCCGACGCTCCACTCTGCACCTTGCTCAGCAGGTACGGCAGAGTTGTTGGCTCCATAAGAACTCTCTCTGCGGCTCCCAGAGACCCTGAAGACAAATAGATTCGGGGTTTCCGCCGCACTGCTCGAGTCCTCTTTTCATCTGATGCTCAGCTGAAAGCGGTTCCGAATGTTTTGCACATCCGCTGTGGACAACAACGCTGAAGAGTTGAGATAATCACTTCACAGTATTGCACTATCTGTCAGAGCGAAAGTCACATAAGGGCTCAGTGCCCACGTGCCTCCCTGTAGACAGCTCCACACACACTACATCTTCTTCTACTTTGTCCACCAACGCTTCACAGACTTCTTCCTATTCGAGGAAAGTCGCGGAATCAAGATCTTCCAAAAGTCAGCTTACTGCCATTGGTCAACAAACGACTTTGATGCCTCCACCTCCTGCTGATCCTAAGAATTTTCCCAGGCTTCCAAAATCGACTCCCCCTAGTACTTTTACAACCGCTGCTGATGTACATGTTGACCACTCCTCAGCTTTTACCGTTGGCTCCATGACACGAGTCACAGGTAGCGCTTCGGGTTCAGACTCTCCAGACGATCATGAAGCTTTAGTGGTTGCTGGAAAACGCAGTGGTGCTACTCGCCCCAAGACGAAGAAGTCAAAGACTCTGGCGTCCCGAAGATCATCTCGCTCTTCTACCCGCTCATCCACTCGCTCCGTCAGCTCTCGACGACCGTTCTCCAGGTCGCCTCTACACACTTCCTCTGAGACAGCATGTGAGGGTGCCTTTCCCTCACTAGATGAATTCACAACTTTTCTTGCTGAAAATGCTTTCCCTGCTGAGCCTCTGCCATACGAGGACGTGCTGGATTGCCTTTTAGGGTCCTCTAGCCCTTCCTCAGCACGCACTTCCATTCAGCAGTATGAAGCAGGTCTTCCACAAGTGCTGGTTCAATTACACTCACTTGAAAACACTCTTCGGCGCACTGTGGACGAGGTCCCGTGGAGTGCTTGTTTTCTCCGTCGACTCCACTCCATCACTACAGCCAATCAATTCCTACTGCATCCCACAACTAACCTAAACATTCAAGGTGGTGTCACTTAATTGTCGCGGTTTTGCGACAACTCTTGCGAATGCGTTGGTACGAGAGGATCTTGCTCCGCTGAATGCTGATATATTACTTCTGCAGGAAACAAACTGTACTTCCACCACTCAATTTCATCAATGGCATCAGTGGGATCATACTTTCCATCACGCCTACAGCCAACTGTCGCGTGGTGGCATGGCAGTTGGTGTTCACTCACGTTTTCGTTCAACTCTTTCCTCCTTCCCAGTGAAAAACTTATGTCGAGACTTATTACAACGGGTCTCTTTCACCGTCGCAGCTGAAAAATTTCATGTATTCAACATTTATGTTTCTTGCACTCCTACTCACGTGCCAGAGCTGTTTGCAAAACTTCGACGGGCTCTGTCACGTATTCCCATCACCGACCGGGTACTTATCGGAGGTGACTACAATTGCACTCTACATCCCCTAGCTGATCGCTCTTCTGCTTCCAGAGAACACCGTACGGAAGTAGTACATCTTTTACAGTCTATCACTTCAGACTTCTCACTCGTAGATGTTCAACGCCATTTGTCACCAACCCAGACTACACATACATGACGTGCACCAAGAGCAATTGATCCTCCTGCAGCAAGATTGGATCGCTTTTATGCAACTTCTCTTCTTCTACCAGCAATATCAGATTCATGCTGTACACTCACAGCTTCCTCGGATCATTGCGCCATTGCCATAACAGTTTTTGCTACTTCAACACAGCCACGTACAATCCGGCCTTGGACTTTTGACGACATTCTTTTAGATGACTCAGCCTTCTGCTCATCGGTGCGAGATTTTCTTGCGGATTGGCGTCCAAGGCTTCATTCTGCACCGTGCCCCCTCAACTTTTGGTTGGAGGTAAAACGCCACCTCATACTACTGGTACGAAACCTGTCATACTCGATCATGACACAACGGAGGATGCGACTTGATCATACTAGGCAAATGCTTTCTTTGCTCAATCTTGCTGATCCCCTATTTCAAGTCTACCAGGCAGAATTACATTCACTTTTGGTGCCGCTTGCAAAACAAGCCCTTCAACGCCTTAAACTACAACACCTGAAACCTGATGCTTGTTCGAACGAATTCCTTACGTCACTTGAGTCAACTCGCCGATCCTCTTCTGTTCTACAGCTCCTTCATCTTCCAACTGGAGTAGTATCATCCGAACCATTTCCAATTTGTTCTATGGTACGTAATTACTACATTTCAAAATTTTGTGAAACTCCTCCTCCCTCCCCTGCGGCTTCTGATCTTCTGTTCTCTTCTTTGCCTCAGGTCCCTTCTCATCTTTCAGCCAGCCTCCTCCATCCTCCCACTTTAACTAAGCTCTCTGACACTTTCTCGTCCCTCAACCCCGGGCTTCACCTGGCCCGGACGGTATCCCTGTTTCTTTCTATTAGGCTTTTCTTTCTGCCCTCCTTCCATTTCTCCTCTGTGCTTTTTCTACTGCCATGCATCTTACATCTCTTCCAAGGAGTTTCACGCTCGCACATGTTGTACTTTTCCCCAAGAAGGGTGATCCGCTTGACTTGGGGAATTGGCGTCCCATCTCACTCTTAAATACTGATTGTAAACTCTATACTAAATTTCTGTCCCGCCGGCTTAACCCCATACTCCCTCATATTCTCTCCACTAATCAAACCTATACTGTACCCGGCCGCTCCAGCTCCCATAATATTCAGCTTCTTAATGATCTAATTCACCTCGCCCGCTCTCGCTCAGTACTCCTTGCTCTTATTTCCCTCGATCAACGCTCAGCGTTCGATAATATTTCTCATGATTACCTTCTTGCTACATTACTAAATTTCGGCTTTCCTCCTTCCTTTGCTTCTCTTCTCATCTCCCTCTACCGGGACGCAGTTTTCCACGTCAAGCTGCTCAAATTTCTCACAGCTCCCATACCCTTTCGTCGCGGCGTGCGTCAGGGTTGCCCCTTATCCGGGCAGCTCTTCGCCCTCGCAATAGAACCTTTTTTACGCGCAGTCCATCGATCCTTCTTTGCTTCACTACCACCGGTGGTAGCCAGCACACGTCATCATGTTGCTACCTATGTTGCCTACGCCGACGATAGGCTTATGGACCGGTTCATGGACTAACCGCACTGACTCTCCTTGGGGAGCAGAGTGGTCCAACACCTCTCAACGATTCCTAGGAGTCCACCTTGGAAAACCAGCAACTGCTTCACTCGTCACCTGGACGACTCTCCGGCCACGCCTACATCGCTCGGCCGCAATCTGGCGGCGCGCACAATTCTGCACCTCCGTCTTTCAAAGAGCACGTCTAACGCACACTTACCTGCTTTCAATGTGCACGTTTTCCTGGTTGGCTTCGAAGCAACCAGCACTACGTCTTCTTGAACTCACCCGCTGTCAAACTCAGGTTATCTGGCCCGGCCATCACTGGGTCGGAGCACCTCAACTCAGCCTGTCTCCTTCCAACGGAGGCATTAGTCTACCCGACGTCAGATCCTATTACAAGGCTTATCGTGTGTCTACGTTTTTACGATCACTTGCGGCACCTGCTCCCTCTGCAGTTGCTGCTCGTGATGTCATAGTCTCTCCTCATAACCCACGCTTTACTCTCCTTTCGTTCTTACTCATGGACCACTGTCCCCTTCTCACACTTTTCCCTCCTGTCTACAAAGAGGCTATCTCCTTTCTTCATTCCCTCCCTCTTTCTCGCTCTCTCCCTGCCTCCACAAATGACCTACTTTCCGAACCTCTTTTTTTCTTCTCTGCTACACCCTCCCCATCTCCCATGTTTTGCTTTTCCTTCATGGCTCCGAGCTGGAGTCGTTACAGTCAGCGATCTTGTTAACACCGATCTTTCCTGGCTCCCCTTCTCTTCTCTACCCTCTGCTCTCCGTTTCAATGCCAACGCTCACTTTGTTCACAACTCTCTTATTTCTACTATAATCTCCCTGTTCCCTGAGCTTGCTACTCCCTCAAGTCTCTTTTCTGTCCACTCTGCCTCTCTCCCTCTCCCATTTTTTCTGTCGTCCAATGGTCCACCTCTTCCTCTTGTCTCTTTCTCAACAGCTGATCTCTACCGTTTTCTCTCTCGCTCTTCCGCACCTCTTCCCATTTCTGGCATTCCACGCTGTTCTACCTCCGCAGTGTGGTCCGCTGCTCTTTCCCCACTTTCAGCACCCCTTGAAGTCAATTCACATTGGCTTTTCTTACACAACCGCCTCCCTGTGCCGTCGATTTTACGTCGCATGACCATTTTATCTCCACCCTCCTGTCCGTATTGTGGTGAGGAGGCTGACGTCCAGCATGTCTTCATGTATTGCACAGTATTATTGCCGATACTCCATCTCGCTTTCACGCTAGCGCAACGATCCTGTGAGACCGTCCTCACCTTCAGCGCCTACCGAACACTACTTCTGAACTCTTCTCGTCCTATTCACCTTCCGGCAGTCTGCTCCTACATCTTCGTGCTTGTAAAACATATAATTCACGTGTATCATCTTCAGCGTCCTCCTGAAGCTTCTACTGACATAAATAAAGTCAGTACTGCGTTACTTTGTCATTTTCGTAATCGCCTACTCTCCCGCCTTCGACTAGAACTTACCACTGCAGTTGCAAGCTGCAGTGAACCACAGTTCCTATCAACTTGGTCACCAGCAACCACTTGGTTTGCAGGGTCGCCCATAACGCTTCACCTTACAGTCGGAACTTTTGTTTCACCTACCTCCTGATAGATACAATTTTTGCCATGCTGATTTGTTTTCAATCTCTGCTTCACCAGAGACTATTTTTTGTCTTTCCCGACAAATTATCATACATAAATTGTATTCTCTCACCACTATATTGAGCTTTGTGAATGGTCGTTGCGTCAGCTACAAGCACCTGTAAATCTTCTTTTCATATGTCATTTTGAGACGATTTTGCTATACACATTTCCTGGTTGGTTTTTTTTCTTGTTTCGCAACTGAGTGTAATCTTGTTCCTCAACATTCAATGTTCTATATTATTTGTACTCTCTATTTTATCAGAATTTTTTTGTTTGTCTCACTATTGTACATCACTTTTAGTAGATCAATTATTGTATAGAATCCTATGAATTGTTCGAAGCATGAGCTACTTATAATTGTCAATTTCTTTACACGCTTTTTTTAAGACTCTGTTCTCATCCTCTTCACATGTATCATTTCGTGTATAACTCATGTGTAAATTTTTTTTGTTTTTCATTACTTATCTTGCTGAATTATGTATTCTCTCTGCGATGTCAGAGACTATTTCTTTTTACCACCTCTGACAAACCAATATATATAAATTGTAACTTCTCATTGTACAGAATCATGTATATAGGTCGTTTCACGAACCACAGACATCTGTAAACTTTGTCGTTTTTACAGTATATTCTTATCTTCAATTCCTGATTCAACTGTGTAATTTTACTTTTCAACTGTGTAAATTTGTGTTTCTCCAATACTCACTGTGATGAGGTGTGTCTTCTCTCTGTATTTTCAGAGATTATTTTTTCTTTTGTATTCTCAGGAAAATTATTGTATATAACTATTTTTCATATCACCGTTGTATGTAACATGTAGTACCGCGAGCCACATTCATCTGTAAATTTTTCATCATCTGTCTTTCGAACTTTTGATTTCATGTTTGTCTCCTTGATCACCTGCAACCTCCTGGTTTTCCAGGTCACCCACAATATATCACCTTTCGGTCAGAACTTTTTTTCATCAATATTGTGTATAATTTATACTCTATAGTGCTCATCATTCTGGATTGATTTTACTCTCTGTATTACCAGAGATTCATATTGCCTCGCCAGATTTCTACTGCACTTAACTGTTGTCATGCAAACGTTGCACCGAATCCTGTAATTAACGTAGCGCAAGCTGCACACATCTGTTAATTTCTCATCACCTGTCTTTTGAATCTATGTCTGCAAGCTCGAATTCTGTATTATTCCTTGCATCAATACTGTGCAAAATTAATATTGTATAACGCTCTTCAAGCTGAATTGTTCCTATTCTTTGCTTTGTCAGAGACTTTTGTTGCCTCACCAGACACTCGAGTGTAATTAACTGTTTTTTTACTATCATCAATGTACAGAACCGTGTAAATAAGCAGTAGCGTAAGCTACAAGCATCTGTAAATATTTTTTTGTCATACATCATTCGAGATGATTTATTCAAGCACATCTCCTGTATCTTTCTTCTAATAAATACTGTGTGAAAAACTGACCCTTCGAGACATGCTTTCGACAGGGTTTTGGAACACAGCGATAGGTATGCGCTTATATCCCGTACATAATGCTGCCGCTAACTGTTGCTTAATAGTAGGCCTTGGTTCCAAACTTCTCATGTGGCGGTCTAATTCATCCCATAGGTGCTCTATTGGATTAAGATCAGGGCTCTATGCTGGCCAGTCCACACACGATACGGAATTATCGTCAAACCACGCCGTAACAGTCCTTGCTTTACGGCTCGGTGCATTATCCTGCTGGTACCAAGGTTCGGTTCCATAGTATTGCCACAGAGTTCGTAAGGCATAATTGTTCAGAATACCGAGGTAGACGTGCTGGTTAGTAGGTTTGTCCACGATAACCAATGCGACGGGACCATACCACGAAAAACACCCCCACATGAGTACACTACCAGCTCCAAACTTGACCGTAGGAACAGTGAACTGTGGTAAATAGCGATGCCCCGGCGCCCGCCATACCCATACACGACCATCAGACTGATGAATGATGTATCTGGATTCATCAGTCCATAGGACCCGTTTCCATTGATCTACGGTCCACGATTAAAAATTTTAACCATGCTAAAAGACGAGTAGCATTCCGTGTGGAGATGACAGGATTATGAGCAGCCACGCGACCACGGTAACCCATGGAATGAAGTTCTCTGCGAATGGTACGTGTACATACCGAGGTTCCAGCATTGTTACACACATGTACACTGAGGTCTTCTGCAGTACTCCGTCGATTAGCTGTAACGACTCTCCTGAGGCTTCGATGTCCTCTATCACTGATTTTCTTTGATCTGCCGGTACGTTTTGCTGCTTTAGGCACGCCATGTGTCTTTTACTTATTCAGTACGTCGAAAACATTTGACTTGGGTATGTTTAAAGGCCTCTCGGTTTCTCGTATGGACAACCCACTAATATAACACTCAACAATGTTTCCTTTCGCAAAGTCAGTTCTCTCCCGCCGCGACATTTTCACTCAACCTCACAGTGCAATATGATCTCGGTCAGCTGCAGGCTTGAAGCTGTACCGCGCATCTGAACAACGCAGCGGATCCGTTCATTTTCTTTTGAAGGGGTGTCCGGTTACTTTTGTCAATATAGTGTATGTTTGTTCGAATTGATTTCAACCCATTTTTTTAACCCCAAGTTAATTCGTTCCAGCCGGTTAAAGAGTTTAGAAGCATTTATGAAAATTTATCCTACTTTTAGTCCGTGAACCACAGAAGAAAAGTTAAATGTTAGAAAAATGAAGTTCCTCTTGCCATCCCGGTGGCGCAGTGTGGTCTAAGCGCACGCTTCTGATCATTCGTCCGCGATGCTCTGGGTTCGAATAGTGGTTAAGCATGGATGTGGTGTTTGTCTCGTGACACTGGATCTCTTCCTTCCCTGGAAACACTGTTCCAAACTTGGGGACGGGCGACCGCTAATAGCCTATCCAGTTACTCACTGTGGTAACTAAACCCCCAAAACTGGTCCAAACTTGGGGACGGGAGACCGCTTATAGCACATCGAGTTGTCACGGTCGCAACTAATCCCCCAAAAGTCGTCCTAATTTGTGACCGGACGACCGCTTATAGCTCATCGAGTTGCTCACTGTGGTAACTAAACTTGCAAAGAAATGACTGTATTTACGTTTATCGGCTAAGTGGCGCTGATGTAAATCTCTGTGATTTTATTGCAATGTTTGTTACCCTGTGTCTGGCAACAAGTTTCTGTTGACTTTCTGACTTTTTACTTTTGCTTTCGGAAGCTGTTGTGAGTTGCAGCGAGTTGAAGTTCTCTGTGTGTATGCGAGGCAATCGAATCGATGTAAGCTGTTTTCGAGTAGATGTTATAAAATGTGTCGTTAGTGCACCAACTAACTGTCTAATGATTTGTATTTTTTGTGCCGGTATTTCGAGAAATATTTCTGTCAAGCACAAATGGATACAACAATATGCGATTTTATTCCTCACTACATTAGCCTTTTAGCTTCTTGTCGAGATGTGATCGGCAGTAGGATTGTCCACAGTGTTCTTGAGTGTTAGGTATTTCTGTTTTTATATTTGAGTTTTATTGCGGAATCCAACAAAACTCTTCCGAATTTGGGAACGGGCGACTGCTTATAGCCCATCGAGTCGCTCACAAACCCCAAAAATTGCTCCAAATGTGGGGACAGGTGACCGCATATAGCCCATCGAGTTGTTCACGGTGGTAACTAAACCCCCAAAACTGTTCCAGACTTGGGGACCGGCGACCGCTTATACCTCACGGTACAACTAGAACAAAAAAAAGTCCGCGCAAACAGACTGAAGGTGACAGATGAGTCATGGTAAGAAATGTTAAGAAATCCCTTTCTTCCTCTGCCGTTTCCATTGCTGCTGAAATAGGAAATACTTGTAATGCATTGGTTAGTACCATAACTATCCACAGAGTGCTGCACCGTTCTGGTTATTATAGTTGAGCAGCGGCACACAAGCCAGACGTCACTACTAGGAATGCGAAGCGTCATTTTGGGTAGTATGTCTCCCATCTTTCCTGGACTGCGAGTGACTGAAAAGCTGTTTTTTTTTTTTTTTTTTTTCGAGTGATGAGTCACCCTTTTTCCCCTTCCAATCTGATGAGCTAGTTTACATTTGGCGACACCCCGGCGAACGATTTTCGTCAGACTATGTTCTTTCAACTGTTATGTCCAGCAGAGGGTCCATCATGGCATGGATTTTTGTGTGTGCGTGTGTGTGTGGTTGTGACTCGGTCCGTTGGTTATTACGCTACAAACTATGAACTCTGAAGTGCGCATTGACCTTCTGGATAATTCTGACCTACCAACAAAGTGGCAGTATTATGGAAATTATCATCTTTGCCTTTTCCAGCACGATAGAGCTCCCTGTCACACTGCAGGGCGTGTGCAGGACTAGTTTTTTTCAAATGAGGTGGAATTGTGAGACTGGTCTGCTCAGAGTCCTGATCTTAATCTCATAGGATGCCTCTGGGATGAACTGGAGCGACGGACACGTAATCGACCACAACGGCCGTCTTCGCTCTCCACTCTAAGCATGAGCTTTGCAGGACGAATGGCGAACCATTCCTGTCAGGACCTACCGGAAATTAGTTGATAGTATGCCCTGGCGTGTTGCCGCCGTCATAAAAGCGAAAGGTGGACCGACTAACTACTAATTGCGATAATAAAGCCATTTGTCCCAAAACATTGTGGTGTCCGAATGCTTTTGACAATATAGTGTACGTGTTGATTACTTACTATTTAATAATACTAATTGGGATGCACAAAGTGTTTTTTTCTATTGCGGGAGTATGTGGTTTCTTACAGTGGCAGCTCGTGGTTTAGCTTGCAAGTAGGGCACACTTAACGAGAACTGATATATTACTATTTTCATATGCTTCACAACGGTGTTAAAAATGCCTCAAGAAAAAAAGATGCCGTAAAAAGAAATCCATCGTTGAACGCAGAGTTCGATTCGTCATGTTCTCGTAGAGCAAATTTGAAGGCGCCACAAAAAACGAATACAGTGAATACAGATGAAAAAACGTACGTCTATCGCTTTTTACTGCAAATTCGAAGGTGCCATAAAAACGAACTAAATGAATACAGATGAAAAAACATAAGTCTATCGTTTTCTACTATTTCCTTTTTTGTTTAATTTGCCACCTATAACTAGAATCGAGTTGCGATCGTGTATTTGCCCTACCAAATACATACAAAATCAGCGCATTTTTCTTGTATGCAGAGAACACGTCATGCTTCTGAATTTTTGTCGCCAAAAGGTCGTCAACGTGGATAGCAAAATACTGCATTTTTTATGTCACAGCCGCATATCCATTCATTCTCATATTTCAGAACTGTACTTCGTAGTCCGCTCAATATTTTTATCTTTAAATTTTTGCTGTAATTTAAGATCTGGGGTGGGCCAACTCAATCTTTTAACTTCCCATTTCTATTCCAACAAATACGAGAACGGGTGTATCAGCAAATAATCAACGGCATTCATGATTAACAAAACACACATTTAGTTTCCCGCATTTCGTTCTTTATACAGAGGAACCTCAGTTATGCGTCTTCCTCTCATACGTTTTTCACATTTCTATATAATTAGCAGTCATGACCGTTATTCAAATGCTGAATCTGTAAAATCATTTTCTGAACATTAAATTAAAGAAAGGGAAAAGTAATTAAGGGAAAAAAAGTAATTTAACATCCGTAACTGTTTTATGATTTAGGACAGGGGCATGAAGTGAATGAATACGGTGTGGCGTAAAACGGAGCAGACTTTGGCGTCCCTGAATTTTAAATCCAAATTTAAATTTCGTGGAATTTTTACAGCATTTCAACGTTTCTGGCATAATTACCTTTAAATCTATCAGCATTTTGAAGAGTAAAGCTAAGGCACCCTTTTGAATTTCTTGGTTTTCAGATTTTTCTAGGTGTAATAAAACGTCGGTAGAAAAATTGAAGCAGACCATATTCCAAAACCGCCATTTTGATTTTTTTTGTTTTCGGACTTTTCTAGGTATCCGGACCTTAAGACCTATCAGCATTTTGAACAGTATCGCTAAGCCACCCTTTCGAATTGTTAGGTTTTCAAACTTTTCTAGGTGTAGAAATCGTAGAAAAATTCAAGCAGACCCAAAGCTACCATTTTGATTTTTTTGGATTTTGGACTTTTCTTGGTACCCGGACCTTAAGACCAATCAGCATGCCAATTTTCAGATCTCTAGGTCGTTTAGAATTGGTCGAACAACTCGCGAAAAATTCAAACAGATAATGTTCCAAAGCCGCCATTTTGATTTTTTGGGATTTTGGACTTTTCTAAGTATCCGGACCTTAAAACCTATCAGCATGTCAATTTTCAGATCTCTAGGTCGTGTAGAATTGGTCGAACAATTTGCGAAAACTTCAAACAGACAAGTTCCAAAGCCGCCATTTTGATTTTGGGGGCGATTTTGGACTTATCTAGGTATCCGGACCTTAAGACCTATCAGCATGCCAATTTTCAGATCTCTAGGTTGTTTAGAAGAGGTATAAAAATTCGCGGACCAACACCCTCGCAGTTTCTATTTTGCTATATACAGTGGATCCCACTTAAGAAGTTCCCGCTTAAGAAGTTTTCCCGTTTAAAAAGTTTTATTTTTTGCGTCCCGATTTTTTCCCATAGTGCTAATGTTAATTTTTCTCACTTAAGAAATAACGATGCTTCAAGTTTTCCCGCTTAAGAAGTTGTAAGTGTCACAAGTTTCTAAGTTAGAACATACGATTTTGGAACTCGTCCAGCAGATAGGTACATGTCGAAGAAGTTGTGAGGAAACGTTTCCCCGTACATGTAGCAGGCGAAGCCCCTGCCGGCTTCCCACGGTCAACTCATGGGGTCATGTTTATTACCCCCACTTCTTCTGCGTCTGCCCTTTGTGTATCACAATCGCCTTATCTTTGGGGCTGGGGAAAGGCTGGGAAAGGAAACACCTGCTGAAAGTAGTGTTGGGCATAATCGATTGAATTTAAGAATCGAAAGGTTACAATCGAGAGATCTGACAAATCGAGATATTCATTCGAAATAATCATTCGAACGATTTTTAATTTTAGAATTCACCGGTAGATGGCGTAATACGCTCAGAGCCGCCTTCTGCGTTTGACAAATCGAGATATTCATTCGAAATAACCATTCGAATGATTTGTAATTAGTGCTACACGCTCAGCTTTCTTTCGCTGGACGGAATGACAGTAAAGACGCCTGGATTTTTTCGAATAGCATAACCTAGCTTAAGAAGTTATAAGGAACACAAGTGATTCTCCCTGTGAGAGATAATTCGATCACGTGAAAAGCGAGTACTTCCGAACCTCTCGTATCTCGTTACCTCTCGAGATGTTTTCGGGTAGACGAGCGGTTTTGCTCGGAACCCATGTTCTCGAGAAGAGACAAGCGATTTCGCCTTTCGAATGCACTCGTTTGAACGAGACAGCTTATGAGCAATCGAGAGTTCTTTCGAAAGGTTTTTTCATTCGAATGAATTTGACGTAATCGAATGTTTCGAGATATTTTCATAATCGAATGAATCGATTATTTCTACTCGGTTATGCCCGTCACTAGCTGAAAGTTTGTCATTCTGTCAGAGTTAGGCTCAGATGTTGCGCCTCGCTTACGTGGAGTTAAACGTTTAGTTTTATTGTTGAAATGCGTAGCTAGAAATACGGCGTCTAAAGGCATCAAAAGAAAAGCTTTATCTGTATTTGAGAAACGAAACATTGTTACGCAAGTTCGTGAAAACCCGCATTTAACTAGGGTGCAGATAGCAAAAGAACTAAATTTACCTGTTGCAACCCTCAACGGTATAGTGGCAAAACGTTGACAAAGATGTTCCCACTTTTGAAATGCAAAATATCGACGATATTTGCGACATCCAAACGTAAGAGGACGATGAACCAGAAACGCAAAAAGATGAGTGCTGGCCAATTCCAACTTCAGCTGAAGCTGGTAAAGCACTAGAAACTTTTCGCCGCTGTATAGAAAGCCACGAGCGTGTTCCAACGGACATAATGAGAAATTTGAGGGAAATTGACACGTACTTTGTGAATCTAGCGGAAAAAAGGAAGAAACAAACACTTTTAGATCAGTATTTTTGTAATCCTGTAGCATAATACATGTAGCTTTCAATTCTCATATTCAAGTTTAAATGGGTAAGTTGTGAAATTTTTTGTTACTTTAAAATTAACTAAAATGTAATTTCTGAATTTAATCTATGCAACATTTTTAATCGCTAAAGTCTTACAAAACCCAATCAGACACTTCCCGGTTAAGAAGTTTTCCCGCTTAAGAAGTTTTCATCGCTTCAACAAAAACTTCTTAAGCGGGATCCACTGTATATACAGTATATAAATTCTGCACTAGTCCCAACATTCTGCTGGAGTTTCTAACGCTTTATCAATTAGGTTGTACGTAATTCGTTTATACGGGGGTTTTTTTCTATCATACGTCAAATTTTGAAATTCAGATTATCAAAAATACACGGTACTTTGATTCTTTTATAAGTAACTTGGTATGTTAGAACTTCGACAGAATTCAGACAGCGGATTTCTTTACAGCCATGAAATAGATGGCGCAAGTAAAAATTTACTAAATAACTTTCACAGTTCTCTATTTTATCTGAATTCAAGACATTTGAAAGAAAGATTAGTGAATATTTCACTCGCACCAATGCTATATCAACTAGCGGGCGGACGAACTGCTTTGAAAAGTGCGATGCTTAGAAGTGTAGAATGTGAAGTACGGGTATTGAATGTTAAATAGTCGTATTCAAATTTACTACCTAGCATATAAAAGACAAGGTTTGTTTTACATAAATTGAAAATATTTTTATCGTATAGAATTTCTGAACTTAGTTATTATAATAAAATTAGAATAAAAAAATTAATACAAAGGTCCAAATGGACGTAGGCTTAAAGTAGCAGACAAGGTATTCATATATGCATGCCATGCATTATAAATTTGCGTAATCTAAAATTCCGTATTTTTGTCCTCTTTTATTTTTCTTTTGGGGGGAAGTCAAAATTGTATGCCGCCCCGGTGGCGCAGTGGTCTAAGCGATGGCTTCTGACCATTCGTCCGGAATGGGTCCGGGTTCGAATCCCAGTGAGGCATGGATGTTGTGTTTGTTTCACGGCACTGGCTTTCTCCCTTCCCTGGAACCAGTGGCTCTAAATTAGGGACGGGCAACTGCTTATAGCCCACTGAGTTGCTCACGGTGGTCGTTTTTACATTTATACGTTTTTAAGGCCATCCAGTACAAAAACGTACACCAATCAGCCAAAACATTAAAACCCCCTTTGCGTTATGCAAATAAGTGAGCGTGCAGCCAATCAGCGTCACTGGCCGAGGTCGCGAAGGATATATGTAATACATGAGTCGGAGCTCTGTCAGTCGGTATTTTTCGTTTCGTCTCAACATGGGAAAAGCAAAGGATTTATCTAATTTCGACAAACTGCAGATCATTATGGTAAGACACCTTGGTAACAGCATCTGCGAAACAGCTACACTGGTAGGCTGCTTACGCTATGTAGTAGTACTTATCAAAGATGGTCCGAAACAGGTGACACTTCGAGCCACGCTTCATTGATGCCACAGGTCAGCGCAGGCTACCTCGTCTTGTCCTCAGCGACAGGAGGGTCACTGTGGCTGACATTACCAATAATTTCAATTGTGGTCAACGGCTCAATCTGTCCGAACACACGGTTCATCGTATGCTCTTGGATATGGGTCTCCGCTTCAGCAGACCCATTGGTGTGCCTATGTTCACAGCCGTTCATTTTTCAGTGGGCCCGTAATCATCGACACCGGACCATGGAAGACTAGAAGAGGGTCTCTTAGTCAGACGAATTCTGTTTTCTGTTAGACCATGTCGACGGAAGAGCTCGTGTGCGACGTTTACCTAAGGAAGCCTTCTCACTTGGATGCACTGTGGGACGGATCCAAGCGGTTGGAGGGAACATGATGATCTGGGAAATATTTTCTTGGGCCCATTATCGCTGTAGAGCGAACTCTGACAGCTGTCGCGTACCTGAACATCTTGGCTGACCAAGTACACCACTTTTATTGGGACTGCATTCCCTGGCTGAGATGGCGTCTTTCAACAAGACAATGCTCCATGCCAGACTGCGAAGAAGGTTCAGAAATGGTTCCAAGAACATGAAGAGGAATTCCATTTATTGCCATGGCCCCCAAATTCGCCGGACATGAATCCTATTGAGCATTCTGGGTTTGAGTTGAAGAAAGGGATACGAGCAGCAGCATCCCAACGATATAATTTACGGGAACTGCGGGATCTTCTTTATCAGTCATGGTACCAAATACCAAGAGGCACCTGCCAACATCTCGCTGAGTCTATGCCTCATCGGGTGAGAGCTCTTTCGTCGGCGAGAGGAAGGCTTGCATCATATTGGGTAGGTGGTTTTAATGTTTTGGCTGATCGCTGTATAACCGAGGTTCCACTGTACAAGGATATTAAGCTATCACTGACACTATTCCACCGATGAAACAAAAGAATATCAATCCAGTTCCTAAAGCAAGACACAGCAGAAAGAGTGGCTGCGTTTACTCCAGGTAACAGAACGAGAACGGGAACCATGGAAGTCTGCTTCGACACTTTTCTACCATGGCCCGAGTAGCTTCCAGCAGAGTGCTTAACTGCGCATGTTAAAATAACTCCAAGGCGGAGCAACATGATATCATGCTCACTGAGAGCAGAATTCAAGGTTGTACATGAGCTTTGGATGAAAACCTTTGAATTTTTAATGCAAGGAAACGCAAGATTCTTTCACTGCCGTAATAATGCTTTTCGAAATACATAATAACATACTAATTCAATATGATTTTAATGCAATATTCACACTCACAGAATTTTTTAATCGTAAATTTTTTCTCTGACCAAATAAAATTTCCTAAAAAATGGCAGGTAGAGAAGATGCTCATGTGCTCTTATAGACGAGACGTCACTGATTTCTTATATGTATGTTTTTTGTTTGATTAAAAATTAATTCAATATCCTTAAAAAACAGTTTGTATTTATAGCAGGATGACCTCAAAATCAGGTTCTGCTTGGAGACAACAAATGTTTAATTCACCATTCGAAGCAAGAAAATGTAAAACAATAACCAAATACTGAGGATGTTCACACATTTTTAGAACGTTTTTGATAAAAAAAATTACAGAAAATAAAATGATTTCGAAGAATTGAAACTGGCAACAGCGTGTTAGATGAACATGAAAGGAGCATCTGCTGCAGTTAAATATCGTCTGCTAAGGAAATGCCGCGCGTAAACAAGCTCTGGATAGAAGCTTATGATTTTGCGCTTTACGAAGAGAAATAATCGTATTCTATGATTAGAAAACGCTGTAAAAATCATGGAATTGGCATTTGTAAATATAAAACAAGCATTATTACTAATAATAGAGGGGGAAATCGTCAAGTATTGCTTTTAACAGGAAAAGGAACACCAAACGAATTTCCAAAGAAGGTGCGTGCTTTTACGACTATTTCAAAAGTAAGGTACCTGGTCTTAAAAGAAAATCCACCGACCCAAAGGGAAATCGCTAATTCGTTGAAAATATCTGTATCAACTGTAACCAAAGTAATAAACAAAGATTTGAATCTGAAAAAAAAACCCATAATGTTCACCGCCTTTTGCCTAGGCACGTGGCTGAGCGCAGAACACGGTGTAGACTTCTTTATGAAAATCACTTAGCTGGAGACAGATGGAAATTTATTGTGACTATTGATGAAGCATGGATCTACTTGAAAGACTGTAACAAAAAAAGGTCGATTTATTATCGCAAAAGAGCAGAAAAGACGTACCTACTTGGTTCCAAGAATCCAAAGAAAGTTTCAGTAAAGGATTCATGAGTCTACAGAAAACTCCGCTTATTGGTGTGAAGTTATATTTAAAAACGAAATACAAGGAAAAATTGTATCTCCCGAACTTTCGCTCTCCAACCGGGTGGGTTTCTCAAGGACTACAAACGTTACTAACAAGTAGCATTTGTAGTCCTTGAGAAAGCCTCCCGGTTGGAGAGTGAAAGCTCCGGAGATACAATTTTTCCTTGTATTTCGTTTTTAAATATAACTTCACACCAATAAACGGAGTTTTCTATAGATTTGTTTGTTGTATTTAGGTGTAAATCCCGTTCAATAGGGATTCATGAGTATTGCTGGTTTCTCGTACAATGGGAAATTAAAGCTACGAAAAGTTGAGAAGAATGTTAAAATCAATTCTACATGTTACCAAAGTAATTTTTCGCCTCCTATATTTAAAGAGGAAATACCATTCCTTTATCCACAGAGCCTTCAAAGAATAGAACTCCATCACGCTAAGGCTACATACATCCAAATCTACCACTCTATTTCCTGAAAAAATGAAAAAATAGACGGGTATCGAGTCTATATTTTTGCTCATATTCCTTCGAAGTTCCCTGATATGTCACCAATGGATTATTTCTGCCTTCAGACTGCTAAAAAGAGAGCTTTCTAAACGCAGACCTGAAACAATTATTGGATTATGGAAAGCAGTGGAAGAGGGTGGAATAAAATACCACCACTACCAATTTTAAGAAATGCCCTGTTATCTTGGAAATCTAGATGTAGGTTCATAGTCCGTAGAAAAAGCTATCAGATAGAACATTTAAGAAAGAAATAATTTTATTTCAGACATTAATTATATTGCTGGAAAATCATTATAAAATGTGTAAACAACCTCTGTACAGTACAATATCAATATTTTTCAATGAGAAAAAGGAAACTCACAATGTTTTCGTTAACCTTGACCTCTACGTAAAATAACTCAACAATGGTACACACTGAATATTTACTGACCTACAGCATATCACTTAGTCGTAAACAGATGAAAACGTATTGTGACTATTGATGAAACACGGATCTACCTAAATGACTGTATAATGTAATTTTCTTTCCGCTGTAACTTTTTTTTTTTTTTTTGATTGTAGGTTCAACGACCACCGTGAGCAACTCAATGGGCTATAAGCAGTCGCCCGTCCCTAATTTTGGGTCACTGGTTCCAGGGAAGGGAGAGAGCCAGTGCTTTAAGACAAACACAACATCCATGCCTCACTGGGATTTGAACCCGGACCCCTTACGGACGAATGATCAGAGGCCATCGCTTAGACCACTGCGCCACCGGGGCGGCTCAGCTGTAACTTAGTCCTTACGTCAGTAATTACGTTATGTGTGCTACGTCAATGTAATATTAGAAGGTACCCATACACCTCACAAGAAAGAGGTCAAGTAGTACTTACAAATACTTTTATTTTACTTGCGTGGGTTGTACTCCACACTCACATATGGTTTACTGGGTTACTCGACACAATATCAGTGATTTAACATCCAAACACAGTATAACAGCAGGTCTATCATCAATAACATCAATTCCCCGGAAACAACCGCTGCATTGACTTTTTACGCTTTCCAACCTTAGGTTGAAGAAGCGTATATGCTCCAGCTTTGTCCGTATGTCTGTCCGTCTGTCCGTCCGCACGATAACTAACGTAAAAATTGTTCGATTTCGATAAAATTTTAGTATGTGGTAGGAGACCACCTGGGGACGAACCCTATTGAAAATGGGCGAAATGGAGTCAAAGGTCAGGACATACGAGCGGGATTCATTCCATTGCTCTTGTGCGTTATAACTTACGTAAAAATGTTTCGATGGAGACAAAATTTTATCATGTTGTTCTGGAAGTATACTTAACTGGTTCTGTTGAATATAATCAAAATGGGGTCAAATGTCAGGGCAGAGGAGCGATATTTATTCTACAGCCATTATCCTCATAACTTGACTAATGCGACAAAACTTTAGTATGTTGTTCCGGAGGTATACTGAACCGGTTCTGCTGAATATCATCGAAATGGGGTCAAAGGTCAGGGCACAGGAGCGAGATTTATTCCACAACCATTATCCTCATAACTTGAGTAATGATTTCTGGTATGTTGAAAAGCGTATCATAATCAACGCGTTGCATGATTTTACTAAATTATTATCTATCGTTCTTATCCGGCCACATGCACGTCACTCTTGTTCCAACCTCAGTGCGTTGCCAACATCATTCTCGTTTGAGGGAAAAAGACATAACGTTAAGGTTTGAAAATGTCTAAGAGAACAAACTCAAATTTACAGAGAAAAAGAAACTCAAAAGGAAAGTTAAAATAGAATATACGTTACAATTGTAGCAAAAAAAAGGTCAATTTACTATCGCAAAAGAGCAAACTTACCAACTTGGTTCCAAGAATCCAACGAAAGTTTCAGTACAGGATTCATGATTATTGCTGGTTTCTCGTACAATGGCAAATTAAAGTTAAGAAAAAGTTGAAGAGAATGTTAAAATCAATTGCACATGTGACCAAAATAATGTTTTAACTCCTATATTCAAAGAGGAAATACCATTCCTTTATCCACAGAGCCTTCAAAGAGTAGAACTCGATCACTATAAGGCTACCAGTCATACATCCAAATCTATTTCTTGAAACAATGAAAAATAAGACGGGTATCAAGTCTGTACATTTTGCTCATATTCCTTCAAAGTCCCTCTGATGTGTCATCAATGGACTATTGGTGCCCTGGTACTGCTAAAAAGAGCGCTTTCTAAACGCAGCCCTGAAACAATGATTGGATAAGGAAGGCAATGAAAGAGGAGTAGAATAAAATACGAATTTTAAGAAATGCCCTGTTGTCTTCGAAATTTAGATGTAGGTTCATATCCAGCAAAAGTGTTATCAGGTAGAACCTTTAAGAAAGATATAATTTATTTTGAAAATTAATTATATTGCTGGAAAATCTTTCTAAAAATATATGAACATCCTCTGTAGTTATTGGTATGTGGGATTTTGTGACTAAGAGTTGATGATGAGAGATAAAATGTTCGCCTTTCGTCGATAGATTGCAATACAGCTTTGAGTGTATTACAATCTCTCTTTATGTATCTATAGCGGGAAAACTGTTGATTATTTGAAGAAGTGAGGGAAATGTTTGTGATGGTGTGAACGCTATCTGTTGCAAAGAAGCATCAGTCGTTATTTACGCTTCCCAACTGTGGGTTGGAGAAGCGCATATGCTGCAACTTTGTCCGTCTGTCCGTCCGCACGATAACTGGCGTAAAAATGGTTCGATTTCGATGAAATTTCAGTATGTAGTAGGGGACCACCTGGGGACGAACCCTATTGAAAATGGACGAAATGGGGTCAAAGGTCAGGACATAGGAGCGGGATCCATTCGATTGCCCTTATGTGTCATAACTTGCGTAAAAATGGTTCGATTTCAATGAGATTTTAGTATGTGGTAGACGTCTACTGGGGACGAATCCTATTGAAAATGGACGAAATTGGGTCAAAGGTCAGGGCATAGGAGTGGGATCCATTCCGTTGCCTTTATGCGTCATAACTTGCGTAAAAATGGTTTGATTTCGATGAAATTTTAGTGTGTGGTAGAGGACCACCTGGGGACGAACTCTGTTGAAAATGGGCAAAATGGGGTCAAAGGTCAGTGCATAATATCGGGATGCATTCCATTGCCCTTATGCGTCATAACGTGCGTAAAAACGGTTCGATGTCGATGAAATTTTAGTGTGTCTTTGGGGACCACCTGGGGACGAATCCAATTGAAAATGGGCGAAATGGGGTCAAAGGTCAGGACATAGTAGCGGGATCCTTTCCATCGCCCTTATGCCTCATAACTTACGTAAAAATGCTTCGATTGGGACCAACCTTTATCATGTTTTTCCGGAAGTATACAGAACCAATTCTGTTTAATATCAGCAAAATGGGGTCAAAGGTCAGGGCACAGGAGCGAGATTTATTCTACCGCCATTATCCTCATAACTTGAGTAATGATTTCTGGTATGTTGGAAAGCGTATCATAATCAATGCATTGCATGATTTTACTAACTTCTTTTAGAAGTAGATATATGGTTTCAAATACAAAAATACATTTTCGACCCCCTAGTAAAAGAGCTGTACATTACAGAAAAGCCCTATTCTGTGGGCGAATGCTTCAACAGTGCTGAGATGGGTTGAACCCGGTCCGGCGATGAAAATTGTAAGAAATGTATCATCTGGAGCCTGTTTACGGCAAACGGTAGCTTGTTTCGCTGCATAGCTCAAGAGCACTGAAGCTACCATTTGTCGGAAACGGGCTCCAGACGATACATTTTTTACAACTTTCGTCGCAAATATCTCCGCGAGTTTTGCAAGCAGAATGACGTGATTTGTTTCTTTAGACTAATTAGGACACGACACAACTTTTTAGCACCTCTTTTGCATTAGGTGTACAAATACGTTTCAAAGCGGTTTTTTTGTGACGTATACCGCTAATTTACATATCCGACATTCCTCGTGATGTTGCCATGTGACCGTAACTGGTCCAGAGTATAAAATGTGACACAGAAGTTTGCCCGACAGTCAAACGCACTTGCACGTCGGTAGCTGGAAGATGGCAAGCGATACTGCATTTATTCGACACAGCATTCATTACGAATTTCATCAAGGAAAAAGTGCTGCAAAAGCATGCACATCGATCTTTTCTGTTCTGGGAGAGAATATTGTATCGAAACGCATGTGTGAGTTTTAGTTTAGACGGTTTAAAGCAGGTGATCTTGACGTTAGCGATCGAGACCATAGCGCTGCCCCGCAGAAGGTTATGCATGACGAACTGCAAGCATTGCTGGATGAAGATTCGTCCCAAATGCAAAAAGAACTAGCTGAACAACTGCAGGGTAACTCAACAAACCATTTCCAGTTGTTTATGCACAATGGAAAAGATTCAGAAGGAAAGAAAATGGGTGTCACATGACCTGAGCCACAGGAACAAGGATGAGTGTGTCATGAAGTGTTTGAATCTGTTGAATAAACAACACAGAAAGTCTTTCCTGCAGAAAATCGTTACGGGTGATGAAAAGTGGATATGGTACGACAATTCGAAACGCAAAAAACACTGGGTAGACCCCGGTGAAGCAACGACTTCGACATAGAAACGCAATATTCACTCCAAGAAAGTTCTGCTGTGCATCTAGTGGGATATGAAGGGTGTGCTGTATTATGAACTACTAGAGCAGGGTCAAACTGTTACTGTTGATCGCTACAAGCAACAATTGCTTCGATTGAACCAGGAAATCTGTCGGAAATGTCCATTCACAGGCATAGGATTGCTTCCCGTGAAATTACTGCATGACAACGCTAGGCCGCATGTCGCGAAATCGGTCAAGGAAACTTTATTGACGCTTGGCTGGGAAGTTTCGGAGTACCCGGTCCGACATAGCCTAGACTATCATTTGTTCCGATCGATGCAACATGGTTTATCTGCTGTACGGTTCCGGACATGTGACGAAGTGCAAAAATTGGTTGACGACTTCATCGCGTCACACGACGAAGTATTCTTCATGGCTGGAATCCGTTAGCTGCCTGACAGATGGCGGAAGGTGATATATAATGACGGCGCATATTTTGATTCGTAAAGGTATTGTTGTTTTCTCTCAAATTACACGTTGCGTTGTCTTAAAATGCTTTAAAACTTATTTGTACACCTAATAAAAAACACCGTGCTTGTGTTATCAGTTATTCCGTCCGTCTGTTCGTCTGTGGACACCATATCTCTGAAATTATTTGTCCGATTCGAAAAATTCTTTTTGCGTTGAGACGCCTGAAATGTGACAATGGTGATCCTTTCATTCCGGTTTTTTCCGATGCACAACTTCGCCGCTTCAGCGCGTAAATGCCGATGATATCGAATTCAAAATACATTTTATTCCACGTATTTGCTTCTACACATCCGATTGAGAAAAATCTTTTACCTTTCAATGCCATTTATATCGAAGGTTATTTTAGATACTCTCTCTTTTTCAAGTAATGCGTAGATTTTCCGCTAGGGGCGTAATCGTAAATTACATTTCCTATCTCTGCTTCTAAAACTCCAATTTAAAAAATTCTTCCTTCATGGGATACAGCTCATGATGTAAATTACTTTCCATAATTTCTAATTTTTGGTAAAGAAGGGTTTGGCAAACCAGGGGGCGTAAGTTTTTCTTTTTCCGCTTCTAATGCATTTGCAGTAAAATCTGAGCTTCTGAAAACTCCATTTAAAAAAATTCCTCTGTGAACATCTTGTGCTTATATATGGAAACCTTTTCAGAATACTTTGTTCTTAAAATAATGCATAGTTTTTCCGCCAGGGGGCGTAGATGTATATTTTACTTTTGTCGATATCTTTGCTTCTAAGAGTCCGATTTGAAGAAAAAATATTTTTTGTTGGAAAGCATATGTGATGCGAAATGTCTCTAATATAATCTCAACCCAAAATAATTCAGAATTTCATCGCTAAGAGACGCAAATATTTAAACTGTTTTTCTCAGTATCTCTGTTTCTATCTACATGTCCGCTTTAAAAACTTCTTTCAACACCGGACGTCATTTACCGTGTGGAGCACTTTAGGTTTGTATTTGAGGAGCTTTATAGTTCATAGTTCTGTTGCTAGTTGTTGTTTGTATACTTTTGTTTTCACCTGCACCTCCGCTTCTAAAAATCCTATTGCGAAATATTTTTTTCCTGTGTGCCATTCCCTGCAATAGAGATGTGAAGCATTGCCGTCTTTAAGTGATGCACAGATTTCCCGCTAGGGGGCGTTAAGGGGAAAACCTTTTACTCGCTATCTCGGCTTCCGGGAGCAGAGATGGAAACGGGTCACGGGTCAGTGGGTTAAACGGATGGGTCAAAGTGTTCCTGACCCATTTCCTACATTTACCTCGGTTGGGCAGCAGATATCAAGCGAGGGTCACATTCGTGAAGAAATTAATTTGCATAAAACACTTGGATGGAGAGCTTTTGGAAGAAACAGTGCAATTTTTAAGAGCAATATGCCATTATTTCTTAAAAGAAAAGTGTTTAATCAAAGCATCCTTCCAGTGCTCAACACAGACGTGGATCTTGACTGAAAAAGTCATACAAAGGCTGCAGAAAACTGAAAGAAGCATGGAGAGAAGCATGCTTGGTGCAACCAGGAAACATGAAAGAGGAACTCGTGGATAAGGAAAATGATAAGAGTGGAAAACATCATGATCAGAGTAACATCCCTGAAATGGCAATGAGCTGGACATATTGCCAAGAGAACGGACCACCAATGAACAACCGAAATTTTGGACTGGATTTCAAGGGACAGGAAAAGACCTAGTAGAAGACCACGTGTGATATCGGTGGATGAAGAAGACTGGCCCAAGACAGTACGTTGTTGGAGAAACTTGGTTGGTTGGTTGGTTTTTGTGGCGCAAGAGCCATGTTTGGCCAAAGAGCGCCATTGGAGAAACTTGGGGAAACTTTCATCCCGCAGTGGATTGATAATGATTGACAGTGATGATGATGATGTTATATTCGAGTTTATAGTTCAAAGCAGGTTTGTCCGGGTAGGGTCCAATTACGTGATGTCCGTGTCGGTTACGGGTCCAAAACTTTTTACCCGTTTCCAACTCTGTCTGGGAGACGTATTCAAAAGTTCTCTTTCCTTAGCACGGCTTTTTCCGTGAAGAATATTTTTCGCCTATTTTCAGCTTTTCCGTTATTCTTCGGCTAGAAGTTGGATAACTTTGAAAAACTTTATTCGCATCTGAACGGATTCAAAAGACGCGCTTATTACAACCGAAAAATCGGTGTCGTATTTCTTGTTTTAGTTGAACTTTTTTCTGTGAAGGCTGTATAATTTATTTATTTTTATTATTTTCATGCAAATACCACCCACAGGGGTGCAACTGCCATGTTGTAAGTCTTTACGTCATTCTGAGTATTTTTTTCTAATTTAAAGTACTGTATGTATCAGGGATCAACCGTTGAAGAGATAAAAGCTTGTTTCAATCTTTTTGAGACACCCAGTATGTCTGCGACCAACCGCTGAAGAAATTAATCCCGGAAATAATTTCTTCATGAAACACCCGGTATTTACATTATTTGTGTATACATCATGTGCGATTTAGAACCGATAACTTCGTTCCCATACTTTTTGTAAGTGAATTATGTATTTCATTTTGACAAAATTGCGCATTAGAGAAATGATGTTATTTTAATTTTCATATTATCCTCCGGGAAGGCCTTTTCCAGGGGTCTTGGTGAACACGGCGATGCAGGATGTTTGAAAATACAAGAAAGGTAGCGTTCAGTAATGCAAAGAATAATTGCAACGCAATAATTTTGCTTCCATGTTCACAGGTAGAATGAGTTATTCTTGGACTCAATTTAATAAAAGCAACTTCTCGGAGCATCCGGTTCCTTTTCTTTTTTTTTCTTTTTTTTTTTTTCACACGTTTCATTAATTTATCAAGTGCGCTTGAGAGGTCTGAGCAGTGATTGTAGGAGACTCTTCAGGACTGCTTTTAATTCTTTTAAAGTGTTCTTCCCTTTCGTACATCATTAGGGCGTCAGGAGCGCTTCATAAGCGAATTGAAAGCATCTTGCATTACGATAACCTCATTGTGTTACCGAAGTGCTTTGAATTAGAGCCACGAACTTAGAAAGTAAGAGCCAAGAAAACATGAAACGCAATTTGCGATCGTAATAACACAATCACTTGCAGAAGCTCTCAAGGTTTCTCTGAGCTTGCAACAGCAGAAAAACACACACACACACACACACAAAAACTATGCGACATTTTCAATATACACATCGGGAAGTAATTGAACACTTTCAACATACAATAATCCCTGCAATCGCAAAGTGGCCGCCCCGGTGGAGCAGTGGTCTAAGCGCTGGCTTGTGGCCGCTCGTCGGAGTTGGGTCCGGGTTCGAATCCCAGTGGGGCATGTATGTTGTGTTTGCCTTACGGCACTAGTTTTATCTTTTCCCTGGTACGAGTGGCCCTAAATTCGGGACGGGCGACTGCTATAGTCCATTGAGTTGCTCATAGTGGTCGTAAAATCTCCAAACAAAAAAAAAAGAAGAACTACGCGACAGTTTCAATGCACACATCCGGGGAAGTAAGCGAACACTATCAGCTTACAATAATCTCTGCAATAATAAAGTGGCCGCCTCGGTGGAGCAGGGGTCTTAAGCCAGGGCTTCGAAATACTGCAGTGACCAAAGATAGTTTTTGAGAGATTACGAGGTTTTGAAAAACGATAGTAAGTTTTGCTGAATGCTAACCACATACACTATATTGACAAAAGTCACCGGACACCTAGATGTGAAACACAACATAGCATTTATTGGCATACATTAGTACGGTGTCGGAAATATTTGGCCTCAATGCCTGAACTGACCCTTCGAGAAATGCTTTCGACAAGGATTTGGAACATAGCGATAGGTATATGCTTCCGTTCAGTACATAATGCTGCAGCTAACTGTTGCTTAGTAGTAGGCCTTGGTTCCAAACGTCTTATGCGGCGCCCTAATTCATCCCATAGGTGCTCTATTGGATTAAGATCATGGCTCTGTGCTGGCCAGTCCACACACGATACGGAATTATCGTCAAACCACGCCGTAACAGTCCTTGCTTTATGGCTTGGTGCATTATCCTGCTGGTACTAACAAGGCTCAGTTCCATAGTATTGACACAGAGTTCGTACGGCATAATTGTCCAGAATATCGAGGCAGACGTGCTGGTTAACAGGTTTGTCTACAATAACCAATGAGCCAGGACTATACCACGAAAAACACCCCCACACGAGTACACTGCCAGCTCCAAACTTGACCGTGGGTGCAGTACACTGTGGTAAATAGCGTTCCCCGGCTGCCGCCATACTCACACACAGACATCAGACTGATGGATCGTGTATCTGGATTCATCAGTCCATAGGACCCGTCTCCATCGATCTACGGTCCACGATAAATGTTCTTTACGCCATACTAAATGACGAGTAGCATTCCAGGTGGAGATGAAAGGCTTACGAGCAGCCGCACGACCACGGTAACCCATGGAATGAAGTTATTTGCGAATGGTACGTGTAAATACCGAGGTTCCAACATTTTTACTCACCTGTACACTGAGGTCTTGTGCAGTACTCCGTCGATTAGCTGTAACGACTCTCCTGAGGCTTCGACGTCCTCTATGAGTGATTTTCTTTGGTCTGCCGGTACGTTTTGCTGCTTCAGGAACGCAATGTGTCTTCCACTTGTTCAGTACATCCAAAACAGTTGACTTGGGTATGTTTAAACGCTTCTCGGTTTCTCTTATGGACAACCCACTAATAGAACCCGCAACAATCTTTCCTTTCTCAAAGTCAGTTCTCTCCCGCCGCGAATTTTCACTCAACCTCACAGAGCGATATAATCGCTGTCAGCTTCAGGCTTGTTTTTATACCGTCTGCAGCTCTACCGTGGATCTTAACAACGCAGCGAATCCGTTCATTTGCTTTTGAAGGGGTGGCAGGTGACTTTTGTCAATATAGTGTATATACGATACCTGATATCAAAAAATGACTAACACACGACAAATTCATAACTTTATTTAAAAGCATCAGCGAATTGCGATTTTATTCGTGAAAGTCATAGGGTCTGGAATTTCAGAAGGAAAGCTTTGAAAAGAGTTCTGGACATGAGAAATGCGATGATCACTCTACAGCCATAGCACCCTTCGTATTCACCACCTCTTATTCCTTGAGATTCCTTCTTGTTCCCATAATCTAAAAAAATCAGGTGAGGAAAGCCATTCACGGGTGTGAAAACTACTGAAAGAAATATGATGGAAAGAATGTTCTAGAAAACCCTTTTGGAAGTCATTTCTAACAGGACTGAGCAACAATGGTGAGAAAAGTGCTTACTCTGAAACTTTTTGAGTGTCTCGATCTGCACTGGCGTTTTCGGGAAAGATCTATGCGTTTAAATTACTTAATGTCAATTTAATAAAGTGTCTATCTAAAAACACGCAACATAAACAGAGGAATACAAATTGCCATCACACTGGATCTCTTTAAAATGCTCTTCCGTGCTGTCATTTTAGGTGTGTGGATGTCATCGGAGGCACGTTTTTCTTTTTTTTTTTTTAAGAATGCTAAACTGAAGCCTTTCAGTTTACCATAATTAATGAACTATGTGTTCCCTGCTTCACACCCAAATGAATCGGGAGCTGTAATCTCTCTTCTATAGCCCTGGTCTAAGCGCTGGCTTGTGACCGCTCGTCCGAGATGGGTCCGGGTTCGAATTCCGGTGAAGCATGGATGTCTCACGGCACTGATGGGTGACTGCCTATAGCCCAATGACTTGCTCATGGTGGTCGTCAAACCTCCAACCAATATATACTGTGTGTATATATATATATATATATATATATATACTTAAGAGCAAAACTGAAGACTAAGGAAAAACTTTATAATTTAAAACGAAGGTTGCAAAATAACCTGAAAATCAAAACGCGCAACGCAGCAGTTTTGAAAATTCAGAATTCACATTCTATAAAGAAGATACCTAAGCAAAAAAATGCATATATAATTTTGACTCACACCTAGTACAACATAGAAAAGGTTATGTATCTACCTGTGTGAGTAAAAGGAGAAAAGACAAAAAAATCAAATAAGACAACTGAATGTAGAAGGTGTCGAGAATACTGAGCCTTGGTTTTATCAAGGACCAGCAAAAACTCTGCATTTTCTCACTTCCACAAAGACCTAGTTGGAAATGGGTTTCTGCAAGGCCATAGATGCAAGTAGTTAAGTTCTTAATAACTAATTAATTATGCACTTAAAGCACTGCTGAAATACTTTGTACATATTGCAACTAACTGTTTAAGGTATATAACTTTCACAAAGTTTTCTTTAGTTAATTATTATCTTTAACTTATTCTCGTTTTCGTGCTGTCATAAGTTGTAGAGTAGGGGGTTTTAGACTCAAGTTTTCTTTCAAAAATCTGTTCGTTAAAAATTAACATTTCCTTTTTAATTGCAATGTAAAATTTGGATTTCTTTTGCATTAATTTCAGGTTTAAATTCTCTCTCAAACGAACTTGGAATTTCGTTATGGCTGAAAATCATTTCTAATTATTATGTCACTCTCACAGCTTGAGTTCTCTTTAATCTTCTTCTCTCTGTTTAATAGTAACAGATGAAGAGCATGGGTCGGGCCAGGAAGGTTAATGGATGCAAGCGAAATTGTTAACTAGTGCTAGGTCATGCAACTCTACGGAGGACATGACTTATATATATATTTTTTAAACTATTTTAGGTGGGAATGTTACTTGCATCTATGGCCTTGCAGAAACCCATTTCCAACTAGGTCTTTGTGGAAGTGAGAAAATGCAGAGTTTTTGCTGGTCCTTGATAAAGCCAAGGCTCAGTATTCTCGACACCTTCTACATTCAGTTGTCTTATTTGATTTTTTTGTCTTTTCTCCTTTTACTCACACAGGTAGATACATAACCTTTTCTATGTTGTACTAGGTGTGAGTCAAAATTATATATGCATTTTTTTGCTTAGGTATCTTCTTTATAGAATATATATATATATATATATATATATATATAAGGGTTTTTCATCTTGAACTCCTTCTTCAAGAAAAAGCCACACAGGAAATGGACATGGAGACATCCAAATGGGACGACAAGTGAAATTGATTTTATCATGTGTAACAAAAAATTCGTCATAGAAGACTGCAGTGTGCTAAACAAGTTCAACACAGGTAGTGACCATAGATTGGTGAGATGTAAGATGCACCTCAACACTAAACTTGAACGTGGCAAGCTCATAAGACAAACAAAATCTATTGACATAACCAACCTTAAAAAACACCATAATACCTTCAAGTTGGAACTGAAGAACAGATTCTCTGCTTTAGAAGGCCTAACATCGGAAGAAGTGGACATCTCTGAAGTTAACAGAAAAGTAACCAAAGCTCTTATGGAAACAGCAACAAAATTAGCTGGGTCTAAGAACAAGTTGCATGTAAATAAATTATCAGGAAAAACGAAAATGTTGATGCAAAAAAGAAGAGAGATGAGGACAACTAAAGAAGATGTGACTTCCTAAGTGGAATATATAGAGCTATGCAAGACAGTACGAAAAAGTATCACTGAGGACGTAAGAAAATTCAACTGTGAACTAGTGAGGAAAGCAATTGAAAACAAATAAAGCCTAAAGATAGCAAAGGGACATCTCAGTAAGGGAAGAAAACAGATTATGGCACTGAGAAAAGAAGATGGTTCTGTAACAAGAAATAGAGGCGAAATTTTGACAAGAGTGAAAGATTTCTACTCCAAATTATATGAAAGGGATGATACATGCACTCCAGACATCATGAAAGATGCTAGTACCAGAGTTCCTCCAGTCCTTCCAGCAGAAGTTGCACATGCAATCAAGAACATGAAGCGGGGAAAAGCTCCAGGAGAAGATGGAATTACTGTAGACATCATACAAGAAGCAAGTGGAGAAATCGAAACAGTACTCGCCCAAATTTTCACTCGATGCCTTAATGAAGGAAAGATTCCTGAGGATTGGAACACCGCTACAATGATCCTGCTACATAAGAAAGGTGACATTGAGGATCTCGGAAACAACAGACCTATCAGCCTCCTATCAGTAGTTTATAAAATCTTCACTAAAGTTCTTTCACACCGCTTGAAGGTAACACTGGACATGGCTCAACCGAGAGAACAAGCTGGATTCAGGGGTGGCTACAGCACAGTAGATCATATCCATGTGCTGAGAGAACTAATTGAAAGAGCGAGGGAATATGAACTTCCATTGTGCATGGCTTTTATCGATTATGAAAAAGCCTTTGATTCGGTGAAACCATCAGCAGTTACAATGGCTCTGAAAACCTGCGGTATTGAAGATGCATACATTAATATTATTAATAACATCTATGAAAATGCAAGTGCAAAGATTAGGCTGTTTGAAAATACAACACATATAAAAATTGGAAAGGGAGTGAGACAAGGTGACACCATATCTCCGAAGCTCTTTAATGCCACATTGGAGGTTGTTTTTCAGTCACTGAGCTGGGAAAACAAGGGGATAAAGATTAATGGAGATTATCTAACCCACCTTCGTTTTGCTGATGACGTAGTCATTTTTGCAACTAGCCCATCAGAGCTGCAGAGTATGATCCAGGAACTTGCTGACAAGAGTAAAGAAGTGGGATTAAAAATGAACTTTCAGAAGACAAAAGTGATGTTCAATGCTTTTACAAGAAATGAAGATTTATCGATTGATGGAGAAAAGCTGGAGATAACAGACACGTACGTTTATCTTGGACAGCAGATATCAAGTGAGGGTCACATTGATGAAGAAATTAATCGGCGTACAAAACCTGCCTGGAGAGCTTTTGGAAGAAACAGCATAATTTTCTAGAGCAATATGCCATTATGTCTTAAAAGAAAAGTGTTTGATCAATGCATCCTTCCAGTGCTTACGTATGGTGCAGAGACGTGGACCTTAACTAAAAGAGACATACAAAGGCTGCAGACAACTCAAAGAAGCATGGCAGAGGTGCATACTTGGTGTAACCAGGAGAGATAAGAAGAGGAACTCGTGGATCCGAAAAATGGCAAGAGTGGAAGACATCATGATCAGAGTTAAATCCCTGAAATGGCAATGGGCTGGACATACTGCCAGAAGGACAGATCATCGATGGACAGCCGAAATTTTAGATTGGATTCCAAGGGACAGGAAAAGACCTAGAAGAAGACCACATGGGAGATGGGTGGATGAAATTCGAAAGTATGCAGGGGTGACATGGAGGAGACTGGCACAAGACAGACCGTTGTGGAGGAAACTTGGGGAGACCTTCGTCCAGCAGTGGATTGATAATGGTTGACAATGATGATGATGATGATATATATATATATATATATATATATATATATATATATATACACTGCCGGAAAGTGAAAAAAGAACACCAAGAAGGAATTGGCGGACGATCATGAAATTTACTTATGTTAATTGGGTCAAGTTTACGTAGGTGTGATGTTAATTTCGGGACCAACCGGTGAGCGCTTACGCCACAGCACGGCATAATATGCAAATTATCGTCGGTGGTATTTAAGGAGTACGGCAAAGTGAATGTAATCAGTCGTCGGCGTACGGACACGTGCGAAGACCCTGAAGAAGCTGCAATGCCTGGACATGGAAGACGTGTACGATTTCAGCAGTTATTGGACTTTGAGCGAGGTCGTCTAGTCGGACTCCGCGAGGCCGAGTGGTCGTATCGTCGTATTGCGAAACGAATTGGACGGGAAGTATCGGTGGTGGTACGATGGTGGCGTAGATGGTCCGAGGAACATTCCCACACGAGAAGACGTGGAACTGGGAGTCACAGACGGACTGATGAGCGGACCGATCGACGCATAAGAACAGCGGCGTTGTCAAGCAGAACATCCACTGCGACGCAAATCCGAGCTGCCGTTGTACCTAAGGTGACAGTGCGACCAATCCGCAACCGTCTACTGGATGCAGGACTACGTGCACGTGTGCCTCTGGCATGTGTACCTCTGACTCCAGCCCACCGTCAGGAACGGCTGCCGTGGTGTCGCCAACGTCTGCACTGGAAAGCGCAATGGTGATCTGTCGTGTTCAGCGATGAAAGCAGATTCTGCTTGGGAGCCTCCGATGGCCGTATGCGTGTTCGCAGACGCACAGGGGAGCGTCCCCACCCTTCTTGCATCCGCCAGCAACACACAGGGCCTACACCTGGTCTCCTGGTGTGAGGAGCGATCAGATATCACTCCCGTACACAACTAGTGTTTGTACCGGGTACGTTAAACAGCACCTCCTACATCAACAACATCATTCAGCCCGTTGTTGTGCCATTTGTAAGGTCGGTCCATCGTGGTGTTTTTCCGTAAGATAACGCACGCCCAAACACGACACGTGCAACGCAACATGCACTTCAGGCTGTGAGACAACTTCCATGGCCTGCACGTTCACCGGATTTGTCCCGCATTGAGCACGTGTGGGATTTTATGGGACAACGACTTATCCGGTCTCCACGGCCAGCCACGACCATCCCCGATTTAGGCGCCGAGGTTGAGGAAGCGTGGAACTCAATACCCCAAACTTACATCCAACATCTGTACGACAGACTCCATGCCAGAATTTCACAGTGTGACGCAGTTCATGGCGGTTCAACCTCGTACTAACCATGTTACATGGGAATGTTATTTTTTAGTTTACCAGTAAACACAGCTGTATTTTGCCATAATGTTTTGATCACGTTATCCACTGTATTCCGTTATTAGGCTGTATAAATTTCGTTGGTATGAGACGTCTCCTTCTTAGTGTTCTTTTTTCACTTTCCGCCAGTGTATATCAAGTACGTATATCAAAGTAATGATCACGATATTTGAGGTGACTACTAGTAGTTTCCCTCATTAACAATAATTCGTTTCTAAACCGTGGGTTGTTCATGAAAACCATCAAGCCGCTCGGTGGCGCAGTGGTCTAAGTTCTGGCGTCCGACCTGGGTTCGGGTTAGGATCCGGGCGAGGCACGGAAGTTGTGTTTGTCTTACGGCACTTGCTCTCTCCCTTCCCTGGGTCAGTGGCCCTAAATTAGGGACGGGCGACTGCTTATAGCCCATTACGTTGCTCACGGTGGTCGTTAAACCCACAATCAAAAAAGCATTGATCACCATTAAGTGTCATTGGAAAATGTATATGTTTCGGAGACGCTGCCTACGTTCTCGTAACCTTTCGGTTGATGACTTAGCAGACCTTTTCGGATTCCACTCGTTCTACTGTAGCTGTTTCTTCAACTTTCGTCGGTTCTTATAGAAATTTTCCCTGAATTTTCTCTGCATTTCTAAATTTTCGTCACCAAATTTTTTTATCTGAAGAATGAGTAAATTTTAAATCCACTTTATTTCAGTTTATCACATACGTCCGTTAGCTCTGATCGTCAGCTACGGAATGCATGGCTGAGGTCATCGCTATCATTATCTATTCACTAGTTATCAACCTTAAAACGGCGTGCGGCGAAACGAAATCACACGAAATTTAGCTTACCTTGCTAACGTTACTATATCGAAGGGTTAAGGTGTGGAGGGTTGAACTTGTTATGTTATAAATGGGACTCTATAAACTATCTAATGATGTATTATTTAATACTCTACGATTATTAGTTTCGAAGATATAAGCGTTTAAAATGTGAGGTGTTTTCGTTGTATACGTGCTCAGGATGTACCCAGCGCGGAGGTAGACGTAGTTCTACGCCAAAAAACACAAATATGCTGTCCTTCCACTGCAACTGATCGCATTACTTGCTCCATCGTTATTACAACTTTTACTAGCCGATCGATACGCACTTACTGAATCCTAGTTACGTACCACCCAACCGCCAGACATCCCCTAAATTTCAACTTCATGTTGTACGTCTGTTAAGGTATTCGTGTGCTTCCCGAACGACTTAATATTACAAAATCACGGTAAGCATGGTAGAAATATGAAGGGTTACTGAAACCTCTTTAGCCCAACATGGGCAGGAAGCTTTCGATGAAAGACCGTATTGCCAATTGGTGTGGCGACTCTCCCTGCATGGTCACAAATAATTTCAAGTTTCTTATTACTTTCGTTTTTCTTACAGTGAGCGTTGAAGCGAGCAAATGGGAATTAAAATGGCGACCTGTTGAGAGAATCAAGCACAGTGCCGTCATTTAGCTCCTCCATTTAAGAAGAGTGTCACTAATTCATGAGGACATCGTAACGTATACTGTAATTTAACTTTCCTTTTTGGTTTATTCTCATTAAGCATTTTCTAATCTTAACGCTACATTTTCTCTCTCGACGAATGTATTTTTGGCAACGTGACGATAAATCAAAAGTAAATGACGTATGTGAACGAGAGTGATAAGAAAGCTGTTTACAACTGTATCGACGAGGAAGCGAGAGCTCAGAGAGATTTGTTATGAGAGCGATTGGTGAGAATCAGTTTTGTGCGATTAGAGCTGGATGTTTTGATTAGAGCTGCGGTGCCCAATCACTTTCTTTTACAGAGGATATCATCATCTGTGTTTGATAAAATCTCCATGAACGGATTTTTTTGGCAAAATTTCTACCTAGCACTTTAGAATTTCTGCCCCTCCCCCCTTCGTGTGATGCTTAGCCCCCCAATTCGGAGCTGCTTTCGTGGCCACTTTTGGTAACTAGCGACTCGTACCACTCGGACATTGGGCAAAATTTCATTGCGCGGATTTTTTTGGCAAAATTTCATTGCGCGGAATTGTTTGGCAAAATTTCTGCCTATCACTTTAAAATTTGTGTCCCCCTCGTATGATGCTTAGCCCACCTTCAATACTGAGCTGCTGGTGTAGCCACTCTTGGTAGCCGGCGACTCGTACCACTCGGACACTGGGCAAAATTTCATTGGGCGGAATTCTTTGGCAACATTTCTGCCTAGCACTTTAAAATTTGTGTCCCCCTCGTATGATGCTTAGCCCACCTTCAATACTGAGCTGCTGGTGTAGCCACTCTTGGTAGCCGGCGACTCGTACCACTCGGACATTGGGCAAAATTTCATTGGGCGGAATTGTTTGGCAAAATTTCTGCCTAGCACTTTAAAATTTGTGTCCCCCCTCGTATGATGCTTAGCCCACCTTCAATACTGAGCTGCTGGTGTAGCCACTCTTGGTAGCCGGCGACTCGTACCACTCGGACATTGGGCAAAATTTCATTGGGCGGAATTGTTTGGCAAAATTTCTGCCTAGCACTTTAAAATTTGTGTCCCCCTCGTATGATGCTTAGCCCACCTTCAATACTGAGCTGCTGGTGTAGCCACTCTTGGTAGCCGGCGACTGGTACCACTCGGACATTGGGCAAAATTTCATTGGGCGGAATTGTTTGGCAACATTTCTGCCTAGTACTTTAAAATTTGTGTCCCCCTCGTATGATGCTTAGCCCACCTTCAATACTGAGCTGCTGGTGTAGCCACTCTTGGTAGCCGGCGACTCGTACCGCTCGGACACTGGGCAAAAGTTCATTGGGAGGAATTGTTTGGCAACATTTCTGCCTAGTACTTTAAAATTTGTGTCCCCCTCGTATGATGCTTAGCCCACCTTCAATACTGAGCTGTTATTGTAGCCACTCTTGGTAGCCGGCGACTCGTACCTCTCGGACATTGGGCAAAATTTCATTGGGCGGAATTGTTTGGCAAAATTTCTGCCTAGCACTTTAAAATTTGTGTCCCCCTCGTATGATGCTTAGCCCACCTTCAATACTGAGCTGCTGGTGTAGCCACTCTTGGTAGCCGGCGACTGGTACCACTCGGACATTGGGCAAAATTTCGTTGGGCGGAATTGTTTGGCAAAATTTCTGCCTAGCACTTTAAAATTTGTGTCCCCCTCGTATGATGCTTAGCCCACCTTCAATACTGAGCTGCTTGTGTAGCCACTCTTGGTAGCCGGCGACTCGTACCTCTCAGACATTGGGCAAAATTTCTGCCTAGCACTTTAAAATTTGTGTCCCCCTCGTATGATGCTTAGCCCACCTTCAATACTGAGCTGTTATTGTAGCCACTCTTCGTAGCCGGCGACTCGTACCACTCGGACATTGGGCAAAATTTCATTGAGCGAAATTGTTTGGCAAAATTTCTGCCTAGCACTTTAAAATTTGTGTCCCCCCTCGTATGATGCTTAGCCCACCTTCAATACTGAGCTGTAGCCACTCTTGGTAGCCGGCGACTGGTACCACTCGGACATTGGGCAAAATTTCATTGGGCAGAATTGTTTGGCAAACTTTCTGCCTAGCACTTTAAAATTTGTGTCCCCCTCGTATGATGCTTAGCCCACCTTCAATACTGAGCTGTTATTGTAGCCACCCTTGGTTGCTGGCGACTCGTACCACTCGGACATTGGGCAAAATTTCATTGGGCGGAATTGTTTGGCAAAATTTCTGCCTAGCACTTTAAAATTTGTGTCCCCCTCGTATGATGCTTATCCCACCTTCAATACTGAGCTGCTGGTGTAGCCACTCTTGGTAGCCGGCTACTCGTACCACTCGGACATTGGGCAAAATTTCTGCCTTGCACTTTAAAATTTGTGGTCCCCCCCCCTTGTATGATGCTTAGCCCCCCTAATAGCCCCACCTCCAATTCTGAGCTGCTGGTGTAGCCACTCTTGGTAGCCGGCGTCTCGTACCACTCGGACATTGCGACAACTTCTTGTTTTCCTTCATATTTTTCTTAACAACTGTTTCATTCCTTAAAAGATCTTGAAAAATACTTGTTACAAAATTCGTACGCATGGAACATGATAAATTAAAGGCGTGCTGTCTCCGTACGATGTCATCAAACCACCATCCCTAATTGTACAATAAAAACTTTATTTACAATAAAAGATATGATTTAAAAATATTTAAAAGGGCAAGATCTTTCGGGGCTACAATAACACCCGTCCTCAGGCCACCCAGCAGTGCCACAGAGCACTCGGAAGCGCCGCAATATATAACCAGTCCCTTCAGGAGACCCACAATGCATTTGTTCAAAAACCACAGGTGATGCCGATTGAGGAAAACAGCAAAACAGAAAGTAATACAAATAATATAGTTGATTAGTTAAGTAAGGTCCTCTTCTTCAGTAGGGTGAAGGGGAGAAGTAATTATTTTCCTCCATTGTCTAGGAACAAAAACAGGTAAGTCCAAGTTGCGACAGGTAGTACCATAAGAAATTATATACAGACTCTCTGTAAAAAAGACGGTTTGTTTGTTAACAATAGAGGAAAGTACCATTGTATTAGGCCAATCGGGAGAGTAACCTCCCTGGCGAACAGCTGTAGTAAATGATGTAGAAATGGAGTCAGTTCGAAGTGCATATTTGTGTTCTGACAATCTAATGTTCAGACTTCTAAGGGTAGAACCTATGTAGTATTTAATATCTTCGTTAGGGGCCGAGGGAAGCAATGGGATACGATATATTCCAGCTTTATTCAAAGTTGCGACTGGATCTCGGTCGTTACGTATATTTGAAAAAATGTTTTTGGTGCAAATTCCAAATTTAATATTGTATTTATGACATACTTTCCGCAATATGGAAACCACGGGAGGGATGAAGTCAGCTTTACCAACGTACATAGGAGATACGACCTCCGTTGACAACGTCGTAAATCTTAGTCTTTGATATTTCTGTAGAAGTTCCCGAAAGAAGCAGGCGGAATATCCAAATGATATGGCCAAGTTCTGTATAAAAGCTAGTTCGTCCTGACGTATCTTACGGGTAGAGGAATGAGTAAACGCACGTTTAATTAAAAAACGTAAGGCTGAAGCTTTATGTTCCGGTGGGTGGGAAGAAACATAAGGTATAAGACAAGGTATGAAGGTCGGTTTTCTATAGACAGATAATTTGATAAGATTAGATGTCAAGTCACGAGTCAATAAAATGTCCAGGAAGGGTAATATACCATTTTGTTCAAGTTCCATAGTGAAGGTGATAGTAGGATATTGGTTGGAAAGACAGGTGGGCCGCCCCGGTGGCGCAATGGTCTAAGCGATGGCCTCTGATCATTCGTCCGAACGGGGTCCGGGTTCGAATCCCGGTGAGGCATGGATGTTGTGTTTGTCTTACGGCACTGGCTCTCTCCCTTCCCTGGAACCAGTGACCCTAAATTAGTGACGGGCGACTGCTTATAGCCCATTGAGTTGCTCACGGTGGTCGTTAAACCTCCAATCAAAAAAAAAAAAAAAGACAGGTGGTAAATTCGTTCAGAAGTAACATGGAGTGAGGCCAGAAGACCAACATATCATCCACGTATCTTAAGAGGAGTGCCGGTTGATACGTGAATTGGATCAGTGCTTTATCTTCCAATGACTGCAGTGAAATTTCCGCCAGAACAGGGGAGAGAGGAGACCCCATTGGTGCCCCCTCCATTTGTTGGTAGAATTTGTCATCAAATTTGAAATAAGATCGTATTGCAACCAATTTCAAAGCAGAAATGATTGCATCGACCTCCAATGGGGGGATTGAGTAATCAGCAAGTAATTTCCCTTCAATAATCGAGTGGACTACTTCAAGTGGAACGCTTGGAAACAAAATATTTTTAAATCATATCTTTTATTGTAAATAAAGTTTTTATTGTACAGTTAGGGATAGTGGTTTGATGACATCGTACGGAGATAGCACGCCTTTAATTTATCAGATCTTGAAAATGTAGGTTGCACAGGCGTATTTAAAATCTTCTTCGGAGGGGTAGAAAGAAAATAGAAGTTTTTGAAATCCATCCGGACACGAAAAATAGTTAATGACAGATAGAAGAAAAAATTAAAGCATTATTTTCTCATCTAACTTCTTGATGAATTTTTATTAAATTAAAGCAATTTTTTTTTACAAGTCTCATTTTTTTCTTGATAACGACCACCGTGAGCAACTCAATGGGCTATAAGCAGTCGCTCGTCCCTAATTTACGGTCATTGGTTCCAGGGAAGGGAAAGAACCAGGGCCGTGAGACAAACACAACATCCGTGCCTCACCGCGATTTGAACACGGACCCTTGACGAACGAATGGTCATAAGCCAGCGTTTAGATCACTGCGCCACCGGGGCGGCGTACCATTTTAACAAAAAATGAAACACTTTCGGCGGAATCCGACCCTGGCTTGTTGTATTGATATCAGCATAAAGTTACAGCAGATATATTTTACAGAATTTTTTATATGCTAAAAAAAGTATTCAACTTGCACTATTTTAAAAGTGTGCCGTCAACAAAGGCGTGGCGTGACCAAAAATTAAGGGAGAGGCACAAATAATAAAAATGTAAACTGATGTTTTCCTTTGGGATAGGAAGGCACGAATAAATGTAAACTGGTGCTCTCCTTTTGGGGCAAAACAATTTTTGGAAACAGATTCTTCGTAAATGTCAAAAAATTTTGATCCATTAAGTTGTTGTTGCTTGGTGTTTACTGCGCAATCTTCTAAGTTCATAACACACTTTTTAGTTATGCGTTACTCTTCAACAACAGCTGATGATGAACGATGACGCCGCCCCGGTGGCGCAGTGGTCTAAGGCGTTGGCCTCTGATCATTCGTCCGTAAGGGGCCCGGGTTCGAATCCCGGTGAGGCATGGATGTTGTGTTTGTCTTACGGCACTGGCTCTCTCCCTTCCCTGGAACCAGTGACCCTAAATTAGGGACGGGCGACTGCTTATAGCCCATTGAGTTGCTCACGGTGGTCGTTAAACCTCCAATCAAAAAAAAAAAAAAATGAACGATGACGAACAGTTCTGCACATTTTTAACAAGTTGCCAAACTTTCTGAAAATAAGGTCCCTCCTCTTATTACAAATTCTTTTAAATAAGGTCCCTCCGTCTGATAATAAAGTCCCTCCATCTGATAATAAGGTCCCTCCTTTTATTACAAAGTCTTTTAAATATCACAAAACTTTTCTCTGATACATGAATAATAATAATCAGCATCAACAGTTCAACCATTACACTGGGAAACACTTTTGGTGCCTAAAATGTTAGACCCTTTTCGGGGTATTTTTGGGTCACAGATTCCGAAAATGGCATTAGGTTTTGTACATCAGATCTGCTTCTCACGATATGACATACGCAGAGAAATCCCAAGAAGCCTAGAACACGAACAACAACACACAAGTTTCGTCATTGAGACATGCTGCTAAACCCGCGTTTCTGTGATTTCCTGCGATGCGATGTTCCTAGACATTAGCGGTGGATGCTCCAACAATAGTCCGCCATCATATGCGTATCCCATAGTCCATGGTACCGTTCATCCATGGCCCTTATTTCCTGGTGAAATCGCTCCCCATGTTCATCGCTGATATCCCAAAGACAATGTGGAAATCGATCCAAATGACCGTGGAGGTAATGCAATTTGATGCTCGTGTTACAACCAAGTATACAAAACGCAGTTAGCATAATCTCCACTAGTTCACGATAGTTAGGGACCTTATGCTTTCCAAGAAAATTCTGTACAACCATACAAAATGACGACCACGCACATGCCTCAATATTGTCCATTGAGTCTTGGAAACGCTGGTCTTTCATGAGTTCCCGGATTTGTGGTACATCGAATATGCCTGCTTTTATTTTCTCCATGCCCAACGCTGGACATTTTCTACATATGTAGCCGAAACAGATTCCATTTCTCTTAAGTGTTTTTACAAATTTTTTCATCAAACCCAAGTTTGATGTGCAGTATGATCTTTTCTCTGTCCAACAAAGGTTCTGTGATGGGGTTATTTTTTTCTCCAGCTACCATGTTTTCTCTCACAGTGTTGATCTTTAGCTCTACCGTCCCACAGACATGCAAAGCACGGGTACTTGGTGTACCCGGGCTGCTGCCCTAGGAGAAAATTCACCATCTTCAAATCCACACAGATGACCCTTTGGTGAAAACGGGATGCTACCTTCTCTAGGACTATGGCTATTGTCGCCCGATCTTTTCGCATACCAACTGAGTAACCAATTGGGATTCATCTGAATGTCTCTGTTCCCGTTATGTCATCATCATCATCATTGTCAACCATTATCAATCCACTGCTGGACGAAGGTCTCCCCAAGTTTCCTCCACAACGGTCTGTCTTGTGCCAGTCTCCTCCATGTCACCCCTGCATACTTTCGAATTTCATCCACCCATCTCCCATGTGGTCTTCTTCTGGGTCTTTTCCTGTCCCTTGGAATCCAATCTAAAATTTCGGCTGTCCATCGATGATCTGTCCTTCTGGCAGTATGTCCAGCCCATTGCCATTTCAGGGATTTAACTCTGATCATGATGTCTTCCACTCTTGTCATTTTTCTGATCCACGAGTTCCTCTTCTTATCTCTCCTGGTTACACCAAGTATGCACCTCTGCCATGCTTCTTTGAGTTGTCTGCAGCCTTTGTATGTCTCTTTTAGTTAAGGTCCACGTCTCTGCACCATACGTAAGCACTGGAAGGATGCATTGATCAAACACTTTTCTTTTAAGACATAATGGCATATTGCTCTTGAAAATTATGCTGTTTCTTCCAAAAGCTCTCCAGGCAAGTTTTGTACGCCGATTAATTTCTTCATCAATGTGACCCTCACTTGATATCTGCTGTCCAAGATAAACGTACGTGTCTGTTATCTCCAGCTTTTCTCCATCAATCGATAAATCTTCATTTCTTGTAAAAGCATTGAACATCACTTTTGTCTTCTGAAAGTTCATTTTTAATCCCACTTCTTTACTCTTGTCAGCAAGTTCCTGGATCATACTCTGCAGCTCTGATGGGGTAGTTGCAAAAATGACTACGTCATCAGCAAAACGAAGGTGGGTTAGATAATCTCCATTAATCTTTATCCCCTTGTTTTCCCAGCTCAGTGACTGAAAAACACCCTCCAATGTGGCATTAAAGAGCTTCGGAGATATGGTGTCACCTTGTCTCACTCCCTTTCCAATTTTTATGTGTGTTGTTATGTAGAAGTACATATTTGGGGCTGCGTTTGGAGCTATCTATGAATAACCGCCATTCACTGGGTGTGTATTCCCGTACGCCCAATTTCATCAGCAATCCTGGCATATTGCTGCAGAAAACGAATCCGTTTTCTTTTGTAAAGAATGGCAGGAACTCTACTTCTCTGTTGCGATACACTCTGATTTTTGTTTCCGGTAACAGTACATTTTTTCTGCCAGCTTGGAAGCTAACAATTCAGCTGCCTTCTTTGGAAGACTTAGGTCCCTTATGAGGTCGTTCAATTCCGTTTGACTGAAACCTGATAAAGGTCCTTGGAAATCACTATCATGTTGCTCAGCACAGCTTTCTTTCTCACCAGCTGATTCATCCGACTCTTCGGAGAGCTCTGGAAGTCTGCTACATGTTGGGACAGGTATCTCTTCTGAATGTGGAACAGGGCGTCTAGCGGAGGCTAGATCAGGATACGTCCACTTACTCCGGTTCTTCCCATCGATTCCCTTTATATTCACCAGACAAAAGTAACAGTCATCACTGTGGTTGCTCTTTTCGCGCCATACCATTAGTATACCAAATTTCATGCACTTCCTTTTCCCATTCGTCCACTCTCGCAGGTGCTCTGTACACGTTTTACACACGACATGCGGCTTATCTTGGTCCCCTAGTTTTACTGTGAAGTAGGCAAAATAAGCTCTTTTCACAAAGTCCGCTATACACTGAAGAGCAATTTAATAAGAGACCGCTGGCGTTATGCAAATGTGGCGCTGTGGGCGGCTCTGTGAACGCAAATGACATGACGTATGCAGCGATCCGACAATATAAGGAGTGATGCGACTAGAATCAGTACGAGTCGGACGCAGTATGGGTAAGACGAAGGATCTAAGCGCATTTGATCGTGGGCAAATTGTTGGGGCCTGACGAATGGGTCACTCCATATCGGAAGTCGTGCATGCACTGGGATTTCACACGAGCCACTGTGTCACGGTGCACCGTGAGTACATCGAATCCGGTAAAACCATCCCTGCAAGGGCCAACTGCCGTGGACAACAGCGTGTGGATGAGCGGGGTCACCGTCGGCTAGCTCGCATTGTAACAGCAGATAGACGTGCCACAGTGTAAGAAATCAATCGGCAATTTAACGCTCCTGCACAAAAACGTGTAAGCAGCCACACCATCCAGAACCATCTCCTCGCTATGGGGTACAGAAGCAATCGTCCCACGAGGGTACCGCTGCTAACCGCACATCACAGGGTGCAAGGATTAGCACGGGCGCGGGAACATCGCCACTGGACCCTAGACATGTGGAAAAATGTTGCCTGGACTGATGAGTCGAGATTCACATTGGTACATGCGGATGGCAGGATACGAGTACGGCGCAAACCACATGAAGCGATGGATCCTTCTTGCCAGCAGGGTACTCTTCAAGCTGGTGGGGCTGGCATTCTCGTCTGGGGACTGTTTACGTGGATTGAAATGAGACTCCTTGTACGTGTGACATCGTTTTTTGCAGGTCAACGTTACCGAGATATCCTGAACGACCATTTGCTCCCGTTTGTGCGTCTTCAACATCCCACTAGGGACCTCATCCTGCAACAAGACAATGCACCGTGCCGTCGCTCCCGAATTGTATCCGAATGGTTGGATGAACACTCCACCGACGTGATCTCGCTTCCTTGGCCAGCTAGGTCACCTGACCTCAATCCCATCGAACACATCTGGGATGCCATCGAGAGAGATGTTCGAGGCTCTGACCCCCTTCATCAAATGTTCGTGAACTGTGGGAGCTTGTTCATGGGTCGTGTATCCGTATGGCTTCCCAACGCTTCCGGTGTCTTGTCGAGTCCATGCCGAGACGAATCGCCGCCGTCATCAGGGCGAAAGGTGGTGCTACACTTTACTAGACAGGTATCTCTAATTCAATTGCTCTTCAGTGTAGCTTGGATAGGTTGAGCGAACGTGAACTCTCTGCAAATGTAACAAAAAACATCCAGATGATTGACACATTTTCTTCGTAATGAATCCGTGTCAACGCCTGAAACAGAAACAAAACACGTCTGAACATGTGACGTGCACACGCAAACACGGACAGCAACAGAAAATTTAAAGGTATGTATACGAACAGGTATAAAATGCTGGCGGTAAAAAAAGTAATACTAGGTAATAACGCCAACAATATCTCGAAAACTAGAGCTGCTAGAGCATAAAGGATACCATTACCGGAAACAGCGGCACAAAAATACCCGGAATCAGGTCGAAAATTCCACGGACCACGAAAACAAATTTTTTACAGGAAACAAATGCTGACGGGAAAATAACGTAATACTCGGTAATAACGCCAACAATATCTCAAAAACTAGACATGCTAGAGCAAAAAGGATTCCATTTCCGGAATCAGCGGTACAAAATTACCCAGAATCAGGTCAGAAATTCCAGTCACCACGAAAAAAAAAAATTTGTTCCCAGGTGAATTATCAACCCACTTCTGAATAAAGGTCTCCCCAAGTTTCTTTCACAACGGTCTTTCAATCATTGAACTAGAAAAACAAAGGGATAAAGATTAATGGAGACTATTTAACTCGCGTTCGTTTTGCTGATGACGTCGTCATTTTTGCACTTACCCCTTCAGAGCTGCGGAGTATGATCCATGAACTTGCTGACAAGAGTAAAGTAGTGAGATTTAAAATTAACTTTCAGAAGACAAACCTGATGTACAATGCTTTTACAAGAAATGAAGATTTATCAGTTGATGGGGAAAAGCTGTAGATAAGTGTGATGCTCCTGCCCAGCAGGACGCACACGACAGAAAGGCAGATAGCAGTGAGAATGAACGTCCGCGTAGCTCAATTGGTAGAGTGACTTATTCCGGAATGAGGGGACCCGGGTTCGAGCCCCGGCGTGGACAAAAATGACGGAGAATTTTACTTCGTTATAATGGCGCCCGAACTTTCCGGATGACCCGGCCGTTCAAAATCTCGCAATGGTGTGATGTTCTTTCCACACCGCGAGATAGGAAAAATCAGAGAATCCCTTCTCCAGCGCTTCGAAAAATAAAATGTGTGATGTTGCATTCCACACACCAGATTGACTGGGAGTTCTCAAGTACACGTTCTACAGCGGATTGCTTCCTACGACGATTCATGGTCACGGCTGACCCGTGGGCCATGCCCCCGGCCTTCTTTCAGGGGGGAGGACATGTGACGTGCCTGCCCAGCAGGACGCACACGACATAAAGGCAGATAGCAGTCAGAACGAACGTCCGCGTAGCTCAATTGGTGGCGCGACTTATTCCGGAATGAGGGAACCCGGGTTCGAGCCGCGGCGTGGACAAAAATGACGGAGAAATTTACTTCGTTATATAAGCGATTGTTACATTTACGTTGGGCAGCAGATATCAAGCAAGAGTCATGTTGATGAAGAAATTAATCGTCGTACAAAACTTCGTTGCAGAGCTTTTGGAAGAAACAGTACAATTTTTAAGAGCAATATGCCATTATGTCTTAAAAGGAAAGTGTTTAATCAATGCATCCTTCCAGTGCTTACGTACGGAGCAGAGCCGTGGACTTTAGCTAAAAAAGAATATACAAAGACTGCAGACAACTGAAAGAAGCATGGAGAGATGCATGCTTGGTGTAACCAAGAAAGTTAAGAAGAGGAATTTGTGGATAAGGAAAATAACAAGAGATGGAGAGATGCATGCTTGGTGTAACCAAGAAAGTTAAGAAGAGGAACTAGTGGATAAGGAAAATGACAAGAGTGGAAGACATCATGATCAGAGTAAAACACCTGAAAGAGCAATGATCTGGGCATATTGCCAGGAGAACGGATCACCGATGGACAACTGAAATTTTAGACTGTATTTCAAGAGACACGAAAAAACCCAAAAGAAGACCACGTGGGAGATAGGGTGGATAAAATTCGAAAACATGCGGGAATGACATGGAGGAGACTGGCCTAATACAGACATGAGACGTCCGATCAAAAAGTTCCGAGACTAGGCCGATACACAACAAAGTACTTACGTTACGTAACCCTGGCCATGATCGCCCTCAAAGTAGTTTCCTTGGGCAGCGATACACCGCTGCCAGCGTTTTTGCCACTGTTGGAACGCTCCCTGTAAGTCCTGTTCGCGAATCGTGTCAAGCGCCGTCTGCGATTTGCGCTGGATCTCGTCCACGGTTTCGAAACGGCAACCCATGAGCTTCAGCTTCATCTTCGGGAACAGAAAGAAGTTGCATGGGGCCAAATCCGCCGAGTAAGGCGGGGGAGGAAGGGTGGTCATGCTGTTGCGGCTGCAAAACTGGCGTGTTGCTAACGCTCTTTGACCTGCTGCATTGTCGTGATGGAACAGGAAATCGCCCCTGCGTCACATTTCAGGTCGTTTACGGCAAATGTCATCCCTAAGACGCCGCAGAACATCGCAGTAAAAAAGAGGCGGTCACGGTCTGGCCCTGGTGGACGAATTCACGGTGCACAACCCCACGAATGTCGAAGAACACGATGAGCATGCTTTTGGTTGCTCTCCGAACTTGTCGGGCCTTCTTCGGTCGTGGAGATGCCGGGCTCTTCCACTGCGACGACTGTTTTTTGGTCTCCGGGTCGTAACCGTTGACCCAAGTCTTGTCCCCAGTCATGAGCCGCGACAGGAACGTTGGTTCATTCACCACCTGCTGACGAAGATCTTGACAGAGTTCGACACGGAGCGCCTTCTGTTCGGGGCTCAGGATCTTTGGCACAAACTTTGCAGCAATGCGGTGCATGTTCAAAAGCGACGTCAGAATTTCTTGCACTGTTCCGTGTGACACATTGACGATAGTATCAAAGTCTTGAATGGTTCTCCAACGATCCTCATGCACCAGTTTTTTTAATTTTGTTCACGTTTCCGGGGGTTTTGCTCGTGGACGGTCGCCCTGATCTCTCGTAGTCTTCCAGTGCCGCTCTAGAAGCGCGAGTGCCACACAAAACACCTCATACGACTCATTGCTTCATTGCCATAAGCCTGCTGCAACATTTCATGCGTCTCCGTTTCCCGATTTGCCGAGTTTGACGCAGAATTTGGTGTTCGCTCGCTGCTCTAGTTTGCAGTCCATACCAAAATCGCAGCTGTGTTCTGCACGTGGTCACCAAATATCGTGTAGCACAGCTCGCGATATTCACAGAACAACGCCACTCGGCACAATGATTCATGAAGGTCACTGCCCTCGACTACTGCCCGCGCATCCGCGTACTGTCATCTGTTGGTGCGCTACGTGCCTAGTCTCGGAACTTTTTGATCGCACTACGTATAATAAGTTCTCTCTCTGTATTGATATAATTTCTGGCCATGGTTTTTCTTCCTCGCTAAAACAAATCACATCCAAATCTTAGGGGTCAGTATAACAGCGTGCGTTCGTACAAAGCTCTCAGTTTTTGCTCTTCGAATTTCGAGTGATTCTAAACAGCCCCCTCCCCTTTCATGTCTGTCTGGCCACCGTAGGCTTTCCCTCGCATTTAAATTATGAGATCACGTTGGGGAGATGTGCCCCTCCGTCCCCTACTCCTACGTCTATCGTCTTGAATATATCAATTTTAATTTTTAATAATCTACGGCTGATTTTAACTGATAGGAACATCATATTCCATAAGTTCTAATTACACTATACAACCTACGTCCAGTAAGTTCCAGAACTGACTGCATAACTGACGTAACATGTGTGGGATAAAAATATCACGTGTATGCCAGGAGACAGAAACCTTGGAAACCCGTTTATACCGGTACCGACAGGCGGACATTAAGGGAGTCATGTAGCAAGCTTTCTCGTCCCATTTAATTTTAGCCATGCTAGAGAGTCATCATCATTAGCGTTCTGTCTTTTGACAGGTCCAACGGTAACTCAGCAAGTTCTCTTCCTCCAGTTTTCTCTGTCCCTTGTTTCCTCCTTCAATACTTGGTAGCTTCCTGTGCCCATGATGTCATCAAGCATCATTAGTCGTCTCCTTCCTCTTAGTCGTTTTCCTTCAATTTTCCCTTATATCATTTTTTTGAATAAGCTGTCTCCTCTTAACACATGTCCTGTCCAGTTATATTTTCTTTTTCTTATGGACTTTAGAATTTTCCTTTCTTCCTCAACTCTTTGCAGCACTTCATCATTGGTAATTATGACGTAGAAGTCTTGTCTTACTTCTACGTTAATTTAAAACATCAACATACTAAGAAAAAGTTCCTAAATGAAAGAAAACCTTAACGGCCAGACGAAACATGTAAACAACAGAAGTCAAACTTACGGAACAGATGCTTTATTCAGGATGTAGCCAACACATCGTAGCGTAGCATAGCATATTGCACTAAATCTCCACAAACCACACAACTCTGCCGCCCCGGTGGCGCAGTGGTCTAAGGCTTTGGCCTCTGATCATTCGTCCGTAAGGGGTCCGGGTTCGAATCCCGGTCAGGCATGGATGTTGTGTTTGTCTTACGGCACTGGCTCTCTCCCTTCCCTGGAACCAGTGACCCTAAATTAGGGACGGGCGACTGCTTATAGCCCATTGAGTTGCTCACGGTGGTCGTTAAACCTCCAATCAAACAAACAAACCACTCAACTCTTTAACACAACGCTCTTTTCACAACGCTCCTTTCAATAATCAGTTTACAACCCAACGCTCCTTAAGCAACAATTTAGTCGTCGCTTTTATCTCTTGCTCTTATCAATATCAGGCATACGTCACGTGCATTCAACCTCAATTGTGTTGCCAAACGTATTCGTTTGAGAGAAAAGATATTACGTTAAGAGTGAAGAATAAGAGAATGAACTCAAGATTTACACAGGGAAAAAAACTAAAAAGAAAAGTTAATTTAGAATATACGTCACATAGTTTTTTCGATCCACTTTATTTTTTCCATTCTTCTCCATAACCACATTTCAAATGCATTCAACATTTTAGCTTCTTTCTTCCCGATTGTCCACGTTTCTCCCCATATAAAGTTGTACTCCTAATAGAGCACTTAATAAGCCTTTTTATTAAATTTTTATTCATTTTATTACTAAACAAATTTTTCTTGTTGTAAAATGCGTATTTTCCTTTATTAATTCTTTTTTTATTTCCATGTCACATTTTCCATTTTCTTGGATTATTATGCTACCGAGATATTTGTATAGTCTCACTTGCTCTACATCATCTCCATTCAATATCACCTCCACGTTTCCTGGTCTCCTGGAGACTAATGCTGGACCATGCCTTACTTCAAGTAATACACGTCTGCTGTATTACCTGTAGGCTGGTCCCTACTCTTCTTACTTCTTCTTTCTTCTTGCTCCTTCCTCCAATGCTATTAGAGTACTCGAGGACTAAGGGTGAATCTTTCCTATTTACCTTATTTTTTATCTTGCATTTGGAGTCTGCTACTCTCCCAGGTTTGGGACCATACCATAATGACCTCCTGAGGAAAGCAACGGAAAACCACTTCAGTATTCTTTCCAAGAAATATGGTAAATTCAGATAGAGAGTAAACATCCGTTTTTGTTTGAAACTTCGTAAATCAGCTACTGAAACTTAAAGAATGTTAAAAAAAGCGTATGGAGATACAGCATTATCCCGCAGCAGAGTTTTTGAATGGTATGCACGGTATCATGACGGGCGGTAATCCTTTAATGGTGATCGGAGATCTGGGCGTTCCTACAATGCACGGACAGCGGGAAAGTCGAAGAGGTTGTGACGTGCCTGCCCCGCCTGGCGCACACGGCATAAAGGCAGATAGCAGCGAGAACGAACGTCTGCGTAGCTCAGTTCGTAGAGCGACTTGTTCCGGAATAAGTGCACTCGGGTTCGATTCCCGGCGTGGACAAAAATGACGGAGAAATTTACTTCGTTATAATGGCGCCCGAACTTCCCGGATGACCCCGCCGTTAAAGATCTCGCAATGGTGTGATGTTCTTTCCACACCGCGAGATAGGAAAAATAAGAGAATCCCTTTTTCAGCGCTTCGAAAAATAAATGGCCGCCCCGCCCCGGTGGCGCAGTGGTCTAAGCGATGGCCTCTAATCATTCGTCCGAACGGGGTCCGGGTTCGAAACCCGGTGAGGCATGGATGTTATGTTTGTCTTACGGCACTGGCTCTCTCCCTTCCCTGGAACCAATGACCCTAAATTAGGGACGGGCGACTGCTTATAGCCCATTGAGTTGCTCACGGTGGTCGTTAAACCTCCAATCAAAAAAATATATATATGTGTGACGTTGCATTCCACACACCAGATTCACTGGGAGTTCTCAAGTGCACGTTCTACAGCGGATGGCTTCCTGCAACGATTCATGATCACGGCTGACCCGTGGGCCATGCCCCAGGCCCTCTTTTGGGGGGGGGGTGACGTGCTTGCCCCGCAGGACGCACACAACATAAAGGCAGATAGAAGCGAGAACGAACGTCTGCGTAGCTCAGTTGGTAGAGCGACTTGTTCCGGAATAAGTGGATTCGGGTTCGATCCCCAGCGTGGAACAAAAATGACGGAGAAATTTACTTCGTTATAAGGTGCGGAATCAGTTAAAGAAAGATCGCCGAATTACAGTGAGATCTTTGACTGAGTCGGTGGGCACAACTGAGTTTACCTGTCAGGAGATTCTACGCGAGGATCTGGGAAAACGGAAAAACTTAATGTCACATTGGTACCCAGCATTCTGAATGATGACCAAAAGTAGGCTCGTTCATTGATCTGTTCCGATGTGCTGGGCACTGCACCTAAGGATTCTGATTTTTTCTCTAGAATTATTTCAGGAGATGAAACACGGTGCCTGCAAGTATGATCAACAAACCAAGCGACAAAGTGCTGAATCGAGAGGTATCTAATTTCCATCGACCAAGGAAGCCTGCATACAACCATCAAAGACAAAGACGATGTTGATAGCCTTTTTCGATTTGAAAGGTATGGTCCACAAGGAATTCGTATCAAAGGCTCAAACAGTAAATCAAGAATTCTACAAGCAAGTCTTACGATGTTTACGCATCAGTATTCGTTGCCGTCATCCCCAGTTATGGGAATCCAGAAATTGGTTCTTGCTCCATGATAACGCAAGACCACATACCGCGTTGTCAGTCCAACAGTTCCTGGCTCGCCATCAAATCACTATGTTGCCACATGCACCGTATTCCGCTGATTTATCGCCCTGTGACTTCTTCCTGATCCCCAGGATAACAGGCACTAAAAGGAGATTACCAGGACCGTAGCAAGTTTTTCTTATCTGGGAGGGCGAGACTTGAATTTACGCCCCTTCGAGTTCAAAATTACAATCCTTCGAGTTAGGCTCAAATAACACGTGATTTTTACTTTCTCACCCACCGCCGTTATATGATTGTTCAAGAATTGCACTTCGGGTTTTTGACGTAATTTTATTAAAAATGTAAAAACTAGGTAAATACCCAAGAACCACAGGTTGTAAATACCAAATAAAGCGCAAACGTTATGTGAACGCCGACAACACAACACTCCACAAAATGCGGAACGAAAAACTAACCAGAGCAGAACGAATGAGTATCGGATAGCGACCGTAACAATAGGAGTATGCTTTAGGAACAGGGCTTGGACAAATTACGTTCAAGGTTAAATGCTCAGAGAACTTTCTGCGACAGAGTACAAATGATTAATTATCTCTTCATTTCCACGACATGTTCGGAAAGGTCATGGAGATTAGGCATATAAGCATATTGTTTTCTAGGCCTCCATTCACTGTTTTGGAAAATACCCTTCATGGATATGAGATGTTCACACCTCCTAGTGTATGCTACACTGTAACCTGGTTATCTTCGTGGAATACTATATGAGACTAACCAAAGTCTTTAAAGGTCATGGAGGTTAGGCATATCAGCATATTGTTTTCTATGCCTCCATTCACTGTTTCGGAAAATTACCTTCATGGATATGAGATGTTCACACCTCACAGTGTATGTTACTCTGTACCCTGGTTAACTGCATGGAATACTCTATGAGACTAACCAAAGTCTTTAAAAGACATGGAGGTTGGGCATATCAGCATATTGTTTTCTAAGCCTCCATTCACTGTTTTTGTTTCCTAAGCCTCCATTCACACTTCGAACATCTCATATCCCTTCATGGATATGAGATGTTCACACCTCATAGAGTATGTTACTCTGTAACCTGGTTATCTTCATGGAATACTCTATGAGGTTAACTAAAGTCTTTAAAAAGAAAATACTGAACGGTATGACTTTCTTTATTTTAGTCACAATTTCAACTTTTCACATCGTCCAGAGCAGGAATTTACGTCCCTGGAATGACCATTCTGGGAGGGCAACTGCCCTCCCGGTAGCTAGGGCATTGGACAGTATCATGCAGGTATTACATCTATCCAAGAGCCGTGACAAAACAACTTGCGGACATCCCGGGAAGTGCTTTCAAGAACTGTTTTCAGGATCTTCAGGAACGTTGGAAACTGTGCGTTGAAGACCAGCATTAATTGTGGGTATGGTGCGTTTTTACATTCTTTATAGCGTCAGTCCTGGAACGTTTCGAACGTAGGTTGTCCAGATTGTTATCAAACGATAATTTTAGTTGCTCCTACAGAAATCAGGGCATGCTGAGCAAGTGAGCATACTCGAATTTCTGCGGGGGCATGCTTAAGCAACCGATTACACAGATGAATGAGCCATTACATTATGACCACCTACTTAATAAGCTGTTCGACCCCCTTTACCCCGCAAAACAGCGACCACTCGGCGAAGCATCGATTCGATGAGGTGGCGATAGGTATCCTGGCGTATCTGGTACCAAAATGTCAACGGCAGGTCCTCCAGCTCCCGTACATTTCAGGGTGGTGGTGATTTAGCGCGAACCCGCTTTTCCAAGTCGACCACAAATGTTCGATTGGGCTCGTGTCGGGTGAATTTGGAGGCCAGGGCATTAACAAAAAGTCAACAACATGTTCCTCGAACCACTCCTTGACGATTCTCGCAGTGTGGCATGGCGCATTATCCTGTTAGTAATGGCCATCACCATCAGGGAACACAGTTGCCGTGAATGAGTGGACTTGGTCCACAACGATGTTCAGATACCTGGCAGCTGTCAGGGATTGTGATATTGGGATAATTGGGCCTAAAGCGTTCCAAGAAAACATCGCTCACACCATAACACCGACGCGGTCAGCCTGTTTCCGCCCAGCAGTTCATCCAGGTGCCGTAGCCTCCGTTGGCAATCGGCGTATCCGCGCTCGGCCATCTACGTGATGTACCAGGAATCTTGATTCGTCAGACCAGGCCACTTTCTTCCACTCATCCAAGGAACAATCTCGATGATCTTGGGCCTATTTCATGCGTTGTTGGCGATGACGTACAGTGCCGCTACGCGCAGAAGGCTGCGATGAACTTTGTGCTGTGACACAATGCCCTGATCACCACTGTGTAGCTGCGGGTGATTTGTCGCCTATCGCTGTGAACAATGCGCGACAGTCTCCGCCCCCTCTGGCATCAGTGAGCTGCGGACGACACACGGTTTTTCATCAAACTCCGATAAATCAGCAGCTTTTCCCATTCTGACTCCAAACACTCTACTAACCGAAATCCGGTCCTCGGGTTGTACATATATTGCTTTGTGATTTTTACCTGCCCCACCGTTTGGTCTCCAGGCGCGTTGATTTCTCCAGGTGCGTTGATTTCTCCAGGTGCGTTGATTTCTCCAGGCTGAGGGTGGTCATAATGTAATGGCTCATCGGTTTATCTTTGTAGTCGGTGCCTGCGATCGTAACCATAAAGTCAACACATTATTTTCAGTAATCAGATTGCTGAAAATAAGGTAGTCCCCATGTATTTGCGAAAAGCATTTGTTCCTTAATTTCTGTGATTACAGAAGATTCGTGCTAAAAACTGACTTCTTGATCCACAATATAACCCATGAATAAATTTAGAGGATATTATCCTTTTTAAGCTGACAACTTTTTTTTCATACCATTCAGCTTCAGATGCGTGCCTTTGCAAATATTGTTTCTCTTCTCAAACTAACTTCAAGCACGAAAAACAAAATAAAAACACGTAAGTGAAAATCACAATAATGCATTGCTTTTATTTTTATTTAGTATTTTTAGCATTCTTTTTATTGCCACTTTTCTCGCACGTTTTCCAAAAAAAAAAAAAAAATGAGAACCATGAATTGAATTTCATTTCGCCTTGAAACCTCTAATTACAATAAATTTATGCATCGTATTCGGAATTCTAATCCATCAACTTCGTTCTTTTTGTTTCCTATTTTTTGTTGTTCTTGAAAAAAGGGAAGAGAAATCAAATAAATATGAATTTGTTTTCGAATCACTGTTGAAAACAAGTTTAGTTCAAAAAGTACACACTTAATTTACATAAATGTGTTTTTTTAAGCACTGAGTCCGTTTTGCCTTTTTTTTTAAACCCTTCGTTTTTTAACCTGAAATTTCGTTCGTTTAACACAGAAGAAAACCAACAACATATGCACGAACATGAAGACGACTGCTGTGGGATATGTGGCGCCATCTAGAGGCCTTTTGTAGACATAATACTTCGCAATAATAAAACTTACCTCAGCTGAACGTATCAGTATATCTCGAGTCCTGATAAGTCAATGAAGCTGCAATTTTGCATTTTCTATCTGCTTCGCTTCCCGTATTCATTTTCTGTAATCAATATTTTCTTCTAGAATTCCAGAATGTTGCTACAAAAATGTTTTGATGCAACAATAGTGAACAAATTTTGTTAATGCTTCCAAGAAGAACTTTTTTTTTTTTTATTAGAGGTTTAACGACCACCGTGAGCAACTCAATGGGCTATCAAGAAGAACTTCAGACCGCGTAATTTCCGTCAAATAATTTTTTTTTAAGTAACAAGATCAGCAACATTCTACAGTAGCACGATGTTTTTAAATGCATCGTGTCTTACGATCTGTTAGAACAATATTTTCGCCCACAGTCAGCGGCGGAGTGTGGATTGTAGGTCCTTCCGTCAAAATATCTTTACGGGTTCTTGTAAACAAAAAGAGAAAAGCATTTAAGAACAAAAAAGAGCATGCAAAATGCAGTTTTTAGTAAGTGCATTTATTTAATGAGGAACTGACAAAGTATAGTGGCCGTCCGGGTGGCACAGTCGTCTAAGCTATGGCTTCTGATCATTCGTCCAACATGGGTCCAGGTTCGAATCCCGTTATGCATGGATGTTGTTTTTTTACGGCGCTGGCTCTCTCCCTTCCCTGGAGTCAGTGACCCTATATTAGGGACGGGCGACTGCTTAAGGCACACTGAGTTGCTCACGGTGGTCGTTAAACTCCCTATCAGAAAAAAAAATCGTTGGTATTCCTTTACCATTGTTATTTTGTATATTTTACATTCTCTGCTTACCAGGATCGCCGCTTTCTTTTCTTCTTTTTTTTTTTTATTGAAGGTTTAACGACCACCGTGAGCAACTCATTGGACTATAAGCAGTCGTCCGTCCCTAATTTGCCGCCCCGATGGCGCAGTGGTCTAAGCGATGGCCTCTGATCATTCGTCCGAAAGGGGTCCGGGTTCGAATCCCGGTGAGGCATGGATGTTGTGTTTGTCTTACGGCACTGGCTCTCTCCCTTCCCTGGAACCAGTGACTCTAAATTAGGGACGGGCGACTGCTTATAGCCCATTGAGTTGCTCACGGTGGTCGTTAAACCTCAAAACAACAACAACGTCCCTAATTTAGGGCCACTGGCTCTAGGGAAGGGAGAGATCCAGTGCCGTAATACAAACACAACATCCGTGTCTCACCGGGATTTTTTTTTTGATTGGAGGTTTAACGACCACCGTGAGCAACTCAATGGGCTATAAGCAGTCGCCCGTCCCTAATTTAGGGTCACTGGTTCCAGGGAAGGAAAGAACCAGTGCCGTAAGACAAACACAACATCCATGCCTCACCGGGATTCGAACCCGGACCCCGCTCGGACGAATGATCAGAGGCCATCGCTTAGACCACTGCGCCACCGGGGCGACCTCACCGGGATTCGAACCCAGACCCTCCTCAGAAGAATTGTCATAAGCCAGCTTAGACCACTGCGCCACCGGGGCGGCAGGGTCGCCGTCAGCCCCGGGTAAACGATGCACCTGCCCGGCCGCGTGCCTCAGGGGAACCCTGCGCTTTAGAGAGCCCTGGTAATCATAAGCACAATAAATGAGATAAAAATGAAATATGCGGAATAAAACCAAATAATTACCTATATACACGGTTGAGTCACATTATTGTGACCACCAGCTATTATCCAGAGTAACCGCCGTGTGCAGCGCGGACAGGAACTAGACGGGGTAGGAGTGAGTCAATAAGATGCTGGAAGGTGTTCACAGGTATGTGGAGCCATGCTGACTCTAGTGCATTTGACAGCTGCTGGAATGTGCGTGGTGGAGGATCCATAGCACAACACGATAGAGGTGGTCCCACAGATGCTCACTTGGGTTTACGTCTGGGGAATTGGGTGATCACGGAAGCACTTTGAAGTCTTCATCGTGCTCTTCCAACCATTTCCGGACATTTCTAGCTGGGAGACACCTCGTATTGTCGTGCTGAAAGATCCCATCCGACCAAGGGAAGACAATCAGCATATGTGGGTGTACGTGGTCTACAAGGATGGATTCATAACGAATTCGGTCCAGAGTGCTTCACACAGGTATGAGTGGGCCCAGGGAATGCCACGAAAACATTCTCCAGGCCATAACGCTGCCCCCATCAGCTTGTGTTCTTCCAGCAATGGTTCAAGGGTGTTTGTTCTCCGATGTTTCTCACCTTATACGCCAACGTCCATCCGTTCGATGAAGCAGAAAACGTGACTCATCGGAGAAGGCAATCCTTTGCCAATCATCGGAGGTCCAATTACGATACTGCCGTGCAAATGTAAGCCTTCCTGCCGATGCACCTTCCTCAGCATAGGTGCAGCGACCATCCGTTTGCATCGGAGCCCCGTACGCAGCAGGGTTCGCTGAACTGTCGTTTTAGACACACCTCCGGTAACCCTCTGGTTCATTCGGACAGTGAGTTGCTCCACTGCAGCGTGTCGATCGGCCTTCACGCATCTTCGAAGCCGACGTTCACTTCTCACATCAGTGGCACGTGGTGCTCCACAGTTTCCACGTCGCTTATTCGCAATGGTGTCATTTGTCCAATCACGATGCACTTTAACCACAGCAGCACGCGAGCAGTTCACAAACTGCGCTATTTCAGAAATACTGCCCCTCTTAGCCCGAAAGCCGATAATCATCCCTTTTTGCAAATCTGATAAATCGCTCCTTTTATCCATGACAGCAACGAGTGATATGTTTTCAGATTGCCTACAGCACACCTTATATACCCTCCAAGCCAGCTCACGACACGTGCTTTCTTTCATTAGCTACGTGCTGTTGACGTCAAAAGTAGGAGGTGGTCCCAATAATGTGACTCGACTGTGTAGCACAGAAACGTTATTTGAACGGTACAATTTGGTTTCGGTAGCTATAATTGGTTTCTGATCGGTTTAAAACCAAGGAGGGCAGGGGGTGGTGAGCCCCCAGGATTGTCATACCAGGCGCGTAATTTCATACTCTGAGGAGCGTAAAAAAAATTAGAAATGAACAGAGTGTAAATAAATTTGCCGAACATTTAAACTCAAAAACAAAGTTATGCACTTCAGTATCTTCTTTTGTAAACACTTTAGTTAGCCGCATACAATATTACACTCAGCTAAGCTGCATACATACTTTACAGTGTAAATTGTGGACACCCCATATGGATGAATGTAATTGTATGAAAAAGTGGATGGAGGTATGTAAAACAATATGCTGATGTGCCTAACTTCTATGACCTTTCCGAATACGTCGTAGGGATGAAGAGCTAATTAGTCATTTGCACTCTGTCGCCGAAAGTTCCTCTGAGCGTTTTCTCTTGAACGGAATTTTTCCAAGCCCTACTCCGAATGCGTCTTATTATTGGTACTATTTAATACACATTCGTTCTGTGCTGGTTTCTTTTCATTCTGCATTTCTTCTCGTGTTGTTTTGTTTGTGTTCACATTATTTTTACGTTTCCCTTGATTATTAAAACCGTGGCTCTTGGGTATTCACCTAATTTTTATTTAATTTTTAATTAATTTAATTAAAATTAAATAAAAATTAGTAAAACTTTCACGATCATATTACTTTCCTATAACAAAGGTAGGAGATAGTAAGAACTGCTTACTATTTGAGTGGAAGTAAGGGACTTTTGAACTCAAAGGGGCGTAATTTCAAGCCTAGCCCTTTCAGGTAAGAAAAGCTTGCTATGTTCCTCTAATCAAAACCTTTTTAATGCGTTGATATATGGTTCATAAGCGTACGCTTGAAACAGTGGAAATTTTGGAACGCTTCGGGAACGTTCGAATAAAGTTAATATACACACTCATCGTCAAAAAAATAGTTGCTCCCAGAAGGACGTGTCGGATTGCAATGCTATTCCGGAGGAAGGTAAAGATTACCAGGAACAATGAATGATTAAACATTGAGACTGATATGGGTAATATTTATTGAGCTATACGCCAATACTTAGTGTCTCTCAGTCTGGCGTCGGGACGCCATGTTTGCTCACACAGCATGCCAAACGACTCGGCATGGAGTTGTACAGGTTCCTAATGGTGTCCTGCGATGAGCCATCCAATACAGCTTGAACCTTCTCACGCAGTTCCTGCAGATTGTGCGGTAGGGGTGGATTGTGGATAGCACGTCCAATAGCATCCCATTCATTTTCAATCGGCGATAGGTCTAGCAATGCGGTTGGCAATGGCAGAGTGGCAGTGCCTTGAAGGCAAGCTCTCGAGACAGCAGCAGTATGCTGGCGAGCGTTGTCCTTTTGGAAAATCGCACCAGAGTGAGCGTTCAGAAAAGGTAGGGCCACTGGTTGCAGGACCTCACTAACGTTACGTTGGGCTGTCAAAGTTACTGTAATGAACACCAAAGGAGATCTGGCATCGTAGGCAATTGCACCCCACACCATGACACTATGTCTTCTGGACGTGTGACACTCGACAACAAACCGTTCATCTTGGCGCTGACCACGGTGCTTCTACACATGGATTCGGTGGGCGTCTCCTCCAAGACAAAAGCGGGACTCGTCACTGAAGATCATTTGCTGATATTCTGCGTGACTCCATGACAGTCTGGCACGACACCATTGCAGTCTTTGGCGACGATGCTCTGTTGTTAAGGGCTGTCGTCGTAACGGTCTGCGTGCGTGTAGTCCTACGTCGTGCAGCCATCTGACAATGGTGTTCCCACTAATCGGACGATGCATGGAGGACACCACTGCTCACTGAATATCCGCAATCGTGGCTGTTGGGTCATGTCAGACAACACATCGGTCCTCTAACTCCGTGGTTGGTTCGTCTAGGTCTCCCATACCCTTCCTGTCACTGCTGCGTGCCTTTTTCCATCCACTGCTGCCAACAGCGTGCTATGGTGATACCGTATCCCCATGACCGGTATGGCGCGCAGTACGGTGATAAGACCATCCCGCTTCCCGGATCCCGGCGATGCGGCCTTTCTCGAACTCCTCCAACTGCTCGAATTGCTTCCGAACTTTTTTCCCAGGCATACTTCACTTGCAAGGGATGCAACCAACACAACAGCCCGCGTCAGAATGGCAAGCACGCGCAACGGGACGACCTCATGTAGCCGGTCAAACACGGCGCTGCGACACCTCCTTGCTTCCGTAACATGCGCGACCGAGCGGGGTACTTGAATTGTTTGCATGTTTCACCATACCAAAACTACCCACCAAGTTTCATTCTTCTCGGTTGCTTCCTTCTGGGTGCAACTATTTTTTTGACGATGAGTGTATGTGTTGAAAGCGATGAATTTTTAAAGCGATTTTAAAACTTTGAAAATCAGTCTCAGATTCCAACGCCATCTATCAGCAAAAATTAAAAATAATGACAAACGCCTATGTTTTTAATAGAGAGTGACAACTTTCTTTAAATAAGTACTAAATTTCGAAAGGAATGTAAAATATGTGACATCCTCAGTTTTTCGGCAGACATCATATTATATTTCTTGAATGTATTTCCAGTTCCTTTCACAATGCATAATCCAGCGCCGTCTTTTAGTGTACACGAAAAGCTGTAAGTGGAGACCATGTGGTAGAAGGTTTAATTGACCGTTGTGTGTTGTTGAACTTGCTGTTTGATTGTTTTGTGCTGTGTGCGTTTTTTACGCTTTCCAACCGTAGGTTGAAGAAGCGTATATGCTCCAGCTTTGTCCGTCTGTCTGTCTGTCCGCACGATAACTCGCGTAAAAAGGGTTCGATTTCAATGAAATTTTAGTATGTGGTACAGGACAACCTGGGGACGAAACCTATTGAAAATGGTTGAAATGGGGTCAAAGGTCAGGACATAGGAACAGGATCCATTCCATCGCCCTTATGCGTCATAACTTACGCAAAAATGCTTCGATTGCGACAAAACTTTATCATGTTGTTCCAGAGGTATACTGAACTGGTTCTGTTGAATATCATCGAAATGAGGTCAGAGGTCAGGGCACAGGAGCGAGATTTATTACACAGCCATTATCCTCATAAATTGACTAATGATTTCTGATATGTTGGAAAGCGTATCATAATCAATGCATTGCATGATTTTACTAACTTATTATCTTTACTTGCAAGATTTTCTTCCGTCTTTTGTATTGTTTTAAAGGTACGCGTGTCTTACTTAAATAGCCTTCCACCTGATATTTCTCTAGGCAAGGCCGGATGGAACTTTTGTGGGGCCCAGGGCGAAATTTTACAGCGGTGCTCGGAGCAAAATTTTATCGTGAGCTCTAGGAAATAAATCTCATATTCTTAATTAAAGTCGTTGCGTGAAAAACGTCGTCTGTTAAAAACACACACGAAAACTATCGTAAAGAAAAACAATTTTATATCAATGTAGTACTTTCTTTAAGCTTAAGAAAAAGACCATTATGTGGATTGAATGTTCAGAGAGAGAGCAAGAAAATGTTAAAATCTACTATTTCCTTTCTGGGTACACAGGGTTGTTGTGGTTGAATATTGATTCTTATGAAAACTTCCTCATGAATTCGGATAAATATTTTTTTCTCTGATGCACGTTTTAGTGATTAATTTTTGATGCGAGGTCTACACCTTGCATAAGAGTAAGGTAGTGACTTTTATTTTTTTTTTATATGCGCTCATATGTGAAAATTGCTTTTCTAAATTTCTAGTACTGCTTTTTAAAGTCACTGAGCAATTGGTCCCACATATAGCCCAAAAACAACTTCGATTTTTTTTTTTTTTTTAAATAACTGGGTTACGCACAAATTGTTGAATATGTAAAAGAAAGGAGCCACAAAATGATGAAATTCAATTTGCTTATTTCATGAATGCGGAAAAGATTAAGGTGGTTATCAACCCCGCCTTCTCGTGGTGCATCCTGTTCCCACTAAAGGGGCTCTGACGACCGCCCATAGCGGTATAACTATACCATCGGGATTAGAGGCAATTCTATCCCACACTCACCAACCCGCTTGGCCAGCGTGGTGAGTTATGGCCAAACCCCTCCAAAATGACTCCACAACTTAAATCTTGGCCCTCAGTCTCCGGCAGCTGGAATGTACCTGGCCAAGGCAGCGGCCTGTGCGACATGAAGGCAGAGGGTGCTAAGAATCCCCGGAGGACCGGACTAGGCTGCCATCTGATGCTGACCTTGGCAACGTACAATGGACGCTCCCTATCTTCTGATTCAAGGCTTCTTGAATTGGAAGAGGAACTACAAAGGATCAAGTGGGACATCGTGGGGCTAAGTGAGGTAAGGAGAAAAGGAGAAGATCTCATCGAACTGAAAAGTGGACATCTCTTCTACTATCGTGGGACAGATACTGGCAGAACTAGTGGTGTTGGATTTATAATAAACAAGAAACTGAAGGATAAAGTGGTAGAAGTTGAAAGTTCCTCTGACAGAGCTGCACGACTCGTTATCCAACTATCGAGAAGATACCAGGCTCAGATTATTCAAACTTATGCACCCACCACAAGTCTTCCTGAAGAAGAAATTGAAGAATTTTATGAGGAAATTTGTCATCTAAATAATAAAGGTAAGCGGCACTTGAAAATAATTATGGGAGATTTCAATGCAAAAATAGGGCAACGGCAACAGAATGAAACTTCAGTAGGTAAATTCGGTCACGGCAACAGAAACCAGCGTGGAAATACTCTCGTTGAGTTTGCAGAGGCAAAAGGGTTTTTCATTTTGAACTCCTTCTTCAAGAAAAAACCACACAGGAAATGGACATGGAGACATCCAAATGGGACGACAAGTGAAATTGATTTTATTATGTGTAACAAAAAATTCGTCATAGAAGACTGCAGTGTGCTAAACAAGTTCAACACAGGTAGTGACCATAGATTGGTGAGATGTAAGATGCACCTCAGCACTAAACTTGAACGTGGCAAGCTCATAAGACAAACAAAATCTATTGACATAACCAACCTTAAAAAACACCATAATACCTTCAAGTTGGAACTGAAGAACAGGTTCTCTGCTTTACAAGGCCTAACATCGGAAGAAGTGGACATCTCTGAAGTTAACAGAAAAGTAACCAAAGCTCTTATGGAAACAGCAACAAAATTAGCTGGGTCTAAGAACAAGTTGCATGTAAATAAATTATCAGGAAAAACGAAAATGTTGATGCAAAAAAGAAGAGAGATGAGGACAACTAAAGAAGATGTGACTTCCAAAGTGGAATATATAGAGCTATGCAAGACAGTACGAAAAAGTATCACTGAAGACGTAAGAAAATTCAACTGTGAACTAGTGAGGAAAGCAATTGAAAACAACCAAAGCCTAAAGATAGCAAAGGGACATCTCAGTAAGGGAAGAAAACAGATTATGGCACTGAGAAAAGAAGATGGTTCTGTAACAAGAAATAGAGGCGAAATTTTGACAAGAGTGAAAGATTTCTACTCCAAATTATATGAAAGGGATGATACATGCACTCCAGACATCATGAAAGATACCTGTACCAGAGTTCCTCCAGTCCTTCCAGCAGAAGTTGCACATGCAATCAAGAACATGAAGCGGGGAAAAGCTCCAGGAGAAGATGGAATTACTGTAGACATCATACAAGAAGCAAGTGGAGAAATCAAAACAGTACTCGCCCAAATTTTCACTCGATGCCTTAATGAAGGAAAGATTCCTGAGGATTGGAACACCGCTACAATGATCCTGCTACATAAGAAAGGTGACATTGAGGATCTCGGAAACTACAGACCTATCAGCCTCCTATCAGTAGTTTATAAAATCTTCACTAAAGTTCTTTCACACCGCTTGAAGGTAACACTGGACATGGCTCAACCGAGAGAACAAGCTGGATTCAGGAGTGGCTACAGCACAATAGATCATATCCACGTGCTGAGAGAACTAATTGAAAGAGCAAGGGAATATGAACTTCCATTGTGCATGGCTTTTATCGATTATGAAAAAGCCTTTGATTCGGTGAAACCATCAGCAGTTACAATGGCTCTGAAAACCTGCGGTATTGAAGATGCATACATTAATATTATTAATAACATCTATGAAAATGCAAGTGCAAAGATTCGGCTGTTTGAAAATACAACACACATAAAAATTGGAAAGGGAGTGAGACAAGGTGACACCATATCTCCGAAGCTCTTTAATGCCACATTGGAGGGTGTTTTTCAGTCACTGAGCTGGGAAAACAAGGGGATAAAGATTAATGGAGATTATCTAACCCACCTTCGTTTTGCTGATGACGTAGTCATTTTTGCAACTAGCCCATCAGAGCTGCAGAGTATGATCCAGGAACTTGCTGACAAGAGTAAAGAAGTGGGATTAAAAATGAACTTTCAGAAGACAAAAGTGATGTTCAATGCTTTTACAAGAAATGAAGATTTATCGATTGATGGAGAAAAGCTGGAGATAACAGACACGTACGTTTATCTTGGACAGCAGATATCAAGTGAGGGTCACATTGATGAAGAAATTAATCGGCGTACAAAACTTGCCTGGAGAGCTTTTGGAAGAAACAGCATAATTTTCAAGAGCAATATGCCATTATGTCTTAAAAGAAAAGTGTTTGATCAATGCATCCTTCCAGTGCTTACGTATGGTGCAGAGACGTGGACCTTGACTAAAAGAGACATACAAAGGCTGCAGACAACTCAAAGCAGCATGGAGAGGTGCATGCTTGGTGTAACCAGGAGAGATAAGAAGAGGAACTCGTGGATCCGAAAAATGACAAGAGTGGAAGACATCATGATCAGAGTTAAATCCCTGAAATGGCAATGGGCTGGACATACTGCCAGAAGGACAGATCATCGATGGGCAGCCGAAATTTTAGATTGGATTCCAAGGGACAGGAAAAGACCCAGAAGAAGACCACATGGGAGATGGGTGGATGAAATTCGAAAGTATGCAGGGGTGACACGGAGGAGACTGGCACAAGACAGACCGTTGTGGAGGAAACTTGGGGAGACCTTCGTCCAGCAGTGGATTGATATTGGTTGACAATGATGATGATGATGAATAATCATTTGAAATCTGTAAATCTTAATGTCTGTACGACGAAGGTTTGGAAACAACAAAATTTTAAAAGATATATTTTAAGGACTTCGCGCCCCAAAACTTAAAAATAAATAAAAAAAATTCTACCGAAAATGATTTTTGTATTTCCTAAACTGCGGGGCCCGGGCAAAGAATATCTAACTGAGAAGAACTTAAACACAACATCCATGCCTCACCGGGATTCGAACCTGGACCCCTTTCGAACGAATGATCAGAGGCCATCGCTTAGTTTCAATATTCGCTTTTATTCACGTAAAAGAATTACAACAGAACATCCCAACCTCACACGCAGTGTGAGAGAAGGGAGAAATAAAACAAAATGTAGATATTTACAATGAAATGATAATTGTACAGATGAGCAATGACAGGCATTGCATTATTTGCTGTAAACAGCAGTAGCTCTGGGATAAATGTTCATCGAAGTCTTGGAACATCACTGGAGTGAACAAATTTACAGAAAAAAATCTGTGCAGTTCTAGTGACATGGGAATCACTGGTGGTAGAGAGTCACTGTGCGGATGAAGAGAACTGTGTACAAAAGGTGACATCAGCAGGAAGCAAACACAAACCAGTTCCAGGAGAAAACATGGTGAGGGAACAGTAAAAATTGAAAGTTCCGACGTAGGTTTATTAAAACAGCAGATGAACAGTCTGGGCACTAGAAAACTGAAACCAGGGACGACACGGCGACCATGTTGCGAAGAAGGCAGGTAACCGTGCCGTATCTTTCGCCAAGGAATATTCCAGGGTGAGTCTGGCTTTAACCCTGTTGCGGTAGTGTGCAACCAAGGAGGTAGAGAATGTAATAGGATCTGGATCTTGTAACTGTAGCAGGTGAGAGAAAATAATATATTTAGCCAGAATAAATAAATACGAACAAACTGGTAAAATAGAGCAGAAACTTGTAGAACTGTGGCCGAGGAAACGATAATCTTCTAGGGTGAGATCACTGGTACAAGAAGGATGTGCAAGTTGGAACATACTGTGAAATAGTGGGAGCAGCGTCGGACAGTAAACAAACATGTGTAAGACGTCTCCAACGACGTTACAAAAAGGACAGAGATCTGATGATACTATATTTCTCCGGAACAAAGTCGAAGGGACAGGCAGTCGATTGTGCAAAAACCTCCAATGCACATTAAGTTCTGAGGAGAGGGCCGGTGAATGTTGGGCAGTAGACCAGACTGAGGTTAGTGCAAAAGAAGGAACAGAGGGAATAGGGCAAGGTACCGCAGAAGAAGAACGGAGAAAACGGTACAGGGTGCGGGTGGAAAGACTGTGGAGAGGGAGGAGATCACCGGAAAAGGAAAGGAAGAACGGAAAAGGAGAGAGGCAGAGGAAACGGAAAGGAGGCCAGAGGAATCGACTAGGGAAGGAAAAAGTGATTGAAGAGCATGTTTAATTTGGAGGAAGTTATCAGAGAGTTCGGGCGAGGGTGGTAGGGTGGAAAAAGTTCGGAAACGGGTTTCCATGAGAAATCGGGGAGGACCAGTTGGGAAACGGAGACTACACCAGCGTGTAGCCATGCGGGGAAAAAGAAAAAGTTGGCAGTAGGGGGTGGAGGACGGAGGAGAAAAAAAGAGGCTCGGAAAGAAGATCAAGAGTGGAAGAGGGGGGTAAACGAATGAGCGGTAAAGAACGAAGGAACTGAACAGCTTCATGGTAGACTAGAGGAAAACGGGGGGAATGACAGTGTGAATATCCATCTTGAGAAGAAGATGGACGGTGAGGCAGGGATTAAGGGGGAAGTCAGAACATTAAGCAGAAGAATGGAAGCGGAAGAGTCTGGTTGAACTGTCAAACGGAGGAAATTGAAAATTCTTACAGCTTTATAACGTACGGTAATCTCTGGCATATTGAGGCCACCGCAAGTCGAAGGTACAGACAATACTGAGGAAGATAACCAATGAGTAGATGACCAAACAATGCTGAGCATTGCTGATGTTGTTGCAGTTTGAACGTAGGCTGGTGGCGGTTGTGCAATCCAGGAATGATAAACTAACGAGAGGATGTGGGTGCCAGAAAGCCGTGCACGACTGTGGTAGGTCAAACAGCACTTGAGCTTGGACCAGTAAGCAGCGGTGTGACGTAGTTTCCTGACGAGGGGTCTCCAGGTGGCAGCCGCTGCTGAGACCCGGCTGCCAATGTGCACCCCAAGTATCTTTTGACTGGTGGAAGTCCAATGAGCGCCCCACGGTGTATCTGGGCGATGTCTCCAGGAGCCACACCATAAGCCTGTACACTTTGAAAGGTTTAACGAAGCGCCGGAAGCCGCAGCATACACTTGATACCATGCAAGAACAATTGTGAATTGCCATTCTTCTCGGATGAGAACTGTGATATCATCGGCGTAGGCAGTAAGAACGATAGAATGGTGCCTGGTGCTATGCTGAATGGTGGAGGGGGGAGGTTGTAGAAGAGAACGGATAGAGCAAAGAAAAGGCTCAAAGACTAGAGAGAAAAGTTGTCCGGAAAGAGGACATCCTTGACGGATGCCCTTACGAAACGGAATGGGGGCTGTAAGGAAGGAGGCCGTCCGGATATGGACAACTGAGTCCTGGTATAGGGCAAGGAGGGCTGTGATGAAGACAGATGGGAAACCGAAGGCAGAGAGCACAGAGGCAAGCCACTGATGACTCACGTTATCAAAGGCCTGCCTCTGATCAAGATTGAGGAAGGCTAAAGGTTCGGAGGAAAGGTGGGCAAGGCAATATGAGTCACGGAGGAGATTAATATTAGTATGAATGCTTCGGCCAGGGATGGCGTACGTTTGGTCGGGATGTATGACGGTGGGAAGGACAGGGTTCAATCGAAGAGAGAGTATTTTAGTATAAATCTTGTAGTCAACATTAAGGATGGATATAGGACGCCAGTTATCCAACTCCAGCAGACACCCCTTCTTTGGAAGAAGAATGATGTGAGCTAGAGTAAAAGGGGGGAAGAACAGATAAGGAAAAAGCAGCTGTAAAGCAAGGCAATAGGAGAGGGTGTAAGAAAGAGGAAAACGTACGAAAGAAATTAACTGTCAACCCGTCAGGACCAGGTGACGAGTGACAGTTAAGTAAGGCAAGTGACTGTACTACTTCTGCTGGGGTGATAGGCATAGAAAGAGATGTAACAAGATGCGATGGAATATGTGCTAAGGCACGAAGAATCGAATCAGCATGCGGAGAACTTGACTGGAACTGAGCAAAACGTGACTGGAAATATGTTCTAACACCGGAGCAAATGAGAGTGGGGTCATTAGTAACAGTTCCATCGGGTAACTTCAGATTACGGAGGTGATGAGCAGAACGTTTGTGGAATTCCAAAGTTGTTGAACCTGTTCACATAGATAGTCATTTGGCTGGAGATAGAGGAGCTTGAGGCGGTGAAGAGCTTGTTGGGAGACAGGAAGTAGCAAGGCACGAAGTTCAGCTTGGTAATGAGAAAACAGCGGAGAATCAAGATCTAGGGTGGAAAAAATCGAGCGTGCAGCATCAATCTTCATAGAGGCGGTGGTACGTTTTTCGTGGGAATATTGCTTGGTATAAAGAAGAATTTGGGATTTGACATTTAACCAATGTTGCAAGGGACAAGAAGCAAAGGGAGCGTATATAAGGCTTGTTGGAGCTGCGATTGGATGGAATTTACGTAAGTTGAATCAAGTAAAAGATCATCATCAAGGGTCCAAGTGCGGTAGTATTGCCGAGGAGATGGACCGATGTGAAGACACATTACGACACAGCTGTGGTCGGAAGAAACTGTCGGTGTGTGAGAAAGGGAGATAACTGAAGGAAGAAGAATTGAAGAAACATAAAACCGGTCAAGTCGGGCAGTTGTAGGGGAGGAAGTGGAGTAGGAGCGCCAGGTGTACGAACGAAGAAATGGGTGCAGGTGTCGAAAAGCATCTTGGAGTTGTAGCTGGTTGATGGCTGTAGAAAGTGCTCTGGTAAGAAAATACCTGGTATCCGTGGAACCGTCCGATCTGTCGAGGGATGGGTCAAGGGTGCAGTTAAAATCACCACCTAAGATGACAATATCAGAGGCCGGAAGACCTTGAACACAGGAAACAAAATGCTCAAAAAGACAGTCTGCATACTGTTGATTGCCGGAAACATAGATGTTGAAGATATGGTATCGTAAGTTGTGAAGTCGGAAAGACAGAAGCTGCAGGAGGTCACGATAAATCGGTTTGACCGTGATATCAGTAATGAAAGAACGAAGACGAAAATTGATGGCCACCGCAAGTCCTGCGTGAAGACTAAGTCGATGGGCATGGTAGAATTGAAATGACCAGGTTCGCCACCGGTGGTATGGGGTGTTAGGATGGCAGTTAGTCTCCTGTAGCAATAATATATCCGCATCATGCGGTGTAATGTCTTCAAACACTAACGCATTGGTAGGAGGGACGGAGCATCCCTTACAGTTGAAAGAAAGTAATTTTAACTTGAAAGAGGTTGTAGTGGTTGAATATTACTATCAGCACTTTTGTGAAGACTGGTTACACGTTTCTTTAAGTTAGATGTCTGCGCATTAGTGACTGTGTTAATTTTTGGCAAAAGAGCAAGTAGATTCTGAAGTTGGGTGATAATAGTGGGAAACTGAGCATTACGTGATTGAACGCAGTCTAGCTGCTTGAGAGGACGTGACGGTTGATTGAGTATAATGAGAGCAAGATCAGAGGGCGCCAGCGGCCCGTCTAATGCAGGGAAAGTTTCCAGATATTCAGCGAAAGCTTTTTGATCCAACAATTTTGGAACAGCTGAGGACTTAAGAGATGTAGGAACTGCTGTTGGAGAGAAAGACTGTCGAATTGGCGAACGGGAACGAGAGCAGCGTGGAGAAGACGTCACTGGCGAGATGGAACTCTGTCTGGTACGTTTCAACGTGGGAACGCCGGGAGAAGCTGGTGGGTGTAGGACAGGTAGATCTGACTTCACATTAGGGGATCCAAGGGAAGAAGATGAAGCAACACGACGGAGGGGTTGCCATTCCTTTTCTGAGATAATACCCTCCGAAGAAGGTAGAGGTACCACAGCAGCAAGTGGGTCCAACGATGGAGAGGTGGCCAAAGTACCTGTAGTAGATATCGAATACTTGGAGACTGATGATGAATCATCACTTGCTGGGGGAGAATCATCTGGAACAACAGTAGAAGGGATCAAGGACGTCTGTGGAGCCGAACTTGGTGTGGCCAGAGAAACTGGTGTTGAGGCTGGGGTGTTGACTTTGGGTGGTATGGAAATAGGGGGCTTGGCAGATACATGTGGACAACGTGATTGGATGTGGCCATATGCCTTGCATTTAAAACAATGCAAGGCAGTAACGATATCGATCCGGAAAATCTGCTTCCCTACAACCACAGTGAGGTCAGTAGGGCAATCAGCAATGGCATCTTCAGTAGGAAACAGGATCCTTGCTTGGCGACGCAGACCTAAGATGTTCCTGTCATCTGGGTCTGTTGGTGCGGAAGACAGAGTGGAAATGGATCCAACTACTTTTCCACAACGGGAAAGGGCCGCCATTAAGTAATGGTCCTTGATTTCTGGTGGTACGGGGTAGCACGTAACAAGTACGGGGCGCTGCGTGAGCGGGACTCCCAGTAAGGTATGATCCCCAACATGCAGTCCGTCAGATAAGACGCGCTCCACAAACTCTGGCTTCGCAAAATAGATGAGAACAGTCCTAGGCTTCCTCGCCATATGGGTGATCGCTCCCTTAGGGAGGATTTGGCGGACGGCTAAGGAGTATTTCTTAAGGCTGGTGTCCGGGAGGGCATCAAAACATATGCCAAGTTTCTGTGTGCGTAAAACCTCCTGCCCAGCAGCTGAAGTTTCCGGGATTTCGATGCGTAATTTCTTGTTGTCTCTAGTGACAATCATAGCAAGAGGCGTTGTACATGGATTCTTCGCTGTAGAGGAAGATGAACTGGTACCCTTCACAACGGAAGCATAAGGTAGAGTTGCCGTAGGAATGGGCGGAGATGGGGAAGGTCGAGACGCAGTGCTCGCAGGAGCAGATGAAGTACCAGAGGCAACGGAAACTGAAGAAGTTAATGACGTCACGGTGGTGGAAAATGTCGGGAAATCAACATCCATAAAGTTGGAAGAAGAAGTGGTAACATCAGATAACGCGGCTTGGAAACCAGCTGCGTGTGGTAGTGACGATGACCGAACGTGGCCAGGTGGGGGCGGAGCTTCGCTATCAAGCTTCAGACCTGGCCTATCAGATGCGGTCGCCGCCATTTGCAATGGCTGGCTTGCTAAACCCGACCCTGGGCAAAGCCAGGACGGCAAAAGAGTTAGTACAAGTAAAGTTTTACTTACAGGACGTCAAAATCGGACTCAATCGACACAGGAGACGTTCACAACACAGGAGATACACAAAATGACGGCACACACACAAAAGAACACCAATAAACGCAGGTCAAACACGGAGCACAGGTCAACACAACCTTTACAAAGCCAGCGCTTAGACCACTGCGCCACCGGTGCGGCTTCTTTGCGTTCAGATTACATCCTTTATTACATTTGTAAAGTGGTGCATACTTCAAAAAAAAAAAAAAAAAATCAAAGGGGCACAGTAGCAACTGTGCCACAACTTACAACGTAGAACTATGTCAACTCTCACTATTTCATGGCACTATCTCACTGGTTCTACGTCCTTAAAGTATTCAGCAAAGGACAGTTGACGTAGTCCTGAGTTGTAGGTTGCGGCAGAGTTGCTACTGCGCACCTTTGATTTTTTCTAGATATAAAATTTTTAAGAAATAAAATAAAAGGAATGTTCTACTTTATTTACTTAAAAGCAACTTGTGCTATTAAGGGTATGCAAACGTTTCCGCCGTTTTAAAGAGAGGGGAGGCAGGAAAAATCAGGAAACCTGTACACATTTATTCAACGAAATATTGGCCGTTAGCATCAATGACCTTTTGCCATTTTTCAAGCAACAAATGAATGCCCCTGTGATAGAAGGACTCGGGTTTTGAACTGAAGAACGCAGTGACGAAGTTTTCCACCTGTGGAACTGTGATGAACCGCTGTTGGCCGCCCCGGTGGCGCAGTGGTCTAAGCGATGGCCTCTGATCATTCGTCCGAACGGGGTCCTGGTTCGAATCCTGGTGAGGCATGGATGTTGTGTTTGTCTTACGGCACTGGCTCTCTCCCTTCCCTGGAACCAGTGACCTTAAATTAGGGACGGGCGACTGCTTATAGCCCATTGAGTTGTTCACGGTGGTCGTTAAACCTTCAATAAAAAAAAAAAAAAAAAGAACCGCTGTTGGGCTAGGGCATGTTGTACAGAGCGAAATAGATGAAAGTCTGAGGGTCCGGGGAGTAAGCCGGGAGCGGTAAAACCTCCCAGTGTAACTGTTCAAGGGTTGATTTCGTCGTGGCACCGACATGTGGTCTGGCATTATCGAGCAACAGGAGGACTCGGCGGTGTCTTTTACCTGTCCATGGACCTTTTCGCTCGATTGCGGCGTTCAGTTTCATCAACTGATCGCTATATCGTTGTGCTGTGATTGTTTCGCCCGGTTTCAACAGTTCGAAGTAGAGCATTCCATGCATATCCCACCACACACACAACAGCACCTTTTCCCCCGTGGATATCCTGTTTTGCAGTGGATGTTGATGGCTAGCTTGGGTCGATCCAGGATTGCTTGCGTACGGGGTTGTCGCAATAGACCCATTTTTCATCTCCGGTGACAACCTTCCACAAGAAATTCTTCCCTTGAAACCTCTTCAGCAAACAACATGCAGATGCCCGATCGTTGACCAATATTATGCTTCGTTAAAGTATGCGGAACTCACTTACCAATCTTCTGGATCTTTCCCAAGGCCTGTAGACACCGTACCACCGTCGATTGAGTCATTTTCAAACGTTCCGCCAGTTGCCTGGTCGATTGCGTGGCATCCTCTTGCAACAGCTATTCAAGCTCCTCGTCTCTGAGTTCCTGAGGTCTACCTGCATTGGCTTGTCTTCCAAGCTTAGATCACCTTTCTTAAACCTGGCAAACCATTGTCGACACGCGCGCTCACCCATAACCGTTTCGCCATACGCCTGATTTATTGAACAGTATGCTTCACTCGCATGTTTTCCTAAATTAAATATAAATAACAAACAGTGCCTCAAATGAACTTTATCGACCGCCATGCTTGGATTCATGTACGAACTGACAGCACGGGTCGCCGGCCGGTTAGACCTCTACAGCACCCGCTAGCGGGGGCGGCGAGAACTTTAGCATAACCCTAATATATGCAATTCATAGTAACTTATGCTGATTATAAATTTATGTTAGGAGAAGTAGGCGTAGTATCATCTTTTTTTTTTTTTTTTGATTGGAGGTTTAACGACCACCGTGAGCGCCTCAATGGGCTATAAGCAGTCGCCCGTCTCTAATTTAGGGTCACTGGTTCCAGGGAAAGGAGAGAGCCAGTGCCGTAAGACAAACACAACATCCATGCCTGACGGGATTCGAACCCGGACCCCTTACGGACGAATGATCAGAGGCCAGCGCCTTAGACCACTGCGCCACCGGGGCGGCAGTATCATCTTTATCAGTAGTTATTACTAAAATTGTTTTTGAAGAAATCGTTCTTGAGAAACAATTTTTCAAACTACTTACTTGCTTTGTTATAAATTTGGCGGTACGTCTCGGGCCTAATGTACTCTTCTTGTAGTTGCTCTTGTTCTTGTCTAGACTCATCGGCGGTGTAAAGGTTTGAGACGTAATACATTCATTATCCAGCGAAGTTGTGAAGACTGGCAATGTTCCATGCTCGGTGTGAAAATTTGAAAATTTGGTTAGATTACATCAATCTCCATCTGCTCTTGCTGTTCAGGCTCAATTTGTGCAGTAGAAGTGGACGGTTGTAACTCTAGAGTCGAACTCGGGTGAAACGCATCCTGGCGAGCTAACTTTTGACGCTCCCTAGATTCCCGTGACCTTTCGGTTGATGACTTAGCGGGCCTTTTCGGATTCATCTCGTTCTCCTCTAGCTGTTTCTCTACTTTCGTCGGTTTTTAAAGTAATTTCCCATGGATTTTCGTGGCATTTCTAAATTTTCGTCGCCAATTTTTTTTTTTTTTTTTTTGATATAGAAAATAAATAAATTTTAATTCCACTTTATTTCGGTTTATCACATACGTCCGTTAGCTCTGACCGTCAACTATGGAATGCAGGGTGAGGTCATCACTGTCATCATCTATTCACTAGTTATCAACCTTAAAACGGCATGCGGCGAAACAAAATCACGCGAAAATTAGCTTAACTTTCGAAACCTATTGTAACAAAAAATTTAAGGGGTGCTGGGGTGAAACTTGTTTTGTTATAAATGGGACTCTATAAGCTATCTAATGATGTATTATTAGTTTAGAAAAAATAAGCGTTCAAAATGTGACATGTTTTTGTTGCATCCATGCTCCCGATGTTACCCTCTACCCAACGCAAAGAAAGACGTAGTTCTACGTCAAAAAAAAAAACATCTACTGGCTTCAGGAAAAAGCCTCTGGTAACACTGCCTCACCCCTACCTTAGTTCTCATTCGCAGATGCTTCGATGAAGTTCTCGTCGGGAAAATGAACTACGTCCAAAAACATTACTTTCAATAAGATGATGTTAAAAGAAAAGTAAATTCTACTTAAAGTATGCTTCGAGTACCTTGTCCTACTATTGATATCTAGACACCGTCGTGTCTACAAATACTCCTCATTTACAATAAATTTAAGAATGTGTGCTGAAACCTTTGGCTCTTATTGCGGGCTTCATTTCCTCGTGGAACACTCTCCACCATCATTTTTTGTAAATGCCCTTCAAAGTAATGCCAGTACAGCTTTGTTTGCTGGGATATCTTTACTCCTCGCACCCGACAATCCAATTCGTCTCATATATTCTCTATAGGGTTCAGGTCAGGTGTCTGGACTGGTCATTCCAACTTTTCGACGTCCATATCCTGAAACCAATTTGTAAAATCTCGAGCAGTATGACATGATGTGTCTTTCTGCTGATAATGTCCTTCCTCGAAAGTAGTACATATAGAAGCCACTGAATTTGAAACTTTTATTCACTACAGGGCTGGACCTGCTTTAGCCCGAATTACAGCATGTATGCGGTTTGGTGTAGATTCCACGATGTGCTGGAGTGGGTCTGGTTCATTTGCCCGACGTTTACTTCACCGAACGGTCGCTTGACCGAAAATCACTTCACCGAAAAGATTGTTTCACCGAAAGATCACTTGATCAAAACGTTTATTTCACCGAACGGTCACTTGACCGAAAGGTACATTTCATCGAATGGTCACTTGACCGAAAAGTTCATTTCACCGAAAGGTCTCTTTACCTAAAAGTTCATTTCATCGAAGGGTCATTTCACCGAAGGGTGAGTATCGAAAACTTTGGATTTCATTACAGGATCTGTTGAAGCATGGTGCCGGTTCGGAAGACAGACCACCGAAACGTTAGGAGATCATGCTCAAATTGCACTTTTGATTTCTCCGTGTCACAAAGAGCGCTAAGATTTAGTTTAAAGACAAAAATAATTAATTTTAAGTCCCTACGCCTCGACTTAGACATTTAAAAAAAATTTAATCGTGCGTGCTCATGTTCACAAAATTTACATAAAAAGTCTATTTAATAATGTTGCACATTTATTCAGGAAAAAAAAATCAATTTTAGGACCCTTGTCCTCGGCTTAGGTTCTTTTAGCAAATTTTAATCGTGCGTGCTCATGTTCATAAGGTTTACATGAAAAGTCAAGATAATAATGTTGCACATTTATTCAGGCAAAAGTAAACAATTTTAGGACCCTAGGGCTCGGCTTAGGCATTTTAGCAAATTTTAATCCTGCTTGCTTAATCATAAAGTTTACATAAAACCTTATGAACATTAAAAATTTCCCAGATCTAGGCCTAAGGCCTTAAAATTAATGTTTTAAGCTTGAACAAGAGTGCAACATATTTTACTTTAAATATTATGCAACGTTTATGAATATCATACGGTTAAAATCTGTTAAAATGGCCTATATCTAGGCCTGCGGTCAAAATATTAATGTTTTGTGGTTGAGTAAAAGCGGAACATTATTTACTTGACTTGCTATGTAACCCTGATGAATATGAGCTCGGGGGATTAAAATTTGATAAAAAGGCCCAGATCTAGGCCTTATAATTAATGTTATATTTCGAAAAACCTACTTATGGAGAGGTGTTTCATAGAAATTAAAAGTGCATTTTTTATACAATCCCTTAAGGTTTAGGTGGCCAGTTTTTTTAAAACCAGCACCACACTCCAACAGATCTCTGACAACAAAATTCTAAGTTTTCGATAAACTGACCATTCGGTGAAATGATCTTTCGATATAATGAACTTGTAGGTGAAGTAATCCTTCGGTGAAATGAACTTTTCGATCAAATAACCTTTCGATGAAATGAACTTTTAGGTGAATCGGTGAAATGCACTTTTCAGTCAAGTGACCCTTTGGTGAAATGTACCTTTCGATCAAATGGTCTTTCGTGAACTCATTTTCGGTCAAGTGATCTTTAGTGAACTCATTTTCGGTCAAGTGATCTTTCGATGAAGTGAACGATACCCTGCTGGAGTACATCTACATCGACAGCGTACCAGGCGTGCACCAGACAGTCCTTTACCTGGCTCAGATTTGATGTAAGAGGACTTTACTCCTGGATCTTTTTTATAACATGTTCCATACATTCTCAATGGGGTTCAAATCCGGGCATTGTGGTGACCAGAGAAGATGGTGTGCGTCGCTGTCATGCTCGCTGAACCCCTGCTGAACTCTTCTTGTGCAATGGACAGTAGCATTGTCGTCCATGAAACAGCCATCACCTACTGGATAAAAGGTCAGAATTGTTTATTGACTTGATCAGTAACAATGTTCAGATGATCCTTGGAGGACACTCGACCTCCCAGCAATATCAGATGACCCGTCCCTTACCAACAGAACGTGCACCACACCATGACATTACCTACTGAATCTTGAGTTGTGTTTACAAAGCAGGATGGGACCATTGCTTCATGGGGCTCTTGCCAAACTCTCTGCCTACCGTCGGTACAGAACAAGATGTACCGTGACTCGTTGGATCACGTGACTCTTTCCAATCTTCCAGTGCTCAGTCACGTTTCTCTGCAGAAATTAGTGGTTTCATATATAAGCATGCGACTGCCAATACCGGTTCACTTTGTTCGGAGCTCCTCCAATATCCGTGGATTAGACCAGCACACCTGGTCTTTAAGACATATTCGCACGGAGAATAAGGTGGCAATCCACTCCGGTGCCATAGTGCTTGCGATAGTCCAGCGTAATGACACGTTCTCCGAAATGTTCGTGGAGCAATGCAAATACCGGTGCTGTACGATGCGGACCTGCATCGACTTGCACGAAAAAGTTGCCTTGTAGGTCACCATCAGTGAAACCCTGCAGACATGGAATGAAAGCCGTTTCCAACACTGTACATCTCGCGAATGTTACAGTTTCATTGATGAAGATGGTCCCGAAGATTCCACATCGTGACAAGGCAAACCACACAGTCACACGCTGTGGGTGAAGGGTTGCAGCAATAGGGGCTTGTGGACCCCCAAACCCTCCAGACCAGATACAGATCTGTTGTGAGAATGCGATGAATACTGCTAGCGTCTGCCCTAAATGTTGCGCAGCCCGTCAGATAGACATTTTCTGGCATCTGACAGATGATTCTCGCACCCTTCCAACGTTGGTTTCTGTCCTTGATGTGGAGGATTTGCCACTTTGACTCCGATCGTCCAACACTAACCCCGCTGAGTGAAATTTGGTGACGATGTCCCTTATAGTGTGCCTGTCTCGTCCAGCTTTGACGCTAAACTTCTGGAATGTCCTCCTCACCTCTTCCGGATTCCCCGACGATCGATAATACTGTTCCACGATGAAGATGCCCTGCTCCGTGGTACACGTTGTCATTTTCTCGACGCCTTCAAAGAAACAGAAACACTGGTGTATCAAAAATTCCAACAATCTCTGAGTACAATGTTAAATTTTTTGAACGATCTCTGTAGCCTTTGTTTAAACTTGGTAGGTCTCTTTTTGGACACCCGGTAGTACCAAATTGAGGTCCAACCCAACAATAGGCAGAAGTTCTGACCACTAGGCCATTTGCGGCCCCTATTGTCTCATCATAGCCCTACAAGAATATTTACACCGATGAGCCGTTATGACCACTCCCAACCTAGAGAAATGAGCGCGCCTGAAGATCGAACGGTGGCGCAGGTGAAGCCCACAGAGCAGTATATATACAACCCGAGGACTGGCTTTCGGTTAGTAGAGTGTTCTGAGTCAGAATGGAAAAAGCTGCCGATTTATCACTGTTTGATAAAAAACAAATTGTGATTCATCGGATTTTGATAAAGGACAAATTGATAATTGGAATTGTATCGTCCAGCCGTGTGTCGTCCGCAGCTCATTGATGCCAGAGGGGAGCGGAGACTATCGCGCATTGTTCACAGCAACCGCGGGGCCACATTGCAACGAATCACCGGCAGCTACAACAGTGGTGGTCAGGGCAATGTGTCACAGAACACAGTTCATCGCAGCCTTCTGCGCATGGGAACGCGTAGCTGAAGGCCCAGCCGGATTCCCATGCTCACTGCACGTCATCGCCAAACAACGCATGAAATGGGTCCAAGATCATCGAGATTGAACGGTGGATGATTGGAAGAAAGTGCACTGGTCTGTCAAATCAAGATTCCTGGTTCATCACGTAGACAGTAGAGAGGAGATACGCCGATTACCAATGGAGGCTATGGCACCTGGATGCACTGTTGGGAGGACACAGGCTGGCGGCGGCGGTGTTATGCTGTGGGAGATGTTTCTTTGTGACACTTTAGGCCCCATTATCCCAATAGCACAATCCCTGACAGCTGTCAGGTATCTGAACATCGTTACGGACCATGTTCACCCATTCATGGCAACTGCTGGCGATGGCTATTACCAACAGAATACTGCGCTATGCCACACTGCCAGAATCGTCAAGGAGTGGTTCGAGGAACATGCTAGTGATTTAATGCCCTGGCCTCCAAATTCACCTGACATGAACCCAATCGAACATTTGTTGTTCGACTTGGAAAAGTGGGTTCGCGCCAAATTACGGCTTAATTCACCATTATGCCAGGAGACCCATGGTTTGTGTCCCGCTAAACGCATCTCACGGGACAGCTCGCTTAAACATCGTTTCTGGAGCCCAGAGGAATGGGCCGGTGTTCTTTTTACAGACGAGTCGGGATTCAGTCTGCAAACGTATTCTCGTCAGCATTTCATCGGAAGGTAACAGGGAACTCCTAATAATACTGCAAACGAGACTCCTTCGGAGGTGGTGGTCTGTTCGTGTGGGGGTGGCATTATGTTTAACGGCCGCACACCAATCCACGTGTTCGCAGGAGGCAGTGTGAATGATGAGCGCTATAGGGACGAGATCCTAGAGCCCTATATCACACTTTTTCGGGTAGCTGCATGCTCTTAGTTTTTATCGAATGATAACGCTCGTCTACTCAGGGCTCAGCTTGTCGATTATTTCCTGCAGAGGGAGAACATTCCGAGTACTGACTTCCCAACCAGGTCTCTGGGCCTGTACCCTTTAGAGCATGCCTGGGATGCTCTGGGACGGCACGTAGCAACTCGACAGCCTCCTACCAAAACCATTCCAGATCTACGCACCGCCCTCATCGAGGAATAAAATTCCTTGGCTTCAGAGTTCGTCAACAATCTGATGATGAGTATGTATCGTCGTTGTGAAAGCTGTCTCTCCGTACGAGGTGATCACATTTCTTATTAAGACATGTCTGAGTTACATTCTTACATTTCACCTTGGTGACATTTGCGGATGTATACGCAAAATGTGTAGATATTTGTCTGTTGTTATAACATGTTCATTACTCTTATGATATTGTCTTTTTACGAATCCCTTCCGGGCTTTGATTTTAGACACCAGTGTACATAAGAATGCCAATATTATTCTCAGCGGGGATTTCAACGTAAATATCCACTAACCCAAATCGAAATTCTTAGTCGACTGCATAGTAGCCAAGTTCGGATTCATCATGAATACGAACCCTTCTATTTCGAAAACCGAGTCCGGAATCTACATCAGAAGATCGCAAATTTACACCTCCTATTTTAGCCACGGTAAATCCATTGTCTTTTGTTCACCTGAAATGGAATGTACTGATGGAAAAAATTTTGTAAAAAAAAAAAATTATTTTATACAATTGCTGGTTTAGATTTTTACGATTCATGCAAAATCTTTCACGTAACGAAGCGTCTTGAAATTGTATTTGGTATTCCCGTTTCTTTTTTAAAGTGTAACCACTACTTTGAGCAACTCCAAAGTTCATAAGCAGTCACCCGTCTCCAATTTGAGGACACTGGCTCCAGGGAAGGGACAGAACCAGCTCCATCGGGCAAATACACCACCCATGCCTCATCCGCGACTCGAACCCGGGACCATCTTTGGCCAATGATTCTAATCTAGCGCGTAACCCACCCGGGCACTCGTCCCGTTTTTGACTGGCAGTGCACTGACGTATCATCTGCTATGATAGAATTTGTTTAGAAGCACTAGAAAAAATTTAGAATCTTTCGAATCGAAAACGATGTCACCAGAAAGAACATTAAAGATTACAGTTCTGTAAAATAAACATTATTTTAAACAAGTACAGACAAAAGACCAGATCTGCGCGAAAATCAATTAAACTTTTCATGGAAATGCGGTGCATTCTTTATTGGAAGAACCCAACATAGTTGAAAACAGAAAGTGAAAGGAAATAATGCAATGTATCGTAGAAATTAATCGGCGTACAAAACTTGCCTAGAGAGCTTTTGGAAGAAACAGCATAATTTTCAAGAGCAATATGCCATTATGTCTTAAAAGAAAAGTGTTTGATCAATGCATCCTTCCAGTGCTTACGTATGGTGCAGAGACGTGGACCTTAGCTAAAAGAGACATACAAAGGCTGCAGACAACTCAAAGCAGCATGGAGAGGTGCATGCTTGGTGTAACCAGGAGAGATAAGAAGAGGAACACGTGGATCCGAAAAATGACAAGAGTGGAAGACATCATGATCAGAGTTAAATCCCTGAAATGGCAATGGGCTGGACATACTGCCAGAAGGACAGACCATCGATGGACAGCCGAAATTTTAGATTGGATTCCAAGGGACAGGAAAAGACCCAGAAGAAGACCACATGAAAGATTGGTGGATGAAATTCGAAAGTATGCGGGAGTGACATGGAGGAGACTGGCACAAGACAGACCGTTGTGGAGGAAACTTGGGGAGACCTTCGTCCAGCAGTGGATTGATAATGGTTGACAATGATGATGATGATGATCTTAAAAAAATATATTATTTCCTACATGTAAAAATGCATTTGAAATGTATTTTTTCTTTTGGATAGACAATCTCTATACCATATTTTTTCTCTTTTGAGAAAAATTAATAATTTCTGTGATGATAAAAGCTTCAGAAATATCTTCGACTCCTCTCATTACAACCACTTCCTTTTCGTTTTTGCTTTAAAAATACCATTTGGCTATTATTTTTATAGTGATGAACAGTCAACGATAAAATTGCAATTGAATAATACATAACGATGAATATTACCATTTTATACAGTAGATTTAGTTCTTTCTAAGAGAGAAAATGAAACTTGTTAAATAATTCATCATAACGATTTTTCCGATATTTCGTTCTGAAACAAGGGAAAAAATCCACACACAAAAAAAGGAAAAAATCTCAAAGCGTTCTCAAATTTTGTAAAGTATGAGGAAGAATTAAAAGCTTTTAAAATGACATCATGTTGGAAGAGTATTCATACGAATTTTTATTTGCAGTTTTTCTAACGAATTACAGATCTTTTATCTTTTTCAGCAGTTTCCGAAGGTGAACTCTCGAAGCAAATATTGATCATTTTTGCGACATCGTTAGAAATCTCGCTCCTAATAATAATAATGCCGAAATCGCCTTTTTAAGATGTTAACGACATTGTAGGTGAGACATAGTAAGATACAAACTATTTTAACGGGAAAGTATATCCTTAACTCAAGAGGTCATTAATACGTGTTATAAGGTGCGACCTAATTAGACATAAGCAGCTGAAGTGCTACCTAATTAGATATCACTCTACAACATGCGTTTCGATCCGTCGAGATGACCGGATTATGTGAAAAGAACACCACAAAGTGAAATAGTGTCATTTTAGGTGTCTCATAAATATAAAGACAACTATGTAAAGTAGCCACATGCAAATGAGTTGTAGAAATTAGCATGTTGTACACACGCGCATGGGCCGTAATTCGGTCCAGCATACAAAAGACAGCGGACCTGCCGTCAGACATTCATTTGCCGAAATGCCACGCAACAGTCAACTTTCTGGTGAGAGGTGCAGAAGATTTGGAGACTGAGAGCAAATGGATTGCCTGTAGCGAAAATTTGTAAAGCCATGAGGAGGAGGAGGGTAGTCATTTATAAGATATAACGAAGTAAATTTCTCCGTCATTTTTGGTCTACGCCGGGATTCGAACCCGAGGCCGCTTATTCCGGAACAAGTCGCTCTACCAACTGAGCTACGCAGACGATTATTCTGATTCCTATCTGCCTTTATGTCGTGTGCGTCCTGCTGGCAGGTACGTCACATCTCCCCCCCGAAAGAGGGCCGGGGGCATGGCCCACGGGTCAGCCGTGACCATGAATCGTTGCAGGCAGCCATCCACTGTAGAACGTGCACTTGAGAACTCCCAGTCAATCTGCTGTGTGGAATGCAACATCACACATTTTTATTTTTCGAAGCGCTGGAGAAGGAATTCTCTGATTTTTCCTGTCTCGCGGTGTGGAAATAACATCACACCAATGCGAGATTTTGAACGGCCGGGTCATCCGGATAGTTCGGGCGCCATTATAACGAAGTAAATTTCTCCCTCATTTTTGGTCTACGCCGGGATTCGAACCCGAGGCCGCTTATTCCGGAACAAGTCGCTCTACCAACTGAGCTACGCAGACGATTATTCTGATTCCTATCTGCCTTTATGTCGTGTGCGTCCTGCTGGCAGGTACGTCACAAAGACTTTATCGAAACGCGGTGCGTTAACTGCCAGAAAACGGCCTGGAAGGCTTCGAATAACAACCAAACGAGATGATCGTGCCATCATGCGTTTAGTTTCATCCCAAACGTTATCACTACGTCAAGTTTCTCGGACTGTTGGTGTCACCGCCTCAAAGGACACAGTTCATCGACGAATCAAGGAAAGTCTCAACATTGTGATCCGTAAAATCCGCCGTCTGCCGCACCTCACGCTGCGCCACAAGGAAGCTAGATTGCTATGAGCAAGCAGCCACATGCACTGGACGGACGAGTGGATCGCAACTATTTTCTCAGATGAGAAAAAGTTCAACGCGAGCCACGCACCTTCTTCAGCAGACAGAAAGGAGGGGGATCTGTGATGGTCTTGGGAGCTTTTGCGTTCAATTGGACAACGGATATCGCTTTTCTGCAAGGCAGGCAAAACTCCAAAACGTATCAGGACATAATCAGCAGCAACCTTCTACCGTTTGTCGAAACTCTAGCGGGTGTTGATTATCTGTTCCAGCAAGACAATGCCTCTATCCATCGGTCTGTATCAACGAAAAGCTGGTTTAACACTCATCATGTGACCGTAATAGATTGGGCAGCACTCAGCAGAGATCTGAACCCTATCGAGAACCTCTGGGGTATCTTAGCTCGTGATGTGTATGCGAATGGACGGCAGTTCTCAAGTGTTGAAAGAGCAGATTGAACGAAGCTAGTACGCACTCCGTCCAGAACACTTCCATCACTTGGTGGACAGCATGCCCAATCGGGTTTTCAGTGTTATTCGGAACAACGGCTCCACTATTCGTACCGGAGGTGCTCATAACTAGTAAGTCTTTATATTTTTGAGACGGCGTATTTCTGTTTTTTTCTTGTACTTGGCGTTGGAATTGTTATGTTTCCGTCAAACTATTGTGCAGCTGCGTGCCCTATACTACTAGGGGTGTTCAAATGAAAAGGTACGAAACGTCATAAGAACGTAACCGTTAACATATTTGCCTATGCCGCTATGGGAGAACGTAGCGACACATCTAGGGATGCGATTGGAGTCGCCGGCGTGGATCGGAGCATGCGCGGGCGCCCGCATGCGCAGGAGAGAGCAGAGGCTCTTATAAAGAGCGCCGTCCAATTGACTAATTGTTGAATTCGACAGCGCAGACGAACCATTAACTCCGATGTGTACTGTGAGACACTCCGAAGCCTACGCAGGTCCATCAAGAACAAAAGACCGGGGCTGCTCACGGAGGGTGTGGTTCTGCTCCATGATAACGCGCGCCCACACGTCTCCAGGGTCACACACGTCGAACTGGCCAAGTTCCAGTGGGAGCAGCTTGACCATCCGCCCTACAGCCCGGACATGTCGCCCTGCGATTTCCATGTGTTTGGTCCCTTGAGAAAACATCTGAAAGGGAAGCGCTTCCACTCGGACGACGAACTCAAGGGCGCTGTGCAGGACTGGGTCTCGTCACGGCCACAGGAATTATGGGAACAAGGAATCCTTTGGCTCGTTAATCAATGGGATCGTTGTGCTACGGTCTATGGTGTATACTTTGAATAAAGTCTTCATTTATACCCACAGTGTCGTTTCGTGCCTTTTCATTTGAACACCCCTAGTATTTTTGCTATAAATATGAGGTGTACATTTCAGCTCGTTGTTGTTTCTCTTTTATTCGAGAATTTGTTCTGTCTCTATATTTATGCGACGCACTATAGCTAAAAGCAGTGGCGGCTCGTGGTAAACTGAAATGGGGTATCCCAGTATCACTTCTGAAGCTAAATTATTGTTATCCTGTCAGTGCTCCAAAGTTATTATTTTTGAGCAGTGTGAACAATACACCGATGAGTCATTACATCGTGACCACCCCCAGCTTAGAGAAATGAGCGCGCCTAGAGACCGCACGGTGATGCAGATGAAGTTCACAGAGCAGTATATACACAACCCGAGGCCCGGCTTTCGGTTAGTAGAGTGTTCGGAATCAGAATGGGAAAAGCTGCCGATTTATCGGAGTTTGATAAAGGACAAATTGTGATGGCACGGAACTTCGGAACAGCTACCTCGGAGGAAACGGCGCGGCTTGTGGGTTGTTCAAGTGCCGCTGTAATGAGTACGTATTAAAAGTGGTGCACAGATGGCCAAACGACGAACCGTCGTCCAACCATGGGTTTTACGCAGCTCATTGATGCCAGAGGGCAGCGGAGACTGTCGCGCATTGTTCACAGCAACCGCAAGGCCACAGTGCGACAAATCACCTGCCGCTACAACTGCGGTGATCAGGGCAATGTGTCACAGCACAATGTTCATCGCAGCCTTCTGCGCATGGGCCTGCGTAACCGAAGACCCGGCCGGATCCCCATGCTTACTGCACGTCATCGCCAACAACGCATGAAATGGTCCCCGAGATCATCGAGATTGGACCGTGGATGATTGGAAGAAAGTGGCCTGGCATGACGAATCAAGATTCCTGGTGCATCAGGTAGACGGAGGAGCGCGGATACGCCGATTACCAACGGAGGCTGTGGCACCTGGATGCACTGTTGGGCAGAAACAGGCCGGCCGCGTCGGTGTTATGCTGTGGGCGATGTTTTCTTGGGACACGTTTGGCTCCATTATCCCAACATCACAATCCCTGACAGCTGTGAGGTAACTGAACCTCGTTTCGAACCAAGTTCACCCATTCATAGCAACTGTGCTCCCTGAATGGTGATGGCCATTACCAACAGGATAATTCGCTATGTCACACTGCCAGAATCGCCAAGGAGTGGTTCGAGGAACATGCTGGTGATTATCTGTTAATGCTTTGGCCTCCAAACTCACCTGACATGAACTCGATCCAACATTTTTTGTTCGACTTGGAAAAGCAGGTTCGCGCTAAATCACCACCACCACCAGGAAATGTACCTGAACTGGGCGACCTACTGTTGATTTTATGGTACCAGATACCCCAGGATACCTATCGCCACCTCATCAAATCGATGCCTCGCCGAGTTGCCGCTGTTTTGCGGGCTAAAGGTGGTCGTCCTACAGCTCATTAGGTAGGTGGTCATAATGTAATGGCTCATCGCTATATATAGCGATATGTTTCCGTATATGTACAATGGTGTCCAAAAGTTCAGCACATTTAAAAAAGAAAGACATTTTAGAAAAAACGAAGGCGGGAAGAAGGGTAATAAAGTAGAGTACAAAGCCGTGGTAATATTCAAATGTAAAAATCCTGACGTAATACTATTTGACGAAAAATAATTCGCATAAAAGGTAAAACAGCACATTTTTGGAGTTGAGAAGGCGTTGCCAAAATGCGAAAAGTGTCATTTCTTCTCGTCATTACGCCCTGCTAGAAGTAGAATTAATTTTTTATTGAAACAGTAGGGCAGAAAGACATCTAGTGGATATGTTTACTCGCGGTCGGATTACCGAAATGTTTAATGTTGCCAAAACCACTGGTGTGAATCAGTCCATTGTATCCAGACTTTGGAGTAGGTACCAGGATAACGGAGATGTTGATCGTCAACCTAGGGCAGGTCGCCCCCGAATTACAACAGCTCAGGCTGATAGGTATGTGACACTAACAGCGAGATATGTCTCTCTGTCAGGTCAATGTCAGCAAGAACGCTTGCTTTAGAACTGTCTGCGGCTGGTGGACAGCTGTTTCAAGATAAACAACACACAGACTGCTCAAGGAACGAGGACTATAAACTCGAAAACCTGCAGTTTGCATCCCATTCACTCAGTCAGTAAGAACTGACAGGGTAATGTGGTGCAGATAACATCCAGACTAGGAAGAGAATCAATGGGACAATGTCCTCTTTATGGCTCAACCGACAAGGACTATACGCGACAAGACCTGCAGTTTGCATCCAACTCACTCAGTCAGCAAGAAATGCCAAGCTACTGTGGTGCAGACAACACCGAGACTGAGACAAAAATCAATGGGCCAAAGTCGTGTTCTCCCATGAATCCAGGTTCAGTCTCGAAAGTGACAGCCCTTGTGCGCTCATCTCGACAGAACCTGGAACCCGTTATTTCTCCTCAAACATCCGAGAAGCGCACCATTACAGAGGTGGTGGTGTACTTGTTTGGGGTGGCATTATTTTCAAGTGATGGGGAAAAATAAGATGTGTGGAGTAATTTCTCAATAACTAGATATTTTCTTTTTTTTTGTGATGTCCATGTGCGAGTATGTTTCATCAACATTAAAACCGTTAAAAAAACGTACTACGACATGCAGTTGTTACGTCACCCGCTGACGTAATTCACGATATCCATTCATGAAACACCTGCCCCAAAACACCAAAACTAAGCGTTTCGTCACAAATATTACCGCGTTGGTGTTATGGGGATGGCGTCACATAATTATATCCGGGCGAAAAGTTCCCATTCATCGAACACCTAAACGAAAACACTATAACTGCACGTGTCATCACAACTATTTCGTTATCAGTTGTCTCTAAAGTGATGACGTCTCATAATTTAATCTGGAAAGCAGTTTCCATTCACTGAACACCTGCACGAAAACACGAAAATCTAAGTGTGATGTCACAGATATTTCTTTCTTATTTGTTGCTATGGTGATGACTCTTTCCGCTGGGTCACCAAAGTGGGACAAACGTTCAGACAAAGCAAATTATATTGTTTGTGATTTGCCAAAGTAACTCAAATTTTTCAAGCCTCCCCTACATTATTAGTAAACTTTCCTAGAATTTACCAGTAGCTACGACCCTGCATATGTATAAAACTTGGATGGAATGGATTTGGAAGAAACAGCAAAATTTTCAAAAGCCAATTATGTCTTAAAAGAAATACACTCATGTCCAAAAATTAAGGAACAACTACAGAAAGTTAAATTTCGGACTCGCGAGTCTTTGGTTAATGGTCAAAACGTCCTGAAGTCATCGAAAACGTAAGAGCAAGCAAGCTACGTGAGAGTGTTTGGTCATATGCAAATTGTCAGGAGTCATGTGACAGATGTTTACTGCCGATCGGCGATCAACGCTGAAGCGTGGGTGGGAAGCAATCGTTTGTTTTGTAGGCGTTGAATTGTGGATCTGCCTTTTTTGTTGTAATGGCGGTGTGTAGTACATCCAAAAGAACTCATCTGGATATTTATACTCGTAGGAGAGTTGTTGGTAAACTGGAAGAAGAGCGGACAACGGGAGACGTAGCGTAAGAGTTCGGAGTTTGCCAGATCGTTGTATCTCGGATCTAGAAACAATTTTCCGAACATGGAATAGCTACCAGAAGGTTTAGTAGTGGTCGACTACGCAAAACTACTCCATCACAAGATCGTTATCTTGTTGTAACGGCTAAACAATCTCACCGGATAACTGCTGGAAAATCAGCAAAATAGCTGGAATCAAGTACGGGTACCATAATATCGCGTCAAACCGTGACAAGGCGTTTGAACAATTTCGTGTTGTATCCTCGAAAACGTGTAGAGTGTATTCCATTGACCCCAGCATGAAAAAACTCTCTATCGATGGTGTCGTGAACACTCTACATGGAGGGAAGAGTAATGGGCCAATGTTCTGTTCATGGACGAAAGCTGGTTTTGTTTATCGTATGACTCTAAGCAGCAATACATCTGGTGAAAACTCCTCACTGCCTAATCAGCCAGAGACATCGTAGAAATTAAACATTACAGGGGTGATAAAGTAGTGGTCAATGGGCGCACAAAGTTCCTAGTGTTGGAGAAAGGGTAAATGAATGACTAGAGCTATCGTGAATAGGTCATTTTAGAGCATATAAGGATGTTTTGTGGTTTTTTGGGAAATTCTTTCGTTTCTATAGACGATAATGCCAGTCCTCGTAGATGTTGATGAGCTGTTGGAGAGCAAGGGAATCGACCAATGGAGTGGCTTACTCTCCAGACCTGAATCCAAACGAAAACGCTTGGTATGCTCTGAGGAAGCGCATTTCTGAACGTGATCCTCCACTTGACATCAAAAGAACCTGGTGATGGCTTTGAAAGAAGAATGGACGAACCTCCCTCAGGATCTTCTGGACAATCTTGTGAAAAGCATGGCCCACCGATGTCAATCATGCGTTGTAGTAAGGGGTGGACATATATCCCACTAAAATGACCCATGAAAAGTGATTAATTTTTTTCTGTCAAATTTTGTTATTGTGAGTCATTGCCAGTAAATGGTATGTTTTGCTATTTTATCAATTTTCTCTTTTAATTAGCACAAATTCATACTCATTTATGTGTGTACATGTCCTTTTCATCTTTGTTTTCTCCTTATTAAGATATTTTTATCCACATGCTGCTGGATTAAAAATATGCTGTGAAAATATAAGTGATCCTTAATTTTTGGACATGAGTGTTCATAGGCTACGGGCAATTTAAAGAAGCATAGAGAGATGCATGCTGTGTGTAATCAAGAAAGACAGAAAAGGGAATTCGTAGATTAGGAAAATAACAAGATTTGTTATCATGATCAAAGTATAAACCCACAAATGACAATAGGCTGGACATATTGCAAGAAGTGATCACCGTCGAGCAACTGAGACACCACAATTGTCACAAGGGATAGGAAAAGACCATGTGGGAGATGGGGAGTAAAATTCGAAAGAATACAGGAGTTTTATGGTAAAAAATTGCTCAAGAAAGAAAGTTGTAGAAGAGAAGAGAATAGGGAAGACTTTCGTTCAGCAGTGGATTGATGATGATGATGATATAAACACACCTGACAAAGATTACGGAATGCTGATTGAAACATGCACATAAGTACAAAGTTGATGAACGTAAAGAGTTGTAGAAATATGAAGAGTGAAACTGCTGGATTATGATTGTGGATGTCTGAAGTGTGTGTTTAAAGCATCTGTAACTAACATCCTGTATTTCCTTTTACAGGTACAACCAACGGACGTAAAAGGGGCGTTACTGAGTGGCAAAAGGGAGTCATTGCATTTAAACGAGAACACGGTCATTCCTTGCAGGAGGTTGCGAAGTTTGTTGTACTGTCCAAGTCAACCATCAGTAGTGTCCATCTTCAGTAGAAGAAGTGTGGAAGCTATCACAGTGGACACTAGACGGAGCAATTGTGGTAGAAGCTGTATGATGACAAAACGGGATCGCAGGCATTTGGGACGATTAGCAACCGCTGCAGGTTACGAGATTCGTGAAGAACTGCTTCAACAGTACAATTCTTGACCCAGTAAACCCGTCTCCGAACAAACGCTACGGAAAGAACTGTATGCCTTGGGCATTTTCAGTCGAGTTGCCCGGATACATCCGAAGTTAACAACTATCCAGAAGAAAAATCTCCTTGCTTGGGCAAAACAGCATAGTCACTGGACCATTGAGCAGTGACGACAAATAGTACGGTCCGACGACTCCAGATTCTGCTTGTATTCCAACGATATCTCTCCAGGGTCATGCAGAAAGCTGGAGAAGCATTTAACCTGTAATGTGTCCAAAAGGCTGTGCAAACGGGAGGTCATGTTTTGGGGCTGTATTTCAAGTAATGGAGTTGATCCATTCGTTGTGGTGTCCGATCGCGGGAAATCTATGGATTGTGTGCCACTTTTAAATATAATTCATTATTACTATTTGTCCAGTTTTTGGGACAAGAAGGACATGTAGTGGATCCTATGTTTCAAAATGATAACCCTCGAGTCCATCGAGCTAGAATAGTGCTGGGTCGGCTAGAAGAACATGAGAGAGACATTCCACATCTCAATTGGCCTGCAAATTCATTCGATCTAAATGTGATTGAAAAAATCTGGGACATGTTAGAAACGGCCACGAAGAAGAAAACACAACCCTAAAAATTTGGCGGAATTAAGAGATATTCTGAGCATGGAGTGAAATAAACTTGATACGCGTGTGATACTGAGTCATATTGATAGTATTCCAAACAAAATTAAAGCTGTGATTAAAGCAGGTGGTGATATAACTCCATATTAAGGAATAAAGTTTACATTCCGAATTATTTTTGTTTTGTAATTTTCATGCAAATCCCTTAGAGACATTTGCATGAAAATTGAAATTCATGTGCATATTTTCGGGAAAATTCCCATATGAAAACAGGTACCGAAATATTGGATTCGCATAAGTGATTGAAAAAAAACACAAAACATATCAGAAAAATATCAAACTTTTCCGTTTCTATAGCTCCATGTGTAACGTAATAGAAGCATTTAAAGTAGTTTCTCTCTGACAGCTAGTGCTTTTAGCACGAGACTTTGAATTAGTTTATCGAAATTGTTTAAGCTCGTTCACATTTTCTCAGAACTCTCCTAGATTGTTGGCACGCACATTTACGTTTCATTTTCCATTTAACTTTGGCTGCTTTGTCAAGGGAATCGTTGCATCAAGTTTTACGAAGGATGATTGCAAAACTTTACATGATACGGGAATATTCCCTCGTTTAAAAAGATTTCAAAACTTTTTATGAGATCTGGAGACGTAGATGGAAGGAGTTTATAAATCTTTACACGTTGTCTTGAAAATTTCCTCGGCGCACGAAAGACTTCTTAAAAGTGTGTTCAGTACTTCATCATCCGAGGGCCTAAAAGGGAAGAACAGAGCCAAGGTTGCCACATTGCTGCTTGTGGGTAATTTTCGGTTTAATTTAAGCACTCTGACTCAAGTATCCAAAGTGCAGCTGTTATCCAGCAAACTTCTCTCGCGTTTAAATTAGTTCAATAACAGCTTTCACTTTTAGCTACTCATACAGCTCGATGGGCACGGAAACTCGCAGTCTTAAATTTTCGTTATAAAAATATTACGTATTATTTATAATTCCGCAGAACGAGCGCAGGAAACTCACACGACGTAGCGGCAGCGAAGATAATTCCTCTTTTGGGGATATTAAGGTCCGTAGTTCAATCTTTCGTGACAGGAAATGAATATCTACGTGATTACACTGCAACGACGTCAAAGCACCACAGATGATAAGACTAAAGGGAAACTATATCGCTCGATTGCCGTGTTCTCTTAATTCATATATTTTTCAACGTCGTGATTCGTTTATTCTTTCGATGTTACTCACGGGCATGATGTGACACTTGATAATGATATCTGCTTTACAAATTCTATTATATCGTGTTCATTCACTCGCTAACATTTTCGTCCGAAATCAAAACTCTCAAGATTAACGAGCAGCAATTATGCATTTTTGAATCAATTCATGCAAAAAAAAAAAAAAAAAAACCGACTTGCTTTAGATAAAAGTTGGTACCACTGAATTGCAGCTCTGCTTTGAAGGTTTATGCCCAAAATCACGCTTGTTGAGGTTCTGTCCTTGTTCCGAAAAGCGAAGTGTGTGTACTAATTACAGTCGAAACCACATACGCCGCCCCGATGGCGCAGTGGTCTAAGCCAGAGGTTCCCAATCTGTGCGTCGCGACGCCCCAGGTCGTCGCCGGTCTTGGTCTGGGGCGTCGTGACTATAAAGAAAAACTAAAAATCATAATTTATAGTGAAACGCAACATGCAAATTTTCAATACGTGTACATATTTTAAAGAATGAACTGCATTTAAGAAAGAATGTTAAAGAAAAAAGGAAAGGCGTCGTTTTTCTTGTTGTAAAAGCGCTCCCTTCATCTGAGTCCGGACAGCATTGCTCTTTGAAAACCGTACGGAACTTCCTCCTGCCGCCCCGGTGGCGCAGTGGTCTAAGGCGTTGGCCTCTGATCATTCGTCCGAAAAGGGTCCGGGTTCGAATCCCGGTGAGGCATGGATGTTGTGTTTGTCTTACGGCACTGGCTCTCTCCCTTCCCTGGAACCAGTGACCCTAAATTAGGGACGGGCGACTGCTTATAGCCCATTGAGTTGCTCACGGTGGTCGTTAAACCTCCAATCAAAAAAAAAAAAAAAAAACTTCCTCCCCCTGTAGTCTGCAAATGGACTGAGCCAGGCAAGGTCAAGCGATAACGTTCCGCGGCCGCATTGTTGGGCGCTTAGTTTACACTAGCGTCTCGCGACAGCGATATCCACATGTATCGAGTTATCTCATTGGCAGCAATAAAACCGGCACCCACCAATTGGCGACCGGCACTGAAACGGCACTTGTTTACAGCGGAACGCTAGAACAGCTCCGCGAGCAATCTACTGTTTTCGATCTGGCAACGCTCAGTAAATATTAAGTTGTCCGTCCATATTACCCTTCGATAGTATTAAAATTCCATGAAGTTGTCGTTGAATTGGTCTGTTGTATTTTATAATGCCTCAATGGAATTTGTATCGTCTCGTTAACGATGCCGTACGAGATAGAAAAACATGCAATATCATGGTGTGAAAGATATGGTTTGCTACCCACCCTTGAAATAATAAGGAATCACGAATGGCAATAAATATCGCTGCTTTTCTTCTTTAATTGTCTTTTGCTATATATTTCTCAGTACGAATTTAAATACTTACTGTAAATACTAAAGTATAATTATTTATCAGTCTCCCAACGTATATAGCGGTAAGATCGTTAATATTTTTTAGTTCTTTTTCAACATCTCAGTTATAGTTTTCATTTAGTACACGAAATATTTTTTTTGATAAAACCAACGTTAGTCATCATGATGAATAAAAAATAAGAACAGAATGCAAAGATAACCACCCATAATGTTTGCATTCGAATGTAAACAACAACAGATGCGTTGCCAGATCGAAAACAGTAGATTGCACGCGGGCTGTTCTAGCGTTCCGCTGTCTTAGCTATGAGAAAGGAGGAATGCGCCCGTTTGTAGAAAAATAGCCATTTTTATATTTGGATGGATACTGCAAACAGGTTAGGTTGTTCGATTTGTGCCGACAGCCGCCAATTAAGAAACTAATGTTAACTAAGATGTAAACAACCTGTGTCACGACTTCGACGACGTATACGAACTACAAGTGCTGTTTCAGTGCCGGTCGCCAATTGGTGGGTGCCGGTTTTATTGCTGCCAATGAGATAACTCGATACATGTGGATATCGCTGTCGCGAGACGCTGGTTTAGTTTACTATGCAGTCTGCATTCGATACCTGTGCAGCGTGTATAGACATTCATTAGAACTGAGCTGCTGTGTTTTAATAACTGCAACCGTAGTTATTTCTATTGAGTAAGAAAGCCGTGAGAGTAATTCTCCCTTTTGCCACATCCTAACTTTGCGAGGCAGGATTTTCAGCTCTGGCGGTAATAAAATCTAGATAGAGAAGCAAAGTTAACGTTGAGAAGGAGATCCGCGTAGCAGTACCGATCATTGTTCCCAGATTCCATGTTTTGTGTGACGAGAAACAAACCCCTCCATCAGATTAAGACGCAAATACCTCTGTTAGGTAGTTTCTAAAATTACTGTAAAAATGTGAAAGCCAAATGAAGAGTGTTACCATTATAAAAATATGCTTATCTCATAAATTTCTTCTTATTCTGTCCTGTAATTTTATTCTGATTTTGTATTTTCACATTAAAAGGAATACAAGCTAGTAATGTAAATGACTATTTTCTTTTTAAAAAATACCACAAACTTGAATTTGGGCATTTTTTTTTTTTAAATTTTGGGTACAGGAGCGTCGCACGGAAAATGTGACCCATGAAGGGCGGCGCGGTCTCAAAAAGTTTGGGAACTCCTGGTCTAAGCGATGGCTTCTGATCATTCGCCCAACGGAGGCGTCTGGGTTCGAATCCAGGATAAAGCATGGTTGTTTGTGTTTGTCTTTCGGGGTTTATTCGCTGAGTTCCTTGTTCACCTATGTACATTGCTGTCGTTGAAACGCAGAAAGTCTATACTGTATATATCTGTCCACCAAGTTCAATATGTATGTCAATGTATCTGTCAAGCAAGCCCAATAAATAATTAAAAAAAACACCCATCAAAAAAATAAATGAAACCACATAAGCTGAGTTAGCTTTGAATTTGGAATACCCCCTTTTTACATATTCGGAGTGATAACGAAGTACCACGTGATAACAACGTCTCGTATGGTTACTATAAATTGTGCACACCTCTCCTCTATAAGGAATTCGGCTGCGGGTGACCTAGTGGTCAGCGTTCATGACTGCCTTGGCGAAGACCTCGGGTTCGATCCCAGGCAGGTACGAACGTTCGAGCCACTAAATATCCGCCGTGCTTCGGTTGGGCACGTTAAGCCGTCGGACCCCAGGTACTGCCCCCCCAGTAATAAACAAGGGCGTCTTCCTCCCCTTTTCTACCTCGTTTCCGTGTGGCTTTCCTATCGGGCACTCTAGCCCAAATCTCCTAGCTTCCCACTTCTAAGCGTTGTTTAAGACCTGGGGTCAGACACTCCCTTCCGAAAATCCTCTACATATGATCTGATTTGCACGTAATTAGGCCGCGGGTGGCCTAGTGGTCAGCGTTTGTGACTGCCATAGAGATAACCTCAGATTCGATCCATTAAATACCCGCCGTGCGTCGGATGGGCACGTTTAGCCGTCGGACTCCGGGTACTGGCCCTCCGGTAATAAATAAGGGAGTCTTCCTCCCCCTTTCTACCTTGCTTCCGTGTCACTTTCTAATCAGGAACTCTAGCCCAAATCTCGTAGCTTCCTATTTCTAACGGTTGTTTAAGACCTGGGGTCAGACACTCCCTTCCTAAAATCCTCTATATATGCTCTGATCTGATCTGTTAAATATTTACGTATCACTATGTACGTAAATATTTACTTTATGACTCGTGTCTTCTTTCATTGGTTTTACGACAGTAACATGGATTAACCCACTTACCTAAGAACAGTTCATTGTCAGGAGTTAGTTAACCTTTTTTTTTTTTTTTTTGATTAGAGATTTAATGACCACCGTGAGCAACTCAATGGGCTATAAGCAGTCGCCCGTCCCTAATTTAGGGCCACTGGTTCCAGAGAAGGGAGGGAGCCAGTACCGTAAGACAAACACAACATCCATGCTTCACCGGAATTCGAACCCGGACTCCTTTTGTACGAATGATCGAGAGGCCATCGCTTAGACCACTGCGCCACCGGGGCGGCTAGTTAACCTTTTTGTTTGTTGTTATGATTTAATTCCACTTAGTAAGTACCGATCTGCGGCTCGGTGTGGTCGTGAGTGAAGCGAATAAATGCAGTGTGTTGTACGTAAATCAATGCACACTTGTAACGTACCAGGAAATGTGACGTACCTGCCAGAAGGACGCACACGACATAAAGGCACATTGCAATCAGAACAAAACGTCCGCGTAGCTCAATTGGTAGAGCAACTTGTTCCGGAATGAGGGGACCCGGGTTCGAATCCTGGCGCGGATAGAAATGACAGAGAAATTTACTTCGTTATAATGGCGCCCGAACTATCCGGATGACCCGACCGTTCAAAATCTCGCATTGGTGTGATGTTATTTCCACACCGCGAGATAGGAAAAATAAGAGAATTTTTTTTTTTTTGATTGGAGGTTTAGCGACCACCGTGAGCAACTCAATGGGCTATAAGCAGTCGCCCGTCCCTAATTTAGGGCCACTGGTTCCAGGGAAGGGAAAGAGCCAGTGCCGTAAGACAAACACAACATCCATGCCTCGCCGGGATTCGAACCCGGACCCCTTCCAGACGAATGATCAGAGGCCATCGCTTAGACCACTGCGCCACCGGGGCGACTAAGAGAATCCCTTCTCAAGCACTTCGAAAAAAAAAAAAAAAAAATAAGGGGAGGTGATGTAACGTACCAGGAGATCTGACGTAACTGCCAGAAAGACGCACACGACATAAAGGCACATAGCAATCAGAACAAAACGTCCGCGTAGCTCAATTGGTAGAGCAACTTGTTCCGGAATGAGGGGACCCGGGTTCGAATCCTGGCGCGGATAGAAATGACGGAGAAATTTACTTCGTTATACACTCTCGAACCACTCGTTTTCTTTCACACCCACAAAGATCATGGCATGCGAAAGATGTATAGCGTAAATTATCTACAAAGAGTACTTGGGCAATCTCTCGGTTTTTTTTTTTTTTTTTTTTTTTTTTGGAGGGAACGGGGGTAACGACCACTGTAAACCCCGCAGTGGCCTATAAGCAATCTCTCGTCACTTATTTAAGGGAAGGGAGAGAGTTAGTGCAGTAAAACAAGCACACCATCAGCGCCTTAACGGGATTCGAACCCGGACCCATCTCAAGCGAATGGTCAGAAGCCAGCGCTTAGACCACTACGCCACCGGTGCGGCACGTTAAAAAAGATCCGGAACTTTTATATTAAAAAAGAATGAGTACAGATAATACCTTTTATGCGGTGTTTCCTTCGAAGTAGTTACCCTGTGCAACTATGCATTTTTGCCAGCACTCATACAAAGATTTAAATGCAGATTGCAAGCCTTCTTTTGCCACAGCCTCCAGTGCCTCCGTCGAAGCTAGTTGCACTTCTTCGGAACTTGAGAAGCGTCGCCCCTTAAGCAAATTCTTCATCTGGGGGAAAAGGAAAAAGTCGCACGGGTCGAAATCAGGGGAATAAGCTGGTTGTGTAAAAACCGAAATGTGATGTTTGGACAGGTAATCGGACACCAGGAGAGATCTGTGAGCCGGCGCATTATCGTGATGGAGCACGCACGAGTTGGTCATCCAAAGATCAGGTCGCTTACGTCTCACTGATCCTCGGAGACGTTTCAGGACGTTGGCGTACTCTTCTTTAGTGACTGTACGACTATGTTGAAAGAATTCCTTGTGTACGACCCCCTTGCAATCGAAGAAAACTGTTAACAAGACATTTCCTTTGGAGCGGTCAGCCTTGAACTTTTTTCTTCGTGGTGACGACGGAGATTTCCACACTTTTGACTGTCGGTTGGATTGGGGGTCGTACAGAAAGCACCAAGTCTCATCGCCAGTGATCAATAGATGCAAAAGATCGGGATCTGAATCCACTGCATCGATGTTATCCCCGCAAACTTGCATGCGCTCATCCATTTTCTCTTGTGTCAGGTTTTTGGGAACAATTTGTTGGCACACGTGATGTATACCTAGTTTCTCTGTTAAAATGGCATGGCGACTTCCAACTGAGATCCCGGAAACTTCTGCAATCGCTGCAACAGTTTTTCGACGGTCATTTTTCACAATTTCTTTGACGATGGCGATTTGTTCATCCGTTGTGGATGTTGAAGGTCTTCCTGGCCTGTCATCATCCTCGATACTCTGTCGCCCGTTTTCGAATCTTCGATGCCACTCATAAACTCTAGTTCGACTCATTGCACTCTTACCGTACGCTGACTTAATCATTTGAAACGTCTCGGCGAAAGATTTTCCGAGCAGAACACAAAATTTTACACTTGAACGCTGTTCAAAATTCGACATCGTTGTCCTCGCGACGGAGAGCTTCGAATGCCTTTAATCACGAACTACGCCCATACGCTGTACGTATTGGATCTGGATCAAACCGGTTCTGGCTGGTCGGTCACATGGTGTTCTTCGCTTGCACAGCGGGGAATGACGTAATTCACTGACATTTGGCAAATATTCAAAAAGTTCCGGAATTTTTTTAGCGTAGTATACAAAGTGTATAGATTCATTTTTAAAGTTAAATTATGATTGGTAGATAAATATATATTACGGACATAAGGGTCCCAAATTAGTCATGCAAGTAGACATGCCTCAGAAAACTTGAAATTTGCATCGTCCTGGAACGGGAATCGAACCCGCATCTCCCAATTTACGTTCTAGCATATTACCGTTACACCACCCAGAACAAGGAACCTCCAACCAACTAAGGATGTGTGTTTGGGGCTTAGATATAACGCTCCGCCCGTGCGCAAATCGGAGCATATATGATCATTGTTCTGGGTGGTGTAATGGTAACATACTGGAAGTAAACGGGAGATGCGGGTTCGATTCCTGTTCTAGAACGATATAAATTTCAAGTTTCCTGAGGCATGTCTACAGTGGTGTGCAAAAGCTGCAAAATCACTTGCAAAAACAGTGATTTTTTAGTTTAACTCTGTTTATGACCAATTTGCATAGTTAGTGCATCGTTTATATGTCATTAGAAGCGAAATTTCATGGAGATTTCAAAATTGTCTTAGGTTTTCCTATAGCTACTGACGAATATGTTCTTAAGATATGACATAAAATACGGGGAGAGTTGCTCATGGTGGTCGTTAAACACCCAATCAAAAAAAAAAAAAAAAAAAAATATGAGGTTTAACAAACGCATTGAAATTCACGTTAGCTGCGAATCAGTTGTTACAGCCAATCATAGACATCCTTTTACCTGGTTGGCGGCTTCCTAATGCTGTCCTAATTCTACTCCAGCCTTTATAAGGGTTGACGCAGAGTTACTAGAGCATTGTAGTGGTCGTTTCTTGTTGTTATTATGGTGTAATTTGTGTGCATTCTCAATAATGGTTAAAACTGCGGAATTGTTCACAGTGAACAGAGCAAAAATAGTTGTTCTGTATCAAGAGGGATAGTCTTCAATGCAAATCGGATATTCTTCAATGCAAAACAGTTAGTAGGCTACTGAAGAAAGTAAAAGACACTGGTGATATTAAAAATATGCGTCGCAGTGGAAAGGCCCAGATCCACTACAACCAGGCAGGACCAAGGGCGCCCATAAGGGAAGCCCCCCCCCCCGTTGGTATAGCCAATTTTTTGATAAATTTAAAACACTAAAGTGGACGAAACCTTTTTTTAAAGCATTTTTTAAAATAATAAGATATTAATGATTGATTGTATCAATTATTTTTGCTGTATTTTAGTACCTTGTATATTTACTAAAACGTCTGACAACCTTGAAGGAGGTAAGAATTTTTTTAGGCCCCCACCCCTAAAATTACTCTCATATGGGCGCCCCTGGGCAGGACAGAGTGCTCAGAAAGATAAGCTTAGCTGACAGGAGGCTCAGTTCACATGAAATGCTTCAAAGATAGTATGAAGTGATTGATGTTACTGTTAATACATCTACTCTTAGGAGGAGGCTGCTTCGCTATGACTTACGTGACTGCAAAGGCAGTCGTAAACCACTGTTAACTGCAAATCAAAGACAGCGTAGACTTCAGTGGGGAAAACAGCATGTCTCATGGGCAACCAAGCAATGGGAAAATGTTAGTTTCGGTGATGATTCATAATTTTGCCTTAATGGGAATCAGAGCAGTGCCTATGTAAGGAGATTCAAGCATGAAGAATTCCATCCACGTTGTTTAGTGATTGCTGTTAACTATCCGGTCCTCCATATTGTCAATGATACGGTAAATGCCCAGAAATACACTGGCGTGCAAAAATTAAGGACAAGACAGTTTTCCGAATGTAACGTTGTACATAAGTGTTCCACATCGACTCAAATCGTACTATAAGTTCAATAAGATGTAAGAATATGGGACAAGTGAGCAAAACCGTTCAAACAAGGACTCCAAAGGATACAAAGGCACTTTATTGAAAATGTAGCTTCGAGCACAACTGGACAGAAAACAGAAACGTCCATGTGACAGGTGGCTGCCAAGAAAAATCCAGCCTTTAGTAGGGGATATGATCACCCCTGACTGCGTTGCAGGATTTACAAGGTCTGTCCATGCTGAGGACGAGGTTGTCAAGGAGCTGCTGAGGCATCGCAGCCCATTCCTCTTGTGGCGCCAATCGCAGCGGCGGAATAGTTGCTGGCGGCTGCTGACGTGCTGCCAAGTGTCTCCCGAGAAGGTCCTACACATGTTCGATTGGATTTAGGTCCGGGGACCTTGCGGGCCAATCCATGCGTTGAATATCTTCACTCTCCAACAGCTCTGCGACAGGCTCTGTACGATGAGGTGTAGCGTTGTCGTCCATGAAGAGGAACTCAGTACCCACAGCACCTCTAAGCACACGCACGTGAGGTAGGAGAACCTCGGTGCAATAGCGGACACCAGTGACTGAACCTCCTTGGAAGATGTGGAGGTTAGTACGGCTACCAAGCATGATACCGCACCAAACGAGATCTCCGCCCCCTCCAAACCGTTCCTTTTCGATGATGTTGGAGGTGTGATTGCGTGTTCCCTGCTCTCTCCAGATGTGTATACGTCCAGAATCGCTCGTCAGACTAAATCGGCTCTCATCCGTAAAGAAAACTCGACGCCATTGCTGATGTGTCCAGTTCTTGTGTTCCTGGCACCACAGAAACCGCCGTCTCGGATGAGCAGGCGTTAATGGCACACACCGTACTGGTCGTCGTGCAAATAAACCACCTTTGTGCAGCCTCCTGGCCACGGTAAAACGCGATAACGGACGTCCAGTTGTCTGTTACATGTGCCTTGCGATTTCTCCCGCTGCCTGCCGTCTGTCTCTTCTCGCCTGTAGGACAATATACCGGTAGTCCCCCGCCGTGGTTGATCGTGGACGACCACTGCTAAACTCTCGGACAGCTGTTCCTGTCGTTTGTCACAAGCTCGTGAAACGATGCTGGGAGCGATCCCGAACTCCTCGGCCACGCTGGTCACACTTCGATCTTCTTCTAACTTCCCAATGGCGCGACCTCGGGTAAAGTCATCCAGATGTCGTCTACTAGATTGCCTGTTGGCCATATCACACGGTGGCAGCAACTCGACGTCATTCAAACCGATGTACACCGTGCAATAGCTTTCACCGAACTGCTAAGCGTTCACCTCTAGTGTGCTTTATACCCTTCCGACACTCCCCCTACGTCATGCTGCATGTATGCACATGCTATACGGTACCGGACCCTAGTCTATCTCCTGAGTGGTCTTTCGGTCCGTTCTGCCTGCTCGTTCCGCTGTTATGCTAATTTCTCCTCTTCGTCCTTAATTTTTGCACACCAGTGTACATCTGGATATTAGAAAACAGGATGCTATCATTATCTAGAAGACATAATGACGGCAATTTATTTTTCAGGATGACAATGCTCCCTGTCATCGCACAAAAGTAGTGAAAAAGTATTTTCATGAAAAAAATGTTCAGCATCTTGATTGGTCACCACAGTCACCGAGCTTAAACCAGATAGTAAATCTGTGGTTCAAAGTGTCGTATGGACTATCAAAAAAGAAGTCAATAACCAAAATTCAACTCATTGAAGATGTAATTCAAATTTGCAATCTTATTGTTTAACATAATCTTTTGCAAAATCTTCATAGTATTCCAGCAAGATGCAAATCTGCGATTAAAGCTAAAGGCTGGGCGACAAAATATTAGGTACATTTCATAATAATTTTGCTTCATTATATTTCTTTATTTAAAAGTTATTTCATTCCTTATGAATTAGAAAAATGATTTATTGCTGTGTACCTAAGTATTGTATAAATGATCCTTTTCACAATAATTTCGACTTGGTCATGCTTTTTGTAATGTATCTTAAGAACAGAAGTAGCTACAGGAAAAACTAAGACATTTTTGAAATCTCTATCAAATTTCTCATGACTTGTAAATGATGAAATAACTATGAAAGTTAGTTAGTTAAAAAAAGAGTTAATCCTAAAACTTCACGGGTTTTGCATGTGATGTAATACTTTGTACACCACTATACTTGCGTAAGTTATGATTCTTTCGTAAACCACATTTAACGGGTTGTAATTATTACTTACAATGCGTAATAACGTTATAGCAGTCTTTGAAATTAGATTCACAATCTCTAGGAATGTGCTTATAAATAAATTAACAAACAAACGAGATGCCCTTACCTAATTCTGAGGAAGTTTCTGGCGATCTTTTTGTTTTTGTTTACTAACTTGTCTTTAGCGAAAGAAAAATTTAACGTTAGCGAGAAACATTCAGTCTATTGTGGATACACGACAACGTAACGCCGTTTGATAACGATCAAAAAGTTCAAGCAAAAATTTCCTTCTCTTCGCAGGAGCTGATGCAGTTATTCAGTGTTAAGCAAATGATGTTCTACGATGCTGGTAGAAGAAAGAGGTGAAAGCTGTTGAAGAAAATAAAAAGTAAGTATCAACGAATGCCCACATATACTTGGAGGATATCCTGATTAAATCTCGTGAAAAAGTCTGATGCACAACTTCTTGACATTTTTACGTGGGAGACTAAATCTGAACCGCCGCATAATCATTGTTCACTGGGGTCGAAACGAAAAAAAAAAAAAAAACGTCAGAGGGAAGAAAGCAAAGCAAGGCAGAATTTTCGTGGCTTTTCACATGATAAGATAAGCATTATCTTATGTCACTTTTTATTCTTCATGAAGTGTTAAACATTTTTAAAGGGCTTTGTTTGTGAGGATCGCGTTTCTTTTTAACATTCATGTCACGTTTCGAGAGTGCGCTTCTTAAAGATTTTCTTTCTAATGCATCAGCGCGGTGTTTACTTGACCTGTTGGTAAAGGATAATTTGGAAAATAAAATACGACGTGAAATGTGAGACGAAGCTATTGTTCTACAGGTAGTTCTTTTTAAAATCTTTAAATAAGTTAATTTTTCAGAACTTTGGGATTTTGTTGTGCAAAAAGTGGCTTAATACGCAAAAAAATTGACTTCTTATGTCTATGCAGTACTTTCTAGCCTAAGCCAGCAGTTCTCAATTTTTTTGGTCTCAGGAGTCCTTTAATAAATATTATTGAGGACTCCAAAATGGGTTTGCTTATGTAGATCACATGGATCGATATTTTCCGTATTAGAAAATAACACTGATGATTTTTTTTTTCAACATTTATTTGTTAATTCATTTGAAAATTACTATGATAAACCCATTTCATGTTAAGAAGTAATAGTATATATTTTATGAAAAAACTTTGTTTTCCAAAACAAAACGCGGTGGCCCAGTAGCCTAAGCAATGGCTTATGACAGTTCGTACCAGAAGGGTCCGGCTTCGAATCTCGGTGAGGCATAGATGCTGTGTTTGTCTTACGGCACTGGTCCTCTCAGTTCCCTGGAACCAGTGGCCCTAAATTAGAGACAGGCGACTGCTTATAGCCTATCGAGTTGTTCACGGCTGTCGTTAAACCTTCAATTAAAAAAAAAATACAGTGGAATGTCGATGTACGTTTTTATAAGGGACGGCCTTAAAAGTGTATAAATGTAAAAACAAAACGTAAAAAGACCGTTCCATAAAAACTGAGAGTAATTTTGTTTGAGTTGGCAACAGTGCGAAGGGGGAAAATAACCATGCTGACGACTAACTGAATTAAGGAAGTATCTATGGCAACAGTTATTAGCTGGGGCAGACGATTCTGGTTTTGTTATTGCGCAGTTGTTTAAGGTATACAGCTATGGAGGTGCGTGATTCAGAGTTAAGAAGTGAAATGCGTTGTGCGAAAACATTTTGCTATCGTTTGGGTAAAACGGCCCAGAAACAGTTGTTTTAATGAAAAAATCCTACAAAAATAAATGTTTGGGTCACTCAACGATTTTTAGATGGCACCATGATTTCAAAAAACGGCGTTTGTCGAACTCACTCCTAGGCCTGGTCGACCTGAAAGTGTTGTTACGGAGCGTATTATTAACACTGTTTGGACAATGCTGCAAGAAGATCGACGAATGAAGTGTGAATACACAGCGGCGTCAACTAATATTTCAAAAACGTCGGCATCCCGCATTTTACGCGACAAATTACTGTTGCATCGTGTGTGTCCCAGATAGGTACCTCATCACCTGACGAGAGAACAATGGTTAGCCATAGTTCAGGTGTGTCATGAGAGGAAACAAATGATTGCAAAGGATCCAAACTTTCTAAACACAGTAATAACTGCAGACGAAACATGGGTCCACTATTTCGACCTCCTCACAAAGCGCGCAATGAGTGTCTGGAAACACATAGGCTCGCATCCTCTGAAAAAGTCCGCCATACCAAATCAACTGGAAAGGTGATGATGCTAATTTTCTTTGATCATAAAGGTGTAGTCTACCAGCATGCCGTTCCTCCACAAATTACTGTCAATGATGAGTATTACATTTCAGTCTTGAAGCGTCTGCGAAAACACATATCGATTAAGCGACCGGAACTGGTGGGAAAATGGACTCTACACCATGATAATGTCCGCCCACATGTGATTGCTTGTGTTCAACAGTTTCTTACGAAATGCAGTATTGAAATCATGCCACACCCTGCCTACAGTCCTGACCTCCCCGTGCGATTTCTGGTTGTTCCAACAATGAAGGAGAAGTTCCGTGGCGCAACATTCAACACAGATGCTGATGTTATTCAAGCTGTACAGGGGTCGCTTAAGCAGCTTCCACAAAATGCCTTCAGCACATGCTTTGAAAAATCGACTGAACGATGGGACTGTTGCATATCATCCGAGGGAAGATACTTTGAGAAAGAATAACATATATTTTGCTGTACCTATATTTCTTCATTTTGTCTGATTTTACTCTCAATTTTTATGGAACGGCCGTTGTATAAATGAAATTTCAAGATCTTAAATACTACTGTAAAAACATGAATGCCTCCTAAAGGAAAAGAAGAGTGGGAAAAAACTCGTAATTTTAGATTACGCTAATTTTTAACTTAAGGTACACACACATACGTGAATACCTTGTTTTCGAACTTAAGCTGATTCCGTTTTGACTTTTGTATTAATTTTTTATTCAAGTTTCATTGTGAAAATTAGGTTAAGAAATTCTGTACGATTACATATTTTTGATGTATGAAAAATCACACCTTAATTTGAAGTACTGGATCATACACAGTGTGGCAAAGAATTTCTATGACTGAGTCTGTAAAATGAAATAGAAACAAGAAATTATAATTTGTTGAGGTTTGTTATTCAAAATAAGTCCCTCCGGCTTCAATACACTTGTTACAGCTATTTAATAATGATTGGCATGCCTGTTCCAGTTCACTTTGCGGAATTGCCTCCAAAGCACGCGTCGAAGTTGTTTGTATGGTCGAAATTTCATCAAAATAACACCCTTTTAACGTCATTTTAAGTTTTGGGAATAAAGAAAAGTCGCAAGGTGCTAAATCAGGCGAATACGGTGGATGATTCAGCACACAGACGTTATTTTTCGCCAAAAATCTACAAACAAGAAGTGAGGTGTGACTGGGTGCATTATCGGGCAACAAACACCAACTGTTTTCATCCCGATTTTCTGGACGAATGCGACGAATTCTGCCCATCAAACGCCACAAAACATTTAAATAAAACTCACCAGTAATTGTTTGTCCACTTGGAACAAATTCTTTGTGGATAATAACCTTACTATCGCAGAATGTAATGAGCATTGTTTTGATTTTCGATGGAACTTTTCTGGTTTTTTTGGCTTGTGGTGAGTTTTTTGACTTCCATTCCGCACTTTGTCGCTTTGTTTTAGGATCATATTGAAAACACCATGTTTCATCCCCTGTAACAATAGATTTCAAGAAGTTTGGATCATTTTCAGCGGCTGAAATGATGTCTCTGCAATGTGCACTTCTCCTTGATTTTTGTTCATTGGTTAACGTGTGTGGAACAAATTTAGCACAGACTTTTGTTTTGCCCAAATCTTCATGCAGGATGGTTCAAATCGTTTCTTTGTTGATGTTTAAAGGGTCTTCCATCATTTTTAGTGACGCACATTGATTGTTTGCTACGAAATCACGCACTTTTTCAATAATCTCAGGTGTCCTAGATGAACTTGGTCTTCCGGTATGCTTATCATCTTCTAGCGTATCTCTTCCGTCCAAAACACGTCTGTGCCACAGGAAAACATTTGATCTACTTAAACAAAACTCACAGTAAACTTGTTTCATCATTTGGTACGTTTCCGAAGCACTTTTACCAAGTTTTTGCGTTAAATTTAATAACAGCCCTTTGTTCCATCTTAATAATTCAACATGAAAAAAAATTTTCTTCTCTAATGAATGGCCGTTTCGTTTGAGTTACTTTAACAACTGCGCAGTACTTTTGGCAGAAAGCAAGCAGATGATCACGGTTTACAACGCATTCGCGATTACACTGGTGGCGCCACCGTAGGCCGAAATTTAGCGCCAGTCTTAAAAATTCTTTGACGCACTGTGATATCCAAACACGATTTTGTTTTATATTCAATACCCTTAGAAGACATTCTTTACTTCGCTCTTTTCAAGTTTGTCCACTAGATGATTTAGTACATTAGTGACGAATAAAATATTCACTAATCTTTGCTTGTTTCAAATTTCCTGAATGCAAAGAAAATAGAGAAATGTAAACGTTATTTAGTAAACTTTTAGTTGCTTCGTTTATTTAATGCCTGCCAAAAATACGCTACCTCAATTCTTTCAGTGCTGTAACTACCGTGTTACGTATGGAAGAATAAAAGAACCGTGTATTGTTGATAACCTGAAATTCAAAATGTATGAGGTCGTTCGGAAAATAATGGCCGATTTTCTGAGGTGCCACACTCAAATCGCCCACAATGTTTGCACACCAACCCGCTCGCAACGCCATTCGTACGGGTTGAAGGATGACTCAGACGTCACATACACGCCCTAATCGGTTGAACGGCAGTTGTTTCTACTCGTGTGAGAGTGGTCTACGAGGTTCACAACAAAAGTTCTGCGCACTGTCCATTTTTGAGAAAAGTGTGAAGTAACGGAGAAAACTTACCTTATTGCAGTTCAATGAACTCCCCTCCGCTGCTAATGACAGCTTCCCAGTGGTGAGGTAAGTCCTGGATGCCCCGTAGTACGCCATCTTTGTTCAGCTGTCGTATTACTCGGGTCATGTCCAATGACAGTTCGTCCAGCGATTCGTAGCGGATGCCACGGAGCCGATTTTTTTACTTTGGGAAAAGATCAAAGTCGGGTGGACTGAGATCAGGGCTGTATGGTGGGTGGGATAAAGTTTCCCCTGCCATATTTCGATAAAAGTTCCCTTACCCAAGCTGCACCATGACACGATACGTTGGCATGCAAAAAGATCGCTTCCGCTTCCAAAAGGCTGGGGCGATTTTGACGAATTTTCGGTCTCAACTTTGTCCTCAGAAAGAAATTGTGTTCCGATCAAGAGCTCCTTCCCCACAAACTTCTTGCAAGGCAGTGTGGATTTGTGCCGGAGTTTTTCCCCGCAGAGGTTCTATTTTCTCGTACAAGCACTGGTCGAACGCGTGACTCGACCTGAGGAGCTGCAACCTTCCATTTCCAAACTCTCTTACGTCTACACAGCAAATGATAGCGCGTCGTTCTGACACCACTGCGTTGCTGAGAGTCTGACCTTTACATGGCTCAAACATTTTCCCTATTGCATCATCCGCTTCCGTTTTAGATTAGCATGTGCAGAACTTTTGTTAACCCTCGTATACAACATGTCAGGAAGGAGTGAGTTGCGGGTGATTCTGCTTCATGAGTTCAAATTGGGTCATTATGAGGCCCAAACCTACCGTAATGTGGTCGGGGCGAGGTGGCAAACATCTGAACATACTGTTTGTCGGTGGTTTGAAAAGTTTCGTTCCGGCGACACGAGCCTACAAGATGAGAAGGGCCGAGGACGACATTGGGCTATTGATATAACGACTCTCTGAAGGCAAATGTGATGGCAAATCCACGCTTCACAGTCAGCGAACTCGCCGAACAGTACAATGGATCGATATTACCAATTTCCGAACATCTCCACCAAATTGGTAAGGTCAAGAAGTTCGATACGTGGGTCCCACACGAACTGACGGAACATCTGAAACAACAACGGTTTCAGATGTGCAGTACTGCTTCCCAACGAAAAGGAGGCCCTTCTTGATCGCAAATGCGATCAAGTAGATGACATGCAATTGTTACAAAATTGTATACGTGATTTTAAGACATCATTTAGCACCCTTTTATCACTATTACAAACTGATATTGGACAAAAAAATTCCCATTCATTTGCGACCCACCGTAATGTGCATTTAGTGCAGCTATTCGTTTTCGATATACACTATATTGACAAAAGTCACCGGACACCTAGAAGAGAAACACAACATAGCATTAATTGGTATACATTACTACGGTGTCGGTCCACCTTTAATGCATGCACTGACCCCTCGAGACATGCTTTCGACAAGGTTTTGGAACACAGCGATAGGTATGCGTTTCCATTCAGTACATAATGCTGCCGCTAACTGTTGCTCAGTAGTAGGCCTTGGTTCCAAACTTCTTATTCGACGCTCTAACTCATCCCGTAGGTGCTCTATGGGATTAAGATCAGGACTCTGTGCTGGTAAGTCCATACACGATATGGAATTTTCGTCAAACCACGTCGTAACAGTCTTTGCTTTATGGCTTGGTGCATTCATTATCCTGCCGGCACCAACAAGGCTCGGTTCCATAGTATTGCCACAGAGTTTGTAGGGCACAACTGTCCAGAATATCGAGGTAGACGTGCTGGTTAACAGGTTTGTCCACGATAACCAATGGACTTGGACCATACCACGGAAAATACCCCCACACGAGTACACTGCCAGCTCCAAACGTGACCGTAGGAACAGTACACTGTGGTAAATAGCGTTCCCCCGGCTGCCGCCTTGCCCACACACGCCCATCAGATTGATGGATCGTGTATCCAGGTTCATCAGCCCATAGGACCCGTTTCCATTGATCTACGGTCCATGATAAATGTTCTTTACACCATGCTAAACGACGAGTAGCGTTTCGAGTGGGAGATGAAAGGCTTATGAGCAGCCGCACGACCACGGTAACCCATGGAATCAACTTCTCTGCGAATAGTACGTGTACATACCGAGGTTCCAGCTTTTTTACTCACCTGTACACTGAAGTCTTGTGCAGTACTCCGTCGATTAGCTGTAACGACTCTCCTGAGACTTCGACTTCCTCTATCACTGATTTTCTTTGACCTGCCGGTACGTTTTGCTGCTTCAGGCACGCCATCTGTCTTCTACTTATTCAGTACATCCAAAATAGTTGACTTGGGTGTGTTTAAACGCCTCTCGGTTTCTCTTATGGACAACCCACTAATATAACACCCAACAATCTTTCCTTTCTCAAAGTCAGTTCTCTCCCGCCGCGACATTTTCACTCAACCTCACAGTGCGATATGATCGCGGTCAACTGCAGGCTTGTTTTTATACCGTTTGCAGCTGTACCGCGCATCTTAACAACGCAGTGCATTCGTTCATTTGCTTTCAAAGGGGTGTCCGGTGACTTTTGTCAATATAGTGAAGAGGCTTATGGAAAAAGCTTTCAGCATCCATCATTCAATTCTCATCCCCGTACGCAGAATCGTCTCAAAAGTGAAGCAGAAGGGTACGGCTTTCGATGCTGAGGTTCATGTGGAGGAGTTTCAACGTGCTAAAATTCAATTTAGTCTCTGTAGCTTACGCAGAGGTTAATGAGAAAGGGGTTTCAACGTGAATTCAGTACACCAAATCATAAGTGGGTATTGAATATGCATTCAGTGCAGAGATTTAGTGCAGACGCCTCTACACTGTGCATTCAGTGCAGAGATTCCAAATAAGAGGGCTTCAACATCCTTCATTGAAGCCTAGGTAAACGACGGAAAAGCGTCTGGGGAATTCCGTGCGAAAGGATTTGGTGCAGCTATTCATGGCTATGGGCTTCAATACGCTTCAGTGCAACATATAAAGTGATAATATTATTTCTCTCCGAACTTCACTAGTGTACATCGCTAAATAGTACCCAATTATTTTATAGGGGAACATTTTTCTGAGATCGAGGACACATTGTATCACTGCGGTAACCATGAACTACACTATATTATCAAAACTATTCGGACACCACAATGTTTTGGGATAAATGGCTTTATTATCAAATTAGTAGTTAGTCAGTCCACCCTTTGCTTGTATGACAGCGGCAAAACGTCGAGGCATACTATCAACCAATTTCCGGTAGATATCGACAGGAATGGCCCGCCATTCGTCCTGCAAAGCTGCTGCAAAAGTGGGGAGAGAATATAGTCGTTGTGGTCAATTTCGTATCCATCGCTACAGTTCATCCCAATGGTATTCTATGGGATTAAGATCAGGCCGCTGAGCAGGCCTATAACAACTACACCTCATTCTGAAGGAACTCGTCCGGCACCCGCCGTGCATTATGGCAGGGAGCTCGATCGTGTTGGAAGAGACAACGGTCATTTTTCCATAATACTGCCGCATTGTTGGTAGGACAGAATTATCCAGAACGCCGAGGTACACTTCAGAGTTCATGGTTTGTGGTATAATAACCAAAAGGCTGAGACCCATCGACGAAAAACAACTCCATACCATGATGGAGCTTCCGCTGAACTTAACAGTTGGAAGAACACAGTCTGACGAAAATCGTTCGCCGGGCTGTCGCCAAATCCAAACACTTCCATCAGACTGGAAGATTGAAAAGCGTGACTCATCACTTCAAGGAACAGTTTTCCAGTCGCCCACAGTCCAGGAAAGACCGGAGACACCACTCTAAACGGCACTTCTCATTCACAGTAGTGATGTGTGCCTTGTGTGCCGCTGCTCTACCATAATAACCCACACTGTGCAACTTTCTTCTGATAGTTACGGTACTAACCGAGCCATTACAAGCATTTCCTATATCAGCAGCGATGGAAACCGCAAATGTAGAACGGGATTTCTTGCATTTCTTACCACGGCTCTTCTGTCACGTTCCGTCAGTTTATGGGGACCTTTTTTTCTGTATATAGTTGCACCGTCGTGCTTCCATCTCGTCACGATTTCACTTACAGTCGATTTTGGTATGTTTATTTTAGCTGCAATGCTCCATAGAGAAACGTTACTCAAATGACATCATCCTATGACCAGACCATGCTGGAAGTCGGAAAGTTCACGTCCACACGGCATATCCGCTTCAAAGTTACCGATAACACGACAGAACAGATTCAACAGATCATATATAGAGGATTTTAGGAAGGGAGTGCCTGACCCCAGGTCTTAATAAACCGTTATAAATCTAGTAGATTTGGGCTACAGTGCCCGATGAGAAAGTAACACAGAATCGAGGTACAAAGTGAGAGGAAGACGCGCTTATTTATTACCGGGGAGAACAAGTACCCGGGGTTCAGCTACTTAACGTGCCCATTCGACGTACGGCGGATATTTAGTGGTTCGAGCATTTGCACCTGGCTGGGATCGAACCTGAGGTCTCTCCATGGAAGTCACGAACGTTGACCACTAGGCCGTCAGCGGACCGATAACACGACAGAACATCTCAGCTACATGTACGTACCTCCCCACTCACAGCGCACCTTCCTGTGCAACCGTTCTTTGCACTTATACAAATATTTGGTAGTGTGTGTCTGAATACTTTTGATAATATAGTGTACAATTTTCTTGTACTAGTACCGCTTAAACCAAGAAAGAAGGTGTCTCACAAATGCCCCAAAAAGCAAAACAAGTAAACTACAGAACACAGAAAAGCGAACTGCAGAGTTTTTTCGAAATAGGTATGTTAATTCCTTTTTTGGAAGACATCTAAAAAGATAAAGAGCGCAAGACTGGGAGGCGCAAAAGTCTGTAGTTGTTGGACGAGACCCCCACGGCATTCTTCTGCAGAGGAACTACTTGCTGTATAATCCTGCGCTGGTCGTCCTCCAAAACATGACACTTATTTAGGATAGGTAGTTGTAAGGAAGAAAAAACTTTGAAAAGGAACTGTCTTTTTATGTTCACTCATTAGAGATGTTAGTGCAGAAAGCCCTCTTTCCCTCTTAAAGGAGGCAACTACATTGTTGCTCCTGAAAACATGCTGTTCAGCACAGAGTTTTCTGACTGACGTCGCCACTTTAAAAACACAGGAAGAGAGACCGTTTTTTCTATATCTACAATGGAAGTTTAACACCCGAAAAAAGGATTGAGAAAAGGATTTATCCCCATAAGAAAATTAAATACATGCGCTTTTTATTTTATTTTTTTTATTTTCTGTTTTGTTGATCAACGCATATTTCAACCGATTAAATCTGGTCAACTTACTCGATGTAAAACTGAAATGAAGCTGATATGAAGCACAGGACAAAATTTTGTTTAAAAAAAAGGAAACATAGCTCTGTGGTGTTGAATATCATTCCAAAAATACACTACTAACAGTTATGCCCATTCTCCGAACGGTGAATCCATAAAATCATTTTTTGAGCATAAAATTAAAGAAAGTGTGACGTATATTTTAAAATAACTTTCATTTTTAGTTCCTTTTCCTATGTAATTTTGAGTTTGTTCTCCTTTATACTTCCAAACTTAACTGATGTCTTCTCTCTCACAAGAATGAGGTTGGGAACACATTTGAGGTTAGCGCGAAAGTGACGTATGAATGTGATAAGAACGGTAGATAAAGTTGCTTGATGGATGTGTGTGTGAGTTTAAACGTTCGATCGCTAAGATAAATGTGAAGTTTACCTGCTGTGTTATATGTTGGATCTACTGAAGTAGTGATGGACTAATAAAACGTTATCGTAAGTTGACTTCTGTTTATGTTTCGTCTGGCAGTAGACTATTGCATCGCATTCTTATATCATGGTTTTAGACTTAGCGTAACGCCAATCTTGCTCACGGAAAAAGCTTACGTTGTGAAAGGAAAATGTAATTTCAGATCCGTAACTGTTTTACGATTTAAAACAAAGTCGTGACGTCAATGCATACTGTTTGACGTAAAACGGTAGCATGCTTTGGCGCCTAGTGAAAACACATGTTTGTCCGTGAAGGAGATCGAAGGCGCTCCCCCTCACTCCGGAGTAAGTTGCTCTCCCAACTAAGCTACACGGACGGAATGTACCGCTACAGATTTGTCGTCTTGATACGTGCTTTACCTCAGTAGTACGTCACAGCCCCTTTATTTTAAATCAAAATTTCATGGAATTTTTTCAGCATTTCAACGTTTCTGGCATAATTATCTTTTTTTTTTTTTTTTTTTTGATTGGCGGTTTAACGACCACCGTGAGCAGCTCAATGGGCTATAAGCAGTTGCCCGTCCCTAATTTATGGTGGTCACTGGTTCCAGGGAAGGGAGAGAGCCAGTACCGTAAGACAAACACAACATCCATGCCTCACCGAGATTCGAACCGGGACCCCTTTCGGACGAATGATCAGAAGCCATCGCTTAGACCACTGCGCCGCCGAGGCGGCTATAATTATCTTTAAACCTATCAGCATTTTGAACAGTAAAGCTGAGCCGCACTTTTGAACTATTTGGTTTTCAGACATTTCTAGGTGCAGAAGTGGTAGAAAAATTCAAGCAGACAATATTCCAAAGCCGCCACTTCGATTGTTTATTTTGGCTTTGGGGGAAGGGGCGGGGTTCTAGGTATTAAGACCTTAAGACCTATCAGCATGCCAATTTTCAGATCTCCAGGTCATTTAGAAGTGGTCGAGCAATTCGCGAAAATTTCAATCAATGTTCCATAGCCGCCATTTTTATTTTTATTTTTTATTTTCGGACTTTTCTACGTGTAGAAGTGGTAGAAAAATTCAAGCAGACAATATTCCAAAGGCACCATTTTTTTTTACTTTTTTTTTCTTTTGGTTTTGAACTTTTCTAGGTATCCGGACCTTAAGACCGATCAGTTTGTCAATGTTCAAGTCTCTGAATCATTTAGAAGTAGTCGAACAATTCAAGAAAAATTCAAGCAGACAATGTTCCAAATTCGCCATTTTGATTTTTTGGTTCTCGGACTTTTCTGGGTATATGGATCTTAATGCCTATCAGTATGCCAATTTTCAGATTTCTAAGTCATTTAGAAGTGATCGAACAATTTGCGAAAACTTCAAGCAGGCAATTTTCCAACGACGCCATTTTGGTTTCCTTGGTTTTCGGACTTTTCTAGGTATACCTAGACCTTAAGACCTATCAGCAACCAATTCGCATTTTCTCATTTTCCCACTTTGCTTTATGTATATAGATTTAGTCAAATGTACTTGGATACCTAAGTCGAACGGAAACAACTGCATTTATTCGTCGAATACAGTTCAGAGTCTCCCCCCCCTCCCCCTTTGGCCGATATAACTTCAGCGGCCCTTTTAGGCACGCGTTCCATGAGATGGTCTACACATGTGTCTCGGACGAAAAGTATCAATAAGAAATCGTTATAAATCAGTGCAAAACATAGATACAGAAATGTTGTTTGTGGTAGGAGAAAGAAAAACTTACCAAATTTCGTTGGGCATCAATAAATCTCCACATGTGCACCCTTTGTGGCGCGACAGATATCCAGACGGTATTCGACTTCCCGCCACGTGTTTTCCAGAACCTGCGAAGTAACACTTTCACAAGAAACGATGATCCTCCGATACAATCGTTTACTGCAGTGTGGTAGACAATATCTTTGATATGCTACCAAAAACAGAATTCAAGAGGAGTAAGATCAGGGGATCTGGGAGGCCACAGCACAGATCCACCCCCTCCTATCAAACGTCCAGGGAAACATTCATCTGAATGAGCACTGACATGCGTTGGGATATGGGGGACCCCATCTTGTTGGAAAAAGAATCCGTCTGGTATCTGCGGTATGGCATAAATTTTCAGCGTATCCAAGTAAACATCTGCAGTAACAGACCTTTCAATGAAAACGAACTGGCCGATAATTTCATGCACACTGAGGGCGCACAAAACGTGCATTTAAGGCTATCTCGTTGCAGGTCTCTCACTGCGTGGGGATTCTCAGACCCCGTATCCAACAGTTGTGTCTGTTGGCCATCCCTGAGACGTGAAATGTGCACATGTTGCTGAAAATCACCTTCTGAAGAAATCCATTGTCGTTATCAATAGTTGGCAGCATGTCGGAAACAAATTGGTATCTCAAAGGCATGTCATTCATCTTTAACTTGCGCAGTAACTGAATTGTATTCACGAAGACGTAACCTCTTCTGAAGAACGCCGTGGATTGTCGACCTTGGGATCCCTAGTTCTCGACTGACACGACGAACGGACTTAGTTGGGCTCCGTGGAACGATTCATGAATTACCTCTACCTGTACCTCTGATACATGCTTCCCACGTGCTTTCTGTTTTCAACTGAGTAGGTTTGCAGCAACCTTTTGTGCCACGCTGATTTTGTGTGTCTCTCGAGGGGTTCCACTTCGTACATTTGCAGGAATTTTCTCGGCACGGTCACTGGAAACCTAAATTCTGCAAGCCAGTAACAACACTGCACTTTCTGTAGCACTTTCTGTGGCACTTTCTGCTGCACCGTGAACGCCGTTTCAATTACGACTGACTCACAACGTACATACCAGATGCGCAGGGAAACAGAAGCGCCATCTATCACCAACGAGCCTCACCGCGTGCTGCCAATGAAACTTGGTATGTTCCTCTTTCTGGTACTGCAAAAGCATTTTCGTATCTATGTTTTGCACTGATTTACAACGGTTTCTTATTTGTAGCTTTCGTCCCGGACAACTTGTATTTCCCTACATTCCTCCTGCTAAGCTTCTGCCATAGCCGTTGTAGAGGAAGATCTTACCGAAACTGATCGAACTCGGAGTTCCGTCTTGTAACACAGATGTTCTATTGGATTTACATTGTGACTTTTGGCCGGCCAATCAAAGAGTTGGTCGTCTTACTCCTCAAACCAGGCCCAGACAGGCCTTTCAGTGATGGAAGGTTTTCTGTACTGTTAAAACACGCAGGGATCTTTACTGAAGTACTGCCACACCGTAGGTAGTGCGGAACTGTTCAGAATATCCTGGTACCTAGTGGCCGTTTGACTGTAGAGCACCACAACCAAAAGACCGAGTCCTTCCCAGCAGAAATAGCTCCACAGCATCACAGATCCTCTTCTAAACCTAACGGCAAGGGACAATACATTTCGCTAAACAGAGTTTCCTTGGCAAATGCAACGGATTAATACGCCCATTCGAAAGAAAGAGTGAGTAACGGGATTGGTTCCAGAGAAGTAAAAAGGCCATTACTGTAAGACAAACACGACATCCATGCCTCACTGGGATTCGAACCCGGACCCATCTCGAATGAATGGTCAGAAGGCTGCGCTTAGACCACTACGCCACTGGAGCGGCGCATGTACGCTCATGTTCATAAAAAACAGATTAGATGAAAGGAGTCGAGCTAAGACTTTGATTTTTACAGGATATGTTGATTAGACAATACAGAACACGGGATGAGCATCTTGGTGTCATACATACCAGGTGCATCGATGTAGGTAATAATCGGTGTGGCCATCTCTGGTTTGTATCACCAGTTGTACGCCCATTGATTTAAATAACGTGTGAATGGTATCCTGTGGAATAGCCATCCAGGCTGTATTGACCCGCCTCCAAAGTTCATCAAGAGTTGTTAGCGGACGGTCGTACCGCTGCATCTGTCGTTTGAGCATGTCCCAGAGATTTTCAATGGGGGATAAGTCCGGCGATCTAGCTGGCCACGGCGGAAGTGGAAAGTGGTTATCCATGAAGAAGGCACGTATTGTCGCTGCAACATGCGGTGTGGCATTGTCCTGCTGAAATATGGCTCCGGGGTCGTCCTGCAAATACGGAAGGGCGATTGGCCTCCTAATGTCATTGACGTAATGGGCAGTCGTTATGGTGGTATACGGATTCTCACGAGAGTTGGTCTCCGATTTGAAAAAATTTTTCTGCACCGGATACAGCTCCAGATGGGAAATCGTTTGCACATAATTTATAATTTTTGTGAAAAAATGGTTTGGCCACCAGGTGGCGTAAATCTCAATTTCCGCTTCTGATGTAATTGCAGCCAAATATGAGCTTCTAAAATCTCGATTGAAAAAAACGTCGTTTGTAGAACGATAGTACTCATGCTGACAAACCGTTTAGAAACATTTTCTTCTTTAAATAATGCATGGTTTCTACGCCAGGAGGCGTAGATGTATATCTTATTTTTGTCAATATCTCTACTTCTAGGAGTCCGATTTGAAAAATTCCTTCTTTCTTGGATAGTGTTTCCAGTGTGACATGTTTTTCATATAATTTCAAAATTTTCAAGTTATTTATAGACTTTCCGCTAGGGGGCGTAGAGGTAAATTGCGTTTCCCCCTATATCTCTGCTTCCAAATCTCCGATTTGATAAATTCTTTCTGCACCGGTTACATCTCCTGGTGGGAAATCGTTTGCACATTATTTCTAATTTTTGTGAAAAATGTTTTGTCCACCAGGGGGCATAAATCTTAATTTTCGCTTCTGATGTATTTGCAGCAAAATATGAGCTTCTAAAATCTCGATTGAAAAAACGTCGTTTGTAGAACGATAGTACTCATGTCGACAAACCGTTTAGAAACATTTTCTTCTTCAAATATTGTATGGTTTCTACGCCAGGGGCGTAGACATATATCTTATTTTTGTTAATTTCTCTACTTTTGGGAGTCGGATTTGAAAAATTCCTTCTTTGTTGGATAGTGTTTCTAGTGTGACATGTTTTCCCTATAATTTGAAAATTTTCAAGTAATTCATAGACTTTCCGCTAGGGGGCGTAAAAGTAAATCCCCCCTCCCCCGCTATATCTGCTTTTAAATCTCCGATTTGAAAAATTCTTTCTGCACCGGATACATCTCCTCATGGGAAATCCTTTGCACATAATTTGAAATTTTTGTATGAAATGATTTGGCAACCAGGTGACGTAAGTCTTAATTTCCACTTCTGATGTATTTGCAGCAAAATATGAGCTTCAAAAATCTCGAATGAAAAAAAGTCGTTTGTTGACCGATACTACTCATGTCGACAAACCTTTTAGGAACATTTTCTTCTTGAAATAATGCATAGTTTCTACGCCAGGGGCGTAGATGTATATCTTATTTTTGTCAATATCTCTACTTCTAGAAACCTGATTTGGAAAATTCCTCCCTTTGTTGAATAGTGTTTCCGATGCGAAATGTTTTTCCTAAAAATTCAAAATTTTCAAGTAAATCATAGGCTTTCCGCGAGGGGGCACAAGGGCAAATTACGTTTTCTGTGTTATTTCTGCTTCTAAAACTCCGATTTGAAAAAAAATTTCTGTATCGCATACAGGACATGATGGAAAATATTTTTCACATAATTTCTAATGCTTTGTAAAGAATAGTTTGGCCACCAGGGGCAAAAGTGTTAATTTTTGCTTCTGATGTACTTGTAGCAAAATCTGGGCTCCTGAAAACTCGCCTAATTTTTTTTTTTTCTTGGACTGATACCGCTCATATGGAAAATCCTTTTGAAAATAATTTCTACCTAAAATAATGCATGGTTTTCCCACCAGGGGACGTAAAGTCACGTCTTATTTTTGTCGATATCTCTGTTTCTATGAGTCCGATTTGAAAAAAAATTTCTGTGTTGGAGAGCGTTTCCGGTGCGAAATGTTTCTCATATAAATTCATATTTTTCTTAACACACAAATCTGCAACCAAAGGGCGTAAGCTCACGATTCCGTTTACAGCAATATCTGAGGGATTAAAAACCCGATTGAAAAACTTCTTACTTCCGTCAGATACTTTTGTTTTCCATTGACTTTGAATAGCTTTGATAAATTTAATTTGCGTCAGAACGGATTCAAAAGACGTGCTTATTACATCCGAAAATTCGGTGTCATCTGTCTCGTTTTTTTGTTAGCACGTCTTTTGTAAAAAAAGATCGTGCTCATGTTACCGGTTTGTTCGTCCGCCCGTCTGTATCCACGATATCTCTGCAACTGTTAGTCCGATCTGAAAAATTCTTTTTGCGTTGAGAAGCTTGAAATATGCGAATGATGATCCTTCATTTCGTTTTGTTTTTTTTTACGATTCACAATTTCGCCGCTAGAGGGCGTAAATGCAGATGATGTCAAATTCAAAAATACGTTTTATTCCACATATTTGCTTCTAAACATCCGGTTGAAAAAAATTATTTTTCTTTTGATTCCATTTATATCGAAGAGTATTTTAGATATAGTTAATTTTTCAAATTACGCATAGATTTTTTGCTAGGGGGCGTAAAAGTAAATTACATTTTTCCCGATAACTCTTCTTCTAAAACTCCGATTTGAAAATTGTCTTCTTCAGCGGATACACCTCCTGATGGAACATCTTTTTCATATCATTTCAAATTTTTGGTAAAGAATACTTTGGCCACCAGGGGCGTAAGTGGTAATATTTGTTACTCATGTATTTGCCACAAAATCTGAGCTTCTAAAATATCGATTGAAAAAATTATCTAGTGGACTGATGCCATTCACATCGATGAACCTTTTCGGAATATCTTCTTCTTAAAATATTCCACAGTTTCTCCACCAGGGAGCGTAGATGTATATCTTATTTTTGTCAATATCTTTACTTCTAGGAGTCCGATTTGAAAAATTTCTTCTTTGTTGGACAGTGTTTCCAATGTGACGTGTTTTTCATATAATTTCAAAATTTTCAAGTAATTCATAGACTTTCCGCTAGGGGGCGTAAGGGTAAATTGCGTTTCCCCCTATATCTCTGCTTCTAAACCTCCGATTTGAAAAACTCTTTCTGCACCGGATACAGCTCCAGATGGGAAATAGTTTGCACATAATTTATAATTTTTGTAAAAAAAATGGTTTGGCCACAAGGGGGCGTAAATCTTAATTTCCGCTTCTGTTGTATTTGCAGCAAAATATGAGCTTCTAAATACTTGATTGAAAAAAACGTCGTTTATAGATTGATACTACTCATGTCGACAAACCTTTTAGAAACATTTTCTACTTTAAATAATGCATGGTTTCTACGCCAGGGGCGTAGATGTATATCTTATTTTTTTCAATATCTCTACTTCTAGGAGTCCGATTTGAAAAATTCCTTCTTTGTTAGATAGTATTTCCAGTGTGACATGTTTTTCATATAATTTCAAAATTTTCAAGTAATTCATAGACTTTCCGCTAGGGGGCGTAAATGTTAATCCCCCCCCCCCCTATATCTGCTTCTAAATCTCCGATTTGAAAAATTCTTTCTGCACCGGATACAGCACCTGATGGGAAATCGTTTCCCCATAATTTCTAATTTTTGTAAGAAATGGTTTGGCAACGAGGTGGCGTAAGTCTTAATTTCCACTTCTGATATATTTGCAGCAAAATATGAGCTTCCAAAAATTTCGATTGAAGAAAAAGTCGTTTGTTGACCGATACTACTCATGTCGACAAACCTTTTAGGAACATTTTCTTCTTGAAATAATGCATGGTTTCTACGCCAGAGGCGTAGATGTATATCTTATTTTTGTCAATATCTCTACTTCTAGGTGTTCGATTTGAAAAATTCCTTCTTTGTTGGATAGTGTTTCCGATGTGAAATGTTTTTCCTATAAATTCAAAATTTGCAAGTAAATCATAGACTTTCCGCTATAGGGCACAAAGGTAAATTGCGTTTTCTGCGTTATTTCTGTTTCTAAAATTCCGATTTGAAAATTTCTTCCTGTATCGCATACAAGACCTGATGGAAAATATTTTTCACATAATTTCTCATGTTTGGTAAAGAATATTTCGGCCACCAGGGGCTTAATTTCTGCTTCTGATGTCATCATCATCATCATCATTGTCAACCATTATCAATCCACTGCTGGACGAAGGTCTCCCCAAGTTTCCTCCACAACGGTCTGTCTTTTGCCAGTCTCCTCCATGTCACCCCTGCATACTTTCGAATTTCATCCACCCATCTCCCATGTGGTCTTCTTCTGGGTCTTTTCCTGTCCCTTGGAATCCAATCTAAAATTTCGGCTGTCCATCGATGATCTGTCCTTCTGGCAGTATGTCCAGCCCATTGCCATTTCAGGGATTTAACTCTGATCATGATGTCTTCCACTCTTGTCATTTTTCGGATCCACGAGTTCCTCTTCTTATCTCTCCTGGTTACACCAAGCATGCACCTCTCCATGCTGCTTTGAGTTGTCTGCAGCCTTTGTATGTCTCTTTTAGTTAAGGTCCACGTCTCTGCACCATACGTAAGCACTGGAAGGATGCATTGATCAAACACTTTTCTTTTAAGACATAATGGCATATTGCTCTTGAAAATTATGCTGTTTCTTCCAAAAGCTCTCCAGGCAAGTTTTGTACGCCGATTAATTTCTTCACCAATGTGACCCTCACTTGATATCTGCTGTCCAAGATAAACGTACGTGTCTGTTATCTCCAGCTTTTCTCCATCAATCGAGAAATCTTCATTTCTTGTAAAAGCATTGAACATCACTTTTGTCTTCTGAAAGTTCATTTTTAATCCCACTTCTTTACTCTTGTCAGCAAGTTCCTGGATCATACTCTGCAGCTCTGATGGGGTAGTTGCAAAAATGACTACGTCATCAGCAAAACGAAGGTGGGTTAGATAATCTCCATTAATCTTTATCCCCTTGTTTTCCCAGCTCAGCGACTGAAAAACACCCTCCAATGTGGCATTAAAGAGCTTCGGAGATATGGTGTCACCTTGTCTCACTCCCTTTCCAATTTTTACGTGTGTTGTATTTTCAAACAGCCTAATCTTTGCACTTTGCATTTTCATAGATGTTATTAATAATATGAATGTATGCATCTTCAATACCGCAGGTTTTCAGAGCCATTGTAACTGCTGATGGTTTCACCGAATCAAAGGCTTTTTCATAATCGATAAAAGCCATGCACAATGGAAGTTCATATTCCCTTGCTCTTTCAATTAGTTCTCTCAGCACGTGGATATGATCTATTGTGCTGTAGCCACTCCTGAATCCAGCTTGTTCTCTCGGTTGAGCCATGTCCAGTGTTACCTTCAAGCGGTGTGAAAGAACTTTAGTGAAGATTTTATAAACTACTGATAGGAGGCTGATAGGTCTGTAGTTTCCGAGATCCTCAGTGTCACCTTTCTTATGTAGCAGGATCATTGTAGCGGTGTTCCAATCCTCAGGAATCTTTCCTTCATTAAGGCATGATGAGTGAAGAATTTGGGCGAGTACTGTTTCGATTTCTCCACTTGCTTCTTGTATGATGTCTACAGTAATTCCATCTTCTCCTGGAGCTTTTCCTCGCTTCATGTTCTTGATTGCATGTGCAACTTCTGCTGGAAGGACTGGAGGAACTCTGGTACTGGTACCTTTCATGATGTCTGGAGTGCATATATCATCCCTTTCATATAATTTGGAGTAGAAATCTTTCACTCTTGTCAAAATTTCGCCTCTATTTCTTGTTACAGAACCATCTTCTTTTCTCAGTGCCATAATCTGTTTTCTTCCCTTACTGAGATGTCCCTTTGCTATCTTTAGGCTTTGGTTGTTTTCAATTGCTTTCCTCACTAGTTCACAGTTGAATTTCCTTACTTCTTCAGTGATACTTTTTCTTACTGTCTTGCATAGCTCTATATATTCCACTTTGGAAGTCACATTTTCTTTAGTTGTCCTCATCTCTCTTCTTTTTTGCATCAACATTTTGGTTTTTCCTGATAATTTGTTCACATGCAACTTGTTCTTAGACCCAGCTAATTTTGTTGCTGTTTCCATAAGAGCTTTGGTTACTTTTCTGTTAACTTCAGAGATGTCCACTTCTTCCGATGTTAGGCCTTCTAAAGCAGAGAACCTGTTCTTCAGTTCCAACTTGAAGGTATTATGGTGTTTTTTAAGGTTGGTTATGTCAATAGATTTTGTTTGTCTTATGAGCTTGCCACGTTCAAGTTTAGTGTTGAGGTGCATCTTACATCTCACCAATCTATGGTCACTACCTGTGTTGAACTTTTTTAGCACACTGCAGTCTTCTATGACGAATTTTTTGTTACACATAATAAAATCAATTTCACTTGTCGTCCCATTTGGATGTCTCCATGTCCATTTCCTGTGTGGTTTTTTCTTGAAGAAGGAGTTCAAGATGAAAAACCCTTCTGCCTCTGCAAACTCAACGAGAGTATTTCCACGCTGGTTTCTGTTGCCATGACCGAATTTACCTACTGAAGTTTCATTCTGTTGCCGTTGCCCTATTTTTGCATTGAAATCTCCCATAATTATTTTCAAGTGCTGCTTACCTTTATTATTTAGATGACAAATTTCCTCATAAAATTCTTCAATTTCTTCTTCAGGATGACTTGTGGTGGGTGCATAAGTTTGAATAATCTGAGCCTGATGTATTTGTAGGAAAATCTGGGCTCCTGAAAACTCGATTAATTTTTTTTTTCTTGGACCGATACCGCTCATATGGAAAAACCTTTTGAGAATACTTTCTTCCTAAAATAATGCATGGTTTTCCCACCAGGGGACGTAAAGTCACGTCTTATTTTTGTCGATATCTCTGTTTCTAAGAGTCCTATTTGAAAAAGTATTTCTGTGTTGGAGAGCGTTTCCGGTGCGAAATGTTTCTGATATAAATTAATGTTTCTCTTAATGCACAAGTCTGCAACCAGAAGGCGTAAGCTCACGATTTCGTTTACAGCAATATCTGAGGGATTAAAAACCCGATTGATAAACTTCTTTCTTCCGTCAGATACTATTGTTTTCCATATCGGTTCCATTGACTTTGATTAGCTTTGATAAATTTAATTTACGTCAAAAAATTTAATTTGCGTCAACTGATTCAAAAGACGTGCATATTACAACCGAAAATTCGGTGTCATCTTTCTTGTTTTTTTTTTTTTTGTTTTCTTTGGTTTTGTTTTTTATCGTTTGGAAATTTTCTTACATGCTTTTTTTATACTCTACTACATCACTGTAAACTATCTTTCCCAGTTAGCATATATGTAAATTATATTGCAAAGTTTAGCATTCTAGAGTCACTTTTTAAAACACGTGCGACTGTCTGTAAAGAGTTGTATGTTTTGTAATGCAATTTATTCAAAATAAAAGTAAATTTAGAAATCCAAAAGAAATAACAAACGGAATATTTTGTGTTTCTAAAAGATTTTCTTACCTTCAGTTTTTGGCAAAATCACTGATTCCCCTGGGTGTCGAACGGCATGTGCATCGATTATTTATTTATTTTCTAGTCCACATTTTAGAAAACTTGCTTTAATGCATAGTGTTTCGAAGAACATGTTAATATTATGAAGCGGATTAACTGAAGTAAACTTTTTAAACTAATGATTTTTAAACTCATCCTTGATTGGGCCATAGCTTTGGCCTATGCATAATGCAAGCCTTGCTAAGCAACATTTTCTGAGAACCCGGGCCCGTGCTTAGCAAACACATGTAATCAAAGAAAGTGGACTGGGCCATCACCCCCTAATAGCTTAGCAGGCCCGCGCACCGATTTGTGACGTCACTAGAGTAGTCCGTAGTCGCGGAGAGGAGCATTACGGCGATGTGCGAACGAACACGTCTTTACGTACACCAACTAACCAGGTCGTGCGTTCTTTTAGAGTTTCACTGCATTTAAATAAGAACTTGTGTGTTAGTTTTCAAATAACTGCAGAGTTAACAAGTTTGTTTAATAATCTTTTAAAATACAGAAGAAAAAGAAATTACAGCGTAAAATTTAGCGTAGCAATAATTTCGACTTGAAAGGGTAAGCAACACAGATTCGTCAACTTAATGAAAGCACCCCTGTCATTTCACTGGAAGTGATAAACCATTCCTATAATCGAAATTATAAACTGTTGTCGTAGTTTCACTTGAAGTTATAGTTTCTTTATAGTTAGCCGAACGATTCCTGTACTTGTGAACAAATCGTTCTTGTACTTGAAAGATTAGTTTGAGGGTCCATTACGAAGTATCGCCGTCGTTTCAAAAGATGTCGATTGACATATTTAAGGAATCTGATTTTTCATTCATTGCAAACTTATGACTATGAAAATTTTAGTAATGAAATAATTCCTTTAGTGAAAATGTATTTTATATGCAATCCGTGATCACTAATATATAAAAAAAGGTCAAGAAAAACTGAATTTTTTTCTGTGTTTTTTAATTATTACCAAAGGCTCAATAAAACACGTTTTAACATACATACAGTGAATTTCTGCTTGATCCACTGATTGCATCAAATAAATTAAGATTTCAAGAAAATTATGCCATTGCTACATTATTAAACGTACAATAATGACATAACAAGTTTTCCTAATTTTAGTACCATCTAGTTACGTGTTTGGACAACTTCATTTTGATAAGCAAATATAAAGTTTATAATTTTTGTCTTCCAGAGCACTATTTCAAAAAAGTTACCTTGTCAAAGTTCAACACATCTGTATTAAGTATATTAGTAGCATTAAGCAAAACTATTTGGTTCCACAATATAAGCATTTCTTTTTATCTGGAAAAATACAAGTAACTTATTGGCAGAAATTTCCTGAAATTTGATTTTCAAGAAGTATTCAGCAAAACTGCCAATGTACATATAATTATGGTTGTGTAGTTCTTTGTGTTTCACAAGCACAATTTGATTATGTGTCCGTTAGCTGTTCCTTGAAGAATTTCAAAGACACGTTTCTAAGAAAATTTAAAATTTGTTCCAATAATTTCTTAAAGTATTTTTTCAGATAATTATTATATTTTTTGAGAACCTGACAAATGCACATGCAGTTATTGTACTGAATAAATCTAAGCGATTGTTTTGGTACTATAGGATGTATTTTAAAAGATGTACATGTTTCATTATAAATTGACTAACTTGATGTACCATTTTCTCAGAAACTGCAAAAAGCATGGTATAAAATTTTGCACAAATGTTTTGTCATTGCTAAAGCTATTGAAAAAGATTGTTTTTTCCTTTTTTTATGATTTTGGTCTCAAAATAAATTCTATGAAGGATTGAAGAAGTTTTTCCCCATACAAAAATTTACACCCACCCTCACGTTTGGAAGCACACTTTCCAGTAGTTATCGGATAATATGAGATATATTAGTTCCAGTTATTATTGCTGTAGCTTGTGAAGACACAGTGCAGGAAGTCTGGAAACAGATAAGTCTAGATAAATGAATAAAAAGTTGATCTCTCATTTTAAGCAAATGTTTTCAAAAAAAAAAAAAAAAGAAGAAGCGAGTATGTATTTCTACTTGTATTTTAAAAATCTTGTTTGTTTAGAACATAGTTTCCACAATATGTGGATTCATGTCGATCCACGTACTTTTCTTTCTCTTAAAAATAACAATATCCAAGGCTTAAAAATACCATGCCCGAGATGCTTCATGTAAATCATTCGTCTGGGCAGGTAAATAAAGCATCTAATTGCCTGTGCATGGTAACTAAATTTTAAAATAAAAAAGTTTGTAATAAAATTTCCTACTACACAAGAAAAAAAAGACAGTCATCACATGTCGTGTTTCATGTCATTGTTAATTAATGGAAGTTGTAATATTGTTACGAAGTACCAAGGAAAGAGTAATATCACATCTTTAATTATGTTATGCTCTACGCCCAGAAATCGGAAACCTAGTTTTGCTCCAAATTTTGTTTATAATCAACAACAGTATGCATGCCTCTGATGTAACTGACCTCTCATGTTTAGTGACAAAGTGAGAAAATTTAACAAAAGGAACATGGCAGAATCACTAAATTTCCGAAACACCAGTTTCATCATCGTACCATTTCATACCAATTTTAGCATCAGCATCTTAAAAATTGATATACACACGTTTTTGCATTGAACATTTGTAATACAGACCCTTAAAATGGAAGTGCAAACATGTTAAAACAGTTCATATGTTTTACTTAAAAAAAATAGGGTTCTGGTTTGTTATCTTAAAAGATACATTTTCCTGCGCATCCAGCTTTTACTACCTGGGCAAGTAAATAATTTCTTGCCCAGGTAGTACTGATATATTTCACCTAATTTTTAAGAAATTGAATGGTTTTGATAAATTCCCATCCTACCACAGATAGAGCATACACACTGCTCCCACGAGAGTTCTTCAATGTGTTGGTTTGTAGAAAAATGCTTCAAAATCTTTAAACGGACATTTTAAAGGCAAACTTACTCCTGAACTATGTGTGAACTTCTGTTTTTGTGCATTCATATCTAATTTTTGCTGTCTATACTTGATTCAGTGTTTGTGTTCCTTTAGTAATAAATATTAAAAATGATAATTCAATGCAATTCTCTATGTCTGCAAACACAAAAGATGTATTTCACATGGCAACAAGGCCTTAGCATTTATATAAAGGACATAGGCATGTTAGATGTGTACATGATATACATATATTTCGTATAGGATATAAGTATTTTACAAGCATTTGTGCCCAGAAATAGGGACCCCAAAAAAGTTAATCTGGCGCTGCCTAAACACTTAAATAACTAAGTACGAATGTATCAACATACTCTTGGGATCAAAAACATGCAACCCTTATTATTCTGTGTCCATAATAAAGTTTAAAATCCCTTCCTAAATATACATATTTTACTTTGAACTTATTTGATACATTGGCAAAAACATGTTATGGGTTACTATAACAACACAAGTAATCTATTCTTTCCATTACAAACATAAATTTCATTTTTCAAAAATCTTTTCAGTGCTTTGACTTCCCGCTGTGAGATGCATTAGATTATAAAATTAGCCAAATTTAAATTTTCTAGTTCAAAATTTTTATTTTACGAGTAGTTTAAAATAAGGTTAACAAAAGGTTTCCACGTACCTTAGAGTTGAAAATTTTCACGCTTTATTGCTGTATGCCATTTTCTGAGAACCTCCCCATTAGTAGGAAATTTGAATACTTTTAATATTCCTCTATGAAAATAAATTTAGTTGACAATTTGACAACAACAACCACGCACATCCGCAGTCACGCTTACACAGAGTGAGCAAGCTCATGCATGCTCGACCACCCACCACGGACATCAGCCTACTCTCCCCTACGTCACGCAACTTCCGGCGTTCGGTGCGCGGGCCTTCTAAGCTATTAGGGGGTGATGACTGGGCCCGGGCTCCTAAAATTGAGCCCGAACTCATTCTATCTTGCACGACAACGAGGCATCCTTACCCACTGCTGATCAAGCAGTGACATGCCGACCAATCCACACTGCGGTTATAACAGAAAAACAGCCGGTTTCCGGTCTGTGACGTTGCGCGATCTGATTTGCCTAGACGCGGTGCGCATGAACTTATCACGCCGAAATGCTAATCATTTCTGCCATATTGCCTAATTATCATATCCTGTAAGAATCGAAGTCGTAGCTCGACTCCTTTCAGGTATTCTTTTTTTCATGAACATGAGTGTATTTTGCTTACCTCGAGAAGTGAGGGCTCTCATTATGGATGGTAGATCAACCTAAACGACTGGTGTACAATGCGTGGTTTGTGCACGTGACAGAAATACATAGATGGAAGGTTTTTGGATGGTTCCCAAATGATCTATCTCGACAGAAACACATTTTGACGATGTTTTTGATGAAACTGCAAAACTGATGACACCACAAATTAATTTAAATTCTAGATAGTTTTTTTGTTTTTGTTTTTTGTAATGTACACTGAAAATATTAATAAAGCATTTTCTTTACCAAAAAGACTATATTGTTTGTACGAGGAAACTGTGGCTATAAATTTTTGGATTAGTATTAATTTTCGAAAGTGAATTTTGTTATTGTTTTATGATAATTGCGTTTTAAATTGATACGGGTTTTGTTTTTTTTTCATTAAGGCACGTTTTTAAAGCATTGCCGTAAATGCCCCAAATCCTAGCTACGTCTCTAGTCTAAGGCATACTTCAATCACTCAAAAAAAAGGAAAATACATGAAACTTAATTAAATAAAAATGAAGGCGAGTAGTCGGAGAATACCCATAATCCGGCATCCGGCTCACGGTGGATTAATCGAATGCAAAAACAATGAAAGAGAACTCGACGAGCCGCCCCGGTTGCGCAGTAGTCTAAGCGATGGCCTCTGATCATTCGTCCGAAAGGGGTCCAGGTTCGAATCTCCGTGAGGCATGGATGTTGTGTTTATCTTACGGCACTGGCTTTCTCCCTTCCCTGGAGCCAGTGACCCTAAATTAGGGACGGGCGACTGCTTATAGCCCATTCAGTTGCTCACGGTGGTCATTAAACCTCCAATTAAAAAAAAAAAAAAGAAGAAGAAAAAAAAAGAACACAACAAAATCAGTCAGAACAAAATCCTCAAATGGAGAATTCATCGCAGTGAAAATTTTTATAAAATTAGGGCTCCAATGGTAATAATCGCGAATGTAAAACCATTGAAAACGAAATCACCGAAAGAGGAATTTATCGTAGGGTAATTTTTTTGAAAATTATGGCTATATGTAAATAAAATCCTTTCCGTCTGGTTATTATTCAGAAGATTATACTAGGAGTTTCTATTTGTTAGTCCATTGTTTGAATTACCTAAATGTTTCTAACATAACTAATTTTCTCCTTATTTTAATTAATAATATAAACACCCAGATCCGTCTCGCTGGAACGCATGACGTCACACCAACGTCTGCATTGTTGCGTCATCACTTATCAATCAATTCGTGTGTGCTCTCGCGACGTCAAAATGATTCCCTGCTATATAATAGCATGATATCACTTTCAGATGTCAAGGTGATCGCATGCTAATTTAAAAACATTGGATTATTAATGACTCGAGTACTATTTATACGATCTACAAAATTCGAATTGAATTCTTAATATCTCGGCAAGTTGCGTTTGCATATTAATTTAATTTAGCATAATTCGAATATTAATTTGTACGCTTTAATCATTTTTTACATTTTTTAATTTAACTAACATCCCGAGTTTAGTGCTGATTGTATTAAACATTTTGCAAAATATCAATCTATCTAAACTCTCTAACCTACAATAAAAACTGAAATCTTGCGATGTCGAATTGAGCAAAATTGCATCTAAAAACAGATGTCGCCCAAACAGCGCATTGTCGATAATTTAGATAGTTCCGATTTGTAATGCCAGATGTCGCATTGTTTTTGTAGAAAAGGCTTCTGTATGAAGGGTCAAACTAACCTCCGTATAGGACAGTCCAAAACAAGCCGTGAACGGGATAACATGTGTGCCGGAGAAAAAGTAATTTCACGCGAAAAATCAAAGCAAAAGTTATTAAGGTAAGTTTACACGAAAAAACTGGAATACAAAGAAAATTGTTGAACAAAGAATATTTCGTACACAATGTTTATTTATCGCTAGGTCATTTGAAAAACGGAAATAAATAGCATATAATTTTCAGTTCTAACATGAATGACTTCTTGCTATATAATTTTTTACTATATTTCCTTAGAAAAGAGCAGGCGTCTATTTGATTTGTTTTCAATCTGCTTCAATTAAAAATTTCAACGTCTTAGGACGGGAAATATCCCTTATACATTAATATTTATTTAAAGCTTAAAAACAACCGTCCTAGGGCGAGCTATTGGCTAGTAATAATATAATATTAATTTCATTTGTAGTGCACTGCTGAGAGAAAGATTTGTAAAGATTAATGATTTGTGGAAGCTGAATTTGAGAGAAAATACTGCTGGAAATGTGCTTGTCTGTTCCCGATGTGTTCTGTCTTTGCCGAGAGACAGGTCGCATGTGCGCTTGTGTGTTCCTGTATTCGAGAAAGAAGTCGTAATGTGTTTTGATGTCGTCGTGTAAAAACACTTCTATTTGTTTGGTTTTTTAACATTCGCCTAAAGTGTTTTGTTAAACGACCCAGTGATTTTTCGTCTATCTTGTACACTGAGTGGCGACTTTATTATGACCACCAGACATGTAGGAGCTGGGAGTCATGGAGCACGTATCACCGAAACCGCTGCGTTCGTGAAATGATCCAGAGCAGCTGTTGTTAAAATGTTTAAAGACTGGACTGTCAGCCAAAAAGCTGGGTCTCTACGTGCAACGCGTATTCGTCATCGGCTAGTGACTGCTCCGGCGGAACGGAGAGTGCCCAGACTGGTAACAGACAACAGAAGGGCAACAGTGCAGCAAATTACAGACCATCTTAATCAAGGATCCCCTCAAATGATCTCTGCACGCACTGTTCGCCGTACACTGCATTGGATGGGATATGGCAGCCGAAGGCCTGTTCGAACACCTTTGCTGTTTACAGTTAACAAGAGAAAACGACTCCAGTTCGCACAGGAGCACAAGGAATGGACAGTCGATAATTGGAAACAAATTATGTGGTCCGATGAATCACGTTTTCAGTTACACCATGCCGATGACCGTGTGAGAATTTGGCGGAAACAGCACGAAAGCATGGACCCCTTCAAGCTGGTGGAGGCAACGTTATTGTTTGGGGAATGTTTTCCTGGCATGCTTTGGGCCCTTTAATTCGTGTTGATCAACGTCTGACTGGTACATCATATCTAAACACCGTTGCGGACCAAGTGCATCCTGTCATGTGGATGGTTTATCCCAATGGTGATGGCTACTTTCAACAAGATAATGCGTCCTGCCATAGTGCTCGTATTGTACAGGATTGGTTTTAGGAACATGCCGGTGAGTTTACTTTGCTTAGGTGGCCCCCACAATCTCCAGATCTTAACCCCATTGAGAATTTGTGGAACGAAGTTGAACGAGCCATCAGACACCTGGATCCACAACCCTGCAATCTCACACTCCTGTAAAGTGCTATTCATCAAGCATGGTCTCAAATCCCGCAAACCACCTATCAACATCTCGTGGAGTCCATGCCACGAAGAATCGGCGCAGTATTAAAGGCAAAATGTGGCCCAACGAAGTACTGAGGGGGTGGTCACAAGCAAGGGGCCACTCAATGTATATCAGCAAAGAAAATAACGTTGAATTATGAGATGTCTTTTCACTTTTAACATTGCATGAGCAGCTAGCTTCTCTCGAGAGCAGAACAAATGAACACTATGTTACGTAGGATTATTAATTCGTTTTTATTGAAAGTCATCTTAAGTGCTCTGTTGGTGATTTGGTAAACAATGTATTGTTTCGAAACCAAGTGTTACCATTGTGTCAATGGGGAGTGTTGACACCTTTCCTTTCTCTTACCGTGGGAAAGCTTTGCAAGCAGCGAGCTTCGATCTATGTTTACAACAGAATCCATCAGCGTTTTTCTTAGAGTGTGGGAGCTGAGCGTGACTCACGTGATGACATCGTGTGTGCATCTGAAAAAAAAGCAACGGGTGGAAAAACAGTGTTCGGTTGAAAGACAGTGAGAAGAGCACTCGTGGTTTGTGAGGGGGCATTGTCATGTGCGTGTGCATAGGCGCAGCATCGGGAAGACACGGGGAGCACGTGCCCGCCCCCTCCCCCTAACTTAAAAATTGGAAGAAATAATAACAAGTCGTTCGTCTTTTAAATGTTATAAAGTGTAACATATAGCCAAGGGAACAACTCTACGCAATAGCGAGCATTTTTATGACTGCTTTCCAGCCTCCATTCCATGCGCAATAGCATGCAGTCATCTGATGATAGTTTCCATTATCAGATGACTGCATGAAATGCTTTTAAAGGCGTGTTTTGGTATTTTTTCATCCTCGTTAGGATGAAGCAACACATTCCTGGTACACCTAGCAGTTTTGAATGTATTAGGATGTAAAAACGTAAGTTATGTCACTAATAGCTATTGAACAGGAATACTTTGGCAAAAACTATTTCTGAGAACGCCGCAAGAAAAAAATCAGTTTACCCTTATTTGTGACCTGTGACCCCCTTCCCCCGCCAAATTTTTTATCACACTACGCCTATGTGCGCGTGCGAATTTAGTACCTCTCTCTGTTTGTAATGCAGAACAGAAACGTAAATGGATTACACTTCCGCTGTAGGTAAGGTAAGGAGATCATTCGTGTCAGCGACGACCGAGATGTTTAGTGATTTAAAGGGAAGATTTGCAGAGTATAAATTACTGCTTGCAGTGCCAAGGAAATTGTTTGCTAGCTGAACTCTTCAGCTGGGTACATTCCAACATACTGATTTACGTACGAGTTACTCACTTTTCATTCAACGCAATTGTACGGTATCTTACAGTATAATCTCAAAATTGTAATTTTTTTAAGTTATTATGTGCTGCTGTCATTTTTGTTGGTTTAATTCTCTCTAGTGGAAACTTTTATGCGCTCACTCTTTTCTTTTCTGCTCTCTGATCCAGAGGTCGAACTCGACCGTTCCGGTTTCATCCTGTTCGGGGCGTCTGGAAACTGTTTCGGGGTAGAAGGCCGCTAGCTATGAAACAATAATATAGATGTCATTTCTAACAAAACCCATCAGAATTAAACATTAGATTTTACTTGCGTGAGCTTTCAGGATATACATAGGATGTTCACACATTTTTAGAACTATTTTCCAGCAATATAATTTATGTTTAAAATAAAATTATTTCATTAATTCATTTGTGTTTGGTGTAAAATTATTTCATTCTTAACTGTTCTATCTAATAGCCATTTCTCTGGACTATGAACCTACATTTAGATTTCCAAGATAACAGGGCATTTCTTAAAATTGATAATGGTATTATTCGACTCCTAATCCACCGCTTTTCATAGTCCAATCATTGTTTTGGGTCGGTGTTTAGAAAGCGCTCTTTTTAGCAGTCCGAAGGCACAATAGTCCATTGGTGACACATCAGGAGACTTTGAAGGAATATGACCAAAATACCGGGTGATCCGTAATAACTCCGCGAGTTATTACGTTTTCAAATGTCTTGCACAATTTGAAAACGTAATAACTCGCGGAGTTTTGAGAGTAGGGCAACGCAGTTTGCATAGAAATGATCAGAACGACATCGGGTTTTTTATGAAATCACATAAATTTTTACGCATTTTACTTACATTTTTCATCGCCAGATGGCGCAGCAACCACACGTTGGAAGTGTCGAGAAAAATAGACACCTCATTGTACCAGGTGTTCAATGTGATGGCCGTCCTGTTCCAGCACTGCCTGCAGACGAGAGAAAACACCATGGACGGCATTGAAGAGCATGCCCGGTGGTATAGCTGCCACATGGTGTCGAATGGCATCTTTCAGCATGGCCAATGAAGTGAGGCGACATCTGTACACTTGTGATTTTAGGTAATCCCAGAGCCAGAAATCGCAGGGTGTCAGGTCTGGTGACCGAGGAGGCCAGGCCTTCATAAAGTGTCGGCTCAACCCACGATTTGCGCCAAATGTCGCTTGCAGCAGTTGCTTAACGGAACGTTCGATGTGGGGTGGTGCTCCAACCTGCATAAATGTGCACTGATTCACTGCATCCCGCTCTTGCAAGCAAGGGATAACGTACGTTGGTAACATGTTCGCATAACGTGCAACTATCACTGAAACGGTTTCGAAGGAGGTGCCGCGGACCACTTTAAAAAAAAAAGGACCGATAATGAAAGAAGCCGTAAATCCACACCAAACTGTCACTTTCGGCTGATGAAGTGGCGCTTCAACGACTGCTCGGGGATGTTTCGTGGCCCAGATGAGGCAGTTGTGCGTGTTTACCGCTCCGTTTAGAGAAAAGTGTACCTCATCAGTCCATAAAACGTTCATCAGCCAGTTCTCGTCGACATCCATTTGTCGAAAAAACCATGCTGTAAACTCCTAATCGCCAGCTTGCAGTTCGTGATGCCGTTGCAGTTTGTACGAGTATCTGTGCAGAGTCCGTCGTAGTGTTCGCCATACAGTCCCGTATGGAATGCTGTTTGCCGAGAAACATGGCGAGCACTGGAGTCGCCATGCGCGGATGACAATGCAATCACATCCATTTCCAGCGTAATCGTCTCTGCTGCAGCAGCCCATGTTCGTAGTCTACCGCTTCGTGGGCGTGCTGCCAAAGATCCCGTTTCCTTGAATGTTTTCACCATTCGCCGCAGCGCAGCACTTTCCATCGGTCCTTTCCCACTGCGATCACCTTTCAGTGACCGGTAGGCTCTCAACGCAGCACTCGAACATTCAACGTTGCAATAGAACAATTTCACCAAGAGCGCTTTGTCCGGTAATGACAGAATACTGACACGGACCGCTATGACTTGTGGTAGCTTCCCAGCTGCTGCTTTTATACCCACTATCGCAGACCTGTTCGCCTATGGCACCATCTGGCGATGAAAAATGTAAGTAAAATGAGTAAAAATTTATGTGATTTCATAAAAAAAAACGATGTTATTCTGATCATTTCTACGCAAACCGCGTTGCCCTACTCTCAAAACTCCGCGAGTTATTATGTTTTCAAAATGTGCAAGACTTTTGGATCACTCGGTATATAGACTGACACCCCTCTCTTCTTTTCATTTTTTAAGGAAATAAAGTGGTAGATTCGGATGTATGACTGGTAGCCTTATCGTGATGGAGTTCTACTCTTTGAAGGCTCTGTAGATAAAGGAATGGTATTTCCTCTTTAAATATAAGAGTTAAATTTTGGTACTATGTAGAATTGATTTTAACATTCATTTCAACTTTTCTCAGCTTTAATTTCCCATTGTACGAGAAACCAGCAACAATCATAAATCCTTTACTGAAAATTTCCTTGGATTCTTGGAACTAAGTTTTTAAGTTTTTTTTTTTTTTTTTTTTTTTGCGATAGTAAATCGACTATTTTTCGTTAGTTGTTTAGGTAGATCCATGCTTCATCAATAGTCACAATAAATGTCCATCTGTCTAAGTGATTTTCATGAAGAAGTCTTCTGCCACGTACCTAGGCGAAAGGCGGCGAACATTATGTTTTTTTTTTTTTTTTTTTTTTTTCCAGTATCAAATCTTTGTTTATTACCTTGTTTACGGTTGATACAGAGATTTTCAACGACTTAGCAATTGGTCTTTGGGTCGGTGGATTTTCTTTTAAGACCAAAGACCTTACTTTTAAAATAGTAGTAAAGTACGTACCTTTCTTGGATATTCGTTATGTGTTAATTTTCCTATTAAAAGCACTGCTTGACGATTTTTCCCTCTATTAATAATAATATTGCTTATTTTACATTTAGAAATACTAATTCCATAATTTGAACAGCGTTTTTGAATTACATTATACGAATATTTCTCTTCGTAAAGAGCAAAAAACATAACCTCCTCCTATCCACAGCTCGTTTACGTGCGCCATTTTTTTAGCAGACAATATTTAACTGCTGCAGGTGTTTCTTTTGTTTTCATCTAACAGGTTGTTGCCAGTCGTAATTCTTTGAACTTCTTTCTTTTATTTTCTTTAATTTCTTATCAAAAACTTTCTAAAAATGTGTGAACATCCTCTGTATATTGATAAATGACGGCGTTCTTCTATAATTTTTTTCCCTGTTTACCGGATTACCCGAAATCAAAATCGTTCTTCTATGATTTCTTTCCCCATTTTTACCGGATTACCCGAAATCTTGGATCTCTTTTAAGTAATTTAATAAAATTATATTTTTAACGAAAATTTTTGGAGCATTATTATTAAACAATATATTAGTGTTACCACGCTGATCGTTCACATTTATTATTAAGAAAGAGGGCAATACCGTACATCAAGTTATTAAAGAAATTTACCGAAAAAATTATTATTTCGATAAATTTGCCTTATAGTTTTCGAAAAAATTGTCTTTGTATAAAATGCTCGTTCGATAAGTTTGATTTCGATTGTTTTGTCTTCGATGAAGTCGTTTTCGATAAAATTATCAGCTCCTATGCAAATGTTTTGCTGACAACTAATAGAACAATGCAAAAGCAAGAGGAATAGCTTCCTTCTTTCAATTGGTTAATCTCTTTCATGTTTTAAAGTAAGAGTGAATTCTATTTTCATTTCAAAATCAAAGGCGTAGTTCGATCATTCAAAAATAATAATAATAATAATAATAATAATAATAATAATAATAAAATAAAACAACATGAAAATTATTTAAATAAATATGAAAACGTTATAGCGAAACAAGCTCATTTTGCTGGTGGTAGGATTCGATCCACGCCTCCTCGCTTCTGGAGCCAGTTATTCTCCCAACTAAAGTACACTGACAAATCTTATCGCTGAAACTTTGCCGTCTTGACATGGGCGTAGCCTATGAAGTAGGTACGTCACGACGTGGGTACAAGGGGAATGAATATGCACAACTCTATGTACACAGACGTGACATAAGTAAATAAACACCGGTCATATTGTCATTTTTGCTATGTAGTGGAGTCTATATTGCCCTGCATGCTCGAATTCTCTTTAATATATTTTGCAGGACAACGTCAGTGAGTATAGGTGACTCCAAACGAACATGCCTCGACCCAAGGGAGCCAAGGAACTAAGCTTTCAGAGAGGACGAATCACGGGGCAATCCGATCTCTGTGCCAGCCAGCGTCAGAGTGCTGCAAACCTGCAAATTCGTCTTGCCACAGGTAATCGAGTGCTAGTGGAATTCAAGAAGGCAGAAAAGGAAGCACCAGCATCACGTACGGGTCGCCCTAGGCCATCACAGGGGTATCTTCGAGCTGTCACGCGTTCTGTGGACACCAGTCCTTGTAGCAAAGCCAGAACAGCTCCAAGGGAGTTCTAGAACTGCATGTTATCTTCACCGACTTGGTTATCATGGAAGAGCCGCTCGACGAAACCTGTTTTGCGAGAAGCAAATATTCGTAGCAGATTGGCAACGGCGACAGATGTGATTGAGAGACTCTTAGCACTTTGGCACACTGTCATATTCTCTGATGAGTCCAGATTTGCCCAATTTTCAGACAGTGGCTAGGCCTGAGTGTGGCAATTGCACATCCAGGACTTCAGCTTGAAGCGTCCATACCCAACTGTGAGACATGGCAGTTTTTCAGTCATGATATGGGGATCCATGTGGATAACTGGTCGTTCAGTCCTCCTACAAAGTGAAGGCAACATCAGTGCACAAAAACACATGTCCATCCTTGAAAGAGGCCTGCTACCAATATTCTCCAGTGTTCAGATTTGTTCGTGAAGGATGGCGCTCCATATCATAAGGCAAAAGGTACCCAAACATGGAACGAACAAAACGCTATCCAGAGACTTTCGTGGCCAAGCCAGAGCCCTGATACGAACCCAATTGAACACCTGTGTTCCATATTGGATGGAAAATTATGACGAATGCCACAGAAACCAACCAACAAAGCACATCTGCTGGCTTTGTTACGTGAATCGTAGGTTCAAATACCACAGAGCACCATTGCTGATCTCGTTTCCACAATGTCTGACAGAGTGAAAGCCCTACGTACTGCAAAGGGTGTGGCTACCAGATATTAAATCCAGCTACAACTACAGATCCTACCATTCCATTCCATGCTGACAGAAAATAAATGTTATTTACAAATCAGGTGTCCATTTACTTATGTCATGTCTGTGTAGTCCAACGACGCACAAAAAAAAAAAAAAAAGAAAGAATTAAATTAGTTTGCATGCATAAAGGAAAAGCTGTCTTCGGGAGATGCTAAAAAATTAATTCTTAACAACAACACATACGTCCCAAAAGCTGGACTCGTGGTGTATTAGGGAAAGAACCAGCATCAAACACTAAAAAAGCTTTCGATTATTGATATTAAATTCAATTAGTTTGGACAGCAGAAAACTTTCACCTAAAGTGAAAAAAAAAGTTATGCATTTACTTTCTGCTCTTTCCTTTGAGCAAGCCCAGCTTCCATGAACGATTTTTGGTATTTTCTGTTAGCTGAGATATATTTAGTAATTTAATAATGAAACTCTTGTCCTTTTTGTATGCTCGTGGGCGCTGTCCTTTAGCTTAAGTAAAATTGTCGCGTCTTGCTTCTCTCATTTTCAATCCGTTCTACTGCAACTGAATTTGTTTTCCTCTCAATCCAGGTCTCTGCACATGGTTCCCCTGCAAGGCCCCACTTCAAAAGAATTTTAATCTCATTATTTCTTTCGCAAAACTCATGTTTAGGAACTATACAAATAAATAAAGCGCGTGTGTAGCATTTTGTAAGCCTTATGCTTTTCGCCTTAGAACATAACTTAATGTCAAAAACACTTCCACATATTTCAACCGCTTTTAATTTTTATTGTGGCATTTATTTTCTCTTATGAAATAAATATCCGAACGACATTTGTCCCATCATTAAATCCGATTTCGTGCCCACGCTCTTTCTAGAGGGGAGGGGGGGGTATGGGACGTACCTACCTCAGAGGTGACGCACCATGTCTCAAAGTTACAGCGATAAGCTTTGTCGATGTAGTTTAGTTGGGAAAACAACTAGCTTTGGAGCAAGGAGGCGTGGTTTTGAACTGCACAACTGTCAGAAAGGGTTTTCATGTAACAATTGATGGCATTGTAAAAATTGATGACATGGCTATTCCTAGACTTCAGCGGGGATTCTCATTTTTTTGTGAAAAAATCGATTTTTTTTTTTACGTTATTTTATTATTTCAAGTCTTAAGAATATGTGTACCAAATTTCAAGTCGACATTCGCAAAATTGGTCAAGTTATAATCTGTTATTTTCCAGTGGGGTCACAGAATTGGTGCAACTGGCGCAAAGCCGAACCTGAGAAAACTCTGGACGAATTTAATCGCGAACCGCCACTTCATAAAAATGTCGAAAATGCTATGAAGCCGATTTACAACGATTTGTCATCAAGAGAGTTGCTAGAAAGGTGTTTGGGTGGTGACACTCAAAACAACAATGAAAGTTTCAATTCTACTGTTTGGCGGTTCACTCCCAAACATCTTTACTGTGGCTCAAAAACCATCGAAATGACAGCTTATGTAGCTGCAGGCATTTTTAATGAAGGCTTTTCTGCCGTCCTGAAAATGATGACAACGACAGGAATTGTTATTGGCGAGCAAACGAAGATATTTGCCAACGCGCGGAACCAACAGCGTCTGCAGAGATTGTCGAGACGCAGCCTCGAGGCTACAAAAGAGGCTCGTACAAGGCGTAGAAGCAAGCAAATGTCTCCAAACGGGCTCTACGTAGCAGAGGAAAAAGCACTGTATGACCATGGTATAGCAGATTAGTAGAAAAATACTGTAAGTACTCGATATGCCTCCGTAAACTGTACTTGAAACTTTAAACGCGTTTTTCCCGAAATAGCTTTTCCACGAATGGTTGGCATGATATTTCAAAAACTATTGGACCGATCGACTTCAAATGTAAAACTGCATGTTCAGCAAACATCGTTTTATCGTTTGATGAACCAGAAACGCGATACGTTATGTATATTTTTAATAGCGAAAAACATTGTCAATTTCTTGAGCTAAATTGATAATTTGAGTTTGACAAGTCACCATTTCCTTAAATATATATTTTTTTTTCTGGTTCATCAAACGATAACTACTTGTGTATAGAGTAAAACGCAGTTCGAGTTTTTTGTTTCAGATCACCTGGAGTGGAGAAATCATTCCAACCAGTGACCGCCGATCTTCGCGCAGTGTCTTGTTCGAGGGGGAGTTGCGAGCGTGATTCTTTATGAAACTTATTAAAAATTGTTTTGTAGGTACCTGAAATGTTAATAAATAGATGTACAGACATCAAAAAAAAGGAGCCACCCCATTAACTTTGGAACCGTTTGCCACATAAAAACAAATAAGGTATCGGTGGAAAGGACTCGAAGGGAGCTATCATATGAAGCAAAGAAGCATGCTAATTAGGCTAATTAATATACTAATTAGCTCTCTATCTCCAAATTTTTCCATATAAGAGGTATGTTATTTTACGCGCATTTTATTCAGCACATAGTAAAACCCGTAAATTCCAAATTACGTACAAATAGACCAATAAATACGTGTACAGTTGTAACGTATACTCTATATTCACTTTCCTTTTGATTTTACTATCTCTGGTTATTTTATTTTACTATGTAAATTATCTTCTTACTGAACGAAATATTATTTCACCCGCTGAATGAGATCTGGCAATGAGTGTAAGTCATGACGTGGTGGTAGCTAGTATATAGGCGCGTTCATCGAGACTTAGGGAGAGCTTTTGTTGTTGTTATGAGAGAGCGTTGTGGTTTACGGAGAGCGTTTATAATACGAGGAGAGATTGTGTTGTTATGAGGAGAGATTCTTCATTAGTGTAAAACAAGTTGTGTGTGTGCTTTAGTTGACCAAGAGTCTTATAATAAAGAGGTTACCGTAAGTTAGTCTTTCTCAATTCATAGTTTTTGTCAGACCTCTGTCTGGCTGTTAGGTTTATAACATTTATTCATTACCATAAATAACCAGCGTTAAGACTTTGTTTACGTTCGTAATTAACTAGTAACAACCTTTTGAATTCACTATTTTGAAGCTTAGTGCAAGTATATCATTAGCTAGCTGGTAGGAAGAGAATCATTCATATTAATTAGCTTAGCAAAAAGATTATAAAGCTAATTCATTATACAGTGTGCTACGGAAAAAAGATGCCGCTAATGTTAAACTGTGGAATTCGATTTTGATTTGTATCATTTAATCGAGAACAGATACAATGATTTGGTGTTGCAACAATAAAACACAAAGATACCCAGATAATATGAGCCGCTATGCAAGGACAGAACTGGTATATCAAGAGAATTATAAATTATGGAATATGATCATGAAAAAAATGGATTAATACCATATCTCATTAACAGCCCATTCCATGCGCAATATTTTTAAATCTGTAAATCCAAAGTTACAGCGTGTTAGCATAAAATATTGCTGAGATATAAGCGAAAACTCAAGCATACATCGATTAAGGGGCTGTGCATAAAAAAACGTATGTTCCTCTACTTACTGTAAAACAGTTTACCCAGCAGTATTTGAAAACACTTAGGAGAAAGTGTTTCTACGTGACACTGATACTGATTTTGGTTGCAAGGAAGAAAACCATGGGATGCGGAATCAGTTATTAACCACTAAATTCAAAATTGCAACTTGTAATAATGAACATTATAAATTAATAATTTTGCACAAGTATAACTTAACTTACGACGTAGTTTGTGAAGTGACATATTTAATCATTTTTATTAGTTACATAGCTGACTCTTGTATATTGTTCCTGTGTCCCACAATGCCGCAGAATATGTCTCCTTAGGTTAAAACACAGCGAATACCTAAGCAGAGCTACCGTTAGTTTAATTCTAGCTTCAGGTCAAACTAGATGTCACGCTACATTTCCGTAGGCGAATGTGTGGACAGATAACTTTTGCAGAAATAAGGTTTTAACTAAATATATCTCAGTGAACTACAGAAATCAGTATCAATGTTACAAATCAATTATAATTGACTAGGCGAAAGCCCGTCAATAGTAACGGGGGAAAATAAGATGTAAAATTTTTAATATTCATATATTGTTGTTTTTTTGTGATGTCCAACTGTGAAAGTATGTTTCATAAACATTGCAACAATGAAAAAAAGCAATTAATAAGTAGGAACCGTACACCAATTATACTCCAAATAGTATAACTGTACTAATAATCCGAATTTCTTTGTGTAGAATAGAAATAAAACTTGAAAGTTTTATTTCTATTCTACGCCAAGAAATTCGGATAATTAGCATAGTTATACTATTTGGAGAGAAAAAAAAAAAAGTTATTGGTTAAATTAGGGATTCAACAATCAAAATCGGCAACCGCTCGCATTTTACCAGTGTTTGTTCGCCGCACATCGGATGTTTCTATAGGCAGCTCATGAAATATATGAAAAAACAAAAGCTGCAGCCAGTTGTATAATAATATTTCCGACATTTTTCTGTGAAATCGTTTGATAGCAAGCCGTTTAGGCGGTACCCGTCCTTTAAAACCTCTCATAAAAGGCATAGTGGCCCTAACGCGCGCATTGTTTCATGTACACTGAAAAAAAAAAAAAAAATTACGCAGATAGCAAGCAATTACTTTCTCCTGTTCTTGCTCTTGCCAGATAGCAGCAGAAAAGTGTTAAAATAATAAAAATATGCTTTATTTTCCTTCTTTTTTTCTTTCTTTTTCATTTCTTCTACAAATATAAATAAAATAATATCTGGTTATACTCTGCGAAAAAAGAATCTAGTTATATTCTGATAATTTCGTAGTTTAAAGAAAAAGAAAAAGAAAGTTCCCAATCATGTTTCTTCAGTATACGCATGAAATAATAAAAAGACACTGTTACCTACTCTATTAGAACTGTCAATTTTTAGACTTAAATGAGAAAAGAAAGTGGTTTGACAATCTAAAATAAACATTTTAGGATCACAAGGAAAATTTTAAAATTAAATTTCATACGATAGGATTCTAAATGAAAAATTCCATATGTCGTTTATGAACGACAAAGTAGATCCAAATTTCCTGACGTAGAGTTTTTCTGTTTCAAAAGATTTGATCATGGGACGTAATGCATCTGTGAAGTCATGTCGAATGATTTAGATGAGGTGGTGTCACACCAGAAGCTGTTAAAAATTGGTATGTGTTTCTATGACAACAAAGCAAAGTGGTACACGCATGCGCTGTTCGCGACAAAATGGGACAAACGTTCATACGTTCAAACAACAAAATCATATTGTTTTAGATTGTCACGTTGAATTAATGTCAGAGGTGCAAATTTAAACTACGAGACATAGAGGTTCCCATTTATTCGTGTGTTAGGCCCGATAACTATACGAAAGCAAAGTGAGTTTTTGAGGTGGAAAAAAACAAGTAACAAATCACTTGGAATAGATCGCACACTTTTGTAGCATTTTGTGAAAGCTATTTCCAGAAAAACAGTGATCATTGCGTTCCTCATATGTTCCCAAGGTTTTCCGAATGTCTATGTGTTATCGATGCTCTCTGCATGTGTTAACAATGCTCTCTCCTCCACAAAATATTTTATGATAGAAGACAATATTTTTACATAACACATTCGGAACACTACGTGGAAAAAGTATGGAACACTGTCGTAACACACTGCGAACGCATTTTCCATAATTACTTTCTGGATGTGTTCCGAATGAGTTGTCAACCTTTCCTCATCAATGGTGGAACACATTGATGTGCTATATATTTCGCAGTGCCACGGACAGCTAGAAAAGAAATCATCGAAGTAGGGAATGGCTCAAGAGTCTGCATAATTTTAACTATACTAATGCACTAATTTACTTAAATAGTGGATTTGGGTTAAGTGAAACTTGCCATCAAACATGCCATGTGTCATTTGGTGCACATAGATATTCATTTGCTATCCATTCAGTTGGTAAACATCAGCTCCAGTTCTTGTATATTCCATGGTATATATATCAGAGTACAGCATAAACTATATTTGCAGGTTTATTTCATTAGGTCGAACCATTCCCTGACCGAATTTCGACTACGTGTTTGGACTCCTTATTCAAGTGTGGCTGTGTCCGACTCGAATGTGGACTTTTCAGCTGGTTTTCATAATACATGACCAATGACAGGCAGCATACAGTTGTATACGTATTTGCAGTAATATTTGATATTTATTAGGTGTAGAAATAAGTTTTAAAGCGTTTTTGTGTGACGCATGGCGCTAATTTACATATCCGACATTCCCCCGTGTTATTTTCACGTGACCTTAACTAGTCCAGAATATAAAATGTGACACAGAAGTTTGCCCAACAGTCAAACGCACTTGCACATCGGTAAATGAAAGATGGCAAGCGATACTCCACTTATCCGACACTACATTCGTTACGAATTTCATCAGGGAAAAAGTGCTGTAAAAGCATGTGCATCGATCTGTTCTGTTCTGCGGGAGAATATTGTATCAAAACGCACGTGTGAGTTTTGGTTTAGACGGTTTAAAGCACGTGATTTGGATGTTACCGATCGAGAACGTAGAGGCGCCCCGCACAAGGTTGCACATGAGGAACTGCAAGCATTGCTGGATGAAGATTCGTCTCAAACGCAAAACAAACTAACTCAGCAAATGGGGCTAACTCAACAAAACATTTCCAATTGTTTATGCTCAATGGGAAAGATTCAGAGGGAAGGAAAATGGGTGCCACATGTATAACGAAGTGAATTTCTCCGTCATTTTTATCCGCGCCGGGGTTCGAACCCGGGTCCACTCATTCCGGAATAAGTTGCTCTACCAATTAAGCTACGCGGACTTTTATTCTGATCCCTATCTGCCTTTATGTCGTGTGCGTCCTTCTGGCAGGTACGTCACATCTCCTGGTACGTTACATCATCTCCCCCTTATTTTCATTTATTTTTTTTTTTGAAGTGCTGGAGAAAGGATTCTCTTATTTTTCCTATCTCGCGGTGTGGAAATAACATCACACCAATGCGAGATTTTGAACGGTCGGGTCATCCGGGTAGTTCGGGCGCCATTATAACGAAGTGAATTTCTCCGTCATTTTTATCCGCGCCGGGGTTCGAACCCGGGTCCACTCTCATTCCAGAATAAGTTGCTCTACCAATTAAGCTACGCGGACTTTTATTCTGATTCCTATCTGCCTTTATGTCGTGTGCGTCCTTCTGGCAGGTACGTCACATCTCCTGGTACGCTACACATGACCTGAGCCAGATGAACAAGGATGAGCGTGTCATGAAGTTTTTGAATTTGTTGAGCAAACACAGAAAGTCTTTCCTGTAAAAAATCGTTACGGGTGATGAAAAGTGGATATGGTACGGCAATTCCAAACGCAAAAAAAAAAACTGGGCAGATCCCTGCGAAGTAACGATTTCGACATCGAAACGCAATATTCACTCCAAGAAAGTTCTGCTGTACATCTAGTGAAATATGAAGAGTGTGCTCTATTTTGAACTATTGGAACAGGGTCAAACTGTTCCTGCTGATCACTACAAGCAACAATTTCTGCTATTGAACCAGTAAATCTGTCCGAAACGTCCATTCACAGGCAAAGGATTGCGTCCCGTGAAATTACTGCATGACAACGCTGAGCCGCATGTCACGAAATCGGTCTAGGAAACGTTATTGATGCTTGGCTGGGACGTTTTGGAGCACATGGCGTATACTCCCGACATAGCCCCTTCAGACTAACATTTGTTCTGATCGATGCAACATGGTTTCTCTGCTGTACAGTTCCGGACATGTGACGAAGTACAAAAATGGGTTCACGACTTTATCACGTCACACGACGAAGTATTCTTCATGGTTGGAATTCGTCAGCTGCCCGACGATGGCGGAAGGTGATTGGTAATGGCGGTGCATATTTTGATTCGTAAAGGTATTGTTTTATTTCTCTCAAATTACACGTTGCGTTGTTTTAAAACGCTTTAAAACTTATTTGTGTACCTAATACATCCTCGTTTTCTATATTTGAAATAAAAAGAATGATGACACCGAATTTTCATCCTTTCTGACGCGAATTAAATTTTTCAAAGTTATTCAAAGTCAATACATCCAGTTAGAAAAAATCAACCGGATGTTTACAGTCGATAACACATCCAGAATAGAAACAGCTACATTACTTCCGACAGCGGCTAAAACGTATGTTACAAAAATTAACGAATAACGCACAAAAATGTTTTCATAGCACGATATCGAAGACAAACAGATTTTCAAATCGAACAGTTAAAAGAACAAATACAGAAAGAAACGTGATATAACTCGACACCACCTTCTAGCGGAAGAATTCTGCATAATGGAAATGTTTAAAACAGGCTTAAAATATTCTTCATGGAAAAGGGTCAGCTAAGGAAAAAGAACTTTTTAGCTACTTCTCCCGCAAACAGAGATAGAGAAATGTATTGATCCTTACACCACCTAGCGGAAATCTGTGCGTTATTTAAAGAGGATAATGGTCCACATCCCTGTTGTCGTGAATGTCATACAGTAAAAAAAAGTAATTTCTCAATAGGGTGTTTAGAAGCGAAGATACAGCTGCAAACAAAAGTACACAAACACAACCTACCGAGAGAACTGTGAATTGCAAAATTCCTCATATACTAGACTAAAGTGTTCTACAAGGTAAATGGCTTCCGGTGTTGAAAGAATTTTTTTTTTAATTGCAGATGTAAAATCCGAGAAATTGAGGACAACGGATCAGACATTTGTGTACCCTAGAGGCGAAATTGTACAATATTTTGGGAAGAAAATACGCACACAGAGTTTGCATAGTTAGTAGTATCTGACCAAAGAAAGAAATTTCTCAATTGGGTTTTTAGTCCCGCAGATATTGCTGTAAACGAAATGTGAACTCAGGCCTTCTGGTGGCAGACTTAGGCGTAAAGAAAAATTTGAAATTATATGAGAAACCTTTCGCAGTGGAAAGGCTCTCAAAGAAAGAAAGAATTTTTCAAATCTGACCCTCAGAAGCAAAAATATCAACAAATATACGATATACGCTATGCCCTCTGGCGGAAAAACTGTGCATTATTTTACAAAGAAAGTATTCTACAAAGGTTCTATGTGAGTGGCATCGGTCAACGAAATAATTTTGTCAATCGAGTTTTCAGGAGCTCAGATTTTGCCGCAAATACATCAGAACCAGAAATGAACCCTTACGCCCCCTGGTGTCCAAACCGTTCTTTACCTAACATTAGGAATTTTATGCAAAATATTTTCAATCGGGAGCTGTATGCGATACAGGAAGAATTTTTCAAATCGGCGTTTCAGAAGCAAAGATATCGGGGAAACGCCATTCATCTTATCGCCACCTAGCTGAAAGTCTATGGGTTACTTGAAAATTTTAAAATTATATGAAAAGTATTTCGCACAGGGAACTCTATCCAACAAAGGTGGAATTTTACATATCGGACTCTCAGAAGCAGAGATATCGACAAGAATAGGACGTACATCTACACCTTCGGGAGGAGAAACCGTGCACTATTTAAAGAAGAATATATTCCGAAAAGGTTTATTGGTGTGAGTGGTATCGGTCCAAGAACGAATTTTTTCAGTCGAGATTTTAGAAGTACAGATTTTACTGTAAATACATCAGAAGGAAAAAATTGAACCTTAGGTCCCCTGGTGGACAAACCATTTTTACCAAAAATCAGTTGTCATATGCAAAAGATTTCCCATCTGTAGCTGCATCCACAGCAGAAAGAATTTTTTAAATCGGAATTTCAGAAGCAGTGAATCGGATAAAACGCAGTTTTAGTTTTACGCCCCCTAGCGGAAAATCCGTGCTGAACTTGGAAAAGTAACTATAACTAAAATAGTCTTCGCTAGAAATGGAATTGAAAGCTAAAAGTATTCTTTCAATCGAATGTTTAGAAGCAAATACATGGAATAAAATGTATTTTGAATTCGATATCCGTACTTACGTCCTTGTCACTTTGTCTCACTCCCTTTCCAATTTTTATGTGTGTTGTATTTTCAAACAGCCGAATCTTTGCACTTGCATTTTCATAGATGTTATTAATAATATTAATGTATGCATCTTCAATACCGCAGGATTTCAGAGCCGTGGTAACTGCTGATGGTTTCACCGAATCAAAGGCTTTTTCATAATCGATAAAAGCCATGCACAATGGAAGTTCATATTCCCTCGCTCTTTCAATTAGTTCTCTCAGTACATGGATATGATCTATTGTGCTGTAGCCACTCCTGAATCCAGCTTGTTCTCTCGGTTGAGCCATGTCCAGTGTTACCTTCAAGCGGTGTGAAAGAACTTTAGTGAAGATTTTATAAACCACTGATAGGAGGCTGATAGGTCTGTAGTTCCTGAGATCCTCAATGTCACCTTTTTTATGTAGCAGGATCATTGTAGCATTGTTCCAATCCTCAGGAATCTTCCCTTCATTAAGGCATCGAGTGAAAATTTGGGCGAGTACTGTTTCAATTTCTCCACTTGCTTCTTGTATGATGTCTATAGTAATTCCATCTTCTCCTGGAGCTTTCCCCCGCTTCATGTTCTTGATTGCATGAGCAACTTCTGCTGGGAGGACTGGAAGAACTCTGGTACTTTTCATGATGTCTGGAGTACATGTATCATCCCTTTCATATAATTTGGAGTAGAAATCTTTCACTCTTGTCAAAATTTCGCCTCTATTTCTTGTTATAGAACCATCTTCTTTTCTCAGAGCCATAATCTGTTTTCTTCCCTTACTGAGATGTCCCTTTGCTATCTTTAGGCTTTGGTTGTTTTCAATTGCTTTCCTCACTAGCTCACAGTTGAATTTCCTTACGTCTTCAGTGATACTTTTTCGTGCTGTCTTGCATAGCTCTATATATTCCACTTTGGAAGTCACATCTTCTTTAGTTGTCCTCATCTCTCTTCTTTTTTGCATCAACATTTTGGTTTTTCCTGATAATTTGTTTACATGCAACTTGTTCTTAGACCCAGCTAATTTTGTTGCTGTTTCCATAAGAGCTTTGGTTACTTTTCTGTTAACTTCCGAAATATCCACTTCTTCCGATGTTAGGCCTTCTAAAGCAGAGAATCTGTTCTTCAGTTCCAACTTGAAAGTATTATGGTGTTTTTAAGGTTGGTTATGTCAATACATTTTGTTTGTCTCATGAGCTTGCTACGTTCGAGTTTAGTGTTGAGGTGCATCTTACATCTCACCAATCTATGGTCACTACCTGTGTTGAACTTGTTTAGCACACTGCAGTCTTCGATGACGAATTTTTTGTTACACATAATGAAATCAATTTCACTTGTCGTCCCAATTGGATGTCTCCATGTCCATTTCCTGTGTGGCTTTTTTCTTGAAAAAGGAATTCAAGATGAAAAATCCTTCTGCCTCTGCAAACTCAACGAGAGTATTTCCACGCTGGTTTCTGTTGCCGTGACCGAATTTACCTACTGAAGTTTCATTCTGTTGCCGGTGCCCTATTTTTGCATTGAAATCTCCCATAATTATCTTCAAGTGCTGCTTACCTTTATTATTTAGATGACAAATTTCCTCTTAAAATTCTTCAATTTCTTCTTCAGGATGACTTGTGGTGGGTGCATAAGTTTGAATAATCTGAGCCTGGTATCTTCTCGATAGTTGGATAACGAGTCGTGCAGCTCTGTCAGAGGAACTTTCAACTTCTACCACTTTATCCTTCAGTTTCTTGTTTATTATAAATCCAACACCACTAGTTCTGCCAGTATCTGTCCCACGATAATAGAAGAGATGTCCACTTTTCAGTTCAATGAGATCTTCTCCTTTTCTCCTTACCTCACTTAGCCCGACGATGTCCCACTTGATCCTTTGTAGTTCCTCTTCCAATTCAAGAAGCCTTGAATCAGAAGATAGGGAGCGTCCGTTGTAGGTAGCCAAGGTCAGCATCAAATGGCAGCCTAGTCCGGTCCTCCGGGGATTCTTAGCACCCTCTGCCTTCATGTCGCACTGGCCGCTGCCTTGGCCAGGTACATTCCAGCTGCCGGAGACTGAGGGCCAAGATTTAAGTTGTAGAGTCATTTTGGAGGTGTTTGGCCATAACTCACCACGCTGGCCAAGCGGGTTGGTGAGTGTGGGATAGCATTTCCTCTGATCCCGATGGTATAGTTATACCGCTATTTGCGGTCGTCAGAGCCCCTTTAGTGGGAACAGGATGCACCACGAGAAGGCGGGGTTGACATTTGTCAAGGAGAGGCTGTGATGTTACGCATCACCTGACCTGAAGCTCTTTAATGCCACATTGGAAAATGTCTTTCAATCACTGAACTGGGAAAACAAAGGCATAAAGATTAATGGAGATTATCTAACCCACCTTCGTTTTGCTGATGACGTAGTCATTTTTGCAACTACCCCATCAGAGCTGCAGAGTATGATCCAGGAACTTGCTGACAAGAGTAAAGAAGTGGGATTAAAAATGAACTTTCAGAAGACAAAAGTGATGTTCAATGCTTTTACAAGAAATGAAGATTTATCGATTGATGGAGAAAAGCTGGAGATAACAGACACGTACGTTTATCTTGGACAGCAGATATCAAGTGAGGGTCACATTGATGAAGAAATTAATCAGCGTACAAAACTTGCCTGGAGAGCTTTTGGAAGAAACAGCATAATTTTCAAGAGCAATATGCCATTATGTCTTAAAAGAAAAGTGTTTGATCAATGCATCCTTCCAGTGCTTACGTATGGTGCAGAGACGTGGACCTTAACTAAAAGAGACATACAAAGGCTGCAGACAACTCAAAGAAGCATGCAGAGGTGCATGCTTGGTATAACCAGGAGAGATAAGAAGAGGAACTCGTGGATCCGAAAAATGACGAGAGTGGAAGACATCATGATCAGAGTTAAATCCCTGAAATGGCAATGGGCTGGACATACTGCCAGAAGGACAGACCATAGATGGACAGCCGAAATTTTAGATTGGATTCCAAGGGACAGGAAAAGACCCAGAAAAAGACCACATGGGAGATGGGTGGATGAAATTCGTAAATATGCGGGAGTGACATGGAGGAGACTGGCACAAGACAGACCGTTGTGGAGGAAACTTGGGGAGACCTTCGTCCAGCAGTGGATTGATAATGGTTGACAATGATGATGATGATGACTTACGTCCTCTAGAGGCGAAATTCTTCATCATAAAAAAATAATAATAATAAAGGATCATCATTTGCACATTTCAAGCTTCCCAATACAAAAAGAATTTTTTAAATCGGACTAATATTTGCAGAGATATGATGTCCACAGACTGTCGGATGGACAAACCAGTAACATTAGCACGATCTTTTTTACAAAAGACGCTAAGAAAACGGATTTCCTGGTTCTGCTTCAATTTTCTATTATGAAACAACCTTTCAGTGATAAGTGAATACTCAGTGCCCCGAGAAAATGTAATGATCGGAAATAAGAATATTCGAAACAAATTTCAGCTTGCATAAATTCGGGTTTTCGATTATTAAAAAAATATATACTGTTTACCCTAACACTAATTCAAATCATTAGCACGAATATTCGTAGTTGTTATAAAGAAAACAACAAGAGTAAATGAATCCCAACCCCGTCCCTAGATGGGCTGTGTCCAAGTTATTATACAGATTATGGGCATGGTCCTGTGCTCACCTGTACTCTGTATTCAATTTGTCAGAGATTCAGGCAAGGTGCAGACTTTCCAGCATTATCGCTGTTCTTGCAGGGAATAAAGCATTACAGGTGAGTTTCCCAGGTGTAGATTTATGGGTGGTCCCTCTAACTTTATTTGCAAATATCTTTGCTATGAATCATCCGATTTAGACGATATTTAAGATTTAGGGGTTTTTGCATGGCTAAATAAAATGCGCATAAAATAGCATATCCTTTATATGGAAAAATTCGAAGACCGTGAGCTAATTAACATGTTAATTAGCTTAATTAGCATGCTTCTTCGCATCATGTGATAGCTCCCTGCGAGTCCTTTCCAACGGTACCTTACTTGTTCATTTCATGCCGCAAACGGTTCCAAAGGTAAGGGGGTTGGCTCCTTTTTTTATGTCTGTACCTACTTTGGAATCAATTGATTGCATAGTTTCGTGAATAAACACTAAAAAAAAGCGGTAATTTTAGCGTAAAAAATGAAAATCCCTCCCCCCTTAATGCATTACAAATGTCTCCAGATTATGGGTTTTTTCTAAGGATTAAAAGGAAATAATACGTCGAATTTTCGGGTAGCACCCCTACTCTTTCTCAGGCCTGCAGCTATTGTAGGTGTTGCCGTTCGTGAGATAAATTCCAACCTTTCAAATCATTTAATATTGTATCTCTTCTTCTTTCTATTTCCAGTTCTTCTAACGATTTTCTTTTGAAAAAGTGCTGTTGATGTGTTAGAACTTCTACAACGTCCCAAAGAACTTTGTGTCCTGTATTTTGAACATGTCTGTCAAAAGTCCAAACGTGTTTTGTTTGTTATATTTTTGGTTGCGGCTTTATGTTCTCTCTCTCTCTCTCTCTCTCTCTTTCTCTTTCTCTCTCTTTCTCTCTCTCTCTCTCTGCCAATATGGTTTTGAGCTGTCTGCCCGTTTCTCTCACATAGCAAGCAAAACAGGTTTAGACAGACACGTTCAAAATACAGGACATAAAGTGCTTTGGGACACTGTAGAAGTTCTGATACATCAACAGCACTTTTTCAAAAGAAAATTCTCGGAGGAAGCACTGGAAATAGTGAGAGAAGAAGAGGTAAGACAGTACTAGTGATCCGGATTTCTTGGCGTAGAATATAAATCAAAGTTTCCAAGCTTTCGCACATCAACCACATGGCTTTTTCAAGGAAAGTAGATAGCTAACTGTCTACGTTCCTTGAAAAAGCCATCCGGTTCATGTGCGAAAGCTTGGAAACTTTGATTTATATTCTTATATTCTACGCCAAGAAATTCGGATCACTATAGTACTATTTTAACTGTAATTGGTGTACGGTTCCTTGGTATTAATTAATGAAGAAGAGGTACAACATTACATGATTTGGAAGGTTGGAATTTATCTCACGAATGGCATAACCTACTATAGCTGTAGTCCTCAGGAGCGGTAGGGGTGCTGCCCGAAAATTAGACATATATTATTTCCTTTTATTCCTTAGAAAAACCCATAATTTGGAAATATTTATAATTTGATTGTGTTGCAGTTAAAAAGTTGTAGGATTTTTTTATTGGAATTTTAACGACCACCGTGAGCAACTCAATGGGCTATAAGCAGTCGTCCGTCCCTAATTTAGGGTCACTGACTCCAGGGAAGCGAGAGAGCCAGTGCCGTAAGACAAACACAACAGCCATACCTCACTGGGATTCGAACCCGGACCCCTTTCGGACGAATGATCAGAAGCCATCGCAGTATTTGATTAATAATCTATGAATTTGTAATAATAAATTTTAATAACTTAGAATTTGTAATAAATTCTAAAGCAAAACTGATTGGATCTTGAAGTGAGGCACCAATTTTAGAGAAGAGTAACAAAGGATTTAGTGAAAATTGAAACTACTCCTTTAATGAAAACCTTGGAGATAAGAGGGTGAAACAAAACACCTGTGAAAACACAAATTTGTCCGTGACGGTATCGATCGAGCCCCCTCAGTTGCTCTCCCAACTAAGCTACACGGACGGAATGTACTGCTGAAGATTTGTCGTCTTGACACGTGCTTTACCTATGTAGTACGTCACACACCCCATAAAATGCTACTTTCACAATATTAATCACACACACAAAAAAAGTAATTATTATTATTATTATTATTATATTATTATTATAACAATAATAATAATAAAAAGTGCAATCAATATTGAAGTGAACAACGATCTGCAATCGATCATGTTAATAAGACTGCCTCCAATGCATGGCTAACAAACGGATCACTCTTCCCCGAGACCGAAGGGCTCCTGATGGCTATACAAGATCAAGTTGTAAGCACCAGAAACTACCGGAAGCATATCCTGAAGGACACGTGTCAGTGGAAAGTGACACATGTAGACAATGCCATCAAGCACCAGAGGCCATCCAACATATCACAGCAGGGTGCAGAGTCCTCACAAAAACAGAGTACATGAACAGGCACAATCAGGTCGCTAAGATCCTCCATCAAAAATTGGCAAGAAAGAACCTCCTCATTACAACTGAGCCTGTCCCCTACTACAAGTATGAGCCAACAACGCTTCTAGAGAACAACACCCACAAAATGTACTGGGACATATCGATCAGAACAGATAAGACCCCCCCCCCCACACACACACACACACAATCGACCCGACATCGTTCTGGTCGACAAGGAGAATAAGTCAGCATACCTCATTTACATAGCCGTGCCCAACACGTGCAACATCCAGAAGACCCACGGAGAGAAGCTGTCAATGCATAACGACATGCGATACGACGTCAAGGAAATGTGGCATATGGAGAACGTCACCACCGTCCCCACAGTAATATCAGTCACAGGAGTTGTACCTAAGACCATCCACAGCTCTATACAGACACTAGACCTCCATCTTAACACCTACATGGAACTAAAGAAGACAGCTAGCTACCTTGAACACTTGTAGGATAGTAAGGAAGTTCCTGGACAATTGAGAGAAAAGAAATGCCACTTCCCAGACTTGGTACGTCGTACCCATCCCGGAAGGAAGAGAAAAACCTCAGGAAGAGGTGGAATCATCTTTATAATAATAATAATAATAATATTAGCAATAATAATAAAAAGAAGTTCAATAATGATAAGGTCATTTCCAGTAGCAATTTAAAAGGAAGCCCCAGTTAAACACAAGGCCCAGGGCTTGGGCCTTTTGCTTATATAGGTGATTACCGCAAGGGCCACAAGCTCAGGGCCACAAGGCCCAGGGCTTGTGGCCCTTGCGGTAATTAGGTCCTGAAATTGAAGTTACATTTTTATTACTTTCCCCTTTAACGACCATAATGCCCGAAACGCCCTTTCACCCAAACTGCCACAACCGCCTGTCTAAAGTAAGATTTCCTACCCTCATCTCTTCCTCGAATTCACACATCCCTCCTTTTAAAGTCACCCTCAGTCCACATCGTTGTTGCTAAACAAATAAGTAAAGGAGGCGTTGGTACTGTTGCCGCGGAAATTCTTCTAATTTCGGGCACATTGCTTCTGAAATAATAAATGCTCGAAAACGGGAATTAACTACCTAATTAATTATTTCGAGTATTAATATTATTTAATTATTTTAATTAGAGCAATTCTTAATTGAGTTTGCAAAGGGTATTATCCCGCTCCAAGTCGCATTAAAATTTTGTTGTTATTTTCCAGATCCCTCTCCCCCTCCGCGTAGGAATGTAAGATCGGAACACGGACGCCAAGCAAGATGCGAAGTTCTGAAAACTAAATGAAAGGTGTTTTCATGCCAGGCATTTGCAAAGAAGAACAAGCACTGCGGTGAAACTTAGATATTAGCTGCGACAGCATTATCTAACAATAGGCCACGGGTTCGGCTATGCTGCGCGAGTCTGCAAAAAATAACCCTACCTAGATCTTTTCAAGAAGTAAAAGTTATGTACACTCATCGTCAAAAAAATAGTTGCACCCAGAAGGACGTGTCGGATTGCAATGCTATTCCGGAGGAAGGTAAAGGTTACAAGGAGCAATAAATGATTAAACAGTGAGATTGATATGGGCAATATTTATTGAGCTACTCGCCAATAAGTAGTGTCTCTCAGTCTGGCATCGGGCCGCCATGTTTGCTCACACAGCATGCCAGACGTCTCGGCATGGAGTTGTACAGATTCCTAATGGTGTCTTGCGATAAGCCATCCCATGCACCTTGAATCTTCTCACGTAGTTCCTGCAGATTGCGCGGTAGGGTTGGAGTGTGGATAGCGCGTCCAATAGCATCCCACACATTTTAATCGGCGATAGGTCTGAGACAGGCAATATTGTCAAAACAGCAGCAGTATGCGGACGAGCATTGTCCTGTTGGAAAGTCGCACCGGAGTGAGAGTTCAGAAAAGGTAGGGCCACTGGTTGCAGGACTTCATCAACGTAACGTTGGGCTGCCAAAGTGCCTGTAATTAACACCAAAGGTGATCTGGCATCGTAGGCAATTGCACCCCACACCATGACACTAGGCCTTCGGGCCGTGTGACACTCGACAACAAACCGTTCATCTTGGCGGTGACCAATGTGTCTCCACACACGGATTCGTTGGTCGTCTCCTCCAAGACAAAAACCGGACTCGTCACTGAAGATCACCAGCTGTTATTCTGAGTGGCTCCATGACAGTCTGGCACGACACCATAGTAGTCTTTGGCGACGATGCAATGGTGTTAAGGGCAGTCGTCGTAACGGTCTGCATGCGTGTAGTTCTACGTCGTGCAGCCGTGCGCCGATGGTGCCAGCACTAATCGGACGATGCATGGAGGGCACCACTGCTCGCTGAATATCCGCAATCGTGGTTGTTGGTCAATCCACTCATGTCTGACAACCCGTCGGTCCTCTCTCTCCGTTTTTCGTCTAGGTCTCCCAGACCCTTCCTGTCGCTGTTTCGTGCCATGTTCTATCCACTGCCGCCACCAGCGTGCTATGGTGATATCCGCACCACCGGTATCGCGTGCAATACGGCGATTAGACCATCCCACTTCCCGGAGCCAGACGATGCGGCCTCTCTCGAACTCCTCCAACTGCTCGAATTGCTTCCGGACTTTTCACCGAGGCATACTTCACTTGCAAAGGATACAACCAACAGAACAGCACAAGTCAGAATGGCAATCACGTGCAACGGGACGACCTTATACAGCCGGTCAGGCACAGCGCTACGACTCTTCCTCGCTTGCGTCACATGAGCGGCCGAGCGTGATACTTGAATCATTTGCATGTCTCACGATGTCAAACCTACCCACCAAGTTTCATTCCTGTCGGCTGCTTTCTTATGGGTGCAACTTTTTTTTTTTGACGATGAGTGTAATAACTGTCTGGGAAACATAACTTAGACGTTCTGTGCGTGCATTTGATCGTGCGTATAAGCTTAGAACCGTATTTCAGTATACCCCGTGTGATGACGTGGAAGTAATGTGAAAATGTTTAGTACAAGAAAAATGACAAAAATCGGAAATGGGAGACGGGACGCCATTTTTGTCCTGTACTTGCTGTATAAAAGACTACAACAAGTCTGCCATATTGTATGTCAGTCCCACGGAGAGAAGAAGGGGAGGAAATTCTTTCCTTAGTGAATTCTGCAGAGTCAGCAGTTCAAAAGCATGGAGACCTTCACTTAGCACCGAAAGTTTGCAGGCAGCTTGATATAGGCGGAGCAACCTAAGATGTTTGCCACATGGCCTGTGATGCTCGACATGCGTGCACGCATGTGATTGGTCAAGCAAGGTCCGGGCTTGCACGGTTTAAAAAACGTCATGATGAACGTGCGTCGCACACTTGTCTCTCGGATAGGAAAAATAGGAGTCGAACGGTAGTCGTTGCGTAAGAGTATGAGAGCGCACGACCAGTACGAAGGCTAATTGGCTGCGGCTGACTAGCTGTTAGGAACCTACCTGCGTATTAGATCGAATAGATAGGGGATACTATGCATTACCTGCCGGTAAATCAGTATCATCGTAGAATATTTTGATGACAGGCTGCGGTCTGTCAACATTCTCCACCTGAGAAGTCCAGAATGACTAAAAGCATCGCGTTCCATTTATCGCATGTGATAAGGTCTCAATTCAATCTGTATGCACACATTTAGTGCAGGACTGAGCTGAACTCATATATTGCTTGAATACTGCTCTAGATCAAGAACCGTTGTGTCGCAACAGCTATATTTTTACTCTCATCAATGCTTGTCAAGTTTGAAAACGATTCTCTACCAAAAGGCGTCACTGTAAATAAAGTTTGTGTATAGTGTAATAAAGGCTCAGCTCTGATTCATCGCAAGCAAAGTATCCTTCACCATGCCTCTGATGAGCAACAAAGTATCTTTCACCATGTCTCTGATGAGCAGCAAAGTGAAGTAAGTTCGACCGGTACTCACAAAAAAACTGGTCTGGTGGCAGCAAACCGTACCGGAAGAAGTACCCGAAAATCCAATAACTAACTAACAGAAAGAAATGATCACAGTGTCATAAAGTATATCACAGCAAAAAGAAATATGACACCCAGATAATAGAAATCCGAAACAGGGTGACAGTTATGGCCAAATAAATTTTTAAGAGGCTTAGCTCGGCAGATGTTCAGCTAGCTAGCGGAACATCTGCTAAAAGTGACCAGCGGTCAGCGTCCCCCGGAGGACGAATCACAAGCGGTCAAGGTGAACCCCAGGAACCAATAGCGTCGAAGGTGACACCTCCAGGAGGTGGCAACGCGCCTAATAAAAGGGGGAGAAGCTAAAACGGCACTTAACACGGTAACAGTAACTCCCGTGGCGATAGTGTTTACTCTCATGACATCGCATGATTTCTCCGTTGAAGAATGCAGCGATCGCCCCCGATAAACGTCTAAAGGTCAATGCACATCAAGACCAGAGTTGGAAACGGGTCAAACATTTCGAACCCGGACGTTCCATAACTGGACCCAACCCGGACAAATCTGCTTTGAACTATAAATCCGAAACTCAATTTATGTCCTTCCAGCAGAAGTTGCACATGCAATCAAGAACATGAAGCGGGAAAAAGCTCCAGGAGAAGATGGAATTACTGTAGACATCATACAAGAAGCAAGTGGAGAAATCGAAACAGTACTCGTCCAAATTTTCACTCGATGCCTTAATGAAGGAAAGATTCCTGAGGATTGGAACACCGCTACAATGATCCTGCTACATAAGAAAGGTGACATTGAGGATCTCGGAAACTACAGACCTATCAGCCTCCTATCAGTAGTTTATAAAATCTTCACTAAAATTCTTTCACACCGCTTGAAGGTAACACTGGACATGGCTCAACCGAGAAAACAAGCTGGATTCAGGAGTGGCTACAGCACAATAGATCATATCCATGTGCTGAGAGAACTAATTGAAAGAGCGAGGGAATATGAACTTCCATTGTGCATGGCTTTTATCGATTATGAAAAAGCCTTTGATTCGGTGAAACCATCAGCAGTTACAATGGCTCTGAAAACCTGCGGTATTGAAGATGCATACATTAATATTATTAATAACATCTATGAAAATGCAAGTGCAAAGATTAGGCTGTTTGAAAATACAACACACATAAAAATTGGAAAGGGAGTAAGACAAGGTGACACCATATCTCCGAAGCTCTTCAATGCCACATTGGAGGGTGTTTTTCAGTCACTGAGCTGGGAAAACAAGGGGATAAAGGTTAATGGAGATTATCTAACCCACCTTCGTTTTGCTGATGACGTAGTCATTTTTGCAACTACCCCATCAGAGCTGCAGAGTATGATCCAGGAACTTGCTGACAAGAGTAAAGAAGTGGGATTAAAAATGAACTTTCAGAAGACAAAAGTGATGTTCAATGCTTTTACAAGAAATGAAGATTTATCGATTGATGGAGAAAAGCTGGAGATAACAGACACGTACGTTTATCTTGGACAGCAGATATCAAGTGAGGGTCACATTGATGAAGAAATTAATCAGCGTACAAAACTTGCCTGGAGAGCTTTTGGAAGAAACAGCATAATTTTCAAGAGCAATATGCCATTATGTCTTAAAAGAAAAGTGTTTGATCAATGCATCCTTCCAGTGCTTACGTATGGTGCAGAGACGTGGACCTTAACTAAAAGAGACATACAAAGGCTGCAGACAACTCAAAGAAGCATGGCAGAGGTGCATATTTGGTGCAACCAGGAGAGATAAGAAGAGGAACTCGTGGATCCGAATAATGACAAGAGTGGAAGACATCATGATCAGAGTTAAATCCCTGAAATGGCAATGGGCTGGACATACTGCCAGAAGGACAGATCATCGATGGACAGCCGAAATTTTAGATTGGATTCCAAGGGACAGGAAAAGACCCAGAAGAAGACCACATGGGAGATGGGTGGATGAAATTCGAAAGTATGCAGGGGTGACATGGAGGAGACTGGCACAAGACAGACCGTTGTGGAGGAAACTTGGGGAGACCTTCGTCCAGCAGTGGATTGATAATGGTTGACAATGATGATGATGATGATGATGATGATACATATAAACGTAATTGCTGAAGGGCAAAACTGAAAACTATATATATTCATCCCAATAACTGCTTGATATTTAATAACTGAAATCCTTTCTTAATAATAAAATTTAGTTACTTGCAAAATTTTAGTGCCATTTTTAGTGCCACTATTTTGCGTAATCCAGAAGTAATGGTTGACTATGACCGTGAACATGGAGTATATTGCAAATGGGAATCATTATTTACGATTACACAAATGTATTTTTTTAAATGTATTTAGATTGTTCACTCTTCCCACGCTCTGATGAAGGTGCGCATGCATTCATATGGTCCGTTAGATTTTTGCTTCCATAATCTTTTATTACACCGTGTACATCTTTCTTTGTAATTACACACTCTCCACATTTTGAACAACAAGCAGGACCAACCAACACAGAATCATTCACCGGTTCCTTAATGAGACGAAACAATTTCCAGCATTCACTCTTCCCCTTGTGGTTTTCAACAAGCACGTATTTGTTGGCCTCGACGCCTTTCTGAACCTCCTTAATATTAAATCAAGCCATATTAACAAATAAGGAGTTAATTTCGACATGCCATGTCATGGGAACGAGATGTTAGCACATCACTCGAAAACTTCTGAATTCTCAATGTGCGATGTGAAAAGTAACTCTTAGTCATACAGTGAACTTCGCACGGAGAGAGTGAATCAGCTGAGAAGCAGGCGAATGGCTTTTGCCTGTACCTTGCCCTGGACAATCGCACTGTAAAAGAACGTAGAGGAAGTATCTTTTTACGATATGGTGTCGGTGTGTCTGGCGTCGGTCGGTGGAAATCTTCTTTGCTTTAAGAAAGAGACGACAATATTTCTGCATGGCAAATCATTATTCACTCCGTGGGCACCAGTATCGACTGCAGAATTCCACAACGCGCATTTTTCTTTGGAATATATTTTTCTCTTTTCAAAAATAAAACGGGAATAAAACCGGGTCAAAATTGGGTCAGGAACACCTTGACCACACCCGATGGACCTGCAGAAATTGTCGATCCGTTGACCCGTGACCCGTTTCCATCTCTGATCAAGACTTACTACAGAAGCTTTGTGTGGTGACCGAGCACTAATCTTGCTTTTGTTAACTTGCAAAGGGAGGGAAGAAATTCTAAAAAGAGCAACAGACAGTTTCGGGTGTTATGGTATTCTGAGCGAGACAAGATTTCAGGGTCCTGGTCGTTAAAGGGTTAAACTTAATGGAATCGCCCTGACCTGAAGTTTTCTTTTACGAAAACCAGCTAACCCGTGGCGAATTCGCGGTGAGACGTGGATGTTGTGCGCATTCTTTGTTTGTGGCTGTTTTGCGTCACTTAATCCCCGTAATTTTAAATTCTGCACGAGTGAATCCTTTTGAACACTTACACCCACTAGTGCAGGTAAACAAGAAAACAAAAAGAGGGGGAGGAGAGAGAAGTAGAAAGAATGGATTAATATAGCATTCTAACGCCACATAAGTTCCAGGACAGGCTTTAGGTTTACAAAATCTCTACACTCGAACGACATTACTGCACTAACGCAAATTAAATTCTTTAAAAAAAACTGTTACGCATTTAAAGGCAAGTAAACTGTAAATGACAAATTGGCCTCGTCTTTTCCTTTAAACGGCAGGGGAGATAATTTTTTTAAACTTGTAAAATATTTTAAGGAGTTGATTTTTTGTCTTTACTTTAGTATGGCCTCAGTAAACTTCCTTTCTGGTACGCAATCACTGGACTTAAAGCCCCGAAGCACAATCGATAGATTCTTTAGAATAGCTGTCTAATGAAGCAGCTGCGATTTTTCTCGAATGAAATTAAGTCGCTGTAGCAGCAAACCTCCGGGGCATTCCTGTCTGCTCGAGATTAGTTTTGAAACTGCAACTCTACTTAAATATTCATAATTAACAAAAATGTGTGTAGATAAACGCTTTGCTTAATATAAATGACTTATAAAAAATAACTCACTTAGTCACAAGTTTGTATCGGAACAGAGCAGAACTTTATGTGTTAAGCACAGTTATTCTCCCAAGAATTAAAGCCACATGGAACAGAAGAGCTTCAACTCGCTTTCGTAATTCATTAAACTCATTTGTCTGGTCCCTACTAAGTTTCTTTTCATCGTGCAAATTGATAATTTTAATTTTCATTTATCTTTTCTTTCCAATTTGCTACAGTAGTTTTTTATCGCCTTTGTTCCTTACAAGAAAAGGCTGGCAAGGAACGAACCAAAATCGTAGAAAAGTAAAATCTTCCCGTGTTCTTACGCAACTACGGAGGAAGTTCGCACATTTTTAAAAATATTTTCCAGCAATATAATCAATGTTCAAAATAAAATAATTTCTTTCTCAAATGTTCTTTCTGTTAACCCTTTCTCTGGATTAGGAACCTACATCTAGATTTCCAAGATAACAAGGCACTTCTCAAAATTGGTACTTTGTTGCACTCCTCTTCCACTGCTTTCCGTAGTCCAATAATTGTTTTAGGTCTGCGTTTAGAAACCGTTCTTTTTAGCAGCCGATAGTCCATTGGCGACACATCAGGGGACTTTGAAGGAATAAGAGCAAAAGGTATAAACTTGATACCCAGCACGTGTTTTAATTTTTTCAAGAAATAGAGTGGCAGATTTTGGTGTATGACTGGTAGCCTTATCGTGATGGAGTTCTACTCTTTGAAGGCTCTGTGGATAAAAGAATGGTATTTCCTCTTTAAATATAGAAGTTAAAACATTGTTTTGGTACTATGTAGAATTGATTTTAACATCCTCTTCAACTTTTCTTAACTTTAATTGCCCATTGTGCGAGAAACCAGCAATAATCATGAATCCTTTACTGAAACTTTCTTTAGATTCTTAGAACCAAGTTTGTAAGTCTTTTTCTGCTATTTTGCGATAGTAAATCGATCTTTTTTGTTACAATCGTTTAAGTAGATTATAACGAAGTAAATTTCTCCGTCAGTTTTGGTCCACGCCGGGGATCGAACCCGAGTCCACTTATTCCGGAACAAGTCGCTCTACCAACTGAGCTACGCAGACGTTCGTTCTCGCTGCTATCTGCCTTTATGTCGTGTGAGCCCTGCGGGGCAGGCACGTCACATCTCCCCCGCCCCCGAAAGAGGGCCGGGGCATGGCCCACGGGTCAGCCGTGACCAAGAATCGTCGTAGGCATCCATCCGCTGTAGAACGTGCACTTGAAAACTCCCAGTCAATCTGGTGTGTGGAATGCAACGTCACACACATTTATTTTTCGAAGCGCTGGAGAAGGAATTCTCTTATCTTTCTTATCTCGCGGTGTGGAAAGAACATGACACCATTTCGAGATCTTTAACGGCCGGGTCATCCGGAAAGTTCGGGCACCATTATAACGAAGTAAATTTATCCGTCATTTTTGGTCCACGCCGGGGATCGAACCCGAGTTCACTTATTCCGGAACAAGTCGCTCTACCAACTGAGCTACGCAGACGTTCGTTCTTGCTGCTATCTGTCTTTATGTCGTGTGCGTTCTGCGGGGCAGGCACGTCACAAGATCCATGCTTCATCAATAGTCACAATAAATTTCCATCTGCTTCCGGCTAAGTGATTAGGCCGGGATTTTGCTCTTTTATCCCGTCTTCGAACGCCTTTTGGGAGAGCTCCCCGTCGACTCCGTACACAATGAGTCAAGGGAGTCTCCTCACTGGGGTCTTTGGAAGAGTACAATCCTTGGTTAATGGATTGTTTTCCAACTCCTAGTCCAAACGGCTGACGTCACTTAAACTCGAGCACTCAACCGCTACCCCACCCTTTCGTACCTTACGTACGCCTTTAACTCCTATTTGCAGCTTTGTTGGCTGCACTGCGGATAGGAGTGTCTGTTTTACGTCATCAGACGACTTGCCCTCGTCAGTGGGATAGACCAGGAGCACATATCTCCTGTCTGACACCACCTTTTTAACCTTAGGGGTCGGCACAGACCCTTGCGCCTTCGCGGCACCCCTTTTGGCCGCGGCGGCATAGGAGAGGAGCGTTGCCGCTCCTCCCTGTCCTCAAGCTTGCCCTTTAGGTTTGAGGTCAGGAGCCCTTGCTGAGCGGAGGCGAGTTGAATTTTGCGCAGGGCCTCCGTGACCCTGCTCGCTGCATCCTTATTGATCGTCTTGGGTAATGACCCCAAAATTTCACCAACCTCTGCCATACAGTTATCTACCAGGTCAATAAACTCCCCAGTGGTTGGTAATAGGGTAGTCTCAACCCGTTGCTTGGCTTCCGGAGAGGGCTTCGGAGTCACAGCAGGTGAGGCCTCTGGCAACCGGGAGGTCCCGGGTTTAGGAGATGGAGTTTCCCTTGTCGGGACCTCCGAGGGTTTCAGCCTGGTGGCAGAAACTGTGCATTTCCGTGTTTTCGCGAAAGATTTGGGGTTGAACCCCTTAGACACAACTCCCTTTTGGGAGGACAGCATCTCTGTGAGAGAGAAACCTCAAAAAATTTTCTAAGTGCTGGGTGGGCACCCTGGGGTTCACCCACTCAAGCCAAAACTCAGAAAGCCGGGCGCGCGGGCTTTGACCTAGTGTCGGATCAAAGAGTCCTAACAATAGTCGAACCGGCAAGACGTCGACGCATCCGCAATCTGATACAAACGACTTTGTGGTCGACTCAGGACTTCGCCCTAAAAAGGGCGTTTTTATGCTAAGTCCTGTGACTGCAAAAAAAGCCTACTTATTAGAGGATATCTCACAAAGGGAAAAGCGCAAGAGAGAGACGAATCACTTTACTGCGATCTCGCTTCGCGTCTAAGTCCTCTGACTGCACCAAAACACTTTTTTGCAAAAAAGCAAGGGCGAGAAAGGATCGGAATCACTCTCTCGCTTGGGCAGTACTCACTCTGCTTTCGCAGTGCAATCAAAATCACAAGTCAGACTCACAAGCTCGCTCCCCGGTTCGGTATCAGACCGACCGGTCGATGTTCAGTGAAGTCGGTTCGGAATTTACATATAGCGGTAATGGGCCTAGGTTCGCAATTTACATATAGAGTTTTAATTGCGGTCTGATTTTAGCTCGCAATTTGCATACCACTGAGTAAATCATTTGTTACAGGATTTCGTGTTTGCGATTGTAACGAATGATTAAAAAGCAATCATTCGTTACAAGGATTTCGTGTTTGCGATTTCAACGTCATCGGTCTTTTTTGGTAAACTGCCCAAAGGGCGCCAGCTCTTCATCATTCACCATTCGCGATGAATGATTTGCTACGAGCCGGCTAGTGGTGAGCGATTCGGACCACCATTCAAATGACTGTCATTCACGCATCATTCTCATTCGTAAGTTTCACCATGATTTCCTAGCTGACTGCTGATTATTCACTCCCATAACGGTTGACACTTATGAATTCTCGACCATTACCTTTCTAATTAGGAACTCGCTTCTGAACTCATGCGGACCGACGAAATTTAACATGCTGCCACTTCAGTGAATACCGCAGCAATGGCGGATTGAATTAAACACTCATCGTCAAAAAAATAGTTGCACCCAGAAGGAAACAACCGATAGGAACGAAACTTGGTGGATAGGCTTGACATCGTGAGACATGCAAATGATTCAAACATCACCCTCGGCCGCGCATATGACGACAGCAAGGAGGAGTCGTAGTGCTATGCCTGGCCGGCTATATAAGGTCGTCCCGTTGCACGTGCTTGCCCTTCTGACTAGTGCTGTTGTGTTGGTTGCATCCTTTGCAAGTGACGTATGCCTTGGAGAAAAGTTCGGAAGCAATTCGAGCAGTTGGAGGAGTTCGAGAGGGGTCACATCGTCGGGCTCCTCAACGGGGGATGATCTTATAACCGTATTGCGCGCCATACCAGTCGTGCGGATATCACCATGGCACGCTGTTGGCGGCAGTGGATAGAACAAGTCACGCGGCAGCGACCGGAAGGGTCTGGAAGTCCTAGACGAACCACGGAGACAGAGGACCGACGGATTGTCCAACATGCGCGCAGTGACGGAACTGCAACGATTAGGGATATTCAGAGAACAGTGGTGCCCTTCATGCATCGTACGATTAGTGCCAGCTCCATTGGCAGAGGTCTTCACGACGTAGGACTACACGCACGCAGACCGCTACGACGACTGCCCTTAACACCATTGCTTTGTCGCCAAAGACTGCAATGGTGTCGTACCAGACTGTCATGGAGCCACTCAGAATAACAGCGGAAGATCTTCAGTGACGAGTCCGGCTTTTGTCTTGGAGGAGACGACCAACGAATCCGTGTGTGGAGGCACAGTGGTGAGCGCCAAGATGAACGGTTTGTTGTCGGGTGTCACACGTCCAGAAGGCCTGGTGTCATGGTGTGGGGTGCAATTGCCTACGATTCCAGATCATCTTTGGTATTCATTACAGGCACTTTGACAGCCCAACGTTACGTTAATGAGGTCCTGAAACCAGTGGCCCTACCTTTTCTGAACGCTCAATCCTGTGCGATTTTCCAGCAGGACAACGGTTGTCCGCATACTGCTGCTGTCTCGAGAGCTTGCCTTCAAGTCACTGACACTCTGCAATAGCCAGCAGCATCGCCAGACCTATCACCGATTGAAAATGTGTGGGATGCTATTGGACGCGCTATTCACACTCCACCCTTACCGCACAATCTGCAGGAATTGCGTGAGAAGATTCAAGCTGCATGGGATGGCTTATTGCAGGACACCATTAGGAACCTGTACGACCCCATGCCGAGACGGGTGGCATACTGTGTGAGCAAACATGGCTGCCCGACGCCATATTGAGAGACACTACTTACTGGCGTGTAGCTCAATAAATATTGCCCATATCAATCTCACTGTTTAATCATTTATTGCTCCTTGTAACCTTTACCTTCCTCCCGAATAGCATTGGAATCCGCACGCTCTTCTGGGTGCAACTATGTTTTTGACGATTGGTGTAATTCACAGCTCTTTTTGGCAAACTGCCCAAAAGAGCGCGATCTCTTCAACCATTCACGATGAATGATTTGCCACGAGCGAACGATTATGACACACCATTCAAATGAGTGGTATTCGCGTATCATCCCTATTCTTAAGTTTCACCATTATTTTCTAGCTGACTGCTGATTACTCTCTGACATAACGATTGGCACTCACTAATTTTTGGCATTTCTATTCCTAATTAATAACAAGGAACTGTACACTAATTATACTGAAATTGGTATGACTTTACTAGTAATCCGAATTTATTGGCGTAGAATAGGAATCAAAGTTTCCAAGATTTCGCACATCAACCAGATGGATTTTTCAAGTGAGGTAGACAGCAAACTACAAACTGAATAATAGAACACTTCAACAATTTGAACGTGGGAACTTGATTAGACAATAAATTAAAAGATGTGAATGTAGATATGATATTCATTCGAGGAAACGAGGATTCATGTTGGTTGGGCACGCGGTACCGTGGGAGCAAAGGCAACATTATTTGAAGAACTAGTTCTAAATTCGCGGCAACTCTACAGGGATGCTATAATTGCATGCCTCACTGCTCGTAATGACTTCTGAGGTTTCGAGAATAGCAGTAGATTTAGGCACGTAGCAGGAAGTTAATTTCTGTACATCATCCCACATAGGATCAGCGGACTTGACTTTGACTTCTCTGGATAGCACAGTGGTTACTTCTCCGTCCCTTGTTTCCCTTTTATGTCCGTTGAGTCTAACAATAAACGAACGCTTGGTCATTCCGATGCGTTATCGCTTGGAGTCGTCCGGATATTGTAGTGGGATGCCATAAACACCCACCTGGTTGAAAACAGGGGCTTGTCAGTGTTTCTCTTAAGTATAGTATATAAAGATGACGGGGACTTTATGCCGACACCACAAGTTCATCCTCCTGATCGTGTTCTTGAGTTGATAGGAAATATTTGGTATGTAGGGAATAGTTCCTAGGTAGCGTAGTAGCGACATAGAAAGTTTAGTACAGCGTGAACACAATGGTACCTTACCTTATCTGGACGTCCTAGTGAGCAAATTGCCTGACAACGGCCTTTTTTTATTAAAGGTTTAACGACCACCATGAGCAACTCAATGGGCTATAAGCAGTCGTCCGTCCCTAATTTAGGGCCAATTGTTCCAGGGAAGGGAGAGAACCAGCGCCGTAAGACAAACACATAACATCCATGCCTCACGGGGATTCAAATCCAGACCCTTCTCGGACGAATGGTCATAAGCCAGCACTTAGACCACTGCGCCACCGAGGCGAAGAAACGCATTTGCACAGAAGTATCTTACAAACCCGCGTCCTTCCCCATCCTGATGCTCTGCAATTCATTCTGCCCTGATGATTACAAGACAGCTTTCTTCCGTTCTCGAATTAGAAGAGCCTTCGCAGTCTCCTTCGATGTTCGTTGTAGACAATCCGAAATAAAAAACGTTATCGAATTGGCCACTGAGGCAGGATACCCCTCGAACCAGACGCATTACCTTACCGGAAAAACCAGAACCAGCTCTGTTAATCTTTCAATGCCAGAACTTCGCTACCTGGGCTCTATTCCCTACATACCAAGTGTCTCCTATGAACTCAAGAACGTGCTCAAGAGGATGAACTTCGGTGGCGGCATAAAGTCTCCGCATCTGTATATGCCATGCTTAAAAGAAATATTGACAATCCCACTCTTCTCAACGAGGCAGGTGTTTATGCCACCCCAGTACAATATCCGGACAGCACCAAACGATACTACACTGCCGGCCACCCAAAATACAACACCAAGAAGAAAGCAATCGATTGGCCTGAAATTCGCAGCATGCGTCGCCCGCGAGAGGACATGCAAACGATTAGCATTGCAGAGCATATGCAAATCATGTGCGCCCTGCACGCCACCGAGAAGCACTATAAGAAGGGTGCATAGAAGGCGGGGTGTAAGTAATGGAAGTGTGTTGTGTTGCCGGACCTGTGCGTGGGAAGCTTCCTGATGCCTCGTCGCAGAATACGGCAGTCATTCCAGAACGTTTTGGAGTTCGACAGAGGACGAATAGTGGCTTATCGAGACAGCGGTTTATCGTACCGAGACATCGGCGCCCGTGTGGGGCTACATCCAGCCACAGTGAGGCGAGTATAGATTCAGTGGGTGCATGGGGGACGGACGGACCGACGTAAGCGATTGACACAGCCGCGGCACACCACCGAACGAGAGGACGGGAATGTTGTGCTGCGGGCATTGACGGCTCGCACCGCCACATCACGAACGTTAGCGCAGAAATTAGGGTGTGTTGCGAAACAACCTGTGTCAGCACGTAAAGCTCGACATCGTCTGCAGGAGCGGGGACTTGTCGAACGGCGCCCATTGCTCCGATTACCATTGACGTAACACCACCGGAGAGTGCGGCGGCAGTGGGCCGTTGAACGCCGCACCTGGAGTACGGAATGGCACGACATTGTCTTCTCCAATGAATCCCGCTTCTGCCTGCAACACCACAATGGTCGGATCCGCGTGTGGCGGTACCGCAGCGAGAGACTGTATGTCGCCTGCATTATGCATCGCCATACCGATCCATCGCCTGGCGTTATGGTTTGGGGCGCAATTGGATATGACACCCGCACCCTTCTGGTATGCATCGTCGGTACACTCAACAGCCACCGCTACATCTCCGACGTTTTGGAGCCTGTAATCCTCTCTTACCTGCTGGACCTGCCAGCGGCCACGTTTCAACAGGACAATGCGTGCCCGCACGTGGCACGCATCGTGCAACAATTCTTCACGGCCCACCAGGTGTCACTGCTGCCGTGGCCCGCCTGTTCTCCCGATATGTCGCCCATCGAACACGTCTGGTCGCTGATCGGCAATCAAGTGGCCCGGCAAGCACCACCCGCGGCTACGCCTGATGAACTGTGGCAACGTGTGGAAGCAGCCTGGACCGACGTACCCCAAGCCCACATTCAAAGCCTCTTTCGTTCGATGCCGCTGCGTGTAGCGGCAGTTATTGCTAGCCATGGGGTCCACACGAACTATTGATGTCTGCGTGTTCCGCAAGTCGCACGGGCTTGTAAGCTCAATCGTTTCATCTTTTATCTGTTGCTATGTGTCTAGTAAATCTGGCTTTGCTATCTCGTGTCCTTCTTGGTGTTGCATTTTGGGTGGCCAGCAGTGTAGATCGGGATGACTAAGCGTTCATTTAGAGTTAGACTCAACGGACATAAGAGAGACACAATGGACGGAAAAGTAACCACTGTGCTATCCAGAGAAGTCAAGGTCAAGTCCGCTGATCCTGCGTGGGATGATCTAAAGAAATTAGCTTCCTGCTACGCGCCTAAATCTACTGCTATTCGCGAAACCTTAGAATTTATTACCAACAGTGAGACTTGCAGTGGTAGCGTATCTCTAGAATTGCCACGAATTTGGTACCAGTTCTTCTAAAAATGTTGCCTTTGCTCCCACGGTACCGCGTGCCCAACCAACAGTACCCCTCGTTTTCTTGAATGAATAATTACATTAGCATATATTCATTTATTGTCTAACCAAGTCACCACGTTCAAATTGTTAAAATGGTCTTATTCAGTTTGTAGTCTACCTTCCTTGAGAGAGCCATTTGCAGAGCCCATTTAAGAGGCGGCTGGGGGGGCTGTAACCCCACATTTTCAAGGGGCCCCAGAATTATGTAGGATGCTTGAAGAATTGACAGATTTCTAGTCTCTTTTTGGGGTTTTTTTTGTTTTTTTTTCAGATAGCACAGCAAAAAGTATAAGAAACTGCCTTGTGAAAAAAAGTTTATATTTCTTTCCGCTTTTTAGGAGGAATCCGCAAAAAATATAGTCGCCCTCAGTCCATTCTCAAATCTTTCGAAAGCATTACAGAAGTTTTTTGTACACATCTGTAATTGGGGGAAATTTCCATACATTAAAAATTCGTTTGAATTATTATATTTGTATCATATTATTTTTCTCACTACTTTGACATAATTTCAACAAGCTAAACCCAAACCAGGGGGTAGGGCGTTATTAAAGCAAAACTAAACTGGTATCTATTTTTCAACCATGCATTTTTACATTTTCTTGCTACCACTGATTCGTCCATGGATCATGGGCTACATACTTGAAACGGTGGGGCTATTTTTATTGCTTCCACATCATATTTTAGGAATATTACTCCTAGGTATTTTTACTTATCCACTCATAGTGAACTATAGATGTACTACTAACACTAGGGCCCCAAAATACTGTCCAGCCCCGGGCCCCCTGTCTCCTTAAATGTGCTCTGGCCATTTGGTTGATATGCGAAAGCTTGGAAACTTTGATTTCTATTCTTCGCCAATAAATTTGAATTACTACTATAGTTATACTATTTTGAGGATTACTTTTTTTACTGGGAATTCCTTTCCGAACTCATGGGGGCTGAATAAAGTTAAACGTGCTGAACCTTCAGTGTGTGTTAGAGTAATTGCGGATTGAATGATTATTCACAGAGGTGAGGGTGTACCATTCACAGTGGAGGGTTATTCGTTGTTAACGAATCGTTCAATAAAGGGCCATCACTATTTTCCTATTTTTTTTTTTTTTCTCCCTAACCGTTTGTTCAGCTTAGTTATTTCTAGAGCGACACTGTACATACAATTAGTTCGCTAAGGAGCTAATTAGCTGTTCATACATCAATAAGTTTCAGTTAATGAAACTAACTAGTTAGTCCAATTAATTCAACGTTTACCAACAGAAAACAACGCTCAAATATTGAAAAAACTACAGCTATAAAAATTAAATAACCTAGCAGGTCAAACTTCGTGTGTATTTTTCATTGCTATCAATAATGTCAGTGTCCTATTTTAGCATGACTTTTAACGTATGCAAAAAGCTGTTATTTTTATTATCGCCTTATCTGTCAGCTTTTTTATGGACAAAAGTTCTCCTCCAGAAATATTACCGTTAAAATTCATTTAGTGTGTGTGTGTGTGTGCCAGACTGTACCCATGATCAAGATTTAATGCATATTTTCCCTTGATTCTTAAATACATATTTACATTTGTCACAATATATATTTATTTTGTCACATCCTGTATTACTATTCTTTCTTCGTCGCAATTTCCCGTTTTTATTCTCCTTTAATTGGTATGACCAAGATTTATCGCGCATTTCTTCCCTCGTAAGCTATATTAACCAACATTTTTGCGCCTCTTCTTCTAAATAACGGATTTTAAACATTTCATTTTAGATAGGAGAGGGTGTAAATCATCATGATTTTTCGATATTTTCCACATCTCTCGTTGCCCTGATTTTCCACTGAATGGCGTGATTTTCCACATCTCTCGTTGCCTGATTTTCCACTGAATGGCGTAATATACACTGGAATTTTGTGAAAGAAATCTTCATCTAGCAATGGATCGATAACGATCGTTACTAATGAATTATCATAATACTTCTTTATCTGAAATACGAATTGGAAAAAAAAATTGCCTCCCTATAGACATGCGCCCACGAAATATTTTTACAATATTTTCTGTGCTTTCCAAATGCACAATTTTCCGGCTGTTTAATAAAAATCTGCATTTTTATTCTTCAGGAAGCATCTTTTTTCTAACGACGAAATGAAAAAAGAAAAACACAAACAAAACAGGTTGTATAAAATTAATTATGTCCAATATTTACCATACATATTCTACGAAAAATGAAGAAAGAAAATCTGTAAAAGAAGAACAATCGATGGTGAATCTTAGAACCAAACATCTTTCAAGATCTACCGTCCATGGTCCACCAAAAAGCAAAATAAAAACAAAGAAGCAAACTAAAAGAACTAAACTTCGATGGTTAAGGTGATCAGTAATTGAACACTGATTTGAGGACAAATATTTCCCCAAATCATCAGATCATTCGGGGACACATTCATATTCCGATTAACAATGCTTTTTTTTTAATTATAGGTTTAATGACCGCCGTTAACAACTCAGTGCTTCATAAGCAGTCGTCCTTCCCTAGTTTTTAGACCACTGGCTCCAAGAAAAGGAGAGAACCAGTGCAGTAAGTAAAACACACTATCCATGCCTCACAGGGATTCGAACCCAGGCCTATCTCGGACGCCTGGTGAGAAGCTAGCGCTTAGAACACAGCGCCCCCGGGGCAGCCAAAATGTTTTTGTCACAAAACTGTATCGTTTCTGTAAGTGTATTATTACATCTAAAAATTTGTATCTTAAAAAGATATATCTTGTAGAATGTTGGGAATTTGTACTGACAAATCAGAAATGTGATGGAGAGAACATACTCAGAAAAAGTTATATACTTTACCTTAGGGACAAATGCTGAATTAGGAGCAATAAGCTGCTCAATATCCTTATAGTTTTCTGAAGAACGAAATTCATGGAGAATTTTCTCATTTTGTAAGAGTTTTGGTGGAACTCTGAACAAGTACAGTCAAAATATGACCATTCCTAAACAGAAATGTTCACACAGCGGCCAGGTTTTACGAAAGCTACGGCAAAATAATTCCTTTCCCATCTCACCTCAGCAGTACCGACCATGAATCTATCACGTGTGATACGCGTTCCTTTCTGGGCCTTTATTTTATGATCCATCCATGACCATAGGCATGATGGGGAAGTGCTAGTCCTCCTGACACCCACATCATGCCACAGAGAAAAACGAAGTGTCTCAAACATCCAGGGGCGGATTGAGGGGCTAAACCAGGCCGGGAATTTTAGTCTTTCGGTAGACTACAAAAACGCACGTACTTACAATGGAAATCCTCATATATTCCCTCTTGTAAAAAAAATCTGTTTGATCCCAAATGAAAGAACTGTTGGAATATGCACCGTAAAACAAAATCAGTCGTGAGAAAATTTTAGCAATTTAGCGGTGAAAGAGTTTTAAAAAACCACATATGACTGAATGGAGCGTCAAAACAAAGCTCCATTCAACGGATTTTTAAAATTACAGATAATTACTTTCTTTCAAAATTTGGTTTTGACAAAAAAAAAAAAAAAAAAAAAAGATCTGGAGTCTTTTGAAGACTCCAGTTCTAGCGTAATCACCACGAAGCAAGTTGAAATGTGTGTACGTGCCACACAGCAATTTTCCTACATTTTGTTTTATAATTTAACAATCGCCTGCTGGTTGGTTGGTTGGTTGATTTTTATGGCGCAAGGGCCATGTTTGGCCAAAGAGAGCCAGACACAAGGCAAACAAACAGTATTAAAAAAGTGGTGGTTTAAAGCTTAAAATCTGGCTGATCAAATAAAACTGAACAATGAGAATGATGGAAGGGCTAAAAAGACAATGAAACGAACAATATTAAAAACGTGGTACAATGATTAAAATCTAGCTGATTCAGTAAAACTGAGAAATGAGAATGATGATGGGGCTAAAATCTAGATACGTTTACAATAGTCAATTTCTTTAAAAAATGAAAAGACAGCATGTAACGTACCAGGAGATGTGACGTACCTGCCAGAAGGACGCACACGACATAAAGGCAGATAGCAATTAGAATCAATGTCCGCGTAGCTTAATTGGTAGAGCAACTTATTCCGGAATGAGGGGACCCGGGTTCGAACCCCGGCGCGGATAAAAATGACGGAGAAATTTACTTCGTTATAAGCAACAGTATCGCAGTTGTCATTTAGGAGCCGCTGCAGTGTAGCGGCGTCCTCGGTTAACAAATGAGAATGAAAGAAATGAAAACGCACATCACGAAAACGAACACAACTACACAAAAGATGAGTGACAGTCAGTCGGCAATTGCACGTGTCTCACACATCGGCGCAGTGTCGTCACACAGCAAAAAGCGGTGAGTGAAACGACAATGCCCAATGCGGAGACGCGCAAGCACCACTTCCTCCCTACGGTTCCGACGATATGAGGATTTTCAGATTCCAAGAACAGGTTTAATACGATGCAGTTTATTTTCCACCTCTTGATCCCACATGCCCCGCCACGTTCGCTTGTTATGGTCGTGAACAAGAAAGCGGAAATCCCGGTGAAACAGTGGTAAGGGTGTGACGACCAAAGAGGAAGCAGATCTAGCAGCCGCATCAGCACACTCGTTACCCGAGATTCCAACATGCCCAGGAATCCAGCAAAAGTGAACCTGAAAATCGGCCTCAAGCAAACGACGAAGCAACTGTCTCACATCCAAGAGAAAAGGATGGTCACGGCAATCTGCAGATGACAAAGACTGCAAGACACTTAAGGAATCCGTATAGACCATAGCACGATGATGAGAACTCGACTGAACATGGAGAAGGGCGAGATACACAGCATGCATCTCCGCCGAAAACACCGTGGCCTCAGCTGGGATCCGCGCTACTGAAACGTCATCTACACAGACATCCGCGGATCCAACGACTCCATGCATCTTGGAGCCATCAATAAAAATAGGAGTGTAGTCAGAATTAAGGGCACGGTGCTCAGCGAAGAGCTGCTGGTACACGAAAGCAGGGGTTGAGGACTTATCAAAAGAAGTAAAGTTGAGATCAGTGACAACCTCAAAAGGCTGCCACGGCGGGTCCCCAACGACCCTGGTCGCTCCAACAAGAGACAAGTCGAGCCCTGCATCACGAGCCACGGCCGCCATACGAAGACCGAAGGTTGGAATGCAAGAGGGCCGGTTCTCAAACAAACGAGCGTGCTGGGGATGAAAAACTGCATCGTATAAAGGATGTTTGGAAGAGATCGAAGTTTTAAATAAAAATGAACAGACAGCTGCAGACGGCGAAATTCGAGAGATGGTTCGTTTGCATCAGCGTAAAGGCTGGGAATCGGAGATGTTCGAAATGCTCCCGTACAAAGACGCAGCGCTTGATGGTGAATAGTATCCAAAGGCCGGAGAACGGAACGACGAGCAGAGTCAAACACGATACAACCATAATCCAGTTTCGACCGTATTAGAGAATGGTAAATGCGACACAAAGAGATCCTGTCTGCAATCGCCTGCTGCACAATGGTATTAGTATCTCCTCCTTCATTAGACGCCTTTTTTAAAGTCAACCCATTATTTTGACTGATGAACCAGTACTGATAAATAAGCACAGCGGACAAAAAAATTAGTCCCCCCTGACAGAAATGACAGTAGGAAGTCACCTGTTGCCCAAAGGGTGCCGTGATAGTATTGTTTAGATATAAATAGCACCCACGTAGTCGACAGGATCATTTGTCTCGTGCAATGGTGAAGAGCAACGTGTGTGTTGAATTCAGTCTGCAATATGGGTTGTAAGAGAGACATCACTGAGTGGCAAAAAGGAGCCATCGTGTTTAGCCATGCCCACGAACACAAAGTGAATGAAGTCGCCCAATTTCTTGGTGTGTCGAAGCGTAATGTCCAGCGGGTCTACAAACAGCGGTGTAGTTCTCAGTCAACTGAAAATCGGCGAAGTAACTGTGACTGGAAAACGATTCTCACTAGTAACTGCCAAATCGGTTTCAAATCAGGCAACAATAGCTCCAAGCAGTCAATAAAAGTCCACTCCAACCAATTTCCGACAGGGCACTGCGACGAGAACTGCATGCGATGGACATCTCGAGCCGAGTACCACGGAAAAGACCTCTTTTAACAGCAAATCACAAAGTCGCACGTCATCAATGGGCTCAGAGGCACCAAAACTTTGCTGTGGAGGATTGGAAACGAGTAATTTGGTCTGATGAGTCTCGTTTTTGTTTGTACTCCAATGATGGGAGGCGACAAGTGCATCGTAGGCCCAATGTAGTCTTTAATCCTGATTGTGTCGAAGATGTTGTTCAAGCCGGAGGGGGTTCCGTAATGTTTTGGGGATGTTTTTGGACCACGAAATGGGCTCTCTCGTTACATTGACGATGAATTTGAACCAGCATACGTACCTCCGCATTCTGAATGACCAAGTGTCGCCCTTGCCCTACATCTCCAAGAGCAGCATCACTCCTGTCTTCCTAAAAGACAATTGTCGTGAGTGCACAGGGTTAAAACTGTGTCTGAGTGGCACGCCGAACAATCAGCAACACTGTATCACCTCGACTGGCCCGCCAAATCCCCATATTTAAATCCTGTTGAAAATATGTGGGATCATTTGGAACAGAAGGTGAAAGGCCGGAATAGACACCCACGTACTCAGGCGGAACTTCGGGACCAGTTGACGCACGAGTGGCTGTAAATCGATGTTCAAAACATCCACAACATCGTGGAGTCTCTACCACACCGGATTCATGCTGTTATCAAGGCCAGAGACGTCGTTACCCGTTGTTAGGTAAGTTCTGCCACGGTGTGGCTATTTTTTTGTCCAGTGTGCTTAATTGCTTCCTTTAAGATAAGTGTGGGTGGGACACGGATTTCGAAATATCTATGCCGGAGATTCGCTTTGTGCTCTGCTTTAGTCTGTGGATAAGGGCTTGGAGATCATGGGCCATCTCACTGTGTACTAGCATCCCCTTCAAGATTTTTCGAGAATGGCGTGCTTTTCATCGCTCCCAAGTTGACAAAAGTTTTCCGCTTACATCGTTTGTTCTTTCTGTGTGCTTAGCTCCATAAAGGTTTTGGATGCACTTTTTCATCATCCTCGAAAATGGTGAGTGGTTATTTTGTTTATTTTGGGTGTTATAAATCATTACGGCCCGTTTGTTTATTTTTGAATAATGGAGACTTTCGAAGATGTTAACCCTAACGTGACTTCAGCGGTATGCGCGAAACTATGCAAATTTCTCTCTGTCTCCAGCGCGCGTTCCACGAAGTCTAAGTCTTTTGCTACATATGTAAAGAAGAACACCTCTTCTTCTCCTTCAGACTCACGGACTCCGTCCTCAATGAAGCCATTGAACGCATTTCGCCCACCACCACCCCTCGCCTTTGCAGAGGATAATGTTCAACGCACTCCTTTTCTGCTCCTACTGTAGTTCCATCGGATTTAGTCATTCCGTGATATATAAATTCAGTGTTGATATATCATTCAAGCATTTCTCACATAAGAACAGAAACTTTTTGCTATGTCATTTCAGATAAAACGCCCAACATAGATACAGGGAAGCGTTTCGTTTTTAATTTTTCTTTTAAGGAAATAACGTTTCAGACAGAAATAAAGCTCAAATGAAGCTAACGCTTATTATTCATAGGTAACGAAATAATTATTCGTTCTTTCCGAAAAATTCAGATAGAAGAACACGTAAAAGTGCGCCATTTCTTGAGTGGTCCACCGGAAAATATCCTGGTGTCCCTGTGGTGTGTTTCGACATGTAATGCGCGATTACGTTCTCTAGACCAATCACACGCTAGCCAGGAATTCAGGATTTCGATTAAGGGGCAGAGCTAGAAACTGGGGTCACGTGCAATGATCACCACCTGCTCCATGCAAAGCGAATGGTTTTCCTTGCCGTATTGCTCCGCGTCACAGAAAAACTCTCCTGTGTGAAATCCTTCACAGTAAAATTTTAGTATTATTAGTAAAAAAAGAATCTGTGACACAGCACCAATTACCTTTCTTAAAATATCTGAGAATCAGCATTTACTACTAAGTGGCTGTGGTTATGATTTACTTCTATGATAGCAGTGAGGCCTTCTTTAACATATGCATCTCTGTAGCGAACATCTTTACTATCCCGGTTTATTCTTATGGACAGTGGCGGATTTCTCAATAGGCCCACTAGGCCGGGGCCTAGGGCGACAAAATTTACGGGCGGCAATTTTAGTGGTAGTGAAAATTAATAATTTGTTATAAACCCATGAAAAAAAATTTTAAAAAATGTAAAATTTAAATAAAAATGGAACTAACGGTTAGTCAGAAAGCTGACGCACACTAGGCTGTTTCCAAATTCTGGTAATCTCCTGTGCGAGTGTGTGTGTGTGGGGGGGGGGGGGGTATTAACTTTGTTCTTCCGACGTCCGACTCCAATAAAAGTTCTGACCTAGAAAAAGAAAGAGAGATTTGAGCCTTGCCGTGCCGCCTTGGGGACGTTACCCAAAGGGATTACATCCATCCCCTCAGAATGAACACAATGTAGGGGTGCAGGGGCTGAATGTTAGCACCGTAAGTTATTTTGTCTCCCCCCCCCCCCCACATACACACACACACCAGTGGCGGCCCGTCAGATGAGGCAAGCGAGGCGCCGCCTCACCTGAAATTCCGCAGAATGAGAAGTGAAAAAAAAAAAACTTCGGTCAGTAACGAAGATATAAGAACTTTGCAGGATAAATGAAACACTGAAATTTACATTGTGATTCATGAATTAGGTTAAAAAAGGCTTTCAAGAAGAGGAATGAATCATTATTTTTGCAAAGCAGCTGCATGTTTTAAGCGCTTAGAGGCGACCGGCTGAATCGTCTCGATGAGAAGCCGGTTTTGGGAACTGGGGATCAGAGAAGAGCCCTACAGAGTGAACCCCCCACCCCCACGGTCCGAGGTCTACCTAAGGAGGTGCCGGACTTCCAGTAAGAGAAAGGAAATTTCTGAGGCGACCCTCCATTTCGCTTAAACTGGAATCGCATCTCTGCTGTTATTGGAGAACCCAAGGATTGTGTATCCAATGGGCGCGGGAAAATGAGCAGATGACCTTGGTAAAAAGTGGTTTTACAGGCGATGACGCCGTTCGCCTCTCTATGCTTTGAAGTAGGATGATTTCTACGTAGCTTTAACTATTCGTCAGAGTATATTTGAGTCTAACTTTTTGTAGTGTGTTTTCAATCCCTCTCTTTTGCGGGTGTTGGCTAGTTCATAGTAATGTTGAGTTTTTTCTTCTTTTTTATTTTGTTATTGTTACTAAACAGCATATTTTGATTTGGGTTGGAAAATATGAATGGCCCAATAAACGACGTGATTTGTGTTCTGGAAGAAATTCCTTTTAAACATTGGAAAGATTATAATAAAAGGGATGTTCTCATATCTGGAAGACCGACACCTGTAATAAGTTCAATATCTAAAGATAAGAAGTGCGGCAAATCGTTTCTTAGGTCTTTCAATAAATCATGGTACGAGATTTTCCCCTGGCTTTCTGGTAGCTATTACAAGCAAACTCTCTTTTGCTGGCCATGTTTACTTTTGAGCAATAAGAAAAATGTGTGGAATACAACGGGTTATTTTGATCTGAAAAACTTTTCTCGTAGTGCAAAATTGCACGAAAGCTCTAAAGAGCATATAACTAATCACGTAGGTCTGAAACGGATGGAAAAAAATATAAACACTATTTCTGATATGCTCAAAGAAAATGCTGCTCTTCATAAAGCTAAGTTTAATGAAAAGGTCAGACTAAATAGGCTTTTTATGGAACATATAATCGATTTAGTTGTCGTTCTAAGCAAGCAAGAACTGCCTTTTCGAGGACATGATGAATCTATTTCCTCATTAAATAAAGGTAATTTCAAGGAGATGTTCCATTTGTTACTTCGTAGGAGCACCCCAGAATTAAAAGCACATTTTGAAGAAATACGAAGCTTATTTTCTGGACAATCTAAAACGATACAGAATGATTTACTGGAGTGTATTCATGAATATATAAACGAATGTGTTAAAAGCGAAATTAATGAGTCAAAATTTTTTTTCAGTGCAAGTTGATGATACAACTGATATTACTCAAAAATCACAGTGTTCAATAATTGTCAGATACATATTGGACTCAAATTGTGAAGTAGTTGAGCGCTTCCTTGGTTTTTATGATATCAGCACTGACAGGACTGCTGTGGAACTGTATGATCTGCTAGCATCGGTTTTGGAGGAGTTTGATTTTAAATCAAAGTTAGTAGGCCAGTGTTATGATGATGCAAGCGTTATGGCTGGAGAGTTGAGCGGTCTGCAGAAAAGAGTCAAGGTAGAAGCCCCGCAAGCTTTGTTTACCCACTGTTTCGCTCACCGCCTTAACCTTGTCCTACAACAGGGGTGCAAAAGTATTGTAAATTGTCGCATATATTTCGCAACTGTATCCAGCATGCCCTCATTTTTTCATAAATCTGCCAAGAGAACCCACGTAGCAGATTCAGTTGTTGGGAAACGGATTCCTCAAATAGCGGAAACACGTTGGGCATCACTTTCACACATTTTGCGTTTAATTGTGAGCGAATGGGGCAAACTAAAGAATGTGTTTGAAAACATAATGAATGACCCGGAATCAACGGCAGAATCAATCAACGGAGCCATAGGATATTTGAAAAATTTCACTAATTTTGAATTTGCTTTTTTATCACTGATTTTTGATGACATTTTTGGAATTACGGATGTACTGTTTGATGTTTTACAAAAAAAGACTTTAGATATCAGTTATTGCCAAAGACAAATTAAACAATGTTGCGAACGAATAAATAAGAAAAGGAATGTAACCACTTACTTGAAACATTTCAGTGAAGCAATTAGTTTGAGTGGAGGTCCTAAATGTCGCCAAAAGAAACATTTGACTGAAGAAGTGGAAAACTATTACAAAATTTTGTTTTACGAAATCGTTGACAGCATAATAGTCCAAATAAATACCAGATTTGAAGATATGGGAAAGCTCGAGTTTCTGCAGCTAGTTGACAGCTCAAAATACCATAGTTAGTCAGAGTCATTTCCATCCAGTGCCCTTAACACTCTCAAAAAAATTTATCCAAACATTTTTACAGACACACAACGACTAAAAAACGAATTAGATTTTTTTATATAATGATCACAACTTCAGGGAACTCAGTTTTCAGAAAACCTTGAAAACAATGAAAGAAAACGAGCTGAAAGATGTGTTACCAGAAGCCTACAAATTATTTTCTCTTGTATTGACACTGGCATCAACAAGTTCTTCTGCTGAAAGGAGTTTTTCTTGTTTGAAGAGAATTAAGACTTACCTCCGTAATACAACGGCACAAGATCGTTTGTCTTCACTCGCTAAAATTTCAATCGAGAAAGAATTGCTGAACCATCTAATGTCCACTCAACCATTTTATGATCTGATCATAGACAAATTTGCAGCCAAAAAGGATCGCAGAATTGAACTTATTTATAAAACATAAACTGAAAGCATTCTGTTCGAGACCAAAGCAAATTAATATCGCATTCCTCTGTTTTTAATTCCAGGTTTAAATTACCTAATACTTTTTTTTATATAGAAATGTGCTTCCTTGACTTCTCCTGGACATTAATACAAAACGAAGCTAATAATTATCACGAGCCTGGACTTCAGTCTATGACCCGTGCTAAATGCACCTTCACTAATATGCCAATCGAACTGTGACTTTTATTCAAGCTCAAGAAACATTTCGTAAGAAAACAATTTCTATTCAAATGATTTACTTTGAATTTTTTAAGAAGTGGATCTCCGACTGGCGTTGGGATGTGAGTGACGCATTGACTAGCTAAAGAAACCGCACAAATTGCGTATTTTCGCTCAAGTGTATTACATAAAAGAATACAGGTGAAATATTTCTTTCTTTGTTGTAAAATTATTGAATAATTGTTTTCATAAAAATATTGTTGCAAAAGTAGCGTATATTACACACACACACACACACATATATATATATATATAGTGGTATATGCACATTTTTCCTCTAAAAGTTTTGGATTTTTTCGTGAAGAAAGACTCCCACGCCGTGTTTCATATATTTCTATAATTTTATTCCATTACTGTTGAATAATATTTGTATATAAGGGCTAAATGGCATGGGATGGAGCCCTAAGGGATGGGGTTTACAGCTGTTTATAACAAGGCGCCTAACCGAGACCAATGGCTTAACGAGACTTCCGAATCTCAGTGGATTTTAATGATTCAGCCGACTCGAACCCAGGACTTCAAAGATATCCGATGGGTGATACTGCCTTTGACATGAAACTTTTTGAGGGTGGGGGGGGGGTTCTGCATTTATGCTGTATAACTGTGTATAAGTACATGTAACAATTTGGGGGGGGCGCTTCGACAAATATTTCTCTATTGGTACGTACGCACATCTTGGACATTAATACAAAACGAAGCTAATTTAATAAAATGAAGAAAATGCAATAAATTATAGTTGTTTTAATAAAAAGTTAATAAAGCAACTTCTTTGGCTGCTTTGCTTTACTTTCTGTTCTATTATCAAGAAATTGCATTGATATTATGTATCAATGTAATTTATTTGTATTACATTGTAAGTTATGTAAAAATCAATGAATTTAAATAGGGAAATTATCTATAAAACGTGCTTAGAAAAAGCTAACTGTCTCGCCTACTTAGGGGGTGCAAACCACGACCCCCCGGCTACGCCACTGATATATATATATGTTCCTATAACGTTATACGAATTTATATATTTTTCAATAACATATGTGTTACTGTTTTACATTTACATCAAGACCGTTCGCCTCACCAGCATTTTACACCACGAGCCGCCACTGACACACACACACACATACCTCCGTTAAGCTTATACTTGACCACTGCGCTTTTCCATGCACGTGCTTCATGACTCCTTAGAAGTTTCAAGAAAATTTTAGGGGCGGGGGCGTGGTCGTGGGGCGAAAAACATATTTGGGTTTTGCCCTCAAAACAATGACAGTCAGCAGTGTCACCCCAAATCTTCGGAGTTCGGAGGATGCTTTTTTTTTTTTTAGGCGATCTATCTAAACCTACTGTTGAAGCTTTAAGTACCAGCTAGATAGTGTTTTTACTGCCGTAGAAAAAGATAGCTTTCTTTTCTCGAATAAAATTTGACAATGAGTGATGGAAGGAAGAGACTGAGTGGAACTCATTACAAAAAAATAGCTACTGCAAAAGAAGTAAAAACTGCTGAAGAACTACGACAATGTCAAAAAATTGATAAACATTTCATTGTTAAATGCGTTGGATCAACTACATCGATCGAAGAAGAAACCTCTGCAGTTGTTGATTCCTTAATTGCTACAGAAAAAGTACGTGAAGAAGAAACTGATCGAAGTGCATGTTCAAATTTAGATCATACAGAGAAGCCTGATGCTTACATTGCTTGCGGCGGCGTAAGTGACGATCCTGCAGAATGGAAGATAAGTGAAATGATGATACCGCTGATTTCTTACTCTCTCAAGCCATAAAACAAAACAAAGATGCTGACTTTTCAAGTTCTAAAAGTATTTATAATGACAAAGTGCGTTATTTTACAAGTAACTTATTTAAATGCAAATTAATGAACGGGGAAATAGTTGAAAGAACCTACCTAGTTTATTCGTCAAAAAAGGGAGCTGTGTTTTGCGCTCCATGTCGTCTTTTTGGAGGAACTACTAATTTAGCAATAAGTGGATATATAGAATGGAAAAATACAAATGCTTGGGTTTCGCAACATGAAAATCCCAAAGAGTATAACGCGTGTGTGATGCAGATGTTAGGTAGAATTAATTCATTGGGTAGAGTTGATTCTCAGCTTAAAAAAGAAATAGAGAAGGGCATAATTTATTGGAGAGATGCATTGCAAAGGGTAGTTGCAGTGATTAAGAAACTTGGAAGCCGCGGTTTGCCTTTCAGAGGTAGAGATGAGCGATTTGGTTCGGTTCATAACGGAAACTACATGATAGCAGAGTTTGACCCCTTTCTAAGAGACCATATTGCCCGTTATGGCTCCATAGGTTCAGGAAAAACATCGTATCTATCATTAGTGATCTGTAACGAGTTCATTCATTTAATGGCAAAATATATCATCCCCATAATTGTAGGTGAAGTAAAAAATGCAAAATATTTTTCTATAAGTGTAGATTCAACCCCAGATATTTCCCACTGTGATCAGTTATCGATCGTTTTACGATACGTGACAGAAAAGGGAGTTCCTCTTAAACGTTTTCTGTGTTTTTTTTAAAATGTTGGCCACAAAGCAGAAGAAATGGAAAATGCTGTTATTGAAACACTGAATTTGCATGATATTGACTTGAAAAACTGTCGAGGGTAAGCGTACGATAACGCAAACAACATGTCTGGGGCATATAACGGCTTGCAAGCAAGAATAAGAAAACTAAACACACTTGCCGAGTATATACCATGCTCAGCCCATTCCTTAAACTTGGCAGATGTATGCGCTGCAGAAAGCTGTCAAGAAGCTAGCTTTTTTTTACTACGGTAGAGCATTTATATAACTTTTTTCTGCTTCCACCCATCGTTGGGAACTGCTGATACAAGCCATTAAATTAGACGGTAAAACATTAAAAACACTTTCTGCAACTCGCTGGGCCTCTCGTTATGACGCATGCCTTGCTTTGCGCAAGAATTGGATTGAAGTACTGTACTAGACGTGTTATCCGCAATAGAAGCCAATAATACAGAGAAACCAACAACCAGAAGTGAAGCAGCAGGGCTGAGACAAAATCTAGTCTCTAGAGTGTGTTTTCATGGTCATACTATGGAACGCTATTTTCGAACGATTCAACACGGCAAGTATAAAATTACAGAGTCAAACAATTGACCTAGCGACAGTTGTCCAACTTTATAATTCACTTTCAGTATTTATCCACTCGCTGAGAGACATGTTCTATGTGTTTGAAGAAAAAGCGTTGGAACTTTCCGATGAAACCGAATATAAACACGATCTGCAAAGGAAAAGGAAGAAATCTCTAAGACATGACGAAGGTAGACGTGAGGAAATGAATTTATCAGGAAGAGACAGGCTTCGTATTCAAACATACTTAGTCATAATAGATAGTTTGAGGATCGAAATGGAACGCAGAAGTAAATCTAACAATGTTTTATCGGAGAGATTTGATTTTCTTTTTTAATTTAAAGCAAATTCCTGTGAAACAGCTGAGAAGTGCAACAGAAAACTTAGTGGCTGTATACAAAGACGATTTAGAAGAAAATTTATTAAACGAATGTCTCCATATTAAAAATTATTTGCTATCACTCGGAGAACAAAAAGTGTCAGCTTTGAGAATGTGTAATTTGTTAAGAGAGAAAGAAATGTATTCGATTTTTGCAAATATCGACGTGGCTCTTGGAATATTTCTTTGCATTCCCGTAACAAATTGTTCAACTGAGCGATCTTTTTCTGTTTTAAAAAGAATAAAGAACTCCTTACGATCGAGGATGGAAGAGCATACGCTTAATGCTTTTTCAGTCATGACAATAGAGAGCGAGTTGCTGACTTCATTGGAATTTAGTGAGCTCATCGAAGCATTTGCAACAGAAAAATCAAGACGAAAACTGTTGTAAGATATGTTTCCTTTCTTTTTCAGAACCCTTAAAACTTGGCAATTTGCAAAATTACGATGCGGTTAAAATTTCAAATAATGTAATGTAGCATTTGTTCCAGAATTATAAACTTGTCTTGATTTCAAATGCAAAATATGTTCATTACTTTACTGAATTAAAAGAAAAATGGGGAAAAGAATGGTATGTATTAAAACTAGAGTGTTTAAGAGATAAAGGGTCAATTAGTTTTTAAGTTTCAGCAATCGGTGTCCGTGCTGACGAGCGAAAACTGTTGCAAACAAACGTCCGTATTTGCGCTGTCATCAGGTGCGGTTGAAGAGGTAGTGCAGAGGGAGAGGGCGCGGAACAATGTACAGGGACATCCAAGTTCTTCTGAAGTCACGGAAAAAATCGTTTATGAAAAAAATACGCATTCATAAAATATTAGTCGAGTATATTCCCTAATTAAATAGCTCATAAGTACATACCTGCCAGGTTTTACGGTTTACCCGTAAAATTTACGGAAATGTGACTTGTTTTACGGGCAAAATGTTAATTTTACGGATTTGGTGTTTCTCCGAGATTTTTTTCTTTTTCTGATGATTTTGCACCCACTATTAATTTTTTTTTAACTTAATCCATTCAAAGCAAAGGGCCGATGCAAGTTACGAATAAGTTTTCAGTTACATCATGTGTTTATTTGGGAACATTTTGCTGCAGTTTTCCCACGTTTTAGGTTGTTTTGCTTTTTTCCAAACGCTAGAACACCAACCAGCTGGGCTTATTTAACTTTGGGCTTGGTTTTCTCCCTCCCTCTCGAGCGCGCTGTACCCCCCCCCCTTCTTTTCAGATAATGCATTGTTTGTCTTCCGGGTCGCAACTTCTCAGCAGTCCAGCGTGGGATGTGTGTGTCTTGCATTGGAGCAGGTGTCTTTATTACTCCCAGTTTGAAATGCTATCTCAGAATGTAGTAATCGTAGGAAAAAAATTCAGACGGATTTTAAAGCTGTGGAATTTTTAAGCCCAGGTTGATACCCAACATGACAAAATTAAGCAAAAACTTCCAGTTTTGTGAAATTAAAAATGCATTGGGGCATGGTTTCGTAACTTCTGTGGCAATAAATTTGACCTAACGAAGGAATGCTACAGTACCATAAGAGGAAGTTAAAAAAAAAAGGAAGTCCAATATTCATTCGAGCCAGTGCTGCTCCAGCAATGATTTATTTTTCTGGTCCGTTAGTCAGTAAGTTTTCTACGCTTTTCAATCGTGTTTGTTCATTTCTTTTATGGGCTTCAAAATTTATTTTTGGTTGTGGTGGATTAGATCCATAAGAGTTACATATAAATGTGGACATCAGATTCTTTATTTTAAAGATGAGAAGGGGCGGCATATTTGTCTGGGCCTAGGGGCGGCAAAGCCTTAAATCCGTCTCTGCTTATGGATAAACTAGCTTTGCAGTTTTGATTTTTCTTTGTCAACTCTTAATCCCTGTAAAGAAGAAACAGATATTATTATTTACTTTTTATTTAGTATTACTTACTTTCTATTTATTATTATTTACTTTCTATTTATGATTATTTACTTTTTATTTATTCTTATTATTCACTTTTCATTTATTAAGGTGACTAGTCCTCATTTTCTGGGGTTAGTCCTCAATTTCAATGCTTCGTCTTCAATTCCGTAAAAATTGACTGAGGACGTCAAGTGTCCTCAATTTCTTTTTTTTTTTTTTTTTTTTTTTTACTCAGGTTTTGAAATTTACCACCAAAACTGAAATAGTGGCTATTCAAAGAAATTTAAACTTTCTGGATGCTCAGAGAAGACGGAACATCACTGTCACCAGCTTCATAACACGCAATATTCATGGGAGACATGCCGAACACCGTACAAAGTCATGTCAGTAATTGTGGTGTTATTTTGTTTATGTTTTAACTGGATTTAACTAAAATATTTATAGGATGTAGAATAAACCTGATCTTTTTTTTAACATCCACTTTCTGGCAATTAAATGAATAATTGACGCTAAATTTCGTTGCATTTGGCAGATTCCATTGAGAGTTCTACAACTTTTGTTTAGTACATATTTTCATTGAACTATTTCTTCAAGTGAAGTTATTGGACTTGAAACATGCTTTCTCATAGATATAGCATAGAAGTATCCCATGATTTTTGTCGGCTCAGTGTACAGTAATTTTCTGCTTCAGATATTTTTTCCTGTACAGAATCACAATGAAATTTCAGTACAGAGTCAAAGTGTAGCTTCGATTGCATGTGCTGTCCCCTGTGAGTGACATTTAGAATTTATCAAAAGTAATATTCAGCATGATAGTATCTTATTGCTATTTTATATTTATTTCACATGAAAATTATCCTTCATTGTATGTTTTCCCATGAAACTGGACAATTATGATACAGTTCATAACATTCTTTGCTAATCTTCGGGTTTGCCATAATGTGTCAGATGTTGTTCTCAATCATATACTCATTTTAAAACGAAATTGTCCTTAATTTTGGATTGAAATTGAGGACAACGTGTCATTTTGTCCTCAATTTCGTTCTCTGAAGTCTGGTCGCCTTACATTTATTCTTATTATTTACTTTTTATTTATTATTATTATTTATTTATTTATTATTTTTTTAATAAATTTTTTATTGAATACCGAACCCTTAACTTTTTATATTTTCCATGTGCTGAATGCTGGCCAACATAATCTCTGTTGAAAACAAATTTTGATGTTTCACTGCACGCTACAGCGTTTCTCACAATCCAGGAGGTATGAGTATGAGGATGTAGCAGACACGTGACTTTCAGCATGGCAACGAGCTTTAGTAACGTAAGTGAAGGACAAGCAGTCCCCGTTGAAATGATGGCGTCTTACTTTGAAAACTTAACTTCCGATTACAAAATATGGTAGCTGGGAAATTTTAAAGGGCTCGAAAGAAACGATCCGTATATGCTGAATGCAAGTACCTCCGAAGGCGACGCGAAAAGTTTTCCGAGTGCACAAATAGTAAATATTTTCTAATACTTCGTCTTTGGTCGAAGCGCCTTTACCGCAGAACATTGCGAGGCGTATAAAAGTCTTGAAGCATAAAACAATTTTTCATCGTGGATATTCTTTTGCATGGTAATTTAGTGAGATCCTTAATTACTGAGTAATTGATAACTCTTCCATAAAAAGTGTTTTCCTAAGCTCTAGGAAGCGATTTCCAAGACTTAGAAAAATTTAGAGCAAAATCTGGTTTTTCACACAAAATTGTGGTGAAATAACACAGTAATTTTGATTTGTTCACTAATTTGTTTATCCGTAAATAAATTTAGCACCATCATCCCGATCTGTATACATACCTAGACATCAAAAAGAATTTTATTTGTACCACTTTGCACACTAACTGCAGTATAGCCAGCTATGCTTGTCCCAAAGACCTTTAAGATACATCGACTGAAAACCGTAAGTTAACCGGGCGACATTTGAAGTTCAGCGTTGTACGTAAAGAATCTATCACATCTCGTTCATTTACTATAGGCGTTCGTGTGTTTATATCAATTACATCCTTTTTTTTAATGTATAACCAGTAAGATTTAATTTTTTGTTTTTATAAATAGTGTGTATATATCGTAAAGTATTTCAGAAAATAATATAGCCAAATTTAATGAGCTAAAGAGATTTTTAAAAGAGTTATATCTTGCGTAGAGTACGGATGTACCAATAAACAAACAACTGGCCAGCAGACACTTCCATTTCGTAGGTTTCCTCATAATAATTGTGATACTTTGGGGAAGTGGGTAAATGCTCCAAGACGGACTAACTGGAAACGAAGCTAAGCCAAGCCAAAATCTGACGATTGCCATTTAGCAAGAGGTATCACACACCTTTGCGGTCTCACTACACCGGTATCCCCTGTCTGCAAATATAAAAAAAAAGTGCGACGACCAAGTTGTCCCCAAGAAAAAAAAAAGGAAACATATTTATATTTTCATCCGGATTTAAGTGCTAGTCACAGCAATGTTACCGTGACTTGCAGTTTCAATCTAGGCTTCTCACCTTCTTTTCTAATCTTTCCCTTGAAATAATAGAAGTGTTTTAGTATTTTAAGTGCAAGATAGTAAGCTAGTAACATTTTTCACTTATCTGACCTCTAAATATTAAGTTGAGGGACTTAGTTTTTACTAGACCCTTGTGTCATTCACCAGACTGTGTATGGCTCTAAAGGGAAGGTTTCTAGTTAAACCTACACATGGTTTGTTAACTCGTGTTTCTTTTCCCAGACTTTTCATCCTCGAGATTAGTAATTGTCTAAACTCTAAATTATATGAAGAGGGCATTTCTTTCTATCATATTTAATTTTACTTATTTTTCCTCCCGTTGAGTAGCTATTACGAACTCATAACACTGCGGGAAAAACTCCCAAAATTAAAAGTTTTGCTCTCGGCAATTTCTCTTAAGAATAAACAAATTGCCACATTAAAAGGATTTTTGACATTACTTAGAGTGTGAAATACGAATTTAATGCAACTAGATCACACAGTTTGCAAGCAACTGAAGCCGAAATATATTTTACACATAGGACAAGCGATTTTTTCTTGTTATTTCATATCCCCCAAAATTACGATCATGATGTTTTCTTTAATCGTAAGTTAAAAGGCGCATTGTCTAATTTATATCCCATTGAAAAAAATTAATACATAGTATTAAAACAACGTAAAATTTCTTCTTTCGCGCCGGTAAAAGAGCTTAATAACGTTGCTCACATACGGCACATGCCGTTTTTACCATACAAGCTCTGCGATCAAAATGTTGCCGCCGCCCCGGTGGCGCAGTGGTCTAAGCGATGGCCTCTGATCATTCGTCCAAAAGGGGTCTGGGTTCGAATCCCGGTGATCAGTTTTGTTTATAAATAGTGCAGTTTGTAAACTTGTGTTAAAGCAAGGGATTTCTATAAATAATCAAATTTTGTATCCTGCTTATGCAAGTGAACGACCGATCACGGTAATTTTGTCTCCGGTGCCACTTGAGGTACCGGATTCTGCGTTGATAGTTCTTCTTTCTCAGTTTAGCCGGGTGGTGGGTCCAGTTCATAGCCCCGCACGGGGATAACTGGTTTTCCAGTTATTTGGGGAGCGGCGCCCCCACGGCCCGAGCTGACCTTGTGACTGGTCAACATCTGATGTCATGCCACCGCTTGTTTTTTGTTTCGGTGCTGTTGGTGTTTGCAGGGACGGCTGTTCATCCAGCTGTTGGGGAGTTGCGGCCCCACGATCCCTAGCTGGTCTTGTGTCTCGCTTTTTTGTTTTTATTTATTTTCTCCACTGGCTAGTTGCCCGTGTTGTATACTCTACCTAATCGCTACCACGTTATGTACTAACACCCCGGTCTTGTGGTTTTGTTACCCTCCACCACTAACTGTATTATATTAACCGCTCAGTTCGTAGGTTGCTGAGATTCCGTTTAGGTTCCCTTCCAGGATTTGTCTTCTTTGGATTTCTTTTTTTCCTTTTAGCTGGTTTGGGTGCTAGACCTACCTGCATGTTTGCCGCGTGCGGAGACCCGTGAGGCGGAAATGGGATATCTGGCGGCTGAGGTCGCAGGAGACCGGTTAAGTGCCTCCTGTGTACCAACACTCCTCTTCGACCCCGGCTTCGCTGTAAACGGGAGGCTAGAGACTAACCCACCTCTAGTCAAAAGTCCTGTACCAAGTTGTGAACAGGGCTTTAGCGGCTTTGTCGTATAGCACGGCAGGGTAAGCCCGGGGGCTGTGGGATCTAGCCAAAGGCGTTGGCATGACGGTACCAGGAGGCCGAAGTGTCCGCCGAGTGCGTGTGATCACAGCCAACGGACTATATCTGCAACGTATAAGCTCCAGAACTGTGTCCAGCGTCATTTTCTCGGCTTGCGGACCTCCAGTTCTCCCTTGTAGGGCTCGGTGGTGGGTGGAGTAGTTTGCAGACGAATCTTCCTCCTTTTTTCCATGGGTAAAAACAAAAAGAAAAACTCCAAATTTAAGTCACCTGAGGAAATGACTGTTGACAACGACTCTCCTTCGTCTTTGCAACCTACCAAGTCTCATAACCTTAAACGGTCTTTAGACCTTGACCTGGACCAAGAATGTGGTACCTCTTCTTCGGCAGCTGTACCAGTCGCTCCAAAGCGTCGTCTACCCTCGATTGCTGTGACTACGCATGCTACACACTTACTTGTGGAATCCATCGATCCGAATGAGAGACTGTCCACCAGATCTCCCTTTTTCATTTCTAAAGCTTTGGACGCTGCGGTTGGCCCCTTGAAGTCTGTGAGGAAGCTTCGCTCTGGGGACCTGCTTGTCCAAACTTGCAGTGTTTCTCAGAGTAACACTTTTCTGCACCTCACTAGTCTTCAAGGCATTCCTGTAAAAGTGACACCTCACCTGTTTCTTAACACCTCTCGAGGTGTTATTTCGGAGTTTGATCTCTTGCCATGCAGTGAAGACGAATTGGTGACTGAACTTGCAGATCAAGGTGTTATTGCTGCTCGTCGTATGATGTTCCGGCGCGATGGTTCCTTGATTAAGTCTAAAAATGTAATCTTGCCTTTTAACTCCCCGAAAGTTCCGACCGAAATCAAGGCTGGCTACTTGGTCTGTGGAGTTCGCCCGTACATTCCCAGTCCTCTGCGCTGTTTCAGGTGCCAGAGGTACGGGCATTCCCAACGTTTCTGTAAGAGTTCCGCTGGTTGCGCAAATTGTGGCTCCTGTGAACATGACGGGGATGGTTGCACTTCTGCGGCCTGCTGTGTTAACTGCGGTGAGGCCCATGCAGCTTACTCCCGCAACTGTATGAAATGGAAGGACGAGATGGCGATCCAGCGACTCAGGACCCTGGAAGGCCTCTCGTACCCTGCTGCCAAGGCCAAGTTGGGTATCCCCACCACCCGACAGCGTACTTTTGCCGCAGTAGTTCAGTCTCTGCCACAACCCGTGCAGCCCTTTGTTCCGCGCCCTGTAGCTCTCGCCGCCCTTGCCAAGCGATCTACAGCTGACCAAGCGACACAGGTGTTTTTCCCCGAGCTCCAGATTTTTCGCATACCTGATTCTGGGCCTTCTCTTTTGCAGCCGACCGTCTCTTCCAGTTTCCAGCCGAAAGCCTGCACGTGCGGCAGACCCGGCCCTCAATCCGCAAAGGTGTGCAGTGTCCATCCAACTGTCGCGGTCCGCCTGACCAACATTACAACTGTCTCGGCCTCAGCGAGGTCCCCACCCTCCACCAACATTATAGAGGAACATAGGGGGAGGAGAGTGACAGTTCGTCCCCAGCCTCAACCAACATTGCAGAGGAACATGGGGGGAGGAGAGTGACAGTTCGTCCCCGCCCTCTGCCAGCATTGCAGGGGAGTGTGGGGGAGGAGAGTGACGGTTCGTCCCCCTCCTGGTGAATCATCCTTTGTGTAGTTGTGTTAACTGATAATAATTATAATAGTTAATTAATAAATAAATAAATTTTTATATAAACCTAATTAACTAACTTGTCTTCACAGCTTTCATCATCCTCTTTTCCAACTTTTACCAAACCTGTCTGCTCTTAATCATTTTCCACGTTTTTAAAAATCTGTAGCTAATAGTTCTTTGTCTGGCGCTCTTTGGCCAAACCTGGCCCTTGCGCCAATAAAATCAACCAACCAACCAACCAGTTCATAGAGTTATAGAAGCCCCGCAATCTTCAAATTAATGTCATGTTGGTGGGTTGAAGCGGACCCTCCGGGTTATCTTCCCGAATGAACCAGCTCTTCAAACTTGTCCTAAAGAGGTTGAAATTGTACTGGATTCTCATGGGTTCATGTTTAACATTTATACAGGAATTTTTTGTTATGCTTGAAATGAAAGAGGGCACATTCGTGCTAAATGCACGTATGTACATAGACCTCCTTTGAGGAACAGTCTCTCTGATTCCCATGAGGAAAGAATTGTTGTACTTGAAGATAGATCGGATTTAGAACATGGTATTACACATGTCGCTGACTTGGTTCCTACCGTGACTGAGACTTGTGAAACCCGAGTGGTGGATCCAGTCGAGCCGAGAGAGAAGACATTGATTGAAATGCCGACTTCTTTGGATCCTGGGATTCAGACAACAGCAAATATTGGTACTTTGGGCATTGCCAACTTACAGAAATGTTCAGTAGCATTACAGAATCTCGCAGAGAACTCATGTACAGCTTCGACATTTAAACGACCCAGCACTGATTCAAGTGGTGATCTGTTAAAACGGAGCAAAGCTAGAGACTATCTTCAACCGGAATTTATCCCTCGTGTAGATCTTTCTTTTCTCCTGGATCCTGATTTTGCCGAAGATAGAGATAAGCCATCACGGTATCGTCTTGTCATGGAACTTATTGCATCTTGTCCAGATTATGACGAAACTATGGATTTTTTCGAATTGAAAAATTTTTTTGTGCCTAATAAAAAGATATGTCCACTCACTCCGGAGTTTAACGAGTTAAATATGTATAAGTTAAATGCTATTGTACATCGTTTGGATGCCGTGTTGAATTGGATAATTACGAAAAATCCTGTTCCTGAACTTTTAGACACTTATTACGAAACATACTATAAACGTATAGAGGATGTTAAAGTTTACATAAAGAAACATAATGTGGTTGACGATAGTGTCTTTGATGTGTAGAGATGTTTCAGATGTATTCCTTGATGTTGGTTTCCTTTTTTCTTGCAGTGATTTTTGAAATGTTCTTGGACTTTAATAGATATGGATTTTGCTTACTTATGTTTTAAATTAGCGTTTTTAATTAATGATTCAGTTTTTCGGGTAGCTTTGTTAGTAAGATAATGTAATGTTGTTGTGTTTTACGGCACTGGCTCTCTCCCTTCCCTGGGGCCAGTGGCCCTAAATTAGGGATGAGCGACTGCTTATAGCCCATTGAGTTGCTCACGGTGGTCGTTAAACCTCCAATCAATCAATCAATCAATCCCGGTGAGGCATGGATGTTGTGTTTGTCTTACGGCACTGGTTCTCTTCCTTCCCTGGAACCAGTGACCCTAATTTAGGGACGGGCGACTGCTTATAGCCCATTGAGTTGCTCATGGTGGTCGTTAAAACTAAAAAAAAAATGTTGCCAGCTGCTGTCACTCATTTAGACAAGAACTTCCAGTCTATGCATCTTAAAAGTCTTTGGCTTGTCCTTCCGGAACTTGCACGTACTGCTGCCACTTCACTGAAACTTCTCGATGACGTCACGTGCTACATCCTCATTGTCTGCAAAATTCTGAAGCCACAAATGAAAATCATTGCCGTTCTTTAATTCAACGCGCAGTTTACATGTAAAGCTTTCATCAGAAACTAGGCTATTCTTCCACAAACGGGCGCACTCCTCATTTCTCACAACTAAGACAGCGGAGTGCTAGAACAGCTCCGCGAGCAATCTACTGTTTTCGATCTGGCAACGCATCTGTTGTTGTTTACATTCAAATGCAAACATTGTGGGAATTGACAAAGTGGTTATCTTTGCATTCTGTTCTTATTTTTTTATTCATAATGATAACTAACGTGGGTTTCATCAAAAAAATATTTAAAAAAAAAACAATAACTAAGATGTTGAAAAAGAACTAAAAAAAAACCGATCTTACCACTATATACGTTGGGAGAATGATAAAAAAATCATACTTTCGTATTTACAGTAAGTATTTTAATTCGTTCTGCGAAATATTAGCAAAAGACAATTTAAGAAGAAAAGCATCGATATTTATTGCCCTTCGTGATTCCTTGTTACATCAAGGGTGGGTAGTAAATCATATTTTTCACACCATGATATGCGTGTTTTTCTATCTCGTACGACATCGTTAACGAGACGATACAAATTCCATTGAGGCATTATAAAATACAACAGACGAATTCAACAACTTCATGGAATTTTAATTCTATCATTGGTTAATATCAAGGAGGATAGAATAGATGGAGTATTCTATCCTCAGATGGAGTAAGGGTGACGTCACAAACTTGAAACACTTTAAGCAGACGACGCGGAGCTCATGGCTACGCCCAGTAAGACGTTACTAGTACTTTTTTACCATTGTGGGAATAAGGAATAGACTGGTTTTCATAAAAAAGTTGTACTCTTTTAAAAATCGGATCGTGCTGTGCCTTTGCATCGGTCAACTCATCAACTAAAGCACCTGCTGATGTAATTTTCATAGGACACTGTACATAGAGTATTAATTTTTCTCTAAATGTAAACTTTTTTTTGCAAAGCATTGTAGTTTGATTAAGAACTGACAGTTCTGAAACTGAACAATTTTTAAGCAAATCAGAATTTAGAATACTCTTCCCCTCGAGAAATTGTCCACAGTAATGTTCTCATTTACTAATAATTGATATACCTTACACATCTGTGTTATTTTTATACTTAGTCTTACTAATGTATGAGGATCTCAATCTGTGCTGACGGCGGCGGAGAGTGCGTCGCGGTAAAACGGATGAATTTTCTCGGCGGAACTTTCTCTGACATGCGTGCATATAATACGATAAAAACATGTTTCACATAAAGCGATAAATTTGTGATTTTTGGTTTACAGAGGTGGCTCAAGTTATTGAAGATGCAAATTAAAACGCTCTGTAGAAAACATCTCCCAAAGTAATTGGGAAGCGATAAAAATATCTCCGCCATATTAAAGGGAAAATATATATTCAGAAACATAAACAAATATACTTAAAATTCCCATTTTTGGTAAAATATATATTCAAAAACACATAAAATTACATTTAAAAATAAGCAGCTAATACAAAGAATGAAGGATCAAGTGATACCTCATGGGTAGGTCCGGGCCGCGTATTTCACAAGTGAATGTACGAAATTGCGATTAAGGCATTTCCGCCACGCCATTGGTTCAGAGCTACTTTGGAGATTGCGAGTAGGCGGGGCCTATGAGGAGAGTACTTAACATATGTGACAAATGTGAGGTTACTTAACATATTTGACAAATGTGAGGTTACTTAACATATGTGACAAATGATCGTATTGAATTATATCTTGGAAAGTTCTGCTTCCTAAGAAATTCCCTGTGAGGTTACTTAACATATGTGAGAAATGATCACATTGAATTATATCGTGGGAAGTTCTGCTTCCTAAGAAATTCACTGTGAGAGATCATATTGAATAATACGGTAAAGTACTTTTACGCACGATATCATAAGGAATATCTGCAGTATCTCAGATGAATACAAGTCGAAATATGTCTTAATATTAAAATTTAGGACGACTTCAATAAGTAGCTAGTTGAATACCATACTCCGTATCGGCCAATAGATGGCCGCACGTCAACCTAGTATCCACGATTCGTGCGGTTGTGAAAGTGCGTTTATAAGGATACTAAAAAGTACCCTTTGAAAGGTCCTTTCTATTACCCTTAAAAGGACCTTTAACAATGAAAAGTATGTCTCCACACCAAAATATTTATTCTGACGATCAAGTTTTTTTCCCTCATGAATGTGAAGAGGTCTAGCTAGAAAAAAATTAATTAAATAGAGTGATTTCGTATTAGCAAAGAACTACCTAATGACACGAAGTAAGACCTCACAACAGTGTCCTGTTGAAATAAGACACTTCCGTTGGAATAAATACTCCAGAATGTTTTTTGCCATATATTGTGTCTGATAAAATAGTAAGTGATCTGTCATATACATATTTTTTTAATATTTAGGAAATTCCTCATATTTATGTCCCTCCATACTATATCAAAAATGCCTTCAATTCCACATTTCAACCCCCTTCTCCCCGAAAATAAAAAAAATGTTAAACATCACATGGGTGTCCATACAAAACACATCAGTACTTATCCTGTGCTAGAGCAGTGAGCGCTGACGTGCTGACATCTGTCGGCTCTGTGAGAACTACATAGATTGAAAGTACTTCGTAAGATAAGTCACAAGTCCACGAAATCATGTTGCTATAAAAACTCAAAAGTTCCCCTACCAATAAAGTACACTCTCTATTTACCTCCTGCCGCATTTCGGCTGTATGGGTAAAACAACTGAAGGTAACCATTGTCGCAATGAAAACACCCGAACATTAAAATGGCTTATGGCGCGCGATAAGCTCCTTGGGCTTGTGCAGCAAAGCTTGCATGCCTCAGTCACATGACTCTCCTCACAGGCCCCGCCTATTCGCAATCTCCAAAGTAGCTCTAAACCAATTGCGTGGCGGAAATGGCTTTAATCGCAATTCCGTACATTCACTTGTGAAATACGCACCCCGGGCTTCGACCACTTCCAAAAACCGTCTACGGTCTAAGTTAGAGCACCATGAGTTAGTGTACCAAATTTGTTGGTTCTAAATTGAAAACTGTAGATTTTACGAAAAGTTTCTTTGGGGGCCCCTTGACCCCGGGCTCCGACCAATTTCAAAAGCTGTCAACTGTCCTAGTTTGAGCACCATGAGGTAGTATACCAAAATTGGTGGTTCGAAACTGAAAACTGTAAATTTGACGAAAATTTTCTATGGGGGCCCTCGAACCCGGGCCCCCACCAGTTCCAAAAATCGTCTACTGTCTAAGTTAGAGCACCATGAGATAGTATAACAAATTTGGGGGTTCTAAATTGAAAACTAGATTTTACGAAAATTTTGTATGGGGCCCCCTCGACCCCGGGCTGCGACCACTTCCAAAAACCATCTGCGGTCTACGTTAGAGCACCATGAGATAGTATACGAAATTTGGTGGTTTTAAATTGAAAACTGTAGATTTGACGAATATTGCGTATGGGGCCCCTACCTTTCCAAAACCCCTCTACGGTCTAATTTAGAGCACCATGAGGTAGTATACCAAATTTGGTGGTTCTAAATTGAAAACTGTAGATTTGACGAAAATGTTCTATGGGGGCCCATCGACCCCGGGCTCCGACCCCTTCCAAAAACCGTCTACGGTCTAAGTTAGACAACCATGAGATAGTATACTAAATTTGGTAGTTCTAAATTGAAAACTGTAGATTTTAGGAAATTTTCTATGGGGGCCCTTCGACCACTTCCAAAAACCTTCTACGGTCTAAGTTAGAACACCATGAGATAGTGTACCAAATTAGGTGGTTCTAAATTGAAAACTGTACATTTTACGAACATTTTCTATGGGGGTCCCTCGACCCCAGGCTCCGACCACTTCCAAAACCGTCTACGGTGTAAGTTAGAGTACCATGATGACATTTTCAATGCCCATATAGACATTTTTATTGTCAATATATTGTGACCATGTCGACATTTTGACAGTCGAAATTATGACTGCCGCCGAAATAACGTTAGTTCTGCATCTCATAGTACAAGACATTAAATGTTAGACAAAACCAACATCGGGACCTAGGGATCTTGGTTCGAGTCCAGCTAACAGCTGAAGATCCGCCGTGGTTCGGAGCACCACACGCTAATGGACCCGGGATAGCGAGACTCATCCATATAAAACAAGTCTAATCCCCAAATCCTTTGGGGTTCTGTCCTGATCATTTAGTCCTTAGCGCAGCAGCATTAGTAATGCCCGGTGGGTGTCAATAACCAACCTTCTAAACCCCAATTATTAATGAAAATCCCCAGGAATGAGATGAGAGATTAATTAGTGTCCCCACCTGAAATATTTTGATAAGCGCCACCTACTAGTCTTCTGCAAATTAAATCAGTCTCTGAACGAATTTTCCCTACCAAAGATCAAATGTTTAGAAAAATACCAAAGAAAAAAATGAAAAGAAAAAAAACCGTTTAATTAATGCTTCATCCTGAAATGCGATGTTTTGTCACCGCGATGTTTTGACCTGCGATGTTTTGTGTCAGCGATGTTTTTTTTTTATTGGAGGTTTAACGACCACCGTGAGCAACTCAATGGGCTATAAGCAGTCGCCCGTCCCTAATTTAGGGTCACTGGTTCCAGGGAAGAAAGAGGGCCAGTGCCGTAAGACAAACACAGCATCCATGCCTCACCGGGATTCGAACCCAGCCCCGTTCGGACGAATGTTCAGAGGCCATCGCTTAGACCAAGCGATGTTATGGCTTGCGATGTTTTGTGTTAGCGGTGTTATGGCTTGCGATGTTTTTGTGTTAGCGGTGTTATGGCTTGCGATGTTTTGTGTCAGCGGTGTTTTGTCACCGCGATGTTTTGACCTGCGATGTCACGTCCGCGATGTTATGTCACGCGATGTTTTGACCTGCGATGTTGTTGTTTTTTTATGTTTAACGACCACCGTGAGCAACTCAATGGGCTATAAGCAGTCGCCCGTCCCTAATTTAGGGTCACTGGTTCCAGGGAAGGGAGAGAGCCAGTGCCGTAAGACAAACACAACATCCATGCCTGACCGGGATTCGAACCCGGTCCCCGAACGGACAAATGATCAGAGGCCAACGCCTTAGACCACTGCGCCACCGGGGCGGCCCTGCGATGTTTTGACGTGCTTCGCTATTTATCTCCTGTCGCATTTCGGCTGTATGGGTAAAACAACTGAAGGTAACCATTGGTGCAATGAAAACACCCGAGTGGCGCAGTGGTCTAAGCGGTGGCCTCTGATCATTCGTCCGAAAGGGGTCTGGGTTCGAATCCTGGTCAGGCATGGATGTTGTGTTTGTCTTACGGCAGTGGCTCTCTCCCTTCCCTGGAACCAGTGACCTTAAATTAGGGACGGACGACTGCTTATAGCCCATTGAGTTGCTCACGGTGGTCGTTAAACCTCCGATAATAAAAAAAAACCACACACACTCGAACATTAAAATGGCTTATGGCGTGTGCAAGAAGGTTATATGTCTCAGTCATATGACTCTCCTCATAGGCGCCGCCTATTCGCAATCTCCAAAGTAGCTCTAAACCAATCGCGTGGGGGAAATGGCTTTAATAGCAATTCCGTACATTCACTTGCGAAATACGCGTTCGGCCCCTGAGTCACTCCCATTGAATTCCAATAAACGTTTAAACAAAATTTTCATTATGGAAATTTTAAAATGCAAAAAAATTTCATTCGACTGCTTATTTTTCATTCTAAGCGCTGTAGCTCATACTTTCTTAAGAGTTTGATTTTGCAAAAGTAGGACCCATAAACTGATACGTAAAAAGTATTCTCAGGGGTAATTTATGCGTATCTGATGATCTGATGAAATTGTCAACGCACATACATACACACACAAATCACTTTAACTGTAATGTTAAGTACTTGTTTTTTTTTGTTTTTTTTATTGAGGTTTAACGACCGCCGTGAGCAACTCAATGGGCTATAAGCAGTCGCCCGTCCCTAATTTAGGGTCACTGGTTCCAGGGAAGGGAAAGAGCCAGTGCCGTAAGACAAACACAACATCCATGCCTGACTGGGATTCGAACCCGGACCCCTTTACGGACGAATGATCAGAGGCCAACGCCTTATACCACTGCGCCACCGGGGCGGCGTTAAGTACTTGTGTCAAGAGGAACTCGTAAAAATAATGTGCTATCGTTTATAATAGATTCGTTAGGTTTGCGAATAAATACGAACTTTAAAGAGCCCGTAGAATTGAGTTTCTAACAATATTAATGGATTTAGTTTGATACAGAGATTTCTGTAAAACACGATAAGTAGAAAATCTTAGGTTAGCTATTTATGACCTTGGTAACGACAGCTCATACTCTTCTGCACTTGTTAGAAAACTAAAGTAAAGTTCGAAAAACATGAGCCGCCCCGGTGGCGCAGTGGTCTGAGCGATGGCCTCTGATCATTCGTCCGAAACGGGTCTGGGTTCGAATCCCGGTCAGGCATGGATGTTGTGTTTGTCTTACGGCACTGGCTCTCTCCCTTCCCTGGAACCAGTGACCCTAAATTAGGGACGGGCGACTGCTTATAACCCATTGAGTTGCTCACGGTGGTCGTTAAACCTCCAATGAACGAACAAACAAAAACATGAATAAAAATGTATCACAGCCAGTTTAAAACGTTTATGATATGTTACCTAATAATCGCTGATCCACGTACTGAAATTTAAAGATATAGATCGAAAAAGGCAGCCACATCATCATTACTGAATGGGATGTTATGATCTCAGTCGTTTCACTGCGTCTCACCAACATCGCGGCCGAGGCTGTGACGTCAGAATCGTGACGTTTCGCTGGCTTCACTTTGATCACACCAGGGGAACGGCGGGCCCTTACTCTATCTATCATCAAATGATCAAATGTAGAGGATTTTAGGAAGGGAGTGTCTGACCCCAGGTCTTAAACAACCCTTAGAAATAGGAACCTAGGAGATTTGGGCTAGAGTGCCCGATAGAAAAGTGACACAGAAGCGAAGTAGAAAGGGGGAGGATGACGCCCTTATTTATTACCGGGGGCCAGTACCCGGGATTACGCCATCTGTTCTAACCTCCTTGGTTAATATGGACAACTTAATATTTACTGAGCGTTGCCAGATCGAGAACAGTAGATTGCTCGCGGAGCTGTTCTAGCGCTCAGCTGTCTTACCTGTGAGAATTGAGGAGTGCGCCCGTTTGTGGAAGAATAGCCAGAAACTACCTTACATTCAATTATTTTATGCTTGAATGTCTGAGGCAAAACACCTTCCAACTTTTTACACGCCGTCAGAACAACGTATATATTAGGTGGTCATGTGATCCCAGTTTCTAGCTCCGCCCCTTGAACGAAATCCTGAATCTCTGACTAGCGTGTGATTGGTCTAGAGAGCGTAATCGTGCATTACATGTCGAAATGCAATTCATGCATCCCGGTGGGCCAATCCGCCCCTGTAAACATCTTCTCTCTCCTTTCTTATTTTCGTCGCCATCGTTACAGCACGTTTTAGCATGTAATGAGTAAGAAATGGTAGTGTCAATGATTCCCCTAAATTATCACTTGGAATAACAAAGCTAAGCGATTCACTCGTTCTAGCCGCGTTCCTCTTAGACCACCGCGTCATCGGGGGTGGCTTTTCATGATTCTCTGAATCTCCCAAAGGATTCGTACCACACACATACTTTCAGTTTAGTTTGCTGAAAATTTGAAGTCCCCCCTCCCCCAGGTAGCGCAGCGGCATATAAGTTCTGGCTTCTGACAATTCATCCGAGGTGGGTCCGGGATCAAATCCTGTGAGGCATGGATGCTGTGGTTGTTTTATCGCACTGGCTCTCTCCGTTCCCTGGAACCAGTGGCCCTAAATTAGGGATGAACGATGGCTTAAAGCTTATCGAGTTGCTCACTGTGGGCGTTAGATCCCCTAATAAAAAGAACAAAATTCGGAAATTGATTGGTCTTTAGAATGTAGGAAGACTAATTGTTCAAACACTGAACTGTTGTTTAGTTCTAAATACAGTAAAATTGAACTGAATTGTTTACTCACTGAAACACTGTAAAATTGGATATGTGAAATTGAAAATATCATTAAATAACACTGTGAAGTTGAAAATGTCACTAATTGTTCGGGTTAACTAAAGCAGAAAAGGAGAAAACGATTAGAGAATAAGGGAGCTTCAGTAGAAAGGGGGAATCGAAAAGAAAGATAAGAAGGAGAAGTAGACAGGCTGATTTTTTTATATTTGACCGGCTGATTTCTTTTTATTTTTAGAGACGGCTGATTTTTTTTTATTTTTAGGGACGGCTGATTTTTTTTATTTTTTGGGACGGCTGATTTTTTTTTATTTTTAGGGACGGCTGATTTTTTTAAATCTGGGAGTGTAACAACTATCGTGAGCAGCTCCACAGATGTGGGTTTAACAATCACCGTGAGCAACTCAACGGGCTATGCTATAAGCAGTCGCCCGCCCCTAATTTACGCCACTGGTTCCAGGGAAGAAAGATACCCTGTGCCGTAAGACAAACACAGCAGCCATCCTCACCGGGATTTGAACCCGGACCCTTGTCTGACGAATGGTCATAAGCCAGCGCTTTGACCGCTGTGCCACCAGGGCGGCTCTACCATCTTAGCAAAAAGTAATGCAAAATATTTTCAGTTTATATGCAGGACAGTAAACTGCGAAACAAGAAGGAAAGAAAAGTGTTTTCTTAGAGTGTGTTTGTCATTATTTTTTCAGTCTTGTCTCGTGCGATATGGAATCTTAGCAATCAATAAGTAGTGTTTAAATCAGCTGTTATTTTCTGTTAGTTATGGGTGGGTTGTATTATGAGCAGCTGTCATGGTTGGGGAATTTTCAAAGAGAGCATGAGAAAATATTAATTTTCAATCCCTATGTCAAGTCAATGAAGTAAACAATCAGAATGGCATTCGAAGCTTGTGTGTTGTGTTCTCACGTTAATTGGCTTATGTAAATTTGGGCTTCTTTTTTCAGATTGTGTAGGCATAAGATGCATTCTACATAGTATGAATAACAAAACTTTCATGGAATTATGTAAAACGGGTTATTGTGTTTGTGTTGTGTGTACCTGAACACCACAGCCAGCGTTGTGTTTACCATCTGTACCGCTGGGATCATATTAATTATCTGGTATGTTACGAAGTTTTTTTTGCATCTTATCAGTAGTACATGGTCTAAAATTGTAGCTGTATCTGAAGCAGTGCATTTTGTTGAATTATTTTTTCTCAGTGGGGTGTTCATATATATTCTGGAGGAGAAGAGAAATGTTTTCTTTATTCACAAAATTCACAAGCCATTTGGGCCGCCCCGGTGGCGCAGTGGTCTAAGTGATGGCCTCTGATCATTCGTTCGAACGGGGTCCGGGTTCGAATCCCGGTGAAGCATGGATGTTGTTTGTCTTACGGCACTGGCTCTCTCCCTTCCCTGGAACCAATGACCCTAAATTAGGGACGGGCGACTGCTTATAGCCCATTGGTTTCTCACGGTGGTCGTTAAAAATCCAATCAAAAAAAAAAAAAAAAACGAAAAAAAAAAAACATTTGGAACTGTATTTCTCATTGTGGAATCATCTGGTAGGCATGGGGTTACAGTACAGTGCGTACCTAGCCGTTAGAGGGAGGGTTTGCTAATTTACTTTTTATTGAAACTCAGGTGCCTGAGACTAAAATATTTTAGAATCTTGGACCTAGAGCTCAGGTTCTTGACTAAGTATTTCACTAGGCGCACAGCTGAAAATGCCCATCTCATTCGAGATGACGATGGTAGAATATATTTACCGAGTTTCTGTGTCTTTGTTTGAATCGAAATTGGGCTAGTAGAAATTTTATAGATTTTAACCTTTTTAAAAACAATAACCTTGAAACCAACAGAGTTGTTACCAAGTGCTTGCGTTATCATAACATGACTTTTGACAGAACACTCTAGTTTTATACCCTTACGGCAGGTAAATAATTTATTTAAAATGTATAATCAGTAGTTGCATACAATCTTGAAGATTTTTAAGGCATTTTTTTAATACAGCGTAATCATCATCATCATCATTAACCATTATCAATCCACTGCTGGACGAAGGTCTCCCCAAGTTTCCTCCACAACGGTCTGTCTTGTGCCAGTCTCCTCCATGTCACTCCCGCATACTTTCGAATTTTATCCACCCATCTCCCATGTGGTCTTCTTCTGGGTCTTTTCCTGTCCCTTGGAATCCAATCTAAAATTTCGGCTATCCATCGATGGTCTGTCCTTCTGGCAGTATGCCTAGCCCATTGCCATTTCAGGGATTTAACTCTGATCATGATGTCTTCCACTCTTGTCATTTTTTGGATCCACGAGTTCCTCTTCTTATCTCTCCTGGTTACACCAAGCATGCACCTCTCCATGCTACTTTGAGTTGTCTGCAGCCTTTGTATGTCTCTTTTAGTTAAGGTCCACGTCTCTGCACCATACGTAAGCACTGGAAGGATGCATTGATCAAACACTTTTCTTTTAAGACATAATGGCATATTGCTCTTGAAAATTATGCTGTTTCTTCCAAAAGCTCTCCAGGCAAGTTTTGTACACCGATTAATTTCTTCATCAATGTGACCCTCACTTGATATCTGCTGTGCAAGATAAACATACGTGTCTGTTATCTCTAGCTTTTCTCCATCAATCGATAAATCTTCATTTCTTGTAAAAGCATTGAACATCACTTTTGTCTTCTGAAAGTTCATTTTTAAACCTACTTCTTTACTCTTGTCAGCAAGTTCCTGAATCATACTCTGCAGCTCTGATGGGGTAGTTGCAAAAATGACATCATCAGCAAAATGAAGGTGGGTTAGATAATCTCCATTAATCTTTATCCCTTTGTTTTCCCAGTTCAATGATTGAAAGACATTTTCCAATGTGGCATTAAAGAGCTTTGGAGATATGGTGTCACCTTGTCTCACTCCCTTTCCAATTTTTATGTGTGTTGTATTTTCAAACAGCCAAATCTTTGCACTTGCATTTTCATAGATGTTATTAATAATATTAATGTATGCATCTTCAATACCGCAGGATTTCAGAGCCATTGTAACTGCTGATGGTTTCACCGAATCAAAGGGTTTTTCATAATCGATAAAAGCCATGCACAATGGAAGTTCATATTCCCTCGCTCTTTCAATTAGTTCTCTCAGTACGTGGATATGATCTATTGTGCTGTAGCCACTCCTGAATCCAGTTTGCTGCCCCGGTGGCGCAGTGGTCTAAGGCGCTGGCCTCTGATCATTCGTCCGTAAGGGGTCCGGGTTCGAATCCCGGTCAGGCATGGATGTTGTGTTTGTCTTACGGCACTGGCTCTCTCCCTTCCCTGGAACCAGTGACCCTAAATTAGGGACGGGCGACTGCTTATAGCCCATTGAGTTGCTCACGGCGGTCGTTAAACCTCCAATCAAAAAAAAAAAAAAAATCCAGCTTGTTCTCTCGGTTGAGCCATGTCCAGTGTTACCTTCAAGCGGTCTGAAAGAACTTTAGTGAATATTTTATAAACCACTGATCGGAGGCTGATAGGTCTGTAGTTCCTGAGATCCTAAATGTCACCTTTTTTATGTAGCAAGATCATTGTAGCATTGTTCCAATCCTCAGGAATCTTCCCTTCATTAAGGCATCAAGTGAAAATTTGGGCGAGTACTGTTTCGATTTCTCCAGTTGCTTCTTGTATGATGTCTACAGTAATTCCATCTTCTCCTGGAGCTTTTTCCCACTTCATGTTCTTGATTGCATGTGCAACTTCTGCTGGGAGGACTGGTGGAACTCTGGTACTGGTATCTTTCATGATGTCTGGAGTGCATGTATCATCCCTTTCATGTAATTTGGAGTAGAAATCTTTCACTCTTGTCAAAATTTCGCCTCTATTTCTTGTTACAGAACCATCTTCTTTTCTCAGTGCCATAATCTGTTTTCTTCCCTTACTGAGATGTCCCTTTGCTATCTTTAGGCTTTGGTTGTTTTCAGTTGCTTTCCTCACTAGTTCACAGTTGAATTTCCTTATGTCTTCAGTGATACTTTTTCGTACTGTCTTGCATAGCTCTATATATTCCACTTTGGAAGTCACATCTTCTTTAGTTGTCCTCATCTCTCTTCTTTTTTGCATCAACATTTTGATTTTTCCTGATAATTTGTTCACATGCAACTTGCTCTTAGACCCAGCTAATTTTGTTGCTGTTTCCATAAGAGCTTTGGTTACTTTTCTGTTAACTTCAGAAATATCCACTTCTTCCAATGTTAGGCCTTCTAAAACAGAGAATCTATTCTTCAGTTCCAACTTGAAAGTATTATGGTGTTTTTTAAAGTTGGTTATAATTTTGTTGCTGTTTCCATAAGAGCTTTGGTTACTTTTCTGTTAACTTCAGAAATATCCACTTCTTCCAATGTTAGGCCTTCTAAAGCAGAGAATCTATTCTTCAGTTCCAACTTGAAGTTATTATGGTGTTTTATAAAGTTGGTTATGTCAGTATATTTTGTTTGTCTTATGACCTTGCCATGTTCGAGTTTAGTGTTGAGGTGCATCTTACATCTCACCAATCTATGGTCACTACCTGTGTTGAACTTGTTTAGTACACTGCAGTCTTCTATGATGAATTTTTTGTTACACATAATAAAATCAATTTCACTTGTCGTTCCATTTGGATGTCTCCATGTCCATTTCCTGTGTGGCTTTTTCTTGAAAAAGGAGTTCAAGATGAAAAACCCTTCTGCCTCTGCAAACTCAGCGAGAGTATTTCCACGCTGGTTTCTGTTGCCGTGACCGAATTTACCTACTGAAGTTTCGTTGTGTAGCTGTTGCCCTATTTTTGCATTGAAACCTCTCATAATTATCTTCAAGTGCTGCTTACCTTTATTATTTAGATGACGAATTTTCTCATAAAATTCTTGAATTTCTTCTTCAGCATGACTTGTGGTGGGTGCATAAGTTTGAATAATCTGAGCCTGGTATCTTCTCGAGAGTTGGATAACGAGTCGTGCAGCTCTGTCAGAGGAACTTTCAACTTCTACAACTTTATCCTTCAGTTTCTTGTTTATTATAAATCCAACACCACTAGTTCTGCCAGTATCTGTCCCACGATAGTAGAAGAGATGTCCATTTTTCAGTTCAGTGAGATCCTCTCATTTTCTCCTTACCTCACTTAGCCCGACAATGTTCCACTTGATCCTTTGTAGTTCCTCTTCCAATTCAAGAAGCCTTGAATCAGACGATAGGGAGCGTCCATTATACGTAGCCAATGTCGGCATCAGATGGCAGCCTAGTCCGTTCCTCTTGGGATTCTTAGCACTTTCTGCCTTCATGTCGCACTGGCCTCTGCCTCGGCCAGGTACATTCCAGCTGCCAGTGACTGAGGGCCAAGATTTAAGTTGTGGAGTCATTTTGGAGGGGTTTGGCCATAACTCACTACGCTGGCCAAGCGGGTTGTGGTGAGTGTGGGATAGCATTTCCTTAATCCTGATGCTATAGTTATAATCATCATTGAACTTCTTTTCATCATTATTGTGAAATTAGTATTTTATTTGGAGGTTTGTTGAACCCCCTTGTCGATCAATCTTCAATGCTTTCATTAAAAATAGGAGCACTTTCAGTTTTCACAAAACCCTTTGTTACTCTTCTCCAAAACTTCTGACTTGTTCACATGCAGTTTTACTTCAACATTTAGGTAATTAAATTATTTGATTACTAAAAATTATTACAAATCCATAGATTATTATTCAAATTGTACAACTTTGCACCTTTTACACAATTAGATATAGAACAGGAACATAAGATAATGACACAAAAAGGGTGTGAATGATCGGAGTACTTTGATTGGTTCCTGTTTTAGGTTATTTGCAGTTTGATTTTGGATGATCTAGTAGACTCTTGCCATGAAAGATTGTAGAAATTGCAATGCGATTCCAATGCCCGAAGCAAACTGAAAAAACCCAGTAGCTTTCCATTTCATTTAAACTCGGCATCAGAAAAAAATTGGTATGCATCCATGCAATTTTGGCCTGTAAATAACCTTAAAGCTTTAACTGCCCCACAATAATTTAAATGTAAAAATTGTATCTACAAAATTTAAATACAACCCTCCCAGCTCTGCTAATCATGAGCTGCCACTTGTGACGGTCCAACCTGCCTAACTGTTCCACTTGGCCCAACCACGCAGGAAGGATTGTCTAAGCAAAGTTGACATATACATTAAGTTAATGACAATGCACAAAAATTTAACAAACTCAAATTTTGAACTCAACTGCTTAATTTCCAAAATTAACTTTAAATCAGAGAACATTGTCTTTTAATGGTAATTGAAGGTTTAAAGGAACATTACCTTTAAAGGTAAAATTACCAATATTAACTTTAAATCGGAGATCATTTACTCTTACAGCTCGGAGATCATTTACTCTTTGCAGCTTTTATCAGAGATCATTTACTCTTTACAGCTGGGAGCCTTGTATAAACTGAATTCAGAAACAGTAGAAGAGAAGCTGTCACCTCATTGCACTCGGTCAGTAAGTAATCCCACGAAGCACTTCTCGGCAGATACCACGTCAGCAAGGAGAAATGACAGTTCAATAAATAGTAATCATGCTTAGCCTAGGTACCTCTCCTTAGCAGACACAATCATCATCAGAAAAGATGAGAGCAGGAGTTCGGCAAAAAGCAGTCAAACTTGGCCCATGCGCTATAGGTCTGGCCGGGTTGGGCCTTTGCTCATTTCTAAGTTGGGGGAATATTTAATGTAAAACTGACATGGGCCAAGCAGGGTTTTTTTTTTTTTTATGAGCAAAACAATCACCATATGGTGCCTTTCTCATTTGGAAATCTCACAACATACAGCAGTAGGCTCAGTTCAGTGTTGCTGATAAATACTCTTCCATACTTATTATGGAGTTTAAGAAAGCAAAATATTTTCGCGAAAAAATCACTTCTGGAGAATATTATGTACTTGTAGACAGTGTTAAGTAAAACGATCGTACTCGTAATTCTGGATATTTTGTACTTTTCGAATCCCCCCCCCCTCTCTTTATCTCCTAGGATATTCCGGGTCCGGCGGTAGGTAATGATAATTTGAAAGGCATGGAAATTGTCATTTGCATGCAATATTTTTTAGTGTAAGAGCACCCCCGCCCCTCAGACGTCACAGAAATATTCCAAATTAACGTTTGTTGTAATAGAATACGTACGTGTAGCAATGAAGAAAACAAAAGCTCTTCAGGAGTCGAATGACCGAGTGCACCAGGTGTTAAATTCGTGTTTTAGTAATTGTTGAAATTTTACGGGCCTGCCTGGGCTTTGGAAACAAGAGAAATATATGGACTGGGCCTTGGACGTCTGGGATTGGGCCAGGCAGGGCTTTCCAAATTACTATACTGTGCAAATTAATTGGGACAAAGTAAAAAATCACTCTTTTTTCCAAAACTATGCCTTTATATCATTCTAAGCCTTGATATACACTGATAAATACCTGTATTAGTATGAAGTATGTCCTCCTTTAGCGGAAATGACCTCTTGAATTCGTTTTGGCATTGACTCCACTAACTGAGTGCACATATTTTTGACTTCATAATCGTGGAACCACACTTTTATAGCATTCGTTATCATGCGTTCTTTGGTTGTACAGTTCATTTTACCTAAACGTCTCTTCAAAATATTCCACAAGTTTTCTACGGGATTTAAGTCTGGTGAATTTCCAGGCCAATCAAGCAAATGAATTTCTTGACCACTTTCGAATTGTGACATGAGGCCAAGTTATGTTGAAATGTCCCGTCAAAAGTTTGCAAGAATGGAACAATCCTACGTTGTCATATTTCTACGTACTTGGCTGAATTCATCATACCTTGAACTGGAACTAAGCTTCCAGTGCCATTTGATGGGAAAAAACCCCCAAAACATCTGTTGCAGAGGGTGTTTTACAGTTTGTTTGACATGCTCAGGTCTTAAGGGTTCACAGTTGCTTCGTCTAACGACATTTGCTTCATAACCCTGCACAAATAAATGAGTTTCATCACTGAAAATTACCTTTTTCCAGTCGTCAGCAGTCCATGATTTATATTTTTTGGCCCATGCTAAAAGTTTTATCTTCATTTTTGCATTCAAATATTGTTTTTTTGTTGGTCTTCTTCCTTTCCAGCCAACTTCCAGAAGCCTATGGCATACAGTTGAATCACTAACATCACAACCACTAGCCAATAAATCTCTTTGAAGGTCGATGCTCGTTTTTTTTTTTTTTTGATTCATTTTACGATTTCTGATTAGATATTTATCGGTTTGTGACGTTGTTTTTCGTTTTCTTCCACATTTACCTCTCCTTTTTGGAAACGATGATCCAGATGCATTGTATCGCATAAGCAGTCTTGATACACTTCATTTGCCTACACCAACTGCAGAAGCGATATCTCTCACTGTCATAGAAGTGTGATCCTTCAGAGCAATTATTTTTGCACGCTTCTTTGGGGAAGTATCCATTTTTCAATACACGAAAGCAACACATACTCATATCATATCACTAAGCTGTTCTCTAAGATTCAGAGGTTAGCTCCAAAAAGAAATACAAACTACCAGATATTTTTACTTACTGTTGTCATATCAAACTTCTCCATTTACAGCAATCTTGAAATACAACTCGTGCTTCACTGATATCCATTACACGCCGTACACAAGATCTTTTATACTTCATACTCATAATCTTTTTCTCATGTAGACACTCCTGAATCTGATCCACCCAGGTCTTCCTTGGCCTTCCTCTACCTTTCCTTCCTGCCACTTGGGCTCAAAAGATTTTCTTAGTAAGCATCTCATCACTCATTCTTTCAACATGGCCAAACCACCGAAGCACATTGGTCTCCACCTTGCTAACAACATTTTGCTTCACATCAAACAACTGCAACACATCTTCATTCCTCACACCATCAGATCATGTCTTGCCACAAACTCCACATAAGTAACGCATTTCTCTAGCACACAAACGACTCCTATGTTTCTTCTGCAGTACCCAGGTTTCACTGCCATACATCAGAGTAGGAACAATTACAGTTTCATACACAGCCATGCGGGACTCTCTAGAGAACTCATCATTCCTGTGAAAACCTCCCAGAGCAGCAGCTATGACTTTCAAAGAAGAATTCACTCGTCTACTGATTTCACCATCCAATTTGTTCTCTCTGTCAAACATGCTTCCTAAATACACAAACTCACTCACCTGGTCAATCACAGTGCCATTTATACTTACATTACATTCAGTGCTACCCGTTCCTCTCTCAAACACCATAACTTTGGTTTTTCCCTTATTTATACTCAGTTTGAATTTCATGCAAACTTCGTGCATCCAAGTCAACATACTCCGCAACTCACTTGTGCTCTGCCAACAAGACAGTGTCATCAGCATACAGCAATCTGCACACACGGATATCACCAAGACACAAACCACTATTATCTATTTTGGCATCGCGCATGCATGCGTCCATAAATATATTAAACAGCCATGGTGACATTACACAACCTTGTCTAACTCCTGCACCAAAGGAAAACCATTTTGACAAACACCATTCACTCGTACACAAGCTCTACTACCAGCATACATGGCTTTTACACTATTAAGTAGATTCCCAGTAACACCATATTCATTCAATACCTTCCACAAAAGTGTCCTATTCACTCTGTCGTAAGCTTTCTCTAAATCTATGAAGGCAGTAAAAACTTTCTTCCCAACAGCTAGATACTTTTCAATCATTGTGCGTAAAGCAAAAATCTGGTCTGTGCAGCCTTTACCAGGCATCAAACCACTCTGAACATCCCACACTTTCTCTGATGTAAGACCCCGTACTTTTTCAATAACAACCTTACTAAACACTTTCCCTGGCACACTTAGTAGGCTAGTACCACGATAGTTCTTGCAATCAGTCTGATCACCCTTTTCCTTATACAAGGGAACAATAATAGCATCCTTGTTCCCTTGTATAAGGGAAAAGGTGATCAGACTGCAAGAACTATCGTGGTATTAGCCTACTAAGTGTGCCAGGGAACACATACTCACAGAGAGCAAAAACTAACATCCACCTGTCACACACGAAAGCTCATAGCTGAAGTGCCTATTTCCTGTTTAAAACTGGGCAAACCACATTCTTACTATCAAGTTCTAACAGTCACACCCCTCACAGCTGATAAAGCCGGTTTACATGGGTTTCCGACATCAACTGGCAATCACATTACAATTCTGAGAATAAAATAGCTTGTCCCAATTAATTTGCACTGTATAGTAATACCCGTGCAGACCTCTACGATGCACCTCTCCTCAGCAGACACAGTTGTCGGCAGGAAAGATAAGAATGGGAGTTCAGCAAGAAGCAAGTTGAACTCGGCCCATGCGCCTTTCCTCGACAGACACAATTGTCGGCAGGAAAGATGAGAACAAATGTTCAATAAGCAATAATCATCATGCTTGGCCTAGGTGCCTCTCCTCAGCATACAAAATAATTGGCAAGAAAGATGAGAATGGGAGTTCAACAAGAAGCAATCAAAACTCGTCCCATGTGCCTCTTGGGTGATTCCACAGTATTGTGCATGTTGCGAACATGGTATGTACAAAGTTAAGGTGCACCATATTTTTATAAAAAATTGAGCTAGGTGAATAATATTTTTTTACAACTCTAATAGTTGTCAATATTTCAGGTTATATGTTGATTTAAGTACCAAAATGTACTTATATTTACAAAAAAAAAAAAAATATTTTAGAGTCGTTATGACATGACTCACAAAGTCCCACTTTTTATGAGTCTTGATATTTTTAAGAAAATCTGTAAATATAAGTAATAAATAAATAAAATTTTGGATAAGGATTTAATGAACATTTATGCAAATGAAATTAGTAGAATTTAAAAAAAATGTATAAGCTTAGATTTATTTATTTAAAAACAATTCGTGTGTTGCAGACATGACATAAATTCCTTTAAGGGCTTTCAACTATAAAGGATACGTCAGTTATGCAAGTGTGAGAAAAATGGTAAAAGTTTCTTAAACAGTTTTTAAGTGGAATGCTGCTGCATTATTGTTGGTTGTAATATCACATAATTTTTATAAATTTTTATCAAATTATTAAATGCCAAAAATGCATAAAATACATTTTCACTAAGTATGGAAAGGCTCAAAACTAAGCTATGAAGAAATGATAACTGACTAGTTCCATTACTCACTATACTTTATTAACCATGCTCTTTATCTTCAGTACAATATTCAAATCATAGGGAAAAAAACAGGCTGTTTGATCAGGTGATGGGTCACACATCAATACAGACAAATAGCAATGAATTGGAATCATTTCAAACTGTGGCTTTTCCAAATACTTAAATTTGTTTTCAGCTATGGGCTTGAAAACATGTTTTACAGTCATGTGTTTTTGGTCTACATCAACTACTTGACCAGGCCACCAATGCTCATCAAATTGGACTGCAATCCATTGACCTTCTTGTAAATCTTCTATTATCTGGGGATAAGCTTGAGGAACATGCTGCAGAACAGTTGGCCCCACAAGTATAAATCATTATACTTTCGGGAATCCAGTGTGCGCTCGTGATCTCCCGATCATGCTTTACACATAATTTTCTGCAAAGTCAATGTGCATGATTATCTCATCATTCAGAAGATGTTCTTTTAGATGGCATAGTTCTGAATGTTGCTTTGAAGCATTGTATACATGCTTTGTAAAGGTATGCAGTTGTGTTTGAAGATCTTCCTTGGCATTGCCCAGATCTGTTACAACTTGTCTTTTTATTGTGTAGCCTACATCATTTTGACACTACTGATAATACTTCACAGTGAAGTCTAACTTTTCCTCAGGTATTTTTACATTAACATATTATTCTGCACTGCACATGGGGCAGTTTCTGTTAATGCTTGTATTGTGATTTTGGTTGAAAGCAGAAACACTTTCCTTTGCAAGCACTTTTGCATTCTTTGGGAGGTCAGGACAAATAGTGCTCAATCCTGAGAAGAAGCATGTCAGTATTTTCATGATAAATGCACATGCATACTTTCTGGTCTTTTTTTCTTGATGGAAGAACATGCTTGGGGCACAGCTTATGAAACTTAGTTTTACCAACCTCAGCTTTAGGATTTTCACTCAGAAAGACAGCATGTGCTTCTCCAATAGTCATGACTAGGTAATGTTTCTGGTGAGTTTCCCTTTCTGTTGGTGTTTTCACAGATGTAGTCTCTTTCTTTCCTGAGCACACGCAGCTAATATCATCTCTGACATAAAATTCCCTTACTTTTTCGATAATTTTTTCAGACTGTATATCACACCTTGACATCCGGTTGACACCAACTTCCATATTTAAAATACACAGATGTTGTCTCTTTCTGGAATTGCGGTTTCAATCAATCTCTTTCTCATTAATGGTGACATGTTGAATATCAAGGTACTTAGCACATGCACCTTCTTGGTTGGGGATTTTAGCAAGGCATCATTGGTTTTCTTAACAGCTTTTTCTAGATACTGTTTGTGACTGTAGCCAAGAGAGCTTTCAGTTGGATTGAATTTTGTTAGCTGCCTTTTTCTTTCTGTATTTCCTTTGAGCTTCCCGGTTCTTTACTCTTATGTCTGAAGTCCTTCTGTTTTGCAAAGAGGACCTTTGAATGTCTGTATTCTTTCTTTCTTTTGCTCTGCTCTGTTTTGTATGCTTCATACTTCACTGCATCAGCTTTCAATCTTTGTCTTCTAATATGAGATCTTTCTGTGCTTGTTAATGGCATATGTATGCAGATATTAGGCTAAAAAAATTAGAATGTGCAGTTCTATGAATTATTTGAAATCAACAAAGTTAAATATATTATTTCATTAAAGTAAATTTCTAAATGTTGAGCATAGGCCAGAGAAAAATATATATTGTAAGCATCTTTTTGAGGAGGATTTCCAGCATGGTAAACACGTTAGTTCAGCAATGGTATACCATTGCCAGATATTAAACACTAACTCATGTATTAGTATTGCCAGATTTGGAAAAGTATTGGTTTATGAGTTAATGTTTAATATCTGGCAATGGAGTTAATTATGAGTTATTGTTTAATATCTGGCCATTGCCAGATGCTAACGCTGTTAGCTAACAACTCCACATGCAATGCAATGCAGAAAGAAAGAAATTTCTGTTTACCATGCTGGAAACCCTCAGGTAGATAGTTAGAACATGTTTTTCTAATAACCACAAGCAAAATTGTGATTGCCGCCCGGGTGGCGCAATGGTCTAACAATGGCTTATGACCATTTGTCTGGAATTGGTCTGGGTTCGAATCCCGGTGAGGCATGGATGTTGTGTTTGTCTTACATCTCTCTCCCTTGCCTGGAACCAGTTTTCCTAAATTAGGGACGGGCGACTGTTTATAGTCCATTGAGTTGCTCATGGCGGTCGTCAAACCTCCAGTCAAAAAAAAAGAAAAAATTGTGATTATATGTGGTCATATATAACCCCCAAATAAAATTGTGGTTAAAACAGCATAATTTGTCATGTCTGCAACGTTGTGGACATGACACAATTACAGAAAAAAGAAAAATATATTAATCAACAACAGAAATCCAATTTTCTTAATCAGAATGCTGAAACATTATTAATAGATAGAAAAAATAAGCATTTTAAGGTTTCAGAGTTATTAATGGCTACTCTTGAGGAAAAATTTGGCATTTTTTCATTGTAGACATAACTGAATCTTACTTAAGGGTCCCTAGAATGCTACCTGCAAGATAATTGTTTAAGGTTTTCTGTCTATCTTAATGAGATTGCATGGATGTGTAAGAAAAAAACAACAACCACTAATCCTCATTCTTGTCTTTCCTGCAGATTTATCGCCAGGAAAGATAAGAACAAGAGTTCAGCATCACGTTATGCAAACAGGCACATTTAACCTATTCTGCATTTTTCAAACAGCATAATGCCAGCAAGAATAACTGACTCCTGGCTTCAAAGGTTTTTACGACTGTTTCCTCATGATGAAGAATAAAAGTGATAAAGCCGCCGTAAAAAGCACGGCCACCTAAAGAAGCAATAAAATCTTTATTACATGCTCTTTTATCTCACTTTAAACAGTCACCAAGAAATGTGCATCCAAGATTATGCAAATGCACACCAAGACGATGTACCGAAGGAGAGGTGCCAAAGAAAAGAAGTGCTTTAAGGCCTTAAGATTTCATTCAATGCCTCATAAATGCCCTTCTCTGATGACTGTTTCTCTCGTGCCCCCGTAATGTGACACACTGGTGATAGTACTTCCATGCATCCATCTTGAGCTGCTGCGGTCGAATGTTCGTTCAAGTGTATGTCGTGTTTGTCGGATGTTAGGCTGTTGTTATAATCATCTTGATGTTTTAGTTCAATTGTCGAACGTCACGTATGAAATGGCTCAAAATGATTGGTTTCTGTTTTAGGCTTTTTTGCAATTGATTTTGGATGATTCTTTGTTTTAGGCACTAGTAACTTCCAATTTTGATTGAAGGTGTGTGTTCATTATAATAATTAGTGCTGGAAATATAAACTTCCCTCCAAAAGCTAAATACGAAACAGTAAATCAGACATAACTCATAAAGTTCTCTACCAATTTGTTTCAAAATACACAGCATGATAGCAATTCATTAGGTATGATACAACAATAATCAGGTTAAAAGATGTACACTGACACTACAAAAAACAGGAACATAAGATAATGACCCAAAAAGGGCCGCCCCGGTGGTGCAGTGGTCTAAGTGCTGGCTTATGACCATCTGTGAAGGGCCCTGGTTTGAATCTCGGTGATACATGGATGTTGTGTTTGTCTTTTCCCTGAAACCAGTCACCCTAAATTAGGGATGGGAGACTGCTTAAGCCCCATTGAGTTGCTCATGATGATCGTTAAACCCCCAGTCAAAATAAAATAAACAATGGCCCAAAAAGGGGGTGAGCATTCGGAATATGGGATGTGGCTACCTCTGACATGGATACACACTTGGCACCGACGATTCATGCTCTCAACTAAATGGTATAGTGTAACAGATAGCAATAATTGCTGCTTCCCTATGAGAGTGGTTCAAAGATCCCTGAGGTGGTTGGCAGGCACAGCTGTTTCAAAATACAAGACGAGCATCCCAATGATGCTCTATGGGATTAAGGTCAGGGGAGGCTGATGGCCAAGCTGTCAATTGAATACCTTGGTCCAGCAGGTAGTTGCCCACCAGTTGTGCTTTATGTGCAGTGTTAGAATTAGAAATAAATCTTCTACTGGCCCAGCGGACCACTAGAATTTGCAAAGCACTGGTCCATCAAAATGCCCATTGGTCCATAAAAAAAAATTAATAGCACTACTACTGTTTCAATAACTGTTTCACACGTTATAACATTTCTCGTGCTGAGTGCCTAATCATCGCTTAATCTCAGTCTCTGTATAATATTATAGAATTCGGTAATTTATCAGTCAATAAACCAATTTTCAGATATTGTAATGTGCACTTACCCTAAAAGATAAATTTTAGTATACATGTAGGTCCAACTGCTTATTATATTCTGTTTATTTTGTTTAGCTTAATGTTGTGCAGACCAAGTTCGTTGAGCTATTATTTAAAAAACACCTGAGGTACTCGCAACCATTTCAAAAGAATGTGACAAAGAAAGTCAGCAAGAGTCTGAATTAAAAACATCGAGAGATTAACTCTCATCATCAAAAGTATTAAAAAGTCCAAATCGTCCGAATTTAAACGAATGTCTAAGAAAATTCTGACGATTTGGACTTTAATACTTTTGATGATGAGAGAAAAAGGTAAATAATTTTTACATTCAAAATTGTTGTTAAAAACTACTTAAACTACTATACAGTTACTATGATTATTTAATATTTTTGCAAAACACAGGACATATATTAAAAATTTTTGAACGTGGCATCATCACTAAATTTCTCCAATGCTATCGATTACCGTTCTTAAAACTTAAGATATATGCCTTTGTGCATTTTGAATACACACTTTAAAATGGTGATGAAAAAGATGTATAAAAAGTTTATCATATTTTTTAATTTTAAAAATATGAAGCTTCTGTTTTGTTATCTTAAAAGATAAATTTTTCTGGGCAAATAGATTTTAGTTATGGGCGAGTAAATATTTTTTGCACATGCCCAGCTGGACATGTAACTTTTCAGATATTTTTCAAGCCCTGCTGAAGATGAACTATAGCATCTAATGCAAAAATTTGAAAATGTATGCAAAAGATATAGTACGAAAATGAACACAAAGAAAACAAAAAATGATGAGTGTCTCCAGGAAACCAGGAAATGTTGAGGTGATGATGAATGGAGAAAATGTAGAGCAAGTGAAATTATACCTTGGTAGTGTAATTCAAGAAAATGGAAAATGTGACATGGAAAGAAAAGAAAGAATTAGTGAAGGAAAATATGCATTTTATAACAAGAAAATTTTGTTTATTAATAAAATGAATAAAAATTTAAAGAAATGGCTTATTATGTACTATATTTGGAGTATAACTGTGGGCGGTCGTAGTGAGCGTGGGTTTGCCTCCTCGGGGCGCTCCATGGTGACAATGGAACAAACAACAGCAACAAGGGCCTCTGTGAATCTTGGAGAGGTGCCAGCTAGTTCTGTGTGACATTGGCAAAAAGACCCCAACTCACTGGGTTTTGTTCTCCAGAATCCTTAGGTTGAATGACCAACTGAAACCCTCAGCTGTGGGCTAATCCCCCGCACTGATGTACTTACCTGATTAAAAAGGCAAAAAGAAATCAATATCCGGACTGAAGTGTGGGATATGGTGAATCTACCACACTTAAGAAGGACGGTCCACCACGGAATCGACCAGGACTTTCTAAACGGCATATGAGAAAGAGATCTCGGCTGAGTGAATGTAAGATTAATGTATGGAATACTAGAGGTATAAATGGCAAGATGAATGAGGTGATTGAGGAGATAAATAAGTATAGACTGGATAAGCTGTGTGTAAGTGAAACCAAAAAGAAGGAAATTGGGATTAGAAGAAGTGAATGGCACAGTGAGTGTGTGGTCTGGAGTATTGGATAATGTGAGAATATAGGCTGGTGTAGGTGTGGTTTTAGGTGAAAAGTTGAACAACTTGATTCACTATAGTTGCGTAAGTGAGAGAATTCTCTGGATTCGTTTGAAAGTGAAACTTCAAATAATCGTAATTGTTGCAGTGTATGCTCCTTGTGACTCTGAACCTTCTGATAAAAAGGAAGATTTCTGGAATGAGCTAAAAGCTGTTTTGAGCCAGTTTGGTGCTAAAGAAAAAGTTATAATAGCAAGGGATTTCAATGCTAGAGTAGGTGTTGCAGAATGCAATTTCTGACAATGTTCTGGATAAGTTTAATGATCTTTGTGTGAATGATAATGATGAAAGATTAATTGAACTCTGCATTGAGAATGGTTTGTGTGTATCTAATACATTTTTCAACCACAAGTATATCCACACATATACTTGGGAAAATCTTACTCTTGGTCAAAAGAGTGTGATAGATTTTGTTGTCTACGACCAGCGTCTGAAACACTTAGTTGTTGACACCCGTGTGGTGAGAGGTGCAGATGTTGGTTTTGATCATTACTTGGTAGTGTCACGAGTGAAACTTAGGAGGAAAAGGAATAGGAAGAGACCCAGGATAGAAATAATAAAGGTTGATAGGCTCCTTGAAGATCATCAGTGTTATTCTGACTTACTCAGAGAACGACTGAAGGAGCTGAAGTCTGGTGAGAGGGATGTAGAAAAGAAGTGGGAATGTTTTAAGAACTGTGTTGTCACTGCTGCTGAAGAGGTCTGTGGCACCACAATAGTGCGTAACAATAGAGGTGATGCTTGGTGGAATAGTGAGATTGAAGAGGCAGTAAAGAGAAAGAAGGAAGCCTATTTGGGGATGCTGCAAGGTAGAGTCTGTGGATGAATATCGCTCAAAAAAGCGTGAAGCTACAAAACTGGTTGCCAGATTAAGTCAAAAGGTAGGAAGGAGAAGGTGGAAAGGCATGAACTGGCTTTTTGGAAAGATAGGAAGTCTTTCTGGAAGTACACGAGACTCGAGAAAAATAGGGGAAACAAAGTTGTAAGTTGTGTGAAGAATGAGATCGGGGAAATGATATGGGAGTTAAGTGAAAGATGGGGTGAATATTTCTGTGAGTTATTAGATCAGGAAAGCAAAGATGATTATGAGACAGATGCAGATGATGTCACAGTGAGGAATAGAAGCACAGGAAGGATCTTAAGAGAAGGAGTGTGTAAAGCTCTAAAATCTCTTCAGAATGGTAAGGCGCCAGTCCGGGAGTTGATGGTATAACTACCGAGATGTTGAAGTATGGTGGTGGCTCTGTAATTGACTGGTTAACTGAAATTTGCCAGTTGTGCTGGGAGTTAGGAATGGTCCCTCGGGATTGGAAGGCTGCTATTATTGTTTCCTTGTATAAGGGAAAAGGCGATCAGACTGAATGCAAGAACTACCATGGTATTAGCCTACTAAATGTGCTAGGGAAAGTGTGTGGTAAGGTTGTTATTTAAAAAGTACGGCATCTTACATCAGAGAAAGTGTGGGGTGTTCAGAGTGATTTGATGCCTGGTAAAAGCTGCACTAACCAGGTATTTGCATTACGCATGATGATTGAAAAAGTATCTGGCTGTTGGTAAGAAAGTTTTTACTGCCTTCATAGATTTAGAGAAAGCTTATGACTGAGTAAATAAGACCCTTTTGTGGAAGGAATTGAATGAATATGGTGTTACTGGGAATCTACTTAACAGTGTAAAAGCCATGTATGCTGGTGGTAGAGCTTGTGTAAGAGTAAATGGTGTTTTATCAAAATGGTTTTCTATTGGTGCAGGAGTTAGACAAGGTTGTGTAATGTCACCATGGCTGTTTAATATATTTATGGACGTGTGCATGTGTGATGCCAAAATAGATGATAGTGGTTTATGTTTTGGTGATATCTGTGTGTGCAGATGGCTGTGTGCTGATGACACTGTCCTGTTGGCAGAAAGCAAAAGTGATTTGCAGAGTATGTTGTCTCGGATGTACGAAGTTTGCATGAAATTCAAACTGAGTATAAATAAAGGAAAAACCAAAGTTATGGTGTTTGAGAGAGGAATGGGTAGCACTGAATGTAATGTAAGTATAAATGGCACTGTGATTGACCAGGTGAGTGAGTTTGTGTATTTAGGAAGCATGTTTGACAGGAAGAACAAATTGGATGGTGAAATTAGTAGGCGAGTGAATTCTTCTTTAAAAGTCATAGCTGCTCTGGGAGGTTTTCACAAGAATGATGGGTTCTCTAGCGAGTCCCGCATGGCTGTGTATGAAACTTTAATTGTTCCTACTCTGATGTATGGCAGTGAAACCTGGGTACTGCAGAAGAAACATAGGAGTCGTTTATGTGCTGGAGAAATGCGTTACTTATGTGGGGTTTGTGGCAAGACATGGTCGGATTGTGTGAGGAATGAAGATGTGTTGCAGTTGTTTGATGTGAAGCAAAATGTTGTTAGCAAGGTGGAGACCAATATAGTTCGGCCATATTGAAAGAATGAGTGATGAGATGCTTACTAAGGAAATCTTTTTAGCCCAAGTGGCAGGAAGGAAAGGTAGAGGAAGGCCAAGGAAGACGTGGGTGGATCAGATTCAGGAGTGTCTGCATGTAAAAAAGATTATGAGTATGAAGTATAAAAGATCTTGTGTACGGCGTGTAATGGATATTAGTGAAGCCCGAGTTGTATGTCAAGATCGCTGTAAATGGAGAAGTTTGATACGACAACAGTAAGTAAAAATATCTGGTAGTCTGTATTTCTTTTTGGAGCTAACCTTTGAATCTCAGAGAACAGCTTAGTGGTATGTATGTATGTATTTGGAGTATAACTTTATATGGGGCAGACATGTGGACAATTGGGAAGAAAGAAGCTAAAATGTTGTAGGCATTTGAAATGTGGTTATGGAGAAGAATGGAGAAAATAAAGTGGATTGAAAGAACTACCAATGATGAAGTATTGCAAAGAGTTGAAGAAAGGAATTTACTAAAGACCATTAGAAAAAGATAATATCACTGGATAGGACATGTGTTAAGAGGAGACAGCCTATTGAAAAGAATTATAGAAGGGAAAATTGAAGGAAAGTAACAAAGAGGAAGGAGACGGCTATTGATGCCTGATGATATAATGGGCACAAGAGGCTATTAAGAAATGAAGGATGAAGCAAGGGACAGAGGAAACTGGAGGAAGAGAACTTGCTGCAAGATGCCGTTGGTCCTGTCAAGAGACAGAACACTAATGATGGGTTGAAAATGTAATGCATACTGAAGAACACTCTGTAACCATGGAACCCATAGAACCTCATAAGAATTCTAAATGTATAGTAAATTTCAGCCCAGTTTGCAAAATATCAAATGAAACACCATGATTCTAGCAAAAATTTAAGCTCCTGGAATTTTTCGGAAAACCCCTGGGAAAGTTCTGGAATTTATTTTCTGTAAATGTATATGAAACCTGTTCACCCGCATAATATCTGACATGGGGATGTGAAGTCCTTCATCCCAGTAGCTTACCATCATTGCAGTGACATCTGAAAAAAACATCAATGTCATTGTGGTCACCCAGTGAAGAGCCTACTCCACACAGTCACACTACCATCACCGAAAGCATTGCACTCAACAATGTTCCTTGTCTGATATTAGTTCCATGCTCTCTCGTCACAGTAATATTTGTCTGCTTTCCGATTCCAGGGTAAATCTTGATTCAGCTGTGAATGGGACATTGTTCCCTGATACAGTTAACATTATCACAACACCATTTTAAGTGGGCGGCCTGTATCTGGATTGCAATGGCACAGAAACTGTTGATCTTCATGGACAAGGTCACGCATGCAGCCTTTTCCTCATAGTAATTATTGATGCTGGTCTTCTTATAGCTGCAATAAGGTCTGACCATAGAGCTATTGTTTTCTAGCAATGTCTTACCAGTAAACCTAAGTAGCCTTGTGGCTAACTGTTTCATTGTATAATTTCTATGGTACATGTGCATGGATTCATTAAGTTTAATGTGCCTCACTAACATAATGGAAACACTTAAAATTTCCTTACACCATGATATCAGATTTTTTTTTTTTTATCATTCAGACCCATGTTTTTAAATATTTGAAAGTTTAACCCTTTAACGACCACAATCTTAAAATGTTTTATCGCTCAGGGTATCATAATGCCTGAAAATATCTTCTGCTCATTTTCGAATTTCATTCCTGCTCTCTTTTACAATAGCAAATGAAGGATTAGTGCTGGATCGTTACTGGAAACTTCTGATCTCTAGACTTGACATACACTGACCTGCAGACATTTCTTTTAGGCAATCAGTGCATTCTTCTCTTAGGCAAATAGGAGGGAGTGGTAGCAGCTGGATAACCTTGTTTACTTTACTGTTTTCTTGTTCTTTCTTGTAAAAATGAAATAATTTTGATGAGATTGAGCATGAAATAATTTTTACGACAAATTTCCCCCGTAAACTCCACTTTTGGGATAATGCAAAATATCACAAAGTATGTGTCAACAAATCAAGAGTTCATCGAGGCAATGTCAGAAAGCTGAATGATGCAGCTCCAGGACAAACCAACTCCTGGTTCACTTCTTTGTTTAGCAACGACAATGACAACTGAAGGTGACTTCTGCTAATCTCTTGGATGCTGTGCAAATTCAAAGAACATAGGGAGTAGGAAATCCTACTCATGCTATCCAGGTGACTCGGGCACTTGTGGTTGTCTGCATGTAAGGGCGCATTGGGCGCTGTGGTTGCAAAAGGGTTAAATATCAGTGGAAAGCAAATTCCCTGAAGAAACAGTTCTTCAGAATTACATGAAGGGCATACCGTATAAAGGGTGGTTCAGAAAGGAACATCCAGTATTCTGTTAAAAATACCTGAAGCATGCCAAAAAAAAAAAAAAAAAAATAGTATATACAAAAGTACCTGCTTATGTATACTACTTTTCTACAAAGCCACCACCTGAAATGAGGCATTTGTCATATTGGGAACATTTGAGCTTTTGAATTCCTTTTCTCAAAGAAATCAGCTGCTTGTGAGATGAGGCCAAAAAGTGTACTCTTGTTTTCAATTCCTTGTCACCGAAGTGTTATGCACTTATCCAGTTTTTCGTGTGTCCAAAAGGTGATAGTTTCTCAAAGCAAGATGAGGGCTGTATGGTGGGTGATTAGATAATTCCCATTTGCAATGTTCCAACAATTCTTCTAGTGTGAGCCACTCACTGTATGAGGTCACACATTGTTATGCAGGATAACCATGCCAGAAGTCACCATACAGTGCTATTTAAATGGCTCTCCATAGATTTTTTAGTGTCTCATAATACATTTCCGAAGTAATTGTGGTTCCTTCTATGAAGTCTACAAATGGTACTCCTTTCTAGTCCCAAAAGACAGTTTCCATAAGCTTTTTGGCAGACAAAGTTTGCTTGAACTTTTTTGGTTTATTCTATGAATGAGTCTGGCCTCACTGCATAGGCTGCCATTTTGTTTGACTTAGGAAACCCAAGTTTAATCTCCTGCTATGATCAAGGAATTCATATTCCTCATTATAGTATTTCTCCAGGAAAGTGAAAGGTTTGGCCATTCTCTTTTTTTTCTGTGAACATCCATAAGCACCTTTAGGACCCATTGAACCCAAATCTTATAACCTAGCTTGTCTGTGACAATTTCATATAAAACAGTACGTAAAATTTGTGAGAAATCAAGTGAAAGCTCAGTTATTGTGAAGCACTGATTTTCTTGAAACCTTTGCTTCCGCTTTCTACACAACTCTTCAGTCACAACAGAAGGCGGCCACCCAGTTCACTGTTCATCATGAACATGCTGCACCACTACATTACACCTTTTTCAGTCATAATGTTTGGTCCGTAAATCTCTCATAGTTGACAATGAATCTCGACAGTACTTGTGTTTTTTTTGCATGAAGAAAATGAATGCCTGCATGTAACTCACAGCTGGCGGGGTCACTGGTTATAGCTCTCACATTAAATCACTCAATATGCTACATTAATAAACAGTGGGCAGTGAACAAATGTGATTACTGGAAAGCTACTAAGTCACTTATACTGCTGCCCTTGCAACGACCCAGTATCCACTCCTTTCTTTGTGACTGCAGATTAACTGAAATTACTTAACTGCCTATGTATAAATATCATTACTAGCACATGAGTGCCATATTTTCTACTGTTTCCCATGCTGCTCCCCTAGAGAAAACTTTAAAATTGCATAGAAAATGTGGCGCCCATGTGCCAATAGGGATATTTCCAAATGCTTTTCACATGTGATTGTCAAGAATTATTTCTTCAAGTTAAAAAATTAGCTAATCTGATGCCTGGGACTATAAGTTTTTGTGTTTAGACTAGATCAAACTATTTTTTATTAACACTGGACTACCATTTAAAAGTTTGTTTCTGCAAAGCTGTGGTGTTTAAGGTGGTGTAGTGTTTTTCCAAAGCTGTGGTGCTTAAGATGGTGTATGTGTTTCCCGAAGCTGTTGCGCTTAAACTGGTGTATGTCAGTATGTGTTTTTCAAAGCTCTGGTACTTAAGCCAGTGAATGTATTTTTCCAAAGCTGTAGCGCTTAAGCTGGTGTATGTGTTTTTCCAAAACTGCGGCTCTTAAGCCGGTGTATATGTCATTTCAAAGCTGTGGTGCTTAAAGCCAGTGTATATTCTCAGCTATTTTACATCCTTTTTTTTTTTTTTTTTTTTAAAGTTATATACATAAAGCTTTTAAACCTTAAATGTTGTGATGTTTAACATTTCTTTTTTAGGAACCATGTCTAGTGTGGAATACAAGTGTTGTGTGTGTGGGGGTAGAGGGGGGGGCAGTAAAGGACTTAGGAGAAAAAATAATATTAATCAAGGTTGCCTACTTTCCGGTGTTGGTGAACTGGCGATTGAAGAAAAAGAACACCCCTGAGGTTTGATGTGGGTGGGTGCTATCGGGAGGGCAGATAAAGAATGTTTTGTCTGCATGTCATATTTTGTATAACTGACATTTCCTAAATTAGAATTTTACTTTATCGTAATTTGCTTGGGACTAGATCAAAATAAATTGGGACTAGTGAATTCTGATTGCATTTGGTCTGGAACTAAATGAGCAAGATATAATTTTTGATCCCTGCATTGATATATCTGTGATCTAAAACACTGGAGATATATGATATGTGGATAAGAAAATGGTCATTGATGCTATGATGAAACATGGAATTGCTTTGACTAGTGCACGCCTGGGATGTTGTTCAGATTCCTAAGCTACATCTGCTTAGTTTCAGTTGCTCGGAACTTAGGTGTCTTCGATGGTGTAATACTAGCATGCTCAAACATAAATTGGGTGATTCAGGTTCCAAGGTGATGCAGTTTTCAAGTTTTGTGAAAGATGGCTACATGGGAAACAGTAGAAAATGCGACTGCCATTTACTAATAATGATACCTAAAGGCTGCCCCGCACAGGGATAACTGGTTTTCCAGTTATTTGGGGAGTGTCGCCCCCACGGCCTGACCTTGTGATGGATTATCTTTTCGTTTCGTCTTGGTATGATTATGTTACTGAAGGGACAGCTGTTCATCCAGCTGATGAGGAGTGGCGACCCCACGGCCGGAGCCGACATGTACTCTATAATGTTTTTCCACTTTTATGTTTTTCGTTGTTCTCTTGGCACGCACCCACCTCACTTGTAGGTTGCTGAGGTTGTGATTATGCGCCAGCTCCGGATTTTAGTTCCTCGTTTTTCTTTCCTCTCTTCTCCATTTTATGTTCCTTTCTTTGTTTTCCCAAGCTGGTTAGCTAGACCTACCTGCATGTTTGCCATGTGAGGTGACCCGTAAGGTGGAAAAGGGAATGCTGGAGGCTGAGGTTTCTGGAGGCTGGGGTGCTGTTGTTGCTAGTTACCAACACTCCTCTTTGCCCCCTGCTTCACCCTAAACAGGCGGCTAGGAACTAGCCCACTCCTAGTCAATGAGGCCTGTGGCCGAGTGGAGTCCAGACCTCTAACGGCTTGTCGTTTTGTACGGCAGGGTGAGTCTGGGGATAGTGGGCATGCCAAAATTGTGTTACCAAGACATGGGAAAGTTGCGGTGCTCGCCGAGCGCATGTCTGCCCTATCAACTTACTATAGCGGCCGCTCAACCCTAGAGCCGTGTCCTGCGTCCACCTGGGCTTGCGGGCCTCCTACTCTCCCCTGTTGGGCTCAGTGGTGGGCAGGGAAGTCAGTGGACGAATTCTTTATTTTTCTGTATGGATGGAAATAATGTTTCCCAAGATTCTGCAGTCAAACGATGTATTGAGGAAGGCTCATCCCTTTCCGCCAAAAAGCATGTCTCTCTAATTCTTCGAATGCTCGTTTCTTCTTTGTGCACTCATTGGACCCTTCAAAGCCTTTGAGTGCCAAAAGTCCATTTTGGATCAATAAAGCACTTCAATCCATTGCAAGCTCTCCTAAGAGCATAAAGAAACTCCAGTCTGGAGATCTTCTTGTAGAGATGCCCACTGTGGGCTACAGTTCCACACTCCTTAACACTACCATGCTGCTTGAGACTCCGGTCAAAATAACACCACATGGATACCTAAATACATCTCAAGGTGTTGTCTCCTCTCTGGACCTCTTTGAGTGTACTGAGAATGAACTTCTTGACGAACTGAGGAGTCGACACGTTACGGGTGTGCGGCATATTCTTTTCAGGCGATATGGGCAGTCCGTCCCATCGCACAACATTTTAACATTTGACAGCCCTTCCCTGCCTACGTCCATCAAGGCAGGGTATCTTCACCTCAAGGTACGACCGTACATCCCTAACTAACCCTTTGAGATGTTTTAGGTGTCAGTCGTACGGCCATTCTCAGCAATCATGCAGGAGCACTCCTAGGTGTGGACGCTGTGGTGCTACATACCATCATTTACCAGACTATGTGGTCGAGGCCAAGTTTTGTGTGAATTGCAGGGGTTCACACTCAGTGTCAGCCAAAGACTGTCCCAAACGGATGGAGGAGAAAGAAATTCAAAGGCTGAAAATGGTGGAGAATATTTCCTATCCTGAGGCCAAAAGGAAGGTGGTTTCTGTTTCATCTACTCGGTGATCATATGCATCAGTGGTAGTTGCCAAGTCTACAGTCGCCATTCAAACCGACAGTCGTATCCCCCCTAAATGTCCCTACAAGCTGGACGATATCATCGCAGCTGGGCTGGAGGCACTCCAGTCTCGAGCTAGGAGTCTGAAAGCGGCACCCACCACTTCGCCGAAGCATACTCACACCACCCCCAGCAAGGGAACTCAGGCCACTTCTTCTGGCAAGAACACTAAAGCCAAGGAGAAGAAGACCGTTTCTTCTCCAAAATCTCGGCCAACTACTCAACGCCGAGTGCATCCTGTTAAGACACTTGGGACAAAGCATACTCCCATCTTGGTCCTTGGTCACACACCCCCACTTCTGGGGTACCACTCATCAGAGGAGATGGATGCTGACCTATTTTCTTTCTCATCTCACTTCTAACCATGGCTTCTATCCTTCAGTGGAACTGCCGAGGTTTTCAGACTAGTTTTGACGACATGAAACATCTGCTTTTGCTGTACTCTCTGGTGTGCTTTTGTCTACAGGAGACAAAGCTTAAACCATCAGACCTGCTTTCAGTTCGAGGCTACAGTGCATTTCAGATAGATAACGTTTCAGGAGATACAGCCTGTGGGGGAGTCGCTATTCTTGTTCCTCACAGGGTTCCGGTCTCTTCTGTTGCGGTATCCATTACTTTGCAGGCCGTGGCGGTTCGTATATCTGTCCCTGTGGCTCTTACTGTTTGCAGTGTCTATCTGCCGCCAGATGAGGACGTGAGCGTCTCTGTTCTGGAGAGCTTGGTTGATAAGCTGCCTTCACCCTTCCTTCTACTGGGTGACTTCAATGCCCATCATCCTTTGTGGGGTAGTGTCAGCATCAGCACGAGAGGTCATCGCATAGAGTCTCTTCTGTCCTCGACCTCTTTGTGCCTTTTTAACACTGGTGCTGACACGTACTTCCATGAGCCGACAAGATCTTTCAGTGCGATCGATTTGACCTTGGGATCACCATAATTATTGCTGATTGGTCATGGACGGTGTATAATGACCTCCACGGGAGCGACCATTTCCCAATTGTGCTTTCACATACTGTGAACATGCCATCCTCTGCCTCCCGCCCTCCTCGATGGAGGATGGATTGTGCCAGATGGGAGGTCTTCACATCGTCCGCAGTGATATCTTCTGCCACGGTGATCAAAGAGTCAATCAGCGTAGCTGTTCGTGTTGTCACGAATTGCATTATTCAGGCAGCTGATCTTTCAATATCAGACCTCAACGACGCTCCCCAAAATTCCGAAACCTGGGTGAAACCCTGAATGCGCAGTGGCTAGGAGAGCTCAACATAAGGCCTGGTCTACTTTTCGGCATTATCCAACCAATGCTAATCTCGTTGCATTTAAACAAGCAAAATCCTATGCTCGGTTGGTGCGTCAACAAAGCAAGAGGGAGTCTTGGATTCAGTATGTTTCTTCTCTCAATTCATGTGCCAGTTTGAAAAGTGTGTGGGACAAAATTCGTAAGATCCGGGGTAACTACAGTTTTCACCAGATTTCCATTCTCGAGAGTAACAGCTACACATATGCTGAAGTCTGGGAGATTGCGGATTGTTTGGGTGAGGCTTTACCTCTGTGTCTAGTGATGTGGCTTATCCTTCCTCATTTTCGTCTCAAGCCGAAAGCCAGAACATCTCGTTTTCTCCTTTTCACGACACTGATTATAACTCCCCCTTCAGCAGGGTTGAACGATGTGTGGCTCTACATCTGTCCAGTACAACACCTGTCGGTACTGATGGCATCCACTATGATATGCTCCGTCATCTCTCGCAGTTGTCTCTCGAGAATCTTTTAATCCTCTTCAATCGTATTTCGTTGGAACACAGTTCCCTGGAATCTTGGCGGAAAGCATTTGCTCTGCCTTTTCCCAAGCCTGGCAAGGATCCTAGGTCTCCCTCTAGTTATCGTCCAACTGCTCTCACTAGCTGTCTGTGTAAAGTTTTCGAATGGATGGTTAATTCTTTGTTGATTCATTTTTTAGAACAACATCACATACTTTCACCATCACAAAACGGCTTTCGCCATCATCGTTCACTTCACAATCATCTCCTGCACCTTGAGACATCTGTGCGCGAGGCATTCGTGCGTAGGCAGCACCTGGTTTCTGTTTTCTTTGACATCAAGAAAGCCAATGATTGTGCTTGGCGGTACAGTATTATCTGTGACCTCCACGCATACGGATTGCGAGGAAATCTTCCGACATTCATTGTAAATTTTCTTTGCAATCGGGTGTTCCAGGTGCGCTTGGGTAAGACACTCTCGGCACCTTTCCATCAAGAACAAGGTGTTCCTCAAGGTTGCATTTTATCTGTCACATTGTTCATCCTCCGCATTAATTATCTTCTCACAAATCTTCCTCCTGTGGTTTCGGCTGCTGTTTGTGTTGATGACTTGCAAATTTTCTGCTCGTCATCCAGCATGCATTTCATTGAAAGGCAGTTGCAGTCAGTGATTAATCAGATTGTTAAAGCGGCGCACAGCAATGGTTTCATTCTTTCTCCCGACAAGACAGCGTGTGCCCATTTCTGCCGGAGGCATGGCCTCCATCCAGACCCAGAGTTTCATTTGGAAGGAACAGCCATACCAGTTTTGTCGGAGACCAAATTCTTTGGACTGACCATCGACCATGCGCTTACGTTCCGTGCGCAGGTTCGGTGGCTCAAGATTTCCTGTCTGAAGGCTCTGTCCATTCTAAAGATCCTTTCGAGAGTCTTGTGGGGTGCAAACAGGATCTCTTTGTTTCGCATTTACCATTCTTTAATATGGTCGAAACTGGATTATGGTTGTATCGTGTATGGCTCTGCATGTCTTTCCGTTCTCCGGCCTTTGGATACTACTCACCATCAAGTGCTACGTCTTTGTACAGGAGCATTTCGAACATCTCCAATTCCCAGCCTTTATTTTGATGCAAACGAACCATCACTTGAATTACGCTGTCTGCAGCTGTCTTTTCAATTTTACTTGAAATTTCGATCTCTTCCAGACCATCCTTTGTACGATGCAGTTTTCCATCCCCAGCATGCTCGTTTATTTGAAAACCGGCCCTCTTGCATTCCAATCTTCGGTCGTCGTATGGCGGACGTAGCTCGTGATGAAGGGCTCTCCTTGTCACTTGAAGAGACCAGGGTCATTAGGGACCTGACGTGGCAGCCTTTTGAGGTCGTCACTGATCTCAACTTTACTTCTTTTGATAAGTCCTCAACCCCTGCTTCCGTGTACCAGCAGCTTTTCGCTGAACACCGTTCCCTCAATCCTGATTATGTTCCAGTCTTAACCGCCGGATCTAAGATGGGTGGTGATGTCAGATCAGCTGCCGTCTGCGTGGATGGTGTTTCTGTCGCGCGGATCCCAGCTGAGGCTACGGTGTTTTTGGCGGAGATGCATGCTGTGTACCTCGCCCTTCTCCATGTTCAGTCGAGTTCTCATCATCATTCTATGGCCTATACGGATTCCTTAAGTGTCTTGCAGTCTTTGTCATCTGCGGATTGCCGTCACCATCCTTTTCTCTTGGATACGAGACAGTTGCTTCATCGTTTGCTCGAGGCTGGTTTTCAGGTTCACTTTTGCTGGATTCCTGGGCATGTTGGAATCTCGGGTTATGAGTGTACTGATGTGGCTGCTAGATCTGCTTCCTCTTTGGTCGTCACACACTTGCCACCGTTTCACAGGGATTTCCGCTTTTCTGTTCACGATCATATCAAGCAAACGTGGCAGGGTCTGTGGGACCAACAAGTGGAAAATAAACTGCATCGTATTAAACCTATTCTTGGAATCTGGAAATCCTTATATCGTCGGAACCGTAGGGCGGAAGCTGTGCTTGCACGTCTCCACATTGGACACTGTCGTTTCAATCACCGCTTTTTGCTATGTGGCGACACTGCTGATGTGTGAGACGTGCAATTGCCGATTCACTGTCATCTTCTGTGTTGTTGTGTTCATTTTCGTGATGTGTGTTTTCACTTCTATTCACATTTGTTGACCGAAGATGCCACTATGCTGCAGCGGCTCCTAGATGACCACTGCGATGCTGTCGCTGTCTTTTTATTTTTAAAACAAATTTGCTTTTTAAACGTATCTAGATTTTAGCCCTTCTATCCTCATTTTCCAACAGGGATTCTTACGAACTTACTTGTAAACATTATATTCTTGGCTTGTTTTGGAAACTTTTTTGCTCATAGATCTTGCCATGTGTTTGTGATAGTTTTCTGATTCACCGTAGAACCAAATCATTACCAGGGTGAGTCATAAGTTTGTAGCTGTTTGCAGTACAGATAGAGAAGCTCCACCATACGGGTGGGGACATGAGTAATAAGGTGGAATGTGTTCCACGCCTGATTGGGTGATGTGATTCGCTGTTCAGACAGGTAGGCATGCACTGGGCCCAACACGTGTGTGCCACTCTTAAGAGACGAGAATGTTCAAGGAGAAACTTGTTGTTCATGTGCTCCTACACCACTACTGGAAAAAAGGGTTGAATGCAACAGCTTCTGCAAAGGAAATTTGTAGTGTAGAAGGTGAGTGGACAGTGCACCCTGCAACAGCAAGAAAATGGTCCCAACGCTTCTGGTCCGGAGACACAGAGCTCGTTGACAAACTAAAATGTTGTAGACCAGTCGCCACCAACACCATAGCCCTGCATCTAGCTGTTGAACAGCACCCAGGAACTAGCACCCGATGATTAGCAGAGGAGGTCCATGCATCACAATCCACCATCGCTCATCACCTACACCAGCTCATTTTTCACTCCTTATGTCCACGAATGGTTCCTCATGAGTTGAGCCCAAAGCAAACTGAGGAGCTTGTCACTCTGTGTCGAGAATTGTGGAAAAATCCATGTGATTACCGGTTTGGGCAGATAATCGTAATGAATGATGAGAAGTGGATCTTCCTACATTATCCTGATACAGGAAACCAGTGGCTGCGGCCAGGGGATGAGGCTCAAGCAGTGGTTCAAGGGGGCATTTTGAAGTGAAGACAATGTTGTGTGTATGGTGAAATTTGGTGGGTCCTGTCCACTGAGAGCTTGTGCCACATGGTCAAGCTGTCGATGGGAACCTGTATGCTGACCATCTGCAACACATATATGACATTCTGTGCCAGCGCTACCCTGCAATGGTGAACCGAAAGAAGATCCTCCTGCAATTTGACAAAACCCCATGTCATAGGTCACAGATTGTCCGCAAGAAAATTCAGGATTTGGATGGCATCAAAATCCTACCACACCCAGCCTATAGCGCAGATCTTGGCCCCTTCGGATTTTCACCTGTTTTGTTCCATGGCACACTTCTTGGCTGGCAGACGGTTCCATTCTTTGGAGGCTGTGAATGATGGCATCACTGATTTTTTGCATCAAAGCCAGCCGCTTGGTATCGCAACGGCACTGCATCTTTGGCTGAATATTGGCGAAGGACCATAGACTCTGATGCACTGTATTTTGCCGAATAGCCATATGTGGTCAACATGTAGTACCAGCCTAAGTATTGTACCACAGAATGCTACGAACGTATGACTCACCCTGGTATGACCACCTGCTCAATATGATGTTGGACCACAACGTGCCACAAAAACAGCTCTTACCCGGTGAGGCGTAGATGCTACAAGATTTCTGAAGGTGTATTGTGATATCTGGTACCAACACATTACCAACAGATTCTCTAACTCTTATAAATTATCAGGTTGAGTTGCCACACATTGAATTTGTGGTTCCAACACAAACCACAGATGGTCGATTAGATTGATGTTTGGAAATTTGGAGGCCTGGAAGCCTTCCTTGTGTTCCACAAACCATTCTTGAACAATCTGGGCATGGCATAGCGTACTGTACTGCTGAAAGAAGGCGCAACTGGAGAGGAATACGGTTGCCATGAAAGGACGTATGTAGTCTGTAATGATGTTTAGACATAATTTCCTGTAAATGAGTGACTGGACCTAGGGTTTCCCAGCAGAACATTGCCCAAAGCATTACACTTCCTCCACTGGCTTGTTTTTGTCCCACAGTGTATCATGGTGCCATTACTTCCCCAAGTAAACAATGCACATGTACCTGGCTGTCTACATGGTGCAACAGGAAATGAGATTCATTGGACCAGACGGCCTTTCCCAATTATTCAAGGTCCAGTTTTGATGCTTGCATGCCCATTGTAGGTGCTTTCGATGGTGAACTGAGATTAGCATGGGCACTCAGAGTGGCCTGTGGCTATGCAGCCCCATTTTCAGCAGGGTTCAACGTACTGTGTGTTGTGACACATTACTCCCATCACCAGCATTCAAATTGCCAGCAAGCTGTGTCAGAGTGTGCTTTCTGTCGGCTCATATCATACGGGATAGCCTTTGCTCACCCCATGCCTTACTGGTGGTCGGTCAATGGTTTTTTCCCATCCTTGAACCACTTTTTGAAGTTACTAACAATGGCTGGCTGTGAGCACCCCCAAGCCTTGCTATCTGACCATTGTGATTTGGTCTTGGTCAAACTTGCTTAAGTCCTCTGCCTTTCCCACCAGAAGAACAAGAACAACTCAGAATCATCAATACAGCAACCAGACATCTCTGAATTGCCTGTATTTACTGTTCTTCATGCAACATTAATCACGTCAGAAAACTTGAAACCTACATTGACCTGGAGTGGGAATCGAACCTGCATCTCCCGATTTCCGTTCAAGCATGCTATCCGTTGCACCACTCAGGATGACCATGTCTCAAGTATCTGAGTGTTAAGTGTCTGAACATTCTCTGAGTTTCGCTAGTTGAAGCAAATTCTTCTTCCTCGTAGTGTTAAGTAAAACACCAGTCTGTCAGGTAAATTCTATGGAAGAAATACACTGAAGTGCCAAAAGTCAGGAATAGCAGTATGCAAATTTTTAACTGGCGCTGCCATTATATGAAGGTTTCGACGCATGCCACAATTTTTATCAGCTCTGAGGTGTAATCTCGTGAGTCAGGTTGAACAACCACCAGTAGGATTATGGCAAGCCGACGTGAATTATCAGAGTTTGAACGAGGCATGGTAGTGGGAGCCAGACGGATGGGACATTTGGTTTCCGAAGTTGCATGAACATTTAACATTCCTCGATCCACGGTGTCACATGTGTACCGAAAATACCTCATGGAAGGCATTACCACCCACCGTGGTCAGCACGGTGGCCGACCACGGGGGCTGAATGACTGATCAGCTGCATCTAACTAGGATAGTCAAAGCTAACAAGCAAGCAGCACTGGCTCAAATAACATCCACATTCAATGCAGGAGGTACCAGAGACATATCCATAAGGTCAGTACAGCATAATTTAGTGTCAATGGTTTATGAGAGCAGAAGACCCACCAGAGTGCCTTTGTTAACACCATGACGTTGGACACAGCACCTCACCTGTGCTCGTTAACACAGTAATTGGACCCTGGAAGACTGGCAACATGTGGCTGGGTCCAATGAGTCATGCTACCAGTTGTTACGAGCTGATGGTAGGTTTGGGGTGTGTCGCAGACTCCCCCCCCCATGAAGCCATGGACCCAAGCTGTCAACAAGGCATCATACAAGCTGGTGGTGGGGTCATTCCATGTCAAATCATCCAGGCCATGTCACCCACCTACTCGGATTTGAACGAAACTCAGCTGATAGGTATATGTACCTAATAAAGTTATAGAAAAATCCTAAATTTTAGTTTTTTTTCACCCCATAGTTTTTAATGTAAAGTGTTCCAAACTTTAGCAGAGCACTCATTTCTGTAGCAGTTCAGCAGCATGCCACTTTTTACAAAACTTGCTGTAACTGCTACTCTAATGAATTTAGGAGGGCAAAACTTGAGGAGTTCATGGAAAAGGGTTCACAGATCTCAAAACCATTTTAATTTTACTGGAAACACTAGATACATAAGCGCCATCTAGTGGTAAAGTGAAAAAGTACCATACAATTTAGCTACTTAATATCAAGCTCTGTAGAGTATTGCTCTAGCATAATGGAACTGATTTTTCTTTTACACTGATCCTTGACACATCCTGTAACTTATTGAGGAAAAAAAATGGTGGGTATCAACATACTTTCATAGATAAGTTAAAATTATTTGAAATGCATGTGGTGTTTCCCTCTGACACTTCAGCCATTTTTAAATCTTTTTTTTAATAATTGTGATCCACCCACTTGGATGTTCAGGAAAGTTAGCATGTATGTTTACCTAACAATCCTGTCTCAGCTTTTGTCCCCCCCTAACCTCCAAGATACAGCACTCAAAAGTTAGGCTTAACAACGTTTCATCAGCAAATTCACCCATTTTAAGCTTCCATGTGTGGGAGACTTGGCATCAATTGAATAAATGTGTTGAAAATGTTGACATTTTCTGTTCTGAACAATAAAAATGATCATTTTTTCAAACAATTAAAAAAATAACAATTGTAAATTAATATTTATATATACTATATGGTTACCAGCTACACTGGTCAGAGCAGCACAACATGAAAGTGAAGGTATAAGTGAGATAGTGATTTAATGCCACTATAAGAATCTGTTTCAAAGTACCAAACACTGGAGGAAATTAATACTGGCATAAGCAGTATTGATTGTTCTCCTAAAGGCCACCTGGTGGTGTAGTGAAAAATTGTAAAATTTTGCTACCTTATACCAACCACTATAGAGCATTGCTCAAGCATGGAACTACTTTTTTTATGGTGATCCTTGACACATCCTGTAACGTATTCAAACAACAACAACAAAAAAAAAAAAAACAGATGGTTCTCACCTTACTTTCACAGATAGGTAAAGTTACTGAAATGTATATGAGGTTTCCTCTGACACTGCAACCATTTTTATTTCAATAGTTCTGATCCACCAGTTCAGATGTTCGAAAAAGTTGGCACATACAGTACATTTACCTAATAGAGCTACAAATACAGTCAGTGGGTATCTAGTGACGGAACAGAACTAATAAAACAAAGTTCAACAATGGATGATTTATACAAATGCTGGTGGTAAAAGTGGAAAAACTTATCCCACATTCATATATTGCAAAGGAACAGTCAAAATTTTTTAAAGGAACTAAAAGAGAAGCTTGTGTCTGACACTACAATTATGATCATGGATTTCAGTGAGAACTATTCATTTCTCATACAAGATGACAAGATGAAGAACAAGGACATCATTGGACATCTCCGGCATGTGCAGTTCAAGTTATTGTCTACACCAGTGCTGAGACACAGGTGAGTGAAATCTCCAGTCACTGTTTCTTATCTGACGATCTTGACCATGATGTTTACATGGTACACAGAATCCAACAAGAACCGATACAATACATTAATAATAAATATTCCCAGGTTTTGTTAACTCAAAAAAGTGCCTTATCTACTCTTGCAGGGATCTCTTTCCATAGATTTGACTGTATATTTAGCACAGGTAAATATTCATATATAGATCAAGCCAGTTGAACAATTTATTACCCTGGTGAGCCATAGGTGTTGTGTTTGTCTTATGGCACTGGCTCTGTCTTTTTCCTCGGGCCAGAGGCCCTAAATTAGGGAAGGGTGACTGCTGATAGCCCACTGAGTTGCTTACAGTGGTCGTTAAACCCCCAATAAAAAAACAATTGATTAATGGCAGACTTCATTAGGAAAACATGTGAATACTTATATCATGTGTGAATACACCAAAAAGCCAAAACATTATGACCACATGCCCAATATGATGTTGGTCCTCCACGTGCTGCCAAAACAGTTCTTACCTGTAGAAGCATGGACACTACAACATTTTTAAAGGTGTCATGTGGTATCTGGTACCAACACATTACCAGGAGATTCTTTAACTCTTGTAAGTTATGTAGTTGAGCCACTGCAGATCAGATTTGCTGTTTCAACACAAAGCACAGATGCTCAATTGAATTGATGTTTGGGGAATTTGGAGGCCAGGCAATATCTGGAAGTCTTCTTCATGTTCAGTGACCTATTCTCAAACAATCTGGGCAGTGTGGCATGATGCATTATCCTATGAAAGAAGGCACTACTAGAAGGGAATACCATTGCCATGAAAGGATGTACCTGGTCTGCAGTGATGTTTAGGTAGGTAGTAGATGCCGCAGTTTCGTGCACATGAATGACTGGACCCAAGGTTTCCCAGCAGAACATTGCCCAAAGTATTACACTTCCTCCACTGGCTTGTGTTTGTCCCAAGGTGCATCCTGGTGCCAACAATTACCCAGGTAAACGATGCTCACGTACCAGGATGTCCACGTGGTACAATAGAAGACTAGATTCATTGGACCAGACAACCTTTTTCTAATCATTCAAAGTCCAGTTTTGATGCTCGTGTACCCATTGTAGGAGCTTTTGACGGTAAACCGAGGTTAGCATGGGCACTCGTAGCGGCTATGCAGTCCCATTTTTAGTAGGGTTTGATGTATTGTGGCACATCACTTCTACCACCAGCATTGAAATTACCAGCTAGTTGCTCCATAGTATCCCTTCTGTTGGGTTGTACCATACGGGATAGCCTTCACTCACCTCTAGCATTGATAAGCCATCATCGGCCCATATCGTGCTGATGGTTCGTGGCTTTTTCCCTCTTCGGGCCACTTTTTGAAGGTACTAACCACAGCTGACCTTGAGCGCAGCATAAGCATTGTTGTTTCGGAAATGTTCTGACCCAGTCGTTTGGCCATTACAATTTGGCCTTTGTCAAACTAGCTTTAGTCCACTGCCTTTCCCGTCTGAAAAACAACTGATGAACAGAGCTCATTATGAGGTGTTATTTATACTATTTTGTGACCTTCAGATGCTCCGTTGTTTACCTGCAGTTACTTCAATTTGCATAAAGATGTGATAATCATAATGTTTTGGCTCTTTAGTGTATATGTACATAGGTACCACTGATTTTTTTTCGCTTGTCAAGTCTATTGGCCAAATTTTTTTCTCTTATCCCTTTGTCATCTGTTCAGATGATTCTGTTGTTAATTTCTCTAAGGAAAGAGTTGTTCTTGTATCTGCTTCTTTTTTTTTTTTTTTTTTTTAAATGACTCTTTCCTGAGTGATGGGGGCTAGTGATGCAAATAAATCCTACATCCCTGACATCTATATAAGTTTCTGTTGTAATTCCTATAATTTTGTTCCGCAATGGCATGATTATGTAATGCTTTTAGGGTCCTGAAACTAATGAATTGTCTGGTCTAGATAGCAATACTCCTATTATTTGGTAATCCTAACCAGAACTAACACATCTGTCCCAGTTGTTTTCAATTGTTATATTTCTGACCAATGCAAATTTACTTATGTTCAACATATTCTGAAATAGGTTTCTCGCCCTGTCCCTTAAACCTGAGTAATGGAAAGGGAAATTAGTAAGCAGCTAATGTCTTATCTAAAGTTTTCTGAGCTCATTAATAGCTTTCTGTATGGTTTTCGTTTGAATTCATTAAATGGTGATATTTCAGTCTACTGTGGATGTGCTATTGAAAAATTTAGTGAACCTCAAATTTTGGAACTTGATATCTCAAAGGCTTTTTATTTTTATCAATTCTGGTATTGTAACCTTTTTAAATAAATTTCAGTCATATGTTTTTGATCCATGGCTGTTTCATTTTTCTTTTGTGTATCACTGACCTTTCTGTTGCAATTTATCCAGTTAACAGTTTTGTTGACAGAAATGCCTTCCATGCATCTTGTGTAACAGATTCTACTTGTGGTGCTAATGACTGTCAACCTTTGTTGCTGTGGTTGTACTTGTTGCATTTCAGTATTGAGGCAATTTGCTAGTGGGGGCAAAAACAACTGTGCAGAATTCAACTTGTGCAAACCCCAGTTCCTGGTAACAAGAAACAAAAGTGAAATAATGTTTTCCTTAAATTAAAAATATATTGAGTACTTATTTGTCTCTTCTGTATTATATTCCTCTTAATTTATCTCGAAACAGCCATGGTTTTCCGTATGCTGAACCTGCTTCAAGAAACTAGGATTTCTTTTTCTGCTGTCCCAGTGGCACAGTGGTCTAAGTGATGCTTTCTGACCATTCGTCCAAGATGGGTCCGGGTTCGAATACCAGTGAGGAATAGATGTTGTGTTTGTCTTACGGCACTGACGCTTTCCCTTCCCTGGAACCTGTTTCCCTAAATTAGGGACGGGTGACTGCTTATATCCCACTGAGTTGCTCATGGTGGTGGTTAAACCCCCAATAAAAAAATATTTTTTCCAGCTAGTTAATGCTTTTCCGTTGAGAAACTTTTGGCATTATTATAGTAAGTCACAAGTTCATCCTTCCCTGGAATATTTGTACCACATTTTAGGTAGTGCATCCAAATTAAGTGTGAAGCTTTTTGTTGTTCTGCTGAAAAGAGCAGTTTTGTGTATTAATAATGTAGTACAGATTCTCATGAATCTCTTGTCCACAAGCAGGCAGTGACAGCATTTGTATCTTTTACTGGTACTGTGTTAGGTACACTGCTCAAAAGTTGACAGACCTTTACACATCCTGTAGTTTACTTTGCACTACAAGGGAATTATGTGTTGTCCAACACTAATTTTTTTAGTTGATTAAGCGTTGCATCAGTTTGTGTGCCAACTCATTCATTCCTACTGTACCAGCACTTTGGAATTCCTTACTGAGTTACATCATACCAGAAAATTACAACTTCCAGTTATTAAGTAGAGGGAAAGTAAACTATTTTTTTAGCATGTTATTTTGGCAGCATAGAGATGCTGCATTCAACCATTGCTACTGAGCCAACCTGCTCAGGAAACTTTAAACTTGCCATTCTGGAGCAGGTATAAAATCCACATCTCCTGATGAGGCAGTGAAAAAATTAAACTTCTGTTGTTCTTTTATAGGATATTTTTTTATAGTAGTAAATCAAGCATGGAAAATGATATTTTGTGAGTTTTGTTGAAAGTCAAATTAAGAAAGAACCTTCTATTAAAGGAATTAGTCTTGTATTTTTTGAACTATCAAATTCATGACATTTGTATGCATAGTAAAACTTTTAATAAAATGGCGTGAGTGTTCTGCAGAAGACTGTTGACCATTTTAGATTATATGTTGTACACAGTGGACTATTCAATTTTAATTTCTTCCTGAAACTGAAGGAACAACAGAAAGTATATAACTTCTTGTGAGATGATGAGCCATTAGCAAAATGTGCAGTTCCATTTGTATGATTAGGTAACTTTTTAGATTGTATATAAAATGCAAGAGAAGTGCCTGCTTTTGTTTGAATATCTTTTCACATTGTTCTACTAAAAATAAGTCAGGTAATAATCAATGACATGGCTATTCCAAGTTCTTATAAACTACAAATATCTCAAAGTTATAGTAGTCCTACTCTTTCTCAGGACTTCAACTATGTCAGTACTTTCCATCGTGTTCTTTTGCACTAAATGTTTTGAAGAAATTAATAAAAATATGGCTCAAAAGCTAGTATTTGAATAAAATAATGTGCAGACTGAATGTTTCACAGATTTATTCTTATATGCCCTTATTTATTTACACTTTAAGCATGGTTCATTCACACAAAAATTTGATGGTTGGGTGAGGTTAATTAGCTGCTTATTCTAGAATCGGATGCTAGTTCATGGTGAACTTTGACAACTAATTTATATGCTATGTGTTTATTCAGTTTTGAGCACATTCCTTTGATGTCACTGTAGCAGTTAAACTGATTTGTACTGTAGTTCTGGTGTACTTAAGCAAGTATAAAACTTTTCATATGAAATTCTTCTACACTTGTGTTGAAGTTTTCAAATTTGCTCTCAGTATGTTTAGAAATGTGTTTAATTTGTCTGATCCTTTTTTTTCTTTCTCATTTCAGAGTATGTTTTTACTTAGGAAATATATATGCAGAAGCTTTGATCTATATGAATCCAGAATGATCTGAAGAAAAAAAAAGCAGTTTACATTTAGCTTAAATAGCTGGTTGCCTTTTAATCAAGTGTTGTGGTGGGAATGTCCTGACATGTAAGTCAGAAAACCTATTTATTGATCCATTGTAGTACTATGTTGCTCTGAAAATAGCCTCAGAATTGTGGGAAATTAAAAAAAAATAGTTAAGCCCTTGGGTTTTGGAAGTAAATATGCTTGGTATATTTGTTTGCATAATAATATGCATTTAAAAAGGCAAATATAGCATGTTAATTAATATTAATGTTTACTTTAACCTGACATTTTTCAACTAAACTATGACTCTTAGATGTCAAAATAAATACTGCACTTATTTTGAAGAGACAGTGATTTAAAGGGTTTTTTAAATTGCTTGGGATGTTTACAAACAGTTCACAAGTAACTAAAATATTGAAATGCTCAGTCTTTTGCATACTACTACGTGCCTTTCAAATCACATTATGACATCCTATAAGCGTGAATCTAAACTTGGATCACTTGCCACCTGACCATGAGTGAACTGTTGAATGACTTGGGTAAGAAAGTAAACATTTGAATTGATAATTTAGTTTCGTTGCTACTGTAGAAAGGCTTGCAAAGTGCAGTGTTGGTTTGCTGATTGAGAACTATGTCAGTTATGAAAGTAACATTGAATGCATTGCATCTTTAAGCAGTGAAGAATATTCATTGTTGCTAAAGTCTTAAGTCTGTGCTGTGAGTGTTTAGCATCACCAGAATAAACAACTCTATTCGTCATGTGCAAACCACTGATGCCATCATCATGATCCATTTCACAACTACAAGTCTCTCGCTGAGAAATTTCTGAAAACCACTACTTTCTGTTTTCACAATAAGACTGCAAAACTGGAATTAATTTAGTCCCGTGGAAGGAAACTGTATGTCTCCTGTAATAAAAAAGATTCGTGAAGCAATCAAAGCAAGTAATAGCTGTTTGCTGTTGAAAGTGAAAAGCTGTCATAGTTGAAGAAAAAAATGGAAAGTAATTCAGTGGAAAGAACAGAATATTTGCATATGTGAAGGAGTGAGTCCCAAAGTGGATTCAGGAATGTTCTGACTGGAAGAATTCATGCAGTAATTACAAAGAAAATTGAGTGGTATGTATAAGGTTCAAATTTTGACCTTTACTCCCACAACCTGCAGCATGAGGAAGACTTTATTCCTTTTTCATGATATAATACATGGGTTGAAAAGGCATGGCAGATTATGATTGAAGAAGACATTCCTTATAAAGCAGGAAAGGAAAATGAATGCAAAAGCAAGTGAAAACTTTTATTGCTGTTGCACAGTTTTTCTGTGTGGTATCAACTGCAATATCTGTCCAAAAAAGTTTACCCCAACAGAAACAGGAAAGAAAAAGTTTGCCCAGGCTAGAAAAACTCTAGTGAACTTAAAAAAGAACCCTACAAGGTCTGATTAAAAAGTTTCAAACCACATTTTTCTCTCTCAAAAACTAGATAGAGCCTAGTGCCAAGACTCGGGGTGTGTAACCTTGGACTTGTGTGCGTGAATTCTTGCCATGTTGTCAGCTAGCTCATTTGGTGCCTAGCAGTGAAGCTTTGGTGGTGTGAACTCTATTTCCATCCCGTTCTTGTCTCCTACCGCAATGACTGAGCTAGTTGAGTAGAGAATCTGTTAAATTTTGCCACAAATTTTGCTGCACATCAGCTGAAATAATTCAAATTATTAAAAAGGCTTTTGGTGATAAAGTTATGGGTGCAACACAAATCAAGGAGTGGTATTGGTGCTCCAAAGATGGATGGGCATCTGTTGAGAGTGGCAGGCATTCAGGAAGGCCCTCCATGAGCAGGAACCTCAAAATGATCAACAAAGTGCATGCTATTAACAAGGGGTACAACCAGGCAGTTCTCCATCACCTGTGAAAGTGTGGCAGAAGAGTCCTATGCTGTGGTCGCAGAGTGACTGGCAGCTGTACCATGACTGTGTCTTCACTCATCCATCTCATCTCATTCAGGCCTTTTTGGTCAAACACTAGATTCCACAAGTGAGGCACGCCCCATACTCTCCAGACATGGCTCCTTGCAACCTCTACCTGTTCCTGAAGTAAAAAATGTCTTTGAAGGGGAGAAGATTTGGAAATGTGGAGATCAACAACACAATGCAGCACTTCTTGGTGACCCCTGAAAGTGACTTTAAAAATGTTATGATGAGTGGACATACTGCTTGAACAAGTGCATAGTGTCTGAATGTGCATACTTTGAAGGTAACTAGGATAGCAACACTGTAGGTTACTTAGGGGTTGTTTTTCTCATGACCCTAGATCAGATACCATTTATTCAGACCTTACATAAGCTCTTTCAAGTGATGTTTCCATTGGCTTTTCAAAATTTTGTGAGTTTAGACCCAAGAAGCAGTCATGGTATTCTGTCAGTCTCACTTTTGTTCTACTACTAAAATGAGAAATCAGTGCTTAATGCTGCATACATGATTGTGGACTACCAGCAGTTATTGGTTGTGCTGGGATCTGCATCATCGTGTCATAGTCTACCCAATCTGGGAAGCTCTGCTAGGCCTCCTGTTGTTCAAATGTGAGTGATAGGAGGATGATCTTTGCTCATGGGCTGATTGACTGGGGAAATCTATTGCCACAAAATCTTGCCGCAGCATACGTGTTCCACTTGCATTCAGTATATGGAGGAACCATTTCGAAGTATTTTGTATATGTGTGTAACAAAGCATGAGGTTTGCTGTCTGCTTCTGGGACAAGTGTTTAAACAGCATTGTACTGCATAGTATGATTGTGTGGTTTATCAATTTTGATCTTATCAGCAGTGCTTTGAAAATTGCTGCTTTGCATGCACAATTCTTTTTATTGCTGGGTAATTTACAATCTCATAGAAGTGCCCCATCATGCAATCATTTTCCATAACACTTCCTTTGCCATTCCTTTTATATTTTGGAAAGTTGTAACGAGGATTTTCAATGTAATACTTTCTGCTCTACAACTTTGTAGTTGGAACTTATTAAAAGGATGGCAGTAATCCTGTGTAACACAGCAATGATTCCAAATACATTAAAGTATTTTAATGAAATCAATACTTTAAGTTACATAAAAAGAAATTTATAAAATTGGTAGTAGCAACTTCTACCTCCCTTACTCTTCACTCTATATAATATAGAGTGTACAATTTTACAATGTAGCAACATTAGTCATTTTAACTGCCTTATATGTAGTGTATTATTAAACTGAACATTTGTCTTTCTACAGTTAATGCAGTATGTACTGAAATTAATGCAAGCTTCTTCTGGTGTTAATGTGTAATAAAAATAGATATAAGTAATTGACTATGACATAAAGAATTATATGGCCTACCTTTAACAGTTTCTCCTTGTGTATCCTCTCGCAATAATTTATCGTATGGCCCATATATATTTCTAAATTTTAATTACTTGAAAACAACATAATTTATAAGGGCTTAAAAATACCTTGCCTGAGATGCCCAGGGCATGTAAATTATTGGCCTCAACAGGTAAATGAAAATTCTAGTTACCCGGTCTGGGCAACTAAATTTTCAGATAAAGTTTGGTATAGAATTTCATGCTACACAAGAAAAAATAACAGTCATTGCATGTTGTGTTTCATTTCACTGCTGATCATCAGAATTTGTATTGTTACAGAATGCCAAGGACAGAACAATATAACTTCTTTAATTATGTTATGCTCTGGGTCCAGAAATTAGAACCATATATAGTTTCGCTCCAAATGTTGTTATAATCAACTACAGGATGCATGCCTCTGATGGAACTAGCCTCTGGTATTTAGTGACAGTGGGTGAAAACTTCAACAAAACAAACATGGCAGAATCACTAAATTTCTCAAATGCCAATTTCATCATTATACCAATTTCAGCATCATCATCATCTTGAGACTTGAGATACATGCTGTTGTGCATTGAACATTTTGAATACAGATCCTTGAAATGAAAATACAAAATATGTAATAAAAGTTCATATTTTTTAACTTAAAAAAAATGAGGATTCTGATTTGTTATCTTAAATGCAAAATTTTCCTGGGCATCCAGCTTTTACTACATGGGCAGGCAAATAATTTCTACATGTACCCAGCTGGGCATGTAACTTTTCATATATTTTTCAAGCACTCATTTCTCCTTCAGTATAGAGAGGGGATGGGGGGGGGGGGGGGCTTAAAATCTATTCCTTATTCACTGATTTTTTTGTCCGTCCCACAAACAAAAATTAATAAGTGAAATAGGAATCTTTTTATACAGTTCAAGCTTCTCACTGGCTGTTAAGATTTTTACTGTCAGTGATGCTTCCATGACAAAAATGTGATTCTAGTTCTATCTTATGCTTTGTGTCAGGTACCATGAGTTAGAAATAGGCAGCTCCTAGACTTTGGTGGTCATAGGGCTCATCAAACTACAATAGCAACACCCAGAAGTAATAGAACACTTCAGTAAAAGCTCATAGACAAGACAGCATAGGAGGTGAGGAGGACATGACATCATTCTTAGAGCAAGTGAAAAAACTGATGAACAAATGGTTCCATGGGGGTGCAATGGTACAACATAAAAACAGTCTCTTCTCGCAATTCACTCAGCTACTTGTAGAATTTAGAGTTGTATCATCTACAGTGTGGTGGGGATTGCCTGTCACCACATTTGCACCTATTTGCACAAGATGGTTGTAGTCTGTCCTGGTTGCAAAAGAGCCTGGAGATTGCTTTCATCCATATCCCAATTATATGATATTGGTATGTTACATGTCCCACTTATATTTTATGGGGTCCTTCATGGTCATTGCCACAAGTCCATACGGCTTCTCAAGATACATTTTTGGTATGTGGCTGAATGGATGTTTTCCTGAAATGTGGCACCAGATACCCCTGTTGTAAATGGGGCAGCTATGAGTTCCAATATATCTGTGACATTGTGACTAGTTTGCAGATTGCCTTCTTAAACAAAGCAGAATTGTTTGGGTATTATAGCTGATTGCTCCCCCAGATTATGTTAGCTGATTGCTCCCCCAGATTATGTTAGCTGATTGCTCCCCCAGATTATGTTAGCTGATTGCTCCTCCAGATTATTATGCCTAGGTTGTTTATCCTTTATTCCATTGAATGATAGCACCTGGGTTGATGCCCAGATATATCTCCAGACATGGGCATCTAGAAGTTTAGTCTGGAGGTTACAGGTATTATCTGGATTGCAGACAGAAGTGGGATTGGTTGCTGTATATCACACAACAGAATTCTAATATTCCAGCTGACTTGTGAGTGGCACCAGTGTGGATATGTGTGATGCAGTGCAATGGATGTCTTTGCTGATGAAAACAATTAGACTGTAGGTGCACTGTAGGCTTGTTCTGAGAGCAGGTCTGTTTGTGTTGTAGTTGTTTGACATGCACCACAGTTGCAACTTGATGGTGCCACCCTGGTGGTGCAGTGGTCTATGCGCTGGCTTCTGACCATTTGGCCGAGATGGGTCCGGGTTTGAATCCTCAGTGAGGAATGGATAGTGTGTTTGTTTTAGAGCACTGGCTCTCTCCGTTTCCTGGAACCAGTGGCCCTAAATCAGTGATGTGCGACTACTTAGAGTTACTCATATTAGTTGTTACCCCCCCCCCCAAGATGCGATAGATGTGTGTACTCTCTTCAACTACTGTTGCCGGAATTCGTCGACTGTGGTGTTGTGGCCGACATGTTTCATTGCACAACAAGTCGACCATTCACCCTCACAGAGGCCGATATCCCATCCCCTGCTGAAGTCATTTAGCTGTCCATATGTATTGCATGTTATTCATTGAAACCTGCTGTTATGTTAGGAATTGGTAACTGCCATGTGGGAGATTGTTACCAGCAAGAAATTTGTGGTAAGTTTCACTAAGAGGTCAACTTGTGTGCAGCTTTACTGCTGGCTTGATGTGATACTGAAATCATTTGCATAACCTTACAGTTGCATAATAGTCAAGAGGTCTATTGTATAAGCTTCTGCCTTTGTCTATAGATGATTCTGAGGTCAAATCGTGAGAGCTGTCCCAGTGGTGCAGTGGTTTGAGCGCTGGCGTCCAAGATGGATCCTAGTTCAAATCCCAGTGAGGCATGTAAGTTGTGTTTGCCTTATGGCACTGGCTCTCTCCCTTCCCTAAATTAAGGATGAGCGACTGCTTATAGCCCATCGAGTTGCTCACTGTGGTTGTTAAAGTCCCAATAAAAAATAAAAAATCCTGGGGCAAGAAATAGCTGTTTGCCCTTTCACTGCTGGTTCTCTTCCCTTCCTGGAAGCAGTGGCTCTAAATTAAAGATGGGCAGCCCTTGATTGCCTTAGATGCTTATAATGGTTGTTAAACATGAAAAAAAAAAATCCAACATGACTCTCCCAGTTGCTGATTTGCATATGAATTAACCAGCTGCTGGAGGGTGTTGCAACGGTCAGAGCTGAAATGGTGGTTATGATGGGAAAGAGACAAGATTTAACCCCCATGGAAAATAGCAAAATAGCTTGATCATCAGATACCAAGCAAAGGGGGGGGGATAGTATCCAGGGGAACAGCAAGCTTTGTTGGCTTTTCCCAGGAAGCTGTAGTTAGTGTTCTAAGATTGAATGGAAAGGGATACATTGCATAACTGGCAGGTGGGTGGTGAATGGCCAAGGCTGTGTAATGCTCAGAGAGGGAGAGAGAGAGAGAGAGAGAGAGAGAGAGAGAGAGAGAGAGAGAGAGAGAGAGAGAGAGAGAGAGAGAGAGGCAACTTGGCTAGACAAATATAAATGCTGATAATTGTCTTCAGCCAGGAAGCAAGAGTGTACCTATATCTACAGTGCAACGATTCCTCCACCATAGGGGCCTACATTGTAAATACATGACCACTATGTTCCTCACCACAGTGACCACAGTTTGCCAGAAGACATTGGGAGTGGACTTTGGAAGAAAGTTGCCTGTTCTGATGAGCCACATTTCCTACTGCATCGAGTGGGTGGACAGTGGCGTGTAAGACGAACAGCTGCAGGGAAGATGGTACAAGATGTTGTGACCCCTCGGGTACAAGCAAGTGCCAGAAGTGTAATTCTCTGTTAAATGTTTTCCTGGATGCTCTCAGTTCTCTGATAGCAGTACATAGACCCCTCACTGCCACTATGCACCAGTCTATCATTGAAAGCCAGGTTGATCTGTTTATGCTGACATTGTTTCCAGGCCAAGTTGGGGTGTTTTAGCAAGACAGCACTCTGCACAATAAGGCCAGTATTATCTAGGAGTGGTTCAAAAAACATGAGGATGACTTTTATGTTCTCCCATGGAGTTGAGCTATGAGTAGCACTTATACGGATATGTTATGACATACTGGTGGAGATCTTCCAAAAACTTGTGGATTCAAGGCTTTGTCTCAAGGTCATAGTTGTGGTAGCAGCTAAAGGAGGACCTATGCAATACTAGATGGGTGATTACCATGTTTTGCTTCTACATTGTATATACAGTTGTATCAGAATAATATGACCACCCATGAAATTAGAGTGACCTCCTCCCCCCCCAGGTGCGTCACAGAATGCACGTGACAAGGTCGACCTAACGGACGTAAGCTGCAGGGCCAGGACAGATGAGCCATAGTGCATAATGTGCACACAATGGGCAGAGGTAGGGATTTAACGGACATTAAAAAAGGAATGATCATCGGCTACCGTGCTAAGGGTAGAAGCATCTCAGAAACAGCAGGCTTCATGGGCTGTTCACGAGGTGCTGTAGTAAACGTGTACCAAGAATGGACCTCTGCCACACCGAGTACCTCCCGACGTCATAACTGTGGAGCCCGAAAGGCCATCAACCCCAGAGAATGTCGCCTCCATCAACTGGTAAAGGGCAATCAACACGCAACAGTGCAGCAATTGACCACTCCAATGAATGCTGGGGCACCCCGGTACATTTCCCCAATAACAGTAGAGCGAACCTTGTTATGCATGCATCTCCAGAGTCAACACTGCATCAAGTCACCCATGTTAACCCAGGTTCATCGGCAATGACGCCTGCAGTTTGCATGGGACTACTGTAATTAAACAGTGAAAGAGTGGAAAGAGGTTGCCTTCTCCATTGAATCTGAGGTTTCTATTCCACAGAAGTGATAGGCAGAAGTGGATATAGCTTCAGACACATGAGAACCAACACCTGGACACACTTGTTGGTCAAGTACAGGCTGGCGGTGGCAGTGTTCATGTCTGGGGGATGTTTTCCTGGGACCGCTGGTATCACTGGATGGGTCTTTAAACACCAATGACTACCTGTCCATTCTAGCTGACTACATGCATCCCTTCATGTTGGACGTTTACCCTGGTGGGGATGGTGTCTACCAACGGGACAATGTGCCGTGCCACATCGCCAAGGGGATGCGTGACTAGTTCCAGAAACAAGTCAGCGATGTCTCCGTTCTTCCTTGGACGGCAAATTCATCCGTTCTCAATCCCATAGAGCACTTGTGGGACTATTTGTATTGATAGGTGCGATGTGCTGACCCACATGTCATCTGCGGGATCTCTGTGCTGTGCTGCAGTCCAAATAGGCACGTGTACCTTGGGCAACCTTCCAGGGCCTCATTGTGTTCATGCCACGCCATCTCGCCGCTGTCATCCGGGCCAAGGGTGGTTATTCCCATTATTAGGTAGGTGGTCATATTATTCTGATACGGCTGTGTATGTATACACAGGCTAGTTGTGTGCTTGTTGCCTGGTTACTTTTCTGAGACTAACTTCTTATGCCAAGATCCTGGTTTCAGTAAGTGGTGAGACATGCATATTGCATCTCTTGTACTTAACGAATTTTGGTTCTGTATCTTTTCCATGGGTATCGGCTGTAAATTATTAGGTGAGAAATTCCTGGTAGATGTAGGTACTTGCAAGAGTAAACTATAAAGAAGCGAACAAAAAAAGGATGAAAGTAATATAGTTAATAATCATGTTATTGTAGGTCATTCTGTTTTGTACTCATCATTACTGCATGATGCATTTACACCATCTAATGGCTGTTGACACACTATATCAGTTGCAGACCTGCCAACTGTTATGATTTTATCATATTTAGTACGATAAATCACTCTGCAGTACAATAATATGATTTTGCTGCCAAAAATACGATTTTTGTAAAAAAGTAGTGTTTTCGCCCATTTTTTACCTTTTCAGACAGAAGTAGGTAAAAAATTGCATGTATTCTGTTTTTCCGCTTCAAAAGATTTTTTTCTCGGAGAGGTTTCCGATTTCTTTTGTTTCCCAACGGAAATAAAATAAGTCAAGTCAGGTGCAATGAGCGAATCCTGACTCATTTCATATTTTCGACTCTGTCATACTTAAAGCTGCTGATTGGCTGGCACTGGAATGTGGATGAGTGTTTGTTTATTCAAAACAACCTCCATCCCTTTACACCTGCAACCGTCAAGAATTTATATAGCTACACCTTACACCATTGAGAATTTATACAGCTGTGAAATAGGTTTAAAAAATTATCAGCCCGCATCATGTTACAATTTTTCTGTTTGAGTGTTATGTTTTCTTGTTCTGAGAGGTTGGCAGGTATGCCGTTGTTTTTTTATAATGGGCAATTTTCTTTAATGCTTTCTGTGCTAACATTAATTCCAATTAAATCAGGTGACTTGCATTTTTGCATTAGTATCAATTGCAAATTAGCTATGTGACTTTTACTACAGTATGTAACAAAAGTTTCCGGACTCACTTCGGAAAACCAGAAGTTTTGATCCGTAAATTCATTGGTGTAAAAATAAATGTACCAACAACACCAAGCTTTTGCACATGTACCGGACGGCTTTTCAAGTTTCTTAACTATAGTGTATATACAAAGTAGAAAACATACAAAAAAATTATTGATGTGTTTACAGTTTTTGAAAACATTCAGCACGTGCCATCTTGTTTTTAGGTATCTCCCATGCATCATGAATCACGAATTTCCATAATAATGAAATATTAAACTACACATAATTTATCTGAAGATGCACCATATGTATGACAACTCGTAGGATACATTCTTGTTGCAGACATTAAGTCTCGTCAGGACCTCGATAGATTCTCTCATCGCAGCTTCTTTTGGGAAGGTGTACTTGGATATACAATGGTTGTTCCATAAAAACTGAAAATAAAATCACGCAAAAGGAAGAAGTATAGCTACAGTAAAAAATATATGTTATTCTTTCCCAAAGGATCTTTCGTCAGATGATATGCAATGGTCCCATCTTTCAGTCCACTTTTCAAAGCACGTGGTGAAGGCATTTTGTGGTAACTGCTTTAGTGACCCCTGTACAGCTTGAATAACATCAGCATCTGTGTTAAATGTCGCGCCACTGAACTCTCCTTCATTGATGGAAACTGCCAGAAATCGCACATGGTGAGGTCAGGACTGTAGGCAGGCTGTGGCATGATTTCAATACTGCATTTCGTAAGAAATTGTTGAACACAAGCACCCACATATGGGCAGGCGTTCTCATATTGTATGGTTCACTTGCCCATCAGTTCTGGTCGCAGACACTTCAAGACTGAAATGTAACTCTCAGCATTGACAGTAATTTGTGGAGGAATGTCATGCTGGTAGGCTACACCTGTATAATCAAAGAAAATTAATATCACCTTCCCAACTGATTTGGTTTGGCAGACTTTTGGAGGAGGCAAGCCTGTGTGTTTCCAGAGACTCGTTGCACGCTTTGTGAGGGGGGGGGGCGAAATAGTGGACCCATGTTTCATCGGCAGTTATTACTGTGTTTAGAAAGTTTAAATCCTTTGCAATCATTTGTTTCCACTCATGACACACCTGAACCCTGGCTAACAATTGTTCTCTCATCAGGTGATGAGCTACCCATCTGGAACACACACGATGCAGCAGTAATTTGTCACATAGAATGCGGAATGCTGACATTTTTGCAATATTAGTTGACTCTGCTATGTCTTGGCATGTCATTTGTCAATTTTCTTGCAGGATTGCCCAAACAGTGTTAACAATATGCTCCGTAACAACACTTTCAGGTCAACCAGGCCTAGGAACGAGTTCTGTTGACAAACGCCCTTTTTGAAAACATGGTGCCATCTAAAAATCGTTGACTCACCCAAACATTTATCTTTGTAAGCTTTTTTCATTAAATCAACTGTTTCTGGAGCCATTTAGCCCAAACGATAGCAAAATTTTATCGCACAACGCATTTCACTTTTTCACTCTGAAACTCTCACCTCCATAGTTGTGTGGCAAAATGCAGTGGTACCTTAAACAACTGCGCAATAACAAAACCAGAATAGTCTGCGACAGCTAATAACTGTTGTCATAGATACTTCTTTAATTCAGTTAGTCGTTTACGTGGTTATTTTTCCCTTCATACTGTTGCCAACTTTAAAAAAATACTCTCAATTTTTATGGAACAACCTTTGTACATTTTGCTTCTTGCAAACAGGTATGGTTGTGTTGAATAAGAACTCTCTAGCAAGAGCAGTAGTTGGCTTTTCATCTTTTATATTCCTGCCATGCTCCTTATTTCAGGTCCTTATTGATCGCTTAGTCAATCCTACATAAAACTTTAGTGTTCCATCCTCGTAACGCAGAGGAATGGCATAGATCCCCGCGTAGTCTACCAATTCATCTTCCATTATGTTTGTCAAAAGTGCACCAACAGATTTTGGAGACTTAATGCCAACCTCCAACCCAATATTTATAAGCAGGTTTTTGAAAAAATAAGAAAACCCTATGAACTTGGGCGTACTCATATTTTGTACTGCTTCTTGTCTATTCATGGCACTCTGCACTTGTTTTAGTATGCCACACATTCTTCTGTAGCTATATCCTGCAGATATACCTTGCCTTATAATATTTGCAATTTCTTCTTCTTTCTCTTCTGCCTTAGAGCATAGAGTGCACACCAAGTTTGATATCGATGTGGGTTTTTAATATACCTTTGCCTCTATATTACAATCACTGGATCTAAACAATTAAGTATACCCAGAAATGGCAGTGCTCCATTCTCCTCTATCTCCATTTCAAATTTTATGGAACTATTAATACTGATTAGTTTGGCAAAAAATATATCAAGGTTTTGCTTTCCATGAGGCCAGATAAAAAATATACCATCAACGTATCTGAGCCACATTGATGGTTTTAGAGAAAATGTATTAAAAACATGATCTTCCAAAGGCCTGAGGATTGCTTCAGCAACCAACATACTTAAAAGTGGTGATCCCATTGGTGCTCCTATATTCTGTTTGTACGAGTAGATGAATCCATTAAACTTGCTGAAATTGAAATCAGTTGCTAGATTCAGTATGCTCTCTATGCTTTGTACTGTTTCCTTCGTGAACTGGTTCGATTCCTGTAAAGTCTTTTTAAGATTAATTTTTGCTTTCTGTACAGGTATCGATGGATACAGTGAAACCACATCTATACTGCCTATTATGTCATTTTTCTTGACTGTTATATTCTTGGTCTAGTCAATAAAGCCTTTTGTTGAGGCTAAACCCATTCTGAAGTGGGTAAAAATTGCATCAATAAGGACATTGCTTTTTCTAGATATGTTGGGATGTTCAAAAGACTTTATTGACAAGACCAAGAACATAACAGTAAAGAAAAATGACATAATAGGCAGTATAGATGTGGTTTCACTGTATCCATCGATACCTGTACCGGAAGCAAAAATTAATTTTAGAAGGGCTTTACAGGAATCAAACCAGTTCACGAAGGAAGCAGTACAGAGCATAGAAAGCATACTAAATCTAGTAACTGATTTCAATTTCTTCAAGTTCAACGGATCCATCTACATATAGAATATAGGAGCACAAATGGGATTGCCACTTTCAAGTGTGTTGGCTGAAGCAATACTTAGGCCTTTAAAAGATCATGTTTTTAATACATTTTCTCTAAAACCATCAATGTGGCTCAGACTTGTTGATGATATAATTTTTATCTGGCATCATGGAAAGCAAAACCTTGATATATTTTTCACCAAACTAAACAGTATTAATAGTTCCATAAAATTTGAAATGGAGCTAGAGGAGAATGGATCATTGCCATTTCTGGATGTACTAATGTTTAGATCCAGTAATGGTAATATAGAGACGAAGGTATGTTAAAAACCTACATCGATACCAAACTTGGTGTTCCCTACCTGCTTTTCTCCAATGACATACAAAACAGCAATCTTCAGATCAAGATTTAGAGGAGCATACACTTCACTGATGAGCCATTACATTATGACCACCCCCAGCCTAGAGAAATGAGCGCGCCTGGAGACCAAACGGTGGTGCAGGTGAAGTTCACAGAGCAATATATATACAACCCAAGGACTGGCTTTCGGCTAGTAGTGTTTGGTGTAAGAATGCGAAAAGCTGCTGATTTATCGATGTTTGATAAAAGACAAATTGTGATGGCATGGCACCTCGGAACTATGATTTTGGAAATGTCATGGCTTGTGGGTTGTTCATGTGTCGCTGTAGTAAGTAGGATATCAAAAGTGGTGCACAGATAGCTAAACAACAAACCGCCGTCCAGCTGTGTGTCTTCCTCAACTCATTGATGCCACAGGGGAGCGGAGGCTGTTGTGCATTTTTCACAGTGACCGCAGGGCCATAGTGTGACAAATCATTTGCATCTACAACAGTGGTGATCAGGGCAATGCGTCACAGCACACAGTTCATCACAGCCTTCTGCGCAAGGACCTACACAGCTGAAGATCCAGCCGGGTCCCCATGCTCACTGCACGTCATTGCCAACAATGCATGAAATGGACCCAAAATCATCGATATTACACTGTGGATGATTGGAAGAAAGTGGCCTGGTATGATGAATCAAGATTCCTGGTGTATCATGTAGACGGCGGAGCACAGATACACCGATTACCAATGGAGGCTACAGCACCTGGATACATTGTTGGGTGGAAACAGGCCAGCAATGGCAGTGTTATGGTGTGGGCATTGTTTTCTTGGGACACTGAAGGCCCCATTATCCCAATAGCACACAATCCCTGACAGCTGTCAGGTATCTAAACATTGTTGAGGACCAAGTACACCCATTCATGCCTATTGTGTTCCCTGCTGGGGATGGCCATTACCAACAGGATAATGCGCCATGCCACACTGCCAGAATCGTCAAGGAGTGGTTCAAAGAACATGCTGGTGACATTCTGTTAATGCCCTGGCCTCCAAATTTACCAGACATGAATCCAATCGAACATTTGTGGTTTGACTTGGAAAAGTGGGTTCGCCCTAAATCACCAGCAGCCCGAAATGTACTGGAACTGGAGGACCTGCTGTTGACATTATGGTACCAGATACACCAGGATACCTAACTCCACCTCATCGAATCGAAGCCTCGCCGAGTAGCCGCTAAAGTTGGTCCTACAGCTTATTAGGTAGGTGGTCATAATGTAATGGCTCATCGGTGTATATGCTCTAAGGCAGAAGAGAAGGAAGAAGAAATTTCAAATATTATAAGGCAAGGTATATCTGCAGGATATAGCTACAGAAGAATGTGTGGCATACTAAAACAAGTGCAGAGTGCCATGAATAAGCAAGAAGCAGTTCAAAATATGAGTAAGCCCAAATTTATAGGTGCTATTCTGTACACACCAGGGTTTTCCTACTTTTTCAAGAACTTACTTAGAAATATTGGTTGGAGGTTGGGGCATTTAGTCTCCAAAATCTGTTGGGGCAATTCTGACAAATAGAATGGAAAACAAAATGGCAAACTGGGCGGGGATCTATGCCATTCCTCTGCGTTATGAGGATGAAACGGTAAAGTTTTAAGTAGGATTGACTGAGCGATCAATAAGGACCAAAATTAAGGAGCATGGCAGAAATATAAAAGATGAAAAGCCAACTACTGCTCTTGCTAGAGAAGTCTTATTCAACGCAGCCATACGTGTTTGGTAAAAGGCAAAATGTATATCTGAGTGCACCTCCCGAAAAGAAGCTGCTGTGAGATAATCTATCGAGATCCTGACTAGACCTAATGTCTGCAATGAGAATGTATCATACGAGTTGCCATACATATGGCACATCTTCAGATAAGTTATGTGTAATGTAATATTTTATTATTATGTAAATTCATGATCCATAATGCATGGGAGATACCTAAACACATGATGGTGCATGCTGAATGTTTTCAAAAACTATAAACACGTCAATCATTTCGTTATGTGTATTCTACGTTGTATATATGGTATGGTTAACAACCTTGAAAACGCTGTCTGGTAGATGTGCAAAAGCTCAGTGTTGTTCGTATATTGATTTTATACCAATAAATTTATGGATCAAAACTTCTAGTTTTCCAAAGTATATCTTTAAGTGGTGTATTTTAGCTTTTGAATTCCCATACTCAGATTGCAAAACATTTGATTTACATCCTTTTATTTGATTCACATGGTTTACTATGTGCTTGAATGATTATACCTGAGAAAGGCTCTTTCACAGCAGATGCTGGAAGTGTCCGCTGTTTTCTTACCCGTCAGAACGTTTCAGGACACACGAAGAAGTACTTCAGAGGTGATTTTCTTAATTGCTTCTTCAAAATTGTACTTTATATCATCAAGAGTATGGGGATTATTCTTGTGGACTGTCTCTTTCAGGCAACTCCACAAGAAAAAATCAGGGTGAGGAGGCTACAGAGTCTTTGAGATGATGTGGTTGTTGAAGAACTCTTTTAGTATCGTCGTTGTTGCACATGATGTAGGGCATGTCCCTCCACATTGTTGATACCAGCAGTATTGTTCATATTCATTCAGATGCACCATGAACTGTTGCACAATATGTGCTTACACAGCAGAAGTCACAGTAGTGTCAATGATTTTGCTTCGTGAAATCGCACACCCCACATTGTCTTTCTTCCACGTGGAGTGAAACTTGATGCAACATGTGCAGATTTTCTGCTGCCCATATTCAAGTTGTTTGACAGTTTAGGTAACCATTTAGGTGAAACCATGTTTCATTGGGGGGGGTGTGTGTGTCCAAAATGGAAATGCCGCAACTGAATTGTCGAAACCAATTACAATAGCAGGCGCACTTTTCATTGACTATGGCTTTAATTCTTGCACAACTCTAACTCTATATGCTTGAAACTTCAAAACTTTACTTCCTTGTTGGATAGACATATTACTACATTCAAAAAGTTCCAGAACTTTTTATATTAAAAACGAATGAGTGCAGATGATACCTGTTTATGCGATGTTTCCTTCAAAGTAGTTACCCTGTGCAACTATGCATTTTTTTCCAGCGCTCATACAAAGATTTAAATGCAGATTGCAAGCCTTCTTTTGCCACATCCTCTAGTGCCTCCGTCGCAGCTCGTTGCACTTTTTCGGAAGTTGAGAAGCATCACCCCGTAAGCAAATTCTTCATCCGAGGAAAAGGGAAAAAGTCACACGGGGCGAGATCAGTGGAATACGCTGGTTGTGGAAGAACGGGAATGTGATGTTTGGACAGGTAATCGGACACCAGGCTGGATCTGTGAGCCGGCGCATTATCGTGATGCAGCACCCACGAGTTAGTCTTCCAAAGATCGGGTCGCTTGCGTCTCACTGATTCTCGGAGACATTTCAGGACATTGATGTACTCTTTGTTAGTGACTGTACGACTATGTTGAAGGAATTCCTTGTGTACGACCCCCTTGCAATTGAATAAAACTGTTAACAAGACCATTCCTTTGGAGCGGTCAGCCTTGAACTTTTTTGGTCGTGGTGACGACGGTGATTTCCACACTTTTGACTGTTAGTTGGATTGGGGTCGTACAGAAAACACCAAGTCTCATCGCCAGTGATCAATAGATGCAAAAGATCGGGATCTGAATCCACTGCATCAATGTTATCCCCGCAAACTTGCATGCGCTCATCCATTTTTTCTTGTGTCAGGTTTTCGGGAACAATTTGTTGTCACACGTGATGTATACCCAGTTTATCTGTTAAAATGGCATGGCAACTGAAATCACTGCAACAGTTTTTCGACTATCATTTTTCACAATTTCTTTGACAGTGACGATTTGTTCATTCGTTGTTGATGTTGAAGGTCGTCCTGACCTCTCATCATTCTCGATACTCTCGCCCGTTTTTGAATCGTCGATGCCACTCATAAACTCTAGTTCAACTCATTGCACTCTCACCGTACGCTGACTTAATCATTTGAAAAGTCTCGGCAAAAGATTTTCTGAGCAGAACACAAAATGTTGCACTTGAACACTGTTCAAAATTCGACATCGTTGTCCTCGCGACGGAGAGCCTCGAATGCCTGTAATCACGAACTGCGCACATACGCTGTACGTGTTTGATCTGTATCAAACCGGTTCGATCTGTATCAAACCGGTTCTGGTTGGTTAGTCACATCATGCTTTTTGCTTGCTCAGTGGGGAATGACATAATTCACTGACATTTGGCAAATATTCAAAAAGTTCCGGAACTTTTTGAAGTAGTAGTATATGATGTGCCAAGCTACTGAGACTGCTGCCAAAGTGATTTGCATGGTGATTGCAGTAAATGTTCTTTAGTGTTTGCCACAAATGCTGGGGTCACTGTTCTGGGCCTTCCACTTCTTTTCTTGTCAACCCCTCCTCCAGTTTCATGAAAATGTTTGATGAGATTGTAACCTGTAATTTTTGAAGATTTTATGCTGTCGATAAATTGCATTTGAAACACTTCAAGACATTTTTTGAAAGATTTGTTCGTAAAATGCACCTGCTCAGGGGTGGCCTTCTGTTCTTGCAATAAGCTCAGGACTGACTGACCTCGTTCGTTCTCCATCTTCTCAAGGTCAGGTAAGCAGGAGATGTTGCGTTATCACTCTGCAGTGTTGCCAAATTATGACAATATAAAGCTTTCCTGTATAATGCATACACTTGCTGTCTTCCACCCACCACAGTAAAGTATTAACCTCAGAGTCCAGGAACTTTTGTTACATACTGTATATTAATATTACAATGAATGAAAAGTTCCTGTCTGTTTCTGTGTGTTTGAATATGCATGTGTTCTACTCATGATGTGATTTTAGAAAGAATAGCACTTTGCTGAAATATATGTATTTCAAATACTGCTCAAGTTTAAAGTCATTCCTTTTAAAAACAGGAGGATATGCAATGTCATGCTGTTATATTGGATGTGATGTGCTTATAAATTCAAAATTCATCTGGAATTGGCCTGAAATATGGGAGAAAAGGCATATTTTCCTGAAGCCTGGGCGGGAAATGATATTCCACCCCAATTACAGGTGAGTTTTTTTTTTTCATGTAAAATGAACAAAAACATACCATATATACTCACGTATAAGCCAAATTCCCTACGTCAACAGCTAAAAATTTGTGAAAAGTTTTGACTGCAAATAAGCCAACCTTAAACTTCAAGATTTTGGAAAACATATATGCTTGTATATTGGGTCATTCCACCTGAAATCACCAGATTAAAAAAAATAATAATTGTAGTTGTAGGTCTTAGAGTACAACATAAAAGTACCATGAAAACAAAGTTTAGGATTTATTTTCCCAACCCCTTTGGAGATGTGAGTCCTCAAACCCCGCAAAATGAGCTAAAATAAGGGTTATCATTAATTAACACAAATATAGTAATTGTGGAGATAATGACACTTAATGAGTGCCTAAATAGAGGTAATAATAACCTGTACATTCATATGTAATAACCTCATTTCCATAGCATAATTCGTCAGGTTGTAAGGGGGAGGTCAAAGTTCAAGGTCACGGTGCCAATTTCGCCATTTTTCGGCAGCATTTTTATACCAGCAGGGTACTTAAACACAAAATGAATATTTTTTCAGGCAATCATAATATGTTGCTAAGAATGTTAAGCATATTTCAACTTCTGTTTCCCTTTTTTAATCAGAAAATATTTTATAACTGCAACATTGCCAAAATTTCTGTTTTTGGGATACAATAAATCAAAAGAGGTAGCAGATAAACACCTTATATTTTCTGAGAACTATCTTCTATTGCATATCTAGATATTCTCAAAGTTTTGTTTTGTGTTTCACAATAGTTTCAGAAATAAGGCAAATTTGCCCTTCATGGTATGCAATATGGGCATACTTTTAGCATTTAATCTAACATGAAATAGTTAGTGATACATGCATTTAATAAATATGTTTACTTTAATATATTAAAAATGTATGTAATTGTTTTGTAAAGTAATAAGGCCGGTCATTGTTAACTATGCAACTGCAACCCCCCTACCCCCATTTGTTTCCAAAATGTTCCAAGCAAATTCTTATTTGCATTCATGTTGTAGGTCTTTTTGCTAAAATATAATGTCCTGGCCCAGTTTTAAGGGTTTTATGAAAGTGATGCAATCATAAACTAACATGGCATCATTCATGGCAGTTTATGCCCATTTGAAGGACTTTCAGTGTTGGATGACGCAATACAGTCAGATGTTGCATCATCCACCTCAAGTAGCAGAACTGAACTCCACTGTCAATTCAGTCAGTTTAGAACCTTTGAGGGTGAAACATCCAAGTCTCTTAGCTTTGTTTCAAATTTATAATAACAGTGTTGTAAATATGTATAATTTCTATGCAAATCAGATTTGCTGAATTAGTTTTAAAGTTATGTAATCCAATTTTTTGATTAATACTACAAATTCAAAAATTATTTGTATCATAAGTGTATTCAGTAATGCAGTGTTGTGTTGGTGTCTTGACTGAGGAAGATTGTACTAATGCATCATACAGCTCTTTAAGAAAAGTGACTAAAATTTGTGAGTATTCACCTGAGCAACAGAAATTATTAAAAATGAGAATTAAAGACAATATTCTAAGTGTATGTGAGCACCATAAAATTAAATATTTGGGTAAATACCACCACTTATATGGAAATACATGTTGTAATCCATACAGTATCCATAAAAAAATAATAAAAAATCATTGCGTGAGATAACAGTCAGCTTTGCTGAAGAACACTCCTGGAACTACAGCTTGTGCCTGGGAAATCTCTATGTTCTGACTGTCAAAAATGGTCACTAAGAGTGACAAGACTCATCATAGAACAGGAAAACGCAAGAAAGTAAATTACAAGGTATCATACTGGGAATCTGATATTTCAGACCATGATGCTGAAACTGATGAGAATAGCTTGTATGAACCAAAACATGTTAAATTGGAATCAGTTAATCAAGCATGTAGTAGTTTATGAATTTCTCCAGTGAAAGCTCAAACTGTGCCAGCACAGAGGAGATATGCTGCCATAGAAAGAAAAGTTACACAAATATCTGGTAATGTTTCACATAAACTGCACGATTCATTTGAGGTTTATAATGAACCCAGTACTTCAAAATCAAAGGAGACAAAACAAGAGAATGAATATGAAACATTAATTTCAAACCTTAAAACAAAGATAAATAATGTTACTAGTTTTGAAGAAAAGGTCAGGAGATGGGTTCCATTTCAACTCAGGCAGGGTCGTACCATCATGGTCTCAGATTTCTCTAAAAAATTAAGGGGTGTTCCTTGACTAAAATAAGGAGACCCATATTTTTTCTTTCGGCAAGAAAAATTTTTCCCTTCGAGATAGAGGGTTTCAAATCTTGCACCGTCAAACAAGCTCTCTAGAAAACGGTTATTTTTCCTAACTTCAGCAAGTCATTGCAGCAGAGTTAAAAAGATATCGTGTTCTTGTATTTTTTTTTACATTGTGTGTATAACATATAATAATATATGGTGCTAATATTTGCTACACATCATATGATTAAAATTTTAAAAAATCGTAAACTTTGTGATTTTTAATTTTTTTTTAATTTTTTAAGTTTTTTTTAAACAGGTTTGGATGGAGTTTTTTCTATATTCGTTTTTTTCGTTAAAGACATACAAATGTGCACTTTATTTGTAATTTTTTGTGTGTCTGTGAAACTGCTAGTTTCCGCGTTTGCAGCGTTAAAAACAGCCGATTTTGAAAAATCTCTAACTTTGCCAACGATTTTCTCAAAAAGGCCATTTTTTAAAATTCTGAAAAATTAAATCCCTGTTTTATTATCAACAGGAGAATATCTGTGTAAATTTTTACGGACCTAAAAACACCCGTTTCCGAGTTAGACGCGTTTGAATTCGGTTTGAAAGCCTACGATTCCCCGTGTTCTAAAGGCGCCATTTTGAAAAAATCTCAGGCGCAAAGTACGTACGTTATCTCTTACCCTGAATCAAAGCGTTAGATATTCTTTGCCCGAATGATGGAATGAGAGCATTGGTTCAGTTGGCCCTGGTTGGATACATCCACCTCACCCTTCCCCGAGTGATGACATGCCTATAAAACTGTCGGGGGAGGGGATTACCAATACATAAAGAAAATTCTTGCTGCTCCACTAACAAAGTTGAGTTGCGAAAGACAGCAGTAGTTGTTTGTTTGTTTACGTATATACTTAAACATCGCATAAGAAAAGACTATGAAAGAGTAGAAAACTGTTGTGAAACAATTTTAAGAAAAAGAGTGCAGGCACGTGTACTGTAAGTTAATTTTCGATGGCTAAACCCCCCAAGTTTCTCTGGGAGTTGCTAATTGTAGGCTACTGTCAGAAGAGCAGTTGCTGTTTTGTTATAGTTGCTAAAATTAACTTCTCAGTTTTTGTAATAGTAAAATATTCTTCGCTCAGGAGAGTTTTGTCCTCTGCGAACGGGGGAGAAGGTGCAATGCTCTTGACCTCGCTGCTGGGTTGATAGCGCTGATCGCCACCGAAACTCTGCTTACCTCCTCTCCAAAACGTAATGGCAATTGTCTAATCTACTAAATAAATAACAATTAACACATACACGTGCATGCTTATTCATAAAATGTAAGTTGAGTATATTTCCTGTTCAATCAGCTGATTTTACAAGTAAAATTAATATACATCTTATGCGCTTATAATGGTGTAAAGATTTTTATCTATTTAAAACATATTCAAAGATTTCAATTTTTTTAAAGAGGGGGGGGGATTGTGTTCTTAGTGATCTCCACCTGGGCCACGATAAACCATGCACTGCCCATGTCTTCTGTTCCCTTAGAAGATAATCCTGGATCGATGGGAGACCAGCGGAGTTTTGACACCCCTCTCTCACGTGGTGGTGAGGTATCTCAAAGCTAGGTAGCTTTCAAAAATGTTTCAACTTAGTTGGCTGGTAATAACAGAAGGATTCCATTTCAACTCTTGCAGGGTCGTACCGTCACGGTCTCAGATTTCTCTAAAAAATTAAGGGGGTGTTCCTTAATTAAAATAAGGGGACCCGTATCTTTTCTTTCGGCAAGAAAAATTTTTCCCTTCGAGACAGAGGGTTTCAAATCTTCCACCGTCAAACAAGCTCTCTAAAAAACCGGTTATTTTTCCTAACTTCAGTGAGTCATTGCAGCAGAATTAAAAAAGATCTTTTGTTATGGTATTTTTCATTACATTGTGTGTATAACGTATAATAATATTTGATGTTAATATCTTTTACACATCGTATGATTAAAATTAAAAAAAATCGTAAACTTTGATTTTTTTTTAAAATTGAAATTTTTAAGATTTTTTTTAACTGGTTCAAATGGAGTTTTTGTTTTCTATACTCGTTTTTTTTGTTAAAGACATACAAATGTGCACTTTATTTGCAATTTTTTATGTGTCTGTGAAACTGCTAGTTTCTGCAGCGTTAAAAACAGCCGATTTTGAAAAATCTCCAACTTTGCCAACGATTTTCTCAAAAAAGCCCTTTTTTAAATTCTGAAAATTAAATCCCTGTTTCATTATCAACAGGAGAATATCTGTGTAAATTTTCACGGACCTAAAATCGTCCGTTTCCGAGTTAGACACGTTTGAATTTGATTTGAAAACCTACGATTTCTCCGTGTTCTAAAGGCGCAATTTTGGAAAAATCTCAGGCGCAAAGTACGTATTCTCTTACCCGAATGAGAGCGTTGGATCCGTCCACCTGACCCTACCCTGGGCGATAACATGCCTAAAAAACGGTCTTGGAAAAAAAAAAAATAACAAATCTATATATATAGATTTGAATGTATGTCTGCTAAACAAATCTACAGTTTTCAATTTAGAACCACCAAACTTGGTATACTATCTCATGGTACCCTAACTTAAACCGTAGACGGTTTTTGGAAGGGGTCGGAGCCCGGGGTCGTCAAGGGGCTCCACACAAAACTTCCATAAAATCTAGTTTTCAATTTAGAACCACCAAATTTGGAATACTATAGCATGGTACCCTAACTTAGACCGCAGACTGTTTTTGGAAGGGGTCGGAGCCCTGGGTCAAAGGGCACCCACACAAAATTTCCGTAAAATATACTTGTAAACTATAGTGCCCTAACTGAGACCGTAGATGGTTTTTGGAAGGGGGTAGAGCCCTGGGTGGGTGGGAGCCCGTGGTCAAAGGGCCCCACGCAAAATTTCCGTAAAATCTAGTTTTCAATTTAGAACCATCAAATTTGGTATACTTTTTCTTGGCACCCTAACTTTGTAAAATATTTTACGAAAATTTTGTAGAGGTGGGGGCTTGACCCCCGGGTTTCGACCCCTTCCCAAAACCGTCTAGTCAAAGTTAGGGTGTCAAGAAAAAGTATACCAAATTTGATGGTTCTAAATTGAAAACTAGATTTTACGGAAATTTTGCGTGGGGCCCTTTGACCTGGGCTCCCTCTTCCAAAAACCGTCTACGGTCTAAGTTAGGGTACCATGAGATAGTATACCAAGTTTGATGGTTCTAAATTGACATACATTCAATTCTCTCTATATATAGATTTGTTATTTTTTTTTTCCAAGACCGTTTTTTTAGGCATGTTATCGCTCAGGGTAGGGTGAGGTGGACGGATCCAACACTCTCATACGAGTAAGAGAATACGTACTTTGCGACTTAGATTTTTCCAAAATGGCGCCTTTAGAACACGGAGAAATCGTAGGTTTTCAAACCAAATTCAAACGCCTAACTCGGAAACGGGCGTTTTTAGGTCCGTGAAAATTTACACAGATATTCTCCTGTTTATAATAAAACAGGGATTTAATTTTCAGAATTTTAAAAAGGGCTTTTTTTGAGAAAATCGTTGGCAAAGTTGGAGATTTTTCAAAATCGGCTGTTTTTAACGCTGCGGAAACTAGCAGTTTCACAGATACATAAAAAATTGAAATAAAGTGCACATTTGTATGTCTTTAACAAAAAAACGAGTATAGAAAACAAAAACTCCATTTGAACCAGTTAAAAAAAATCTTAAAAATTTCAATTTTTTTAAATTTTAATCATACGATGTGTAAAAAATATTAGCATCACATATTATTATACGTTATACACACAATGTAATAAAAAATACCAGAACAAAATATCTTTAATTCTGCTGCAATGACTCGCTGAAGTTAAGGAAAAATAACCGTTTTTTAGAGAGCTTGTCTGACGGTGGAAGATTTGAAAACCTCTGTCTCAAAGGGAAAATTTTTCTTGCCGAAAGAAAGATATGGGTCTTCTTATTTTAATCAAGGAACACCCCCTTAATTTTTTTAGAGAAATCTGAGACCGTGATGGTACGACCCTGCCAGAGTTGAAATGGAATCCTCTCTTGTTACCAGCCAACTAAGTTGAAACATTTTTGAAAGCTACCTAGCCTTGAGACACCTCACCACCACGTGAGGGGGTCAAAACTCTGCTGGTCGGTCTCCCATCGATCCAGGATTATCTTCTAAGGGAACAGGAGCCATGGGCAGTGCATGGTTTATCGTGGCCCAGGTGGAAATCACTAAGAAAACAAACAATCACCCCCCCCCTCTTTAAAAAAATTGAAATCTATGAATATGTTTTAAATAGATAAAAATCGTTACACCCTTATAAGTGCATAAGTTGTATATGAATTTTACTTGTAAAATCAGTCGATTGAACAGTAAATATACTCAACTTACATTTTATGAATAAGCATACACGCGAGTTATTTATTTAGTAGATTAGACAATTGCCATTACGTTTTGGAGAGCAGGTAAGCAGAGTTTCGGTAGCGACCAGCGCTATCAACCCAGCAGCCAGGTCAAGAGCATTGCACCTTCTCCCCCGTTCGCAGAGGACAAAACTCTCCTGAGCGAATATTTTACTAAATTACGAAAAACTGAGGTTAACTTTAGCAACTATAACAAAACAGCAACTGCTCTTCTGACAGTAGCCGACAATTAGCAACTCCCAGAAAAACTCGAGGTTGTTTAGCCATCGAAAATTAACTTACGGTACCACGTGCCTGCACTCTTTTCTTAAAATTATTTCACAACAGTTTTCTACTCTTTCATAGTCTTTTCTTATGCGATAACAAACAAACAACTGTTGCTGTCTTTCGCAACTCAACTTTGTTAGTGGAGCAGCAAGAATTTTCTTTATGTATTGGTACCCCCCCCCCCCGACAGTTTTATAGGCATGTCATCACGCGGGGAAGGGCGAGTTGGATGTATCCAACCAGGGCCAGCTGAACCAATGCTCTCATTCCATCATTCGGGCAAAGAATATCTAACGCTTTGATTCGGGTAAGAGATAACGTACGTACTTTGCGCCTGAGATTTTTCCAAAATGGCGCCTTTAGAACACGGGGAATCGTAGGCTTTCAAACCGAATTCAAACGCGTCTAACTCTGAAACGGGCGTTTTTAGGTCCGTGAAAATTTACACAGATATTCTCCTGTTGATAATGAAACAGGGATTTAATTTTCAGAATTTTAAAAAATGGCTTTTTTGAGAAAATCGTTGGCAAAGTTAGAGATTTTTCAAAATCGGCTGTTTTTAACGCTGCCGAAACGCGGTAACTAGCAGTTTCACAGACACACAAAAAATTACAAATAAAGTGCACATTTGTATGTCTTTAACGAAAAAAACGAATATAGAAAAAACTCCATCCAAACCTGTTTAAAAAAACTTAAAGAATTCAATTTTTTTTAAAAATCACAAAGTTTACGATTTTTTAAAATTTTAATCATACGATGTGTAGCAAATATTAGCACCATATATTATTATATGTTATACACACAATGTAAAAAAAAATACAAGAACACGATATCTTTTTTAACTCTGCTGCAATGACTTGCTGAAGTTAGGAAAAATAACCGTTTTCTAGAGAGCTTGTTTGACGGTGCAAGATTTGAAACCCTCTATCTCGAAGGGAAAATTTTTTCTTGCCGAAAGAAAAATATGGGTCTCCTTATTTTAGTCAAGGATCACCCCTTAATTTTTTTAGAGAAATCTGAGACCATGATGGTACGACCCTGCCTGAGTTGAAATGGAACCCATCAGGATTATTAGCTTGCTTCCACAATCATGATCAGTCTCCAAAATTTGTGCACAATTTGAAGTCAGTGAATACCTCGTTTGAACAACAAAAAGATTGTACAAAAATGATGGTGTATTACCAAGTTTCACTCACCGAAAACAAAGTGGCAAGAAGATTTCAGATAATACCTTATCCCAAGTAATCAGTTTTATGAGGTGATGAATGCAGCAGACGGTGTCCAGGAATGAAAGATTTTGTCACCATAAGAAACAACTTGGAAGAAAAAGAACAAAGACAAAAGTGGCTAATACTTTGCAATTTAAAAGAACTGTATAAAAGGTTTAAAAAATTGCATTCAGTGGCAAAAATTAGATTTTCCAAATTCTGTGGATTGCATCCAAAATGGTGTGTGCTGTATACATCAGAATGTCAAGATGATGACTGATGGGGCAAAACTTAATTATACTTACAAGGAATTGCTTTCACAGATGTCCACTCTGCCCTGGTGAAAATTTTGTTTTAGAATGCTTGGATTCTTTCCAAGATGATATATTCCAAATATCCTACAAACAGTGGGTTACAACAGATCTATGCACTTTAGTGACAATTGTGGAGCCATATGCAGAATTCTGATGAGAATAGCTTGTATGATGTAATGTCAGCTGATGCATAACATCATAGCCTCTCCTTGACAAATGTCAACCCCGCCTTCTCGTGGTACATCTTGTTCCCACTAAAGGGGCTCTGACGACCGCCAATAGCGGTATAACTATACCATCGGGATTAGAGGAAATGCTATCCCACACTCACCAACCGGCTTGGCCAGTGTGGTGAGTTATGGCCAAACCCCTCCAAAATGAATCCACAACTTAAATCTTGGCCCTCAGTCTCCGGCAGCTGGAATGTACCTGGCCAAGGCAGCGGCCAGTGCGACATGAAGGCAGAGGGTGCTAAGAATCCCCGGAGGACCGGACTAGGCTGCCATCTGATGCTGACCTTGGCAACGTATAATGGATGCTCCCTATCTTCTGATTCAAGGCTTCTTGAATTGGAAGAGGAACTACAAAGGATCAAGTGGGACATCGTCGGGCTAAGTGAGGTAAGGAGAAAAGGAGAAGATCTCATTGAACTGAAAAGTGGACATCTCTTCTACTATTGTGGGACTGATACTGGCAGAACTAGTGGTGTTGGATTTATAATAAACAAGAAACTGAAGGATAAAGTTGTAGAAGTTGAAAGTTCCTCTGACAGAGCTGCACGACTCGTTATCCAACTCTCGAGAAGATACAAGGCTCAGATTATTCAAACTTATGCACCCACCACAAGTCATCCTGAAGAAGAAATTGAAGAATTTTATGAGGAAATTCGTCATCTAAATAATAAAGGCAATCAGCACTTAAAGATAATTATGGGAGATTTCAATGCAAAAATAGGGCAACGGCAACAGAATGAAACTGCAGTAGGTAAATTTGGTCACGGCAACAGAAACCAGCGTGGAAATACTCTCGTTGAGTTTGCAGAGGCAGAAGGGTTTTTCATCTTGAACTCCTTTTTCAAGAAAAAGCCACACAGGAAATGGACATGGAGACATCCAAATGGGATGACAAGTGAAATTGATTTTATTATGTGTAACAAAAAATTCGTCATAGAAGACTGCAGTGTGCTAAACAAGTTCAACACAGGTAGTGACCATAGATTGGTGAGATGTAAGATGCACCTCAACACTAAACTCGAACATGGCAAGCTCATAAGACAAACAAAATGTATTGACAAAACCAACCTTAAAAAACACCATAATGCCTTCAAGTTGGAACTAAAGAACAGATTCTCTGCTTTAGAAGGCCTAACATCGGAAGAAGTGGATATTTCTGAAGTTAACAGAAAAGTAACCAAAGCTCTTATGGAAACAGCAACTAAATTAGCTGGGTCTAAGAACAAGTTGCATGTGAACAAATTATCAGGAAAAACCAAAATGTTGATGCAAAAAAGAAGAGAGATGAGGACAACTAAAGAAGATGTGACTTAGTAGAATATTCAGAGCTATGCAAGACAGTACGAAAAAGTATCACTGAAGACGTAAGGAAATTCAACTGTGAACTCGTAAGGAAAGCAATTGAAAACAACCAAAGCCTAAAGATAGCAAAGGGACATCTCAGTAAGGGAAGAAAACAGATTATGGCACTGAGAAAAGAAGATGGTTGTGTAACAAGAAATAGAGGTGAAATTTTGACAATAGTGAAATATTTCTACTCCAAATTATATGAAAGGGATGATACATGCACTCCAGACATCATTAAAGGTACCAGTACCAGAGTTCTTCCAGTCCTCCCAGCAGAAGTTGCACATGCAATCAAGAACATGAAGCGGGGGAAAGCTCCAGGAGAAGATGGAATTACTGTAGACATCATACAAGAAGCAAGTGGAGAAATCGAAACAGTACTCGCCCAAATTTTCACTCGATGCCTTAATGAAGGGAAGATTCCTGAGGATTGGAACAACGCTACAATGATCTTGCTACATAAAAAAGGTGACATTGAGGATCTCAGGAACTACAGACCTATCAGCCTCCTATCAGTGGTTTATAAAATCTTCACTAAAGTTCTTTCACACCGCTTGAAGGTGACACTGGACATGGCTCAACCGAGAGAACAAGCTGGATTCAGGAGTGGCTACAGCACAATAGATCATATCCACGTACTGAGAGAACTAATTGAAAGAGCGAGGGAATATGAACTTCCATTGTGCATGGCTTTTATCGATTATGAAAAAGCCTTGGATTCGGTGAAACCATCAGCAGTTACAATGGCTCTGAAATCCTGCGGTATTGAAGATGCGTACATTAATATTATTAATAACATCAATGAAAATGCAAGTGCAAAGATTCGGCTGTTTTAAAATACAACACACATAAAAATTGGGAAAAGAGTGAGACAAGGTGACACCATATCTCCAAAGCTCTTCAATGCCACATTGGAAAATGTCTTTTAATCACTGAACTGGGAAAACAAAGGGATAAAGATTAATGGAGATTACTTAACCCACCTTCGTTTTGCTGATGACGTAGTCATTTTTGCAACTACCCCATCAGAGCTGCAGAGTATGATCCAGGAACTTGCTGACAAGAGTAAAGAAGTGGGATTAAAAATGAACTTTCAGAAGACAAAAGTGATGTTCAATGCTTTTACAAGAAATGAAGATTTATCGATTGATATAGAAAAGCTGGAGATAACAGACACGTACGTTTATCTTGGACAGCAGATATCAAGTGAGGGTCACATTGATGAGGAAATTAATCGGCGTACAAAACTTGCCTGGAGAGCTTTTGGAAGAAACAGCATAATTTTCAAGAGCAATATGCCATTATGTCTTAAAAGAAAAGTGTTTGATCAATGCATCCTTCCAGTGCTTACGTATGGTGCAGAGACGTGGACCTTAACTAAAAGAGACATACAAAGGCTGCAGACAACTCAAAGTAGCATGGAGAGGTGCATGCTTGGTGTAACCAGGAGAGATAAGAAGAGGAACTCGTGGATCCAAAAAATGACAAGAGTGGAAGACATCATGATCAGAGTTAAATCCCTGTAATGGCAATGGGCTGGACATACTGCCAGAAGGACAGACCATCGATGGACAGCCAAAATTTTAGATTGGATTCCAAGGGACAGGAAAAGACCCAGAAGAAGACCACGTGGGAGATGGGTGGATGAAATTCGAAAGTATGCAGGAGTGACATGGAGGAGACTGGCACAAGACAGACCGTTGTGGAGGGAACTTGTTGAGACCTTCGTCCAGCAGTGGATTTGATAATGGTTGACGATGATGATGATGATGATGATGCAAAATTCAAGAAAATTTACTTGGGAAACTTAATACTTTGAAAAAACATCATTACATAGCAACAGAACAATGACATTTCCTTAAGACGAAGAAAGCACTCCTAAATTCTGACGAGTGTATACTACTTTGCAACTTTTCAGAAACTTTACTTTTGTGGTACAAGATGAAATTCAATTATGCCACTGGGCAAATAGCCAATTTACTCTTCACCCATTTGTTTGTTACTTTAAAGCTCATGACAAATTACAACAAGTTTTTGTGTAATTAGTGATTCAATGACTCACAATGCAACATCGATACATACATTTCTACGAAAACTTTTACCCATCGTAAAAGACCATCTTCCCAATGTGAAAAGGGTAATTTAATTTATTTTACAGATGGTGCTGGAGGACAATATAAAAACAAAAAAAAAATGTTAACCTAGTTCACCATAAGAAAGATTTCAACCTAGAAGCTAAATGGCATTTCTTTGCCACTTCTAATAGTAAAGGGCCATGCAATGGAATAGGGGGTACTGTGAAATGCAGGGGTAGAAAAATACTCTGAAATCTGGTGGCCAGCTAAATTTCTTAGTGGTAAGACATTGGACCAGCGGGGTGGATTTATATAATATTAAAGTTATGTACACTTCTGTCCAAAAAATGCTTTACCCTCAGTCTTAAAATCCTCTCCCTGGGGAAAAAAAATGGTACTCTTTTTTTTTCTTTTTTTTTCCCCCTTTTCTTTTTTTTTTTTTTTACTGGGGCCCGCAAATTCCTTGAATTACCGTAATTTTCGTCATATTAATCCCAAAACCTGGAATTCGCACAGTTTTTTTTTTCCTTTTTGTTTATCTTTGTATAATGTGGACATCGCAAATGTTGATCTGGAGGCGGAATTTCCGACAGAAAAGTCGGTCACATAAAGATCCCGGAGTCCGAAGAAGTAAGAAAAAATGATCTTATTAAATAAAGAAATTCATTTTTAAAGGTAACTTATTTTTAATATATTTTTATGTCCGGACATAAATGAAGTTTAGTGGCATCGCATCCATAGAGCATGAAATTTAATCACGCCGATGCAGCTCTAGAGTATTGCATTACATATATCCAATGACAAAATGCTGATACAGAACAAATCATAGAAAATACCGTATAGTATCATCATCATCATCATTGTCAACCATTATCAATCCACTGCTGGACGAAGGTCTCCCCAAGTTTCCTCCACAACGGTCTGTCTTGTGCCAGTCTCCTCCATGTCACCCCTACATACTTTCAATTTCATCCACCCATCTCCCATGTGGTCTTCTTCTGGGTCTTTTCCTGTCCCTTGGAATCCAATCTAAAATTTCGGCTGTCCATCGATGATCTGTCCTTCTGGCAGTATGTCCAGCCCATTGCCATTTCAGGGATTTAACTCTGATCATGATGTCTTCCACTCCTGTCATTTTCGGATCCACGAGTTCCTCTTCTTATCTCTCCTGGTTACACCAAGTATACACCTCTCCATGCTTCTTTGAGTTGTCTGCAGCCTTTGTATGTCTCTTTTAGTTAAGGTCCACGTCTCTGCACCATACGTAAGCACTGGAAGGATGCATTGATCAAACACTTTTCTTTTAAGACATAATGGCATATTGCTCTTGAAAATTATGCTGTTTCTTCCAAAAGCTCTCCAGGCAAGTTTTGTACGCCGATTAATTTCTTCATCAATGTGACCCTCACTTGATATCTGCTGTCCAAGATAAACGTACGTGTCTGTTATCTCCAGCTTTTCTCCATCAATCGATAAATCTTCATTTCTTGTAAAAGCATTGAACATCACTTTTGTCTTCTGAAAGTTCATTTTTAATCCCACTTCTTTACTCTTGTCAGCAAGTTCCTGGATCATACTCTGCAGCTCTGATGGGGTAGTTGCAAAAATGACTACATCATCAGCAAAACGTAGGTGGGTTAGATAATCTCCATTAATCTTTATCCCCTTGTTTTCCCAGCTCAGCGACTGAAAAACACCCTCCAATGTGGCATTAAAGAGCTTCGGAGATATGGTGTCACCTTGTCTCACTCCCTTTCCAATTTTTACGTGTGTTGTATTTTCAAACAGCCGAATCTTTTGCACTTGCATTTTCATAGATGTTATTAATAATATTAATGTATGCATCTTCAATACCGCAGGATTTCAGAGCCATTGTAACTGCTGATGGTTTCACAGAATCAAAGGCTTTTTCATAATCGATAAAAGCCATGCACAATGGAAGTTCATATTCCCTCGCTCTTTCAATTAGTTCTCTCAGCACGTGGATATGATCTATTGTGCTGTAGCCACTCCTGAATCCAGCTTGTTCTCTCGGTTGAGCCATGTCCAGTGTTACCTTCAAGCGGTGTGAAAGAACTTTAGTGAAGATTTTATAAACTACTGATAGGAGGCTGATAGGTCTGTAGTTTCCGAGATCCTCAATGTCACCTTTCTTATGTAGCAGGATCATTGTAGCGGTGTTCCAATCCTCAGGAATCTTTCCTTCATTAAGGCATCAGTGAAAATTTGGGCGAGTACTGTTTCGATTTCTCCACTTGCTTCTTGTATGATGTCTACAGTAATTCCATCTTCTCCTGGAGCTTTTCCCCGCTTCATGTTCTTGATCGCATGTGCAACTTCTGCTGGAAGGACTGGAGGAACTCTGGTACTGGTATCTTTCATGATGTCTGGAGTGCATGTATCATCCCTTTCATATAATTTGGAGTAGAAATCTTTCACTCTTGTCAAAATTTCGCCTCTATTTCTTGTTACAGAACCATCTTCTTTTCTCAGTGCCATAATCTGTTTTCTTCCCTTACTGAGATGTCCCTTTGCTATCTTTAGGCTTTGGTTGTTTCCAATTGCTTTCCTCACTAGTTCACAGTTGAATTTTCTTACGTCTTCAGTGATACTTTTTCTTACTGTCTTGCATAGCTCTATATATTCCACTTTGGAAGTCACATCTTCTTTAGTTGTCCTCATCTCTCTTCTTTTTTGCATCAACATTTTCGTTTTTCCTGATAATTTGTTTACATGCAACTTGTTCTTAGACCCAGCTAATTTTGTTGCTGTTTCCATAAGAGCTTTGGTTACTTTTCTGTTAACTTCAGAGATGTCCACTTCTTCCGATGTTAGGCCTTCTAAAGCAGAGAACCTGTTCTTCAGTTCCAACTTGAAGGTATTATGGTGTTTTTTAAGGTTGGTTATGTCAATAGATTTTGTTTGTCTTATGAGCTTGCCACGTTCAAGTTTAGTGTTGAGGTGCATCTTACATCTCACCAATCTATGGTCACTACCTGTGTTGAACTTGTTTAGCACACTGCAGTCTTCTATGACGAATTTTTTGTTACACATAATAAAATCAATTTCACTTGTCGTCCCATTTGGATGTCTCCATGTCCATTTCCTGTGTGGCTTTTTCTTGAAGAAGGAGTTCAATATGAAAAACCCTTCTGCCTCTGCAAACTCAACGAGAGTATTTCCACGCTGGTTTCTGCTGCCATGACCGAATTTACCTACTGAAGTTTCATTCTGTTGCCGTTGCCCTATTTTTGCATTGAAATCTCCCATAATTATTTTCAAGTGCTGCTTACCTTTATTATTTAGATGACAAATTTCCTCATAAAATTCTTCAATTTCTTCTTCAGGATGACTTGTGGTGGGTGCATAAGTTTGAATAATCTGAGCCTGGTATCTTTTCGAGAGTTGGATAACAAGTCGTGCAGCTCTGTCAGAGGAACTTTCAATTTCTACAACTTTATCCTTCAGTTTCTTGTTTATTATAAATCCAACACCACTAGTTCTGCCAGTATCTGTCCCACGATAGTAGAAGAGATGTCCACTTTTCAGTTCGATGAGATCTTCTCCTTTTCTCCTTACCTCACTTAGCCCCACGATGTCCCACTTGATCCTTTGTAGTTCCTCTTCCAATTCAAGAAGCCTTGAATCAGAAGATAGGGAACGTCCATTGTATGTAGCCAAGGTCAGCATCAGATGGCAGCCTAGTCCGGTCCTCCGGGGATTCTTAGCACCCTCTGCCTTCATGTCGCACTGGCCGCTGCCTTGGCCAGGTACATTCCAGCTGCCGGAGACTGAGGGCCAAGATTTAAGTTGTGGAATCATTTTGGAGGGGTTTGGCCATAACTCACCACGCTGGCCAAGCGGGTTGGTGAGTGTGGGATAGAATTTCCTCTAATCCCGATGGTATAGTTATACCGCTATTGGCGGTCGTCAGAGCCCCTTTAGTGGGAACAGGATGCACCACGAGAAGGCGGGGTTGACATTTGTCAAGGAGAGGCTGTGATGTTACGCATCACCTGACCTTACATCCCCCGTATAGTATACTCACATGTAAGTCGCAAGTTTTTAGAAGAAATCTTGCTTTCAAAGTACAGAATTCGGCTTACAGGCAGGTCAGTAAAAAAGAGGGCTGGACTTCCATGAATTCTCCCATGGAGTTTACGTTTTAGACCATGGCTTTTTACGTATCACTGAGCGCTAGATTTTATCGCATAGTGACACGATCATATCCTCAGCTGTGCCCTTCACTTTCAGTGTAACTGAAACATTTCCTTTTCAAATACATCATAAATAGCAAAGACAGAAAACATCAACAGCAAAGATGTCAGTCAAAACGGCAAAGAACGAAATAAACATTAAACACAAGGCACAGCGCACACATGAGCATAGAACTTTGAAAGGAGGTATGCAGTATGTAAGTTCATGCAGCAAGCGCTGTGCCTTGGAAGACAGGGCACAGCATGGAAGACAGGGCACAGCATGGAAGACAGGGCACAGCATGGAAGACAGGGCACAAGCAGTCAGGATTTTATCATTCTCAACAATACAAAGACAAAATGACTCCCGCCATCCCTCCCTACAACTTCCCAGATCTTTCATTAGGACATCCCTTCCCCCTCCTCTTTGCTCCGTACAAACTCCTGAACTGAGAAATTTTCCGAGACAGTTCCTTTTCCAGTTATACCCTCTCTCCTGCACAATTACCCTGCAGATGTTTTTAAACATCAAAGGGCAGCAAAAACGTTTTTTTTTTTTTTTTTTTTTAAATTGGCGTTTATCTGCAGTACCTAAATTTGTAACTTTTTAGCAGATAATCCGCGAATTACACGACGAAAATTATGGTACATGTTTTTCAGTGATATTTTCCATGGTGGCCCGAGCGATTTTTTTGGTCGCCATGGGTGACTGACCAGACGACCGCATTTTTCGACCCCTGGTGAAGCGACATGTAACAAGGGTATCCTTACAACTTATTGACAAACATATTTTAACACCAGAAGACATGTTCAAATACTGTACAGAAAAAATAAAAGGAATAGACTATTCCTTTTTGTATCAAAAAGATATTGACAAAGAAAATGTCATACTTGCAGATAGATACGCTTCTGCTTTAAAAATAGCAAACACTAAAATTCATCATTGCTTTATTCCAATGGAGAACAATAGATTAAGAATTCAACTTGTGTCAAGCAGCAAGAAATATGAAGTTGTTAACATATCTAAAGTTTTTGCAAATACAGAACTTGCAGAGGAATAAAAAAAATTGGTGATTACAGTGCATGTGTGTATGAATCAAAATGGTGGCTTGGCATTATCAAAGAATGTTCTGAAGAACAGAGATTTCAAAATTCAGTTTTTTCATCGACCAGGGTTAGGAACATCATTTTCTTTGTCAACTAATGACCTAGCATGGGTTCCACAGGCCAACATTTTAAAAGTCCTCACACCACTGCAATTAACCACCGGAAAAGGACACAACATTACCCCAAAACTGTCTTTGACACAATTGCTAATAGGCCATTTAAAACACATCTGAAATAATGTTTTAATTTGCTGTCCCATAATTTTATTTTTCATATTAACTTTGTACTATGTTATATAGGGCTTGGAAAATACCATGCCCGAGTTTGCCCGGGGCATGTAAATTATTGGCCTGGGCAAGTAAAAATGAAATCTAGTTGCCTGACCGGGCAACTAGATTTAAAGTAAAAAAAAAGTTTGGAATGGAGAATTTTCTACTCTAGAAAATAAGACAGTTGTCACATGTTTTTCATTTTACTGCAAATCACCAGAAGTTGTATTATTGTTACGGAATGAGTGCCAATGTCAGGAGAATAGCGTTTCTTCAATTATTATATTACGCTCTACGTTCAGAAATTGAAGCCATACGTAGTTTTGCTCCAGATGTCGTTTACAGTTAACGACAGGATGCCTGCCTTGAATGAAACTAGCCAATGGTGTTTAGTGACAAAAAAAAATGTGTAAACTGACATGAAACAGGAGGACGCAGGCTGATGTGCAAAAAAGCCGTGCTTTATGGGGAGAGGGAGCACCTTTGGGAAGGAGTGACAACAGAATATTTATTGCACAGCCCCGCGTAGGGTAAGGTCTCTGATATAACTTGCACAAGTGAGGGAGGGCAAAAGTGGAAGCTTCCGCCTGCGCGCGCACCAACCCGCTCTCACACACATGAACTGACAGCGGTACTACTAAAGTAAAAGCTTAAGTTTCGTTTAAGAATGAGCCTGCGCAATGCGTTCCACTTAACCGGGAGAAGGGCTAAAATTACCAACGCTGATAAGTTAGTTTATCTGAGAGAACAGTAGTTTGTGTTAGCTGCAGATATAAGTTGTATTTAGGAACGGATATGCGATGTTTTTTTTGTTTTTTTTGAAAAAAAAATCCAGCAATGAGAGTATATCTCATAGTAAGCAATTATGTGAAATTCCCGATGCTGATCAGCGGAATACAAATTCATCTTTCGCATTGTTAAGTGACGTGATTTCAGAATCAGTCTACATCGTTGGCAAAACAGAAACTTATGTAAGCAGACTATGATAAAGCATACAAAAAAAAAAAAAACCACTGTCGCACAGTTGAGGAATCTTGGATAAAAACATTTAATTGGCTAAAGTCAAATGACAAGACTATTATGTAGTGCACTGTTTGCAAAAACCATCCTAAAATTGGCAATACCACCAGCAATTTTTTTAAGGAATGTGGGGTGCCAGGTGATGATATATGTTTAGTAACTTATAAGTGCATACAACAGTAGTCGAAGACATAAAGATTGCCTTTGTTTCTAAATAACAATTCTTGAGATAATTTATGATGCAAAATCCTTTCTGTTTGCACAAGAGGAAAAGGTAAATAATTTTTACATTCAAAATTGTTGTTAAAAACTACTTAAACTGCTATACAGTTAACTATGATTATTTAATTTTTTTGCAAAACAAGACTTATATTAAAAATTTTTGAACGGCATTTGAGAATATCACTAAATTTCTCAAATGCTGTCGATTGCCTTTCTTAAAACTTGAGATATATGCTTTTGTGCATTTTGAATACAGACAATTTAAAATGGTGATGCAAAAGATGTATAAAAAAGTTTATCATAATTTTCAACTTTAAAAAAATGAGGCTTCTGTTTTTGTTATCTTAAAAGATAAATTTTTCTGGGCATGTAGATTTTACTTCTGGGCAAGTAAATATTTTTCAGATATTTTTCAAGCCCTGTTGTATAAACAGGTGAACTTCTATGGTGGGCATATTATACATTTTTGTAGACTGAAATGGGGCAATTTGTATTATCATTATTTTGGAAACTATTGTGAAACACAAAACAAAACTTTGAGAATATCTAGATATGCAGTAGAAGATAGTCCTCAGAAAAAATAAGGTGTTTATCTGCTACCCCTTTTGATTTATTGTATCCCCAAAATGGAAATTTTGGCAATGTTCCAGTTATAAAATATTCTCTGATTAAAAAAGGGAAACATAACAGAAGTTGAAAAATGCTTTAACATTCTTAGCAACATATGAGGATTGCCTGAAAAAATATTCACTTTGTGTTTAAGTACCCTTTTAGTATAAAAATGGTGTTGAAAAGTGGCGAAATCGGCACCTTGAACTTTGACACCCCCCCCTCCCCTACAACCTGACTAATTATTATGCTATGGAAATGAGGTTATAACTTATTACATACGAATGTGCAGGTTATTACCTCTATTTAGGCACCCATTAATTGTCATTATCCCCACAATTACTCAATTTGTGTTAATTAACGATAACCCTTATTTTAGCTCATTTTGGGGGGTTTGAGGACCCAATCTCCAAAGGGGTTGGGAAAATAAATCCCAAGCTTTGTTTTCAGGGTACTTTTATGTTGTACTGTAACATATAAAAAAAAATGAGGAAAATAAAAAGCCCACAACTACAAGCACCTAGTAAATTCATATGGAATGACCCTGTTGAAATGAATTACACAAGTTTCTGAGTTTATCTTCTATAAAAACTTTCAAAGTACAACTCACTATCAGAGTTTCCAAATAACTCCTGTAACATCCATAGCATTACTTATGCAGAATTTTTTGAAACACTATATATTGCCATTTCTGGTGAAATTGTGTCCCACTATTCTTTCACCCAAGAAGTAACAAGGCCAGTGTTGGCCTTTTTCAAGTTACCACCTGTCGTAAATCCCTTCCGTTGCTGTTCCATATGCTAACTGTGCTAACGCAGCTGGCGGAAATCAGGTCAGAAGATGCATGCCTACACCTGCTGTGAAAACTCACGGCAGGGGAAACGCCTAATTGGTTGTGGCACTCCCCAACAGCTAAGTGTTTTATCTGGTGTATGACTCGCTGCGTGTCCAGTTCCAAAGATGGGGTCTCAGGATCACTCAGAGGAAATAACGAGGTATTCCTTCATGTTTGGAAACAAGAAATTCGACGGTCTCAATTTGAAACGGGATTATAGGTTTTTCACTTATCTTATTAGTGGCACCTATTCTCGTAGGAATCCTCCTCTGGGTGAAAAAATAATTCATACTTTTTATTTTTTTATTTTTGGAAGAGCTTTCAAGGTGTGATGTGAATTCTCACGCTGCAGTTGACTGCAATTTGTTTATTTTGAGACCACGGCTCTCTGTGTGCCACTATGCAGATATAAATAGTGAAATGCAAAACAGGGCAGTTTTTTTTTTGTTTTTTTTTTTTTTTTTGTGGAGAATGCATATATATGAGTGTATATGTATATACACTCATTGTCATAAAAATCCACGCACCAAGAAAAAACCATGAGATTAACGCGAAACTCTGCGAATATGATCTGTCGCCCATCAGGGATGTGTGGGACCAGATGGGACTCCAGCTTTCTCCATGTCCCAGTGTTCGTGATTTAGAGCATCAGTTGCAAGAAGTGTGAGCCAATCTGTCCCAGGATAAAATACGGTGTCTCTTTGACTCCATGCTGGACCATATCATCGCATGTATCTGGCACGAGGTGGTCCAACGCAATGCTAACGCTGCTTGGAATGTGTATCGTATGTCCACAGAAAATTGTCCTGCTGCTGTGATATTGTAATCACTTCTGTCCTTTGTATGTACCATGTCACTACTAAAATATCATTTCAATCAGATGCCTTCTTCTTGGTGCGCAGATTTTTATGACAATGTGTGTGTGTGTGTGTGTGTGTGTGTGTGTGTGTGTGTGTGTGTGTGTGTGTGTGTGTGTGTGTGTGTGTGTGTGTGTGTGTGTGTGTTCAGGGTATTCCACTTAGACTTATAATAAAAGGAAATATCATAAATTCTGAACTTTATAATTTATACAATTTATTAGTAAAATGTATTGTTCCAGATACACAAACTGAGAATTTTGTTTTACATATCTAATAAACTTCATGAACTCCACTGGTGGTGTGGCAAAACATCCAACCGGTATTATTACCTCAATCCATGTGTTGAGAAGCTTTTGTGGTGTCATGTTGTTGATTGCAGCACAAATTCTGTTGTGTAAGTTTTCCAGATCACACACTGGTGTAGCATACACCTGGTCCTTAACAAACCCCCACAGGAAAAATTCAGGTGGAGTTAGATCTGGTGATCAGGGGGCCATGCAATGAACACTGATCCTTGCCCAATCCATCCTGTAGTGAAGTAGTCATCCAAGAATGTGTGGACATCATTGGCAAAGTGTGGGGGAGCCCCATCTTGTTGAAAAATCATTCCTTCAGGCAGCTGAGGCACAGTGTATTCCTGTAAGATGTCCAGGTATGTTAGTCCAGTTACTGCAGCGACAAAAATAAAGGGACCAATTAATTTGTCCTTCATGATCCCACACCAAACATTGTATTTTAGAAAATCCATATATATTCATGAACAACTTATGGCTTTTCAGAACCCCAGATGAGGCAGTTATGCCTGTTTACTTTCCATACACATGGAATGTTGACTCGTCTGAAAAGCATACATGGTCTAGGAATATGTGTCATCGGCATCAATTCTGGCCAACATTATCTCAACAAATTCTTTACATGCTGTCCTGTCATATGGCTTAACTTGTTGGTGCAGTTGATTCTTGTATGCATGTAAATACAAACTTTTATGGAGTACCTGATGCACCGTTGTTGGTGAGATGTCTAGCTGCGCACTAGCCTCTCGAATGGATTTCCACGGGCTTCTCTAAAATGACTTTTGAATCCGTTCAACGTTTTCCTTAGACAACATACGCTTAGCATGTTTACCAGTCATTGGTAACAAACTTCACATTTCTCTGGGTTGCTTGTCCCATTTCATAATGGGCACATTAGTTGGGACATCTGCGGTTGCTCCAATGTTGTACTTGTTGCAAAAACGGCATTGTACAAGCATCACGGACTTCAATTCTGCGAGCAATAGCACACAAAACACCTGCTGTGGAGTCTACATGGTGACTGATGCAGAAGCTACCTATGTCTGCTGCAATGCAGATAGCTTCTGCGTATGCACTGTGCACCCAAATTCACCTGATTTATACATTTTACAGTCACTCTTTACAATGGTACTCACCTTCTGTCATTCAGACTTTGTATGTTACGAATTTTTCTTTTATTATATGTCTAAGCGGAACACCCAGTATATTTCAGTGAACACAAGTAAAATATGTAAAAAGTAATGTGAAAAATCTCTGTAATCATAATTTTTGTCTTACTTCAGTGTAAAATCAATGTCTCTTTTATGTACACCATTGGCTGTTTGAAAGAGTGCTGTTTCTCTATGATGTCTTGAGAGCAGAATAATCATACTTGTGAGTTATTATTCATTGCTGTGAAACAGCTGGGGATATAACTGATAGGTCAGTATACTATCGTATAGGGACACACATAGAGCAGTCATCTAAAAGGTAAACAGACCCACTTGCAAATGCAATGGTAGAATTGTGCAACACTTTGGAAGTCCAGCCCTGTTTTTTACTGACCCACCCTTAAGTTGATCTCCACCCATAGCTACATAATGTTGTAATAAAGTAATTTCAAGCATTTGCAGCTCTGTGAATTCTGACAACCAAAACAAGTCCTGAAAGAATTATATGTAGTATCTAAGTTATGTAAGGACAGTTCATTGACCCATTGTTTGGTTGCACAGGGGTCGATCCAGATGGCATTTGATACCATTGGGTGGCGGAATCAAATTTTTTTTAGCTCAAACAAATTGTGTGTTCACAAAAATATTTTGAACGTTAATTCACAAAATATTTTCAGTAAAATTTTATTTTAACAAAAATATTTTACCTTAATAAGAGTCATCTTGAATAGTGTGTTTAACTAATGTGCTTGGGGGGGGGGGCATTCAGACAGGTTATTTTGCTGTGAAAGCAAAACAGGGCAGTTCAGTTTGTTGACAGTTTTTTTTTTTTTTTTTTTTTATACATATCTGGTCAGTCAATTAGATTTCTTGTCTGGAGCAATCATTTTGATGACCCTTGCATCTAGGGAATGGCATTTTGCAAGTCTTGATCTGATAATGATGGTCTTATGAATCCTCACCAGCCTGGACCTTTATGTGCTTTTGAAGGGTTAAAAAAATGGCAAAATTGCTCTAAACACAAAAATAAGTAAAATTTTACAAAAATATGCCAAATTAAAAAAAAATGTATCTTTTAACCCTTTGAGGAGTATAAATGCACTGGTATCATAGTGTTTTCTCAATGTGTGGCAAAATCCAGTCCTCAAAAAGTTAAAACCCTAGATAGACCACTGTTGCCTAACCATTATGTTCATTATTGGCTTTTGTATCAAACATTAGAGTTTGGAAAATTACAGTAGAACAAGGCCTGCAATATTTCAAAATCACCAATGCTCACCAATTTTAAAAATAAGATATTTTTCTTCACCATGTACAGATATTTCAAAATCCACCAGTTTTACTGTAGAACAGATATGATGCAAGTGTTGCAGATTGCTTTTAAACATGCAATTATCAATTTTTTGAGAAATCAAGCACCAAATTACATCAGAATAGCAAGTTGCCACTATGTATTATTAGTAATAGTAAAATCAAATGTTCCACTAACTATAAATGTTCATTAAAAATCTGATTTTAAATCAAAATAATCCAGTTTCAATCAAAATAATTTGATTCTTTAGACTTAAAAAATCAAAACAATCACAAACCCTGGTCAGATGCAGCTCATGATGGAAAACATTTTGCTCATATTTCCTTCTCATAGTAATTCATCGTTTTTTCACCAGGGATGTAGGTGTGTGTTTAATTTTTCTCAATAACTTTGCTTCCAACTGTTTGATTTAAAAAAAATTATTTGTTGGACAGCATTCAGGACAATTTATAATTCTAATTTTCTATCAATGAAAGTTGAAGACTCGTGCAAGAATGAATCACTGATACGTTCGATTACTGTCTTTGGCACGATTTAATTATAAAAGATGAAAAATGTATACAATTAAAACCATATGTACATGAGCACTTTCGAGGCAGCGGCCACCTCATCCTCAGATGTATTGAACAAAAACACATTCAATCTATATATAGCATAGATTGTGGGAAGCAATGGGAGGGGTAAGAGCCAATAACATTTCGTATGTGTCAAATAGTTGCATACACAGCATGCTTAATGGTAAGTGAGAAAAAACATATTACAATGACTGAAGAATGAGGTGGGGTGGGATGGGGTGAACATAGCATTTCAAACAAAAGTCACAATTTAAAGTTAACAGATTTAATTACTGACTTCCATGCATTGTGCAATTCATAGGGGTTATGTTCATTACAACATTGTACACTGGAAGCTTCTATATACACACTTTCGCTTATTAATAGGTCCCTGAGGTTGCTAGGAGTATGAATAATTCTTGCATTACTCCAATCTGGATTAAGATTGTATTGGAGTACATATTTGGCTAGGGATGTGCTATACATGCCTGCTTTAATGTTGTATTTATGTTCTTTAATCCTTAATCCAAGATTACGTTTTGTGAAACCCAAATAATTTGAGGCAATTTGTCCTGTGGTTGCCTGAAGTAGCGGGATGTTGTAGATACCCCATTGATCCCTACTACAGCATTGTTTACGATCTTTACGAACAACTAAGAAAAGGTTTCGTGATTGTAAGCCAAATTTCACATCATGTTGTCTACAAAGGTGTGATAAGGTTCTTGTTAAAAGTGGATTTTACTGCATGGAGCCCACATATTTAGTGTTACGATTAGATTCTCTTGACAAAGTAGTATTCAGGGCATATTTGACTTTACTAAATACCTGACTAGTCAAAAGTATTTAGGATATCCGTGTTGCTCAGCTAAATTAAAAATGTATTTAACTTCTTGTTGCAGGAGTTCGGGGTTGACGAATGTGAGTGCGCTCTTTTGAACAAAAAGAACAGTGCTGACAATTTGTGTTGTTTTAGATGTGATGAGAAAAATGGAATAATAACTGGGGAATGACAAGGTTTTCTATATACACTGGTAGTGATACAGTTACAATTATAATTCTTATTAATAAGAATATCCAGAAATGGTGAACAATTATCATTTTCAAATTCAATCGTGAGCCTCATGGTTGGGAACTGGGATAATAGTTCGTTGGCGAACAAGTGTAAATCATCACGGCTGTGAGGCCATGCAACCAGGATGTCGTCAACGTACCTTAAGTAAAGCAATGGACGGTGGGGAAAGGAATTGACCTGATTTTCAATATGCTGTAAAAGAAATTCAGCTAAGACAGCTGACAGGGGGAACCCATTGGGGAGCCCTCCCTCCAACTGTTGATAAATGCTGTATGCTGTCTTACATCATTGGTTAATAATGAACACTCAGTTATTGTGGACCAAGGGCTTACTATTACCTCCGCTAACTTGATGAAAGAAGTTGAGACTCTGACTACCACCCATATTAAAAAACTGTGTATGTTGGTCAACAAAAAAGTAAGAAAACAACCTGACAACTTTGATGTTTCCCATAGAAACTCAGAATTTCCAGTTTCAACTAGTTTCAAAAACCTCAGTAATGTTGAACTCAGCAGTCCGCAAATCAAAGCCTTAAATCGAGGAGCTAAATACTCTTATCCACCTAAGAAAGGATCATTATTGAATACCATCACACAGGTGGAAGGTATAATCAAAAGCCTCCCTGAAGAGTGTAAGGATTACGCCCGAGTGACAATGGCGCATACCTTACAACAAGCCTGTTATCCTGCACCACAGTCTGAACTTATACATGAACAAAACCAACTAGCTGAACTTAAGAACAATAAAGATTTATCTATCATTCTTGCAGATAAATCCCACCAAATTGTGCTACTAAATAACAGTGATTATGTTAAAAAAATGTATGAAGTGATAGATACTATTCCACACAAAATAGTTCAAAATGATCCTAGTCAAGCAACTGTAGCTGCACTTAGCAGACTAAAAAATGTTTATTCTTTTCCTGAAGGTTTTTTACATGCTTTCACCCCTCCCCCTGGATATTGTGTGCCTGATGTGTTTGGACGGGTAAAATTGCATAAACAGAATTTCCCACTTCGTCCTCAGGTGTCTGGCTATGTTAGTCCCACCAGACCCTTAGAAAAAGCCTTGGCCCAATATCTGGCCAAATACACTGTGGATTCGCTTTATTCTATTAAAAGCTCCACACAGGCTATCGAAGGACTGTGGTTGCTTCAGCCACAATCACAGCCCTTCATTTTGGCATCCCTTGACGTGGTCTCGTTGTACCCTAATGTACCGGTCGAAGCCACGCACCAGATTATTGAGGCAAAACTTGCTGATTCCCATATTCAAATTTCTGAAATTGATGCAATTATGAACGCTCTTCGACTTGTTAAGAAACTTTGAAATTTCAAGACAACCTTTATCAACAGTTGGAGGGCTCCCCAATGGGTTCTCCCCTGTCAGCTGTCTTAGCTGAATTTCTTTTACAGCATATTGAAAATCAGGTCAATTCCTTTCCTCACCGTCCATTGCTTTACTTAAGGTACGTTGACGACATCCTGGTTGCATGGCCTCACAGCCGGGATGATTTACACTTGTTCGCCAACAAACTATTATCCCAGTTCCCTACCATGAGGCTCACGATTGAATTTGAAAATGATAATTGTTTACCATTTCTGGATATTCTTATTAATAAGAATTATAATTGTAACTGTATCACTACCAGTGTATATAGAAAACCTTGTCATTCCCCAGTTATTATTCCATTTTTCTCATCACATCTAAAACAACACAAATTGTCAGCACTGTTCTTTTTGTTCAGAAGAGCGCACTCACATTCATCAACCCCCGAACTCTTGCAACAAGAAGTTAAATACATTTTTAATTTAGCTGAGCAACACGGATATCCTAAATACTTGACTAGTCAGGTATTTAGTAAAGTCAAATATGCCCTGAATACTACTTTGTCAAGAGAATCTAATCGTAACACTAAATATGTGGGCTCCATGCAGTAAAATCCACTTTTAACAAGAACCGTATCACACCTTTGTAAACAACATGATGCGAAATTTGGCTTACAATCACAAAACCTTTTCTCAGTTGTTCGTAAAGATCGTAAACAATGCTGTAGTAGGGATCAATGGGGTATCTACAACGTCCCGCTACTTCAGGCAACCACAGGACAAATTGCCTCAAATTATTTGGGTTCCATAAAACATAATCTTTGATTAAGGATTAAAGAACATAAATACAACATTAAAGCAGGCATGTATAGCACATCCCTAGCCAAATATGTACTCCAAGACAATCTTAATTCCAGATTGGAGTAATGCAAGAATTATTCATACTCCTAGGAACCTCAGGGACCTAGTAATAAGCAAAAGTGTGTATATAGAAGCTTCCAGTGTACAATGTTGTAATGAACATAACCCCTATGAATTGCACAATGCATGGAAGTCAGTAATTAAATCTGTTAACTTTAAATTGTGACTTTTGTTTGAAATGCTATGTTCACCCCACCCCACCTCATTCTTCAGTCATTGTAATATGTTTTTCCTCACTTACCATTAAGCATGCTGTGTACACAACTATTTGATGCATACAAAATGTTATTGGCTCTTACGCCTCCCATTGCTTCCCACAATGCCATAATCTATGCTATATGTAGATTGAATGTGTTTTTGTTCAATACATCTGAGGATGAGGAGGCCGCTGCCTCGAAAGTGCTCATGTACATATGGTTTTAATTGTATATATTTTTCATCTTTTATCATTAAATCGTACCAAAGACGGTAATCGTTTGTATCAGTAATTTTTCTATATTTTCTAATTTTTCTTGGTGGACCATTTTGCCACTAAAAGACATAAGTGCATATTTCTGGTTTCAACATATTTGCAGCTGTATCTGTGCATCTAAATACCTGATTGGGGAAATTCCTGTTTGGACAGATACTGCTCACTACAAAAACATTTTATGCCGATTTCTGCTCCAAAGTATTACACAACTCAGCTACTAGGAATACAAATATAAAATACATCTTTCTTGATATTTCCTCTTCTAAAAGTTTGATATGAAAAATTCTTGAAACATTGGATTCCATTCACTTTATAGAACATTTTCTATATACTCAGAGTTTTTACTCTGCACAGTTCTGATACTAGGTGGCATTAATGTGTATTTATGTTTGTGTTTGCAACTGTATCTCTGCTTCTAAAATTGTATTGAAAAAAATATTTTTCTACTGTATGCCATTTGCCATGATGTGGTTTTCCTGCCAAGGGGCTTAGATATCAAAGTGTTTTTCTCACTATGACTGCATGTAGAAGTCATATTAAAAAAAAAAAAAAACATTCCATTGTATAGCTTTCACAATAAAAAGTGTTTTGCACATATTTTTTACTTTTTAATAACTCACAATTTTGCCCAGCACATATTTTTGTGCAAAATAGGGTCTCCAATTCTAAAAGTTCCTTTGAAAAATCCTTTCTTGGTAAGATACCCTTTCCTGTGAAGAATATTTTGTTCACATTTTGTTCTTTGAATAATACACAGCTTCCCCCACTAAGGGGTGTAAAGTTATGTCATGTTTTCCTTCATTCCTCTTTGTCAAATTGTATGATTTAAAAAAAAAATTCAGCTTTGTGTATCTTGTACTGTAAATATATTTTTTTTGTACAGTTTGTGATTTTTGGTAACACATTGCTGCCACTAGTGAGTGTAAGTAACTATTCTTGTTTGTAGATGAATGGGTGAAAAATAACTGAAATTTTTTGGGGAGCGATTTTGTTCCTCAAATTTAGCATTGCGGAGCAATTGAGTAATTATGTGGAGCACTTTTGAAACTTATTTTTCTTTTGATTTAAGTGACTAATAATTTATTATCAAATAAAACTATTACTAGCACTTTTCAATATCTATCGAAAATACTCTAATAAGTAATGAAAAGTAAAATTTTAAAATATTTTAGTGGATATGTAAAAAGTACAATTTTCTTTCTATGGATATATGGTGAAATGTTACCTGGCCACACATTGCAGCAGCTACTTTCTGTCACTCGATAGTGGGAGTACTCCTGAACTTGTGGTAGCTTCAGGTTCTGCGTCTGTTCTCTTTCTTTTTCCGTAAGACTTCACACTTGTGCGTCGGGGCTTCTTTTTAAAAAATACCTCCACTGCTTGTTCAGGGTGAAACTCGCATAGTTCTGGTCCTTCCGGCATTATCCGCAATAGATAGTTCAAAGCATTAGAATTCATCCGATTACGGAAATCTGTCTTGATTCTTTTCATCGCAGAAAAGGCTCTTTCGACCTTAGCATTGTATACAGATAATAATCTCATGATATTTATCATGTGGTTTAGATTTTAGAATTCATTTGCATACTTTTTCTTTCAGACATTTCCATAACTGTTTCTTTGACAGGTGTTGCAGATTTCTTAACCGAAAGGTTTTGAAATAATCCCAGTCCTCTTAAATTTTATCAATTTCAATGTTGTTTGCAGTCAACAATTCACTGAAATTTCAGTTAATACAGTAATTTGATCATCAAGAGTAGATTTGTCTGTTGGCCAAAGCTTAGGTTCTAACAGCTTGGTAGCGTTAAAAACCTGATTTTCGTGCTAGTCACCAAGCCGGATAATGTCACCAAGCACACACTGATGAAAATGACTTAAAAGATGATATTCACAATTTTCATAGAATACATGTACTGTCAAATTACAGCTCAGTTCAGTGCCATGAAATTCTACAGTTTTCACTGAATCACAGCCACTGGAATCACAAACTGATACGTTTGCTAAGTCCTGTAAAATTTTGGACAGGTCGACCAAAAACTTTCTTTTCTTCATAATTTCGATAGAATCATAGAATTTTTCTAATGCGTTCAAAATACAAGGTACATCCACATCATCCAACTGGAGAGACAGAGATAATTTTGATAAAGAATATAAAATGTTGCAAAGCAACAGCAGCCAAGTTACAAATTTGATGGACTTAATTTTTCTCAAAATGCTTGTAATCCTGGATTTTTCTCCTTTGCTTGTGGATCTGCAACCATATTTTCTAGTTGTTGTACAATAACAAAATAATTTTTAGTCAGTGGCTCCGGGCATATGTGAAACCCCTCGGGTGCCAGGGACTTGCAATGCTGGTGTATCTGATACATCTTCATCGAGTATTGTTGAGAGCTGATGAAAGTCTCTAATTCGTTTGGCAAATTTTTCATAAAAATTATGAATGTCTTCCATCAACTTATGTACCTCTTGAAAATATGTTGACAGCATAAAATCTTTTAGAGCTAGCTCTAAGCGATGACTTAAACAGGGCACTGACACTGAACAAGGGCAGTTTTTCTTCAAAGGAGCTGCAACACCCTTTTGCTGTCCCATGTAAACATTTGCTCCATCAGCTAAAAATCCAATTAATTTATTTTCAAAATTGGCTATTCCAAATTCTACAATTGGACTCTACAATTGCATTTTTGATACCATTAGCATCAGCATTTTTCAGTTATTTTAATGCCAGGAGTGGGAATTTGGTATCTCCTACTTCATTGACATGCAAGATATAAGTAATTTCATTTTCAGATACACTAACATCTGTACTGCTATCAATAAATAAGATAAAATAGCCTGTCTTTCTTAAGTCATTGCGCAAATCAGTTTCGAAAACATTAGCAATGCACTCCGTGAACTGAGCACACATCACAGATGAATGGTAAGTGTGCCCTACATCAACACCATGGCGTTTCTCTAACTCAATAATTTTTAGGAAATTTCGAAAATGGAATTTCTTTTTTGGTATCATATATGCTATGTCAATTAATTTTCCAATTCGAGCTTTAGATGCATTGCAAGCAACAACCATTGACTTACCAATAGATGCTCTTTGATAAAAATCAGTGAGCCATTTTCCTTTACGTTCTGCCTTGAAGACACTGGCACAGTGAATTTCTGATCTGGTGTGCTTCACGACATTGTCCTACGTTCTGCCTTGAAGACACTGGCACGGTGAATTTCTGATCTGGTGTGCTTCACCACATTGTCCTTTTTAATAAGAGATTCAGAAACTCCATCAATAAAAGAATTGGAATTTCAAAAAAATTTATGCTGTCAGCATTCTTCTGACAAAGTTTGCAATAGGCAGACCGGATGGAGATTTTATCAGCGTTAACATCATAGCGTAGCCAACTATCTTTTGGATCCAATTCCTCCATCCACCTTTTCATGGTTGATATTCACACTTTGGTAGCCTTGATTTCAAATAGCAAAGAGTAAAACAATAAAACTCGCATCCCCATAAAATTAAGTGGCGGCCAAACCAAAACCAAAACCAAAACAGCAAGGTGAGCACCTGTCCTTAAATGACTCATGGTGCAGACAGGCAGGACGTTGAAACCAATAATAGACGATCTGCGATCAGACGATGACCACCTCAGCACTGCACGTCTAGAGCTACACGAGGAAGCTTTTTCCAGCTGAAAGCAAGCATAGTTATGAATACGTGATTTTTTTTTTTTCAGGCGTCAGCAAAATCGTATTTTCGATAAACAACTAGTTGCTCGACGGATTGAACATTTTAATGGAATTTCATTTTAAAACTTTGAATCGTAGTTTTGCAATCCAAATATGAGTTTGCATCGCAAACTGCGATGCAATACCTCTTATTTTTTTTCCCCTGGTAGATATTTTACTTATCGTAGAAATTAGGTTGAATTTTTTTCTTAACTGATTGTATTCACTATGAAGAGTACTTACTGCTCACATTGTGTACCTCACAGTTTTTTCACTTGGGAAATAAACCCATTCTCTTTTTCATTTTTTTCTTTTTCTAAAAATTCTACGTTAAAAAATTATTTATGTTTCAAAAAGTGTTCAAAAGATGTGCTCACACATTATACCCAAGAATTTGGTGTCATCTTTCTTGTTCTTTATTATTTTATTTTTGCATTGTTCGTATTTTTGAGATTATTTTTGCTTAATGACTTAGAAATTTAGATTTTGTACAACAGTACTAATAACTTTTCTGTTGTTTACAGGATCTCTTGCCAAACGGGTATTCATACAAGCTTAAAAAATGGGTTCCTTTAATTGAAAAGCCAGGTCATTTTGAAGCATTTCTACTGGTAAATGTATACACAGAACATGAAGCTCAAGAGTGGTGGCATGAATTCAATGTAAAGTCGAACACAACGATGCGTGTGAAAGCAACCTGCCCCAAAACAGGGAAAATTAATGTTTTCAAAATTTATTTAAGGTGCCTTCATCAGGGCAGGCTTCAGAAACCGGATCGACCTGAGAAACAGCGTAAAACAGTGTCCTTACTCAAGAGAAATACTGGTTGCCCTGCTGGGATGATAATTGCAATAAGAAGAATAATAAAATACTCACGAAGCAAGAAACACGACCGAGTTGACCCCATTCATCCCTGTGAAGTTCAAATAAGGTTTGTCCATAACCATCCCATAGATAGCCCTGATTCTTTAAGGTTTCGTCCTGTGTCAAAAGAAGCTGAGGAGAAACTGCTAAGTTTGTACCAAATAGGGCACTCCCCTGCTTCAGCTCTGGAAACTTTGAAGATGGATCTCCAAATTGAACATGGAGAAAATTATTCACATGTTGCCTCTGACCGATATCATTGTCCCGACAGGTCATATTGCTACAGGCTATATTACAAGCATTTTGGGAAAGAGTATGCCAGTACTGCCAAGAAGGATCTGGATGCTATACTGAATACTCGCGTTCTACAGTACAATGTCGACCTAAGGGAACAATGTGTAGCAATATGCAAATCGGGAAATGATTTTTCTATAGCAGTTTGCACACCCCTCATGAAGCGAGCTCATACACTGCAGCAGTCAGGAGATATCATCTATGTTCAGTATTCAGAGTCACCTGGGAACAAGGAACGAGGTGAGCACCATGTTTTTCTACTTTTAGCTCATACTGCTGGTGGTGGTGTACCTTTAGGTGCCATCATAACAACAAATAGTAACACACAATTACTGATCTCTGGTTTCCAGCTGTTGAAGCAGTTGCTACCACAGGAAGCATTTTATGGTAGAGGAGTAGTTGGACCTCATGTCTTCCTCATAGAAGAATCTGAAAGTCAAAGGGTAGCACTTCATCACGTTTGGAGTGACTCTGATATAATACTGTGTATATTTAGAATTTTGCAGTCATTGTGGCAATGGCTATGGGATGATAAGCACAACATTAACAAGGATCACCGTTTGTACCTATTGTACCTTGTAAAAACCCTACTGTATGCCTCTAGCGAAGCAGAAATGGCCCACAAATATCAAATTTTATATGAAGATAAGGTAATTGTTCACTATCCACAGTACTTACAACAAGCAGAATGCTTGTGGCAAAGAAGGCATTACTGGGGTGTTTGCTTTCACAAACTTCTACCTCTTCAGGGTGCAAATAATTATTATGAAGCTGCAGTTAGAGCCTTAAAGGACCAAGCCTTTGAACAGACAAAAGCATTCAACATTATTCAACTTGTTAATTTTATAGTCACGAGATTGGAGGCATATTACAAAAGCAAATTGTTATCTATTGCAGATGGCAAGGTTACCTATATTTTGCGTTGCCATTACCCAAACACTATTCCAGCCAGTGTTGCGAATGGCATAAGGCAAGTTGCTGGAAATTATTTTTTAGTGCCAAGTGAGCAAGGAAGTGAAAAACTTTGTACTGTAGATGCTGAGCTTAATGCATGTACATGTTCTGTTGGTATAACTGGAGCATTTTGTCGACATCAGTACTGGGTGTTCTTGAAATCTCCAGCAAGTATGTTAATGGTAAGTTACATGGACGAAAACTTCAGAAAGGAGTTACGTGCTATAGCAGAGGGATGTGTTGAACTGTCCAATGCTGATGCATCAAATCAGGACATAACAAAACTTGATAGTTTGCCTAAAACTAGTACTTGTGCCATTCCTAATGATCTTCATTCTCCTACGTCTTTAGATGAAGTGCTGGATTATGAAAAACAGTCTGATTCTTTGAGTGTGGGAAACAGTTTATCAAGTATTGCTGATTCTGCTTCCAGTTGTAGCTCTTCTGTTAGTGCTTCAAACCAATCTAGTCCTACTCCAGTGCAAGAAGAAAGTGCAAAAGGTCAACAAAGGGAAGAAACTTCCAAAAGAATTGTAAGTTTTCTTACTATTTCTTCTCTTACTTTTCATTCACATTCTTTCAGCCTCCACAGAATGTCCTCCTCTTTCCCCGGTTCTGTTTCCTTCCTCTATTTCATTTCTCTGTCATTCTCTGCTTGCTTTCAGTTTTCTCTCAGAATTTCCTGTCTGTTCTCTTTCCTCCCACTTACTGATTTGCTCGCACATATCGACACACCCTTTTTATTTTCTTGCTTCTTTCTCCTATTCTCCAAACCCACCCTTCTTATATAATAGTATATGTTGCTTTAAACACAATCCATTGAAAGATAATACATTGTTGCATGTCTTTGATTTTGCACAACTTCATTGTTGGATTATAATTCAGTCATTTTTAATTTAACCTGCTGAGTGTGTACTGTCTTTTCTTTATGCAAAAATTGCATCATGTAACACATTTTCCACATTCCTTTGTACCTACGAGTGCTACATAATTATTGTTCTTTAAATAGTTATCTCTTGCCTCCAACCATTATATGCTTCCAGCAACACTGCATATTATGTTGTATATATCAGCCAACCATACAGTTGTGATATTTTGTACTGATTCTCACGTTGTATGAATATCAAAGTGTTCACGGAAAACTTATTCATCTTCGTCTGATTTTAATCATCATGGTTGAATGCTATTGAATATTAAAAAATCAAGGTAAAGTATTATGTATTGGTTATATAAATAAGTTTTGAAGGATTTGAGGTGAACAAAACATATTGTTGGAGAACAGAAACAATATTTTAATATTAATCGAAGTATGCTCCCTCTGAAGCTACAACTTTACCCCATCTTTCAGGCAGTGAACGTATGACCCGAAGGAAGAATTCCAGTTCCTTGGAAGAGATACAGTTGTCCGTCGATGTCTTCATAAGAACTAAACCATTCTCCAGAAAGTGCTGACTGCATCGACCGGAACAAATGGTAATCCGATGGCGCAAATCTGGCGAATATGGTGGTTGGGGTAGAACTTCCCAGTCGGATCCTTCTAAGTACTTTTTCACAGGTCGAGAAACGTGTGGTCTTGCATTGTCATGGTGTAAGATGACTTTGTTGTGTCTATTCTCCCATTCCGGCCATTTTTGCATGAGATCTCGTTTTAATTGGGTTCGATACCGATCATCAGTAATAGTTTCTGACAGTTTCAGCAGTTCATAGTCCCACCAGATACACAGCATTACCTTTGAACCATGGATATTGCATTTTGGTGTTGAAGGACCTGGTTCACCTGGCTTCACCCATGCTTTCTGCCGTTTAGGGTTATCATACCATATCCATTTCTCGTCGGCAGTAATAATTCGATACAAAAAAAGCTTTCTTTTTGCCTTTGAAGCAGCAATTCGCAAATGGTTTTTCGATGTTCAAGATCTCTTTCCTGCAAAGCATGTGGAACCCGATTCCCTTCTTTTTGCACCATTCCCATGGCAGCTTAAACGTTGTGAAATGCATGGTTGACTAACATTTAATACTGCTGCTAGTTCTTTTTGTGTCTGGCACGGATCCTCGTCGAGTAAAGCTTCCAATTCGGCATCAGCAATTTTTTTTCGGTGGTCCAGAACGTTCTTTATCACTGACATTGAAATCGTTCCTTTTGAATCGTCTAAACCAAATACTCTTATGCTTTTATGGATGGGGAATGTTCACCATAGATTTCTGACATTAAGCAATAGCTGTCAGCAGCACTTTTCTTGACAATAAAGTAATGCAGTAACACTTTCCACAAATGCTGTTTTGTTGGGACGAAGTTGCCATTTTCCATCGAGTAAAGCAAATACGTCTTCGCACCTCAATCGAACGTCATGATGTGTTGATATTTCCACTATGCGAAAAAATCACACATCCACGCATTATTGTCTCCAAGAATGATTCCTTAAATTTTTCCTCTCATTAATTTTTTTCTGAATTTCATTTTTTTGAGGCGAACCGAGTGATAGGAAAAACATTTTTTTTCACTTTCTTAAACATTCGTTCAAGGATTTCAGTGGAAATTATGTATTTATAGTTTTTGCATGTACTGTATATGTGACTTTGGAACGAGAGCTAGAAAGAATTTGAACATTTATAAATGGCTTAAAATTACTTATAGTCTATGTGTAAAACTAGAACATGTGTGGACAAAATTATTCACTTCATTTTAAAAACTAAATTTTATATATATATATAATAATTATGAACATTGAAATCGTAAAGTGAACTCGTGCATAATTAATTGAATTAAATTAAGCTTACATTATTTATGACTGAGATTGAATAGTGTGTGGTGAGAAGCATTTATTGGTACAAAAGTTTGTGACGTTCAGGTGTGTTAGCAAGACACAACAAAATTTGGTATACAATTGTGCATTATGTCAGTAGAATGATTTTTTTAAGGAAATTAATTCTTTTTTCCCCCCAAATACTGAAATTTCTTCTTCAGCAATTTGTAAAGAAAATGATGTGAACATTTTTGTATTCTTGAGTTTCAAGAAATGTTAATTGTGTACCTGATGTAAATTTTATGTTAACATTAGGATTCCCGGGATTTGCATCATTTCGTTTTTTTTTTTTTTTCACTAGACAAGGAGTCGCCAAACCCAGAGATAAGAATCTCGTTTCCTGTTAGCCAGAAATTCCTCAGGAAAGTCTCCTTGAAAACTTGAAATCGATAAATCCCCAGGGCATAGAAGAGTGAATTTCAAGAATTTTTGCAAAGTCATGGTCAAGGGGATGCCATGGATGACCAGCAGGTTCTTCATCCCCCGCCACACCCCTTGTAAACACTTTCCCTCAAGTTACAGAGCCTGAGGAAGTACTTTCTTCCAATAGCGTAAGCTGAAAACCATAGCGTCCTTTTTGGCACATGCGCGTGAGAGTTTTGTAAAAGTTTGAGCAAAGAGGAGATTTTCTCTCTTCATTTCTTCACTCTCTCACTTGCTCCTTAGTTTTTCAGAGGATAACACCTGACTTGTTTCGTGTTGGACTGAGGTCAGCACCCGCTGACCCGCGAAAAGAAGTTCATGTTGGGCGAGCTTATCACTCACTCTTTCACTCTGCACCTGACCGTGATGTGAGGTTTCAACTCCCTCGCACACTTGCCCCTTTGGGATTTGCTTCACTTGTCTCGTGTTAGACGGAGGTCAGCACCTGATGACTTGTTCTCGCCCGTTGGTCAAGATAGCAGCTCCTGGAGGAAATCTAAAAACGTGACGCTTAGTGTCGCTCCGGCCAGAGCGAGTCACTGGAAATTGGATGCCTCAGTTACAAAAACAAGGCTTAGATGATGCCGCCATGCTTGTCGACATCCTACCGGTGGTGAAAGCAAATGAAAAGACAAAGCAGCCTACTGTTAGACGTCTGCCTCCTCTGACTACATTTCAAGATTGGTTACCTTGATGCCCTGCCAGCGACTGTTCCAACCCAGTTAGGAGGTGATCAGCGACGACCCCCACCATGTTTTAGGACTCGAAAGTCTGCCTAAAAAGAGGTAACATTTCGACTTATCTTCCTATTGGCCACCAGTAAACCACACATTCTTTTTTTTTTTGACTTCGAAAAAACGGCTTTCCCAGCCTCAGTTACTAATGGTGGAAGTAAAGAAAAGGGTTGTCCTAAGAATGTAACTATTTGCTTTTTGAATTTTATGCAGCATTTTCCATATTCCCATTTGAAACTAGTATTGTCTGAGAATATCTTATTGTGTTGAGAAATGACACGGGGAGAAAAAGGTGTGATGGTTGTGAAAAAAAATGAAATTTATTGGGTCTTATAAAATGGTGGAGACTTATATAATTGATTTTTGAAGTAACACAAATAGTATAAAAGGAAAAAAGCTTCAGAGGCAGGTGTAATGCATTACACGCTGAGAAACCTCAGTGCTCATTTTATTTTTGGCCAAAGTGTATTTATTCTTTGTATTATGCATGATGTTTTGTGAATATACCAAAAAGGGAAATATCAAGTGTAGATAACATAATTTTTTCTCTCTAAGCAACCGATAATTGAATCACACTGAATCTTGAATAATAAATGAAAATTTACAAATTAAAATGTTAAAAAATTGCAATATTAGACAAAGCTGAAAATTGTATAACTAATTTAGAAATATACAAACAACAAAATTGAAATTGGACTCTAAAGCTCATTTTGGCATTCGTGGGTGCTTTGTGAATGAAAAACAAGAGAGAAAAAATCTGTAAAAATATCAACAAAATTCTGATCAGGCGAGAGGCCTGATCAACAATAAACACAACTGAAAATCAGTTTTCACACCTAAAATTTTGAGTCACCTTTATTACTTGTTTATGTGTGTACAGTGAATCCAAGGTATTGTTAGGTAAATTTTGTGATTTTTTTTTTTTGTCAAGCTCATAAATCACTTCTGTGCTTGGCAGAGTTCAAGGATCTGAATCTGGTAAGATTTAATTAATTGATTCTTCGACAACGTAAATTTTACTCTTTGTGCATACATTTTTCTTTTGTTCCACCACCAATTATTTTTCTTATACATCACATGCAATATTTTTTCACATTATTTTATATAAGTGTATTTACATTATAACACATGGTCATAGTGACCGAGACTCAAAAGAGAACAATTTTGCTTTATATCAGTCGTATACTGACTCTGACAGCTGGCGTCTCATATTGTGATATCGCAGTGTTGCCACCTTAAAATACATGTGAGCAGTAATAAGTACGACACTGAACGGAAATCCCTCAAAACTTATTTATATACCCAATAAATGAAAGTAGTTACTCACGTCTTCATTTTGCTGGTAAACGTCTGGATATTGCATTATTTTCTTGTGTTCCTTGAGGTGTTCCAAATGGTGAGTTGATATAGGTGGGTAATTACTTTTCTTAATGAATCATGACCCAAAAAAATAATGACAAACATAGCGAAAAGTCTAGCCTTCAAGTAGAAGGGAAATCGATCTGATAAGATATTCAGTCTTGACTATAGCATAGACTTTGTTTACCGCTGCACTAAATATTCCCAAACTATATAACAAAAACAACTTGTGTAAGAAGAGCTTTAACTCACTCAAGCAATAGAACAAACGAGATTAAAGAAATCAATTGGATAGCCAAACTTGCAGAAAAATTTGGATACAGGAAAAAGCTAATTGAATCAGTACTTCAAAACACTAAAAGGTCTTTAAATAACACCAACGTAAAACCTAAGACGAAAAGAAGATTTGGCGGTAAATTCCCATTCATACCTCCATTTACGAATATTTTTTTAAAGGAATGCACGAAAGAAAACTTACTACTAGCAGAGACTGTCGTGGAAAACGAGACCATTTTAACAACAAGCAACGAAAAAAGATCAATTTTAGAAAAAGCAGGCATGTACTGCATTCCAACAAGAAATATTTCAAGTACAGAGAGAATAGAAAATACAAATAAAATATACCTAGGAAGTTCCAAAAGAAGATTTAAAACAAGATTGGGAGAACACATATCCAACTGGAATAAAACAGAAAATAAAACATCATTAATTCAACACTGTATTGACACTGAGACAATCCCAGATTGGAGGGAGAACAAATTAATTACATCGCATAAAACGAAAGCCTAAATTTTAACATCAGAGGCAGTAATGATTGAAAAAACAAGCAATAAGAACTGTAATTACAACAACCAAGTGGATCTACCATACACATGGAGATACCTCATTGAGTAGGAAAGTAAAAAAGAACAAAACCAAAAAAATTACCAATATAGACTATTTAAAATCAAGACAAATACAGAGTCGATTGATATACAGAAGATGGCGACACCAGACAATTTAAATTCAAGAACAAGTTTTGAAGAGTCCAATCAAGAACTAACATGTACATGATGTATGAATGTGCAAAGGTTCTGCCAATGTGAAACTGTTGAGTCAAATTGCAGAATGTGTGATATTTGGCTGCTAAACAACATGCATGATGAAAAAAACGTCGTTAAACCTACAGATGAAGACTACAAGAATGATAGTCGAAACTAGTTTGGGAATATTTAGTGCAGCAGGAAATGAAGTCTAATCGATCTGATAAGATATTCAAGACTGAATATCTTATCAGATCGATTTTCCTTCGACTTGAAGGCTCGACTTTTCGCTATGTTTATCATTATTTTTTTGGGTCATGATTCATTAAGAAGAAGATTAATTACCCACATATATATCAACTCGCCATTTGGAATATTCTTCATGAAGTGACTGCTGGAAATTTTAACAGATGAGTTCAAGGCAAATTTTATGCTTTTGACATGTGGAACACCTCAAGGAACACAAGAAAATAATGCAATATCCAGACGTTTACCAGGAAAAGGAAGATGTGAGTAACTACTTTCATTTACATAATACTTTACCTTGATTTTTTAATATTCAATAGCATTCAACTGTGATGATTCAAAGTCAGATGAAGATGAATGAGTTTCCCTGCGAACACTTTGATATTCATACAACGTGAGAAATAGTACAAAATATCACACTTGTATGGTTGGCTGATATATACAATATAATCTTATAACCACATAATGAAGTTCAACATCAAAGTGTGTTAAAAGAACTAATTTAATGTAACACTGCATATTTTTCTTCAAATTTTTTTTAAATGTCCAGCATTCACTTCTTTTACACACTTGCATTTTACTTTGCAGTTGTAATCCATCATGCAATGTGTGGTACAGATTATATTTTCCACAGGCCAAGCTACTGGACTTCAAACAAATTAGGCTTATATGTAAAATTTGTGTTAATATCATTAGGTAATGTGTGGTCACAGCTTGTGGTGTACATTAATCTGAATCTTTAAAATGAGTACCCTCAACTTGTCACATGTGTGTGAGGGTTTCATTTTACAGAATCGTTGTGCACACAGATTATTAGGAACACCCAATAACAATTTGACAAGTGCCACAGCCTACAGCACATTGATGTGAATGTGCTATAACAACATACTTCCCCTTCATGTACCACTTGTCCTTACTAAAAATTGTCATATTCATCTGCAGTGGGCACAGGACCACCAAAACTGGACCCTGAAAACTGAAAAATGTTGCCTGGTCTGATGAATTGCCAATGTATGGGCCAGAATATGTCAACAGCTTGAAATAATGGATCCCAACTATCTAGCTTTAAAGGAAGCATAATTCATGTATGAGTCAATATAAACAGCACTTGCCGTTTCTACACGATATGATAAAAGATGATGATGGTGACATTAAAAAACTTTAATTAAAAGGTTGAAAGTTTAAATACATTAGCACTTTCGGGTCTACTGTAGACCCATAATCAGATTTGAAATAATCAAACTCAGAGATTATATATGGTTATATATCATGAACAATGCCAGATTATAACTTAAAATTTGAGAAACAAAGATACCTATGTGATTTGGTCAATCACAAAACCTGTGCACAAAAGTCAACGCCTTGTGGGAGGGGGCACTGTTTGTTCAAAAGAAGGTTCTTCCAAACTCCAGGAATGTAATTAGGGAGATCATCATTGCAACAAGAGTCAAAGTTCTTAAGTATAAATAAACTTTCTATAAATAACAAAGTTGATTTACATGACGGAGATGCCAGTATTGTCATATTGTCCCAATCTGGAAAAAAATTACCACTGTTAACTGCTCTTGCCAAAGCAGTTGTTTGTGACCCATTCCGAACATTGTATTTGTGTTCTATAAGTCTGGTATGAAACTTCCTGGAAGTTGAGTCGATATATACAGAATCGTGAGTTCCTCGATCGTTTGATTTCAACGGTATACTGTAAACACCCCATTTGTCGAGGCTTGGCATAAGATCACGGTCGCTACGGATCAATGACAGGATATTCATGGTTTTGACTCCAAAGTTGATTTGATATCTGTGGCAGGCATTCTTTAGGGCATGAACAGTAAGTGGAACATATTGTACTGACCCCACAAATCTTGACCTCTGGTTCTCCTTAGACAAGAAAGTTAGTGTCCTATTTGCGATTTTCCCAATTATACATTGAACTGTGTTTTCCAGATACCCATATGTTCGGGCTAAGTCGATAATTTTCTTGAACTCCTGATTACGAGCAATTGAAGAAGAAGAATGTGAGAAGGTGTGATTAACCAGAAAGTGAAATGTTGACAATTTTTGATCAGGGGGATGGGCAGATGCAAAAGGAGTTAAAGAGGAATATGCCGAAGGTTTCCTGTAAACAGAAAAACTGACAGAATGTGAAACAGGATCACAAACAAGAAAGAGGTCCAAAAAAGGTAACGAATGGTTATTCTCCAGTTCAACCGAAAACATGATGGTTGGATGAAAGGAAGAAAGAAAGTCAACAAATCTAGGAAGGTCACCGCTGGTAGACGGCCAGAAAACCAGGACGTCGTCAACATAATGAATAAAAAGATAAGGGTTAACATCAAATTGGCCCAGAGCCTGGTTTTCTAAATTTTGAAGTAGAATTTCTGCTAACACAGGAGAAAGCGGAGACCCCCATAGGGGCTCCTTCAAGCTGCCGATAAATTTGACTATTGAACCTGAAATACGACCTATCTTTGACAAGCTGTAAGGCACAGGTAATAGCCTGGATCTCCAACGGCAAATATAAATCTAAAGTTGACAATTTGGAATTGATAATATCGTGAACAACAGTAAGTGGAACATTAGGGAAAAGAGAGATGTCTTCTAACAAAGCCATGAAGAAAGGTTGACCATAGGAGTTAAAAGAACGAATTTTCTCAATGGCCTGGGTAGAACTGGAAATAGAGTAACTAGACGAAGAAGTTAAAGGAGAGAGAAATTATGCAAGCGTCTTCTCAAGAGGCCTAGTAGGACTTGAACGGCTGGACACCAGTGGGCAAATTGGTAAGCCATCTTTGTGTGTAAGATAGGTCGTATTTCAGGTTCAATAATCAAATTTATCGGCAGCCTATGGGGTCGCGGCTTTCTCCTGTGTTAGCAGAAAGTCTACTTTAAAATTTAGAAAACCAGGCTCTGGGCCAATTTGATGTTAACCCTTACCTTTTATTCATTACATTGATGACGTCCTGGTTTTCTGGCCATCTACCAGCGGCGACCTTCCTAGATTTGTTGACTTTCTTTCTTCCTTTCATCCAACCATCATGTTTTCGGTTGAACTGGAGAATAACCATTCGTTACCTTTCTTTGGACCACTTTCTTGTTCGTGATCCTGTTTCACGTTCTGTCAGTTTTTCTGTTTACAGGAAACCATCATATTCCTCTTTAATTCCTTTTGCATCTGCCCATCCCCCTGATCAAAAATTTTCAGCATTTCACTTTCTGGTTAATCACACCTTCTCACATTCTTCTTCAATTGCTCGTAATCAGGAGTTCAAGAAAATTATCGACTTAGCACGAACATATGGGTACCCTGAAAACACAGTTCATCATATAATTGAGAAAGTTGCAAATAGGACACTAACTTCCTTGTCTAAGGAGAACCAGAAGTCAAGATTTGTGGGGTCAGTACAATATGTTCCACCTACTGTTCATGCCCTAAAGAATGCCTGCCACAGATATCAAGTCGACTTTGGAGTCAAAATCATGAATATCTTGTCATCGATCCGTAGCGACCGTGATCTTGTGCCAAGCCTCGACAAATGGGGTGTTTACAGTATACCGTTGAAGTCAAACGATCGAGGAACTCACGATTCTGTATATATCGACTCAACTTCCAGGAAGTTTCATACCAGACTTATAGAACACAAATACAATGTTTGGAATGTGTCACAAACAACTTCCTTGGCAAGAGCAGTTAACAGTGGTAATTTTTTTCCAGATTGGGACAATATGACAATACTGTCATCTCCGTCATGTAAATCAACTTTGTTATTTATAGAAAGTTTATTTATACTTAAGAACTTTGACTCTTGTTGCAATGATGATCTCCCTAATTACATTCCTGGAGTTTGGAAGAACCTTCTTTTGAACAAACAGTGCCCCCTCCCACAAGGCGTTGACTCTTGTGCACAGGTTTTGTGATTGACTACATCACATAGGTATCTTTGTTTCTCAAATTTTAAGTTATAATCTGGCATTGTTCATGATATATAACCATATATAATCTCTGAGTTTGATTATTTCAAATCTGATGATGGGTCTATAGTAGACCCAAAAGTGCTAATGTATTTAAACTTTCAACCTTTTAATTAAAGTTTTTTAATGTCACCATCATCGTCTTTTATCATATCGTGTAGAAGTGGCAAGTGTTGTTTATATCTAGCTTTAACTGTACAGGTTGGTGGAGGTGGCCTAATGTCTGGGGATCTGTTTTCATCGCAGGCGTTGGGTTCTTTAATACCTCTGGAATTACATGCCACCTGGCATCTTAAAAGCACTTTCAGACCAGACACACCAATAAATGTGCATAGCATATCTTGATGGAGAGAGATACTTTGAGCAGGATAATGCGTAATGCCACAAGGATCATCACACAATGGTTCCGGGAGCACAACAGTGACCACAAAGTGCTAAACTGGGCTCCCCAGTCTCCAGGTTATTGCTGAATTGAACACCTGTAGGATGAGATTAAAGAAGCTCATTCATAAAAGAGAGCCTACTCCATTGAACATTAAGCAGTTGATGGGAGCTATCACATCTGCTTGGCTGAACATATATGTAGAAGGATATTGGCACCTTGTTAAATCCATGCCACATCAAAGTGAAGCTGTTTTGAAGGCCAAGAGTAGCTCCATATATTATTATGTAGGTATCCCTAATAATTTGCTGGTTCAGTGTATACGTTCAACTTATGCATATTTGAATTTGTGCAAATGAAGCTCACACACATGGAGGGGTGTATGTATGCTTCCTTTTAATTTGTTACAAACTGAGTTTTAAGAATGTATGGATAGTGGAGAAATGCTGTATTCTCAGTAGCATGGAATGTAAATTTAAGTTTTCTGTGTGTGAAATTCCTGTAGACACAAAATGTTTGTCCTGCTGTGTTGAAAGACGGCTTGGTTGAAATTCCTGTAGACACAAATGTTTGAATTGCTGTGTTGAAAGATGGCTTGGTTGTTCCATTGTGTGATTAACCTAAAAAGATCCTGGTAAATGCTCATTAAGAAAAGAACAAGATTACATCATATTTTATATACAGGGTGCGCACGCGTGCTTGAAAACCTGGAAAGTCCTGGAAAATCATGATTACGTTTTCAAGGCCTGGAATATCCTGGAAAAACGGTATTTTTTTAATGCTGTCTTGAAAAGCCTTGAAATTTGAAATTAGTGCTTAAAAAAAATGCCCTTTTAAGAAATCGTGTTACTGACTGTTACCCCTTAATTTTTTTAAGTTCCTCTCCTCTGTTCTCAAAGAAACCGCCGGCTACAGTGGTGTTTCGGATGTGCCTAAATCCTAATTTGGCTGGGGGGGAGCACTACTTCCAGTGCAATAAAATTGGATGATTACTAGCAGGTCTGTTAGGGAAGGGGAGCTTGATGCATTCTCTAGCCCTGAGCTTGATGTCCGTCCGACAACTACTGAGAACAACAGAAGGGGAAAGAAGAGACATTTAGCATTTGCAAGGGGGTCGCGTGTTTACCAAGTCAGCTGGCATCCACCAGTGAAGAGTATGCCTGAACAACACATTCATCTGCTCCTTGTTTATTGCATTAAGACGCTTGCTTCCGGCCCACCCCTCAAGAGACTTCGGCTACTTATGATAAAAAAATAAGAAAACTATCTTTGCGAATTTTTCACAAAAGTGACTGAAATTTTTACATTTACTATAATTGGATTACAGAAGCTCACTCCCAAAATTCCATTTGAATCGGTTTAAAACTTAAAAAGTTAGCATTGGAAATTTTTATTATGTGTGCCTCTTTAGACAGTGAGCCTTGAGCAGAAAGTGTGTTACCAAAGCAACGGTTGATTGACAGCTGGGAGCGCTGATCCGAAGCCCTTGGTTGGGAAGAAAGCAAACACCTGTTTATCACTTCCACGACTCAAAAGGACTAAGAGATATTTTCAGAAATCCATTTTCCGGAATTTTGAAAATAACAGTAAAATTTTTACAGTGGTTAAAATACATCACAATAAAGTTCTAGTGCAAATTTCGCCGAATTCCGTTTGAAACTTAAGCAGATGCAAAAAAAAAAAAAAAAAAAAAAAAAATCTTCCGTTGCAAAATCGGATTCAAAAAAAAAAAAAAGAAACGGCAATTATAAATTACGGGAAAAGCAAGCAAATTATTTTTTTTTAGATGCCATGGTTTATTTAAACAGAGTGATCCTTAAATTTTGTTTCTGTGATGATATGGACTCTATTTAATTACAAACATACATATTTATTCAGATGTCTGAGTTACTGTTTTAATAAAAAAATCTATAATTAAAAAGTTTTCAATGGATTTAGGCGAAATTCAGCAGATAAACGTATTTTAGTAAATTGCAACGTTATGACGTAAATTTGGTCATTTTGTCGAAAATTGGGCAGCATTTTTTTTTTTTTTTTTTTACGTTTTCTCCTATAGTTAGGGTGAAGGAGGAAGACACTTCAGTGAGCTGCAGGTGGTGATTTATGGCGATGTGCCAAATGAAAAGAAGCCGTTCCATCAGGACATTCCAGAGGTTGAGTGTGCGTGGACGCGTGCTCCTGCTGTTTGAACTTAATCGGAATGTTTTCGGGAGGGGGAGAAATATCCGTTTCAGCTTTACAGCTTTCAGGCTCCTTTTTTTTTTTCTTGGTAATAAATAAAAACCATAGTTGCTGCATTCACCATTGATCCATATTCGCATTTCTTGAATATAAACAGCAGACAATCGGAAACATGGTGTTGGGTGGGTCTTGATGTTCTTCATTTGTATATGCTGAATTTTGTTCTGTGGGAATACGGAATGAGTTATACTGTGAATACATACAAAATTACATATTTTTGAGCTGAAAAAATATGTCTACTTGTACACAGTAGCTAACGTGTGAACTCAGACGAAGACAATCGGACATATGGACGTCTGATTCCATAAAAAAATCAACCCATTTTATTATACACGACAGGTAAAAAAGAAAAAACATTACATGTTTTTAAACATTATAAAGGAAAGCGGATTTTTGAAACACCATGACTTGATGATATTAATTTCTGAAAGTTTTTTTTTCGATTTTAATTTCTGAAATCTTTTTTTTTTTTTTCAATTACAATTCATTGTAACAGGATACCTGTGTGTTGTATCCCTTAGTTGTATGGCAGATTTTCAGTTGGCCGATATCCGCGATCGTAAGTGGTAGTTACATTGCTATTGTTGATGATGACAAGATAAATACTGGAGTAATGTAGAATATTGCATAAAGTAAAAAAAAAAATCGCCCCCTCCTCCCCCTTCGAACTTTTATGCGGTTATCATAGCTGATCAACCATTTCATTCCATGAACATCAGCACATTTCAATCATTTGACCATTGGGGGTCTGACGGAATTCAGCAGTGCTTAAGCGCCTAGCGCAACGAGAACATGCTAATTATGGACAGTTCTGTTCCCTTCCCACCTATCATCCCTAATAATTGAGAGCGCATACTGTAGTTTCAAATATTCTGTGTATGAGCTAGTTTTCACGCTGTTCGTTATGTTTTTATTTTAGAAATTACTAACCCTTTCGAACTGTAGGTTGCAGAAACGTTTATGCTTTGGTTTTTTTCCATTTGTCCGTACGATAATTCACGTAAAAGGGGTTGGATTTTGGCGAAATTTTAGTATGCTGTTAGGTACAACCTAGGAACCTACCCTGTTGAAAATGGTCGAAATTAAATTCAAAGGCATAGATATAAGAGCAGTATTCATTCTCCAAGCTTGAAGCCCTACGTCCACTCCAGCTGGGTAAGTATGAAAGATTTGAGACTTGGAGGAGACCCAGTACAAAGTTTTGCTTCCCTCAGGCACTAAGTGTTTGTTAACATTTCCTTTCCTCTGGTTTGGAGCCCAGCTGTAAGAGGTGATGCTTTGTAACAGTCTTTTAGCACAACACTCTGTCTACTGATTGGCATACAGGTCATAAAACAGTAACTTCACTAAGTGTTGTTTCCTTGTTTTGAATGAAGACTAAATCAATGCCAAAGCATTTGCAACCCAGGCTGCCTAAAGGACAAAGCTGGGGGAGCAGGAAATAACATAGCAGTAAGACCCCTTTTTCTTTAATTACTTAAAATCTGGCCTATAGTAATTGGTCACATGTGTAGCCCCTTACTCAGGGAGGGGAAATTCTCAATTTTTAGTTGTGTGGTTCCTGATCTTAGATATTTTTTTGGTTTTCATTTACTGTTTCAGTTGATTTACCCATTTTTTCACCCCCCCTCCCCATTAAATATGGGTAAGTGTACTTTTAGTGATCTTTGGCTAATAAATCCTAAATATGCTGGATGGATTAAAAAAGATGAAAGCAATTGCCATGTTGCAAAATGCATTTTTATCCATTAAAATAATAGATGTTTCGAATATGGGGGAATCCGCTTTAAGAAGCCACATGAAAGGAAAAAAACATAGTATGTTGACAGAAAGCTGTAAAAATGTTCCACTAACTGTTGATAAATTGCTATGTGTATCAAGTGATAAACAAGTACAGCCTATTGCATCCACATCTAATCCTCTGCATCTTCCTCTTGAAAAAAATGCAACCATTAAAGCAGAAGCATTGTGGTGTTTAAAAGTGGTTAAATCCCATTACTCTTACAGGTCTTGTGCAGGTAATGATGTTTTATTCAGCCTAATGTTTTCTGACAGCAGAATTGCTGGAAACTTCAGCTGTGGCGAAAAAAAATGTTCCTACATTTGTTGCTTTGGTTTGGCACCTCACTTTAAATCAGTGTTGGTTCAGGAAGTCGAAAATGAAAATTTTGTGATTTTGTTTGACGAAAGTTTAAACAAGTTTAGTCAGTCAAAACAAATGGATATACATGTTCGTTTATGGGGAAAAGGAACAGTTTCAACCAGATATTTGTCATCAGTTTTTTTGGGTCATGCTAGTGCAGACATAATGATGGAAAAATTTCTTGAATGCATGGCGTGCCTCCCACTGTGTAACATTGTGCAGTTATCAATGGATGGACCCAATGTTAATTGGAAGTTTTTTGATATGCTGCAATCAACACTTAGTGCTGACTCAAATGTCCAACTCCTAAACACAGGGAGCTGTGGACTTCACATTGTAAACAATGCCTTTCGACATGGAGCCTCGGCAACAGGGTGGGAAATTCAAAAGTTGCTTTCATCATTATTTAGGCTTTTTAAAGATTCACCTGCAAGGAGGGAAGATTTTTCTAAAATAATTTTAGCCAGTAAGATGCCATTAAAATTCTGCCCACACAGGTGGCTAGAAAATACTCCTGCCTGCGAGCGAGCATTAGAAATTTGGGCAGACATTGAAAATTATGTTAACCAAGTTGAAAAGAAGTGCATCAAGAATCCCCACACTGTATCATTTGATGCTATCAAAACTTTCACTAAAGATCCTTTTGTTTTGGCTAAACTGCATTTCTTCAATTCAGTTTCAAAACAGCTGGTACCATTTCTCAAGGCATATCAGTCAGATAAGCCAATGATGCCTTTTATGGCCACAGATCTTGAAAAGATGCTAAGAAATATGATGAATCGATTTGTTAAAAGAACCATAATGGCAGAAGCTAACTCTGCCTTAAAGCTGTTACAAGTAGACCTTACAGATGCATCTCAGTGTTGTCACTATAAAGAAATTGATGTTGGGTTTCAAACAGAGAAGGTATTGAAAGAATTAAGTGCTAAGAACATTAGTGAACGCAAACTTACAGAGTTTAGAATGGAATGCCGAATATTTTTGCAAAAGCTAGTTGTGAAGCTATTGGAAAAAAATCCACTTAAGTACTCCCTTGTTCGCCACATGAAGTGTTTAGATCCTCGGTTGATGTCAAAAAATAGTGAGACTTGTATTAAGAATCTAACATTCATTCTCACACTTCTTGTTGATGCTCATAGAATACAACCAGAATTATGTGATGGTGTAATATGGCAGTTTAAGGAATTTGTGACCAGTGTTGCAGCAGTAAAATCTTCATTCATAAACTTTGATCCAGAAGATAAACAACAAAGAGTAGACAAATTATTGTATGAGTACATGTCTTCTACTAAAGCTTTTAGTGAACTGTGGAAAGTTGTGAAACTTCTTTTACTGTTGTCACATGGGCAAGCTTCTGTTGAGAGGGGTTTTTCAGTCAATAAGGAGCTCATTGTAGAAAACATGAGAGAGGAGTCAATTGTAGCACAGAGAATTATTTATGATCATATATCCTATGTAGGTGGTATTGATAAGGTCAAAATCCCTTCTGTTATCAGTTGGAGCTGCAAGGCAAAAATACATACATTATTTGGATGATAAGTCCAAAGAAAAGGAAAAAGCAGCCATATGTGGAAAAAGGAAAGCTATTTTAGATGAAATTGATAGCATAAAAAAGAAAAGGAAACTCATTGAAGGAGAAGTCAAAGAATTACTTAACTCTGCTGATGATTTAGCTTTAAAAGCTGAAACTACAAATAACAATACATACATTGTAAAATCTAATAGCTTTAGAAAAACTGCTCATGAGAAAAGAGCAGTACTTAAAAAAATGGATATGGAACTTGAAACCAAAGTCAGCAATCTTAAATCTGTATAACCATCCATTGATACTCCATATTTGTGGTATCTTCCAAGCATATAGAGAATTAATACTAAAACATAAAAATTTTATATTTGTACAATTTACAATAGAAATGAACTTTTTTTCTTTCTTTGAAGCATGTTGAACTTCAAACCAGTTTTGATCTTTTATCTTCATAATTATTTAGTGTTTTTCATATGAAGTTCATGTAAATAGACTAATGAACTCTTCTGTTCCAAAAACTTATAACTTTCTGCAACTAACTTCCACAATTGGGCTTCTTATTGGACTAAAACTTTGGTAAGTAATATAAAACCTTATATATACTTGTACAGTAAATACTCATGGGCTCCTAAAACATATTTTTGCTGTACATTTTACTATGAATTTGTGGCCAAAACAATTCAATCAATTGTCCTTAATGCATTGATCAGATTTTGGTTTATATAACTGACAAACTTCCAATTTTTTTTAAAAAAAGCTTTTAAAAACTTAATTCATATAATTGTCTTATGTTTTGGGAGTTGAACCAAAAGTGGTTATTCTGATTCTGGTTATGATTGAAGCTTAACTGGAGGTAGAGATTCCTTATGCTCATCATTTTTCATTTATGTAAAATACTTAAGAATATCCTAATTTATACCAATAAAAAACTGAAATTGTTTTATGTTTAAGGTTTTTATAAATAGTTTAGCTAGTTCCACATTTTGGGGTAGCACTTCATAAATTTAGTTTAGCAGTGATTTTGATTTAAAAAAATAAAAGTAAATTGAGGCAATCTTGTTTGATATGAAAAATAATTTTTGGAAAGTAATACGAGGCAAGTGTACTGGTAGACATAAAGGTGGTTAGATTCTTTTGGGTTGGGTGGTGGGCCAGGACTTTCTGACTTCTATGATGAAACTTATTTGAAATTTGTTGCCATGTTCCTAAAATTACACTTTCTGTTTTAAACTCTATTGGTTCACCTTTCTATGATCGTCCACTCCCGAATCATTTCTTGAGGTGCATAGTGATTCCGTGGCTTATGCTTTTTGATTTAACATAACTGTACTACAATTGGGGGAAATTTTCCTCAAGTCTGGAACATATTCTGTCTAGTAATAAGATTTTCATTGCCTTCAAAAGTCACATCCCAATATGCAGATACCAGTGGCAGTTATTGGGAATGTTAAAAAGAAAAAAAAAATCATTCCCATGTATGGAAACACTTTTTATCAGAGCTAGAATCCACCTGTGGGCATAACAGGCACATGCCCCATTTCAAAAAAAAAGGGGGGGGGTTGAGTAAGTAGATAAGTGCTTTGCTTTGTCTCACGTTTCTTGTTTTCAGACATCACACTTTTTCACTTATGGATTTGCAACTCCACGTTTTGTCTTACATTGGCCTGAACTTTTCAGTGATCCACACAGCAGTACTTCAGAACTGCTGTTTGTGATGTACTCTGACAGGCAAGCACCTCATCTCCCCTTATGGGTCCTCCATGTTTTACCACCGTGTTTTTTGGAGGAAATAAATCTCGGAGATTTTTTTACCAGTCCTCTGTTAGACATGCGCCCTCCCCATTCTTAAATTCTGAATCTGCCCTCACTTTATTTTATAATAATTTCAGTTGTTATCAATAATAGTCTGATTACATGGAAGATAGTGCAGAATAGTGATGCAGCTAAAATGACTGATTAAATTAATCATTTTCTGATTGAGGGAAAGGATTTTCTGAATAGCCTTGTGGTAATTGCATCATGATTCAATTTAGCATTATTGGGTAATTTGCCAATTAAAAACTTTAAAAAGAAATGTAATGGGTAAAAAAGCACACTCGTCCATTTGCATCTTTCATCATTTTTATTACTTAAAACTGAAATTGCTTTTAAAAACTAATTTGAGCATGATACTGTAAAGCGTAGTAATCATCCTGGAATTTTTTTTATATGGCCTGGAAAAGGCCTGGAAAGTCCTTGAATTTTTCCCCCAAAAAGAGTACGAACCCTGTATATAATACTAATGACTGTGTTAAGGAACTTCAGAAAAGCATGGTGCTTGCCAACATCTAGGCATAAGATGTGATGTAGCAATTTCAGAATGCATATGATGCAACAGTTTTTTGATACAAGCTTGTTGAAACATAGTTTCCCATTTTAGTGGTATTTTAAATATGTAAAACTACTCTTTGATACACATAAAGGTTATATCCAAGAATAACTCTGCACACTACTCTGTTAAATGGAAGTACCTTGGAGCAGTTTTAATTTAATAAAAAGATGGGCTGTTTTGTATCAAGGACTGGCTCTGAATAATGCAGTTTATTTCCTGAGTACAGTTTTTTAATGGTAACCAGTGTGTCAAACTTCCGTACTTGTACCTCTTCAGTAGTAGTCAGTGAAGAGATGTTGGTGTGAAGGGATAAATTTGCATCTTTTTCATGTTAATCTTGAAATTTGTGTACTTTTGTGTTTTTCCCATAGTAATGCATCTCTCTGTTTTGAATACAGTTGCCCCAATTGTATTCAAAACAGAGAATGCATGCATCTCTGTTTTGAATACAGTTGCTTCTGTTTTGTATGCAGTTTCCTCAGTTTACTGCAGGGTGTTTCACTTGCTACTTTACCCAGCATTTTTGCAATAACTGGAAGAGGAATGAAGATATCGTAACAAAATTTGAACTGGACTTACCTTAAGCTGTGAGAAAGGAGATGGCATCATAACATGTGTTGGAAATGGTCACCATTTGCGTCCAGGCAGAGCTGAACACGACTCTCGATATTTTGGAAGGTTCGGGTCAACATGTCCTCAGGAATTGCCTGAATTTCTTGAATGATGTTGGATTTCAGTGCGGCAACGGATCGTGGATTATTGCTGTAAATTCTGCCTTTCAGATAGCCCCAGAGAAAGTAATCGAGCGGTGTCAAATCTGGCGACCGCATAGGCCAAAGTCCCTTCGAAATGACTCTGTTCTCGAAAATTGACTCAATTTCGGCCATGCTGGCACGGGAAGTATGGCATTTTGCTCCATCCTGCTGGAAATATCCAATGGGTAATTTCTCATCGTCCAACTGATTCACGAAGGTCTGAAAAATTTCCACGTAAGCTGCTGTCGAGATGGTTGTTTCAAAGAAGATCGGCACATTAATACGCCTCTGTGACATCGCACACCAAACACCGATCTTTGCTGGATATAGGGGTTCTTTGTGTTTCGCATAAGGATTGTCAGTTGCCCCAAAACGAAAATTTTGGGCATTCACATATCCAGAAAGATGAAACCAGGCCTCATCTGGGAACCAACAGTATGCCAGGATTTTGCTGCATGAACGTGTGAAAGCACTGACAATATGCCACTCTTTTCACGTGGTCTGGCGTTTTCAATGTGTGAACAATGCTTACACGATATGGGTGAAGGTTACCTTTTTTGCAGCTTTTTTCTCAGTAAACTGACAGACACCCGCTCATCTGCCAGGCGATGAGTCACAATACACTAGCGCCGCTACTTCTCTCTGACCACGCCCACGATGCCTGCACAACTACACATCGCTTCTGTTTGCTTTCTCACAGCCTAAGGTAAGTCCAGTTCAAATTTCATTACGATACCCATGGTTCAGATAGCTGTGGTATGTTTTATTATGTGAACAGCAACTTTATTTTTTAATTACTTGTCTTTATGCAACGTAAGTCAGGAAAGAGAGTAATGCCTGGAAAGCATACTTGCCAACTGCTACGGAATGTGCATAGTTCCTATGGATTCAGTTGTCTGGCTACAGAAGCATGGAACCCATTGTTTAAACTATGGATTCTAAGAATTTTCCTTTTGTTTTTCAAAATTAATGTTTTGCTATTATTTCATGTGATATAATTTAAATACATAAAAACAATGACAGTACTTACATAGGTAACACAGCCCATTGTTCAACTTCTTACTTTACATTTCAGGCACGTAGAATTTTCTTTATTATCTTCTTGCTGGACGAGAGGATAGGTGCTTCATTATAATTCTTATGCAGCAATATTAAGCTGAAATAACTTGCGGTCCCACATTTTTACTATCATAAATTTACTCAACTTCAAAATGCATTAATATCTGATGAATTCAACTTTAAAAACATATGCACAACAATACAATTCACAATCAGTTGAACCTCTTTGATATTCACCAATACTTTGTATCACCAACGACATAAATTACAGAAACATAAGACACATTCAAAAAGCAACTGAAAGCCCCCAAAATACTCCATTGTGACTTTGAACTATCAAACACATTAAACCACACAAACCAAAAACATCTTACACAATTTAAAACTAGTATAAAAACTGCATGCACAATTTAAAACCAATTAATGGAAGCCTTGAGAACTCAACCCAAACTTCTATGAAGTTAAACAACCTGTCCTCATGGACACTGGAAAATTTGCATAAACCGTGTTCTTCAAAAATGCCACATACTACAAAGACCTTAAAATTCACACTATTAAAAGCTCATGTAAAACCATTTAGAAACTTCATCTATCTTTGAAATATCAACACATTACACCATACTAAAACAAGGAATATGTACAAATTGATTAAATAATATCAACCAAAAAACTTTTGCAACCCAAAAACACAGTAAATTTAATTGCACTGTAGCCTAAAATAACCATGCCCTACCACTAAGACGCTTTATCAAAACACACTTGAAGTACATACTACGTGAAAATGCAACAGAGATTAATAAATTGGCTGCAAAATTTCGTTTGCAAATTGGGTAGTACAGTGTGTTCTATCAAGAACTTAATTATTACAAATTATATGGCCAAAGGGATTCTTGATTCAGCTGGCATTTATGAAATTTCAATAGAATGTAATCCACCCATCTCTTATATTGGCAGTACAAAGAATAGATTGAGAGTACGGCTGAAACAACGTATTAGAAGTTGGCATAAAAAAGAAGCTACAACTGCATTAATACAACATTGTATTGATAACAAGGTATACCCAAATTTTGATCAGATTAAACTATTTAAAAAATGTACATCAGAAAGGCATTTAAGAATGGCAGAAGCAGTACTGATTCAAAAAAATGGTAAACGTATTTGCAATAATAATGATCCAAGACAGCTTGAAAATTATTGGCAAGAAATGATACAGCTCGAGAGTAATTTTGAGAAAGTTAAAAAGGAAAGGCAGAGAGGGTAAAGAAATAAAATAAAAAATAAAACTAGTAGGAAAAGGAATAAAATAATATTAAGGCAAAAATGAAAGCAGTTTTTCTAGAAAATAGATAAATTGATTTAAAATTACGAATTTTGGATACTTACGGCTTCTAGTCATGGATAGCGCCACCTCCGTTTTGCTTCTGCTGTTTGATCTGAGGCGGGATCGTGAATTCACTTGCGCCGACACATAACGCTAGGTAGCTGACCAGTGGGTAACAACGGCGTGCTGAGGATGTTCAAGGCGATTGGACGAAAACGTTCCAAGGTCGACTTGCTGGCTGGGAGGGGTTGATGTTGCATTTTCACATAGTATGTACTTCAGTGTGTTTTGATAAAGCGTCTCAGTAGTAGGGCGTGGTTATTCTAGGCATATGTGCAATTGAATTTACTGTGTTTTTGGGTTGCAAAAGTTTTTTTGGTTGATATTATTTAATCAGTTTGTACATATTCCTTGTTTTAGTATGGTGTTATGTGTTGATATTTTAAAGATAGATGAAGTTTCTAAATGGTTTTACATGTGCTTTTAATAGTGTGAATTTTAAGGTCTTCGTAGTATATGGCATTTTTGTTTATGTAGTACATTGTTTATGCAAATTTTGCAGTGTCAATGAGGACAGGTTGTCTAACTTCATAGAAGTTTGGGTTAGTTCTCAAGGGTTCCATTAATTGTTTTTAAATTGTGTAAGATGTTTTTGGTTCGTGTGGTTTAATGTGTTTGATAGTTCAATGTCGCAATAGAGTATTTTGGGGGTTTTCAGTAGCTTTTTGAACGTGCCTTACGTTTCTGTAATTTACGTCGTTGGTGATACAAAGTATTGGTGGGTATCAAAGAGGTCCAATTGATTGTGAATTTTGTTGTTGTGCATATGTTTTTAAAGTTGAATTCATCAGATATTAATGCATTTTGAAGCTGAGTAAATTTACAATAGTAAAAATGTGGGACCGCAAGTTATTTCAGCTTAATATTGCTGCATAAGAATTATAATGAAACATCTATCCTCTCTTCCAGCAAGAAAATAATAAAGAAACTTCTACATGCCTGAAATGTAAAGTAAGAAGTTGAACAATGAACTGTGTTATATATGTAAGTAGTGTCATTGTTTTTATGTATTTAATTATATTGATCACGTTGCTATCGAAGTATTTGCTTGAGTTTTCGAGCTCAAGCTGTACATTGAACTTTGTAAAAAAGATATAATTTAAGTTTTATTAATTAATATTCATGTAAATTAATTTAACTTTTTATGTTCTATATCATTAACCATTATCAATCCACTGCTGGATGAAGGTCTCCCCAAGTTCCACAACATTCTGTCTTGAGCCAGTCTCCTGCATGTCAGTCCCATATGCTTTCGAATTTCATCCACCCATATATTATATATCTATACATTGGCCTGCATATATTATCCATTTATTTAGAAGCATATAAGGAATTGCTTTATTGTGGTTGGAAGCAGCAGCTACGTATAAACCGCATAATAGTACTAGTTACTACAGAGAGGGCTCTCACTAATATTGGCAGGTGTGCGAAAGACCCACATTGCCCTTTTTTTTTTTTTTTTTTTTTGTTGCATTTTGGAAGATGCTATAATTAAATATTCTATTGTTAATTTTTGGAAAATCCAGGCAATACTGACCCATATGCCGAACCTAGGCAATGCTGAGCCGTGTGCTACTTTTTAATCTGGCTAAAGATGTGGGTGGATACTATTTCACTAAATAGAATTAAAAGGAGCATTATTTGTAATATTCTCTCCTTCAGCTAGTTGTTACTGGATGAACACTTTGAGTTTTGTACAGAAAATTGAGGTAATTTGGAATATGTAAACTTTTAACCAGTGTGTGGGTGTACATTTGTGGATGTAGTTATGATGTCAGTTATTGCATTAGAAAACTTGCATCTCACTTGTAACTTAACCCGTAAAGTATTTCATATTTTGGTACTGCAATTTTATTTTAACACATGAAAAACCGTAACCAGTGGGTCATTCTGTGGAAAATCACCCAATTTACAAAAAAGTGGTTGCTGACACATTTTTAAAAAATATAATTTTTTGTCCATCTGGAAAGTCATATTTTGAGAGCTCAAATCTGGGGTTTACTTTTTTTTTTTTTTTAACATCCATGATTTTAGATTTACAAGCCAAAATGGCTGTTGTGGAGTGGAGAAATCTCATCCAGACAGTCTTTTTGCTTTTCACAAAAACCATATGTGGCAGAGTGCTCTAACTGGTTTCATTTTAAAGAGCACAAGTCAGTCTATGAAGGGAATATATAAATATTTACTAAAAACTAAAAATTAGGATAATATGATGAGGAGAAATCCTTAACTCATATTTAGGATTGAACTTGATTTTTTTTTTTTTTTTTATCCATTAGTTCTTTTAAGAGAGAGAGAGAGAAAAAAAAAAAGAACAAAATGGTCTTTGGCTTATTTTTAGTCTACAAGGAGTAAGTACTTTAAGATGAAACAAACTTTAAGATAAAACAAACAGCTATTGGCTTATAGAATATCTTCATGTTAAAAGAGGGTTCTGCAGTTGTTGATTTTTCAAAAATCACAAAATTTGAAGCTTTGTATCTAAAAAGGGGAAGGTACAAAAATCTGAAACTTTCACAAAATACTCTTCTGTGTGTCTATAGAAAGATGTTGAAATTCGTACTTTTTTTTTTTTTTAAGTACTTTGTTATCTTAAAAGTACAATTATGTGATATGGGGATTACTGGGATGACATAAAAATTACTTTATGTCAAATTTTCAGATTGCACACCAACCCTTCGTCAGGACTGACTCAGGTTAGTAGGTGCTACCACTCAAGCGGTAATACCAAGTTTTCATGTTCTTTAATCGTGGCACTTCTTCTTCTTTCAATTTGTAGACTTTCTTCCAATTTCTGTTTTACACATTGCTGTTGATGTGAGAGAATATTTAAAGAGTCCCAGTTAATCAAATATCCAATACTCTGTATGTGTTTGTCAAGGCCTGTCTTGTTGGAAACATTCGTAATAGCAGCTTCATGTTCAGCCACACGGGTGCGAAGTTGTCTCCCAATTTCCTCTGCATATGTGTTACCACAACTGCAGTGTACACTGTAGACCACTCGTTGAACATTTTTCTCTTTTTGTTTAATGCGAGTGAATTTTTTTTTAAATTTTATTGTTTAAGTGTGGAGCAAGTCAAATCTGGAATTGTAAAGCTAATCCTCTGAAGCTTTTCAAATAGACCTTTATATTAAGTGATCTTTCTAGTAAGTTCGATGTTACTGCTTGATTGTTTACAATTTGATTTGATGTTTCTTGTTAAAATTTTTTGTTTATCATTGTATTAGGTGTGCAACTTAATTCTCGGCCACAGGCACAATACTTTGACAGCAAATTATAGCAAATCGAATACGTACCTAATCAGGGAAATAATCCCCGTCGTGTTGGATACATTTGAGCCATCAGTCAGGGAGCTGCCGAATGCCACTGTGGAAAAAAGAGGGCTGTTTCGAGTTGATAAAGTCATCAATACTTGTGTGGACCTCCTCGACAGAAGTGAAGTGCATATCCCTCACGTGATGTTGCAGGGAGCGAAAGAGGTGATAATCCGACGGTGCGAAGTCTGGAGAATACGCCGGGTGGGACAAATCGTGTTGGATACATTTGAGCCATCAGTCAGGGAGCTGCCGAATGCCACTGTGGAAAAAAGAGGGCTGTTTCGAGTTGATAAAGTCATCAATACTTGTGTGGACCTCCTTGACAGAAGTGAAGTGCATATCCCTCACGTGATGTTGCAGGGAGCGAAAGAGGTGATAATCCAACGGTGCGAAGTCTGGAGAATACGCCGGGTGGGACAAAATTTCCCATCCCAGGTCGGTGATCGTGTTTAAAGTCATTTTCACAGTGTGAGGACGTGCGTTATCTTGAAGCAACAGGACCGACCTTCTGCCCTTGCCGGTGTATGGCCATTTCGCCTCCATTGCATCACTCACACAAATGAGTTGTTGACAATAATGCTCAGCATTGACCGTTTCACCAGGTTTCAGCAACTCATAGTGTATGACACCGCGCTGATCCCACCATATGCAGGGCAACAACTTTCTGGCATGGATATTCGGTTTGGTGGTAGGCTGACCTGGATAAACCCACGATTTGCGCCGCTTAGGATTATTGTAGAGGATCCACTTCTCATCACAGGTCAGGATCTTGTGGAGGAAATCCTTCTTCTTGAATCTGGAGAGCAAAGACACAGCAACATCGTAGCGCCTAGACTTGTTCGCAGCTGTGAGTTGGTGGGGCACCCAACGGCCCTCCTTGTGAATCCGTCCAAGCTTGTGCAGGCGCTTTGCAATGGCTTGCCATGTTACTCAGAGTTCTTGGGTGAGCTCTGACTGTGTGCTATAGGGAACTGCGTCCAACAGTTGTTCTAGTTCCTCATCATCAACTTTCTGTGGCTGTCCCGGACGTTCTGCATCACGGAGATCGAAATTTCCCTGCTTAAACCACTGGAACCACTTCTTATACATACTGTAAGACACAGCAGCCTCAACTAAAGCAGCACAGATCATTTGCTGGGCTTCCGCTGCACTTTTTTCAGCTGAAACGCGAACAGGAGGCAGTGCCTGAAATGTTGCTTCTCGAATGACATTGCTTTCACCATCAACTTTCGTCCCTTCTGTCACTACAGCTGTGAGCTGTTACAGTTGCCTGGAAAGCTGTTGGATGGTGCTGCAATCAGCCAATATCGCACACAACTATTTGCATTTGCCAACGTTCTATGATTGCTTGCGGTTAGGGGCTGAGAATTAAGTTGCACACATAATAGAAGGAAAATTGTTTTCTGCCCGAGTCTTTATTAATTGTTTTTTTATGGATATTCTTTGAAGTTTCTGAAGAATTCCAGTGCTTCTATTTTTTCCAGGAATTGTGAGGCCATATTAAATTTAATATAGGAGGCATGCTAAGAGTGGTAGTTCACACACATAGAACTTTATTAGTGTTGGTAGGTTTTTTATATAACATTGTAGTAATTTTACATCCTGAGGCTGTGTAAGGGTCACATCCAGAAAATTCAGGCTATTATCTTGCTGAAGTTCTAAAATGAATTTTAGGGAATTAACAAGGGTATTAAAATAGGTTGAGGATGTTTACTGGGAGAGATTCATCTCTGTGGTTCAATATTATGAGGATGCCATCCATATATCTGATGTAGAGGCAAAAATAATGAAGATTGGGGAAGTATTATTTTATCTTCAAGTTTTCCGAAATAGTAGTTTGCTAGAAAATGAGCCAAAGGAGAACCCATTGCTTGGCTCCTTTTCTGGCAAACTAACTTTCATATATCAGAATTCTTGGTTTGTAATTGAAAAATGTATAATCATTACCTCTATAAATAAGTGAATTATGATTTGCAAAGTTTTGCAACTTTGACCATGTAATTAACAAGGTACTTCAAAACAACAAACAGGGATGGTTTTTACATCTCTCTGTAGACACACAGAAGAGTATTATGTGAAGGTTTTCAGAGTTTTTATACCTTACCCTTTTAAGACACAGAGCTTCAAATTTTGTAATTTTTGAAAAATCAGCAACTTCAGGCACCTCTTTTAGCATGAAGGGATTGTATAAGCCAATAGTTATTTGTTTCAGCTTAAAGTAGTCCTTGTATGCTGAAAATGAGCCAAAGACCATTTTGGATTTTTGATCCCTTATAAAACCTCTAATGGATCAAAAACTAAAAAAAAAAAAAAAATCAATTTGATCTTGAATTTGAGTTAAGGATTTCTCCTCATTATATTAATTTAAAAAAAAATAATATTTCTCTTGATTGAAGGTTTAACGACTACTGTGAGCAACTTGATGGGCTATAAGCAGTTGCCCGTCCCTAATTTAGGGCCACTGGTTCCAGGGAAGGGAGAGAGCCAGTGCCGCAAGACAAACACAACATCCATGCCACACCAGGATTCGAACCCAAACCCATCATGGACGAATGGTCAGGGCCCAGTGCTTAGACCACTGCACCACTGGGGCGGCTAGTAAATATTCATATATTATCTTTATAGATGGACGTGTGCTCTTTAAAATGACACCTGTTGGGCTCTCTGCCTTTTATGGTTTTTGTGCAGTTAAAAAAAAAACAAAAAGGGGTGATTATTCCACTCTGCAACAGTGATTTTGTTTTGTAGAACCCAAATGGCAGACATTACAACAAGTAAACTCCAGATTTGAGCTCTCAAAATATGACTTTCCAGAAGGACAAAAAATGATTTTTTTTTTTTAATGTGTCAGCAACCACCCCTGAGTGATTTTCCACAGAATGAATGGCCCCTGTCTCATTCATTGAAATTTTCTGGCAGTAACTCCCTAAGTGACGCCACTTTACATCAGCTGTAAGTTCGGACACAATTTTAAGAGCCCATCTGTGTCTGAAGTATGCTAGCCCGAGCTTGAGCCTGAATTTTATGTGGCAAAATAGAACCTGTGGTCAAATGAACCCAGAAACTGACGTGTTTAAGCATCAATAATATTTAAAAACCTTATTGTCTAATCTTTAACTAATTTTGTTCCTGCAATTCGCCCATGTCTTTCTCAGCTGTACAGTGGGTGACAAGACATTTGTTTTTATAGTATAGCCACACAGTTTTCTTTCACCACACATCTCCTCCTGAAAGACTTCGAGCAGCCTGGTAGCTAGCAAAATGGGGCTTACTTTGCTCAATAAAAAACGAGGAGCTGCCGCATGGAGGGAAGGGGGTAAATTTCAATTGCGTAGTATCTAGTATTAGCAGTTCTCGAAAAAACTTTTCCTTCTCCATAGAAATCCACTGATGTGTGCCTCCTATGGTATTTGCTCTTTAAGCCCAAAATATTTTCCTCCCCAGGCACCTTACCTCCAGTTGTCGAAGGTTCTCTTTACCAACCAGGAAGTGTAATAAAAGTCTTGTATGATAAGTCATAGAAAATCACAGTTAAAAAAAAAAAAAAAAAAAGTCAGAGCCCAAACCATATTTTATTATTATTATGCAGCTCGAGCCCAATTCGGGCCCAGGATTTTGGGCTAGGGCTGGAATCATTTCAGCACTGTTGTACACTAGTATGTCAAAATGAGAACTTTTCCTGCTAACATTTTCTGTACCCCCCCCCCCCCACACACACATCCTTCTTTTTCAAAGCATTCCAAGATGTTTGCTAAACATGAAGTAGTTAAAAAAAAAAACCCTGCTCAAATTAATATGGAAGCATATAAAAAAATGAGACAAAATTATTTTAAAAAGGTATGTACCTAATTGTCCAGTTCTGCACAATCTTTTTAAAAGTAGTCCACCTGTGACATTGCCACGTTTCAAACACAAAATCCAACCCATGAAGTCAGAGGTGTTTACAAATCATCTCCACAGCTTATACCACCATCTTGTCTGATAAAAAAAATATATAAATAAATAACCTTTAAGTCTGCTTTTCACTTCAGGGAAAAGCCAGAATTCACAGGAGGGAAGATTTGGATTACACTGAGGATGAGAAGCAGCATGGAGTTTGTTCTCTTCTGAAGAGTCCATCATCACATGTAAAACATATAGACATGCATTTTTGTGATGCAGCAGCAGCTCCTTGATCTTTTTTGTGGGTCCTGCACCACTTCCCCATTTTTTTTTTTTTTAAAGTTCTTCAGCACTGTGCTTAAAACTGTGAGGTAATATGTGGCAGTAAAACATGTTAAGTAAATCCTTCGTGATCAAAGGAGATGATAATTAAGGCATGGTTTTTGATGACCCAAACATTCCTTAAAAATGCCATAAAAGTTGAAAAAGAAAATTGGCCTGTAACAGTTTTACTGTAATTTTTGTCAAAAATTATGTTCAGTTATCTTTAGCAAATTGGTAAATTATATTTCTGGTAAAATGAATTCAAAAGCAGAAAAAGAAAAAAACGATAAATATCTGTCCCACATGAATTTTAGCTGCGTCGTAATGCTTTCCAATGTTAATTAACATCTATTGTCTAAAAGAAAGTTTTCTTTTCTGCAACTACACATTTTAATATAGTAATTTTTGTCATCATATATTTTAGTATTTATTGAAATTTTTTTATAGCTGCTTAATTTTTGATCAATTCTGAAAAATATTCTTTATTTGCATTTGTTCTTGAGTCTTGAGGCTGTCTTGAGCATCAGTCCTTTTTTGTTGAAAGCAAGTGAAAAAGGCAACAAGTTTTTAACAGACAGGACAGACTCAAGAAGAATCAGAGTAAGTAAAGAATTTATTTTCTCAGAACTAATCAAAAATTAAGCAAGTATATATCTTTAAAATTTTAATGAACACTAAAATAATGACAAAAATGAAATTAAATCATGTAGTACATAAAAAATAACCTTGCAGATATTAAACAGTACTGCTATAGCTTTGCAAATTTTAATCTTAAAACTGTTAGAATCATTTTTTGAAATCAGTGTGTGTGTGTGTGTGTGTGTGTGTGTGTGTGTGTGTGTGTGTGTGTGTGTGAAATTTTAAGACTGCTATGACAGTCATTTAAGTAACATGTAACAAGATGTTACTAACCTTCAGTTATCATTCTATCACTGATGTTCATTATAAAATTAGCATATGATTTCATATTGTTTTTGAAAGCATCTTACCCCAGTTACAGGATTGCAGTGATTTTTATCATCATCCCCCTCATATGTATGTCATCCCAAAATAATTTATTTTTTACGAGTTAGATCATTTCATTGAGATCTGTTATGTGTAGGATGTTCAGAAAGTAATGCCTCCATGTGTGTGTATTTTAACTCCCAGACAAGTTATTGAAATGAAATGAAAAATATATATATAGATACACGATTGATCCCCCTTCGGGCTGTTGACTAGCTGTGACATGGGACTAAAGGGTGTAATCAAATTATGTAACTAATTTAATTGATACTAAAAGCAGAACAAAGAGGGAGAGAAGTGTTTGTAGGAAATCATTCATCTCCTTCCTGGGGTGAAAGCTTTTGGGGGACCACTCATGCGCAGACACCGAAAGGAAATTACAGCTAGGATTTCTCTCAAAATTGTGGTAGTTAACCCCATGAATTTGTATAACCTTGTCAAAAAGGGGAACTAACTGTTAGTACCAGAATTACAGTTGTTGGGGTCAAAAGTCACATTCAGTAGCCAATTCTGACACAGGCAGGTGACAGCCCCCTGTATCCTATGTGACCACTTGAAAACCAACAAAATGCAAAAGGTCCTGAGAAGGCCGGAACAAAGAGGGGGAAATGGCACTCATTGTGTGAAGGCCAGTTGAATTCCGATTTCCAGAAGCGATGGAAGTTGCGTTCTGAGCTGTTAGACCAATGGTAATTTTCTGTAGCAGTTAGTCAGTCTATGGGAGAAATGGTCTTGTGGACCAAGTAATGAGAGTTGGCCTGTAATTCAGAGAGGTGGCAGGCCAATTTATGGTTGGTGTTTCTGGCAGATGCAGTTCTGAAAAACATTCAGAAATTCTGCTGAGTTGTGTACCAGCCTTGAAAGGCAAGTTGGTGGGTAGTGAAAGGCCTGTTACACGAAGCCATCTTCAGAAGTGGCTGAAAACTGCATCTGCCAAGTGAAAAGTCATAAAAGCCATGCTTCTGTAACCAGCAAACAAGATCTATCTTTGAAGAGAGTGCATCTCCACCACTGGCCAATGGATAAAGTTTGGTGACCTCAAGACACCAGGTGACTACTTAGAGAGTAAAAAGAGGAAGAAGAGAAGGGAGGATCATCATTGCTGAGCTGTAGTGCCAAACCCCTGTGTTTGTTTCCTCCCACGCACCTCCTTCAAGTCGGGCTAGCAGAGAAAGGTCTTCTGTAGTGTGACCTCCAGGGGGAAGAAGGAAGGAATCTAGTGAGCATCGATAAAAAGGGGGAATGCCAAACCCCCTTTGGTCATCCAAGTGAATGTTTCCCAAACTCAGGATTCCTCGAAAAGCGGTACATTGATCATACTAGTCAGTGCATGAAAGTGTGTGTGCTTTCTCATCAGTGTGTTAATAAATCAAACCACAGCAGTGATCAGTGTATGACTGCTTGGCAAGGTGGTACTCAAAAGCCTCACCCAAAAGTAAGTACAGTTGTTATCATTTGTGTTGCTATTATGCTCAGGTATTAAGATTGTTACTTGTACCAATGGGGGGGGGGGGTACTTGACCCAGCACCTCGACCTAAGGTCTATTGTGCATCCCCAGCCCTAATGTCGAAAGAGACCAGATGCACGAGCAAAAGCAAGAATGCTCTTGGCTGGTACTAAAGAGAGATCACTTGGTCTCAAGTTGTGAGTACCAAAGTGTTCAAGCCTGAGTGCTGCAAAAAAGTCACAGTCACAAAGAAAATGCAAGGAAGTCTCCTCTTCCAGATGGCATCCTCTACAAAGTGGATCCTCTTTCACCCCAATCAAATTAAGGTGCCTGTTAAGACGACAGTGTCCTGTAAGTAGACCACAATCAGTCCAATATCCTTTTTTGGCAGTTTAAGGAGTTCCTTAGCCCTATGAGGCAAGGGTCCTTGATTAAGCTCCTTTGCCTGCCTCTGACCCCTGGTAGCATGCCAGAGGTCAAGCTGCTTAGTCCTCAGCAGCCTTTTAGTTAGTTCTCTGGCCTCACCAGAGGCGAGCCCTAATGCAGGCTCTGGACCATAAAAAGCCTGCTCTGCCACCCTCTTTAGCAAGAAGGCCAGCTTTCTCATTACCTTCAAAACCCCTATGTCCTGGAACCCAGAACAGTTACACTTTGTTCCGGTTTGCCAGTTCAGTTAGGGTCTGGAGGCAGTTCCAAACAATTTTGGATGAAATGCGGCACTGACAAAGTGCCAGTAAAGCCGACTGGCTGTCTGAACAAATCTGGATATGCACATTGTGATACCCTTTGATCAGACATTCTGAGGCGCATGCTAGAATAGCATACACCTCAGCTTGGAACACGGTAGCATGCCTTCCAAGGCTTTGGCATGAACCATAACCTCTGGATAGGTAATATTCCCCTGCTCCAACTCCTACGTTTGTCCTGGAGCCATCAGTAAACCAAACAGTTTCACTGCTGCACCCAGGGACAAAGGACGTTTTCCATTCACTGCGACTGGGAAAGTTCACACTGAATGCTTTATCAAAATGATATTTTACTAGCATGTTGTTGGTTCCCATTTGAAAGATGGGCTCCTTACAAAAATACTCCTGAATAGGCTTGGTATGGCTGCCAACCCACAACGAGGGTCTCCACATGCCATTGCAGCATAACCTATATGCCCCCATAATGGCCTCACCCTCAATATGAAGGTGAAGTGGCAGAATATCAAGAAGCAACTCCAATGCAGCTGTTGGAGTAGTTCTCATTGCTCCTGATATACCTATGCAGGCCAGCCGTTGTAACTTGTTAAGTTCAGCCTGCACCGTGCAGAGGTTAACTCTGCGCCACCACACCATTGAGCCATAAGTGACCATAGTATATATCCAGTGCAAGATCCTCGGGTTGAGACCCCAGGATTTGCCAATAGCACCTCTACATGACCAGAACACTTTCTTGGCTCTGGCAATACAGTAATCTAGGTGCTGTTTCCAGGTTAAGCCTCTGTCCAAAATGACTCCCAGGTACTTAACCTGTGTATTGAGAGGAACTGTTTTCCCAAAGAGAGCAATATCTCCAAGGTCTCCAAGATTCCTCTTTCTAGTGAAAGGCACAAGGGTGCTTTTGTCAGGGTTTACTGATAGACCAACCTTCCTGCACCAATCTTCAACAAGTCCCAGTGTTCTTTGCATTACGCTCGAGACTGTTTTAGGGAATTTTCCCTTGACAATTATGGCCACATCATCTGCATAGCCAAAACAGTTGCAACCAGCCCCCACCAGGATCCCTAGCAGTTCATCCACCACCACGCACCGCAACAGGGGAGAGCAAACTCCTCCCTGAGGGCAGCCCCGGCAGGTGGAGATCGACAGAGTCTCCCCGAGTCGCAAGGCCACTACTGTTCTGCTTGTGAGCATGGCCTTAATCCATTGACAACGGGTTCTATCAACACCGTGTCTTTCCACAGCTCCCACAATGGTCTCCGTAGAGACCCTGTCAAAGGCACCTTCAATATCAAGGAAAATGGCTAATGCCACCTCCTTAGATGCTAGTGCTTTCTCCAGGCAACAAACAATGCCACGGAGAGCTGCTTCTGTTGATTTGCCTTGTTGATAGGCAAACTGAAATTTTGAGAGGGGTTTAGGAAGTAAAACCACCTCTGTAATATGCCTACCCACCATCCTCTCAAGAGCCTTGAGAAAGAAAGATGTTAGACTAATAGGTCTAAAGGCCTCTGCCTCTTGGTAATTTGACTTACCTGGCTTAGGAATAAATATTACCTTAGCCTGTCTCCAAGCACTTGGTATATAACCAAGAGCAAGACAAGCCCGATAAATTTTGCACAAGAGTGGAGTAATTATCTCCAGTTCTTGCTGCATCAAGATGGAAACAATTCCATCACAGCCAGGTGATTTAAATGGCTCAAAAGAATTAATGAACCACTTAATCCTAGAATAATTGACCACCTCCCTGGCAACCCTCCAGTGCTCCTTCTTTTGCACGTTGGTGTTCAACGTATTAAGATTACTATTCGAACTTAGGATTTTGTTGGGCCTAAGACTGTGCATGGTTGCATGTTCACTGATGTCACAGAACACTCGATGTTCTGTGCAAGTTAGCACCTTAAACTCTTGAATAAAGATGTATCACCAAATGTGCAAAGTGTCAAAAATCAGATAGTTTAACTTTGTTTCATGTAGTTGTTCATGTGTTTGCTTTGCTAATTGAAGGTATTTGTGTGTGCTGAAATGTCATTTTCTTTGCCTGGCTTTGGAAGTTAATTTATACTGCCTTGCTAATTATTGTTTGTAATTTACCTCCCTTCAAAAGTTTCTGCAAACAGGAATTCTCCTTTGTTTAATTTAAATGAAGAAACTCGCTTGGAAACATAATAATACATTTAGCTCAGAATATGTAATTTGTTTTTATACCTTATTTTTCTATGTAGTCTCCATCTGGTTCAACAAAACACTGCCAGCAATGAACAAGTTTTTCAATCCTGTTTCTGTAGAATACTCCTTAAGCTATTCTCAAACCCATTTTCTCGTAGTAGCCTTAACTTCTTCATCACATATGAAATGAGATGTTTTTTAAGTGCTGCTAAGAACAAGAAGTGAAGTAGTGCCAAATCCAAGCTGTTAGAAAAGCATGGGGAATAACTTCAAATCCAATGCTTTTATCTCCACTGAAATCACAGCACCAGCAACGAACTTGGGAACATTGTTTGTTGCCTCTTCGATACACAAATCTTCACCTACTACAATGAAATCTTTTGAATTTCCTTCATTTTTAGACACGTAATTTGTTCAAAAATTTTGAACAAAAGATTTCATTGTGGTAGGTGAAGATCTGTGTTTCAAAGAGGCAACAAACAATCTTAGCAAGTTCGTTGCTTTGAAGGCATTGGAAGAAAGTGATTTGATTCAGGAAGCATCTGGTGCAGTTGTAGAAGAGGTGTGCAATTTTTTTAAAGATGCTGTAATGCTGCAAAGTGTAGTGAAGAGTTACAAAAGTTTTTTTGTAAACAAAAGAATACGGGGGATTAGCACTATTGAATAATTTTAAAATGCATTTTGAAGAACATGCTATGAACTAAAAAAAAACTGCTTTTATTAGTTTGTTTGCATCCAAAACTTGCCGACTAATTTAATTAAATAATGTCGGTACATACATGCATTTTAAAATTCATGGTGTAAAATATTTTATTGTAACATACATACGTTTAAACATGCACTGAAAACCGTACATCGTATGTGCTAAATTTTAAAATGAAAATACTGTCCATGTACTGTATGTTACCACACATTATTGTATTGTTTCTCACTGTAAAACAATAGCAAAAAAAGAAAACATTTAATCAGAACACATCATTTTATCAGGGTGATTCAAAAGCCATTATGGTTTTCTGACAGTTGATGAAAACTTGTGTAAATACAATAAACGTAAAAGTTTAATCTTCGAAATAGAGTCCATCATGCTTGATGGTCCTACACCACCGTAATGCCATCTTGAATCCCCCTACGAAAAAAATTCCTTTAGTTTTGAGGCGAAACAGTCTTGGACCCCAAGTTCAATACTGTGGATGTTTTGGAATTTTTTCCCATGTAGAAATTATGCCATGGACTGAAATAGGTGGTAGCCCGAAGGTGCCAGATCCGGACTATAAGCAGGGTGGGGCCGTAGCACAAAGCCCTCCAGTTTCTGTATTTTTTCTGTAGTTGACCAGGCATGATGAGCAAGAGCATTATCCTGTTGGAGAATAACTCATTTTCGGTTCACCAGAGCAGGGTACCTTCGGCTTAAAGTGGCATACTCCACTCCAGCTGGTCACAGTACAGCTGTGCATTAATGCCTCAATGCCGCCCGGTGGTGCAGTTGTCTAAGTGCTGTCTTATGAGCATTCGTCCGAGAAGGGTCCGGGTTCGATTCCCGGTGAGGCATGGATGTTGTGTTTGTCTTGCGGCCATGGTTCTCTCTCTTCCCTTGAACCAGTGGCCCTAAATTAGGGACGGGCGACTGCTTATAACCCATCGAGTTGCTCATGGTAGTTGTTAAACCTTCAATCAAAAAAAAAAAAATGCCTTGCCCATTGGGAATTAATTCCACCGTATGCATTGCATAACTTTGTGTTCAAATTGTCCCCTTTCTAGAACTAGTTCTGGTGGCTTTTTGGGATATAACCACTGTTTTCTTATGTCAGGATTCCTTAAAAATATCCACTTTCATCACATGTCACAAATTGCCAGAAAAAATGGTCATCCTGGGGATTTTCCAGCAATTGGCAACACATATGCACACTTCGCTGAGCTTGAGCAGCAGTCAGTTAATTGGGTACGTGTCGGCAGTTTCTGTGCATCTTGCCAAGCTTGTACAGTTTGTGAACAATTGTGAGCTGAGGTATTCCCAACTCATTTGACAGTTGTCTGGTGCTTGTGAATAGATTTGACTTTATGGCTTTGTGTACAGCTTCAGAATTCACTGTCACGTCTTTTAGCACATGGTTTGTTTTCAGGGTTGCAGTCCCTATTTTTAAGTTGCTTAAACCAAATTCTTGCCATTCTTTCAGACACTGCTCCTTCACCTTCCACAGCACAAATTTCCCTTGCTGCAGCAGTCAATTTTTTTTTAAAGAAAAACTAGAACAGCACTTGAATCATGTATTTCTCATCCTAGCTTTTGATAGCAGAAAATTTTCCAATAAATTATGGCAGCGTGTTCTCCTATTTATACCAACTAAACGATACCAATTTTTTGGTCATATGTTGTTCTTATCTGCATAATGCATGTGCACCTAGTGATTGCCTGACACAGGACAACTTTCAAAATAGCAGTGACTTTTGAATGACCCTAATAATTACATATTGCATGTTATATGAAGTTTTTTGTTTTGTGAGCCTAGATGGGCTCAGAAGTCCACCTCCTGAATAGTAAACAAATGTTGAAGTTCTGGGGTGGCTGCTATTTAGATGTTTTACTATATCTGCTTTTAATGTTGTGAAAATACTGTTCTTTTCAGAGTGATATTGCTGCAAAGTTCGAAAAGTTTTGTCAGATGGTGAAAGATGGTCTAAAGAACCAGCCAGAAGACTTTGGTCCTGCTGTTGATATCATGATGAAAAACTTAGAGAGGAAAGGCAACTCTTCAGACTCAATCATTTGTGGAATGAGCTTTTTGGAGTTCCTGGAGGTATGGTTTCTTATCATCTTTAATTTTAATGTTGTTATGAGGCATTACATTGTTAAAATACAATCAAATTCTGGAGATCTATGCCACCTCAGTGGATGAGTGGTCAGAGACATCAGTTTCTGGTTAGTTATCCAAGCTGAGCCCGAGTTCGAGTCCAGGACGAAGCATGGGTGTTTTGCATGGTAGCCCTTTGAGTTACTCAGTGATCAGAAGAAGTAACATTCCTGAGGATGGTGCTCAAGACTTTTATGGGGCTGAATATAATGTGGGTATAACTGAAGTTCACTATTTATTCAATCAGTTTTTGGAGTTTTTCTAAAAAATTGCCCTACCTGGAGTGTCAGTGCAGTTTTTAACATTTTAGTTTCCACATTGTTTGTAGATTTTCTGGAACTTTTTCCAAAAGTATTTGGGCCTCACAAATATTTTGGATTTAACAATGTAAGGGGGGCCTAAAATAACCTGCAAATTCAGCTAGTTTGGCAGCATTCACGGATAAGTTTGTTTTTAATGTTTTTAACCCACAAGTAGGTGCATCAAAAATGGTAACTCCAGTAGGCATGCATTGATCATTCTGCAGCCTTTATGTATTCCAATATTTATTTGTGAATTTTTTTTTAATTCAACAGTACTTACCCTTTTAACATGTTTTCTTATTGTGTTGTATGCATTTTTCTTTGTATATATTGACCTTGGTAACTGGTTATTAAAAATAAAACACAAAATATAAAACAAGTGGTACACTGAAGAACCAAAACATTATGACCACCTGCCTAATATGATGTTGGTCCTCCCTGTGCCCCCAAAAAAGTTCATACTTGGTGAGGCATGGACATTACGAGATTTCCAAAGGTGTCTTGTGGTATCTGGTGCCAACATGCTACCAGCAGATCCTTAACTCTTCTTAATTACTTGGTTATGCTGCCACGGATCAGATTTGCTGTTTCAACACAAACCACAGATGTTAAATTTGATGATGTCTGGGGAATTTGTAGGCCAGGGCACTACCTTGGAAGTCTTCCTCATGTTTCACGAGCCATTCTGGAGTAATCCGGGCAGTGTTTCTCAACACACTAATATTTATCCTTCTGAAAGAAGTAACTACTAGAGGGGAACACCATTGTCATGAAAGGAAATACCTGGTCTGCAATGATGTTTAGGTAGGTGTTAGGCGTCATAGTTTCCTGCACATGAATAACTGGACTCAAGAGTTTCCTTCCCAGCAGAACATTGCCCAAAGCATTACACTTCCTTCACCAGCTTGTTTTTGTCCCACAATGCATCCTGGTGCCAACACTTCACCAGGAAAACAACGCACGCATACCGAGCCTTCCACATGGTACAACAGGAAACGAGATTCATCGAACCAGACGACTTTCTTCCAGTGATTCAAGGCCTGGCTTTGATGCTCACATGCCCATCGTTAGACTGCGAACTGAGATTAGCACAGGCCCTCGGAGCTTCCAGCGGCTGTGCAGCCTCATTTTCATCAGGGTTTGATGTACTGTGTGTTGTGACTCATTACTCCCATCACCAACATTCAAATTACTGGTGAGTTGCACCACAGTATGCCTTCTGTGGGCTCATACTGTACGGGATGGCCTTCGTTCACTTCTATCATTGATGAGCCATGGTCAGCCCACACTTTGATGGCACTTCATGGTTTTTACCCTCCTCGAATTACTTTTTTGAAGGTACTAGCCATTGCTGGCCATGAGCACCCCCCCCCAAGCCTTTTATCTCAGAAATGCTCTGACCCGGTCATCTATCCATTATAATTTGGCCCTTGTCAAACTCATTGTTTATCTAAGCTGTCTTTTGTATCTGAAGAACAAGAATCCCTGATTAACAGAGCTCAGTATCAGGTGTTATTTATACCATTTCATGATACACGCTGTTGTTTACTTAAAGTTGCTTCGATTTGCATTAAGACACCCTGGTCATAATGTTTTGGCTCTTTGGTGTATGATTGTTTGCAAACTTAATATTTTAAGTCTAAATATTAGTAGATTTGCAATAAAATTAAGTTAAATGATTTTAATATAAGGTAAAGTTTAACTGTTGTTTAGCATTTTCTCGTTTATGTCCATGTATCTAGTCACTCCTTTCACTCTTGTTTTGGTCTTAGCCTGCACATTTATTAGTACATAATGTATTTTTTTTAAATTTAGTTCAGAAATAATTTTTTAAATCGTAGCTTAAAAAGTAGAGATGTTCAGAAAATCAGATTAAATATTAACTTCCGTAGTGGGGAATTTGTGTTAGTTATTTCTGAATAAATAAAAATCTATAATTGATGATAGCCTTTTATGTAACGCAGTAAGCCACTTACCAGCTGCAGGAAGATCTATCCTTTAGTAATCACAGAAAAAAAAAATGGATTCCACACTTTTAAACACTTGAATGACAACACACTAATATTTATTGTACATCTCCACAAAAAGGTAATAACTCACTATTCCAACACGCACACCCTCTATATATCACCAACATTGTTGTTGTTCAGTCAAAGATAGATTGCTAACCGACGTGAGCAGCAAAAGGGATATCAGGCAACGCTCGCTAGAGCAAACAAATAAAAACGTTTCGAGCAGCACCACCTGCAATTCTGTTAAATGTGCGCTGAGGCTTCTGGTTCAAATGTCAAGGAACTCTGACAGTCATATTTCTTATAATAATTTCTAACAGTCTCCCACTTGGCTGGAGGAGTTCATTTTATCAGTCTAAGTTTTTCAAACTGGGGTCAAGCCAATGGCTTGGTGAAAATGTCCGCAACCATTTGAGAAGTATTACAGTAGTCTAACTGAAGAACAGTTCCACTCAGTTCTTTCACAAACTGATACCGCACTATAATGTGTTTAGATCTGGAATTGATCTTTTGATTTTCTATAAGATGTATAGTTGATTTGTTGTCCTGAAATACCCCGCACAGGGATAACTGGTTTTAAAGTTATTTGGGGAGCGGCGCCCCCACTGCCCGAGCTAACCTTGTGACGGTTTCTCTTGCCTCTGCGGCTTTAACTATTACATAACCGAAGGGACAGCTGTTCATCCAGCTGATGGGGGGATGGCGTCCCCACGGCCCGAGCCGATTTTCTCTTATCATTTTGCTTTTTCGTCTTTAGTTTATTTATTGACATGTACCCGCCTCAGTTGTAGGCTGCTGAGGTTGTGATGAGGCGCCAGCTCCGGGTTTTGTTCCTCGTTCCCTTCCCTGTCTTCTCTCTTTTATGTTACATTTTCTGTTTTTCCGGAGCTGGTTAGCTTAGACCTGCCTGCATGTTTGCTGTGTGCGGAGCTGGTTAGCTTAGACCTGCCTGCATGTTTGCTGTGTGCGGTGACCCGTGCAGGTGGAAATGGGGATGCTGGAGGCTGAGGTATTTGGGGGCCACGTTGTAGTGTCTCCAGATGCCAACACTCCTCTTTGCCCTCTGCTTCACCCTAAACGGGAGGAAGTCTGTGGCCGAGTGGCGTCCAGACTTCTAGCGGCTTGTCGTTCTGTTCGGCTGGGTGAGTTTGAGGGTAGGGTGGGCATGCCAAAGGGGTGTTCTCCGGGCACGGGAAAGTCTGGGTGTACGCCGAGCGTGTGTCTGCCCTACCAACTTGCTATATCCGCTGACTATCCCTAGAGCCGTGTCCTGCGTCCTCTTGGGCTTGCGGACCTCCGGCTCTCCCTCGTTGGGCACGGTAGTGGGTGGGGAGGTTGGCGGACGAATCTATTTTTTTTCTCATGGCAAATCAAAGTGTTTCCCATGCTGTACCTTTGAAGTGCCGTGTGGAGGATGGGACACCCTCCTCTACTAAGAAACTACTCAGTTCCAACTGCAATGATCTGTTTCTTCTAATTCATTCTGTTGATCCTGCACAAACCCTCAGTTCGAAGAGTCCTTGTTGGATTAATAAGGCTCTTCAGGCCATTGCGGGCTCACCAAAGAGTGTTAAGAAGCTCCCATCAGGGGATCTTCTTGTGGAGACATCAAATCCACGCCACAGTGCCACCTTGCTGGAGACGACCGTTCTGCTGGACGTTCCAGTCCAAATATCTCCCCATGGTTTCCTCAATTCCTCTCGCGGTGTTATCAACTCCCGCGACCTGCTGGAATGCAGCGATGAGGAATTGCTGTAAGAACTTGGGGAACAACATGTCACTGGGGTTCAGCGTATTCTTTTCCGGCGGGATGGGAAGTCTATTCCCTCCCGGAACATCGTGCTTACATTTGACTCACCTACCCTGCCAACTTCCATCAAGGCGGGGTACTTGCGGCTCGATGTTCGACCATACATCCCGAACCCCTTGAGATGTTTCAAGTGCCAGCATTACGGTCACTCCCAGCAGTCTTGCCGTAATGTAGCAAAGTGTGGGCGCTGTGGGTCGCCTGAACACTCTTTGGCGGACTGCTCCGCTGACTCGGATCACTGTGTCAATTGCGAGGGATCTCACCCGGCTTCTTCTAAGCAGTGCCCAAAGTGGATCGAGGAGCAGGCTATCCAACGCCTGAAGACGACAGAACATCTGTCTTATCCTGAAGCCAGACGGCGGATAGCTCCTCTACCAAAAGGCCGGCGCTCCTATGCATCGATTGTGGTCCAGAAGGCTACTGTTGCGGTGCAGACTGAGGTGACCATCCCAGCGCGGTGTCCTTATGTTTTTGAGGACATCGTTGCTGCCGGACTGGAGGCACTGAAGTCTCGCCGCATTGATTCTAAGGTGCCATCAACATCGACGCCTAAAACATCCTCTGCCAGCACTGGGACCCAGGCCCAAGGCGCAACTAAGAAGAAGCCAGAAAAGGTGAAACCAGGATCCTCCCCCTCGAAACAGAGCAGGGTAAAACCACCAAAACCCCCGGTAGCGCAGCCCTGTGTGAGTAAGCACAGCCCTGTGTTGCCTCCGGACATTGCAGATGGTCAGGAGCTGATGGACGACTCGGAGACATTCTAGTCGTCTGTCATTTTCGTTTTTCGTCCTTTCCTTTTATTTTTCATTATGGCTATGCTCATTCAGTGGAATTGCCGAGGTCTGCGACCACGAATTGATGATCTGAAAGGTTTACTGTCTTCGCACACACCTGTGTGCGTTTGCCTCCAGGAGACAAAGCTTCAAACAACGGACACTTTTCCGCTGTGGAGATATTCTATTTTCCGCAAGGATCATGAGGACGGTGTTATCGCCTGCGGAGGAGTGGCCGTTGTTGTTCCTCATGGTGTTCCTGTCACTGCAGTTGCCCTTCGGACGACTTTGCAGGCAGTGGCAGTGAGACTTTCTGTGGACACCCTGTTCACAGTCTGTTCCATTTACATGCCACCAGCTGAAGCTGTGAGCCTTTCGGATCTGGAGGATTTAGTCGACCAGTTGCCGCCTCCTTGCATCCTCCTCGGAGATTTTAATGCACACAATCCGTTGTGGGGTTCTACAACTCGAGACTCCAGGGGCCGTGTTGCTGAGTCTCTTCTCTGCAACACGTCCCTCTGTCTCCACAACACTGGGGCATTAACTTACTTCCATGAACCCACCCGCTCGTACTCAGCCATTGATCTGTCCTTGTGTTCACCGTCGTTATATCCAAGACTGGTCCTGGAGCGTGTCTGCTGATCCCCTTGGCAGTGATCATTTTCCCATCTTTCTCCGTCTAGCAGGTGACGGGTACCGTCATCCTACTCGCCCTGCTAGATGGGCTATCGATCGAGCCTTGTGGGACTCATTCACGGCTTCAGCGACCATTACTCCAGACATGGTGACCTCGGGTACGATCAATGAAGCTGTTGCGGCGGTAACGGATTGTATTGTGCAAGCGGCAGTACTTACCATCCCCAGGACGTCGACTAAACTTCCACGTTGCCCGCGACCTTGGTGGAATTCCACTTGCAAGGCAGCTCGTTAGGCCCAACATCGGGCTTGGGGTAGGTTTCGTCGGTACCCCACCGACGCGAACCTACTTGCTTTCAAGAAAGCCAAATCTTACGTGCGTTTGGTACGTCGTCGTAGCCAACGGGAATCTTGGATATGCTACGTATCCGGGATTAACACCACTACCAGCTCTAAGATCGTTTGGGACAGGATCCGCAAGATTTGGGGTAAGTACCCTTCTGGGGAAATCTCCATTCTTGAGAATGGTGGAGGAACGGTTGCTGACGCTCAGGGTATTGCTGACTGTCTGGGCGCCGCATTTTCTTCGATGTCCAGCAGCCGCAATTACCCTGCTTCGTTCCGGCAGTTACAGCCGCGGCTTGAACGGTCCAAGGTTTCCTTTGGACCATTTTCCGCTGCCGATTATAACAGCCCGCTGACTGCCGTTGAACTGAAGATTGCCCTGAATCGGTCCGGCCGAACATCTGTCGGACCGGATAACATCCATTATGAAATGCTGAAGCACCTTTCTCCATCCTCTCTTGAATGTCTGCTGGTCCTGTTTAACAGGATCTGGCACGAGCGTGACTTTCCCGAATCTTGGCGCACTGCCATTGTCTTTCCTGTCCTCAAACCTGGTAAAAATCCCGCTAACCCGTTGAACTACCGACCAATTGCTATGACGAGCTGCCTTTGCAAAGTCCTAGAGTGCATCATCAATTTTCGTTTGGTTTTTTATTTGGAATCACGTCACCTTTTTTCACCTCATCAGAGTGGATTTCGGAAATTCCGTTCCACCTCAGATCATCATCTTCGCCTTGAGACATCTGTCAGGGAGGCGTTTGTCTGGCGTCAGCAGATGGTCTCCGTGTTCTTCGACATGGAAAAAGCTTACGATCGAACCTGGAGATACGGCATTCTCCGTGATCTGCGTGACTGCGGATTGTGGGGAAATTTGCCTACCTTCATTGCCAGATTTCTCCAGAACCGGATGTTCCGTGTGCGCGTCGGATCGACCCTCTCTGCGTTATACCCACAAGAGCAGGGTGTCCCTCAAGGCTCCATTCTTTCTGTGACATTGTTCATCCTTCGTGTTAATCATATTTTCACTCTACTTCCTCCGACGGTTCGTGGCTCCATGTACGTGGATGATCTGTCGATCTCTTGCGCATCTGTCAACATGCGCACCATTGAGAGGCAGCTGCAGTCGGCCATTACTAAGATCTCTATCTGGGCTTCCCCTAATGGATTTGGCTTCTCGACGCAGAAGACCGTTTGCGTGCATTTTTGCCGCAAACGGGGTCTTCACCCAGACCCCAGCCTCCGTCTGGGGTCTGGGTGAAGACCCCGTTTCTCATCCCTGTGGTGTCAGAAGCCAAGTTCCTTTGGCTAACCTTTGACCGAGCACTCACCTTCCGACCTCACATCCAGTCTTTGAAGGTGTCGTGCACGAAGTCATTGAGTATCCTGAAGGTCCTCTCTCGAACATCTTGGGGGGCTGACAGGTGCTCAATGCTTCGCATTTACCATTCTTTGATTCGGTCAAAGTTAGACTTCGGTTGCATAACGTACGGTTCGGCACGTCCTTCCGTGTTGCGGCCTCTGGATCCTGTCCATCACCAGGCTCTGCGGCTATGCACTGGTGCTTTCCGTACCTCTCCCTGTGCATAGCCTGTATGTCGAGGCCCATGAACCGCCATTGTGCATCCGACGTAAGCAGCTGTCTCTTCAATTCTTCACCAAGTTGAAGTCTCTTCCTGATCATCCACTGCATGGTTCCATTTTTCAACCGCAATGTGTCCGCCTATTCTCACACCGGCCTTCCTGTGTTCCGATGTTTGGGATTCGGTTGTCGACCTTAGTGCGCGATGCTGGTCTAGACTTGTCAAGGATTGGTTTGACCCGGTTCTACAATGAACCGCCTTGGCAGCCGGTTCAAGCAACGGCTGACCTTTCCCTTTGTGTGTGGCCAAAGTCTTCCACTCCTGCTCTGGTGTACCAGCAGCTCTTTGCCGAGAAACAGTCTCTCTTCCCGGATTTCGTGCCTGTGTTTACTGACGGGTTGAAATCCGGTGAGGTTGTTGGATCCGCTTTCGTGTGTGGCGATGCCTCCCATGCTGAGAGGCTTCCGCCTGAATCCACTGTCTTTTCGGCAGAGATGCGTGCGGTACGCCTCGTTTTGTGCCACATACAGTCTCGATCACATTGTCGCGCTATGGTTTGCTCTGATTCCCCTTCCGTCATCCAAGTTTTATCTTCTCCAGAGGACACGGACTCACCTGTCATCCGTGATGTCCGTCGTCTTCTTGGAACTTTGGAGGGTGATGGCTTCCTGGTCCGATTCTGTTGGGTTCCTGGCCATGTTGGGATCCGGGGTAACGAGCTGGCAGATCTCTCTGCCAGGTCTGTTTCCTCCATGTCGCCAGCTCGGCTGCCACTGTCTTTCCGAGATTATCGGCCATTGATCCGGAAATTTGTTATGGATGAGTGGCAGTCCCTGTGGTCTCAGCAGGGCAGCAATAAACTCTATGCCATCAAACCACAGATCGGATTATGGAAGTCTAGTTTGCGGAAGAACCGTCGTGAGGAAGTTGTTCTTGCGCGTCTCCGCATTGGGCACTGTCGTTTTACTCACCGCTTTTTGCTGTGTGGCGACAGTGCCCCGATGTGTGAGGCGTGCCACTGTCGTCTCACAGTCCTTCATGTTTTGTGTACTTGTGTTCGTTTTTGTGATCATCGTTTTCGTTATTTTCATTCCCATTTGTTGGGCGAAGGAGCAGCTACGCTGCAGACTCTCCTTGGTGAGAACTGCGATCTGACGGCAGTGTTCACATTTTTTACAGAAATTGACCTTTTTTAATCTTATCTAGTTTTACCGCTTTCATTTCCATCTTTCACTTTTACCGTTTCATCCTGTTTTTACCCTTGTGTTCGTGTTTTACTGATTTTGTTCTATTTTGATGTCTTTTGTTTGGCGCTCTTTGGCCACCCATGGCCCTTGCGCCATTAAAATCAACTAACCAACCAACCAACTATCCTGAAATATTCTAGTGGTTCCAGTCTGTTCACAATCAATATCCTTGAGTAACTCTCACAACCACAATAGTTCTTTGCTTGCTTCTGCAGTGGCGATGGACTCTGCTTCGGTTGTCAATAAGGCTGTTGTTGACTGCTTATGGCTGGTCCAACATATGGCACTCTTTCCAAGCATGAAAACAAATCCAGATGCTGATTTCCAGTCAGTCCGGTTTCCTGCCCATTCAGCGTCTGCATAGCCTTTTAAAATTAGTGGGTCTTGTGAAGATAGTCTTAATTTAAGGTTTACTGTTGATTTCAAATAATATATTAACTTCATAATGGCTAACCAATCTTGTTTACTTGGTTTTTCTGCTTCTTATAAGATGCCTATGGCAGTTGAAATGTCTGGTCTTGTTACTGTAGATAAATACATGACAGCTCCCACTATTTCTCTATAAAGTCCATTATCTTTTAGAAGTTCTTCTTCTTCTTGAATGTTCTTCTTGTAGTCTGTACTGATTGGTGTTTTACTTTCCTTATTTTAATCTGTAGCATAACTTTGTATAATTTCCTTTATTTTATTACTTTGACTCAGAAGAAAACTTCCATCTTCTTCTCTTTCTATTTGAATTCCAAGATAATATGTTATGTGGCCTAAATGTTTGACTTCAAATTGATTTTTCAACAAATTTGCAGTTTTCTTTATATTTTCTGTGTTATTTGATGCAATTAATATATCTACATAAATAGCTAAATAAGTTGTTTGTTTTCCATCCTTTAGCGATAGTAAGCAAGGATCTGTTGTACTTTGTTTGAAGCCCTTGTTGCACAAATATTCTGTTATTGTTTTATTCCAATTTCTGGCACTTTGTTTGAGACCATATATGCTCTTATGCAATTTACAAACTTTTTCTTCTTTTCCTGATTCTCTGAAACCTTCTGGTTGTTCATCTTCTTCTAATTTTCCATACAGGAAAGCAGATTTTATATCAAGATGATGAACATTCCATTTTCTATTTGCTGCAACTGTTAAGAGTTCTTAAAAGTGGTATGTTTTACTACGGGTGAAAAAGTTTCTTCAAAGTCTAATCCCGGTTGTTGTGTATACCCCTTTGCAACAATCCTTGCTTTATAGCTTTCGACTTTTCCACTTGCATTGTATTTTGTTTTGAAAATCCATTTATTTTTAATGGCTTTCTTTCCTTCTGGAAGATCTGCCAAAGTCCATGTTTCGTTTTCCTTCAATGCATCTAGTTCTTCCTTTATGGAATTCAACCAGTTTTCTTTTTCTACTTCGTTCATGTCCTGGATTTCATTTAAATTTTGAGGATCCTTTTTATATTGAACTTTTGCAACATATGCTAATCTTTCTGGTGGTTTTCCTTTGTTTATTCTTGAAGACTTTCTTTGAACATTTTCAGGTTCTTCTCTATCATTATTTTCTTCCACAGTTTCTGATGACATTACTTCATTTTGAACGAAAATTTCTTGTTCGTCCTCTTTCCTTTCAGCAGGTTTACTTTTTATTATAGCTTGCTGCCGTTCATCAAATTTTACTGATCTGGTAATGACTATTTTGTTTGTTTCTTTATTTAATACTCTGTATCCATTAGATCTTTGATCATATCCTAATAAGATTCCCTCTTGTGCTCTATTGCAAAATTTTCTTCTTTGTTGCTTTGGTACATATACATAAGCTTTTGATCCAAATACTTTAATATGACCAAGATATGGTTTAAATCCGTTCCACAATTCAAAAGGAGTTTTTCCTGTTGTTTGTGTTGGAACTCTATTTTGTATGTAAGCTGCTGTTATTACAGCTTCTGTCCAGTATTTACCTTCCATATTAGCATCTAACATCATAGTTTTTGTCATTTCTGTCAAAAATCTGTTTTTTCTTTCAGCAATTCCATTCATCTGAGGACAGTATGGAACAGTTGTTTTATGTTCTGTTCCTTGTTCCACTAAATAATTTTCAAAATCTATTCCACAATACTCTCCTCCATTATCTGTTTTTATTGATTTTGGCATTTTTCCAAATTTGGTTTTCACTGAAGCTACATATTGCTTAAATTTTACTAATGCTTCATCTTTACTTTTAAGCAAATAGATGTAACAGTATCTGCTATTGTCATCTATAAATGTGCTAAAATACTTGTAACCACTAGGACTGGCTTCAACCATTAGACCACAAATATCTGTGTGTATCAAACAAAGATACTCGCTCTTTCCACATTTATAAGTGGGTCACGGGAAAATTCTCATTGGCCGCCACCGGGAGTCGAACCCAGGGTCTTCCAGTTACGCGCCGGATATGCTTCCGCTACACCACAGCGGCCTCGAATTCCTCCAGACTCACACACGCTAACTGCCAAGCCAATTATGGCAGGTTGCTTCTTGAAGCCCCACACAATGCTGGGGATTCACCAAAGATGGTAAGCAGCAACTGAAGAAATAATTAGAAGGCGAATGAATAATTAATACAGACATTTAACGTGGACCAGGAACATCAAACAAAGATCCTCGCTCTTTCCACGTTTATAAGTGAGTCACAGAAAAATTCTCATTGGCCACCACCGGGAGTCGAACCCAGGGTCTTCCAGTTATGCACCGGATATGCTTCTGTGGTATAGCGAAAGCATATCCAGCATGTAACTGGAAGACCCTGGGTTCGACTCCCGGTGGTGCGCTGGATACACGCTGGATATGCTTCCGCTATACCACAGAAGCATATCCGGTACATAACTGGAAGACCCTGGGTTCGACTCCCGGTGGTGGCCAATGAGAATTTTTCCGTGACTCACTTATAAATGTGTAAAGAGCGAGGATCTTAGCTTGATGTTCCTGGTCCACGTTAAATGTCTGTATTAATAATCTGTGTGTACTAATTCAAATACAGCTTTGGCCTTAAAACTACTTTGCTTGGAGAATGGCTTCTGTGTAAGTTTGCCTTTTATGCAAAACTCACAATTTTCTTCTTTTTTACATTTGGAAAGAGTTATTCCTCTTGCTAACTCTTTTTTCTCCATTTGTTTTATCATTTCAATATCCCTATGACCTAGCCTTCTGTGCCATAAATTCAAACAATTTTTATTTTCACATGTAGTGGCCAAATTTGCCTTTTCATCTAATATTTGTAGTTTGTACAAATTATCTGAGGCATCTATTAAGCCTATAGCTACAATAGTATTCCCATACTTAATTGTGCATTTCTTATTCTTGAATAAAACTGCAAATCCTTTTTTTTTTTTGTGGCTTTTGTAACAGATAACAAATTAGTGTCTAAATCTGGAACATATAACACACCCTTTACTTCCACTTTTCAAACTTTTCCGTTTTCGATTTTGCAGTTTAAGGTTATATTTCCCTTGCCTTCTGACTTTATCTGAGAACCGTCGGCAGTAGTGATCAGCTCTGATTCACCTTTTGAAAGTTCTTTAAACAGTGTTGCATCATTTGTCATGTGACACGTTGCACCGGAATCAATTGACCAACCTTTGGATATTTTGTTGGGTTTTGTTTCTAATGAGAAATTTTCATTTTCTCTTTTTATGTCATTTTATTCACAATCTAATTTTGTTTTTCCTGTCTTCACGGCAATATTACTGTGAGACTCTGTATGTGGGTTTATTTTGTGAAACTTACCAGTGTTACCTTTATTTTGATTCCTTTTGTAGTGCCAACAGTCATCTTTGACATGATTCTTTCTTTTACAAAAAGTGCAAAATCTTTCTTGTTTAGAGCTGTAATTTTTCTTTTTATAACTTGTTTTCAAAACAGTTGTGTGATCGGTGTGTGCCTGTGAGTTTTCTTTCCTTCTACGTATTAGATTCATCTATCACTTTACATTTGATAAACTCAAGTGTTAAATCTTCTTCCTGTCTTGCTTCTAATGCAGTAACTAAATTTTCATAGGTACTAGGTAAACTATTTAGCAAGATAGCCCCCAAATGTGTGTCTTTGAATTCTTCTCCTTGTGCTTTAAGCTTGTGAACTATTTCCAGCATTCTATTTACATGCTCTTGCATAGTTCATCCATTTTCTTGAAAACGTAAACTATACAGTTTTCTAAGCAAATACAATTTACTACTTAAACTTTCTCTTTCGTAAACCATTTTCAAAGCATTCCACATTTTGGAACTTGTTCTCTTATCGCGCACGTGAATAATTTGATCATCAGACACGCAAAGTGTTATAGTAGCTTTAGCCAGTTCGTCATTTCTCAACCATGTTCGTCATTTCTCACTCTTTTCTTCTGGAATTGGCTCTGAAACAACCTTCCATAAATTATCTTTAATAAGAATCATTTCCGTTCTTACTTTCCAAATTTGATAATTAAAATTATCTAACTTTGTTATGCTGTACATGTCGCATCCTATGAATGACGCCATTTTGTTCCGCTTTCGATTTTTGAATGAAGAACTATGCAGTAACAAATACGCCTTTAATCGAACACTCGACTCAAATGCTTGATGAATTTGACGAACTTTGCTTTTAATCTTCCTGACAGAAGTGAGATTTCAGTCTCATAATCAAGATTGTTAGTTATTTCTAAATAAATAAAATCTATAATTGATGATAGCCTTTTATGTAATGCAGTAAGCCACTTACCAGCTGCAGGAAGATCTATCCTTTAGTAATCACAGAAAAAAATGGATTCCACACTTTAAGCACTTGAAGTTATTACCTTTTGTGAAGATGTACAATAACTAATATTTATTGTACATCTCCACAAAAAGGTAATAACTCACTATTCCAACACACACACACACACACTCTATATATCACCAACATTGTTGTTATTCAGTCAAAGATCAACCACTTAGATTACTAACCGACGTGAGCAGCAAAAGGGATTTCAGGCAACGCTCGCTAGAGCAAACAAATAAAAACGTTTCGAGCAGCGCCACCTGCAATTCTGTTAAATGTGCGCTGAGGCTTTTGGTTCAAATGTTGAGGAACTCCGACAGTCATATTTCTTATAATAATTTCTAACAATTTGTGTATTATTTTAGACTAGAAATATTTAAATTGTCACCATATTCAAGTTGATCAAGATTCAACTTATTACTTTTGACAAAAGCCCTAGTTTAAAAAGTGACATTAAAGTAACTTTTAAACATTAAATAAAAGTTAAACATATCGAAGAAATAATAAAAAAATGATTGTGTTCAGGCAAAAATCACACACAGGAAACCTCTATAACATGCCAAAACTAAAAGTCAATGTGAACAGATATATATCAGCTGTCAGTACCCTCGCGACAGTCTAACTGACCAGTCCCAGAAAGAAAAAAAGAATGTATAAAAAATCATTTTGTGTTTGACTGGGCATATTCCCATAATCTACTAAATGCAAAAGCACAGATGGAAAGGTATCTATTTGGTGGGGAGGAGCTCTCTAACGACAAACTTTCGAGTTGTGTAAAAGATCGTGAAAATGGAGGCAAACAGACTGACAAGCGCACACTGACATACTTTGATTTTGTTTGTTCACTAACACACACTTCACTAATTTTTGGAACATTTTCAAGAGAGACTCCAAACATATTTTTAATATGACTTAAAGTTTTAAATAAAGTCTGTATATGACTGTTATATACAGACTTTATTTAGTTTTCATATTGGACTACTACTTTGGAGATTATCATAGTTAAAGATTTATAGCTAAGGTAAATAACATTCCTTGATAATGTTTTTACGTTCATATTCCACAAACTGTGAGATGATTTCTTCAAAGTGAAAAAGAACTTGCACAACTAGCAAGTTCCCCCCCCCTCCCTCCGCCATTATCAATGCTGTAATGTTTCCCCTTGTCTCACCATAATATCACCTTGTCTTGATAATTTTGGTCAAGTATATTCAGGGTCAAGTTGTCAACACGCATGTGATTATAGTTGGTTATCTGGCGACAAAGTATGTAAAGATGACTTCCTTCCAGTGGCACAGATTTTGTGAGCAACACAGTGATGTTGCATGCAATCTGTTGTTATGGTCTTGTAAAAATGGGTTGCCTAGGGCATTGGCTGATCTCTCATACTGCTGAGCCTGGGTTTAAATCTCAGAACAAGACATGAATGTTGTTCCTATACTTCCAGTGTGGGGTTTCTCCCTGCATTACCACTTCACACCATTTTGGTTCTCTCCACAACTGACAGAGGTGATAGCAACTACTGAAACATTCCACATATTATTTCCTACTTTAAACATACTAAGTAGCATAGGGTTTTGTATAAGAAAACTTAAATGAACCTCTTGATGCTGGGTTCCTACGGTCCTTACAAATCCTTAAAAGTCCTTATTTTTTGCTGAAAATGGCAAAAAGTCCTTAAAAATTACTTAGCTTTCTAACTGGCTGCGTGACATGTAGAAGTTACGATGCAGTGCATAGAACTTTTGCTGCAAGTTGTCTGTGTTAATAATCACAGCTGAAATCCCATTGGAGAGCACAGGACAGTGTGAGACAAGTCATTTGTTGAAAAAGTGACCATCACCATGTCTTTGGTACTGATATTTCATTTTTGTGTTTCCCTTTTGCATATGCAAACAACAATTATTCAGTTATACCACGGGAAAATTAAGTGTGAACCTGAAATCTTGAACACGCAATTTTGACTTTGGTTTTGCAATTTCAACCATGAGATGATTATGTGTGAAATTCAGATCATGAACTCTTAGCTTTAACTACTGTTTTACAATTTACATACACTGTATTGCATATGTGATTATTCCCTCAGATAGGAAAACTGATTTGACTAGCAGAACTGCCTCTTAAATTGCATAAATTTTAATTTATTACATCCACAAACTTAAATTATATGGGAAAATACTGCAAACTTAATCATTATACTTCAGTTTGCATAGTTAAGTTGCGTGTAAAAGTATATATGAGCGAATGTCATTGTAGTGTATGCAGTTTGTAAGATCCTTAAAATTGTTTTGCAGGGTGCCTAAAAGTCCATAAAAAGTGCTTATTTTTTGAATGGGTAAAAGAGTGGGAACCATGTAATGGTGCTGTACATTAGGAATAGGCTACTCGTTATAACCTTAGATGCTGAAGGGGATCATTAACCCTGCAACAACAACAAAATTAAAAAAGAAGGTAAGAATAGAAAAATAAAGAAAAAGAAGACATTTAAAGAGCTAATAATTAACCTAGTTTAGCAATTCTTCCAGCCATTAGATGCTCATGAAGATTCAACCCCCTTCGCACCAAAAAATGGCTTGTGAATTATTAAGTTGGTTATCATTTTCCAGTATCCAAGCTGAATATAAGATAAAGCAAATGACTGTAAGATGCATATAATCATGTGCATAAGATTCTTCCATGAATCCGTGGATTTTGCTGTTTTCATCGTCATTTGAGTTGTTCTCCAGGTCAATTCAAAACAACCGAAGAGGAATTTTGGGGAGATTACTTGATATCGTTTTCTGCCTGAGGACAGAATTCTGTCTTTCAAAACCTGAAAGCACTAGTTATACAGAATGAAGATTTCTCCTGTAAGTTTTTTTTTTTTTCCAATATTGCATACTTGCCAACATTTACGGATTATCCGTAAAATTTACAGATTTCTGCTTAATTTTACTGATTTACAGATAGATGTCTTTTTTCCGGATTTTTAAATATTTCGATTGCTCAATCAAAATATTTCAATCCCCTGCAACCATCCACTTAGATTTTCTACCAGACCTTACGAGCGCTGTGCCACGTGATGATGTCATCTTTGACTCGCCGGCTTCGTGACTTCGTGCAGTAGCTCTCTCTCTCTCCACGGGAGTGCTCTAGTGATGTGCCGACCAGAGTTTGCCAAAATACGTAATTATGCATCTAGTATGCATCGAAATTTTACCAACCCATAAAAATACTCATCAGGAATTTTTCTCGGCGCGTAAAACGACGCATTGAAGAATTTTACGAATTAATAAAAATACGCATCAGGACAGTATTTCGTCTTTCAGAAACGGAAGTAAACTTTGAAATAAATATTTTTTCCGTAATCTTAATTTCTTTTTCCTGTGATGTTGCCTCTGTCCAGTATTGTTATATATCATTTTATTCCATAAATATTTGTATTTCAGTTTGAAAATGGAGGAAATTTCCAAAAACGGAAATTCGACAGCGAAATAATTTCGCTGTAATCTTTTTAGGTATGAGAGTGCGGCTGCTTCGAGGAATTTCTCCTTTTCCGTCATAATTTGGGTTATCCTCGAAATCGATTCAATTAGTATTTCTCCTTTTCTGTCATAATTTGGGTTATCCTCGAGATCGATGCAATTTGGGTTATCCTCGAGGGCAATTAGTAGTGGTGGAAGACGTTTTCTGCCTGAAACTTTTGAAAGCGGAAGTTTCATCTTTCAAAACTTTCGAAAATGGAAGTTAGACGCAGTGAAGATTTCTCCCATAATTGTACTTTTATTTTTCACGTGATGTTTCCTCTGCCTCGTATTGTTGTTAAATATCATTTTATTTCATAAATATTTGTATTTCAACTAGAAAATGAAGGGAACGTGTCCGAAAGCGGAAATCGGACAGAGCAAAGATTTCCCCCGTAACTGTAATTTTTTTCCCCCAACAATGATCAGAACATGTATCCTGTATTCTTAAATATTCCCCCTAAAAAGTTTTGCATTTCAGCTTGATAAGGGGAGGCGGGGGCAAAAATGAAAGTGACAAAGCTGAAAAATTTGTAATAATTGATGCATGGTGTTCAAAAGTATTTATATTTTCAAAGTTACACTATTCATCTTTTATCTAAAATAGTGAAAGTTATCATGCATTCATGATAGATTAAATTGTCATCCAAGGGCGTTAAAAAAACAAAACAATAAAGAAATGGGAAGGGAGACAAAGATATCAGCAAAATGAAAATTTAAGCACTTGATGCTGTGTAGCTGCAGAAAAACAAATGTGGCTGTGGAACTTACTGAGAAGTTTATTAGATATTTTTAGATGCCTATAAGAACCTCAAAAGTGCAATGTTTTTACTTCTTGAACATGTTGCTGTTCCACCATGTGGTCATTACAAAACATGATAAATTTAATGTTATTGTTTTAAAATACAAATATTATATTTATTTCTAAATCAAGAAACAAAATGGATTCAAATTCTAAATACATTGAGCAGTAGTAAAATATTTTATATGAAAAAATCTGGATTGATTTTTCATAATTGCCTAGCATTTTCATAAGTATTTTATTTCCTCTGTTAATTTTTCTAAAATACTCCCAACTTTTGAAAATTACTCCCTACATTTTTTCAAAGGAGTAAAAATGCTTAAAAAAAATTTTTTTTTTGCAAACTCTGGGTCCGATGCATGCGCAGAGTCTGCGATGGTGGCCGTCGCAATTTTATTTCCACAGCCCGACTTGATCGAGCGGCCGTGGTATTTCAGTCTCTGTAGACACTAGTTCATCATAGCAGTTGATTGGCCTCCTCTTGGGAGGGAAATCACAGCCAGTGAAAGAGAAGGGTAAAATCTGTATGCACAGTGTTGAGGAATGTTGTTGTAGCAGCAAAAGAATGTTTTCTTATGTGTGTTGTTTTAGTTCTTTGTTGTAGAGTTGAATTACCAGAAGGAGTGAGTTGTTAGTTTAGCTTTTATGCAAATCTGTAAAGATGAGTACTAAGATTATACCATCTCAAAGTTATTTTCAAACTTTTAAGGAAACATACACTGCAAAGTTCCAGTGTATCAGGAAATCTAATAAAGGTGTAACATTTCCATTTTGCGACATTTGCCAAAATGATTTTAACATTGTCCATGGAGGCAGAAATGATATTTTTCATCATGTAAATGGTTCCAAACACAAAGGTAATTTGAAGTGTACTAATAGTAACTCCAAATTGACTATGTTTTTTAAAACATCAGGTAATAGTCAAGGAAATGTAACTCGTGCTGAATTGTTGTTTACGTCTTTTTTTATAGAACACAACGTGCCATTCAGTGCTGCCAGCCAAGCTGGTCCACTTTTTCAGCAGATGTTTCCAAAAATGAAACTGCCAAATGTTATGGCTGTGGGAAGACGAAAACGATGGCGATTGTCCACAAAATAGCTTCATATCAAACTTCCATTGTTGTGAAACTTTTACAAGAAGGGCCATTTTCTGCAGCATGTGAGCGAAGTCATGAAACTGATTACAATATTATACAGGGTGTCTGAGAATTATTGGACACATTACAAAATTATGTACAAAAAAAAAAAAAAACTTTGAGCATTGTCTGTTTTTCTATGTCACATTATTACTAACACGGTTTCTATATTTTTGTTTTGCAGAATTGTTATTCCCAGAATCCGATAGATGGCGCTAGGTGTGGCCTGATGAGAAATGTATGAGAAATGCACAATCAGTTGTCATGTCATCCGTACAGCAGAAGGCGATGTATGTGTTATGGCTTGCGGAATTAAAGTCTGTCATTAAAGTTAAAAGACGGTACCGTTTAGAGTATGGTTGTAATCCTCCGTCAACAGATTCAATTAAACGGTGGATGAAACAGTTTAAAGAAACTGACAATGTGGAACATCGTGGAGGAGCCGGTAGGCCTAGTGTTAGCAGTGAGACGGTTGACCAAGTTAATAAAAGTTTCCGATGAAGCCCCAGGAAATCCATTCGTAAAGCAAGCAGAGAACTTTACATTCCGAAATCGACAGTTCACGATATCTTGCACAAGAAATTAAAGTTTGATGCTTATAAAATTCAAATAGTGCAAAAGATGCATGTAAATGATCACACTCTGCAATACGATTTCGCTGTAGATATGCTGAATCGAGTGGAAAACGACAAAAACTTTTTCAGTACTGTAATTTTTAGTGATTAATCCACATTTCATGTATCAGGTATTGTGAATCGTCACAACTGTAGGATATGGGGCAGTGAACCGCCTCATGCTGCTATTGAACTGGAATGTGATTCTCCAAAAGTTAATGTGTGATGCACCCTATCAAAAAGAGAAGTGAGAGAAGTGATTGGCCCTTTCTTCTGCGAAAAAACCATAAATGGTGACATTTACTTGGATATGCTAGAAAATTTTGCTATACCCTAGATCAAAAGATATGACAATGTCATTTTCCAACAAGGTCAAGGTCCACATTGGTCAACGTGTGTACATAAGTGCCTAAATGAGCATTTCAACAGATGGATTGGGCATGGTGGTCCCATTCCGTGGCCTCCTCGCTCTCCAGATCCAACTCCATTGGATTATTTCATGTGTTTTATATCGAGTATCGCTTGGACATACTACGTGCAACCAAGGGATCTCACATCGAAATTTATTAACTTGTGTAGTTATGTTGTAAGTTAGTATAGTCAGTTTCTTTCTATCTGTTTAATGTTTTGTTTTATATAATTTTGTAATGTGTCCAATAATTATCGGACACCCTGTATAATCATGATGTACAAGATGAAGATAAGTAGGTATGTAACATGCAGTTTTGAATGCAATGTGTAGGTATTCTTAAAGTGAATATTTCCTTTTTACAGGAAATGTTTAGTTTGGTATTGAAACACCACAGGTTTGCAAGGCTAACATTGAACAAAAATAAGATTTTACTTTATGGTTTTTTAAATTATTATTTTAAATACAGATAATACTAGTTTAGTTATTGTGGCATATGCAGATATTTTCACTGCATATTTATTAATACAATGCTGTGGTATGCTCTAAAAAATTTAGTGCAGTTAAGTTTGACTTTATACCAATCATGATCTTTCAGTTTTTTAATGAAAAAAGAAAAAAACAAACCAAACTACAATGGCTAAAGCCTACCAAGCTTTGCCCCTGAGTTATGCCTACAAAGTCTGATGACTGTCATTTTGGCAGATCACACAATCACCACAGGCAGTGATAAGCTCACCTTAGTCTTTCTATAAATGATCATGTGGGCTGATAGATTTTACCATAAAAAAGCAGTTTTTATGAAAGTGTATTCCATTTTATATGAACTTACATATTTTAAAATATGTATCCCATTTTGTCAAAATTTCCAGTCCCAAAAATTTAAGACATTCTCATGCTGGTCAGTGGGCCATGTTTGGGAGCATCTTCCATTTCATCCAACATGCATTTTGTTCATTATGCTTTTGTAATTTTTTATTCAGACATAGTGGGTTTTGCAACTGCTCACTTCATATTGTGTCAAAAAAGATCATTCAGCAAAGTGAAAGTAATTCTTAATATTTAAAATGATCAAAGCTAGGTAATGGCTGTATTTTTTTCTCTTTTATTGTATATTTCCTACAAATTTTCATAACTAAAAGCAAAAAATATCACACCAGGTATGATTTCATAACTAAAAGCAAAACCAGTCACACCAGGTATGATTATATGCCCTTCCCAGTAAACCTTCAAAATTTTGATGTGTGGAGGGTTTAGAATTTTTTTTCTTTTCCGGTGTTGATAATTGCATTTGTGGTAGCTACACATGAACACACAAAACTACTCATGCTTGCCTTTAGAAGTTTTCAGCTCTGCATTTTAATCACTGTAATCACAAATTAGTGCAAACTATCTTAGTTATGACATATGAAATAGATTTAAATTGACAAATCATTTGCCCAATAAATTGGCTTTTAATGGATATGTTTAATATATCAGACAATCGAGCATATCATGAAACATTCAATGACATTTTTTTAAGAATTTCAAAAAAAACTTTAAAGATGGCAGGTATTACAATGGATTCAAGTTGTATGTCATTCAAATGTTCACCATTATATATTGTAATTATTTTCTATGGGGTGTGGTACGAAATGTCGACACAAAAATGTCGCCAGGGTCAAAATTTCGACACGGTCATAATGTCGACAGAGTCAAAATGTTGACAATCATAATGTCGACAGCCATACTGTCGTCTACAGTCTAAGTTAGAGTTTCGTGAGATAATGTACTACATTTGATGGTTCTAAATTGAAAATCATAGATTTTACAAAAGTTTTGTAGGGGGCTCCGACCCCTTCCAAAAACCGTCTACAGTCTAAGTTAGAATTTCACGAGATAGTATACCAAATTTGGTGGTTCTAAATTGAAAACTGTAGATTTTACGAAAATTTTGTGTGTGGGGGCTCTGACCCCCGTGCTCCAATCCCTTCCAAAAACCGTCTACAGTCTAAGTTAAGAGTTTCGTGAAATAGTATACCAAATTTGGTGGTTCTAAATTGAAAAATTTTGTATGAGGGGGCTCTGACTCCCCATGCTCCGACCCCTTCCAAAAACCATCTGCAATCTAAGTTAGAGTTTCATGAGATAGTATACCAAATTTGGTGGTTCTAAATTGAAAACTAGATTTTAAGAAAATTTTGTATGAGGGGCTATTTTGTATGGGTCATGCTCCGACCCCTTCCAAAAACTGTCTACTGTCTAAGTTAGAGTTTCATGCGATAGTTTACCAAATTTGGTGGTTCTAAATTGAAAACTGTAAATTGAAAATTTTGTATGAGGGAGGGGGGCTCCCCCTGCTCAAACCCCTTCCAAAAACCGTCTGTCTAAGTTAGAGTTGCATGAGGTAGTATACCAAATTTGGTGGTTTTAAATTGAAAACTGTAGATTTCACGAAAAAAAATTGGGGGGGGGCTCTGACCTCCCGGGCTCCGACCTATTCCAAAAACCATCTACAGTCTTAGTTAGTTTCATGAAAAGAAAATTTTGTATGGGGAGGGACTTCCCGGGCTCCGACCCCTTCCAAAAACCGTCTACGGTCTAAATGGAGTACCATGAGGACATTTTCTGGACCATGTCGACATTATGACAGTGTTGACATTTTGACTGTCGACATTTTGGCTGTCGACATTTTTACCGTGTCGACATTTTGAATTGTCAACATTTTGATTCTCGACGTTTTGACTGTCAACATTATGACCGCCACCCTTTCTATGATACTGTTTCTTCTTGCCTCAGTGAGTTGTAATTAGCACATTATTCTATCATTATAGTATATTTAATGATTTTATGGCATAATGAACATCATTTCGAGGGCTTACGTTGGTTGTCCTTCCAACATACTTGTGTTGAAAGAATCTTCGCTGTTTTCAATTGTAAAAAATTAGTCACCCCTCTCAGAACATACAATTCAATATCTAGTAGTTGCCTACTATAATATACGTCGATATAATAGTCACAATGAATAAAACTACCAAGTAGCCAATTTACAGACTGTTCATCACGTGAATGTTTAGCATTAGGTTAGATCATTGAGTTCACGTGTGAGGGGTAACAACAAAGTAACTATTGCATAGTTTGCTGATATAATAATGGAAATAGTCAAAGTCTATATCATCTTTTATGAGTTCCATTGTGTAGCTTGACATAATCCAACATGTCTGTTGTCAGTTGTAGCATTACTATGGTTGTCGAATTTGCCTCTTGTCTTCATAACATCGATGTACATCAAAGTTGTCTAGGACTATTCTTCGCATATTTGTCATAGGTTCGGCACTTTAAAAATTCCTTCAGCCTACCTTAATAATTAGTATACTGAATGGTCAGATTAAAATCATTGATATAAAAGACATAAAACTATAAAACAAAGACGAGGTTAAAATGTCGCTAGATCCTCCCTCACGCAATTCTCATCAGTCAACCGCAGACTAGTTTCGTTCTGTTTTGTTCACAAACATCCTCAGCACTTAGTTTGACGATAATTAGATTCTCAGCATGGCATAGTTGTCCCCTCTTGCACCATTTTTATCTACATTGTATCTGACACCCGCAGCCTGTCTTCACACGTTCGTGAGGGTGTGGTCATCCATTACATCATCTGTAGTTCGGCCGTGACGCCCTCTGTTGTCACGTAATCTATTTTTTCTCATGTATGGTTTATTTTTTTGTATATTTATTTGTTTTCTTTTTATATTTTCTTTTTCTTTCTGTATTATATATTTCCATGGATATTGCAATTCCATTGGTGTGTTAGTATTGCAGTTATTTTCGGTTGTTTTTTCAATCAACGGCTTCCAGAAGCAAAATTGCCACAGTGCTAAACGCTGGCTTATGACCATTCGTCCGAGAAGAGTCCGGATTCGAATCCCAGTCAGGCATGGATGTTGTGTTTGTCTTACGGCACTGGCTCTCTCCCTTCCCTGTAACTAGTGACCCTAAATTAGGGATGGGCAACTGCTTATAGCCCACTGAGTTGCTCACGGTGGCCGTTAAACCTCCAATTAAAAAAAAAAAAAAGCAAAATTTGCTGTGCTGATTTTAATGTTGTTAATAATTCACAGTTGTCCCAGTGAGGTGTTAAATTATTAGTTAAGCAATACTGTAGCAATGATATTTTCTCCTCATTTTTCCTCCAGTTGGATGTGTGTTCATTCAATCTCGACGTGAAGCATCTCTTGGTACTTCCAATATATACCCTTTCATTTCTTATAGTGATGTTATTGTGATTAATTGTTGGAATTAAGTACACTCCTGGTGAGTTTAGTATACTTTTGTTTTTCTTGTTGGTTAAGATTGTTCCATTATCGATAACTGTCTCAGCTATCCTCATATTTTCTTTCTTAAATTCGTTCATTATGGTTTTTGTAATAGATAGAATAAATGGCAAAGTACCACAGTATTTAATTTCATCATTGGTATTTTTATGTACTGGTCTCTCATTATTTCTTTTAATGTTTTTGTATATCTTCATGATAAGATTGTTATTGTATCCAAAATGTTTAGCCATTCAGCAATCCATTGTACCTCTTCACTCTCGGCTTTCTCTGTCGAAGAATGAGAAATAGCTCTTTGTAGGTACAATCTGAAGGCAGCCATCTTATACTTCCAAGGGTGTGCTGAATCAGCAGGGATAATATATTAGGGTTATCTTTGATCTCAAGGAGCACTTTTCTCTCGTATCTAATTCTTTTATCCTCAATGCTGGTATTCCAGTTTTTACAGATATTTCTTGCACTTTTAAACCTTGTTTTATCTTGCATTTTCTTTGGAAGTTTCCTTATAAACTCTTCCATTTTAGGGATGATTATTTCGGACTTTGGAGTTTTTTGTTCATATGTGAACTTGATTCCTCTGTTTAGGGCCACCTTTTTTTTATTCCATCTATTACAAAAATCATAATGAAGGAATTTAAGAAAGAAAATATGAGGATAGCTGAGACAGTTATCAATAATGGAACAATCTCAACCAACAAGAAAAACAAAAGTATACTTAACTCACCAGGAGTGTACTTAATTCCAACAATTAATCACAATAACATCCCTATAAGAAATGAAAAGGTATATATTGGAAGTACCAAGAGAAGCTTCATGTCAAGATTGAATGAACACATATCCAACTGGTGGAAAAACGAGAAGAAAACATCATTGATGCAGTATTGCTTAACTAATAATTTAACACCTGACTGGGACTACTGTGAACTATTGACAACATTAAAATCTGCACAGTAAATTTTACTTTCGGAAGCTGTTTGGATTGAAAAAACAACTGAAAATAACTGCAATACTAACATACCAGTGGAATTGCAATAGCCATGAAAATATGTAACACAGAAAAAAAGGAAAATATGAAAAGAAAAGGAAAATATGAAAAGAAAAGAAATGAATATACAGAAAAATAAACCATACATGAGAAAAAATAATATGTGACAATAGAGGGCGCTACGGCCAAACTACAGATGACGAAATGAATGACCATGTCCTCACGAACATGTCAAGACAGGCTGCAGGCATCAGATGCAATGTAGATAGAAATGGTGTAAGAGGGGACAACTATGCCATGCTGAACATCTATTATCATCAAACTAAGCACTGAGAATGTCTGTGAACAAAACAGAATGAAACTAGTCCGTAGTTGACTGATGAGAATTGCGTGGAGGACCTACGACATTTTAACTTCTTGTCTTTGTTTTATAGTTTTATGTCTTTTATATTAATGATTTTAATTTGACCATTTAGTATACCAATTATTAAGGTAGGCTGAAGGAATTTTTAAAGTGCCGAACGTATGACAAATATGTGAAGTACAGTCCTAGACAACTTTGATGTACATCGATGTTATGAAGACAGTGTTGCCGATTATTTGTTGTGCCACTCAGACACAGTTTTAGCCCTGTGCACATGGCAAATGTCATCTTGGAAGACAGGAATGGCAATGTGATGCTGCTTCTGGAGATGTAGGGCAAAGGGCAACACTTCTTCATTCAGAATGCAGCGGTACACATGCTGGTTCAAATTCATCGTCACTGCAATGAGAGGTCCCATTTCATGATATGAAAAACATTCCCAAAACACCACATATATATATATATATATAAATATAAGTATAGTCCTAGACAACTTTGATGTACATCGATGTTATGAAGACAGTGTTGCCGATTGTTTGTTGTGCCACTCAGACACAGTTTTAGCCCTGTGCACATGGCAAATGTCATCTTGGAAGACAGGAATGGCAATGTGATGCTGCTTCTGGAGATGTAGGGCAAAGGGCAACACTTCTTCATTCAGAATGCAGCGGTACACATGCTGGTTCAAATTCATCGTCACTGCAATGAGAGGTCCCATTTCATTATATGAAAAACATTCCCAAAACACCACAGAGCCTTCTCCAGCTTGGACAACACCTTTGACACAATCAGGATTAAAGGCTTCATTGGGCCTGTGATGCACTCATCACCTCCCATCATTGGAGCACAAACAAAAACGAGACTTATGAGACCAAATTACTCATTTCCAATCCTCCACAGTGAAGTTTTGGTGCCTCTGAGCCCATTGATAATGTGCGACTTTGTGACTTGCTGTTAATAGAGGCCTCTTCCGTGATACTCTGCTCCAGATGTTCATCGCATGCAGTTCTCATCACAATGTCCTTTTGTAAATTGGTTGAAGTGGACTTTCATTGACTGTTTGGATCAATTGTTGCCTGGTTTGAAATCGATTTGCAGTTACCAGACGTGAAATATGGCGGCGCTCCCTTTTGCTGAGAATCATTTTCCGGCCACAGTTACGTCGCCGATTTTCAGTTGGGACTGCTAACTACACCACTGTTTGTAGACCCGCCAACAAATTTGTCAACTTCATTCACTTTTGTGTCCATGGGCACCGCCAAACACGATGGCTCCTTTTTGCCACTCGGTAACATCCGTCTTATGACCCATGTTGCAGACTAAATTCAACACACACATTGCTCTTCACCACTGCACCAGACAGAAATGATCCTGTAGACTATGTTAGTGCTGCTTATCTCCCAAGAATGCTATCATGGTGCCCTCTGTGCAACCGGTAACATCATACTGTCATTTCTGTTAGGGGTGATTAATTTTTTATCCGGTGTGCTTACCTTTCAAATAAAATGAAACTATGATGGTTTTTAACTTTGTGCCAGTGTTTCTTTCTTCCAATTTATTCTTAAATTTCTTATGAATTTAATAATCCTCTTTGGAATTTTTTTTTAATTATTGTAGGTCCGCATATAAATTATGCATCAAAAGAAAAAAGAAGCCAACTCATGTAGTACAACCAGTGGAAGAAGTAATTCCTCGCATACATGGTCGTGAAATGATAACCTATGGTAAAAGAAGAAGTGCTGCTGAAAATGTGCCAATTAACTCATCGAGTAAAGTTCCCAAAATATCTGAAAATATGAATTCTGAATTTAGGACTTCCACTAGAGTTCCTGAGACTGAAACAAGCTCTGTGTCAGAGCACTGAATCAGTTAACATTTCTTATATGCTAGCAGCTGGTCTTAGTTAGACTTCTGAATATTTTTGTGTGGTCAAGTACATCGAGCACACACAATCTGTGTGTTTTTGGTTTATTTTTTTGAACTGTTGTTGCATTGCAATAATAAATTGCAATAATACAATGAGTAAATATTAAACAAATATTAATTTAGTAAACAAGATTTTATTCTAATTATAAATTAACCCGTAGCTGTCTCTAGTGAAATTTTAATGAAAATTTCTTGATTTTCTTTTTAAATGGAATATTATTTATGAGTGAATATGTGCAATAAGACAGGATTAGATAGACATATAAGAGAAGCTGGTCATAAAATTAATTAAGATTAATTTAAAATTATACTGAAAAGACAGTTTGTTATATGCATGTTACCATAAAAATCCGAGTCCGTTATTTCACGAAATTTCTAGTAAGAATGCGAAGTGTCCACGAGCAATCGGTAACTTCGAGTTTTTACTAGTAATTTCGCAAAATGACTATCATCTTCAGTAAAATGCAGAATAAAAAGTTTACATCGGGTATTTACTTATTTTTTAGTCAGAACCCGTTCTCACTAGACACGGAACAGTAAAAATCCAAAATGATTACAATAGATATGAACTCATATGGTAAAAATAAAGTACACTGAATAAATTGCAGAAAATTATTTATTTGAAAATCACAAAATAAGATCACTCAATAAAATGCAGAAAAATTATTTGTTGGAAAATCATAAAATAAGAAAATTACAATTCACTTGTTATTACATGGCCCACTATTGTGGCATTTGGAGTTACACAAAGCATTATTCTTTTTACATTTGCATAACTTTGCTGTACATTTCTTTGTACACTTGTACATTGAAAAACCTTGGCTGGAACCTGTTACAGAAAAAAAAACAAAAAAAAAAAACTGCTTGGCGCAAAGATAATTACTTATCTTTTTTCACTTCAGTAATATCAATAAATTTTTGTTTACAAATATCAAATTTTGATCTAGCATACAAATGATTTATGGCACCTTCTTTAGTACCTAATTGATACATGTTGTCGTCAGTTTTCATCAAAACAACAGTTATAATTTTTCGTAATGAACCTTTTGGCTTACCGACGTCAAGAATAGGTACATGTTCTAACTTTGCAGCTGCATCGTGTGATGTTCGTATGATCGAGAACACGTGATCACATTAACCAATTGGAGCGCGCCTTTAGTATAGAACACAGCAGTTCGGATTTTTACTGTTCCGCATCTAGTGAGAACAGGTTTTGACTAAAAAAATTAAGTAAATACCCAATGTAAACTTTTTATTCTGCATTTTCCAGAGGATTTTAGTCATTTCTAGATGTTACTAGTAAAAACCTGAAGTTACCAATGCTCGTTGGACACTTTGCGTTCTTACTATTATGGTAATTTCTTGAAATAATGGATTTTGGGTTTTTATGGTAACATACATACCCACATCAGCCACTGAATTTTAGATGTTTATGCAGATGTATGTAAACATCATGCAGCAGTGATATGCAAAATGGTGGTCATGTTCATCACCACGTGATCTAGGCAACTATTTAAGACTGCTGTTTCTCAGTTATTTTCAGTAGTGTTGATCGCGATGGGAATAGCAAAGGATCTTTCGGATTTTGATAAAGCGCTCATTGTGGGTACCCATCTGGCTGAAGCGAAAATTTTGAAAACAGACTGGTTTCTCAAAAGGTGAGATAACCCGGGTCTTTAATCAATGAAAAATTAACCTATATTGCTTGTCTAAGTCACGTTTACATGCATCTGCGTAACTGTAGCATGACAACAATCTGCCAGGAACGAGATTGCAGTCATCTGAGAAGGCTTCTATGGAGAAACAGGACTTCCTGTGTGCAGCAATTGACTGAAGAATTCAGTTAAGCCTGTTCCCAACCCATATCTTTGTGAACTATGTGCAGGGAATTGAAGAGGATTGGTATTGGCAGTCACATGCCTTTACAGAAATCAATAATTTCTGTGAAGAACTGGGAAATTTGGCTGTGGTGGTGTCAGGAATACCGTGATCGAACCCGGGAAGATTGGAAAAAAGTCATGTGGGGTCTGATGAATCGCGGTACACATTGTTCTGTACCAGTGCTAAGCAGGGAGTTTGGTGGGAGCCCCATAAAGCAATGGACACAGCTTGCCTTGTAATCACAACTCAAGATTCTGGAGGCAGTGTCATGGTGTGTGGGGGCACATTCTGTTGGTACAGAACAGGTTCCCTGATGTTGCTGGAAGATCTGGTGTCCTCTAAGGATTATCAGAACATTTTTGCGATCAATCCATTCTGCAATGTTGACTTCTTATCCAGCTGGTGACAGCTGTTTCATGGACGACAATGCTACTGTCCATCTGCAAGATGTGTTCAGCAGTTGTTCAGTGAGAATGACAGCGACTTCCACCATCTTGTCTGGCCACCACAAAGCCTGGATCTAAACCCCATTGAGAATATATGAGACATGTTAAAAAAACAGATCCAGGAACAAAGTCTTCTTCCGTCAAATCTGAGCTAGTTAAAGGACTGTCTAGTAAACTCCTGGTGTGCTGCAGTCATAGATGCAATCCAACACCTTGTGGAATCTATGCCAAATCATATGCGTGCTGTAATTCGGGCTAAAGGAGGTCTGACGTGGTATTGAATAAAAGTTTCTAATTCAGTGGCTGGTATGTGTAATAACATGTGGGCTCACCTTTTCCCCACACAGCAACAGCAATACATCATGGCATGGACTGTACCAGATGTTGGTACATTCATTGCTGCCCATGATTTCAGGACAGTCATCGATAAAGCACTGACATTTGCTGGTCGTGGGTTTTATGCTTGAATCATCTCTCCACTTCATCTTGTAGAGGCTTAATATGCTTCAAATCTATAGAGTGAGGAGACCATTCAATGGTTGTCAACTCACTGGAATGTACCCTAACCAGTCCTTCCCCAAACGAAAGCAATGAGATGAGGCATTGTCTTGTTGAAACTAGGTATCCTGCTGTGGGAAATATATACCCATGAATACATGTACAGACCTGCCATGTTTTACCATTTACCCGTAAAATTTACGGAAATGCGACTTGTTTTTACAGGCAAGATGTTCATTTTACGGATTTAGCGTTTCACCCAGATTTCTTTTTTTTCCTGATGATTTTGCACCCCCACCATTAGAACTTTTTTTATTTCACTTAATCCATTTAAAATAAATTGCGGATGTGATTTAGGAATAAACTTCTTTTCAGCTACATGTGCTTATGTGGGAAAACTTTGTAATTTCCCACATGTTTTAGGTTATCGTTTTGCGTCATTTCAAACACTAAAGCTTGCACCATTGTCTCAGGACATAGTTATCGTAGAAAAAAAAATTCAACCGGATTTTAAATCTGCGGAATTTTTGAGCCCAAATCGATACCCCAACATGACGAAATTTTGATATGCTATTCAGGACGTGCAGTAGACCATGGGGACATTGTGCACATGCGTGAGATTTTTGGTCAGAATTTTCGTGCAATAACTTCCATGAAAATTGACCGATTTGGATGGAATTCTTAATTATAAAACTGTGCATGTGTGAAAGCTTTTTATTTTAGAAATTAATGTGCAAAAATAATACTGTTCTTGTAGTACAGCAACGATTAAAAGTTAATACTTAATTTGTGTAACGTCGACTTTTAATAGATGTTGTTCACTACATTTAATCAGTGTACTAGATCAGGGCTTCAGAAAGAGTAAGGGCTGGCTCATCGAGTGTCCGAATGTGAACCCCTCTCACTCAGGAGCGTGACATCACCGCGAGGACAATGAGTACAGCCGCAGCAGCAGCAGCTCAACAGTTAAAGAGACATAGGGACACGCGCATATTTGTATTTGAAACTATGTATCATCATCATCATCCATTGTCGATCCACTGTTGGACGAAGGTCTCCCCAAGTTTCCTCCACAACGGTCTGTCTTGTGCCAGTCTCCTCCATGTCACTCCCGCATACTTTCGAATTTCATCCACCCATCGCCAATGTGGTCTTCTTCTGGGTCTTTTCCTGTCCCTTGGAATCTAATCTAAAATTCCGGCTGTCCATCGACGGTCTGTCCTTCTGGCAGTATGTCCAGTCCATTGCCATTTCAGGGATTTAACTCTGATCATGATGTCTTCCACTCTTGTCATTTTTCTGGTCCACGAGTTCCTCTTATCTCTCCTGGTTACACCAAGCATGCACCTCTCCATGCTTCTTTGAGTTGTCTGCAGCCTTTGTATGTCTCTTTTAGTTAAGGTCCATGTCTCTGCACCATACGTAAGCACTGGAAGGATGCATTGATCAAACACTTTTCTTTTAAGACATAATGGCATATTGCTCTTGAAAATTATGCTGTTTCTTCCAAAAGCTCTCCAGGCAAGTTTTATACGCTGATTAATTTCTTCATCAATGTGACCCTCACTTGATATCTGCTGTCCAAGATAAACGTACTTGTCTGTTATCTCCAGCTTTTCTCCATCAATCGATAAATCTTCATTTCTTGTAAAAGCATTGAACATCACTTTTGTCTTCTGAAAGTTCATTTTTAATCCCACTTCTTTACTCTTGTCAGCAAGTTCCTGGATCATACTCTGCAGCTCTGATAGGGTAGTTGCAAAAATGACTACGTCATCAGCAAAATGAAGGTGGGTTAGATAATCTCCATTAATTTTTATCCCTTTGTTTTCCCAGTTCAGTGATTGAAAGACAGTTTCCAATGTGGCATTAAAGAACTTCAGAGATATGGTGTCACCTTGTCTCACTCCTTTTCCAATTTTTATGTGTGTTGTATTTTCAAACAGCCGAATCTTTGCACTTGCATTTTCATAGATGTTATTAAACTATGTATACATGTATATAAACAATTTATTCGTTTCATTTGCCATTATTGTGTCTATTTCAAAGTTCATTAATAATCAATGAATATTTAATTTAATCGAGAATGCAATGCAGCGAAGCACAAAAAATATTAGTGCTCTTACCAAGCTGAGCATATCCATCATGAAGGTTCCTGACCCTGAACTAAATTTTTGGTCAACTTTGTCTTCTTTTGATTTATTTTTCTTGATGAAACTAAAGCTCTGTTGTGATTTAGATGCCGAATTCGAATGAATGTGCACACACGAGAATAAATACAGCTTCTTTAGAAACATTCAGGAATTGTTGTTCTTAATTTTTGTATGACATCTTTTCCCCAAGAAAAATCTGTTCCATGGATTGACTGGAATTTTTATTCAAAATATTGAATAGTTTTCATCCAGTCCTTAGAAGGGACAGTTAGGCCACCAAGAGATACTATATTTATCCACTTACAGGAATTTAAATTTTCAGTGTTCCTACATATGGTTCCAAGAGATGGATCTGTGTCTTGTATGCAGTAGTCAATGTAACCTGCAACATAAATGGTTCACTGCATATTTTTTCTAAAGCTTCTATGTCTTCGACATCTATGTCCTCTGAAACTCCCTGAATAATTTCCTGTGTGTCATTAGTAGTGAAAGCTTCTTTTAACAAGTCTGCTGTTAGATACGTTTGGAAAACTTTTTCTTCATGTAATGCTGTATTCACTTTTTTGGATAAATTTGATAATTTATTTGCTAGGAAAATATGTTTTAAGCGACTAATGAATTCTGAGGGATGGTCACAGAATACTCCAACACCTCTAATTTGACTGAATAAATTTTGAAGTGCATCCTGATTCAAGCGAGTCATTCATATATACCTTACTCCACATTCCTTTAAATTTTTATACAGGCCCAAAAGTGAAGAAATCGATACAAGAACTCCTTTTGAAGGGGCAGCATATGGTTTTTACCCACTACCCTTAAATGTGCTGTTTCTGATTTCATTTTTCCAGTGTTTCTTTTTGTTCCAAAAAACACTGCGTAATGCCGAAACCTGCTTTAAGAGGCTTGCTGTTTTCAGGAAATGAGTGGCAGCTGTTCGTCACATCAAAAACTAAATTGACTAACTAAAAATATTGTGCAGCATTCTTATGCTCTGTCAAAAATTCAATAGATTTTGCTGTAGTGGCTGAGAAGAGACTTTTTTGCTGGCCTCACTTTTTGCCTTTCGTTGCCTTTTGTTGTAATGTGGGAAGGTCAGAGCTTATGGCACATCTTTATTTCCTCGCAATCTTTCTCAAAGACTTCTTTGATGAGTTTGATGATGTCTGCTTGAAGGACTGATCCATCTTTCAAGACTAATCCCTGGTCTATGAAGTGGTTCCACAAAATTTTCAAGAAATGAGGCGGGTCTGCAAAAATCTAAATATTTGAGACGTATTTCAAAGGATGCATGAAAAACGACTTTTCAGGTGAAATTTAACAATTCCTTCCATAATGTCATGCAACCTCCCAAATCTGAAAACACTGGTTTAACTATTATGCCAGTTTTTTCTAGAGTTGTAATGATCTCAAAGAGAGGCTAAATTTTATTCATTAGGCATTGAAAATCAAAATAAACTGGTTGCTTCCATGGAGACAAAATTTCACTGGCTAAGACAACTAAGAATTTAGAATATGGACCCAGAATCTGATCCATTCCTGTGTCATAGCATATTTTGCTGTCAATCTGTATTTCATCAAAGCTAAGAACGTAAAGCTTCTCATTTTCTGATAGGTTTCCACTACGTTTCTTCATAAGAAGCAGAATGTTGTGGAGAATTCCAGGACGACAAACAAATTTGGCACACCATCGTTTTAATGTCCTTGCACTTGTTAAAGGGATGCCAATTTTATTCTTCCAGAAATAATAAGCTTTCCTAGAAATAGCTCTACTCACTATGCCACGAGAAATATCTTCTTCTGTCCACTTGTTTCTTTTCTTTTGTGTTGCAATGCATTCTAGCTGTGAAGGCGCAAACATTTTTTGAAGGTTCATTTCCATCTGTTCCAGTGCAGTTTTTTGCATAAGCAGAATCTCTGAACGGTTGTTTTTTTAAACGTTGCTTTTTAACTCTTAAAATCCTGTGGAAATATTTGTTTTTCTTCTTTAAGCTGCCTATCTGTTTTGTTATCATGATAACTCTTTCAGTGAGAATTTGGTTTTTAGTTTCCATTTCTGAGCAACACATGCATACTGTTGTAAATGTTACTTCTTCTTCCGAACGTTTTTTATAATTGCTCCTCAACACGCATTTTTTTTTTTATTAAGTCCTGTGATTCGATTCAAAGCATTTTGACATACATACCTCTTCATTTGCCTGTGTTCTCGTGCATTATGGAGTATGCTGGTTGATTTTGTACATTTCAAATACAAACTTGGCACTGCTGTAGGTTTCAGAAATTTACATTTTGGAAGTCCAAACAAGCGATTTTTCATATCATCTTCATAGTCTGAACTGTGGAAATGGTCACTACTAATTCTTGCTGTTTCAGCTTTAAAATTATCTGCATGCTTGCATTTAATAATTCATTCCTTTACCATATTTTTGTTATTCACAGGGAAAATGTGATAAACCACACCCACGGTCCTTGGTTTCCGTATGCATATTTTTACAACTAGCCACAGCACAAGATGAAGGCATTTTATGTATTAAAATAAATACAAGCAAGACACGTTTATTCACAAAGAAATGTGAGTAACAAAAAATTATTTTGTTCGCAGGCTTACTACCAACAGAATTGAGGGAGAGACTTGTGGGGAAAAGCGCTTGTCCTCGCCATGATGCCACAGTGGCCATAAACCACTCCCTCGCTAGAGCTTAACTTCTCGTCCTCAAACAAAGAAATGACCCGGCCCTTCTCTTCTGCGGCCCTGATACTAGATAAGTATTTAATGGAAGATACCGATTAAATTTTTTGCATCGAATATATCGATAAATTTTTTTATTGATTTCATTTTCTGAAAGTTGGCAGGTATGCATGTAGGTTGTCGGCTAGTACGTTAGCATAGTCGTGTGTGGGGATGGTAGTCTGAATAGGTAAAAGGCACCCTATTTAAACTCACCCTAGAACATTACACTGCCTCTACCAGTCTGAAACACCCTTACTTGAGAGTTGGGGTCCACATCCTTGTGTAGTCTACAGCACATGCATACCCTCCTGTTGGTGTGTTGTATTTCGAACCTCAATTCAAGTTACCTGTTTTCAGTCTTCAATAGTCGAGTAGTGTTCCTTCACCTCATAGCATAACGATGTGCCGTTAACCAGGGTGCTTGATGCAGGCATCAGCTGCTGCAACCCAGCTGTGCCATTGTTCCTGGAATGGTCTGTGTACAAACATTTGTAAGTGATCCTTCATTGAATGCTGATGTTATCCTCTCCACCATGACTCTCCATTCTGACATTATGATATGGGAGATGCTGCCCTTATACCTCGAACATCAGTGGCTTTTTTATGGCCACATTTTTCATGGTGGCTGCTGGTTTGGCTGTAGTTCCTGGCATACATGTGATGATTGCAAACAAAATTCCCAGATGTTCTGCAGTCACAGAGATGGAGCACCCCTTTTCCTCATGCTGAGTACCTACCTGCAATCAAAGTTGCTCAGATTACCATGTTTAACCATCATTACTGTTGCAGGTACACCCTACAGTATATGCCTTATTTATAGCCTATAGGTAGTTTCAGGTGGCTGCATTATTGTGGTGGGGTATTACAGGTTTGTTGATTGATGCAGTGTGCATAATTAGTTGGGCTTTCAGTGTGTTAGTATCTGTAGAGCATCTTAAAAAGAAATTAAAAGGGTTTGAAATTAAGGTCTCCTCCATCTTCGTTCATCACCACCAGAAGAACAGTTTTGCTTGGTTAACTGTAATCGTTATCGTGGCTACAAGTTTTTGTGCTGAAGAATATGAATTATCTTTAAAAATTCACCTTTGAATAACAGTACTCTAATTTATTTATTTTTTCTCTGTAATGCATAAATATAAGAAATTTTTATTAAGGCTTTTATCTCCATGAATTCATATCATTAATGTACTTAAATTTATGATCTGTACTTTTTTTTTTTTTTTTGTGTATGTAGTAATTACCCTTATTTTTAATTTTCATCATGTGAAAGAAACTCCATGCTGTCTGTCAAATGTAATACCATTTGTAAATGAGGAATGAAGAAATCAAATTTATAATCAGATGTGATGAATGTATTACCACCTCGGTTTTTACCTTTACAGCAATGAGTCAAGCTTAATTGCTGACTAATGTGAGTATAAAAATAATGCTATTTGGTTGGGGTCCTTTACTGCAGTTGTAAGAGTTTGGTTTTAGGGCACAATTTTAGTCACATGTGTTCAGTCAGGGAAGGCAGAAGATTTCATGTATTTCAAATGCAATTTATATTGGAAATAGAAGGAGGGGGAGGGTTCAGTAGCAACAGACATGGTGAACAGCAGTTTAGAGTGTAGGTTTTCATGTGATTGTTTTTCTTTGTTTCTTATTCCATCTTGTTCACATATAGCAAAATTGAAACAGGCTTGTTGATATATATTGAATGATTAGTAAAATAGGAATCAATGATTCATGTGGAACAAAAAGTTAGATAAATCATATTAAGCTAAACCATCAAATAATAAATGTACTAAGCAGTAAAATATTTGTCTAAGATTCTATAAGTGTTAAGAAATGTTAGTCTACTTGATCCTTGAGAACTCAAGAAATGATGAAATATACTCATGAGTCATTTTTGTGAAGTCTGAAGAAATTAACTGCCAATGCTAGCTTGGTGTGTGTTTGTGTGTGTGAGAGAGAGGGGAAGGGAGGGGGCCATTCCTCAGTCTACTGTTCATGAGGTGTTTCAAAACAGATCCAATTTGATCAAATAGCTCAGCATGTCACTGAAAGTGATAGACAGACCTGTTTTGAATTAGCAGTGATTATGTGTGAAAAAGATGAAGCAACAGAAAAAAATTTGCTGTTGATACTTCATACTGCAGACTCCCATTCATAATAGTTTACTAAGTATTTTCAGATATTCAGTTAAACATCACTTTTACACTTATCATTTGTGTAACATTTTGTCTTTTTATTGTATCCTTGAAACCTTGAATATTCAGAAATATTTACGTTTAGTTTTAGGGGGCATGTTTAGCAGAACCCCCAAATGCCCAAAAGGTACCACTTAGGAGACCTAGATGCACAGGCATGAAATTTAACTATACAGTTTAATGCTTGGGCACAAAATTTCATAGATTAACTTAAGGCGCACACAAAATAGCTTGGAGAAAGAATGAAGGCTGAGGAGAAAAGGCTTACAATGCTTGAACAGCAGCTGTCTACACAGCAACAGTTAACTGTTAAAGATTCATGAAGCTGAAATGCAGGAAATTTTGGTGCAACTCAGGAAAAGCATCAGCACAAAGCTGTTGAACATGAGACCCCTTTAGCAAAGATGAAACATCATGTAATGGCTGTGAAGTAGATAAGTTCACAACATATGTTTCACACTGCATGAAGAACCCTCCACTCAGTGTAGAAATGTGAAAGAACATTTCATAGCAGAGACACTATCAAGACAGTGAATTCAAAGTTTCATTGGCAAAGTGAGGATGAAATAAAAATAGTTAAGAAAAAAGCTTCTCACAGGCTGGCCTTCAAGTACAGTTTAAAGAGAAGGTTAAAGCTCTGGAAAACAAAATTGTGATGGGACAGTTGGGGGCACCCTCAGTTGTGGGCATGAATTCTTTCAAACCTGCTAGAATAAAACATAGTTTGTTTGATGAAAAATCCTGCTGGAATGTTTACAAGACTTCAATTTGAATTAATTACCTCAACTATTCAGTGCAGTGAACTGAAGAAGGGATGCAGAGAACCTGGTAGCAGATGTATTGCAAACTCTGTCTGAGAAGCAGGTGAACTATTATTGCTTTATTGGATGTAGGGTAGGGTGGCCCAAAATATTAAACTCCTTTAATTTTTAGGTCTCACCCCTTAAAATTGTTCTATTTCAGGAAAAAATAATATTTGTAAAATTTTATTGCAATATCACAATAATAACACGTGCTGACGGGCATACTTTTACAGGGACAGCTTTCATTTTTCCGCCACTTAAGCTCTTTTCCCTTCTTAAACTATCTCACTGTTAGCTTAATGCAACATTCTTGGCAAGATGCCAAAAAAAAAACAAGTTGTAAAGCTCCTATTGTGACAGTTTCAGATTAACTTGTGGCGATAACAGTGCCACAGCCAAAAAAAATTCTGGAGGTGGGGGGGTATTTCCCAAAAGTTTTAAATCTAAACAATGAAAATTTTGCATGTTTTTTAAAGTTCTAAGTGAGGAAATATGTTTGCTTCAAAATTTAAACATAGTACACTCTTTGAAGAAATGGAAATATTTCAGGACTGTTTTTGTATTTTAAATTAAAATAATTAAACCACTATTTTTATTTATCCATAATATTAAACTTTGATTTTCGATCATGATCACAATCTGTAGACTTCAATCTAAATCCATCTTCATGTGAAGTAACGGATGTGGTCTAACTGTCATTTTCAATTTTACTTTTCTTTTTTTTTTTTCAGTTTTAATAAAGGATAAAATATTACTCTGGGTGTGGGATCTTTTCTTGGCTGAATTCAAAGTGGACATTGCGTTTAGGGTGGCCCAAAATATTCAACTCCTTTAATTTTTCAAAGGCATCCCTTAAAATTGTTTAGTGGTTAAAAAAAGGTTTTGTCATTATTTGTACAGAAATATTGACGAATGGAAAACTAATGGCAATCTCACTCCATTTTTTTTTTTTTTGCTACAGTCTCCTTCTTTGCATCAGGATATTGACGTCTGTAGTCCAGTGACAACTTGCAATAGAAATTGTTTCTGTTCTTCATTTTTTGTTAGTATTTTGTTGTAGTCCTCTATGAACTTAACCCCTCTTTCAGCTGTGTCATTTACCACCTTTAATTGGTGCACAACAACTGAGGCTTTCTTATACACTTCACGTTCAGGCCAGGAAGCTGGATCTATATTGAGGAAACCTGTGTGAATATTAAATATTTAAAAAAATTGTTTGCTGTCTTTTGAAATGAAGTCCTCAACAGACTTATCTATTAGTCCATGAATATCCTCATTTTTTAGTATGATTCGCTTGACACCCTTTTCTTGAGTACCGTCTTTCACCAGATTCTATACCATTTTTATTTTAGTTTCAACAGCTAAACCTTCATTGAAAAAAGCCAAAGCACAAGCTTCTGGGGATAAATACCATAAATGTTTTTTGAATTTGTGAACTGTGATACAAGATATATCTAGATCCACAGATTCATACCCAACAAGCTTTTTCAAAAATTTTATATCATGGTTGGATGCCTCTTGAGCCAAAGGTGCTGCAAATCAAGCCTTAATATATATTCTTACAAGAAATATGCATATGTCAAAAATGCCTTTTTTTTTTCCCTTGAAGGTAAAGTATAAATTCATCACTAGAGTTAGGATTCTTGCGTGCAAATTTTCTTTCCTATTGCGTGCGATATTAAATGTAGAGCTATACAATATTTTAACTTTCCCAGTCTTTTAATGTAATAAAAAGAAATGATTTGCCCGTTATTTCTATATCATTTTTCCCCCCTTTTATTCCATACAAAGTAATTTTGTCACACAATACACATTTTTTCAATGTTCTGGAAAATCATATTCTGCCGTTTGCCAGTCAGAAAGTCTGTACTGAGAGAAAGGTCTCTCCACCTCCATGCTCCCTAGAGGCGCAAACTTGGTCTTTATGCGAATGTCAAGATCTTGGTTCTCACTGACAAAGGCAATGACGTCCAGATTATTCCGAAGATAATTTTCTAGCTTTGTCTTGGCAAAGTCATCTACACTGCTTTCTACTTCCTTAAAATTCTCCCACTGTATTTGCTTTTCTAGGTACTGTTCTTCAAGCTTCTTGATGCTGTCTACAATGAACTTGTAGTTGTATGCCTCATGCAACTCTTTTTCCAGATCCTTACTGCCCACGAGACTCTTGATTTTTGTAACTGCTGCACTACCATCTTCTTCAAGTTGGGCAATGAAACCCTTGATCTTGGCAAAGTTTAGACAGTAGAGATCCAGGTGCCCCACCTGACGATCACAGGCTCTGAAGGAAGGGCAAGTTGGGTGGTTTGCTGGAACATATTGATTCTCGCTGGGGCCTTAAGCAGCATTTTCTTTATAAATCCAATGAACTGGTTTGCAACATCGTACTTTTCCCTCACGGTTTCACAAACTCTATGCAAGGAGTGCACCAAGCAGGTAATGTGGTGTAAGTTGGGATAGAGAGGCTTCAGGTGCAAAAATGCTTTCAGCATGTAAGACACCTGATCTGTGACCACGAACCATACCTTATCGTATTGAATTTCTTGCCACAACTTCGAACAAGCATCGTTGAATGCCTGCATTGCGGTGCAGTTATTTGTTTTCTCCAAATGATACATTTTGAATAACATGAAGCGAGATGGTTCTCCGTTCAAAGGAGCAACAAGAATGGAAAGAACATACCTCTTTTTAGCATCTGTTGTTTCGTCCAGAATGAATGCCACTGGAGAATATCCTATAATGCTTTTGATCTTAAGTATAGTGGCATCATAGTTCACATCTGCATAGTTCTTCCTCAGAGTGTTCTCTTTGGGGATTTTCCTTTGCGTGCATTTTTCCAGAAATCCTTTTAGGTAAGGATGGTTGACTTTAGACAAAGGGATTCCTGATTCAATTATAACAGCGGCAACATCAACATTAAACTGGTTGACTTGATCGGCTTTCTTAGATGCTTGTCGAAAAGTGCCCGCAGTGAATGGACATTTTTGTACTGCTTTCCTTGGTTTTTGTTCTAATTTCTTTGTTCTTTTTGTGAGTGACGGATTCCATGTGTCTCTGCAATGGGAGCTTTTGGTGTTTATCATCCACCATGATTTTCTTGTCACAATACGTACACAAAATCAGAGTACCATCAGTTTCAAACCCCTCATTTTGAAAGTCCTTTAGAATACTGTAGAACTTAGATTTTCCGATTTTACTCATTTTTGCTTTGTGTCTATTTGCTGCTGAAGGGAGAGAAAAAGAATGCGAACCAACCCGTGTGCACCCTGCTTTCATTCTTCTTCCTCCTTCTTCTGGACTGCGCCTATTTCATTGCGTGGGGAAGAGAGGGAGAGAAATGAATGCACTAATTCGTACTTCTGCAACTTTCGCTTCTTCATGGTTTCTCTCTCAGAGATAAACTTTAAAAATTGGTAGATTAACTGTAAATTGTACATAAAAAAAGTAAATTTTGCATTCATTTCAGGTGCAGATATTTTGTTTGCGTGCAAGATTCAAGATTGTGTTCAGAAAGGGCTGTTGTGTGCTAGAGAGTGCACATAAGGGGTGTTAAAATAAGTTGATTTTACGTGTTTATGATCAGATTTGGAATCTATATACGTGCCCGCATAAAATTTTGTACTGCATGCTGAACGCAGAAATCCTATCTCTATTCATCATGAAACAGAAATATTTTTAAGCAATAAAGTGCTTTTGCCATCCATCACACTTGATGGTATGCTCCTGGAGCTTGAAAAGATATTTCTTTTGTGTTTTTTCCAATGAAAATTTCTGCTAACTCTAAGAATTCTGTATAATCATCTCGAGGCTGTCGCATTTGTAGGTGCTGCATTATAATAGATCGGATTTCTGTTAGGTTTGAACATAAAACTTTTCGAACATTTTTTTCTTCTATACCAGACTTAAAAAAAATTTTTATTAATTTTGGGCCATGCCTGTTGAAAGCATTTGAAAATTTGCACATCTGGACCTGATGAAGAGGGCATTTTCAGCTCAAAAACACTTTAAAGTATGATTTCAAATATATGATGTCTGCAGGGAAGATATAAAAGATTTCTTTCCAACATCTGCTCTAAAATAATTGCCGCTCCCCTTAAGTAGCTGAGGTTGGATGCAGTAGTGTCACAGCACAACACTTTTACCTTGTTTGTAAGCTCCCAATCAGTAAGTGTTTCATATTATGCTAAAGCTTGTTCTTTTCCAGTGGAGCCTTGCAACCGTGGTATCTGCAGTATTTGTTCTGTATTTCCACTTGTAATTATGACCGGAAGGCGCTCAACCATCTGAGAACATGTAACTGCTGGCAGTAGTTTTCATCCCAATGAACAACAGCTGCTTGCAGATCAGCTTCTTTGAATCGTTCCTTTTATTTTTGTGCTCTCACTTGACGCAAATGTTGCCTGCATCGTTGAATGGAAAACCTACTTATTGATAGTTCATGGACATCATAACCCACCGCATTTCTATCACTAACTTTGCATTTGTCAAAAGCGGCTACAATTTTTGGAGTTGTAACATTACAAGTTCCATGCATCTTTCTTTTCTTTTGCTGTAACATCCCAATTGAATCCATAGAGCACGATGGAATTGCCTCTTTGTCTATGATTGATTCTTCATCGCTACTACTTGCAGATTGCAGTTCAATAAATTCTCTTTCTGTTTTAGCCTCTCTTATGCTTTGCTGTAACCTTTGAATTTCTTTGGATTGTCTTTCTTCTGTTCTTTTTTCCCATTCAGCCAATTTTACATCAATACCACACGGATCATCTTTCTTCTGTTCTTTTTTCCCATTCAGCCAATTTTACATCAATACCACACATAAAACCGGGCCGCCCTTTTTGCCTTTGATTTATTAAAAAAGTCTTATCTTCTTCAATAGTTATCATTTCTAAGGCATTTTCATTGGCAAAATTGAACAGATCATCCAACTTTGACGCAAATAACTCTTCCCTTTATTTTAGAATTTGACTAGTTTTCTTCGCATTGTTTTTTAATGATCTCCAATTTTTTAAACAGTTTCTAGTTTTTAAATGCAATGGTATTGTTTTTTAATTTGGTTGACATTAAATGTCTGTAAATACTGTTTCACACGTTATGCAAGTTCAGCTATCGGGAGATTGCAAAAGGACGTTAACAAAGTATTGGCAATTGAAGTCAAGTATAATAATAATAAGTATCTGTACTTACAATATTCATAGTGGCTGTCAGGGCTTCATATGTGCGTCATCAAAGAATGAATTTTTTCAATTGTGAAGTTAACATTCATGATATTGTAAAATCTACACCAGATAAAATTAAACAAGATGAATTTTTACAATGCAAATAAATCCTTTAACATCAATGAAATAAGAAACTGAATTAAAACCTTGTTGATTTTTTTTAAAAAATGAACTATAATCCTGAAGAGGAAACAATCTTGACCGCGAAGCACCCTGATATATAATGAAACTGAAGGTGAATTATACTTTTGCCGAAACCTCAAAAACAAACAATCTTGAAAAAGAAAATAAAAAATACAAATCTCCCGAATGCGAAGCACCAAACTAGTTTCTGCTAACATTCGTAGCCATCATCAGTGGTAGGTGCACGGACATTAGGATTACCGCACTCACTCGCTCAGGTATGCAGCTTAACCCCAATGTATGTTCAGCCCTGTCGTGTAGATATTTGCGCATCATGATTTGGGTTCCACTGCACATATCAATGGTGTCGCCATCTGTAGTCAAACAAAAATACACTAGTAGCTTTTATGTAGAAATATTCACCTGTATTTTTACGTAATATTTGATGTCACATGTTTTTTGTTAATGTTTTTCCTCTTGAAATGTTTTCTCTCCTGTTCAATAAGGTATCTCCATGCAAACTGAAGCTCTACTGGACTATTAACGTTACAGTTGTATCTCTTGGTTTTCTCAATGACTACAGCCTCGGAGGTTAGAATCTGGGCATGTGATCTATGTGATGTTAGAATTTTTGTGTTAGTCCAATCAGGAGTTACATGATTTTTGATACAATGTTGTATTAATGAAGTTTTTTCATCTTTTCTTGTCCAATTCGTAATATGTTCATTTAATCTAGTCAAAAATCTTCTACGCGTACTTCCGATATATACTTTGTCTTTTTGATTATCATCCTTAACTGTTGGAATGACATAAACGCCAGATTTATTTAGAATTGATCTATTATTAGTAGTAGTAAGTATGCTTCCATTGTCAATAACTGTTTCTGCAATGTTAATATTGTTGTTGTAACATTCTTTTTTTAAAATAGTACTAATAGGAGGTAAGTATGGAAATTTTCCATAATATTGCTGTATTTCTTTTTTAATCTTATTATCGGAACGATGTATACTGGCCGTAATATGAAGCCCCGACAGCCACTATGAATATTGTAAGTACAGATACTTATTATTATTATACTTGACTTCAATTGCCAATACTTTGTTAACGTCCTTTTGCAATCTCCCGATAGCTGAACTTGCATAACGTGTGAAACAGTATTTACAGACATTTAATATCAACCAAATTAAAATATCGTAGCCACGTAAAAAGTATGTTCATCGCAAATTGGCGAAAATTGAACAACGATATATGGCAATGGTATTGTTGTCGTGTTAGAATACATGATTTATTCCAGAAAATTATCACCTCTTGAATTGTCAGCATTGCACTTTCTCGAAGAGTTAATTTTACCTCACGCAGGTTAAAAAAGAGTTTGCACAGCACTTGTCTGTTGGATGGCAGCTTACTTCCAACAATCTGGGGAGTGTAATGTCCAATCAAATAAACTGAAGTGTCTTTCCTTAGGGTGTGCTTTGAAAACATTATTTAGCACAGAAAACTTAGCAAGTAGCAAGGTAACAATATGCCTAAAAAAAAAAAAATCCTGAGTAAATACAAAATATAACGATGTATCTTAAACTGAAACTTTTTTTGCATTGCAATCGCCATATGGCGTTAAAGACGTAGTCCATCACAAATTAGTTACATTGAAGCTCTTATCAGCTTGCATTTCCGAAACACAACTCAGATAAAAATGCGCAGTAGAAGGCATACATCTTGTGTTTTTTTAGGGGCGGGGGGTCTTGCTAAGAATGTTCCATTGACCTTTGCGGGAGGAAGCTAATGTATGCAGAAGACTCAATGGTGGGAAACGAAAGCTTCCGCTGTAATAGTCTCTCTGTCAGCACGTTTTTTTTTATCTTTCAATTGCAATAAAATTTTACAGGAATTACTTTTTCATGAAATAGAAAAATATTAAGGGGTGAGACAAATCAGAATTGGAAAAAAAAATTTCCTATACAAAGTTGGGCCACCCTAATATAGGGTTTATGGAATGAGCATCTGAATCAACTGAAGATAATTAAGTTGCATAACCATCGTCAAGAGGCTCAGAAATCACTGCAAGGAGTAACCACAGATATAGAGTGAGTAATGAGGTTAATGTGTACTCATTGCTCCCCTGAGGTACTAGACAACATAGGAATGTTTTGTAGATGCCATAGTAGACCCAGACATCAAACATTTAGTCCGTACGTCTGCTGTGCTCCATGCGATCACTGCATGCAAGAGGATTCTGGAAATTTGTGAGGTTAGCAGCTGTGGAAGAGAGAGGGCTGAGATCCTTTGTGGAAAAAAACATTGGATCAGATACTGCAAATGATGCCAAGACTTTATTGATGTGTTTGCCTGCTACTTGTTTCCAGGACAGCACTGTGAAAGAAATGTGTCTGAAAGAAATGCTTGTTGGGGAAGTTGCTCAAGTAGTCATCGCCTTATGCAGTGTCCCTACGCAATAGGAACAGTCGACTGAAACAGAAACCCAGAAACAAGTTTCAGGAAATGCCAAAGAGCCCATTTTGAGATACAAAAACTGAGCAAAGAAGATGCTGCATCCAAGTAAATACTAGTGTGAATTTCAGGGTTTTTCTGGAGACACCTGTTGTCTTGCTGTTCTGGGGAAAGAGTCAATGGCATGGACTGTGATTTTGTGTTGTGGGTGTCAATGTGACGCTGGTGCACAATGATTTTTTTAAACATTGAGGGGCTCATTCATTTGAATTAGGAACCTAGAGTTGTCTTGCATGCTGTGAATGGGGAAAATGTGAGTGTCCAGGGAACAGCCGAACTACAGGTTTTTTTATTGGGAGTAGGTTGCACAAACATTTAGTTGTGGTCGCTGTCATTTTTGACGGGTGTGTAGTTGGACTGCATTTCCTCTGTCAGTATGGTTAAGTTTTTAACCTCCAGGATAGAGTACTGCAAGAGGAAGCTATCTCTGTTGGATAGAGCCTGCAGCAAACTAACAGTAAGAGGAAGCTAGTCAAGGAGGTGGTGATAATTTTGGTGCAGAGTGAGGCTCTGGTTGTCGGCCACATATCTGAGTGTGAGTCACCCTTCACAATGGCCATCTGAGAGATATCAGAGGATTCTCCACCCCCTAAGGGTTTGTTGATTGCGAGAGTATTGGTACGTCCAAGTCAAACCATTCCCATGTGTATGTGGAATGTGTTTGAGTGCCTGCTACTGCTGCAGGGGAATGCAACCAAGTGTGCGGAGGATCTTGAAAATTGGATAGACAGGATCCACTGGTTCACACAAACAGTAAAATTGCCTTCGAAAAAATGAAGACACAGTATTTTGTGTGTTCTTCTTGGTGTACCTTTCAGGATGAAGACCTGGTATGTCTTTATAATCTTGCTAGAAAGAAAGTAAGATTCCCCAAGTTGCATTGCCCCTGGAAGAGGCCATACAAAATTAATCAACAAGCAGCTCAGTTATATAATATACTGTGTAAAGTTTCAAATATTGACCATGTAGTGTTGTGCATATTGATACACTTTGCTCATGTTTGGGAGAAAATCAAGAACAATAGATGAAGAGGATTAAAGGGGATAATCTGAGAGGTACCTGTGCATGGCAACACAGTTTTCAAATAGTGGCGATAGTGTAACAATGAGCCCTTGAATATTTAGAAATATTTGTAGTAAGTTTTAGGTTACATGTTTTGCAGACGTTAGTGCCACCAAGAGTTGAATTTCTGCCAAATGAGTTTCTTGTTATTTATGTGCAAACTGTGCTGGCTGAGATTGTCTTGTGTAACAGGAGGTTTTCAAACCACACACACAACTTTTCGCACATGCGCAAAAAGTTGAAAAAGGACATTAGGAGTGTCTGCGTTTACTTCTAATGGGGTAAGAAGCAAAAGGCCAACACTGACGAAAATGCATTTTGTGACCATCTGGAATTTATGCCACCCTTGAGGAACCATTGAAAGGTATCAAGAAGTATCAGAGCTGAGGTAAAGGAATTCACTACTAATCATTATGTTGAGGAAGATAGCTTTCAAGATGCCACCAGCAACCCTGGATAGAAGCCAGCTGAAGGCCAATGAAAGCCAGCCACTATCACACAGAAACTGCTGAAAGAAGACACTTTCCTTTGAAATCAAAGAACCTCTCAAAAGACAAGGAGCATGTATGGGGTAGTTTGCCTAGGTCCAGTGTTGAGAGAGAAACTGATCCGTGGTAGCAGCTGCAAATTGTAGCTGAAAAAATCCCTATGATAACTGTCCATCAGCTCTGATTAGGGCAGTTGGAATATTGAGATAGCTCTGTGATTTGCAGCTGACCGATGGAGGGTTGTGTGTTTTCCTGTGATTATACGTGGGGATCTGCCAAGGGATGGCGGCCTGGTTTCCCGGCAGAAACACCTTTCCCTGAGGACAGATGAGATCTTCATCAATTATTCGCCAGTTCCAGAAGTGCATGAGCTGGTTTCCTGTAGATTAATTTCACTTTCGGAAGAGAAGCCATGTTATGACTGTGAAAACTTTGTTTATTTTGCATGCCAGTATCGAACTGGAGCTGTGGATGAGAATTTTTGCATTAGCCGAAGCAAAATTTCTCTCCAGCAAAAAGTAAAGTTGCTTGAACATCCACTGTTGGTGACAGAATGCCATGTAGTTCTCCGAGTGAAACACTTTTCTTTGATTAGTGTAAATAGTAAATGTACGTTATGTTTGTCCTGAGCATATCAGTAATGGAATATCATAATATTTACCCTTTTTAGGTATCAATCACCAGCAAAGTGCGTATATTTATGTGCAATTCATTAATGATATACTATAAAAACAACCATTCACTTACCCAAAAGATCTTGGTCATTTTTTTTTATCTTGTAACACTTCAAGCACGTCAATTATATTGTTGTGGGCTTTCTGAGGTTGAACTGACTCTTTGCCTACGACTTTCCTTCTTCCGGGGTTGAAACATCGTACTATCTTTTTTTTTTTACTGGACAACACACGCAGGTTTCTTTCTGCCATATGAAACGTAACCATAGCTCGTCATCACGATAAAAACCTCGCACATACACACACTATAACCACTCATTCATACATTCCGTTAAAAACACTATGTACATATTTACACTATCTACATTCCCAGGCAGTTAAACCATTTGTCAACTGTGATTAAAAAAGTGCTCAATCCGTTTCAAACTCCGTGTTAACCCTATTGCATGTGCCAACCTCATTCAGCCCGTCATACACAACCCTCTAGCGCTTTCAACAGGCAGCTGTGTCTCACCCGCCTACCACAGCTCAAGTGAGCTGCTTTATTGAGGCCCGGGTCTCAGTCGCAATCTCTGCGTCTCTGGCGCCATCTATTGTCATTGTTGCTCTTTTTCCTTTTTTTCTCTCTTAGCTGTTGCTCTATTTTTATTAAAGCCTTCCATTGTTCACTTAAGTTGCTAGGCTCATTAATGTTGCATAATCTTGATCTGTTTTTTTCCATTAATATTGATTCTGCAATTCGCAACTGCCTTTCGTTTTTACAGCTATTAATATAATTTTAATATCTTCAAACCTTGGATAATGATGATTTTCCAGACAGTATTGGGTTAATGTGGTCTTAGCTTCTTTTTATTCCAATTACTTATATGCTGGTTCTATCTGTAATTTAATTTGTTCTTGGTGCTGCCTATATATGACACAGGTGGTTGTTGGTTTACAGGAATTTCATAAACTTTGGATAGAGCAGGAGTTTATGAAATTCCTGTAAACCAACAACCACCTGTGTCATATATAGGCAGCACCAAGAACAAATTAAATTACAGATTGAACCAGCATATAAGTAATTGGAATAAAAAAGAAGCTAAGACCACATTAACCCAATACTGTCTGGAAAATCATCATTATCCAAGGTTTGAAGATATTAAAATTATATTAATAGCTGTAAAAACGAAAGGCAGTTGCGAATTGCAGAATCAATATTAATTGAAAAAAGATCAAGATTATGCAACATTAATTAATGAGCCTAGCAACTCAAGTGAACAATGGAAGGCTTTAATAAAAATAGAGCAACAGCTAAGAGAGAAAAAGGAAAAAGCGCAACAATGACAATAGATGGCGCCAGAGACGCAGAGATTGCGACTGAGACCCGGGCCTCAATAAAGCAGCTCACTTGAGCTGTGGTAGGCGGGTGAGACACAGCTGCCTCCTGATGAAGACAGTGCCTGTTGAAAGCGCTAGAGGGTTGTGTGTGACGGGCTGAATGAGGTTGGCACATGCAATAGGGTTAACACTGAGTTTGAAACGGATTGAGCACTTTTTTTTATCACAGTTGACAAATGGTTTAACTGCCTGGGAATGTAGATAGTGTAAATATGTACATAGTGTTTTTAACGGAATGTATGAATGAGTGGTTATAGTGTGGTTACGTTTCATATGGCAGAAAGAAACCTGCGTGTGTTGTCCAGTAAATTAAAAAAAAAAAAAAAGAAAAGATAGTACGATGTTTCAACCCCGGAAGAAGGAAAGTCGTAGGCAAAGAGTCAGTTCAACATCAGAGAGCCAACAACAATATAATTGATGTGCTTGAAGTGTAACAAGATAAAAAAATGACCAAGATCTTTCAGGTAAGTGAATGGTTGTTTTTATAGTATATCAGTAATTGAATAGTTTATATGCTTGCCCTTTCCTGCTTTTCATGTTGGTCTCTTTTGAATCCTCTGTTCAAAAACTTCTCTCTGACCCAGGTTAATCTTGAGTGTGATACCTATGGAAATAAGGTGTCAACAGTTGATCTGGTTGTCCTTGACCCTCAGTCACAGAAATATGGTTTTATAACTTGGGCAGTTATATTTTTGAGCACACTCTTAATTTCACTTGTACTTTTTAACAGTTATTTTTTCTATTTTAAATGTAGTTCTTCCTTGAAAGACATGTAACTAACATTCTACTGTATATGCATTTGAAACACTGGCATTCTTTTGTAGGAACTGCACATTATGCATGTGTGCATGTGTATGTACATAGTCAGCCAGATTTGATTTATCAGAAATGTGGGTTATGAATGAGATTATTTTTTTCTTTATATGTACACGTATTTTAACAAGGTTTACAAAAACCTGTGTTTATTAGATTTTTAACAGCTCAGTACTCTTTTCAAATTATTAGTGTTAATTGCATGACATGCAAAGAGTGCAAGAGTATATTTGCAGTATATATAAAACATTTTAATTCTCTACGTACCTGCTGTCCACTCACATAATCATATAATACAATTTTGGTAATGTGCAATTTGCCACAGAGGTTGCATGTTCAACTGCACTTGTAATATATTCACTGCAATATTCAAAATTCAATTGTAACTTTAATACTCTGAAGTATCTTAATTTAAAATATAATTTAATTATTAAAAGGTAAAACACTGTACCAAGAGGTCTGCTCACCCAATTTTATGAAATTAAGCACTGAAACAGAAATTCAACTCGGCGTGAATTAAAAAGTTAAAATATCTACAAGTACTTAAAAACCTAATCCATAAAAACATTTGAAATATTGAACACGACTCCAAATTTCAGCACTATTCATGGCTAAAGCGTTTCACTACCACCGTAGCATTATCAGAACCATAATATAGTGTATGCCTCATACTCTGCAAAACGTGTATGAGGTAGTTGCAAACTGGTATGAGAGGCTTCCCATCATTAACTTCATTGTCATAGGTTTGTGGTGGCTAGTGCTGCCTTCAATTAGTATCAACACGAGAACAAGATAACACAGTGTATTACTACATTTATGTCTTCCGTTTTTTCTTCTAATTATTTAACACTTTATTTTTTATGTGTATGATTAAAATTTTCCAAGGTTTGGAGATTTTGTGAAGATCATGGATATTACATGAGGTTAGTTCGCATTGTTTTGATGCAGTTTATTTTTTTATAGCAACCTCTGAGGCAAAATACACTTTACCAAAATTATGTTCTATGATTATGTGAGTGAACAGCAGGAAAATTCATAACATACAAAGTACTAGTTCAAATGACTGAAGGTGGGCATCATTGTAAAGGGCAGCTGGGAAATTTATAAACCAGGCGAATTTGGGCACACAGCGCATGTGCAGAAGCTATGTGGACTCCACAGCAGAAGCTATTTTGTGTGCTATCACTTGCAAAATTGAAGCCCATGGCGCTTGTACAGTGCAATTTTTGCTGTGAGTACAACCTTGGAACAACAGCAGACATCCTGACTTACGTGTCCATTATGAAATGGAATAAGCAACTCAGAGAAATGGGATGTTTGTTACCGATGACTGGCAAAAGTGCTTAGCTTACGGTGTCTGAGGAAAATGTTGAACAGATTTGATAGTCATTTCAGAGAAGTCCGAGGAAATCTATCTGAGAGGCTATGTGCAGCTAGACATTCCACCAAGAACAGTGCATCGGGTACTCCATAAAATTTTGCGTTTACATGCATGCAAGATTCAACTGCATCCACAAGTTAAGCTGCATGACAGGAAGGCATGGAAAGAAACCCCACAAATGCTTCTCAGCACATGGGCTGAAGTAGAATACCGGTTGGATGTTTGCTACGCCATCAGTGGAGCTCATGTTGAAGTTTATTAGACATGTAAAAAAAAAAAAATCAGTTTGTGTATCTAAAACCAATACATGTCTAGTGTTTTCTGTAGAGCCTTTTTATTGGGCTTCACACCCAGCTAAATTTCTTTTTAATGAACATTTTCACAATGCGCATACTAGTAAGAGTGGAAAACTTATACCCACATACACCATAAATATTGATGAAAACTGGCTGGAATCTGTGTTGAATATGATTTATTAGTAAGTGCTCATTTTTTATCATTTATGTGCAATTTTCTGATGTTGTTTATCATGTTATGTTACATGAATGCCAAAATAACATCCTTTTTTTTTTTCCTCCTTGATTGGGGAAGGAATCATTAAAAGTACCATCCAGCAAAAATTTCCTGCCTCCCAGCTGTTAAAAAATCTAGGGAGAACACTACATGTTGCTAATACAAAGGGCATCCTGAAAGTAAGTCCCTCATAAGATTTTTATTTGTAGCAGCAAAAACGTGAAACTTGGTGGCAAAATACTTGGACATATTGTTAATAATACTAGCCTATTCAAAGTATTGTCCATCACTTTCTGTACATTTCCGCCATCTTTGAACCCATTGGTAAAATCCATTTTGGAAAAATTCCTGAGGCTCTCATTTCACCCATGAGTCCACAGCCAGTTTAACGCCGTTGAAACGTTCCCCACGAAGGGTGTTTTTCAAAGGGGCAGACAGGGAAAAGTCTAAGGGAGACAAATCAGGACTGTAGTGGGGTTGGGGCATCACCGTCTACCCCATTTTGGCAATAGCCTGTGAAGTCTCCATTGAGGACGTGCGTTGTCATGGTGTAAAACAACACTATGAAGTGGAATGTCACGTCTTTTCCTTCTGATAGCTTCCTTTAGTTTCTTCAATGTCTGCACATAGTGAGCACTGTTTATTGTTGCAACTCCTGGATAGTGACATGACAATCAGCTGTGATGAGGTTGGCATCTGCCACTGCAGTTGCGGATCTTTCACTCCGTTGTTTGTCCGACACTGAACTTTCTCTCTCTCGAAACCTCTTCATCCATCTTTGGGCGTTACTGATATCGATTGTGGAAGCTCCATACACCTCCAGGAGTCTTCTGTGGATTTCTGGAGCCTCACATTCCTCTTTTTCCAGGAATTCAGTTATGGCTCACTGCTTTCCTCTGTCATTCATGATCTTTATTTCCGATTCTGAAAAAAAATTGTTCCCAAATTAGTAACGTATCATAGTACTTGTCAGAGCAGTTTCATTAAAATCACTTCAAAATTTCAATAGTTATTAAGGAGGAGGCATTATTTTCATGATGCCCCTTGTAAATTGTGGTAAGTACAGAATTTATGATACTTCCTTCTATTATACATCTAAGCAGAACACCCTGAACATATATATACTGCAAATACATTTTTGTACTCTTCTCATGTCTTGCAATTAAATTGTATTACAAGGTGTGGATATATCACTAAAACTTTCTCTTACAACATACTTTGTGATAAAACTAACAGTATTAGTGTTTTTAAATGTCGTTCCAGCCCCAGAGTTGATTTTAGAGAGAAAAGTAAGTACATTTTACTTCCACTCAGCTCAAACCTAAACACAAATGAGTTCAATGAGAGATAAACTACCTGAAAATTCAAAACCAATCATTCTGAAAAATGAAAATTAATTATTCTTGGTGTTTTGTTTAAACAAGATAGTGAGCTTTCTTCAGAAATGTTGGACATGGACACGTGTGTTTTGTTAGAAGAGTTATTGTGCGTCTTTCATCACTTTTTTTTCTTGCTTTTCTAAGGATGAGCTTGAAAAACATAGAGTAAAACTTCTTCCTTTCACACCTGGCCTATAATGTGAATAAATCAGTGCATATTGCATGCCTGAGAAAATGCCATTAGATATAATACTAAACATACATTATATCACTAAGATATTCTCTGCGATTCAGAGGTTAGCTCCACAAAGAAATACAAACTACCAAATAATTTTTACTTACTGTTGCCATATCAAACTTCTCCATTTACACCTGTCTTGACATACAACTCAGGCTTTACTGACATCCGTCAGACGCCGTACACAAGATCTTCTGTACTTCATACTCATAATCTTTTTCTCATGCAGACACTCCTGAATCTGATCTTCCCATGACTTTCTTGGCCTTCCTCTGTTTTTCCTTCGTGCCACTTGGACTAAAACGATTTTCTTAGTAAGCATCTGATCACTCATTCTTTCAACATGGCCAAACCACCAAAGCATATTAGTCTCCACCTTGCTAACAACATTTTGCCTCACATTGCACAACTGCAACACATCTTCATTCCTCACACAATCAGAACATGTCTGGCGAACCCCCCCCCCTCCCCGTAAGTAGTGCATTTCTCCAGCACACAAACTACTCCTATGTTTCTTCTGTATTACCCAGATTTCACTGCCATACATCAGAGTAGGAACAATTACACTTCCATACACAGCCATGCGGGACTCTCTTGAGAACCTATCATTCCTGTGAAAACCTCCCAAAGCAGCCATGGTTTTCAATGCAGAATTCACTCGCCTACTAATTTCACCATCCAATTTGTTCTCTCTGTCAAACATGCTTCCTAAATACACAAACTTATTTCACTTGGTCACTCACTGTGCCATTTAGACTTATATTACATTCAGTACTACCAGTTCCTCTCTCAAAAACCAGAACTTTGGTTTTTCCCTTATTTATACCCAGTTTGAATTTCATGCAAACTTCGTACATCTGGGACAACATACTCTGCTACTCACTTTTGCTCTCTGCCAACAGGACAGTGTTATCAGCATACAGCAATCTTCACACATGGATATCACCAAGACATAAACCAGTATTATATATTTTGGCATCACGTATGCATGCATCCATAAATATATTAAACAGCCATGGACAACTATGCATATAACATTCACTAAAAACAGCAACCTCAATTTTAACTAAAATTTAGTGGTGTTTTTTTTTTTTTTCTAGATTTAACAAGAAAGATATCAGTTTTCATTTTTGATGTTTATTACTTATGTGTTCCTTTCTGTTCTTATAATTGGTAGCACAAATCCTTGGAAGGTAATTTAAAATACTGCACATCTTCCAGCTATGAATCACATAATCAAAAAATCCCACGAGAGAAAAAAATAATAATGATGATATTAAATCCAGTGCATAGGCTGTTTACTGCATGGTTGAGTTGCAGGAAAAGTGCCTTGGGGATTTTTTTGACTGATCCCTTTAACTGACAATAAAGTACAAGGGGTTGTGGATTTCCTTGTATACCATTAGCAGATTCAACAAGATTTTCAGAAGTGAAAGAAGTGGAGGAAATTTCCTTATTCTTTTGCATCACTCAGCAATGTAATGTTGTTACTGAACTGCTTCAAAATGTATGTGTAATATGTTCAATCTGTGCTTTCGTTTCTCCTTAACATATGAAGCACTTGTTTGCTAACAAATATAGTGTAGATTTTGTGGTCTAGTTGACATCCTTAAATCTTCAAATTGGTGGAATAAGTCTGTTATACCCATGACTAGCTGCAAGAGAAAAGTTTTGACTTCATAGGATAAAGTGCAAATTATAAATGAGATGGCGCATAGCAAAAATCAGAAAGCTGACACTGATCAAGAGTCCAATATAGTTAATTCAACTGTATGTGTGTTATCAAAAGATTGAGGAAAGATTCTTAATTCTGTAGAAACCACAAAAGAAATATTCCTCAAACACATGGAAAAATCATTTGATTAATTAGGCAACAATCATAGTGTGATATTAAATTGCCGTAGTTTACTGTTGACCTCATATCAGAAAACTTGAAAATTGCATCACCCTGGAGCTGGAGTCGAACCCGCATCTCCTGATTTTCGTTCAGGCATGCTATCCATTACACCACCCAGGACAACAAAGTTGCAAGTAGCTGAAGCTAAGTAATTGCTGCTTAGAAATCTATCGTGCATGCTATCTGTTAAACCACCCAGGACAACAAAGTTCCAGGCAACTGAAGCTAAGTAATTGCTGCCTTGGAATCTGTCATACATGCTGTCTGTTAAACCACCCAGAACAACAAAGTTCTAAGTAACTTGTTGTTCTTAGAACTTGTATCTTGCATCATCTATCGTGCACACTATCTGTTAAACCACCCAGGACAATGAAGTTCCAAGTAACTAAAGCTAAGCAATTACTGCTTAGAAATCTATCATCATGCATGCTATCTATAATTCACACAGAAATAATACCGGAATTATTCCTTAGCTCTGGACTATTCCTATCTATCCACAGACATTTCACAACCCTTAATGGCCATTGTCTTACGTTACAATTCAGATCATCTCTAATAAGCCTTCTGGAACAATTCAGATCAGTTCAACATTGATAACATGACCCGATGGTCATCTAGGGACACGAAATATCTGTGGATAGATCGAAACAGCCAGTGCCATAGCCATACTTAAATAAAGAGAGGGTAGATAGGCCCATATACTTTTGTAAGTAGCATAGCATGTAAGTCAGTATTTGAAAAATGGAGAATATTAAATAGAATTCTGTGTGCAAATAAAATGTGATGGAGAAAAAACTCAACATCTGTATACGTACAGTGAAAATAAATTTTCAAATTCAGACCCCCCAACCCCGCCCTCAAATTCTTTCTGGCTACGTCCATGGAAACAGCCCAGAGCTATGAAATAATTCTGGTATGAATATTATTTCTGTGTGAATTACAGATAGCATGTGCATGATAGATTTCTAAGCAGTAATTGTGTAGCTTAAGTTACTTGGAACTTCATTGTCCTGTGTAGTGTTTTGCCTAACATGCTTGAACAGAAATCAGGAGATGTGAGTTCTATTCCTGCTCCATGCAATGTAATTTTCAAGTTTTTAGGGTTTGCACAGGATCTGAAAATCCTGGAAACTGAAAATCCTGGAAACTGAAAATTTTAATTTCCAGGCCTGGAAAATTGTATTTTTTTTTTTTTTTTTTTTTGCATAAAGTCCTTAAAATTAGGAGATTTTATTTTTAAATGTGGATGTTGTTGGGGTTTTTTTTTCTGTAAAACTTGATATGTAACTTCTGTCATTGTGGCTGCCTTCTCTTTGTATCATAAACTGGGCTATAAAAGGTCTGATTGCAGGATCCCCGGTTATCACGCCAGATTTTCCGCATGTGCCACAATGCAAAGTGGCCTTGAAGGGAGGACCGTGTAGCATGCACCAGGCATGTACTTGGCACATAAAGTAACTCACTGATTGGCTTAAAAGATTTAGAAGCTCAAGCAGTGATGCAGGGCACGGCGATCTTTGTTAAAACTACCACGTTCCCACTGTCGAAGCGTTAATCAGTGGCCATCTGGGCTCAGCCCAATAAACAGTTCCCACCCAGCGCATACTGTGTCCTGAGGAACACTCATGGGCTATGCTAGTCATTAGGTAAAGTACTTCCATCTTCGCCTGAGCTCCATTCTTTTTTATTGTTTGTTCATGCTCACCTGTTTATGTTTTCCATTTCATCTCTCGCATTTGTTACTTTGTTCATTTAACAACGAGGTTGTGGTTTGTTCATTTTATTCCTTCTTTTGGAGTATGGCTGGAAAATGTGATTCTAAGACGATGTCAAAGGATTGTCTCATTACTGCAAAAATTAATTTCTTTTTGTTTGTTGCAAAACAACTTGCACCATTTATTTTTCAATATAAACAGATCAGCCTATGTTACCATTCATTTGCACTGATATGTAACGAATCATACAAAATTTGCTTCAGCGATTTATGAAGTTAGGCCTACATATTTTGAAAAGGGTTTCTTTTGTTAAAAAATTTCTTCAGATTGTTCATGCTGCTCAAGATATGTACATTCCACATAGGAAGATCAATGTTGTATTTAGCACGGAAAATACTTTTAAAAGCCTGGTTACTTTGAACAAAGTAAGTGAAAAGAAAGTTATTGAATGCAGGAAATTTCTTATAGCTTTAGTCAAAAAGTTGCTTTTAAAGTCTCCTATCAACTACACCCTTGTAAGAAACATTGATTTCCTTGATCCCACTAAAATGGTTGCCAACAAATCTGGTTGTGAGCAGAAACTGAGAAATGTGTTGAAAGTATTAGTCAACACTAAATGACTCAATGAAAAAATGTGGGACACTATTTTGCAACGGTTTGGGGATTTTGTGGATTCAGAAGTATCAAAGTCCATATCACAGTTCAGTGCATTCGGTAAGCACAATGAGAATGAAAGACTAGCTGTTCTTTTCCATGCCCATATGGCTGATAAAGCTGCTTACAAAGACCTCTGGAATGTTGCAAAACAATTACTGCTGTTGTCTCGCAGACAGACCATGGTTGAATGGGAATTTTCCGTAAACAAAGAGCTAATGGTTGAAAATCTACGAGAATTTTTTGAAAATCACAACGAATAATTTATGATTTTATTAGGTCTGCTGGTTGCATTTTGAAAGTGCTGATTACAGAACAACTACTTGCTTCAGCAGCAATGGCCAGGCAGAAGTACAGCAATTATTTAGAGGAGCAAAAATGCAAAGAAGTGCAATCCAGCCTGTCCCAAAAGAGAAAATCTGTTGTGAAAGAAATTGAGGAATTAAAGGAAGAAGGAAAAAAGATTTTCAAGTGATGTAGCAAGCCTTATGGAAAATGCTGACTGCTTAGCAGAAAAGGCAGAAAATACAGGAAATTTATTGTTCATTATAAAGAACAGTTTTAGGAATACAACAAAAGAAAAAAAGAACTTGCTGTCAGAAACAGAAAAAAAAAAAATTAGATGAACTGGTTCAATCAATAAAGGAAGCTTAATAAATGTAAAAGTCATTTGACATAACTTTAATACCCCCCCCTTTTTTTTATGTAATATCTACTAAGTAAAATAAGAATGCAACAATAATAAACTCACTGTGGAGCAAAAAAAATGAGAGGGTGATAAAGAATTAATCTGAGCTGTTCCACAGCTATTGAGGTAATTTTTTCTTTCTATACTAAATATTTTAATAAACTATTATATTACGTATGGTGATGAAAAAATGCAGACCTGGAAAATGATGTATATTAGTCCTGGAAAGTCTTTAAACAGTCCTGGAAAAAGTTTTGGACCCTGCTGCATGGACCCTGAGTTTTCTTACATGATGTTACATGTTGAACAGAGAACTGAACATAGCAATTAGAATTGAACACAGCAATTAGAGTTACATTCTAATTGCTGCATGAATAATTATAAATTCTTTATTCATTTGAAAAAAATAGATAAAAAATTAAATGCATTCAGAAACCCCTGTTGTTAAATGATCTGGATGCAGCTGTGCTGAAATGGTTCAAACAACAGCAGAGTGCTGAATGTACTGCATAGTAGTTCTTATTCAATGAGGGGAAAAAAATAAGAATTAGCTGATCTTTAAAAAGAAATTTATGTGCCTCAGTGACTTGATTGATCATTTTAAAGTCCTTCACAACCTTGTTTTTGTGAAAAACAGAGAAGCCAAAAGGAAAAACAAAAGAAGAATGGCTGATAACAGTCTGGCTAAACATTCATTAAGTCCTTGCGGGCAATGATTTTTTTTTTTTTTTTTTTTTTTTTTTTTTTTGGCCAATGAAACAGTCCCATTTATTTCAGATAATTTGCTATCAAACAGAAAAAATGAAGCAAGGGAAATACATAAGTGGCAAACTTTCTATGGATTCCATTATACTTTTTGTTTGTGCAAACGTAAGTAGCACAGTGAAATGCACATTAATTGTGATAAGAGAGAGCTTGAATTGAAGGTGGTTGCCCCACTGGCACAGTGGTCTAAGCTCTGGCTTGTTACCTTTCGTCCGAGATGGGTCTAGGTTTGAAACCCGGTAAGGCATGTTGTGTTTGTCTTACAACACTGGCTCTTTCCCTTCCCTGGAACCAATGGCCCTAAATTAGAGGCAGGTGACTGCTTATAGCCCAATGAGTTGCTCACGGTGGATAGAAATAAATGGAAGGTGTTGAAAAGTGGTAAGTCTTCCTCTTTGATACCATGCTAAAAAAAAAAAAAAAAAAAAAAAGACAAGTTTGGACAATTTCAGATTTGTTCCAAACAGATACAAGAATGCTGGTTCATAAATTTGAAAACAAAAAAAGAAAACTGCACCTTGTTCTAAGCAAAAGGGAAACGGAAGGGTACTCTTTTTTGTGAACTACCATCCAACCCACCTTAAAATTGAAAGTCTGTTGAAAATTTAGCTAGTGTTTCACCTTTCAAACTGTACCAGCCAATCACTGCTCCTGGGTTAAAGGGTCGTACCCAGTTTGTTGCACTGTAATTACCCATACTGAAGCTTTCTGTAACTATTAATGATTGTTAATAAATTCATTGTGTGGATAATGACATCTGAAAAACCTGAATCTGTTGGCAAAAGTGGCACATGATTGAGAACATTACAGATGTATGAATAGAAAGAAACTTAATGAGACCATTATTAAGGGTTACAGAAAGCTTTAATATGGGTTTTACTAGAGTTTTCTTTAATTTAGATAACTTTTCATCTTTTTAGTTTAGACAATTAACAGAAAAAGCTGTTATTTGCAACCAGTACTGTGTTAATCTTAATCGCAACAACGCTGAACAACAAAGAAGGCCCCCAAAAAAGTTGTACACTTCAAAAATTTCTCAAAATTAAAACAAGGAAAACGGTAGAAAACCCCATTGTGAAGCTTTTTGCAACCAGCGATGTTCGAAGTACTAGAGCAGCCATGGTATCATTCATTAATCAAAGCAGAAAACGTTTCCACAAAATACTGTGGTGTATGAACTTTAAAAATATACTTAAGCTGATCAATCAGTTACTTTCGATTATTTTTGGCAGCAGATCAAAGATATGTACAACAGTGTGTCTTGTGCAGCATCATTATACTCTCCTGAGTAGAGGGCATTCTTTGGCACAGGAGTTTGAATAAAAAGACAACATACTGGAAAACAGATTCGAGTGAAAATGGAGACTAGTCTGGAAGCATTGGCAGTGCTTGAAAAATACCATGCCCGGGGCATGTAAATTATTTGCCTGGGTAGGTAAATAAAAAATCTAGCTGCCCAGTCTGAACAACTAAATTAAAAATTGAAGTTTGAAATAGAATTTCTTACTAAAAAAAGATAGTTCTCACAGGTCATGTTTCATTTCACTGCTAATCACTGGTAGTTGTATTATTGTTACAGAGTGCCAAGGACAGAAGATTATAACTTCTTTAATTATATTATGCTCAAGTCCAGAAATTGGAACATATGTAGTTGTTTTTTTTTTTTTTTTTTTTTTGCTTGCTCTAAATGTTGTTTCTAATCAGCAACAAGATTCATGCCTGTGATGGAACTAGCCTCCGGTGTTTAGTGACGAGGGGCAAGATCTTTAACAAAAGGAACCTGTCAGAATCACTAAATTTTTGAAGTACTAATTTCCCCCATCATCATGCCATTTCATACCAATTTTAACATCATTTTAAAGCTTGAGATAAAAGCTTTTGTGCATTGAACATTTTGAATACAGACCCTTAAAATGGAAATGCAAAATATGTAAAAAAGTTCATTATAGTTTTTAACTTAACAAACCAGATTTTTTTTTTTTTTTTTTTTTTTTTTTTTATCATCTTAAGAGGTAAATTTTCCTGGGCATCCAGTTTTTATTTCCTGGCAGGTAAATTAATTTCTGCACATGGCCAGTTGGGCATGTAACTTTTCAGGTATTTTTCAAGCCCTGCACAGTCTCTCTCAAATGTTTGTGCAGGGATTAGGTTTCTCTGGGTGCAGAAACTGCTGGCAGTGGAGATCCTTCGCAAACCTTAAGAAGAATAGAGTCCTTGAGTCATGAGCATTCAGAGAGTGTCAAAATGGTGAGCAAAATTTGCATGTGGTTCCAATTCTTTGATGAATAAGGAGCGCAGTGACAGGCCTTCGAAATCAACACCTGATAGCAGCATGGCTTGTGTGGAAGTTCCAGTGGAAGAAGACAGACTGTGCATCACAGAGCTGCAAATGCTTCTTTTGGTACCACACTTCAGATCGTTCAACTTAATCGCCGCCACATGAATCTCTGAGTGAGGCCGTGTTTCCAGGCTGGTTGTCATTTTCACTTGAATCTGTTCTCCAGCACGTTGCTATTTCATTCAAATTCCTGTGCCAAACAACGCAGGAGTTTGAAATGTTCTTGAAATGTTGGTGAACTCCGGCTGTATACAGCTTTTCAGAAAGGTTTAGTAATACTTTGAGTACATGTTGTGCTGCACATAGTGATGACAAAAGTTCCTATAAACATTGGGTTGGAAGTGCTTTCTTTCTGAGTTACAGCACATTTTGAGAACTCAAAGGATGCCTATATCGAAAGGTATACTGGTGTTATGATAGCATAGTACATGCATGCAAATTTTGTACAGAATCTCATCACTCCTAGGTGAGGTATTTCTAGTTATTATTCATTTTATCCTGTTTAGTGTTACAATATAAGAGTTATTATTACAATGTCAGACAAAGAATCTTGAATGTGCAAAGTACTTACTACAAAACAAATAGACCAGAACTGATATAATAAACATGTAGAAAAACAGATAAAAGGAAGTATGCATATTTTAAACAAATAGCAAACATTAGATGGGAAGATAATCCAGTACAAATCAATGAAGCAGATAGAAACGAACAGTCACGTGCAAAACACTTGGAAGAATTCTGCAGTTTAGAACAGTGGTTCAGCTCACATCATCCAAGTCATCGGGACACCAATACGAGTCTGTCATGTGACAATACTGCCTCTAGGACAGAGACAGTGTTGTCACATGATGGACTCTTATACTGTGGGCCTTGAAGCATTGTCAATGAATGAAATGTGGTAACCGTCGAAGTAAGTTCTATGGTCTGTGAAATCCTAAAGGATTTATCACATATTATCATGCAAAACATAATTTGTTTTAAATAAAGAGTTCTGTGCAACAGTTCTTGGCACAGTCATCCCCATTTACCATATGTGCATATTCTAAATCCATACTGAGAGTAATGATCTTATATGTCCACCACAACTGTTAAATTCAGTGTTAAAATTACAAAATTTGGTTTTCTAATTCGTTTATTAGTATTAATGATAGCTTTTTTTTTTGTACCATGTAATCGAGATTTATTTACAAGATGATGATGTAGAAATTTCTGCCAAGTGTCATGATGAAGAGCTCAGCTTCCATGAGTATAGAAAAATTTCTATAAGATACGGTTAAAACTCTAGAAAATAGTAAAACTATACTAATGATCCAATTTATTGGCATAGGAATATATAAATAAGCGTTTCCATGCTTTTGCACATCAACCGGATGGCTTTTTCATGGAAGTCAGACAGAAATTGCCTAACTTACTTGAAAAAGCCATCCGGTTGTTGTGCGAAAGCTTGGAGATGCTTATTTTTGTATTCGCATGCCAATAAATCAGATTACTAATATAGTTTCACTATTTTCTACATAATTGGTGTACTGTTCCTCATTATTAATTTGGTTACAACTCTGTTGGGTAAAATGCATCTAATGCTTGAGTGATATATGCATTTAGAATCCAGTTCAAGTTTTTCTGGGTTCTTAATACTGTAACACCATCACCACTGAGCAGTGCAACATTGATTATCAAATGCATTTGAGTTTTAAAATTCACTATGTTTATGATTTCTGATCTTAAAAATATTTAAATAATAACAGTACAGTTGGTACACCAAGTACATAAAGACCTATAGTAACTATCTGTGTATTGTCATAAGGAATTAAACATTATTTAAATTGTGTAACTTTTTTTATTCAGTTTGTTCTCTGTTGTTGGCCTTAAAAAAGCCATCCATTGATGAGTGAAAGCATGGCAAACTATTTAATTCTTCATGCCAATAAATGGACAGTTACTATAGTTTTTAGTATTTAAAGAATTCATGAAAGTCAATCAAATTCATGTACCATGTTGTGAAACTTTTTTTTTTTCTCCTGTCAGTCCTAACATGGACTATTTTGTAGCCAGGTGCTTTCAGCCCTTACATGGACTGATAGCACCTGGCTACAAAATAAGGTTTTCCCAAATCTCCAGATAAACTACGGGAACAATAAATGGTTTTCAAAAGAAGAGTCATTCTTGCCACCAAATGTGGCATGGCAGTGTAAGCAACATCCATTTGCAGATTCAGAATTTGCTTCCTGGAAACTATGACATACAAACCCGTGTCTATCAGTACTGCTATTGAAAACAACCATGTGGTGCATTACTGTTGCCTTTGACTCAATGATATGAAGTCAAAGACACCCAAAACGGTTTTTAGCCAAACATTAGCGTGCTTTGAAACAATCAACTTTGTAAGCAAATAATGTGTGAAATACACATTTACTCACCCTACATTCATTGTAGGACTAACACTATTTTAATTAGCAGGATTTCTGTCAATTAGTGATATGAACCATGTGTACCTTGATTTTTGATATAATAAATAAATATACTTAAAAGGATCGAATATATGTATTTAATAATTTATTACACTGTAATCAAAATAATACTTAAGGAAATACTGTTTCTATTGATAAAATTTAACTTACCTTAAAAAAACCATGTGGTGTTTGAGACTACTTACTTTAGTTGTAACCTGTTGCTCTAAGACTTTTACACGTATATTCTTTTTTTTTTTTTTTTATAGCAAAAGTAGTTACAACTAAAGAAGTAAGTAGTCTCAAACCACATGGTTTTTTAAGGTAAGTTAAATTTTATCAATAGAAACAGTATTTCCTTAAGTATTATTTCGATTACAGTGTGATAAATTATTAAATATTCAATCCTTTTAAGTATATTTATTTATAATATCAAAAATTGAGGTACACGTGGTTCATATCACGAATTGATGGAAATCGTGCTAATTAAAATAGTGTTAGTCCTACAATGAATGTAAGCTGAATAAATGTGGTTTCACACATTATTTGCTTACAAAGTTAACTATGTGGTATTACATCCAACTGAGCTTTTCAGTTCAATTAAGGCCCTTAGGTCTACCACACAGTTTAATTTTAAAGTTTGAAGCTTCCAGAATTCTTTGCAGAAATCTCAGTCCAGCAAAAACATGAAATTGGCCAAGTTGCTACAATTAGATATTCCAAAGTCTTTGTAGAATTCACCATACTGGTAGATTGTTCCAGAGAAAAAAGTGTCTTCATTCCACCTTGTTCCTACAGTTATGCAATTAACATTTAAATGTCTTCATTTCCCTTTTAATTTGACATTTGCCATGTTAATATACAAGGCTGATACTCAGTCACTCAAAGTAACGGGCAGAAATCTTGGGAACCCTCATTTTTGCTCTATCTTGACTGCTTACATGTTGGAATAGGAAAGTGTCTCCATATTTTGGCTCCAAATGGTAAACCGAGAAGTATACTAAAATACTTCACAGTTAAAATTTTACAAAGTTAAATAAAAAATCGCACACTGTAGTACGAATTCTAAATTTTTGTCTTGGGCAACACTAGACTTTACCACAAGCTGACAAAAAACAGTATTTGCGTAGCATACTCAAAAAACATTTGATGTTGTGAAAAATGCTTTCAAACCTATTTTCATCTGCTACAAATGTCTTATATATCAATCAAATCCGTGTGCCATGTTTTGGAAAAGTACACATGGAACACTTTTTTCACCAGCGCAGAGTGAATTCTTTGGACAGCAACTGTCAGAACTTTTTATTGCTTCCCCCTTTTGAAGAGTCTTCACTTATTTAGAATAAAATATCAGGGAAGACCACATTTCTATTCAACACAACTTTTGTTTACCCGTTTATGTTTTCTTTCAAATAGAGCACTTCGTGTGTTCTAAAAGAAATGTCTCCTTACTTTTTTTTTTTCCTTGTTTGGGGTATTATCCACTATGAAGCATTTTAATGTGGTTACTACAATTCATTTCTCTGTATTTTGTTTTGTTTTTTTAACATGCATAAACATGGGTGCCCATATCTTAGTTTTCAAGAGGGAGCAAACTGAAATAGTAATTATGAATGATGTATACAAACACTATATGCATGCAAATTTCCACTATGCCTCCTTGTTATCTAACCATTAATACCACACTCTAAACACACAAATTTAATTGGATACCAGAAGACCCAGAAGCTACATAAAAAGATAGATAAATGAAATTAGACAGCATGTTAGGACAACAAGGAAATTTCTTAGTCATTCTTTTTATCATTTTAACCATTTGTGTCACTCATTTGTGGACCTGAAACGTATCTATGTATGACTGTTTCAACCGCCTTCAAACTTTTTAAGCATGTTGCTTCCTGGAGAACAAAGTGATAAGAAAAGAAACAAACAGCAAAGTAAATAAATAAATAATTTTAATAGTACTTTTACCAAGAAAAAACCAGGTGACACTGATTTGAATCAAGTTTTACAGTCCCATTTCACTACAGAGGATATGACTTTGTGCACTCAAACAAAAGCTATTAAAATATGGATAATGTAATAAGTAGAACCTTATTATTGAAGGTCAGGAAAATAAAATTTCAAAAAAGAGTGTGAAACATCATCAAAATTCTTTAAACTCTGAAGGACGATGAAAATTGAAAACGAAATGAACAGGTAAAACACATTTAAATTGTAAAATTCAATGAAGATTTATAAAACATCACTATAAAAGCTCAGGTTCTGAATAAACCATGAATGCTTAAATACAAAGTGAATAGATGAAACCTAAAGAACAAATGCGAAAAAACCCAATGTGAAACCTTCGAAAAAGAACCTCAAAGGTACCTGATAAAACTTGTTCTCCTATAAGCTGAATTGTGAACAATGTTTATTTCCAATGCATTTCGACACCATGTTTCCATTTTGTCATCTTCAGAGATAGTTCACACTGTATTCCCCACAGTCGTACCAAACACTAACCTCACCCATCGTCTGTCTTGTCAAACTCCTTGATCTTGAGATTCAAGGTTGTAAGTGCTAGTTGTTGCCATTTTCTACACTTTTCAGGGCCACAAATGAGTTATAGTCAATTTGCATGTTTTTAACCATCATTTTATTAAGTGAAAAACTTGAGCACTTGTGTCACATTTGCCATAAAATCCAAGAGATCACTTAATTGGTCATCAAATATCCTCAAAACAAATCTCTGGGAAAATTTTCTAAAGATATTTGTCCAGTACTGAATAGCTGTTGCAAAGGATGATATATTTTTCATTTCTTCACCTTTCATACTTTCCCATACTGTACGTATGTGCACTGTTGTCTCACATGCAATGGGAAATTTTATTATTACTTTCTACGGCAAATTTCTGCCTTTTCTATTGGAAATTTCCAACGTTTTCCCCTATTTTTTCTGCATAAATGCGTATCCAGAAGTTGTACAGAAAAATCAGCAATCAGAATAAGGGGTATCATGAAAACCTCTGTAGTACCTTCCATGAACAGAAGCAACATGGTTTGATTTTCAGGGGTGAGCGAATGTCCCTTCTTGCCCATGTGCATAAGCAATTTGAAGCAGCACTAATGAGATCCTCATCATCAGGCATTTCAGCCAAAACTGTCCAGCAAGGTATTAAATATATTTAGTAACACCAACATCAGCCTTTGCATGTTGATGATGTTCTTACACAAGGTAGGTTCAAAAAGTTCAAGGAAATTTTTTTTATACAAAAAGCAATTACATTATCGTTTTACACTACATTTCTATCAGAATAGTTTCCTTGGGAAGCTACACACTTTTGCCAATGTCCATAAAGCTGTTTGAAGCATTCTTGGAATCTATTCTTTGAAACCTCTTCCCATGCCTTTGTCGCGTCATGTCGCGTTCTTGACGATGTCATCAGCACTCTTGAATTGCAATACTTTTAGAGCAGGTTTCAACTGTGGAAGCAAGTAAAAATGAGGTGGTGTCAAGTCAGCAAAATATGGAGGAGGCTCCAGTGGCATCCCATTATGCTTTGCAAGGTGCTGTTTGACCATTAGCATTAATGTGTAGGCACATTGTCATGAAGAAACCAACTAATGTTCATTTTTTCTGGATGTTTCCTTTGGATTGCTTCCCTGAGGCTACAGAGGATACTGATGTACATTTCTGTATTCACAGTCCTTCCTTCTGGAAAAAATTCATGGTGGACAAGGCCCTGAGTGTCAAAGAAAACTTCCAGCATTACTTTTCCTTTACTCTTGTCCAAATGGGATTTCAGTTTTAGTGGGGATGATGTTGATTTCTATTCACAAGATTGGCATTTCATCTGTGAATCATACCAAAAACACCATGTCTCATCTCCTGTGATTACATTGTTTAGAAAATTGTTGTCTTGATCAGCCATAGTGAGGATTAAGTCTCTGGCTAGTGTCATTCATGTTTTTTGTTTTTTCAGGTGTCAGCAGTTTTGGAATCAAGTCATAACAAATGTAATGCATGTTCAAAATGTTGTGGAGAATGCTGTGAATAATTCCAATGTTCTTACCTCTGATGCTGTTCCATGTACAGCTTTTCTTCGGTCACGTCAGATAATGTTGCACACATGCTCAATCTTTTCAGCAGTTGATGGGGTACATGGGCACCCACTACTCGTATCATCATTGACACTCACATGATGATCATGAAAATGCTATGCCACACTTGAACTTGTGATTTCTTCATTGCCATTTCACCATATGCTTGCTGAAGCACGAATAATGTGTGTGATGGTGATTTTCGAGCAAAACACAAAATCTGATGTCCGCACATTGCCAACATTTTCACCTTAACATTGCTAAATGCACAGTAAACAAAGAAACTACTGGTGCTCCTCTCAGACAGGAAATAGAATACTGCCACTTGCTATCAGATAATGCCATGGGTGCTGCCACCCTTTGAAACCAAAAAAAAAAAAAAAAAAAAAACATCCAGTGCAATTCTTGATTCCCACAGTTGAGGACAGTTTGGGGAACTCTTTGAACCTACCTTGTAGTCTGGTCACACAAAATTGATAAACTTCAAGATTTTATTACAGCCTTTGCAAATATATACCATTCTATTACAGTGACTGGAAATATAGGAAAGAATAATCAGGTAATGTATTTGGTCCTCAAGGTAAGAAGGCAGGAAAAACACCAAGAATGAAGTTTTTATCAACTAACCCAATGAACTGAAATCATTTCACATGAAGTACAAAATGTCAGCATTTAGTTCTGTTGTTTTGCCAAGTGTGTTTTCCATTGCTATCTAAAGAAATGTATTTCTGTGATGCAAATTTGACAGCATCATGGATTGAAACCCATTGTTTGAAGTTTGTGTACACTGCATGTGAGTAGCCAGTGTGCAAACTATATGTACATTTATTGCAGGCCATTTCGTCACAGGTTCTTAAATATACAGAAGCTAGAAATGCTAGTCATGTGTGGCACTGTTGCTTGCAGCGATACACTTGTGTCTTACTTGAGACCATGCTAGCAGACACATTTTAACATTTTTTTTATATATGGATCATTACCTTTTATGTGCATCTAGCACAACTGATGTCCCAGTCTTTTTTAATTCTATATTTAAATTAAATTATAAATGTTAAGCAATGAATAGATAAAAAATCTGTCGCTCACTTATAACTCAGTTCTGGTCAAATGTTTAATCACTTTCTATTTGTGATGCTGTTTGCCTTTGTGTAACTTAAATTAGAGCAACTAGTTCTAGGTAAGGGAGAGAACCAGAGTAGAAAAATAAACTTAACACACAATGTGTTGTGGTTGGACTTGAACCTAGACCTTCGTCACAAGGCTTGTACTTAGTCCATAGGCCAGTGATTCTTCACATAAGATGTTTAATTTACTTAATGCTATATATTATATTTACACACATACAAATGCGTGAATAAGTATCTAGCGTAGAGCAGTACTCAAATGTACAGTATTCTTTCAAGTGCTCAGACTCAGTTATTTAGCATTAATTTTATATTATTTAGTTTACTCAGTGTGTATGCAGCATAAACTGAAAGCTGGAAAAATCAATGTAGAAACATCATGGAAATTTCAAAGCATATCAAAATCACATGGTGGCATCATAGGAATCATATATTATCAGCCATTTGGCAGACATCTCAGGAAACCTCAAAATTTTATCATTCTGGAGCAGAAATCAAACCTTCATATCATGGCATCCATCTAAACATACTTCCTCCTCACACAGCACACTTTCGGAATATAATCTTAATATCCCCCAGTGCTTAGCATGCACACATACATCTTGGGTCCAGAGGAGGCCACCAGTTCACGTCCCACTATTGCCTAACACCAATGACGATTCAACAGTCATATTAAGCCATCGGTCATGAAGTTTAGACTTCTTGTTGTAAACAAGAATACCACTTTGCCCAGTTGGAGGTTTGGGCAAGGCCATTATCCCAGTTTGTACCATAAGAAACACATATTTGGAGCTTAACAGATAACCAACCAGTATAATCTTCATTAATTTTCACAATGCTCCTGTTTTGAAAACCAGTGGTATTGGACCTGGATATTTGTTATCAGCATAGATTGTTTCTTCATGTAGCACAATTGTGGATCAGTATTCAGATTGCTGCACTTCAGTTGTTTGGAATGTATGCTCGGTTAAAAAAATTCAGATACAAGGGGGTATTTCTATTCAAGTTTTATGAAAAGTTTGCCACATGGTTGCCAATTACTCATGGCATTTTAATGTTATAAGAAAAATATATTGTAAGTAAAAATCAGAGCATCTTTATTTATGCTGTGATTTTCATGCTTATAAGTTCATTTGTTTTCTCTTTTGATGAAGTCATTTGAAGAGATTTAAAATACTGTGCCAAACAGTTTTGCATATTGTAAAGTTTACTGGATGACATAAAAAATGTTTATATCTGAAATACAGGGAACAGTTTGCTTGGAAACTGGTCACGTTAAAATGCAACTGATAGTGCTTTGCTTTTTTTAAATATCATCTTGCTTGTACCTAATTTTGATATAAAACAGTGCCCCATTGTTTTTTCAAAATATATTTTCTCTGTTGTTGTCTTCAAGGAAATTCTCTGACAGATAGCCTGATAACCCAGAAAACTGGCTCTGATCTTCATTTTCATGACAGAAAAAGAATTATTTTTCCTTAGTGGCAGATTTCCGAACAGTTAACATGTGTCCTATGTGTACAAAATTAATTCACCCTTCAGTTTAAAAGATCATGATAAGCTGGTTGAACAAAATACTACATCAAATATTTTTTCCTGTATTTTTTTTTTCATTTTTGTAGATTTCCTGTTATTTTATCATTAACTTAAGCACAATTCTTATGTGTAAGTTCTGTGTTATTTTTCTTTATTTACCAGATGTTTATGTGCCATCAAAATAATTGCCAAATTTTAAACATTTTGTATGTTGAACTCATATACAAAAATATTTGTATAAATATTTATAGGAAATTCATAGTTGGTTTATATACTTCTTTATATTATCTTATGTCTTTTGCTGTGATATAGTGAGAATTGTTTCTCCATGTTATTGTGTTGAGTAAACAGATTTTTCTGTGATACCTGCATTGCATTTAGCTCATTTGAATGGTTGTCCTGAAGTTTGTCATACGACTTGCAGCAACTACCTCACATTATATTCATGTGGTAAATACATTCGGAAATAATAATAAAAAAAATGAATGAGTGAAAGCTTTTTGTGCAAATAATGTTATTGGGAATTTTAAAGGTTGGAAATATAACTCTAACAACAAAGTATTGCAGTGTTATATCATTTTTTCATACTTGTATAACAAACTATTATTCAAGTTGAGTAGTGCATAATACAGGGAAAAGGAGATAGAATAAAGGATCATGTGCTTAGAGCCGCCCCGGTGGCGCAGTGGTCTAAGGCGCTGGCCTCTGATCATTCGTCCGTAAGGGGTCCGGGTTCGAATCCCGGTCGGGGTATGGATGTTGTGTTTGTCTTACGGCGCTGGCTCTCTCCCTTCCCTGGAACCAGTGACCCTAAATTAGGGACGGGCGACTGCTTATAGCCCATTGAGTTGCTCACGGTGGTCGTTAAACCTCCAACCAAAAAAAAAAAAAAAATGTGCTTAGAATAAACGTGAATTCTGGTTCTCACCACTAACTTTCTCAATCTCATTTGGTTCACTGAAAGATTTTCTGCCACTCAGAGTTACCTCTTACCATTATTGACTGATTTGATACCTTCAGAGTATTAAGATTTAAATATCACACTTGGTGTGAGCCTTGTTACCTTGATGTATAAAATACACTTCCATTTGTCAAAATTGCAACACCAAAAAAGAAACTATTTATATCACAGATTCTTCATATTACAGGAGAACTGATTACATTCGTAGAGTTATGCAAGATTTTTTTTTTTACTTCAAAACTCAGAATCGTGTGAAGCAACCTCAAGCAACAATTTTTTTGCTTCAAAACTCAGTATCGTGTGAAGCCACCTCAAGCAACAATAAGGCGCCCCGGTAGTGCAGTGGTCTAAGTGCTGGCTTATTATCACTCGTCCAAGAGTCCGGGTTTGATTCCCGTGAGGCATGAATGTTGTGTTTGTCTTACGGCACTGGCTCTTTCACTTACCTGGAACCAGTGGTCTTAAATTAGAGACGGGCGACTGCTTATAGTCCATTAAGTTGCTCACGGTGGTCGTTAAACCTTCAATCAAAAAAAACAAAAACAGTAGCAGCCTCTACACGGCGTGGCATTGAATGAAAGAGGTTTTTGATTTCGTCCTGGGGAATAGCCTGCCAGGCTGCTTCTACGCAACACCAGTGTTCGCTTGTACTGACTGGCAGAGGCGCTTTACTGGCCAGTCATTGAAGCTGCGATATCCCAGACATGTTCTGTCGGGGACATATCCGTCGAGCGTGCAGGCCAGGAAAGTAACTATCTGCTGTTTATGGAAGAGGTCTTGGTCATTCGGAGTCACATGTGGCCAAGCATTGTCTTGCTTAAATATGGCACCAGGGCAACCCTGAAGCGCCGCCTCTGTGGCGCAATGGTCTAAGCGATGGCCTCTGATCATGCGTCCGAAAGGGGGTTCGGATCCCGGTGAGGCATGGATGTTGTGTTTGTCTTACGGCACTGGCTCTCTCCCTTCCCTGGAACCAGTGACCCTAAATTAGGGACGGGCGACTGCTTATAGCCCATTGAGTTGCTCACGGTAGTCGTTAAACCTTCAATAAAACAAACAAGTCTTATCATATGAGATCGCGAATTGAACCCAATGGCGTCATACACCATTACGGCGCAGTGGTCTAAGCAAGGGCATCTGATAATTCGTCCGGAAGGGGTCCGGGTTCGAATCCCAGTGAAGCATGGATGTTGTGTTTATCTCACGGCACTGGTTCTCTCCCTTCCCTGGAACCAGTGACCCTAAATTAGGGACGGGTGACTGCTTATAGCCCATTGAGTTGCTCAGTGGTCGTTAAATCTCCAATAAAAAAAAAACTAAATAAATAAACCATGACGCTGCAAGGTGCTGTTCACCACGATTTTTTTGAACACGTATACAACCATCATGGGCCGCCCCTGTGGCGCAGTGGTCTAAGCGATGGCCTCTGATCATTCGTCCTGCCGCCCCGGTGGCGCAGTGGTCTAAGGCGCTGGCCTCTGATCATTCGTCCGTAAGGAGTCCGGGTTCGAATCCCGGTCAGGCATGGATGTTGTGTTTGTCTTACGGCACTGGCTCTCTCCCTTCCCTGGAACCAGTGACCCTAAATTAGGGACGGGCGACTGCTTATAGCCCATTGAGTTGCTCACGGTGGTCGTTAAACCTCCAATCAAAAAAAAAAATCGTTCGTCCGAAAGGGGTCTGGGTTCGAATCCTGTGAGGCATGGATGTTGTGTTTGTCTTACGGCACTGGCTCTCTCCCTTCCCTGGAGCCAGTGGCCCTAAATTAGGGACGGGTGACTGCTTATAGCCCATTGAGTTGCTCACGGTGGTCGTTAAACCTCCAATCAAAAAAAAAAAAAAGCCGTGGTGCATCAAGAAGTTGAATTGTCACTCATCAGAAAACACGACCTGTTGCCAATCAGCGCGCCAACGTCTGTGTTGAAGACCCCATAGCAGCAAGGTTGAGTGTAACAGGAATGGGCTGCTGGTGACCAGTCCTCTGTTAAGTAGACGATTTCGAACTGCGCTGAAGGACAAAGCCTGGCCTGTGACAGTAATCAACATGACTTTTTACTTCGTCGTATTTGGTGTTGTGCTCTGTTATATGCACATTTTTACAGTCATGACCTTTGTATACGTACTTGAAAAGGTATTTCACAGTAGCGCACACCTCGACATTAATGTGGCAATTGTGCTTTACCAAAAGATACGAATTATAAGGGACAATTCAGCTGTTATCAATAACACAATTTTTGAAGATGACAATCCGCCGCCCCGGTGGCGCAGTGTTCTAAGCGATGGCCTCTGATCATTCGTCCGAAAGGGGTCCTGGTTCGAATCCCGGTGAGGCATGGATGTTGTGTTTGTCTTACGGCACTGGCTCTCTCCCTTCCTGGAACCAGTGACCCTAAATTAGGGACGGGCGACTGCTTATAGCCCATTGAGTTTCTCACGGTGGTCGTTAAACCTCCAATCAAAAAAAAAGATGACAATCCCATTTTTGGCGTAAATGTGACAAGGATGGTAAGTCAGATAACATCGGAAAACTTGAAAATTTTCATCGTCTTGGAGCGGGACTCGAACCTGCGTCTCCCAGATAGCGTCCGGGTATGCTAACCACTACAACACCCAGAACGACCAAGTTTCAAGTTTCCGATTAATTTGAATATAACCATCACAGGATTCGTTAGTCGAAGCAACCGGCATTCATGTTTAGCGAATCTGGTCACTTCCATAGTGTAGAGGTGTATGTCATCCCATGCAGTCGTGCGATTTCGTAGTCCATTTCCTGGATTTCTGTGCGTCCAAGCCTCATCTGTCCATTGACGTCACATTCACATCACTGTTCTGGTGTTTCGTCCCGTACGAGTGGCAATTTCGCCATAGGAAAATGCAACATCTCTCATCCCTACAATCTTTCCTCGCTCAAAAGCCGTCAGATGTTCATAATGTGACCTTTTTCGGCGAGACACAAGAAACATCCTCTCGGCTCCACTGACAGTGGCGATGCCAGCTGTTCAAAACTGGGTGGGCTATTAGGGGGCTAAACATGATGGGGAGGGGACACAAATGTTGAGAAAAAAATTCTGTTCAAGGGAATTTTACCCAATGCTGATAAAGTTATCTTTACTAAAAAAGTTTTGAAGTGAATACTATACGTAGTATTTATTCAGTGTATGTAGTATGGGAACGTGGATACAAATATCTATGGCAAGTTACTGTTTCTTCGCAATTTTAGCTTACTTAGGTGTGTTTTTTTCTTTTAAAATTGACTGTTTATGAATTTTAGTTTGTAACCTAACAAGGGATCTCTCTCTCTCTCTCTCTCTCTCTCTCTCGTGTCGTTTTAAACCATAATTACAAAAATTGTGTGTTCTACTACCCTCTTAGAAATTCGTTCAGAGGATCCCTCCATTTCTCATAAGTTCAAATATTAAATTTCACTAAGAATTCATTTTATAAAACAAAATTTCAGTGAATTCGAGAAATTCACATCCATTTATTCAAGTTTCCTAGAATGTTAGATGATTGCACCTGTTTAAACTACTTAAATATTGGGGTCGGGGCTAAATGGTAGGCTGAAAGAAAAGTTGGGTGGGCTGAGGCCCAGCATCCACCCGTAGCGTCGCGCTTGTTCACTGATTGCAACATCTCGTTTGAGCCAGCCCTTTACACCCAAGACAAGACAGTTCATAGGGCACTGCTCCGAAACCGCATTAGCATTTTCACTGACATTTTAATCATTTGCATATCCTGTAAGTTTCAAGCTAATACCAGCAGTCCTTCGCGGGGTTGCAATTTCCACCGTGTCATATGTACAAGAAATCTTGCATTTTTTTTTTTTTTTTTAGTTGGAGGTTTAACGACCACCGTGAGCAACTCAATGGGCTATAAGCAGTCGCCCGTCCCTAATTTAGGGTCATTGGCTCCAGGGAAGGGAGAGAGCCAGTGCCGTAAGACAAACACAACATCCATGCCTGACCGGGATTCGAACCCGGACCCCTTACGGACGAATGATCCTAGGCCAGCGCCTTAGACCACTGCGCCACCGGGCCTTGCATTTCCCATTATGACATATAAGCCACCTCACATGTTTCATAAAATTTACCTGTCAGAGGAGAACTTCCTAGATCCATTATTTACTGTGTCGCTCTCATGTCATCTGCGCCGCCCCGGTGGCGCAGTGGTCTAAGGCGCTGGCCTTTGATCATTCGTCCGTAATGGGTCCGGGTTCGAATCCCGGTCAGGCATGGATGTTGTGTTTGTCTTACGGCACTGGCTCTCTCCCTTCCCTGGAACCAGTGACCCTAAATTAGGGACGGGCGACTGCTTATAGCCCATTGAGTTGCTCACGGTGGTCGTTAAACCTCCAATAAAAAAAATGTCATCTGCTTCCAACAACCTGATGAAACCCTCACTTGCCGTCCCGGTGGCGCATGTTCTCAGCGACGGCTTCTGATCATTCGTCCACGATGGTTCCGTGTTCGAATACCGGTGAAGCATGGATTTTGTGTTTGTCTTACGGCGCTGGCTCTCTCTTCCCTGGAACCAGTGGCGCTAAATTATTGACGGGTAACTGCTTATAGCCCATTGAGTTGCTCACGGTGGTCGTTAAACCTCCAATAAAAAAAACCCCTTACTTTCATGTGCAGTAACCCTATTCATAGAAGAGTTTAGACCTGAATACTGATATCTCTAGTTACATCACAGATGTGTTCTCCAAAAATTCTGCATGTCTCGAAAAAGGAAGAATATTCCCGTGTGATCATATGTGGTAATGAATGATGCATTCACTGCTGCATCTGGAAGTAGTTTTTCTTGTTCTTGCCCATGGACTACTTTAACTGTGACATCAAACCGTCGAACTCTTGACAATGCAACATAAAGTTGTCCATGGCTAAACTGGTTCAGGATGGTAGATACCTACTTTCTCCAATGTTTGACCTTGAGACATATTATTGATCATAGCAAAGGCGAGTTTTACAGGGAATTGTCGTCTTAATATGAATGAGAGGTCTATATTAGTAGGTGCGAGGTCAATACGCGGAATAAAAACAGTTTTACCACAATCTGAGCCTGTGAGTACTTCTGCGATGATTAAATTGGGTTTTAGTTCTTTAATTCCATTGCGTAAACCAATGTCTTGTTCCATTGCATAAACCTCGTTGTGTATGGAGGTTTCTCAAGAGCATGACAATAGCTCCAATCTTCAACTTGAGTCTGTGAAGTGACATTCCTGATGGAGTTTGCTTATTTAAAAACTCTATACGATAATGCTGTTCAGTATTTTCTTCGCCATCGGCATCAATTGAATCAGGTGCTTGCTGTCTCCTCTAAGAGATCATGAACACTCATTTATTTTGTCAACATCAGAGTTTTTGGGACACAGAATGGCGTTTTTTGCAAATGTTTCAAAATCAGAAATTTTCAAGTTCTCATGTGTGCAAATTCTTCCCAAAGATGGGATTTATATTTTTCAAACAATTTGTGTGCATTGGGTGGTGAAATAAAGATAAGAATATATGCAAATAAATTTCGTAGTTGTCGAGGCATGCTGCAAACTGATGCTTCAACTAAGGTTTTCTCCCATATTTCATCATTCTTAATTAAACCTTTCTGCAATGCAGCTTCTTGGAAGGTATCATATGGAATTCAATTGACTGTTCTTAAATCTGTAAAGCTTTTCGCTCCAGACGCATAAAGCAGCAGTAGTCTCAAACAATATCTTTCTGGATCACAGCCAAGGTTGACTGAATACATTCTTCCAATCACATTATCTCCACCACGTTTTCGTCGGACCCATTGTCTTTCTTTTTGATTGAACACATAATGTCTTGGCATATCGCTATATGAAATGGATTGCGCATCTTCATTGCCCTCATTTAGTTTGAACCATGCTGTCAGCATTGTATCTGTCTGAGCATTATGAACTACTGCATTTCGATCATTGTTTAAACGCTCCGGATTAAAGGTAATTATCTGTTCTTCAGGAAGGTGAACAGGTAATCTAACTGTTGTATGAGATTGCTGATGCATATCATAACCAAGTATTCGCCACATTGCCTCAGGTGCGCTAACGTATCGGGAATCAACATGACTTTTTACTTCGTCGTATTTGGTGTTGTGCTCTGTTATATGCACATTTTTGCAGTCATGACCTTTGTATACGTACTTGAAAAGGTATTTCACAGTAGCGCACACCTCGACATTAATGTGGCAATTGTGCTTTACCAAAAGATACGAATTATAAGGGACAATTCAGCTGTTATCAATAACACAATTTTTGAAGATGACAATCCGCCGCCCCGGTGGCGCAGTGTTCTAAGCGATGGCCTCTGATCATTCGTCCGAAAGGGGTCCTGGTTCGAATCCCGGTGAGGCATGGATGTTGTGTTTGTCTTACGGCACTGGCTCTCTCCCTTCCTGGAACCAGTGACCCTAAATTAGGGACGGGCGACTGCTTATAGCCCATTGAGTTTCTCACGGTGGTCGTTAAACCTCCAATCAAAAAAAAAGAAGATGACAATCCCATTTTTGGCGTAAATGTGACAAGGATGGTAAGTCAGATAACATCGGAAAACTTGAAAATTTTCATCGTCTTGGAGCGGGACTCGAACCTGCGTCTCCCAGATAGCGCCCGGGTATGCTAACCACTACAACACCCAGAACGACCAAGTTTCAAGTTTCCGATTAATTTGAATATAACCATCACAGGATTCGTTAGTCGAAGCAACCGGCATTCGTGTTTAGCGAATCTGGAGGTTAAGAATCCTATCCCATGATTGCCCGGAGAAGCAGATGCATCCTGAAAGAAATACGGGATTACGCCATATAATACACATTTTGAAGATGACAATCCGATTTTTGGCGTAAATGTGACAAGAATGGTAAGACAGATAATATCGGAAAACTTGAAACTTAGTCGTTCTGGGTGGTGTAGTGGTTAGCATACCCGGCGCTATCTGGGAGACCCCTCCTTTCTGTCTGCTGAAGAAGGTGCGTGGCTCGCGTCGCAAATCATGCCAATAGCAGTTCCAACCGTCAGGGCCTTCCAGGTTGAACTTTTTCGCATCGAAGAAAATAGTTGTGATCCACTCGTCCGTCCAGTGCATGTGGCTGCTTACCCATAACAATCTAGCTACCTTGTGGCGCTGCGTGAGGTCTGAAAGACTGCGCATTTTACGGAGCACAATGTTGCGACTTTCCTTGATTCGTCGATGAACTGTGTCCTTTGAGAAGGTGACACCAACAGTCCGATAAACTTGACTAGCGATAACCTTTGGGATGAAACTAAACGCATGATGGCACGATCATCTCGTTTGGTTGTTATTCGAGGCATTCCAGGCCGTTTTCTAGCAGTTAACGCACCGCGTTTCGATAAAGTCTTATAAATGACTGCCCTACTCCTCCCCATGGCTTTACAGATTTTCGCTACAGGCAATCCATTTGCTCTCAGTCTCCAAATCTTCTGCACCTCCTCACCAGAAAGTTGACTGTTGCGTGGTATTTCGGCAAATGAATGTCTGACGGCAGGTCCGCTGTCTTTTGTAGGCTGGATCGAATTACGGCCCATGCGCGTGCGTACAACATGCTAATTTGTACACCTCATTTGCATGTGGCTACTTTACATAATTGCGTTTATATTATTATACACTATTTCACTTTGTGGTGTTCTTTTCACACAATCTGGTCATCTCTACGGATCGAAACGCTTGTTGTAGGGTTATGTCTAATTAGGTACCACTTCTTTTTTGGTTGGAGGTTTAACGACCACCGTGAGCAACTCAATGGGCTATAAGCAGTCACCCGTCCCTAATTTAGGGTTACTGGTTCCAGGGAAGGGAGAGAGCCAGTGCCGTAAGACAAACACAATATCCATGCCTCACCGGGAGTCGAACCCGGACCCCGTTCGGACGAATGATCAGAGGCCATCGCTTAGACCACTGCGCCACCGGGGCGGCATTAGGTACCACTTCAGCTTCCTACCTATATTCGCATTGCGTTCACGGCGCAAAGTCGACTGTCTCCATATCATCCATTAATTCTTTCAACTTTAATTAGAAGACTCTTGCAACTAAATCAGGACGGTTTTCGACAGATTGACCGTTCAAGTTTTCAGTAATTTCTTCCCATTTCGGGTTTCACGTCATAGTAAGGAAAAGACCAAGCTTCACAAACTATCTGACTATCGCCATTGCATCCTGATAATTTTGCACCATATTTCGTGGACTACCTTGAAATGAAGATGGCAAAATAAGAGCTTTTCCAGGAAGAAACTTATTATCTCCAGCATTCTGAATTTGTTACTTCTTTATACTTTTCGACACTTAACTGAGACTGATTTTGTCGTATGTAATTCAGTGTATTAGCTTCTATTTTTACACATGCATCAATATTGTATTGCTGCGTAAGCTTTCCTTCGCTTAATACATACATACATATCACTAAGCTGTTCTATGAGATTCAGAGGTTAGCTCCAAAACGAAATACAAACTTCCAGATATTTTTACTTATTGTTGTCGTTTCAAACTTCTCCATTTACAGCGATCTTGACATACAACTCGTGCTTCACTAATATCCATTACACGCCGTACACAAGATCTTTTATACTTCATACTCATAATCTTTTTCTCGTGCAGACACTCCTGAATCTGATCCACCCATGTCTTCCGTGGCCTTCCTCTGCCTTTCCTTCCTGCCACTTGGGCTGAAAAGATTTTCTTAGTAAGCATTTCATCACTCATTCTTTCAGCATGGCCAAATCACCGAAGCATATTGGTCTCCACCTTGCTGACAACATTTTGCTTCACATCACACAACTGCAATACATCTTCATTTCTCACACAATCATATCGTGTCTTGCCACGAACCCCACGTAGGTAACGCATTTCTCCAGCACACAAACGACTCCTATGTTTCTTCTGCAGTACTCAGGTTTCACTGCCATACATCAGAGTAGGAACAATTACACTTTCATACACAGCCATCCGGGACTCTCTTGAGAACCCATCATTCCTGTGAAAACCTCCCAGAGCAGCTATGACTTTCAAAGAAGAATTCACTCGCATACTGATTTCACCATCCAACTTGTTCTGTCTGTCAAACATGCTTCCTAAATACACAAACTCACTCACCTGGTCAATCACAGTGCCATTTATACTTACATTACATTCAGTGCTACCCGTTCCTCTCTCAAACACCATAACTTTGGTTTTTCCCTTATTTATACTCAGTTTGAATTTCATGCAAACTTCGTGCATCCGAGTCAACATACTCTGCAACTCACTTTTGCTCTCTGCCAACAGAACAGTGTCATCAGCATACAGCAATCTGCACACACGGATATCACCAAGACATAAACCACTATTATCTATTTTGGCCTCACACATGCATGCGTCCATAAATATATTAAACAGCCATGGTGACATTACACAACCTTGTCTAACTCCTGCACCAATGGAGAACCATTTTGATAAAACACCATTCACTCGTACACAAGCTCTACTACCAGCATACATGGCTTTTACACTATTAAGTAGATTCCCAGTAGCACCATATTCATTCAATACCTTCCACAAAAGTGTCCTATTCACTCGGTCGTAAGCTTTCTCTAAATCTATGAAGGCAGTAAAAACTTTCTTCCCAACAGCCAGATACTTTTCAATCATCATGCGTAACGCAAAAATCTGGTTAGTGCAGCCTTTACCAGGCATAAAACCACTCTGAACATCGCACACTTTCAATGATGTAAGACCTCGTACTTTTTCAATAACAACCTTACCAAACACTTTCCCTGGCACACTCAGTAGGCTAATACCACGATAGTTCTTGCATTCAGTCTGATCTCCTTTTCCCTTATACAAGGGAACAATGATAGCATCCTTCCAATCCCGAGGGACCATTCCTAACTCCCAGCTCAACTGGGAAATTTAAGTTAACCAGTCAATCCTAGAGTAGAGTCACCACCATATTTCAACATCTCTGCAGTTATGCCATCAACTCCCGGAGCCTTACCATTCTGAAGAGATTTTAGAGCTTTATAATGGATTAAATTCGTCACTGATCGAAAGACGATGTTGATAGTATTGCATTTGTGTAACCCTTGACCGTGGCTTTGTACATTGGTTAACAACACTTAGTAAAGACGTTGGCCTATGTTGTAATAGAATGCCAGTTGACCTTGTGACGTAACGCATCTCTGACGTCATGTGAGAATGATTTGGATCAGATGACGTCACACCAGCAGCTGTGTTCTTTGTTGCTATGACTATAAAACAAAGTGATATAAGCGTGAACTGTGCGCGTGTAGGTCATGACGTCACCTGCACGAAAAGCTAATCGTGACGTCACAAACATTTGTTTCTCGGTTGTTGCTATGACGACTTAAAAAGGAATCCAGGTCGTCGGCAACTAAGCCATTCATATATAAGGATGAACCTTACATAAAAGCAGCAGAGAGTTAAAATTGAAACGGTGTTCAAAGTTTCTCTTAACTGCATAGAAATAAGAAATAGTTTTTCTTCTAAATTTGATTTTTATTGTCAAAAACAAATCAAATTAATTACGAATATATCAGGATTTTTGATATCAGTAAACACATTCAAAAAGTAAATGTATTGAACGTATTTCAATCATAGGCGTACAGTTTTGTAAATCTCAAGGCATGCTAAAAAGAAAAAAAGGCGTTTATGCACTAATTTTCTTTAAAGTGAATACGAAAATAAATAAAAATGAGTTATTTTTAATCGCTACCTAGTAACAAACTTCTCATTTTCATTTAATACTCGTGCTTGTGAATAACTTTCATATATTGCCAGCAAAAACTGTTCTTGTTTTCCTTCACATTTTTCTTAATGATTGTTTAATTTCCCAGTAAATTTGAAAAATGTTTGTTATATTGAATTCAGCATATAATTAAAACTTATATTGCACAAAATGTATTTACACAAAAATAATATACTTAGTACACACCATTTCAAATATGTGCGTGCTGAATATATTAGTTTTGATTTTTAATAATATTTGGCTGAGGTTAATGATAGACACATCTTATTCCATAAGTTCTAATCAGTGGCGGTTCTATACAAAAAAAATGGGGGGTCACAATTCATTTGGGGGACACAATCCCTGCATGTGTCCGTCATTAAACAGAATTGATATATAATTCCCAAAAAACGGTTACATTTGGAGGGCCTAGGCTCCGGCCTAGAACCGCCACTGGTTCTAATTACAATATACAATTAGTTGCCGAAAGATAATTTAGATTTGCCCTACAGAAATCTGGACATGCCTTGATTTTCGTGGGAACATGCTTAAGCAACCGATCATGCCCGTGGTCAGCGCCTATGGTTTCAATAGATTCATTCCCCAGTTTCAACAGAAAAAAAAATCATCTTGCCAGTTGCTGCATTCCGACAGTTTTTTGAAATAAAAAGAACTGAGAAAGGCAGGTGGGAGGGTGCACTTAATCTAGTACAACCAATAAATAATTTTACGAGGGGGCAGTTCCCATTTAATATTTTTTAACGTGGGTGAAATGGCCATTTACCCCGTGACAATTCATGTCACTAAGCACTTGAAAGGTACAGAAACATCTTATGCAGAGGCATAACTAGGCATTTCTGCGCCAGGGGCAGACCATAAAATATTGCGCCCTATGTTTCTTTGTATTTTATGTACATATATATACGTGACTCCACAAAACAAAATTGTCGCCCAAGTGATCTAAGCGTTCTCGATCATTCATCCGAAATGTGCCCCTGGCACATCTCGGATGAATGATCAAGAACGCTTAGATCTTCCTGGTTTGAAACCCATGTTGTGTTTGTCTGGCTCTCTCCCTTACCTGGTACCAGTGGTCCTAAATTAGGGACAGGCGATTACATTAACGACCACCGTGAGCAGCTCGATTATAGCCAATCGAAATGCTCATGGTGGTACAAAAATAAAAAAATTAACATCACATCCCGATGTTATCTCTGTGTGTGAGAAGCATCAAATTGTGCAAACTGTGATTGTTTGTACTTATTTTTCCAACTGCTTCAGAGTTTGGACATTGGGTATCACATCAAACGGACCGAATACAACTGACAGTTGTGGCTCGTAGTAATGACCAAATAGCTCCCATAGAATCTTTTACAGTGTGAATGGCTTTCTTATGTTACAACGTGCTTATAACTGCGCCTTCGTTTCTGAATGTGAGCAGCTAACACCGCCAGAAAATTTTGAGAAAGAAATGTGAATTTTAAGCTGTTAAGGTTACTGAAACTGGTGAAGCATTTTTAAGTAAAGTCTGTCAGTGGAAAAATATTATAGCAAAGTATGGCGCGAAAAAACTTTATCAGAAACTGGTGCAAAAGTTCCAATTTCAATTTTGATCAGACTGTAAGCAGAGATTTTTGCGCCTTCTCTTGAGCTCCTCCCGTAACAGCCGCCCCTGTCCAGCCAAAGTTATGCCTCTGATCTCATCTGTAAATTTTTGGAAGTGAAATGGGTCAAAACAGCCAATTGCACATGACTATGCTAAATTCGAAGATATTTTGCAAATTTCCTCAAGCGAAAAGTTTACGAAAGGACGCCGAAAGGGAACTTTTCATCGTGGAGTAAACATGCGTTGAGCAGGTGCTGGCAACATCTGCTTTTCGTCAGTGACGAACATCAAAAACAGTGGATTTAGAAAATCCTAAAGAATGGTAATACCACCAATCACTATGCCCCTTTCCACTTGTCAGTTCAGCTCCACACTGTATAGCTGCTCCCAACACGGTCTGATAGACCATCACTAAGCACCAGACGTATGAAATTATTTTTACGAATTCTCCCGGGTGAATCCTCATCGATCAGATGTACGAACTTCTGTGAAACTGAATAGCGGAGCTATTAGATGACACTTTCTTTACCTCCAAAGTTCAAGTTTCAGAGGCTCAACCCACCTGTGTCACACAAGACTTTCAGATTGGGAAAGTAGGCTCGCGAAAGGACAAAGAGGGAGGAGTACCAGATGGTAAGCGCGAGTTTCCACAGTCAGGGCCATGGACGCCCATAGCTTAGTTTTCAGAAGGGGGGCAAACAGAAATTGTAACTACGAATAATATATACGATTCGAAGCACACCTCTTACGTTCACACTTTCCCAACTGATGGTTTGAGAAGCTTACTTGAAAGTTGTGGTCGCTACTTCGATGAAGCACATTTGAAAAACGAATTCGTAGCATACAGTTCACACGAATTTTCTGACAAGTCACCTATACAGCTTATAAAGATGTTAGCGACTTCAGCACTTGGAAAATCGATGCCACAACTTTACCTATTGGCTTCACTTATAAGTGTGATACCTGTGTCCACTTCAACAGTTGAAAGATCGTTTTCTGCATTAAAGCGAATTAAGACATACGCACGAAACAGAACAGGACAGAAACGACTCTCGCATCTTGGACTGATATCAATTGAAAGTGATCTATTAAATACTCTGAAAGAAAGCAATACTTTTTTCGATTCTGTAATATAACATTTTGCTGCAAGTGATCGAAGAATGGGGTTTACTTTTAAATAGAAAGGTATGTTAAGTGGCTTCAGTCTATTCGGAAAACAGACAGAAGTTTTTTGATTTAGATTTTGCTGTGATGTGTAAAAGAATAGATATAAAAAAGTAGCTGTGGTATTTATATCGTACGCCATGTTTTTCCACTTTTATTATTTCAAAAATCTGAACCTAATGTCAATTGTAAAAAAGTGAAAAGTAATTGTCTTTGCGACTGCTTGGGTAATCTGTTGGGTCACCTCACGTCACTGGTTTTTTCCGAGGTTAGAAACAATCTGTCGGCGTTTCCTTGATGTTTGTGTTTTCACCCGTCTTTTTCATGCATAATGCTTGTGTGTGGTAGAGAAAACTCAAGAGATTTGTTTAGGCACTGGGTTTGATGTGAATTTCAAAGTACCCTAGTAAGAACTGGCTTCTGTCATTTCAGCAACAGACTTACCCGTTTAATCCAAGAGATATGTAATTGCAATACTAAATGGTTGTTGCCATCCCAGGTACAATTAGGCGTTCATATACTAGTAGTACAACTATCTTACCAGATCTTGACGTTTGTTAGCTGCACTAAACATCCGAAAAATTCAGACACCCTTTTTAATTCATTTATGACATTCGGATGATGATGAAGTTTCGGCGTGCCTTACACGTTTCATATTTCACAGGATGAAACGGGAGAGGGGATGCGATTTCCCAATCGCCGCACCTCTTTAAGCTTTTAGCCTCCAATTGAGTCCGATGCCTGCAATTTAGCAGGCAGATGCTGCAAGGCAACAAATTGACTTTGGAATGCACTCCCTTCCTTATATTGGTTGACAGGTGATAACATATTTTCAGTTGCGCCCAACATTTTCTAATATTTGTTTTTAGTCTAGCTGTTCAGGCTGGGTGCAAATTTTTGTTAGAAAATGAAAGATCTGCTCAATGGTGCAACAGGAGTTTCTTTATGGGGTGGTCCAAAATATTGAAGATGCAAATAAACTAACTTAGGGAAAACGTCACGAAAGCAATGGGGAGCGATCAACAAAAAATCTCTGCTATTCTAAAATGAGTTACCAATTGTTCGTATAATATGCATTTAAAAATATCATCATCATCATCATTGTCAACCATCATCAATCTACTGCTTGACGAAGGTCTCCCCAAGTTTCTTCCACAACGGTCTGTCTTGTGCCAGTCTCTTCCATGTTACTCCTGCATACTTTCGAATTTCATCCACCAATCTCCCATGTGGTCTTCTTCTGGGTCTTTTCCTGTCGCTTGGAATACATTCTAAAATGTCAACTGTCCATCGATGGTCTGTCCTTCTGGCAATATGCCCAGCCCATTGCCATTTCAAAGATTTTACACTGGTCATGATGTCTTCCACTCTTGTCATTTTTCTGATCCTAGAGTTCCTCTTCTTATCTCTCCTGGTTACACCAAGCATGCATCTCTCCATGCCACTTTGAGTTGTCTGCAGTTTCTGTAAACCAAATAGCGGTATAACTATACCATCGGAATTAGAGGAAATGACATCCCACACTGACCAACCCGCTTGGCCAGCGTGCCAAACCCCACCTTTAAAAATATATACAAATATATTTAAAAATAAGTAGCGAATGACAATCAACTAAGCACGAAGGACTAAGCGCCAACTTATGGGGAGCCCCCCCCCCCCACACACACACACGCACACGCACACACATACATACATACGCTAAAAGTGCGTCACTGGGTCTGCTGGTATTTTTAAATTAAGGTCCATAAACCTGAAACTGATGAAACGGGAGCTGACTCTGCAAATAAGGTAAGGTTTGTCGATGTTAACTTATTCTCTATTTACGTAGTCTTCTCTCATATTTGTTCCGTGCCCTCGCCTTTCTTAGGAAGTAGGGAGAGATATACAGTATATGACGTACAACTGAGGTGAGGCATGTGTTATAACATATATATATATATATATATATACACTGACGGAAAAAAATCCCAACACCACGAAAAAATAGTTGTAGAGGAATGAAATGGCGGCAATACATTTGTATAGGTAACATATTTAATCGATTAACGTTTCAAGATCACAGCTTAATGTAAGCGCGAGAAGAGCCATTTTAAATGTGAAATGCTGGTACATTAATAACCGGTGTAACCGCCAGAATGTTGAATGCAAGCACGCAAACGTTCATGCATTGTGTCGTACAGGTGCTGGATGTCAGTTTGTGGGATGGAGTTCCATGCCTTTTGCACTTGGTCGGTCAATAAAGGGACGGTTAATGCTGGTTGGGGGTGACGCTGGAGTTGTCGTCCAATGATGTCCTATACGTGCTCTATTGGTGAAAGATCTGGTTCTCTAGCAGGCCACGGCAACATGCCGACACTCTGTAGAGCATGTTGGGTTACAACAGCGGTATGCGGGCGAGCGTTATCCTGTTGGAAAACACCCCCTGGAAGGCTGTTCATGAATGGCAGCACAACAGGTTGAATCACCAGACCGACGTACAACTGTGCCGTCAGAGTGCGTGGGATAACCACGAGAGTGCTCCTGCTGTCATAGGAAATTGCTCCCCAGACCATAACTCCAGGTGTAGGTCCAGTGTGTCTCGGCCGCAGACAGGTTGGTTGCAGGCGCTCACCTGGCCTCCTTCTTACCAACACACGGCCATCACTGGCACCCAGGCAGAAACGGCTTTCATCAGAAAACACAACAAATCTCCACTCCGTCCTCCAATGAGCTCTAGCTTGACACCACTGACGTCGCAAACAGCAGTGGTTTGGAGTAAGTGGAATGCACGCTACAGGGCGTCTGGCTCGGAGCTGTTCTTCAAGTAACCGATTTGTAACAGTTCGTTGTGTCACTGTGGTGGCAACTGCAGCTCGAATTGCTGCCGCAGACGCGGTACGATGCGCCACGGCCATACGCCGTACACGGCGGTCTTCCCTCTCAGTAGTGCCACGTGGCCGGCCGGAACCCGGTCTTCTTGAGGCAGTACCTTCCCTTGACCACCGCTGCCAACGTCCTTTTTGACCATTCATTCCCAATTCAGCCAGTTCCTTTCCGTTAGCATAACATCTACCCTGCCTGAGTACGCAGTTCAAATATGCCCCTCGCAGGTTTTGTTTCAATTTTTTTATCGAGTTGCTACCGCCAGCCCTGAGATTAATTTTCTCGGCCGAGTGAAATCAGGCGTGCTTTTACCTTAAGCGTATATCAGTAACTGCTGACCGAAAACAACGCTCGAATTCACCTCCTATTCTTTTCGGCGATTCTATACTCTTAATTGCCCATTGTCCCTCGCAGACGTCAGAGTCTCTTTCTCGCTGACAGAGTTATGTGTCTGCTGAGGGTCTCTTGGCCCACCCACTGAAGTAAACATACGGACCACAGCGTTAAGCTACAAGCGGAAAGAAGAAAAAAAAAGGAAAGTGAAAAACCACTTCGAACATTGCTGCTTCCATCCGCATTCGAAAGCACATTTCCCTAGTTTGTTTTGCAGCCCCTCGAAGACACTTGAGATAGGAATTTTTATGTTTCACTTCAGGGCTATGTGTGAGGTCTAGCAATTCAAAATGGCAAAAATATTGCGTTTCTTGCCTTCAAGAGCATTGGAGCGACTTCCTAATTATCCCTCAATTTTGTTAATTAATTTTAGAGAACAGGCGAAAGAAAAAACAACGTAAATGAGAAATAAATAAAAAAAACTGAACTGTAAAAGAACACGTGAGCCTGCCGAACTGTGATTCCTAGCTGCCTCATACCATACGCGACATGGCGGACAAATTTTATAGTTTTCTTCAGGTTTTAGGATGGGGGAGGGGGTTGTCCACTGTAACATTAAGAAGAGTTCGCCACGAGAAAAAAAAATTCCTTAGTGGTAAAAGATTTCATTACTCGCAATTCAAATTTAAGTACAGAACTAGCAATTAAATTAAAGTGAACACAGAAACGGAGCTCTTAACATTTTTTTGACAGTAAAAATCTACATGGCACTGCTAGATAAGACAAAATGAAGTCATATACTGCTGTAGTTATTTACGTGTAATAGTAAAATATTACGGGTTAAATTTTTTATCTGCGGCGCATGTTAGTATCGGTGTTGATAACACAGCGCTGTTCACTACTGATAAATACAGAGGTTTGTGAAAATAAGCTCTTTTTGCCAGTGGCGGAATTTAAATCCTCAAATCTCCTCGCTCCGGTGCCAGTTATTCTCCCAACTGAACTACACCGACCTTGGCTTATCGCTGTAACTTGCAGTTCTATAGAATATACACTGACGGAAAAAAAAATCCCAACACCAAGAAGGGGTTGTGTTAGATAAATGACAGTTGGTAGGCGGTGAGAGTACATCTGTAAGATTACGTTTATGCAAATTTCGCGCTCGGCACATACGTGTGGCGCTAGTAGCGCCCCTCGGAACATGCAAAGCAGGTTTGCTGTAAATACGCGCTGTAACGTTCGTGAGCGTTAGTTATCGTTGAGATTCGACGTAGTGTGTTGATGTTAGTCAAGAATGCCTTTAAGAAGACGAAGAAGCCATTATCAACAGCTCACGGAGTTTGAACGAGGTCATGTAATAGGGCTACGAGAAGGTGGATTTTCTGTCCGCAATATTGCAGAACGACTTGGCAGGAATGTAGCCACTGTGCATGATTGTTGGCAGCGGTGGTCAAGGGAAGGTACTGCCTCAAGAAGACCGGGTTCCGGCCGGCCACGTGGTACTACTGAGAGGGAAGACCGCCGTGTACGGCGTATGACGCAGTACGATGTGCCACGTACTGCGAGCAGTACCTTCCCTTGACCACCGTACTGCTTCTTGAGGCAGTACCTTCCCTTGACCACCGCTGTCAACGTCCTTTTTTTACCAATGGGACGGGATAATACCACGAAAAACACCCCCACTCGGGTGCACTGCCAGTACCAAACTTGACCGTAGGAACAGTACACTGTTGTAAATAGCGTTCCCCCAGCTGCCGCCATACACACACACGGCCATCAGACTGATGGATCGTGTATTTGGCTTCATCAGTCCATATGATCCGTTTCCATTGATCTACGGACCACGATAAATGTGCTTTACACCATGTATAACGAAGTGAATTTCTCCGTCATTTTTATCCGCGCCGGGGTTCGAACCCGGGTCCACTCATTCCGGAATAAGTTGCTCTACCAATTAAGCTACGCGGACATGTATTCTGATTCCTATCTGCCTTTATGTCGTGTGCGTCCTTCTGGCAGGTACGTCACATCTCCTGGTACGTTACATCATCTCCCCTTATTTTTCTTTTTTTCTTTCGAAGTGCTGCTCATATTTTTCCTATCTCGCAGTGTGGAAATAACATCACACCATTGCGAGATTTTGAACGGTCCGGTCATCCGGGTAGTTCGGGCGCCATTATAACGAATTGAATTTCTCCGTCATTTTTATCCGCGCCGGGGTTCGAACCCGGGTCCACTCATTCCGGAATAAGTTGCTCTACCAATTAAGCTACGCGGACATTGATTCTAATTGCTATCTGCCTTTATGTCGTGTGCGTCCTTCGGGCAGGTACGTCACATCTCCTGGTACGTTACACATGCTAAACGACAAGTAGCATTCCGAGTGGAGATTAAAGGCTTATGAGCAGCCCCACAACCACGGTAACCCATGGAATGAAGTTCTCTGCGAACGGTACGTGTACATACCGAGGTTCCAGCATTTTTACTCACCCGTACACTGAGGTCTTGTGCAGTACTCAGTCGATTAGCTGTAACGACTCTCCTGAGACTTCGACGTCCTCTATCACTGATTGTCTTTGGTCTGCCGGTACGTTTTGCTGCTTCAGGCACGCCATGTGCCTTCCACTTATTCAGTATATCCAAAACAGTTGATTTTGGTAGGTTTGAACGCCACTCAGTTTCTCTTATGGACAACCCACTAATATAACAAACAACAATTTTTCCTCTCTCAAAGTCAGTTCTCTCCCATCGCCACATTTTCACTCAACCTCACAGTGCGATATGATCGCGGTCAGCTGCAGGCTTGTTTTTATACCGTTTGCAGCTGTACCGCGCAGCTTAACAACTCAGCGGATTTGTTCATTAGGTTTTGAAGGGGTGTCCAGTGACTTTTGTCAATATAGTGTATGCATATCAAATCCAATTAGTACAAGCGGAGAGAACGCAGTCACCTCTAAGTAAACGTTTATGTCACGTAGCAGGGAAATCACACAGTACTGGGATAACTTTCATTTCGTTCACAGCTTTCCAACTCGAAGGATAACTTCTGTAATCTTATTTGTAGCATGAGATATCATGTGATATGCAAATATACCTCACTGCTCATGTACGATTGTTGTCCTAAAAGTAATGCCTGTTTGGAAATAACTCTTCGGTCAGTTGAGATATTTTATGGAAATTTAGTGTAAAATACATTGAAATCTGCTGGATGTAATGGGTCTACTCAAAGCAATTTTCAACTGAAATCAGTTATTCATGCCATCGTTCAACTCAACATATGACATATGTAACCATTTGGAAAAATTCCGCGAATTGTTGTTTGCCTCATGATCTAACAGCCTGTTCACCTGCATCCCCAAATGCTAACCAAGAAGGCTTCGCTTTATGGGACCGAACAGGTCCCATAAAGCGAAGACGCACCTGCAATTTTTAATGGTGATCTCATAGACGCACCTGCAATTTTTAATGGTGTTCTTTTTTCACTTTCCGGCAGTGTACATATTTATTTACAAAGAGCCGTTTACAGTCTTGGAATAATTTCTTGCTGACTACACTAAACTCCTGAAGGATACGAGATGGTTTTACATTTGCCTAATAATGGCATTTAGTGGTTACACAACAAGGTGGTTCCACAACTCATAAATTTTCATCCCTTACATCAGGAGAAACAAAAACGTTTTGTTGATGGTACAGAATCTGTTTTCTTGGTTTCCGATGGGAAAATATCCATAAATAGTCAGTTGCACAAATTTGCACTTGAAGTTCGAAACTGTGTTAGGAAGGTTTTCATTTCTCAGATGCTGAGTATAAGAAACATGTAAGTAATTCTGGATCTCTCCGTTTTACGTGCAGATTGCAATAATTAAAAGCGATCATTCTTTTGCAGTAAAGACAACAACTATGGCCTCCTACGTCCTTATCAGTAGTTTCTTAATTCTTAGGTACTAAGAGTCAAAGCTATTGAGTTTTGGACAGGAGTTGAAAGCTTTGTCCGAGAATGGAGCCCTGCTCACCTACGGTCCAAAACTCCGTTACTGATTTTTGGACCAGAAGTGAAAACCTTGTCCCACAAATTCTTTTCCAAATTTTTTAATCCTAAAGCCTGAGCTGAGCGAACTATAGATGCTCTCATGTCAGGTGTGACTTCAGAGTATGGTAAGCGGCTGTTGGTTTGACAAACAGGTGGAACACAGATATTGGATGACAATCTTATTTATCAAGATAAGCCAATAATTACGTCTGACGTATATTAACGTTTCATTGGTACATGATTGACAATGAAGTACTTCGGGACGACGCATTCTTCAGAGAAGCATTTTATTCTACAAGATCATTCCACTAGCTTAGAAATCACTAACCTTTGTACTAATACTAATTGTTATTACTTTAAAATATTGTCGGTAATACGCTTGATCATTATACTATGTACAATCATCCATTTCTATACTGCGTCCTTACGTTTTATTACAATATGATGTGATAAAAAATTGGCAAATATTTTTTTAAGTAACACAAAATTAGTTAACTATCCCTTGAAAACCATAATTTACACTAAAAGCACTTTTATTAAGAAAAATATAGTGCATGTCGTGTACTATTTGGGCATCGCGCATCAAAATGATCGTTTCTTTCTGGAAAGTTCGTCCTACAAAGAAAACGCGAGAGAATTTCACCTTAAGCTAATTCTAATCAAACTCTTCCACGTACCTAGGGAGTATGACACGGTTTTGTCAGTAAGATATTTAACGTGTTAAAAGCACTGGTTGTAAAGGAATAACGGTGACTACACAGAAGCATTACTCCGTTTATCTATTTTCATAAGTTGAAATCCTTTCTTCTGAGATAATTATTCTGCCCTTCACATTTCAAGAATTATCTCAGAAAGATCTGGCCATGAAGATAGTTGTTAGTAAACAGTGTAGGTCGCGAAGGTTTTCCTCTTTTATCACTTGGTGAACAACATACCTTGAAGTTATACATTTTCTTTTTAAAACGAACAAATCCCTTGCCCAACCAGACGTGTTATGAACGCCTTTTATAACCCGCACTGCAAATCCGTGGATAAAGCACTGGTTACAAAACTTAACCTGTTTCCTAAATGCGAAGGAGAGAGAAATTCCGCAGTCTAAGAAAAAGAGAAAAACTTTTAGTTCAAAGATCACAAAAAGCGCTCTCAGTCGTCCCCCTGCATTCTGTGCCAAAAAAGAAAAACAAACAGAAAAGGGAAGAAGATATGCAAAGAGAGAAAGTGTTCATGGTCGTCTTCAGCTGAAAATCTTTACTTCCTTGTAGCTCTCGGCCAATCAAGTTCGATAACTAAGTAGTAAAGCGGGCACTTGGAAAAACACATTTCTCTTCAGGTATGCTGAGAAATAATTTTTGGAAAAAAGCGTAAATATATCAGCAAAATAGTTTTCATATGGTTTAATGTATTTCCTTACTATTTTGGGGGAACCTTTGGCACTCGTAGAACATCAGAAAACTTGTTCAACTGATTCTAACGTCGCCTGATTCATTTCTTGTTGTGCATTCACATGTTTCCTCCCTAAGAACCATTAACTACCTTGAAATGAATTCCTACAATAACATTTAGTGGTTGTAGAACAAAATGGTTCTTCAACGTTTATAATAAATTTTTATTACATACATTTGAAAAAACAGATGCTTATTATTCCTTTCCTGTCGATGGTAGAAAACATATTTGTATGGTTTTCGGTCAAAAAAGATCTGTAAAGCGTCTGGTATACATAGTATTTTTGCTTGAGTTTCCAGAAATAGGTTTTGAAAGTTTTCAAGTTTTCAGATTCTCGTTACAACAAACATGGGACTTATTTCTAGATCTGTATGCTTTTTACTAAATTGCAATAAGTAAAAGCGGCTATCGTTGCACAGTAGAGCTAACAGTTACGCTCACCAACATTATGAGTTTAAAGATGAGATGATTTCGCATGTTGCTTAATAATGACATTTACTGGATGTAGAACAAAATAGATTCACCAATCTTATGGAAAAAACAAATGTCATTGACTTCTTGTTGAATGGTACAAAATCCATGTTTACACTTTTCGTTCGAAACATGAATGTTAATAGTCTGTTGAACAAGTTAGAACTTGAAATTCGAAAATAGGTTTTGAAGAATTTCACTTCTTCAGGTGCTGACTTCGAAAAAACATTGAAGTAATTACAGATCTGTCCGTTTTATATATAGATTGCAATAATTATAAGCTGCCATTCTTGCGCAATAAAAGCAATAACTATGGTCATCAATGGCTTTGTCAACAGTTCGATTGATTGTTGGGTACTAACAATTGAAACTACTGAATTCTTGCCGATAGGTGAAATCATTGTTCCAAAAAGTCTCTTCCACATTGTTGAATTCTGAAGCTTGAGATGTGTGAACTATAGATACTGTCTTGCTAGTGTGACTCCTGATATTTCCGTGTAGGCTTGTGGTTGGCAAATACGTAGAGCACAGATATTGGATGGCAATCTAAGTTATTAATCTAGGCTGGGAGTGATCATAGTCTGGAATGTATGTGATCACAGTCAGTCTGTAATGTACGTACTACTATATAAACAATCATTCTATGTTGAGTCTACTCTTGACTTTACCTCTCTCGCCTTTTTAATCTGATGGATCCTCTAGGGACTTTTGCTTCATCAAACACCAGGACACCATTCTACAGGATAGATTTTACAAGCTATTCCACAATCCGTTTTAAAACTGTTAATCTCACATTATCGAGGCAGACTGTTACTAATTTATGCAAGCATTTTCTGGTGTTCGACGGCCATGACAATACGTTTGTATTAGTCTGCTTCGATAAAGCCACCCGTTGGTGTGTGAGAGCTCAGCAATATCAGTGGTTTACGCAAGTAAAACGGACTTTATATTAGCTTTATTCCAATCTGGAGTACAATTGTGTTTCATACTAACATACAATGGTGTCCAAAATTAATGTGATAAATACAAATTTGAGAATATATCCGAAACAAGACGACCGATTATAAAGATTTTTCAGAAATACGTGAAAGGGAAACACTAAGTCGACGAACCCAATAACGACGGTACGTCTTCGAGCTGGCAGCACACGACCTTTATAAACATTGTTTTGAGCGGGGAGCGGCACTTTAAGCTCGAATTAAACTGTTAGTCAAAGGGTGGCTTCGCACCATTGCTTAAAAGTATTTTTACCGTGGTGAGCGGTCAGTAGATTGGAAGCACGGCAATCGCAAGCTGAAGTAGCAAGATAGCTGGATGTGTCGGAAACGAAAACAATAAAACGAAGGCCAGACCAATCACGTCCACGCCCTAATAAATCATGATGACCGGTATTTGTCTTTAACAGCTCGCCGATATAGTGAGTCTTCAGCCAGGAAAGAGTCGCAGGAGTTCTCTATCACGGGAACAGCGATATCGAAGAAAACAGTTTACAGAAGACTCTACGAGAAAGGTCTGTATCTCACTACCAGCATCGCACAGAAAAGTCCGTTTGAATTGCGCCCAACAATATCAGCCCGGAATCTCCGATTGACGGGCCTGTGTTCTCTTCAGTGACGAGTCACGATTCAGCCTAAACACGGAATCTCAACGTATGCGCATTTGAAGAGAGGCGGGAACCAGAAATTTTCTTTCCAACATTAGGGAAATTTAGCACTGCTGTGGTGGAGGACTCCTGGTTTCTGTTGGCATTATGTTGAACGTACGCACTCAGCTGTACGTGTTTCCAAGAGGCAGTCTGACTGTTGTACACAACAGGGATAACATCCTAACCCCCTCATGTATGGCTTTTCAAGGGAGTTATTGGCCTCAGTTAGTTTTCATGGACGATAACACCCGTCTCCATAGGCGTCGGTCAGCTGACGAATACGTGGAAAGCGATGATATTCCCAGGATGGAGTAGTCTGCAAAATATCCGGACCTGAACATGATAGAGCATGCTTTGGAAACCCTAAAAAGAGCAATTGCAAGCGGGAAGTCCCCTTCCAGGACCCTTTCCGGGACACCAACACGCCTTGTTTGAGGAGTAGCACTTACTGCCCCAAACGTTTACTCACAGCTTTGTAAACAGCATGACAGTTCTTTGTACGAGCTGTATCTCTGTTCGGCGTAATCACCCTCTTTATTAAATCCTCGAAGTCCACGCCACTTGCTGCATCAGTTTTGTACTTCCATCCTGTCATGCGCATACTTCATGATGCGGTGATGACATTCCTTTTCTGTTTGTATTGAAGATCAATTGAATTAGAGATACCCGTCTAGTAACGTGTAGCACCACCTTTCGCCTTGATGACGGCGGCGATTCTTCTCGGCATGGACTCGACAAGACACCGGAAGCGTTGGGAAGCCATACGGATCGACGACCTTTGAACAAGCTCCCACAGTTCACGAAGATTTGATGGACTGGGGTCAGAGCCTCGAACATCTTTCTCGATGGCATCCCAGACGTGCTCGATGGGATTGAGGTCAGGTGACCTAGCTGGCCAAGGAAGCGAGGTCACGGCGGTGGAGTTTTCACCCAACCATTTGGATACAATTCGGGAGCGATAGCACGGTGCATTGTCTTGTTGCAGGATGAGGTCCTCAGTGGGATGTTGTAGACGCACAAACGGTAGCAAATGGTCGTCCAGGATACCCCGGTAACGTTGACCTGTGAGGGACGATGTCACACGTACCAGGGGTCCCATTTCAGTCCACGTAAACAGTCCCCAGACGAGAATGCCAACCCCACCAGCTTGAAGAGTACCCTGCTGGCAAGAAGGATCCATCTCTTCATGTGGTTTGCGCCGTACTCGTATCATGCCATCCGCTAGTACCAACGTGAATCTCGACTCATCAGTACAGGCAACATTTTTCCACATGTCTAGGGTCCAGTGGCGATGTTCTCGCTCCCATGCTAATCTTTGCATCCTGTGATGTGCGGTCATCAGCGGTACCCTCGTGGGACGATGGCTTCTGTACCCCATAGCGAGGAGATGGTTCTGGATGGTGTGGCTGCTTACACGTTTTTGTGCACCAGCGTTAAATTGCCGAGTGAGTTCTTGCACTGTGGCCCGTCAATCTGCTGTTACAATGCGAGCTAACTGACGATGACCCCTCTCATCCACACGCTGTTGTCCACGGCAGTTGGCCCTTGCAGGGATGGCTTTACCGGATTCGATGTACTCACGGTGCACCCGTGACACAGTGGCTCGTGAAAATGCCAGTGCCTGTACGACGTCCGAGACGGAGTGACCCATTCATCGGGCCCCGACAATTTACCCACGATCAAATGCGCTTAGATCCTTCGTCTTACCCATACTGCGTCCGACTCTTACTGATTTCCGTCGCATCACTCCTTATATTGTCGGATCGCTGCATACGTCATTTCGTTTCCGTTTAAAGGGCCGCCTACAGCGCCACATTTGCATAACTCCAGCTGTTTCTATTTCAATTGCTCTTCAGTGTATCTTCCCAAAAGGTACTAGTTTCTACACATTCTCTTGCCACGATACTTGACTGGAAACAAGTAACAACGCAAAACTGTCCTCCTGATGTCAACTGGTGTGATTATGTTTGGATGGAGAATGACGAATCAAAATCTGTTTCACCAATTGCTCTACCAACAGGAACTGCTGTAGCACCAAATGAACTTTTTAAAGTAATAAGTTGCAAGTGTGACAGTGAAAGGAATTGTAATAGACGTTGTAAATGCCAAATGAGTAATTACATCCATTTTTGCACTTGCACAGGAAGTGAAGAATGTGAAAATTCATACATTAAAACGATTATGGAGACTGAAGATAATAGTGATGATTCGACAACCTACTTGACTATAACCTATCAAGGTAGGGTGGTTGGGATGGGTAAGGTGGGTCTCTCTGCAGACACCTCCCCGTGGTGAGATATGGTTTACTGATTGTCAAATAAGACTACAAATTGCTGAGAACTGCACGTAAGGATGTATATTTCTACATGTTTCTTTCAAATTATTGCTCAAGGCTAATGCTAACACTCCTAAGTACTGCTAACTCTGCCGCTGTTACAAGATGACCGTTTTGATGACGTCATAAAAGTAATTTTGTCAAAATACATGCATATATAGTTTCTACATAAATGGAGCTTTAATTTGATACCAAACACGGTAGCAATACGTGAATTACTGTAATAAAACAGTAAAATGATGAATTTAGAAGGCGGCCATTTTGATGACGTCATAAAAAAGTAATTTTATGAAAATACATGCACATATAGTTTCTACATAAATGGAGCTTTAATTTGATACCAAACACGATAGTAGTACATGAATTATTGTAATACAATACAGTAAAATGATGAATTTAGAAGGCGGCGATTTTGATGACGTCATAAAGGTAATTTCATCAAAAATAAATGGACATATAGTTTCTACATAAATAGATCTTTGATTTGGTACCAAACACGATAGTACTACATAAATTATTGTAATGTAACAGTAAAATGATGAATTTAGAAGGTGGCCATTTTGATGAAATCATAATTCAAACGCTCAGCAGATACAGAGTGAAACCCATCAAATTCGGATTCAAGATACATTGTTCGTATAGAAACCGTCGAAAAACATCTTATATACCGAAATTTTGGGTATTCTTGTTTCAGCGCCAGACTATAACATTTACCAGTATTTTATTACTGCCGAAAATCTTGTGCACACGTTTTCTCCATCGAACTGGGAATTTCTGCAGCCCTATGATTAAAAGCAGAGATATCGTTCCTTCTGACAAACAGACAGACTAACTATAGGGAGAACAGACGTTGGCAATACCATGCTTATACCTTTCTGCATAAATCACAAAACGAATTTCTTCGCTCGGGCCGTCAGAAGCAGTATCTGAATTTCTGCGGACAGGCGGACCGACAGATAGACAAAATGTGGAATCGATGGATGGAATCAGAGATTTGTGATATCTCACGCTCATGTTTTTCCCTAAAGCACAGAGAAAGAATTTCTTCAATCCGATAATTAGAAACTGTGATGTCGTTTTTACTGACGGACAGACAGACCAAGAAAAGAAGTGACAGATACTGATTGGTAATACCATACCTTTCCTTATAAGTCACAAACCGAATTTCTTTGTTCGGGCCGTCATAAGCAGAGATGGAATTTCTGCGGACAGACGGATTGACAGAGATCAACTGAAGAATGGATGGAAGGAAAGACTGATCTGTGATATCTTGCGCATAAATTTTCCCCAATAGCTCAGAGGAAGAATTTCTTCAATCCGATAATTAGAAGCGGTGATATCGTTTTCACTGACGGATGGACACACCAAGCAAAAAATAGACAGACATTGGTAATATCATGCTCATGCTTTTCACTATAAGCCACGAAACGAATTTCTTTGATCTGACTGTCAGAAGCACAGATTGAATTTCTGCGGACGGGCGGACAGACATACAAACTGAAGAAAGGATGTTTGGTTGAATAGAAGAAGATATTTGTGAAATTTTGCGCTGGTATTCTTCCTTTTGGGAAGAGAAGGTTTTTTCTGATCAACATTTCAAAGCGGAAGTATTTCTGCAGACGGACGGATAGGCGGAAACGGAAGAACAGACATCGACAATCTTGTCGATCTCTCTCAGTAAATCACATAAAGAATTGCTTTGATCTGATCGTAAGAAGGGGACATGGGGTTTCTGCGTACGGACGGGCAGATGGATGGACGTGTGGATAGACAGCGATAATCTCGTACGCATGCCTGTATCTATAAGTCACAGACCGAGTGTCTTCCCTATCCGGTAAAAGTAGAAATATATTTTCTGTGGACGGACACACAGAGATACTGACTGGAAAAAGATGGAAGGAGAAATCTGGAATCTTATAAAGTTCTTTCCGTCCATGAGAAAGAAAAAATGAGCAGATCAACATTTCGAAGCTTAAGCACAGTTCTTGCAGGGAAGAAACGGATGGAAAGAAAACCGAAAGTGTAAAACAACCGAAACGGATGGAAAGACAACCGAAAGTGTATGCTTTCCTCCATGCGATTCGCAATAATACTAACTTGACTTGGTGTCTAAACCATATGAATATGAAAACTGTGGAAGAAAAACTGTTAAAAAGGCCTAGGCCTAGGCCAAGGTTGTAACGTATACTCTATATTCACTTTCCTTTTGATTTTACTATCTCTGGTTATTTTATTTTACTATGTAAATTATCTTCTTACTGAACGAAATATTATTTCACCCGATGAATGAGATCTGGCAATGAGTGTAAGTCATGACGTGGTGGTAGCTAGTATATAGGCGCGTTCATCGAGACTTAGGGGGAGCTTTTGTGTTGTTATGAGGAGAGCTTTTGTTGTTGTTATGAGAGAGCGTTGTTGTTTACGGAGAGCGTTTGTAATACGAGGAGAGATTGTGTTCTTTTGAGGAGAGATTCTTCATTATTGTAAAACAAGTTGTGTGTGTGCTTTAGTTGACCAAGAGTCTTATAATAAAGAAGTTACCGTAAGTTAGTCTTTCTCAATTCATAGTTTTTGTCAGACCTCTGTCTGGCTGTTAGGTTTATAACAGTTATTCATTACCATAAATAACCAGCGTTAAGACTTTATTTACGTTCGTAATTAACTAGTAACAAAACCCTTTTGAATTCATTATTTTGAAGCTTAGTACAAGTATATCATTAGCTAGCTGGTAGGAAGAGAATCATTCATATAATTAGCTTAGCGGAAAGAAAATAAAGCTAATTCATTATAAGGTATTAATATTTAATGCCTAAGCAAAAGTGAAATAATACTAACTTGACTTGGTGTGTAAACTTTATAAACGGGTATGTAACGATTGGTCTACAAACGGTTGGTCGACATAACGATTGGCCGACACACGATTGGCCGACAGTAACGATTGGTCGACATAACGATTGGTCGGCATAACGATTGGTCGGCAGAAATGATTAGTCGACATAACGATTGGTCGACAGTACGTTTGATGACATAACGATTGGTCTACAGTAACGACTGGTCCATATAACGATTAGTCGACATTGGTCGACATGAAAAGGTCAAGGGAACTTGGAAAAAAAAAATTTGAATAAGTGCAAACAGTTTGGCGGTAAATTGCCCCACCGGAAAATTGCCACACATCTTTCAGCAACCCGGAAAATTGCCACACACAGAAAAATTGCCCCACCGGAAAATTGCCACATGGTTTTCATTAAGGGGACGAGCACAAATCGCCGTTCGTCCGAGAAACGCTTTGAATGTGTGTCAATTTTCCGGTGGGGCAATCTTCCGAGTTTCCGAATTATGTGTGGCAGTTTTCACAAGGTGCTTATACCTAAAGTGACCCGGGGCCCTTTCGGAAATAACATCTTTCAGAAGGCCTTCTATATAGATTTCACTTAGAGTACAAAAGATGACACGGGGGCCTATTTGGAAATAATATGTTATAATGCTGTACGTTCTGAGGACTACTTTCTAAAAGATATTATTTCAAAAAAGGAACGTTACGTTTTGAGAGGTCAGTACGTTCTGAGAGGTACCGCTGCGAATGTAAACCATAATCCTCTGAACCAATGATTATCTCGACCAATCGTTGTGTCGACCAATCGTGCTGTCGACCAGACGTTACTGTCGACTAGTCGTTACGGTCGACTGATCGTTATGTCGACCAATCGTGCTGTCGACCAATCGTTACTGTCGACTAGTCGCTACGGTCGACTAGTCGTTACGGTCGACTGATCGTTATTTCGACCAATCGTGCTGCCGACCAATCGTTACTGTCGACCAATCGTTATTCGACCAATCGTGCGACACCGTTATAAACATGAGCACGATGGAATAAAAACTGTTAAAAAGGCCTAGGCGTAGGCCAAGGTATTAATATTTATTGACTAAGTAAAAGCGCAATAATACTAACTTGACTTGGTGTCTAAACCTTATGAATATGAAAACTATAAAAGAAAAACTGTTAAAAAGACCTAGGCCAAGGTATTAATATTTAATGCCTAAGTAAAAGCGCAATAATACTAACTTGACATGGTGTCTAAACTATATAGATATGAACACGTTGGAATAAAAACTATTTAAAAGGCCTAGGCCTGCGCCAAGGTATTAATATTTAATGCCTAAGTAAAATCGCAATAATACTGACTTGTCTTGGTGTGTAAACTTTATGAATATGAGCACGATGGAATAAAAACTGTTAAAAAGGCTTATGCCTCGGTATTAATATTTAATTCCTAAGCAAAATCGCAATAATACTAACTTGACTTGGTGTGTAAACTTTATGAATATGAGCACGATTGAATAAAAACTGTTAAAAAGGCTCAAGCTTAGGCGTTAAGCATAGATATATTAATTTATTTTTAGTGCCAAATAAAAAGCGTAATATTCCTAACCTGTCTGAGTGTCCAAACTTTATAAATATGATCATGGCGGAAGGCGTTCGAAATCGTACGTTTTCCTGCATGCCTTTAGTATGTAACCAAAATTTGTAAACGCGACGAATTGACGTAGTCGACGAATTTGTCCGTGACGAATCTTCGTGGTCTACGAATAGACGCGCGACGTGTCCTCGCCGTCGACAAATTGACGCATGCGACGAATTGACGTATAACCCACTAAAGATGGAAGAAAGCTTCGTCTGTTGAAGTGAAGAAAAATGGGTCGAACAGTCCTTCAGAAACCATCTGTAGGTGAAACCAAGCTTCGTCTCTTGAAATGAAGAGAAACAGGAGGTCGAGCAGTCCTTCAGAAAATGACAGTAATGAAAACTAGGGATGGGACATTCGAATCCCGCGAATCTTGAAAAAAAATTCGAAAATTCGAATCTTCTAGCTTTTTTCGTCATTCGAATCTTCCGAATCTTAACCTAAAAAACTTGGCGTTTAGTGCTTGTTCTAGAACGATATTTATTTAATTTTTTTTAGCATGACGAGTTCTGACATTAGAAAACAATCGAAGAAGTTCGTCTACACTGTGTACACGGCTATTTGAAATAGGTCGTTACTTCCAAACTGGATGCAACAGTGAAGGAATTGTTCAGCCAAACCCAGAGAACAACCACCGAAGCGACTGGCGTCTCCCATCGGACAGTGCATTAGCCACCATACCTCAAGTATAGTGGGAAAAGTGTCTTAGCCATATTTTATCTCATTCCCGGCAGCCGTTACCGTAGTAACGAGCGTGAGAACAGAGGGGGAGTGTGACCTTGAGCCGCGTCCCGCACATGACTCAAGTTACTCTGTCTACAGCTCAGCGTTTCTAATTCTACTTAACTCTCCGCAGCGTCTCACTTGCCCAAGCTATCAGTATACGCTCGGCGTTATCCGGTCTGTATTTTTTGTCCCAATCAATCTCAGCGTTTCTCACGCTTTATTGTTTTTTTTTCTACGTAGTTTCTATCGATAACCACAGCATTTACGCATACTTAGGAGCGATTTATCTGGTGCATGTCACACAACTATCGCATCCCCTATAACCTGCAACGAATGTCAACCCATGAGATGACATCATCTCAAGCATCTTCTAATATCTGGAACTACACTGACGGAAAAAAAAAATCCCTACACCACGAAAAAATAGTTGTAGAGGAATGAAATGGCGGTAATACATTTGTATAGGTAACATATTTAATCGATTAACGTTTCAGGATCACAGCTTAATGTAAGCGCGAGAAGAGCCATTTTAAATGTGAAATGCTGGTACATTAATAACCGGTGTAACCACCAGAATGTTGAATGCAAGCACGCAAACGTTCATGTATTGTGTCGTACAGGTGCTGGATGTCAGTTTGTGGGATGGAGTTCCATGCCTGTTGCACTTGGTCGGTCAATACAGGGACGGTTAATGATGGTTGTGGGTTACGCTGGAGTTGTCGTCCAATGATGTCCAATATGTGCTCGATTGGTGAAAGATCTGGTGATCTAGCAGGCTACGGCAACATTTCGACACTCTGTAGAGCATGTTGGGTTACAACAGCGGTATGCGGGCGAGCGTTATCCTGTTGGAGAACACCCCTGGAATGCTGTTCCTGAATGACAGCACAACAGGTTGAATCACCAGACCGACGTACAACTGTGCCGTCAAGGTGCGTGGGATAACCACGAGAGTGCTCCTGCTGTCATAGGAAATTGCTCCCCAAACCATAACTCTAGGTGTAGGTCCACTGTGTCTCGGCCGCAGACAGGTTGGTTGCAGGCGCTCACCTGGCCTCCTTCTAACCAACACACGGCCATCACTGGCACCCAGGCAGAACCGGCTTTCATTAGAAAACACAACATATCTCCACTCCGTCCTCCAATGAGCTCTAGCTTGACACAACTGACGTCGCAAACGGCAGTGGTTTGGAGTAAGTGGAATGCACGCTACAGGGCGTCTGGCTCGGAGCTGTCCTTCAAGTAACCGATTTGTAACAGTTCGTTGTGTCACTGTGGTGGCAACTGCAGCTCGAATTGCTGCCGCAGACGCAGTACGATGCGCCACGGCCATACGCCGTACATGGCGGTCTTCCCTCTCAGTAGTGCCACGTGGCCGGCCGGAACCCGGTCTTCTTGAGGCAGTACCTTCGCTTGACCACCGCTGTCAACAATCATGCACAGTGGCTACATTTGTGCCAAGTCGTTCTGCAATATTGCGGAAAGAAAATCCACCTTCTCGTAGTCCTATTACACGACCTCGCTCAAACTCCGTGAGCTGTTTATAATGGCTTCTTCGTCTTCTTAAAGGCATTCTTGACTAACATCAACACACTACGTCGAATCTCAAAGATAACTAATACTCACGAACGTTACAGCGCGTATTTATAGCAAACTTGCTTTGCATGTTCCGAGGGGCGCTACCAGCGCCACACGTATGCGCCGAACGCGAAATTTGCATAGACGTCATCTTACAGATGTACTCTCACCGCCTACCAACTGTCGTTTATCTAACACAACCCCTTCTTGGTGTTGGGATTTTTTTCCGTCAGTGTATTTCCAAATTTCAGATAACGAAAATTATTCGAATTGCAGTCTGTGTTCTGGAAAAAAAAATATCCAGAGGAAAATGGTCACACACTACTTCAGCAATGTGGAAACATTTGAAAAGCCGAACATTAATGCAAATTTCAAGAACTGAAAGATAGAAGTTCACCTCCCCATTACTGACTCCAGCTTCACCCTTAGCCCTTTGACTGTCAGAGTTGACTCCCGATTGGAAGACAATAATGATCCAGATGATCGAGCTATCATTTGGGGGTCTTGCTCAGTTAGTTCAACTCCTAGTCCAGGTTCAGAAGCTTCTTCTTATGGAGAACAAAGCCCTCCTTTCGAAGCAAGCCCAGTAAAACGCAAAGCAGTATCTTCTTAACCAACCGACTCTGAAAGCATTTATTGATAAAATGCAAAGTTTTAAGCATAAAAGAACTAAAACAGTTACCAGATTAGTCGCAGAAATGATCTGCAAAGATAACCAATCATTGTCCGTAGTAGAAGATAAAGGTTTTAAAAAGTTGATAAACCACCTTGAGTCAAGATATATCATTCCAAGCAGGAAACACTTTGCCCAAAAGGTAATTCCAGAGATGTATGAACACGAAAAAATAAAAGTTAAGAATCTTTTAGGTGAAACTGAGTTTATTGCAGTCACAACAGGCATGTGGACATCAACATCTGTAACGTACCAGGAGATGTGACGTACTTGCCAGAAGGACGCACACGACATAAAGGCAGATAGGAATCAGAATAAAATGTCCGCGTAGCTCAATTGGTAGAGCAACTTATTCCGGAATGAGGGGACCAGGGTTCGAATCCTGGTGCGGATAAAAATGACGGAGAAATTTACTTCGTTATAATGGCGCCCGAACTATCCGGCTGACCCGACCGTTCACAATCTCGCAATGGTGTGATGTTATTTCCACACCGCGAGATAGGAAAAATAAGAGCAGCACTTCGAAAAAAAAATAAGGGGAGATGATGTAACGTACCAGGAGATGTGACGTACCTGCCAGAAGGACGCCCACGACATAAAGGCAGATAGGAATCAGAATAAAATGTCCGCGTAGCTCAATTGGTAGAGCAACTTATTCCGGAATGAGGGGACCCGGGTTCGAATCCTGGCGCGAATAAAAATGACGGAGAAATTTACTTCGTTATACATCTTCTGACGATTACCTCAGTTTCACAGTTCCCTTCATAGATGAAAACTTTGAGTACCATCACTTGTGCTTAGAATGTTATTCCCTTTGCAGAAGTTTCATATATATCATCTGCAATAGAAACTTTCATTACCAACATTATGAAATAATGGAATCCCTTAGAAAAAGTTGTGTGTTTCATGAGAGACAATAGGCCTAATATGGTTGCAGTTCCCTTGACCACTTGCCATGCCTTGCTCATACATTTCAATTAGTTCTCAAAGGTGGCTTACTGAACAAAAGTGAAATTAAGGAAATAATGGCAACCTGCCGAAGTATTGTGGGACATTTCAAGAACTCTTCTAAAGCCATGAAAGTCTCACGAGCCTCTCAAGCTATCTTAAACCACATCGTTTGATACAAGACGAACCAACTAGACTGAATTCTCAGCTGCACATGTTCATTCGTCTCATGCAACAAAAGCAAGCTGTTTTTATTATCTGCTTCAGAGTTAAATTTTCAAGTAGATCTTAGTGTTAGACACTGGACAACTATAGAAGAAGTGATACGAATCCTAGATGTATTCGATAGAGCTACATTTGTGGTCAGTTCCAGCGAAGTAACAATCTCGGAAATAATTCCTTTAGTGAATAGCACCATTAGTATTCTCTAAAACTTCAAATCAACTTTCTTTTTTTTTTTTTTTTTGATTGGAGGTTTAACGACCACCGTGAGCAACTCAATGGGCTATAAGCAGTCGCCCGTCCCTAATTTAGGGTCACTGGTTCCATTGAAGGGAGAGAGCCAGTGCCGTAAGACAAACACAACATCCATGCCTCACGGGATTCGAACCCGGACCCCTTTCGGACAAATGATCAGAGGCCATCGCTTAGACCACTGCGCCACCGGGGCGGCCAAATCAACTTTGAGTTCCTTACAGGGTTTTTGAAATAATTTGGTTACATCTGTAACAAGAAAGATGACAGCGAATTATCGGGTGTAATAAGCACGTCTTTTGAATCCGTTCTGATGCAAATTAAATTTATCAAAGCTATTCAAAGTCAATGGAACAGGTATGGAAAACAATAGTATCTGACGGAAGAAAGAAGTTTTTCAATCGGGTTTTCAATCCCTCAGATATTGCTGTAAACGGAATCGTGAGCTTACGTCCTCTGGTTGCAGACTTGTGCGTTAAGAAACACATGAATGTATATGAGAAACATTTTGCACCGGAAACGCTCTCCAACACAGAAATAATTTTTCAAATCGGACTCTTAGAAATCGACAAAAATAAGATATGACTTTACGTCCCCTGGTGGGAAAACCATGCATTATTTTAGGAAGAAAGTCTTCTCAAAAAGTTTTTCCATATGAGCGGTATCGGGCCAAGAAAAAAAAAATTAGCCGAGCTTTCAGGAGCCCAGAGTTTACTGCAAATACATCAGAAGCAGAAATTAACACTTATTCCCCTGGTTGCCAAACCATTCTTTACCAATCATTAGAAATTATGTGAAAAATATTTTCCATCAGGTGTTGTATGCGATATAGGAAGAATTTTTCAAATCGGAGTTTTAGAAGCAGAAATAACGCAGAAAACACAATTTACCTTTGTGCTCCCTAGTGGAAAGTCTATGATTTACTTGAAAATTTTGAATTTATAGGGAAAACATTTCGCATCGGAAACACTATCCAACAAAGAAGGAATTTTTCAAATCGGACTCCTAGAAGTAGAGATATTGACAAAAATAAGACATATATCTACGCCCCCTGGCGTAGAAACCATGCATTATTTCAAGAAGAAAATGTTTCTAAAAGGTTTGTCGACATGAGTAGTATCGGTCAACAAACGACTTTTTTTTCATTCGAGATTTTAGAAGCTCATGTTTTGCTGCAAATACGTCAGAAGCGGAAATTAAGACTTACGCCACCTGGTGGCCAAACCATTTTTCACAAAAATTAGAAATTATGTGCAAAGGATTTCCCATCCGTAGCTGTATCCGGTGAAGAAAGATTTTTTTAAATCGGAGATTCAGAAGCAGAGATATAGGGAGAAACGCAATTTACCTCTACGCCCCCTAGCGGAAAGTCTATGACTTACTTGAAAATTTTGAAATTATATGAAAAACATGCCAGACTGGAAACACTCTAACAAAGAAGGAATTTTTCAAATCGGACTCCTAGAAGTAGAGATATTGACAAAAATAAGATATACATCTACGCCCCCTGGCGGAGAAACTGTGGACTATTTTAAGAAGAAAATATTCCGAAATGGTTTATCAGTGTGAATGGCATCAGTGCACGAAAGAATTTTTTCAAACGATATTTTAGAAGCTCAGATTTTATGGCAAATACATCAGAAGCAAAAATTAACACTTACGCCCCCTGGTGGCCAAAGTATTATTTACCCAAAATTTGAAATTATATGCAAAAGATTTTCCATCCGCTGAAGAAAAAAATTTTCAAATCGGAGTTTTAGAAGAAGTGTTATCGGGGAAAATTTACTTTTACGCCCCCTAGCGGAAAATCTATGCGATGTTTGAAAACGTAACTATATCTAAAATACTGTTCAACATAAATGGAATCGAAAGATAAAATAATTTTTTCAATCGGATGTTTAGAAGCAAATATGTGGAATAAAATATGTTTTTGAATTCGACATCATCTGCATTTACGCCGTCTAGCAGCGAAATTGTACATCGTAAAAGACAAACAAAATGAAGGATAATCATTCTTATATTTCAAGCTTCTCAATGCAAAAAGAATTTTTCAAATCGGGCAAATAGTTGCAGAGATATCGTGGGTACAGACGGACGGACAAACCGGTAACACAAGCACGATCATTTTTTACAAAAGACGTGCTAAAAAGGCGCTATCAGTCTGTTAAAACTGAAAATTTTTATGCTCTTGGAACTATATTGGATCCCCGATTCAAAGAAAGTGTATTTTTAAGCAAAGAAAACCATGAGCAAGTTAAATCACTGGCCATTGAAATTTCGGATATTAGTATTTTGCAAGCAGATGACAGTGATCTGCAGTCATCAGAACAAAGTCAAAGAGATACCACTCAAAAATCGCTAACTCAACAAAAAGGAGTTCATAGCATGTGGAGTTACTCTTCTCAATTGATGACACCATCTATCAGCAGTGAGTAGAGTTACAGTTGGTCTCCTGAAGAAGAAATAAATGCCTACTTAGCAGAAACACTGCTTTCACCATCTGCGGACATCTATAAATACTGGAAGGACAACAAAAAATATCAAAATTTGAAGAAACTCTCTAAAAAGTTCCTAATCAGAACACCATCGACAGTAATGTCAGAAAGTCTATTAAGTACATCAGGTGTCATAGCTGATAAAAAACGAAGTAAGCTAGACCCACAGCGACTTCGAATGGTGGTGTTTTTAAATAAAAATCTGCATTAAAGGTTTCTGATTGTTTTACATTGCCCTGAAAGAATTCAGTGTTTAGTGTTCTTATTAACTCTCAAAACAAACATGTTTTTGATTTTTCTTAATTTCCTGGAAAGATTTTACTCAATTTAGTGTTCCATGTTTACCGTTTATCTACATTAACTCTTGAAATAATCCTCCCCACCTCTGCACTTGCTTTGATTTAAAAAAGTTTGGAAATTTTGTTATTAAAGAAAAATGCCAAAAATGTGAATTGTTACTCAAATAGTTTTTGTCAAATTATGTTCAGAAAATGGAAATCAACCTCAAGACTCAAGAGTTATGTACTTCATTTAGTAAATGTAAATTATAAATTTCATTTGTACTTTCTTAATAAGTATGGGTATATTTTTGGAAAACTGTATTCTTTAATTTGTTTTTCATTAAACACCGATTTCAAATTTTGCTTCACTTAAGTAGAAGTCTTTTCTTTCCCTTTTTTTCTTATTATTCTTATATGAAGGATTCGAGAGATCCGAGATTCGGGAAATTCGAGGGATTCGAAAACCTTTTTGGATTCGGATTCGAGAAAATTTAGGATTCGTCCTACCTCTAATGAAAACGTTTCCTTTTATCAAGGGCTCTTAATTCCTGCACAAGATTACACGATAAGGCTTCATTTTTAAATCGTGAAACATGCGCTGATTGACCTACGAGTAAGGCTTGTCTACTGGGATAAACGGCATGCTGACTTGTTCGGGCTTCTTTCGATACGATTCGCTACTTCGGTGACACCTTCCGTACAGTTCGTTGTTTCACTCTCTGTACATTGATTACATCACCAGTTGTACGCCATTTCTTCATTAGGTCCTGGATCGTTGATTTGGCAGGAACATTGGCACCAGGATATTTTGCTTTAAATCGTTCACGAACCGAAACAAAAGAACATGTGCGAACATACACCCATTGTCATAAAAATCCGCGCACCAAGAAAAGACAGTGCGATTAACGCAAAACTCGGCGAATAGCTACGGGGAAGGCAGACATGCAAATGATTAAAATTTCGTGCGATTCCGCATTCCCCCGCGTCCAAGACCGGCGCTACAATCGCAATCCTTGGGGCTTATAAGGCGCCGTGGAGGGGACTCCACATTCGTGCCGAATGCCGAGGAGCCGCCGTAGATGTGTGTACGGGCAACTGACGCAGTTTGAACGAGGCCGTATCGTCGGGACGAGAGAGGCAGGGTGGCCAACGCGCCGAATCGGCCGCCATTTGGGCCGGTCGGACAGTACGGTGCGATCGTGTTGGGGGAGCAATGGACACAGGAAGGCACCCAGACACGGCAGACGGGCTCTGGGCGATCCAGAAACACCACCAGCAGTGAGGACCGTGGGATCGTGAGAGCGGCACTCACAGATGCAACAAATTCCTTGTCCAATATCCGCATACATATGCCGGCTGTACAAGGGACTTCTCTATCCGCCAGAACCATTTCCAGACGCCTTGAAGAGGCTAATCTGCCCTCTCGACGGGTCTTACGTTTTCTGCCATTAACACCTGACCATCGTCGGCGTCGATTTCAGTGGTGTCAGAAACGAGCAACGTGGAATGCTACGGACTGGCGACGTATAGTGTTCAGCGACGAATCCCGCTTCTGTATGGGAACGGACGACCACCTTGTCAGAGTGTGGAGGACCGCAGGGGAGCGCTACAATCCCAACTCACTGTACAGCGGCACACGTCCCGAACTGCAGCCGTGATGGTCTGGGAAGCCATCGCGTATGATATCCGGACTTTCCTCGCAGTGATCTGAGAGACATTGACAGCCCAGAGCTACGTACAAGAGATCCTGCGGTCCCATGAGCTGCCTTTCCTGGTGGGCGGTCCGGGGCCATTTTCCAACAAGATAACGCCCGTCCGCACACGTCTTGAGTATCCCAGGACTGTTTACGTCATGCTTCGAAGCTTCCATGGCCAGGCAGGTTGCCTGATCTCTCACCCATCGAGCACGTGTGGGCCAGATGGGACGCCAGCTTTCTCCATGTCCCAGTGTTCGTGATTTAGAGCGTCAGTTGCAAGAAGTGTGGGCCAATATGTCCCACGATAACATAGGGCGTCTGTTTGACCCCATGCTGGAAGGTATCACCGCATGTATCGGAGCACGAGGCTGTCCAACGCGGTGTTAACGCTGACCGGAATGTGTGCCGTATGTCCGCGGGAAATCGTCCTGGTGCTGGGATATTGTAATTATTTCTGTCCTTGGTATGTACTATCTCACTACTAAAATCTCATTTCAATCCGACGACTCTTTCTTGGTGCGCCGATTTTTATGACAATGAGTGTACTCCCCCGCAATAAAAACGGTTTCAACTGAATGCTGCACGACTCTCATGCAGACAGCCACAGTTTGTCTCACGGAGCGTGGAACATCACTAAACCCATATGCGCATACACGACACACAATCGAATAGTTCCCAGCAGCAAACTACGAAATATAGCTTTACAACTGCATTAAAAACTGTGGTTGGGGCAGCATTTATGTACGCCACCCTGTAGATATGCAAGGGTTGGGCAGAACAATGTGAAAACCACGCTCAGAGACGTGACTTTTAATGCAGCTGCGTGCGTCGCAATACGCAGATGTATCTACCACTCTTTGGTTGTACCAGCTTTGTTTAGAACCCCAAGGTCCTGTTTAAGTGCATTTACAGTGTCTTGTTGCAAAATTGCTTTCAGGGTGACAAAAAAATGAGCGACCTCATGGACTTCAAAAGAGGGACTAATTGTTGGTGGCAGGCTAGTGCCTCTCTGGCGCCTCTGTGGCAACAGTAGCCAGGGTAGTGGGAGTATCGAGAACTACTGTGTCTAGCGCTATGACAGCATACATGTTCGCGGCAAAACCTCGTCTGCGAGACAAAAGAGCAGCCGGAAAACGACACTGACTCGTAGATACGGGAGTGCATTAAAGAGCATTGTTACCCGTATTAAGAAGACCACGGTGTGAGAAAATTAATGCGGAGCTCAATCTGCATGTCCAGACCCCAGTATTAATGAAAACAGTACGCAGGGAACTACATAAACGAGATATTCATGGCACAGCTGCTGTTTCAAAACCTTCCGTGAGCTTGGTGTTTACACAATAGCAGCCGCAGTGGAGCCAAGAGCTTACAACGCGGACGGCCGATGCATGGAAGTGTGTAATGTGGTCAGATGAATACACATTCACACTATTTCCCACCGCATGACGTGTTTACGTATGGAGAACACCGTCAGAAGTGTGGAACCCAGACTGTCTGCTCTCAACAGTGCAGCATGTGGGTGGTTCTGTCATGCTCTGGGCGGTCATATTGTGGTTTGAAGCAGGTCCCCTGATCACCTTGAAAGGACGGATACATATTTGGAAAAACAAATGCTTATTATTCCTTTCCTGTCGATGGTAGAAAACATATTTTTAGGGTTTCCGGTCAAAAACGATCTGCAAAGAGTCTGGTATACATCGTGTTTCCGCTTGAGTTTTCAGAAATAGGATTTGAAATATTTCACGTTTTCAGATTCTCACTACAACAAACATTGCAACAAACATTGGAGTTATTTCTAGATCTGTATGCTTTTTATCAAATTGCAATAAATAAAAGCGGACATCCTTGCGCAGTTGAGCCAACAGTTACGATCACCAACGTCATGAGTTTGAAGATGAGATAATTTCACATGTTGCTTAATAATGGCATTTAGTGGTTGTAGAACAAGATAGTGCCACAACTCTTAAATTCTAATCACATGCATGTCGAAACACAAGTAATTACCATTGCCTTCTTGTCGATGGGACAAAATCCATTTTTATTGTTTTCGGTCGAAACGTATCTTTTAATAGTTTGTTGCACAAGTTTGAACAATTTGCTAATGGGTTTTGAAGAACTTCACTTCTCCAGATGCTGACTACGAAAACACATTTAAGTAATCATAGATCTGTCCGTTTTATATATAGATTGCCATAATCATTAGCGGCCATTCTTGCGCAATACAGGCAATACCTATGGTACCCAATGCCATTTTTAACAGTTCCATTGTTGTTGGATACTAACAATCGAAACTACTGAATACTTGCCTATAGGTGAAACCTTATTCCACGAATCTGGGGCGCATTACACAGTTTTGTCAGTAAGATATTTAACGCGTTAGAAACACTGGCTGTAAAGGATTAGTGGTGATTACACAGAAGCATTACTCCATTTATCTACTTTCATAAGTTGAAATCCTTTCTTCTGAGATAATTATTCTGCCCTTCACATTTCAAAAATTATCTCAGAAAGATCTAGCCATGAAGATAGTTGTTGGTAAACAGTGTAGGTCGCGAAGGTTTTCCTCTTTGGTCCCTAGGTGAACAACATACCTTGAAGTTATAAATTTTCTTTTTTAAAACGAACAAATCCTTGCCCAACCAGACGTGTTATGGACGCCTTTTATAACCCGCACTGCAAATCCGTGGATAAAGCACTGGTTACAAAATTTAACCTGTTCCCTAAATGCGAAGGAGAGAGAAATTCCGCAGTCTAAGAAAAAGAGAAAAACTTTTAGTTCAAAGATCACAAAAAGCGCTCTCAGTCGTCCCCCTGCATTCTGTGCCAAAAAAGAAAAACAAACAGAAAAAGGAAGAAGAAATGCAGAGAGAAAGTGTTCATGGTCGTCTTCAGCTGAAAATCTTTACTTCCTTGTAGCTCTCGGCCAATCAAGTTCGATAACTACGTAGTAAAGCGGGCACTTGGAAAAACACATTTCTCTTCAGGTGTGTTGACAAAATATTTTTGAAAAAAAGCGTAAAGGTATCAGCAAAAAGGTTTTCATACGGTTTTAACATGTTTCCTTACTATTTTAGGGGCACCTTTGGCGCTCCTAGAACATCAGAAAACTTGTTCAACTGATTCTAACGTCACCTACTTAATTTCTTGTTGTCTTTTTACATGTTTTCTCCCTAAGAACCATTAACTATCTTGAAATGAATTCCTAGAATAACGTTTAGTAGAACAAGATGGTATTTCAACGTTTACAATAAATTTTTATTACTTACATTAGGAAAAACAAATGCTTATTATTCTCTTCCTGTCAACGGTAGAAAATTTATTTTTACGGTTTCCGATCAAACGATATCTGTAAAGAGTCTGGTATACATCGTATTTCCGCTTGAGTTTCCAGAAATAGGATTTAAAAGTTTTCAAGTGTTCAGATTCTCACTGTAACGAACATTGGAGTTATTTCTAGATCTGAATGCTTTTTACTAAATTGCAATAAATAAAAGTGGCTAAAATTGTGCAATAGAGCTAACATTTACGATCACCAACGTCATGAGTTTAAAGATGATGTGATTTCGTATGTTGCTTAATAATGGCATTTAGTGGTTGTAGAACAAAATAGTTCCACCAGTCTCGTGGAAAGACAAAAATCATTGACTTCTTCTCGATGATACAAAATCCACTTTTACTCTTTTCGGTCGAAACATGTCTGTTAATAGTCTGTTGCACAATTTAGAACTTAAAATTCGAAAATGGGTTTTAACGAATGTCACTTCTTCAGGTGCTGACTTCGAAAAAACATTTAAGTAATTGTAGATCTGTCCGTTTTATATATAGATTGCAATAATTATGAGGTGCCATTCTTGCGCAATAAAGGCAATAACTATGGTCATCAATGACTTTGTCAACAGTTCGATTGATTGTTGGGTACTAACAATCGAAACTACTGAATTCTTGCCGATACGTGAAAGCATTGTTCCAAAAGTCTCTTCCACATTGTTGAAATCTGAAGCTTGAGATGTGTTAGTGACTTGTTAGTGTCTTGCTAGTGTGACTCCTGATAATTCCGTGTAGGCTCGTGGTTGGCAAATAAGTAGAGCACAGATATTGGATGGCAATCTAAGTTATTAATCTAAGTCTGCAATGTATGTACTACTATACTGTATAAACTATCATTCTATGTTGAGTCTACTCTTGGCTTTACATCGTTCGCCTTTTTAATCTGATCGAAAACCTTCCGTGAGCCGGGTGATTACACAATAGCAGACGCAGTGGAGCCAAGAGCCTACAACGCGGACGGCCGATGCATGGAAGTGTGTAATGTGGTCAGATGAATACACATTCACACTATTTCCCACCGCATGACGTGTTTACGTATTTAGAACACCGTCAGAAGTGTGGAACCCAGACTGTCTGCTCCCAACAGTGCAGCATGTGGGTGTTTCTGTCATGCTCTGGGCGGTCATATTGTGGTTTGAAGCAGGTCCCCTGATCACCTTGAAAGGACGGATGACTGGCAAGGCGTATGAAACTATTTTGGCCGACCAAGTCCATCCAGTGGCTCAGGCATTGTTTCCTGCTAAGGATGCCATCTATCAAGATGATAACGCCCCAATTCATAGAGCTCGGAATGTCCAATCATGGTTTGAGGAACATGAGGACGAACTTTCATACCTTCTTTGACCTCCCTAGTCACCAAACTTAAATATCATTTAGCTACTCTGGTCTGTGTTGGAAAACAGATTAAGATCGCATTACCCTCTTCCTGCACCTCTAAAAAACCAGGAGCAGTTTCTGCTTGAAGAATGGTGTAACATCCCCTAACCACAATCCAGGATTTATATGCGTCCATTCCAAGGAGGATTCAGGAGGTTTTGATTGCCTAAGGTGGTCCCACACCGTACTAGGTACGTAAAAGCTTGTTTCCCTAGGTGTTCACATTATTATGTCCAACCCCTGTATATAGTAGACGCAGGTTTCCGGAGCATGATTGGTTTTTAGGGGTGGCAACACTTTCTACCAGGTGGTAAATCATTGTCGTAACCCAGAAGTGACGTCATAGATGCGATTCTCCTGGACGTTCAAAATTAAACTTTTTCTTTTGCTGGCAACGACCCTCGGTGCCCACCAATTTTTATGACGTCACCTCCCACGTGGTTCTCGTCGATGTAGCAACTCTTAATTTTAAGGTTTTCGTTTTTCCAACCATTTTAGTTTTGGAACTATCGAATGTATTTATTTTCGAAAAAGCAACGAGACGGGCTGGAAGATGCTGGTTTCTAACCCTGTGCGTTTACGTGGTGGTAAAGTGCTCTACCGTTGCGCCTACCGAGACATTGAGTAGAATGGTTAAGTGGGTTAAGACACGTGGTCTTCTAATGGGGATTACTGCTTGAGGGACATTCTGTTGGTTGTTTTGCGAATTAATACAGGAAGGAGGGCGTATGACTCATACAGACATGCACGTACATGATTTTCACAATCATGCAGGTGTGTTTGCACAACCATATTGCTGCGCCATGGAATTTCTACTGTCGAAACGATGGAAGTTTGACGTTCGTAGTCTGTGACACGGAAGTTTATTTTCTCTGTGAACAGGAGCTTATTATTTTTTCATGACTTGTTATACGTCATCACGAATTTTCAAACGTAAGGTGTTGTTTAAACTTTTTCCCGATCTCATTGATACGCGTTTAATCTGATTCACGGGTTTTCTTGCGAAATTAATGCCATTTTTTCACTTTTCAAAACTGTTTATTATGTAGGGTTTTCCTATAATTTAATTTTTTTCAGTCGGAGAATCTGTGAAATCTTTTTTTCACGACTTTTCTATGCAACGAGTTATTTTCAGTAACTGAGATTTTCTTTCGATCATGTTTATGCTGTGCAGGTCGCGAAGGTTTTCTTCTTGTCGCTTAGGTGCACAACAAACCTTGGAGTTATAAATTTTCTTTTTAAAATAAACAAATCCCTTACCCAACCATACGTGTTATGAATGCCTTTTTTGACCGATTTCGGGACATGCGGCCTAGCGCTGTGATGCAGTAATTTCACGGGACGCAATCCTTTGACTGTGAATGAATGTTTCCGACAGATTTCCTGGTTCAGTCGCAGCAATTGTTGCTTATAGCGATCGGCAGTAACAGTTAGACCCTGTTCCACTAGCTCATAATAGAGCACACCATTCATATCCTACCGGACGCACAGCAGAACTTCCTTGCGGTGAATATTGCGTTTCGGTGTCATAGTCGTTGCTTCACCGGGGTCCACCCAGTGTTTTTTTGCGTTTGGGATTGTCGTACCGATATCCACTTTTCATCACCCGTAACGATGTTTCACCGGAAAAGACTTTCTGTGTTGCTTATTTAACAGATTCAAACACTTCACGACACGCTCATCCTTGTTCCTTTGGCTCAGGTCATGTGGCACCTATTTGCTTCCTTCTGAATCTTTCCCCATGCGCATACATGATTGGAAATGGTTTGTTGAGTTACCCCCGGTTGTGTAGCTAGTTCTTTTTGCGTTTGAAATGAATCTTCATCCAGCAATGCTTGCGGTTCCTTATGTGCAACCTTCTGCATGGGCGCCGCTGTGTTCTCGATCGCTAACATCAAAATCACCTGTTTTTAACCGTCTAAACCAAAACTCACACGTGCTTTTCGATACAATATTCGCCCCCAGAACAGAACAGATCGATGTACATGCTTTTGCAGCCCTTTTTCCTTGATGAAATTCGTAACGAATGCAGTGTTGAATAAATGCAGTATCGCTTGCCATCTTTGACCTTCCGATCTTTTAGCGCGTTTGACTGTTGGGCAAACTTCTGTGTCACATTTTATACTCTAGATCAGTTACGGTCACATTACAACAATACGGGGGAATGTCGGATATATAAATTAGCAGTATACGTCACACAAAAAACGCTTTAAAACTTATTTTTACCCCTAACACATTTGGAAAAAGAAATATTTACCATTGGCTTTTTGTTGATGGTACAGAATCTATTTTCATGTTTTCCGGTGGGTTTCATGGTTTTCTTTGGAGACCAAATTTCGATGTTTGAGAAATCCTTTGCGAATCTAGTCGGTAAATTTTAGGAAAGGTTTCATGACATTTTACCTACTAGAATTCCTTCCTATTTTCGTGGAAACTTTGGTAATCTACAGTCTTATTATGCATGTATGAATATCTCTGGTTAACCCAAATATCTAGAACATGAGAAATGTTCAACTGATTCTAAGTTCTTCTAATTTATTTCTGGTAATACACTGCCGGAAAGTGAAAAAGAACGAACATCCAGAAGGAATACCGGTAGGAACGTCATATTATAATATGTTAAATTTCAAGGGCAGCAGAAACTGTAGTTCCAGTTGGAATGTCATTGGATAAAATAATGACGTCGCTGCGGACTACAACATGCAAATGTACGCAGCGTGTATTTAAGGACTAGGGCGTGCAGAACGAAGTCATTCGTTGGTGTCATGTTGTTCAGTGCTCGTTGAAGAAACTACGATGCCCGCATTACGCAGGCTCACAAGTTTTGTTCAGTTATCGGAGTTCGAGCGAGGCCGTATAGTGGGTCTGCGGAAAGGAGGTTGTTCCTTCCGTCAAATTGCGGACAGAGGGGGACGAGAGGTAGTGGCCGTAGTAAGGTGGTAGCGTCGGTGGTCAGAAGAGCATTCGCACACTCTCAGACGTGGTTGCGGGCAACACAGAGTTACGGATGCACAAGAGGATCGGCGTACCAGGAGGGCGGCGTTGGCAGACCGGACGGCTACGGCGTCACAAATTCGATCCTTTGTCATACCAAGAGTGTCTACCAGAACGATACGGAATCCTTTGTTGGGAGCTAAGAGCACGTGTGCCGCTAGAACGGTTACCACTATCGCCTGGTCACTGTCGAGCACGTTTGCGGTGGTGTCAAGAACGAGTTATATAGAGGGAAGAATGGCTGTCGGTGGTCTTCAGTGATGAATGCCGATTCTGCTTGGGTGCGTCTGCAGGTAGTGTAGGCGTCCGAAGGCGACAAGGCGAGCGTCTTCTGCCATCGTGCGTCCTCCAACGACACACAGGCCCCACGCCTGGCATCATGGTGTGGGGAGCGATTAGCTTACATTCTCGTACGAGTCTACTTTTTGTACGGTGTACGCTGAATAGCAGTACGTGCGACAGCGACATCGTGCAGCCTGTCGTCCTGCCATTTTCGGATCCTCGATACGTTATTCCAGCCTGATAATGCCCGCCCACACTCCGCCCTGGCAACTCAACATGCTCTTCATGCTGTGCATCAGCTCTCTTGGCCAGCACGCTCCCCGGACTTGTCTCCAATCGAGCATGTCCGGGACACGATCGGAAAATGACTCCTCCGCGGACCCCGGCAGGTAGCGACCATCTCTGAATTACGCTTTCAAGTTGAAAGCACATGGAATACTTTCCCCCAGCGTGATATCCAGTATTTGTACAACCGACTGAATGCCAGATTGGAAGCTTGTATTGCTGCTGAAGGAGGTGCAACACCTTATTAAAATGTGTCTTCTGCACACTGTGATAAAACAAACATTGAATCACTTGAAACGTGTGATCACTTTTCTTTCTTAAAAATTAAAAAGTTGTTGCTGCGACATAAATCTCATAGATGCAGCTGCAATTTTTAATGGTGTTCTTTTTCACTTTCCGGCAGTGTACATATTTATTCAACCCCTGAAGGAGACGAGATGATTTTCCATTTGCCAAATAATGGCATTTAGTGGTTGTACAACAAGACGGTTACACAACTCATAAATTTCATCACCTACATCAGGAAAACAAAACGTTTTCGTTGATGGTACAGAATTTATTTTCATGGTTTCCGATGGGAAAATATCCATAAATAGTCAGCTGCACAAATTTGCACTTGAAGTTCGAAACTGTGTTAGGAAGGTTTTCATTTCTCAGATGCTGAGTATAAGAAACATGTAAGTAATTCTAGATCTCTCCGTTTTACGTGTAGATTGCAAGGATTAAAAGCGGTCATTCTTGTGCAGTAAAGACAACAACTATGGCCTCCAACGCCATTGTCAGCAGTTTGTTAATTTTTAGGTACTAAGAGTCAAAGCTATTGAGTTTCGGACAGGAGTTGAAATCTTTGTTCGAGAATGGAGCCTTGCTCACCTCCGGTCCCAAAATCCGGTACTGAATTTTGGACCAGAAGTGAAAACCTTGTCCCACAAAATCTTTTCCAAATTTTTGAATCCTAAAGCCTGAGCTGAGCAAACTATAGATGCTCTCATGTCAGGTGTGACTTCAGAGTATGGGAAGCGGATGTTGGTTTGACAAACAGGTGGAACACAGATATTGGATGACAATCTTATTTATCAAGATAAGCCAATAATTACGTCTGACGTATATTAACGTTTCATTGGTACCTGATTGACAATGAAGTACTTCGAGACGACGCATTCTTCAAAGAAGCATTTTATTCTAAAAGATCATTCCACTAGCCTAAAAATCACGGAAGTTTGTACTAATACTAATTGTTATTACTTTAAAATATTGTCGGCAATACGCTTGATCAATATACTATGTACAGTCACCCATTTCTATACTGCGTCTTTATGTTTTATTACAATATGATGGTATAAAAAATTGGCAAATAATTTTTTAATTAACACAAAATTTGTTAATTATACCTAGAAACCCATAATTTGCACTAAAAGCACATTTATTAAGAAAAATATAGTGATATGTTCTGTGCGTTTCGCGCATCGCAGGTCAAAATGATAGTTTCTTTCTAGAAAGGTCGTCGTACAAAGAAACCGCGAAATAATTTCACCCTAAGCTAATTCTAATGAAACTCTTACACGAACCTGGGGAGTATGAAATGGTTTTGTCAGTACGATGTTTAACGTGTTAAAAGCACTGGTTGTAAAGGAATAGTGGTGACTACACAGAAGCATTACTCCATTTATCTACTTTCATAAGTTGAAATCCTTTCTTCTGAGATAATTATTCTGCCCTTCACATTTCAGGAATTACCTCAGAAAGATCTGGCCATGAAGATAGTTGTTAGTAAACAGTGTAGGTCGCGAAGGTTTTCCTCTTGTGTCACTTGGTGAACAACATACCTTGAAGTTATACATTTTCTTTTTTAAAACGAACAAATCCCTTGCCCAACCAGACGTGTGATGAACGCCTTTTATACCCCGCACTGCAAATCCGTGGATAAAGCACTGGTTACAAAATTTAACCTGTTTCCTAAATGCGAAGGAGAGAGAAATTCCGCAGTCTAAGAAAAAGAGAAAAACTTTTAGTTCAAAGATCACAAAAAGCGCTCTCAGTCGTCCCCCTGCATTCTGTGCCAAAAAAGAAAAACAAACAGAAAAAGGAAGAAGAAATGCAAAGAGAGAAAGTGTTCATGGTCGTCTTCAGCTGAAAATCTTTGCTTCCTTGTAGCTCTCGGCCAATCAAGTTCGATAACTACGTAGTAAAGAGAGCAATTGGAAAAAGACATTTCTCTTCAGGTATGTTGAGAAATTATTTTTGGAAAAAACCGTAAATATATCAGCAAAATAGTTTTCATACGGTTTAATGTATTTCCTTACTATTTTGGGGGAACCTTTGGCACTTGTAGAACATCAAAGAACTTGCTCAACTGATTCTAACGTCGCCTAATTCACTTCTTGTGGCCATTTACATATTTCCTTCCTAAGAACCATTAAATATATTGAAATGAATTCCTACAATAACATTTAGTGGTTGTAGAACAAGATGGCACTTCAACGTTTGCAATAAATGTTATTATATACATTTGGAAAAACAAATGCTTATAATTCCTTTCCGGTCGATGGTAGAAAATATATTTTTAGGGTTTCCGGTCAAAAAAGATCTGCAAAGAGTCTGGTATACATCGTGTTTCCGCCTGAGTTTTCAGAAAAAGGATTTGAAAGCTTTCACGTTTTCAGATTCTCACTACAATAAACATTGCAACAAGCATTAAGGTGGACGTCAAGAAATTTTGCTTCCTATACTTCCAATGGAAAAACTTCTGCACACATTTTCTTCAAAATTAATGCGTTCCCAAGGATGAAAACTTGAACATCGATTAAAATAGCTTCATTTTATAACTTGGAATACTTAATATTTTCTAAAACATAACCATAATTATGCAATCCAACATTTGTTTGTCTACCGACGTCATCAAAGCACAAGTCGCGCCATCTTTTTTCTGGTTTCAACACCACCAAAGGAAAAGTTATTTACTTTTAATATCATTATGGTTATGTTTCAAAAAATATTAAGTATTCCAAGTTATAATATGCAGTTATTTTAATCGATGTTCAAATTTTCATCCTTGGGAACACACTAATTGTGAAGGAAATGTGTACAAAAGTTTTTCCATTGGAAGTACAGGAAGCAAAATTACTTAACGTCCACCTTAAAGTTATTTCTAGATCTGTATGCTTTTTATCAAATTGCAATAAATAAAAGCGGACATCCTTGCGCAGTTGAGCCAACAGTTACGATCACCAACGTCATGAGTTTGAAGATGAGATAATTTCACATGTTGCTTAATAATGGCATTTAGTGGTTGTAGAACACGATAGTTCCACAACTCTTAATTTCTAATCGCATGCATGTCGAAACACAAGTACTTACCATTGCCTTCTTGTCGATGGTACAAAATCCATTTTTATTGTTTTCGGTCGAAACATATTTGTTAATAGTTTGTTGCAAAAGTTTGAACAATTTGCTAATGGGTTTTAAAGAACTTCACCTCTCCAGATGCTGACTACGAAAACACATTTAAGTAATTATAGATCTGTCCGTATTATACACTGACGGAAAAAAATCCCAACACCACGAAAAAATAGTTGTAGAGGAATGAAATGGCGGCAATACATTTGTATAGGTAACATATTTAATCGATTAAGGTTTCAAGATCACAGCTTAATGTAAGCGCGAGAAGAGCCATTTTAAATGCGAAATGCTGGTACATTAATAACCGGTGTAACCTCCAGAATGTTGAATGCCAGCACGCAAACGTTCATGCATTGTGTCGTACAGGTGCTGGATGTCAGTTTGTGAGATGGGGTTCCATGCCTGTTGCACTTGGTCGGTCAATACAGGGACGGTTAATTCTGGTTGGTAGTGACGCTGGAGTTGTCGTCCAATGATGTCCCATACGTGCTCGATTGGTGAAAGATCTGGTGATCTAGCAAGCCACGGCAACATGTCGACACTCTGTAGAGCATGTTGGGTTACAACAGCGGTATGCGGGCGAGCGTTATCCTGTTGGAAAACACCCCCTGGAATGCTGTTCCTGAATGGCAGCACAACAGATTGAATCACCAGACCGACGTACAACTGTGCAGTCAGGGTGCGTGGGATAACCAAGAGAGTGCTCCTGCTGTCATAGGAAATTGCTCCCCAAACCATAACTCCAGGTGTAGGTCCAGTGTGTCTCGGCCGCAGACAGGTTAGTTGCCGGCGCTCACCTGGCCTCCTTCTAACCAACACACGGCCATCACTGGCACCCAGGCAGAACCGGCTTTCATTAGAAAACACAACATATCTCCACTCCGTCCTCCAATGAGCTCTAGCTTGACACCACTGACATCGCAAACAGCAGTGGTTTGGAGTAAGTGGAATGCACGCTACAGGGCATCTGGCTCGGAGCTGTCCTTCAAGTAACCGATTTGTAATAGATCGTTGTGTCACTGTGGTGGCAACTGCAGCTCGAATTGCTGCCGCAGACGCAGTACGATGCGCCACGGCCATACGCCGTACACGGCGGTCTTCCCGCTCAGTAGTACCACGTGGCCGGCCGGAACCCGGTCTTCTTGAGGCAGTACCTTCCCTTGATCACCGCTGCCAACAATCATGCACAGTAGCTACATTCCTGCCAAGTCGTTCTGCAATATTGCGGAAAGAAAATCCACCTTCTCGTAGCCCTATTACACGACCTCGTTCAAACTCCGTGAGCTGTTGATTATGGCTTCTTCGTCTTCTTAAAGGCATTCTTGACTAACATCAGCACCCTACGTTGAATCTCAACGATAACTAACGCTCACGAACGTTACAGCGCGTATTTACAGCAAACCTGCTTTGCATGTTCCGAGGGGCGCTACTAGCGCCACACGTATGTGCCGAGCGCGAAATTTGCATAGACGTCATCTTACAGATGTACTCTCACCGCCTACCAACTGTCGTTTATCTAACACAACCCCTTCTTGGTGTTGGGATTTTTTTTCCGTCAGTGTATATAGATTGCAATAATCATTAGCGGCCATTCTTGCGCAATACAGGCAATACCTATGGTACCCAATGCCATTTTGAACAGTTCCGTTGATTGTTGGGTACTAACAATGGAAACTACTGAATACTTGCCTATAGGTGAAACCTTATTCCACGAATCTGGGGCGCATTACACAGTTTTGTCAGTAAGATATTTAACGCGTTAGAAACACTGGCTGTAAAGGATTAGTGGTGATTACACAGAAGCATTACTGTATTTATCTAGTTTCATAAGTTGAAATCCTTTCTTCTGAGATAATTATTCGGCCCTTCATATTTCAAGAATTATCTCAGAAAGATCTGGCCATGAAGATAGTTATTAGTAAACAGTGTAGGTCGCGAAGGTTTTCCTCTTTTGTCCCTAGGTGAACAACTGACCTTGAAGTTATAAATTTCTTTTTTAAAACAAACCAAGTTCCTCGCCCAACCAGACGTGTTATGAACGCCTTTTACAACCCGCACTGCAAATCCGTGGATAAAGCACTGGTTACAAAATTTAACCTGTTCCCTAAATGCGAAGGAGAGAGAAATTCCGCAGTCTAAGAAACAGAGATAAACTTTTAGTTCAAAGATCACAAAAAGCGCTCTCAGTCGCCCCCTGCATTCTGTGCCAAAAAAGAAAAACAAACAGAAAAAGGAAGAAGAAATGCAGAGAGAAAGTGTTCATGGTCGTCTTCAGCTGAAAATCTTTACTTCCTTGTAGCTCTCAGCCAATCAAGTTCGATAACTACGTAGTAAAGCGGGCACTTGGAAAAACACATTTCTCTTCAGGTGTGTTGAAAAAATATTTTTGAAAAAAAGCGTAAAGGTATCAGCAAAAAGGTTTTCATACGGTTTTAACATGTTTTCTTACTATTTTAGGGGCACCTTTGGCCCTCCTAGAACATCAAAAAACTTGTTCACCTGATTCTAACGTCACCTACTTAATTTCTTGTTGTCTTTTTACATATTTTCTCCCTAAGAACCATTAACTATGTTGAAATGAGTTCCTGCAATAACATTTAGTGGTTGTAGAACAAGATGGTATTTCAACGTTTACAATAAATTTTTATTACCTACATTAGGAAAAACAAATGCTTATTATTCCCTTCCTGTCGATGGTAGAAAATTAATTTTTACGGTTTCCGGTCAAAAAAGATCTGTAAAGAGTCTGGTATACATCGTATTTCCGCTTGAGTTTCCAGAAATAGGATTTAAAAGTTTTCAAGTGTTCAGATTCTGACTGCAACGAACATTGGAGTTATTTCTAGATCTGAATGCTTTTTACTAAATTGCAATAAATAAAAGCGGCTATCATTGCGCAATAGAGATAACATTTACGCTCACCAACGTCATGAGTTTAAAGATGATGTGATTTCGCATGTTCCTTAGTAATGGCATTTATGGTTGTAGGACAAAATCGTTCCACCAGTCTCGTGGAAAAACAAAAATCATTGGCTTCTTCTCGATGGTACAAAATCCATTTTTACTCTTTTCGGTCGAAACATGTCTGTTAATAGTCATTTGCACAAGTTAGAACTTAATATTTGAAAATGGGTTTTAAGGAATTTCACTTCTTCAGATGCTGACTACGAAAAAACATTGAAGTAATTACAGATCTGTACGTTTTATATATAGATTGCAATTATTATAAGGTGCCATTCTTGCGCAATAAAGGCAATAACTATGGTCATCAATGACTTTGTCAACAGTTCGATTGATTGTTGGGTACTTACAATCGAAACTACTGAATTCTTCCCGATACGTGAAAGCATTGTTCCAAAAAGTCTCTTCCACATTGTTGAATTCTGAAGCTTGAGATGTGTGAGTGACTTTTTAGTGTCTTGCTAGTGTGACTCCTGATGATTCCGTGTAGGCTCGTGGTTGGCAAATAAGTAGAGCACAGATATTGGATGGCAATCTAAGTTATTAATCTAAGTCTGTAATGTACGTACTACTATACTGTATAAACTATCATTCTATGTTGAGTCTACTCTTGACTTTACATCGTTCGCCTTTTTAATCTGATCGATCCTCTAGGGACTTTTGCTTCGTCAAACACCACGACACCATTCTACAGGGTAGATTTTACAAGCTATTCCAAAATCCGTTTTAAGACTATTAATCTCATAAACTGATGGCATGTATCTATGCAGCCATTTTCTGGCGTTCGACGGCCATAGACAATACGTTTGTATTAGTCTGCTTCGATAAAGCCACCTGTTGGTGTGTGAGAGCTCAGCAATATCAGTTGTTTACGCTAGTAAAACGGACTTTGTATTAACTTTATTCCAATCTGGAGTACAATTGTGTTTCATATTTACATACACGGGTGTCCAAAATTAACGTGATAAATACAAATTTGAGAATATATCCGAAACAAGACGACCGATTATATAGATTTTTCAGATATATGTGCAAGGGAAACACTAAGTCGACGAACCCAATAACGACGGTACGTCTTCGAGCTGGCAGCACACGACCTTAATAAACATTGTTTTGAACGGGGTGCGGCATTTTAAGCTTGAATTAAACTGTTAGTCGGAGAGTGGCTTCGCGCCACTGCTTAAAAGTCTCTTTACCGTGGAGAGCGGTCAGTAGATGGGAAGCACGGCAATCCCAAGCTGAAGTATCAAGATAGCTGGATGTGTCGGAAACGAAAACAATAAAACGAAGGCCAGGCCAATGACGTCCACGCCAAAATACGTCAAGACGACCGGTATTTGTCTCTAACAACTCGCCGGTATAGTGAGTCTACAGCCAGGCAAGAGTCGCAGGAGTTCTCTGTCACGGGAACAGCGATATCGAAGAAAACAGTTTACAGAAGACTCTACGAGAAAGGTCTGTATGCAGGAAGACTAATGGTCTGTATCTCACTACCAGCAGAAAACTCCGTTTGAATTGCGGCCAACAATAGCAGCCTGGAATCTCCTATCAATGGAACTCTGTTCTCTTCAGTGACAAGTCACGGTTCAGCCTAAACACGGATTCTCAACGTATGCACATTTGAAGAGAGGCAGGAAGCAGAAATCTAATCTCCAACATTAGGGAAATTTACCACTGCTGTGGTGGAGGACTCCTGGTTTCTGTTGGCATTATGTTGAACGTACGCACTCAGTTGTACGTGTTTCCAAGAGGCAGTCTGACTGTTGTACACAACAGGGATAACATCCTAGCCCCCTCATGTATGGCTTTTCAAGGAAGCTATTGGCCCCAGTTCGTTTTCATGGACGATAGCACCCGTCTCCATAGGCGTCGGTCAGCTGACGAATCCCTGGAAAGCGATGATACTCACAGGATGGAGTGGTCTGCAAAATCTCCGGACCTGAACACGATTGAGCGTGTTTTGGATACCCTACAAAGAGCATTTGCAAGCGGGCAGTCGCCTTCCAGAACCCTTCGGGGACACCGACACGCCTTGTTTGAGGAGTGGCACTTACTGCCCTAAACTTTTACTCACAGCCTTGTAAACAGCATGACAGCTCTTTGCACGATAATAAAAATAATAATAATAAAAATTAATAAGAATAATAAAAAAAGAAATAAGCTTTCCAACGGTGAAAGAATTATCCAAATCGGTCCAGTAGTTTTCGAGATTACCTCAAACATACAAAGTTTCTCTCTTTATATATTAGTATAGATTATATATTAAAACCAAAAAAAAAATTTGTTAAAGCCAAACTGGCAAAATAAAACACATTTTTAACCCCATTGTGTAGTTATCTAGACACGATATCATTTTGGTTCCCTGAAAGAATGCCTCAATACTCCACTGCAAGCCCGTCAAAGACGGGTAAGCACATGTTTATACAATAATGAGGAACGTCATCGTTAAATTCGTATACGAGTAGTTGGAAAAATTAAAAATTAATGGGAATATTGCGAAAATTTTGTTGTTGGTGACCCATCTTATAGACTGCCCATTAATAATTCAACTGTTTATTATAGTTATGCATTTTATTACGATACGTGTTATATAACAAGAAAAAATTTCGATCACAGCTTTTTCAACCGTGCATGGCATGGGTTACGGCCTAGTTCTTAATAAATCCTTATAAAAAATCCCTGATGTTTAACTTTGCTAATCGGGATCTTCTTTTGACATACAAAAAAAAGAGAACAGAAAGGCTTTAATTTTTTTCTCACACACCAGAACTGCCAAATATTTTGTTAAATATTTTTTTTAAAAAAGTCACCACTATTTTTGATCATTCTATAAGTACACATTATATTTCCTTGGATATGGCGACCAGATAACGAGTGTGTACACTCATGTTCATAAAAAACGCAGCACCTGAAAGGAGTCGAGCTACGACTTTGATTTTCCCAGGATATGTTAATCAGTATCGCAGAAACAATTACCATTTCGGTGTCATAGGTGCGTGAGTACCACGTCAAGGCAAATCAGATCGCGCAACGTCACAGATTAAAAACCGGCCGTTTTTCTGTTATAAGCACCGCGTGGCTCGGTCGGCATGTCAATGCTTGGTCAGCAGTGGGGTAAAAATGCCTCGTCGTCGTGTAGGACAGTTGTACAGTCACATCAGCAAGTTCGACAGAGGTCACATTATCGGCATGAGAGACTACAATGCTTCCCTCCGGGAGATTGCCCGTTGTGTGAGGCTCAGTGTGTCCGTCGTGGCAAGAGTGTACAGAGAATGGCCCGAAGAAGGCAATGGGACACGAAGAGAAGTTTCTGGACATCGTACACAGACAACGCCGTGGGACAACCGTCATCTCATGAGGATGTCTTTGAGTGTCCGTTCTGCATCATCAACGGCGTTGGCACAGCAGTGGCGAACTGCAGCGCATTCTCTCATGTCAGCTGCAACTGTACGTTGCAGTTTATTACAATTTGGACTGCAGGATCGTCGGCTCCACCTAGGCCAACCTTTAACACTGCAGCAACGGACTGGCAGGCTGCAACTGTGTGTCGAACGAAGGGAGGGACGTGACTAATGGCACAATATCGTGTTCTCGATCGAAACGCCCTTTGGTTTAGGCAAAAATGATGGCCACATCTATGCCCGCTGACCACAGGGAAAGAGGCGTCTGGAAAAGTGTATTCGCCCCAGGCATCGCGCACTAACACGAGACATTACGGCTTAGGGTGCAATCAGGTACGAACGCAGATCACCTCTCGTGAGAGTGCGTACCATCATAATGAGTGCCCATTACGTCAATGACATTCTACGGACGGCATTCCTCTCGTACTTGCAGGACATCCCCGGGGCCATATTCCAGCAGGACAATGCCGCACCGCATGTTGCAGCGACATCACGTGCCTTCGTCAGGGTTAACAACGTTCCACTTCTGCTGTGGTGGGCTAGGTCGCCGGATTTTTCATCCATATAAAATCTATGGGACATGCACAAACGACAGGTGAAGCGGTACGGCCGTCCGCTGGCAAGTCTTGATGAACTTTCGACACGGTTCAATACAGCCTGGATGGCAGTTCCACAGGACACCTTTTACACATTATTTGATTCGATGCCCAAGCGCGTACAACAGGGGACACAAGCCAGAGGTGGCCACACTGATTAGCTATATCGACGCACTTGGTGTGTATGACACCGAGATGGCCGCCCCGGTGGCGCAGTGGTCTAAGGCGCTGGCCCCTGATCATTCGTCCGTAAGGGGTCCGGGTTCGAATCCCGGTGAGGCATGGATGTTGTGTTTGTCTTACGGCACTGGCTCTCTCCCTTCCCTGGAACCAGTGACCCTAAATTAGGGACGGGCGACTGCTTATAGCCCATTGAGTTGCTCACGGTGGTCGTTAAACCTCCAATCAAAAAAAAAAAAAAAAGACACCGAGATGCTAATCATTTGTTCTGTATTGCCTAATGAGCATATTCTGTAAAAATAAAAGTCCCAGCGCGACTCCTTTTATGTGTTCTGATTTTTATGCGCATGGGTGTATTTTGTTTCTCCATTCATATTCACAAATGAAGGAGGTTTCGTAAAAGGAAGCAAGAAGCTTCGATACCCAAACGAAATTCCACTAAGGAATGAAAATGCGGCTCGCTTTAATGTTCTAGGAGAGCGATTTCTGTCAAGTGTTTCGTTCCTTTCTTCTCACACTCTCCACGTGAAAGATAATTTCATTTTCGTTTGCATTCAGGGCGACTGAAGAACTGGACTTCGAACATCACAGGAAAGGTCTTAGAGAGTGAACTGACAAGCTATCAGGTACTCAAAAATTTGCAACACACAAACAGCAAACATGAAGTTATTCTTCCATCTTGCGCAACACCTGTGGATAATGTTTACATTTATCTTAAGGGGGAAATCTAGTATGTACATATTTAAAAGATAACATGACAAGAATGGCGTTGCTCTCGAGAGGCTTAAAAGATTAGCCTAGCATTCTGTTTAAAATATTCCTCATGCTCAGTGCCATATACTTCTTTTCAAAATTCTATCCGTTTTCTATACAGTAGACAAGAAGATGCACTGAAATATTATTGCATATTTAAATCATTCTTTCACTAACATATATAAAGTATATACATATGTTACATTAGTATTATTAATAACATCTATGAAAATGTAAGTGCAAAGGTTCGGTTATTTGAGGATAAAATTCCTATGAAAATGTAAGTGCAAAGGTTCGGTTATTTGAGGATAAAACACCAATAAAAATTGGAAAGGGAGTGAGACACGGTGACACCATATTTCCCACACTCTTTAATGCCAAATTGCAAAGTCTTTCAATCATTGAATTGGCAAAACAAAGGGATAAAGATTACTGGAGATTATTTAACTCACTTTCGTTTTGCTGATAACGTAGTCATTTTTGCAACTTAGTCTTCAGAGTTGCAGAGTATGATCTAGGAGCTAGCTGACAAGAGTAAAGAAGTGGGATTAAAAATGAACTTTCAGAAGACAAAACTGATGTACAATGCTTTTCAAAGATATGAAGGTTTATCGATTGGTGGGGAAAAGCTGTTGATAACCGATACCTACATTTACCTTGGGCAGCAGATATCAAATAGGGTCGCATTGGTGAAGAAATTAATCGACGTATAAAATTTGGTTGTAGAGTTTTTGAAAGAAACAGTACAATTTTTAAGAGCAATATGCGCTTCTACGTCTTAAAAAAAGGAAAGAAATGCGTCCTTCCAGTGCTTACGTACGGAGCAGAGACGTGGACCTGAACTAAAATACAAATACAAAGACTGCAGACAACTGGAAATAGCATGGAGATATGCATGCTTGGTGTAACCAGATGAGATAAGAAGAGGTTGGTTGGTTAGTTGATTGATTTTTATGGCGCAGGGCCATGTTTGGCCAAAGAGCGCCAGACACAAGACCGAGAAAGAAAGATATCTTGAAAGCTTGGTATAAGAGTTGAAAACAGGCTGATGTGGTAAAACTGAAAGATGAGAATGATGAAAACTTTAAAAGCTAGATAAGTTTCAAACAGTCAATTTCTTTAAAAAACGAAAAGACTGCGAATGTATCACAGTTGTCACCTAAGATTAGTTGCAGTGAAGCTGCGCCGTCGTCGAACGAATGAGAATGGAAATAGTGAAACCGATGAGAACGAAAAAGCACACAACTATTAATACATAAAACATGAACAACAGTGAGTCAGCAGTCGCACGTCTCGCACATCCGGGCAGTGTCGCCACACAGCAAGAAGCGGCGGATGAAACGACAATGTCCGATGCGGAGACGCGCAAGAATAACTTCTTCACGACGGTTTATTCGCAAACTAGATGGCCATAGACCGATCTGTGGTTTGATAGAGAGACGTTTGTTCCTGCCCCGTTGAAACTAGAGGGAGTGCCACTCAGCTATGATAAATGTGCAGATGTCAGAACGAAAATTTCGGAAACACAGTGACAGACGGGTGATGGGCAAAGAGGATACGGACTTGGCAGAGGCATCCGCCAGCTCCTTATCCCAAATCCCAAAATGGACAGGAACCCAACAGAATCGGACCAGGAATATAAGGAGAGAAACTCATGTATAAGGAAAATGACAAGAGTGGAAGACATTATGATCACAGTAAAATTCCTGAAATGTCAATAGGCTGGACATGTTGCCAAAAGAACGGACCACCGATAGAAAACTGAAATTCTAGACTGGATACCAAGGAACAGGAAAAGACCCAAAAGAAGACCATGTGAAAGATGGATGGATGAATTTCGAGAGCATGTGGGAGTGGCATGGGGAAGACTGGTGCAAGACAGACCGTTGTGGAAGAAACTTGTAGAGAGACTCGCATCCGGTTGTGGACTGATAATGGTTGATGGTGATGATGATTATATATACGGAAGTTTATCAAAATAATGGAAACATAGACAGCAAATGGAGTTCAGTATGTAAATTACTGGGACCTCGTCATCCGCGATGTGAGGTATCTAAAGGGAAGCAATACAATGTCGGCTATCACTAAGCAGTACCACTCGCAGGGGAAACAAGTGCTGTGGAAAAATTGTCGGAAATGTCAGATCTGTGACATCAAAAAAAAAAATATGATCACTAGTTCGCGTCTTGTAGAAGCTCCAGTAACTAGAACGGAAGATATAGTATTCTCAAAGTTCCCAATTTTCCTGATTATAAGAAGGCCAGGCTAAATGTTCTTTTATTACAAAACGCAAAGGAACTGAATTCTCTAACTACCGTATTACTCGATTTAACTAAATCTACCAAAACTAAGATCTTAAGGGCTTTAATTAAATATTTTCGAAGTTCCCAATTTTCTTAATTATAAGGCCAGGCTAAATATTATTTTATTACACCGTTAAAAAGTTTTGGTAGGTTGCACCAAAAGGGGTGCTACACCAGCTGCACCACTTTCCGGGGAAAGATACACCATTGTGTGGTGCAAAGAGAACCCTGCCACATAGTGCAACCTTGTACTATAACATAGGGCAAAGTTGAACCATGTTGTTGGGTTTTGTTTGCACTACACAATGGTGTGTTTCTTCTTGGAAAGTGGTGCCGCTGGTGTAGCACCATTTTTTGGTGCAGCCTACCTCAAAATTTTTAACAGTACACAAAACGCAAACGAACAAAATTCTCTAACTACCGCATTACTCGATTTGACTAAATCTTCCAAAACTGAGATCTTAAGGGTTTTAATTAAATATTCTCGAAGTTCCCAATTTTTCTGATTATAAGAAGGCCAGACTAAAAGTTATTTTACTACAAAACGCAAAGAAACGAAATGTTTCTAATTTATGATAGTTAATGCAGTAGGAAAATCATTTATTTCCCCATGATTATACATGCTCAAATCAAAATTATATTTTAACTAATTTATTCACGCAAGGTTCAATCACACTTGATTGCAGCACTTAATGTAGAATGCTACCCAAAACGTAAGGACGAGGTACATTTTGAGCAGCCCAAAATCAGAAAAAAATCCAGAGTCCCCCTGGTACTCTTGGCAGATAATATATGCTATGTATCGTTAGCATGCCAAGATCTTTCTTGGTGGGAAATAAAACGATTAATGTGAGAGTATACATTTATTTACTTAGAACACATCGCATTTTTTCGCGTCACCCACGAATTCATAGAGCCACAGTCCGGCACATACAGAGGATGTTCACACATTTTTAGACAGTTTTTGATAAAAAATTACAGAAAATAAAAGAAGTTCAAATAATTTAATCTGGAAACAGCGTATTCGTGAAACATCAGTTACAGTGAAAATCCTCTGAATATGAATAAACAAAGACATCGCTCTTTCCATGTTTATCAACACATAGCAACCGAAAAACACTATTGTTCTCGCCCTTTGAATTATTTGCTATAATTAATATATATAGCTTGTGCCGTTAATGCCCACCAGATGGAGACGACTCAGTTGCTGAGCGCATCCTACGGATATATGATGTCAGAAGCTGACAGATAAACGCATATAGCGCAGTTGATTGTTGGCCATTGCAGCGTAAGGCGAACGCACTCGGCTTGATATCGAGAGATCTGGGGTACGGATCCCAGCAGTGGCCGGATAACAATTTTTCGGTTACTATGTTTGATCAACGGGGAAACATCGATGACTTCGTTTATCAGCTGCAGTTAAATATCGTCAGCTAAGCAAATGGCGCACATAAACAAGCTGTGGATAGAAGGAAAATGGTGCACGTAAACAAGCTGTGATATGTTGTTGGTCTTTACGAAGAGAAATAATTGTATTCAGTAATCAAAAACGCTGTGAAAGTCATGGAATTGGTACTTGTAAACATAAAATAAGCAATATTATCAATACTGTAACAGACGGAAAAATCGTTAAGCAAAAGAACACCAAACGAGAATACCCGAAGAAGGTACGTACTTTTACGACTATTTCGAAAGTAAGATTTCTGGTCAAAAGAAAATCCACCGACTCAAAGAGCAATCGCTAAGTCGTTAAAAATCTCTGCATCAACTGTAAACAAGGTAATAAACAAAGATTTGAATCTGAAGAAAAAAAAACAGAAAATCACTGAGCCGGAGACAAATTGAAATTTATTATGATTATTGATGAAGCATGGATCTACCTAAAATCGACTGTAACAAGGAAGTTTGATTTACTATCGCAAAGGAGCAGAATAAGACTTACAAATTTGGTTACAAGAATCCAAAGAAAGTTTCAGTAAAGGATTCCTAATTATTGTTGATTTCTCGTACAATGGGAAATTAAAGATAAGAAAAGTTGAAAATAATGTTCAAATCAATTCTACATATTACTAAAATAATTTTTTAACTCATATCCACTGCTGGCCACCCAAATGCAACACCAAGAAGGAAGCATCCGATTGGCCTGAAATTCGCAGCATGCGTCGCCCGCGAGAGGACATGCAAACGATTAGCATTGCAGGGCATATGCAAATCATGTGCTCCCGGCACGCCACCAAGAAGCACTATAAGAAGGGTGCACAGAAGGCGGGGTGTAAGTAGTGGAAGTGTGTTGTGCTGCCGGACCTGTGCGTGGAAAGCTTCCTGATGCCTCGTCGCAGAACACGGCAGTCATTCCAGCACGTTTCGGAGCTCGACAGAGGACGAATAGTGGCTTATCTCGATAGCGGTTTATCGTACCGAGACATCGGCGCCCGTGTGGGACGACATTCAGCCACAGTGAGCCGAGTATGGATTCGGTGGGTGCAGGAAGGACGGACGGACCGACGTGAGCGATTGCCGCAGCCGCGGCACACTACCGGACGAGAGGACCTGCATGTTGTGCAGCGGGCATTGACGGCTCGCACCGCCACATCACGAACATTAGCGCAGGAATTATGGTGTGTTACGCAACAACCTGTGTCAGCACGTACCGTTCGACGTCGTCTGCAGGAGCGGGGACTTGTCGCACGGCACCCATTGCTCCGATTACCGTTGACGTTACACCACCGGCGAGTGCGGCGGCAGTGGGCCGTTGAACGCCGCACCTGGACTACGGAATGGCACGCCATTGTCTTCTCCGACGAATCCCGCTTCTGCCTGCAACACCACGATGGTCGGATCTGCGTGTGACGGCACCGCGGCGAGAGACTGTATGACGCCTGCATTATGCATCGCCATACCGGTCCGTCGCCTGGCGTTATGGTTTGGGCCGCAATTGGATATGACACCCGCACCCCTATGGTACGCATCGCCGGTACACTCAACAGCCACCGCTACATCTGCAACGTTTTGGAGCCTGCAGTCCTCCCTTACCTGCAGGACCTACTAGCACCCACGTTTCAACAGGACAATGTGTGCCTGCAGTGGCACGCATCGTGCAACAATTCTTCACGGCCCACCAGGTGTCACTGCTGCCGTGGCCAGCCTGCTCTCCCGATATGTCGCCTATCGAACACGTCTAGTCGCTGATCGGCAACCGAGTGGCCCGGCAAGCACCACCCGCTGCTACGCCTGATGAACTGTGGCAACGTGTGGAAGCAGCCTGGACCGACATACCCCAAGCCCACATCCAAAGCCTGTTTCGTACGATGCCGCGGCGTGTAGCGGCCGTTATTGCCAGCCATGGGGACCACACAAACTGTTGATGTCTGCGTGTTCCGCAAGTCGCACGAGCGTGTAAGCTCAATCGTTTGATCTTTGTATCTGTTGTTATGTGTCCAGTATATCTGGCTTTGCTATCTCGTGTCCTTCTTGGTGTTACATTTTGGGTGGCCAGCAGTGTAAATCATAACAACAAAAAACAAGGTTTACTAATTCCTGACATTAAGGGGTAGTTAGGTAGGTGGGTTAATGAATTTTATTATCGTTCAGCCAGCGAAAGAAGATATGTAAGTCATAAAAGTAAATATTTACCAAATTATGGTGGCGGCAATAGTGAGTATTTCGAGTGTGTAGTTTTTCAAAAACAATATTTATCTTTATTATTACATATTATTTAGTTTTAGATGAACGTGAGAAACGACCCTGACACCGATTAAATGTGATGTAGCTACGAATGTCCATCTGCGCATGCGAAAGAAAAAACTGCATTAGGGAAAGTGGTAACTTTTGGTCCAGGATATCTACAGGTTACACACCATCGTGCTGTACATAATTTAAAGCTCTCGTCAATACCAGGTAACTGCTCCTTGAGAGGAAGCCCAATTTCGCTACGACGCACCATTTTCTTAGCATCAAAAATGCATTTTTGTAAAGGCTTTTATCACGTTTAGCGTTAGGTTCTCGTAATTTACTCAGATTGCAATGAGATATTGTTATGTTTATGTAAAACGTGATGAAATAATGTTCGGCGATAATTTAGTAAAGTAGTATATCGTTGAGTAACAATGAAATTAATTATTATTGCGTCCTTTCATGGGACAGCATTCGAAAATCAGATTTCAACAATGGTTTTGACTATTTCCGTTACCCATTTTCGTTACATCGAAATTGTTTACTTGGAATTTACTTTACTAGTGTCGGGAAAGATGAATAGCATCAAAACGCCGTTGGTCAGCTGTACAACTACGTGCTTTTTAACTAGCATTTTAACCTTTGCGCCTGCGTTTTTTTAGATGTTATTAACAATATTAATATACGCATCTTCAATACCGCAGGAGTTGGAAAACATTGAAACCATTGATGGTTTCACGAAATCAAAAGCCTTTCCGTAAACAATAAAAGCCATGTATAGTGGGAATTCTCATTCATTCATTCTTTAAATTTATTTCTCTCTCAGTACGTGGATATGATCCACAGTGCGGTAGTCACTTCTGAATCCAGCTTGTTTTCTTTTTTGAACCATATCCAGTGGTTCCTTCAAAGCGATGTGACAGAACCTAACAGGAGATTTTGTACGCAACAGGCAGAAGGAGGATGGATCTATAGCTCCTGAGATCTTTGAGGTCCCCTGTATTGTTCAGCAATATTAGTGTAGCATTGTGTCAGTCATCAGAAATCTTCCCTTCGTTGAGACATTCAGTGAAACCTTGAGCGAGTGTAGTTTCTATTTCCTCACTGGCTCCCTGTACAACGTCAACTGTACTTCCGTCTTTCCCGGGAGAAGTTCTCCGTGAAACTTCTGCCGGTTGAACTGGAGGCACTTTAGAGCCAGAATATTTCTTTATGTTTGTAATAGATGCATCACCTCTTTCATGTAGTTTTGAGCAGAAGTCTTTAACTCCCCTCAGAATTTCTCCTTTATTTCTTGTTGCAGAACTATCACCTTTTTGAGTGCCATATTGTCTCCCGTTACCGAAATGACCTTTTGTTTTCTCCAGGCTTTGTCTTCGGTTGCTTTAAATACGCATATACATTCGAATCACATTATTGTAACCACCTCCTACTTTTGACGTCAACAGCGCGTAGCCAATGAAAGAAAGCGCATGTCCTGAGCTGGCTTGGAGGGTATGTAAGGTGTGCTGTAGGCACTCTAAAAACATATCACTCATTGCTGTCATGGAAAAAAGCGGCGATTTATCAGATTTTCAAAAAGGGATGATCATCGGCTTTCGGGCTAAGGGTGGCAGTACTTCTGAAACAGCGCAGTTTGTGAACTGTTCGCGTGCTGCTGTGGTTAACGTATATCGTGATTGGAGAAATGGTACCATTGAGAATAAGCGAAATGGAAACTGCGGAGCACCACGTGCCATTGATCTGAGAGGTGAACGTCGGCTTCGAAGGTGCGTGAGGGCCGATCGACATGCTACAGTGGAGCAACTCACTGGCCGAATGAACCAATGGGACTACCGGAAGTGTGTCTAAAACGACAGTTCAGCAAACCCTGCTGCGTACGGGGCTCCGACGCAGATGGATGGTCACTGCACCTATGCTAACGAAGGTGCATCGGCAGAAAAAGCTTACATTTGCACGGCAGTATCGGAATTGGACCTCAGCTGATTGGAAAAGGGTTGCCTTCTCCTACGAGTCACGTTTTCTACTTCATCGAACGGATGGACGTTGGCGTATAAGTTGAGAAACATCGGACAACAAACACTCTTCAACCATTGCTGGAAGAACACAAGCTGGTGGGGGCAGTGTTTTGGTCTGAGTAATGTTTTCGTGGCATTTTCTGGGTCCACTCATACCTGTGGAAGGCACAATGCACCGATTTCGTTATGAATCCATCCTTGCAAACAACGTACCCCCATACATGCGGATTGTCTTCCCTGGTACGGATGGGATCCACCAGCACGAGAATAGGACGTGTCACACAGCTAGAAATGCCCGAGAGTGGTTGGAAGAGCACGATGATGCTCAATTGGGATTAAGCCTGGCCCCCTAATTCCTCAGACTGAAACGCAATTGAGCATCTGTGGGGCCACCTCGATCTTGTTGTTCGCTCTGTGGATCCGCCACCAGGTACCTCTAGCAGCTATCAGATGCACTGCAGTCATACCTGTGAATACCTTCCAGCACCTTATTCAGTCACTCCCAGTCCGTCTAGCTGCTGTCCGCGCTGCACACGGTGGTTACTCTGGATGTTAGCTGATGGTCACAATAATGTGACTCGACCGTGTATATACATACAGTGGAACGTCGGTTATACGTTCTCTTTCTCGGTTATACATTTGTAGAGGACAGGTCCGAAGCCAAGGAGGGATTTTGAGGGTTTAACCCTTTAAACGGCCGATGTTCATGAATCAAATTGTTTCAAAAAATTTCTGTACTGCCCAAAAAGGAATGTACCCATAACGGCCGAGTTTTACGAAAGCTGCGCCAAAACAATTCATCTTCCCCTGTCATCTCAGTAGTACCGATCCTGTGGCAGTAGTACCGATCCTGTGGATCCTGTGGCTAGTGGTAAGCGCTCACTTCTAGCCCTTTATTCTCTGCATCATGATCCAAAGCATCGTGGGGAAAAGGCAAGTCTCCTTGACCTGAACACCATGCCACTTAACATAAACAAGTGACTGAAACATTTTCTCCCTCCTTTCTTATGGTCATCGATATTGTTACAGCCCTTTTTACGATAAGTCAGAAAGGAATATTGAAAATCAACCCTGTAAATGAGCACTTTGACTAACAAAGCTAAAGGAAAGCTTTTTGATACCCAGGTTCACTCGTTCCACTCCCGTAGGGTCCACTTCCCAGACAGCAAAAACTATATTCGGTAGAACAGATTTGCTAACCCCGAGTTAATTCCGGTTAAAGGGTTAAACCTCCCCAAAATGTCGTACTTAAATAAAGGGAGGGTAGATGGATCCATTTACTTGTACAAGCACACTGCTGGCCACCCAAAATGCAACACCGAGAAGGACACGAGATAGCAAAGCCAGAGTTACTGAACACATAACAACAGATACAAAGATGAAACGATTGAGCTTACAGGCCCGTGCGACTTGCGGAACACACAAACATTAAAAGTTCGTGTGGCCCCCATGGCTGGCAATAACGGCCGCTACAGGCCGCGGCATCGAACGAAAGAGGCTTTGGTTGAGGGTTTGGGGTATGTCGGTCCAGGCTGCTTCCACACGTTGCCACAGTTCATCAGGCGTAGCCGCGGGTGGTGCATGCCGGGCCATTAGGTTGACGATCAGTGGCCAGACGTGTTCGATGGGCGACATATCGGGAGAACAGGCAGGCAACTGCAGCAGTAACACCTGGTGGGCCGAGAAGAGCTGTTGCACAATGCGTGCCACGTGTGGGCGCGCATTGTCCTGTTGAAACGTGGTAGTTGGCAGGTCCTGCAGGTAAGGGAGGACTACAGGCTCCAAAACGTCGGAGATGTAGCGGTGGCTGTTGAGTGTACTGGCCATGCATACCAGAGGGGTGCGGGTCTCATATCCAATTGCGCCCCAAACCATAACGCCAGGCGACGGACCGGTATGGCGATGCATAATGCAGGAGATATACAGTCTCTCCCCGCGGTGCCGCCACACGCGGATCCTACCATCGTGGTGTTGCAGGCAGAAGTGGGATTCGTCGGAGAAGACAATGTCGTGCCATTCCGTAGTCCAGGTGCGGCGTTCAGCGGCCCACTGCCGCCGCACTCGCCGGGGGTGTAACGTCAATGGTAATCGGAGCAATGGGCGCCGTGCGACAAGTCCCCGCTCCTGCAGACTACGACGAACGGTACGTGCTGACACAGTTGTTGCGCAACACACCCTAATTCCTGCGCTAACGTTCGTAATGTGGCAGTGCGAGCCGTCAATGCCCGGCGCACAACGTGCTGGTTCTCTTCTTCGGTGGTGTGCCGCGGCTGCGACAATCGCTCACGTCGGTCCGTCCGTCCCTCCTACACCCACCGAATCCATACTCGCCTCACTGTGGCCGGAAGTCGTCCCACACGGGCGCCGATGTCTCGGTACGATAAACCGCTGTCGCGATAAGCCACTATTCGTTCTCTGTCGAACTCCGAAACGTGCTGGAATGACTGCCGTATTCTGCGACGAGGCATCAGGAAGCTTCCCACGCACAGGTCCGGCAGCACAACACATTTCCACTGCTTACAACCCGCCTTCTGTGCACCCTTCTTATAGTGCTTATAGTGCTTCTCGGTGGCGTGCCGGCTGCACATCATTTGCATATATGCCCTGCAATGCTAATCGTTTGCATGTTCTCTCGCGGCGCATGCTGCGGATTTTAGGCCAATCGGATGCTTCCTTCTTGGTGTTGCATTTTGGGTGACCAGCAGAGTAGTATAGGATATGACAGTATTTGAAAAATGCGGAGTATTAAATAGAAAGTTACGTGTGCGAGTAAAATGTGACAGAGAAAAAACTCAGCATATGTAAATGTACGGTGAAAATTAATTTTCAAAATCAGAACCCTCCCCGAAAATTCCTTCTGGTTACGGACCTGGTAGAGGATGACCTTATAAACCTACAAATATTAAAAAAAAAATGTAATTTCAAAATGTTCGATACTATTGCAAAATTTTGAATATGTTTCCGAAATTGCAAAATTTTGAATATGTTTCCGAAAAGGAAAAAAGTTGAGGAGAAGCTCGTAATTTTAGGTTACGCTAATTTATAATGTAAGACGTACACACGAATACTTTGTTTCTTCCTTAATAGGTCTACTTTGACTTTTATATTTTTTTATTCTAATTTCATTATGTAAACGAGGTTTAGAAATTCTGTACGATTTCATATTTCCATTCCACGAAAAAAATCCCTTACCTTTGAAATACTAGGTATATAGTAAAATTCGAATACGATTGTGTTTAATATTCAACACACCTGTTACACATTCTTCACTCATAAGCATCGCCATTTTCAAAGCAGTTTGTCCACTATTTGATTTAACACAATGGCTGTGTCAAATACTGATTAATCTTTGCTTGTTTCAAATTTCTTGAATTCAGGGAAAACAGAGAACTTTGAACACGTTATTTAGCGAATTTTTTAGTTGCATCATCTACACTGCTGGCCACCCAAAATGCAACACCAAGAAGGACACGAGATAGCAAAGCCAGATTTACTGGACAGATAACAACAGATACAGAGATTAAACGATTGAGCTTATAGGCCCGTGCGACTTGCGAAACACACAGACATCAATAGTTGGTGCGGCCCCCATGGCTGGCAATAACGGCCGCAACACGCCGCGGCCTCGAACGAAAGAGACTTTGGATGTGGGCTTGGGGTATGTCGGTCCAGGTTGTTTCCACACGTTGCCAGTGTTCATCGGGGGTAGCCGCGGGTGGTGCTTGCCGGGCCACTCGGTTGCCGATCAGCGACCAGACGTGTTCAATGGGCGACATATCGGGAGAACCGGCGGGCCACGGCAGCAGTGACACCTGGTAAGCCGTGAAGAATTGTTGCACGATGTGTGCCACGTGCGGGGACGCATTGTCCTGCTGAAACGTGGCCGCTGGCAGGTCCTGCAGGTAAGGCAGGACTACAGGCTCCAAAAAGTCGGAGATGTAGCGGTGGCTGCTGAGTGTACCGGCCATGCGTACCAGAGGGGTGCGGGTGTCATATCCAATTGCGGCCCAAACCATAACGCCAGGCGACGGACCGGTATGGCGATGCATAATGCAGGCGTCATACAGTCTCTCGCCGCGGTGCCGTCACACGCAGATCCGACCATCGTGGTGTTGCAGGCAGAAGCGGGATTCGTCGGAGAAGACAATGGCGTGCCATTCCGTAGTCCAGGTGCGGCATTCAACGGCCCACTGCCGCCGCACTCGCCGGTGGTGTAACGTCAACGGTAATCGGAGCAATGGGCGCCGTGCGACAAGTCCCTGCTCCTGAAGACGACGTCGGACGGTATGTGCTGACACAGGTTGTTGCGCAACACACCATAATTCCTGCGCTAACGTTCGTGATGTGGCGGTGCGAGCCGTCAATGCCCGCCGCACAACATGCCTGTCCTCTCCTTCGGTGGTGTGCCGCGGCTGCGGCAATCGCTCACGTCTGTCCGTCCGTCCCGCCTGCACCCACCGAATCCATACTTGCCTCACTGTGGCTGGATGTCGTCCTACACGGGCACCGATGTCTCGGTACGATAAACCGCTGTCGCGATAAGCCACTATTCTTCCTCTGTCGAACTCCGAAACGTGCGGGAATGACTGCCGTATTCTGCGACGAGGCATCAGGAAGCTTCCCACGCACAGGTCCGGCAGCACAACACACTTCCACTACTTACACCCTGCCTTCTGTGCACCCTTCTTATAGTGCTTCTTGGTGGCGTGCCGGGCGCACATCATTTGCATATGTCCTGCTATGCTAATCGTTTGCATGTCCTCTCGCGGGCGACGCATGCTGCGAATTATAGGCCAATCGGATGCTTCCTTCTTGGTGTTGCATTTTGGGTGGCCAGCAGTGTATTTCATGGTTGCAAACAATACTATCTCAATTCTCTCAAAGCTGTAACATACCGAGTAACGAATAACAGAATCAAAGAATCGCGTATTTTTAATAATCTGAAAGTCAAAATGTAACGTATAATCGAAAAAACCGTATAAATCAATTACGTGTTACCGATTTGTAAAAACGAGAGAAGCAACAGGAAAATATTACATCGGGACTAGCGCACAATGTCTTATAAAAATGAATAACGTATAACCGGAAAAAGTGTAACCGACGTTTTACTGTATTATACATATCTACAGAAAAAAATCCTGAAAACAATTACATTTTCGTATATGAAATCCTATACATGTATTAATACACTGTCGAGTCACATTATTGTGACCACCAACTAATATCCAGAGTAATCGCCGTGTGCAGCGCGGTCAGCAGCTAGACGGGCTGGGAGTAACTCAATAAGGTGCTGGAAGGTGTCCACAGGTTGGTTGGTTGGTTGGTTGTTGGATTTTATTGGCGCAAGGGCCAGGTTTGGCCAAAGAGCGCCAGACAAAGAACTATCAGCCACAGATTTTTAAAAACGTGGAAAATGATTAAGAGCAGACAGGCTTGGTAAAAGTTGAAAAAGAGTATGATGAAAGCTGTGAAGACAAGGCAGTTAATTAGGTTTATATAAAAATTTATTAATTTACTATTATAATTATATATTTTTTTTTTAAACACAACTACACAAAGGATGAGTCACTCTCCTCCCCCCACACTCCTCTGCAATGCTGGCAGAGGGCGGGGACGAACTGTCACTCTCTTCCCCCCATGTTCCTCTGCAATGTTGTTTGAGGCTGGGGACGAACTGTCACTCTCCTCCCCCCTATGTTCCTCTATAATGTTGGTTGAGGGTGGGGACCTCGCTGAGGCCGAGACAGTTGGATGGACACTGCACACCTTTGCGGATTGAGGGCCGGGTCGTCCGCACGTGCAGGCTTTCTGCTTTAAACTGGAAGAGAGGGTCGGCTGCAAAAGAGAAGGCCCAGAATCAGGTAGTCGAAAAATCGCGAGCTCGGGGGAAAACACCTGTGTCGCTTGGTCAGCTGTAGATCGCTTGGCAAGCGCTGCGAGAGCTACAGGGCGCGGAACAAAGGGCTGCACGGGTTGTGGCTGAGACTGAACAACTGCGGCAAAAGTACGCTGGCGGGTGTTGGGAATACCCAACTTGGCCTTGGCAGCAGGGTACGAGAGGCCTTCCAGGGTCTTGAGGCGCTGGATCGCCATCTCGTCCTTCCATTTCATACAGTTGCGGGAGTAAGCTGCATGGGCCTCACCGCAGTTAACACAGCAGGCCGCAGAAGTGCAACCTTCCCCGTCATGTTCACTGGAGCCACAATTTGCGCAACGAGCGGAACTCTTACAGAAACGTTGTGAATGCCCGTACCTCTGGCACCTGAAACAGCGCAGAGGACTGGGAATGTACGGGCGAACTCCACAGACCAAGTAGCCAGCCTTGATTTCGGTCGGAACTTTCGGGGAGTTAAAAGTCAAGATGACATTTTTTGACTTAATCATGGAACCATCACGCCGGAACATCATACGACGTGCAGCAATAACACCTTGATCAGCAAGTTCAGTCACGAATTCGTCTTCACTGCATGGCAAGAGATCAAACTCCGAAATAACACCCCGAGAGGTGTTAAGAAACGGGTGAGGTGTCACTTTTACAGGAATGCCTTGAAGACTAGTGAGGTTCAGAAAAGTGTTACTCTGAGAAACACTGCAAGTTTGGACAAGCAGGTCCCCAGAGCGAAGCTTCCTCACAGACTTCAAGGGGCCAACCGCAGCGTCCAAAGCTTTAGAAATGAAAAAGGGAGATCTGGTGGACAGTCTCTCATGCGGATCGATGGATTCTACAAGCAAGTGAGTAGCATGCGTAGTCACAGCAATTGAGGGGAGACGACGCTTTGGAGCGACTGGTACAGCCGCCGAAGAAGAGGTTCCACATTCTTGGTCCAGGTCAAGGTCTAAAGACCGTTTAAGGGTATGAGACTTGGTAGGTTGAGAAGACGAAGGACAGTCGTTGTCAACTATCATTTTGTCATTTGACTTAAATTTGGAGTTTTTGTTCTTTTTACCCATGGAAAAAAGGAGGAAGATTCGTCTGCAGACTACTCCACCCACCACCGAGCCCTACAAGGGAGAACTGGAGGTCTGCAAGCCAAGAAAATGACGCTGGACACAGTTCTGGAGCTTATACGTTGCAGATATAGTCCGTTGGCTGTGATCACACGCACTCGGCGGACACTTCGGCCTCCGGGTACCGTCATGCCAACGCCTTTGGCATGATCCCACAGCCCCCGGGCTCACCCTGCCGTGCTATACGACAAAAAAGCCGCTAAAGCCGTGTACACAACTTGGTACAAGACTTCTGACTAGAGGTGGGTTAGTCTCTAGCCTCCCGTTTACAGCGAAGCCGGGGTCGAAGAGGAGTGTTGGTACACAGGAGGCACTTATCCGGTCTCCTGCGACCTCAGCCGCCAGACATCCCATTTCCGCCTCACGGGTCTCCGCACGCGGCAAACATGCAGGTAGGTCTAGCACCCAAACCAGCTAAAAGGAAAAAAGAAATCCAAAGAAGACAAATCCTGGAAGGGAACCTAAACGGAATCTCAGCAACCTACGAACTGAGCGGTTAATATAATACAGTTAGTGGTGGAGGGTAACAAAACCACAAGACCGGGGTGTTAGTGCATAACGTGGTAGCGATTAGGTAAAGTATACAACACGGGCAACTAGCCAGTGGAGAAAATAAATAAAAACGAAAAAGCGAGACACAAGACCAGCTCGGGATCGTGGGGCCGCGACTCCCCAACAGCTGGATGAACAGCCGTCCCTGCAAACACCAATAGCACCAAAATAAAAATCAAGCGGTGGCATGACATCAGATGATGACCCGTCACAAGGTCAGCTCGGGCCGTGGGGGCGCCGCTCCCCAAATAACTGGAAAACCAGTTATCCCCGTGCGGGGGGTGTCCACAGGTATGGGGAGCCATGTTGACTGCAGTGCACCTGACTGCTGCTGGAGGGTGCGTGGTGGAGGATCCATAGAGCGAAAAATGCGATCGAGGTGGTCCCACGGATGTTCAATTGGGTTTATGTCTTTGGAATTAGTTGGCCATGGAAGTACTTTGAAGTCTTCATTGTGCTCTTCCAGCCACTCTTGGACATTTCTAGCTGTGTGACCCGTCGCATTGTCGTGCTGGAAGATCCCATCCACCCCAGGGAAGGCAATCAGCATGGATGGGTGTACGTAGTCTGCAAGGATGGATTCATAACGAATTCGGTCCATAGTGCCTTCCACAGGTATGATTGGACCCAGAGAATGCCACGAAAACATTCGCCAGACCATAACGCAGTCCCCACCAGCTTATGTTCTTCCAGCAGTGGTTGAAGAGTGTTTGTTGTCCGATGTTTCTCGCCTTTTACGCCAACGTCCATCCGTTCGATGAAGCAGAAAACGTGACTCGTCGGAGAAGGCAATCCTTTTCCAATCAGCGGAGGTCCAATTCCGATACTGCCGTGCAAATGTAAGCTTTTTCTGCCGATGCACCTTCGTTAGCATAGGTGCAGTGACCATCCGTCTGCATCGGAGCCCCATGCGAAGAAGGGTTCGCTGAACTGTCGTTTTAGACACACTTCCGGCAGTCTCCTGGTCCATTCGGCCAGTAAGTTGCTCCACTGTAGCGTGCCGATTGGCCCTCACGCACCTTCGCAGCCTACGTTCACCTCTCACATCAATGGCACGTGGTGCTCCGCAGTTTTCACGTCGCTTATTCGCAATGGTACGATTTCTCCAATCACGATACACTTTAACCACAGCAGCACGCGAACAGTTCACAAACTGCGCTGTTTCATAAATACTGCCACCCTTGGCCCGAAAGCCGATAATCATCCCTTTTTGCAAATCTGATAAATCACTCCTTTTATCCATGACAGCAATGAATGATATGCTTTCAGTATGCCTACAGGACACCTTATATACCCTCCAAGTTAGCTCAGGACACGTGCCTTCTTTCATTGGCTATGCGCTGTTGACGTTAAAAGTAGGAGGTGGTCACAATAATGTGACTCGGCTGTGTGTGTATATATATATATACACTATATTGACAAAAGTCACCGGATACCTAGAGGAGAAACACAACATAGCATTTATTGACATACATTAGTTGGTCGTTTTTACTAAATTAGGCCTCGCCATCGGCGATGGCGACTGCTGATAACAGCAGCGTTCTCGCTCTCGTCACAGCTTCTCCTACTACGTCGATCCTTATCTCTGACGGAGCAAACCAATCAGCGTCCGTCCTTGATGATAAGGAATATCGTCCTCTTCCTGATGCCTATTGCTCTTCTTCTTCTACGCTTTGACTCACTGACTCCACCCCTCCTGGTAGTGATGCTACGTCGTTTGCTTCTGATGCTGCCGATGACGTAATGGATATCTATGAGGGCGTTGCTTCTCTGCCCTCGGTAGCCTTGCCCAGCGTTGTGTCAGCTCCTTCATCTAGCACTGCACCTCTGCTTTCCAGTGGAGGTTTGCCTTCCCGCTCTTATTCTAGCGTTAACTCAGGTGCGTCCCTACCGACGCAAGCGACTCGCCTTCCTCTTGCGGATGCCCATGTCCCGATACATGGTGACTCACTTCAATTGGACGTTCCGCACTTCTCACCGGCTGCGCAGGAACTTCACTCCACCCACGAGTTGGGAGTGTGCCTGGATGCTCTTCCGAATACACCGTTGAAGGTCTATTGTGATACGTTCCTTGCTTTTCTTCCAGCCGGAGCCATTACTTACCTCACCCGCCGGCCGCGGACGGTGATTGTTTATTTCACATCCAAAGAGCATGCAGACACGCTTCTAAACTTTGGTCTTGGCCTGGGAGATCACCACCTTGAAGCTGAACCGATCGCCAGGCGCCCTGTTCATGTCTCCTTGCATCCGGTGCCCCCCGAAATCTCGGATGCGAAGATATGTACTGCACTTAGTAAGTGTGGTAAGATTGTTGGTCCTGTTATCACACATTCAGCTGCGCCCAAGGATCCTGCAAAAAGAATGTTCGTAGTTTTCGCCGGAGTGTTCGACTCATCTTTCCATCAGAGGAGCATCTCCGTAAGTTCCCACGGATCCTAAACGTCCGATGTGGGCAGCTCTCCTACAGAATTGACATGCTAACATCAGAACATTGTGTTAATTGCAAAGAACTTGGACATCAGCGTGCTCGTTGCCACAACAACGAGTATCCAGCTCCCACGGCTTCTAGAGTGCCTCCCGCCTCTAAGCAGCCTCCTGCTACATCTGGCTCTCGACCTGCACCATCTTCTAGTGTGCCAACTGCCCCTGGGCCGAGTTACGCAAAAAGTATATCTAAAGCCTCTTGTCAACAAGCGTCTTTTGATGCTGACCTCACCTCCCACCTTCATCTTCCAGTGCTCATCTCACCTATTACTCCTGATCACGTGGCAACATCGGGAGACCTCGCCGCTGGTTTCCCACCAGTCTTCACTGTTGGTGTCTCCGAGTGTGACGGCGGCGCCGATTACTCCTCTGACTCTGCGTCTACTTCCCGAGCATCGTCGCTCCCTGGAAAACGCATTTCTGGCACTCGTACAGGTACCCGACGTAAGAAGAAGAAGAAGAAATCTCCCTCTGTGGATGGGCAACCGTCCCGTGCTACCAAATCTTTAGGAAATTTTTATCCCTTTCCTGCGCCAACAGAAATTGAAAGGGACACTGATGATGATGGGTCTCCGCCTTCGTTTGAGGTCTTTTCAAGTGTACTCTCCAAATGTGGTGATCCTTCAGAACCTCTCAATCTTGGAGATTACTATCAGTTTTGCATCCACACCACGAACCTGGAGTCAACGTATGACTACCTCCGAGAGCGCGAAGACATTCTTCCTGCGCTGCTGATGCTCTGTAATGGAAGACCTCTCGCCCCTCGGGGCCGATCTGTTACTACTGCAAGAAACAAACTGCCATTCCTCCATTCTGTTTACTCGCTGGCGTGCTAGCGATTATGTGTTCCATCGTGCATTTCGCTATTCATCTCATGGTGGGCTTGCTATCGGATCAGCAATTCCGATCCACCCTCACTGCACTCTCAGTGCAGAACTTATGCCGGGATTTACTCCAGCAAGTCTCCTTCACAGTTGGCAGAGCTCGATTTCACATCTTTAATGTGTATATTCCGTGCACCTCTATTCATTTGCCCATCTTGTTCACCAAACTCCGTCAAGCTCTCTCGAAAGTCTCGCCTTCGGATCGTGTGCTCTTGGGTGGAGACTTCAATTGCACCCTTGACCCGGCACTGGATCGCTCTCCTTCGTCACGAGAGCGTCGCATTGATCTCGTCGCACTACTCCATGACCTTGTTGCTGATTTCTCCTTCACCGATGTTTATAGACGCCTACATCCACAAGAGACCTCAAACACGTGGCGCTCGTCTGGGAGTCAGCTTCCATCGACTGCACGCCTGGATCGGGTTTACGTTCCCACACCGCTTCTTGCGTCTATTACCGAGTTGCGACATCAACCTACTGCTTCCTCAGACCACTGCATGGTCACCCTCACAGTGTATGTTGTGGCGTCACTCCCTCGAACTGTACGTCCGTGGACGTTTGACTCCAATCTCCTCACTGATCCTGATTTTTGTGCCACTGTCCGTTCTTTCCTCGCTGCTCGTCGCGCAGGGTTGCATTCCGCACCCTGTACCTTGACGTATTGGCTTCACGTCAAGCATCAGCTCCTCTTACATATCAAGCAACTTTCCTTCACCATGACGACTTCCAGTCACATGCGCCTCGATCACGCCAGGCAGATGCTCGCACTGATTGAGTTGTCAGATCCGCTGTTTCCAGCGTATCAGGCGGAGCTCTAGGCTTTGCTGAAACCTCTAGCGCAGCAAGCACTTTTACGTCTGCGTATTGAACATCTCAATCCGGAGGAATGCACCTATGATTTTCTAACATCAATGGAATCTGCACGTAAGTCTTCTACCTCGCTTCGTCATCTTCGCCTCCCCTCTGGCGAAATCACATCCGATTCGGCAGCGATTTGCTCTCACGTTCGTTAGTTCTATACCACCAAGTTCAGTGAAACTCCTCCCCTTCTCCCTCTGCTCTCCCCCATCTTCTCAATAACCTGCCTCAAGTTCCGTCTCATCTCGCTCACACCCTGTCTCTCTCACCCACATCCACGGAGGTGTCCGACACCTTCTCTTCCCTTAACCCCCATGCCGCTCCGGGTCCGGACGGCCTCTCGTTTCCTTTTTATCGTGCGTTCTTGCCTCTTCTGTTGCCTTTTCTCCTCTCCACTTTTTCTGCTGCATTTAACTGCTCCCCCCTCCCGAGGAGTTTCACGGACGCACACGTGGTCCTATTTCCCAAGAAGGGTAACCCTCTTGACTTGGGAAATTGGCGCCCCATTTCTCTTCTCAATCAAGATTATAAACTCTATACTAAGCTTCTTTCCCGTCGACTAAACTCTGTCCTTCCTCACATCCTTGCTGACTCTCAAACCTATACTGTTCCTGGCCATTCTCTTTCCTCCAATGTTCAACTTCTTCGCGATCTCATTCATCTTGCCAAGACTCATTCTGAACCTCTTGCTCTCCCTTCCTTAGACCTCCGTTCCGCTTTCGATAATATCTCACACGCCTATTTAACACAAACCCTGCTACACTTTGGCTTTCCTCCACATTTTGTCTCTGTTCTTCTCTCCCTCTACCGGGACGCCGTTGTCCATGTCAAGACGGCATCTTTTCTCACAGCACATGTTCCCTTCAAGCGGGGAGTTCGTCAGGGCTGCCCGCTTTCTGGTCAACTGTTTGCAATTGCCGTCGAGCCCTTTCTACGCTCTCTGCAAACATCTCTCCTAGCACAACTTCCACCACCAGTTGCCAGCTCACGGCATCACTCAGTCATTTACTCTGCCTATGCAGATGGCATTACCGTCTGCATTCGTAGCGACTCACAGTTCCAACTGCTTCGTCGTTTGTTCTCCGCATATGCTTCATGTTCTGCAGCTGAACTGAATACGTCTAAGAGCACTGGATTGTGGTGCGGGTCGTGGTCCAATCGCATGGATGCTCCTCCACTACCCAACGCTTCCTGGGTGTGCACTTAGGCGCACCACAAGCTACATCTAGTGCAACTCGCACGGAACTTCATCCTTGCCTCCTCCGCACAGCTGCGTTCTGGTGTCGTGCGCAGTTCTGTACGTCCTACTACCAGCGAGCAAATCTCACCAGGACATACCTTCTGTCCATCTGCAAGCATTCTTGGATTGCATCTACGACCCCGCTTTTCTGTCTCCAGGAGTTTACACGCTGCCTTACTCTAGTACTGTGGGCGGGTCATCACTGGATTAACGTCCACAAACTCTGTGCTCCTCCCTCCTATGGTGGTGCTGGCCTACCTGATGTCCCGCTGTGCTACAAAGCAAGCCGAGTGATCAACTTCATTCACCTTTTCACGGCTCCAGTGGCTTCCGCAGTTCAGGTACGTGACGTTCTTGCCTCCTTGCGTAACCCACATTTTTCCTTTCTTTCTTTAGTTCTCTGGATTGCTGTCCTTTCGCCCCCTCGAAACTCCCACCGGCATATTCCGAAGCCCTCACTCACCTTCGCTCTCTCCCCCTCATTCGCTCCCCTCCCTCTTCAACTCTAGAACTTCTTTCTGAACCCCTCTTCTTCAACTTCCTTGTTCATCCCCCATCCCCCTGATTTTCATTCCCCTCTTGGCTCCGAGCAGGTGTAGTAACCGTACAAGACCTCACTAACTCGGATCTATCCTGGCGCCCTTTCTCTGGCCTCCCCCTGCTATTCTCTCGTCCCAATCCGCCCGTTTGGTCTATGACTCCCTGTTTACTGCACTTCTTTCGCTTTTCTCGGATCTTGTCTCCCCCCCCGGTCTCGTCTCTTTCTTTTCTGCCCCTCTTCCGCTGCCGTTTTTCCTCCGACTCTCAGACTCGGTTCTTCCTCTCTCCTCTCTCTCCTCTAAATCTCTTTATCGTTTTCTAGTGCACCTTGCCACCCCTTCACCGCTTTCTATTCTCAAGGTTCCCCCTGCTTCTCTTCCTCTTGTCTGGGCCGCTGCCCGCTCACCATTATCCGCCCCTCTTGAAATTAATACCCACTGGCTCTTTTTTGCATAATCGCCTCCCTGTTCCGTATTTTCTCTTTCGCATGTCCCTTCTCCCCTCCCCTCTGTGCTCCTTCTGCGCACAGGAAGCAGACGTTTCTCACGTTTACCTTTACTGTCCCATCCTGATGCCTCTCGTCGACCAGGCTTTCCGGATTGCCAGTCGCTATTGTTCTACAGATCTTCCGTTCACTGCCTACACACATCTTCTTCTGCGGGCTCATCCACCTACGCCTCTTCCGCCAGTATGTGCCTATCTTTTCGTGCTGGTTAAACATGTTATTTACGTATACCTTCAATAACACCGCAGCGTTTCCTCGCCGGTCTCTTTACACCAATCCAGCGCAGCACTTTTGTGCCATTTTCAAGATCGATTGCTTTCTCGACTCCGCCTGGAGTACCAGTCGGCTTCTTCCAGTCGTCGAGAAGCCACCTTCTATGCTACCTGGGCGCCGGTCGCTCCATGGTTTGCTGTTGATTCTAGACTGCTACACCTATCAGTGTTCTAGGACATTCTACACCTCTTTTGCTGAGTTCCGCGGCACCCTGGTGCCCCTCCTCCACTCTACGACTCGTCTCCATGTATATCATGTGATCGTGCTACAGCCTGTGCTGTAATACCCAAATTTTTGTTTTCTCGTTTTCAGTGTGCATATCATTGTGATCTTGTAATTTTAATTGTTGTTCTTCGTGTCGTACTATGCTTTACCATATTTACATTGTTATCAGTGTGCCCTCTGATTCCGTGTCCTCCCGTCACGTTTGTGTACTTGAAGCTGTACCCTGGTCACCGTAAGTGCTTTCTGTCTATGCACCTAGTGTATTACACCGTGTTCCTGTAGTGTGTTTTACTTTGAGATGTCATGTGGTGTACGTCTCTATCTCCTATATGTTATATTTGCCGCACTCACACACCTTCTTAGTGTTTAGCCATTTTCTTTTTTTTTTTTTTTTTTTTTTTGATTGGAGGTTTAACGACCACCGTGAGCAACTCAATGGGCTATAAGCAGTCGCCCGTCCCTAATTTAGGGTCACTGGTTCCAGGGAAGGGAGAGAGCCAGTGCCGTAAGACAAACACAACATCCATGCCTCACCGGGATTCGAACCCGGACCCCTTCGGACGAAGGATCAGAGGCCAACGCCTTAGACCACTGCGCCACCGGGGCGGCTTAGCCATTTTCATTGCACCTCTTTGATTTTTGTACAGTTCTATACTTCCATATTGTGTACATACTACTGTCATCCCAGTGTACTTTCATGGGTTTTTTTGTGCATCCTTTGTACCTCTTGCATTTCTTGTGCTGTACCGTGCTTTCACATTGTGTTAATGCTTTGATCGTGCACGTGCAAATTTATGATAAATTCTGTCATCTGTCAGAACTCATGGCTTGTCCTGTGCTTTCGCTTTATGCATATACTCATAACATCCCAGAGTGCACTCGTGGTTTATCGTGTGCTTTTTACTGTGCTTGTAACATTTCTTGCGCTGTATCGTGTCTTCACATTGTGTACAATATGGTTCATCATGTCTTGTTAATGTACCAGTTACATCTATTGCGTCGTACAGTGCTTTCATTGAGCGTTAATTCCTCTTGTCATCCCAGTGTGCACTCCTAGTTTTGCCCTGTGATCTTACTGTTCCTTCTGCATTTTTTTCGTGCAATCCGCGCTACCGTTGAATTGTGAATACTAATGTCATCTCAGTGTATTTTCATGCTTACTCGTGTATATTAATTACCTTTAACCCGCCTGTATGATGTTGCTTTGCTACCCTCGTTAAATAACTTGCACAATTGTGCACGCTGTGTTTTTATCTCATGTATGAAATGTTTTACCTTCACGGCGGTGTTTGGGCTGTTCTTTTCTAGTTGTGTACTATTGTTTCGCCTGTGTTATCCTGTAAATCATGCCCAGCCAATGTCATGTGACACAATGTGTTTCTCTCTGTCACTTCTCCTGCAATTTTGTGCAATAAGCTTTGCTTGCAGCATTTGTTATTCATCCCCATTGTCATTGCAGTGTATATACCATCATGTTTTAACAGTTTGTATTATTTCCCAGTGAGACGCCCAACGCTGTACGTCTCCCTCTTATGTTTTCTTATGATGAATAATAATAAAGCGATTTTGAAACCTTGCTTTATGTCTCGGTGCATTATCCTACTGGTAACCAACAAGGCTCGGTTCCATAGTATTGCCACAGAGTTGGTAGAGCATAATTGTCCAGAATATCGAGGTAGACGTGCTGGTTACAGGTTTATCCACGATAACCAATGGGACGGGACCATACTACGAAAAACAGCCCCACAAGAGTACACTGCCAGCTCCAAACTCGACCGTAGAAACAGTACACTGTGATAAATAGCATCTCCCCGGCTGCCGCCATATCCACACACGGCCATCAGACTGATGGATTGTGTATCTGGATTCATCAGTCCATAGGACCTGTTTCCATTGATATGCAGCTCACGATAAATGTTCTTTACACCATGCTAAACGACGAGTAGCATTCCAAGTGGAGATGAAAGGCTTATGAGCAGCCGCACGACTACGGTAACCCATTGAATGAAATTCTCTGCGAATGGTACGTGCACATACCGAGATTCCAGTTTTTTTACTCACCTGTACACTGAGGTCTTGTGCAGTACTCCGTCGATTTGCTGTAATGACGCTCCTGAGGCTTCGACGTCTTCTATTACTGATTTTTTTGGTCTGCCGATACGTTTTGCTGCTTCAGGCACGCCATGTGTCTTCCACTTATTCAGTACATCCAAAAAAGTTGACTTGGGTATGTTTAAACGCCTCTCGTTTTCTCTTATGGACAACCCACGTATAACACCCAAGAATCTTTCCTTTCGCAAAGTCAGTTCTCTCCAGCCTCGCAATTTTCACACAACCTCACAGTGCGATATGATCACGGTTAGCTGCAGGCTTGTTTTTTTACCGTTTGCAGCTGTACCGCGCAACTTAACAACGCAGAGGATCCGTTCATTTACTTTTGAAGGGTGTCCTGTGACCTTTGTCAATATAGTGTATATGTACTAGTGAAGGTACCCGGCGTTGCCCGGGATAGACGTAAAGTTTGGTTTCAAGTAACAATGTAAATTGCACTATAAGAAGAATCCTACCATGATGAACAACGCTCAACTTTTATGAGGTATCGTTTGCATTTTTACCCCATTTTCTCTGTGGGCATTGGCACTGAACCATAAGTCGTCGATCACGTTGTTCGGTGTCTCACTCGCTCGAAGTAATCTTACTTTCTTTGCTTTCGGCTGAACTTGTCAGATGGGCTCCCGTTTTTTTTTTTTTTTTTTTTTTTTGTTTTTTGGAGGTATTTCACTAGACTTGATAAAAAGAGCACTTTAAAATTATTCAACACGCTTAATCACAAAGCAGTAATTTATTATCACAATTTATAATGTCCGTTCGAGCCCTAAAAACTCGAAATAGCAAACATGTACAACAATGTACTTCCTGCAGCCCCGCATTCGGGAAATGTGTGTTGTTGTTTTTTATGAATTTTCCGAAATCGGACCTCGATCATTGTTTACATTCTCTCGGAAATCGATTTCTCGGTTGTTTTTAACATACGTCGAGGGGGGGGGGTGATTGGAGGTTTAACGACTACCGTGAGCAACTCAATGGGCTATAAGCTGTCGCCCGTCCCTAATTTAGGATCACAGGTTCCAGGGAAGGGAGAGAGCCAGTGCCGTAAGACAAACACAACATCTATGCCTCACGGGATTCGAACCCGGACCCCTTTCGGACGAATGATCAGAGGCCATCGCTTAGACCACTGCGCCACCGGGGCGGCTTAGGAATATTCATAAGTCTGACTCTTCCCCGTATGCCTGAACCGCGGAAGCTTGCGAGGAGTGAGGCGTCACCTGACGACCGTTGCTTTGACATGCAGAATAATACCCCAGCAGCCGACTTTCACCCAGTCTATAGAGTGACCCGTAGAAACATATTTGACTCATTTTGATCCCCTTAGGGATGGAATTTCTAAAAATCGTCCCGCCTGTATTTTAATCTGGGTGATGAAGAGTATGTATGCCAATTTTGGTGCAAATCCATCAAACCGTTTAGGAACGTATGCGGAACAAACATACAAATATACAAACATACTTTCACTTTTATATACAGGGTGCATAGGAAAGTCCCTTTAGCCTGAAATAACTTGCGAACGGAGAGAGGTACAGTTATGCAAGTGAGATAACGGTGTAGTAAAGCCACAACGTTCGATCGAAAACAACCAATAGCAGCGCCCCTAGTGGCAAAATGCGGAAGTTAGCCATTGCAAATCGAAAACGAAAAGAGGTAAAGCAACATTTCCAATTACAAAGTTGTAGAGCATCAATTAATTAGTAAAACACGACATTTGTTTTACACGGATAAGATAAATTGCCGCCTGAATACCCTAAAATGTCCGAAATCGATGCGCGACGATTCGAATCTGCATATTCACATTTCGCAAATGTAGCCGTATGCAAATGCAGATTGTGACGTTGTACCGTACCTACGATATAAAAACCAGTAGCAGGATGTGTCCTGATCAGAAGTTTAGGTCTACGTACGCTGTGTAAAATGGCGAGCTTCACTCACTCCCAATATTGTGAGATGGTGCTTATTTACGGCGAATGCCAACGAAACGCGGCGCTAGCGGCATGGGAATATGCCGTTCGTTTTCCAGCTGGGCCACATCGAAGTGTGGTTACCATCGCAAGTGTAGTGAGACGGCTCAGGGAGACAGGAAGCACTAAATGTCGTTCTCGTTCTGGCAGACCAGTGGGTGCAGGTATGCGTATAATGGCAGATGATATTTTGGCATATGCACTAGCCCATCCACAAAGCAGTACAAGAGATATCAGCAGGGTGAGTGGCTTAACACGGGGCCGTGCATGGCAAATACTGCATGCTCAAGGTGCACATCCCTATCGTATCACTCCGCAGCAAGAACTGTTACCGCGGGACAATGAGCGTCGATTTGATTGGTGCAATTGGGCGTTGATTAATGTTGAAGGTGACTCAGACATTTTATCCAACATTCTTTGGTCGGACGAGGCAGTGTTCCACCGTTACTTTCACGAATACAAATGTGTATCGTGGGCAATAGCGAACTCTTTGAACATACTCGACATTAACTTTTTATCACTGCGCGCCAGTTTGCCTTTTTTGTTTTTGTTTTGTCTGACGTCATCAAACTGTATTAACATAAGTACGCATTTATGCAATAAATTGTGTGTATTTGCTCATAATTATGCCTGTTCACTTCAAACGTTCACACAAAAGTTCGCGCATCGATTTCGGACATTTTAGGGTATTCAGGCGATAATTTATCTTATCCGTGTAAAACAAATGTCGTTTTGTACTAATTAATTAATGCTCTAAAACTTTGTAGTTGGAACTTTTGCTCTATCTCTTTTCGTTTTCGATTTGCAATGGCTAACTTCCGCATTTCGCCACTAGGGGCACTGCTACCGGTTGCATTCGATTGGGCGTAGTCGCTTTACTATACCGTTATCTCACTTGCGTAACTGTACCTCTCCGTTCGCAAGTTATTTCAGGCTAAAGGGACTTTCCTATGCACCCTGTATATACATATATACACTCATCGTCAAAAAAATAGTTGGACCCGGAAGGATGAATTGGATTGCAATGCTATTTGGGAGGAAGGTAAAGGTTACCAGGAACAATGAATGATTAAACATTGAGACTGATATGGGCAATATTTAGTGAGCTACACGCCAATAAGTAGTATCTCTCAGTATGGTATGGCGTCGGGCCGCCATGTTTGCTCACACAGCCTGCCAGACATCTCGGCATGGAGTTGTACAGGTTCCTAACGGTGCCCTGCGTTAATCCATCCCATTCAGCTTTAATCTTCTCACTCAGTTCCTGCAGATTGTGTGGTTGGGGTGGAGTGTGGATAACGCGTCCAATAGCGTCCCACACATTTTCAATCGGCGATAAGTCTGTCGATGCGGCTGGCCATAGCAGAGTGTCAGTGCCTTGAAGGCAAGCTCTCGAGACAGCAGCAGTATGCGAATAAGCGTTGTCATGTTGGAAAATCGCACCGAAGTGAGAGTTCAGAAAAGGTAGTGCCACTGGTTGCAGGACCTCATTAACGTAACGTTGGGATGTCAAAGTGCCTGTAATAAACACCAAAGGTGATCTAGCATCGTGAGCAATTGCACCCCACACCATGACACTAGGCCTCTTGGACGTGTGACGCTCGACAACAACCGTTCATCTTGGCGCTGACCACAGTGCCTCCACATACGGATACGTTGGTCGTCTCCTCCAAGACAAAAATGGTACTCGTCACTGAAGATCACCCGTTGCCATTCTGAGTGGCTCCATGACAGTCTGGCACGACACCATTGCAGTCTTTGGCGAAGATGCAATGGTGTTAAAGACAGTCGTCGTAACGGTCTGCGTGCGTGTAGTCCTACTTCGTGCAGCCGTCTGTCAATGGTGCTGGCACTAATCGGACGATGCATAGAGGGCATCACAGCTCGCTGAATATCCGCAATCGTGGTTATTGGGTCACTCCGCGCATGTCGGACGACCCGTCGGTCCTCTCTCTCTCTCTGTGTGGTTTGTCTAGATCTTCCAGAACCTTCCTGTCGCTGCTGCGTGCCTTGTTCTATCCACTGCCGCCAACAGCGTCCTATGGTGATATCCGTACGACCGGTATGGCGCGTAATACGGCGATAAGACCATCCCGCTTCCCGGAGCCCCATGACGCGGTCTCTCTCGAACTCCTTCAACTGCTAGAATTGCTTCCGAACTTTTCTTCGAGGCATACTTCTCTTGCAAAGGATGCAGCCAACACAACAGCACAAGCCAGAATGGCAAGCACGCTCAACCGTACGACCTTATATAGCCGGTCAGGCACAGCGCTACGACCCCTCCTTGCTTGCGTCACATGCGCGGCCGAGCTTGATACTTGAATCATTTGCATGTCTCAATTACTATGACTACTTAGGTCAGGTAATGTGTACATGCCACCTCGGACGTCTCGTGGTTTAACAAGGTCCGCGTCCGATACCATGGGACAGGATGTCGGACCGAAAAATATGTTACTGCCCCCGAAAGTAGTGCCTGAGGAAGAGGGGTCCTCTTCTAAAAATCTGCTACGGTCTCCATTCAACGTTTCTGTTTAGTCATTTATAAAAAATACGAAAAAATCACAAAACAACTTTTCTGTGCACGTTCGGGCCAACTGAGTGATTTGAAGTTCACTGCCAGTTCTGATATTCGCTGCAAAACTTGTAAGGTCATGCACCCGTCACATACTGATGATGTATCAACAACACCACCTAAGTTCTGTAAGACAAGCAACTTCATATACTTAATTACGTGTAGGCGGCAGTGGCGGCTTTTCAGGTGAAGTTGGTGAAGTGCCTCTTCACCTATTTTATTCAAAATAAAGTTTTATTCAGTATTTTTTATAAGATATTCTTCTTTGCCATTATTCAGTTCCAAAATACTCAAAATTTTGAATAGATATTAATTCACATGGCGTGCTTAATACGGAAAACAAATCCTTATACGCAAAACAGTGCAAGTGAAGAGCCGAAATGAGAATGCTTAGAAGTCTGCAGTTTTCCGCCGAGTTGTCATGGTAACCGTGACGTCACCCTCCTCAATCTTCTCGCTCAAGTGAAATGTTTCAGCTTCAGGCGCCTTACCTCTGCATCTTTCGGTTTTTGAGCGTAAAGTCGTGAGAGATCACGGTGGAGCGGACGGACTACCAGGGTACCTTGCAATCTGCTAGGGCTTTTTCCTTGTGGTGCTGTGGTACATTATTTTCCGAAATGAATTTGTTCTTTCGTGCTTTGTGATTACTTGTTGAAAGCTTTAACTGATATTTTATGTGTGTGTACAATTTAACTGATAGTGATAGTTTTTAGTATGCGTCCCGTGGACGACATTGTTTGTAATGTATTGCAAACTCCATTTAATCTGTGGAAAGATGAAGATAAAAGAGACATTTTCCTTCAAGGACGACGACGGATTCACTGACAGTTGTTGCCAAGAATGAAATCAAGAAGAGCGGTAAATCTAACAATATTAATTTTTTAAATTGTTGGTTTACTGAATATAAATGGATTTGCATCATTCCGTGTTAATTTTTTTTTTTTTTTGGCCCTGCTTACTTTTTAGTAATAAACATTCGGCGTGGAATAAAGACGGATTCTCAGATTTATTAAGCGTAACACGGTCACTTCATAAACATCGTGATTCTAGCAAACACCTGAAATGCGGATTAATGTTAAGAAATTTTGAAAAAATTCAAAACACCATTGCCGATACCCTGAGGAAGAATACTAGGCTTTTGAAAACGCATTTTAACGAAAACGTTCGTTTAAATAGACTTTTCCTGCAGACAGTGATTGATGCAGTATTAGTCTATACTGTATTTGAGCAAACAAGAACTAGCATTCCATGGCCATGACGAAAGCATGGGCTCGATAAATCGTGGACATTTCATTGAATTACTTTCATTGTTGATATGAAGAAGTTCTTTAGAAATTGAAAATCAATACGAAAGGATAAAAAACTATTCAAAATGAATTAATTGAATGTATTTCTGAATATATAAACGATGACGTCAAAAATTAAATAATTTTTTATTGTTGATTCGGAAGGTGTATTGGTTGAGGGATTTTTGGGTTTCCATGATGTGAATGAAGATAGAACGTCAGGAGCTTTATACAAAATTCTAGATAAAATTTTGGAACAGTCTGATTACCAACACAAATAAATAGGACAATGTTACGATGGGGCAAGTATAATGTCTGGACACTTAAATGGGCTACAGAAAAAAAGTCAAGGATAAAGCTTCTCAAGCTGTTTTTGTTCATTGCTTAGTTCATCGTTTGAATCTTGTATTACACCAGAGTTTTTCTAAAATTTCTAAGTGTCGAATACTTTTTGCAAGCCTCAGTGGAATTGCTTCGTTTGTTCACCATTCAGCGAAGCGGTCTTATACACTTATATCAACAACCGCAAGACGCAGACCAACCGTAACAGAAACTCGATGGTCCTCCACTTCGAAATTAGTAAGTGTAGTTTTTGAAAATTGGGATAAATTGAAGAAAGTGTTCGGATTTCTGACGAATAGCGAATAATCAGACAAAAATCAATTCGTCTTGCCAAGGGGTTTTTGAATGATATGATCACTTTCGAATTGACATTTTTGGCTTCACCGATCTATTATTCGAGCTTTTGAAGAAAAAAGAACTAAACATAAACTACTGTGTAGCTCAAATTAAAAAAAAATCCTCGTGAAATTTTGAGCCATAAAAGGAACGATGAGTTATTTGAAACACAGTTTGGAAAAGCTAGCAAAATCACAGAAATAAGCACGGGAATATGCTGCTCTTACACAGGAAACATTTTTTCAAAATTATATACAATTATATTTTGAAATTTTGGAACACATTCTTATGGAAATGAATATAAGATTTCAAGACTGTAAAAAACTTCAATTTGTCTGACTTGCTGACACAACCAAATTCGAATAATTTAATGCATGCTTTCCCTCTCGCGCTCTTCAAAATCTACATTTTTAAGGAAACATATTTACTAAACACCAGCGTCTTAAAAATGAACTGAGTCTTGTATATGCCGATGAAAAATTAAGGAATATATTGACTCAAGAACTCCTTTGAGTGTTTCACGGAGAAAAAGACATTTTTACAGAAGATTATAAATTGGTTTTCCTCAGTTTAACAATTCCATCTACTAGTGTGCCAGTGGAAAGAAGTTTTCTTAAAAGAATACAAACTTGGTCAAGAAACACTAGTTCCCAAAATAGACTTGCTTCTCTGGCAAATATTTCTATTCAGGAAGACATTTTATTGATGCTCACGAAGAAACAACCATCTAACCATCTTATGACGACATAATCGACAAATCTGCATCTTTAAAAGGAAGAAAAATTGATTTAATATACAAAAAATAGGTAAGTCCTCATTAAGGGATTTTCATTGTAGACAGTAAATATCTTTTGATACTGCTCTTGTACCTCTTCACTTATTTTTCCAACCACGAGCCGCCACTGGTAGGCGGAGTGGTAGATGTTATGTTGGGCAGACTTCTAATCAACTAAACATCAGACTAAATGTCCACAGGTCGGACATTAGACTTTTAAAAAAGGAAAATGATATAGAACTTCAACATTTTCAACACTTTGATTTTGATTAGATATATGTAAAAATTTTGGCAGTCGAGGATAATCTACAACGACGTCTTTAAATAGAAAATCTTTGTATGTTACAATACGAAAGTATTTTCCTTATGGCCTTAATGAGCTTTTTAATGGTAAGAGATTTACAGTTGATAATGACTATGAAAATGAAATTGTTTATCAATATTTTAAAATAAAACCTTTAAATGTATCTACGACTGGGAATGCTAGAGGTTGTAGAGTTCAAGAGGTGACACTTATATTGACTTCAACAGCCTAGTGAAAGAGCTTGACGAATGTGAAGATAATGTTGTTGCCTTTTCTAAGGGTAAAATATTTGCGTTGAATATAAGGAAACTATTGTATTGCGCCACATACATAGGACATATGCTTATCGTAATGCGAGTACAAAGTGTTTAAGTGCGGACTTAAATGGTCACAGAATTAGTACTTGTTCTAGAAAAAAATATCAAGTACTCCGCAAAGTGTTATTGCATCGTGCAGTTTATTGATGATTTTTACGATCGCATTAACTTCAAAAAATGTTTTTCAGTCTTGCAATGATTTTCCGATACTCAACATCAATATTACCGCGTGCTATAAATATAGACCTAGAATTGGAAGAATCCTATATAATTACAAAGAGATGGGCAAGATGAGATCAAGACCACAGAAGTACTCCCTTGCTTCTGCTACATGAAAGAGTTCGAACGATTCTTGGATGTTATGCATAAACATATTATTACCGGAGACCTCGATATAATAAAAAATGACGTTCTAAGGTCTCTAATGCAGATATGTTTTCGACATATGTTGGACACTATCAGATTTGATTTGATCAGATTTGTCATTAAGATTTCATCCAGGTATCATACACCTTATCAGGCCTTTATTAAATGGCTCTGTACTATGCTTGATAAACTCAGAAAGAAAGTCCTTCAACTATACTCGACAGTTAGGCATCCTGCCTACAAAGGTAGTTTCAAACATTTTAAAGAGCTCAAAAGAAATTTCATTATTACTCCTATTGATAACGCAAAAACTAATTTTGGAATTATCTGTAAAAAATTTTATTTTAAGCTAATACAGGCAGAATTGACTAACTGCTCTACCTATACAAGTATTCTTCAGAACAGAAATATTACCTCTAAAAAATTTATAGCGTTGCATAGGAGACTTAAAATTAAAGATTTTAATGTTCGTTTTCCATTCTTTATGCAACCCCTAAATTTCATAAAAGACTTATTTCATTCAGATACATAACCTCTTCTAGAAACTGTTATAACAAAAAGGCAAGTCAAATTTTTGAAAATCAGCTGCAAATTATTCTACAGCATCTTGACAAAACTTGGATCATCAGTAATAACATATCGGTATTGGAACTGTTGTATACATACCGGAAAGGTCATGATATCAAATCGATACATAATCATGATATCAAAATCGATCCTATGTTTGAATAATAACTATATTGGTATGGGTCACGTGCAGCTGAAGACTTCTATACCTACTCCTTTTGGTTTCCACACAGATACACCTAACCGTGACCATTTTCGACTTTCAAATTTTGGCTTGTGTCTTTCACCTTCTGTCGTGGCTCGGTGTTTGTCTCTCACTGCCTTCGGCTTCTGATTCTCATTGCTTGTGGTAGCTTTGGGAACACTGCGGCGGGTTTTTGGTTTATTCCAGCTTTTGCCGTGATTTGAAAGGCCATACTCCATTTGGTGTTCCCCTGATGAGAACGAATGGCTTCACGACCTTTGAGGTGGGCATTCTGATACTTCGTCCTCTTTTATTTCTGTCATTTTAGGGCTATGTATTTGCTTCGTACATACTATGATATTTCGACTTTTTGATCTTTCGTGTTTCATAATTTGCATTGACGTGATTTTGAAAATAAGTCTTTTATCACTTTTATTGCTATTTTTAGGTTGTTTTGACATGTATGTTCTGCTGGCTTGAGAATTAACTGCTTGGTTTCAATCTGGTTTTTGAGTAGGCGTTTTTTTTTCTTTGTGTGTGTGTGTGTGTGTGTGTGTGTGTGTGTGTGTGTGTGTGTTTAATGGGTTGCCTGTTATTATGGTGATTTGTCTGAAATTTTCTTTCAGTTGTCATAATTTGCATGGGTCGGGTTTTTCTTTCGTGTTTCAGGCTTACGCCATCTTAGTGTACACTATATCTTGGTCTATACTGAGACATGTTCCGGCATGCTGCAATTGCGCAGCTGGGCGTCAATTATTATTATATATATATATATATATATATATACCGAGTGGAACCATGTACGACACCATATCTCCAAGGCTCTTTAACGCCACCTTGCAAAATGTCTTTCAATCATTGAACTGTGAAAACAAAGGGATAAAGATTAATGGAGGGTATTTAACTCACCTTCGTTTTGCTGATTACGATGTCTCATTTTTGAAAATACCCCTTCAGCACTACAGAGTATGATCCAGGAACTTTGCTGACAAGAGTAAAGAAATAAGATTAAAAATGAAGTTTGAGAGGACAAAACTAATGTACAATTCTTTTACAAGAAATGAAGATTTATCAGTTGATGGGGAAAAGCTGAAGATAACCAATTCCTATTTTTACCTTGTGTAGCTGGTATCAAGCGAGGTGCATATTGATGAAGAAATTAATCGGCGTATAAAACTAGGTTGGAGCGCTATTGGAAGAAACAGTACAATTTTTAAGAGCAATATGCCATTATGTCTTAAAACAAAAATGTTTAATCAATGCACCCTTCCACTGCTCGTGTACGTACGGAGCAGAGACGTGTACCCCTTAACTAAAAAAAGACATACAAAGACTACAGATAACTGAAAGAAGCATAGAAAGATGAATGCTTGGTGTAACAAAGAAAATTAAGAAGAGGAACTCGTGGATAAGGAAAATGAGATGAGTGGAAAACATCACGATCAGAGTAAAATCCCTGAAATGGCAATGGGCTGGACATATTGCCAGAAGAACGGACCACTGATGGACAACTGAAATTCTAGACTGGATTCCAAGGAACAGGAAAAGACCCAGAGGAAGACCACATGGGAGATGGGTGGATGAAATTCGAAAGCATGCGGGAGCAACGTGGAGGAGACTGGCTCAAGACAGACCATTGTGGAAGAAACTTGGGGAGACCTTCGTCCAGCAGTGGATTGCTAATGGTTGATAATGATGATGATGATATACGTATATTCCTGGCATATATGTCCAGCTCGTTGCCATTTTAGGGATTTTACTCTGATCATGATGACTTCTATTCTTATCATTTTTCTTATCCACGAGTCCTCACCTTATCTTATCCAATATGTGTGTGTGTCACTTTAAATATTAATATACGGTCTTCAAAAATTCTGTATCCTACACCTACTATTAGTGTGTAGTTGCTACACCTACTAATAATTATTTTAAGCTGACGAAGCAACATAGAACTCAAAAAAATTTGAATTCTCCCAAATATCATGTTTCTCATGTCAGAGTAATTATTATATTACCGGGTTACTGAGCTAGTAATAAAAGTGACATCGCATTATATATATATATTTTTTTTGTTATAACTTTTGTCTCCCAATACTGCCCTCTAATTTTTAGTGAAATGATACCAAACCCCTTTTGGTGAGAATTGTTTCCAGGCCACGATTTCCACCACAATCGGAATCTGATTGTACCAAGATTTAACTCGTGCAGAAACCATCGTACCCTGCAAGCAGTAATTCACTCAGACCACAGATGATTCCAAAGACAGGTTTAAAAAAAACAAACATTTATTTGATTAATCTACTTTCTTTGCCCTCTCTTCATTTACATTAGAGCGCTTTGAGCATCAATATTTTACGTTAATTTATATGGACGCGTTCCCACGTCAAAACTTTACACATAAATGTAATGAGAAAACACTATCATACTGTATACAGTATATACGTATACGATAGTGACTATTAGGTGTGCAACTTAATTCTCGGCCACAGGCACGACACGTTGACAGCAAATTATAGCAAATCGAATACGTACCTAATCAGGGAAATAATCCCCGTCGTGTTGGATACATTTGAGCCATCGGTCAGGGAGCTGCCCAATGCCACTGCGGAAAAAAGAGGGCTGTTTCGAGTTGATAAAGTCATCAATACTTGTGTGGACCTCCTCGACAGAAGTGAAGTGCGTTTCACTCAGGTGATGTTGCAGGGAGCGAAAGAGATGATAATCCGACTGTGCGAAGTCTGGAGAATACGCCGGGTGGGACAAAATCTCCCATCCTAGGTCGGCGATCGTGTTTAAAGTCGTTTTCGCGGTGTGAGGACGCGCGTTATCCTGAAGCAACAGGACCGATCTTCTTCCCTTGCCGGTGTATGATGGCCTTTTCGACTCCATTGCGTCACTCACACGAATGAGTTGCTGACAATAACGCTCAACATTGACCGTTTCACCAGGTTTGAGCAACTCGTAGTGTACGACACCGCGCTGATCCCACCATATGCACAGCAACAACTTCCTAGCATGGATATTCCGTTTGGCGGTACTGGTGGTAGGCTGACCTGGATAAATAAACGATTTGCGCCGCTTAGGATTATCGTAGAGGATCCACTTCTCATCACAGGTCAAAATCTTGTGGAGGAAATCCTTCTTCTTGAATCTGGAGAGCAAGGACACAGCATCATCGTAGCGCCTAGACTTGGTCGCAGCTCTGAGTTGGTGGGATACCCAACGGCCCTCCTTGTGAATCCGCCCAAGCTTGTGCAGGCGCTTTGCAATGGCTTGCCGTGTTACTCCAAGTTCCTGGGCGAGCTCTGGCTGTGTGCGACAGGGATTCGCGTCCAACAGTTCCTCATCGTCAACTTTCTGTGGCTGTCCTGGGCGTTCTGCATCACGGAGATCGAAATTTTCCTACTTAAACAGCTGGAACCACTTCTTATACGTACTGTAGGACACAGCAGCCTCACACAAAGCAGCACAGATCATTTGCTGGGCTTCCGCGGCACTTTTGTTTAGCTGAATGGCGAACAGGAGGCAATGCCTCAAATGTTGGTTCTCAAACGACATTGCTTTCACCGTCAACTTTCGTCCCTGCTATCACTACGGCTGTGAGTGGTTACGGTTGCCCGGAAAGCTGTTTGGATGGCGCTGCAATCAACCATCATCGTACACAGCTCTTTGCATTTGCCGACGTTCTATGGTCGCTTGCGGTTAGGGGGCCGAGAATAAAATTGCATACCTAATATGTATATACGATAGAGAAGTAATTGAAAGAACGAGTGAGTATGAACTCCCATTATGTATGTCTTTTATCGATTATGAAAAGGCCTTTGATTCCTTGAAACCATCAGCAGTTACAATGGCTTTGAAATGCTGCGGTATTGCAGATGCGTACATTAATATTTTTGGTAACATCTATGAAAATGCAAAGGTTCGGTTATTTGAGGATACAGCACCAATAAAAATTGGAAAGGGAATGAGATAAGGTGACACCATATCTCCCAAACTCTTTAATGCCACATTGCAAAATGCCTTTCAATCATTGAACTGTGAAAACAAAGAGATAAAGATTAGTGGAGATTATTTAACTCATCTTCGTTTTGCTGATGACGTAGTCATTTTTTCAACTGCCCCTTAAGAGCTGCAGAGAAGGATCCAGGAATTTGCTGACAAGAGTAAAGAAGTGAGATTAAAAATGAACTTTCAGAAGACAAAGCTGATGTACATTTCTTTTTTAAAAAAATGATTTATCGATTGATGGGGAAAAGCTGGAGATAACCGATACTTACTCTTAACTTGGACAGCAGATATCAAGCAAAGGTCAAATTGATGAAGAAATTAATCGACGTATGAAACTTGGTTGGAGAGCTTTTGGAAGAAACAGTACAATTTTTAAGAGCAGTATGCCATTATGTCTTAAAAGAAAAGTGTTTAATTAATGCATCCTTCCAGTGCTTACGTTCGGAGCAAACACGTGGACCTAAAAATACATAGAAAGACTGCACACAACTGAAAGAAGCTTGGAGAGATGCTTAGTATTACCAAGAGAGATAAGAAGAGGAACTCGTGGATAAAGAAAGTGACAAGAATGGAAGGCATCATAATCGGAGTAAAATCTCTGAAATGGCAATGGGCTGGTCATGTTGCCAGAAGAACGGATCACTGATAAGCAACCGAAATTGTAGACTGGATTCCAATTCCAAGGGACAGAAAAGGACCCAGAAGACCACATGGGAAATGGGTGGATGAAATTCGAAAGCATACGGGAGTGACATGGAGTAGACTGGCGCAAGATCGACCGTTGTAGAAGAAACTTGGGGAGACCTTCATCCAGCAGTGAATTGATCATGGTTGATAATGATATATATATATATATATATTTATGGGGATGTAAGAATTGGAAAGGGAGTGAGACAAGGTGACACCATATCTCCGAAGCTCTTTAATGCCACATTGGAAAATGTCTTTCAATCACTGAACTGGGAAAACAAAGGGATAAAGATTAATGGAGATTATCTAACCCACCTTCGTTTTGCTGATGACGTAGTCATTTTTGCAACTACCCCATCAGAGCTGCAGAGTATGATCCAGGAACTTGCTGACAAGAGTAAAGAAGTGGGATTAAAAATGAACTTTCAGAAGACAAAAGTGATGTTCAATGCTTTTACAAGAAATGAAGATTTATCGATTGATGGAGAAAAACTGGAGATAACAGATACGTATGTTTATCTTGGACAGCAGATATCAAATGAGGGTCACATTGATGAAGAAATTAATCGGCGTACAAAACTTGCCTGGAGAGCTTTTGGAAGAAACAGCATAATTTTCAAGAGCAATATGCCATTATGTCTTAAAAGAAAAGTGTTTGATCAATGCATCCTTCCAGTGCTTACGTATGGTGCAGAGACGTGGACCTTAACTAAAAGAGACATACAAAGGCTGCAGACAACTCAAAGAAGCATGGAGAGGTGCATGCTTGGTATAACCAGGAGAGATAAGAAGAGGAACTCGTGGATCCGAAAAATGACGAGAGTGGAAGACATCATGATCAGAGTTAAATCCCTGAAATGGCAATGGGCTGGACATACTGCCAGAAGGACAGACCATAGATGGACAGCCGAAATTTTAGATTGGATTCCAAGGGACAGGAAAAGACCCAGAAAAAGACCACATGGGAGATGGGTGGATGAAATTCGTAAATATGCGGGAGTGACATGGAGGAGACTGGCACAAGACAGACCGTTGTTGAGGAAACTTGGGGAGACCTTCGTCCAGCAGTGGATTGATAATGGTTGACAATGATGATGATGATGAAGGTCAGGTGATGCGTAACATCACAGCCTCTCCTTGACAAATGTCAACCCCGCCTTCTCGTGGTGCATCCTGTTCCCACTAAAGGGGCTCTGACGACCGCCAATAGCGGTATAACTATAAAATCGGGATTAGAGGAAATGCTATCCCACACCTACCAACCCGCTTGGCCAGCGTGGTGAGTTATGGCCAAACCCCACCAAAATGACACCACAACTTAAATCTTGGCCCTCAGTCTCCGGCAGCTGGAATGTACCTGGCCAAGGCAGCGGCCAGTGCGACATGAAGGCAGAGGGTGCTAAGAATCCCCGTAGGACCGGACTAGGATGCCATCTGATGCTGGCCTTGGCTACGTATAATGGACGCTCCCTATCTTCTGATTCAAGGCTTCTTGAATTGGAAGAGGAACTACAAAGGATCAAGTGGGACATCGTCGGGCTAAGTGAGGTAAGGAGAAAAGGAGAAGATCTCATTGAACTGAAAAGTGGACATCTCTTCTACTATCGTGGGACAGATACTGGCAGAACTAGTGGTGTTGGATTTATAATAAACAAGAAACTGAAGGATAAAGTTGTAGAAGTTGAAAGTTCCTCTGACAGAGCTGCACGACTCGTTATCCAACTCTCGAGAAGATACAAGGCTCAGATTATTCAAACTTATGCACCCACCACAAGTCATCCTGAAGAAGAAATTGAAGAATTTTATGAGGAAATCCGTCATCTAAATAATAAAGGTAAGCAGCACTTGAAGATAATTATGGGAGATTTCAATGCAAAAATAGGGCAAGGGCAACAGAATTAAACTTCAGTAGGTAAATTCGGTCACGGCAACAGAAACCAGCGTGGAAATACTCTCGTAGAGTTTTGCAGAGGCAGAAGGGTTTTTCATCTTGAACTCCTTTTTCAAGAAAAAGCCACACAGGAAATGGACATGGAGACATCCAAATGGGATGACAAGTGAAATTGATTTTATTATGTGTAACAAAAAATTCGTCATAGAAGACTGCAGTGTGCTACACCAGTTCAACACAGGTAGTGACCATAGATTGGTGAGATGTAAGATGCACCTCAACACTAAACTCGAACGTGGCAAGCTTATAAGGCAAACAAAATGTATTGACATAACCAACCTTAAAAAACAGATGGTTCTGTAACAAGAAATAGAGGCGAAATTTTAACAAGAGTGAAAGATTTCTACTCCAAATTACATGAAAGGTATGATATATGTACTCCAGACATCATGAAAGGTACCAGTACAAGAGTTCTTCCAGTCTTCCCAGCAGAAGTTGCACATGCAATCAAGAACATGAAGCGGGGGAAAGCTCCAGGAGAAGATGGAATTACTATAGACATCATACAAGAAGCAAGTGGAGAAATCGAAACAGTACTCGTCCAAATTTTCACTCGATGCCTTAATGAAGGGAAGATTCCTGAGGATTGGAACAACGCTACAATGATCCTGCTACAAAAAAAGGTGACATTGAGGATCTCAGGAACTACAGACCTATCAGCCTCCTCTCAGTGGTTTATAAAATCTTCACTAAAGTTCTTTCACACCGTTTGAAGGTAACACTGGACATGGTTCAACCGAGAGAACAAGCTGGATTCAGGAGTGGCTACAGCACAATAGATCATATCCACGTACTGAGAGAACTAATTGAAAGAGCGAGGGAATATGAACTTCCATTGTACATGGCTTTTATCGATTATGAAAAAGCCTTTGATTCGGTGAAACCATCAGCAGTTACAATGGCTCTGAAATCCTTCGGTATTGAAGATGCATAGATTAATATTATTAATAACATCTATGAAAATGCAAGTGCAAAGATTCGGCTGTTTGAAAATACAACACACATAAAAATTGGAAAGGGAGTGAGACAAGGTGACACTGTATCTCCCAAGCTCTTTAATGCCACATTGGAAAATGTCTTTCAATCACTGAATTGGGAAAACAAAGGGATAAAGATTAATGGAGATTATCTAACCCACCTTCGTTTTGCTGATGACGTAGTCATTTTTGCAACTACCCCATCAGAGCTGCAGAGTATGATCTAGGAACTTGCTGACAAGAGTAAAGAAGTGAGATTAAAAATGAACTTTCAGAAGACAAAAGTGATGTTCAATGCTTTTACAAGAAATGGAGATTTATCGATTGATGGAGAAAAGCTGGAGATAACAGACACGTACGTTTATCTTGGACAGCAGATATCAAGTGAGGGTCACATTGATGAAGAAATTAATCGGCGTACAAAACTTGCTTGGAGAGCTTTTGGGAGAAACAGCATAATTTTCAAGAGCAATATGCCATTATGTCTTAAAAGAAAAGTGTTTGATCAATGCATCCTTCCAGTGCTTACGTATGGTGCAGAGACGTGGACCTTAACTAAAAGAGACATACAAAGGCTGCAGACAACTCAAAGTAGCATGGAGAGGTGCATGCTTGGTGTAGCCAGGAGAGATAAGAAGAGGAACTCGTGGATCCGAAAAATGACAAGAGTGGAAGACATCATGATCAGAGTTAAATCCCTGAAATGGCAATGGGCTGGACATACTGCCAGAAGGACAGGCCATCGATGGACTGCCAAATTTTTAGATTGGATTCCAATGGACAGGAAAAGACCCAGAAGAAGACCACTTGGGAGATGGGTGGATGAAATTCGAAAGTATGCGGGAGTGACATGGAGGAGACTGGCACAAGACAGACCGTTGTGGAGGAAACCTTCGTCCAGCAGTGGATTGATAATGGTTGAAAATGATGATGATGATGATATAAATGCACACTAAAATATATAAAATAAAATACTGCTTGCCTGCTCTACTCAATCATAATATATAAACACAAAATAATTGCAATATACTCCTCCTCACGGGTTTACGGAACCGATGGGTGAGGAAAAGGGTTTGTATATGGCCCTACATTTTCTCAGTGTACTTATAACGAAGTGAATTTCTCCGTCATTTCTGTCCACACCAGGATTCGAACCCGGGTTCCCTAATTCCGGAATAAGTTGCTCTACCAATTGAGCTACGCGGACGTTTTATTCTGATTCCTATCTGCCTTTATGTCGTGTGCGTCCTTCGGGCAGGTACGTCACATCTCCCGGTACGTTACATCATCTCCCCCTTATTTTATTTTTTTTTTTTTTTCGAAGTGCTGGAGAAAGGATTCTCTTATTTTTCCTATCTCGCGGTGTGGAAATAACATCACACCAATGCGAGATTTTGAACGGTCGGGTCATCCGGATAGTTCGGGCGCCATTATAACGAAGTAAATTTCTCCGTCATTTTTATCCGCGCCGGGGCTCGAACCCGGATCCTCTCATTCCGGAATAAGTCACTCTACCAATTGAGCTACGCGGACGTTTTTTTCTGATTCCTATCTGCCTTTATGTCGTGTGCGTCCTTCGTGCAGGTACGTCACATCTCCTGGTACGTTACATACTATAAATTGACCTAGCTAATATTATTTAAGCTGAAGAAGCCGTTTTTCTGTCATTGAGTTGGACAGTGCCGTGTTTTCATGAATACATTAAACTCGAAGCTCACCTGGTTCAATATCCGAGTGTTTCAGCGCTATTTCTGGTTTCAGTACGCGCATACGTGCATCACGACACAAATCACTTGACACACTTGGTGGCAAAGAAACACACACAGACACAAGCGAGGTGGCTTGATACACTTTTGTGGCTTTTGTAGCACTTGAAGCCTTTAGAATTTAGAATAAAACATTAGGTGCACAGGGGGGAGGTGGTTGTTTGGTGTCTTCAATAGCAAAGGCTAGGCGTTTCGTCGGTGTAGACATGATTATAAGGGTCCATTCTACGGGCAGATCGTTGCATGGCTCACCCAGTAGTCGACGGACCACGTTTTTCATCCGTGTGACTTTTTCACTTTCCAGGATTCGACTCTCACTTTTCGTTAGCATAATCTGTTACTTGCATTTTCTGCGTCTGCGCAATGTTCCATGTTAGGGTGTGGGCAGGGAGGATTTCAGTTTTGTTGGCGGAGTCCTGGTGAGCTAGAGAACCACTTTATTTTGTTTCTGTAAGGGTCTCTTCCCGCTCGATCGACGAATCCGTTTTTCGCAAGGACACCTACTTCGCTCAGCCTCAAGATGCGGAATGCTTCTTCCTTATCAGTGCATTCTATTTTTCTCTTTTCTGCATGTCTGGAAAATGTTCGTCGTAACCTTTTGAACCGTTTTTGTTTCTTTCTTTCTTTTCCCTCTGCTGTCTGATACGTTCTGTCTGTAAAGCGTCACATCGAGATTTTTCTTTTTTTTTTTTGATTGGAGGTTTAAAATGATTTATTAGATCTGGTGGTACAGACATGACAAACAGGCCACAGATATTTCACAGAAACAAGTACAAATCATACATGGTTTAAAGCATGCCAAATGATCTTTTTTTTTTTTTTATTGGAGGTTTAACGACCACCGTGAGCAACTCAATGGCCTATAAGCAGTCGCCCGTCCCTAATTTAGGATCACTGGTTCCAGGGAAGGGAGAGAGCCAGTGCCGTAAGACAAACACAACATCCATGCCTCACCGGGATTCGAACCCGGACCCCGTTTGGACGAATGATCAGAGGCCATCGCTTAGACCACCGCGCCACCGGGGCGGCATGATCAATTTTCACAGATGTAGACAGTGTTGATCATGTAACACATTGTGAACAAGTATACATCAAACATGGATTTTACAGTATGCTAAAGGTACACAGATAACCAGTGTTGGACAAGTAACACATTGAGAGCCAGTGCCGACAGACAAACAAAAACATCCATGCCTCACCGGGATTCGAACCCGGACCCAACTAGGGCGAATGGTCAGAAGCCAGCGCCTTAGATCACTGCGCCACCGGGGCTGCATCGTGAATTCCTTCGCTTCCGCCGGGGGAAGGGGGGGAAACATTAGCATCCCCTATGAGCTGTGGTTGGAGGTTTAACGACCACCGTGAGCGATTCAGTGCTCTATAAGCAGCCGCCCGTCCTTAATTTAGGACTACTGGTTCCAGGGAAGGGAAAGAGCCAGCGCCGTAAGACAAACACAACATCCATGCCTCACCGGGATTCGTACCCGCACCCATCTCGGACGAATGGTCATAAGCCAGCGGGGCAGCGCTATTTCCTGCATTTGCTGCTAATCACGGGTTGTTTCGCGCCGAGAAAAACGATATTGCTGGTGATTTCCGAAATGTTTAAGTTGTGTCCTAAATTTATACGGCTGAGTCATTTTTCAACTGCCGTTTGAGAGAGAGAATTTGTACCCCTTGTTTTCCACTTCTGGGTGGTCACACTTAGCCGTTTCTTTGCCTGTGCTATTAGCACTTTTTTTTTCCTTCCCTTCTTCTTTCTTTACTATTTTTTCGCATTAAATAACAATCAGTAATAAAACATTCCTAGTAGCGGATTTAAATTCCCCCATCACTGTACCATAGTTTACACAGGGGGAGACATGCTAAATTGATAACAAGTCGTTCGTACTGACCGCAACGGTAATCGGGAGGCAGGAGAGGCTGAGATTCATGTCACATTTGTTGTCGATCTACGTAAGAAATTTACTGCTGCGTATTATACATTATATTCTGAATGTCATTTTTTAATATTTTTTTATTGGAGGTTTAACGGCCACCGTGAGCAACTCAGTGGGCTATAAGCAGTCGCCCGTCCCTAATTTAGGGTCACTGGTTCCAGAGAAGGGAAAGAGCCAGCGGCGTAAGACAAACACAACATCCCTGCCTCACCGGAATTCGAACCCATAACCCATCTTGGACGAATAATCAGAAGCCATCGCTTAAACCACTACTCCACCGGGGAGGCATTCGGAATGATAACAATGACAAAACAGGGAAATCGGGTAATGCATTGATCATTTCACACAGTCGAAATGAACTCCTGATCTCATCCGTTTTGAAGCTGTTTAACTGCTAGCAAAATTCAAATCAAAAAACAACTTCTTAGGAGCAATTTTTTTTTTTTTTTGCGACTAGCGGTTTAAAGACCACCATGAGCAACTCAATGGTCTATACGCAGTCGCCCGTCCCTAAGTTAGGGTCGCTGGTTCCAGGGAATGGTAAGAGCCAGTGCCGTAAGACAAACACAACATCCATGCCTTAACGGGATTCGAACCCGGACCCCTTTCGGACGAGTGATCAGAAGTCATTGCTTAGACCACTGCGCCACCGGGGCGCCGGAGCAATTTTGCAGTGATGTAAAAGCAAAAGTAGTAGTGATATTTGTGACTTTTGATTCCCTCCAGGTCACTGACATAACAAAATGAATGGAACTTCTGACCACTGCGCCACCGGGGCGGCGGAGCAATTTTGCAGTGATGTAAAAGCAAAAGTAGTAGTGATATTTGTGACTTTTGATTCCCTCCAGGTCACTGACATAACAAAACGAATGGAGCTTCTGACCACTGCGCCACCGGGGCGGCGGAGCAATTTTGCAGTGATGTAAAAGCAAAAGTGGTAGTGATATTTGTGACTTTTGATTCCCTCCAGGTCACTGACATAACAAAACGAATGGAGCTTCTGACCACTGCGCCACCGGGGCTGCGGAGCAATTTTGCAGTGATGTAAAAGCAAACGTAGTAGTGATATTTGTGACTTTTGGTCACTGACATAACAAGTAGTAGTGATATTTGTGACCTCCAGGTCACTGACATAACAAAACGAATGGAGCTTCTGACCACTGCGCCACCGTGGCGGCGGAGCAATTTTGCAGTGATGTAAAAGCAAAAGTGGTAGTGATATTTGTGACTTTTGATTCCCTCCAGGTCACTGACATAACAAAACGAATGGAGCTTCTGACCACTGCGCCACCGGGGCTGCGGAGCAATTTTGCAGTGATGTAAAAGCAAACGCAGTAGTGATATTTGTGACTTTTGGTCACTGACATAACAAGTAGTAGTGATATTTGTGACCTCCAGGTCACTGACATAACAAAACGAATGGAGCTTCTGACCACTGCGCCACCGTGGCGGCGGAGCAATTTTGCAGTGATGTAAAAGCAAAAGTAGTAGTGATATTTGTGACTTTTGATTCCCTCCAGGTCACTGACATAACAAAACGAATGGAGCTTCTAACCACTGCCTACGTTTTTCAACACAAACAGCACAGACCTTATGTGGGGCACATGATTTGTCCTGGTCTCCAAGTTTCACCCCAAAATAAGCATAGTAAACTTTTTTTTTTTTTTTTTACAAATTCTGTGACATTTCACTGTTGCTTTTTAATGACAAACTCCTCCTAAATACAACACAAATTGTCCGCACAGTTAACACACCTTCATGTGGCTACTGTCACAAAGACTACTATTTACTGCATTAGCCACATCAGTGGTGCAGTTATCTAAGCGCTGGCTTCTAACGAGTCGTCCGTGATCAGTCCGGGTTCGAATTACCTTGAGGCATGTATGTTGTGTTTGTCTTACGGCACTGGCTCTCTCCGTTCTCTAGAGCCAGTGGCCCTAAATTAGGGATGGGCGACTGTTTATCGTGCACTGAGTTGCTCACGGTTGTCGTTAAACCTTCAATAAAAAAAATTGAACAAATCTATCTCTCCTACGTTTGAAACATTAATTCGGTTTCAATTGTTTTCAATGAGCCAAGTTCACTGGCTTTCTGAAAAGTCAGAATATTAGGGTAGCGTCCCCGTGAACGACTAAAAAATGTAAAATAAAGGAAATAGCAGCTCAGTACTGAACTATAGCGAATGTGAGCTACTGCTATTCACCGAAAAGTCGAATCTAAAAGACGGTTTCACTGAACCGTTGAACTTTTAATAAACGGCCTCCCGGAACCGGATCAAATCAAACCGGAATTAATGTGATGTGTTCCTGGAGAACTCAGAACAGGGACACTTTCAATATTTAGTTATAACAGAGGTCCGGAGCTCAATTTGAGCTCTTTAACTGTCCACACAGCCTAAGGCCTCACTATTTGAGGGGCCCCGAAAACATATAATTGGATTTTCAGTTTCGTTTTGGTTTTCACGGACCGAAGCAAATCAATCCTTGAAGCGACTACTTTGTATTGTCAATTGATATTTTACTTTATCATATTAATAATAACATTTTTTTTTGCTGTTGCTGATATTCCGAATTTTCGAGTTCTTATCGATGTACTTATTTTGAGAGGAACTGCTAAAATAATTTTGGGTCCCTTTCAGGGGTAGGTAAAGGAGGTATTCACGCTTCCCACACTTTTCGTTGTTTAAGGCGAATTCTTAACTAGCCTGCTGTGCTATAAATTACTTTCATGTTACTTCCAGCCAAGGGAACACATCTGTGTTGGAACCTTCGGATCCCCCTCCCCCCCTCCGAGTTGCGATGAGGAGTGCTTTTAAAAGCTTTCCTGTTGATCGGGGGTGTTTGCTGTTAATTAGTTTTTTCCTTCGTGATAGGATAATCAATGAAGAAATAAATATTCTTCATAGGATAATTCTTCTTAGGACAATCAAGTTCTTTCTCGGCCCTAATCACTGTAAACATTTTAAACCGGAAGAGTGTTTAATATTTAGGCCGAAAAAATAAAGAAATTTGAGAATATCACACTATCTTATTTAAGAGTGTTAAAAGTAATTTATATTGTACTGCAACAACATTTTCTCATCACTTTCTGCTCCCCTGGTTTAATACTGATAATTACCAATATTCTCACTTTTTCTATTCCTTAAATCGACTTAAAACTAGCTTTTGAAAAAGCAATAAAAAGTTTCAACAATACTGTTACTCAAAAACCTGCAGTTCCTACTTTTCCATTTTCAAACCGGGTCTTTTGCATTTAATTCGTATGCTTCTGTTTCTGATAACTGCAGTGCAGGTATAAATGAGATACGGGTATTTAAACTGCCAAACTTAATATCCATTGATTTCCTATTAGCCACAAAAATAAATTCTTGAAATATCAAACAAATCAAAAAGTTCGATGTGCATCGACAGACAAAATTATTACACTATCCGTTTCTTACAGAACGTTCTAATAATAGGAAGATATAATGGCATTTTAAAAAGCGTAATAAACCTTTTTCTTGACACCCCCCTCCCCTTTGTTTTTGTTAATCTGACGGATAAAAATTTCTGAGGGGATAAGAAAGGGGAGGGGCCCTGAACCTTTTTGCGCCTAGGGCTCCAAAAGATCTGAAGTCGCCTCTTCACTTGGGCGAACATTTTGCAACTTTTACCTTAGTCGCTTTTTTCAGAATGCTCCGCACACTCAAAGAACCAAATAAACTGCTTCTTCTACTCCTTCACTTTTCCATTTTCTGGATTTAAATCACTTGCCAGCAATTAGTCATTATTATTTTCTCCGAGGAGCTTGTTTCGCACATAATAACAGAAAGTCTATTCCCGTTCGTTATTTCTTATTATATCCGTTTACAAATTCGATGCACGTGGGAAAATGTATAGTGGTGCTATCTACCGACAACATTTTGAAATATTTATACTGATTTTTTCCAGACATCATAAACTGCTGGAAAATGTCTGAATATACTTAACACACACCCAACCGCAGATTTATTTCCAAAAATTTAAAAACGTACTGCATAACTAAATTTAAGTATATAAAAATATTTTAATTTTATTAAGAAATGCATTAGCTCGAAATCACATGTGAAATGGCAGAACACGGGAAATGAAGTTCAGGTTCTAAGTGTCCTGCTGTTTTTCTGTGCCTTTTATGTTTTGACATATTTCTCAATTTAATTCTATCAGCTATATGCTTAAATTATTACATCTTAAATAATGTTGTGTAACAACGTTTTACGGTTTTTCGAAAAAAGGAAGTCAATACTAGAAATATTTTATTTCAGACCGTGAAAACTATGTCTTCAGGCTTAAAAAAAAGGGAAAAGTTTTAGAATGGAAACGTGAGGCTACAAACAGGAAAAATTACGCCGAATTTTCGGTTGTAATGAGCACTTCTTCTGAATCCCTTCAGACACGAAAAATATATTTCAAAGAAGATTTTTAGAAAATCTAAAAAGTCAGGAAAAAAAAAGAAAATTCACTTACACCATCTAGGGAAAAATTGCGCGTAATTTAAAATATGTAATGCGAGCTGCGTTATTTATAGTCAATGGAACCGGCTAAAAATATCAACCGAAAAACCAGTGACGGGCTGCTCAGAACTGGGTGGGCTGTTAGTTAGGAAGGCTGAGCTGTACGTAGTATTCATTCAGTGTATGAACACTCAGTAGACAAAACATTAGAGACAGAGCTGATGGACGGTTGACATGGGAATCCCCCAAGCAGAGTGGAACAGACCAAACCGAACGCAGGTGATAAATAGCAGGACACCAGGGCTTCCCAACAGCTTGGTACGTTAAACCGTTGGGCCCCGGGTACTTCCCCCCCCGGTAATAAATAAGGGCGTCGTCCTCCCCCTTTCTACCTCGCTTCCGTGTCACTTTCCTATTGGACACTCTATCCGTAATCTCCTAGCTTCCTATTTCTATATTTCTAAGGGTTGTTTAAGACCTGGGGTCAGACACTCCGTTCCTAAAATCCTCTACATATGATATAATATATATGTACAGTGTTTTTTTTTTTTTTTGGCGGTACGCAACGGTGCGCAGTACCGTCACGTTTTTTCTCAAGTTTTTAAAAAAATGCGATTTATTGACAGCAAAATGTATTATAAATATTCCGGCAGATGGTACTGTGCTCACGAATTGAGGCAAATGCAAGACAAGTTTTCTAGTGTTATTTTCTGGCATTGTGCTAGCCATTGCCTTGAATTGTCTGTTAGTGACACAGTGAACAATGTGGCAGGAGGGAATCGCTTTAAGAGTTTCATGGACAAACTTTATGTGACTTACTATGCTTCACCTAAGAATGTTAGGGAACTACAGGAATGTGCAGCGACTCTAGAACTTCAACTTCTTAAAATTGGCAAAAATTTAAGCACTCGCTGGGTTGCATCTAGCTTTCGCACTGTTTCTGCAGTGTGGCAAGACTATGAAGACCTCGTCCATCACTTTCAGGAGGCAAAAGAAGACAGCAGAAGAAGCAAAACAGATAGCTGTCTTTATGAGGGTCTTTTAAGAAAAATAACGTCATGCGAGTTTGTTCTTGATTTGGGTCTTATGTGTGATGCTCTCCAAGAACTTAGCGAACTAAGTCTAGATTTACAAGAGAGAAATATTGAATTGTACAAAGCAGACAGGAAGATAAAGTTCAACTTTTTGAGGCAAAAATTGAAAATCCTGGTCCGTACTACAGCATGTCTCTTCAAAGTCAGAAGAACATGAAGTTCAAAGGGATTGAGCTCCATACAAATGAAAAACACAGTCCTGCAATAAGTTCATCTGCTTTTCATAAAAGTCTGAAAGAGGCTGTTGGAAAGCGTTTGCTTGAAGAAGATGAAGCTGATTTGCCTGAATGTGCCAAGATTTTAGATTTCAAGTATTGGCCAAAAAATCTTTGGAGGCATCTAACATCTGGTGAGGCTGAAATTAAAAAGTTAGCACGCAAATTCCGCTTAAATGAAAGAGAAGCAGTTCGTAGTTTCCGTGAATATCTTCAAGTAAATAAAGTCCCGGACATCCTATTTCATCTAAAGCACACTTTAAGCACAATTACAATATCTTCCAGTGAATGTGAAAGGGGTTTCTCCTAGAGGAATCTTATAGTAACTTCATCTAGGTCATTTCTGTTTGTACGGACAACTTCCGCATTGATGTTCATCAGGATAGTAGGACCTCGTCTCACTCAGTTCAACCCTAGCTAATATGTAGACTCATGGCTGCTCCGAGGTCGTCATTCTGCAGTTGATACCAAAACCAAGAAGCGATCTAGAGACGACGAGGGTATATCGGAGGATATGCTCAAAGTGTGGAAGTTGCTGTAATAACATTTTCATGGTGAGTACCGGCACCTTTTTCCGGAAAAAGCTGTATATGTATATATGTACACTGAAGAGCAATTGAATTAGAGACAGCTGGCAAATGTGGCGCTGTGGGCGGCCCTGTAAACGGAAACGACATGACGTATGCAGCGATCCGACAATATAAGGAGTGATGCGACGGGAATCAGTAACAGTCGGACGCAGTATGGGTAAGACGAAGGATCTAAGAGCATTTGATCGTGGGCAAACTGTTGGGGCCCGACGAATGGGTCACTGCATCTCGGAAGTCGTGCAGGCACTGGGATTTTCACGAGCCACTGTGTCACGGGTGCACCGTGAGTACATCGAATCCGGTAAAACCATCCCTGCAAGGGCCAAATGCCGTGGACAACAGCGTGTGGATGAATGGGGTCATCGTCGGCTAGCTCGCATTGTAACAGCGGATGGACGGGCCACAGTGCAAGAAATCACTCCGCAATTTAAAGCTGGTGCACAAAAACGTGTAAGCAGCCACACCATCCAGAACCATCTCCTTGCTATGAGGTACAGAAGCCATCGTCCCACGAGGGTACCGCTGCTGACCGCTCATCACAGGGTGCAAAGATTAGCATGGGTGCTTGGAACATCGCCACTGGACCCTAGACATGAGGAAAAATGTTGCCTGGTCTGATGAGTCGAGATTCACGTTGGTACATGCGGATGACAGGATACGAGTACGGCGCAAACCACATGAAGCGATGGATCCTTCTTGCCAGCAGGGTACTCTTCAAGCTGGTGGGGGTGGCATTCTCGCCTGGGGACTGTTTACGTGGACTGAAATGGGACCCTTGGTACGTGTGACATCGTCCTTCACAGGTCAACGTTACCGGGATATCCTGGACGACCATTTGCTCCCGTTTGTGTGTCTTCAACATCCCAATTGGGACCTCATCTTGCAACAAGCAATGCACCGTGCCTTCGCTCCGGAATTGTATCGAATGGTTGGATGAACACTTCACCGACGTGACCTCGCTTCCTTGGCCAGCTAGGTCACCTGACCTCAATCCCATTGAGCACATCTGGGATGCCATCAAGAGAGATGTTCGAGGCTCTGACCCTCCTACATCAAATCTTCGTGAACTGTGGGAGCTTGTTCAGGGGTCGTGGATTCGTATGACTTCCCAACGCTTCCGGTGTATTGTCGAGTCCATGCGGAGACGAATCACCCCCGTCATCAGGGCGAAAGGTGATGCTACACGTTACTAGACAGGTATCTCTAATTCAATTTCTCTTCAGTGTATATATATATTTATATATCAAAGGAAAGTTAAAATACTACTCATGTAATATAAACTACAACAAAACTGCGCTGTGCTGCAAGTATTAGATGTAGGTAGTGTATGCAAACTGTGCTTCTTTTTTATCTGGAAGTCATAAGGCCCTAGTTATTTGTTTATGAAAGTTGGTTGATTGTGTGTTAATATTCTTTTGCATGTACATGTATATATAAATCACATGAAATGAATGCAACAGTCACTATGAAAATGAAACGACCCAATAAATCCGAAAGATCATCAACCCAACAGCGCTAAAGCAGCTAACTGAAGTTATATCATATGACAGTAACGTTCACCACAACGACCGCCAACATCAAAAGTCCTAAACCGCAGCACGAAACACCACAAACAACCTCAGAGAATCCCCAAGAAATACAATTTTTTTTTACAAGAAGTGGGACAATCGTTAACACTAAACACCAAACCAAAAATGAATTAACCAGAAACACTTACAAGAAACAATGTCTATAATCAACCAAGTCGTCTTCATCAGGAGTCACACAGATTTGTGTATTGGCCTTTCTGACACAGGTGTGACTCCTGATGAAGACGACTTGGTTGATTATCGACATTGTCTCTTGTAAGTGTTTCTGGTTAATTCAGTTTTGTTTTGGTGTTTAGTGTTAAGCTGTTAGCGATTGTCCCATTTGTAAAAAAAAGTTTGTATTTCTTGGGGATTCTCTGAGGTTGTTTGTGGTGGGTTCGAGCTATGGTTTAGGATTTTTGATGTTGGCGGTCGTTGTGGTGAATGTTACTGGTATATATATAAACTACAAATCAGAATCCGAAACAAAAATAATAATTTTACAAGGACAAAAAATACAAATTAAAACTCAATACCAAACAGGCATGTGTAATGAGTAAATTAATAGCAACACCAGAATGCAGAAAGTATCGAGAATGCCGAGCCTTGGCTTTATCAAGGACCAGCAAAACTCTGTATTTTCTCACTTCCACAAAGACCTAGTTGGAAATGGGTAAACAGTTTTCTTAGATAACAAGATTCCAGCTCTTTTTATTAAAAGAGTATTAAGAAAAATCGTTCTGAATAATAGAGTTAGGTTAGCAGATCTGTTATAATTTTTTCACAGTTAATAAAATGATTCTGGCCAATGAAAGCCTTCTTGGAAGTTGGTAGGCCTTTTTTCTTATTAGGCTATGGTGCAAATTGTTTTTCTAACCTTTTGAGTTTTTTCTTTCTCTTAATATTGGAAATTATGCGCGTTTTCAGTGATCTTTGTTTGAGCAGTACGCTGTTTGTTCGACCTAGCGGTCAACGATGTATTGTCGTAGTTGGTTGGTGCAAAATTTCTCCCTTTATATACACTTAAAGCACTCCTGGAATATTTTGTAAATATTGCAACTATTTGTTACTTTATGTATTTTTTCCAAAGTATACTTTCAATTAATTGTTCATGTGGCTTCCGTTTGTGTGGAAGCTGTATGTACAAAAGTTCCTTTTATATACATGTCTCAGTTGTAATTTTTATTCTTTTATTCTTATTTTTATTGTATTTTCGGAAAGCCCTTTTTTACCCCAAAGGATGACATTATTTTAGTGTTTTTAGTACTTTATTTCATGTTTGGAGCATCGCTTTGGGGGTATGGTTGCTCAACCACGTGCTTTTACTGAATTATTCAGTAGGTTTGCTTAAGCCTTCTCACAACTTGTGAGTATTTTTGAAAACGTTTTTCAGTTTTTTGTGACAGATGAGAGTATGGGTTGGGCCAGGAAAGTTATAGATGTATACAAAAACTTTAGCTAAATTATTTTCCCGCACCATTGGAGGCGGTTATGATAACACATTAAAAATTATTTTGGGATTATTTCCAACTAGGTCTTTGTGGAAGTGAGAAAATGCAGAGTTTTGCTAGTCCTTGATAAAGCCAAGGCTCGGCATTCTCGACACTTTCTGCATTCTGGTGTTGCTATTAATTTACTCATTACACATGCCTGTTTGGTATTGAGTTTTAATTTGTATTTTTTGTCCTTGTAAAATTATTATTTTTGTTTCAGATTCTGATTTGTAGTTTGTAATACGCGTCATGATCTTCAGATTGCTTGTTAAAAAGTTTGGTAAATTTTAGGGTGTAAATTTTGTCCTTAACTCTTCTTTTGGGTATTTTTGGGTATATATATATATATATATATATATATATATATACCCAAAAAAATATATATATATACCCATATACCCAAAAGAATATATATATAGTAGACATATAACCCTTTCTATGTTATACTTGGTTTGAGTCTCAAATATATATATATATTTTTTCTTTTGCTTAGGTCTCTTCTTAATAGAGTATATATATATACATATATATATATATATATGATCTTCCCAACAGCAATCGACAAACGTGAGTAAACGTGGTGACCTGAGCGACTTTGATCGTGGATGCTTTCTTGGCACAAGACAGATAGGTCATTTCTTGCCCAAGAGGTAAGCACCAGAGCTGAGTTCGGGCTCAATTTTAAGAACCCGTCCGAGCCAGAGCCTGAATTTTATATTGCAAGATAGAGCCCGGGCCCGAAAGAGCCCGAAAACTATGATTAACCTGTTTAGGCATTAAAAAAATCTTTCTTCTAGGCTTTCACTCTTTCCTCTCTGTGCAATTAATTTTCTTTTTCAACCGAGGAGTGTGGAAGAGATGGCAATATCTTTCGATAGTTTCTTTGACAATTCATTTCTTCCTGAAATGTTTCGGGAGAGGGGGAGGGGTGAGCATCAGGAAAAATAGGGAGGCACAACAATCAACGTCATACGTTGCTCAATAGAATTAGCAGGGAGCTGCCTCGTTGAGGTAGGAAGCGCAAAATTTCGTCTGCTTGCTGTCTACTATCTATATTTCTTAGAGAAACGTTTCCTTCGCAGAAAGTCCGTAATTCATGGCCTATGGTATTTATTACCCAAGCCCGTAATGAATAGCCATGCCGAGTTCCCACTCCCCATCTAAACCCAGTTGCCGAAGAATTCTATTTAGCAACTACAGAGTATAAAAAAAAATCTCGTGTGCTAAATCATACAAAATCACATTTAAAAAAAAGGAAGAAAATTCCCTCCCTCTCACAGAGCCCGATCCCGAACTCCAGTAATTATTATGCAGCCTGAGCTCAACTTCGAGCTTTCGGGCTCGGCCCATCTCATCACTGATAAGCACCCTATGGTTCTCGTACCGGCGCTCAGAGAGCAATCGGTGGCCGACCACAGGCTGTTGGGGACAGGGGTAGATGTAGACTATCCAGACTCGTACAGACCGACGGCTTGGAAACGGCAGCGCAAATTACATCCATTTTAAATGTCTGAGGCCCAATCAGCGTCAGCGAGCGAACGATACTTCGCACGCTGCTTACCCTGGGCTACGGGAGCCGACGCCCTACTCGTGTGCCACTGTTGTCTACACGTCATCGGACATTCCGCCTCGCCTGCTGCCGGGAGCAGCAAAACTGGACCTCTGCATAGTGGCGCCACGTCGTGTGGTCGGCTAAATCCCGTTTTCAGCTGTACTGAGCTGACGGGAGTGTGCTGGTGTGGCTTCGACAGTATGGGGCCATGGCCAACGTCGTGCCAGGTCGGCTCTGTTCAAGGCAATGGGGGCTCTGTGATGCTTTGGAAAGCCTTCTCATGGAACACGTTATGCCCCTTACTGTATCTGGAGAGGTTCTTAGCCACTGCGCGCTACCAGCACGTGCTGGCTGATCACCTACATCCTTTCATGATCTTCGAGCAGCCTGCGGTCGATGTTCTGTTTGAGCCGGACAATGCGCCTCCCACCGGGCCGCAACCAGCCAATTATGGTTTGAATAACACTCATCTGAGCTTGGAATCATTCAGTGGCCCTCAAGGTCTGGGGATTTAATTAAAACCCTGTTGAAAATCTGTAGGATGCCGTAGAGCGGAGCGTCAGATCCATGGATCCTGGACCGACGTCCCCGGGCGGAGTTGTGGACAATGCTGTAACGGGAATAGCTGGCATTACCCCCGGAAACCCTCCGGTATTTGGTGAAGTCGATGCTTTGGACGTGACAGGCTGTTATTCGAGCCAGAGCATGACCAAAATGTATTAGGTAGGTATCGTTAATGTTTTATCCATTGAGTTCAGTATGGTAATTAGGGAAACGAATCTCTATGGCAAGTTGCTATTTCTCCGCAATTTTAGCTTACTTACGTCTTTTTTTGTTGTTCTTTTTGTTTTGTTTCTGGCTTTCATAAGGCTGTTTAGGAAATTTAGTTTGGGACCTCACAAAATCTCTCTCTCTCTCTCTCTCTCTCTCTCTCTCTCTCTCTCTCTCTCTCTCTCTCTCTCTCTCTTTCCAATCTTTTTAAACTATAATTACAAAAACGGTATCTTTCTACTACTCTCTTAGACATTCGCTTAGAGGAATCCTTCCATTTCCCGGAGGTACAAACACTGAATTTAACAAAAAAATTCATTTTATATAACAAAATACCAGTGAATTCGAGAAAATCACGTACGTTTATCCAAGTTCCTTAAAATCTTAGATGGTTGCACCCGCCATATGTTCTAACTGCTTAAATATTTGAGAGGGGTGGGGGGCTCAAAAAAAGTTGGCTGGGCTTCAGCCTACTCATAGCGTCGTGCCTGCGAAAAACATCCAGAAATAGGAAAAGCTACTTACATCTATTAGCGGCCAAAAACTATGTTACGAAAACTAACAAATTGTGCCCACAAAGTTTCTCGCAGCGGAAGAAAGACATCAATGAAAGCGTTTACAAATTCAACAGCTAGAAGAAGAGATATAAAGCTGGAAGAAAGGTATAAAATATGATGTAATTGTACACCCCTACCCCCCAGTCGAAAAGGTTTGTGTTACTTGAAGAAGAAAAAAGGGGCTCAAAACACTCTTCATAATGAAAAGTATTCTACAAAAAGTGATATTTCTACCGGCCATAGGCGTAGCCACGGAGGGGGCTCGGGTTCGAACTCTCCCTTTAGGGGGAATTTAGCACAAATTTAAAGCGACATACACTGAAGTGCCAGAAAAACTGGTACAGACGAGCTTATGCAAAATACATAGCAACGTCACACCTATGCGCGTACTCGATTGCGTCCGCCAGTGCGTACATAAAGCGACAGACATCCTTGCCAGCTGTCAGAGCTGTTTTCGGCATGAGAATGACAAGTAATAACGATTTAAGCGATTTTCAACGCGGTGTCATAGTTGGCGCTCGTGAGATGGGCCATAGTATTTCGGAGGTAGAAACGAAGATAGGATTTTCATGGATGACCATTGCAAGGATGTACCGTAACTAAAAGAATTCCGGCAAAACCTCCAATCTATAATACCAGTGTGGCCGTAAAAAGACATTGGGTGAACCTGACCATCGTCCGCTGTCAAGAATCGTTTCACGCGATAGGCGTGCAACACTCTCGCAGGTATCATCGGAATTCAATGCTGGAGCTTCAACAAGCATCGGCATCCGGACTGTGCAACGGACCCTGCACGATATGGGCTTTGGGAGCCGACGCCCAACTCGAGTCCCCTTGATGGGTGCACGACACATAGCTAGGCGCCTCGCTAGGGCACGGCAACACTGCCACTGGACACTTGATGACTGGAAACAAGTAGCGTGGTCTGACGAGTGGCGTTTTCAACTGTATCGGGAAGATGGAAGGATTAGTGTGTGGCGCAAACCCCATGAAGCCATGGATCCATGCCTGTCAACAGGGAACTGTGCCGGCTTGTGGGGGTTCATAATGGTACAGGGTGTGTTTAGCTGGACTTCACTGGGACCCCTAGTACGTCTACAAACGTCTGTGACAGGTCAACGCTATGTGCGCGTCCTTTCTGACGAGGTACAGCCGTTCATGTCCTGCATTCATGCTGATGGGTTAGGCCTGTTCCAACAGGACAATGCAGCTCCACACAACTGTCGGGACGCCACATTATGGTTAGAGGAGCATCCATCTGAGTTTGGGGTGTTGCCATTCCCACCCAAGTCCCCAGATCTGAACGGGATAGAACACATTTGGGATGCCATGCAACGCGCTATCGAACACAGGAATCCGAGACCTCGGAATACACCCGAATTGTGGAACGCTCTCCAGGAAGTATGGTGTGCATTGCCTACAGCATATTTCCAGAAGCTAGTGGAGTCCATGCCCCGTCGTATTTCTGCAGTCCTGAGCTCCCGTGGGGGACCTACCAAGTATTAGACTGGTGTACCGGTTTTTCTGGCACTTCAGTGTATATGTACACTCTTTCAAATAGAAATATAAACTGACGCCCCCTGTCGAAAGAATTCTGAATAATAGAAAAGTGGAAAATATGCTCCTCATAGCAAAAGCTTTGCAACGGAAAATTAATTTTCGAAATACAGTACATCTCTTGGAAGCAGGAATGGTGAGAGAAAAGTTTTGACGTTTACGCCTCCTAGAGGGAAAACTGTGCATTATTTAAAGAAAATAATGTTTCCTGTCTTTACTATGGCGAGTGATATACAATACATTTTTTTCATAAGGAGTTTTAAAAGCAGAGATACCGTTGCAAACGTAATTGCACGCTAACTAGCGCCATAACTGTGAACTGAAAAAAAAAAAAAAAAAAAAAAAAAAACACGAGTACATGCAAAATGTTCCACATGGTGAATGCTACCCTGTATTAAAAGAATTTTTTTAAACATACTTTTCGTAGAAGAGATATCGAGAAAAACGGATTAAATATTTGCGCTCCATGTTCCACAGCGGGGAAATTTTGAATTATTTTGGGCAGAAAATGCACGCAAAATATCTTGGTAGTTAGCCGTATCGGAGCGTAAAGGAATGCTTCAAAGCAGGTTTTTAGACGTGTAGATATTACTGCAAATATGCTGTAAACCAAAATGTGACCTTATGCCACCTAGCGGCAAACTTTGCGTTAAGAAAAATTTGAAATTATATGCAAGAGATTTTGCACCAGGAACTCTCCGACAAAGGAACATTTTTTCAAATCGGACTATTAGAAGCAGAGATATCGACAATCTAAGATATAATACTGCGCCATCTGGCGGGAAAACTATGTATTATTTGAAGCAGAAGGAATGTTCCAAAAAATTTTCTTTGTGAGCGGTGTGTGAGCACAAAGGGAATTTTTCAATCGAGTTTTCAGATGCGTAGATATTGCTGCAAATACATCAGAGAGAGGTAAATTTACCTTGCGCCCCTAGTGGCAAAAACGTTTTTTACAAAAATTAGAAATTGTATGCACAACATTTCCCACTAGAATGTCTATCGAATGCAGAAAGAATTTTTCCAATCGGACTTTTGGAAGCAGAGATACTGGGGAAATCACAATTTACCGTTACACCCCCTAGCGGAAAAACTCGGCACTACATGAAAAAGAAACTGTACCCAAAACAGTCTTCGTTTGAAATGGTATCGAAGAAAAAAGTATTATTTCAATCGATATTCGGAAACAATGATACGGAATAAAATGCGTTTTGAATTAGACAGCATCTGCATTTACGCCCTCCAGCGGCAAAGTTATGCATCGGAAAAGAAAACCGGAACGGAAAGATCCCCGTCCTCACATTTGAAGCTTCCTAATGCAAAAATATTTTTTCAAATCGACTAATAGTTACAGTGATATTATGTCGAAAGACGGACTGACAGACAAAGTGATGCATTAGCACGTACTTATTTTACAAAAGACGATGCTGAAAAGAAGGGAAAGGTTTTGGAATACAAATGAAGCTGAAAAAGAAGAAAAATGTTTAAAGTAAAGCAAAAAAATCAATATGTTTAAAACAAAAGCGAATGTAAAAAACAGAGAAAGAATTTTGGAAGACAGATAAAATACCTTTCGAAAAAACATAAAAACCTCTAAAAAAAGCGAATGTTTGAAAAAAAGCAAAATACCAAACAAAACTGCTTAAAAAGGAACAAAAAGCGTAAAAAGACAATGCTTTAAAAGAAGTAAAAAAATTCAAAAAGAAATGCAGAGGCTGGAAGGGAAACAAAGGTTTAAGAAAGAAGTTGTGTTTAAATAAGCTCACCGGACAAAAAATTAGTCACCCCTAACAGAAATGACACTGTGAAGTTACCGGTTTCACAGAGGGTGCCGTGATAGCATTGATGGGAGATAAAGAGCACTGATGTGGTCTACAGGATCATGTCTGTCTCGTGCAGTGATGAAGAGCAACGTGTGTGTTGAATTTAGTCTGCAATATGGGTCGTAGGATAGACGTTACTGAGTGGCAAAAAGGAGCCATCGTGTTTAGCCGTGCCCACAGACACAAAGTGAATGAAGTCGCCCAATTTGTTGGTGTGCCAAAGCGTACTGTCCAGCGAGTCTACCCAACAAAAACAGTCTTGCTGGGCCAGCACTGCCAGCAATGGCCCAGCACTATGTTGCCGCTGCTGAACCGTCAATAAAATGTCCAGGCGGCCAACAGAAGGACCAGCAGCTGGCCAGTAGTTGCCACTTCCATCAGTTGTCATATGCAACAACAGGGCGATCAGTTATCCATCACAGGCAGTAGCTGCCACAAGTGGCTCTCCTGCAGCCCTGCAAGCACGTGCCATAAATGATGGCTAGCCTAATGTGGTCTGCTAGTCTCCCGGCAGTGGCAGCCGGCAATCACGTGACGTAACTAATGGTTTACCGAATCTTGTCCGCCAATTTCACAGTAGTAGCCATAAAAAAAGGATAACCGCAGTTTCCCAAAGCTACAATTACTTTTTTTTTCGCCTTACCAAACTTCTGCATTACAGCACTGCGCCGTGGAAATTTTCTCAACAGGTCCAGAAAAACTTCCGTTTGGATCTGGGTGGAAACAAACCAAAGACTGTCTGCGTGGGAAGCGGGCGCTCTACCAACGGGACTAATTTGCAAGCATAAGCGTCTGCTTGAAGCTGAGCCTCATCCTGCGGAATGTGTAACGAATGATTCTCTCTTTAATTTTACAATACTCCGAGGTATTTTGCATAAATGTCAGTTTCATATAATTCATAAAATTATTTTTTCAACGTAACGATTTTTTTTTTTACCTTAAGGGAACCTCACTCATTTTCAACGAGTGTACCAACTTAAAGGCGCTTTCCAAGGTTTCGTGCTATCCTTGTCGTCTTGAAAAGCGATTGTTGAATTAATATGTTTACCCGTTCATGTCACATTCTGTTACAATTTTAACGTTGTATCTTCCCTTTCGCCTGTCCGAAACTACATTTGTTTTAAAGAGGAAGGATATTTTATTTTATTTCTCGTTATTTTTAGAAGAGAATTCCTCCAGTCTTGTGAATTCAATCCATGGATGAGTACATTACATCCACATAGCGTTGCTTCTTTTTTTCAGATAATTGATAAATTTTGTACGTGTATAATTCTTTTTTTTTCTCTCTCCAACATAACTTTTTTTAATGTTTTTCCAGGACTTTTGTTTCAAGAGGTTTAGTGTATGTTAAAACAAAAGATTCGACAGAAATTATTTCTTGTTGTTCATGGGAATGGAGTGGGTGTATTTCATGGCTGTAATCGAGTATTTCATGGCTTAATCTGATATCTTTGCCGACGTGGCATTTCATTAGGAAATTAATCCGTCACTCTACATATGGCTTTTTTTAACACCCACTAAAGCAACATAAGGCGATGGCGATAGCGTCGTCTTCAACTAACTGGTACCACGAGATACACGGTACGTGTTGCTTTTGCGCATGCGCAGCCCCGTCGTTTCCACCTGGTGTTGGGTTTGCATCGGTTGCCAGCTACGGGCCACTAGTGGCACTTGCTTGAAGGCCCGCACTTCACGGCGATGCTGTAGGGCCATCAATGGCTGCCAACTCATGGCGCTGCCACCAATGGACCGCTACCGGGCCATGAGGGGCAGATTTCAGCCAGCAGTGACCCATTACTACCAGCTGGTGGCCAGCAGTTTCCCAACACTTGCGTTTTTACTGGGCGCAACAGTAGTGTAGTTCACAGTCAACTGAAAATCGGCGACGTAACTGTGGCCGGAAAACGATTCTCACCAACAGGGACCTCCGCCATGTTTCAAGCATGCTAACTGCAAATCGGTTTCAAACCAGGCAACAGTTGCTCCAAACAGTCAATGAAGTCCACTCCAACCAATTTCCGAAAGGACATTGCGACGAGAACTGCATGTGATGGACATCTGCAGCAGAGTGCCACGGAAGAGGCCTCTTTTAACAGCAAGTCACAAAGTCGCACGTTATCAATGGGCTCAGAGTCACCAAAACTTTACTGTGGAGGATTGGAAACGAGTAATTTGGTCTGATGAGTCTCGTTTTTGTTTGTATTCCAGTGATGGGAAGCGACGAGTGTACCGCAGGACCAATGAAGTCTTTTATCCTGATTGTGTCGAAGGTGCTGTTCAAGCTGGAAGGGATTCTGTGATGTTTTGGGGATGTTTTTGGTACCACGAAATGGGCCCTCTAGTTGCAGTGACGATGAATTTGAACCAGCATGCGTACCTCCGCATTCTGAATGACGAAGTGTTGCCCTTTGCCCTACATCTCCAGGAACAGCATCACATTACCACTCCTGTCTTCCAAGACGACAACTTCCGTGTGCACAGGGCTAAAACTATGTCTGAGTGACACGATGAACAATCAGCAACACTGTCTCACCTCGACTTGGCCCGCCAAATCCACAGATTTATATCCTATTGAAAATCTGTGGGATCATTTTGAACAGAAGGTGAAACGCCGGAATATACACCCACATTTTCTGTCGGAACTTCGGGACCAATTGACGCAAGAGTGGCTGCAAATCGATGTTCAATACATCCACAACCTCGTGGAGTCTCTACCAAACCGGATTCATGCTGTTACCAAGGCAAGAGGCGCCGTCACCTGTTATTAGGTAAGTTCTGCCAGAGGTGACTAATTTTTTGTCTGGTGTGCTTGCTATTGTAAACTGATATATGAATTTTAAGAAGGAATTACTGCCTATACGAAGGCGAAATTCTCTCCACTGTGAAAAGGAAAATGAAAACGAATTGGGGCAGTATACATTGAGTGGCCACTTTATTATGACCACTTGACAGTTTTAAGCAAATGAGCTATGGCTGCACGCTGTTGCCGCCAGAGGGCCAGGCTAGTATAAAAAGAGAAAGCTTAGTGCTTGCGACAGTAGTAGAAGTGATTTCTGGGTGACGAGATGGGTAAAAATTGCGATTTGAAGGACTTTCAACGTGGGATTATTGTAGGAGCACGGAGCCATGGAGCGAGTATCACCGAAACCGCCGCATTCGTGAAATGTTCCAGAGCAGCTGTTGTTAAAGTGTTTAAAGACTGGACTGTGAGCCAAAAAACTGGGTCTCTCCGTGCAACGTGTGATCGTCATCGACTAGTGACTGCTCGGGCGGAACGGAGAGTGTCCAGACTGGTAACAGACAACAGAAGGGCAACAGTGCAGCAAATTACAGACCATCTTAATCAAGGGTTCCCTGAAATGATCTCTGCACGCACTGTTCGCCGTATTTTGGATCGGATGGGATATGGCAGCCGAAGTCCTGTTCGAACACCTTTGCTGTCTGCAGTTAACAAGAGAAAACGTCTCCAGTTCACACAGGAGCACAAGAATTGAACAGTCGATAATTGGAAACAAATTATGTGGTCCGATGAATCACGTTTTCAGTTGCACCATGCCAATGGCAGAGTGAGAATTTGGCGGAAACAGCACGAAAGCATGGACCCCAAATGCATTGCTACAACCCTTCTAGCTGGTGGAGGCAACGTTATGGTTTGGGGAATATTTTCCTGGCATGCTTTGGGCCCTTTCATTCGTGTTGATCAACATCTGACTGGCACATCATATCAAAACATCGTTGCGGACTAAGTGCATCCTGTCATGTGGATGGTTAATCCCAATGGCGATGGTTACATTCAACAAGATAATGCGTCCTGCCATAGTGCTCGTATCGTACAGGATTGATTTCAGGAACATGCCGGTAAGTTTACTTTGCTTAGGTGGCCCCCAGAATCTCCAGATCTCAACCCCATTGATAATTTGTGTGATGAAGTTGAATGAACCATCAGATAGCTGGATCCACAACCCTGCAATCTCACACTCCTGGAAAGGGCTATTCATCAAGCATGGTCTCAGATTCCACAAACCACCTATCAACATCTCGTGGAGTCCATGCCACGAAGAATCGACGCAGTATTAAAGGAAAAAGTGGCCCAACGAAGTACTGAGGGGGTGGCCATAATAAAGTGGCCACACAGTGTATCATCATCATCATCATTGTCAACCATTATCAATCCACTGCTGGACGAAGGTCTCCCCAAGTTTCCTCCACAACGGTCTGTCTTGTGCCAGTCTCCTCCATGTCACTCCCGCATATTTACGAATTTCATCCACCCATCTCCCATGTGGTCTTTTTCTGGGTCTTTTCCTGTCCCTTGGAATCCAATCTAAAATTTCGGCTGTCCATCGATGGTCTGTCCTTCTGGCAGTATGTCCAGCCCATTGCCATTTCAGGGATTTAACTCTGATCATGATGTCTTCCACTCTCGTCATTTTTCGGATCCACGAGTTCCTCTTCTTATCTCTCCTGGTTATACCAAGCATGCACCTCTCCATGCTTCTTTGAGTTGTCTGCAGCCTTTGTATGTCTCTTCTAGTTAAGGTCCACGTCTCTACCATACATAAGCACTGGAAGGATGCATTGATCAAACACTTTTCTTTTAAGACATAATGGCATATTGCTCTTGAAAATTATGCTGTTTCTTCCAAAAGCTCTCCAGGCAAGTTTTGTACGCCGATTAATTTCTTCATCAATGTGACCCTCACTTGATATCTGCTGTCCAAGATAAACATACGTATCTGTTATCTCCAGTTTTTCTCCATCAATCGATAAATCTTCATTTCTTGTAAAAGCATTGAACATCACTTTTGTCTTCTGAAAGTTCATTTTTAATCCCACTTCTTTACTCTTGTCAGCAAGTTCCTGGATCATACTCTGTAGCTCTGATGGGGTAGTTGCAAAAATGACTACGTCATCAGCAAAACGAAGGTGGGTTAGATAATCTCCATTAATCTTTATCCCCTTGTTTTCCCAGTTCAGTGATTGAAAGACATTTTCCAATGTGGCATTAAAGAGCTTCGGAGATATGGTGTCACCTTGTCTCACTCCCTTTCCAATTTTTATGTGTGTTGTATTTTCAAACAGCCGAATCTTTGCCCTTGCATTTTCATAGATGTTATTAATAATATTAATGTATGCATCTTCAATACCGCAGGATTTCAGAGCCGTGGTAACTGCTGATGGTTTCACCGAATCAAAGGCTTTTTCATAATCGATAAAAGCCATGCACAATGGAAGTTCATATTCCCTCGCTCTTTCAATTAGTTCTCTCAGTACGTGGATATGATCTATTGTGCTGTAGCCACTCCTGAATCCAGCTTGTTCTCTCGGTTGAGCCATGTCCAGTGTTACCTTCAAGCGGTGTGAAAGAACTTTAGTGAAGATTTTATAAACCACTGATAGGAGGCTGATAGGTCTGTAGTTCCTGAGATCCTCAATGTCACCTTTTTTATGTAGCAGGATCATTGTAGCATTGTTCCAATCCTCAGGAATCTTCCCTTCATTAAGGCATCAGTGAAAATTTGGGCGAGTACTGTTTCAATTTCTCCACTTGCTTCTTGTATGATGTCTATAGTAATTCCATCTTCTCCTGGAGCTTCCCCCCGCTTCATGTTCTTGATTGCATGAGCAACTTCTGCTGGGAGGACTGGAAGAACTCTGGTACCTTTCATGATGTCTGGAGTACATGTATCATCCCTTTCATATAATTTGGAGTAGAAATCTTTCACTCTTGTCAAAATTTCGCCTCTATTTCTTGTTATAGAACCATCTTCTTTTCTCAGAGCCATAATCTGTTTTCTTCCCTTACTGAGATGTCCCTTTGCTATCTTAAGGCTTTGGTTGTTTTCAATTGCTTTCCTCACTAGCTCACAGTTGAATTTCCTTACATCTTCAGTGATACTTTTTCGTGTTGTCTTGCATAGCTCTATATATTCCACTTTGGAAGTCACATCTTCTTTAGTTGTCCTCATCTCTCTTCTTTTTGCATCAACATTTTGGTTTTCCTGATAATTTGTTCACATGCAACTTGTTCTTAGACCCAGCTAATTTTGTTGCTGTTTCCATTAGAGCTTTGGTTACTTTTCTGTTAACTTCCGAAATATCCACTTCTTCCGATGTTAGGCCTTCTAAAGCAGAATCTGTTCTTCAGTTCCAACTTGAAAGTATTATGGTGTTTTTAAGGTTGGTTATGTCAATACATTTTGTTTGTCTTATGAGCTTGCCACGTTCCAGTTTAGTGTTGAGGTGCATCTTACATCTCACCAATCTATGGTCACTACCTGTGTTGAACTTGTTCAGCACACTGCAGTCTTCGATGACGAATTTTTTGTTACACATAATAAAATCAATTTCACTTGTCGTCCCAATTGGATGTCTCCATGTCCATTTCCTGTGTGGCTTTTTCTTGAAAAAAGGAGTTCAAGATGAAAAAATCCTTCTGCCTCTGCAAACTCAACGAGAGTATTTCCACGCTGGTTTCTGTTGCCGTGACCGAATTTACCTACTGAAGTTTCATTCTGTTGCCGTTGCCCTATTTTTGCATTGAAATCTCCCATAATTATCTTCAAGTGCTGCTTACCTTTATTATTTAGATGACGAATTTCCTCATAAAATTCTTCAATTTCTTCTTCAGGATGACTTGTGGTGGGTGCATAAGTTTGAATAATCTGAGCCTGGTATCTTTTCGAGAGTTGGATAACAAGTCGTGCAGCTCTGTCAGAGGAACTTTCAACTTCTACAACTTTATCCTTCAGTTTCTTGTTTATTATAAATCCAACACCACTAGTTCTGCCAGTATCTGTCCCACGATAGTAGAAGAGATGTCCACTTTTCAGTTCGATGAGATCTTCTCCTTTTCTCCTTACCTCACTTAGCCCGACGATGTCCCACTTGATCCTTTGTAGTTCCTCTTCCAATTCAAGAAGCCTTGAATCAGAAGATAGGGAGCGTCCGTTATAGGTAGCCAAGGTCAGCATCAAATGGCAGCCTAGTCCGGTCCTCGGGGATTCTTAGCACCCTCTGCCTTCATGTCGCACTGGCCGCTGCCTTGGCCAGGTACATTCCAGCTGCCGGAGACTGAGGGCCAAGATTTAAGTTGTGGAGTCATTTTGGATTTTGGACACAGTGTATAAAGGCGAATAAAACAAAGGCATTAGTACAGTAAAACCTCCATTAAAGGACACCTCCAAACAACGGTAACCTCTGAGCAACGGCAAGTTTTGGTTGGTACCGATCAGCTTCCGTAGGATTAACATTAATGGTAACCTCCGAACAACGAAACCTATTAAGAGCGGTCAACGGACACTACAGTCAGCCCTGAAGGAGAACTAATGGACACCCTTATATTTTACGTAGTTCTTTCGGTACTTCAGCAGAAGGAATAAGATAGGAACAAGGAATATTTATTACTAAAGTCATGATGGGTTGGATTACGGCTGGTAGAGTGCTACGCTTTAGTGAAACGAAAAAAAGTGTAGTTCTACTTGAGGCGAGCTGCTGCTTCCATATGTGCTTCCACGCCTACGTTGTCCCGAATCTAGGACCTTATGCATCGAAGATTTGGTACAAGGTAGGCGCGGGCTTTTGCGCCTTATCCTTTGGAAATTTAGTGATATCTAAAGATTACAGATTAACGGATAATTTGTCAGTCTTTCAGACTGAATTATTTGCTATGAAGAAATTTACTCGTGCACCATAAGCTATTAAGTCGAATAAAAATGCCGTCTCCTGCACGATACACTTTAATGATAAAAAACTATGTACAATTAAAATAAAATGGGATGTTAACAGTGCAGCAGTGCCTGTGCTGACTGCTGCACTGTTTCTGAGGATGACGCCGTTGTGGCGTTGAAAGTTCTTAAACATATTTATTTTAATTGTACATAGTTTTTTATCATTAAAGTGTATCGTGCAGGAGACGGCATTTGTTTTCGACTTAATAGCTTTTGGTGCACGAGTTAATTTCTTCATATCTTACCTGCCGCTACTGGTAAATATTTCGTTGTTAACATCATTGCAGCTATGAACCAGTTTGTGAGAGCCTTCTACAAGGTAGAATATCGTCTGACTTCTGAAACATCCCATCTTAACTTTTTATTGTGTTGCCGTGACTTGCAAGTTATACCAAAGTTTCTGACCACTCGACTTTGTCCAATTTCGGGTCGCGACGCTCGTATTTTGCGTACTGCAGAAACCAAGAGATTATCCAATGTCATTCGACAAAAACGTGGTCTTTTAGATTTTTTTCACCACGACTCGTACTGTAAATATTTGGAACTTGCTGGTAACCTTCATCCTGTTATTTTAGACCGTACTTTGACATGTTGTTTTGCTGCCACCTTATCTAGACAACAGCAGCTGCAAACCACTCATATTGGTAAATTTCGACCACTTGTTGCTCAAGCAACTGACGGAAAACCATCAAAGTTTGCCCCAATGTTCAATCGAGTTCAGGTGTGTCAACTTTTCATTAATCTTAGTGATAAACCACTAAGTGCTGTTCAGAAACAAGCATTGACGAGGGGTATGAAGTTTGCCTATCAAGATACGAGGCCTAACTTATTGTATGTTATCCCGCAATTCGAGGATGTCATTATTGCCTTGCCAGTCGACATACAAGACTCAACTAAACATCCTGTTGCACGTGTATTGTCATCCAATAATTCTAAGCAGAAACACTCAACTGTATCTAGGACCATGAATGACGAACTCAGAAGTCTTCGTACTCTTCGTAAAGACCAGAGTCTAGCTATTACACGAGCAGATAAAACTCATCAGGTTGTCATCATGAACCGGAATGAATATGTTGACAAGGTACAGCAGGCTATCTCCGATCTTAGTACCGAAGTTTGTTGCCGGAATCCTAGTAATGCCACCGTTGCAGCTTTATCAAAATTTAAGTCTCTTCCAGCTTTGCCCATGTCTTTGTTCAACAGTTTGCACCCTCCCCCTGGTTATAGGGTTCCTTCTTTATTAGGCCACTTAAAATTCCATAAAACGGGAACCCCTATCCGACCTTAGGTTTTATCTTTGTTTGCACCCTCTCGCAATCTTGAGGGAGCTTTAGCCAAATTTCTGGCTCCCCTCATTAGATCTTCTTCTTACTCCGTTTCCAGTACCACCGAAGCCCTTTCTAGGATTCGTTCTTTTATGTCCACCAACATTTCCACTTCCTGTTTAGCTTCACGCGATGTAGTGGCTCTTTTTCCGAACACCCCCGTTTCTTTTGTTCATGATCTTATTGAAGCCAAACTTCTTGGTTTGTGCATTTATTCTTCCGATGAAATTTCTTCCATAATGTGTACTCTTCGATTTATTTCGAAGAGATCTTATTTTCGTTTTAATGGTTCTATCTATCGACGGTTGGCAGGTGCCCCTATGGGGTCCCCCCTGTCTCCATTGCTTGCTGAGGTTTTGTTGCAGGACTTAGATGATACCCTCATTCCTGTTTCCCCTATAAAACCACTTCTTTACATCAGGTACGTCGACGACGTATTGGTTGTTTGGCCTTCAGGTTTCGATGAGCTTCTTTCCTTTGCCACTTTACTTTCTTCACGACACCATTCTATCAAGTTCGAGGTAGAGTTCGAGAATTTAGGCATTTTGCTTTTTCTCGACTTTTGCCTTTTTCGCAATCTTTCCGATAACTCCTTATCATTTTCTGTTTACCATAAACCAACTTTTTCTGCCACGTTTATACATTTTACTTCTTCTCATCCAATGTCGCAAAAAATATCTGCTTTTCATTTTCTTATTAATCGTGCATTTACACACTCGTCCACACAGGATCTCCGGGACCAAGAGTTAGCTAGGATTAAACAGTTTGCCTTGACTTTCGGTTACCCTCGTCACATGATTGTTAAGAAATCAATTGGTCGACCGCAGACAGCTTTGCTTGCAGATAAATTTTACTACCAATTTGTGGGATCCATTCCATATATACCACCTGTATGTAACATCTTAAAAAACATATGTCATAAGTACAAACTCAAGTTTGGTGTAAGGTCTCGTACTTTATTTAACACTGTTAAAAAGGACAGAGACTGTGTTGAGTGTGTGAACCGTCACGGTGTATATTTGGTTCCACTTAAATCTACTAACCCTGCAGAGCTCGATTTATGTTATGTGTGCTCTACCACTCGTAATTAGGGGCGCCGCATTTACGAACATCAGTATAATCTCAGGACGCCTTCTGGTGCTACATCTTTGTCGAGACTCTGTTTAGACGGTTCTTACCTACCCATGTTGGAATGACACCATTATTCTGGATTCTCCCAGGAACCGTCGATCAACACTTTTCTGTGAAAGTATTCACATATTCGTCCATGGAAATGTAACGTCTGCCCTGTCTGTGGCCATTTTATTGGAATAACGAAGGGTTTTAAGGTGTTTACAATTCCAGAATGCATACCAAAAGGAAATTTAGCCGCAGATGTGTACACATACTTCAAAAACAAAGTAGGGATATTAGGATTTAGAAATTCACGCGGGTGATTATGTAAATGTTGTCAGGTGGGAATGGTAGCTGAGAGAGTACGGAACGTAACGATGTGCAAATGAATTTTTCCGCATTGCCATCGCGCAAGGGCAGAAGTAAGTGCAAGATAGATGCATGAGGGATAACTTCACTGAAGAAAATCTTGTATTATAACAAACAAAAAAAGTACATTATACTAGAGTCACACAGCGTAGGCAGCTTTCCTATAACGAATACTACAGGTCAACAGAATATCAGCAGCTCTCAAAAAACAGGTCTGTACATCTCATTAACCCTATTATGAAACGGAACATATATAACATGACAGTTCATACAGGCGTTGGGTGTCCTATCGGTACCTTACGCATATGCCGGTGCAACATGGCGTTTGATTATCCATTAGTGAATGATTAGCAGTGCATATTAAATTAAGCATTCCCTACACGCTCTCAAAAATCAAATTCCCTATAGCACACTGAACGCTCATATGGAGAATATGCTCTATATAACATTGGGTAACAAATTTTAATGAACTTTCTGCTTATGTTGATTTTTTAATTGATTTTAGTTCATTCGGGCCCGCTGATTACGAATATGGCATTGGTTTTGCTGTAGTGTCAACGGTTCGGACGGTATAAGCAATTTGTGTTTTATTCAAACCGTAAATGTAGTTTACCTGTAAAATATAAGAAAATTATTCTAAAATTATTATTCTTTTAGTTATATTTAAATTTTCGCAGTAAAAGTGAAAGATGATAATGTAGCAACGTGCTGGCACTAATTCCGAGTTATAGAAATACATTAAAAGAACAATATTTCAGGGCGAAATGATACACTATAGCAACACACAAAATGAAGTTTAGCAACGTTAAACATGGGAATGTACTTGTTTACAAAGAAACACATAAGAGTGACCCGACGAAAGTGTTCACAAATACACACAATCCACATTCAAAAGTGAATGTTTGTGGTTCTTCGTATTTTGTGAGTATCCATCATGTCATCGCGGACTAAGCCCGAAATATAGTCACCCATCATTGCACAGTCCCACCGTGCCTGATATATACTTTCTATGGTTTGAATGTCTTTGTGGAAGCGTTCACCTTGCGCTTTTGTTAATATCGCCCAGATCATGTCTGAAGAAATCCAGGTGTGAATGAAATATGTGCAATTTCAAGGACATTCTACAGCCCAATTCTCTATACCGTTCGATGAGTGTTTTCACCTATTTGTCGTATTCCTCACTTCTGTTGTGCAGTCATTTTTTTTGTTTCAGTTCATCACTAAGCAGCATCACACGAATCTGTGGCCCTGTGAAAATGCCACCTACAATTTTGGCTTGTGACAAATTAGGAAACATTTGTTTTATTAGGTGTGCAACTTAATTCTCGGCCACAGAAACGACACGTGCACAGCAAATTATAGCAAATCGAATACGTACCTAATCAGGGAAATAATCCCCGTCGTGTTGGATACATTTGAGCCATCAGTCAGGGAGCTGCCGAATGCCACTGCGGAAAAAAGAGGGCTGTTTCGAGTTGATAAAGTCATCAATACTTGTGTGGACCTCCTCGACAGAAGTGAAGTGCGTATCACTCAGGTGATGTTCCAGGGAGCGAAAGAGGGGATAATCCGACGGGGCGAAGTCTGGAGAATACGCCGGGTGGGACAAAATCTCCCATCCCAGGTCGGTGATCGTGATTTAATTCGTTTTCGCAGTGTGATGACGCGCGTTATCCTGAAGCAACAGGACCGATCTTCTTCCCTTGCCGGTGTATGGCCTTTTCGCCTCCAATGCGTCACTCGCACGAATGAGTTACTGACAATAACGCTCATCATTGACCGTTTCACCAGGTTTGAGCAACTCATAGTGTACGACACCGTGCTGATCCCACCATATGCACAGCAACAACTTCCTGGCATGGATATTCGGTTTGGCGGTACTGGTGGTAGGCTCACCTAAATAAACCCACGATTTGCGCAGCTTAGGAATATCGTAGAAGATCCACTTTTCATCACAGGTCAAAATCTTGTGAAGGAAATCCTTCTTCTTGAACCTGGAGAGCAAGAACACAGCAGCATCGTAGCGCCTAGACTTGTTCGCAGCTCTGAGTTGGTGAGACACCCAACGGCCCTCCTTGTGAATCCGTCCAAGCTTGTGCAGGTGCTTTTCAATGGCTTGCCGTGTTACTCCAAGTTCCTAGGCGAGCTCTGACTGTGTGCGACAGGGATCCGCGTCCAACAGTTGTTCTAGTTCCTCATCGTCAACTTTCTGTAGCTGTCCCGGACGTTCTGCATCACGGAGATCGACATTTCCCTGCTTAAATCGCTGGAACCACTTCTTACACGTACTGTATGACACAGCAGCCTTACCCAAAGCAACACAGATCATTTGCTGGGATTCCGCGGCACTTTTTTCAGCTGAAACGCGGACAGGAGGCAGTGCCTCAATTGTTGCGTCTTGAACGACGTTGCTTTCACCGTCAACTTTCGTCCTTTCTATCACTACAGCTGTGAGCGGCTATGGTTGCTTGGAAAGCTTTTGGATGGCGCTGCAATGAGCCATTATCGCACACAGCTATTTGTATTTGCCGACGTTCTATGTTCGCTTGCGGTTAGGGGCCGAGAATTAAGTTGCACACCTAATATAAACAGTAGGACAGCTGACTCCGGATCCAATGCTTTTACAAATTGTTATACCAATCCCATTTTAATATGTAGTGTGGGCAGGAGGATCTCGTCCGTAGCTACTACAGCCTCCTTTATTACGTTATGTGTTCCTGAAACTGGCTGTCTTCTTTCAGGCCACACGGTCTGCATGTAGTGTTTGCTGTCTACTTGGCCAAGGTCTTTAGATATATCTCATGGTATAAGGTTCGGTTCGCCACGATGTCAGCCTCCCATTGGCTGCTGAAATGACGTCAGTGTGGACGCATGGCAGCCAACATGGTAGCTTTGAGCGTCGTGTGGCGTGGGGTTGCGACATACGAAACGATCGTGATAACCATACTTGTTATGATAATGAAATAAAACTGCAAAAAACTGCTCGTACACAAATCAATCTCATAAAATCAAAACATTTATCTTCCTTGCAGCGCAACATTTCCAAATTTATTTGCATATATGTCAACTAATGTAATATATGTCAACTAATACCAAATGGTATTAATAGTCAATATTTAACTGAATAACGAAATTCGTAGCCAAGCCATTAGAAATAAAAAAGCTGTAAGAATTAAGGTTAAATACTGATACTTAAATTATTTCTGAAATTTACTTCATCAAAAAATGCCAACAAAGGCGGCGATGCGTATCGCAGCTATATCAGTCAGTCCCGTACTGGGAATAACACGAAAACTACTCTGTCTCTCTTTATACATTCACTATTAAAAAAATTTTCAACTTTCCTTCATGGTGTGTATGTATAAAACACATAAGTAGGCTTAAAAAAACTAATTTATGCGCATGAAAACCAATATATGTCCTTTTTTTCAAGATTATTTTTATCCTGTAATGTTTAATGCTCAAAGTTTAAGAATGTGGTTTTCACTTTAAGCCTTTTTTACCAGCATATGTGCTAGCTGGTTGTTTTAGTAGTTAACAGGTTTAGTAGAATTTAATGTTCAAGACAAAATTTGTTTTTGGTGCACTTAAGCAGATGTATAATAATATATCAGAAATCCACTTTTCAGGTCTTTGTAGAAATGAGAGAGGGATTATTTATGCTTGACCTTGAAGAAGCCATAAGTGATTATTCTCAACATGTTCTACATTAGATGTCTCCTTTTACAATCTCACACTTTTAGGGGTTACCGTTTTTTAGTTTTAGCCCTCATCTAGGGGAGAATATAGCTCGGTGACTGTGTTTTGATATTCTTCTATCTTTTCTCTTTTTTTAGGTTTTTTCTTTTTAAATTGTTTGCACACACACACACACCATGAAGATATGTTGAATTTTTTTTTGAAAGTGAAGATATAGAAGCTGTATGGAATACTTAAAAAATGACATCTTGAAAAATATTCCTGTCTATCTATCT